>OU830616.1:3523437-6371123 GCA_917563865.1 Phyllotreta cruciferae
GATCGTCCGCCGCACTTTATTCAAATCGTAATGTTTAGGACTATCAAATTAGAAAATTAAAGTCGAAATTGCCAATACGGGTATACGGTAGAAACATCATTTATCATCTTACTTTTGACATTACAGCTGGGTCATTCTGCTCGATGAGAACTCTCGCATTCAATTTGGTTCATAGAATAACCGCTCATTTACTTTTTTATTATTTATTTTTTTTCGAACGTTTGCATCGCAAATGAAACGCTTTAATAAAAATTAGTCTCATACAATTACGCAAACGAAATACTTAAAGCAAATTTATACGAGGGAAGATCGATAAATTAAGGGTAAACGAAAAAAAAAACGCCCCTAGGGGTGGTAGTTTGCATAATTTAGTTTTTCTAAAAAATGTTTTATAAACAAAATAGAGCCATTATAAAAAATACAGGGTGGTCCAGTTTATAATGGCATAACTTTAGGAAATGGTGGATAACGTTAAAATAATGATAATTTCTCAATACTTATATAGCCGTGAAAGCTTTGTTTTCGAGATACAGGGTGTTGAAATTAAAAAAATATATGTATTATTTTGGATATGGCCAAAACGGCTGCTTGGAAAAATTTTAATTTTGGCACACAGGATAAGCTAAGGATCCTTCATGAAAATAAATCATAGCCTACTTTCAGAATATTTGCGATGATAGTAGTCCTACATAACCGGAGAAAATTGCAAATATCTCTAAAACGGTGCCTCGTTCAAAAAAACGCAAGAACACTTTTTTGTTCTAAAAAGCATGGAGCATCGAATAACATTACTGTTATTTGCAAAAAAGTCAGTGGCGTAAAGGATTTTTTAAAAAAAGGGCAATGGCATACCCATATCTCCGCCACTGGTTTTTGTAATTTATCACCATATTCCCTAAATCATGAGGGATCCTTAGCTTATCCTGTGTGCCAAATTTAATTTTTTTCCAAGCAGCCGTTTTGGCAATATTCAAAATAATACATATATTTTTTTTAATTTCAACACCCTGTATCTCGAAAACAAAGCTTTCCCGGCTATAATAGTATTGAGAAATTATCATTATTTTAACGTTATCCATCATTTCCTAAAGTTATGCCATTATAAACTGGACCACCCTGTATAACTCAACAGCAGATGCGACGTGCAAATTTGTCCCTCCTCCCTCCCGATTTCGAAAAAACGTAGCCGATACTGATTGCTTTCTAGTGCGTATTGTATTATAGGGTTATATTGTTAACCTCACTGTCAAATAGATTTATTTATACTGTTCTTTAGTGATTTATTTGATATTGTTAGTTCTTAGTTTCCTTCTCAGTTTAACAAGTTAGTGTGTACTTACAATAAGACGGTGATAAGTTTGAATAATTACTATGAATTTCAAGCCATTTTTCTACAACAAAATAGGTGAGCTAATATTTCTTTTGAGTTGAATGTTTTTTTCTTCTATTATTTGGAAAACGCAGGTTAATTTTATAATTTGTCCATGATTCTAAAAATTTAGAGACCATAATACATAAAAGTCCTAACAAATGAACTTGAATGAGATATTTTTCTTAATTAATCAATCATTATTTTGTAGATTCTAATTTTACGGTGAGTTCGATGGTACTGCGCGAGTCGAGCGACTGCCATTGCTGTGCAGGACCGCATTTCTTACATTTTTTTATACATTTTTAATTAATTTATGATACACATTTTTCTTTACGGTTTTGATTAAATAATCACATAATTCCCTAAGATGACCCGTTGTCACTTCATCATTAAAAATTGTACCCCCAGTTCTGAAACACCCTGTATACATTTCATTGATGAAAACCAGACCGAAGCGGTAGCTGGGAGAAGCGAGGACCGGCATTCGCTACCTGATCAGAAAATAGTGAGTCGCGACCGCGGGGGTCGACGTCGACCATTGTTTTCTCATATTTATGGATCATCAGATACGATCTCAAGTAATTGTTACTGTAATTGGCTGGAAACCCTTCTGTCGTTCGAGTCGCTATCTCTTTCGCGCGCCCGGTAATCACGCGCCCCCCCCGGCTTTCCCCGGATGAATTATGGAACGCGAATCCGCGCGAGGGAATCCCCAAACTATATACTATACATTCGGCATTACTACCCCCGTTTAGGGTAATCGAGTCGTGATTTTCGGTATTAAATAAATTAATTAATTTCCTTATACAAACAATTATTTATTTTTTCACCTTACTTTTTATTACTGGCCTCTTACTTGAATAAGCAACCAGTTGTTTTGATTTCTACTACTTTTTATGTTACATTTTTATCATTTTAGATAGATGAAATAATTTAAAATAGAACGTGCATCAGTACAAGCCCGTTATTCTGGGTTTCTTATTTTTTCCTCCCGGGGGGCGATTATGTTTTTACTTCGGAAACAAACTTAATATCGGGTTTTCGGCAGGTAAAATAACGACATGTTAGTTACCTATGTACTAAGTGTATACATTGCCGTTTCGGCCTTGTTCCCTTTTCCGAATTACACACAAAGACGGGCTGCTTAGCTTAGCCCCGAGGCCACACTTTCGGATGCCTTTTGTACTCCCAAACCACGTTTACACGCCGATGAGTTCGTGTAAACTTTCACGAAGACATTTCGAAAATATAGAAAAAAAAAAACTAAGCATCAAAAATATAATTATTTTGTCCAGAGTTTCTTAGCTTATAAAAACTACTTACCCGATTTAAATAAAATTTGTATTATGTATTAGCAATTAAAGATATTTTGACTAATTGTACACCTCCACAGTTGTACCGGACGAGAACAACAACTTTGTTATTAAAATAAATGGAACACCCTGTATAATAATGTATTTTTGAAATGTAGGTATGTAAAATTTTAGAGAACTTCTGTCTAAAATATTTTATTCCAAAAATGTAATTTTTGGATTTTTAATTCTTTTATAAAAAATTTGATTCTTATAAATATTTTTCATGAGCATTCGCTTAAAGATATGGAAAAATGTTTTGTAGGGTGACTATACTAACAAGGTCAAAGTTATTTGAGTCAAAGCTATTTTATGAAAAACTCTTTATTGTGTACAGGGTGTGTATAAAAAGCCTGAAAAGGTTAACTTGAAAAATATCTCTTTTTTTTTTCATTTTGTTAAATGGAATAATTTTATCCATTTTTTCTATTTTATTGAAATCAGGGGTACAAAATAATGAAAGTTCTAGTTTACTTATTCCCTATACCTATACATAAGTAATACCTACACTTATTTGTTTGTAATTATGGTAAATAATTATAAGTAAAGGGTGGAATATATGCTAAATGCATTTATATGCAACATTTGCATATATTTAAGGATTTGTCCAATTTTGCATATTTTAGCATATTTGTTGATATTTATATACTTACTACTTTTTGAAAATTATTGCATAATTTTGATATTTTTTTGAAAATCCCTGCATATTTTTGACATTTTTTTGAAAATCATTTTGAATATTTTTGATATTTTCTTGTAAATCAATGCAAATTTTTGTTATTTTTTGAAAATCAATGCATAATTTTGATATTTTTTTGAAAAGCTGTGCAAATTTTTGATATTTTTTGAAAATTATTGCTTATTTTTGATAATTACTTGAAAAGCAATGCAAATTTTTGAAATTTCTTGAAAATTATTGCATTTATTTTTATTTATATGTATATTCTGAATGAATTTAGAAAATTTCTGAGCAAATTATATTGATCCAGATCGAATAAAAACTGTCCAGAACATTTAAAAACGACCTAGAATCAATTAAGATTGTTCAATACAATTCACAATGCTTTAGAATGAATTTTGATATGTTCAGAACAATTTAAAACGCTTCTGAACGAATTAGAACTGTTTAGAACACTTTTATAATGCTTCAGAAGGAATTAGAAATGATTCTGAACAATTCTGAATGTTTCAGATTGGATTAAAACTTTCCAGAACAATGTAGAACTGTCCAGAACGTATTAGAAAATTAGGACTGTTCAGAACACTTTCAGAATGCTTCAGAATGAATTAGAAATGTTTCTGAACAGTTTTGAACTTTTCAAAGTGAATTAAAACTGTCCCGAACTAATTTTGATATTTTTTTTGAAAATCACTGCATATTTTTGACATTTTTTTGAAAATCATCACATATTTTTAAATAAATCGTTGCATATATTCCGCTCTTTAATTATAAGAGTAGTATCTATTTTAAAAATCCCTTTTATTGTTATCATTCTTGTCACCGGGTAAACCGAAAAGTCGTGAATAATAATAATAATAGAATTATTATTTAGATGATCGATAGAATGGGGTATATGTATAGGAAAAGTTTCGGAAAAACTATTTGTCAAAAAGTTGGGCGCGCGGATAAATAAAATCGCACGAATAAATCAAGAATCGAGAGCTGCGACTCGAAGTATACATACAGCATTGGAAATTCGAATGGCCGAGAGAGAAATCGAACCCCGGAGGCGGCCGGCGGCGGCGGGATAAATAGAGAGAGCGAACGTGAAAAGCAAAAGCCGAAGTCGGGAGCAACATTGACGTTTGAATGGCTGCTCCAAAACTCGAAAAACCCTTTCTCGCTCTCGCTGTTATGGTAAATATATAAGAATGACAATATTATTATGGTAATTCTATTAAGTATAGCGTACAAAGGTGCCACCTGTTGGCTTCAATTCACTACATTTCACGGACAACAACTTTATTTGATAACAAATGTCGACGCAGGCACAATGGATGGGTAACACATATACACTCTCTCGCACTTCTCTATACTATACATACACATATATGCGTGTATATGTGTTCTTTTTTTATATACCTATACTTTATACGTTCATTCACTATTTCATATACGGTTGTATTATTACTACTTACCCACATTTTGTATACTATACACATGTCAAGGTCATTTTATGAAATCAAAACATACCCAGGAAGTACCTAAAATTGCTAATAAATGGTGCATATTTTTGTCTGCGAATGTACATCGTTTCGATTAATACATGCTGAGAGGGAATATATGGCGGGTTTATGCGTGTTCGGTGGCTGTAGATGATGTAGGGCCAGCGCGACAAGTTCTATGGCCTCGCATATTACCTGTGTATCTCGCCGCATATTATATACCTACATACTAAACTACCCTGGACGACTCTGTTTTGTACATATCACCGGCTCCTTTCCCTTGATTCATTACCGGGCGAAATAAATTACCTGCAGTTGTTGGGGAACTGAAATCGATGCTGAAATTCCTGATGCAATCCCGGCATTCTCCAATTTTACCCTTCTGGTCTAACCAAAATGTTTAAAACCCGTAAGAGGATTGTTTAAATAAACCCCAAATAACAATAAATCTAATAAAACATCTTCGGCTATTCTAAATGTATGCAAAATTAGAAATGAGTCTGCACAATTTTGAACGTTTCAGAATGAATTTGAACTGTTCAGAACGAATTAGAACTGTCCAGAACGAATTAGAACTGTTTAGGACGAATTAGAAATGATTCTGAACAATTTTGAACGTTTCAGAACGAATTGAAACTGTCCAGTACAATTTAGAACTGCCCAGAATGAGTTAGAACTGTTCAGAACACTTTTAGAATGCTTTCAAATGATTCTGAAAAATTTTGAACATTTCAGAATGAATTAAAACTGTGCAGTACAATTTAGAACTGCCCAGAACGAATTTGAACTGTTCAGAACGAATTAGAACTGTCCAGAACGAATTAGAACTGTTTAGGACGAATTAGAAATGATTCTGAACAATTTTGAACGTTTCAGAATGAATTAAAACTGCCCAGAACGAGTTAGAACTGTTCAGAACACTTTTAGAATGCTTTCAAATGATTCTGAAAAATTTTGAACGTTTCATAAAGAATTAAAACTGTCCAGGACAATTTAGAACTCTCCAGAACGAATTAGAACTGTCCAGAACGAATTAGAACTGTTTAGGACGAATTAGAAATGATTCTGAACAATTTTGATCGTTTCTGAATGGATTAAAACTGCCCATAACGAGTTAGAACTGTTCAGAACTCTTTTAGAATGCTTCAGAACGAATAAGAAATGAATGTGAACAATTTTAAATGTTTCAGAGTGGATTAAAACTGTCCAGAAATAATTTTGATATTTATTTGAAAATCACAATCAATAAACATTGAATAACTACAATTTTGATCTATGTATGCCTAAAACATTTATTCTCACATCTCCGGCTATTCTAAATGTGTGCAAAATTATAAGGTATGCTATTCTATTACTATCTCCTGATAGCGAACGGAGTATAATTTCTCTAATTTCATATTTTAACTGCAAACTAATGAATGATTTCTGTGCTTCTTGAAAACTACAATTTTGATCTAGGCACCTGTACAAATACGTATTCATTCATCTACCTATACCGGGTTAATTTTATAATTTATCCATGATTCTAAAAATTTTGAGACCATATAGGATTAATAAAGGCCCTATAATAAATAACTTTGAATGAGATTATCTTTCTTAATTCAATCTTTATTTTGTAGATTCTAATTTTACGGTGAGTTCGATAGTATCGCGCGAGTTGATCGACTGCCATTGCTGTGCAGGACCGCATTTCTTTTTTACATTTTTAATTCATTTTTGATAAACATTTTTCTTTACGATTTTGATTAAATTATCACATAATTCGCTAAGATGACCTGTTGTCACTTCCAAATCTCCAGACTACACAGAATCTACATAGAAGCTATACAGGGCGTTTCCGAACTTGGGGTACAATTTTTAATGATGAAGTGTGACAACGGGTCATCTTAGCGAATTATGTGTTAATTTAATCAAAATCGTAAAGAAAAATATTTATCAAAAATTAATCAAAAATGTAAAAAAGAAATCTAAGAAATGCGGTCCTGCACAGCGATGCACTCGCGCCAAAGCCAATTGATTGATTTATTACTCCGCATTTATGAATAGACTATAGGAGAAACTATACAGTTGAATCATACGCATAACGAAACGTGCTAACATCGAAAATGAATCAGAACGCTCATCAAATACTTTCGCTCGATTAAATAAACAAACCGTGGAAAAAGCCTCTCCCGCCCGTACGATATCCTACACAGTGCGTCCTATCCGCATCGCCGTTTCTGAAAAAGTCCCCGAAATCAATGGCACGGCATCAACTCTTCGGCGCGTTTCGCTTTCGACAGGATGCATTAGACGGACTTCCGGCGGCAGCGCGGCCCTTCTCCGATGGAGCGGAACACAGCTCTCATGCATATACATACGGTCGCTTCCGGACGCGGACGCTCTCGCGTATATATGTGCATTACGCGGCGTCGCGGCGCGTACACGCGGGACGCCGGGCCGGCCGAGCGGAAGGCGGCGACGGGGGGGTGGTTCTCTCTGCTCTATACTCTATACTATATGCTCTACTGTGCTCTATGTACAGTCGATTCGCTTCGGCTGCTGTTGAACTCTGATGCTGTGCATTGCTGATATCCATTCCACCTTATTATTAACACGCAAGATTGGATTGTTCGTGCGTTGGAGTAAAGATAAAAATTGGTCGGGGTTGGGGTGTATTATATAGATTGGGTTATTAAGATGGGGGTTTCATAACTAAAATATGAAAGGATTTATTTAAAATTATGCTGTGATTTTCAAAAAAATATCAAAATTATTTCTGGACAGTTCTACTCTAAATCGTTCAAAATTGTTCAGATTAATTTCCAATTCGTTCTGATGAAGCATTCTAAAAGTGTCCTGAACAGTTCTAATTCGTTCTGGACAGTTCTACATTGTTCTGGACAGTTCTAATTCATTCTGAAACATTCAAAATTGTTCAAAATAATTTCTAATTCGTTCTGGAGCATTCTAAAAGTGTCCTGAACAGTTCTAATTCGTTCTGGACAGTTCTACATTGTTCTGGACAGTTCTAATTCATTCTGAAACATTCAAAATTGTTCAAAATAATTTCTAATTCGTTCTGGAGCATTCTAAAAGTGTCCTGAACAGTTCTAATTCGTTCTGGACAGTTCTACATTGTTCTGGACAGTTCTAATTCATTCTGAAACGTTCAAAACTGTTCAGAATAATTTCTAATTCCATCTGAAGCATTCTAAAAGTGTTCTGAACAATTCTAATTTGTTCAAAAGCGTTTTAAATTGTTCTGAACATATTCAAATTCATTCTAAAGCATTCTCAATTGTTTTGAACAATCTTAATTGATTCTAGGGCGTTTTTAAATGTTCTGTACAGTTTTTATTCAATCTGGATCATTATAAATTACTCAGAAATTCTCTAAATTGATTTAGAATATACATAAAAATAAAAATATGCAATAATTTTCAAAAAATGTCAAAAATTTGCATAGATTTTCAAAAAAAATATCAAAATTATGCAATAATTTTCAAAAAATGTCAAAAATTTGCATAGATTTTCAAAAAAAATATCAAAATTATGCAATAATTTTCAAAAAATGTCAAAAATTTGCATAGATTTTCAAGAAAATATCAAAATTATGCAATAATTTTCAGAAAATGTCAAAAATTGACGTAGATTTTCAAGAAAACATCAAAAATATTCAAAGATTTTCAAAAAATATCAAAATTATGCAATAATTTTCAAAAAATGTCAAAAATTTGCATAGATTTTCAAAAAAAATATCAAAATTATGCAATAATTTTCAAAAAATGTCAAAAATTTGCATAGATTTTCAAAAAAAATATCAAAATTATGCAATAATTTTCAAAAAATGTCAAAAATTTGCATAGATTTTCAAAAAAAATATCAAAATTATGCAATAATTTTCAAAAAATGTCAAAAATTTGCATCGATTTTCAAAAAAAATATCAAAATTATGCAATAATTTTCAAAAAATGTCAAAAATTTGCATAGATTTTCAAAAAAAATTTCAAAATTATGCAATAATTTTCAAAAAAATATCAAAAATATGCAATGTATGTAAAATGATCAAAATTGATCAAATTTGAATGTATATATACCTAAATAAAAAGTAATATATGCTAGTAGTAGCTACATAGTATATGCTAAAATATGCAATTTTTTTCAAATGTGCAAAAAAATAGACAATTCTTTAAATATATGCAAATGTTGCATATATTCCGCTCTTTATTGATGATGACATTCTGGAGATATTCGAGAAATAATGAGTCGAAGGGCATCTTCAAAAGGCTCCAATAAGTTATAAACGAAACATCATAGGGCATATTTAAATTTATATTAGAACTTTTCGGTCTACTTGTACATATCTATTACCTGCCCTACGAGTTTGTAACACATATTCATTAACACCCTGTATATGGAAACAATTTCCAACTTGATGCACAATTTACATGAATGCGTGTATTTAAAAAAACATATACCTAATGGCCCGTATATTCAGCGCCCCTCTTTAACGTTAAAGGCGCATTTAAAGGGAAGTGCGCCTCTAAGTCCTAACAAAGTCCATAATAATTACTCCATAACAACAATGTAAAAATGTCAAATAGTTAGCGTGACTCTAACTTTAAAGAGAGACGTTGAATGTGTGTGTGTTCCTAGGACACTTTGTGAATCTTCATCAAGATCGTTTCGATCTATTCACACAATAGCATCCAGTTTATTAACATAATTATTCAATATTATAAAAAAAAACGTTGTTTATCGAAATCCCAATTTATCATTCACCTTATCGCATTATGCGGCCACCCCTATACGTGTCAGAGGTCAACAGAAACCACTTTTCTTTTATACAACGTATATACACTAATCTACGTATCGGTAGTCAGAAAACGCGCATTTCATCATACAAACCGCCCGAAAATAGAAGGGTTAAAAATTATAATAAATCATAAAGAAAGCTTCGAGGGAGCCGGCCGACCGTCGCGGGGGTGGCGGCGGGCCCGCCGGCCAGGAGCGGGCCGAGAGCCGCCCGATAATTACGTATGCCGGTGCGGCGTCAGCGAGAGGAATCGACCCTGCGCGATTTTGGGGCGGCCGGGGGGTCGAGTGTAACCGATACAAAGCGCGCTAGATGGCTGCGAGCGGGCGAGTTGACAGGTGAGCGGCGAAGACAAATGATAGCGGCCCCGCCGCCGCCGCCATACCGCCTTCGATGTGAAAAGAACTCGATGATAAATCGTCCCGGGGCCAATCTAGTACCTACCTCGCCGGACAACACGTACACGTATTTTTCGCCTTTTTCCCTGGAACGTTTTCCGAAAATTAGGCCGTGCCTGGCCGGTGGTGTCACCGATTTAATCCTGTTTTTTGACCTCGCTCCGCCCGCCTCCCTTTAAAAACCGGAACAACGACTAACTATACATATACATATGGTTTATGCAAAACAGAGTTAGATGCACGTCACTAAATGTCGTCATATTTGCCTATAGCAAATGTCAAAGTAAACGTCAAATGTCAAGCAAACAAATATGTCCAACTTTCAAATACACTCATCAAAATGGTCTAGGTCTAGGGGACATGAAAATTTTAAATGGGAATTTCTTATTGATTTTTTCCAATTTGTTACACTCCCTCTGTATAAAACATTTTTTTTTTCTTTTTTTCATAATTTCATATGTTTCAAAAAACCTCCATATTTGTTAGATTTCAATATTTTTTAAATGTATTATCAAATGGATACTTAATTGTCCATTAATTACTTTACCTAGACAATTTTGATGAGTGTATAAACACATAAAACAAAAAGGATTATAGAAATTGTTAAAAAGCAGAATATCATCCAATAAAATTATATAGGATGTTCGAAAAATAGACCGAGACATTTGAGAGGGTTAAATAATATGAAAAAAAAGTTTCTATAAACATGAATCAAGAAATGCAAAGTTTTCAAGATACGTACAGGATGTTCAATTAAAATAATCAGATATTAAAAAATATTTACTTGATTCTTTTGAAATTTAGCAATGTTATTTGCTCTATTAATGAGCTAATGTAGCCCTAAATAGATTAAAATTATTAAGCCCATTGGCATCCCGCGGGGGCCACCTAAGCCAAATATGTGTCCACTTAAGTTCGCACCATATGGGAAACTTTTTTATTGGTTGAAAAAGTTTCGTGAAAATGTTGAAAATTTAAGTTTGCACTTTTTTGCATAATTAATTTAGGATGCACTGGCATTTTTTAAAAGTAGTACCGGATATCACACTTCATTTTCCAAAGTTTTCACAGAGAAAATGTAAAAAAATTATTTTTATAAATAAACAATATTGAATATTTGAAAGTTATTTTTACTTCTAAACATTTTTTCTTTATAATAATTTTTGATATTTTCAAAAATAAAGGTACTTTACTCTTGGACAAAAACCACAAGTTTTGACAAACCTCGTACACGACTGAAAATTTTTAATATCTGATTGTATTTTAGGTTTTGGACAATGTAGAACTTTTTATGAAGAATAACTTTTTTCGTAATATTAACAATAAAAAAGTTTCCCATATGGTGCGAACTTATGTGGACACACTGTATATGCATTTTTATCCCATAAATTTTTGGTTACGTACATGTAACTTTATTTTGCACAAACTATACAAAGAAATAGGTATGTATTGCCAAAAGTAAATACTAAAACAATAAAATTAGGCCAAAACTATTTTATTGCAGCGATGACGTCACAATCGATTAACTTTAAACACATCATACTATACTATATCGATTTTTAGGAGTGTTATTAACGAGTTACCAGACAAATTGATGGTTATATTTTATGAAGTAAACAGAATTTGCGATGATACCGCGACTACTATCATTTTAATTTGTATTTTCTGATGTCCTTTTTTGCGCCGCGTTTGGTCGAAAGCTCGTCTACTCGCTCGGTTAATTTATGAAACGTGTTGGTATTTTTTTTTATTATATAAAGCACGATTTTGCTGCATTAAATTCCCCAAATGTTAATCCATTAACATCGCAAAAAAGTTCGGACGCTCGCTTTTTTTTCTTCGCTAATTACACCCTTAATTAAGTTCTCGATTGATTACAAAACAAACCTATCAAGTATAACTTGATTGCGTTGTTATTAATTTTATTATCTACATACTGTTAAATTTCCGAAAAAAGTGAATAATTTTTCATTTCACTTTTCTATCGCGATAAAAATTCGTTTTCGTCGCCATTTTGAAAGTGCAACCCTCCGCTCACGGCGGAATGAAACTCGAGCGACAAACAAAGACGAAGATAAGGCGACCAGTGGCAGCGTGCGAAGAAAAAGGAGAGAAGAAACGGACGAAAGGCCCAAGAAAAGGAGGCTGGTGAACGTGTGTGCGTATATAACTATATATATATATGTAGGGAAGAAGGAGCTCTCCTCGAGCCGACGTGATTGATGAGAGGGATTATTGAATTAGAAGAGAGTGCGAGGAACGGAAGTGGCCGCCTTTTGTTTCGGGGAGTGTCGACCAACCAGCTTCTTATTCGCCAATACGGACCGGATCGCCCGAGTGCAACTCCAGACGTTTTTGGTTTGTTCACAAAAAAATCCTGTACTTAAATATATAGGTGCCCTCATCTGCATATACGGGGTTGAGCGAATAATTAATTTGCTCTTGACATTTTCACATGTTACAAACGCAACAAGTTGATTGGATATCGAAATTTAAAAAAATATAGTAGGTACTTACGTTTTGCATTGCTAATGGAGAAGACCACGACTTTTTTTTTAATTTTTTTTTCAAAACCGTGTGTTCTAAGAAGGCGCGTAATGAAATTTTTATTTTTTTCTGTTGCCAAATAAGGCCGCAATTAATTTTTAGAGTTTGAAAAACGTCACACAATCGTCATACGTTCGGCTCCAATCCAAGCGAGAGTTGCAAAGAGAAGTCACATTTAGCAAGTTTGCCACGTTTCCTATTACTCTTCTATACTCCGCAAAATGTGCGTTTTTTGTATATTTATTGCAATAAACATTTTCTGATTGATCCATTTCTTCCATTACCTAATGGATAATTCGATATATTAATATAGAAATAACATCTTCATCTGTATAAATTGTAACCGATTTTCGTGTTAAAAACACAAATATTGATCCAGAAAAATTTATTTGGCAACATTCTTGTCAACTTCAATATTATCATTAAAGTGTTTTATGCCGAACTGCAATTCGTGTAATTTGTTTTGTGCATTTTTCGGAAAAATTTTGACAAATGACAGTTTGATTTTTGTTCGTTTGTGTATTCTTTGTTACTGCGTTCGAAAATTCATATTATTTAGTATACAACAAGACGTGAGTGGTTTATGATTGGTTGATGACTTATGAGTCAGAACCCGAAATTTTTAAATTTCGAAGGGCTATATCTTTTTAATTATAACACCTTTTGAGCAACTGAAAACGGTTTTGAGCTCTAATAAATCATTTCTAATAGTATATTTTGTCGAAATCCGCATATCTCACATCGTGGTCTTCTCCATTGTGTAGGTAACTAAAATAAAGAAAATATGTAGAGCGGTTGAGTAGGTAATAGTTGAATGTGTGAAAATATTATTTGTCAAAAAAATTCATTAATTTAACATAATTACTCCTGAATTAAATTGTGGCTCAATGTGATAAAAATCCGAAATCTAATATGTACAGTTGGTGCAACAAAAAAATGAACGAACGTCACCATAAATTTACTACGTCACAAAGAGGCAGTGTTGCCGAACTTTTATAAAGTTTACAAAATCTAAGAATTTTCAAAAATTGTCAAATGGCAAAATGACAAAAACAAATTGAAAATAAGGGGTTGCTGTTTCACGTTCCTAAACTACCGATGTGTTCAGGTGCTCACTACAATTATCATCAAATTCCTTTATCATCTGAAATACAATTAATAGGTCGAGTGAAAAATTTTGTGTATAATTGTCGTTTATAAGTGTACATCGTGAAATTTCTGAGAAAACTCTCGTAAAATATGAAATATTTAGTGTTGAAATTGTGTAATTTCTAACATATAAAAAAGATAACTACGCAAGAAATGATTATTTCTTCATCATTCGGCCGAATAGTCATTAGTAGTGGAGGCTAATAAACTAGAAAGAAGAATAAGAAGAAGAAATTGAAAATTAAAAGTACTGATCGAATGACAATGGCAACTATGCGACTTGACAGTCAGTGCCTATCAACATTCTATAAGAAAAAATTATTTATTTTATGTAAATACATTGAATTTTTATAATATTAATTTTTCTAAGATGATTTAATTCCGCTTTTAAACATTTTCTATCATCCCTTTTGTTAATATTAAATTAAATTCAGCTGGTATTAAACTTAATCTATTTTATGTATTTATTTTTAAAAGTTGGACACATTGCTTGACAAATGTCGTCACATTAGTGACGTGCTTTCATTTTTGTGTTGCACCAACTGTATGTAGGTACATAAAAATATAAAATTATTTTGGAACTAGTTTTATCTACTTTTATATTGCCAATTAAATAAAATACCTAATTTGTAGTAAAGTCATTCCACATACAAATTGAGGCAATTACTTAATACATCTGTATTACACTTGGTGGAATCGGTAAAATGCTCGTACATACGCCAGTTGACAATAAAACCCCGAAAAACAACCCTTAATGAATCAATGAAAATGACTTTTCGGGTCTCCCCATCTACGGTCCCTATCCCACATCTCTCGCTATAGATATACGTGAAAGCGGACTCTTTATCTGGGACTTAATTGAAGGTTCTTTTGTACACAACTCCCGACTGTCATTACTTGATTTGCAGCGCTGATTTTCCCATATTTCTACTCCACTTTTGATCACTGGCGGATGATGATGAGGATGACGAACGAAGCGACGAGGGGGGAGGCCCCCTTCCCAGACTTACATTTCCGAAATTAGAACATGTTAAATAAACGACTATTCCATGCCGGAAAATTAAATAGTCCTTTCCAATTTTCATTATTTAAATGTTAACTATATATCTGATTTTTTCTACCCTATAATATACAGGGTGTTTCATTGGGAAAAGGCAATATTTGAACTCTACATCAGGGTGTATTGTAAGTTGATACTTCTTTTTCAACTGTGTATGAATCTCTTAATTCTAAGCAACTTTTTCAAATAAACTTTTTGTATATTATGAATAACAAAGAAGATAGAAAATTTTAAAAATTTCGAATATTTTCCAATACGTACCTGCTTTATTTGAATAAGAAATTTATTTATGGCAGTCATCTGTCAAATAAATGCACAAAAATAAATAAATTTCATATTTAATGAAGCAGGTACGTATTAGGAAATATTCGAAATTCAAAAAAAAGGTAAAAATTATTAAAAAATTTTATCTTTGTTTTTCAGAATATTCAAAAAGTTTATTTGAAAAAGTTGCTTAGAATTAAGAGATTCATACAGTTAAAAAAGAAGTACCAACTTACCATAAACCCTGTATATGCAGAGGCTATGGATTAACTTTTGGACACCCTTTATATAACCTATATAGTTAGGTACAGGGTGTTTTTTGAATCTGCCCCATTTCATTCGTGCATTGGATCATAACTTTTGACTTACTCTGTATAATTTTTTGACAATTGGCATAGGTAATTTGGTTACGAAGGGATGAAGAATATTTTTATAGTGATCCCCTGGGTGTCCTCTAGATACGCTTAAACTATTCCCTTTGAAACACCCTGTATAGAGTAAAAATTACATTTATCCATTGATTAAGAAAATTGTATACAGGTAAGTGCAAATTTGTAAGGTCTATTGGGTGCGCAACAAAGACAACTTCCATTACTCTCATGTAAATGAAAAAGAAAGAGTGATATTGTGGGATTGCAACTCTCTCACTCTAGCTACTGTTGTTTTAATAATCTGTCTTTATTCAGCTCATATAGAATTGACCATAAACCAAACAAATTTGCACTTACCTGCATGTAGATCGTAGTAAAATAAACGAATTTTCCAATAGAGAAGACGACGATGTGAGATAGGCGGATTTCGGCGAAAGATACGATTAGAAATGATTTATTAGAGCTCAAAACCGTTTTCAGTTGATCAAAATGTGTTATAATTAAAAAGATATAGCCCTTCGGAATTTAAAAATTTCGGGTTTTGACTCATACCTTATCAACCAATCAAAAACCACTCACGTCTTGTTGTATAGTAAATAGTATGAATTTTCGAACGCAGCAACAAAGAATACACAAACGAACAAAAAACAAACTGTCATTTGTCAGATTTTTCTGAAAAATGCACAAAACAAATTACACGAATTGCAGTTCGGCACAAAACACTTTACTGATAATATTGAAGTTGACAAGAATGTTGCCAAATAAATTTTTCAGGACCATTATTTGTGTTTTTAACACGAAAATCTGTTACAATTTATACAGATGAAGATGTTATTTCTGTATTAATATATCGAATTATCCATTAGGTAATGGAAGAAATGGATAAATCAGAAAATGTTTATTGAAACAAATATACAAAAAACGCACATGTTGCGGATTAAAGAAGAGTAATAGAAAACGTGGCAAACTTGCTAAATGTGACTTCTCTTTGCAACTCTCGCTTTGATTGGAGCAGAGTGTATGACGATTGTGTGACGTTTTTCAAACTTTAAAAATTAATTGCGGCCTTATTTGGCCACAGAAAAAAATAAAAATTTCATTACGCACCTTTTTAGAACACACGGGCTTTCAAAAAAAAATTAAAAAAAAAGTTGTGGTCTTCTCCATTTCCCATTCCGAATTTAATCGAATATTCCCATTATCGATATTCATGGGAAATTAAGTCGAGCGAATTTTCGGGCACGTGCCGACTTAATATCAATATCCGTTAACATTTTTACTTACCAACCCCCGAACATCGGCTCGATATTACCCCGCATCGCAGTACCGCGAAAAAGGTAACGCCGTTTCACCTATAAAATTTGCAACAAAAAATATATAAAATAAAAAATACACCGCACATTCCGAATGTGTAACAAACATCAGCATCCCTGGTAAATAGAGGGCGAGCGCCGTCGCCGACAATATGGGAATCGCCGTCTCCCGAGGGAGATACGGGAGAAGATAAGGGGTCGTCGAACACCCCTGCTAATCTCGCAATGATTACGTACGCAACGAATATTAGTGGGACAACGGTCGATGAACGGGGGGGATGCCCAGACAACGATCTGCATATAAGGTCCCGCCGAGATGGGATACACCGGCTGGTTAATGGCACCGTTAACTCGACGAGTGTTCCTCGGGGACGGGGAGTTTATTCTAATATTAGGGGGTTCGCAGCGTTTGTTGATTTAATTTAATCGAGTCGATTTCGCGTTAGCGCCTACCGCTCTAAAAAAAATTATTTCGAACCTATTATATGTATAGTTTGTGCAAAACAAAGATGGATTCACGTCACCATAAATTTACTACGTCATAAATAGATAGTGTTGCCGAACTTTTAGAAAGTTTGCAAAATCTAAGAATTTTCTAAAATTGTCAAATGACAAAAACACCTCATAACCTAAATCTATAAAACATTTATTCTCACATCTTCGGCTATTCTAAATGTATCTATGCAAAATTAGGTTCTATACTTTCTCCTGATAGCGAACGGAGTATATTTTCTCTAATTTCGTATATTTTAACTGCAAACTAATTATTTTAGTGAATGCATCTGGGCTTCTTGAAAACTACAATTTTGATCTATAAGGCACCTGCATATAAAATACGTATTCATTCATCTACAGTTGGTGCAACACAAAAATGAACGCACGTCACCATAAATTTTCTACGTCACAAAGAGACAGTGTTGCCGAACTTTTATAAAGTTTACAAAATCTAAGAATTTTCTAAAATTGTCAAATGGCATCAAAAACACCTCATAACCTTAATCTATAAAACATTTATTCTCACATCTTCGGCTATTCTAAATGTATCTATGCAAAATTAGGTTCTATACTATCTCCTGATAGTGAACGGAGTATATTTTCTCTAATTTCATATTTTAACTGCAAACTAATTTAGTGAATGATTCTGGGCTTCTTGAAAACTACAATTTTGATCTAGGCACCTGTATAAATAAGTATTCATTCATCTAGACTTGGTGCAACACAAAAATGAACGCACGTCACCATAAATTTACTACGTCACAAAGAGACAGTGTTGCCGAACTTTTATAAAGTTTACAAAATCTAAGAATTTTCTAAAATTGTCAAATGGCATCAAAAACACCTCATAACCTTAATCTATAAAACATTTATTCTCACATCTTCGGCTATTCTAAATGTATCTATGCAAAATTAGGTTCTATACTATCTCCTGATAGTGAACGGAGTATATTTTCTCTAATTTCATATTTTAACTGCAAACTAATTTAGTGAATGATTCTGGGCTTCTTGAAAACTACAATTTTGATCTAGGCACCTGTATAAATAAGTATTCATTCATCTAGACTTGGTGCAACACAAAAATGAACGCACGTCACCATAAATTTACTACGTCACAAAGAGACAGTGTTGCCGAACTTTTATAAAGTTTACAAAATCTAAGAATTTTCTAAAATTGTCAAATGGCATCAAAAACACCTCATAACCTTAATCTATAAAACATTTATTCTCACATCTTCGGCTATTCTAAATGTATCTATGCAAAATTAGGTTCTATACTATCTCCTGATAGTGAACGGAGTATATTTTCTCTAATTTCATATTTTAACTGCAAACTAATTTAGTGAAAGATTCTAGGCTTCTTGAAAACTACAATTTTGATCTATAAGGCACCTGTATATAAAATACGTATAATATTCATTCGTCTACAGTTGGTGCAACACAAAAATGAACGCACGTCATCATAAATTTACTACGTCACAAATATACAATGTTGCCGAACTTTTATAAAGTTTACAAAATCTAAGAATTTTCTAAAATTGTCAAATGGCAAAATGACAAAAACAAATTGAAAATTAGGGGTTCCTATTTCACGTTCCTAAACTATCGATGTGTTCAGGTGCTCACTACAATTATCATCAAATTCCTTTATCATCTGAAATACATTTAATAGGTCGAGTGAAAAAATTTGTATATAATTGTTGTTTATAAGTGTACCTACATTGTGAAATTTCAGAGAAAACTTTCGTAAAATATGAAATAATTAGAGCTGAAATTGTGTCATTTCTAACATGTAAAAAAGATAACTGCGCAAGAAATTCTTATTTCTTCATCATTCGGCCGAATAGCCATTAGTAGTTGAGGCTAATAAACTAGAAAGAAAAAGAAGAAGAAGAAATGAAAAATTAAAAGTACTGATCGAATGACAACGGCAACTATGCGACTTGACAGTCAGTGCCTATCAACATTCTATAAGAAAAAATTATTTATTTTATATAAATACGTTTATAACATTAATTTTTCTTAGATGATTTAATTCCGCTTTTAAACATTTTCCATCATCCCTTGTTAATATTAAATTAAATTCAGCAGGTATTAAACTTAATATATTTTATGTAGGTATTTATTTTTAGATGTAGGACACAATGCTTGGCCGATATGACGACATCAGTGACGTGCATTCATCTTTGTTTTGCACAAACTTTATATTACGAGGCTAATTTGAGGCGCTCCGGAAGTCAATAAGGTAATGCTCCAAGTTTTCGAGGAAATAAATATAAAGCAGCAGCGATGCCGTCCGCGAGCTGGTTAGAGCAATTACCCTAACCGAGAGGAAATAATTAAATATTTAAGAGGCGCGTTAGCATACAAAGTGGCGCCCTCGCGGCCGGATTTCGAATTAATCGAGTAATTAGTAGTTGGCTGTCGAGGAGCTTTAGTTTACCTTCCCGGTTTCCATAATTTAATATCGCAAGGTAATGGTATAAATGCATGATGGAGAAACGGGGAGATTGCCGCACGTTCGAATGGGGTTAAATTAATAATAATGATCGAATTTTGTGTTTTATTCATTCCCTTGTAAATTAACTCGTACAAGTAGGTATACTGTTCTCGTGGGGCATAAATTTCTCTAATAAAGTCAAATATAAAATTCTTTTATAACATCACCACGAAAAATATTTAGAATTTTAAATTAAATATGTAACAAATTGTCTACAAGCTTGATTCTCCTAACGGTATAAATGTTATATAAAATTCGTCGAATGAACGATTTTTTTTTCCGGATTATTTATTTTACGTATAAAACAAAAAAAGGGAGCCAGGAAAAATCCGGCCGGTATTTATCGCGTTCGATAAATAAACGCGAAAACGGCGAAGCGGAAGAGAGACGGGACAAAATGGAAAAAAAAGAAACAGAAAATTAGAAAATTTATTGGTGTTTTATTTGAGAGAATGAACCGTAGTAAATTACTTCGATTGGTGTATTTGACAGTTAGAGTAACTGTTCGCCGGGAGGGCGCTTTATGCGATTTTCGAAATAATAAAGAATTTAATTATGCGAATTTTAATAAGAAAATATTTCCGCGAGCTAATATTCCGGAAATTTCCCACAAAACGGTTATTTACGCCAAATAATAACATCTCTAATAATTCTTTAATATAACATTTTCCATATTTTTCGTCGCAATCATATTCTTGAACTATAGTAGATATATTGAATTCTTTTATACGAGTATCATATAATATATTTCCATATTTATACATAACAGGCCTTTTGGAGAAATATATACTCCAATCGCTATCAAGAGATAATAAACAAAACCATCATCTTGAAGTAAATTCAACAAATACTTGAAAATGTATATGACCCACTATTTTGAATTATTAATAAGTAACTAACAATAATTATCTGTAATAATAATTACTGGTAATACGGGGTACCGATTTAATTTTATTATAGTTCTTAATTTTATTCCTTTTAGTATCTATTTAATATTCCAGAAGCACCACTGTGCACTGTAGGTATTCAAATCACTTTATCTGGAATTAGAAAATAGTTGCCTAATATAGAGCAGCCTTTTGCATACAAAATTAGGTATTATTACTACCTCCTGATAGTGAACGGAGTATAATTAAAGTCGTTTACAAGTATTTGTGGTATTTGCTAATATAATGGTTCTTTTAACTCACCAGCCTAATCGCCACATTAAAATCCTCTATAGATATCTACTGTTCTATTTTATTTCGAAATTGTGCAGATTTATACTCCGTTCGCTATCAGGAGATAGTAAATAAAACCATCTTGAAGCAGTAAATTCAACAAATACTTGAAAATGTATATGACCCAAAGTGATCAAAGTGATTTTTAATTTCATTATAGTTCTTAATTTTATTCCTTTTAGTATCTATTTAATATCCCAGAAGCACCACTGTGCACTGTATTCAAATCACTTTATCTGGAATTAGAAAATATTTGCCTAATATAGTGCAGCCTTTTGCATACAAAATTAGGTATTATTACTACCACCTGATAGCGAACGGAGTATAATTAAAGTCGTTTACAAGTATTTGTGGTATTTGCTAATATAATGGTTCTTTTAACTCACCAGCCTAATCGCCACATTAAAATTCTCTATACAGGTATCTACTGTTCTATTTTATTTCGATATTGTGCAGATTATACTCCGTTCGCTATCAAGAGATAATAAATAAAACCATCTTGAAGCAGTAAATTCAACAAATACTTGAAAATGTATATGACCCAAAGTGATCAAAGTGATTTTTAATTTCATTATAGTTCTTAATTTTATTCCTTTTAGTATCTATTTAATATCCCAGAAGCACCACTGTGCACTGTATTCAAATCACTTTATCTGGAATTAGAAAATATTTGCCTAATATAGTGCAGCCTTTTGCATACAAAATTAGGTATTATTACTACTACCTGATAGCGAACGGAGTATAATTAAAGTCGTGTACAAGTATTTGTGGTATTTGCTAATAATGGTTCTTTTAACTCACCAGCCTAATCACCACATTAAAATCCTCTATAGATATCTACTGTTCTATTTTATTTCGAAATTGTGCAGATTTATACTCCGTTCGCTATCAAGAGATAATAAATAAAACCATCTTGAAGCAGTAAATTCAACAAATACTTGAAAATGTATATGACCCAAAGTGATCAAAGTGATTTTTAATTTCATTATAGTTCTTAATTTTATTCCTTTTAGTATCTATTTAATATCCCAGAAGCACCACTGTGCACTGTATTCAAATCACTTTATCTGGAATTAGAAAATATTTGCCTAATATAGTGCAGCCTTTTGCATACAAAATTAGGTATTATTACTACCACCTGATAGCGAACGGAGTATAATTAAAGTCGTTTACAAGTATTTGTGGTATTTGCTAATAATGGTTCTTTTAACTCACCAGCCTAATCACCACATTAAAATCCTCTATAGGTATCTACTGTTCTATTTTATTTCGAAATTGTACAGATTTATACTCCGTTCGCTATCAGGAGATAGTAAATAAAACCATCTTGAAGCAGTAAATTCAACAAATACTTGAAAATGTATATGACTCAAAGTGTTCAAAGTGATTTTTAATTTCATTATAGTTCTTAATTTTATTCCTTTTTAGTATTTATTTAATATTGCAGAAGCACCACTGTGCACTGTATTCAAATCACTTTATCTGGAAATAGAAAATATTTGCCTAATATAGTGCAGCCTTTTGCATACAAAATTAGGTATTAATTACTACCTCCTGATAGCGAACGGAGTATAATTAAAGTCGTGTACAAATTTGTGGTATTTGCTAATAATGGTTCTTTTAACTCACCAGCCTAATAGCCGCATTAAAATCCTCTATATGTATCTAGTGTATTTTATTTCGATATTGTGCAGATTTATACTCCGTTCGCTATCAGGAGATAGTAAATAAAACCATCTTGAAGCAGTAAATTCAACAAATACTTGAAAATGTATATGACCCAAAGTGATCAAAGTGATTTTTAATTTCATTATAGTTCTTAATTTTATTCCTTTTAGTATCTATTTAATATCCCAGAAGCACCACTGTGCACTGTATTCAAATCACTTTATCTGGAATTAGAAAATATTTGCCTAATATAGTGCAGCCTTTTGCATACAAAATTAGGTATTATTACTACCACCTGATAGCGAACGGAGTATAATTAAAGTCGTTTACAAGTATTTGTGGTATTTGCTAATATAATGGTTCTTTTAACTCACCAGCCTAATCGCCACATTAAAATCCTCTATAGATATCTACTGTTCTATTTTATTTCGAAATTGTGCAGATTTATACTCCGTTCGCTATCAAGAGATAATAAATAAAACCATCTTGAAGCAGTAAATTCAACAAATACTTGAAAATGTATATGACCCAAAGTGATCAAAGTGATTTTTAATTTCATTATAGTTCTTAATTTTATTCCTTTTAGTATCTATTTAATATCCCAGAAGCACCACTGTGCACTGTATTCAAATGACTTTATCTGGAATTAGAAAATAGTTGCCTAGTGCAGCCTTTTGCATACAAAATTAGCTATTATTACTACTACCTGATAGCGAACGGAGTATAATTAAAGTCGTGTACAAGTATTTGTGGTATTTGCTAATATAATGGTTCTTTTAACTCACCAGCCTAATCGCCACATTAAAATCCTCTATAGATATCTACTGTTCTATTTTATTTCGAAATTGTGCAGATTTATACTCCGTTCGCTATCAAGAGATAATAAATAAAACCATCTTGAAGCAGTAAATTCAACAAATACTTGAAAATGTATATGACCCAAAGTGATCAAAGTGATTTTTAATTTCATTATAGTTCTTAATTTTATTCCTTTTAGTATCTATTTAATATCCCAGAAGCACCACTGTGCACTGTATTCAAATGACTTTATCTGGAATTAGAAAATAGTTGCCTAGTGCAGCCTTTTGCATACAAAATTAGCTATTATTACTACTACCTGATAGCGAACGGAGTATAATTAAAGTCGTTTACAAGTATTTGTGGTATTTGCTAATATAATGGTTCTTTTAACTCACCAGCCTAATCGCCACATTAAAATCCTCTATAGATATCTACTGTTCTATTTTATTTCGAAATTGTGCAGATTTATACTCCGTTCGCTATCAAGAGATAATAAATAAAACCATCTTGAAGCAGTAAATTCAACAAATACTTGAAAATGTATATGACCCAAAGTGATCAAAGTGATTTTTAATTTCATTATAGTTCTTAATTTTATTCCTTTTAGTATCTATTTAATATCCCAGAAGCACCACTGTGCACTGTATTCAAATGACTTTATCTGGAATTAGAAAATAGTTGCCTAGTGCAGCCTTTTGCATACAAAATTAGCTATTATTACTACTACCTGATAGCGAACGGAGTATAATTAAAGTCGTGTACAAGTATTTGTGGTATTTGCTAATAATGGTTCTTTTAACTCACCAGCCTAATCGCCACATTAAAATCCTCTATAGATATCTACTGTTCTATTTTATTTCGAAATTGTGCAGATTTATACTCCGTTCGCTATCAAGAGATAATAAATAAAACCATCTTGAAGCAGTAAATTCAACAAATACTTGAAAATGTATATGACCCAAAGTGATCAAAGTGATTTTTAATTTCATTATAGTTCTTAATTTTATTCCTTTTAGTATCTATTTAATATCCCAGAAGCACCACTGTGCACTGTATTCAAATCACTTTATCTGGAATTAGAAAATATTTGCCTAATATAGTGCAGCCTTTTGCATACAAAATTAGGTATTATTACCACCTCCTGATAGCGAACGGAGTATAATTAAAGTCGTGTACAAGTATTTGTGGTATTTGCTAATATAATGGTTCTTTTAACTCACCAGCCTAATAGCCGCATTAAAATCCTCTATATGTATCTAGTGTATTTTATTTCGATATTGTGCAGATTTATACTCCGTTCGCTATCAGGAGATAGTAATAAAACCTTCTTGAATCAGCACACCATAGGTATACTGCATACAAATTCCATACTTATAGGTTGTATTACTATCTTCTGATAGCGAAGGGACTATAATATTGAAGAATCTTCTTGGTGGAAGAACTGGATCACTTCCAAATTCCCTATCTATCTATATCTAGGTACCAATACCTTTTCCGAAATCTTACAACAACATCGTGCAGCAATAAATCTATTAATTCGGTAATAATCCGGGGCCCGGATTGCCCTCCGACGCCGAAACAACAACGAGCCGCCGTTTCCACCCCGGAAGATTTATCTCGCACATAACCATAAATCACTCTAAGACTGTGCGCGTATATACGGCAAGAAAAAGACCTCGTGTGTGTGCATGTATGTACATCAATTTCGCGCAGACCGGAGGGCGCTCCTCCGGAATCTCCACCGCTAATATTTTTATGGTCGATCGGAGATAGCCGCGGGTCAGGGAATGTTATTTCGGCAAATCGCTTCCGATAGTCGTAACTGGACGCCCGGAATCGCCGGCACCGGGCCCGCTGGATTCGCGGAGGGAACCGGGAAATGATTATTTGATGAGCACAGGATGCGTGCGTATTGATGCGATGGGGCGGCGTAAACGCGCCGGATTTTTATTGGAAAATTTAAAAAAATATTTAGGTATGAAAGTGAAATCGTCGAGTCGGCGGATATTGCGTAGATATTGGGTTATAATCGTTAAGATTTCGATGGTGATATCGAAGATGAGCTGCTGATGTAGGTGGTTTTTTTTCCCAGTAGGTACTATATGGAATATGGTTTGTATTTTAAACTACATAATAGTGAAAAAGATCTTTTTCTAAAGATTTTTCAGATAAAATTTACTATACGGGAAAGTGTAAATTTGTATGTATACAGTATAAATATGGTCTATGGGTGCAACAAAGGCAAGTAAATTTAACAATATTTAGGTAAATTAGACGATTTTTTTGTTGAAAAATTCAAAATAGTCTTCTAGGAGTTCTAAAAAATGTTCTAAATAGTCCTGAAAGTGTTCTAAATGGTTCTGGACTTGTCTAGTTCAACCTAGATCGTTCCAAATAGCCCTGAATCGGTTCTAAATAATTTTGGACCATTCTGAATGTTTCTAAGACAGTCCATAACTGTTTCAAATGGTCCTATAGCCAGTTTCTAATTCTAAACAGTTCTAAACGATTCCAGAATTATCGAAAAGTCTAAATCTAAAATTAGTGAACGTAATCAAGTGCAAAATGCATATATATATATATATATATATATGCATATATATGTTGCATATATATATATATGCAACATTTGCATCTGAGGTTTTGACAAGTTTTTGTATATTTTGAAAAAAACTGCATATTTTAGCATACCTATAGGTAGGTATGCAGATATTTATGTACTTACTACTTTTTGTTTATACATTCAATTTGATAAATTTTGATCATTTTACATACAATTTGAAAAGATAAAATTTACTTAAAATTTTATTTATTAGAAGAAAATTTACAATACCTTAGGTAAAAAATTTTTTTCCATAGCTCAGGCCATTTTGCATTTGGCCAATGCATTAATTTTTTGAAAATCCCAAATTTATATTTTATTGAAAATTATTGCATATTTTTGAAATTTTTTGAAAATTACTGCATATTTTTTATGATATTTATTTGAAAATTATTTATATGTATATTCTGAATCAATTTATAAAATTTCTGAGCAATTTATAATGATTCAGATCGGATAAAAACTGTGCAGAACATTTAAAAACGACCTAGAATCAATTAAGATTGTTCAAAACAATTCACAATGCTTTAGAATGAATTTTGATATGTTCAGAACAATTTAAAATGCTTCTGAACGAATTAGAACTGTTCAGAATACTTTTAGAATGCTTCAGAAGGAATTAGAAATGATTCTGAATTCTGAACAATTTTAACCGTTTCAAAATGAATTAAAACTGTCGAGAACAATTCAGAACTATCCAGAACGAATTAGAACTGTCCAGAACACTTTTAGAATGCTTCAAAACGAATTAAAAATGATTCTGAACAATTTTGAACGTTTCAGTCTGAATTAAAACTGTCCAGAACAATGTAGAACTATCCAGAACGAATTACAACTGTTCAGAACACTTTTAGAATGCTTCAAAACGGATTAGAAATGTGAACAGTTTTGTACGTTTCAGAATGAATTAAAAGTCTCCAGAACTAATTTTGATATTTTCTTCAAAATCACTACATATTTTTGACATTTTTTTGAAAATCACTGCATATTTTTAAATAAATCGTTGCATATATATGCGCATATATTTTTTGCATATATTCCGCTCTAATACACTATTTTTCTTATAGGTACTTTTGTTATTCCTAAACAAACATCGCTGCGGACCATCACGGTATAACTATAGTAAGTATACCTAAAGTCCTAACGCACTTACATCACATTAATTTTGATTGTACCGATGAATCGATTTCAAATAGCACTTTAAACAGTTATCGAATCAACATAGCAGAAGAACTTGTCAACAACGAATAGATTACCACTCCGAGAGAAAGCAAATCGTTTTCTTCCCGGGTTTTTAATATGCCAACTGTAGCGGCTTTATAATTACTTTCTTTATCTATTCGTTTCTCCCGTTTCCTTTTCGCTCCTTATCCCCAATCTCCAGGGAGATTGTTGCTCTCGGTTCCCCCCGAACAACCAACGGCGTACGAATAGTATTCACATGCACATATTTCATCTGCAAAATTTAACATCTTTAATTTAATATCTTCACTTTTTCTTGAAGTTGTTGTACAAACACCTCCTGGTCCTTACGGTAGGACAATTTTATTAAATGCTGTATGTATAAGAGTTTCTGGAAAAATGTTATATTGTAGATATGGCAACGCCAATGGCCGTCTGTTTTGGAGATAGAGCGAAGAGGCGCGGGAAAGAGCAGACAAACGGCGACGACAAAACGTTAGAGGAACGCACGTAGGACGCATCTGATAAGGAAAAGGGCGCAAAAGGGGGGAAGCAATTATATCTGGTCCTCTTCCCCGAAAACCGACAAATCAAATCCGGGGCTAAATTGGCGCGCCAGCTGGGAAACCTGGAAAGCACTACGTTATATTTTCCCGACAAATTATAACTAATTTTCGAATCGATATACTTTTACGGCGCATTTGATACGTATCGGGTAATTGAGCGTGCCTCTATTTATTACCTCTCACCTCTACATGCGTGATAAATAAATGCGAAGAGAGAGCGCTCGAAGGAGCGCTATATATACGCATATTTTTTATTTTAACCCTCCGATATTCGGGTAGAAACAATCGATAGAGCGTATCTAATCGTCACTTTCGATTCGGCCGAATCATGACACGCTACGATATTATTCATGCATCATAACATACATCATAGTTGTCAGATCATGTTCATCAATTATACACGTCCGAGCGGGGAACTGAAAACTCAACTCGACTAATAATTGATTGAAAACTGAAAACTTTTATCGATCCGAGCGGTAAACAATTTTTTTTTATTTGTTGGAAAAATCCCACTTCTGATTTTTTCGCGTCACGTCCGGGCCGAAACTAATTCGCTTCCGAAGTAATGTCTTCCCTTTCTTTCTCGGGAAAAGTTGATTAATAAAATTTCGGCGAAACGTTCGTCTTGGGCGGATCGATTTTTCCTGAGCCGAGAGTGAGAAATTGGGTTGTCATGTTTGGGCGATGTTCGGCGGGCGAGGGGGCGGCGGGGCGCGGGCCGCGCCGCCAAGGCGGTAATGAATGAGCAGTAACTCATTTGCAACCCGGCTCCTTTCTTTCAGCCGAGGCAACTCATCAACTAATTTCTCTGCGAAATTCGCAGTTTCGCAGGTTTATTACTTTATATGATAAGCGGGCTCGAGTTTACAATTTCCCATATTTTCGTTATACAATCTACTTAGGTATATTCTCTAAAAAATACTCCAGATCCTTTAAACATATGAGTCATGATCACTGCTGGTAAAAGATAAATAAGAAAGATGGTACTGAAGAAGGAATTTTAGAAAGGACTGTAGAAGAAACTGTAGAAGGAACTGCAGAAAGTACTGTTGAAGGAACTATTGAAGGAACTATTGAAGGAACTGCAAAAGGAACTGTTGAAGGAACTGTTGAAGGAATTGTTGAAGGAACTGTTGAAGGAACTGTCGAAGGAATTGTTGAAGGAACTGTTGAAGGAACTATTGAAGGAACTATTGAAGGAACTGCAAAAGAAACTGTTGAAGGAACTGTTGAAGGAACTGTTGAAGGAATTGTTGAAGGAACTGTTGAAGGAACTGTTGAAGGAATTGTTGAAGGAACTGTTGAAGGAACTGTTGAAGGAACTGTTGAAGGAACTGTTGAAGGAACTGTTGAAGGAACTGTTGAAGGAACTGTTGAAGGAACTGTTGAAGGAACTGTTGAAGGAACTGTTGAAGGAACTGTTGAAGGAACTGTTGAAGGAACTGCAGTAGGAACAACTGCAGAATGAACTGCAAAAGGAACTATTGAAGGAACTATTGAAGGAACTGCAAAAGGAACTGTTGAAGGAACTGTTGAAGGAATTGTTGAAGGAACTGTTGAAGGAACTGTTGAAGGAACTGTTGAAGGAATTGTTGAAGGAACTGTTGAAGGAACTGCAGAAGGTACTGTTGAAGGAACTATTGAAGGAACTATTGAAGGAACTATTGAAGGAACTGCAAAAGGAACTGTTGAAGGAACTGTTGAAGGCATTGTTGAAGGAACTGTTGTAGGAACTGTTGGAAGAACCGTTGAAGGAGCTGTTGAAGGAACTGTTGAAGGAACTGTTGAAGGAACTGTTGAAGGAACTGTTGAAGGAACTGTTGAAGGAATTGTTGAAGGAACTGCAGAAGGAACAACTGCAGAATGAACTACAAAAGGAACTGTTGAAGGAACTGTTGAAGGAACTGTTGAAGGAACTGTTGAAGGAACTGTTGAAGGAACTGTTGAAGGAACTGTTGAAGGAACTGTTGAAGGAACTGTTGAAGGAACTGTTGAAGGAACTGTTGAAGGAACTGTTGAAGGAACTGTTGAAGGAACAACTGCAGAATGAACTGCAAAAGGAACTGTTGAAGGAATTGTTGAAGAAACTGCAGATGAATCCATAGTGAACTATCGAATGAATTGTGCAAGGAATTCCAAAACAAAATTTGAAAAAAAAATATATGTGAAAATGTTCAAGAGGATTTACAAGAAACTGATGAATTTAGTAAGGCACATAATTTGTAGAAGATAATTTGGCAAATTATGATAAATCTTCGACTTAAAAAGTTTCCACAAAGAATTTAAATTAAGGTCTAGTTTAATCTGTTGAAGAATTAACAGAAGCAACTGGTGAAGAGAGAGAATAACTGAAGATATAAGAGAATTGATGATTCTCTAGACTAGAAGAAACGTCTGGTTAGCTTTCATCTGGTCTGGATTTGGAATCTTTGTATAAATTTCAGCATCCAATGATATTGAAGATAAAATAATTCTAGCCATAAAACCTTCACAAGATTTCCCCATATTGCAATACCACACCACAGCATAATCACTACCAAAAGAGTAATATAAAAAACACTAAATAACCGAATCAACTAGTGAAAGGAACTAGCTATAGAAGATACTTTAGTTAATCCAGAAACAACCGTTCGAATTTCCAACATGTCGCCGGAAAATGGAAAATGGAAAATATAGGGCGGCGAGAGCATCCTCTTGCCCATGGACCAAGCACACGTTCGTCTCTAGTATAGCGGCTTTCGGTCGCCTGGCAACCGTTTTTCCGTCGCCGTGACAACACTCCACTACTTGGAAACAGGAGAAATGCGGGCAGAACGGCCGGAGAGAACTGCACCGGCGGTGGCGGTGGCGCGAGCGTGCCGGAGCCTCCCGGAGGCTCCCGTATTATGATGCTCGAAAGGCGTTCGTTCGCAAGGAAATCATCGGCTTGCTGAACACGGACGAAAAAGTTGTTGGCCAGAGGAAAATTTGCGGGATTTGAATTTTTAAAAGTTTCATTCGGGATAATTTCGTTTAATTATGTGCAGTTACAGGTTAATGGTAGGGCAGATACCCCTTTGCGCCACATTTTGTCTATCTTTTCTTGTATTATTTAAGACCCAGATGTCACAGGTGAACGGGAGTTCAACTATTTAACCATCTGAGAAATTTCATTAAAGTTAAAGTTCATCATAGTTCATCATAGAAAATCTTCGATTTTGTTACTTAATGACTTTTACCTACATGAAGACAAAAATTTCCCTTTTCTGTATTCATTAGAACCATCCTAATCAGCTTCAGTTTCAATGCTATATCTCCTTTAAACATCATTTTCCAAATTTATTATAGACACATCATCGATTTTCTCTATTTTGAATAGGTATCCAATTTTGCTCGTTTTATCTGTAACAAAATTATCAATCCTTGCCTAACCTAACCATATTCAATCCATAACCTAACCATTCCTACCATCTCCTCACAACAACCTCACAACAACCTCACCATATCCTCACCATATCCTCACCATATCCTCACCATATCCTCACCATATCCTCACCATATCCTCACCATATCCTCACCATATCCTCACCATATATCCTCACCAATTTCTTCTGATAATCCAACTCAACATAAATCTTCAATTAATTGATCATTTTCGTCAATTTCTTCTGCAAACCCTTTAATATGTCCCCATGATGTCATCCGTGTACCACAATTAATATCTCCCCATTGATGTTTCGACGACTTCCACAAATATTCAATTAACGTGAAAAAAAAAATCTCAAGAAACCTCAAAAGCAGGGGATGAAAAATCAGAGCAGTCACTCTGCCGGGCCGCCGGCCCCCCACACACCCCCGATCTCTTAATGAATCTCTAATCCCCCGCGCCGTCTCCCGGCCGAATGAATGCCGGCTCTTGATGATTCAAATTATGCAATTTTCAATATTGGCCACCCACTCCGGCACGTGCCCGCCCCTGCACGTGTGTTTGACTCATTGCGGACCGCAAATTCACTCTCTTGGAGATTCGCTCTCCGAGTGTACCCCCCCGGACTTTTATGCGATTCGGATTAAGTACGGTTCGCTCCTCTTCTTTTTTTTAAAGCTCCAACGTTCCAAATTTTTGAGAAAAATCGAAGCAGATTTCGCGAAATCAGAAGTGGGATTTTCGGACGTTTAGGGGAAAAATTTATCGACGCGTTAAAAGCGGCCGTTAATTCCTCCGAATCGCATTATTGTCGGGAAGATAAATAAATAAATAAATAAATAAATTCCTTATTCGCTTAACGACGCTTTTACGATCATCGAATGTGGTTGTTTTGAATTGGGGACTGAAGGGCGACAATTACATTGCGACCATGACGACTGATGCTTTAAGAACGGATTAATTAACCCCTTCGGCCACCCCTAGGCCGGGCTTATTAAAAGTTACACGCAAATGACTATGACTCATTTAACTATTTCTCAAGTGCTTTTTCGATTTTTCCGGATTACGATCCAGCGGCGCACCATCCGAATTTTTTCTTACTTGTAATTTATAAACACAATGATTACATAAACGTATAGGTAGATACACAATTAATTCAATTTCATGAAATACTTGGTTAATTAATTGTTTAATAGACCCTGAATTATTTCTTAATAAGAGGATTAACTAATGGTTGGTTATATTTAATCAAGCGTTGTTTATTCAATCGAGAAATAAAGGATAATTGAATGTATATTATAAACGACGTTTGAATTTAATCTAATTAACTTTAACAATAATTTGTTACTATTGTTGTACTAATTATTAGATATTAATTAGAATCAGTAATTATTATCGATTAGTATATGGAATAAATTGACTGTATAACAGCTGAAAACAATATAATTAACATTAACAGTAACAGTAATTAGTTACAATTATTAATTATTTAGATAGACATTAATTAGCTACCATTACCGATTAGTATATGGAATAAATTGAGTTTATAACAGCTGAAAATAATACTATAATTAACATTAACAGTAACAGTAATTAGTTACAATTATTTATCATTAGATAGACATTAATTAGCTACCATTACCGATTAGTATATGGAATAAATTGAGTTTATAACAGCTGAAAACAATACTATAATTAACATTAACAGTAACAGTGATTAGTTACAATTATTTATCATTAGATAGACATTAATTAGCTATACCATTATCGATTAGTATATGGAATAAATTGAGTTTATAACAGCTGAAAACAATACTATAATTAACATTAACAGTAACAGTAATTAGTTACAATTATTTATCATTAGATAGACATTAATTAGCTACCATTATCGATTAGTATATGGAATAAATTGACTGTATAACAGCTAAATTCAATATAATTAACATTAACATCAGTAACATTAATTATAGTCATAATTAGTTATTCCGAATCTGTTCATAATGCAGAAACAACTATAAAAAATCTCAATTAAAAACACTTAAAAATTGAACTAGAGTAATTGAGTAATTACCAAAATTGTTATCATTAATTTTAATTAAGCAATTATTCAATTAATTTAAAGTGTACCTAATAATCAAGTTATTTCAATGCGTTCCCTATTGGATTTTTTATTGTCCACGAACGCCACTGGGCGGTTCACATAGAAAGGGTAGGCAACAATTCCGCTCGTCCACAGTTTTTTATTGATGTGCATTATGAATATATTATAGGGTGGATTCAATATGTTACGCTTTTTAATTGCCGGCGCGACCTTTGGGGATGATTTCTCGTGTTATTGTGCTCCGACCGTGAGGGGCATTATAGCCGTGGGGTCGGGAATAAAAATACGTTTAGATATTAAACTTTAATAAATTATATCTACCAAAAAAAAATATTAAATTAATGGATATAACGCGAAGAACCGCAAACTAAAATACCTTCGTAAATATCGCGTATATAGGTATAGAAAGCGAGGCGAATTTTTCGCCGCCAACCACCCGCCTCCGAGGCCGCCGTCCCCGCGGAGTTTACGCCGGAACTTTGGCCCCGAACGGCGTTCTTTTGTTCTAAGCACTGATTGGTCGACAAGTCGGTTCGCGAGGGTCGCGAGCGCGCCAAGCCGCCCCCTCGACGGCGTGCCGCCCCTTTCCCCCCGCGGGTCGCACGCGCCGGGGGCGGCGTACACGCACTTTCGCTACGTTTTTCGCGGACCCGCAAACGCGGAAACGAAAGAGAAATTTCGTAGATGTTTTTCTATTATTATACCGATTGTTCTAATACTTAAAAATCGACCCTTCACACGGACTGGACAAATCAAATTAATAATATAAGAATGGTTAGAATATGTACTGAAAATCGCATAATCAACTCATTTAAAAATTCAATCAAATATCTCTGTAAGTATTTCTTTAACATGTAACTATATAGGAATGTGAGAGTTGGAATGAGAACGATCTGTATATGTAGGTACACCTAGTTTTCTGTGGGTTTTATTTTTTTTCGATATTTCGAGAGAAAGGGTGGAACAATGACGAGGCTGTAGACAATAGACAATGGCGAATCGGTGGAGGACAATGTGCCGATGTTCTAGGTCAGGTTTTGCGATATGAAAAAGGAGTCAAGGTCGATGAAATGTGGAAAATACTAATGTGCAATTCGCGTATGGGTGTTTTGTTGTGTTAATACGAGATGTATGGGAGATACTTTGATTTTTTACTACTAATCAATCGTCTTGTAACACGTAATTATACAGGGTGTATGGTTATTATTAACAAAAAAAAACTTTTTAACAGATTTTCAGAAGAAGTAGTTCGAAATAGTTCGAAGATAACAGAAATTTACAAAAATTCAAATTTTTAAATGATACATCTTTAAAGTTTTAAATGTTTTTTTTTTCCGGTTATTTGCTAAGTGGTATGATTAATTAATGGATTATTGTTGAAATTAATTTAATCATGTTAAGAAGGTGTTATGAATATTTTTTTGACAATATAATGTGCTGAAAATGTGGGTTTCAAAAATTAATGCAAAAAAAAAGATATTTGCCTCCAAAAATATGGATTTTATAGAAAATTATAAAGTAAAAAATCATTATAAATAAATCAATAAATCCACTTTTGATTCAAAAATTAGGTGAATTACATGGGCGGATCAATTAGGAATCTATATTAAGGGGTTTCGCTATCCTCTTTAAACCAGAGAGGGATGGATAAATTTAAAAAAAAAATACTCATAAATATGTCACCAAACAGAGATATTCTGTACAAATTTTCACGAAAAAAAGTTAAGCCATTCTGTGGCACAATATCAAAAAATCTCTTTTTTATTCTTAACTTCAAAACCTTATAACTAAGCAATTTTGGATATACAGTTGGTGCAAATAAATACATAAAATAGATTAAGTTTACCTAATACCTGCTGAATTTAATTTAATATTAACAAGGGATGATAGAAAATGTTTAAAAGCGGAATTAAATCATCTAAGAAAAATTAATACTATAAAAATTCAACGTATTTATATAAAATAAATAATTTTTTCTTATAGAATATTGATAGGCACTGACTGTCAAGTGTCAAGTCGCAGTTGCCGTTGTCATTTGATCACTATACTTTTAATTTTTCATTTCTTCTTCTTCTTCTTTCTAGTTTATTAGTCTCCACTACTAATGGCAAATTCGGCCGACTGATGAAGAAATAAGAATTTCTTGCGTAGTTATCTTTTTTACATGTTAGAAATGACACAATTTCAGCACTAATTATTTCGTATTTTACGAAAGTTTTCTCTGAAATTTCACGATGTACACTTATAAACAACAATTACACACAAATTTTTTCACTCGACCTATTAAATGTATTTCAGATAAAGGAATTTGATGATAATTGTAGTGAGCACCTGAACACATCTGTATTTTAGGAACGTGAAACAGGAACCGCTAATTTTCAATTCGTTTTTGTCATTTTGCCATTTGACAATTTTAGAAAATTCTCAGATTTTGTAAACTTTATAAAAGTTCGGCAACACTGTTTTTTGTGACGTAGCACATTTATGGTGACGTGCGTTCATTTTTATGTTGCACCAACTGTAAAGGAAATTTGTGATTATTATCAAGAATTTGTGATGGTCGAGCCATGTCCCCTTTTTGCGACACACTGTATACAATTTTTGGTTTGCTTACTATTCCATTATATACCCGCAAACTTGATAAAGATCCTAGAGAAATAGCGAGAAATAGTTTCTTGCAGAAAAGCGAAAGTATAGCGGACGTTTTGCTATTTCTTTAGGATACTTGTTAAAATTGCAGCGGCAGTACAATGAAATACTATACCCAAAATTTTATTAAATCCCGGACACAAATTCAAACCCCTTTTCAATTAATACAGCGACATATAATTTTTAGAAGCGCTTTTAGGAGTTCCACATTCCATTCAAGCACCATAAGAAACCATAGAAAAACCCTTATGATAAGCCACTTTATTTTACAACTACAACCCCAAAATCGACGAAACAGATAGAAGAAAAAAACCGCCAAGTCACCGTAAAAACTCATCACCATAGAGCAAATATAGTGGGTGTTGGGGAAACGTGCGACACGCCGCTCGGCACTCGTCGTGCCAGTACACACGAGCCAGTAAATCGTTGCGGCACTCGCAGATGTAAACACACTCCGCGTAGATTGAAAGTGCACATGTATACGCGCCGGCGAAACGGGAGCGTATACGGCCGACCCCTTCGGCCCTTAGAATAAACACCACTTTGTCAATTAGCGACAGCGACAGCAGACAACGACTTCACAAACACCGGCCGCAAACGTTCATTGGGAGTTTCGGCGGAGTTGTTGTTGTTGTTGTTGCACGGAGTTTTGTTGTTTGCGGAAAGTTGGCTCCGGGTTTTGCGCCCGTCCGTTTTCGCTTGCCCACTTGCCGGCGAAACGTTCGAATTCGAAACTTCTTTTTGTCCCCGCGGGTGAGTTTCGCTTTTGCCGAAATTTATACGAATTCTAATCGAAATTATTACCGGGTGACTACGAATTGTTATTAGTGAAAGTTTATACTGTTTCCACAATTTACTATATACACTATTATAAAGTTGACATTTTTATCTAGGTACATATATTTCAGAGTTTTAATTAATCTGTATAATTTCAAAATTCATTTAGGATATCAAGAAAAAATGTCATTTAGGGGCTTATTTAATAAGGGGCTATTTTAATTTAGAAATTTGATTTCTTCAAATTAATAATAATGTACCAAAAAAAATAATGTTAGTTGAACTAACGTTCACCTGGTGACATCTATATACAACCGGGCCTTAGTTCTTATCAATTATCAGAGAAAAATAATAATTAAAGACCGGAATATATGCAAACAAAATTTGCTAATATAGGTATGCGCATATTTTATATGCAACGATTTATTTAAAAATATGCTGTGATTTTCAAAAAATATATCAAAATTAGTTCTGGACAATTTTAATTCACTCTGAAACGTTCAAAATTGTTCAGAATCATTTCTAATTCGTTCTGAAGCTTTCTAAAAGTGTTCTGAACAGTTCTACATTATTCTGGACTGTTTTAATTCATTCTAAAAGATCCAAAATTGTTCAGAATCATTTCTAATTCATTCTGAAGCATTCAAAAAGTGTTCTGAACAGTCCTAATTTGTTCTGGACAGTTTTAAATCCTTCTGAAACGTTCAAAATTGTTCAGAATTATTTCTAATTCCTTCTGAAGCATTCTAAAAGTGTTCTGAACAGTTCTAATTCATTCTGAAGCTTTCTAAAAGTGTTCTGAACAGTTCCAATTTGTTCTGGACAGTTTTAAATCCTTCTGAAACGTTCAAAATTGTTCAGAATTATTTCTATTTCCATCTGAAGCATTGTAAAAGTGTTCTGAACAGTTCTAATTCATTCTGGAGAGTTCTAAATTATCCTGGATAGTTTTAATTCATTCTGAAATGTTAGAAATTGTTCAGAACCATTTCTGATTCCTTCTGAAGAATTCTAAAAGTGTTCTGAACAGTTCTAATTCATTCAGAAGCGTTTCAAAGTGTTCTGAACATATCAAAATTTATTCTAAAGCATTGGGAATTGTTTTGAACAATCTTATCAATAATATACATATAAATAAAAATTAATGCAATAATTTTCAAAAAAATATCATAAATTTGCATTGCTTTTCGAGGAAATATCAAAAATATGCAATAATTTTGAAAAAATATCAAAATTATGCAATAATTTTCAAAAAAATATGAAAAATGTGCAATGTATATGTAAAATGATTCATATTTATATGCTAAAATATGCAATTTTTTTCAAAATATGCAAAAACTTGATAAATCGTTAAATAAATGCAAATGTTGCTTTTTATATGCATTTTGCATATATCCCGCTCTTTAATAATAATTTATTAACATTTTAAATTTTTAATTTTATCTCGAGCGTCTCAAGCACAATTTTCCCTCTATATAGCCTGTGTGAAACTTCAAATTTTCAACACTTTTTAGGCTTTTAATCGAATAATGAAGAGGTTGTTTGCAGTGTAAATTTTTGTACTAATTGATTGAGGAAACACCCCGTACAAACACTATAACTGACCCCAGCATCGCATTTTGCGCCCCCTCAAAGCGCCCGATTTCCAACTTGTTTCTATTTATTCTATCGATTTGTGTAAAGTTCAAATGGAAATTCGATACGGTCGCTTTTAAAACGATATTTGTTTAAACTCCGGAGTTCTAATTTCTTAAATATTTGCACGGCAAACGTCCGCACGTACACGACTCGCGAAAGCGATTTGTACAATTCGCCCCGTTTAGTGGATAATAAAAAAATTAATTGCGTTTAATACCCATAAAAAAATAAAACAGGCGAGGAGCCGGGAGCGATAAAAAGGCGAAAAAAATACGAAAACGGCGGACCCTCGCAGAAATACCTTTCTAACGATTTGTCGACGATATTTTTTTACCCTCTACATATCTAATGAAAAATACTACAACATATCCCTTAGACAAAGTACACGTATAAAAATATTTGAGCCCGAAAATGGGCTGGTGTTCTACCGACAAATCTCTTCTCTAACTTCCACTCGGTGAACCCAGTGCCGTACTTTCAAATTTTTACACATAAAAAATATATTTTTTATTCATATATACACAGCCGATTAGGTACTCTTTTTTCTAATGAATTCGTTTTATAATGAAATAAATAGTAATTTTTACAAAAAGCCTTCAAATATCATCTATTTAAAAAATTGAAGACTTCTTCTTAAAAGTAAATTTTATTAGCTCTTGGGAGTATTTTCAGTTTTTTGAACATAAATTTTGGGTACTTCACATGTTACAAAATTTCAACTGTCTTAAAAATAAAAAGTACTTAATTTACACAATTCTATAATAATTGGTACAATTCCGCTCTCCTTAAAATCTTGAGCCTTGAGTCTTTATTGAGCGTGTTGAGAGCGCATTGTAAAGCTGGCAACATTGCTATGGCCAGACCAGTCGAACTCGGACTTGCATCGAAGGTAGGGACCCGAAACGAACAATACCAAGTCCGATTTCGACTGGCCTGGTCATTTAAGGAGAGCGGAATTGTATTTATATAAAATTTTGAATGTGTACGCTACTGGCGTCGGTCGTTTTATTAAAGCGATTCGACGTGATTTATGCGGGCAAAAATGAAAGCAGGAATCTTTTCCCGGCATTGCTCACATACCTAAAGAAGTGGAAAGCCACCGAAAGCGGCGTATACCCCAGAAATGTACGCTTATATTCCCATTCCCGCTTAACTCCCGAAAAATATCATTTTCGCCGTCGCCGAGCCGTCGACTTTATTTTTCGCTATTTATTAGAGAAACGTAATTTTACCGTAAACGCATTTAAAGCGCGCGATAGAAACGAAATTGGATTTATTTTTCGCACATTTAGCATAGATATTAATTAAAAATATGACGCATAAAAATTGACCGTCAAAAAAATATTTAATAATCACAAAATTTCCTTTACAGTTGGGGCAACACAAAAATTTACTACGTCACGAATAGACAGTGATGCCGGACTTTTATAAAGTTTACAAAATCTAAAAATTTTCTAAAATTGTGAATTGGCAAAATGGTAAAAACAAATTGAAAATTAGGAGTTCCTGTTTCACGTTCCTAAAATACAGATGTGTTCAGGTGCTCACTACAATTATCATCAAATTCCTTTATCATATGAAATACATTTAATAGGTAGAGTGAAAAATTTTGTGTATAATTGTCGTTTATAAGTGTACATCGTGAAATTTCAGAGAAAATTTTCGTTAAATATGAAATATTTAGTGCTGAAATTGTGTCATTTCTAACATGTGAAAAAGATAACTGCGCAAGAAATTCTTATTTCTTCATCATTCGGCCGAATAGCCATTAGTAGTGGAGGCTAATAAACTAGAAAGAAGAAAAAGAAGAAGAAATGAAAAATTAAAAGTACTGATTGGATGAGAACGGCAATTATGCGACTTGACAGTCAGTGCCTATCAACATTGTAATAAGAAAAAATTATTTATTTTATATAAATACGTTGAATTTTTATAATATTAATTTTTCTTAGATGATTTAATTCCGCTTTTGAACATTTTCTATCATCCCTTGTTAATATTAAATTAAATTCAGCAGGTAATAAACTTAATCTGTTTTATGTATTTATTTTTAAAAGTTGGACACAATGCTTGGTAAATGTCGTCACATTAATGGCGTGCGTTCATTTTTGTGTTGCACCGACTGTACAACAATGGAGAAGACCACGATGTGAGATACGCGGATTTCGGCAAAAGATACGATTAGAAATGATTTATTAGAGCTCAAAACCGTTTTCAGTTGCTCAAAATGTGTTATAATTAAAAAGTTATAGCCCTTCGAAATTTAAAAATTTCGGGTTTTGACTCATACCTTATCAACCAATCATAAACCACTCACGTCTTGTTGTATAGTAAATAGTATGAATTTTCGAACGCAGTAACAAAGAATACACAAACGAACAAAAATCAAACTGTCATTTGTCAAATTTTTCTGAAAATTGCACAAAACAAATTACACGAATTGCAGTTCGGCACAAAACACTTTACTGATAATATTGAAGTTGACAAGAATGTTGCCAAATAAATTTTTCAGGACCATTATTTGTGTTTTTAACACGAAAATCGGTTACAATCTATGCAGATGAAGATGTTATTTTTATATTAATATATCAAATTATCCATTAGGTAATGGAAGAAATGGATAAATCAGAAAATATTTATTGCAATAAATATACAAAAAACGCACATTTTGCGGACTAAAGAAGAATAATAGGAAACGTGGCAAACTTGCTAAATGTGACTTCTCTTTGCAACTCTCGCTTTGATTGGTGCAGAGTGTATGACGATTGTGTGACGTTTTTCAAACTTTAAAAATTAATTGCGGCCTTATTTGGCCACAGAAAAAAATAAAAATTTCATTACGCGCCATCTTAGAACACATGGTTTTGAAAAAAAAAAAATTAAAAAAAAAGTCGTGGTCTTCTCCATTCGTGTATAAATACAAGGTGTTCGCGGAGATATATTATTATCTTATTTTGAGACAAAAACAAAGCGAATAACCCTAAAATTACGATACTTAAATTTAAAATCTTACAAAATCAATAAGACCCTCTAACACCCAACATGTACATCAACCATCTACCCTTATACTAAACAAACTCATTAGCTAAAACTTTTCTATAATCAATCAGCAAACTGTCAACCGAGGAAAACTCTTCCTTTTCGCGAAAACCCTTTCCCCATCCATCTGAGATCCAGCGAGCGAGCGCGGCCTGACCGCGATCCGCAACTTTCGACTTGGCTGGATGATGTTTAAGTTCGGCTCGCCCGCAAAGTTTTCGGTACCCGCTCGGCGGGGCGGCCGGGCGGGGGCGGCGAGCCGCCCGTCAAAACTCGCCCGAGAACTTTTTCTTTTACCGTCTGCACCGCCGAGAAATGCCGCCTCCCCCGAAACGCCGCTGCGGATTTCTAACATAGTAACTTCCCTGCTCTTACAAATTCGCCGGGCTTTGCGTTGCGGCGGCGGCGGCGGCCGCTTTATTTATTGCTTTTATACTTACGCCGCGGCGAAATTTGACGTCTGCCCTTAGCCCACCCCCGCTAAAGTGAGTAAAGGATTTATGGAATTATGCGATATTTATGCGCTCTCGTTTCGATAATGCCACTTTATATAATTTTGCGCTTCTTTTTATAGCTGTTCTACTAACTTCACTAACAGCTCTGGCAAATTGTATTGTATTTTTTTGCATTATAATTTTAATAGCGTATACCTACATTTTTTTGGGTATAGGATTTTCATTATAAAAGCATTTCCCAAATCCCGAAAAAACTAGTACACAATGTTTTTCAAAAATTCAAAAATTTTGTTAAAGATTGGGTTTAATTAATCTAAAACAGGAAAGTATTAATGACTTTCCTCTCTTTTGTGGATTAAATCAAGTGAAGATTTTAAAAATTACGTTGTCCCTCTTGTATATACTATAAATTGCATATTTTCTATTTCATCATTCATTCATTTTTGGAGGTATGATCTTAAGCTAATTTGCGCATCATTTTTGAATCAAAAATCCTAATAGGGAGATTCTGAAAATACAGGGTGTTTCGTAAGGAATGGTCAGTATTTTAATCATAGGTTCAGGACCTCCAAATATTAATATTTTACTCTATTAATTATGGGTCAAATGTTATCTACTGCTAAGATACAGGATGTTGAAGTTAAAATTTATTTTTTTGCATTAATTTCTTTATTATACAGTGAGAATGTAAAAGGTTGGAACAAATTCGTTAAATGCTTGATTTGTCCATTGGGAAAAAAAGCTCAGACAGGTCGATTTTTATTTTAAAAAGCGCGCGGGTCAGAAAAAGTTGTGAGTGTTTATACAAGATGTCCCAAAAAAAGTTACATATCAAAGTTATGTTTTTTTAAATGGAACACCCCGTATATTATTACATTTTTAGATGATTCTACTCGATGAGCTGATTCCAAAAAGGGTTCACACTTGGTATCTTGGTCTCATAATAAAGGCTATGCAGCCACTCAAAAATCACAAAATTTTGAAATTAGGCGGTTCTGAAAGCCAAACAGTTGAAAATCGGCCCTATCCTAACTTATCAAGTACTTATTTATTTCAATAAATCAATAAATAAATAAATAAAAAGTACTATCTTAGGGTACAAAAAAAATTGATAAAAAATTATGAAATTTTTGATCACTCTGTATACATTTTATATCATGTCATTACATATAGTATTAAAAAAGTTAGGATAGGTCCTTGTAAGCCACTTTGCTCCATTTTGACCTGGTTTGGCTTTCAGAGCCGCCTAATTTCAAAATTTTGTGACTTTTGTATGGCTACATAGCCTTTATTATGAGACCAAGATACCAAGTGTGACCCCTTTTTGGAACCAGCTCATCGAGTAGAATCCAAAAATGTAATAATATACGAGGTGTTCAATTTAAAAAAACATGATTTTGATATGTAATTTTTTTGGGACATTCAGTATAAACACCCACAACATTTTCTGATCCGCTTTTTAAAATACAAATCGACGTGTCTGAGCTTTCTTTCCCCAATGGACAAATCAAGCATTTAACGAATTTGTTCCAACCTTTACACTCTCACTGTATATTTAACATAGGTAATAAATATTGAAATAAAATATTGACAATTCCTTATGAAACACCCTGTATATAATATCCTGCACTAAAAATAATAATCAATGAGTTTTAAAATCGAATTTAGCGCATAATTAGCACATTATTTCTATACAAAATGCTACAATAAAATTGCAATCTATATAACAAGATATTTTTATTGAGTTACAAGAAACAGACGTGAGAATTAAAGTGGTACTTTCATAAATAGCGCATAATAATTTACAATAAGAAGTGCTTGCGCTAGGTAGTGGTAGAAAATTTGTATTACATTATAAATTTACTTCCCAGATGGGATAAAAGGGAAGAAGAAAAAAACCGTCGAAGTGGCAACGGTGCTAACGACAGAAACAAGCGACAGACGACCGCTCTCGGGTCTAATCCCTCTTATCCCGAAAGTAATTTTGAGTCTTTTGAAATCGGTCCCGGCTTTTCGCGAAAATCCTACGCGCCGGGACCCTATCTCGCGCCAACAGAGCCTCCTCTAATGTCCTTTAGTTCTTAGTCTTTCTATATATTCCTGCAGCACCCTCTTTCCTCCTGGCGCACCTAACCTACCACGAAAAAAAAATAGCTAGAGCCCTCGATTAGGGATTTTAGAGAACCTCTAAATACACGCTAAATTATTTTATTAAAAAATGCATATAGCATATAGGCGAAAGGGTCGCAAGTCAAACGCAGAAACCGAATCGTATTCCCTCATCCCTCTATCGGTTCCCGCGCGCGCCCCCTTCAGAGAGCGCGCAACTTCTCCCCCGAGTGCGACTAATAAATGCAACTTTAATAGTGTAAATTGAATTGAAAATCAAGGCTGTGACTTGATGATGAGTTTCGACAGTACTGACCTCAAATCCCTGCTAAGAGCCGAAGGACCGTTTCTCTCCCTACACTTTGCACCCTCCGCCACGGGCCCGAGGGGCGAGGAGAGCGAGAGCGAGAGCCGGGAATGTGCGGGGCGAATGCTGAAACTCTCCTAAGGGAAAACGGACGGACAGGGACGGTTTTAGAATTCCCTTCAATTCGATTAGAGGCTCGTTTGTACTGGTACCTATGCGCGTTAGTTTATTAGTGTATTGAGTTATCGAATTCGATGATGATTTGTGTAATAGGAAAAATATATTTGAAAGTGATTTTAAATTATCTGTTTTATTTGGATATAACTAGGTAGTCATGGTAGTCAAATAAATGAGACTTTAATTTAGAAAGTTAATTATCTGAATTATAATTGATACTTGATTTAATCACGTTATTCGTGTGAATTCGACAATAATATCTATTTAATTTATTGTCAATTTATTAGAGAAATCATTTACTCTACTAAAGTTGATTCTGTTTAAAAGAGCCTTTAATTATCTTAATTATTTATTAGATACTATTTATTACAATATATTATTCCCAATAATGTCTAGTAAACTCAACATGCTCTAAATTTTCGAACACTTGCTGAAGCAGCTCTATTTTATATACACTCCATTGAAGCCTTCAACAGATTGAATCGTTTCCCTCGTTAAAAGTTAAAAGAGTCATTAATTATTCTTATTTACTATTTATAACTATAAAGAGCAGAATATATGCAAAAAAAATTTGCTAATATATGCGCATATATAGTATACATATATGCAACGATTTATTTAAAAATATGCAGTGATTTTCAAAAAAAATTCAAAAATATGCAGTGATTTTTTAAGAAAATATCAAAATTAGTTCTGGACAGTTTTAATTCACTCTGAAACATTTCAAATTTGTTCAGAATCATTTCTAATTCCTTCTGAATCATTCTAAAAGGGTTCTGAACAGTTCTAATTCATTATTGATAGTTTTAATTTATTCTGAAACGTTAGAAATTGTTCAGAATCATTTCTAATTCCTTCTGAAGCATTCTAAAAGTGCTCTGAATAGTTCTAATTCTTACAGAAGCGTCTTAAATTGTTCTGAACATATCAAAATTCATTCTAAAGCATTGTGAATTGTTTTGAACAATCTTAATTGATTCTATGGGGCGTTTTTAAATGTTCTGGACAGTTTTTATTCAATCTGAATCATTATAAATTGCTCAGAAATTATAAAATTGATTCAGAATATACATAGATATAATTAAAAAAATAAATGCAAAAATTTTCAAATAAATATCAAAAATATGCATTGATTTTCAAGAAAATATCAAAAATATTCAATAATTTTCAAAAAAATATCAATAATATGCAATTATTTTCAAAAACATCAAAAATATGCAGTAATTTTGAGAAAATATCAAAAATATGCAATAATTTTCAAAAAAATATCAAAAATATGCAATAATTTTCAAAAAAATCTCAAAAATATGCAGTAATTTTCAGAAAATATCAAAAATATGCAATAATTTTCAAAAAAATATCAAAAATATGCAGTAATTTTCAGAAAATATCAAAAATATGCAATAATTTTCAAAAAAATATCAAAAATATGCAATAATTTTCAAAAAAAAATATCAAATTTATTGCATTGGCCAAATGCAAAATGGCCAGAGCTATGGAAAAAAATTTTATACCTTGATGTAAATTCTTTTCTAATAAATTAAATTTTAAGTAAATTTCATCTCTTCAAATTGTATGTAAAATTTATCAAATTGAGTATATAAACAAAAGTAGAAAGTACATAAATATCAACATATATTCTAAAATATGCTGTTTTTTTCAATATATGCAAAAACTTGTCAAAACCTCAGACATATGCAAATGTTGCATATATTATAGGTATGCATTTTGCATATAATCCGCTCTTTATTTATTACCAACTTTTCAACACAAAAAATCCCAATAATTTATAGTTACCTCAACCACTTACAAATTTTCTTGCGATTGCTCCACCAGCTCTATTTTATACACTCCATTGAAGCGTTCAACAAATTGAATTATTTAGATACCAACAATTTGAATTATATTGAATTTATTACCAACTTCTCGAAACCAAAAATCCCCAATAATTCCTAACCATCCTCAAATTTTCTCTTGCTGCCCAATTTTACACACTCTACTAAACCGTTTAACGGCCACAGTATAGAGGAATTAAAAGAAATCCGGCCCTGTTCGTAATCTCCTGAGGGATACCGAGTCGAGTTCCACAGCCCATCGCTGATGTTTACAATCGAATGGAATATTTATAACTCCGACAGTTGACGAGCGTAGCAATATGGTTGATATTTAGGTGCGGTAAACTGACGCTGACATGTCGGAGAGAGCCCCCAGCAGGAACGGGAACGGGAACGGCGCGAAGCGACGTCGACGCCGAGCGTCCGTACGCTCCGCGTGTAGAGAGGACGTCGCCGGGGACGCGGCCAAGGCCCTATATTGATTTGATTAAAACTAATATTTGCGGGGGTAATCTTGCGAGTGATTCGAAAGGCAAATATGCGATCGGGAATATATGCGGTTTTTCCTCCTCCTGCCGTCGATGGTCGTTATTCCTCCTTGTTTGCCGCGGCCCTCTTCATTATGCGCTGATTGTTTTTAAATTGACTGACGTACGTGATTGTGATTAGCTATTATGTAAGTACGTTTAGAGAGGGAATGATGTTGTTGGATTTATTCCTGCGTTAGCCAATAAAATAAATATAACGGCGCATTTTGTTTACATCAGTCAAATTTTATGTACTTATGCTACTGCATTTTTTGTATTCGTTTCATTTTAAAAATTCAATGTTGTTAATAAATCTATTAGTTTCCTTTATGTTTAGATTGTCAAATAGTGGTGCATATTTTGCAAATAAAGAATCATTAAAATACACAAATGATACTCACAAATCTGCAAATCTTGGTTCATGTTATACAGTGTGTCCACTTAAGTTCGCATCATATGGGAAACTTTTTTATTGCTAATATTACGAAAAAAAGTTATTCTTCATAAAAAGTTCTGCATTGTCCAAAACCGAAAATGCAATTATCAGATATTATAAATTTTCAGTCGTATACGAGGTTTGTCAAAAAATGTGATTTTTGCCCAAGAGTAAAGTACCTTTATTTTTGAAAATATCAAAAATTATTATAAAGAAAAAATGTTTAGAATTAAAAATAACTTTCAAATATTCAATATTGTTTATTTATAATTTTTTTTTTTGCGTTTTCTCTGTGAAAACTTTGGAAAGTGAAATGTGAAATCCGGTACTACTTTTAAAAAATGCCGGTGCATCCTAAATTAATTATGCAAAAAAGTCCAAACTTAAATTTTTAACATTTTTCACAGAAAAAATGTCGACAAAAAATATTATTATAAACAAACAATATTGAATATTTGAAAGTAATTTTTAATTCTAAATATTTTTTCTTTATAATAAATTTTGATATTTTCAAAAATAAAGGTACTTTACTCTTGAGCAAAAATCATATTTTTTGACAAACCTCGTATACGACTGAAAAATTTTAATATCTGATGGTTGTATTTTAGTTTCTACACAATGCAGAACTTTTTATGAAGAATAACTTTTTTTCGTAATATTAACAATAAAAAAGTTTCCCATATGGTGCGAACTTAAGTGGACACACTGTATACTATTTCCTTTAGAACGGTGTAACAATATACAGGGTGAATCTTAACCTATAGCAAAAAATCGGGTAACCATCATAGCTGAAGACACATAATACAATCCAATTAATTCCCTAATTAATATCGATTATTGTCTAATTAATGAATATATATTTAATTAGATAATTATAGCCAGACAAATATATTATCTATCAATTATTATATGTATAGGTATTTAAGACAATATTATAACATATAAATGTAACTAATCGTTGATTTGTGTTGAAATTAGTGTAAATTTTGAATAAATTATTAAGAAATGTATATAAATCATCAGTTAAATATCATCAGTAAAATAGAAGGAAATGCCGCATAATATGCGGGATATATGGACGGAAATTTAATACCCGAGGGTTGACAATTCATCGAAAAAAATTACCCCAAATCGAACGACAAAAGAAAACGCTTATTATTATTTTTTGTATTCCGATATTTCTATTATTATCTATTATTACTTCTGGTTTTATTTGTCTTTTATTATACCCGGTAATCTATTTATAGGATTCAAGAGATAATGGTATGTTGCTCTAATGCCAGAGGCACGTTAAACAGGAAGTATCGTTTTAGTTTGTAATTTTTTATTAATTCTTGTATATACAGGGCGAGTCAGATGTAAATGTGGAATATTCAATTCAATATTCCTTTTGAGACTTACTTTATAGATTAAAAAAAAATTGGTACAGGGTATGTATATGATCAGAAATTTAATACATTGAGAACCTTTGAAGTAGGTATCACAATGCAATAAACCTATATAAGCGTTTAAAAAATACAACTCATACGAATATAATACTCCTATCAGCAACGTATATAAAACTCCTTCAATCAATACACCTAATACCACCTATATTATGTCGCGGCGCATAAAATAAAAAAAAATAAATTTAATTCTCCCTCGCCCATCCATTATTAAACCTAATTACCTCCTTTAAAAAATCAATATAGCGAGAGAAAAAAAAAGAAGGAAAAACATACTGCCGACTAATCCCCGAGTCCCGTCAACCGTACCCCCGACATTGCAACATTGGAAATTCACCCGATTAATTCCAGGCCCGAGCGCAGTTCGTTCGGTCGCCGCTGCGCGGCGCCGCCGTCGCCCCTCTCCTGGGCGTACGCCTTCAAGGACCTGGCCCTTTTCCGCGCCGAATCCTGGAGGGGCGCCAATCGCGGCCGGCGCATCCCCGGTCCCGGTTTTTCGACTGCGCAGTATTACGCAGTAGATGCCGCGAGGATGCGAGATAGTGTCTCCTAGCAGTAGAGGCGCCGTTGCCGATGTTCGCGGTTTATACACAAACTCAAGGATTTTTGTTGGACATAGAAATGGGATTATTAGTAGTACAGGAAGAGTTGATAGAGTGCTGAGTTTCTACGTTATAGAGAGTCAATAAAGAGGAATTTACTGACAATAAGGATACATTATGTGGAGATTTAAAGGAGAGCTAATTAATTTCATATGATAATAAAATCAAGAAAAAAATGTATTATATTATAAGAGACTATTTTCTTAAAAATTATAAATTATAATCAATCAATTTTGCAGAGTCAATTAGTAAAGATCTTTACATTACAGACTCAATATAATAAAAGTTAATAAAAGCGCTTGAAGTCAATTAATAAGTTTCTGCATGGAGATGAAGAGGAATTTACCAAATACAAGGATACATTATTCATGTAGACTTAAGGGAGAAACAATTAATTTCATGAGTCAATAAGGGAGTCAATAAAGTAAAAATCGTGTAAGAAAACTTTCATGAAAATAATTAATTATACCTAATCATTCAATTTTACAGAGTCAATTAATGAAGATCAATATATTGCAGAGTCAATTATATAAGACTTGATATAGAGTAGAGTGCTGAAGTCAATTGATAAGGCTCAATGTTATAGAGTAATAAAAAGTTATTTGCTAAATACAGGAATATAAATATTTTCTAGAGACTTAATTAGGCTATTTAATTTCATGAGTCAGTATAAGAGTCAATAAAGAAAATCCAATTTTATAATCGATAAAGTAAAACTCATATGAGACTATATTTTCATAAAAATAATAAATTATAAATCATTCAATTTTACAGAGTCAATTAATGAAGATCAATAGTACAGGGTGGTCCAGTTTATAATGGCATAACTTTAGGAAATTATGGATAACGTTAAAATAATGATAATTTCTCAATACTTATGTAGCCGGGAAAGCTTTGTTTTCGAGATACAGGGTGTTGAAATTAAAAAAAAAATATGTATTATTTTGGATATGGCCAAGGATAAGCTAAGGATCCTTCATGAAAATAAATCATAGCCTACTTCCAGAATATTTGCGATGATAGTAGTCCTACATAACCGGAGAAAATTGCAAATATCTCCAAAACGGTGCGTCGTTCAAAAAAACGCAAGAACACTTTTTTGTTCTAAAAAGCATGGAGCATCGAATAACATTACTGTTATTTGCAAAAAAGTCAGTGGCGTAAAGGATTTTTTTAAAAAAGGGCATTGGCATACCCATATCTCCGCCACTGGTTTTTGTAATTTATCACCATATTCCCTAAATCATGAAGGATCCTTAGCTTATCCTGTGTGCCAAATTTAAATTTTTTCCAAACAGCCGTTTTGGCAATATTCAAAATAACACATATTTTTTTTTTAATTTCAACACCCTGTATCTCGAAAACAAAGCTTTCCCGGCTATAATAGTATTGAGAAATTATCATTATTTAACGTTATCCATCATTTCCTAAAGTTATGCCATTATAAACTGGACCACCCTGTATAGGTATTGCAGAGTCAATAATAAGAGTTGATAGAGTGCTGAAGTCAAATGATAAGGCTCAATGCATAGAGTACCTAAATAAAAAATTATTTACTAAATACCAGGGATATATATATATTTTCTAGAGACTTAATTAGGCTATTTAATTTCATGAGTCTATATAAAAGTCAATAATAAAGAAAATCCAATTTTATATAATCGACTATTTTCATAAAAATAATAAATTATAAATCAATCAACTTTGTTGAGTCAATTAGTAAAAATCAATAATACAGACTCAATAATAATCACTTTATAGTCTATAAGTAAAGTGAAAATAATACCAAACCTAACTAGCCTATTCAACTAACACCTTTTATTATACCTACTTTTTCTTTCCACCTAATTCCCGCCGCCTAACAAAGCACCAACCCCTATAGGTAATGTATAATTTCAACCCCGAACTTTCGTCTAATAAATTCGAATTTCCTTTCCGATTTTCTCCTTTTCCACCGCCGTACGCCGTCGCGACGCCGTGGAAAAGGCGTCGGCGATTCGACGAACCTGAACCTGACTAATTAGGCTCCCTCTCGTTTTCCCCCTTTCTTATACCTACCCCCTCGGTATAACTTCGCGCAACCCTTTTTTCATCCCGACCGAATTCCACAACATTTTACGTAATCATTTAAAAATAATGAACGTTCGGTATAATATTATTCGGCTCGGATACTATATAGGGGATCGCGTTGACGAGGAAACTCGGAGGAAGAGAAAGAGAGGTTATACGGAGGTTTAGCGAGAGGGAATGAGACGTACGAGGCCAGTGGATGCCACGTTGCCGGATTGTGAGAGCCAGAAATCTGTATAAATTTGCTGTTAGAGTTACATTAAGAAAATTAAAACTTGTGCACATAGAGATTGATACAATAAAAAAAGGACTTAAAATAATTCTTTATTAAATTGTATTGTAAAGTTAATACTAAACTAAATACCACTGTAAGCCAATGCAAAATTATTAAATTTTTAATAATAACCTATTAATAAAAAATTGACTTTGCAAATAATTCCAGTTCATAAAGATTTGTGTCATTAAAATATCGAATCGGTAGTTAAAAAGTAAGTATAATGTACAGATTTACAAAATTTCTCTTCCTTTAACCTAATCCCAAAATTTGATATACTAATTTTCCATTCATTTCGCTGCATTTTATTTACAACTTCTTCACCTCTCTCTACATCAATAATCCTTCTCATCTCCAGAACTCCGCAAAATATTCATTGCTTAGCCTTCTCCATTCCTTTATAATATTCCTAAGCTTATTGTTAGTCAAATTTTCTTCCATCTCCATTCTATACATTCTCCATATTCCAGCAATATTTCTTTCTTTGACACTCTCCTTCCTCTGCAATATACATTCCTCTGTCCTCTCATTTATTCTACAATCTTCCTTTCTTTCCAACTTTCCTTCATATATGATGCAATCTCCGTTTCTTCATCATCATCTCCATTTCTCTAATGCAATCTTCCTTTCCATCTCATCTCCATAACTCTGCAAAATATTCATTCTATTGCCATCTCCATTCATTTATCATATTTCTAAGCTTAGCTATCTTTCCTTCCGTCTCCATTCTATACAATCTCCATATTCACCATAATCCAGTCCTTCCAGTCCTCTCATTTACTTTACAATATCTTTTCCTTTCTTTGCAACTTTCCTTCATATGCAATCCCCATTTCTTCATCATCTTCTCCATTTCTCTGCAATCTTCCTTTCCTTCTCATCTCCGTAACTCTGCAAAATATTCATTCCGTTGCCATCTCCATTCATATATCATATTCCTATGCTTAGCCATCTTTCCTTCCATCTCCATTTTACAATCTCCATATTCACCATATTCCAGTCCTTCCAGTCCTCTCATTTACTTTACAATCTTTTCCTTCCTTTGAAACTTTCCTTTCTTTGAAAATTTCCTTCCTCTTCAATCTGCATCAATTATAATACCTTTATATCTTCATTTTTCTTCAATCTTCCTTTCTTTACGACTTTCCTTTCTCTGCATCTCCATTCTCTTGTCATCTCCATTATTCTACAATATTCCTTTGTTTGAAACATCCCTTCCTCTGATGCAATTTTCATTTTCTTGCCATCTACCTACATTCTTCTACAATCCTCCTTTATTGTAAGTATATTTTCTGGTAACTGCACTTTCATCATTTCTCTGGCATAATTTCCTGTAATTACAGAATAGGAAAAGATTTATTCCAATTTTAATATGTACCAAAAACAAAATTAGCTATTAGTTATATAAAGAAAAAATCGAATCGATTCGCGAGCGATAAATCAAAATTTCCTTCATGAACAGCGCCGGAGCGAGGGGCCGGGAGGGGCGGCGTACGCCGTCGCCTCATCGATGAAAAGCCAAGGAAACTAACAACTCCCGTCTAATTATTCCGGGTAATTAAATGTAGGAAACTTTCGGCGAGTCGCTTTCAACTCGCGGCCGCGACGGCGATGCAATTAGGAGAGTTCGGGAGCAGAACGGGAACCTCGGGCATGCATTCTGTGTCACGGCTAAGGCGATTTTGACACGCTAAACACGTACCGTTTTCTAACGTACCTGTTTGGTGTGCCAAACTGAACTAATAGGTGTATTACATTTCGTTGATATTTTTGCTAGGTTGAGCACAAAAGGGGCATTGTAGTATATACTCAATTAATTCTTTCCTATGAATAATTACTCATAATAATCAAGTACACTTGACAAGTTAATACGATAAAAAATAAACAAAATATTCTGGCCCGTATTCAGCGCCCCATTTTAACGTTAAATGCATGTTTAGCGAGCGACTTTAACGTATATACAATGCCCCGTATTCAGCGCTCCATTTTAAAGTTAAAGTCATGTTTACCGATCGCCTTTAACTTGACAGTTCTACATTGTTGTTATGGAGTAACTAAGGATATTGTTTACGTTAAAGTCGATCGCTTAAAATGGGTTTAACGTTAAAATGGGGCGCTGAATACCGACCAATGTCCTTATAGTCCGTTCGTTGAAATCGTGCCGGTTTCGGATTAAGCGTTCAATGTTGACAGTCCCCAAAAAATACCTATTTTCGGGGAAAACAATATTGTTCACAGTGTTTTACTGCAGATTAATTTTGATAAAATAAAATAATTTTGAGCAGTTGGCGTTTTCCCCGAAAACAGGTATTTTTTGGGGACTGTAAACATTGAACGCTTAATCCGAAACCGGCACGATTTCAACGAACGGACTATAGTTATACTCCATATAGCAACAATGTAGAACTGTCAAGTTAAAGGCCCTCGCTAAACATGTGTTTAACTTTAAAATGGGGCGCTGAATACGGGCCTCTGTCTATATTATTACCCCTTTTACATGCAGACTTAAAAGATCGAATCGAGATTGAATGGAGTTTTCGACTCGTGTTTTTCCGTACACAGGGTTGAACGGTATATGCGTTTATAAAACATCATTTCGACTCGACCCAGTCAGAAATTGCAGCGAGTCAAGTCAACCCGATTTCAACTCGATCCATGTTTACATAAGAGTCGATCTAGGAGTCAATCCTGCATGTAAACGGGGTTATTGAGTAATTATTGACAGTTGACATAATTCTTCTTTTTTTACAATTTATTCTTTATTTTGTCGTAAATATTCTATAATTACATCTGAATTTTAGATAATTTAACTTTAAATATTCTATTCAATATAAATTAATCCATAATCTGCATTACGGTGCTAATTATTAATTCTGTGAATTTTTTACAGTAAAGAAGCAGGCTAATTGAAAAAAAAACGTAGAAGTTGTCACTTGTCAATAATATCTATGACAAATATGTCACATCATATCATCTGTCAGATTTTATTGTCTTTTATCTTTTAATTTTTAACTTCGTTGCTGTAAAGAATTAATCTATTTAAACATTACAATTATTTTATTTGCTTTAATTATTCACTCAGAATTGTGCAGTGCAATAAATACTACTGTAAATCAAAATGATCGATACCGATAGATTGAGAAGTTGGCTGAAACAGGTACATTTCTTATTTCTACTATAATATATCGACTTTTTTTTTATATAATCCATTGCAGTATCATAATTCCGATGTCGCCTATAGAGAAATAATCAGCGTTACTAACCAGTACAAAGGGTTAAGCCCTGAACAAAGTCTTTACAGTAAGTTCGCTTGATAAGAGCAACACGAAAAAATTATCGTTCGATTAATATTTGTAGATTTCAACGACGGAACAATGATCGAACTGGTTAATTTAAGCGGAACAATCCCCGTTAGATACAAAGGAAGCGTTTACAACATCCCCATATGCATCTGGTTGATGGACACCCACCCCCAAAACGCCCCGATATGCTACGTGAAACCCACATCGGACATGTCCATAAAAGTCTCGATGTTCGTCGACCAGAACGGGAAGATTTACTTGCCTTATTTACACGATTGGTTACCGGTTAGTTTGTATCTCAATCATCAATCGCAGCCCTCGTAAATTAACCGTACTAATTTGTGCTGTTTTCCAGAACGAATCGGATCTACTAGGCCTAATCCAGGTGCTAATAGTGACCTTCGGCGAGCAACCTCCGGTGTTCGCGAAAGCCAGCGACCCTTACTCTTCGAACAGTAAGTTAATTTCACTTCGAAGCCTCCGCTGTGCCTTATACAAATCATTGCAGACTTCGCGCCCCAAGCTTCGGGGAGTTACATGCCCCCCTATCCCACCGCCTACCCGCCAGCGAACAACTTCGGGGGCTACCCGCCCTACCCCCCGACCAGCAACAACGCTTATCCCGGGTATTCCCCTTATCAAACGCCCTATCCCCCTTACCCGGGCAATAATGTTGGCTTCCCCCAGCCTCCAGTAGGCACGGGCACTATTAAAGAAGAACATATAAGGGAGTCCCTGATTACTGCTTTGGAGGAGAAGCTGTTGAGGAGAATGAAGGAGCAATTTCAACAGAATCAAGCCGAGTTAGACACTCTGAAAAGGACGCAGGACGAGCTGAAGCAGGGCAAAATGAAGCTAGATGGTATATTGAGCAGGCTCGAAAAGGAGAAGGTAAATAATCGTACAGTTGAAGTTCGTATAGTATAACAATCGTAATGATTTCAGAACGATTTGGATAAAAACATCACGATGCTGCAAGACAAAGAACAGGAGTTGGAGAAGGCCATAGAAAGGATCAGCAATCAGGAATCTATAGATGTTGATGATGCTGTGACTACGACTGCTCCGTTATACAAGCAATTATTGAATGCTTTCGCTGAAGAGGCAGCTTTGGAGGATACTATTTACTATATGGGTGAAGCGCTGAGGTGTGGGGTGATCGATTTGGATGTGTTTCTGAGGCAGGTCAGAAGCCTGTCGAGGAAGCAGTTCATGCTGAGAGCGTTGATGCAGAAATGTCGACAGAAAGCTGGTTTATCTGTTTGAATACTCGTAAGGAAATCGTTGTTTAACAACTGTAATTCGTAAGATCGTTCGTTAAGGTTGATTTTGTATAATATATAATTGATAATTGGCCCTTTCAACGAATGCTTTGTTCACGTATACCCCGTTTATATGCAGAGTTGAAAGATCCAGTCGAGATTGAGTTGAGTTTTCGACTCCTACTGTTCCGTACACAAGATTAAGGCGTTTAAAAGACATCATTTCGACTCGACCCAGTCAGAAATTGCAGCGAGTCGAGTTAACTCGATCCGTGTTTACATGAGAGTCGATCTAGGATTGAATCCGCATTAAATCCTGCGTGTATACGGGGTAATTATTATCGTTTTTTCTGCTGATAATCAAGGTTTTCTTGTGCCACTGTGTTGTTGGGGCCTTTGCGAAACTTTTAAGTTCATATTCAGTTGAAATTTTTTATTTGTATTGTTATAGGAATATGTAATCAGGAATAATTATATAAATGTTCTATAAAATTCGTGTTGTTATTCAAATTGGGTAGGAATTTAGGCTCAACAAAAGATGCATTTTGCTCAGTAAATAAAATAAAAATGTACTTCAAAATAATGAAAAATGTATAAATGTTCGGAAACTATTTTAACGTGGCAACAATGTAATTATTCGCGTATCTACCCTCCCCCCCCTGTTCAACCCTGCCAAAAGCTTTTACTGAACATTTATTAAATTATTGTGCGTTTTTTATTTTAACCGAACATGCATTTAGATTAATTACTTGGAAAATTAATTTTTCCAGCATTTTCGAAGCAGGCTTGGATCCCAGATCGATCCTGAGGAAACAATAAACACGGATCGAGTTGATTACTCGACAAAGAAAGAAGATACCGGATCGAGTTGACTCAACGAAGAAAAGATATCTCGAGTCAATCCCGATCCGATCAGTGGATCCCACATCGATCCTGAGAAAACACTAAACACGGATCGAGTTTATTACTCGACGAAGAAAGAAGTTACCGGGTCGAGTTGACTCGACGAAGAAAAAGATATCTCGAGTCAATCCCGACCCGATCACTGGATCCCGCATGTAAACGGGGTAGGGTTGGGGTAATAATCGTTTCATACCCCGTTTACATACGGGATCGAAGCCGGCTTGGATCCGGCTTTGATTCCAGATCGATCCTGAAGAAACGCTAAACACGGATCGAGTTGATTAATCGACGAAGAAAGAAGATACCGGATCGAGTTGACTCGACGAAGAAAAGATATCTCGATCACTGGATCCCGCATGTAAACGGGGTATATAATTCGTTCTAAAAAGAGTCATAGAATTGCGCCGGTGCCACAATCCGCCTACCTTTTGACAACTCCAGTGACTTTCGTGTTTCAAGTTGGCACTCCCGTCAGTTTTCGTGACGTATTGACGTATACCATTTCTTCGATAAAGTGGGCCGTATATCGCCGTCAATTAATCCTAATTTTTAATCGCCAACCGCCCCAAATGGATGAAGAATACGATTGCATCGTGCTGGGCACCGGCCTGAAGGAGTGCATCCTCAGCGGCATGCTCTCCGTGTCCGGCAAGAAGGTGCTGCACGTCGACAGGAACAAATACTACGGCGGCGAGTCGGCGTCGATCTGCCCCTTGGAGGAGCTGTTCTCCAAGTTCGCGGCGCCCCCGCCGGACGAGTCCTACGGCCGCGGCCGCGACTGGAACGTCGACCTCATCCCCAAGTTCCTGATGGCCAACGGCTCGCTGGTGAAGCTGCTCATCCACACGGGCGTCACTCGCTACCTGGAGTTCAAGTCTGTTGAGGGGAGTTACGTGTACAAAGGCGGAAAAATCGCTAAGGTAATGCCGATTTAACCAGTGGCGGGCCCCCGGGGGAAACTTCTTTTGGGGACCCCCCATCTGTCTCTACCCTAAAAACAAAAAAAACAAGCAATTAGGGGCCCCCAGGTGAAGTACTACCATAAGTACGCCCCTGGATTTATGGGCCTATTGTTCGATAGTAGTTTAATCGCTTTGGTTGCGCAAGTTGTAAAAAATTGTTTTTTTCGAATAGTAGAAAGATTGTTGGTGTTTGAGTCAACGTTTCGAATAGAATGTTAATATGCCAGCGATTAACATCTATTTGATCGATTAAATTTGCATGGAATTGTTGATCGGGACCAAAACTAATTTCACCGTGATTAATTTAATTGATCTATTCTCTTAACGAAAGGCACAGAACAAACCAGTGCGAATCAATTGACTTCGTTTAATTACTATGATTGGTTGATTAAGGGAATTTCTCTATGAATATTCAGTAATTAATATACTTAGATCAATCAATCAAGACAAAATTTCAGTACAAAACAAACCTGTATGAATAAACTAACTCCATTAACTATTCTTTAATTGATATAATTGGTTGATTAAAAGAATTTCTACTAATATACAGTAATTAATATACTTAGATCAATTGATCAAGACAAAATTCAAGCACAAAACAAACCTGTATGAATGAACTAACTTCATTAACTATTCTTTTATTGATATGATTGCTTGATTAAGAGAATTTTTCTACTAATATGGAGATCAATCGATCAAGACTAAATTTTAGTACAAAGCAAGCCGGTATGAATAAACTAACTCCATTAACTATTCTTTTATTGATATGATTGCTTGATTAAGAGAATTTTTCTACTAATATGGAGATCAATCGATCAAGACTAAATTTTAGTACAAAGCAAGCCGGTATGAATGAACTAACTTCATTAACTATTCTTTAATTGATATAATTGGTTAATTAAAAGAATCTCTACTAATATACAGTAATTAATATACTTAGATCAATCGATCAAGACAAAATTTTAGTACAAAGCAAGCCGGTATGAATAAACTAACTCCATTAACTATTCTTTAATTGATATAATTGGTTGATTAAAAGAATTTCTACTAATATACAGTAATTAATATACTTAGATCAATTGATCAAGACAAAATTCAAGCACAAAACAAACCTGTATGAATGAACTAACTTCATTAACTATTCTTTTATTGATATGATTGCTTGATTAAGAGAATTTTTCTACTAATATGGAGATCAATCGATCAAGACTAAATTTTAGTACAAAGCAAGCTGGTATGAATGAACTAACTTCATTAACTATTCTTTAATTGATATAATTGGTTGATTAAAAGAATCTCTACTAATATACAGTAATTAATATACTTAGATCAATCGATCAAGACAAAATTCCAGCACAAAACAAACCTGTATGAATGAACTAACTTCATTAACTATTCTTTAATTGATATAATTGGTTGATTAAAAGAATCTCTACTAATATACAGTAATTAATATACTTAGATCAATCGATCAAGACAAAATTCCAGCACAAAACAAACCTGTATGAATGAACTAACTCCATTAACTATTCTTTTATTGATATGATTGCTTGATTAAGAGAATTTCTCTACTAATATAGAGATCAATCGATCAAGACTAAATTTTAGTACAAAGCAAGCCGGTATGAATGAACTAACTTCATTAACTATTCTTTAATTGATATAATTGGTTGATTAAAAGGATCTCTACTAATATACAGTAATTAATATACTTAGATCAATCGATCAAGACAAAATTCCAGCACAAAACAAACCTGTATGAATGAACTAACTCCATTAACTATTCTTTTATTGATATGATTGCTTGATTAAGAGAATTTCTCTACTAATATAGAGATCAATCGATCAAGACTAAATTTTAGTACAAAGCAAGCCGGTATGAATAAACTAACTCCATTAACTATTCTTTAATTGGTATAATTGGTTGATTAAAAGAATTTCTACTAATATACAGTAATTAATATACTTAGATCAATTGATCAAGACAAAATTCAAGCACAAAACAAACCTGTATGAATGAACTAACTCCATTAACTATTCTTTTATTGATATGATTGCTTGATTAAGAGAATTTCTCTACTAATATAGAGATCAATCGATCAAGACTAAATTTTAGTACAAAGCAAGCCGGTATGAATGAACTAACTTCATTAACTATTCTTTAATTGATATAATTGGTTGATTAAAAGGATCTCTACTAATATACAGTAATTAATATACTTAGATCAATCGATCAAGACAAAATTCCAGCACAAAACAAACCTGTATGAATGAACTAACTCCATTAACTATTCTTTTATTGATATGATTGCTTGATTAAGAGAATTTCTCTACTAATATAGAGATCAATCGATCAAGACTAAATTTTAGTACAAAGCAAGCCGGTATGAATAAACTAACTCCATTAACTATTCTTTAATTGGTATAATTGGTTGATTAAAAGAATTTCTACTAATATACAGTAATTAATATACTTAGATCAATTGATCAAGACAAAATTCAAGCACAAAACAAACCTGTATGAATGAACTAACTTCATTAACTATTCTTTTATTGATATGATTACTTGATTAAGAGAATTTCTCTACGAATATTCAATAATTAATATCGATTGATCAAATATATCACAAACTTTTTTGTTTACTCATTCTAACAATTTCTTGCGTTTAATCATCCGTACAATTACAATTTTACATTTCACGGTCTAGTTAAATGTATTCTCGAGCATTCGATCCCTAACACAATGAATTTTAAAGCAAATAACACACTAAAGTACTGCAAACATTATTAATATTCAACTTGAATGCAATTTACTTTTAGATAAAAATGTTATGGGGATACACTTTACACTACAAATATTTGAACACAAAAAAACCGTTATATAAAATGTATCATTTTGGATATTCCGAAGGTTCCCGTAGACCAAAAAGAAGCCCTGGCCTCCGACCTGATGGGCGTCTTCGAGAAGCGACGGTTCCGCAACTTCCTGGTGTACGTGCAGGACTTCCAGGCGGACGATCCCAAAACGTGGAAGGACTTCGATCCCAACACGCAGAACATGCAAGCTCTCTACGAGAAGTACAGCCTGGACAAGAACACGCAGGACTTCACCGGCCACGCGCTGGCCTTGCACCGCGACGACAGCTACTTGAACCGGCCCGCCATCGAGACGGTCAACCGCATCAAGTTGTATTCGGAATCGCTGGCTAGATACGGAAAGTCGCCCTATTTGTATCCGATGTACGGTTTGGGTGAACTACCACAAGGTAATTATATTGTAATAAGTTGTTGAAAGTTATTGATTTGTTGAATTTGTAGGATTTGCAAGGCTTTCTGCTATCTACGGTGGTACGTACATGCTAGACAAACCTATAGATGAAATCGTCTTGGGCGAAGGAGGTAAAGTTATCGGTGTAAGATCCGGTAATGAAATTGCCAAATGCAAACAAGTATGTATTACATACGCAAGGAATTTACGTAGTATTATATTTGATTGAATTTTGTAGGTGTATTGCGACCCTACGTACGTTCCGGACAAGGTGCACAAGAAAGGAAAAGTAATCAGATGCATTTGCTTACTAGATCATCCGATAGCCAATACGAAAGATGCTCTATCGACTCAAATCATCATTCCGCAGAAACAAGTCGGCCGCAACTCCGACATCTACGTCTCCGTAGTTAGTTACACCCATCAAGTTGCTGCCAAAGGTAAACGAATGTTTCTTTTAAACGGCCTTTTACTGAGCGTGTAATCGTTGCAGGTTGGTTCATTGCGATGGTATCGACAACAGTCGAGACCGACAATCCGGAGGTGGAGATCAAGCCGGGTTTGGACCTGTTGGGCATCATAAGGCAGAAGTTCGTGTCTGTATCGGATTATTTCGAGCCTACCGATGATGGTTTGCAGTCGCAGATATTCATATCGCAGTCCTACGATGCTACGACTCATTTCGAGACTACCTGTTTGGACGTGCTGGATATATTCAAGAGGGGCACCGGGGAGGAGTTCGATTTCTCGAAGATCAAGCACGAACTCGGAGACGAAGAACAATAAATTCCAAGGGTAAACGTTAATTTAAGTGAGCAGTTATGTAGGTAAATATTAATATATGTGGAACTATTATTTCTTTCTTTTTTGGAAATTTGATTTGATGGTGGGTTGGAATAGATTTCGGCAGTTTTATTTTTTTTAGCTTACATTCTTTTTTATATGTACATTTTGTTTTATTTTTTGGTCAAGTAAATGTTAAGGCGAAAATGTTTTAAAAAAGGAGTAGTTGATTTTTTTTGTCTTGCATTGAGTAAATCCTTTTTTTGTTGCGAAAATGAATTTATTACTTGTTAAAAGTAAGTTATCTGTGAAGTTGTATTTATATAAATATATTATAGCTTTTATTATTTTTTTTTAGTTGAACGCTTGTTAAAATTTCCGCAATATTTCTAAAATACGGTTTTGAATCAACAATAATAATTTTTGAGCGAAAACCCAACCGTGTTTTGGAATTACCTAAGATGATAGTGTAGCTTAGGATCTCGTACAGGCATTGGCTTTGATTTGTACTAGCGCAAAAAATTAGCTGCGGTGGCGTAAACATGTGCATTGTATTATCTTGTCGTACTATTTAGGATAAATGTAAGTTATTTTTAATTTTTATCACACATTATACCTCGGGATATTCCTCAACGGCCGGACGAGATCCTTCGTTTTGTAACGTTTTATAATTACCGAAAATGGAGAAAACGAAACGGCTTTACACGCCCCGAACCTAAATGAAATACTTCTCTGGTGTTTTCGTTTCGAATTACTGTTGTTTGTGTTTGTTTCGCGGGAACTATTTTCGTTTAGGCGAGGAATTCGAAAAAGCTTTGGCATTCCATTTGATTTAGACGCGAATCTTGTGTTACATGCAATTCGTGCAATCGTATTTCTCATATTTTGTATGCACAAAGATTGCGAATCTGATTTATTGTTTCCTGTAAAGACGAATAAACTTTAAAATATAATCGATCGAGTTTTATTTGCTGTATAATTAAAATATATTACAATTAATCACTATTCGAACTAGAAGAATCTGAGCTCCTTCGTTTCTTCTTACTCTTACTCTTCCTACGTTTCTTCCTATCCCTACCATCATCACTATCGCTGCTTTCCTCCTCTTCGCTGCTGCTCGAGCTCTTCGCTCGCCTCCTCTTCTTCGACTTCTTCTTGTGCTCCTTCTTCTTCTTCTTCTTGACCTTCTTCAGCTTCTCCTTCAGCTCCTTCTCCCTCAGCTCAGTCAGCGGCGTCAAGTAGTCCTGCTCGGACTCGCTGCTGGTGCTGCTCACGTCCAGCACAACCTCCTTATCTGGATCCACTTTGATGAAGTTCCTGCATTGGTAGGTCAAGTGCCCGGCGTACCCGCATTTCTTACAAGCCGCCCGAGCGTTGGTTTCTTTACTCGGAGGCAGCAATTTTGAACCGTATTCGTTCATTGTAGCTAATGTTTGTTGTTGTTTTAATTTATAGGTTATATTCTTCTTCTTTTTCTAGTTTGATGATGACAGTTGTTGAAAAAAAGAAGAATTGACATTGACAGATTAGTGACAGTGACAGGAGCATTGCGCGATTGTTGGTCGAGTCGAGTTGTGGAAAACTAAAATTAGTTTTTTATTTTAGTTAACGAAGTATCGTCGAGCGAGTGGTACATGCGAGTGTTAAGTGGATTGTACAACGCGTGGCAAATATCAATTTCGTTTCGATATGTTTGATTAGTTCGGTTCGAGGAGGAGTTTCTTCAATTGGATTCGGAAACGCAGCGATGGATTTCTTCTGAAAGATATGAAATGTAAAGGTAATGGCTTGTTTTGATTTAACATTTTACTGTTCTCTTTGGCTCTATCTCGATGGGGAACATTTCGTTGCATTCTGCTTGGGATTGAAGAGTTGGATTGTTGAAGAGGAATTGAAAGTTGTGAGGTTTTTCGTGGGCACAGCTGTTGGGGATTTATCTTTCGATTTCAATGCCGTTGGTGTAATTTATTGCTTTTTGCATTAATGCGAAAGGTAGTTTTATTGATTGCTGTAAACAATTTTATTTATCAGTCTTTTTGCTAATGATAAACGTATGTTAATTGATAACTACAGCTCTCCTATCAAGTGTAATCTCTTAAGACGTTTTTGGGAGTTATCGTTCACCTTTATTTACACTAAATTTATTACAAGTATATTTTTAATCGAATAAGATGATAATTCCCACCTGCTTCTAAAAATGTGGAATTAGAATCCACTTGTGTTTTATTGCAGATAACGGTTATTACAGGAAATAGCTTTGTTTGTTTAATTTTAGTTCAATGTTTCGTGCGAAATTTCGAATTTAATTCCTACAACACTCAATCAATTTATAAAAAATATTCTAATTGAACTAGCAATAAAACGATTTCAACCCAACAAACTTTGAGGTCAAATTGCTTGTACTATTAATATTAACTGTTTATTGTTGTGCATCTTTTCCTCCTAACTGTTTGCCTTATTAAAAATGTAACTGCATGTTTGTAAATGCGATGAAAAGTAGTTTAAAGATAGTTAGTGAGTAGTTATTTATTTGGCTTTTACTGGAAAAGGTTCAGTTTGTCCCATCATTAATTTATCTTGCTCAATACTCAATATTATCGCAATGTTTGTTCGTCACAACGACGAGTACACGTCTATATTTAATTGTTTACACGTATTTATTTATTTAAAATAACATTAACTCGAAGATAAAGTATTGCTTATACACAGGGAAGTATTTAGCGAAACTTACTCGCCCTGTAGAAGTGGAAATGACGTAATGTAAACATTGCGTTCCCGAGAATTTTCTGTGAAAATTGAGGTCAACCGTATCCGGAAAAATCACTAAAATTCCCAAGTGTTTTTGTCTTAATGTTTTCACGGGATAATTTATTTGTGTATATCGTTTCGCAATCCAGACAGGTGTGTGTTTATTTATTGGTGATCGAATATTTCTAACAGGAAATGTCGATATTGGCAAGATTAAAAGCTCAAATAAACATGCAAATCCACCTTTAATAAATGTCAAAAATGTCATAAACGTCAAAATGTCATAAGTTATGTCAACATATTATCGTAGCAGCTGAGGCCTTAAAGAAGGAAAAGAAGAAATGTAAAGATACAAGTTATGCAAATGGAGTTATAGTTATGAGTTGTCGCAATTAAATGGTTTATTAGTATGTAATTCGATTTCGATTTTAGTAATTATTAGTAAGTCGATAAACATATAAACAAAACCACATTTAATTAGCAACAACGCCTGAAGTTAGGAACAAATTGACACTGCCTGTCATTCGCATGGAAATTCTAAAATTGGCAAAAGGGAATAAGTTATGTCAAAAGTGATGCAAATGGCGTATGAATTGTCGCAATTAAATGGTTTATTGGTAATTCGATTTCGTATCGATTCATAAAAATATATTACTTGCGGGATCGAAGCCAGCTTAGATCCTCCTTGGACCCCAGATCGATCCTGAGGAAACACTAAACACGGATCGAGTTGATTACTTGACGAAGAAAGAAGATACCGGATCGAGTTGACTCGACGAAGAAAAGATATCTCGAGTCAATCCCGATCCGATCACTGGATCCCGCATGTAAACGGTGTAATAAATAAAACCAAATTTAATTAGCAACAACGCGTGAAGTTAGTAACAATATTGACACACAATTCAAACTTCATTTCTTCTGTCACAAGTCACAACTGTCATTTTCGAATAACAAACGATTTCAAAAACGTTCAAATTCAATTTATTTGCGGCACAAACAATCCCTGATCAACTCCTGCAGCCTGCCGCTATCGAACAGCGTTTTGCACTCGCTGCAGCCGCCCAAGCAGATGCTGTTGACGAACACCCGGGGCACCGTGCGGCAGCCGGTCATCTCGCCGAGGATGCTCTGGATCTCGTCGCCGTCGGGACGCCGGTCGAGGACGATCTCCGTGTAGCTGGCGCCGCACCGGTCGAACAACTCCAGCGCCGTCTTGCAGTAGGCGCAGTGCGATTTCGTGAAGATGACGATGCTGTCGCAATTGACCAGGTTCCGGACCTGGGTGCGTTTGTGGTAGGCGGCCGCCTCGTCCGGCGGGGCGGACGCTTTCACGTACAGGAAATTTAGCAAATCGGCCAGCATGCTTAAAGTTACAAGAGATTTTTGTTAATTTTTATCCGTGTCGTTTGACAGGTTGCTGACAGGTTTTAAGTGTTGCCAACATAAGATGTGATTGTGGCAAAATTTCCCTACTTTTAATATTTGAATGATAGAAGAGAAGTAGAGGGAAAATGATGATACTGGTAGAATATACTGAAAGAGGAAAGGAAAACATAATTTTTTTAGAGGGGATTTAAGTTAAGATATCTGTGTCGTTTGACATGTTAATGACAGGTGTTGAGTGTTGCCAACTTAAGTTGCGATTGGGGCAAAATTTCCCTACTTTTAGGTAATATTTGATTCGCTGGTAGAAGTAGAGAGAAAATGATGATACAGGTAAAATATACCGAAAGAGGAAAGGAAAATATAATTTTTTAAATGGGATTTGGAAATTAATGTTACATAGGATTTTTATTGATTTATTTATGCCATTTGACAGCTTGATGACAGGTGTTGCGTGTTGCCAACTTAAGTTGTGATTGGGGCAAAATTTCCCTACTTTTAGGTATAATTTGACACGCTGGTAGAAGTAGAGAGAAATGATGATACATAGGTAAAATATACGAAAGAGGAAAGTCGAAAATATAGTAATTTTTTAAAGAGGATTTGGAAGTTAAGAATACATTGAATTTTTATTGTTTTATCTGTGTCATATGACAGGTTTTAAGTGTTTCCAACTTAAGTAGAGATTGTTACAAAATTTCCCTACTTTATTTTTTAAATTGTTGGTTATAGTTGAGAGAAATAATAAAATTATACTGGTATAATATACCAAAAGAGGAAAGGAAAATTTACTTTTTTAAAGAGGATTTATTGCGAAACGCTAGTGATATACTCGAAAGAAATAATTCCATATTTTTTTACGTTAATCAGACGATAATAAAACTACATATATTTTTTTCTTTAATTGTTTTAAAGTTAAATAAAATTAGCAATTATTGCCTAATTATCCTCCTTATCGGATAATTAATTTTAATTCCACTTCATTTTTAAAGTCAATGGAATGGCATTACAAGGAAAATTCAAATTTTCTGTCTATTAGTTACTTTTCAAGAAACTAAGTATTTTTAATTGAATTCTTATCGTTGTTGTTGTGAATTTTGTATTATTCAAAATGCTGATTAATATTTAGGGAATATACCAACTTACCTACAGATTGATTTATTAGTGCGATAGTATATTCAATATCTCTTCCGTCATTAGACTTGTCAACAAACGTGGGCAACTATAATTTTAAATTTCTTATCATTCATATTCATACAGAGTGAACCCCAAAAAATTATAAGCATTGAATGAAAATGGTACATTCCCAGTTATCTCGAATTCTACATGAAGCTTCTTTATATTATTTCATCGCTATTCTCCAACAATATTTAGTAGTATTATCAAGCATAATCGATTAGAAAGTCGATGATGTCATCATTTTCATTCATCCGGCTCTCAAGATAATTTTAAATTTATAAAAAACCAAATACTGCATAATTTATACTTTTGATTACCGTTCGAGCATCGATTGCAAAAAATACAAGTCATATGAAAACTATCGTTGATTCCCTATACAGGGTGAACCAGTTTTTTTAATAATTTTGAAAAATATTTCCTATACAAAACTTGCCTATTTTGATGCCAGCATTCCGAATCTGCTATAAAAAATTGGATAGGTACATGCGTTTTTTAATTTTAGAATTAGGCCTACAATGGAGAAAACCACGATGTGAGATATGTGGATTTCGACAAAAGAAACGATTAGAAATGATTTATTAGAGCTCAAAACCGTTTTCAGTTGCTCAAAATGTGTTATAATTAAAAAGATATAGCCCTTTGAAATTTAAAAATTTCGGGTTTTGACTCATACCTTATCAACCAATCATAAACCACTCACGTTTTGTTGTATAGTAAATAGTATGAATTTTCGAACGCAGTAACAAAGAATACACAAACGAACAAAAATCAAACTGTCATTTGTCAGATTTTTTTCTGAAAAATGCACAAAACAAATTACACGAATTGCAGTTCGGCACAAAACACTTACTGATAATATTAATGTTGACAAGAATGTTGCCAAATAAATTTTTCAGGACCATTATTTGTGTTTTTAACACGAAAATCTGTTACAATTTATACAGATGAAGATGTTATTTCTATATTAATATATCGAATTATCCATTAGGTAATGGAAGAAATGGATAAATCAGAAAATGTTTATTGCAATAAATATACAAAAAACGCACATTTTGCGGTGTAAAGAAGAGTAATAGGAAACGTGGCAAACTTGCTAAATGTGACTTCTCTTTGCAACTCTCGCTTTGATTGGAGCAGAGTGTATGACGATTGTGTGACGTTTTTCAAACTTTAAAAATTAATTGCGGCCTTATTTGGCCACAGAACAAAATAAAAATTTCATTACGCGCCTTCTTAGAACACACGGTTTTGAAAAAAAATTAAAAAAAAAGTCGTGGTCTTCTCCATTTAACTGATATTCGATCGTTTCCATACTTTTGTAACACCCTGTATATGAATTTGTTTATCCACAGAATTTTGGCAATGTCGACCAACATCAACCCAACCGCCTCGGGCGCCAATCGAGACAACGTGACCGCCGTCGAGGGGGCGTCGTCCTCGCCGGCGGCGTCGAGCTCGGCGCCGCCCGCGTCCGCCCCCTCCGGCGCCCACTGTTCCACGTACACGTTCCCGGAGGAGCGCCGGTCGCCGGAGCAGCGCGGCCACCTGCGCAGCGTCAGCCACGGCGGCGCCGGCGTCGTCGTCGGCCGGTCGGCGCTGAAGGGCGCCCGCGGCCACCAGCGGGCGCTCTCCCAAGGCCAGATGTCCAGCGAGCCGCACAAGCCCGGCCACAGCCGCGTGGGCTCCAAGACCGATTTCATCCTGCCGCCGGGCCACAAGGAGGACCAAGCCCACCAGCCCACCCCTCGGGTTTCCGCCAAGGGCCATTCCAGACAGGCTTCCAGGTAGCTACATTTTTCACCAAATTATACAGGGTGATTCATTAACAATGAGAAATCCGAAAACTGGAGATACTATACACGTTAAATGGTGACTATTGGCACCAACATGCCTTATCTGAATGTTTATACTTTCGGAAATACAGGGTGTTGAAAATTAAAATTTTAAATCGTTTTTTTGCCATTACTCTGAAATTATCAAAGATAGGAACTTGAAAATTTGTGTAGTTTTGTTTCTTAGGTGACTAATAAGATGCGTATCATATTTTGAGCGTTGCTCATAGAGGGCGCCACTTACACCCGTTTCACCGACCTTTACAGTTAATTAGTCTTTATCCTGTATGTCTGACATGAAATTTGATCCAAAAACTGAAAGATCAATTATTTTTACATTAATTATGTATTCTTGTTTCATTTTGATATTTCTATCCGTTTTCGAGAAAAGTCGATTGAACGATCACTATGTTTTGATAATACACGAAAAATTAAAAGCGAAACAAGTCAAATAGGCTCCGTCTTTTAAAAAAAAATAGTCTGTCTTCTTCGCCATAGAAACCGGTAAATATGTCAAATGAATAATTATTTTGTTTAGTTTTACTTGTATTGACAATTATCCAATCGTTATTAACAATTCTTTTTATGATAAAATTTTGAAAATGCCGCTTCACAAGGAGTTTTCAAATAATGAAATGAGAGATCTGGTTGTATTTTTGTACAAGAAAATTTTAATGGCCTTGAATTTGTTTCGCTTTTAATTTTTCGTTTATCAAAACATATAGTGATCATTCAATCGATTTATCTCGAAAATGGATAGAAATATCAAAATGAAACAAGAATACATAATTAATGTAAAAATAATTGATCTTTCAGTTTTTGGATCAAATTTCATGTCAGACATACAGGATAAAGATTTATTAACTGTAAATGTCGGTGAAACGGGTGTAAGTGGCGCCCTCTATGAACAACGCTCAAAATATAATACGCATCTTATTCGTCAACTAAAAAACAATAACTGCACAAATTTTCAAGTTCCTATCTTAGATAATTTCAGAGTAATTGCAAAAAAACGATTTAAAATTTAAACTTTCAACACCCTGTATTTCCGAAAGTATAAATATTCGGATAAGGCATGTTGGTGCCAATAATCACCATTTCATGTGTAGTATCTCCAGTTTTCGGATTTCCCATTGTTAATGCATCACCCTGTATACTTAATACGTGCAAAATTAGCACTAAATTACACTACTTGAATTGCAGATCGGATTCCATCTACACGCTGCGGCGGACGGCGCCGCCGCCCCTCTGGCGCCGCCTCCTGTACGCCGTCATCCTGCGCCGGCCGAAGAACGATCCGGAGGAGCGGTACCGCGTGGTGGTGCCCAACCACGTGGTGCCGCCGCACACGCCGCGCAAGGAGCACCCGAACGGGCGGCGGCCGGACAACCGCATCCGCACCACCAAGTACACGTTGCTGTCGTTCGTGCCGCGGAATTTGCTGGAGCAATTCCACCGGGTGGCCAATTTGTACTTCATCTTCATCGTGCTGCTCAACTTCGTGCCGTCGATCAACGCCTTCGGCAAGGAGATCGCCATGTTGCCGGTGATGTTCGTGCTGTTCGTCACGGCCGTGAAGGATCTGTTCGAAGATAGGAGGCGGCACGTCAGCGATAAGAGGATCAACAATTCGACGTGCAGGATATACAACAGGTGAGTTTGGTGCTTGGGGAATTTGTACGGAGACGTCCTGTATATGGTATGTTCTCTGAAACATAGTAGGTAAATGTCAATGATGTCATTGCTCAGCGGGGGCTCTTATTGAATGAGTAATGATATTGAGTGACTATCGAGCACTGTGATTGGCTCAGTGACTCAATAATTTAGTGACTTAGGCCGGTTGTAGATGTCACAGGTGAACGTTAGTTCAACTAATCTGCGAGTGAACTCTGAACTGAGTTCATTTTGATTTTTGTTGTAGAGCGGAAGATCAACATTAGTTTGGTTGAACGCCGTTCAGGTCACGTTGGTTGCACTGAACTGCCTTTTTTTTATCTGTCACTTGCCAAAAATTTTAATCTATATTTGAATGTTGGCAGTGCTGATTCTATTTTGATGTGACTTTTGTTATTTCGTTTATTTTGAATTATTTGGTCTGGAACTATCTACATTTGAGAAATTCTTGATAATTCAATTGATTCAATTGATAGTTCTATGATTATTTATAATTAATATCTAATCGAAATCTACATTTAAATTCAATATTAGGACCATATTTTAAAATGACTAGATCTATTTCTGAAGGTTTTGTGCTCTTCTAGCATATAAAAAATCATTCAAAATTTGTAAAAATCATCATCGTCGGTTAATTCTTCTAATAGTATTTTCATTTTGAATAATGAATTATATAATAAAAATTCAACCTCACTTTTTTGGGTTAACAACTCTACCTCAAATGTTAAAACCCTCTTGAACCGCCTTTGAACGCTCTTCAAGGACCGTTTACGTATTCTTCTACAGTTGATTCTTCTGTACTTAATTCTTCTGCAGTTGATTCTTCTACAGTTGATTCTTCTACAGTTGATTCTTCTACAGTTGATTCTTCTACAGTTGATTCTTCTACAGTTGATTCTTCTATAGTTAATTCTTCTACAGTTGATTCTTCTACAATTGATTCTTCTGCAGTTGATTCTTCTACAATTGATTCTTCTGCAGTTGATTCTTCTACAGTTGATTCTACTACAGTTGATTCTTCTACAGTTGATTCTTCTACAGTTGATTCTTCTACAGTTAATTCTTCTATAGTTAATTCTTCTACAGTTGATTCTTCTACAGTTGATTCTTCTACAATTGATTCTTCTGCAGTTGATTCTTCTACAGTTGATTCTTCTACAGTTGATTCTTCGACAGTTGATTCTTCTATAGTTAATTCTTCTACAGTCGATTCTTCTATAATAATTGATTCTTCTATAGTTAATTCTTCTACAGTTAATTCTTCTACAGTCGATTCTTCTACAATAATTGATTCTTCTACAGCTGACCGTTTACGTAAACGTCTCTCTGAACCACAGATCAATAATAACCGACGTACTTACACCGCAAATTTGCAATTAAACTAGGTTCAACGCGGAACCACAGTTGAACTATACATCTAAAACCAGGCCTTAGGCCTTAATGACTTAATAACTCGATGATTTAGTGACTTAATGACCCAGTGGCGTGACTGCCAACAAATATTAGGGGTAATGGAAATGATTTTTATTGAAATTAAACTACATTCAGTTTTTTTATGGTACTTTTAATCAATTTTGATTTTATAATGTTATTCGTATAGTTTCACTACAGTTTATAGGTTGATATTAGCGCTGTGAACTTGAATAACTGTGTCTAGAGTAACATCTATTGGTAATATTGCCAATTAGATATTATTATAAAAAGAAATTGCAAGGTTGACCTGGCCTTCTCAATATGACATTGTATATTACGAATTGAGATCATGTGCGAATCCTATTCGCGATTTTCTCGCTTTTATTAAAACATTTCAGAGTTTTGTTAATTTAAAAACCTTTTATTTATTGTTATAATAAAACTATAAAAAAAAATATTTACATAAGAAAAGGTCGATTACCTTGACCTTTGCTTGAAATATTCAAGCACTTTCTTTGTTTCTATAGAGTCGTATTTATTTTAACAGAAAAGTTCATTTTCCTATTTATTTTTATTTACATATAAAACCTCACGTATATTTTTTACCTATATTTTTTTCTGTAATTCCCCGATCAAAACGCTAATCACCTCCAGCAATTTTCCCGTAATTTACTCGTTTAGTTTTTACCACTAACCCCTTTTGATTACCCCCGTGAATTTTTAACGAATCAACCTCGTACTTGACACTCTTTCCCGTTGTTTTTTCCTCCCGCTTTTTTACAAATGCGACATTAAAACGGACACGAATAATTCATAATAAAACCCTTGTCGACACAAACGCACGAAGCAAATTGATATAACTACCCCTTTCGATACAAGTTTAAGGTCAGGGTTACAAATTACAAAATGTATTGTTTTTTTTATATGAAGTTCAGGACAGGACTCGCCTATAATTACACAGATAGATTAGATTAAAAGTGCATGTTTTTTTTTATTAAAAAAAGACAATGTATACAGAGCGATGAAAATAGCTAGAGACGTGACGTATTATACTCCTATATCTACAGCTATTTGTGTCGGATTGTAGGTAGTAGAAAAAAATTATTTTTTTTGAGATTTTAATCGAAATTCGTCTCTGTGATTATTCCAGGATCCTTTTGTGTATTTATTGCTCTATCGTTTTGGTATTTAGAGGTATCGTGAGCAGTCGTAGGATTCGATAAATAACGTATAAACGCACGCACACGTAAAGTTTACGGTATTATCACTAACGTATGAGTACTCGATTGATTATTAAATAAAAATTTTCCGATGGTGAAGGTATTTGGTATCGATTCGATCGAATCGATTTCAGCGAGATGAATGATGTGGGAGGAAAACGGGGAATTAATAGGACAAGGACGATGTGTATATAGTTACAGGGTGATTTTTATAAATTTCTATAAAATGGGGGTTTTATTATTATCTATTATTTCGAAATTTGGGTAAAAATTTACTGGTTTAAATGGGAATTGTATAGGGACAATTGGGTATCTATACAAAACATTTGGTACGATAATCGATACTCTTTGTTTGCACATCGGAGGAGGTTTTTTTGGAAAATAATCGGGACAAGGTCGAGATAAAGCCGTGGAAAATCCGGGTACCTATATATTAATATTGGAGCGATATGAATTTTGCAATTTGATTAAAACGAAGGCGCTTTTGATGCGGCAACTTGTGCATTTCGTTTCGATCGCCACGAAAACCAATCGGAGGAAATTAATTAATTATTTAGCGAAATATCGGTTACACGTGCTCGGCATTTTGTGCAACGAAAATTCTGAATAATTTAGCACGTTGCATATCCGAAATGGCCAATATAAAATCTGTGGTCGATCGTTTCTATTATTAAAATTCCAATTTCGATTGAGGATAATTGCTCAAATATTTACGGCGAAAAAAAGAATCGAACGGGGCACAAAAAAACCACTTCGATTTAATCTAGAATCTAGATGGATTTACTCTATAAATTTTTCTATACCAATTTTTGATGTTTCCAGAAAGGTTTTGAGTATAATTGGAATTATTTCTGATGATTTAGTGTTTTTGTAAATGCAATGTTGCCAGTTTTAGTTAATTTTCTATGAATTGTTGAATTTTTCGAAAATGCAATGTTGCCAAGTTTATATAGCTAATACAAGGTATTAATTGAGTGCTTGAGTTACTTAAGGGTGTGAATTGTTGAGTGATTTTAAGAAGAACAGTTAACAACAATGTATGTCGTAAATCTCTTAGTTTTTGAGCTACAGGGTGTTACAGTTTATAGGAAAAAAAATAACATGAACCAAAGGATTCATACTCTTAAGTATCGGCACTCAATGGAGAAGACCACGATGTGAGATATGCGGATTTCGCCAAAAGATACGTTTAGAAATGATTTATTAGAGTTCAAAACCGTTTTCAGTTGCTCAAAATGTGTTATAATTAAAAAGATATAGCCCTTTGAAATTTAAAAATTTCGGGTTTTGACTCATACCTTATCAACCAATCATAAACCACTCACGTCTTGTTGGTATGGTAAATAGTATGAATTTTCGAACGCAGTAACAAAGAATAGACAAACGAACAAAAATCAAACTGTCATTTGTCAGATTTTTCTGAAAAATGCACAAAACAAATTACACGAATTGCAGTTCGGCACAAAACACTTTACTGATCATATTGAAGTTGACAAGAATGTTGCCAAATAAATTTTTCAGGACCATTATTTGCGTTTTTAACAAGAAAATCGGTTACAATTTATACAGATGAAGATGTTATTTTTATATTAATATATCGAATTACCCATTAGGTAATGGAAGAAATGGATAAATCAGAAAATATTTATTGCAATAAATATACAAAAAACGCACATTTTGCGGAGTAAACAAGAGTAATAGGAAACGTGGCAAACTTGCTAAATGTGACTTCTCTTTGCAACTCTCGCTTGGATTGGAGCCGAACGTATGACGATTGTGTGACGTTTTTCAAACTTTAAAAATTAATTGCGGCCTTATTTGGCCACAGAAAAAAATAAAAATTTCATTACGCGCCTTCTTAGAACACGGTTTTGAAAAAAATTAAAAAAAAAGTCTTGGTCTTCTTCATTAATAATCACCCTGTATTTATCAGCTCAATGTTACCAAAAAAATCTTTTTTTCACTCTTAATTTTTATTTTAATCAGGAAATAAACACATTCGTTAACACTACACGCGGGTTCAATTAATTAAATTGACGAATTGTGCGTTATTATTTAATTGGAGTTTAACCCATTTTAACGACGCGCAATTTCATTTCGAAGGATATAACCGGGAAATCGAACGCAAAAAAAATCATCGCCTGTACAAGAAATTGTGCACATTTCAATGCTAACATAATTCTTGGGTTAATTATACAAATCTCGTAACCGTCGCTCGTTAAATAACTCTCGACTTACGTGAATTATAGGAAAAAATTACGCCCGAACGACATTCGTGCGACCTAAAAAACGAACGCTTCGCATTCTACAAACGTGTGTGTGTGAAATGAAATATTATTAACGTGACCCGGTCGATGGAATTTTTCGGTAGCACGTAAAATATAAAAAAAAGAAAGTGTTTTTTTATCACCATTATTACTATTATAATTCGCCCCCATTAGTGCTCGATTAAATCAACAATCGATTCATATCAATAAATATGTTAATTTTGGTTTGACAGCGAGGCCTGTCGCTACAAGAAGGTGCTGTGGAAGGAGGTGAAAGTCGGCGATCTGATCCACCTGAGCAACAACGAAGTCGTACCGGCCGACATCCTGCTGCTCAGATCCAGCGATCACAGCGGCCTCTGCTACATCGACACCGGCCACCTCGACGGCGAGACCAACCTGAAACAACGACAAGTCGCCAGAGGGTTCGTCGAAAAGGTAACCATTCGTAAAATAACTGTTATTTTGTAACAGGAGTTACCGCATCTCTATACCAGCAAATTAGTTCCTATCTCTATACTTATGTGTCGATTGCGGAGCTGTCATTGTGATTTTTGACAGTTTTTGATTATGGCTAGTCAACCAATAGGTAGTGAATTTAGGCTCGTTAAAAAAAGATGGCTGACGAATTGCGCTATTGTTTAATTGTAAAATTAACTTAATTTTATTTCAAAAAAACTCGTCGCCAGTACATGGGAATAGATAATTGAAGGGCCTAGAATATAAGGGGTCCAAGTTACATTAAAGTGCAGATTTAGGTACCTTAAATGCCAATATATTCACTATAAAAAGGAATTTAAGTGATTTTCTGCTTTGAGAGCCATCTATTGAACCAGAATATCACTCAATTCCTTTTTTTACTAAATAAATTTGCATTTAAAGTACCTAAATCTGCACTTACATTTATAATTAAAAAAATATCACTTGGACCCCTTTTATTCTAGGCCCCGCATTTAACATAATTCTTAGGTTACTCGAAAAGGTTCTGTTATTCGTATAAAATAACCGTTACTTTGTCACAGAAGTTACTGCATCTCTGTACTATAAAATTAATTCCCACCTCTATGCTTGTTGCCAATTATGGAACTGTCATTGTGATTTTTGACAGTTTTTGATTATGGCTAGTCAACCAATAGGTAGTGAATTTAGATTCGTTTAAAAAAGATGGCTGACGAATTGCGCTATTGTTTAATTGTAAATTTAACTTAATTTTATTAGGCTACTCGAAAAGGTATTGTAATTCGTATAAAATAACCGTTACTTTGTAACAGGTGTTACTGCATCTCTATACTAGAAAATTAGTTCCCACCTCTATGATTATATGCCAATTGAACTGTCATTGTGCTTTTTGACAGTTTTTGATTGATTAAGGCTAGTCAACCAATAGGTAGTGAATTTAGGCTCGTTTAAAAAAAAAGATGGCTGACGAATTGCGCTATTGTTTAAATTGTAAATTTTACTTCATTTTATTTCGAAAAAACACGTCGCCAGTACATGGAAATAGATAATTTTATTAGGCTACTCGAAAAGGTACTGTAATTCGTATAAAATAACCGTTACTTTGTAACAGGTGTTACTGCATCTATATACTATAAAATTAGTTCCCACCTCTATGCTTGTTGCCAATTGTGGAACTGTCATTGTGATTTTTGACAGTTTTTGATTATGGCTAATCTACCAATAGGTAGTGAATTTAGGCTCGTTTAAAGAAAAGATGATTGACGAATTGTTTAATTGTAAATTAATTTAATTTTATTTCGAAAAAACTCGCCGGTACATGGAAATAGATAATAACATAATTCGTATGTTACTCGAAAAAGTAATGTTATTCGTATGAAATAACCGTTACTTTGTAACAGATGTTACTGCATCTTTGTACTATAAAATTAGTTCCCACCTCTATGCTTGTTGCCAATTGCGGAACTGTCATTGTGATTTTTGACAGTTTTTGATTATGGCTAATCAACCAACAGGTAGTGAATTTAGCCTCATTTGATGATCAAATTTATTTTTTTTACAGCAAGGTATATTCGAACCGAGCAAGTTCAGGAGCAAGATCGAAGTGGAGTCGCCGACCACGAAAATTTACAGATTCCACGGGGCCATAGTACATCCGGACGGTAGCAGAGTACCGATCGGTACCGATAATTTGCTGCTCAGAGAGTGCCTTATTAAAAATACGGATTTCGTCGAAGGGATCGTCGTGTACGCAGGTATATTTGGTGAAAAATTAAAACTAGTTTATGTCCCGTTTCTAAGGGAAATAAAACGGCTAAAAATAGTGGAAACGAGTTTAAACATCGGTCTTAATAATCGTTTAACCGGCGACTATTTCGACTAATAAAAATTTTGATTTATGCGCTTGTTTTATTTCCTGCGGAGGATTGTTAATTTTTGCGATGCAATTCGTTAAATTGGAATTTTTACGATTTTGTTTCTCAAAACATAAATAATTCGAACGCCTACGAAATAGTAAGATAAGCGCCTTGACTATTACTACCATTTGACATATTCCCATTACAACAAACGTCATTTATGTCAAATTTATCTCACCTGTTATAGTCCGGGCGATTGTTTCACTTTTTTTTCTCCTAATGGAGAAGACCACGACTTTTTTTTTAATTTTTTTTTTCAAAACCCTGTGTTCTAAGAAGGCGCGTAATGAAATTTTTATTTTTTTCTGTTGCCAAATAAGGCCGCAATTAATTTTTAAAGTTTGAAAAACGTCACACAATCGTCATACGTTCGGCTCCAATCCAAGCGAGAGTTGCAAAGAGAAGTCACATTTAGCAAGTTTGCCACGTTTCCTATTACTCTTCTATACTCCGCAAAATGTGCGTTTTTTGTATATTTATTGCAATAAACATTTTCTGATTGATCCATTTCTTCCATTACCTAATGGATAATTCGATATATTAATATAGAAGTAACATCTTCATCTGTATAAATTGTAACCGATTTTCTTGTTAAAAACACAAATAATGGTCCTGAAAAATTCATTTGGCAACATTCTTGTCAACGTCAATATTATCAAAAGTGTTTTGTGCCGATCTGCAATTCGTGTAAGTTGTTTTGTGCATTTTTCAGAAAAATCTGACAAATGACAGTATGATTTTTGTTCGTTTGTGTATTCTTTGTTACTGCGTTCGAAAATTCATATTATTTAGTATACAACAAGACGTGAGTGGTTTATGATTGGTTGATGACTTATGAGTCAGAACCCGAAATTTTTAAATTTCGAAGGGCTATATCTTTTTAATTATAACACCTTTTGAGCAACTGAAAACGGTTTTGAGCTCTAATAAATCATTTCTAATAGTATATTTTGTCGAAATCCGCATATCTCACATCGTGTTCTTCTCCATTAATTTCATTATTTTCGTAGGTCATGAAACGAAGGCGATGCTGAACAACGGCGGGCCGCGTTACAAACGATCCTCCGTCGAGAAGCAAATGAACCAAGACGTCATCTGGTGCGTTTTTATTCTAATTTTCATGTGCGTCATCGGCGCAGTGGGCTGCAAACTATGGTTGACCTACTATCAAGACTTACCGCCGCCCTTCCAGGAGGGCGACAGCTCGGGAAAGGAGGCCTTCCTGGCCTTCTGGACCTTCATTATTATTTTACAGGTATTGTGTTCGCTTCTAACAATAAGAGAATCGTGTATTATTTTTATTATTGTTTGCAGATAATGATTCCTTTGTCTTTGTACGTGACGTTGGAGATGTGCAAGATAATACAGGTGTATCACATTCACAATAACTCTGATTTGTACGATCCGGTGAACGATAAACGGACAGAATGTCGGGCTTTGAATATAACCGAGGAGCTGGGTCAAGTGCAGTATATTTTCTCAGACAAAACTGGCACTTTAACCGAAAACCGGATGATATTTAGGAGGTGCGCCATAGCAGGCGTGGATTACGAACATTCGCTGTTAGGTAAACCAAGCGAAATTAATAAAATTGACTGGAATTTAATCGTGTTTTTGCAGATGAATCGCACAATGACAAACTGACAAACCTCAGCGTCGCCGTGAATCCCCGCTTACTAGGCGATTGGCAAATGAACGGGACTTATTCGGAGGAGTTATTCAGTTCGAGGACCACCCATTCGGATAGAATACAAGAGTTTCTTCTGCTCCTGGCCTTGTGCAATACGGTCGTTTGCTCCAATCACCCCCATCACGATTTCATGAACGCCAGCGGTAAATTACGAAGCTATTGTTAGCATTATATATTCATACGAATCGTTTGTGGCAGGTATAATAGAAGACACGAATATCTACGACAAATTGGACCAAAACTCGAGCGAAAACAGCTCGACTACCACCACACAATCATCGTTTTCCAACAACGACAAATACGCTCGTTTGGAGGAGTCCAGATCGGTTACACCGTCTCCACCTCTAACTACATATTCCTTCGACAATAAACGGAACCAGCACGTTCCTACCCTATCCCCGATCGATTCTATCGAATCATCACCCACCTGCGACCTAACCGAAGTCGGCAACACTGACAACGGACGCGTGAAGGTCACCAGGCCCAAATTGCTCAACATTCCCTCCAAAGGTACACTAAAATTCCCATAATAACATTACCTAATAACATTACTCGTTTTGTTCAGGTTTCCTGAAACGCTCTAGCAACCTGACCGACGAGCAAAAGGCCAAACTGACGGCGTCCAGCACCGCGACGCCCTCGCCGCACGACGCCAAGCCCATCTTCGAGGCGGAGAGCCCCGACGAACTGGCCCTGGTCGACGCCGCCTACAACTACGGCGTCCGCTTGACCAAGAGGACGCCGACGTCGGTGAGCGTCGAGACGTCGGACGCCGGCCGCTTGCACTTTGAGATACTGAACGTGCTGCCGTTCGATTCGGTGCGGAAGCGGATGAGCATCGTCGTCCGGCATCCCCTGACCAAGCAGATTATTTTATACACGAAAGGTTACTAAATAACTGTTACTTATGGAAACGTCCAACTCTTATGCCCACTTGCACCAAACTAAACTTAAGTTGTACTTGCCCAAGAAATTCTTAAATTTTAAGTAATTTTAAGTTAAATTTTAAATTTTAACGTTTTAAATCTTAATGTTTTCTCTTGCACCAACTATTTTTAAAACAAACTTAACTAAGATCGACGAGTTTCTGGCAACAGTGTATTTTACCTCTTTTTTTTATATTTTGATAACAGTGATTTTGCAGGAAAAAGATTTTTATAGTTTTTATAGTTTAGTTTCGATTTTTATAGGTATAGGTCGCAGTTTATTAGCATTAACTATAACTATAAACTATAATAATTGGGCAAGTGAAACCGTGGAGTGTAAGGTGTAATTCTACTACTAAATTATAAAAATGGTAAAGAAGGAAAAAATGAGAAAATTCTCAAAAGCAAAGGCTAAAGTAGGAGGAAGAGCCCCAAATTATACTTTTGCTGAGAAGCAAACGCGTTGAGAATTCAACTTTTATTTTCCTATCATATGTTCTCCTAGGAAAACCATTTTCTACAAGCTCTAGGAATCTCCCGACCCTCATTAAATAATTCCATTACATTGGCAAAAACAAAGGCAATATAATAAAAATTAGGTTAAGTTTGTTAAGAAGAACCTAAGGGGTCAAAAAGGGCTCCTTAAATTTAAGAATCTTAAATTCAACTTAAATCATCATTTTACAGCGGAGCAAGCCATATAGTTACTTAAGTTAAAGATGTAACTTAAGATTTCCTTAACTTGTTGGTGCAAGTGGCCATTAATAATTACCAAAATTAATAGTTACCAAAATGCGCTTATAATTTGAGGAACAAAAAAAATAGTGAAATAAGCGCCCTGACTATAACTACCGTTCGACATATTCACATGCAATAAACGTCATTTATGTCAAAATTATTGTACGAGTTATAGTGCGGGCGATTGTTGTGCAAAAAATGATCGTTTCAAAATTATTGTATAATTTATTAAATAATTTGATTTTATGGTTTTGTAGGTGCCGATTCGACGATATTGCCGCAATTGACGCCTGTCGAAGACGATTCCGAGCAGAAAGCCATCATCAATAAGACTCAACAGCACATCAATAACTACTCGAAAGAGGGTCTTCGGATACTTGTAATGGCGAAGAGGATGTTGGCGCAACACCAATACGATGAGTGGTACAAAAAGCATAGAGAAATTGAATTCGCTGTGGATAATTTAGAGAGGAGAATTAGAGATAGTTATAGCAGTATTGAATGTAATTTAACTCTATTAGGAGCGACTGGTTAGTTTATTATACACAACAAATCTACTTGAGATTCATTCAAACAAACTATTTTAGGTATCGAAGATAGATTGCAGGAAGGCGTACCAGAAACGTTATCAGCGTTAATATCAGCAGGAATAGTAATATGGGTGTTAACAGGCGATAAACCGGAAACTGCCATTAACATAGCCTACTCAGCCAAACTATTCTCACCCCAAATGGAGCTGTTAAAAATCATGGCGAGGTCCAAGGAAGCCGCCGAAACCACCATACACTGTTTCCTATCGGACATCGAACGCAGCGAAAGGGACGAACAACAATCCAGCACCAGCACTTCAGCCACCGCGAATAAATCCAAGAAAACCCGAGCCCTGGCCGTCGACGGGAAAACCCTCACGTTCATCCTCGATCGCAGGGCGAACCTGACGAAGCCCTTTTTGAAACTGACGACCTACTGCAACTCGGTGCTGTGCTGCAGGGCCACGCCGCTGCAGAAGGCCTACATCGTGCGAGTGGTGAAGGAGGAGCTGAAGAAACGAACGCTGGCCATCGGCGACGGGGCCAATGATGTTTCGATGATCCAAACCGCCGACGTGGGAGTCGGGATATCCGGGCAGGAGGGGCTGCAGGCCGTCATGGCGGCCGATTTCACCTTGCCGAGGTTTAAGTACCTGGAAGCGTTCCTGCTGGTGCACGGCCATTGGAGCTACGACAGATTGTCCAGGATGGTGTTGTATTTTTTTTACAAAAACGCCGTAAGTACCAACAATATTCTAGTGTTATTTATAATAAAGTGTTCGAATTATGTTACAGGCGTTCGTGTTTTTGTGCTTCTGGTACCAACTGTACTGCGGCTTCTCCGGCACTGTAATGATCGATCAAATGTACCTGATGCTATATAATTTATTGTTCACATCACTGCCTCCTTTAGCTATAGGTAAGCAAATTTTTAAATCCCTTACAACAAACATTCCCATTACAACATTACTCTTTTTTAGGTGTCTACGATCAAGACGCCCCGCAGGAGATCCTCCTAAAAAACCCTTATCTATACAAGAGAGGTCGATTGGGAAAAGTGTACCGGTCGTTTTCCTTTTGGCTCACCATGCTGGACGCCCTGTACCAAAGTATGGCCATATTTTTCATTTGCCAATTATCGTACAACGACACCGACGCTGACGTGTTCGAATTCGGTACCACCACCACTACAGCTGGCATGTTTGTTATGCTGCTGCACGCCGGCATAGAAATGCGTTCATGGGTAAACTATTTTATTAACCTAAGCGCCCGCACTATACCGATAATTCCCTGAAATTTGTTGCCAATGCTCAACACAAACCACTTCGATTTACCTGCATATATTCAAACAATTATGCGGTATTGTACACTGTGTCCCATTTTGGTCGCGACTGGAGGGTATCTCGGTTATTAGACTTGATAGGACATTGCGGTTTTCGCGAACCTCTACTACTTTTTTGTCAAACTTACAATGGGACAAACAGATTTTTTAAATCTCTTTTCATTTTTGAGTTACAGGGCAATAATGAAAATTCTGACTTATTCAGCCACCCTCGTATCGTTTGCTATTGAAGATATTTTAAATGTGTAAACTGATTATTATGGATAATTTTACGTAGAATTCAGTGACGTCCTTAGTTTTTTTATGGGGGTTACCATTTCTGAAATATGACACCAACTTGTATTTTTTTAATGGAACACCCTGTATTTTTATTGGCCATTAAATTTGTAATTTTTTTCTATTTTTAATGATATGGCGCATTCTATATTTTGAATTTCATTAGAACGCTCAAAAAAGAGAATAACTATTTTATTCGAAAAATGGTTAGGGGGCTATGCAGAAAACCCAAAATAAAATACTTTTAGAACAAAAATAGTTGTTGAGAATATTAAATAAAACATTTCTACGATTTTTTTGTTTTTCCGCATAGCCCCCTAACCATTTTTATAACAAAATATATTTTCTCTTTTTTGATCGTTTTAAGAAAATTCAAAATATAGAATGCGCCATATCATTAAAAAGAGAAAAAAATTACAAATTTAATAGGCAATAAAAATATAGGGTGTCCCATTAAAAAAATTACAAGTTGGTGTCATATTTCAGAAATGGTAACCCCCATAAAAAAACTAAGGACGTCACTGAATTCTACGTAAAATTATCCATAATAATCAGTTTACACATTTAAAATATCTTCAATAGCAAACGAGATAGGGGGTGGCTGAATAAGTCAGAATTTTCATTATCGCCCTGTAACTCAAAAATGAAAAGAGATTAAAAAATCTGTTTGTGCCATTGTAAGTTTGACAAAAAAGTTGTACAGGTTCGCGAAAACCGCAATGTCCTATCAAGTCTAATAACCGAGATACCCCCAGTCGCGACCAAAATGGGACACAGTGTACACTCTAAATCGAATATGTTGCATTGGGAACAAACTTCTAATCAAACATTACTCAATAGTCAAGGCGCTTGCAACAAATATTATACGCAAACGAATATTTTACAGACGATCATCCACATAGCGTCCATTGTGCTGTCGATAGGAGCCTTTTACCTATACTCTATACTGTACAACACCTACTGCATCAACTGCTTCGGATTGCCTAGTACCTATTGGACTATTCAGATAACGATGTCGAGGCCTACGTATTGGTTGGCGACATTGTTGTCGTGCGTAGTGGCCTTGTTGCCTAGGTAAACATTTAATGCATGCGTTAATTGAAAGGTTTTACTTACTTGGTTTGTTCACAGGGTGTTGTACAGGGTGAGCCAAACGATTTGGGCGCCGGACGAGGTGAGCAGGGCGTTGATATACGAACGGAGGGCGGCTAGACGAGGTGAGAAGTTTTTGGTATCTTGGTCGCGATCGACTTCATCGTCCTCTGTTTACAGGTATTCTACAGGGCGGTGTGTGTTTGTTTTAGCTAGACTTAGCTAGTTTTTTCTTTCCTAATACTTGTGTTGGTTGTTTGAGAAAAACGCACCGCTTTATCACGTGGATTGTACCTGCAAAAATCACGAGATTTTATCGAATATTTTGAGCACTAATTGTTTAATAAATTTTGTAGAATTAACGCTTTATTAGTATGTAGTAGATTAGTGATGTGATTTAAATATGTAATAAAATTGGTTTTATTTTTTTACAGAACCAACAATTCGAGGCATCAGAATAACTCTTTGACGACGGTGGGATGAATTAGTTAGAAAAATACCTTTCTTAATGCTTGCATTTTGTATATAAAGAAGGCTGTGATTTCGTATATAATACGTAAGAGGGACCAACTGAGTAATTTATTTTTCGATTAACTTACTACATAAACAATTTTTTCATGTTTTAGTGCGTTACAATTTTGTGCCATTTTTCGTTTCGATTATGTTCATTTTAATGATTTTATCCTACTAGGTCTATTATTACAATATAAAAGAAAATATTTATTGAATAAAGTATTTTATTAGATTCTTGCTGTTTCTCTTTGATTTCCTGCGAAAGATAACACTCTCATTTCTCGTCAACATTTATTAACCCTTTTCCATAATTATGATTTTATAACGGAACTTGCTTTTTATAGGTGAAGATTAAATTAATTTGGAATTAAATTATCCCATGTATCAATTTGAAAAGCATTAAAAATGAATTATAAATCTTAGTTCGAAAAACCAGCACTAGATGGCACCATAAAGGAACGCTTGCATCTCGAGCACGGTATCGTATGAGTAAGGTACTTAAGTATGAAGGCTATAGGGATGGTCGGTCGGGGAGGATGGCAGGATGACACAAACATCAAGAATTGCTACATTTGTTTGATTTGTTGAGAAGATTACAAGAGAGAATTCTACTATATTAATTTACGTGTTAATTTGATCATGAAGAGTAACATACCCTTACCGTGGCAGAGGAGTTACTGAGCGTTGCGGCGGTCGACTTGTTTATTTATAAAATTTTTGCAAAATCAGTGGCGCCATCTAATAATAAGATAATGAACTAATTTTGAAGGATTTGTAAGAAACTATACCGAATTGCAGAACACTTTTACCACCATTTGAAAGTCAATTAAAAATAAAGCTATTTAAAAATTTAATTTAATTTATTTATTTATTTATTGTACTTTGGGAAATAAATGTTATGAAATAATGACAAATATTCTTATAATTATAAACACTTCAAAAAATAAATATATACATATGTACTCTTTAAATTTAATAGAAACAGTCCTTTCCGAGAAAAACGATGATTGAAAGCGTTGATGGTTATTTCTATTGTCGACCTCGAATCTGTGAAAGTACGAAAAAAATATTTTATTAATACGTGTATAAGAAGAATTGCAATTGTATACTTTACCAAAAATTTACAAATATGTTGCTTTGCTACTGTAAAAAATACTTTAAAGAGAAAATTTGCAGTTCATTTCCACACCACCTTGAAATATTAACTTAATAAAAAATTTATACGTTTGTATAAAAACATAATTTGTTATTAAATTAATATTTTTATGAGGTAGAACTATGGCGCGTTGTGTTTATGTTATACATGTCTCTCGCCAGGAGCCCTAGGACATGTGTATTGGACAATTTATACAGGGTGTCGCAAAATTGTTGGGACATATATGGCTTAACCACAGACTCCTGGGACAAAAATAAGGCGATTTAACTGAATTTACCTATATCCAAAATTGCATAGTAAAGAAGTTATAAGGTTTTGAAGTTAATAATAAAAAAGAGATTTTTTGATATTGTGCCAGGATGGCTTAACTTTTTTGCGTGAAAATTTGTACAGAACATATCTGTTCGGTGACATATTTATGTGTAAATTTCTTTTTTTAAATTGTCCGGCCCTCTCTGATTTAAGGGGGCTGGCCCAGCCCCTTAAAGCCCTAATTGTCCCGCCCATGTAATTTATCTAATTTTTGAATCGAAACCAGATTTATTGGTTTATTTATAATGATTTTTTACTCTTTGTAATTTTCTATAAAACCCATATTTTTGGAGATAAATCGCTTTTTTTGGCATTAAAACGATTTTTGAAATTCATTTCATTCATATTTGTATTTTATCTATTACCGCGTTTACATGCAGGCTTGAAGGATCGGATTGAGATTGACTTGAGATATCTATTTCTTCGTCAAGTCAATTCGATCCGTGTTTACAAAAGAGTCGATTGAGTCGATCTAGGATTCAAGCCGACTTCAAGTCGACTCGATCTTTCAACTCTGCATGTAAACGGGGTAATAAAACTGAGTGCAAGTGCAAACCCAGTGCAAGGCCACCAAAACGGGCAAAACGACACTTTCAAGGCATAGAACATAAAGGCCTTTGTTGACGTTGGATGTCATTTGTCAATGTCAGTTTATCAATCAAAACAAACCATTATTTTTTTGAATTTGTTGATTTTCCTTGAATAATCGAACATGATGAGAAACGAACCGAGAATAATATGCGAAAAGGACCAAGAGAATTCATTTTCGGCCTACGCCCGCATGGAAGACTTGCTGAACAAACTAAAATTGCTAAACTATGAGTCTGAATTTTTAAGTGACCTTAAAATGAAACCAATTCATAAGTATACCGCCTTCTTTTATTACATTTATTACCTATTACACTCTTTTGATATTTCAGATACTACTTTGTGGTAACGAAAAACCCTGGGGAACAATTTTACTTATTCTCGCTTTTAGCAGCTTGGTTGATCAATAAAAGCGGGAAGCCTTTCGAGCAGCCTCAGGAATTCGATGATCCCAACGAAAGCATCGAAAGAATACTAAACGAAGTCAAAGCGAATGTAACAAACCTAACAAAGCCTAAATATTCATAATCAATACAATTTTTACAGGATATGATAGTCGATTTCTCCCCCAATAAAATCAAACAAGGAGTCGGAGAACACGTAGTATCCATTTTAGACCATCTAGCTAATGTTGCTCTGCAAAAAAATAACGTGGTGTTAAAACGACCTAAACCACCCGAAGAAGTCGAAGAAGAAACCGAAGTATTAGACGATGAAGCAGAAATCAACCTGGATCGAATCGAAGAAGAAATGATGGCTGCGTACTCGGATGATTCCGATGAAGAAAATATATTTCGCCTACACGACATCAAGCCGGCCAAAAGGGAAATCATCGCCAACGATCTGGTAGCTAACATAGACGAAGAAGCATGGAAACAAGAAGTAACATCTTCATACTTCGCATTACTACGATTGTAGAATTATATTTTACAGGTGGAAAGAGTATTGCCTCAATTGAAAGTAACCATTAAAAACGACAACAGAGACTGGAGGTCCCATTTGGAGCAAATGAAGCAGCATCAGACGAACATCGACAGCAATTTTACAACGACCAAAGGCCAGTTGGAGAAACTACACAACGAAATCAGCAATTCTATAGATAAAGTGAGCAAAAGGGAGAAGTACTTTAATAGAGAACTCGAGCCTATACTGGAGGAGTTTCGAAGCTTGCAGGATCAGCTTTCGAAGCTGAAAGATAACTACAAAAATGTTAGTACAGGAGTGGCTGAGAGAAATAGGGAACTCTACAAGTTAACGGAGAAATTGGAAACTGTTAAGCAACAGATGGAGGAAAGGGGAAGCTCCATGACTGATGGAAGTCAGTATATTTTAGTTATACAGGGTGTATCAAAATTATAGGCCATAAATTAAACCACATATTCTGGGGCCAAAAATAGCTCGATTGAACCAAACTTACCTTAGTACAAATGTGCACCAAAAAAAAGTTACAGCCCTTGGAAGTTACAAATTAAAAATCGATTTTTTCCAATTTCTCGAGAACATTTTAGTATTTTTTTATGAAAATGGACAGGTAATTCTCCTATTGCAAGAGCAATTTTCTACAAAAAAATTACGAACTCTGTGCACTCCATAAAATTTTTATGTGGGTTGTGATCCTTTCAACTTCTACAAATTTTTGTGTACATTACAATTAAATTATTTTTGTCACGCCATTAGTTTAACACATTATTTGGGAAACTTTTTTGTCTCTTAGTACTTTTTCGATTAGCCAGTTTTTATCGAGATATGGGCTTTTTTCGATTATGTTTTAAAAATCCTGAGAATAGAAAAAGTAGATTATAAGTGAATTTTCAAGTCAATCGGATGTTAAAAAAATATGTATTGAATCTAATTAAATATTTTTTGTTTTGTTAAAATGTTTTCTCAGAAGCCAATGATTTTCCAACATATTCGATTTTCTTTGATAAAACGTTGTCATAGGTGTTCAAGAAAATGGAGGCCATTTTTACAAAGCAATAAATATTTAATTAGATTCAATAAATATTTTTTTAACATCCGATTGACTTGAAATTCACTTATAATCTACTTTTTCTATTCTCAGAATTTTTAAAACATAATCGAAAAGAGCCCATATCTCAATAAAAACTGACTAATCGAAAAAGTACTAAGACAAAAAAGTTTCCAAAATAATGTGTTAAACTAATGGCGTGACAAAAATAATTTAATTGTAACGTACACAAAAATTTGCGGAGGTTGAAGGGATCACAACCCCCATAAAAATTTTATGGGGTGCACAGATTTCGTAATTTTTTTGTAGAAAATTGCTCTTGCAATAGGAGAACCACCTGTCCATTTTCATAAAAAAAAATACTAAAATGTTCTCGAGAAATTGAAAAAAATCGATTTTTAATTTGTAACTTCCAAGTGCTGTAACTTTTTTTTGGTGCACATTTGTACTAAGGTAAGTTATGTAGGTTCAATCGAGCTATTTTTGGCCCCAGAATATGTGGTTTAATTTTGATATACCCTGTATATTGCAATGTTTAATGATTTTTTTATTGTGCAGCTCCGTTGGTGAATATTAAGAAAGCAGTGGCTAAAGTAAAAGCAGAAATAGTGGACATGGACGTGAGAATTGGCGTGTTAGAAAGCGTTTTATTGCAGACGAAAATAAGGGAAGAAAAGCAAATCGAAAACGAATTCGGCCAGTCGATTTCAGTTTATTGAATTTACTATTTACATTATACAAACGTTCTAGTCAGTCACCGATTTAATGTATTACCACAAATAAAAAAAATACAGTAAAATTACTTTTATTTAATATCAACGTCCTGTTTAAATATAAACTCCTCTTTATAACCGCTAGTGCTAGTACAACTATTTTTACAAGTATAAACGAGTAAAGTACCCCAATCGATATCGGTCTCCTTTAAATAAGACAGCATTTGGGGCATTATTTGGAATTCAAACTGTCTCGGTCCTTGGCAATATTCACAATCCGGTATCTCCTCTGGAACGGGCTCCTTAGAAATCCACAGCGGTTGCCCACCTCTCTTATACCGAATCACTTGCTCGGGATTGTGTTTAACGGCTTCTTGAAATTTAGTAAACACTTTATCGGTATCATTAGTAGCATGAGCATCCAATTCGGACTCCGAAGCGTCTTCTAAACTACCAATTTTACCTTCTTCTTTCAACTGTTCGTATTTCTTTAACTCATCTTCTTCTGTGGACTTGCTTACGTTAATTTCTTCGGGTTCGGTGATAATTTCCCATTCAAGAAAGAGTAATTTGGAGTTTCTTTTTACTTGTGTACTGTTATTATTTCCACATTCTTTCTTATGGCCTTCCTTCCAGTCTAAAATCTGGTGATTTCGGCTGCAGTAATGCGTGTTTTTGCATTTACTGCATTGTTTTTCAGCCAAGCAACCGCATAAGTTGCAAAGCACAGCCCAAGTGGCTAGTGTAAAATCAGGTTTAGGCTTATCTTCAGGTGGATCGTATGGGTAATATTTATTATTCCTCTGTAAGCTACTCCTAAACACCTTCATGTTACCGCTATCGTTTAGTTCGCAACACTCCGAATTCCTGCACACGAACAAGAATATGGTCCTGTGGAAATTGTTCAGGTAATTATCGAAGGATTCTTGGATGTTCTCTTCGTACGGAGCGTACAATTGACACAAAAATATCATGGTGTTTTTGCATTTTTTACATTGCAGCTGATCAGTCGAAGGCAGCTTCTCCAAATCCAACCACGCTGGTTTCCCACCGACTTTGCTGGGAAACAGCCGGCTCTCTACTTGCCACGGTTCGCAAATATCCAAAAAGCCCAGCTCAACGCCCGCCTCATTCATGTTCGCTTTTTAAACTTGTAAAATATTCGAAAAATTCGCAGCTTTTTTTAAGGTTATGTTGACTTGATTTGATTGACACTTGTCAAATTTGACATTGACGTTTAAGCAAAATTAGCGTGTATTTAAAAAGAAGAAGAATAAGTAAGGTTAGATTATTATTTATTTACAAACAAATGTAATAAAATAATTCAAAATATGCATGGCATATTAATTGCAGATAAGGACTATTGTTGATAAACGATAACAGCGCATATATCAATGCAACTCGCATAATATCCAGGTCAATCAGTTAAAAATCGTGAACCATGCATCAGCTCAAACTTGCATTGCTACTCTTTTGTGCGAAGCTCTCGCTCGCCGAGATTTTATTCTATCAACCGGAACAAGTACACATTGCTTATGGCTCTAACGTATTCGAAATCGTGGTCGTTTGGTCCACATTCAACGAAACACCCAGCTCAGTCGTTGAGTTCGGTATAGGCGGATTGATCCTTCGAGCTGAAGGCGAATCCACGAAATTCGTCGACGGGGGGAAGGAAAAACGCTCCCAGTACATCCACAAAGTCGTTTTGAAAAACCTCACCCCAGCCAGCACCTACCGTAAGGCTTGAACAGCGGCTTACGTAAGTCAGTTTTGATGCGTGTTTGTTTGTTAGAGTATCATTGCGGGAGCGACTTGGGCTGGTCGAATTTGTTCTATTTCAAAACGGCCCCCGACACCGCGGACTGGCAGCCACATTTGGCTATTTACGGGGACATGGGTAACGAAAATGCCCAATCTTTGGTCAGGTTGCAAGAGGAAACGCAGAGAGGGCTGTACGATGCTATTTTACACGTTGGAGATTTCGCATACGATATGGACACCGTAAGAATAATTTTAATGCAATAAATCTTAATGAGATGTTATCTAGTACTTGTTATCGGCTGTAAAACAATAACGATAATTATTTGTTTGTTGTTTATATAAAAAAACACTTCAAATTGTTTATTAGTAGATATCGATCGTTCTAATTATAAATTGGAGTTTGATTTCTTTTGTTAACAGAACGATGCTCGAGTTGGAGATGAATTTATGAGACAAATAGAATCCATAGCTGCTTACGTTCCCTATATGACATGCCCCGGAAACCACGAAGAAAGCTAGTAGGTGAACTACCAAAATTAATCAACACATTACACATATTTTTATAGCAATTTCAGTAATTATCGAGCAAGATTCGCCATGCCAGGTGGATCAGATTCGACCATATACAGCATAAACATCGGTCCTTTGCACGTTATTTCCATATCAACGGAAGTGTACTATTTCCTCGACTACGGGTTGAAGCCTTTGGTATTCCAATACCAATGGCTGGAGGACGATTTGGCGAGGGCCAACTTGCCAGAGAACAGGGAGAAACAACCGTGGATAATTGTAATGGGGCACCGGCCGATGTACTGTTCGAATACTGACATGGATGATTGTACTCACCACGAAACGATCACTAGAGTGGGTTTACCTTTCCTACATTTCTTCGGTTTGGAAGATTTGCTGTATAACTACGGAGTGGACTTGGCTATTTGGGCACACGAGCACTCCTACGAGCGATTATGGCCTGTTTACAACTACACTATCTACAACGGTAGCTACGAACAACCGTACGTCAACCCAGGGTACGAAACACACTCAAAATCACTAGTATATAATTTATAAAATACTCATTTTATAGGGCTCCAGTTCAGTTCACGACCGGCTCGGCTGGTTGTAAAGAAGGCAGGGATAATTTCGTTCGTAAATTACCCGATTGGTCTGCTTTCAGATGCAACGATTATGGTTATACGCGATTGAAGGTTTATAACAGCTCCCATTTGCATCTGGAGCAAGTTTCCGACGATAAACAGGGGGATATTATCGATTCATTTTGGATTGTTAAAGACAAACATGGGCTCTACCCCAGATCGAAGATGAATTGGGCCAAGGTGGACAAGATGAGATTGCAAAGCATGAATAATTAGTTATATAGAATGCTCAAATTGTTCACTAATGAATTGATTTAGCTTCGAAAATCAAATTATATTAGTATATGCTAGTGATATATCGAACATATAACATGCTCATTATTAGTAGTAATTGATGAAGAGATATTTATATTTGGTGTAAAGTTACCAATTTAGGTTTTAATTTAGTAGACAACGTAAATTGAGCGTATGTAATATTAATTTAAATTGCTAGTCAATAAATAAATCGATAAAATAAAATTTTTGACTTACCGGTTTAATTAAGTTTAACACCGCTAAACACTTATGTAAAAGGCTAGACCAGTCAGTTACAGGTTCCTATTGGTTATTTATCTGTCATATTTTACAGTGGCTCTTGACTTAACTTGTTAGAGGCCTCGTCTGGAAAGAAAAAGAAGACGCATTAATAATACAAAAATATAATAATCTTATTATGAGATAAAAATATAATTTTTTAATAAATGGAAGCTTTAATAAATAAGTTTAACGATTTTAAGCACTCGAATAAAATAGCTGTGATTGTTTGCGATAATGAAAAAGTCCTGACAACAAAAACCTATAAAGAAATTTGCGAAGTTAGTACAATGTTCGAAAAAGAATTTCGGGTTTCATTGAATAACGATAATTTATGTATAGGTTTATGTATGGAGAAAAACGAGTATTTACCTTCAATAATAATAAGGTGAATTATTTTATTTTTTACCCTACAAATTTATCAAACATTAATTAGTTTACAGATACTTCATCATGCATTCGTATACATCCCAACGAATATTACGATGAACACCATCAACATACACTACATATTAACTTTAAATAGCAATTTAGATAAAAAATTCGAAAAAACCTGCGAAATAATAATAAACAATAATACATTCACATTATGGAAGATTTCAACGATTCCTACAGATATTTATAAGGACATATTTTGTATTATGCGAACATCAGGCTCAACCGGAGAAAGCAAATCCATAAGAATACAAAACAAATGTATAGAAACCAACGCAATAAGTTTAGGGTAACAAAACAAAACCCTATTTATCACTACAATTAATACAAACTCTATTTTAGAAATATTTTCAAAATTACATCCGAAGATATTGTATTTTGGGGCACACCGTTATCCTTCGATCCATCTTTAATAGAACTCTTACTAGCTTTATTTAACGAGTCTACTCTCGTAATCACTTCTCACAGAACGTATTTGAATCCTCAAGCACTTTATACAGCTTTATTCCAAGTAGCTTGCATAACATTCCTTCAAATAGTGCCTTCGATATTCCTCAGATGGAGCGAAACTTGCATTAAACGAATACTATGCGATAGCGAGTTGAGAGTATTGGCTTTTGGCGGGGAGAGTTTCCCAAAAGACTTGTTAGGGTACCCCAGGAAAGAAGATTTGAGCTTATTTAATCTTTATGGTATCACTGAGTTGTCTTGTTGGGCTACTGTTCATCGAATTAAAGAAGAAACTCCATACGATGATGTACCTATAGGTGAATGTTTGGAGGAAACTGTTGTAAAAGTGATAAAAGATGCAAATGAGATGATAGAAATTGGTGAAGGTACAATTTATATAGGTAAAAGTATGCTAATTAAAACGAATTGGGTATTTAATTTTATTATTTTAGGTAGTAACTCGAGAAGATGCTTCATAAACGATGAACTTGTAGCTGATTTGGCTAGGTTTAGGAACACCGAAGACCTAGGATTTGTTGTGAATGGGAATATTTACTTCAAAGGCAGGAAGAATAGGGTGATCAAGAGGTTCGGTTTGAGGGTAAATTTAACTCAAATCGAGGAAATTATATTCAAGGAATGCCAATTAACGAGTACATGCGTTTGGTCTGATGAGTACAAGAAGTTGTTGTGCTTTATTCTGTTGAAAAACGTAGCTTCTAAGAGTATGAAGGAAAAAATATTGGACAAACTCAGAGTTAAATTTCTCAAAGTCTTACGAACTGAATATTTCCCGGATTATTTCGAATTGTTGGAAACATTCCCGACTAGTTTACATGGTAAAATCGACGAGAAAACGCTGGAAGAATATTATTTAATGCATAATTCAAGCATCCATGTTAACACAGTAGATTTATTCCAGAAACTATGGTTTAAATACCTCGGAATTTACAATAACAACAACGATTTCGAAAATTCCAGCTTTTTCGATATGGGAGGAAAATCAATCAACATAATCCAGCTTATAACAGAATTCAAAGAACTGTCTCATATCGATTCTACTGAATTGATCGAAGCTGTATTCGAAAAAACTTTAATCGAATGCAAAAATATATTAACCAAAAATAAATATAAAATATCCAACAGTGCCAAGCAAATACAACCTTCCTCTGAAGCAGAAGATTATAAACTCATGAATGTATTGTGGAAGTACGATATGAAATCGTGTGTTGATGCATCTCCATTAATTTTCACCGATAGGCGAGTTTTAATCGATTAAAATTGTATTATAGTGACTTTAGAACATCTATACATGTTTCAGGTTCAACAAAATCCGAATAGCAATCGGTAGTTTTAGCAATATATTCGCTATTCTAGACGAAAACGGCGAAGAAATATACAAAAACATCTTGAGTAGTTCAATAGAATGTGTTCCCACTGTTTCCTCATGTAAAAATTTCATCTACGTAGGCTGTTATGATGGGATTATGAACTGCATAGATTACCAAAAAAACAGGATAATTTGGACCTACAAAAGCGGCGATAGAATAAAATGCTCACCGTTATTTCTAAATGATGGTTCTCGAATTGTTTTTGGTTCGTATGATAACAATGTGTATTGTTTATCATCCCAGGTAATTCAATATTAGTATATTTTTGAGTTCACATCAGTAGAAAATGATTGAAATCATTTGGTGGGCGTTCCTACTTCTTTGGTTTTTGTACCATTCGCTCCTTAAGAAGCTAAAGAAATAGGAATTATGAAGGAATGATTATTCATTAAAAATCGTGGAGAACTTTAATATTAGTATATTTTTAAGTTGATATCATGATTGAAATCATTTCTTGGGCATTCCTACTTCTTTGGTTTTTGTATCATTCGCTTATTAAAAAGCTAAAGAAATAGGAATTATGAAGGAATGATTATTCATTAAAAAAATACAACTAACAGCTAGTACTGTTCTTTACAGGACGGTATTAAAATATGGACAACTAAACTCGAAGGAAGCGTTTCTGCTAATCTCATCAAACGAGAAAAATTGGGAATTTTCGCCACCACCACTCGAGGATTTTCCTACCGGCTATCAGAAACCGACGGGACAATCCTATGGAGCTACAAATGCGAGTCCCCAGTTTTCGGAGCTCCAGTATATTTGAAAAAACTGCTTTTGATACCGTCAGTGAGCGGTAGCATAATAATTTTATCGGCCGATAGTGGGCGATTTTTATCCAAATTCCAAAGCGAAGGACACGTTTTCTCATCGTTGACGAATTTCCAGGATTATGTGATATTCGGGTGCCACGATAGGAATGTTTATGTATCGAAACTCGTCGATAACAATTTGATTTTGTTGAACAAAGTTTTACTTGATGGTGAGATTTCGTCTACTCCTCACGTTTGCGAAAGCAACGGTGTCAAATCGATTGTTGCATCTACTAATTCTGGTACTATTTATTCGATTAATTTCGATGATTTGGTCATTAATCGATTAATTCAATTGCCTAGCGAGGTGTTCTCTTCGCCAATTGAATGCAATAATAGGATATATGTGGGTTGTAGAGATAATAATTTGTATTGTGTATCTTTACAATAGGTTTTAATAGATAAAATAAATACAAAATGATATACAATATATTAAATAATTCATCTTATGTAATCCAGTAAAGTCATGTTGACATAAAACGAAGGATTTACTTAACAAATAAACTTCAAACGAACACTATTTTTGTAATAAATAATTCTTAAAAGGCAACAATTTATTAGCCGTTATACTATCCAAAATCCACTTCTCAGTAACGCAAACGGCCTGCGACTTATCGGCTACCTGTCCCACAACTACCGCAGCCCTACTGGCCACCTTCGTAATCTTCCCTTTACAAGCAACCACCAACTCCCTGAGATCCGAACACCTAGGAGTAGTACCCAAGTACACATAAATGGGGCCGCAATCCTCAAATATATCCATCACTCCGAACGGCCCAAAGGCCTGCCGGAGCAGCCTGCAGGCCTGCACGGCCGGCGAGAACTCGGTTACTTCGAAATCCTCTTCTTCCACCCACCGGCCCGCTTCCAGCGAGCGAAGCAGCCATTCTTTGCTCAGTATCCAGCACCCCATGGTGATGGCTCGCAGCATGTTGATGGTCCGTTTGGGGGTGCCTACGATTAGATGGGTGGTTGTGGAAGAGACTTCGTCTTCGATTTTGAAACCGCCGAGTTTCTTGACGACTTGTTTGAATATATCGACGGTCGCTGAGTCCATTTTTGTGTATACTATGGAAGGGTTGTTGGCGAATACTTTTAATTTTCTTTTGGTGGTTGCCCGTTGGGAAGAGGCCGGTTGGAAGTCTAAAGCGCTTTGTCTCGATTGGTTTTTCTTGGAACGGTTTTCCTTGCCCTTTTTGGAGTTAACGACTAGCTTATCTTTCAAGTTTTGTGATAGTAAAATTGTTGGGTTTAGTAGATAGCCAGGTTCGGTTTCTAATTTGCGTTTTTTTCGATTTTTTAACCTTTCTAGATCGTCGTCGTTGTCCTGTGTACCTTGGCACATGTCCAATTCGGGATCAAACAATTTCCTCTTTGTTCTAGCATTCTTAATTGGACTTTTTTCACTAAGAACAGGCTTAATTGCTTCTTCAGTAGGTGTAATAGGCTTTCTTCTGGCTCTTAAAGTTAACCGTCGAGATTCAACCAATTGTTCTTTATCAGTAGAGTTTGATTTTTCTGTTGATTCAGCATTTGAAGTACCTTCATCTAGCGTTTGGACATCTTTAAACGAACTATTTTTTGTCTTTTTCCTTGTGGTAACTTTGGAAAATGAAAGGTTATTTAAAGGCGTTCCAAAATTCCCAGAATCTTTCTTATCCTTGCTTACTTCTGTAGAAGCTTCATTATCATTTAACCCTTCTATAATGGTATGTACTACATTAGAATCGATCATATTATTAGAACTATTGGAGAATTTGCTAACATCGGATGATTTTTGAAGGCTTTTACATTTTTTATCAGACATCGAACGCGTTTTTCTATTAAAAAACGATTTCCTTGGAGTCAAAATTGGCATTGTTTCATCTATTTCGTCTGAAGATAACAAACCAGCTTTTCTAGCGTTTACGTAAACAGAATTAAGAAACGAATCTGGCGTTTGCTCGCAAATACCCGAAGTCTTTTCTTTTTTCAATGGGGCTATACTATTACCAGACTTATCCATTAAGGTTAAATCCATGTCAGAACTTTGATTCGGCTCGAGTAGTAACTGAATCTCACTGTCATTCCTGCTAAAACTGCATCCATTTATTAAAGGCTCAGTATTGAAATCAACGTTGTTTTCAGTGCACGATTTGCCAGGGCCTTCGTTTAATTGTTGGGTGGTTTTGTTGAATTCATCTCGCACGACTTCATCATAATCTTTTTGGTATTGCTGAATACACCAATAAATTGTTATAAATTATCGATATTAGATTGATTATAGCGAGAGTATACTTACAGAACACAAAATTGATTGCTGCGGATCGTAAGCTACAAGGCCGATGGGTCGAATAGCAGGATAGTCCTTCTCAGGTGCCTTTCTTCCATTCATTTTGCAAGCTTCTACCCATAAAACAGATACTAATTTAGCTCCTATATATTTCGCTTTTTGGAATGTCGAGACAGATCCTTCCTACAATCGAATATATTTTGTATACTCGATTTATTTTATACGATAATTGTACCTTATAAATTACGTGGGTTACGTCTTTTAGGAATCTATCTCGTATGGTGGCCCCCATGCTAGCCAACACGAATTTAACGGCTTTAGATCTATCTTGTTCGCCTTTTTTCACTTCTACGAATGCCACAACACCTTCTAAAGCTTTATCGAAGTTTACGGGAGATGGTACGGGGGAAACACTTGAAGCACTCGGGGGATTCTCGCCTTCATATTCTTCATCTGCGTTAGGATTTAATAGGTAAAATAATGCATTTTTTTATGATTAATTGTTACCTTCTTGTTTGGATTGGTTTCTTTTCTCCAACATTCTTCTTCGTAATAAAGCTATGGGGCTTTCGAACGTTTTGGGTTTCGTTGGTGTTGGTGTAGTAGGCGAGTTGGAATTGCCATTCTTGCGTAGCTCTAATTGTTGTTTATATTGCTCTATTTTGGATTTCTCAGACGTTAAGATTTCGTGGATCATACGCTTCTTGATCGGGCATTTCAGCAGCGTTTTTATGTCGTCAGCTTTAATTTCGCCGAGTTTTAAATTTGCTAACTCGTCCATTTCGGTTACGAATTACTAAATATCTATTACATATTCAACAATTATATTATTGCTTCACAAACTCCACTCTCATATTTCAAAACTAACAAAACAAAAATCATAAGTAAACGTGAAATGTCATAATTTGACATATTTGAATGAGTGGTCTGAGATTAGCCACAGATTGAGAGTCGTTATAAGTGGCCTCTTACTTTTCGGTATTCGGATACCACGCAAGCAGTTATTTTAATTCGCTCGTTTTCGTGAAAGCCGATGATTGCCGCAGAAGTTTCAAACAATCGGCCGCTGAACTTTGCCGGTAGCAGCCGGTCTCTGTTGATGTTGATATACATTTTTCGTTTAGTTTGTCGTGAGCTGTCGTCGTGTAGGGTGCATTTCGTTCTAGGTTTATTTACGCGTTTATAATTTCACAAAAATCAACATTTTAGTGACTTAAATCGGTTAAATCATGACTTAAAATCCATGTTTTATTTTGTTTGTTGTACGTCGGTGATTTTTGCTGCTAAATAAAATGAAGGCGATCTTTGTTTTGTTGGTTTTGTGGCGTTTAAGTAAGTTTGCATTACATTAAATATTCTCTAATAGATTTGCTTTATTAATGAGTAAATAATAAATTTACTTTGACAGGCTTGCTGTGATTTACATGAAAAATGCGCCCATGTAGGTAGCAATAAATATAGCCATCTTTGATTGATCGAAAAATATGCCAACCTGTCAATTTTGACATTTACATTTTGTTCATAAAACTGCTAAATAAATTGAAGGCAATCTTTTAAGTAAGTTTGCATTAGATTAAATAATTTAAAGTATACTTTAGTTCTCAAAAAGGATTATTAGATATGCTTTATTAATTGAGATAGGCTTGCTATGATTTACATAAAAAATACAACCATGCAGATGGTAATAAAATATAGCCATCTTTGATTTATTAAAAAATATGCCAACCTGTCAATTTTGACATTTAGTTTGTTTAAAATGGCGTGGTTTCAAATTGCGAGTACAAGAATGAAAAAATACGAAAAAAACTCATAAAATTTCCAACTTAAAAGTAGCAATTATGTTGTAATCCGTGGCGAATCGTCGTATACGAACCAACATTAAGTCCGTTTCAAGTCGGCCGTAAATTCATACCAAGAAATAACTCATTTAATGCACCGCGTACCGTGGCTAAAGCGCTTTGTTCTTTCGCGATTTCGCTTCCCACTCGTGTACATTTTTTTTCGGATTTCGCTCCGAAAATGACGCGGCCCGTCGTCGGGGCTCCGGGAGAGACGAGAGACGCGACATCGACAATAAAAGCCGGGCAGTCGATTAGCGTCCGGAGTTCGAGTTTAATTGGCCGAAGATGCGAAGATAAAGCAAACTGTCGGCTGTTTTTAATTAATTCCCGACTTTTTACGCGCCGCTCGCCGCCGAGGCGAAGCTCCGGCGAATTTAATAACTCGGAAAAGATGCGCTTGGTTATTAATTATGCACATATACCGGCGAGAATATTACAGACAGTCGGTAAAAAAGTTTGTGCAGGTAGAGAATGTCGGTCGAAAAAGTTGGTGAAAAATTGTTAATTTTAGTTTCACTGTTCTCTAAGTTTCTCTATAATCATACAAATTATCTTCCTAATCTATACCCAAAGGCTGCTATTCTTGGCAATGATGTCACTACTCCATGAGATCTCTCATTGGTTGGCGAAAGACAATAGGGCACTGTGATTGGCTACACTCAAGTGACCTCAGTGACGTTTGAGTATAGAGTTTGTGCAAAACAAAGTTAGATGCACGTCACTAATGTAGTAATATGGGCTTGTTCCCAGCTTGTTGTTGGACTTGTGCCCAACTTTTAAAAGTAAACACATAAACTTGACAGTTGTGCATTGTTGTTATGGAGTAACTAAGGACATTGTTTACGTTAGTTGTTTAAGTCGCTCGCTTAAAATGGTTTTAACGTTAAAATGGGGCGCTGAATACCGACCATTATCTTTAAATGTACTTCATCTGTATATAGAAATCTTTCTTGACAATTTTAGAAAATCCCTAGATTTTGTAAACTTTGTAAAAGTTCGGCAACACTGTCCATTTGTGAATGACGTAGTAAATTTATAATGACGTGCATCTAACTTTATTTTGCACAAACTATACCACACATACTATCCATCTAGCCTCCAATTCGCAATCTTGATTACAGCATTACAAGCAGAAACCAAAGAGGATCCATACTTCGTGAAGACCCCGAAAGACGTGGACGTGATCCTCGGCCAGCCAGTTACACTACCGTGCGAAGTGACGCCCGACAACGGCGTTGCCTACTACTGGGAACTGAACGGTACGTATATAATATTTATCACCTCGAAACTTCCACGAAATTCTAAACGAAACGCCCTCTTCTCAGGCTCGAAACTAGCCAACACCACCCGCAGGTACCAACAGGGCGGCGATTTGCGCATAACGCGCGTGGATCGCGAACGGGACGCCGGTCAATTCACCTGCATAGCTGTGGATGAGGCCCAGACAGCCATCACTAGCTCACCTGCTACTATCAACATTCAATGTGAGTATACCATACAGCCTTTTATATGTCTAGAATTGTCCAATACTAGCCCTGAAATAGCGAAGTGAGGGTCATTTATACTCTCCTCTAGGTCTATTATGAAGAAGAAAGTTGGTAGGATATGGAGAAGATGGCGTAGATTGATTCTTGTAAAGGTTTCTCTAGTTCTTCCCTATAAGCTTCTGGTAGACTTCTTGTGCATCAAGTTTTATCCTCTAGGTCATGGAGAAGATGCGAGATTGAATCTTGTATATAGGTTTCTAGATGGTCCAGGTTTTCCATAGCTTCTGGTGAACTCCTTATGCACCAATCTTCTCGTAGACTTTTTGTGCATCAAGTTTCATCCTCTAGGCCGTGGAGAAGATGCGATATTGAATCGTATAAAGGTTTCTAGATCCTCAAGGTTTTCCATAACTTATGGTAGACTTCTTGTGCACCAAATTTCATCCTCCAGCTCATGGAGAAGATGGTGGAGTTGAAACATGTATATAGGTTTCTACTAGATGGTCCAGGTTTTCCATAGCTTCTGGTGAACCCCTTATGCACCAAGTATCATCCTCTAGGTCATGGAGAATGTGGTGTAGATCGAATCTTATATAGGATTCCAGTCCCTCTAGGTTTTCCCTAGTTTCTGGTAGACTTCTTAAACATAATGCTTAATCATCTAATTGTATAACAATAATCTTTAGATTCGGGGAAGTCCCGTCGACAGTGGAAGAAGTCCAGACGTGTTTCATTTATAAACTAAAAACCTTCGACTCGGTTTATTATTAGTAATAAAACGTCCATTAAGAGGGCGGCACGTTCGCTATCCCGGTTATCCCGTGCACATGAACTTGGGGATTTTAAAAATAAACCGTCTCGGGACTTCATTAAGGCACCGGCTCTGGCTGCTCTCGAATGGCTTTATGGATACGTTTAACGTTCGATTGTTATGGCTATGGTTTCCTGTCGAATATTCGGTCGGTGTCGTTTCTAGTTCTTTGAAACGAGCCGGGGGCTTTTGGGGCCCTTTTACGCGCCATGTGGCGGGTCTATTTCCGATGTCGTATCGGCACATGTGTCAACTAAGTCGAGCGGATCGGGTAATATATCGCGTTTTACTAATTAAAAATGGCTTAATGGTGCTCCGGGAAAAAAAACAGTAATTTGGAAAGCTTTGGAAAAGGGCAAATTAGGATAATGTGACGTTTTAATTAATTGTTAAAGGGGGTTCTTTTTACTAATTGCCACACTTCAGGAAGTGAAATACTGGTTAGAAAGTATTGGGGAAGCTTTGCACCAATTGCAACGATGTCCATATAAGAGGGTGTTTATTAATTGAGTGCCGATACTTAAGGGTGATTCTAAGAATAAAAGTTAATATTAATATATGTATACAGTGATGGGCAAAAGTATGGAACCAATTGAATATCTCTGGAATGGTTGGAGATATCGAAATGAAATTTGGATGGTATTATACTATATTGTGAATTTTTTGTTGATATTTTCAACAATTTTGAACTTCCGGTTAAACCGGAAGTGAAGTCAATTTTTAAATTTTTTATGAAACACCCTGTATATTTTTGCATTTTTAGATTCTACTCGATGAGCTGATTACAAGGATGGGTCACACTTGGTATTTTGGTCTCATAATAAAGTCTATACAGCCACTCAAAAATCACAAAATTTTGAATTTAGGTGGCTCTGAAAAACAAACAATTGAAAATTGAAAAACTTACTTACATAGTCTTGTCCTAACTTTTCAAATACTATCTAATGGTACCAAAAGATTTCCGATAAAAATTTTGAAATTTTTGATCACCCTGTATACATTTTATATCATGTCATTAGATAGAACTTGAAAAGTTAGGATAGGACCATGTAAGTAATTTTTTTCAATTTTCAACTGTTTGTCTTTCAGAGCCTCCTAAATTCAAAATTTTGTGATTTTTGAGTGGCTGTATAGCCTTTATTATGAGACCAAAATACCAAGTGTGACCCATCCTTGTAATCAGCTCATCGAGTAGAATCTAAAAATGCAAAAATATAAAGGGTGTTTCATTAATAATTTAAAAATTGACATAACTTCCGGTTTAACCGGAAGTTCAAAATTGTTGAAAATATCAACAACAAATGCACAATTTAGTGTAATATCTACCATTTCAGAGATATTCACATGATTGCATACTTTTGCCCATCACTGTATGTATATGTCGTAAATCTCTTAGTTTTTGAGCTACAGGGTGTTTAAGGAGTGACAAAAAAATATGACAACGAAGAGATTTACGACATACCGATATTGATAAGAACTTTTCTTCTTAAAATCACCCAAGGATTCACACCCTTAAGTATCGGCACTCAATTAATAAACACCCAGTATACTACCTACCCTAGAAGTTTGTAACATTGGTCTAACATTGTAAGAGCTTTCAATTATTCTGTAGCTGTAGCAACAATAAAAAAACCTAAATCAAAAATGGGTACAGTTTGCAGCGAAGGCATCGAAGTTTATTTGAAAATCAGTAGACGTCTTCAGCACTTAGTCGGCACCTCGTGACGCGTGAAAGCTCACTTTATTTGTAAACCATTCGAATTTCATTAGCGCTCTAAGGCCGTTTGATAGATCCGTTCGTTTCTTTTCACATCCGTTCCGTCGAAAACTGAAAAAACAAATCGACGCTTTCACGCGGTTCGCCCCGACGTAAACCTCCCGAATTTTACGGCCGTAAACAACGTTATTTCAACGCTCTTGTTTGTTGTATTTACGTTATTCACAAGTAATTGTTTATCGGTCGTTAACTCTTCCAATGCGACGAAAGAAAGTTCTCGCGAAGCTTCCTTTGCGAAAGCTGCCAGATAAAGCACAAAGCTGCCTTCGAGGGGAGATTTAAACCGGCATTGTGCTTCATTTTATCAGCGAGTTTTGCTTTGGGGTATATTGTATATTGTTGTTTACATCCAGGAAGATTTTTTTTTGTTAATGCATTCCTCTTGATTGTCCTTTAGAATTCTGAATTTGTACTTTTACTTTTTTTCGTGCGATTTTTCCAGTATCTCAAAAGATATATAGCAGTAGATAACGTAATGAAAAATCCTTTTCATTTGCGAATATATCAGCAAACAGGTTGTGCGCACACAACGGGTATATCTACATTTCCCGAATTTGTATTTACTTAGAGTCCCATTTGGTAAATGGAATTTCGCCATTTAGATATGAGCTCGTCGGGGAAAAACGCCATAATGGAGTGTTTGCATGGCCGAAACGTTATCGAATTAATTCACCATTTCTATAAATACAGGGTGTTTAATTAATTGAGTGCCGATACTTAAGGGTGTGAATCCTTGGGTGATTTTATGAAGAAAAGTTCATATCAATATATGTTGTAAATCTCTTAGTTTTTGAGCTATACAGGGTGTTACAGTTTTAGGTTGTTAGTTTTCAATAGAAAACACCCTTTTTTCCAGTTTTTTGGAGTTTTCTCGAAAACTGGATCAACAAACATTCTGAAACTTTCTCAAAATATTCTTTAGGAAGTTATCCAACTATAGAAACTTACCGCATCTCGGAAAAAAATCTGTGAGAGAAGTTATAGGAAAAACAAATTTTCTTTTTCGTAAGTTTTAGGAGGAAAGCTCAATAAACCCCCTGATACATACTACCTACCCTAGGACTTTGTAAGTTTGTAACAAGTAGTCATTAACACCCTGTATAGGGGAAAAGTTGTGTAAATAGTCACTTATAATAATAAGTTTGAAGATGTAGGTAAGGATTATTTTGAAACGTTTCGATGTTACTACATGCATCATCATCAACTACAGGGTGTTTCCGAACGTGGGGGACAATTTTCTAGGTTTCTAGATTTCGTTTTTCTAAAAAATGTATTATAAACCAAATAGAGCCATTATAAAAAAAATCAAAGAGCGAATACAACCATAGTCACGATAGTCAGCTGATCGGTATTTATAACTCAAAAATAGATGCGACGTGCAAATTTCTCCCTCCTCCCTCCTGTTTTCGAAAAACGTAGACGATACCGATTGTTTTCTAGTGCTTATTGTATTGTAGGATTGTTAAACTCACGGCCAAATAGATTTTTTTTATACTATTTTCTTAGTGATTTATTTGATATTGTTAGTTCTTCGTGTTCTTCTCAGTTTAACAAGTTTGTGTGTACAATGAGACGGTGATAAGTTTGAATAATTACTATGAAATTCAAGCCATTTTACTACAACAAAATAGGTGAGCTAATATTTCTTTTGAGTTGAATGTTTTTTTCTTCTATTATTTGGAAAACCCGGGTTAATTTTATAATTTATCCATGATTCTAAAAATTTAGAGACCATATGGAATAAATAAAGGTTCTAATGAATAAATTTGAATGAGCTTTCTTAATTAATCCATCATTATTTTGTCGATTCTAATTTTACGGTGAGTTCGATCGTATCGCGCGAGTCGAGCGACTGCAATTGCTATGCAGGTCCGCATTTCTTAGAATTTTTTTTACATTTTTAATTAATTTTTGATGAATATTTTACTCTACGGTTTTGATTAAATTATCACATAATTCGCTAAGATGACCCGTTGTCACTTCACTTCATCATTAAACATCGTACCCCAAGTTCGCAAACACCCTGTATACACATGTTTACTTTTCGTATGATAGTATAGTATTCCTCTTTATGAGAGATAAGCAGTGTTAAAAGTGTTAACTGTACGCTTGATAAATCTTGAATAGCAGGCTCATGTAATGTACGTATAGCCTACACATCTGCGAGCGCAGCGACTCTTTAAAAATCTAAAAATAAATAAAAAAGAGCCCCGAAAGGCCGCTGAAGTTCGTCCATCGTCGACGGCCCGACAGAACGATCATCGAACGGGATCGGAGCGGCAACAGAAATAAACAACTCGCGGAGCGTATCGAAATTCGAAATGCCTCGAAATTGAAAATAAAAAGGAGCAAAAGGAAAAAAGGGGTTTTTGTTTTCTGGTGATGCGCGGTCCATTGTCGTTACGCGTTTTGTCGGGGATTCGTCTCGATTTTTTTGTGTTTTCGATGCGCCTCCGTAATAAATCGACCGCGGCCAGTTTGATGGAATTCGATTTCGTTTGACGAAAAACAGGTCGAGACGGCCGGCCGGGGTTTTTGATTCGCGAGAAAAGGTTCCAGACGGTCGAATTTTAATTGTACCATTTTCATATTTTTTTCTTAACCTTGCGGTTTTTAATGACTACAGACCGACCGGAATAGCTAGAGACATGAGTTGCGCAAATTGATACCAATTCAGTACTAATGGAAATTGTACAATACATCTAAATCTGATGAGTTATTAAAATGTTTTATCAAATTAATAGTTAATTTTTGAGACGTTAAAATTGTACTAAATTGCAACAAAAGTACATACTTTGAAAGTATGTAGGTTTTAATTCTTAAGGTAGGAAGTACTTAAATCTAATACTTACCTAAATCGAATTTCACCAATTAACATAAAAGAAATCCCGTCTTAAGAAATACCTAAAAAAAATGAGTTTGATCATTTTCTGCATGTTATTTGGTAGCAATTTTGACGTGTAAACCGAATAAGTGGAGATCATAAATGAAATAAGTAGAGAGAAAAGAAGGGAAATGAGGTAGACATACCCCCAAATTTTATAACTTATATATTTAATAAATAATTCAAAACTTTGACTTATTTGCCATCTTTTTTAACTTGTTACTTTCACTGGTATATAGAAATTTAACAAGTTACCTCTCATAACAGAACACCCAGTATATGACCTATAACATAAAATAAAATAATTTTATCAACTTGCACTATATGCAAAAATTAAAAAAATATTTACAATTAATTCTCGAGCCAAAAAATGTCTCTTATTATTTTAACATGAATAAATCAATTTGACCCTCCTCAATTAAATTATCTACATTTCCAACTTCATCTGGTACAGCTAGCATATTTTTTATTTACCTAACAACAACAAAAATTCTTTAAACTATTAACAAATAATACTATAAAATCCACTAATCTCAAATGAGCTTTTTATCTTAAAAGCCTGCTAAAGATGAAAATTTAGGTATTTCCTATCACCTTTAAGTATTGTGAAACGCAAATTGTACGTAGGACTTCCTTAATCCGGTTTAAGTATTACCTAACTTTACGAATTGTCTGTTGAAATCGGACATAAAAGTTGTGAACAACAATTTTAATACTTAAACAAAAAAATCTAATGTTTTCGCCCGGGATCGAACCGGGGACCTTCCGCGTGTTAGGCGGATGTGATAACCACTACACCACGAAAACACTTATTTAATTACCAATTTATACTCATTATAAATCACCTATCACCCGCGACCTGTTATCAAAGTTACCGGAGTTATCAAAATTTATTAGAGTTATCTGAGATGTGACGAAATCCTCTCGGCGCGGCGCCGCTGCCTCGGGTCCGCGACTGAGCAAAAGAGCGACGCTTTTCAATCAGATTTCCGATTTTAGCCGGAATGCGTGAAAGAAACGATACAATGGTCTTTCGATGGGCCACGAACTCTCGTAATCGATGCTCGCGGACGGAAACAAAGGGCGAAAAAGTCGCTGAGATTTTTTTTTGTATATAGTTTCATTCTCTTCGTTACACATACTAACAATTGTGGTTAGTTTTTGTTTTGTTCTTTGGCCTTTTCGATATTATTCTTTCAAATTAACAAAGTAGATTAATCTTGGGAAATGTTCTGATGGTACAATGCGCAGTTTTACTAGAGATAATAATAAAGTCAAGTAATTAACATTAATGAATATTACAGTTTTAATTATGTAGTAGGTATATAAAAAAAACGTTTGTGCGTATTTTTAAAACGGGAAGATCTTTGTAAAGTCCCGTTTAATTACAGTTCTAGTCCCATAACCATGCACATAACAAACATTTCTCCCTAACGAAAATTAACAAAAATCCATACGAAATCTTAAAATCTCGACCGAATCCAAGACAAGTGAATAACGAGTCGACGGGGGATGAATAATTCCTCATATAATCAGTTATTCTCCCCCTTATATGCCTACCAAGAACGAGCACATAGTAGCATCCCTCCTTATAATACATATGCCCGTTTATCAGCGAGAGAACGAGAATGGCCCGACAACATGTTTTATCCATTAAAATGTTTATTTTGTACCTGCTTTAAAATCCCGTCGACGTTAAATCGATACCTCCTCCACATTCGGCTAATTAAGTTTACTTATTTTGCACTACAAAACGAACCGCAGCGCTTCAAGAAAAGTTTGTGACAGTACATGAGCAAAAAAATAGTGTCATAACTAAAGAGCGGAATATGCAAAAAATTGCTAATATATGCGCATAAATATGCAACGATTTATTTAAAAACATGCAGTGATTTTCAAAAAAATATCAATATTAGTTCTGGACAGTTTTAATTCACTGTGAAACGTTCAGAATTGTTCAGAATCATTTCTAATTCGTTCTGAAGCATACTAAAAGTGTCCTGAACAGTTCTAATTCCTTCTGGACCTACATTGTTCTGGACAGTTTTAAATCGTTCTGAAACGTACAAAATTGTTCAGAATCATTTCTAATTCGTTCAGAATGGTTTTAAATTGTTCTGAACATATCAAAATTCATTCTAAAGCATTGTGAATTGTTTTGAACAATCTTAATTGATACTAGGGATTTTTTAAATGTTCTGGACAGTTTTTATTCGATCTGGATCATTATAAATTACTCAGAAATTTTCTAAATTGATTCAGAACATACATATAAACAAATAATGCAGTAATTTTCAAAAAAATATCAATTTTATGCAATGATTTTAAAAAATGTCAAAAATTTGCATTGATTTTCAAGAAAATATCAAAAATATTCAATGATTTTCAAAAAATGTCAATAATTTACAGTGATTTTGAAAAAAAAATAACAAAATTTTGCAATAAGTTTCAAAAAAATATCAAAATTATGCAATAATTTTCTAAAATTTGCAATGATTTTCAAGTCAGAAAGTCATCATTCAAGTTATATTTTCAGAAAATATCAAAAATATTCAATAATTTTCAAAAAATGTAAAAAATTTTCAAAAATTTTGAAAAAAAATCAAATTGTGCAATAATTCTCAAAAAAATATGAAAAATACGCTATGAAATGTATGTAAAATGATCAAAATAGATCAAATTGAATGTATAAACAAAAAGTAGTAAATACATAAAAATATCTACATAATGCTAATAATATGCAATTTTTTTTCAAAATATGCAAAAACCGGACAAATCCTTAAATATATGCAAATGTTGCATATATTTCGCTCTTTAATCATAACATAACACAGGAGCGGTACAATGTAGGTTATACTCTCCCCTGTAATTGGCAACGCCGCTCGTAGGCGGCGGGCAGAAGGTTAAGATCGTCTGCGAGGGTTAATCCTGCAATAACGGCCTCGCAACCCCGCCATACGTGTGAGTCACTGGGCTCTTCTGCGCCCCGATGAGCGACCCTTACCCCCTGCCATTTTATGCTTTCCAAACCTTCCACGGATGAGCGGCGAGCTTTTTTTGTGCGTACGTTTATTGCCAAACGTAATCGATGAACGAAACACCCTGTATAACATCAAAGTGGGTGGCGGTATTGATTAAATGAACTACTTGTGTCCCCGCAATCGTCTTTTGATCAATCTGCTTGTGACGAGCCGCCCCTTTAACTCGATCCAGGAAATTTCATAAGGGATGATATGCGCATCGAATTATCGATAATCCCGTTAATTCGCTGGTCGATTTTAATTCCGGGGAATTATTAACTGGAAGAATCCGGCGCGTAGTCCTCGGTTTCGTTTTAATTGACTAAATACGCTTTGGCGGAGTTAACGCGTGAGTCATTGGGAAAGGGAAGAGGGCGATTATGGGCGCAGATGACTGGCTTTACCCTCGGTGGGTCCCGTTGCCAAATACGCTGTTGATTTATTCTACGGATTTCCATAAGTCCAAGTTTCCAGATGATACAAACGTTCAATATCGATTAGCCATTTCATTTTGCTAGGGTCTCCACAGCTGTTTTAGTACTGAAAAACACCCTGTATATTCGAATCTATTGCCCCTATCAAAATATTTACCCTATGCACACAATCAGAGCAACATTGAATAGAGCTGGAACAGGAATGCGCACAGTAATAGCACACCGAAATCAAGATCAAGTGGGATTACTTGAAGGGGTTGTAAATCCTTACACTGTTGTACACATGCATATGTATTGTATATCCGAGCCGGTACGTTGCACTTGCATTCACTTACTCTCCATCATACGTAACGTCAGTCGGGGGAAAATGGGGAAAAGTGCATTATAACAGCAACGACCAATTTTCCGAAAGTGCCTCTTGCGTTCTGCGAGCAGACAATAATGCACGTACAACCAGCCCCGGCCTAATTAGAAAACGCGAACGAGCCCACAAAAAAAACCGAAATAACACGTTCCTTTTAATATATTGTTCGGCCAAAAGCTGCCCATAATTAGTACCATTAAATCATCTCGGTTGTCTCTATGTAATTTAATATACCATTAAGAGGATATTCGGGGGGCACCTATATAAAAGGCCCTTTTACAACTCAACCGAACTCGAACTGGAAATTCGAAACCTACCTGAACGATAGAGATGGGATTCGATTATCTAGGGAGCCATTCGATTAAAACGGTTTTTTATGGCCGATATCATTTAAACACGTTCATTTCTTCTGCTGAATGAAGTCTCACCATTTTAGCTAATCTATACGATTAGTTCATTAGTTAATAAATTTATTATGAGTATACAGGGTGTGTCTCACGAGGACTGATATACAGATCGCTGCAAGTTTACCCGAAACATGGTCCAAGGGTGCGACTAAGACAAATGCCATTAGTGTCATATAAAGGAAAAAGAAAGACTTATAATTTAACTCCCACTCCTCAGTTTCCCCTTAGTGAAGAATTTTGATTGGTCTGTCTTAGGTGTCATTCGTCTGTCTAATGTGACATTAGACGTCACATCCAATTAGAATTATTTGCGGGTTAGGGGAGGTAAATGTAGACTGTCTAGATTGATTGCAACTTGCTCACTCTAACTACTGTTATTTAAATAATCCTTCTTCAACTCATTGAATGGAGAAGACCACGATGTGAGATACGCGGATTTCGACAAAAGATACGATTAGAAATGATTTATTAGAGCTCAAAACCGTTTTCAGTTCCTCAAAATGTGTTATAATTAAAGAGTTATAGCCCTTTGAAATTTAAAAATTTCGGGTTTTGACTCATACTTTATCAACCAATCATAAACCACTCACGTCTTGTTGTATAGTAAATAATATGAATTTTCGAACGCAGTAACAAAGAATACACAAACGAACAAAAATCAAACTGTCACATGTCAGATTTATCTGAAAATTGCACAAAACAAATTACACGAATTGCAATTCGGCACAAAACACGTTACTGATAATATTGAAGTTGACAAGAATGCTGCCAAATAAATTTTTCTGGACCATTATTTGTATTTTTAACACGAAAATCGGTTACAATTCATATAGATGAAGATGTTATTTCTATATTAATATATCGAATTATCCATTAGGTAATGGAAGAAATGGATATATCAGAAAATATTTGTTGCAATAAATATACAAAAAACGCACATTTTGCGGAGTAAAGAAGAGTAATAGGAAACGTGGCAAACTTGCTAAATGTGACTTCTCTTTGCAACTCTCGCTTTGATTGGAGCAGAGTGTATGACGATTGGGTGACGTTTTTCAAACTTTAAAAATTAATTGCGGCCTTATTTGGCCACAGAAAAAAATAAAAATTTCATTACGCGCCTTCTTAGAACACACGGTTTTGAAAAAAAATTAAAAAAAAAGTCGTCGTGTTCTCCATTGACCATGTTCCGAGTAAATTTGCAGCAATCGTAGAGACATCTACGGTTTAACTCAATTATTATGCTGAATCCCTGAGAAATAAAAGGCATTCAAACTTATCAGCATATGCATTTTAGGCTCCACAACATAAACCTCTTTTCTACACGGCTACTTCTGCAAAACACCCTGTATATACTTTAATATAGTGTTTCATAGAGTGATGTTGTCCCATCTCTATACGTTCCGTGTACCGGCATCTATTAATGAAAGGAGAGGAAAAAAAACGACCGGAGGAATGGTGAGTTGCTGACCAAGAATTCTTCTGTATCTTTAACACCAATTCGAGATCGTATCGTATCGATTCAATTAGGCGAACTAGTCGAGCTTTTGTTGTAGTACTACGAGCGATACCGTTCCGCTTCCCGATCCGATCGATCTTGTATTTTATCGAACTGTACCACTGTTATTTTTCGTCTGTAAATAGCTACGATTTTGTGGTATGGAATTTAATATTGGCTACCTAATCGTGTAGCCGCAAGTGATAACATAAAAATTAGCGGGGATTAACATAAAGGGTTCGGGTGCTCGACGCGTTGTAACACGAGTTTCAGAAAGGCTCCCCGTCGCTTCTCCCGCGGCGGGGCTTCCTCTAACCGAGCGCAATTGTCGCATCCGCATCGCAGGGATTCGATAAATATATATAAAGCGCGTTATTTAAGTGGGCAACAGCTTTTTAAGAACGGCACAACGGGTTGAGGAAAATCAATTTCGGCCGGAGCGAGAAACGGAAACGCCGAATTGGAAAGAAAAGTCGGCGAAAAAGCTCGGGAAACGTTTCGCCGGCGTGCTGGAAACGATCTTTTCCTTCCCCGGAAAAGCGGAAGCGACTTCCGACGCCTGTCGAAACAAACGTCGGGTTTTTCTTTACACGCGGAAACTCGCTGTCGAGAAAAGAAAACGAAAAATAGTAGCGCAACTAATTGGGATAAAACTGTATAAATTATTATGAAGAAATAAGATATAGATTGCCATCGATGTGGTGGCCTTAGGAAGATCTACTGTTGATATTTACAAGAACAAAAACTTTCTTTGGCGATGTGAATGTGTAACGTATCCTCCATCCCTTAAAAACCCCTAAAAATTAACGATTTTACATGTGTAATTGGTGTTGCCTAACCATTTTGATACCATCATTTGGTACAGTAGAAGGCTCTGTAGACCTGATGTTTTTGTTCTTGTAAAGTTCACCAGAAGGTCTTCCTAAGCTATATATTTACTGCTCTTTGATCGCATTCGATATACCCTATAAACGCTTGGGGTATTATTAGATATATCTATACTTTATTCCGGAATAGGTGAATAAATATCGGTGAGTCCGATGCTGGTTGTAAATCGCGAGCGGAGACTTTACGAGCATTGTAACGCTCTTGCGAATGCATTTGTGCAAACATATCCGTCATTATTTTTACGAGAGAAAATAAAACATCAAAAGCGGCGAGCCGACGTCGTGCGGCAAATGAAGGTAATTTTACGTTAAATAAAGGGAAAAGCGCGAAAACTTGGGATATTCCGCAGAGGTCTCGTTAACAATTTTTGTGGAATTCAGGTGAAGGGTGGTTTTTATACAGGGTGTTTCCGCACTTGGGGTACAATTTTTAATGATGAAGAGACAACGGGTCATCTCAGCGAATTATGTGATTATTTAATAAAAATCGTAAAGAAAAATATTTATTAAAAATTAATTAAAAATGTGAAAATAAATCAAAGAAATGCGGTCCTGCACAGCAATTGCAGTCGCTCGACTCGCGCGATACGATCGAACTTACCGTAAAATTAGAATCGACAAAATAATGATGGATTAATTAAAGAAGCTCATTCAAATTTATTCATTAGGATCTTTATTTATTCCATATGGTCTCTAAATTTTTAGAATCATGGATAAATCATAAAATTAACCCGGGTTTTCCAAATAATAGAAGAAAAAAACATTCAACTCAAAAGAAATATTAGCTCACCTATTTTGTTGTAGTAAAATGGCTTGAAATTCATAGTAATTATTCAAACTTATCACCGTCTCATTGTTCACACAAACTTGTTAAACTGAGAAGAACACGAAGAACTAACAATATCAAATAAATCACTAAGAAAACAGTATAAAAAAATCTATTTGGCCGTGAGTTTAACAACCCTACAATACAATATGCCCTAGAAAACAATCGGTATCGGCTACCTTTTTCGAAAACGGTAGGAAGGAGGGAGAAATTTGCACGTCCCATCTGTTTTTGAGTTGTAAATACCGATCAGCTGACTATCGTGACTATGTTGTATTCGCTCTTTGATTTTTTTTTATAATGGCTCTACTTTGTTTATAATACATTATTTAGAAAAACGAAATCTGCGAATCGGTCTCAAATTAAGCGAACTACCACCCCTAGAAAATTGTCCCCCAAGTTCGGATACACCCTGTACAAAAAATACTTGAATTTACGAGTGGGTGAAATTGTGTTTATTTTTTCTCTTTAATAGAAAAATGGTATTGGATATTAAATAAAAATATAAGTGGAGGGTTTTTGGAAAATTCTATCAGCATTTATAATAAATTTGTACCTATCAAATATTTATACCACTTCTACGAAATAGCCAAACATATTCCAGGCAATACTCGAGCTACATCTTCCCAATTCCCGTAGAGGACTTTTTTATTATTTTTCCATCCCTTAAACCGCTTACGCCTATCTCTCCCCAGAAGCATCGATCTATCGAAAACTACCTAACCCGTCGCCGGGTGGAGACCTGCTAATCCGATTTGCTCTGTAGCGAATTTTTCAATCAAAAATATCGCAACGTTTAATACCCGTCTCCTTTAATTGGGAGAACCATTAAAAACGTCGATTTAGAAATTCGAAAATTACGCCACCTATTCTCGCTTCGGGGTGGTCGAACCCTCCACTTCTGCCAGCACAATACCTTTGTGTAGCTCACAAAAAACTTTCGAACATCCACTTCTCCAATGGGATGAATAAATTCGCCAACGCGCGATTCTAATTACGATAAAACGTGCATAGAAAGAACCGTTCAGTAAACATGGGCCACACCAAAGCAGAGCAGAGCTGTGCAGAGTATAGAACAGTGCAGAATAGAGTAGAGTAAATTAGAGAAGAGTAAAATAGTTTAAAATTGAGTAGAGTAGAACAGTGTAGATTAGAATAGGTAGAGCAGAACAGAGCAAAGTGGGGTAGATCAAAGCAGATCAGTGTAGAGTAGAACAGTGTAGAATTGAGTACAGCAAACACAGCTCTGCTCTGTTCCACTCTATTATAAACTGTTCTGAATAGAAATCAGCAAAGCAAATCTGAGCGGATCAGTGTAGACAGAATAGTGTACAATAGAGTTGAGTAGAATAGTGACAGTGTTCAATAGAATAGAGTAGTACAGTGTAGAATAGATTAGAACCGTGTAGAATAGAATAGAGTAGATTAGAGAAGAGTAGAATAGTGTAGGATTGAGTAGAGTAGAACCGTCTAGATTAAAGTAGAGCAGAACAGAACAAAGTGGGGCAGATCAAAGCAGATTAGTGTAGAGTAGAACAGTGTAGAATAGAGTAGGGCAAAACAAAGCAGAATAGAGCAGATCAAAGCAAATACGAGCCAATCAGTGTAGAGTAGAATAGAGTAGAGTACAACAGTGTAGATTAAAGTAGAGCAGATCAGTGTAGAGTTGAATAGTGTAGAATAAAGTTGAGTAGAACAGTGTACAATAGAATAGAGCAATACAGTGTAGAATAGAGTAGAACAATGTAGAATAGAATAGATTAAATTAGGGAAGAGTAGAATAGTTTAGAATTGACTACAGTAGAACAGTGTAGATTAGAGTAGGTAGAGCAGAAAACAGCAAAGGGGGGCAGATCAAAGCAGATCAGCGTAGAGTAGAACAGTGCAGAATAGAGTAGAGCAAAACAAAGCAGAATAGAACAGATCAAAGCAAATCTGAGCTGATTAGAGTAGAATAGAGTAGAGTACAACAGTGTAGATTAGAGTAGAGCAGATCAGTCTAGAGTTGAACAGTGTAGTATTCTAAGTAGAATAGGGTATGAATTTATGATACATAGTTTTTGGGGAATCACCCTATAATGGTGTCTACATTTCCATCCCTTACACAATATAATTTCTTGATTAAACTTCCATATACAATCTAGCCATAATAAGCAATTTGATATATTACAATTATAATATTTATTCAGCGTGAGCCAAAGCCAAAAGCAATTCCGATTCGTTAGAAATGAAATTATAGAACACAATGCTAGATCTATACGGGGGTGAATCATGACTATACAAAGCCCGTCAGTTAAATAACGCGGCAATAAACGTCAGAAATTAGAAATATAGAATTAGGGGTGGATGTTTAAACGGGTCGCCCTCAACACGTTAAATACCATATACATGTACGATTCGAGGGGTCGGTTACTGCTCTTCTCATCCCGCCACTTCCTATGCTCGATATGTCTGTCCGTGTATATGCGAGCCGAAAAACCGAAAACGAAATGAATACTAAAATGTTTGTTCGTTTAAACAGACAGGAAGGGTTCGTCGAGTTCGATTTCGTTTACATGCATACGAGGTGCTCACAAAAAATACCAGAAATTTACGAGGTCTATACGAAAAATTCACCAATTTACCGTTCAGTTCCGTTTAGTTTAGGGGGTAGAACAGTTTATAATAGAGTGGAACAGAGCAGAGCTGTGTTTGCTGTACTCAATTCTACACTGTTCTACTCTACACTGATCTGCTTTGATCTGTCCAACTTTGCTCTGTTCTACTCTACTCTAATCTAAACTATTCTACTCTTCTCTAATTTACTCTATTCTATTCTACACTGTTCTACTCAGCAGAATAAAGCCGAATTTACTAGAAACCGATTTACTAGGCGCATTCAAAAAGGTTCCCAATTTACAAGGTGCGTACGAAAAATTCACCAATTTACGAAGTGCATACAAAAAAATTTAGAAATTTATATAAGGTGCGTTCGAAAAATTCACCAATTTACAAGGTACATACAAAAAATTCAGTAATTTACGAGGGTCAATGAAAAAAAATCAGTAATTAACAAGGTGTATACGAAAAATTCAGAAATTTACGAGGTGCATACAAAAAATTTTGAATTTATAAGGTGCGTTCGAAAAATTCACCAATTTACGAGGTGCATACAAAAAATTCAGTAATTTATGAAGCCAATGAAAAAAATTCAGTAATTTACAAGGTGTGTACGAAAAATTCACCAATTTACCAGGAGCGATCGAAAAATTCAGTAATTTACGAGGTGCATACAAAAAATTCAGTAATTTACAAGGTGTGTACGAAAAATTCACCAATTTACCAGGCGCGATCGAAAAATTCAGTAATTTACGAGGTGCATACAAAAAATTCAGTAATTTACAAGGTGTGTACGAAAAATTCACCAATTTACCAGGAGCGATCGAAAAATTCAGTAATTTACGAGGTGCATACAAAAAATTCAGTAATTTACAAGGTGTGTACGAAAAATTCACCAATTTACCAGGCGCGATCGAAAAATTCAGTAATTTACGAGGTGCATACAAAAAATTCAGTAATTTATGAGGGCCAATGAAAAAAATTCAGTAATTTACAAGGTGTGTACGAAAAATTCACCAATTTACCAAGCGCGATCGAAAAATGGAGAAGACCACGATGTGAGATATGCGGATTTCGACAAAATATACTATTAGAAATGATTTATTAGAGCTGAAAACCGTTTTCAGTTGCTCAAAAGGTGTTATAATTAAAAAGATATAGCCCTTCGAAATTTAAAAATTTCGGGTTCTGACTCATAAGTCATCAACCAATCATAAACCACTCACGTCTTGTTGTATACTAAATAATATGAATTTTCGAACGCAGTAACAAAGAATACACAAACGAACAAAAATCAAACTGTCATTTGTCAAAATTTTTCCGAAAAATGCACAAAACAAATTACACGAATTGCAGTTCGGCATAAAACACTTTAATGATAATATTGAAGTTGACAAGAATGTTGCCAAATAAATTTTTCAGCACCATTATTTGTGTTTTTAACACGAAAATCGGTTACAATTTATACAGATGAAGATGTTATTTCTATATTAATATATCGAATTATCCATTAGGTAATGGAAGAAATGGATCAATCAGAAAATGTTTATTGCAATAAATATACAAAAAACGCACATTTTGCGGAGTATAGAAGAGTAATAGGAAACGTGGCAAACTTGCTAAATGTGACTTCTCTTTGCAACTCTCGCTTGGATTGGAGCCGAACGTATGACGATTGTGTGACGTTTTTCAAACTTTAAAAATTAATTGCGGCCTTATTTGGCAACAGAAAAAAATAAAAATTTCATTACGCGCCTTCTTAGAACACACGGTTTTGAAAAAAAAATTAAAAAAAAGTCGTGGTCTTCTCCATTCAGTAATTTACGAGAGCCAATGAAAAAAATTCAGTAATTTATAAGGTGTGTACGAAAAATTCATCAATTTACCAGGCGCGATCGAAAAATTCAGTAATTTACGAGAGCCAATGGAAAAAATTCTGTAATTTACAAGGTGTGTACGAAAAATTCACCAATTTACGAGGTGCTAACGAAAAATTTCCCCTACACTACGAGGGCGGTTTGCATTTGATTTAATTCCATTGCTCGGGGCTAACGAACCCTAAATCTTGAATTGGAATTAAGATCCCGGTAGTGATACGTTCATCCCCCGCGCGCGCAAAACGGATTACCTAACCCCCCGAAAAAAAAATATTTATAGATACTTCGGAGTACGGTGCTTAACTTTAAACAGATACTGTTATCTCGGTTGTATATATGTGCAGTGTATACGGTTGAAGAAAGGAAATTAGATCGTAAATCTTTACATTACAACGACAAAACGCACCTTCCGCTGGAAAAAGCGATTTTTTCCACGGCGGATATTTGCTCGTCGAGATATTAATAAGAGATGCAACAGACGAAATTTCGATACAAGTGAAGCGAAAACTAAATTTAAATCCCCCTTATACTATAAATTAATGCAATTAAATTTATCGTTTGTATTAAAATATTAGTATTGTTATTGCATACAGTAAATGCAATTCGATACTCGATGATAAATGCATTACATTAGCACTTAAACATATACGATTGTGATTAGCACAAAAAAAAATCAATTTTCTTTCAAACTTAATTACGCAAACTTCCCCTTTACACTCGAGATTTACGGTATTCCCGTCGACCTGTTTGTTCGCATTTAACAAATTCACAGATGGTAATCGCGTAAACAGTCGCATGTTCGGCCCGCAATCGATATCGTCCCCCGAAGAAGCGCCCTTCGACGGCGTATTTGCCTTCACGAATGGTAAAAAGTGAAAATTCCGGTCTTCGGGCGGACGTTAAGCCGTTAATTTCTCTGTTTGCTCCATCGCCGAGCCTTTCTGGCAAAGTCAAACACGCCGATCGGGGATGTTCGAGCACACAAAGACCGGTTCTTTTTCCTCTCCTCAAAGATGAACATCGCTGAGGCAAATATTGACGCAGGCATTACGCCGGGACTTCGACGTATCAATAGGTGAATTTCTCAAGCTTAATTAACCTTCCCAAATTTATTTTTACTCATTCACTGTTTAACCATTCTTGAACAATTTTTAATATTCCCTATACAGGGTGTTAATGAATATGTATTACAAAGCAGAATAGAGCAGATCAAAGCCAATCTGAGCCGATCAGTGTAGACAGAACAGTGTAGAATAGATTAGAACAGTGTAAAGTAGAGTAGAACAGTGTAGAATAGAATAGAATAGAGTAGTTTAGAGAAGAGTAGAATTGTTTAGAATTGAGTAGAGTAGAACAGTCTAGATTCTAGATTAGCGTAGAGCAGAACAGAACAAAGTGGGGCAGATCAAAGCCGATTAGTGTAGAGTAGAACAGTGTAGAATAGAGTAGAGCAAAGAAAAGCAGAATAGAACAGATCAATGCAAATCTGAATCGATCAGTGTAGAGTAGAACAGTGTAGCATAGGACAGAGTAGTACAGTGTAGAATAGATTAGAAGAGTGTAAAGTAGAGTAGAACAGTGTACAATATATTAGAACAGTGTAAAGTAGAGTAGAACAGAGTAGAATAGAATAGAGTAAATTAGAGAAGAGTAGAATGTAGAATAGTTTAGAATTGAGTAGAGTAGAACAGTTTAGTTTAGCGTAGAGCAGAACAGAACAAAGTGGGGCAGATCAAAGCAGATTAGTGTAGAGTAGAACAGTGTAGAATAGAGTAGAGCAAAGAAAAGCAGAATAAAACAGATCAAAGCCAATCTGAATCGATCAGTGTAGAGTAGAACAGTGTAAAGAAGAGTAGAACAGTGTACAATAGATTAGAACAGTGTAAAGTAGAGTAGAACAGTGTAGAATAGAATAGAATAGAGTAGTTTAGAGAAGAGTAGAATTGTTTAGAATTGAGTAGAGTAGAACAGTCTAGATTCTAGATTAGCGTAGAGCAGAACAGAACAAAGTGGGGCAGATCAAAGCCGATTAGTGTAGAGTAGAACAGTGTAGAATAGAGTAGAGCAAAGAAAAGCAGAATAGAACAGATCAATGCAAATCTGAATCGATCAGTGTAGAGTAGAACAGTGTAGCATAGGACAGAGTAGTACAGTGTAGAATAGATTAGAAGAGTGTAAAGTAGAGTAGAACAGTGTACAATATATTAGAACAGTGTAAAGTAGAGTAGAACAGAGTAGAATAGAATAGAGTAAATTAGAGAAGAGTAGAATGTAGAATAGTTTAGAATTGAGTAGAGTAGAACAGTTTAGTTTAGCGTAGAGCAGAACAGAACAAAGTGGGGCAGATCAAAGCAGATTAGTGTAGAGTAGAACAGTGTAGAATAGAGTAGAGCAAAGAAAAGCAGAATAAAACAGATCAAAGCCAATCTGAATCGATCAGTGTAGAGTAGAACAGTGTAAAGAAGAGTAGAACAGTGTACAATAGATTAGAACAGTGTAAAGTAGTGTAGAACAGTGTAGAATAGAATAGAGTAGATTAGAGAATAGTTTAGAATTGAGTAGAGTAGAACAGTCTAGATTAGACTAGATCATCAGAACAGAACAAAGTGGAGCAGATCAAAGCAGATTACTGTAGAGTAGAACAGTGTAGAATAGAATAGAGTAGATTAGAGAATAGTAGAATAGTTTAGAATTGAGTAGAGTAGAACAGTCTAGATTAGCGTAGAGCAGAACACAACAAAGTGGGGCAGATCAAAGCAGATTAGTGTAGAGTAGAACAGTGTAGAATAGAATAGAGTAGATTAGAGAATAGTAGAATAGTTTAGAATTGAGCAGAGTAGAACAATCTAGATTAGCGTAGAGCAGAAGAGAACAAAGTGGGCAGATCAAAGCAGATTAGTGTAGAGTAGAACAGTATAGAATAGAGTAGAACAAAGCAAAGCAGAATAGAACAGATCAAAGCAAATCTGAGCCGATCACTGTAGAGTTGAACAGTGTAGAATAGAGTAGGGTAGAGTAGTGTAGAATTGAATAGAGTAGAAAAATTCTACCTTTTCAACGAAAATTTGACACCCCTGTAAAGAACCAAAAAATAAAAAAAAATCAATGGTCTAAATTTTGGATCAACATTTGTCATTGGAGCATTCGTTTGGGAACTAGAGCCCTTTGAAGATGTTACTTGATGCAATGCTACATCTTGTATACAGGATGTCCCAAAATTAGCGGACGAATCTTCAACCCTGTATATGACTTTCTGTACTATTCGGAACGCAATAATGCACATCGAAAATTCGGAAAATCAATTTTCCCTCGACGTTTCCGCCGAAGCGGCCTTTCGCAGAGAGGCAATCTGGAGCATCTGTGTGTCGTCCTCCTGCGAATCCTTCGAGACGTTCGGTGGCAGGAAACGGCAAAAAGCGTACACAGCGAAAACGAATTAGTACGACGTCCCGAAAAAATGAAACCTCGCAACATCTGCAACCTCCAAGCGTGCCGGGAAATTTATTTATTATTTCCCATTTTCGCTTCACTCCTTTCTTACCGCCCCCCGACGCGGTTTTCCCTTGACTATGTGGAATAATAATATGTAATAATACTGCTCGTTGAAATTAGCTTATTTGAAGCTATGTAAAATTGGCTGTAGACAAGCTACAGACGTGACATTTTTAACAGATATTGCCCCAAGTCTTGTCTTGGTATTCACCAAGTAAAATCATCCCTAATCTACTCCAAAGGGTACAACAACCCCATATTAAAAAACGCAACATTTCGTCGAAAACTCAGCTTATTCTCTGTCGTAATTTACAGCAGTAATCTAGCTAAGTTCACGGAGTTCGCTACGTTACTTAAAAATTCATCGGTCGTTCCCTTTCTAAAACTTCTCTCTAAAAATAATAATGTATCCTCGAGTTACGATTACCGGGCGCTCTCTCCCCATTCCACGGTCGGGCGCGCTTTATTGCCTTCGGTGTTAAACAGCACTTCCCGGTGGAGGACCCGGCGCGAGAGGAAGCGAGCGGGGAACGTGAGGACGCCAGCCCCCCGGAGAGCCGCCATAAACAAACCCCCCCTTCGCGGAACGCCGCTGTTGTTTATGGCCATGCGACGTTGCCCTGTCCTCCACCCTTTATTTATACGCGACAAATTTACATACGAATTGTTCGCGAACTGTAAGATATTTAATTGGGTTTTTAAATGTATCGAAAGATAGGAGACTATAATAATAAAGCCGGAAGCGATGTTGATTGACTCAATGATTGGTGATTTTAATATAATTAAAGTATTATGAAAAAGAAGAGAATATGTAATTATTTAACAAACTTAGGTATACAGGGTGTTATTTAATAACATGCGAATACTTAAGGGGGTGATTCTTGGACCCATTTTAAGAAAAAAACTTCATATAAACCTATGTCCTAAACTTCTTAACTTTTGAGATACGGGGTATTAAAGTTTTAAAAGAAAAAAAACAATTTTTTACTGTCATTTTCATACCACTTTAAATATTTTTATGAAATTTGGTGTACGGCGTTTATGCATTAAAGAGCATTTTTTGACCCAAAAATCTTTTTTTTATTTCTAACAGTGGCGTCCCTACTGGACTCAGACTAGATATTTTTGAATAAAAAAGTGATACGCCACTGCTATCTCTTAAAATCAAAATTATTTTTCGAATTCTCGTTCAATTTAGAACAAATTCGATTACTTGACTTTTTTTCGTACAACTCACCGTTTCGCTAAAAAAAATTAAATTCATTCATTTGCATCTCCCTGGACGAATGACGACCAAAAACGATTTATCTAACTCTAAACAATAATTTATTTAAGCAGATAACTTTTAAACGTTGAAATTATGAAATTAAAGTAAAATAAAGAAATAATTTAAATCAGGTGTTGGAAATGTCCGCCGAAAGTGTTATGAAAATGACAGTAAAAAATTGTTTTTTTTCTTAAAACTTTAATACCCCGTATCTCAAAAGTTAAGAAGTTTAGGACATAGGTTTATATGAAGTTTTTTTCTTAAAATGGGTCCAAGAATCACCCCCTTAAGTATTAGCATGTTATTAAATAACACCCTGGATACGTGACAACAAGGCCTTTATATAATAAACATCCCCGAAAGCATCGAGTTAGTGAATTATCCCCCAGGGGTAGGAACCGTCTGGCCGGCGACGCCGCCTCTGCGTTTTACGATCGCCGGGCGCAGACGGGACGACGCTCGGCGCCGCGCCGCCCGGCGTACGGCCGTCGAAAGCGCGAACGTTGAACGCTAGGAGCGTCGCGACGCCGGCTAGCGGCGGTGGCCTGCGTGCGTCTACGTCGAAGGCCATAAAATTTTACGAGCGAAAGCATCGACCCGTCGCCGGGGCAACGCGCAACGGACGCCCGTCGAACGGACCGGATTTTCCGGGGAAATTCGCGAGGAAATCGGGAAAAATATTAAAAGTTATTGGATAGTTGATGGTATGGTAAAGGAGTGGTTTTACTTAGCACCCCCCAACATTATGAAAATTAAAACTGGAGTGTCCTAATTCCCAATTCCTAATTTTAGTGCTCAACTGGTTGAGTAGAAAATGACGGTGCTAAGTTTATAAACCACCCCTATACATTTAAATATTTGAACAACATAAAAAAAATAATGTATATCGGAATTTAGTACTGTTTTAGTGCTTTCGAATGCAACTAAGCAGAATTTAATTTACTATATTTATCTTAAAGATATTTGATAAAAACGTATTAGAGACATATTAGAAAAACTGAAGAATTAGAAAAAATACATTTAAATATTGAGAGAGGGAGAAGATTTTGATCTCTAATTTTTCTTTGATTTTAGAGTGCTTCTAAAATAACCTAAGTCGGATTTTAGTGCTCAATCTTTAGTTCAAAAAAATACGTATTTACCATTTTTTTATAGTTCCACTTTCAAGAGTAAGTATCATTAGAATTGCAGATAGAGAAATTAGGAATTGGGCTAAAGCACTAAGAGCACTAAAAGTAGCACTAAATTAGCACTTAATTAGCTCTAAATTAGCACTAAAGTAGCACTAAATTAGCATTAAATTAGGACTAAATTTGCACTAAAATAGCACTAATTTAGTACTAATTTTGCACTAAATTGTAATGTATGATTTTTAAATTTTTTTGATGCTGGGGGTTCAAATTTTGAGGGTTATCTTATGGTGTGTAATAAGGGGTAGATTATCCCTGAGTACTGCCATTTTTTAACGCAATTTTCTGCTCAATCAATTGATCACTAAAATTAGGAATTGGGTACTAAATTAGCACTTAAATAGCACTAAATTGTATGGTATGATTTTTAAATTTTTTTGATGATGGGGGGGGGGGGGTGCAAATTTTGAGGGTTATCTTATGGTGTGTAGTAAGGGGTAGATTATCCCTGAGTACTGCCATTTTTTAACGCAATTTTCTGCTCAATCAATTGAGCACTAAAATTAGGAATTGGGCACTAAATTAGCACTTGATTTAACACTAAATTAGCCATAAATTAGCACTAATTTAGCATTAAATTTGCACTAAATTAACATTAAATTAGCACTAAATTGGACTAAATTAGCACTAAGTTGTAAGGTATGAATTTTTAATGTATTTGATGGTGGGGATGCGAATTTTGAGGGTTGTCAGAAGGGGTAGGTTTTCCCCGAGCAGTTGGAGGAATTGTCGGGCGTCCGCGTACACTCTGAGTAAAAATTGGTGCGGAAGCACGTGCTCGCAGGATACAATAAGCGGCCCGACAGGAGTGTACAAGTCGGGCGATTGACATGTTCTGAATTTTGATAACGGCTCTGCCGGCCCGGAGGAGACGTCTCTTTCGCCGAAGAGCCATCGGACTCAGATAATAACTGGAAGTTGTGTGTTTTTTTCTGTTCGCCGCCGACCGAAAGTTCCCCGGGAAATTTAATAGATTTATTTACGCCTGTCGGGACCCGTCGAGTTTTATTGGTTTTTAGTTTTACGGCTCGGACGTGCGAATTTACGGGAAACAATCGGCGAAAAAGTTTTACCGGAACGTTAAGGGTTTACTGCTAATCTTCCGGCTCGCCGGTTCTAAATTAGAATTTAACCGAATGTTTACCTGAAATACCCGGAACGTATTAAGAATCGTATCCTCTCTAAAAAGTCCTTTTTAATGTCTAATGCTCGCTTTGTTAGAGAAGCTGTAATCTTCAAAAGAAAACTTTTTCATTCACAAAAAAAAAGAGATTATTACCTAGTTTTGCTGTTAAAGAAATGTTTAGATACCTAAAGAAATACAGGGTGTTATTTAATAACATGCTAATACGTAAGGGGGTGATTCTTGGACCCATTTTAAGAAAAAAAACTTCATATTAACCTATGTCCTAAACTTCTTAACTTTTGAGACACAGGGTATTAAAGTTTTAAGAAAAAAAAAACAATTTTTTACTGTCATTTTCATACCACTTTAAATATTTTTATGAAATTTGGTGTACGGCGCTTATGCATTAAAGAGCATTTTTTGACCCAAAAATCTTTTTTTTATTTCTAACAGTGGCGTCCCTACTGGACTCAGACTAGATATTTTTGAATAAAAAAGTGCTGTCTCCACTGCTATCTCTTAAAATCAAAATTATTTTTCGAATTCTCGTTTAATTTAGAACAAATTCGATTTCTTAACTTTTTTTCGTATAACTCACCGTTTCGCTAAAAAAAAATTTAAATTCATTCATTTGCATCTCCCTGGACCTGGACGAATGACGACCAAAAACGATTTATCTAACTCTCAACAATAATTTATTTAAGCGGATAACTTTTAAACGTTGAAATTATGAAATTAAAGTAAAATAAAGAAATAATTTAAATCAGGTGTTGGAAATGTCCGCCGAAAGTAGTATGAAAATGACAGTAAAAATTGTTTTTTTTCTTAAAACTTTAATACCCCGTATCTCAAAAGTTAAGAAGTTTAGGACATAGGTTTATATGAAGTTTTTTTCTTAAAATGGGTCCAAGAATCACCCCCTTAAGTATTAGCATGTTATTAAATAACACCCTGTATATAGGGTGTAACTACATATACTTAATATCCTCTAAAAGTGTTGGTATTTGAGAAAATACTGCCCGCTTTAGACAAGCAATTTAGGTAATACCTACTATGCATTTCTTAGTACAAATATACACTGCTCCAATAAATTAACGCACCACTTAATATTTTAATAAACTGATTAGATGCAACGCGAATCCCGAAATTAGACGCATGTACTTCTTATTTCTTTCAAAATTTCGTATTCATAATTTTGTACTTTTTCCCTTATTTTTATTCCTTTCGGCCTATTCTTAGGAATACATAGATTGAGAAACGTTTTGTTTGAAAGTAAATTAATTAAAATTATTGAAATATAATGTTTGATTACTTATTTTAATTTTACAATTATTATATTTAGAAATTTATGAGTGGTGCGTTCATTTCTTGGAACAGTATAGTATAGATGAATACCTTAGGAATTACTTAGGTAAGAAATACCTAAAGACAAATTTGTGAAATCTGGCATAAGACATTTAAATTACCTAGCTATTGACTCGCCCCTATTAGATATACGATAGAGGAAAAAATCTAAACGTATGGACGTGAAATGGGATTTAATTAGCCTGCGATTCTTTCTTCATTCGATCGGGCCGAGAAAGCCGGGGCAGAACTGGGCTGTTATTCATGTTGCATGCGGAGAACCATTCGCAGGTTCGGCTCGAGATAGAATTATCGCGCCGAAAAGTCCTTACGTTATTCGGACCGTTAAATTTCACGGCTAACGGCCGTTAAACACGCTCCAAAATCAATCCCCTTAACGTAAAAACTTCCCTAAAAAAATAGCGTTTACGTTAATTTTCGTATACGTAAATCGCCGGGGGAATACGTTATTTTAACGAACGTTCGTCATTATGTCCGTACAGCGGGTATTTAGAGTCGCTAATTGGTCGTTTTCCATTCAGCGAATCCATATCCATTTCTTATTTCAGTGGCACACACATTCATTCTGCGTACGCACCGTTCGCAGAACCGCCAGGAAAAAATTTCAATCAACTGTACAGTTGCAAGTGCTGGCCGAAAAAGGAGCAAATTAATTAGCGAATCGATTAATCGAATCGCCTAATGTAAAATCGAAATATAGGTGTCGAGTTTAATGTATGGGGAGAATATTATTTGCTGGGCTGGCTCGCGGACGGGGGAATAAAAAAGAGAAAATCTACATCGGCGATGTATCGCAATAATTTAGTCTCTCGTTCAATAAAAATGTAAAAACCTGTTTCGCAAATGAACTCCATCCGTTTTATGAAGGAATTCGCATCGGGTCGGGTATATCAAAGTGCGTATAGCGTATTATACAAACGGGCTTTGTTTAACTAAATACCGCCCGGTGCAGAACCGGCCGTGTATTTTAAATAAATTCATAATTAAATGTGATTTTTTACAAATTTAATTGCATTACATGGTTAAGTGCCCATTTGTTTGCATTTAGTCAATTCAATGAGTTGAACGAAGATATTAAAATAATGAGTTGTTTGAGTGAGAAAGTTCAAATCCCTCAATTTCACTATGTCTTTTTCCTGCTAGAACCTGCTAAATACGAAATGTATCGTTAAGTATTTCCTAAATGCTTTAGGCAAGCCCATGACGATCTTAGATTCATTTAGAAGTATCAAGAATAATTTTAGAACTGATTAGAAGTTCAGGTCGATTTTAGAACTATTTAGAATAGCCCAGAATCATTTAGAACCATTTTAGAACTGACTATGACCATTTGAAACAGTAGTTCGTGACGATCTTAGAATCATTTAGAATAAGAATTATTTGGAATCATTTTAGAACTGTCTAGGTGTTCATGTCTATTTTAGAACTATTTAGAATGGTCCAGAATCATTTAGAACCATTTTAGAACTGACTATGACCATTTGAAATAGTATATAGTTCATGACGATCTTAGAATTATTTAGAACTGTCAAGAATTATTTGGAATCATTTTAGAATTGTTTAGGAGTTCAAGTCGTTTTTAGAACTATTTAGAATAGCCCCAGAATCATTTAGAACAGTTTTAGAACTAACTATGACCATTTGGAACAGTAGTTCGTGACGATCTTAGAATCATTTAGAACTGCTAAGAATTATTTGGAATCATTTTAGAATTGTTTAGGAGTTCAAGTCGTTTTTAGAACTATTTATAATAGTCCAGAATCATTTAGAACCATTTTAGAACTGACTATGACCATTTGAAATAGTATATAGTTCATGACGATCTCAGAATTATTTAGAACTGTCAAGAATTATTTGAAATCATTTTAGATCTGGCTAGGAGTCCAGGTCGTTTTTAGAACTATTTAGAATAGCCCCAGAATCATTTAGAACAGTTTTAGAACTAACTATGACCATTTGGAACAGTAGTTCGTGACGATCTTAGAATCATTTAGAACTGCTAAGAATTATTTGGAATCATTTTAGAATTGTTTAGGAGTTCAAGTCGTTTTTAGAACTATTTATAATAGTCCAGAATCATTTAGAACCATTTTAGAACTGACTATGACCATTTGAAATAGTATATAGTTCATGACGATCTCAGAATTATTTAGAACTGTCAAGAATTATTTGAAATCATTTTAGATCTGGCTAGGAGTCCAGGTCGTTTTTAGAACTATTTAGAATAGCCCCAGAATCATTTAGAACAGTTTTAGAACTAACTATGACCATTTGGAACAGTAGTTCGTGACGATCTTAGAATCATTTAGAACTGCTAAGAATTATTTGGAATCATTTTAGAATTGTTTAGGAGTTCAAGTCGTTTTTAGAACTATTTATAATAGTCCAGAATCATTTAGAACCATTTTAGAACTGACTATGACCATTTGAAATAGTATATAGTTCATGACGATCTTAGAATTATTTAGAACTGTCAAGAATTATTTGAAATCATTTTAGATCTGGCTAGGAGTCCAGGTCGTTTTTAGAACTATTTAGAATAGCCCCAGAATCATTTAGAACAGTTTTAGAACTAACTATGACCATTTGGAACAGTAGTTCGTGACGATCTTAGAATCATTTAGAACTGCTAAGAATTATTTGGAATCATTTTAGAATTGTTTAGGAGTTCAAGTCGTTTTTAGAACTATTTATAATAGTCCAGAATCATTTAGAACCATTTTAGAACTGACTATGACCATTTGAAATAGTATATAGTTCATGACGATCTTAGAATTATTTAGAACTGTCAAGAATTATTTGAAATCATTTTAGATCTGGCTAGGAGTCCAGGTCGTTTTTAGAACTATTTAGAATAGCCCCAGAATCATTTAGAACAGTTTTAGAACTAACTATGACCATTTGAAACAGTAGTTCCTGACGATCTTAGAATCATTTAGAAGTGTCAAGAATTATTCGGAATCATTTTAGAACTGACCAGGAGTTCAGGTCGTTTTTAGAACTATTTAGAATAGCCCAGAATCATTTAGAACTATGACCATTTGAAACAGTAGTTCGTGACGATCTTAGAATCATTTAGAACTGTCAAGAGTCATTGAGCTCTCCTAACTTTAGCTATTTCCTATCATCTTTAAGTATTACTTAGAGCATGGTGAAGCGCAAATTGTACTTAGCACTTCCCAAATCCGCTTTAAGTATTACCTAACTTTAAGAATTGTGTGGTGAAATCGGTCATAATAACCAAACACACTCTTATTTATTTTTGCATCGCTCTTTTATTATTAATTTTCCCATACTCCGGGCGCACGGAGTTTTTCTCGCATCGACTTCGCTCGCATAAGGGCGGAGGTAATCATTTTTCTTATCGCGTTACCCCATCAGGTATCCCTTTGAATTTAGAAGTTGCTCCAGTTTCGCGTTCCTTTTGAAAAGTTCCTTAAAGTAGAATCGAGTTCTCGCTTACGCCGGAACGGTAAGAGAATACGAATATAAAAAAGTTCCTCCGCCACCCGCCGAGCTTATAAGGGGTGGTTTTTTTCTAGATATTATTTTCCATACTTCGTTAGTTCAAAACAAGTGGGACGAACGGCCCAGTGCGCCGTAGAGAGACTTCTAACTAATGTAACGTTAAGTTTTTTTTTTTTTTTTTTTTTTTTTTTTTTTTTTTTTTTTTTTTTTTTTTTTTTTTTTTTTTTTTTTTTTTTTTTTTTTTTTTTTTTTTTTTTTTTTTTGGAAACGGGAGAGGTTTTAGACTATGCTGAATCGAATGCCGTTGTCCGTTTGTCTCTATCTATAACCGTTTAGCCGCTGAAACTCGCGACAGACGGACGGACGGACGACAAAGCCAGATCATAAGACTTCGTTAGAAGTCTAAAATGTATAATACAGGGTGTTATTTAATAACATGCTAATACTTAAGGGGGTGATTCTTGGACCCATTTAAGAAAAAAACTTCATATAAACCTATGTCCTAAACTTCTTAACTTTTGAGATACGGGGTATTAAAGTTTTAAGAAAAAAAACAATTTTTTACTGTCATTTTCATACCACTTTAAATATTTTTATGAAATTTGGTGTACGGCGTTTATGCATTAAAGAGCATTTTTTGACACAAAAATCTTTTTTTTATTTCTAACAGTGGCGTCCCTACTGGACTCAGACTATTTTTGAATAAAAAAGTGATACGCCACTGCTATTTCTTAAAATCAAAATTATTTTTCGAATTCTCGTTCAATTTAGAACAATTTCGATTTCTTGACTTTTTTTCGTACAACTCACCGTTTCGCAAAAAAAATAAATTCATTCATTTGCATCTCCCTGGACCTGGACGAATGACGACCATCAAAAACGATTTATCTAACTCTGAACAATAATTTATTTAAGCGGATAACTTTTAAACGTTGAAATTATTAAATTAAAGTAAAATAAAGAAATAATTTAAATCAGGTGTTGGAAATGTCCGCCGAAAGTGGTATGAAAATGACAGTAAAAAATTATTTTTTTTTTTAAACTTTAATACCCCGTATCTCAAAAGTTAAGAAGTTTAGGACATAGGTTTATATGAAGTTTTTTTCTTAAAATGGGTCCAAGAATCGCCCCCTTAAGTATTAGCATGTTATTAAATAACGTCCTGTATAGGAGAAATTGGTAGTTCCTAAATAGCAATTTTATATATAGAGTTTGATGCACGTTCTTAGGTCTCTAAAAATTACAGTTCCATTAGGATGAGCTCTCCCTTTGAATTTTGCGGGCCATCATTTTTGCAAAGTTTCCCTTTGAGTCCCTTTGAAATTCCGTCGGCGTCTTCTCTTCATATAAAGTAGCTCTGAGGTAATCTGGAAAAGTCGACTCGATGACTCGCTGAAATTCCAAATTATTACCTGGAAAATATATACCCTCTGGAATCCCAACTACCACTCGACTAATAAATTATTTACTACATCAATTTTCTATTTTTTTTCAGGGATTGACGATGTATCTGTACAACTGCAAGAGCCCGAATCGGCGTCGTCCATCCGTCGCGGCGGTACCGTCATCCTGAGGTGCCACGTGGACGCCTCGGGAGAGGTCCATTACGAGTGGTATCGGTGAGTGTTTCGAATTCCATTTACTCGGGGGGAGTATCGAGTGGTTTCCCCCATTTCGCTCCCCCTGTAATACGCAAACACATATTCTCGCCGCAGCGGGAAACCGTTAAAACGTACTAATTTCGTTTTGTGTTGGGACGTGCCCGGACGGATGTGTCTCTCGATGGGTTTACAAAGGAGTACGCGTTGGAAAATACTAATTTATATACACCGAAATGGGGAGTTGTGTGTGCTTGTGATGATACAGGTGTAGGCGACGCCGACGTTGATTGATTTGGTTATTGGAGGTTTTTTTATGGGTAGGCTTCGTTGTTTTTGGTGGGATATTATACAGGGTGTTTTATAAGGAGTGGTCAATATTTTAATACTAGGTGAAGGATCTTCAAATATTGGATAATAATTAACTAAGGGCGGGTTGTAGATGCATGGTGGTTCTGTGTTGAACCGAGTTTAATTACAAATTTGTATTGTTATGGTAAGTACGTTAGTCACTATTAATCTGTGGTTCAAAGGGAAATTTACGTGAACGGTCCTTGAAGAGCGTTCAATGGCGATTCAAGAAGATTGAGTTGTTAACTCCAAAAAGTGAGGTTGAATTTCTGATATACAATTCATTATTCAAAATGAAAGTGTTATTAGAAGAATGAACCGACGATGAAGATTTTTTCACAAATTTTGAATGGGTTTTTACATCCTAGAAGACCACAAATATTCAGAAATAGACCCACTTTTTTTGAAATATAGTCCGATATTGAATATAAATGTAGATTTCGATTTGATATTAATTATCACATTATCAAAAACTTCTCAAATGTAGATAATTCCAGTCCAAATAGCTCAAAATAAACGAAATATCAAAAGTGACATCAAAATAGAATCAATAATGCCAACGTTCAAATATAAATTATAAATTTTGGCATATGACATTACATTTCTGGTGAAAAAAGCGAGTTCATTGTGACCTGAACGACGTTCAACCAAACTAATGTTAATCTTACACTCTACAACAAAAACTCGGTTCAAAGTTGACACGCAGTTTAGTTAAACTAACGTTCAGCTGTGACATCTACAACCTAAATAACTCTGGGTCAAATGTTATCAATTAACTAAGATACAGGGTGTTGAAGTTAAATTTTGTTTTTCGTTTTTCTGCAATAATTTCCTTATTATTTAATACATTGACTTGAAATTTGGTACGGTAATATCTTTAAGTTAGTAAATCATAAGCATATTATCAATTTTGAGATTAGATAAAGAGAGCACCACACTACACTTAACTGGATAAAGAAAAGTATCCATTTTTTGAGCCATGGACTTTTTTGAATTGTTTTCAATTTTGGAATCAATAAATTTTCAATCACCCTGTAAATTTGAAAAAAATATACTTGTTTTAATTATGCCGGATCAGACAAATCGACGTTTCGATTTCTGAATTTCATCTTCAGGGTAAAATTTGCGAAAAACCCGTTATTTAACCACTTTTCTCGAAAAAGCCTTCGATAATTTTTTTTCAAAATCGCTGTAATATTCTCTAAAAACTGCTTTATTGCAGTTTGTTTCAAATAGATTGTCCTGCTATTATACAGCATGTCCCAAAAACTTGTATACAAATGGGGAAAAAGTTTACCTTACATTTCACAAAAAATTATCCTTGTTAAAATTCTCTGCATTACTTGTAAATCCACAATCAGGTACAAAATATTTAAAAAATTGCCTGGAATACTGGGAAAACAAAAAATTATGATTTGGAACGAGAGAAAATATGCACAAATTGTAGTGGAGAGCAACATTTTAAGTAGCAATAAATTATGCACAATGGAGAAGACCACGATGTGAGATACGCGGATTTCAGCAAAAGATACGATTAGAAATGATTTATTAGAGCTCAAAACCGTTTTCAGTTGCTCAAAATGTGTTATAATTAAAAAGTTATAACCCTTTGAAATTTAAAAATTTCGGGTTTTGACTCATACCTTATCAACCAATCATAAACCACTCACGTCTTGTTGTATAGTAAATAGTATGAATATTCGAACGCAGTAACAAAGAATACACAAACGAACAAAAATCAAACTGTCATTTGTCATATTTTTCTGAAAATTGCACAAAACAAATTACACGAATTGCAGATCGGCACAAAACACTTTACTGATAATATTGACGTTGACAAGAATGTTGCCAAATTAATTTTTCAGGACCATTATTTGCGTTTTTAACGCGAAAATCGGTTACAATTTATACAGGTGAAGATGTTATTTCTATATTAATATATCGAATTATCCATTAGGTAATGGAAGAAATGGATAAATCAAAAAATGTTTATTGCAATAAATATACAAAAAACGCACATTTTGCGGACTAAAGAAGAGTAATAGGAAACGTGGCAAACTTGCTAAATGTGACTTCTCTTTGCAACTCTCGCTTTGATTGGAGCAGAGTGTATGACGATTGTGTGATGTTTTTCAAACTTTAAAAATTAATTGCGGCCTTATTTGGCCACAGAAAAAAATAAAAATTTCATTACGCGCCTTCTTAGAACACACGGTTTTGAAAAAAAAATTAAAAAAAAAGTCGTGGTCTTCTCCATTGTTGATAATTAAAACAGCACAATTTATTTTTCTACTACCACTACTACTTGTACTACTGTTATTTCATCTCATCCCTCACCTTATTTACTCAACCACCCCTTTTTTAATTTCCCCATTAAATTTATTCCCCGTGTACAACCCGTCCGTAAAAACACAAAAACAAACAAAAAACTAAGGCTCTGCGGTTGACATGCATAATAAAAGACACCATAGCACCACCCGTTGACGTGCGTTATTTTTCGCGATTACAGGAACACAGACCATTTAACGAAGTCGCCGAAGCTTGAAATTAAAAAGAAAAGGCTGCACATCAGGTCGGCGGAGCCGTCCGATAACGGCGTGTACAGGTGCGTCGCCAGGAACGAGGCGGGAACGCGTCGCAGCGTCGGGAATTTCGCCTTGGCCGTGCCCGGGAATCACACGCCTCTCATTCAGATAGTACCATCCGACGTGGTAGCGAAGAGAGGCAGTACTGCTTTGATCGATTGCTCGTATCAAAATGCCGATGTTATCGAATGGTACTTTAGAGACGAACGATTGGGGAATAACAACAGGTATGTTTGTTTGGGGTTATAGTAGTGGAATTTCTTGTAAACAGTAGCTCAGTTTATTGTACTATGTGCTAGTTTTATACAGCCCTGTATAAGTTCTTGGGTTTTTTAGCTTCACCATTCATTCGAATGGAACTCTCCAAATGAACGATGTAGATGAGCAACACCAGGGGGTTTACAGTTGCACTGGAATCAGAAGCGATTCCGCAGAAGTTCCTCAAACTTACACTGCTGAATTAAAAATAGCCTGTAAGTTTTTTTATATTTTTCTGAGTACAATAGAATTATTTAGCACCAGAACCGTTCAGAACTTTTTAAATGAATCTGGTTGTTTTCTTTGAACCTGGACAAGTCCAAAACAATCTAATAGTTTCTTTTGACCTGGATAAGTTAAAAATAATCCAGTATTTTTTTTTCATCTGGACAAGTTCAGAACAATTGGGTCCTTCTTTTGGATCTGGACAAGTTAAAAATAATCCAGTATTTTCTTTGCATCTGGACAAGTTCAGAACTATTTCATACTGTCTTTGAACCTGATCAAGTTCGGAACAATTTGGTACATTCTTTAAAACTGGAAAATGCAGAAAAATCCAGTATTTTCTTAACATCTGGACAAATTTAAAACAATCTAAGTACTTTTTTTTGAACCTGTACACAAGTTCATAACAATCTAATACCTTCTTTAAACATGGAAAAGTTCAGAACCATCCAGCGCTGTCTTTACATCTGGACAAGTTCAGAACTATTTCGTAATGTCTTTGAAGCTGACCAAGTTCAGAATAATTTGATACTTTCTTTGGACCTGGATAAGTTAAAAATAATCCAGTATTTTCTTTTCATCTGTACAACTTCAGAACAGTTGGGTCCTTCTTTTGGACCTGGACAAGTTAAAAATAATCCAGTATTTTTTTTGCATCTGGACGGGTTCAGAACTATTTCATACTATCTTTGAATCTGGTCTAGTTCAGAACAATTTGATTCTTTCTTTGGACCTGGACAAGTTAAAAATAATCTAGTATTTTCTTTGCATCTAGACAATTTCAGAACTATTTCTTACTGTTTTTGAACCTGGTCAAGTTCAGAACAATTTGGTACATTCTTTAAAACTGGAAAATGCAGAAAAATCCAGTATTTTCTTAACATGTTGACAAATTTAAAACAATCTAGTACTTTTTTTTAACCTGCACACAAGTTCATAACAATCTAATACTTTCTTTAAACCTATAGAAAAGTTCAGAACAATCCAGCGCTGTCTTTACATCTAGACAAGTTCAGAATTATTTCGTAATGTCTTTGAACCTGGTCAAGTTCAGAACTATTTGGTACATTCTTCGGACCTGGACAAGTTAAAAATAATCCAGTATTTTGTGTGCTCTGGACAAGTTCAGAACAATCTAGTACTTTCTTTGAACCTGCACAAGTTCAGAATAATTCGATACTTTCCTTGAAAGTAGGCAACTTCAGAAACAATACAGCATTTTCTTTGCACCTGGACAAGTTTAGAAACAATCTAGTATGTACTTTCTTTGAAACTGGACAAATTCAGAGCAGTTCAATACCTCTTTTCGGATCCTCATATTAATACTCATACTTTTATAGTCATTGAACCGCTGGTTTCGGTCTCGTTCGAACCACCTCTGCCGGAAAACTCCAAGAAAATCGTCGGCGAAGGGTCCGATTTTCAATTGACCTGCTTGCAACCCGACAGTCTTCCACCGGCGAAAAAATGGTGGGAAAATCCCCGCGGCCACACCGTAAGCTAACACTGGACACTTTGGTTTTAATAGAACCCGTTTTTTAATCGAAACCGTTCCAGATTTCCGATACTGGAGAGATAAGAGTGGACGACGGTCGACTTATCATCGATAAGGCCAAGCTCCAAGACGCCGGCCATTACAAATGCGTCGCGGAAAACGTCGCAGATAAGACGGAGAAGATTGTAGAAGTTATTGTAACCAGTAAGTTTTTAGATTAAAACGCACTAAAAGTTATATATGATTATTTTTTACAACATCAGTGCAATTGGCAATTCTCATTTACGCACCGAAGCGTCAGATTTTAACATACGCTTTAATACATACGGGTGTTCACTATCTGCACTCATTCATTACAAAATTAGTACATATTTTATTCTTCAGCTAAACCGAAAATCACAGTACATCCTGAAAGCGTGACAGTGGACGAAAGCGACCGGTCAATACTAACCTGCGACTTCGAATCCACATCCAGAGAACACACAGCAGTTAAATGGAAGAAAGACGGGAAAACTTTGAAGCACGAATACGACGAATCCTCCGGGTCGCATCCGAGGATAAAAATCTTCAAACACAACGGCACATTAATCATAGGCAACACCCAATCCACCGATAGAGGAGAGTACGTTTGTGAGGTGATCACAGCTGGACAAAGACCAGTGTATTCCAAACCAGCTACAATATCAGTTATAGGTAGTACATACAGTTAATAACACGCCACTCTCAGGAGTTATAACGATGTGTTTTTAGAACAATTGAGGTTTGTTCCGGCGCCTGTGAACAAGAAAATGGAGCTAGGCAGCATGGCGAAGGTGCACTGCAAAGCCCAAGGCACCCCGCCTCCAATAATCCGTTGGGAAAAAGAAGGAAAACCTGTGGATAACTCGAACGGTCGCATAACCGACATCAACGGCACCCTGCATTTCAACGGCGTCCAAACCGAAGACAAAGGCCGCTACAATTGCCTGGCCAGCAACAGCCAAGGCCTCATCAACGCCTCCATTACCATAGATGTAGTTGGTAAGCTTTATATCCCATTTTAAAGCAACCTTTTTTACTCATAACATCCTTCCAGTTGCTCCGAAGTTCAGTGTGCTGCCGAAGAACCCCACCGAAGCCATCGAAGGTGAATCTGTAACCATCGATTGCGTGGTGGAAGGAGACCCTAAACCCACCATCCAATGGGACAAGAACCTCAACATGAACGATTTCGACTTAGAGAGGTTTAAAGTGCTAGATAATGGCACCCTCTTTATTCGCTACGTAAGGAAAGAGGATGAAAACAAGTATGGTTGCACTGCTGGTAGTAGCGCTGGCCTCAACAGAAAGGAAGTACAGCTCATTGTGCATTGTAAGTATGAGGAGAGTGTAGTAAATGTAGTAGTAAATATGATTTTTTTGTTACTCAGCGATAAATGGAATGCATGCGGGGGATTCCACTGTGACCAAAGCTGTTCTGATAACGATGTCTGTAGCAGGAGCTTATATTGTATTGGTTATCGGCTTGATGGTGTGGTGCAGATGCAGGAGAAAATCCAGGAAGATTCCTCTTGATGAAGGTAAATACATTTCGTTGTTGAAAGGATCTTCTCGCTACAAATGAACATTTTTCTAGTGGGTAAAACAGAAAACGGAGACCTGGAGCACCAGGAACTAAAAGAACCAATCAACGGCACGAATTCAGTGAACTCCAAAACGAAATTAAACGGGCTGGATAACCACAGAGAAGGCCAGCGCAGCGACGGCGCCGAAACCACCAACTCCCAATCCTCCAGCCAATCGAAGAAATCCAAATCGAGCCTCTACGACAAACTGGCTCTATCCAGAACCCACCTAAAAGAGACTAAATTGATTGGACGCGGCGAATTCGGCGACATCATGGTATCCAGAATACCCAAAAGCGTGATCACCAACAACAAACGCCACTCCAAACACTCCCAATCTAATGCAGATGAAGATGATAAAGATGTACATGTTTTAATTAAAGCTCTGACTAACACCAAAGACGAGGCCTGTCTGCAGGAATTCAAGCGAGAGATCGATTTGTTCAATAAACTATCGCACGAAAACATCACCAAATTGTTCGGTTTGTGCAGGGAAGCCGAGCCTCACTACATGATCTTGGAACACACAGACTGGGTAAGCTTTAAACATACTCTCATATCATCCCCTTTTATTCGTATTTAATTCACTGTATTTTTTTTTGACAGGGCGATTTGAAGAAATTCCTGGTGGCCACCCAGAGCGGCACCCCGCCGCCACTGACGGCGGCCCAGTGCGTCGCGGTGCTGCATCAAATCAGCCGCGGCATGGAATACTTATCGAACAACAGACAAGTGCACAAGGACCTGGCGGCCAGGAACTGTTTGATCTCGTCCCTTTTGGTCGCCAAAGTCGGCCTGCCCCGTTTGACTCGAGACCCCTACAGTCAAGAGTATTGCAAACACGTCAACAACGTAAGTAATTTCGCATTTTACATCGCCTTTGTATTACTATCTTGCGTCATTATTGCCAACTTAGAATCAGCCAGTGTTACCAACGTTTCCCCTAAGTTCGCGACGTTGCCGGGTCGCTTCAAAATAATAAAATCTAGGTAATTTCTTATGTTTTTGTTTGTGTTTTTTAGATAATACCGTTGAGATGGTTGCCGTACGAGGCTGTTTATGAGGATGAGTACTCGACGAAGAGCGATGTGTACGCGTTTGGGGTGTTAATGTGGGAGATTTTCGCCAAAGGCGAGTTGCCACAATCGAAGATTAACGATAATACTTTCTTAACGAAGCTGCAGGATAATAAGATTGAGTGGAAACCGCACGCTAGCACTGTCGAAGGATTAATGGATTTGCAAGTAAGTATAATAATAATGCTATTTAATTACTGTGGTAAGTTCTGATTGGAATAAAACTATTATTTTATAGTATAAGTGGCATTTGAGTGAATGTTTTTGTGTTTTTAGGAATCCTGTTGGAATGCAAACCTGCAGAAAAGGCCGTCTTTCAACGAAATATCCTCGAGAATTTGCGAAGTACTCAAAACTATGTAAATATAAGGAGCCTGTATTAACTTGTTGATGCACGAAATGAATAGTTTGTAATCACTACTTCCCGCTTTCCAATTGTAATTGAGAAAAATGTTTTTCTTTAACGTTAGGTATTTATTTATTTTTTTAGTTGTAGGAGCGTGCGACATATTAAATTCAACGAAACAGACACATATTCAAAAAATTGTATTGAGACTGATTTTTTTTAATTGTAGTATTGAACATTTTTACATAACGAGAGAGAATAGAGACGTTGATTTTGTAATTTTTTTTACTTAATAATACGATTTTATCGCATTACTCAAGAGTCGAAGACTTGATACATCTTATATTTGTACATATCATTTATCGGTTAAATATTTAATTGTAAAGCATATCATATATACAGAATGTTCTAATGTTTATACACCTATATCAACAAGAAATAATTAGTAGTAGTAATTATTTTGGTATTGAAAAAACACGAATTTCTAATGTTAGATCATTTTGTGTAGTTAGTATTTAAGTTTTTAATCTGTACATTACAAGTCCGAAAACCGCAAAGCACTGCCAAACTACTCAATTTTTTATATAACATGTACCGATTTTTAATGTATTTACGCTAAAGCTAAAGACTGTAACCAATTTATGCTACAATTCCTTGTGGTACTAGAGTCGAGAACCCTCTAAATATCTACAGGTAAGTGCAAATTTCCTCGGAGCATGGTCATTTCAATGATTTGAACAAGGATTATTAAAATAACAGTGGGTTAGAGGGAGCAAGTTGCAATCAGACAGACGAATCAAAATTTGCTAAGGGGAAACTGGAGGAGTGGGAGTTAAATTGTAAGTCTTTCATTTTCCTTTATACGACACTAATTGCAGTTGTCTTTGTCGCACCCATAGACCATGTTCCGAGGAAATTTGCACTTATCTGTATACGAAAACTTTATCTGGAACTTTCCGTACTATTTTTATCGCAACATACTTAAATATTCGCCATAATAAAGCTTTAAGTGACCTATTTTCGAGGTGTTTTCGTCTCTAGCTTAGGTCGTCGTTGGGCTTACGAAATTTATAAAAATCTAGCCTGTAATCATAAATTTGGTTGTATATATGAGACCAATTCTATTGCGATTCGATGGTGCCTCTTCGATATTTATCGAGCTTTCGCCTAAAGCAATTCGTTTTCGACGCGTTTTCCAAACGATTCGGTGAAATGGATGAGAAAATAGGAGACTTTTATAGCGGTGTTATTCGTTGATTCTGTTGATAATATATTTAAAAAATGACATGTACCATAAAACACTTTTAAACTGTATATTAATCGATTTATTTTAAGTGTAAGGCGCATTTTTACTATGAGTAGACGCAGTTTTTATATATGAAAAACGAAATTCTGTCCATATATTTTAGCGATGTAGCGTTTTTTGTAATGATTTTATACATTTATACTGTATTGTCGATTTTTTTATGTAATCCTCTTGTGATACATATTAATTAATAAATTATATAACGTGGAAATTGTGTTTAATTTGCTCCAAAACAAATCTTCATTGCCAATTTTACTAGAAAAAGCAAAAAATTGAAATTACAGAAACCTGTAATATGCTATAAGTACTCAATTTGACCGGTAGTTGGCAATGCTGATAAAAAGTATAGATATCTTTACTGTCATTTATATCTTACAAAAATCTTTAAAAGATGGCTCTTCATGCTTAATATTTTCACGATTTTTCGTATAACTAAAAATACCACTTATGTATGCCACATTCATTCATTTTTTAACAAAAAAGCAAAAAAACCATACTTCAAATGTCAAAAAATAACAAAATATTGCCAAATGTCACTAGAGTAGCCTTTTTCTATCAAGCTCTTAGGCCCGTTATATATGCGTAGTTCATCTATGGTTCTGCGTTGAACCGAGCTTAATTACAAATTTTCCATTACAAATTTGCCATTAAACTCATTTCAGCGCAGAACCTCAGTTGAACTAAGGATCTACAACAAGCCTTTAAGTCTTCCCAATTTCGTTATCTAATTAATTGATAACAACACTCAATCTTGGAAATCTCTGGATCTTTGGAAAACCCAATCTATAATGATCCATATCTATATAAAATTGTTTATCACAATTTTCTCTCCGATCATATTGAGAAATTCAAATTGTCCCATGACAATCCCACTTCTGATGTGGAACAAGACACATTCCTCTACCTATATCAACGTTAAAGAATGCATCAAAACCGCCTAATTTCGAAACTATTGAACCAGCGGGGCTTTTTCAAATTCTCGTCAGTTACACGTACACAATCGCACGCTCGTTTACAATTGACCCGATAATGGCGTTTTTGTATACAAACAAGCATCTAGATGCCTGTCCGCGGAACAATCGCCCTCCGAATGTTTGAGGTCTTTATTCCGTCGAACACCCGCTACACACAAGGCCGGCTATGACAGCTCCGACGTCACATTATGGGGCCTCATACCCCTGTCATTTCATTCGAATGTATATAACATTCATAAAAAACCTGGTAGGTAATTGTAAGTGTCACGTTTGAATGGGAAATTGTAACAATAGATAGATAGTATGTATATAAATTCGTCGAATATTTGTGAAAATTTGATTGACAAAAAAATTGGTGGAATAATTAGGCTAAACGTTTGGCCTAAATATTCCACCACGGTTTTCAAAACAGCCTCTCAATTTGTCAAAATGATGAGTGAAATAACACACTTCTGTAATCACATCAGGTATTTCTAATACCTTTCATGCGAAATATATGAAATATTAGACGGCCCATTATCTATTTAAGAAGGTACCGTTGCGAGCACAAAGCGAATAATGCGAATGAGAAAAAACGCCATTGAAAAGCAACAGATACGGTTATCGATAGGGCAGGAAAACGGTCGGTTTCGTCGCCTTGAGCCACTTGATCTCTCGTCAGATCGCAAAGCTTCGATACCCGGGGGTTTCGTTTTTCGATTTTTCTAAAAGGTATTATTAGGGCGTTTTACCTATTACAGGTATATCGTGCGTATGCAACTCGAACGCCAATTTCTACACTTGTAGATGCAACTAGGCAAACCGAAATCGACGCAATCTGGACCTTTTTTCTGGTAATATATACAGGGTGATTCTTAACAGCATGCTGATATTTAAGAGGGTATCTTGGACCAATTTTAAGGAAAAAAATTTCATATGATTCTATGTCCTATTATTAATAATTCTTATACTACCTAATTTGATAACAGTGGCAGCGTATATACAAATGAAGGCATTTAATTTTTTTATGATGCGAAACGGTGAGACGAAATTGTCAAGAAATCAAATTTGTTCTAATAAATTGAACGGGGATTCCAAAAATAATTTTTTAATCTTTCATTTTAAGAAAAAGCAGTACGGACGCCACTGTTGGAAATAAAAAATGGTTATTAGGTCAAAAAATGCTCTTTAATGCATAAACGCCGTCCACCAAATTTCATAAAAATATTTAAAATGTGGTACGAAAATGATAATAAAAAAACTGATTTTTTTCTTAAAACTTTAACACCCTGTTTCTCAAAAGTTAAGACGCTTTAGTATAGGACATAGATTCATATATATGAAGTTTTTTCCTTAAAAAAGGGTCCAAGAATCACCCCCTTAAATATTAGCATGTCTTTAAGAAACACCCTGTATAAAATAGGCAAATTCGTCTTTAAAGTCGAAATATCTCAAAAATTAAGCGATTTACAACAATTTTCGATTCTTGCAAAAATACAGAGAATAATTTTCTCCATCGAATACAAAATTTACTTATTTTCTACATAATAAACCAAACAAGATGTTTTTATCTCAATTAGGTAGTTTTCGAGAAAATTGCAATATTTCATCATAAGCTCCACATGTGCACGATCTAATATATCTAATAACTCAAAATATCTCGAAATATAAGCCAATTTTGAAAAATTTCGATTCTCCAAAAATGGCAGAAAAACATATTTTCTACAAAATAAACAAAATGTTTCTATCTCAATTAGTTTTCGAGAAAACAGCGATTTTTCATCGAATTGCACTTAGAATTATTAATTTCGACATGACCTATTAATAAATCGGAATATCTCAAAAATTGAGAGATTTACGAAAATTTTCGACTCTTGTAAAAATACAGAGAACAATTTTCTCCATCGAATACAACAAACCTGATGTTTCTACAATTAATAATTTCCAAGTTACAACAAAAACTTCAAATGTCGAGCTCGCGCAGATCGGTCAATTAGACGAATATAATCGAATTATCGCTCATTGTATTCGCTTAATTTCTAATACCATAACAATTACAAAGAAAAAACCCGAACAAAGAGAAAGCGAAACGGCACAATTAATATTTATAAGTAATTTTTTCCGTTCGTTAGAAAACAAACAAAACCCCTACCTACACGTATATCTACATTATTAAAAAGCCATCCCCCCAAATATAGTTATAAAATTAAGCGAACGTATCGAAGCCGAAAAGGAAGGAGAAGAAGAAACAAGACGCAAACATTCGTTTAATATTTCATACCGCTGACGGGGGAAAAAAACAAATCCACCGAAAAATAAACCAAAAAAAAAACCCGTACAGAAGCCAACGGAACCCCGCCCTTCGGGGGTGTAGCGGGGCGTGCCTGGCCAATGGCAGGGCGTGCGATGGGCGTGTCGGGCCAACGGGCGAGCGAGCGCGGGGCGTGCCCGGCGCCGCCCCGTCGCCATCTTGAATCCCCGGCCGCGACGGGGGAGCCCCAGCGCCCCGGCCGGCTGGCCGGCGAACCTGGCGCAGCTCCAGCGGACACGTTCACAGCCGAAGGCACGCGCCGCGCCGCCTCGGAGAATTCGCGATAGAATCGATAGGGAAAATCGATCGGGAAATTCGGAAAACTGCGCGACGAGTCGCCACGAAGGGCCCGCGATATTATTAGGTATTTACCTAGCCGTGGTATTGTTGTGTGAAGCGTGGTTTTTTATTTCGTTGTTAGAATATTAGAATTGTATTTAGGGATTTTCGCGTGGACTGGTTTTGGAAAATTGTGCAAAGTGTCGCGGCAGGAGGAGTACCTTTTCGGGACTAGTTCTCAGAAACCTGGTAAGTACCAATTAATTATTACCTATATACTACCTAAATTTGTATTTTGATTACGATATTTCTTTGAACAAAACAAAAAAATATACATCACCATACGTTTTTTCTAATAACAATCACTTCCACTATCACTATAATAATAAAGCTAGAAGGGACATTGATCGACTTAGTGATTGGAGATTTTTTTATCTACGACTGAAATATTCTTTGTTTTGGATAGGGAATAAGATATAGGTAGTGATGCTTTAAAAAATGTGCATGCATGAGAGTTTAGAAAATCGACGTTTCGTTTTTTGGAAATTTCATCTTCAATGTCGAATGTAAATAACGGTTTTTTAACACTTTTTTCGAAATTTCAGAATTTCAGAACAACCGTATTGAAGCGTTTCTCATGAATAATTTGCTTAATGAAAATAAATAGAAAATTAGTTTTTTATAACCCTCCAAATAAATTGTAAAATAATATTTGTTATCTCGAAAACGAAGCGAAAAAATGTACCAAACTAGATGTTTCTATCTCAATTAGTTTTAGAGATAACTGCGATTTTTCATCAAGTTGCACTAAAATCAATAACTCAATACTTATATGAGATAGAACTAATAAATAAAAATATATCTCGAAAATTAATAGATTTTGGGAAAATTTTGGTTTCTTCAAAAATTGAAGTGAAACAAACATATCTTCTGCAAAGTAAACCAAACCAGACCTTTCTATCTCAATTATAGTTTTCGAGATAATTGCCATTTTTCATCGAATTGCTGCACTAAAAATTATAATAATTTCGATATAGGTACCTAGGTATGACCTATTAATGAAACAAAAAATCTCGAAAATTGAGCGATTGCCGAAAATTTTCGGTTCCTCAAAAATTGAAGAGAAACTTCTTTTCTACAAAATAAAACAATCAAGATGTTTCTATCTCTATTAGTTTTCGAGATAATTGCATTAGACTTTAATAATTTCGATATGACCTCTATTAATAAATCAAAATATCTCAAAAATTGGGCGATTTACGAATATTTTGGATTCTACCAAAAATACAGATGACAATTTTCTCCATTCAAATTAAAAATAAACCTGATATTTGTGGACTTAATACTTTTTGAATTATAACAAACCAAAAGGTTTATTCACCTCCAAATTGTGATGTTGAATTTTATAAAAACCGATCAATTCGAGCTTGCGCAGCGAGCGAGCCTCTTTATAACTATCAAACAGCAAATCAATTATATTAATCTTATAATTAAAACTACATTCGATGTAATTAAGTAATTATTTAACGCATAAAAAATAATCGAGTTAAACTTGACTGATCGATTGATAAAAAAAACCATTGACGAGTTCAATAAATTACTTAGAAGTTAATAAAAATAAAAAACAAGGAGGTTTTTTTTAGAAAAATAATTAAACGTGCAATAATTTAATTAGGTAAATATGTAAATAAGAATTAATTGTACTGATGAAGATATTAAGGAAGCTAATTTGACAGTATCAATGAAAATTTCAGTTAATTGGCCTTTAATGAATTTCACTAAATATTTTAATTAGTGACTGTCAATTTTTATGCTGAATCATAAATTTTTCAACCGTTATTTCGCATACAAATCGAACCCCAAACGAATCCATTCAAAAACTAAACCAAACCACGTTCTTTTACAACCCCAAAAACACCATAAAAACACCCCAAAGAATTCGCAAATTCATCCACCCATCAACTTAAAAACGTGCTCTCGAATCAACGAATCAAACAGGCCATGCAGCGCAGTGACAAATGCACCGATCAAAATATTGGTGTCCGTGCATTAGTGACTCGACGAAACGGGGACGAGAAAAGGGCATTAAAAAATATCGGGATTCCTGAATTCCTAATTCGATGGAAAGAGGAAATCCTCATCACCGACTTGTCACGATTCGAAGGACGCTATCGAACGTATCAATCGGTGGAAAAGACGCGTCTCTCGCTTCGACCCGCCCGCGTTTTACCGTTTTTTCTCCTCTCCTCGATGTTATCGTTAACAAATCCATTTATATTGAGATTCGAATTTCTGTTATGTCATCTCGACGAGGCTCTTAAAAAACCACAGATTTTTTTTCAACATACAATAGTTCGTTATTGGCTCACCCTGTATGTATATCAAATTGGTAATAAATAATTGAATAATCACGCAATTCAATGCTAATTAATTAATACGTTAGTCCTAATCATTATTACTATACCGGTAATAATAAATCTGAAACTGTGACAGTGTTTAATTGGTCCACTCTGATTACAAATTTTTTTAAGGTTTCCATTTATTGTTCGGATAGGAAAAATAGTGAAGCTTATGTAAAAGAGCATACTGGATTGGAAAATCGACGTTTCGTTTTTCGGAAATTTCATCTTCAGCGTCGAATTTGATGCGATAGTTTTTCATCATCTCTTATTCAAAGTTATAAATACTTACCTATACCTATTTGTTTTTGTTTTTAATATCTCGAAAATTAAGAGATTTTGGAAAATTTTCGATTCTTCAAAGTTTGAAGACAAACTTATTTTCTACCAAATAAACCAAACGAGATGTTTCTATCTCAATTAGTTTTAGAGAAAATTGCGATTTTTCATCGGATTGCACTAAAATGAATAAAATCGGCGTGACCTATTAATAAATCAAAATATCTCGGAAATGAAGTGATTTTGGAAAATTTTGGATTCTTCAAGAGTTGAAGAGAAGCTTATTTTCTACCAAATAAACCAAAAGAAATGTTTCTATCTCAATTAGTTTTAGAGATAATTGCGATTTTTCATCGGATTGCACTAAAATGAATAAAATCGGCGTGACCTATTAATAAATCAAAATATCTCAGAAATTAAGCGATTTTGGAAAATTTTGGATTCTTCAAGAGTTGAAGAGAAACTTATTTTCTACCAAATAAACCAAAAGAAATGTTTCTATCTCAATTAGTTTTAGAGAAAATTGCGATTTTTCATCGGATTGCACTAAAATGAATAAAATCGGCGTGACCTATTAATAAATCAAAATATCTCGGAAATGAAGTATCTCGGAAATGAAGTGATTTTGGAAAATTTTGGATTCTTCAAGAGTTGAAGAGAAGCTTATTTTCTACCAAATAAACCAAAAGAAATGTTTCTATCTCAATTAGTTTTAGAGAAAATTGCGATTTTTCATGGAATTGCACTAAAATCAATAAAATCAGTATGGCCTATTAATAAATCAAAATATCTCAGAAATTAAGCGATTTTGGAAGATTTTGGATTCTTCTAGGATTGAAGAAAAACTTATTTTTTGCCAAATAAACCACAAAAGGTGTTTCTATCTTAATTGGTTTTAAAAATAATTGCTTCTTTTCATCGAATTGCACTAAAAATCAATAAAATCAGTATGACCTATTAATAAATCAAAATATCTCAGAAATTAAGAGATTTTGGAAAATTTTGGATTCTCCAAAAATTGCAGTGAAACTTATTTTCTATAAAATAAACCAAACTAGATGTTTCTATCTCAACTAGTTTTCGAGATAATTGCGATTTATTAATATAGATAAAAAACTTCTAAATATAATTGTGTTGATATGGGTTTGTCCCCTTCATTGGCTCCCCTTGTATGTATATATACCAAACACTAATAAATAATTGAATAATCACACAATGCGTAGAAAATTATGCTAATTAAAATAAAATACATGTAAATGTAATTAACACGGTTAGGTGCTAGCGCATCCATCATAGTTTTAACAGAAATTCGACTAGAGAATCCTTTTGTAAACACGTCTTTCGCACGTTTAGTATCAATTTCGGTAATTAACCGCGGTAATAAAATTAGAATTCGTAAAAATGATTAATGTTGTTTTAATTATCTACGATTTTTTTAATGTTCACACGATCCGAAATTGCTGCGTTATACCGTCGGGAAATATAGGTATATAGAGATCTTCTATTTCAGGTATATAACGAATTAATTTCGAATAAATTTAATTGTATAAATAAAATGTTTAATTTTTCTGGTTTTTATATCTACATATAGGTATAACGCTTCGATTAATTGCACATTCCATATTTTATGCAAGGTTGGTTTTAATTTTTTTATTTTAATATAAGGTCGATTTTTTTAATTCGAGCAATCAAAATTCGCTTAATATAATTTTGTGTTTTTTTTTCTATATCAATAATTACTTTTTTTACACTACTAGTTACATATATACAGGATGTTTTGCACAAGACACTATACTCAAAGTTGGTACCTACTCTGATTATAGGATTATATTTAGGATTTAGGATTTTTTATTATATTTTAACCCATCATGCAAGTTATCTTTAAATACTGAGTTGTACACTTGATAAGTTAAAGGCATCAAATTTTGTTTGACTCACCCTGTAAAATCAAAAAGCACACACAAAGGGATAATGTGTACTATATACAATCGAAATTCGAGCTGCAATTCTAATTAAATCGTTAATTAATCTAGCAATTCCGATTCGACGAAATTAATTAATTAATTTTCGATCGGTGGAGTATCTAATCTATTAGCAACCTATTTGCATTTACACTCGACGTTTAAGTACCAATTTACGATTAATTAAGGGCCATTTCTACGAAAAAAAAAATACATCGCTACATGTTCCTACCCTTTAATCTAAACCCCTTTCGAATTATAAACAGCCAGCGGCAATTAAAGTCTTAATTAGATAGAATTTATGCGGTCACGCTGCACTGAACGTTTAATTAAATATAATAGAGATAATTAATAAATCCGTTTTATTAACCTGGGCGCTCGACAAACGGGAAACTTATCGTTAATTATTTTCTGCGTATATATAGCGAAATTCATCCAGCACAGCCTCTACCTACCATGCATATATTATAGAGATATTGCGATTCCAGCGAAATATAAAAGAGTCAACGTTAGATAGTTTATGTGTAAGCCGGCACGACCTTTAGCTCGTATCCTTTCGCATTTTATAGTCGCTCATTTTATTGTTGTTCCGAGAAAAATCCGTCCAATAATTGGATCGCCAAATCGGGACCAACGCGCTATTTTCAATCAAACCACCCAATCGATTGTATAACAAAAAAATCGATTTTTGGAATGGATATTTCCCTTCACTCGATAATTTGTATGTATTATAAGGCGCGGTTGCAGATGTATAGTTCAACTGTGGTTCTGTGTTGAACCGAGTTTAATGGAGAAGACCACGACTTTTTTTTCAATTTTTTTTTCAAAACCGTGTGTTCTAAGCAGGCGCGTAATGAAATTTTTATTTTTTTCTGTGGCCAAATAAGGCCGCAATTAATTTTTAAAGTTTGAAAAACGTCACACAATCGTCATACACTCTGCTCCAATCAAAGCGAGAGTTGCAAAGAGAAGTCACATTTAGCAAGTTTGCCACGTTTCCTATTACTCTTCTTTACTCCGCAAAATGTGCGTTTTTTGTATGTTTATTGCAATAAACATTTTCTGATTTATCCATTTCTTCCATTACCTAATGGATAATTCGATATATTAATATAGAAATAACATCTTCATCTGTATAAATTGTAACCGATTTTCGTGTTAAAAATACAAATAATGGTCCAGAAAAATTTATTTGGCAACATTTTTGTCAACTTCAATATTATCAGTAAAGTGTTTTGTGCCGAACTGCAATTCGTGTAATTTGTTTTGTGCATTTTTCAGAAAAATCTGACAAATGACAGTTTGATTTTTGTTCGTTTGTCTATTCTTTGTTACTGCGTTCGAAAATTCATACTATTTACTATACAACAAGACGTGAGTGGTTTATGATTGGTTGATAAGGTATGAGTCAAAACCCGAAATTTTTAAATTTCGAAGGGTTATATCTTTTTAATTATAACACATTTTGAGCAACTGAAAACGGGTTTGAGCTCTAATAAATCATTTCTTATCGTATCTTTTACCGAAATCCGCGTATCTCACAACGTGTTCTTCTCCATTACAAATTTTTGTTGCAAGTACGTTAATCTGTGGTTCAAAGAGAAGTTTACGTGAACGGTCTTTGAAGAGCGTTCAAATGCGGTTCGAGAAGGTTTTAACATTTGATGTTGAGTTGTTAACCCAAAAAAGTGAGGTTGAATTTTTGATATGCAGTTCATTATTTAAAATGAACGATTTATTAGAAGAATTAACCGACGATGAAGATTTTTGAATGGTTTTTTACACCCTAGAAGACCACAAACCTTCAGAAATAAACCTAGTAATTTTAAAATATGATCTGATATTGAATTTAAAAGTAGATTTCGATTAGATATTAATTATAAAGAACTCCTCAAATGTAGATAGTTCCAGTCCAAATAATTTTAAACAAACGAAATATCAAAATAATAAGTGACTTCAAAATAGAATCAATACTGCCAGCGTTCAAATACATATGAATTATAAATTTTGGGATGTGACATTAGGTATATTTCAGGTGAAAAAAGGGAGTTCAGTGCAACCAACATGGCCTGAACGGAGTTCAACCAAACTAATGTTGATCTTTTTGAGTTAAACTGCTCACAAATGTGAAAAAGTCTTTATAATTTGCTGTAGCCTGTACCCGATATGCACTCAGTTATATGCTCATAAAATCTAAACAAATACGAATTTGGCTTTGAAATTTCTACAGCTTTTTCTTAGATAATTAAGCTAACGATTTACTTACAACAAAAAAATCGGTTTCTTCAAATCTCCTAATGTGGTTCATTTCCCCTATTAAACCACCTCCTAGATAGCGAACGGACTATAAAAATCGCCTATAAAAAATCCTAATGGCGTATACACGTCCATATAAAACTATTAATCAAATTGACTGCTTATTACTCGGGTATGCCCACGGTAGCCTAACAAGCCGAGACCCCGTCCGGCTTATGTGCGAGAGTCGTGATCGGAACACAATCACACAATTCCGAAACTCTCACTAATTGTCACTTGAAGGATGGTAGCCCGCCGGACGGACATACGTCTCGTTCCGCCAAATTACCCGTTGACTGGCAGCTACTGTACGTTTTCTTCGAGACGCGATACAAGAGAAAAAAAAGGATCGGTTTTTTTTATTCCTTTGATTTTTTCTCGTCCTTACAACGCGCTTATCCGACGTCTTCATTAACGTACATATAACGATGCATCATTTAATTCGATTTCCTCGTCCAATGCTTTATTAATTAAATTGCTTTTTTTGTTCATAAAAGTTACAATAACAAGGAGAAGATTAAAGTATGCACGCGATAGTTAAAAGATGCATTTAGAATAGTTAATAGAAGCAAACAAAAAAGTTATGATATGCATAGTTATAAGAAATATGGCATATGACAGTTAAAAGATGCATATAGTTAAGCGATGCATATTCTAGTTGCAAGAGGCATATGCTAGTTGCGTGGAGTGTGAGCATTATGGGATAGTTATGAAACCAAAAGAAGATTGCAGGAATTCAAAAGAAACATTGTAGTTTCAACAACAACAATTGTAACAACAATAATGTGAGTTAAGTCTCAAAAAATGCACATATAATAGTTAAGGAGTGCATATATAAGATATATAGTTAAAGGAGGCATATGCTAGTTAAGACATATACATTATACAGTGTGTCCACTTAAGTTCGCACCATATGGGAAACTTTTTTATTGTTATATATTACGAAAAAAAGTTATTCTTCATAAAAAGTTCTGCATTGTCCAAAACCTAAAATGCAATCATCAGATATTCAAAATTTTCAGTCGTTTACGAGGTTTGTCAAAAATTGTGATTTTTGTCCAAGAGTAAAGTACCTTTATTTTTGAAAATATCAAAAATTATTATAAAGAAAAAATGTTTAGAATTAAAAATAACTTTCAAATATTCAATATTGTTTATTTATAAAAATATTTTTTTTACATTTTCTCTGGGAACACTTTGGAAAATGAAATGTGAAATCCGGTACTACTTTTAAAAAATGCTGGTGCATCCTAAATTAATTATGCAAAAAAGTGCAAACTTAAATTTTCAACATTTTCACGAAATTTTTTCAAGAAAAAATGTCAAAAAAAATATTTTTATAAATAAAGAATATTGAATATTTGAAAGTTATTTTTAATTCTAAACATTTTTTCTTTATAATAATTTTCGATATTGTCAAAAATAAAAACTTTACTCTTGAACAAAAATCAAATTTTTTGACAAACCTCGTATACGACTGAAAATTTTTAATATCTGATGGTTGTATTTTAGTTTTTACACAATGCAGAACTTTTTATGAAGAATAACTTTTTTTCGTAATATTAACAATAAAAAAGATTCCCATATGGTGCGAACTTAAGTGGACACACTGTATAAGATAGTTAAGAATCAAATAGAAGATTAAAAATGCATGTAAGTACCTACATAGAGTAGTTAAAAGATTCATATAATTGTTAAGACATGCATAATACCTTATGGGATAGTTAAGAAACAAATAGAAGGTTGTAGATGAATGCATGTAGGACAAGAAAAGCACCAATGGGAGAGTTAAGACAGGATTATTGAGAGATGCATCATGTGTAGAAAAAAGAGGCGAATTTAAAAAAGAAAATTGCATCCTAAACAAATAGGAGGACACCTGAGTATATATCGAAAAAGTAGAAGAGAAAGGGGCTGCCCCGTGTTTGTCTAGCGCTAGTTCGACAGTACTGTGACAAATCAATTACATATTTTCTATATTTTTTTTCCACCGCTCGCTTTCAATGCGAATGCGGCTTGTTTGTTTTGGAGTAGTTTCGAATTGTGCCTATGCGAGTCGGTTTTGTGTACGGGATATAACAGTTTTGCCGGTACAATGGGCCTCGTTTGTTTGCCCACAACATTTCCAAAATCATATCGTTATAGATGTATTATAAATTCGCAACCGTCGCTGAATGCCTGAGTGATTGAGCGAAAAATTATACTATTGATTTTTTTGTAAATAACTCAATGTACTTACTAGTTTATTACCCTAATACCAATTGCGTTTCTTTAATAGATCCCTAGCATATTTATTCGGAATACAATGTATGTTTATTAAATTTCCTGATTCAATATATGGAAGATTAAATTGCCATATTATGCGAATTTTATTGATGGCAGTGGGAAGCAAATAAAGGAGACATTTCCGCATCGCATAGAATCAAAATCGAATCGCACGCGACACAATTATCAAGTTAATTGATAACGCGAATCTTAATTAGCTGCTTAATTAGTACGAGCGAATGCCACCGATTAACCGATCGCTAATTACATTAAAATACCGCGACACGTCCGAGCGTTTCTCTCTAAGTTTATTTTCGTTTTTTTCGCCTCTTCTCGCATCGATTAACTCGCTCCTTTCGGCCGTTTCGAATCGATTTGTTTAGAAATCGCGGGCCAGCTGGCGAGAGTCCACACACGCGCGACGGCACCCATAAATAATAATTAGGGCAAAAAATGATAATTAACGCAGAATTCGCAGATCTCCGCCAGATCGGCCAGCTCTGATATCCCTGCAGAGATCGCTTGATAAGGATTTTAACGACGCCCCGGGCGAGAAATTTTTTGATGTTATCAAAACACGAAAATCTCTTAAGATTATGTGCAGTTCAGCGGCTTATTTAATTTGAAATTAATCAAACAATTTTTGAATCATCTGTAAATCATTGCATCTATTAGATAGGTACCTAATTGTGCCGAGAGGGGGGAGGCGCAGCCCCCTTTCCGAGCCTCTAGCGAGTCTATTATAGATATGTACCTAACATTAATTAGAGAAACATTAGAATCAATTAGAAACATTTGAAACTTATGAAACCCCTTCATCCTTTATGAAATTCTTCATCCTTATCAATCCTTGCCAATTAGGAATTTATGAAATTTATGAACCTTTTCATCCTTATCAATGTCATTATATATCAATCGTTATCAATGGAGAAGACCACGATGTGAGATATGCGGATTTCGACAAAATATACTATTAGAAATGATTTATTAGAGCTCAAAACCGTTTTCAGTTGCTCAAAAGGTGTTATAATTAAAAAGATATAGCCCTTCGAAATTTAAAAATTTCGGGTTCTGACTCATAAGTCATCAACCAATCATAAACCACTCACGTCTTGTTGTATACTAAATAATATGAATTTTCGAACGCAGTAACAAAGAATACACAAACGAACAAAAATCATACTGTCATTTGTCAGATTTTTCTGAAAAATGCACAAAACAACTTACACGAATTGCAGATCGGCACAAAACACTTTTGATAATATTGACGTTGACAAGAATGTTGCCAAATGAATTTTTCAGGACCATTATTTGTGTTTTTAACAAGAAAATCGGTTACAATTTATACAGATGAAGATGTTACTTCTATATTAATATATCGAATTATCCATTAGGTAATGGATGAAATGGATCAATCAGAAAATGTTTATTGCAATAAATATACAAAAAACGCACATTTTGCGGAGTATAGAAGAGTAATAGGAAACGTGGCAAACTTGCTAAATGTGACTTCTCTTTGCAACTCTCGCTTGGATTGGAGCCGAACGTATGACGATTGTGTGACGTTTTTCAAACTTTAAAAATTAATTGCGGCCTTATTTGGCAACAGAAAAAAATAAAAATTTCATTACGCGCCTTCTTAGAACACACGGTTTTGAAAAAAAAATTTAAAAAAAAGTCGTGGTCTTCTCCATTAGAAATTTATTAAACTTATGGACCTCTTCATTCTCATAAAACTGTTCATCCTTATCAATATCCTTGTCAATCATTATCAATTAGAAATATATGAAGCTTATAAACCTCTTGATCCTGATCAATGTCCTTATTAGTTAGAAACTTATGAAACTTATTATGAACATCTTCATCTTAATAATGTACACAAATTACATATGTATAAAAAAATGTAGTGAAATTGTGGGCTGGATCCGATCCTGGTGCTCGCTCCTGCGAGTACTCGAACGTGGCCTTTTACCGCGAGGACACCACACGACGTACGGTTGTCAACTTCTTCTCGTCACGCCGCTTATGTCTTCCTCTCGGCGAGATAAGGGACTAAAAGCTATCGAACAATGTCGTTTCTCGGCCTCGTAGCGGAATGAAAAAAATAAATCGAATCCTACACACATGGCCTTTTAAGCTGCGTCGAAATTTCCGAGATACCGGGGACGTTGAAACGCGACTGCATGTAGTCCCCGATGTATCGATCGAAATCGAAAGTCGTTCGATTAGGTGGCACGGTTTTTTCGGAAATGGGTTCGTTTGCCTTCCCAATGTGTTATATAAAAGTCTTCGAAAATTATATAAAAATTGCTGTTGCTGTTATATCATTAAAAAAACAGTATATAGTCTTTCCAAAATCAACTTAATGCACTATAATATCTGTTTATAGACTCTATTAATTTAATTTAGAATAAATAGTAAACCTTTTTGTAAGATAAAAACCAAAAAGTTCTATAAAATTCCAAAGTTTTGTTTGGTATATCATTAAAAAACAGTATATAGTCTTTCCAAAGTCAACTTATTGCACTATATCCTATCTGTTTATAGACTGTATTAATATAGAGTAAACAGTAAAACTTTTTGTAAGATAAAAACCAAAAAGTTCTATAAAATTCCAAATGTTTGCTTGTTATATCATTAAAAAACAGTATATAGTCTTTCCAAAGTCAACTTATTGCACTATATACTATCTGTTTATAGACTCTATTAATTTAATTTAGAATAAATAGTAAACCTTTTTGTAAGATAAAAAACCAAAAAGTTCTATAAAATTTCAAAGTTTTGTTTGTTATATCATTAAAAAAACATCAGTATATAGTCTTTCCAAAGTCAACTTAATGTACTATACTATCTGTTTATAGACTCTATTAAATTAATTTAGAATAAATAGTAAAACTTTTTGTAAGATAAAAACTAAAAAGTTCTATAAAATTCCAAATGTTTGTTTGTTATATCATTAAAAAACAGTATACTATAGTCTTTCCAAAGTCAACTTAATGCACTATACTATCTATCTATAGACTCTATTAATTTAATTTTGAATAAATAGTAAAACTTTTTGTAAGATAAAAACCAAAAAGTTCTATAAAATTCCAAAGTTTTGTTTGTTATATCATTCAAAAAACAGCGTATAGTCTTTCCAATATAACTTAATAATGCACTAATACCTGATGTTTATAAGCTCTTTTATTTAGATTAAGACATTTTAAGAGAGAAAAAACGAAAAAGTTCTATCAAATTACAAATTTTCGTTAATTATGTCATTAAGAAAAACTTGTATAATCTTCCCAAAATCAACTAAATCTAGTTATCTATACTATCGACTTGTAGAGTGTTTTAATTGATTCTAGAATGACCAGTAGAGATAGTGGTAAAGCGTTTTGATGAAGAAAAAATGAAAATTAATTCAAATCCGTCCCGTAAACGATTAAATCAATGATTATTATCGAACGATAACGTTGCATTAAAATGTAGTAAAACGTAAATTGTGAGCGATATTATCGAATTAAAGCGACCGTTAATCAATGATAATTAAACTAAAGTCAATAAGTGCTTATGCCTGTTAATTCTGATCTAATGAATTTCGTAATTTCGGTTGGAAATTCGTTCATTTATTTTAGGAATTATAACCATTTGAAACCACCATGTTTTTAAACATACGATTTTTTACATATCCTATAAAATTTATTATTTTACTATATACACCCGGTATTTAACTGTCAAAAACAATACGCACAACTCCTCTCTCCTGTCTATTAATGACATAGAACTAACAACTGTCAATATGACGTATCCCCTAAATACTTCTATTACCAACATTATGTGCAAATAGATGTAAAATATCCCCAGATTGCACAAAATGTTCTGTCAACTGTCAATTATAATTGATATAAAAACTGTCAATACTAATGTAACTTTCATACAGTTTAACCAACTTTAAGTTCGCATTGGAGTAAAATATCCCTAGATTTGCATGTGGATTGCAATTAGTCTGCGATATACAATACAGATATTAACTACTTTTGCATATAATAAAACCGATTTGCATTGCCAGGCAATGTGTAAAACCGTTTTTTTGTACAATAAATAACCATTTACACTCTTTAACAACCGACAGGTGTATCCGTTCCTGATGTGACATTCCTCAAGATTTATCGCTCAATAATTTCGTAATTAGAGCGATTCCCGACGATCGCGCCCACCGGCATCGAAAAAAATCGATTTTCATCGATAAAATAGCTTGATTTCATCATAGTTTAAAACACACAATACTGATGGAACAACGCCAGCAATTCCGAAACGTTGTTAATTTATATTCTAATTATTTAAATTAAATCGTCGATTATTCGAGGCGGTGTAGGTATTGTAAATTAACGATTTTTTTCTCGTATAATAAACAATCGATTCGACAACGAAACATCCCAGGAATGTTGTCGCAGCATCGATGATGGGATTTCGTATTTTTCTCTTTATACTCCTCACATCCGAACCGGCCGCTTTCTAATTTGTTATTTATGAAATTAACTTTTAACCCTGCGCAATTTCGTCCTTTCTTCGACGAAACGGAAATTCCTACGGCGACATATTTCATCTATTGTGCATCGGATTTCGTATGGAACAGCGGCGCCACTTGAATTTACACCAAACGAACCAATTTATAGTAAAAAAACATCGTTTTTTCGCAAATTCCACCCTGATGATGAATTTTTTCAAAACCGAAACGTCACTTTTTCTATCTAGCGTTCATTTAGCGTTTATCATTAAAGAGCGGAATATATGCAAAAAAATGGCTAGTAAATGCGCATATTATATGCAACGATTTATTTAAAAATATGCAGTGATTTTCAAGAAAATATCAAAATTAGTTCTGGGCAGTTTTAATTCATTCTGAAACGTTCAAAATTGTTCAGAATCATTTCTAATTCGTTCTGAAGCATTCTAAAAGTGTTCTGAACAGTTCTAATTCGTTCTGGACTGTTTTAAATGGTTCTGGACAGTTTTAATTAATTCTGCAACGTTCAAAATTGTTCAGAATTATTTCTAATTCGTTCTGAATCATTCTAAAAGTGTTCTGAACAGTTCTAATTCGATCAGAAGCGTTTTAAATTGTTCTGAACATAACAAAATTCATTCTAAAGCACTGTGAATTGTTTTGAACAATCAATTGATTCTAGTGCGTTTTTAAATGTTCTGGACTGTTTTTATTCGATCTGGATCATTATAAATTGCTCATTGCAGATATTTTCTAAATTGATTCAGAATAGGTACACATAATAAATAAAAAATAAATGCTACATTTTTTTAAAAGTATCAAAAATTTGCATTGATTTTCAAAAAAATATCAAAATTATGCAAAATGACCTGAAATTCTTTTCTAATAAATTAAATTTTAAGTAAATTTTATCTTTCAAATTGTATGTAAAATGATCAAAATTGAATCTATAAACAAGAAGTAGTAAGTACATAAATATCTACATATATGCTAAAATATGCAATTTTTTCAAAATATGCAAAAACTTGACAAATTGTTAGGTAAATGTATGCAAATGTTGCACATATATGCATTTTGCATATAATCTGCTCTTTAGTGATCATGCACTTAATAAAACTCACTACTTTTAACCATCTTTTAACGATCAAAAAAACTCCAATCAACTACTGAATCAATCAGTATCGACTCCAGCTTTATTATTAGAGGGTTTATAAAAATTATACCATTTGGTTGAAACAAAATCGATCGCGCGCCCCTGTGAAATACTTACTTTTGTTCAAAAACACCTGTGTGCCTGAACACCTCACGACCGCCTTTACCATATTCATCAAACTTTTGTGTAACTTCGAGAATACTTACGCTTCTGCGGGCGTTACAGCCGAGAGAGTATAGCTGTTGTGTGATTCTCCTTTTTTTATTTCTTGTATATTTTTCCACAATTCTCACCCATAACTCGCACAATACACAACATTCGAATACCTCTACTACCCAGTGTGATAATAATTTAATTAAATCAATTAGGGGGTGAGTTTATTTACTTGAATACCTGTACTAGAATGGGTTACATTGTACAAAAACCATTCTTCAATATGAGATTATAGATACTCGAACTTTTCGGTGCTTAATGCAAGATTAGTGCAGCACAAATCCCATGAGTAATCTGAAGGTTTTCAAATAGAATCGAGCACCCATTGAATCCTGTAAGGACGAACTCAAACATCGTGAAGTCGATGAGTTGTAATGCAGTTTGAATATGATGTAAATTAGAGATTGTTACAATGATAATGGGTGCCCACCAACATCGGAAGATTAACGTATTTTTAGCTCATAAATTATGAATATTATTGTGATGTTAGCTCACTGGATTCCCCGATACAATTAATTCCGGATCGGAATGCGTTTTGATATCGAGGAATTTCGAGTTTACGCACACATCGCGGGAGTTTGTTCACCTTTTCTCTCTATTTACCCATTTATTCGAATAACAATTTTCTCTCTAAAAACCGGCTTTGTTATCTCACCGACATTAGCCAAGAATAAATTAAACGCAGTGTTTTCAGACGAGAAAGTCTAAGTGAACACCACGAATTTCTTTCCCATTTGGTTCTTTTTTATATTATACGGAATTTCGTAGATATCTATCGCGATAGTGCGTGTCACTAAATGCCACATAAAAATCTACAATGCAAATGTCAATTATCCGTTACGAAATGCCCAATTCGACGTTTAATTTATTAAATACAACTCGATGAAAAACTTACATTGATCTTATCTTTATTAATTTTCCGCTTTTAAGGAACTATCTTCATCGAAAAGGCGACAACACCAAACGCATATGTATCAATTTAAAGATATTTCAGTTGGTAAAAGTGTTAAATATAAGTTGGCATAACTGAATTACTAAAATGACATTACTGCATAACCTACAAATTTCACGTTTCGAGCAAATAATCGTAGATTATTGAATGTTTTTTCAAGATTTTACAAGTAAATTTGACAGTTCTTTTGAATATCTTACAATTTTTAAAATTGCATTTGTAAATTTTGACAAACAAAAGTTCTTTATTCTTCCTATTATTTCTATTCATTCATTCGTAATATTAACTATGCCAAATGTATCAATTTAAGGAAAAAAAATACTAAATAACAGTTGGCATCATTGAATAATCTAGTTGGTATAACTGCATAATCTACAAATTTCACATTTCTTCTATATGTTACTAAAACAGTAGATTATTGAATGTTTTTTCAAGATTTTACAAGTAAATTTGACAGTTCTTTTGAATATCTTACAATTTTTAAAATTGCATTTGTAAATTTTGACAAACAAAAGTTCTTTATTCTTCCTATTATTTCTATTGCTATTCATTCATTCGTAATATTAATCCAGCCAATGTATCAATTTAAGAAAAAAAATTACTAAATAACAGTTGGCATCATTGAATAACCAAGTTGGTACCTGCATAACCTACAAATTTCACGTTTGTTCTACATATTACTAAATTAGTAGATTATTGAGTATTTTTTCAAGATTTTACAAGTAAATTTGACAATTCTTTTGAATATCTTACAATTTTTAAAATTGCAATTGTAAATTTTGACAAACAAAAGTTCTTTATTATTACTATTACTTCCATTCATTCATTCTTATTACTAAATCAAGCCAAATGTATCAATTTAAGGAATAAAAATTACTAAATAACAGTTGGAATCATTGAATAACCAAGTTGGTGCAACTGTATAACCTACAAATTTCACATTTCTTCTACATATTACTAAATTAAGCGATTTTCAGACGATTTTATATGTAAATTTTGTTCATCAAAAGTTCATTCTTATCATAATTAATCCAAATTACAATGTACCTATAATAAAAGTTGGTACCACTGAACCACCAAAGTTGGCACTACTGCATAACCTCAAAATATCAAACATATCCCGATCAATCTAACATACATTTTAACTCCTATTAAATCACCGATAGACTCCTGTTCCCTCTAATCTAATCGAATAAAACAGCTATTTACGGGGACACGGGCAGCCCCCCGGCTCGTCATGAATAGATTTCCATTAAGCCGTAGAGGCCGCGGGGGGAGTCCCGGCATTAATTCCGGTTGGTTGACGTTATTATTCGCCGAATATTCCGGGGGTTTCGGCGTCGACGGAGCGAAAAATTATTTTGCGGGCGTTCCTCTCTCGCCGCATTGTTACAGTATAACACTGCATTATAAGGGTAGCATCTGGGACTTGTTAATCCCACGAAACGCTTTCACCATGTATGTTAGTGTATATATTTTCGGATGAAGCGAATAGGAGGTAGATATAGAAAAAATAATATATATGCGTATATACAGGGTGTATGCCGGTGGTAGAGACATTTTTCATGTTCTATCTGGATCCGAGAGATTTCCCACATTTTCCGGGACACCCTGTATAGGTAAAAATTAACAACCAATTAGAGAACAGGCCGGTACCAAATTAGATAACGCGTTGCATAAAAAGGCTTATTTGAAGATACCGAAACGCGTTATAAAAGAGCCGTAAAAAATTGAATTATAACCAAATGCCCGACGGTCCCACCTGTGGGTCGAGCGGAGAGGACTTCGTCTCTTATTCGTTTTTATTTTTTATATGGCCCGACTACTGGTTTTGTATAAAACGTGTCATTGCGTCCACTTTAATTTGAAAATACGGTTTACGAAAATTATTAATGATCCAGGCACCGGACCCAGCGGCGCACATTGAACTTTTTCTTCTAAAAACTTTGAAATTCGGGGTAAATTTGGACTGTCTAGAACGATTCGGAAAGCTTCAGGATGATCTGGAACGATTTGGACAGCTTCAGAATGAATTTGAATTAGTTTAGAACGCTTTAGAAAGGTTCAGGATAAATTTAGAATGCTTCTGGATGAGTTAGAGTCAACTTAGAGCAATTCTGAATGTTTCAGGGCGAGTTAGAACTGTTCAGAACAATGTAGAATGTTTCAGGATGAATTTGAATTAGTTTAGAGCAATTTAGGAAGTTTCAGGAAAAATATGAACTGTCCAGAACAATTTAAAAGGCTTCAGAACAATGTAGAATGCTTCAGGACGAGTTAGACTCAGTTTAGAGCAACTCAGAATGTTTCAGGATGAGTTAGAACTGTTCAGAACCATTTAGAAAACTTCAGGATAAATATAAACAGCTCAGAACAGTTTAAAATGCTTCAGAACAATATAGAATGCTTCAGGATGAGTTAGACTAAGTTTACATTAATTTGGAATGTTTCAGGGTGAGTTAGAACTGTTCAGAACCATTTAGAAAGCTTTAGGATAAATTTGAAGTGTCCAGAACAATATAGAATGATTCAGGATGCATTAGAATCAGTTTAGAGGAATGTAGTACGCTTCAGGGTGAGTTAGAACTGTAAAGGACACTTTAGACCACTTCATGAAGAATTAGAGCTGTTCAGAACGATTTAGATTAGCTTCATGATGAATTAAGACTGTCCAGAATAATTTAGGAAGCTTCAGGAAGAATTAGAAATGATCAGAAAAAATTAGAAAACTTTAGGATAGATTAGAACTATATCCAGAATGATTTTAGGAACTTCAGAATGTGCTAGAATCGCTCACAACCATTTAAAAGGATTCAGGTTGAATTAGAACTGTTTCAAACAAGTTAGAATACTTCAAGATGAATGAGAACTGTCCAGAGCAATATAGAACCCTTCAATATGAATTAGAACTGTCCAGAACTATTTAAAACAAATCAGGATGTCCGGGACAAGTTAGAACGCTTCAGAATGTACTAGAACTGTCCAAAACGATTCAAACTGGACTCTTTCTGAGGGTGAAACTTTAAACATTTAAATATCTTATTTATAAACAAATTTGGCTCCGTTTTTTTGGTGATTTTAGACGCTAATTTTCTCTCACAACTTTTAGAAACTCGATAAACTTCTAGTTACCGTATAGAATCACCTTCGATAGTTGGAAACGTCCGGTGCATTATCGAGAAAGGATTTATTACGGGATACTTACCTCACAATAAAATGAGTAACGAGCGAAAAAATTTATACACTGTTACAACATCGAATTGATGCCTATAAATTACCGGGCACTTCGTGAACATTAAACGCTTTCACAATCGATTCTTCTTTTTTTTTACTTCGTCTTTCGGCATTATTTATAATATATAAACATTCCAGTTTTACCAGTTTCTGGCGATAAATTACGAATCAAACAAACGCCACATCGGTATAACTTCAACAATATCAATAATAATAAGAAGTACTTTTTACACAAAAGGATAAATCTAGCGTGTAAAATATACTTAAGGCGATAAATTATCTCGGTTTATTTGCGTTGCATAATTATCGTAAATTAAATTGTCGAATTCCTTTTATTTTGATTTATCTCCCAGAAGCCGCATTTTTATTAGTAGAAGCCGGAATTCAACGCCTAGTCGATTTTTCTTTCGATTCTCCCGATTAATCGATTAATCGTTAGGAACACTCCCGTATGCAAATCGAGAGGGCAAGATGTTATTTTGCATTTTCTAATAAATACATACAAACTAAATGCGTGTGTATACAATTATAGCCTTATGATAAGGGCATGTAAATTGCTTTTATATTGGCAGTAAAATATGATTTACGACATAACGGTTAGGCTGTACAGCCAACCATCATTATTAATTTTTTTATATATTTCGTCAATAATATTTTTTCCAATTCTTAAAAAATGATAAATACTATATGTAGGTATTACATGTTAATTGCAAGATGTTATTAAAACGAACCAATTAACCCAGTATACGGGGGGCGATTGGTATGTTGTGTGGAACCAACTAGATTAGGTAAAATATACATAAAAATAAGCACTAATAATTCGAAGCTATGGGATATAGAGAATGGACTTTTTCGGAGGCCGGGGGCTCACCGACCGGCCGACATAGCTACCGTGGATTAAGCGGCCCTAAGCTGAATTTATTGGAACCCGTACAATGGCGACGACGTCGCCGAGACACCTCGTTCCTTCTGTGCTTCATTTGCGGGTCCACGGACATCGAACAGGACCGGAATGTTTATGGGATTTCATCTCCAACACCTATCGCATATGTTCCTATGATGCTACTATATATACAGGGTGTTTTGGTTATATAAGATGCAAAGAGCATCAAGAGCAACAACAACAGTAACAGCAAGAGAAATAGGAAAAGAAACTCAATTACTTTTTCTATACACCCTGTAGGTCAAAAACAATAAATTGATAACATCAGAATTAATTAGAATTGTTCAGTACGATTTAAAAAGCTTGAGGATGGAGTAGGACTGTTCAAATTAATTTAGGAAGCTTCCGGAAGAACTAAAACTGTCCAGACAAAGTTATAAAACTACAGGATGGATTAGAACTGTCCAGAATGATTTTAGAAGTTTCACAGAATGAGCTAGAACCGTTCACAACAATTTAAAATGATTCAGGTTGATTTAGAACTTTTCCAAACAAGCTAGAATGATTCAAGAAGAATGAGAACTGTTCAGAGCAAATTAGAACTCTTTATAATATGAATTAGAACTGTACAAAACAATTTAAAACAATTCAGGATGTCCAGAAAATGTTAGCAAGCTTCAAGATGAAGGAAAACTGTCAAGAACATTTTGATACTATTCAAAATGAAATAAAACTTTTCAGAAAAATTTAGAAAGTTTCAGGAAGAGATTGAACTGTTTATAACGCTTCCATGATGAATTGAAACTGTTTAGAATAATTTTGGGGGCTTAGGGAGAAACTTGAAATGTCCAGCAAAACTGTCCAGTTTATAGAACAATACAGAATACTTCAAGATGAATTAGAAAGTTTACAGCAATTTAGAACGCTTCAGGGTGAGTTAGAACTGTTCAGAACAATTTTGGGGGCTTTGGGAGAAATTTGAACCACCCAGTACAGTTTAAAATGCTTTAGAACAATGTAGAATGCATCAGGATTGATTAGAATCAATTTAGAGGAATTTAGAACGCTTCAGGGTGAGTTAGAATTGTTCAGAACAATTTTGGGGGCTTCGGGAGAAATTTGAACCACCCAGTACAGTTTAAAATGCTTTAGAACAATGTAGAATGCTTCAGGATTGATTAGAATCAATTTAGAGGAATTTAGAACGCTTCAGGGTGAGTTAGAACTGTTCAGAACAATTTTGGGGGCTTCGGGAGAAATTTGAACCGTACAGTACAGTTTAAAATGCTTTAGAACAATGTAGAATGCTTCAGGATTGATTAAAACCAATTTAGAGCAATTTAGAACGCTTCAAGGTGACTTAGAAGTATCCAGAGCAATTTAGGAAGCTTCAGTAAGAATTAGAATTATCCAGATTAATTTAAAACGATTCAGGATGAGTTAGAATATGAACTCTTTTCTTCTTGTAATGAGTTAGGTTTTGAGACACTCTGTATATACGGGTGTTACGATAACTGATTCAAACACGATTCAATACAATGAATTACAATTATTTTAATGTTGTGCAGATTACAAAAGTTGATAAAACATTATAGGGTTGTTGTTAAGTATCGTTCACGCAATCTCCATTGGGACTCTTTTATATTCGCATGTTTTATTACATGAAATTTTGTAAACCTATTCAGTAAATTATTTTTTTATTAAATAAGGGAATATTTCTTACTTTTTTGGTACCTACTTTTAAATTCTTCTTGTTATTTTAATTATTATTCCGATCGAAAATTTTTACAATTGATTTGACATAGCCGTGAATAAACATTAGCATATTTAATAAGAGAGGTGGTAGAGACAGGTAGAAAGGCATTATTAAAATTAGGCCCGCAAAAGTCGCGGCAATAAATAAACGTCGAAAAAACGTTAAGAGCGTGAAAACTGGCTCTCGACTGCGGCGAATCGAATCATTTTTAATAAAACGCATTCGATTTGTTTTTTTCCTCTTCGTATTCTCGTCTCAGATTTCACGAAATCGTTCCCGTCTCGTGAACAATTAATAACCAATTTCCAACACAAAAACGGGATATTTATAAGCATTAATTCTCGTTACGATTCCGTTCGGTGCACCGAAGGTTCGAATCGTAAACACAAAGTTCCAGTGAATCGTAAACAAATGGTTTCCTGAAAATTTTCCAAAGAGAAAGCTACGTAATCCTATTCTCCAGAAACGGCTTACAATGGCCGGTTAATATTCGAAATTTAGTATCGATAGGAGTAAAACTTCAATAAAATAGGAATTCAGATAGACCAGAAATATTCATTTTTCCAAAACTGAACCAGAAAAATTCAATAAACTTTGCAAACACATAGGCTAAAATATTGCAATATACCTAATTATTTCTTTTATTCTAAGGTTGTGAGTTAGGGATGGTTCACACAAGGGAGGTTTTCTAGATAACTATAATGTTGAGGGTGTAATGGCGAGAATATTGGAAAAATAATCAAAGGAAATAAAATATTTAATAAAATTTTTATTTATTTTATAATTTTTAAGGAACACTGGACTGTCTCATCAAGGATGTGAGTAAAGGGTGGCTCAAATAAGGGAGGATTTTTTTATATAACTAGCGCTAGTTTTGAGGGTTTAATGACCAGAATATCAAAAGTTTATCGAAGGAAATAAAAATATCAATAGAACAGGAATTTTTTAAGAATATAGCTAGACTTTTTCAAGGGTGTGAGTTAGGGGAGGCTCAAATAAAGAAGGGTTCGTATATAACTAGCCCTATTTTTTGAGAGTATAATAACCATAATATGAATAGATAATTCGAAGAAAATAAAACAAATCAATAAAACAGAATTTTTTAAGGATTACTAGTTAAAAGTTAGCACTATTTATAAAGAGAAAAGTTAAGTTAAAACGTACAAATTCTGCAGAAATAGAGGGTACTTTTTAAGACACTAATTAGTGAGTATTTATCCAGTTTATTTACACCAGTGGCGGAGACTTTAGTGCAAATTTTGATCTCCAATAAACTCTTGAGATAGCACGCTAATGGATTTATTTACACAACGACATTACTGGACATGATTTATTCGACCATATATCATTGTTCGGCACTCGTTCGCCTTCGTTACGGCTCCCTTTCTAACCGGGGATTTTCTGTTTACGCCGCCGTATATCTGCGACAATCGCCTTTTGTACCGTACTGGCTACTGGCCCGCTTGGACGTGAACGTGGGCGCGAGTATTTCCGGCAATCGCCCGGAGGAATCTCACTGCGGTGCAATCGTGACTAATTCCTCCGACACCGATACTAATTTATGCTGCTAGGGAGTTTGTTTGAGTCGGCGGTTGTTGCGCGAGCCACCCTGTATATATTAAAGAAATTTTCCCACAAATTGTGGCAGTATAATATTTAAATTATGCCTTTTTTAAGGAGCATAACAAAGTCGTATCTTGGAGTTTATTGCTTTGAAAAAAATGCCCGAATATAGGCGATGAACAAATCGAAGAGAAGACAATTCAGGGACAATTTAGGAATAATTAGAATTGCCCAGAACAATTTAAAACGCTTCAGGATGAGTTTAAAATGGTTCAAAAAAATATGGACTACTTCAGGATGAATTAGAATCATTTAGACCAAGTTAGAAACTTTCAAGAACTGTTTAGAACGCTTCAGGATTAAATTAGAACCGTTCAGAACGATTTAGAAAGCTTCAGGATGAATTAGGACGGTCCAGAACAATTTAGGAAACTTCCGCAAGAATTAGAACACTCCAGATAAAATTAGAAAACTACAAAATGGATTAGAACTGTCCAGAATGATTTTAGAAACTTCAGATTGAGATTGAGATTGAATCATTCACAACAATTTAAAACGATTCAGGTTGAATCAGAACTGTTCTACACAAGTCAGAATGCTCAAAGATTAATGAGAACTGCCCAGAGCAATTTAGAACTCTTCAATTCAAATTTGGACTGTCCAAACAATTTAAAACAATTCAGGATGTCCAGAAACAGTTAGAAAGCTTCAAGATGAAGGAAAACTGTCAAGAACATTTTGGAACTATTCCAAATGAAATAGTACTTTTCAGAACCATTTAGAAAGTGTCAGGAAGAGATAGAACTGTTCAGAACAATTTGTAACGCTTCAGGATGAGTTGGAACTGTTCAGAACAATTTTGAGGACTTTGGGAGAAATTTGAACTGTCCAAAACAATTTAGGAAGCTTCAGGATGAATTATAACTACCCAGAACAATTTATAACGATTCAGGATGAGTTATAACTGTTCAGGACAATTATGAGGACTTTGGGAGAAATTTGAACTGTCCAAAACAATTTAGGAAGCTTCAGGATGATTTGGAACTACCCAGAACAATTTATAACGCTTCAGGATGAGTTAGAACTGTTCAGGACAATTTTGAGGGCTTCGGGAGACATTTGAACTGTCTAGAACAATTTAGGAAGCTTCAGGATAAATTAGAACTACCCAGAACAATTTAAAACGCTTCATGATGAGTTAGAACTCAATCCAAGGACGACAATTTTGAGGGCTTCGGGAAAATTTTGAACTGTCCAGAACAATTTAGGAAGCTTCAGGATGAGTTAAAGAACTGTTCAGAACAATTGTTCTGCTATACTTCTATACTAATTTATGATGCTGTTAAGGATTTTTTAGCTCCACTTTGAATCGGTTCTTACCCTGTATATACATTTACGAAATTTTCCCACAAATTGTCGTAGTATAATATCTAAAATACGCCTCCTATAAGGCGCATAACAAAGTCGTATCTTGGAGTTTATTGCGTTTTGGAAAAAAAAATGCCCGAATAGGCGATGGACAAAGCGGCGAGATGAGGATGAATACACGAAGGAGCAGAAGAGGCCCGGGCTAACGAGAGAAGAAGCATTTTTCTTTCGACTGGTTCCTCTGCGGGCGCGCACGAACGCGCCGGAGAATTCCAATTTACATAAGTTCATAAAACGAGAATTTATCGCCGTCAAACTGGATTCGGTAGCAACATAAGGCGGCAATTTCTAACTGTATATTAATTACGGACGGACGTGATGAATATGTATGCCCGGTATTAATACCTTCGAAAGGATTCGAATTAATTAATCAAATCGGGCACTATACTATTTCTTTCTTTTTTTTGAATATCTACTGCAATTATTCATGTAGCAACTAAATTTTGCTAGCATTAAACAGCTTTCGAAAAAATTCTGTAATATTGGAAATATATAAGGAATTTCAGATTAATATGTCATAATTTTACCTTACATACCCTACCAATTCGGTAGGGACACAGTCCAATTCAGAGTTCCTTTTTAGATTGAGAAATCAAGGTGGACACCATGGTACTTACATAAGTACACATTATTCATGTAGTAACGAAATTTTGCTAGAATTGTACATGTTTTAAAACGATCTTGAGATATTGGAAATTTACCTATACAGTGAGAGTATATTTTAGAGAACTTTTACCAGACTTTATTTTAGAGACTTTACTTTTACTGTACAACAAACTAAACTTGAGGGAGAAAAAGTTTAATTTCTGGGACACCCCGTAAAAGATGTACTTTTTTCGTTATATTAGATACTTTTCAGTTGATTTATAAACGTTGTGTGACAAACGAGTAATAATTTAATGAAGCATAATTTAGGAAAAATGGCTAAAAACGAATTAGAATCGGGCGAAAGTCGGTCGAATTAATAGATTCGTTTCGATTTTAATTTATTTATTTTCGAACGTTTCGTAAAATTCTTGGGCTCATTTACATAACGTTTTTTTTCGTGCCTAAATTTCGAATAGTTGTCAGCTGTTAGGCGAAAATCCATTACAACTTTTTCCTGTTTTTTTAGATGTGCTTATTTCTTATCACTAAATTTTTACATAATGAAGAAAATGAAAAATTTTACCCTTCCATATATAGGGAAATTTATTATTCACCATCAGCATTAAATTTAGTAACTATTATTCCACTTTAATAGGACACCATTCTATTATAATTTTACACCTTCCATAGTCGAGATTCGAAATACCTATCCATTTTTTTTTTAGAAAAATGAAAACACCGTTTCCGTTTCAAAGTTATTGTTACCCCGGAATGAAGTGCCCTTTATCGCCTTTCAGTCAGCATCTCGACGAGAAGGGACTTTGGAAATCGCCTGAATTTATAGGGCGACTTCTTTTTTCTCCCAAAGGGTCGGAGATTCTTTATTTTTTTTTGTTGCCTTCGTCCTTTTCTCGACCCCGTCCTCTCCTTCCTCCATTCAATATAAAAATCTATAAAAAAATTATTTATCGCCCACTTCGGCTCGCTTGAATTAGCCCAGATAATTAAAAATCCTAATTTGGAGATGTACAAGGTGAGCCAAAAACTACAATGTTTGGGAAAAATATACAGGGTAGAAAAAATATGACAGAAGCAATAAGAACACAAAGTAAAATTCACCATAAAGTTTTTTGGGAAAAATATACAAGGTGACAATAGTGATAAGGTAATTTGTAGATGTACAGGGTGAGCCAAAAACTATAAGAATACAAAGTCAAATTCAACAAGTGGTAATATTTTTCATCTGAGAAGGTAACACATTTTTTGGGCCATACTGTATTGTGGAAAAATTATACAGTTTTTAAAAAACATGTCCTCGTATATAATATTGACTCACCTTCTATTTGTTGTTAAATACAATCAGGAATAATGGAATTTATGTACAATTTTGAAATGATTGTGTATATTTGAAATCTCGTGTTTCAAAATACGAGATATTATCAGTATAAGGTAAAACATCCATTATTATAAATCAGCCAATAAGCCATTTATTAAATAACATGTTTAGCTATTAAGCCGATGCAAATTACATATAATAAGTATGTTAATGTGTTTCGTACATAAATTAGCTAGACCTGATATCCGAATTGAAGAACCTCGACTAATTTATTTATCAAATTAACGCGTTTCATATAAAATTCCATTTAACAAATTAGCATGCCCATAAAAACTGTTAGAGCGTTAGCAAGAATCCCGATAGAAACTAAAAGTTATTGCGGCGATAAGCATAAATTTCGTTATATTTCAATTATCGATTCGAACTAGTAATGTTTCCATTAACTATTCAGCAAATTTCGATTATTATTAGGAACATATGGGGCCTAGAGAAGGTATTTTTTTAAACCAAAATTCGCCACCACTGTTGCCAATCGACTCTCTAAAACCTAATAACCCGCCGTAAATAACCTAATGGGTTGTTCGGGCTCGTATTAATTTTATCTAAAACGCTGGTATAACCATTTAACGGTGACATATGATACGACCTGCCGGTGATGAAACTAGAATAGAACGTATCTGCCTACTTCCTACATATCGAAACCGAAACCACTTATGCGCCGAGAATTTCTATTTACAGCCGCATATCCATTTGCAGTTAATTGATTTCTGATAAAAGCGGCGAATAAAATTACCGATAACCTAATTTTCATGTCTCGCTTCGTTAAAAGAGGTCTCGCTCGCTGCGCGAGCTCGACTTTAGGGATTGATGTTTGACAAGAAAGAAGGGTGTACAAAAATTGTTACTATCTCGAAAAGTAATTGAGATAGATGCATGCAGTTTGTTTTGTGTTGTAGAAAAATCAATTTTTTGCAATTTTTGAATAATTCAAAATATTCGAAAATCGCTTTATTTTTGAGAAAACATGGTGAAAACGCAATATTTTTGTAAAACTTTCTGAAAATGAATTTGTCATGAGAAACGACAGTGTACGGTTTTCAGAGGAGTTCTTAAGTACTCTTAAAGGGCATTTTTGTCCTGAAAAAAAAAACAGTTTTTCGCTATTTCGATCCTGAAGATGGTCCCTAATTCCGAAAATCGAAATCATATAAATAATCCAAACTGTAATATGTTCATTCACCATGAGACTCGCTACTTTTCCCCATCGAAAACGATGAATAAGCCATAAAAAATATTCAATCAATGAGTCAATCAATGTCGCTTCCAACTTTACTAGATATTAATATTTTTTACAGAAACGTTTTCAACAATTTTTCAAAATTAATATATAAACAAAATTACCATTTTCTTGCGAAAATTAATCGAGATAGAAGATCTGAAGAATTAAAATTTTTCGAAAATCGCTTTACTTTTGAGATATTTAAAAAAACAATATTTTTGCACAGCTTTCTGATAATGAATTTGTATGAGAAACGATGCAGTACGGTTTTTAGAGGAGTTAGGGAGCATTTTGGGCGAAGAATTTTTGAAGGAAAATTTTGAAAGAAACCGTTTTTTGCTAATTTGACCCTGAAGATGGCATAACGAAAATCGAAACGTCGATTTTCCAATGCACTGTGCTACATAAGCCTCACTATTTTTCTTCATCCAAAACGATGAATTAAATCAGCCATAAAAAAATCTCCAATCAATGAGTCAGTAAATCCCACCTCCAGCCTTATTATTACATGAAATAATTTTTAATTGAAAAGGTGGCAACAATTGACAAAAACCTATCTATAGTCTGTTTTACTTTACTTAAAATGCTACAGTATAGAGAAAATGACAAAGAAAAACGAAAATTATTATACAACATATTAATAGTCAAAAATAAATCTCCTCCCTTAACGCACCCCAAAACCTCATCTCCTCCTAAATAAAACAATGCCATTCGACGCAGAGAATATACAAATACACCGCTACCAACTGCTCATCAACGTCACCCGTCTCTCCCCATTCTTTTTATCCTTTTGTTGACAGGACAACTGACAAAAAAATCGTTGCAGCTGGTGGTTCCTCGACGGTGGGGGCGCTGCCGGTCGCCGTCGCGACGCGCCTGCGCCAGACGAGCGGGCGTGCCCGCTTTCCCCCGTGTGGAAGGGGCCCCCGGCAGGCCCGGCCCACCTGTATAATCATTGGCAACCCCGCTTCCGAGCTGAGCCTACTCGATAATGAACAAGGCGAAAGCGTAACCTACTGCGATTTCGGTTTTTATTAATACAGGGTATTCCCCAAGTAATAGCTTCAGTCCTGACAAGGTAAAGGCCACAGAAGAGTTTGGTTCAGGTGTGCAACATAAATTGAATAAACTCCCTATATTTTATTCTACCCTACAAACATGCACTCTATGTCGTTTATTATTATTATTATATCGTATATTATAAACATCCTGTATATTCACATACTAGCTTGATGTACAAAATGAACAGTTACTGTCACTTGGCAATTTTGACGTTGACATTTGACAGTTGTACGTGACATTTAAAAAATGAACTTCCGACTCGTGACGCACATGTTCCGTGTCACAAATAGTGTCCCATATATTATACGCAGCGGGGTGTGGGATCTTTTCACGCTCTTTTCTTTCGGGAGAATTGAAAGATTATAACCCCCCTCGGGTGCATATGTATAAATTTTAATCCACGCCAACTATAATTATCGTATATGCATTTCGTTCGGATTGCTCCTTTTATGATAATTATAAAGTGTTTTATGATATTGCTATATGGGGGGTTACCCGATGGGAAACAAGGAAATATACAGGGTGAATCGCTTAAAAACTGATACTTGGTACAGAGCTTAAAATGTGACAAACTTTATAGGTTGTATTCCTGGAGAAGTTAAAGGCCACATCTCTTCTTAAGGATTAAATTCGAGTTCAAAACTCATTTTCTTAATCAAACATTGTTACGATAAGTTCGTAATAAACCTACCCCATAACAGTAGGAATCTCTCGATCAAAATAATTGGGTAGATATATATTAATAATTTTACAGCGAGTTGATTAGAGATCCCCGGCGCAGGATGTCCTTTAAGGATTAAATCGGCGAAATTCTCTCGTTATATACAAACGTTTTAATGGCCGCGACGCGTTTTTATCTCACAACGATTACCTCAATTAAAAATCGCGTTTCTATGCGGCCATATCTAATTAAGCGACATCATCAGAAAGCGCTGCTGTTGATTTTATTATTTTAATATCCTTCTACCGGCGCGGATAAAGGTGCAACAGCACGATAAAAATCTGGATTGCGATTAAAAAACTATACGCCGGGTAGATAATTAAAATGGATTCGATAGCTGTAAATGTATTGTATATTGTATGCCCCTCGTATATCAAATTTTCTAGAAATTGTGGTAATTTAGTGATAATCCAATTTTGTTATGCGTGCGGAGATAAAAAGATTCTTATTAATCAACAATTGTCGGTTTTTATGTTGCCTACTCGTTTCTATATGTAGAAGAGGACTCGCTCGACTGGAAATTGAAGTTTGAAAAGTAAGAAGGGTGAGAAAAATTACCATTATCTCGAAAAGTAATTGACATAGAAGCATGCAGTTTGTTTTGTTTTGTAGAAAAAACAATTTTCTGCAATTTTTGAAAAATTCAAAATATTCGAAAATCGCTTCATTCTTGAGATAACATGGTGAAAAAACAATATTTTGTAGAACTTTCTGAAAATGAATTTGTCATCATGAGAAGCGACAGTGTACGGTTTTTAGATGAGTTCTTAAAGTACTATTTAAGAGAGCATTTTTGTCCTGAAAAAAGAACAGTTTTTCGCTAATTCGAACCTGAAGATGGTCCCTAATTCCGAAAATCGAAACGTAAATATTCCGCACCAACGTAATATGCTCATTCACATAAGATTCGCTACTTTTCCCCCATCGAAAATGACGAATTATATCCGTAAAAAATGTTCAATCAATGAGTCAATCAATGTCGCTTCCAACTTTACTAGATATTAATTTTTTTTACAGAAAAGTTGGCAACATTTTTTTAAAATTAAGTAAACAAAATTACCATTTTCTCGAAAATTAATCGAGATGGAAGCATGCGGTTTGTTTTAATTTGTAGAAAAAACGTTTCTCTACAATTTCTGAAGAATTAAAAAATTTCGAAAATCGCTTTACTTTTGAGATATTTAAAAAAACAATATTTTTGTACCAGTTTTCTGATAATGAATTTGTCATGAGAAACGATTCAGTACGGTTTTTAAAGGAGTTTGGAAGCATTTTGGAAGAAGAATTTTTGAAGAAAAACTTTGAAAAAACCGTTTTTTGCTAGTTTGACCCTGAAGATGGTATTTTCGAAAATCGAAACTCGAAACGTCGATTTTCGCATATACATTTACATAAGACACTCACTATTTCACCTATAGGTACCTAACGATGAATTAAATCAGCCGTAAAAAAATCTCCAATGAGTGAATCAGTCATCACTTTTCCAACTCTATTATTATTATGGGGATCCATTTTTTAACGATAAGTTGGCAACAATATTAAAGATTACTGTTATGTCTGTTTTACTTGACTATGCTAGAATATAGAAAATTATTACACAACATAATAATACTATAGTCAAACATTAATCCCTCCTCATCAAAAGCCTCTCGTATATAGAGTTTAACAAAATTTCTATAGAAATTGGTAGCTATAAAAACAAATCCAGACAACAGGGAGCCTCCACTAATAGTTGTCTCATTATTAATCTTCCGCGAACTCCCAAATCCCTCTACCTGGGCTATACAAAAATTACGCAAAAACCCCAACAATATTACCCAAATATTGGTTATTTCAATACTCGTATAATACCGCAATTACGGGAATTATAAGACCGCCGGTATTTCCATTTACCTGTAAACCTACCCCTTCGTCGTCGTCTCGTCCTAACAAGTTTTAAAACGGCATCAAAAATTGCACGGCAAGTGCTCGAAAACCGATCGGCGATCGATTGTATTTATAAGGAGGTTAAACGAGTAATCGCGACGTAAGCTGGATAATCATAGAAAATCCGGGCTGGTGCCGGAAAAAAGAGGAGCTTATGAGCAGTTTTTAAAAGAGCAGAGACGCGGCAAACAAATAGGTTTTCGCACGGCGGCCGGAATGCCTCTACGCACGCCCCGGTTTTGTGTATTTTTTTGTTACGTTAGATTATGCTCAGTTTATCCCGATTATCCTAGATTAGAGCTGTATTTATTTTGGATGGGCAATCGAACGAGATTCTGCGAGCTTTGACGATTAATTAGGCGGTTTTACATCATATGTACTACCTGCCGGGATTAAATTTTACGCAAGCGAAATTGCAGGATGCATAAGGATTTTGATTTTTAGTGCCATGGTTATATGGGGGGATTTTAAAGAGTCAAGATTACTAATTATTTCGTCAATTTAAAACTAATTAGATGTTGCAGTTTTCGATGAATTCAAAAACAAATTTAACATACAGGGTGTTTCAAAATTATGGGATAAAACTTCTAGGGATTATTCAGGGCAACGAAAGATTTGAGTATAAGCTTTTTGAAGCAAAAAGAATCCTCATTATTTTAAAAAATCTTCATTAGAAAAAGATGTTTGTTATTGAAAAATTTCCATTTAGGACTGTCAATTTGACTTATTTTTAACACACGCAATGTTGTCAGATTGCTAATTTAATAAGTTGACTTAGGTATAAATTACAAGAATAGTAAATGTTGCCTGGTACATATACAGGGAGACCCACAAAGATTGGAAAACGGTCGAATATCATTTAAATTTCAAGCCTAATTCTAAAATCAAAAAACACGTATCCAATCTTTTTTCAAAAGCTTGGAAGTGGGGTGCAACTTTTAAAAGTTAATGATGGAAACCCCTATTTTTTATTGCAAATTCGGAAAACTGGCATCAAACTAGACAAGTTTTGTAAGAAAAATGATAAAATTTCGAAAATTTTATCGACTCAATCAGTGCATAGACAATGGCGGCCGTCATTTGATAGATGCAATTTTTAAAAGTACCTGAAAAAAATTTTATGAAGTGATTTATTAGGGGATAAAAGAATTATACCGATATCTACAATAGTTTCATTTTTATTAACCTATCAAAAAAGTAAGTTTCTCTGCCACTACCTGCACAATATGGCAACGCTGTCAAGTAAATTTACTATTGCTATACCACCAATATACCACCTTTTTCTTGATTAATTTGTATGTATTATAATTTATTACCAATTCCCCCTATTTTTTCATACTTTTAAAATCCCAAAACGCAAATTTTTACAACAAAAAACCCAATTTTACCCCTATTATTATTTATTTATACAGAGTGTATCGATTATACAGGATGATTATATCCCAAAACAGGATTGATTTTGGCTATAATATAGCTACAAAGAGCCTAACATTTGCGGTTTAGACACTTAGGCAAACTTAATGCGCAATCATTTGCCAGTTTAAACCCCTAACGACAACCGATCATCGGCAATATCGGCGAATGATCGGCCCGAAAAAACCACTCCCCAGGTAACCACCACCGAAAACTGCATACTCTCACGTAAATAATTGGCAACCGCCGGCCGCCCCCCCGCCCCTAAGGGCCGATTCGAGCCACCCTTCCGAGCATCCCCGTCGCCTACCTACGGCTAGCCCACGACAGTCAGTTTATCGATATCTGGTCGACCGGGCGGGTCGATACCATCGGCTTATCTACCATCGTGTTATCGAGCAAAAATCCACTTTGTTTTAGTTCGTGTCGTTGCAAAAAAGGTGCCCTAAACACACCAAATACTACTCGTTTTCGCCGCTGTAAAGACATGCATTTGTTCAACAACAGATTCAACGAGGGCGGTTTGGGTAGCATCGCTACCCCTAATCACAGTGAAGTGGTGTCGAATACTAGTGAAGTTGATAATCGACTCGGTGATCCCAGTTTGGCCGATTTACCCCACGATACCGACAAAATAATGAGCTTGGAAGGCGCAGGAGACTCCAGTGAAGTGCACAGCATGTCGAATTCCGTGGAGGAAGTTGTACCTAATTTGCCTACGGGCAGCGGGATATCGCAGCAGGATTATCCGGCGGGATCCAGCAGCGGTATGCAGGAGTTACCCGGTGGCAGTGGAATGCATGCGCATCATCCACATGGTGCAATGGCGAATGTACCAGGAGGATATTTAAATTTACCAGGGGGTAGTAGGCACCAGCATGTACCGCCTGGTGGGATCCAGGCGGCTGATGCCTATCAGGCATATCGTAAGTTTGTTGATTTTTATACATAGGGGATGTTCGTGGGTGGATTTTTTACTTAGAAAAGTATGCGCTAAATTCGGGAATTATGCGCTAAATTCGGGAATTATGCGCTAAACGCGGGAATTATGCGCTAAATGCGGGAATTATGCGCTAAATACGGGAATTATGCGCTACATACGGGAATTATGCGCTAAATACGGGAATTATGCACATAAATACGGGAATTATGCGCTAAATACGGGAATTATGCACATAAATACGGGAATTATGCACATAAATACGGGAATTATGCACATAAATACGGGAATTATGCACATAAATACGGGAATTATGCACATAAATACGGGAATTATGCACATAAATACGGGAATTATGCACATAAATACGGGAATTACGATGCGCTAAATTCGGGAATTATGCGCTCTATGTGAGAATTATGCGTTGATGAGACCAACTGGTCACCTTCTTGCAAAAAAATTGAGGTATTGAGTAAATAATTTATGCGTTAATGAGACTAAATATTCACCTTCTTGCAGAAAGGAGGTTTTGGGTAGAGAAATTGTGCGCTCTATATGAAAATAATGCGCTAATGAGACAGGAAATTAATCTACTTGCAAGAAAGGAGGTTTTGAGTAAAGGAATTATGGGCCTCTATATGGAAATGATACATTAATGAGACCTTCCTGAAAAATTGAGTAAAGAAATTATGCGCTAATGAGACTAAATGTTCATCAGCTTACAAAAGGTATATTGAGTAGAAATATGCGCTCTATATGAAAATTATGCGCTAATGAGGCAAGAAAGGAGGTATTGAATGAAGAACTTATGCGCTAATTCTTCTATTATACAGGGTGTTTCTTAATGTCATGCAAATATTTAAGGGGGTGATTCTTGGACCCATTTTAAGGAATAAACTTCATATGAATCTATGCCATAAGAGTATTTTTTATTTCCAACAGTGGCGTCCGTACTGGATTACTAATTTTTGAAGGAAGAAGTGGTACGCCACTGTTTTCTCTTAAAATACAAATTTTCCCATTTCAATTTAGAACAATTTTGATTTCTTGACCCACCTTAAATATTAGCATGTATAGGTACTACAAATCATGCGCTAAACTCCTTTGAGTTACTACATCTTTCCAGATGTATTGCAGTGCAAAAATCGCATATTAGCGCATAATTTTTCTGCCCATTTTAATTCATAAGAACCCAAATTGAAGCTGGAGTCTTCATCTCTAACTCTAACTAGCTCTTCCTAAGAAATACTTCTTTGCAAAATAGCAATGAATTACCACATAACCAATAAACTCCTTCCATCCATTTTAATGCTAGAGCGAACATTTTTTAAACGCATTGACCAGGTATACGCTGAATTTTTACCTATGCCCTATTGTGTTTGGCATACCTGGTGTACGCAGATAACGTCACTTGTGTTTTTCCGACAACTGGGTGTTTATTTGGATTACTTCGGGGCACTTGTTAAATTTCCGCACGGCTACCTCTTCCCGGTAAAGATTAGAAAACTAACTAATACCAGTATTTTGTCGCACTAAAACGTCGGTGGAATACTGTAGACTTCAAACGACATTCGAAATATAAAAAGAACTCTAATCCTCTATCTCCAGAAAACCCATCAACAATATATACACACACACACCGGCGAATTTAAAGGAACAGTTAGTAAATGTAATTTGTTTCTATATTTTATTGTCGTATGTGGTCTAATATCTAGGTAGATATTAGATAAATCTGGTAGATATTCCAAGTCATAATTAAAGTCAATATTTAATAACAGAATTGCATTGATTGAGGAATGAGAGCGATTGCCTCAACAATTTATCTATGGCCTCATCAGAAGTATGGGAAGATGAATGATTGTACTTGTAAGGGCTCATTGAAGGAACACACAGTATTGAAACAAAATTATTGTACATACTTACATTTTGAACTTATTTTAATAATTAAATTCATTTTTCCTTTGATTTCAATACCGTTTGTTCAATTCTGTTTAATGTAATTGTTATCTATTAAATACACTTTAATTATGACTTGGAACAACGTCTGTCAAGCTGGCAAAGTGATATGAGCAGAATCAAAAAACGACATATGGGGAATTTTTTGCTAATTATTTGCTAATTATTTGCCATATTTTCGATTTTTTTGCTCAAGTACTTTTCCGGAAAATGATGTACATGCTAGCTTGACGTCAAGCTGGCATGTAATTTTGAACCCTTTACTATTTTCAAAAAATTATTACATGGGATTTTTTTGCTAATTATTTGCTAATGATTTGTCATATTTTCGATTTTTTTGCTCAAGTAGTTTTGCTCAAGTGCTTGCCGTCCAGAGCTAGCATGTACATCAATTTCCGGAAAACTACTTGAGCAAAAAAATCGAAAATATGACAAATCATTAGCAAATAATTAGCAAAAAAATCCCATGTAATAATTTTTTGAAAATAGTAAAGGGTTCAAAACTACATGCCAGCTTGCCGTCCAGAGCTAGCATGTACATCAATTTCCGGAAAACTACTTGAGCAAAAAAATCGAAAATATGGCAAATCATTAGCAAATAATTAGCAAAAAAATCCCATGTAATAATTTTTTGAAAATAGTAAAGGGTTCAAAATTACATGCCAGCTTGACGTCAAGCTAGCATGTACATCATTTTCCGGAAAAGTACTTGAGCAAAAAAATCGAAAATATGGCAAATAATTAGCAAATAATTAGCAAAAAATTCCCCATATGTCGTTTTTTGATTCTGCTCATATCACTTTGCCAGCTTGACAGACGTCTTGGAACATGGAAATCTACCTAGATATACCTAAGCCATAAGACAATAGAAATAAATTAGATTTACTAACAGTTCCTCTAAATTAACAGCTATGTGATGTAGATATCTACACATATTAACCAAGAAAATGTTTGTTCTGTTACAGTGAAGCTATCCAGCATCAAGACGACTCCCTTACCGGGCGAAGAACCAAGCGGGTACGGCGCGGCGGCGGCGGGCGCGGGCGGTCTGTTCACCCACATGAACATGGCCGGGTACCTCAAGACGCCCGCGGGACCCCACGGACACTTCCCGTCGCATCCCAGCCTCGGCTCCGGCTTGGCCGGCATGTCCATGCCCGGACTGGGGCCGTTCGGGCTCACCCATCCCCTCGAGCCGGTGCCCTTTCCGCAAGGTATTTATTTATTTCATTATCATTATCGTAGATTATACTTCTGCGTTTCTTCTATACTAAATTAGTCCACGATTACTTATACATGTGCTTTATATGAGAATTATGCGCGTTTTATGCAAATTATGCTTTCTGGATGAGAATTTTGCGCTCTGGATTAGAATTATGAGCCCGTCAGGATAAGAATTATGGGACCAGGATGATAATTATGAGCCCATCAGGATGAGAATTGTGGCCTCAGGATGAGAATTATGGGCCCATCGGGATGAGAATTATGATGCCCATCGGGATAAGAATTATGATGCCCATCATGATGAGAATTGTGGCCTCAGGATGAGAATTATGAGCCCATCGGGATGAGAATTATGAGCCCATCGGGATGAGAATTATGATGCCCATCGGGATAAGAATTATGATGCCCATCATGATGAGAATTGTGGCCTCAGGATGAGAATTATGAGCCCATCGGGATGAGAATTATGAGCCCATCGGGATGAGAATTATGAGCCCATCGGGATGAGAATTATGAGCCCATCGGGATGAGAATTATGGTGCCCATCATGATGAGAATTGTGGACTCGGGATGAGAATTGTGGCCTCAGGATGAGAATTATGATTCCCATCATGGTGAGAATTATGGGGTCCTGACGAGAATTATGGGGTCATGATTCATGATGAGAATTATGAGCCCATCATGATGAGAATTATGAGCCCATCATGATGAGAATTGTGGACTCAGGATGATAATTATGGGATCAATATGAGAATTATGAGTTCATTAGGATGAGAATTATGCGTCCTAGATAAGAATTATGCACTCCGTTTGAGAATTATTATGCTCCCAGGGTAAGAATTATGGACCCAGGACAAGAATAATGGTCCCAGGTCCCAGGACGAGAATTATGAACCCACAGGATGAGAATTGTGCGTTCTGGATGAGAATTATTGACTCTTTATGCAAATTATGCTCTCTGGATGAGAATTATGCCGCCTATAAGAAAATTTTGACAACATGATGATGAGAATTATGCAATCTGGATGAAAATTACTCAATCTGGATGATATCTGGATATCTGGATGAGAATTATGTCCCCTATAAGAAAATTTTTCCCATCTGGATGAGAATTATGCCCTCTATAAGACAATTTTGACAAAATGATGATGAGAATTATGCATTCTGGATGAGAATTATTGACTCTTTATGCAAATTATGCTATCTGGATGAGAATTATGCCGTCTGTAAGAACATTTTGACAACATGATGATGAAAATTATATGCAATCTGGATGAAAATTATTCAATCTGGATGAAAATTATTCAATCTGGATGAGAATTATGCATTCTGGATGAGAATTATTGACTCTTTATGCAAATTACGCGCTCTGGATGAGACTTATTCCTCTCTATGAAAATGTTGCTCATCAGGATGATATAATTATGCATTCTGCATGAGATTTATGCACTCTTTATACAAATTATGCGTTCTGGATGAGAATTATGCGCCCTATAAGAAAATTATGCGCTCTATATACTATAGATACAAAATAATTTAACCAAGTACCAATAACGCATAACTACCCTACATATTCCGTTATAAATTGGAAAAAATATCCGATTCCAGGGAAGCCCGTTCGCGTCGGGAACGCGGTGTAATTTTCGCCCTGCACTTTAGGGCTTTTGCCGTATCGTGTGCCGCGACCCCGGCATCGATTCTCCGCTGGAAATTTACCTACTTAACACGTCGGCCGCTAATTCGAATACAGCGCGAGCGGGAGGCGAAAGTGTGCCCCGTTCGCCTCCCGTGTATCTAACCCCCCGGGATTTCGGGCGCGAATAAGGCGAAGGACAAACAAGAGGAAGGCGAGCGGCACGTGCGAGCCGCCCCCGAGATATGGCCCGGAAGGTGTTAATTGAAAACAAACCGAATATATACGCGAATTCATTATACGCCTATCTACCCTCTCAGGTTTAATTATGATGCGCTCTTGTAGAATATCGGAGGTTTCGACTTGTTGTTCAATACCGGAAGAATGTGTAGCGTATAAATGTTTATATAGAAATTATGCGCTAATTATTATTCCATTAGCGCATATATGGAGCAAGATTTTTAAAATAGGGTTTGTGTGCATACAGGTTAAATTAGTTTGTCTTGAGGTGTTTCGAAAAGAAGTTTATGTATAAATTATGCGCTCAATTAGACGCGATTTTCAGGCTATTTAAAAATAAATACAACGGCTTCAATTTGACTTAAAAGTATAATTCATGATTCGGTTACTCAAGGAATATAGCGCATAATTTCTCTTTTATAATGGCATATTTAGCGCACAATTCTCATATGGAGCAAGATTTTTAAAATAGGGTTTATTTATAGTATAGGTAAAATTAGTTTGTTTTGAGGTGTGTATCGAAAAGATTATTGAATATCGAAGTTTATGTATAAATTATGCGCTCAATAGACGCAATTTTAAGCCTATATTTAAAGATAAATAGGTATTGAGCAGCATTAATTTGACTTAAAAATATAATTTAAGATGTTCATCAGTTACTCAAGGGATACTTATAGCACATAATTTCTCTTGTATTTTTAGCGTATTTAGCGCACAATTCTCATAAGGAGCGAGATTTTTAAAATAGGGCTTGTGTGTATACAAGGTGTTATTTAATAACATGCTAATACTTAAGAGGGTGATTCTTGGGCCCATTTTAAGAAAAAAACTTCATATAAACCTATGTCCTAAACTTCTTAACTTTTGAGATACGGGGTATTAAAGTTTTAAGAAAAAAAAACAATTCTGTACTGTCATTTTCATACCACTTTAAATATTTTGATGAAATTTTTATTTCTAACAGTGGCGTCCCTACTGGACTCAGACTAGATAAAAAAAGTGATACGCCACTGCTATCTCTTAAAATCAAAATTATTTTTCGAATTCTCGTTCAATTTAGAACAAATTCGATTTCTTGACTTTTTTTCGTACAACTCACCGTTTCGCAAAAAAAATAAATTCATTCATTTGCATCTCCCTGGACCTGGACGAATGACAACCAAAAACGATTTATCTAACTCTGAACAATAATTTATTTAAGCGGATAACTTTTAAATGTTGAAATTATGAAATTAAAGTAAAATAAAGAAATAATTTAAATCAGGTGTTGGAAATGTCCGCCGAAAGTAGTATGAAAATGACAGTAAAAAATTGTTTTTTTTTCTTAAAACTTTAATACCCCGTATCTCAAAAGTTAAGAAGTTTAGGACATAGGTTTATATGAAGTTTTTTTCTTAAAATGGGTCCAAGAATCACCCCCTTAAGTATTAGCATGTTATTAAATAACACCCTGTATGTAAAATTAGTTGTTTTGAGGTGTGTACCGAAAAGAGTATTTGAATATCGAAATACATGTATTAATTATGCGCTCAATAGACGCAATTTTAAGGCTATTTAAAGATAGGAACAGCAGCTTTAATTTGACTTAAAATATAATTCAAGATGATCAGTTACTCAAGGGATATAGCGCATAATTTCTCTTTTATAATGGCATATTTAGCGCATAATTTCTTTACTCATTTTACTTTTTTGAAAGAACATTAACTTGCAATCTCATTAGCGCATAATTTTCATATATTGAGCGCATAATTTCCACATATTGCGCATAATTGTGTACTCTTCTTGATTGGCTACGACTATTATTGATAGTAAGAGTTTCATATTTACATACGAACTAACCTCACATGTGTACCGGGAGCTGTTACATATATTGCTTTCCCATGTAATTTAGCGCCTCTAGTGTTTGAACAAGGCGATACTGTGCCGATATGTTTGCGAAGAGGGCGAGCCCCGTCGGGTAATAAAGACTCGTCGATGGCCCGACGCCTGTTCGCTACTTAAATTAATTCTGGTAAATATTTCGAAGTAAAACCGCGAATTTCCACTACCTGAGAGGATACAAAACGAACAAGCTCGACGAAGAAAAAAAAGGCTTTTATGCCGTGCACCTGGACCAGAAATATCTCTAATTTTAAATCCAAATAACGCATTTATCATCGGCCGGCCGACGTAAATTCGGTAATTTGCATCCCAATTTGTTTCCAGTAGCCGGGGAGCGCAAGACGGACGGAAAAAAAGAGAATACTAATAAAAAATCGTAAAAATAACTTAACAAATCATCGAAATTATATTCGGAGTCGGTGTTTCTCATAGGCGCGAGAGAGCAAAGGATAAATTACGACCGGATCAGGAATTTCTCTATACAAAAATACATCCAATACCAGTAGCACCTTAATAGCCATAGCGTGAAAAATTATTAATATTACACACTTTAGGCCCGGTTGTAGATGTCACAGTTGAACGTCAGTTCAACTAAACTGCGTGTCAACTTTGAACCGAGTTTTTGTTGTAGAGGACAAGATCAACATTAGTTTGGTTGAACGCCGTTCAGGTCATGTTGGCTGCACTGTGAAATGTAATGTCACATGCCAAAATTTATAATTTATATTTGAACGTTGGCAATGTTGATTCTATTTTGATGTCGTCTATTTATTATCTACAAAAATTCGATCAAAACTTGGTGAGGGGATGATTACGTATGTATAAATGTGGCATTAAAACTGCATAGTATAGCGATGAAAATCTCGGGGAAAGTTTTCCGGCGATTCCGGGAAATTGCGTTCGAATCGCGATCGGGCGGCAAACCGAGCGGCAGGATGGAATAATGAAGGCGCGAGTTTCCATGGGAAGCTACCCAGCTGGTTAATAAACGTCCTTACGGGGGTGTCGAATTCAATCGGCGATGTTTTATTGGGACATTTCGAGCGTACACCGAGGGGAAAGCTAACTCGTTAATATTATGTGTGATTTTTTTTCCTTTTGTTGAAGTAGAGATTTGGGGTAAATATTTCAGAAATATTATTTCATATAAGATAAATTTTGAGTGTGTTATATCAATAGTTTAGAATTGTTGTAGGTTGTGACGTAATAACTAAATTAAATTGAACACACTATAAGTAAATCTTCCAATGTCTGTATAAAGTACGCTCAAGAGAATCAAGTGGTGACATCACAAGATTAATTCGTGAAAACACTATAAGAATATTTGAATTCTCATCATAGATTGTGCACATTTAATTGAACATACTGATATGCTAAATTTAAATTTGTGAGTAAATCTTCAAAAAAACTGTAAAGTACGCTCAAGAGAATCAAGTGGTGACATCACAAAATTAATTCTTGAATACACTATAAGAATATTTGAATTCTCATCATAGATTGTGCCACATTTAATTAAACATACTGATATGATAAATTCAAATTTGTAAGTAAATCTTCAAAAAAACTGTATAAAGTACGCTCAAGAGAATCAAGTGGTGACGTCACAAAATTAATTCTTGAATACACTATAAGAATATTTAAATTCTCATAGATTGTGCCACATTTAATTAAACATACTGATATGCTAAATTTAAATTTGTAAGTAAATCTTCAAAAAAACTGTATAAAGTACGCTCAAGAGAATCAAGTGGTGACATCACAAAATTAATTCTTGAATACACTATAAGAATATTTAAATTCTCATAGATTGTGCCACATTTAATTAAACATACTGATATGCTAAATTTAAATTTGTAAGTAAATCTTCAAAAAAACTGTATAAAGTACGCTCAAGAGAATCAAGTGGTGACATAACAAAATTAATTCTTGAATACACTATAAGAATATTTGAATTCTCATCATAGATTGTGCCACATTTAATTAAACATACTGATATGATAAATTCAAATTTGTAAGTAAATCTTCAAAAAAACTGTATAAAGTACGCTCAAGAGAATCAAGTGGTGACGTCACAAAATTAATTCTTGAATACACTATAAGAATATTTAAATTCTCATAGATTGTGCCACATTTAATTAAACATACTGATATGCTAAATTTAAATTTGTAAGTAAATCTTCAAAAAAACTGTATAAAGTACGCTCAAGAGAATCAAGTGGTGACATCACAAAATTAATTCTTGAATACACTATAAGAATATTTGAATTCTCATAGATTGTGCACATTTAATTGAACATACTGATATGCAAAATTCAAATTTATAAGTAAACCTTCAAAAATCTGTATAAAGTACGCTCAAGAGAATCAAGTGGTGACATCACAAAATTAATTCTTGAATACCTACATTAATTATATGCATAGTTTAATTCTCATAAATAGTGACGTCATTACAGCTTTTAATCGAACGTAGCATACATGAAAAAAATTAAACACCTTCATTATACGCAATAAATTCGCCATAGCGAGAAGAAACAAAATAAAAAACAATTAGTCCGATATAAATACAATCTACCTTTCGAAGGATCGTTTTTTTGGCATTGTAGCTTTTCGGAAAAAGGCCGGAAAATTCGCTTTAAATTCGCGACGAGCCGCGAGTGTATATATCCAACGCAGAGCGAAGGGAGAGCGCGGCCGGGAAGCTGCGTGTATCCCAGAAAGGGTCGCCATGGCGACGGACGAAAACCGCCCAACCACCCCGGTAATCGGCTCAGGATCCCGAACGCAACTCTCAGCGCGGTCCCGAGTCTCTTCAACTTTTTCGAGAGTTCCGAGCCGACGGGCACGTCGACGAAGATGATGATGATGGCTATACGACGACGATGCTTATACTATACGTGCATTCGGGATGATATTAAATGTACATACGGGGTGGCTCAAAGATGATAAAAAATGATACAACTTGGTCCTAAGCGAGGCATGACGTCACGATAGGTTTTTAATAAACATTGTATACCCATGAAATAAAGCAATTTATTTGAAACTCTGAAACTAGATGCACTTTATATGTATAAAAAATGCAAGTTATCATACGATACAACCATCTTAATTAACTCATGACGTCACAATCGATTTACACCAATCACAGTATAGCTACAAAAATTTCAAAATACCTTTTTTCTAATAACAATTTTCGTATCTAATAAACATGTAGGTAATAGTTTGCTCTACGCTATATATTGTTACAACAGTTTAGAAATCACGTATGGCGTTGGAAGCTAAAGAGCATGCAGCCAAAGCAAACAATTAGGGAGAAAAGCGAGTCGTGGGGAAAGCGCTAAACGAGTCAACAAACTTTTAATTGATCGTTTTATTTTTGGGGACGAAAAAAACAACGTTGCACATGCGATTTCTCATCGCCTATATACCTACCATTAGCCTATAGCGAGAGAGTTAATTGGTGTTTGGCGAGAGAATTCAATTAGTTGTAAAGCTAACTGGCTATAGCATTAATTCCAGTTTATTCCTATTTTGCAGGCGTGAATCCGAGAAAGCAGCGCCGAGAACGTACGACGTTCACTCGCGCCCAGCTCGACGTCCTGGAGGCCCTCTTCGGCAAGACCAGGTATCCCGACATATTCATGAGGGAGGAGGTGGCTTTGAAAATCAACCTTCCCGAATCCAGAGTCCAGGTAAATAATCATTAAATTATTATTAAAACTGTTAATTTGTCGGGAAATATGATCAATTCGTTTTGATGATCATCCAGAGAAATTGGGCGATTGAATTAGGTGATGAATTAATAAGAAAAATGGTTTGTTTGGAAGTCATTGGGCTCTTGGAACTCTCTAAGTTAGATTATTGACTTTTGTGATAGATAATTGAATCTATTTACTAGATAATTGACACTCCATGCTGGATATAAATGACTCTATTTTCTAGATAATTGACACTGTTTGCTAGATCAATGACTCCATTTATTAGATAATTAAAACTCTGCTAGCTAATCGACTCTCTTTGCTTGATGATTGAGACTCTATATGCAGGATAACTGACTATAGTTTCTAGATAATTGACACTGTTAGATAAATCACTCTATTTCTTAGATAATTGAAACTCTAGTAGATATTCGACTCTCTTTTCTAGATAATTGACACTCCATGATTGAAACTCTGATAGATATTCGACTCTCCTTTCTAGATAATTGACACTTCATGATTGATAGACAACTCTACTTTATAGATATTTGACACTGTTTCCTAGATCAATGACTCTTTACTTGATAATTGATACTCCTTGCAGGATAAATGACTCTCTTTTCGAAATAATTGATACTCCATGATTGAAACTCTGATAGATATTCGACTCTCTTTTCTAGATAATTGGCACTTCATCTTCATGATTGATAGACGACTCTATTTTAAAGATATTTGACACTGTTTCCTGATCAATGACTCTATTTATTATATAATTGAAATGCTACTAGATAATCGACTCTCTTTACTTGATAATTGACACTCCATGCAGGATAAATGACTCTCTTTTCTAGAAAATTGATGCTCTATGGTAGATAGATGACTCTATTTTTTTTAGATATTTGACACTGTTTGCTAGATAAATGGCTCTATTTATTAGATAATTAAAACTCTGCTAGCTAATCGACTCTCTTTGCTTGATGATTGGGACTCTATATGCAGGATAACTGACTATAGTTTCTAGATAATTGACAGTTCATTTTTGATAGACAACTCCATTTTATAGATATTTGACACTGTTTCCTAGATCAATGACTCTATTTATTATATAATTGAAACGCTACTAGATAATCGACTCTCATTACTTGATAATTGACACTCCATGCAGGATAAATGACTCTCTTTACTAGATAATTGATGCTCCATGGTAGATAGATGACTCTATTTTTTTTTAGATATTTGACACTGCTAGATAAATGGCTCTCTTTATTAGACAATTGAAATTCTGCTAGATAATCGACTCTCTTTTCTAGATAATTGATACTCCACGATTGAAACTTTGATAGATATTCTACTCTCTTTATTAGATAATTGAAAATTTGTTAGATTATCTCACTATTCAACCTACTCTTATAAATCTTATAGAATGTAGTATACAATAATTCGTTTAAATGAAGAGTAGGTGTACTTCATAAAACTCGACACCCAGCATAAGTAATTAATAAATTGAACATCCCGTATATATTATATCGTTTTCCATTAGGCCGTGCGTCGGAGGGACGAAAAAAACAGCGCCCCGACCGATAATAGAAGTTTCATAGGTAACGTTGGCGATGTTTTGAAAAGGCAAAGGCGGGGTGTTTTACCGGAACAACCCTCGTTAATCCGGCGAGCTAATGGAAAACAGCCCCCTCGCTGCATGTTCTGCCTATTGTGTTGTTTCCATTCACCGAAAACGTATACAGTTATCCCAGCGCGGCGGTTGTTTAGTTGTTGCGAGCGCTCCGCAACCGAAAGGACGAACCCACCCCTGTTTTAGGCTACATCTACCCTTTATATGGCGTACATAGAAGGCCTTATGTATAGGTTTCGCTTAGGTCCTTTTCGAAAGCTAAAAATGTTCCCTTCGGACGCGGAAGAGATTATAGTTTAACGTCGACTCGACAATGAAATATTATTACCTTATAAATCAATTCGATTATTCGATTATTCCAGCGCGTTGTACGCGATTTAATTAGATCGAATTTGCGGAGGGAATTGCAAATTTACCCTGCGCTTTATCCCGAATTTATTAACTGCGAATAAATAACGATATTGATAAAACATACATGTATACAGGGTGTTGCGTAAATATATCAAAAAATAAAGGGTATTTAAGTACATAGTCGATTTTTTTTTTCGGGTATAGGATACAGGCAAATTTATCTCGAAATGACTATATTTTCCCATTTGAGTGCAGTTTAACACAAAAAATAACGAATTGATAATTCTGAAAATTGATAGTATGATTCTTTATAATATTACGAATTATATGAACCAAGTTGTGAGATGATTGTTAGGATTTTAAGGGTAATTTTCTTTGCATAATTAGAGAAAAAAAACGTGAAAATCGAAGTAAATTGTTCCAACGCCAGTAAAATTTTTAATATTCATTATTTTCGCCTACATGGAGGTTCATGTACTTAGAAAATAAGTTATTAATGAGAATTCAAAACCTTTTTGATTTCAAATGAAAATCAGAATGGCTGCACTGCATTCAATTGGTGAACTACACTTATACAACCTTCAATGGGCATCCCAGCATAACTTTGTTATTTTTGGCTGAAATTTTTCAAAAAAATTCACAAAAATTGTTCGAAATATAAACAAAATGATGTCAAAATTTGATAGATTTCAAATTATTTCTTCCCACCAAAAAAAAAATATCCTGAAAAATCATTGTCAAACATATGGAGGATATTAACTATACTTAAAACCTTCAACGGACATCATAGCGTAACTTTGTTATTTTTGGCCGAAATTATTCAAAAAAAATTCACAAAAATTGTTCGAATTATAAACAAAATGATGTCAAAATTTGATAGAATTCAAATTATTTCTTCCCACCAAAAAAATCCTGAAAAATCATTGTCAAACATATGGAGTATAACTATACTTAAGACCTTCAACGGACATCATAGAGTAACTTTGTTGTTATTTTTGGCCGAAATTTTTCAAAAAAATTCACAAAAATTGTTCGAAATATAAATAAAATGATGTCAAAATTTGATTGAATTCCAATTAAGTCTGCCCCCAAAAAAAATCCTGAAAAATCACAACACCCTCTTATTTCCCCCCTTAATGGATAGTGGATTTTTTTACCTACTTAATATTACTTATGCAATGAACTAAAGAAATCATATCATGATGTGTTGCCCACCCTGTACAAAAAATCGATTAATTCGGTTAATCCGGCGTGAGAAAATATTCCGTGAATGCGCAATCGAGAGAATTGTCAAAATCGAATTGATTTTATAATTTCCATCTGATATTCGGGATTACGGAGATTTAGTCAGCAGGTATATAATGTGCCGCAATTTATGCGGGCTACCAGCCAGATTATTTTATTTATAATCGCACCGAGGCGGGGTCGATATGTCGAAAAATCGAACTTCACATACAATGCCCGAGGAATTCCTAATTGGAATTATTGAAATATAAAAGAAATTGCTCAATTTTGGTTAAAAAAATAATAATTAGTGCATAAATATTAATTGGCGAGGGTGGGTTTCGAACCAACAATCTAGTATAGCGCAATTTTTATTTTATCAAAAAAATCACAGTTGGCGGCTCCAACATTACAAACAATTAACGCAAAAATGTCTATTTTCTCCCGTTATGTTTGCCGTCGACACAAAGGGTCTTGTTTGTTATTATTGGACGTGTAAATGTCGTTCGAAACGCATATGTTACATGATTTGCAATATCGAATATTTCGCCTGTTCCGTGAAGGGCACAGGGCGCTCTGTGACGACAATGACACAATGGCAATGGGGCGGTTTGTTTGTCGTTCCGTCGGTAAATGATTCAATTTGACGTCCCGAGACTCGGTCTTTGCGGTGATTCGGATGGTCTTTTCAATAAAGGCACATCTGCTGTTTTGTTCATGCGTATAACTATTATTTCTACATTTGAATCGTAATGTATAATACGGTGATATGGAGAGTTATTTTTCTAGGTGTATATGCAAAGTATGACAGTAAACAAGACAGCCAACTAGATTATAATGGTTGTTATCAAACCTTCCATTTTGATTTAAAAAATGCAAACCAATATCATCAATGTCAAGAATAAGAATGAAAGAAACTCTTACCTTTACGTTTAAATAGGTCCGTATACTTTTCTAAATGATTCTGCTGCGACCATAATTCCATTTCAGATGAATCGAAAGACAACAACAAAACAACAAAACAACTCGGTAGTTGAACGGAACTAAAAATGCCATTTATTTGGTAAAAACGGAACTAAATAATGTTATACAACCGTTTAGGCACCACTGAATCATGCTATTTCGATATTTTAATTCACAATTTCGTGTAGCCTGAACAATTAATAAATTAAAACCCCTTCCATCTAACTTTTATCATATGATTCATATGAATAATTGAACTGTCAATGTCAAAAAAATGCGTTATTTTTAATTTGACTAAAAAATTAAGTAGGCCATCCTGCTTCGTTCCTGCTTCATGATTTGACATTTACCCCGTTTACATGCAGGCTTGAAGTCGGCTTGAATCCTAGATCAACTCTCTGTAAACACGGATCGAGTTGACTCGATGAAGAGAAAAGATACCGGATCGAGTTGACTCGACGAAGAAAAAGATACCTCAAGTCAATCTCGAGCCGAGCTCTCAATTAAGCCTGCATGTAAACGTATATTTAACATTTTATCATGAATAATTGTCAATATCGAACTGTCAATATCAGATACCAATTTTTGATTTTTTAAATTTGACATAATGCATAGAATTAATTAAGTAGGCTATCCTGCTTCCTGTGTTCTGTGTTCCAGATTTGACATTTATAAAAGTAAAAAGGAGGAATACCAAAATCAACTTACTGGAAGTGTTTATACTTTAATTAGGTTAGTTTTCCCCAAAAAATGCGTTAAATTCTCCGTTTTGTCGCTCATTTTTCGATTATCCATCGCAATTGTCGATTGTCGTTCCAAACAAACCAATTTTGGCCTCGTACCTGTCGGAAAACAAGCCAATTCTACATCAAATATTCTATTATAAAAAATTGATGCCTATCTATTAAGACGTCTACCGCACTAATTCTGATCTAATATGCAATCTACTTGAGTATCTCCTTATCTATGAGTTACTCAATATAGAATTTATTTGCATAATGAGTCAGATATAAATTCTTAAATATTTGACATATTATAGTAAAGACTCGCCGAAAGGTTGGAAAGGGGTCTCCGACCCCTTTCGGTCTCGCTCGCTACGCGAGTTATAGTAAATATATTAAACATTTCTGATGGTCAGGTAAACCCCATATTATACCAGGACCAGAAGAATCTATTCTTCTCTTTCGAAATCCACCAAAAATCGACTCTTTTGTTACAGGTATGGTTCAAAAACCGTCGAGCCAAGTGCCGGCAGCAGCTCCAGCAGCAACAACAAAAAGAATCCAACCGAGCCACCCCATCCACCCCGACCAAATCCAAAGCCAACAAACCCTCCCCCTCGTCGGCGCCCGCCGCCTCCGCCGCGCCCGCCAACAGCATTCCGGCGCCGGCCACATCGGCCTCGCCGCCCGTCGTGGCCGTCAAGAAGGAGTCCCAGCAGCAGGTGCAGCCCTACAAGCAAACCAACGGCAACCTGACGCCGCTGGGCAGCAACACCTCCAGCGTGATCACGACGCCCTCGCCGCCGGTCACCCCCAGCAGCAACGCCTCGCTGCCCTACCAGCACGACGGCTACAACACCTTCAACTGGCACCACTCCAACGGGCACGGCGGCTCGCCGCACCATCATTACTACGCCGGCCAGAACTACAACCACGCTTACTACAGCAGCCAGATGGAGTACTTCAACCAGCAGGGGGCGCAGAACCAGATGCAGATGGGCCAGCACATGGGCGGCTACCAGATGGGCTCCTACTCGGGCATGGGGATGCCCTCGGGGCACCACCAGGGCTTCAGTCCGAGGCATCCCGACTGCGCCAATTTCGATTACTTGAATCAACCGGTCTAGTTGCCACATTTTCTTCTATCTTCGATTTATGTTCATTTTTTTTTGTAAAATTAGGTTTGTCTTCTTTTAGTTTAGGGATTAATCGATTGTACCTATATCGCGTTAAGTGCATATCAGAGTGTATATATAAAGAAAAATATGAAAATTATATAGGCCTAAAATGCGGCACTGTACAATAAGAGGGAAACGAATATTTGTAAATATCTGCATTTTGTAATATGTAGGTTAATGTTGGAAGGTACTTTCAATCGATTATACAGGGTGTTTCTTAATAACCTTTCAATTTTATTGCGTTTTAAATATTTTAGCAAACACCCTGTATAACAAAAATAATGCAAATTTTAGACGGATTCTGCTCGGACCAGCAAAAAAAAATCAACCCTTATACTTATCAATACATCTACTTATCGCTTCGCCCCTGTATATAACTATTAGATGTAGGTGATTAAATTTTGATGGTAATTCTGTAAATAGGTAAGTTTTGGATGAAACCTGTTCTGGTTTTATTCTCGTGTTTATTTTAAGTATAAGTACAAAAATTCAAATATACGAGGGCGATGCGATTTTTGAGTTGAGGGGTCAAAATTCGACAAAGGTCGAGCGTTAACCGGCTAAATGAACCCGGAATTTTGATATTTTCAGGTTATTTTTGGTATAGATATTTACAAAATACATATAATGTGTAGTACCTAATATTGGAAATTGATGAGAATTTTTTGTTCGAAATTCTTGACATGTCTTCGATTCGAGGATGTTATTTAATTTTACTATTTTGATACAATTTTATTAAATTTGACGATTTGGAAATTCCCATTAAAGTACATCGAATCATTACCAATTGAAAGGTCTTTTCAATTCTTCCTGTGTAAGTTAAGAGACAATTTTCAAGTATTTTTGGAAACGTTACTATCTAGTCTCTTTTTAGATTAAATATTTAATTTGGAATTTTTGCCGTTTACAATTTATTAAGCTCGGTATAAAATTCAACAAAACTAATCGGTCCAGTTCAAATGAAATTTGTTTTTATCATTACCGTAAACGTTTTAATTATTCGAAAAAAAAGCAAATAATCCGAAAATCAGAACAAACAGTAAAAACACATACAAAGCAATAAAATACTCAAAATATATACGCGGCAAAAATTAAACATTTCGATCGTGTACAGATAATGGAAATTGGAAATATCGCGAATAAATTACTCGCATGCGGTCGAATCCGAATGAATTATTTGTAATTTGTAATTCAATCGTTTTGTATTTGTTCTAAATAAATGTAAACATAATTTTTAAAATTGTAAATAAATATATTATCGAGTAAAAGCCTCTTTTATTACAACAAATTCATAAAGAAAATGAAAAATAAAAACCTCCCCCCTGCTGGAAATAAGAGTTAATAACCGCAAGAATCCCGACAAGTGTTTGCTCGCGTCGAGTGCCTCTTTCGCAGGACTCGCAAAGTGTCCTTCCGTGTTTCCCCGGCAGGAAACTAAACACTGCACGGCCGACGTTCGATTTTTCATCGGGAAAACACGCGGCCCGCACGCGTCCATTATCCTGCTAAATTAATTCGAATGCCGGCTCGGTTTTCAAGAGGGAGCATCGATGAATAAATGTAACTTGTTTGGGATGACAGAGGCTCAAATTATCCTGCAAACTTTTGTAAATAAATAGGTATACAAGAATTCTGGTTCTCATGAGTAAACAAATTGTTCTGGTGGGATCCTTGGAATATGTTCTATAATGATTTAGATACATGGGTTTCGTAGGAAACTTTATTAGTTAGATAATTGACTCTCTACTAGATAATTGACTCGTTTTACTAGGTCATTCACACTCATTGGTAAATAAATAACTCTATTTGCTGGATAATTGACACACTTCTTTAGATAAATAACACATTTTACTGCGAAATTCATACTGTTTCCAAGATTATTGACTCTCTTTATGAGATAATTGATACTCTGCTAGACAAATGACCCATTTTACAAGGTTATTTACATTATTTGCTAGATAACTGGTACTCTGCTAGATAAATGGTTCATTTTACTAGGTAATTCACTCTCTTCTCTAGATAATTGACACTGCTATATAGATAGTTGATTCATTTTACTGGAAAATTCATACTCTTTCCTAGATAATTGACACACTTTGTTAGATAAATGACTCTTTTTACAAGGTAATTCACGCTCATTGCTAGATAAATAACTCTATTTGCTGGATAATTGACACTCTTCTTTAGATAAATGACCCATTGTATTAGATATTTAGGTATGTTGTTTCCAAGATTATGGGCCCTCTTTGTTAAGATAATTGACACTGCTAGATAGTTGATTCATTTTACTGGAAAATTCATACTCTTTCCTAGAAAATTGAAAACTTTGTTAGATAAATGACTCTTTTTACAAGGTAATTCACGCTCATTGCTAGATAAATAACTCTATTTGCTGGATAATTGACACTCTTCTTTAGATAAAATGATTCCAACATTATTGGTCCCCTTTGTTAGATAATTGACACTGCTATAGATGATTCATTTTACTGATGGAAAATTCATACTCTTTGCAAGATAATTGACTCTCTTTATTAGATAATCGACCCTCTGTTTTAGATAACTGTATGACACTTATTGCTAGATAATTGACACATTTTACTAGATAATTAACACTTTCGCAAGACAATTTGCAAGAAAATTTGCCAGTCAATTCCCTTTATTCAACACACTCTTATACTATTTAAAATATTTTTTATATACAAATTTTCACATAAATTCCGACTCCCAAACAAAAAAGAAACCTACTAGTCATGAGAATCGGGCGTGCCTCGCACGATGACCCAGCATATGTACATGGGAAGAGCATGCATGGGCTCGGTCCGAAGGAGATAAAACTCTTCCCCGAGCCAGAATTACAATTAGCGCGCCAGTAGCGTGCTGTGACGGGATTAAAACGCCAACGGAGCGGACGGTCCTCTGGAGATTTCGCCGTGACTGGGCGCTATTTCGGGACGTTTCGAGTAGCTCGCTGGGCGATAGAACACGTGTTCGGTTTACTGTCTATACTTTGTTATCGTGCCGAAGGGTCTGTTCTTTTTTTCCACTACTTACTCGAGCAAATTAGGAATTAGCTTAGAATGTATATGTCGGTCAAATTTGTATATCGGTGTGACGTCACGAGGTGGTATATTGGGGAATATATATATAAATGGGAAATATGGTGATTTTTGTATTAAAAAGCGAAGAAAGTAATTTTGAAATTTAGTGTATAGGTTGAATAAAGGTCAAATTGCCTGGAAAAATTTCAATTATCTTGCAAAAGCGTCAATTATCTAGTAAAATGAGTGTGAATTATCTAGTAAAAAGAGTCGTTTACCTAACAAAGTGTGTCAATTATCTAGTAACGAGTATGACTTTTCCATCAGTAAAATGAATCATCTATAGCAGTGACAATTATCTAACAAAGGGGGCCAATAATCTTGGAATCATTTATCTAAAGAAGAGTGTCAATTATCCAAGAAAAAAAGTTATTTATCTAGCAATGAGGGTGAATTACCTAGTGTTTATAATGTCATTTATCTAGCAGAGTATCAATTATCTAACAAAAACGGCAATAATTTTGGAAAGAACGTAAAATATCTAGTAAAATGATCATAATAAAGAAGAGTGAAAATTTGTATATAAAAATATTTTAAATAGTATATGAGTGTGTTGTATAAAGAGAATTGACTGGCAAATTTACTTGCAAATTATCTGGCGAAAGTGTTAATTATCTAGTAAAATATGTCAATTATCTAGCAATAAGTGTCATGCAGTTATCTAAAACAGAGGGTCGATTATCTAATAAAGAGAGTCAATTATCTTGCAAAAAGTATGAATTTTCCAGTAAAATGAATCAACTATCTAGCAGTGTCAATTATCTTAACAAAGAGGGCCCATAATCTTGGAAACAACATACCTAAATATCTAATACAATGGGTCATTTATCTAAAGAAGAGTGTCAATTATCCAGCAAATAGAGTTATTTATCTAGCAATGAGCGTGAATTACCTTGTAAAAAGAGTCATTTATCTAACAAAGTGTGTCAATTATCTAGGAAAAAGTATGAATTATCCAGTAAAATGAATCATCTATATAGCAGTGTCAATTATCTAGAGAAGAGAGTGAATTACCTAGTAAAATGAACCATTTATCTAGCAGAGTACCAATTATCTAGTAAAAAGGTCCAGTTATCTAGCAAATAATGTGAATAACCTTGTAAAGTGGGTCATTTGTCTAGCAGAGTATCAATTATCTAATAAAGAGAGTCAATAATCTTGGAAACAGTATGAATTTCCCAGTAAAATGTGTTATTTATCTAAAGAAGTGTGTCAATTATCCAGCAAATGGAGTTATTTATCTAGTACTGAGTGTGAATGACCTAGTAAAACGAGTCATTTATCTAACAGGATGTCAATTTTCTAGTAAAGAGTCACGTAACGAGGTGATATATTGAACACACTATTATTTAAAATTGTTCATTTTTGTTTAAACCTTGTTCAGGATTCAGGTAAATGGTAAATATGATGTATGTGGTTTTTAATTCAAAAAACGAAAGAAATAATTTAGTAATGTATAGCGTACTTATATGTTCAAATTAATATAGTAGTGACGTCACAAGTTGAATTATTGAAGGCACCATATGTAAAAAATTGTAATTTATCTTAGTTTATCGTAAACTACAGGTGAACAGGAAACATATAATTTTTATATCAAAAAAGGCCGAAAGAAATAAATCGGTACCTTCCCACCCTAATCCGGCGATATCGCTATAATGGGGCTACTGTATATCATTTTGGATGTTATTGTGGCCGACCGGAAGCCCGTTTTTCACCGCATCAAAGCCTACCTGTTGGCTTCTTTTACAAGAATCTCGGCTAATCTAAGCGATAGGTAATTTATAGCGTATATCTCGAACAATACAACAGTCTAACTTCCAGTTAAATTAGCTACATCACCCCCAAACAAAGTTATAGGTAACCAGCAATCAAGCGAACAATGGCTGTGCACAGCTCGCTTAGGCGTTTAAATTCTGATAATAGAACCCGTACGTTCGGTGTTTACAGTACTGCTTATGGGCGAGGACAATTGTAAGGTCCTTTCGGAGGAACTTGCCGGGCGGTAAGTTCGTCGCCGTGGAAACGGGACGGCCGTTTTGGGCGTAAGACAATCGCGGGGTCTACCTGTCGAATAATACGGCTCATTAGCTAAAAGGCAGAAAATCGCGTCTTGTGTACACAAGCAGCGTCCCGCCGAGCCGGAGGTTCGTTGCCAACCGGCCACGGTTGCCAACAAAGGAGATTTCCCGACAGGGCGCTCTCGTCCCTCGGGGATTTAAAATCTCTCTTCGTAATTAATTCTCGGTAAGCGAGTTGTATTGTGTTACGCGCTCGCTCGAAAATTGAAAACGGGAATTGTGCCTTTTTTTTGTTGCATTTTGATTAATTTTGTTCGTTTTTAATAATGGGTCAATTGATTGAATCATTGATGATTTTTTTATTCATTGTGTAAGTTCATAATAAAGTTTAGTAGCACAAAAGATTGTTTTATTTGATCATAAATGGGTGTTTAATATAAATTTCTGGGCTCGATTACTGCGGTTATTCAGTCAAAATCGTCAAAATAGTCAACTTCTCGCTAGCTACACGAGCTCGACTAAATTTCCTGCCTCTTCAGGAATTAGTTACATATTAAAAGCTTCCTTCTTCATCAATATTTCAATCATTTATTGATCATAAGCTGCTTATACAATAGTTATTTAATTTGCAAAACCAATTTAATCTCCAAAAAATTGTTATTAAGCCAAGGTCTCGCTCGCTGCACGAGCTCCACTAAAATTCATACATTTTAGGAATTTGTTACATTTTAAAAGATTCGTTCCCCATCAATATTTTAATCATTTATTGATTATAAGCTGCTTATACATGGTTATTTAACTTGCAAAACCAATTTTATCTCCAGAAAATTGTTATTTAGCCAAGGTCTCGCTCGCTGCACGAGCTCGACTAAAATTCTTACAATTCATGAATTAATTACATATTAAAAGCTTCCTTCCCCATCAAAATTTCAATCATTTATTGATCATAAGCTGCTTATACATAATTATTTAACTTGCAAAACCAATTTAATCTCCAGAAAATTGTTATTTGGCCAAGATCTCGCTCGCTGCACGAGCTCGACTAAAATTCCTACAATTCAGGAATTAATTACATATTAAAAAAGATTCCTTCTCCATCCATATTTCAATCATTTATTGACCATAAGCTGCTTATACATAGTTATTTAACTTGCAAAACCAATTTAATCTCCAAAAAATTGTTATTTAGCCAAGATCTCGCTCGCTGCACGAGCTCGACTAAAATTCTTACATTTCAGGAATTAGTTACATATTAAAAAAGATTCCTTCTCCGTCAATATTTCAATCATTTATTGACTATATATAAGCTGCTTATACATATTTATTTAACTTGCAAAAACCAATTTAATCTCCAGAAAACTGTTCTTTAGTGAAGGTCTCGCTCGCTGCACGAGCTCGACTAAAATTCTTACATTTCAGGAATTAATTACATATTAATAGCTTCCTTCCCCATCAATATTTCAATCAATTATAATTATTGACCATAAGCTCGTTATTTAACTTGCAATCTTCCAAGAAAACGTTTATTTAACCAAGGTCTCGCTCGCTTCACGAGCTCGACTGCACTTCCCACATTTCAGGAAGCATTTATACATCTAAACAGCTTCATTTTTCACGAGATTTCATTATTGTAAATGGTTAGATATACGTGCGGGAAATTCCCGCGGCGTGGCCGCTCTGAAAACTAACACGTGACCGGCTAATGAAGCGCTCACGTGTCGCTTAATCTGCGTGATCTAGTCGACCAGTCAAGGACACGTGCAGCTTCCTGGCCGAACAATCGCCAGTGTAACCTTACATGTAACCGGCGGAAGGACGCGAAGGATGCGAATGGGGCGGCCAAAAGCGCTAATCAGTTTTTCATTAGTGAATGAATTTCTGCAATGATAAAGGGGAATCGATTCATAATTGAATTAAATTCGACTAAAAATAATAAACCTTCGTATACGTTAGTCCATGTACAGGGTTGTCCAGTTTATAATGGCATAACTTTAGGAAATGATGGATAACGTTAAAATAATGATAATTTCTCAATACTTATATAGCCGGGAAAGCTTTGTTTTCGAGATACAGGGTGTTGAAATTAAAAAAAATATATGTATTATTTTGAATATTGCCAAAACGGCTGCTTGGAAAAAATTTAAATTTGGCACACAGGATAAGCTAAGGATCCTTCATGATTTAGGGAATATGGTGATAAATTACAAAAACCAGTGGCGGAGATATGGGTATGCCATTGCCCTTTTTTAAAAAAATCCTTTACGCCACTGGCTATAAAAGTATTGAGAAATTATCATTATTTATGGTTAATTATCATTAATAAAGTTATGCCATTATAAACTGGACCACCCTGTATACAGGGTGTCCCAAAATTGACAATTGTGTGTCAAGAATAACCTTTGCCCATATGTTTATGGGAAAACCCTTGGGACACCCTGTATATGTATAGAGCAAGTGAATCGATTCCTTTGGAGATATAGAGTTTCAATCGATGCGAGGAAGCCCTAATAAACTGTCAAGTAACGTTGAAAGCACCACCAAGGCCGCCGCGGATTTGCTGAAACAATTTCACGGCGAACGTCCCGGAGGAATATTCCTCTGCTCTCGCTGGAAGAGGTATTAAATTAGATGACAGATGGTAAAAATAGCCGAACGGGCACCATACGGGAATTTCCGATAAACCCGCGGGATTTTCCGGGGGGACGCTATTACCTACCCGCTGCGGGTTCGTTAGAAACCTCTCGATATATAAATAATTTCAGTGGATTTTTTTTTTGGTTTTTATTCGAGCGTGTGCAACAGGAAAGGATGCTGGAGGATTAGTGTCAGGGCTGATGCCCCGGCGTCTTGATCGATAAGACAGAAACCGATCGGATGTGTGTACAAGTAACAAACCGAAATCAAAATTAATCCCGCAAAAATAATAAACATTAATGCGGGGCGGAGATAGAGAGATAATCCCAGTAACTCCGGATATTTAATCACGTTGTAATATGCCGTAAAAGAGGGTAAATTCCCTCTAGGGATTCGGCGTATATAAAATTACTTTCGCCGCACGAACGACCCGCGTTCAATAGACCAGATGATAGACACGAATTTATTAATACCACAGATCGAATTATTCTAACAACTATAAAAAAATTTTTTGTATGGAAATTAATATGTGGAGAAATCCTGGGTTATTTACGAGGTGCCGTCGACGAAAAGGCGCGACTAACAACCCCTATTTATTATAACAGCGACCGCCCGGATGGGCTCAAAGGAGAGCACAAAGATACGTGAAATTACTTGACGTCTTCCTAGCCTCGTGAAATATGTGGGAGTTCCTGCTGTTGAAATTGGGATGAATAAAATCGCATGGATGTGCATATAAAAAGAGATGAGTTTTTTTTGCAAAGGTGTTAATCGTAAATCACAGGGATTTTATTTTTATTATAGTTATAGGTTTAAAAAGTCTATTGTAGTTTAAAAAAGATTTCATGGAAGACATGGTTGAAAGAAATTGTGTGAAAATTAGGAAGTAAAAGTAATGAGTTGGGGTGATAGTTTGAGTGAAATGAGTTACTTATAATATAATTAAGAAAAATTTGGGTTTAAGGAAAAATGGGTATACGATATTGAATTTGACTGAATCACTGGGATAATATATAAAAGCCTGAAGTTTACATTGGACTCCGTTCTATATAATATAAGGTTATAGAAGGTTCAATAATTGGTCAAACATATCAGATGAAAATATTTTAAATGGACAAAAAACCGAATACTTATGTTATATCTGACTAATTCGTGCAATTTAGGAAGTTCAGTCGCTCGTGCAGCGAGCGAGTCCTTGGCTAAATAATCTTTTTCTGGAGATTAAATTGGTTTTTGCAAGTTAAATAAATATTAATATGCAGCTTATAGTCTATAAATGTCTGATATAGTGATGGGGAAGGAAGCTTTTAATATGTAACTAATTCCTGAAATGAAGGAAATTTAGTGGAGCTCATGCAGCGAGCGAGACCTTGGCTAAATAACAATTTTCTGGAGATTAAATTGGGTTTGCAAGTTGAATAACTATGTATTAGCAGCTTATGGTCAATAAATGATTGAAATATTGATGGGGAAGGAAGCTTTTAATATGTAACTAATTCCTAAAATGTATGAATTTTAGTCGAGCTCGTGCAGCGAGCAAGACCTTGGCTAAATAACAATTTTCAGAGATTAAATTGGTTTTGCAAGTTAAATAACTATGTATAAGCAGCTTATGGTCAATAAATGATTGAAATATTGATGGGGAAGGAAGCTTTTAATATGTAACTAATTCCTAAAATGTATGAATTTTAGTCGAGCTCGTGCAGCGAGCAAGACCTTGGCTAAATAACAATTTTCAGAGATTAAATTGGTTTTGCAAGTTAAATAACTATGTATAAGCAGCTTATGGTCAATAAATGATTGAAATATTGATGGGGAAGGAAGCTTTTAATATGTAACTAATTCCTAAAATGTATGAATTTTAGTCGAGCTCGTGCAGCGAGCAAGACCTTGGCTAAATAACAATTTTCAGAGATTAAATTGGTTTTGCAAGTTAAATAACTATGTATAAGCAGCTTATGGTCAATAAATGATTGAAATATTGATGGGGAAGGAAGCTTTTAATATGTAATTAATTCCTAAAATGTATGAATTTTAGTCGAGCTCGTGCAGCGAGCAAGACCTTGGCTAAATAACAATTTTCAGAGATTAAATTGGTTTTGCAAGTTAAATAACTATGTATAAGCAGCTTATGGTCAATAAATGATTGAAATATTGATGGGGAAGGAAGCTTTTAATATGTAACTAATTCCTAAAATGTATGAATTTTAGTCGAGCTCGTGCAGCGAGCAAGACCTTGGCTAAATAACAATTTTCAGAGATTAAATTGGTTTTGCAAGTTAAATAACTATGTATAAGCAGCTTATGGTCAATAAATGATTGAAATATTGATGGGGAAGGAAGATTTTAATATGTAATTAATTCCTAAAATGTATGAATTTTAGTCGAGCTCGTGCAGCGAGCAAGACATTGGCTAAATAACAATTTTCAGAGATTAAATTGGTTTTGCAAGTTAAATAACTATGTATAAGCAGCTTATGGTCAATAAATGATTGAAAATATTGATGGAGAAGGAAGCTTTTTTAATGTGTAACTAATTCCTAAAATGTATGAACTTTAGTCGAGCTCGTGCAGCGAGCAAGACCTTGGCTAAATAACAATTTTCAGAGATTAAATTGGTTTTGCAAGTTAAATAACTATGTATAAGCAGCTTATGGTCAATAAATGATTGAAATATTGATGGGGAAGGAAGCTTTTAATATGTAATTAATTCCTAAAATGTATGAATTTTAGTCGAGCTCGTGCAGCGAGCAAGACATTGGCTAAATAACAATTTTCTGGAGATAAACTTGGTTTTGCAAGTTAAATAACCATGTATAAGCAGCTTATGGTCAATAAATGATTGAAATATTGATGGGGAAGGAAGCTTTTAATATGTAATTAATTCCTAAAATGTATGAATTTTAGTCGAGCTCGTGCAGCGAGCAAGACATTGGCTAAATAACAATTTTCTGGAGATAAACTTGGTTTTGCAAGTTAAATAACCATGTATAAGCAGCTTATGGTCAATAAATGATTGAAATATTGATGGGGAAGGAAGCTTTTAATATGTAATTAATTCCTAAAATGTATGAATTTTAGTCGAGCTCGTGCAGCGAGCAAGACATTGGCTAAATAACAATTTTCTGGAGATAAACTTGGTTTTGCAAGTTAAATAACCATGTATAAGCAGCTTATGGTCAATAAATGATTGAAATATTGATGGAAAAGGAAGCTTTTAATATGTAACTAATTCCTGAAATGTAGGAAATTTTAGTCGAGCTCGTGCAGCGAGCGAGACCTTGGCTAAATAACAATTTTCAGAGATTAAATTGGTTTTGCAAGTTAAATAACTATGTATAAGCAGCTTATGGTCAATAAATGATTGAAATATTGATGGGGAAGGAAGCTTTTAATATGTAACTAATTCCTAAAATGTATGAATTTTAGTCGAGCTCGTGCAGCGAGCAAGACCTTGGCTAAATAACAATTTTCAGAGATTAAATTGGTTTTGCAAGTTAAATAACTATGTATAAGCAGCTTATGGTCAATAAATGATTGAAATATTGATGGGGAAGGAAGATTTTAATATGTAATTAATTCCTAAAATGTATGAATTTTAGTCGAGCTCGTGCAGCGAGCAAGACATTGGCTAAATAACAATTTTCAGAGATTAAATTGGTTTTGCAAGTTAAATAACTATGTATAAGCAGCTTATGGTCAATAAATGATTGAAAATATTGATGGAGAAGGAAGCTTTTTTAATGTGTAACTAATTCCTAAAATGTATGAACTTTAGTCGAGCTCGTGCAGCGAGCAAGACCTTGGCTAAATAACAATTTTCAGAGATTAAATTGGTTTTGCAAGTTAAATAACTATGTATAAGCAGCTTATGGTCAATAAATGATTGAAATATTGATGGGGAAGGAAGCTTTTAATATGTAATTAATTCCTAAAATGTATGAATTTTAGTCGAGCTCGTGCAGCGAGCAAGACATTGGCTAAATAACAATTTTCTGGAGATAAACTTGGTTTTGCAAGTTAAATAACCATGTATAAGCAGCTTATGGTCAATAAATGATTGAAATATTGATGGGGAAGGAAGCTTTTAATATGTAATTAATTCCTAAAATGTATGAATTTTAGTCGAGCTCGTGCAGCGAGCAAGACATTGGCTAAATAACAATTTTCTGGAGATAAACTTGGTTTTGCAAGTTAAATAACCATGTATAAGCAGCTTATGGTCAATAAATGATTGAAATATTGATGGAAAAGGAAGCTTTTAATATGTAACTAATTCCTGAAATGTAGGAAATTTTAGTCGAGCTCGTGCAGCGAGCGAGACCTTGGCTAAATAACAATTTTCTGGAGATTAAATTGGCTGTGCAAGTTAAATAACTATGTATAAGCAGCTTATAATCAATAAATGATTGAAATATTGATGGGGAAGGAAGCTTTTAATATGTAATTAATTCCTAAAATGTATGAATTTTAGTCGAGCTCGTGCAGCGAGCGAAACCTTGGCTAAATAACAATTTTCTGGAGATTAAATTGGGTTTGCAAGTTGAATAACTATGTATAAGCAGCTTATGGTCAATAAATGATTGAAAATATTGAGGGAGAAGGAAGCTTTTTTAATACGTAACTAATTCCTAAAATGAGGAAATTTAGTAGAGCTCGTGCAGCGAGCGAGACCTTCACTAAATAACCGTTTTTTGGAGATTAAAGTTAGTTGACAAGTTGAATAGAGTTCTCGCAAGTAACTAGTAGTAATGATAGTATCTGGTAATATAGTAGAGTCCATTTATTAAGATTGCAAGTGTATAATTAGTACCCAATAATTGTACTAAATTATCCCGATTTTGACCGTTAAACATCAACAACAATTTAATGTTTAATTTCATGCATGTTTCTCGTATAAGGAAAATCGATCGAACGCTATTTTACGGCGCTTTTCAGTCGACGTGTAATCTATTATTTAGTGCAACGTAATCTGTCAAAGCGGCGGTGTTTCGCCCTATCTCGTGCGTACAGGCCCCGGGGAAACCGTCTCGCGTCCCTTCAGGAGCGTTTCCCGGCCCTCGAAAAAGCGGCGGGCGGCTGCGAATGCGACGGATCCGGCCGGAAAAACCGCCCGCCCCCGCCCCCCGCTCGCTCGCCCTCTTCCCGATCGGAACGGACAGGAAAAGCGGACCCGAAATAAACGGACCCGCCGGAGCGGAAATGATGTCGTTGTCGAGATTTTTCCGGTCGACAAACGGGCTTTTCCTCCACCGCAATCGATGCTAATTCGTCGATTGTGCCGGCTCGTTTCAACTCGGAGAATATGCTTTTGTACTTGTGATTTTATTATTTCACTTGAGTGTAGGTAAAATTCGTGTTTTTATGTACCTTTTTTTACCCTTTACTATGTTACATCTTCATTTTTTCTTGTACATAATTAATTACTTAATTAGTGAGTATCAGCTCCATTTAGTTTAACGTGAAAAGCAACTGAAACCGAAAAAAGAAAAAGTTTTCTGTTGCCAGAAAACGGTTATTTAGATAAGGTCTCGCTCGCTGCACGAGCTCGACAAAATTTCCTACATTTCAGGAATTAGTTACATATTAAAAGCTTCCTTTTCCATCAATATTTCAATCATTTATTGACCATAAGCTGTTTATACATAGTTATTTAACTTGCAAAACCAAGTTTATCTCCAGAAAATTGTTATTTAGCAAAGGTCTCGCTCGCTGCATGAGCTCGACTAAAATTCCTACTTTTTGGGAATTAATTACATATTAAAAGCTTCCTTCTCCATCAATATTTCAATCATTTATTGATCATAAGCTGTCTATACATAGTTATTTAACTTGCAAAACCAATTTTATCTTCAGAAAATGGTTATTTAGCCAAGGTCTCGCTCGCTGCACGAGCTCGACTAAAATTCTTACATTTCAGGAATTAATTACATATTAAAAGTTTCCTTCCCCATCAATATTTCAATCATTTATTGACCATAAGCTGCTTATACATAGTTATTTAACTTGCAAAACCAATTTAATCTCTGAAAATTGTTATTTAGCCAATGTCTTGCTCGCTGCACGAGCTCGACTAAAATTCATACATTTTAGGAATTAATTACATATTAAAAGCTTCCTTCCCCATCAATATTTCAATCATTTATTGACCATAAGCTGCTTATACATAGTTATTTAACTTGCAAAACCAATTTAATCTCTGAAAATTGTTATTTAGCCAAGGTCTTGCTCGCTGCACGAGCTCGACTAAAATTCATACATTTTGGGAATTAATTACATATTAAAAGCTTCCTTCCCCATCAATATTTCAATCATTTATTAACCATAAGCTGCTTATACATAGTTATTTAACTTGCAAAACCAATTTAATCTCTGAAAATTGTTATTTAGCCAAGGTCTTGCTCGCTGCACGAGCTCGAATAAAATTTCTACATTTCAGGAGTTAGCTACAGCTTACCCCATCAATATTTCAATCATTTATTGACCATAAGCTGTTTATACATAGTTATTTAACTTGCAAAACCAATTTTATCTTCAGAAAATGGTTATTTAGCCAATGTCTCGCTCGCTGCACGAGCTCGACTAAAATTCCTGCATTTTGGGAATTAATTACATATTAAAAGCTTTCTTCCCCATCAATATTTCAATCATTTATTAACCATAAGCTGTTTATACATAGTTATTTAACTTGCAAAACCAATTTAATCTCCAGAAAATGGTTATTTAGCCAAGGTCTCGCTCGCTGCACGAGCTCGACTAAAATTCCTACATTTTGGGAATTAATTACATATTAAAAGCTTCCTTCCCCATCAATATTTCAATCATTTATTAACCATAAGCTGTTTATACATAGTTATTTAACTTGCAAAACCAATTTAATCTCTGAAAATTGTTATTTAGCCAAGGTCTTGCTCGCTGCACGAGCTCGAATAAAATTTCTACATTTCAGGAGTTAGCTACAGCTGCAGTAAAAGCTGCACCATATACATAATTATTTAACTTGACAATCAACTATAATCTCCAGAAAACGCCGGTTATAAAGACATTGCCCCGTATTCAGCGCTCCATTTTAAAGTTAAAGTCATATTTACCGATCGCCTTTAACTTGACAGTTCTACATTGTTGTTATGGAGTAACTAAGGACATTGTTTACGTTAAAGTCGATCGCTTAAAATGGGTTTAACGTTAAAATGGGGCGCTGAATACCGACCAATGTCTCGCTCGCTGCATGAGCTCGACTAAATTTCTTCAGTCGCGTGCTTATATACTGCTTCAAGAAGGTATTGTTACTAATCTCCTGATAGCGAACTGACTATAATAAATACAATATAGTCATCTTCGTAGGAAAGGATGGTAGTCACAAAACGTCAGTAGAATTACTAACGACGTTGTCATGACTTGCTTTATATCGTGAACCAGCAGGTGAATCACGTTTGAGGACACCCACGGGCCCACCTTTGACCCCTCCGAAAGCGTCTCAATTATAAATCTCGACGGCCGCCAATCGAGCGATTACAATCGATACGCCATTCGATTGTATATCGAAATACCACGAATTTCCATATATTTCCAGTCCACGAAAAACGAGCAATTTTACATCGGCGATTAGAGCCGTGCCCATTTAGCCCGACAAAAGCCCGAGAGCCGAGCTCGAAGGGAAAGAATCCAGACGGGTCATTGAAAATATTTCAAAGAATTTTCGAGTCGAGAATCACTCGGATCGAATACTCATTCCTATTTAATGCCGGTAATCCCTATCGATTGCCGGCGTTTCCCGGTGCATGTTCCCTGTCGCTCCCGCCCTTCGAGCACCAGGATTTGCAGCTGGAGAGGCTCATTTGCCCGGCATCTTATGCCCCATAACAATTTAATTTACCGTATACCGAGGACTTTACAGCGCGTACGATGGTACTCGAAAATTATCCCTTATATACAGGGTGTTGCTTAATGACAAGCTTAATATTTAAATGGGTGATTGGGATTCAACCTCACTTTTTGGGTTAAAAACTCAACGTCAAATGTTCTTGAACCGCCTTTGAACGCTCGTCAAAGACGGTTTACGTAAACTTCTCTCTGAACCACAGATCAATAGTGATTGACACGTACTTACACTTAGATCATACATAAATGGATGCCCTCAATACCATAAGAACTGAATGTACGTCCCGGTTCCAACATTTTTCCAACATGCCTTTTTCACATTATCTCCTTCTGCTTTATAGAATTTCTAATAGCTCTATCTTTGTTTTGGTCAGCTAATGGAGCATGCGCATTGAAAACTTGAACGTATGAATTAGATAACTGTTTAAATATATCTTGTTGCCAGATTTATCTAGATTTATTATTAATTCAAATATTTTAACACTTTTGAATCATATCTATGTATATTCTTTATCAAAAATTATAATGTTAGTTCGCATATGAATTTTTGATGTATAGATATTTTAACTTTATAATTATTAATAAAAATAGTTAATCCTATTTATTTTTGGTACAAGATAAAAAGAGAAAAGAAATAGCTTTTAGAAATTTGGCAACGTTGCTACTTTCTAATTCCTAACCTAATAATAATTTAACCTAACTTTTGCTAAGCTCAAAACGTCACGTGTTTGTTTTGATTGTTATTTGTTATTTTTTTATATTTGAATTATTGAATATGGTTACACAAATAAAATTCAAAGTATGAATGTTTAAATTTGGCGCTAATTCTGTATGTCAAATGTATCATAAGATGTCAGTTGACCAAGGCAAAGATGGAGCGTTAATAAACACAACTTGTTAAACAAGGATGGGTAATTAAAGTACGTCACTGATATGTTGGAACCGAGTTTTTACTTCATCGATGCTTCCATTTATATATGATCTAAGCTTACAACACAAATTTGCAATTAAACTCGGTTCAACTTAGAACCACAGTTGAACTATGCATCTATCCTTAAATATTAGCATATCATTAAGGAACACCCTGTATTATTGTTATTCGTAGGTCGAAATGTTTTATTTTCGTTGTGGTTGATTAATAACATTTATTTACCATCTTTTCCACTGGTACAGATAAAGATCGATGGATTTATAAAAGCGACTTTCGAAGTCATTAAGATCGCATTGTGCGTGATTATTCGTATCCATTCATTCTTACATGCACCTTCAGTCAATTTGACACTTTACGGTTCCCAATAGAAATACTTCCGAGTCATCGTTTCTTTTTTTCTTTCGTTCTGTTTTTTGTGTCATAACAAATTTTCGAGCTTATTCATCGAGCGAATATCGATCATCTATACCGAAATTTATTCCGGGGAAAACCAAGTTTAACGTTTCAATCACGGTAAATGCAATGTACTTCTAAATGCAACTATATCTGTGTATTTCGTGCAATAACAGACGAAATAATCCTCTAAATGTATTCGTTTGGTCCTGCTTTATTTAGTGTGCTTTTACATGTATACCAGTGGCGTAACTAAGGGTGTTTTTTTAATGAATTATCGGGTACTCTTGTTATGCCCTAATAAATAAAGAAGTATCTAGTATATTGCTTGTGGAGGAGCTAAAGTTGAGTAGAATAGTGATGCACTGTGTTCAGAAAGGGTCGCCTGTTGTTATACACCCTGTATACAGAGTGGAACTACTAAATTAAAACAAGCATTACTGTTAAACAATGGTGAAATAAGTGAAAGTTTTGGAATTTTATGATGTTTTCATTGAGTCATTCTAAATAAGTTTCATTATACCATCTCCTGATAGCGAATGGACTATAAAAATCGCCTGAAAAAAAGGCTAATGGCGTATATACAGATTTAGGTATTGTTGCTATCGCCTGATAGCGAACGGAGTATATGTAGTCCTATTTATATGAATTTTTATGAATTATATGATATTTTTCGTTAAGTCAATGAAGCTGTCTTAAGGAATACAAAATATCTCTTGATACATCGTTATAATAATAAAATCCACATTGAGAAGTCAGTACAGGGAAATATAGAATATGCTTTGCTAACTAAAAAATGGTGTACTTTTTTTATTTTATATGGGAAGTTTGATCTAAATGTTTTAATGCAATATTTGCTTGAATTATTTTTCCCATTAAAATCCTTCTTTATAAGGAATAGATCATTAGATATTATAATGAAATCCACATTGAGAAGTCAGTACAGGGAAATATAGAATATGCTTTGCTAACTTAAAAATGATATAGGTATTTTTACAATTTATATGCGAATTTGGTCTAAGTGTTTCAATACAAAACAATGATCGAAAAATTACTTATTTTAAACCAAATTATAAGCAATAGGTATATCATTATTATATAGCGAAATCCACATTGAGAAGTCAGTATAGGGGAAAGTAGGTAATATACCTAACTTAAGAAGAGAACTTAAAACTTTCTGTTTACTTTATAGTTGCGTCTCTAAATAGAAGTTTGATCTAAATATTTCATTGCAAAAAGTCTAATGGCTTATATATACAGAATTATAGGTATTATTGCTATAGCCTGATAGCGAATGGGACTATATTATAGTGCTTTTTATGAATTTCTATACGTTTTTTACGAAATTCATGTTTTTTTTTCTTTGAATCGCTCATGCTGTGTTTTTGCATCAAAAATCAGGATTCGTTACAAACTCTTAATAGCGAAGGGAGATGGCCCATTTTCCCTTCTTTCGCCATTTTTCATTCCGCACACAACGCATAAAAATTCGTCACGGAGGATTTTTTTGTGCTGTTGTTCAGCATAACAAAGAATTTCGTACGTGACCGAATAGGAAGAGGCCTTAAAAATTCCCCAAATAGCCCGCTATAATAGGCCATTATTAATGCTACAGCGATCTATCTTATACAACTCGAGGTTATAACTTAACGGTCTCGTACGCTGCGCGAGCTCTACTTTCCTCATCAAAATAATTTAGATATTTATACATATAAATAACAATTTTCTCATCGTCCTTCAACTCGTCCTTTGGATCGATCTTCCTTTCTCGTTTGTATACAGGGTGTTTCTTAATATAACACGTTGATATTTAAGGGAGTGATTTTTATTTTAAGAGAAAGCAGTGGCGTATCACTTTTTCCTTCAAAACTATCTAGTTTGAGTCCAGTACGGACGCCACTGTTGGAAATAAAAAAAATTTTTTAGTCAAAAAATGCTCTTTAATGCATAGGTACATCAAATTTCATAAAATTTTAAGTGCTATGAAAATGACACTAAAAAATAAAGATTTCTTAAAACTTTAACACCCCATATCTCAAAAGTTAACCCATTTAGGATACAAACTCATATGAAGTTATCTTCTTAAAAACGGATCCAAAAATCACCCCTTTAAATATCATGCAGTCAATAAGAAACACCCTGTATACACCGTGCCGCATCCGCTGCATCGCCGATGGTCTTTTCCACGGATTGATTTACCGTGCGAGAGCCGAGCCCGATTGGCCGGCCGCCGGTCACGTGGACCCGCGCAGGCGCCCCCCGACTCCGGGGGGCAGAGGCCGGCGCGGAAAAGGAGGCGGGGCCGGCGAGATGCCGCCGGATCGGACCCTTTTCAGCATCCAAAATGGTCCGCACGACAACTCACTATACCGTGCCTCTGTATTCATATCGAGTATTTATACCGTGAAATTGCCGCATTTTTGGGTACTTTTGGTGGTTTTTTTTTTATACACTAGGTGTAGGGTAGGGTTGGTTTTTTGGTAGTAATTGCATATTAATGATGTATTTGATGTATTTATATGTTCAGTAATAAGTATAGTGAAATTCACATTGAGAAGTCAGTATAGGGAAGTAATGGGAAATAGTTTATGGGAAATCTTTGCAAAATTGCTCGAAAATGTATACAAAATATCATTATTATAGTGAAATCCACATTGAAAAGTCAGTAAAGGGAAATAGTTAATATGCTTTGCTAACTTATAAAAATGATATACTTTTTTATTTTATATGGGAAGCTTGATCTAAATGGTTTAATACAAAACATTATCTACTGGATAAAATCCTTCTGTATAAAGAATTCATCATTATTATAATGAAATCCACATTGAAAAGTCAGTACTGGGAAATAGGGAATATACTTTGCTAACTAAAAAATTATGTACTTTTTTATTTTATATCAGAAGTTTGATCTAAATGTTTTAATGCAATATTTACTTAGAATCCTTCATTATAAGGAAATATTATTATTATAGTGAAATCCACATTGAGAAGTCAGTGTAGGGAAATAGAAAATATGCTTTGCTAACTTAAAAATGATATAACTTTTTTATTTTATATGTGGGAAGTTTGATCTAAATGTTTTAATGCAATATTAGCTTGAATAATTCCCGTTTTATAAAATCCTTCTTTATAAAGAATTCATCATTATTATAATGAAATCCACATTGAAAAGTCAGTACTGGGAAATAGGGAATATACTTTGCTAACTAAAAAATTATGTACTTTTTTATTTTATATCAGAAGTTTGATTTAAATGTTTTAATGCAATATTTACTTAGAATCCATCATTATAAGGAAATATTATTATTATAGTGAAATCCACATTGAGAAGTCAGTACTGGGAAATAGGGAATATACTTTGCTAACTAAAAAATTATGTACTTTTTTATTTTATATCAGAAGTTTGATTTAAATGTTTTAATGCAATATTTACTTAGAATCCATCATTATAAGGAAATATTATTATTATAGTGAAATCCACATTGAGAAGTCAGTACTGGGAAATAGGGAATATACCTTGCTAACTAACAAATGATGTACTTTTTTATTTTATGTGGGAAGTTTTTGATCTAAATGTTTTACTGCAATATTTGCTTGAATTATTCCTATTTACAATCCTTCTTTATATAAGGAATAGATCATTATTATAATGAAATCCAAATTGAGAAGTCAGTATATACAGAGAAATAGGGAATATGGTTTGCTAACATAAAAATATATATTTTTACAATTTATATGGGAAGTTTCATCTAAATGTTTTTATACAAAACATTCTTCGAAAAATTACTCATTTAAAACCAAATTATAAGGAATATATCATGATTATAGTGAAATCCACATTGAGAAGTCAGTGTAAGGGAAAGTATAGGGAATATAACTTAACTCTAAGGTGAACTAAAGCTTTCCGTTTACTTTATAGTTTCGCCTCTAAATAGAAGTTTGATCTAATTATTTCATTGCAAATTTGCTCGAAAAATTCCCTGTTTAAACTTATTACTATTACCCAGTGAAATCCACATTGAGAAGACAGTACAGAGATGTATAGAGAATAAGCTTACTAGAGGTAGATAAAATGCGTTGAAATAGGAACATAAAAATGATACACTTTTTGTATTTTTAATGGCAATTGCTAGTTTACCTACTACATAAAAGTTTCCCTATAACACTGACTTTCCAACGTGAATTTCGACTTATAAAATAATAAAAAACAAACAAATCCGTACGAAAGCTCCAGAGTATAGCTCAATAAAGTTAAATATACAATAACAAAGCGAGAGTATAGGTAATATGGAAGATGTAAATATAGCTGGTGGACTAGAACTGGAGGTGTAAAAAGGGCTTTTCCGGCGAGCCGTCCAGAGGCGGCAGGCCGGTTTTCCGTGCGTTTCCGATCGTTCCCGACTTTGGCGCGCCGCCAGCGGGGGGCGAGGCGTGGCTTATACGCGTCCCGAGCCACGAAAAGTGAGGATCAATTCTACTTATTTAATACAGCTTTCGTATTAGGAGCGTGTATATAGTTAGGAATCCACTGTAAACCGATTTGCGCTTAAACTCCGGGTTTTATCTACGCTAAGTACCGGAGGCTTAACTCCCGGCATTGTGTTTGACTAAGTGAACAAATAGATGGAGTGATATATTATTGACTTTTCATTGTGCCCCGAACGATTTCTCTTATTATTATTATTATTATTATTCGCGGTTTGTACATATAAAACAATTTCGGGTTTTTTTTGTTTACTTTATTTGTATTGCATTTCGCTACACTGCTAAAGGTGAGTTATACTTTCTTTATAGTACACTCAATAAATACTAAATGATGCTTGTATAAGTAAAGAAAATTCTGCTATATCTAATACGCCCTTTATTTTAGTGCATTTTCTTCAATATGTAGTCTTCATAATGTAGCTTTAAATTAGGAATTATATAAATTTCTTTAACTCAGTACACAAAAAACTTCTTATGCAAGATTTTAGAGTTCAAAATTCAGTAAAAATGAAGCTTGGATTTTTTATAAACCTCTTTGTTCCAGAGTTGTTGACAATTTACAAAAAATTTCTAATGAATTATTCCTAATGAACTCAAAATCCAATAAAATTAATTTTGTGTTATAACCGAGGTTGAAATAAATAAAATAATATTCTACAAATATTTCTGCGTATTTCAAAACAAATCCGAAGAGATTTGATCCACAAACAGCTGAGATATTAATTTTTTAATGAACCAAAACATGTTCCAAATTTATAACTCGACTACACTCCCACACAATTAATAAATTTATTACTGTATATTTAATTTATTAATTTATGCACTTAGTCACTAAAATGTTTAATTATACAAGGTGTTTCTAAATAACTTGCTAAATATTTAAGGGGGTGATTCTTGGTTAAATTTTAAGAAAAAAACTTCATATGAATCTATGTCCTAAATGTTATTATTTTGAGATACAGGGTGTTAAAGTTTTAAGAAAAAAATTAATTTTGTCATTTTCATACAAAAATTTAAAAATTTTTATGTCAAATTTGATGTACGGTGTTTTTGACAGTATGGTGTTTTTGAGCATTTTTTGAGTATTTCTTAAGGAAATAGTAGTTCGCCACTGCTTTTTCTTAAAATAAAAATTATTTTTGGAGTCCCCTGTCAATTTAGAACAAATGTTATTGACATAAAAAATTAAATACATTCATTTGCACATTGCAACTGTTATGAAATTAGGTAGTAAATAGAATTAGTAATAGAACATAGATTCATTTAAATGGGTCCAAGAATCACCCCCTTAAATATTAATAAAAATTAAAAAAAATGGTGGCTGAATTACCTAATTATGTACCACAAAAACAATACAAGTTCCTGCACCATTTTTTACAATAAAAATTCAAAACTTTTACCCACACGATATACCACACTTTCACCAATATTTTTCCCATGCACCGATCAATCTATCACTCGCGTACGATTTACTTTACAACCTCTTAATACTCATAATAATCTATTACGTCTATCATTATGCAAATCCGGCGGCTGATTGAATAAATCGCGATGGACATCACGCGATAGCTCTTTGGCTTCTATAACATCTAAATTTCCAATCGGCGGCGATTCGTTTCGAAAATTGGCATCGAAAAATTCGGAGCGCTCGCGCCCGAACTTCCGGCCGGAATCCGATTAGAAAAACCGGGCGAAATTCGCACGTAAGAAGATTAGTTAGTTAGCTTGTAAATCCCGGAATCCGGGCAAGAGCATTATCATTATATTATGATTATATTGGATTTAGTTTTGAAATGGCCGGGTGGTAATTCAGTGCCAGTTCGACTTTTATGCGGTACACACGTAAATTTTAGTGTATAAAAGTTAGATATTCACAAAGTATTGTTCGATATAAATGCAGAAAAAATATACAGTATATTATAGGATTAATATGATGCTGGGAAGAGGTAAGGTGAAGTATAGATTATATAGGTATACAGGGTGTTAATGAATATGTGTAACAAACTCTTAGGGTAGGTAGTACGTGTAAAAATAGACCAATAAGTTCTAGATACTTGGATGTTTCTTTTTGGGACCTAGAGCCCTTTGAAGATGGTGTCGTATTCATTAAGGTGAAGGAAATCACAAATAAAAGAGGCTGTTTGACATTTTTTTTGAGTAGGAAGAATTAATTGGGATTCAATCAAATTTTGATATCATTTTGTTTATATTTCAAACAATTTTTGTGAATTTTTTTGAATAATTTCGACCAAAAATAACAAAGTTACGCTATGATGTCCTTTGTTGAAGGTTGTAATTATAGTTCTCCTCCATTTGTTTGACAATGATTTTTCAGGAGTATTTTTGGGTGGGAAGAATTAATTGGGATTCAATCAAATTTTGACATCATTTTGTTTATATTTTGAACAATTTTTGTGAATTTTTTTGAATAATTTCGACCAAAAATAACAAAGTTACGCTATGATGTCCGTTGAAGGTTGTAATTATGTTCTTTTCCATTTGTTTGACAATGATTTTTCATCAGGAGTCTTTTTGGGTGGGAAGAATTAATTGGAATTCAATTAAATTTTGACATCATTTTGTTTATATTTTGAACAATTTTTGTGAATTTTTTTGAATAATTTCGACCAAAAATAACAAAGTTACGCTATGATGTCCGTTGAAGGCTTTAAGTACTATAGTTCTTCTCCATCTGTTTGACAATGATTTTTCAGGATTTTTTTTGGTGGGAAGAAATAATTTGAATTCTATCAAATTTTGACATCATTTTGTTTATATTTCGAACAATTTTTGTGAATTTTTTTGAATAATTTCGGCCAAAAATAACAAAGTTACTCTATGATGTCCGTTGAAGTGTGTAAGTAGGTATAGCTCTCTTCCATCTGTTTGACAATGATTTTTCAGGATTTTTTTGGGAGGGAATAATTGATTGGAATTCGATCAAATATTGATATCATTTTGTTTATATTTTGAACAATTTTTGTGAATTTTTTTGAATAATTTCGACCAAAAATAACAAAGTTACGCTATGATGTCCGTTGAAGGTTGTAATTATAGTTCTTTTCCATTTGTTTGACAATGATTTTTCATCAGGAGTCTTTTTTGGTGGGAAGAAATAATTTGAATTCTATCAAATTTTGACATCATTTTGTTTATATTTCGAACAATTTTTGTGAATTTTTTGAATAATTTCGGCCAAAAATAACAAAGTTACTCTATGATGTCCGTTGAAGTTTGTAAGTAGGTATAGCTCTCTTCCATCTGTTTGACAATGATTTTTCAGGATTTTTTTGGGAGGGAATAATTGATTGGAATTCGATCAAATATTGATATCATTTTGTTTATATTTCGAACAATTTTTGTGAATTTTTTTGAAAAATTTCGGCCAAAAATAACAAAGTTACACTATGATGTCCGTTGAAGGTTGTAATTATAGTTCTTTTCCATTTGTTTGACAATGATTTTTCATCAGGAGTCTTTTTGGGTGGGAAGAATTAATTGGAATTCAATTAAATTTTGACATCATTTTGTTTATATTTTGAACAATTTTTGTGAATTTTTTTGAATAATTTCGACCAAAAATAACAAAGTTACGCTATGATGTCCGTTGAAGGTTGTAATTATGTTCTTTTCCATTTGTTTGACAATGATTTTTCATCAGGAGTCTTTTTGGGTGGGAAGAATTAATTGGAATTCAATTAAATTTTGACATCATTTTGTTTATATTTTGAACAATTTTTGTGAATTTTTTTGAATAATTTCGACCAAAAATAACAAAGTTACGCTATGATGTCCGTTGAAGGCTTTAAGTACTATAGTTCTTCTCCATCTGTTTGACAATGATTTTTCAGGATTTTTTTTGGTGGGAAGAAATAATTTGAATTCTATCAAATTTTGACATCATTTTGTTTATATTTCGAACAATTTTTGTGAATTTTTTTGAATAATTTCGGCCAAAAATAACAAAGTTACTCTATGATGTCCGTTGAAGTGTGTAAGTAGGTATAGCTCTCTTCCATCTGTTTGACAATGATTTTTCAGGATTTTTTTGGGAGGGAATAATTGATTGGAATTCGATCAAATATTGATATCATTTTGTTTATATTTTGAACAATTTTTGTGAATTTTTTTGAATAATTTCGACCAAAAATAACAAAGTTACGCTATGATGTCCGTTGAAGGTTGTAATTATAGTTCTTTTCCATTTGTTTGACAATGATTTTTCATCAGGAGTCTTTTTGGGTGGGAAGAATTAATTGGAATTCAATTAAATTTTGACATCATTTTGTTTATATTTTGAACAATTTTTGTGAATTTTTTTGAATAATTTCGACCAAAAATAACAAAGTTACGCTATGATGTCCGTTGAAGGCTTTAAGTACTATAGTTCTTCTCCATCTGTTTGACAATGATTTTTCAGGATTTTTTTTGGTGGGAAGAAATAATTTGAATTCTATCAAATTTTGACATCATTTTGTTTATATTTCGAACAATTTTTGTGAATTTTTTGAATAATTTCGGCCAAAAATAACAAAGTTACTCTATGATGTCCGTTGAAGTTTGTAAGTAGGTATAGCTCTCTTCCATCTGTTTGACAATGATTTTTCAGGATTTTTTTGGGAGGGAATAATTGATTGGAATTCGATCAAATATTGATATCATTTTGTTTATATTTCGAACAATTTTTGTGAATTTTTTTGAAAAATTTCGGCCAAAAATAACAAAGTTACACTATGATGTCCGTTGAAGGTTGTAATTATAGTTCTCATCCATTTGTTTGAAATTGATTTTTCGGGAGTCTTTTTGGGTGGGAAGAATTAATTGGAATTCAATCAAATTTTGATATCATTTTATTTATATTTCAAACAATTTTTGTGAATTTTTTTGAATAAATTCGACCAAAAATAACAAAGTTACGCTATGATTTCCGTTGAAGGTTGTAAGTGTAGTTCTAAATTGTGTGCAGTTTATCCATTCCGATTATTATTTGATATCAAATAGATTTCGATTCCACATTAATAACTTATTTTCTAAAAATATGAACCTCAATGCAGGTGAAAATAATGAAAATTAAAAATTTTGCTGTTGTTACAATTTACTTCGATTTTCACGATTTTTTTCAATGCAAAGAGAAATACCCTTAAAATCATAATATCATCTCACAAGTTGGTTAATATAATTCGTAATTTTATAAAGAATCATACTATCAATTTTCATAATTATCGTTCATTACTTTTTGAATTAAACTGCACACAAACTTCTGATTTCATATGAAAAATAAATTTCCTGTATTATAGCCTCTACCCAATAGGTATGCAATCAATTCTATTCCCATAAAATGTAAACAAATGCGAATTTCTCTTTGAAATTTCAATAGCATATTATTGAATAATCATTCTAACAATTTATGCAACAAAAATCAAATTTTTTGAACCCCCTAATATGTTTTCCCCCCTCTTAACACCCTGTATAGGTAAATTTTAATTGCAACAAATTCCTTCACAAAAAACTTACATGACCATAAAATTGCTTGTTAACGAGCGGCGCATTTCAAGCGAGCGAATTTCAAAAACCGCCCTTCCAACCGGAAAAATTAACGATACACCCGATTCGAAATGCACTTCTGAAAAGTCGATTGTACCTCCACCATTGTACCCCAAATAGTACCTAAAACTTCCACCCGATCGCACCTGCTTGGTATAAAAACCCAGCGAAATTTCCAAAAAAAAAATTAAATTCACCACGACCCGTCGGGGGATGATTTTCATGCAATTTCATCCCCCCGTTTCCGCCGGCGTGACTCCCCGAGTGGGATTTAATGCTCATTTCGGCGCTTTTATTAACCCGCCGGCTTCGAACACATGTACGAGTAGTTTCGAGATAAACTTTCGAACGATCGAGTGGCAATATGCGGTTTCGATATAAAGGACTTCCCCGGAATATTAACCGGAAAAAAACCCAACAGTTTTTAATATTACCGCCGTTGTATTAGAGTGACTCATAGTACCTATGTGCTTTATTGCATGCTGGAATTAATGAAAATTGTATACCAGAAAAAAGAGTATTTTTAATCATAAGCTTTGTAGTATCTTGGGTTGCATATTTTACCAAAATTATACCGGTAGACTCCACATTTTACCAAAATTATGCCGGTAGACTCCAGCACATTTTACTAACTTTAGGGCGGTAGATCTCATATTTTACCAAAATTATGCCGGTAGACTCCACATTTTACTAACTTTAGGACGGTAGACCTCATATTTTACCAAAAAATTAGAACAGTAAACTGCATATTTTACCAAAGTTTGGACGTTATACTGCACATTACACCATTCTTCATGGTATAACTTTTAAAAGTTTTGAAGATGACATTCTTATGAACCATCTTCAACTATTTCCTCTCGGCATTATATACCCCAAATTGAACCTTCATATGCGACCGACAACAATACAAAAAATTAAATCCCCGTGCACCGAAAAGTGAGTTTCTTAATAAAGTGTTATTCGCTTTGTCGAGCAATGACGGCTCGGCCCACTTGATGTTTGCACTAAACGTTATTACGCTCGCTTGATTTTACGAACGTTTTCAAACATCTGCGGGAGCTCTCCGGGCGATGAATGGAAGAATACGAACACGCCGGAAGTTCGAGCCAATATTATATAAGTATAAGTATTCGAGTCGAGATATATACTCCGGCGGATGAGTTTAACTTTTAACATCCTCCGCCGCCTAATGAGAGTGTATTGGAAAATCGCTGGGCTGTGACTAAAGCGCGCTTTCGCTTTGCTTTTCCCGTTCCGTTTAATAAGGAGCTTTTTTATTATGTCGTATCGAGGAGGAGATTACGATTCGCTTTTTTTCACTTTTCATCGCTTCGATTTTAAATTACCTATACTCTTATTGTTAGCGCAATAAAATGTATTTTTTTCGGGATAGTGGTGCGTTTGTTAGTGGATGTTATATATCGGCCAAACTAGCTGTCGTACTGAAAATTTGTGGAGATACTTTTTGTTGCAAATTGAATCCTCTACAAGTTTGGTTATGTAACTTTTGGTCGTAGAATTGAAATTAAGCGAGTTATTAATGAAAATAGTTAAAAATTTGGGGACTAATTTTCTTTTTTTCGTTATAACTTTTTTTCTGGACATTTTACAAAAAAATTACATTAGTGCATTTTGATAGAGGAGTTTTCGAGGATTAATTAGCATTACTCACTTTTTCAAATTTGTTAATTTATGACAGTTTTGCAGTGCTGCGAAACTAACATTATTCCGAAACTCCAGTACATTCTCGTGAGTATACAGAGTGTCGCAAAAATGTTGGGACATATGGCTTAATTGCAGACTTCTGAGACGAAAAAATATTATTTAACATAACTTATCTATATCCAAAAGTGTTTAGTAATGAAGTTACAGGATGTTAAAGTTATGACGAATAAAAAAGAGATTTTTTGATATTGGGCCAAAATGGGTCAACTTTTTTTCGTGAAAATTTGTACAGAAAATCTCTGCTTGGTGACATATTTTTGTGTAGAAATTTTTCAAAACTTATCCATCCCTCTCATATTTAACGGGGTCCAACCCTCTCAAAGCCCTAATTCTTCAACCCTTGGAATTCACCTAATTTTTGTATTGAAACTAGATTTATCAGTTCATTTATAATGATTTTTTACTCTTTGCAATTTTCTATAAAATCCATATTTTTGGATATAAAAGCTATTTTTTGGCATTTATAGGATTTTTGAAATTCTTAACTTTAACATATCCTATAACTTCTTTACTAAACACTTTTGGATATAGTTAAGTTAGGTAAAATCATCTTATTTTCGTCTCCGAAATCTGTAGTTTAGCCATGCCCCAACATTTTTGCGACACCCTGTATACTCACGAGAATGTACTAGAGAATAGTGTTAGTTTCGCAGCACTGTAAAACTATCATAAATTAACAAATTTGAAAAAGTGAGTAACAATAATTATTCCTCGAAAACTCCTCTATCAAAATGCACTGATGTGATTTTTTTGTAAAATGACCAGAAAAAAAGTTATAACAAAAAAAAAGAAAATTAGTCCCCAAATTTTTATCTATTTTCGTTAATAACTTGTTTTATTTCAATTCTACGACTAAAAGTTACATAACCAAAGTTGCAGAGGATTCAATTTGCAACAAAAAATGTCCCCACTAATTTTCAGTTCAGTAAGTAGTTTGGCCGATATAACGAAAAAACCATCCAAGATGGCTCAAATTGTACCATTTCAATGGACTACAGTGCTAGTGGCTGAAAGAGTAAAAGGCCATCATCAAAGAGCAGATAATAAAAACAACGAATTAATATATTTCATTAAATTTCACTAAATTTATTTATTAACAAGAACAAACTAATAAATATTTTATTGCTGTATCAATCAAAACAAAACAAACTAAAGTTGTAGAGGATTCAATTTGTTACAATAAGTATCCCCACAAAAACTTCACACAAAACTCCCTATCCTATAGTCATAAAAAAAAATCTCATCCTGTATATAATGTAACATATCAATATGGACTATCTCCACACAACTTGTGAATTAATAATCTGATGATTTTATTTATTTTTTCAGGGACCAATAAAGTAAATGTGGCCAAATACATTAACAGCCGGGTGAGTACCACACGATTTTTAATAACATAATTAAATCGTCAACCGTCCAAAAATCGAAAAAAAAATCTAGATACCTAAATCTCGTCAATCTCGGGTGAAAAAAAAAAAACTTTTATCCGACGAGCGAGATTGGGGAACACGAAAAGCACGAAATAAAAGAGTGTTGTCATCGAAGTTCGGGTGTTCGATTACGAGAAAGTCGACGGGAGAAAAAAATAAATATCACATACGCGAAGAGTCCTCTCGTTTCTATTGATGGCGGAGGCTCGAATTTCTCGAAAAAGTTACCGAGAGAGGTGTTTATCTGGCGACATAATCCTCGACGGACAAAAGGACAACGTCGCCGGGACCCGGCCCGGATTAAGCGACCGGATTATAATGCATTTTAAACAACTAATATGCGGGGCCTGCAGTGTTTTAGAAGGCTCGAGGAGAGAGAGTGGCTCTCGAGAGAGCTTCGACTTGTTTTCGTCTTTAATCGGTTGACAGTTGAAGGTGAGAGATGCACCGGTCTTCGGTTGCACAAAGATGGATTTCGATTCTATATACAATAATAATATTTTTTTTTCTATGGACACAATGAGAGAATTATTATACAGGGTGTCTCAGCGAAAGGTAGCCCATTTAATCAACATGTAATTTTAGTGAAACGTATATAAAGCATGTTTTATACATATTAAATGCGTTTCATAATGGAAAAGCCTCTTAAAAGCATCCTTTAAAATGGAAAATTTAAGATTTGTTGTAAATTTTATATTAATTAAGGCGATTTGTATTATGTTGTTAAAAGTTAAATATCTTCTTTGTTTTGTAAAATACACTGCTCCAATAAATTAACGCACCACTTAAGATTTTGTGAAAAACATGACCACTTTAAACAAACTGAACAATATTTTAATACTTTTGGAAATACTCTGCTTGTATATTGTGTCTTTTAACAACTAAATAAAGTACTTGTCCGTGCAGATAATTTTTTTATAGTACTAAAATCGTTGAAATATAAATCAACTTTAAAATCAGTTTGGTTTGATTTATTCCTGTTGGAAGTGACCTTTTACGCATTTCGATATTTTTATGGTTAAACTGATAAGATGCAACGCGAATCCCGAAATTAGACGCCTGTTCTTCTTATTTCTTTCAAAATTTCGTATTCATAATTTTGTACTTTTTCCCTTATTTTTTTCCTTACGGCCTATTCTTAGGTATACATAGGTTGAAAAATGCTTTGAGAGTAAATTAATTAAAATTATTGAAATATAATGTTTGATTACTTATTTTAATTTTACAAATATAATATTTAGAAATTTATTAGTGGCGCGTTAATTTATTGGAGCAGTATAGCATATACAAATTATACATATGTTTGAAATGTAGAAGAGTGTATCTTTCAGATAGCGTCAATATATACAGGGTGTTTCATTTGATAAAATTTGGGTAATGTGAATTGAAAAGAGGGGATTTTGATAAAACACCCTGTACAAATATACAAAATTTCTATGTTACTGAAACAAAACTTATAGGAAAATAAAACATATCTGAGGTTAGGGGTTCAAAAGTTACAAGATGATTAAATGAGCTACCTTTCGCTGGGACACCCTGTATAGTGCTTTCGAAATGTAAAGAATAAATTCATTATTTCTGAAATTAAGAGTTTTTCGAATTATTATTAGTTTTATATGACATACTTGTGACATAATCGTTATTCAGGATATGGCATCATCCACAATTATAATAAATGGGACATACTATACATTTTTGCTTTTTTAGATTCTACTCGATGCGCTGATTAAGAAAAGGGTTCATACTTGGTATCTTTTTCTTTTAATAAAGTCTATACAGCCACTCAAACATCACAAAATTTTGAATTTAGGTGACACTAAATTCAAAAGCCACGAGTGACTGTATAACCTTTATTATAAGACCAAAATATCAAGTATGACCCTTTTTTGTAATCAGCTCATCGAGTAGAAACTAAAATATACAAGGTGTCCTATTTAATAAAATTGAGATCACAAAATATGGGTTGTAAGTCAAACAATGAATTTGTTTAAAACAAAATCGACATGTCTTAGGAAATTTTCGAAAAACTCTCAATTTCAGAAATAATAATTAATTTATTCGTTACTTTTCCAAAGCACTGTTTAAGAGGTATTCGTGGGGGTTGTATGGGGTGAAATTGTAGTGAATTTAGACTCAATTTGATACTTTTTGGTGCCAATTTCACTTTGGTATTCTCAATTTCATATTATTATGACACAATTTTAAAGGTTTTTTTCTCAATTTGATGTTTTTTAGTCTCAATTTTATATTTTTTGTGCTAATTTGACATTGGTTATTCTCACTTTCATATTTTTTATACTCAATTTGAATGTTTAAAGTCCTCAATTTGATACTTTTTAGTCTCAATTATATTGGTCAATTATATTCTCACTTTCATGTTGTTTATACTCAATTTGAATGTTTTAGTTCTCAATTTGATACTTTTTAGTCTCAATTCGATATTTTTTATTCACAATTTCATATTTAGTCCCAATTCCAACGACTCTGTACTCAATTTCATATAATTTTTAATCTCAATTATAAAGTTTTTATACTCAATTTCAAATTATTTAGCCCCAATTTGAAAGCCTTTATTATCAATTTAACAACGATACTTTAATTAATCTCAACTTGAAAATACTTAATACTCAACAACTTTAATACATTTTCTAATTCACACACAAACGGCCCCAACTGATATTTATATCTACTAATAAAAGACTATAATTTTTTTCATCGGTATTCTATTTAGTAAACTTTCTCAATCGAGCAGAGGATCAGTTTATATAACCAAACAAAAATCATCGGCTTAGCAGCCGGCTCGTTACCATCTAAAAACGTTTCCGAAATAATTAAATTGATCATCAATGTAGAAAATGCCGTTATTATAAAGGACTTAGGGCGGTACACCTACAAAAGTGAAGCGTACACAAAACCCCACAAAAAAGGTATAGGCATCCCTTCAACTGTTGTCAAAGAAAAACGAAAAAAGAAAACCTTGTATACAAAAAGAAGAAAAAAACCCCAATCCACCCCCTCCGATAAAGCGCGATAGATACAAAAACAATAAACACCGAGGCACGATGTTCCGCTAATAGAGTTGTCTAGTATTTTAGCGTGATTGAAGGCACCCCAATTCGATTTCACGACCCTTAACGGACCCTTATCACTGTTTGCACTCAACTCCCTCGATGGCCATCACGGTTATTTTGCCTTCGCCGCTGTAGTCTTGAGATAACAACAAATGACTGCTCGCCACCCTCGTTCCGGCCGCTCCTCCCTCGCGGATATCATCCCTTACGCCGGATAAATAACACCCTTTTGATAGTTTCCCGTTTTCTTAAGAACCTACCAAAAAAATCTATCTACAAGATACCTACATAATTAATTAACTAATAATATTTCTTCAACTTTAACCAGCACCATGGGGGTGATTTATACCCCAATTAATAAATCCGAAACAAACCCCGCTCTCCCCGCCCGGCGGCTAATCCGCTAAGCCGATTTGCATTTTTCCGACTATTATGCAAAATCTCGCCGATAAGGGTGGGTTGTGGGGGCGAGCGGGGGCGGCCGATGGAAGCGACTTTTACCCCATAGGGGATCAAACGGACGCACGTGCTGCTGTTTGTTCGGCCTAATGATTCAGTCGAAAAAATCTATCGATTCGGGGCCAATTAACCAGCGGGATCTTAAACTCTTGATGGTTACCTTCCCAATATAGGTGTAACGATTTAATGGGGGTGAGATAGTCGGGGGGTTGTTTAGATAAGAGAGGGATTTGTCTTCGTAAAATGCTTCACCTGTTCATTGGCTGACGTCACTCATGTTGTTGAGATTGGTCAATCCTTTGTAGTTTAATTGGTTGACCAATTTTGTGGGAATATTTTAATAAAGGAAGTTAAGATTAAGAGGTTAATCTAAGGGAGTTAAACTAAAGGGTTGTTTCATTAAGGGATGGATTAGTAACAACCAGTAAACTTGATGTATTGGAGAGATTTAGGATTTACTCATTTGCTGATGTCACAAATTTGTTGAGATTGAGCAATCCTTGGGATTAGTAACAACCAGTGAACTTGATGTATTGGAGAGATTTAGGATTTACTCATTTGCTGAAATCACAAATTTATTGAGATTGAGCAATCCTTTGTAAGGGTTAGTTTCAATAGGAGAAGGATTAGTAACAGCCAGAATGGAGAAGACCACGACTTTTTTTTTATTTATTTTTTTTCAAAACCGTGTGTTCTAAGAAGGCGCGTAATGAAATTTTAATTTTTTTCTGTGTCGAAATAAGGCCGCAATTAATTTCTAAAGTTTGAAAAACCTCACACAATCGTCATACACTCTGCTCCAATCAAAGCGAGAGTTTCAAAGAGAAGTCACATTTAGCAAGTTTGCCACGTTTCCTATTACTCTTCTTTACTCCGCAAAATGTGCGTTTTTTGTATATTTATTGCAATAAACATTTTCTGATTTATCCATTTCTTCCATTACCTAATGGATAATTCGATATATTAATATAGAAATAACATCTTCATCTGTATAAATTGTAACCGATTTTTGTGTTAAAAACACAAATAATAGTCCTGAAAAATTTATTTGGCAACATTCTTGTCAATTTCAATATTATCAGTAAAGTGTTTTATGCCGATCTGCAATCCGTGTAATTTGTTTTGTGCATTTTTCAGAAAAATCTGGCAAATGACAATTTGATTTTTGTTCGTTTGTGCATTCTTTGTTACTGCGTTCGAAAATTCATACTATTTACTATACAACAAGACGTGAGTGGTTTATGATTGGTTGATAAGGTATGAGTCAAAACCCGAAATTTTTAAATTTCGAAGGACTATATCTTTTTAATTATAACACATTTTGAGCAACTGAAAACGGTTTTTAGTCTAATAAATCATTTCTAATCGTATCTTTTGCCGAAATCCGCGTATCTCACATCGTGGTCTTCTCCATTAGTAACAAACTTGATGAGTACGGAATTGTACAGGATTTCCTCATTTACTGACGTCATATACCTATATATGAGATTGATCAATCCTTTGACATTTAATTGACTACATATGCTACAGAAACTTAAAGAGTACCTACAAACAAACCATATTCTATTTTTCTACAGACAATAGAATTCACCACACCAGTTTATCTCTTCGATACTAATCATTTTGGATAATTAACGAACGTCGGAAAATTGAAAGGCTCCTGTCTAATTGGCGAGATACCGGCCTCGTATGTATCTCGCAATCAGCCTAATGGGCCGTCATTAACATTATCAAGGCGATCATCTTCATTCGATTGCCACCCCCTCGCGTTCTGTCCCTAATAAAGGGAAGCGACCGGTCGCAAACATCAAACAATCCCCGCGATTTAAATCACATCAACGGTAATTGGCGAAATGCGCCGCCGACATAACGCATAATAGAGCGAAATTTTAATGCGATTTAAACTTCAAAAAAAAAAGAGGAACATCAGAGGAGAGTTCCGGGAATTAACTCTAACGTTGTTTTCCAGATGCAATCCAGAAAGCGAACTGTCATTTCCGGGTTTTGGAAGCGGTTGCGGCGGAAGCACTTCCGGCATGGCCTACTTGAAGTCCGGGCCCTATCCCGTGCCCGGATTGGGATTGCACGGATTACCGGTGGATTCGTTACATTCGTCGATGGCTGGATATTCTGGAGGTAGGTTTACTATCCATAATTTTTCAGTGCATGATTCATTAAATTTCCAATACCTACTGCAAAATGTAATTTATTTGTTTGATAGGTGGACACGGTTTAGTCTCAATTTGATACTTTTTGGTACCAATTTCACTTTGGTATTCTCAATTTCATATTATTATGACGCAATTTGAAAGGTTTTGTTCTCAATTTGATACTTTTTAGTCTCAATTCGATACTTTTTATCTCAATTTGATATTTTTGGTGCCAATCTGACAATTGATATTCTCAATTTCTTATTGCTGACTCTGTTTGAAAATTTTGTGCTCAATTTGGTATTTTTTGTTTCAATTTGAAAGTTTTTGTATACTCAATTTGTCATTATTTTTTCTCAATTACATATTGTTTAGACTCAATTTGAAAGTTTTAGTTTTCAATTTCGTACTTTTTAGTCCCAATTTGATACTTTTTAGTCCCAATTTAATACTTTTTATCTCAATTTGATATTTTTGGTGCCAATCTGACAATTGCTATTCTCAATTTCTTATTGTTTAGACTCTGTTTGAAAATTTTGTGCTCAATTTGGTATTTTTTGTCTCAATTTGAAAGTTTTTGTATACTCAATTTGACATTATTTTTTCTCAAATACATATTGTTTAGACTCAATTTGAAAGTTTTAGTTTTCAATTTCGTACTTTTTAGTCTCAATTTGATATTTTTTGTGCCAATTTGACATTTTCATATTGTTTATATACTCAATTTGAATGTTTCAGTTCTCAATTTGATACTTTTTAGTCTCAATTTTGATACTTTTTAGTCACAATTAGATATTTTTGTTGCCAATTTGACATTGGTTAATCTGAATTTCATATTGTTTAGTCTCAATTTGAAAGTTTTCGTTCTCAATTTCTTATTGTTTAGACTATGTTTGAAAATTTTGTTCTCAATTTAGTATTTTTTTGTCTCAATTTTAAAGTTTTAGTTCTCAATTTCGTACTTTTTAGTCCCAATTTGATACTTTTTGGCTCAATTTGTCATTTTTGGTGCCAATTTGACATCGGTTAATCTCAATTTCATATTGTTTAGTCTCCATTTGAATGTTTTAGTTCTCAATTTGATACTTTTTAGTCTCAATTTGGTACTTTTTTGTCTCAATTTCATATTTTTTAGTCTCAATTTGAAAGTTTTAGTTCTCAATTTCGTACTTTTTAGTCCCAATTTGATACTTTTTTGCTCAAGTTGTCATTTTTGGTGCCAATTTGACATCGGTTAATCTCAATTTCATATTATTTAGTCTCAATTTATTGAAAGTTTCGATTTTAATTTGATATGTGACAAATGTGTCTCAATTTGGTCTCAATTTCACATTTTTGATTCAACTCTTGACATTTGACAGTAGACAGGTAATATTATTGGCGTCTCAATTAATTTGAAAATAATAAATCGTATTTTAATTGTCTAAACAAATAACATTGGGTAATAGATATAATATATAATAATTGATGTTAAACTGATTGATAAATCGAAGCGAATGGCTTTATTATTCTAAATAATACGGCAAATAAAAGCAAAATGTTTGCGAAACGGGAAACTCGAATAAAAATTCATTATAATCCGGTCGCGTAATCGATAAATGAATTGTTTTCGGGGTTTGGGAATTTAAATTTGCATTTATACCATTTCCAAATATTATATTTATGTAGCGTTTTACTATGGCAAATAAAATATTTAATTCGATTATTGTCCGTGCGTTTCGATGCGATTTTCGCCTATATCATGCAAACAAATAAATTACCTACTAAATTTATAAGTGTGCATAAACGATCGAATTAAATTGTACATTATATAGGTATTTAATATTTATGCTGTTTATTGCCAAAAATCCACTAATAAAATATTTTTTTTTATATTCTGAGCTCACTCATTGTGAGTCAAATTAATAAAAACTACCTGTATATATTTTAGGTAACCAAAGGAAACAACGAAGAGAAAGAACAACTTTTACCAGAGCCCAATTGGATGTACTGGAAGCACTTTTCGGGAAAACGAGATATCCAGATATATTTATGAGAGAAGAAGTGGCCTTGAAAATCAATCTACCGGAATCTAGAGTGCAGGTACAGTATAAATTTCTAATCTAATAACACCCCACATCAATACAAATTACACTCTTAAATAACAAACTCTTTATGTTGATAGCATTCGAAATAATGCGATAATAACAGTAATTACCGGGCCTGGAAACCCGCAAAACTTGAGGGGGTTGGTGCGCCTGTTGTTGGCAATGTTGTATCGGAACAATGCGCAAACGTGTGCCAACAATAAAACATTAAAATACCTAGATGAATGGCCGAAAGTTGCTCGATCATAAATCAAACGTTTGAATAGAGAAAAGGCGTTTTCTAATAAACGGCGAGGAGGGTGCAATAAAGTTCGGTATACAGGGTGTTTACTAATGACGGGTTTAAAAACCAAGGGGGTGATTTGTTCGAAGCAATTATTCTATTAGAAAGTTAACACCCTTCATTTTTTAAAATGGCATATACAAAATTTAATAGTTTCTTTTTTATTCTGAAACTGCTATTATTCTTGTATATAGTTTATGCAAAAGAAAGTTAGATGCACGTCACGCCTAACTTTGTTTTGCATAAACTATATAATTTCGAGTGACAAGTGACTTTAGAGAAATGAACCAATTTATCGCAGCGGGCTCGCCGGCTCATTAGGCCTTCGGGTAAATGCTGGAGCACGTTTTTCGCCCCCGGTTATTGTCATACTTTCGGTTACGCAGTCACCGGGCACCCTCGCAAAAGCGTAAACGCACTTCGGGCGGTTGTTTTTTTCCCGTACATAATACGCTCGGTTTCGTTGAAACTGACACGTTTCGGTTTCGAATAATATACAGGATGTAGCGCATAAGAACAGTAGCAATGTAGGAAAAGAGTGAAATATGGTGATTGCGCACCTGAGGAGTTAAAGGCCTTTTAAGGGGGGAAACCACGTTAGGAGGTTCCAAAAATCGTTAGCTTGATTATTCAAATTCGCATTCGTTTAGATTTTATGAGAATAGAACTGTTTCAAATGGCCCTAGTCAATTCTAAAATGGTTCTAAGTGATTGTGGACAATTCTAAATGACTCTTAGATTGTCGTGAACTGTTTGAAATGGTTCTAGCCAGTTCTAAAATGGTTCATAATTCTAAATGATGATCTAAAGTTCTAAATGATTAAACCCATGATTTTACATTTAAATTTGATGATTTTTGGTAATATTTCAAAAAATTAGTCTATTTTGTAGATGAATAATTCTTCTAAAATTTCTGAAAAAGTTCCAAATGGTTCTAGACTGTTTTATTAATTTAATTCTAGACAATTCCAGTTCAAAAGTTCTAAACAGTTATCCACACAGTTCTGAACAGTAACTCTAAACAGTTCTATAAATCATTTTGTACAGTTCTAAATTATTCGAATTGTATTCGAATATAATTCGAATTATATGAACCGACTTGTGAGATGATATTATGATTTAAATTTAAGGATATTTTTCATTGCATAATCAGAGAAAAAAAATCGTGAAAATCGAAGTAAATTGTTCCAACGCCTGCAAATTTTTTAATTTTCCTTATTTTTACCTGCATTGAGGTTCATATTATTAGAAAATAAATTATTAATGTCAAATCAAAATCTTTTTGATTTCAAATGAAAATCGGGATGGCTAAACTGCAATCAATTGATGGAGAACTAATACTTGCAAACTTAAACGGAAATCACAGCGTAACTCTGATATTTTTGGCCGAAATAATTTAAAAAAAAATTACAAAGATTGTTTGAAATATGAATAAAATGATGTCAAAATTTGATTGAATTCTAATTAATTCTTCCCACCCAAAAAAATTCCTGAAAAATCATTGTCAAACAGATGGTGGATAACTATACTTAAACCTTCAATGGTCATCATAGCGTAACTTTGTTATTTTTGACCGAAATTTTTCAAAAAAATTCACAAAAATTGTTTGAAATATAAACAAAATGATGTCAAAATTTGATTAAATTCCAATTAATTCTTCCCACCTAAAAAAAATCCTGAAAAATCAGTGTCAAACAGCCTCCTAATAAATATAATGTGGTTTCCCCCTTTAAATGGAGTTTTTGTGTCTCTGTAACGGTTATTATGGCACGCACCCTGTATAAAGAACATTTTTTCTATACCCCTACTCATTTTTGTCACACTGAAAATTGCACTTATCTATACTTACAAAAAAAATCAGTATAGGTGCATTATTCGCGTAAATAAAACAAGAATCATGAAATGTATACTTTACTCATACTTACAGCACGCATTTAAAACAAAAATCGATTGTAATTTCCCACTTTAGTGGTTCAACCGTAATGAGAAACCTTACTAGCGTGAAAAATGAGAACAAACGTTGTACTTTTTCCTATCCTGTTCGAGTATTTTAATCTCAGGTATCCTCGTGTACATACATACGAGGAGCGTTCGATAACATTTCTTATTTAATTTAATAAAAATCGCGAAATTTGCAGGTGTGGTTCAAAAACAGGAGAGCGAAATGCCGGCAACAGCAAAAGCAACACAACCAGCAGCAAAACACCGAGAAGAATACGAGATTAAAAGGCAAAACGGCCACCAATCTCGTAACTAAATCATCTCCGACTCCTGTCTCTGTTTCCAGCAATAATAACACCAGTACAAGGTAAGAAAATCAGCAGTTTACGACGGTAATCCCCGACCGAGTGGCCCGCATTAATAATTTTATAACTAAATAACGCTGCCAACTCGTAATACGCGTATAAACCTAAGTGGTTTAGAGTTGATTTCACATAAAAAGCGGGGCGTTCAATAAAATTGATCCATTTAATATCGCGTGAAATCATCAAGTTAACTGAATAGTAATGTATTATCCATTACTTTATCTTTAAGCAATAACTGTTTTATTCTCCCAATTCAAGAAAATATAATACTTTTCCAAAAATTTTTATGTAAACATTCCCAAGTAACATCATCAAAAATATTATCTATAGCTTATGCAAAACAAAGTTAGATGCACGTCACCATATATTTACTACGTCATAAATAGGCAGTGTTGCCGAACTTTTATAAAAGTTACAACATCTAAGAAATTTCTAAAATTGTCAAGATTTTTAGAGATGAAGTACATTTAAAGATAATAATTCTCGTAAAGCTTCATTTAAAACTGCTCATAGAATATGACGACGTAAGTGACGTGCATCTAACTTTATTTTGCATAAACTATATCCCCGTTTACAACGGAGAAGACCACGATGTGAGATAAGCGGATTTCGGCAAAAGATACGATTAGAAATGATTTATTAGAGCTCAAAACTGTTTTCAGTTGCTCAAAATGTGTTATAATTAAAAAGATATAGCCCTTTGAAATTTAAAAATTTCGGGTTTTGACTCATACCTTATCAACCAATCATAAACCACTCACGTCTTGTTGTATAGTAAATAGTATGAATTTTCGAACGCAGTAACAAAGAATGCACAAACGAACAAAAATCAAATTGTCATTTGTCAGATTTTTCTGAAAAATGCACGAAAGAAATTACATGCACGAATTGTAGTTCGGCACAAAACGCTTTACTGATAATTTTGAAGTTGACAAGAATGTTGCCAAATAAATTTTTCAGGACCATTATTTGTGTTTTTAACACGAAAATCGGTTACAATTTATACAGATGAAGATGTTATTTCTATATTAATATATCGAATTATCCATTAGGTAATGGAAGAAATGGATAAATCAGAAAATGTTTATTGCAATAAATATACAAAAAACGCACATTTTGCGGAGTAAAGAAGAGTAATAGGAAACGTGGCAAACTTGCTAAATGTGACTTCTCTTTGCAACTCTCGCTTTGATTGGAGCAGAGTGTATGAGGATTGTGTGACGTTATTCAAACTTTAAAAATTAATTGCGGCCATATTTGGCCACAGAAAAAAAATAAAATTTTATTACGCGCCTTCTTAGAACAGACGGTTTTGAAAAAAAAAGTCGTGGTCTTCTCCATTTATCTAAAACATTCGAATTTTCTTTTTTGTTTACTTACCAACAATCTTGACCTTCACTTAACCAGTATTCAGCCAGAAGCTAATAACAACAATCAAATTCCAAATTTACTTTTACAACAAACAATCACCAACTTAATTAATAAACTAATTAAAAATTAATTAATAAACAGTTCATCTGGAAGTCCACCATTAGCGACGCCAGTGCCACCTCAAAGGGACAGCCCGAACTTCATAAAGCCTCAGCTTTTGCCCACATGCGGCAGCACCAGCTCCCCAACGGTGAGTCTCCTCCACCATTTCCCATCCAATTACAACGAAAAATACCCTAAAAAACACCCTTAAAACAAAATTCCAGATCGCCAGCGCGACGTACTCGAACGCCGTGAACTCCAGCATATGGTCCCCGGCGTCCATAGACTCCTTCTCGCTGGACCAGCACAGGTGGTGCTCTTCCTCCCAATCCTCCGCGCTGAGTTCCACAAACTCCCCGTCGAATTGCTACAACAACTACGCGTACTACTCCAATATGGATTATCTCAGTACGACGTCGATGAACCATTCTCAATTCGCTGTAAGTCCCACTATGTTAAGACCACAAAAACTTCATTTATTAACTGTAAGTTATACAACACACATTTCACGAACACACGATTATGCAACACACATTACATGAATTTAATCTATACTTGTGTATAATGTTAGTTTTCAATTAATTCATGTGATTTTTAGGCAGTGAGTGTAATAATGTTAATTGTAATTGCAGGAGAACAGTCTGGAGACGAGCTGGAGCAAACGAGACGAGTCTTCGTGGCTGTATAACAGTACCTGGGATAGGAAATGAAACGGTTCGAAGTATCGAAAATGGAACGGCCGTTCGTGATTTTACGCTGCTGGTGTTAGATTTTCGTTTGAAGTACCTACGTTTTTGTGCAATGCGATATCCGTTCATATCACCTAAGAAAAAAAAAGAATTCATTTATTAAGTACTTGATAGTTGTATAGTTTTTCGACCAATACAATAATAATTTTATCGAATTTAAAGGCCCCATGTTATACTAGTCAAATTCTACGTGCCAATATTAAGGGAAGATCAACGAAAATATCTTCAATTTAATTTTTGTAAAAATAACTGTGTATAAATTTTAGAAATACATGTTAAATAAATTTTTCTGATAACACACACCCACCGGTATTGAAACGAAACAACACCCTTCAGTCGAAAACATTCTTATTTCTAAAACAATTCGCTAACAAATTCATAAACCATATAACAAACATTCTACTAGTTCCCTTTTCGATTTCCTTTCCAACTTTTTAACGTGCTCCAAGGCTTCTTCAGGCGACCTTTCCCCATCGACAAACAACTCGCTGAGCTTCACCAAATCCGGCTCGAATTTCCTGCAAGTGAGCTCCTTCAAATCCTTTAAATCGTAGTAAATAATAATAGTGTTCTTAAAAGTAACGTAAACCAAACAAGGAGAGTCTGGCTCGTTTTCGTCCAAGTGATAGTAACCGCTGTGGAAGGCCTGAACAGCTTCATCCAAATGGAACCTCACTGAATTCCTCTCCAAGTCCATAATGTACGTTTCCCCATCCCAGGAACAGGCCACTATATCATCGGAACCGTTACCGGTTACATCTAGTTTGGTTAAAGCGAATATTTGGTGGTCTACTGCTAGTGCCCTACAACAAACAATCGTAAATTACATACGAAATTCGTTGGATTACAATTAATTACCATAAAATAACTTCGTTTTGGACTAATATAATGGTGCCATCGAGTGTTGCCAAAGCGTACGGTTTACCTTTAGCAACTGAACCGGTGCTTTTCTGGGAGTTGATGGAGGTTTTATCGAAACTTACGCCGCTATCGTGGAGAGTACAATGGAGGTCGCCTAAAATTTCAGTGGAAATGTTTTGGTTTCTCATTCGAGACATTCCTAGGAACTGGTAGTCGACCGTACCGGATATATGCTCTGTTGTGGAACTACAAAAAACAATACAATTTTGTATACTTTTTGTATCATTTAATTAACTACCTGCTAGAGCTGCTATGTATAGAAGTTTCTACGCACTCTTCGCTGGCTAAATCATCCGTTTGGCATTTTATTCGCATGAATGTCCCACCCGGTTGAGCGATGAGTATGGAAGGTTTCCCCTCTGGGGTGTGATGAATTGTTATTGAGCCTATTTGATTAGCGCATTCCCATTTGTTCAGAGCCACGAATTTTCCTACAAAAAATAATCAATAAACCTGTGTTATACACATAACTAGTTAATATTACCTAGTAGTTTATCGCAAGGATTAAACTGTAGACTGGAATCCGTAATGTCGAGATTCGATGTATCAGGATTGCCTATCCATTTGTACGATCGAACTACTCGATCGGTAAGGCCTAAAACCATCTCGATATCACCATCACCATCTATATCACCCAATACTATATTCTACAAAAATAGGTAATTAATTAACACTACAAACTTGTAGTTAATGTAACTAGTACCTTGGAATTCGCTGGTATTCTTTGCATGTGAATACAAACTAACTTCGGCTCTTCTAAGTCTTTTTTACTCTTATCTACATGTACTTCGGTGGTATCGCTTTCGATGTTATCTACAGTAGATGCCGATTGAATTTGCCCATCAACCTACAATAACTGGATTAAAATTTGTATGATAATTGTGTAAATAAATTAACCTCTTCCACCCCTTCATCAACATCTTTTTGACTGTTATCGCTCTGGTTATTTTCCGGATAAGCATATAAATAACACCAGCCGTTGGCAGTGATGATAATCAAGACGTTTTTATCCTGATTCATGATATCCGCAACGGCTACGCACGTCACAAAATTTAATTTAGAAATTGTTTGAAGCTTCTTTGTACCCTAAAAATCCTTCGTATATAACAAATTACAGCGTATTATTCATAACATCTTACTTTAAAAATATTAACTTCACCATTATGATTGCCTACGATTAATTCGTTGAAGCCATCGTTATCGACATCGCCTAAGGTTAGAGCGTTTCTGGCTACGTTTCCGTTGAAAACGAACTCTATTCTTTTTACTAGGGAAATGGCTCTCATGTTGACACTAAGCTACTTCTATAACGTTTAAGGGAACGCGCGATTCGGGAAGGGACGAGTTTATGATTTGCCACCTAGTCGGAGGCCACACGATGCAGGTTGCTCTAGCTGTGATGAGACCTAGCGAAACTGGACCGAAGTTGTTCGAGTCCATAGAATGACCAGTATGATCGCCCTCGATCCAGCAATGGCCTTGTGGAATGCGAATTATCTCCTTTTTGTACTTCAATGTAGCTATGATATCACCTACGAAAAAATTTATCGATAACACTACAGTACTATTAATTAAAGAGATTATTACCTTCTAAACCAATTACTCTTTTTATTATCTTCTGGGACGGGTCTTTGGGGGAAATCAACGAAACGATATCACCTCGTTTGATTTCGTAACATTTAACAGCCCATCTATTCAAAAATACGTAGTCAGTTTGGGCCCTGTCAGGATTTAAAGCGGGTTGCATGGAAATTCCATCCACTCTGGCCACGTAACCCACTATGTCTACGAACGTAACGCCTATTGGGATTCCGAAAAAGACACTTTTAATGAAATTTGGAATTTTCATTGAAGTTTGAAAAGTCGACCTAACCTCAATTCTCGAAATTTGACTTGACAAACAATACTGACAATTATGACAGGACGTTTTGCCGAATATGTAGAGGTGGGATTTGATTTGTGGAACCGTTATTTAGTGACAAAAAACTAAAAGATGGTTTTTTATTGGATTTTTGCATAAATTATCAAATAATGAGACAAATTAGATGCGAATAATATTAATTTTGCACTTTATTACTCAAAAAACAGTAATATTAAGCTTTTTATTAAACGTTGTGATCCAATCCCATCTCTACAAATATCAACTCGGATGACATATGTCAAGACTGTCATTATATGACATGAAAACAACAACAATGGCCGAAGATAGCGCAAGAGAAGACATCAAAAACATTTTGATAAAGCTCAACAGGAAGTTCGAAGTTCAGTTCGTCAAATGGCAGGATTCAAAAATCTTCGAGGTCAAACTAAAGACGCAAATACCGCAGGATAGCGAGGAATGTAGCGAGGATTTCAGCGCCTTGTGCGATGAATGGGTAGATAAATTTTCGGAAGTGACAGATACAATATGGGCTAGAAAGACGTCAAACACCGGACCTAAAATCAGATTCAGAAAGCAATATCAGTGCTGGACAGGCGAAGGGAAGATCATTAAAACTGAATTATTATTCGACAGGACGAGATGCAAAGGTTGCTTAGATTTAAAGGTTTTATCCGATAACCCACTGTCAAAGAGGAAAAACAAAAATGTTAGGTTAGGGTTGAATCTAGCTGTCAAAGTAAGTTTGTTTACATTCATTCTAGCATAATATAACAATTTATGTTATTTTAGATGACATTTCACCACTTACACCCCGTGGACACAGCGCAACCCTTAGCTTTTCTAGTACACCGGTGTTCTCCGCTAGAAGAAGTGCCCCGATTGCAAATCCAACCGAATGCCAGGCTGCCCGAATTAGTGGCTGCTGTCGTGCAAAAGGGGCCGGAAATATCGCGAAAAGTCGCCGAAAAAGCGGAGAAAATCATGGCGAAATTGAATGAAACCATCACCGATCAAGCGAGCAATCAAATTGCCCTCGACTGCAAAGGCACCACAGCCAGTAGCCACAACAAAAACGTAAACGTAGAAGTGATCGGTAACCCTTCGCTCGATACGGTGGAGGCTATTAAATTAGAAACTTACCTTAGTGATCCTCAGTATACGCAATTTATTGTGAATACTCCACAATTTGATTTTAGTGATCAGGTTTTTATGTATCAGCCGTTAGTGTTGGATGTCCCACAGCTTATTTCTTTGACTGCGCATTCTTCCACTCCGCAATTTTTGCAAGTACAAACGAGAGCTGATGGGCAAACTCAGAGCGGGCAGATTTTATAATGTATTTTATCGATGCTTGGTTAATTTTAAATCGTTCGCTTTAATTTAATTTTAGGGACATGCTGTATTAATTTATTCTTTGGGTGATATTTTTTCGAGTGTAAGGTAAGGTAAGATTCGCGATTATTTTTTTATGTTATATATAAAATGTTTTGTATATATTTGATTTAGTGAATTAATAGAATTTTTTTTCTAAATTTTTATTTTACAATAAAATCTACAATAACAAAAACATCAACGTTGTTTTAACAATTTTATAAAAATACAAATTATTTGACATGGTTTTGTTGTTTTGAAAATGATTGTCAAGTGATCTTCGTTTTTTGCGTCGAGGTATGTTTGTTTTTTTTTTTTGAAAATTCGAACGTCTGAGGCTTTTTTTTGATTATATGGATGTATATTTTGGTTCTAAAATATAAAAACAATTGATAAATGGATATTAATTAACTTTTGATGAATTAAAGAACTTAGCAGCCCCATCATCAAAAAATTTAAAAATTCATACAGTAATTTAGTGCTGTTATACAGGGTGTTATTTAATAAGTGCGACAAACTTCAGGGGGTGTTTCTGCATGAAAAAATAATTATATTTTGCTATATAAACATATGTCCGCAAATGCTTCGTTTTCGAGATACGGGGTGTTAAAGTTTCTTCTTAAAAACCGAAGATTTATTTATTTCTCTGAAACCAGACAAGATATTCAAATGAAATTTGGTGAGTTTTGAGAGGTAACTATTACGCATTTTTTGATATAAAATTAAAACCTTTACGTTCATCATTGGCGCGCATACGGGTAATAATAAATATTTTTTAAAGAAAACAATTATGTTGGTACGCCACTGAGGCATTTTAATTGAAAATTCAATTATGAATGAATTCCTCGTTCAATTTGTGACAAAAAAGCTTTCTTGTATTTATTTCGTACAGGCCGCCGTTTTCGAATAAAAAAATAAAACATCTTGACGTGTATTTTTCATTTCCTCTATCGTTATCTAGTAGTGACGTTAGAGGGTAGTAGGCTACTGTCAAAATTATGATCAAATAAATGGTCAAATTAGCTTTTTTTGATAATCTAAAATTACGTAAATTAATGTGCAAATTAACTAAATCTTTTTTTATTATCTTTGTTTTTAAGAAAAAACTTTAACACCCCGTATCTCGAAAACGAAGCATTTCCGGACATATGTTTATATAGCAAAATATCATTATTTTTTCATATAGAATCACCCCCTGAAGTTTATCGCACTTATTAAATAACACCCTGTATAGTGCTAAATTAGTGCAAAATTCCTAATTTTAGTGCTCGACTGGTTGAGCAGAAAATTGCTATTGAAAATGGCTGTGCTAAATTTATAAAGCTAGCACCCCTACATTTAAATATTTGAACAAAATTAAAAAAATAATTTATGCGAATGTAGTGCTATTTTAGTGCTTTTGAATGTACTAAGCAGAATTTATAAACTTAGCACCTCCATTTGAATCGCAATTTTCTGCTCAACGAGTTGAGCACTAAAGTTAGAACTTGGGTGCTAAATTAGCACTAAGAATTTTTAAATCTTTTGATGGTGGTGGTGCTATAAGTTCACCTAGGTAAAGAAACTTACATGATTAATGAATTACATTATATTCTTTCTACAATAGGCCTGAATATAATACCCAAAGCGCAATTAGCAGTGCAATGAGTATCAAATAAGTGGTCATTAAATTGGTTCCTTCGTTTGGAGGAGGCATGTTTACTGAAAAAATTAAAAATACATTAAACGAGTGCAAAAAATACTCATCGTAGCGCCAGCGGGAAATGTTATTTATCTCGCAAAAAATCGTTGTTGAGAAATTTCGGGCGGAAAAATGCTCGTAAAATTGCTAAAAATAAAATTTCCCAATTGCCGATGTTCAAAAATAAATTTTATCTATGTTTATTCGAGTATTTGACCTTCGAAATTCGTTGGACGAGAACCACACGGCCAGGTTGATGTGGAGGAGTGCTCAGGTATTTCGAAAAAATGTACGCATTTCGGAATAGTTGCCAAATTCTCGCCAGTTCAAATTTTTCGGATGTAGTACAAATTAACCAGGTTTATTGAACAGCAAAAAAATGCGCATATTATTTTTAAGTTAATGCAATTTTTAAAAAAATTATTTTTAAACCTACGGAGAGTTAAAAATATTTTAAATTTCCCTAATAATAGATACACCCCTATTTTTTCCAATTTTTTAAATACTTACCAGCATAAAAATACTTTTTTTTAAATTAACCCACTTTTCAAAAAAGCAACATTAAAACATTTATAATTGGAAAAAAAATAATTCCAAACCAAAAAATACAAAACAAAAATAAAAAAAATTAAAAAATGCGCAAAATATAAAATAATATTTCCCTTTGTAGTAGTTTCCAAAAAAATACAATTATTAATTACTCAAGAAATAAAACGAAAAATATACAAATAAAATCACCAACTCATTGAACCCACCTCAATAGTCACTTGTTGTTCAGTAATCCGAAAACACCGAGAACAAACTCGAGAGCGTTAAAATTACACTCGGACAATTTTTCCAGCGCTTCTCGAGAAGGTGTCGGGCGTCGGCGTCGCGGCGGGGGCGTCCGTAATCGACCGTCGAACTATTATTAAATTCGACGAAACCAAACTTGAAACAGCAGCGAAATGATCGGATTTCAATTTAAAATTACGCCGTTAAACCAACCAATCTCGCTACTCCGAGTAGATCAAACTAACATAGCTTATAAATAACTGTGATAAAATAACTGTTACTGTAACGCCATCTCTAAGTACTCGAATTTTGTTCCCACCTCTACGCTTTCCAAAACGTCAATTGTTGACAGTTGTCAATTCTTCTTTTTTTGTTGTAAATGACAGTGACGTCTGTCAAAGTTGTCAGAAATTTTGCTTTGCTGTCATCAATTTTGTGTAAGTTACAATTTGTTGAATAAAAAGCGAAAATGTCTGGTTTCGGGGATAATTTCAACGCCACCGATGAAGACCCGGCAGCGGAATTTTTGGCTCGAGAGCAAGACGAACTGGCTGGGCTGGAGGACGAAGTCAAACCGGCGGCCATCAGTACCCCAGTTTTGAACGGTGGTAAGTAACGAGAAAGGGGCGTATTGTCCATTGCTTATCATCGGTTTTTGTTTCTTTGCACGGTATTTCCGTTCCCTTTTACAACGTTTTTTATATCGCACCCGCCGTATGAAACAACGCATGCTTGACGAAGTATTCATTCGGCTTTAGATGTATTTTTTTTTTATTTTATACTGCTTTATCTATAGATGATCCAACAAATTCGGCAAGCAGTTTCGAAATGGTAGAAAATTGTGATCAGGACGGTCTCGGAGAACAGAAATATGGTATGTCGAATAGCTGAATACATGGTTATTGCCTTATTAATGTACTAGTACTAGTATACCAACTTTTTATAACCAAGAAAATCCCCATTTCTTGTTAATCGTTTTGAATTGAAAACATTACATTACACTATTATTTTAATACAAGCATGTTTGTTATTTTTTCCAACAGATTTCCAGGCCGATACAAATTCCCAGGACTATCGAGGAGGTAAGATTTTTCTCCTATAATTACTTAAATTGCCAATTAAGTTCAATGAAATAACCAATAAACGATTTTTTATTCTTTTTTTTAGCATCTCCTACTCCGATGAGGCAAGATGATCGTCCTGAGCCAGAGAAGATTCGAATATGGAGGGAAGAACAAATCACACGATTAGAAGAAAAAGGTAATATTGAAATAAATGAGAAAAATATGTTTCATTGAGAATGTATTGTAGATAAAGAAGAGGAGAAAAAGAAGCTCGAATGGAGAGAAATCGCTAGAAAGGAACTCGAAGATTGGTACAAGTGCCACGAGGAAACCATCGCAAAGACGAAAGCAGCTAATAGGTAATTAATTAATCGCTAATTAGACACTAATATATAGGGTGTTTATTAATTGTGTCTATACTTAAGGGTGTGAATCCTTGGGTGATTTTAAGAAGAAAAGTTCATATCAATAATGTCTTAAATCTCTTAATTTTTGAACACCCTGTATAATATAATATACATTAATGCAATGTACTTATTTTAATGGGTGATTCTTGTTCTAATTTGGAATCGAAAAGTTCATATAAAGGTATGTCCTCCGAAGCTCGGTTTTCGATGTACAGGGTTGTAAAGTTTTTATTAATTTTTTTATTCGACATCAGATATATATCCAGAACAACTTCAAAATGGAAAAGAACTGTCCAGAAAAATTTAGAACGCTTCAGGATTGACTGGAACTGTACAGAACAATTTAGAATGCTTCAGGATGAATTAGAACTGCTCGGGACAATTTAGAACGCTTCTGGATGAATTAGAACTGTTCAAGTCAATTTATAACGTTTCAGGATCAATTAGATTTATCTAGGACAATTGACAACGTTTCAGGATGAATTAAATATTCCAGAACAACTTCACAATGAACAAGAACCATCCAGAACAATTTAGAAGATTTCAGGATGAATTCGAACTGTTCAGGTCAATTTAGAATTATTCAGAATGAATTAAAACTGTTCAGGTCAATGTAGAACGTTTCAGGATCAATTATATTTATCTAGGACAATTGACAACGCTCCAGGATGAATTAAATATTCCAGAACAACTTCACAATGAACAAGAACCATCCAGAACAATTTAGAAGATTTCAGGATGAATTCGAACTGTTCAGGTCAATTTAGAATTATTCAGAATGAATTAAAACTGTTCAGGTCAATGTAGTACGTTTCAGGATCAATTAGATTTGTCTAGGACAATTGACAACGCTTCAGGATGAATCGGATATGTCCAGAAAAACTTCAAAATAGAAAAGAACTGCCCAGAAAAAATTAGAACGCTTTGGGATCAATTAGAACTGTTCTAGTTAATTTAGAACGCTTCTAGTTTTTAAAGTTTTTTCTTATTTAGGTTTTTTATGGTTTAAATATGCATTTTTTAAACAGAAAATATTTCTTTTCATTTTAACCAGTGGCGTAGATAACTGTATATCGAAAACCGACCTTCAGAGGACATACCTTTATATGAACTTTTTGACTAAAAAATAGCTCAAGATTCACCCATTAAAATAAGTACAGCATTAATTAACACCCAGTATACAATGCAATAACACTAATTAATTCGCTCCTGTTTCGCTTACGAAGAGATGCCGCCAGGTATTTACGAATCCATTTCGATTACTACTGTATTAGAAGCAAACTTTAGTAAATAATAATAAATTTTTTACGTGTTTAGGAACGCTGAGAAGCAATTTGTGGCCGAAGATGACGAGCTAGAGCCGGGTACAGAATGGGAGAGAATCGCCAAATTGTGCGATTTCAATTCGAAAGCTAAACAGGGGGGCAACAAAGATGTAACCCGATTGCGTTCGATCATCCTGCAGATGAAACAGAACCCAATTCCCATCAAGAACAAGGCATAAATCGCACGTTTGTAAGGTAAATTGAGCATTATTTCTTTTTGTATTGTACGTGAAATGAATTATTTGCTATTTAGATCGTTGTTAGTTTTAATGTAACTAAGGTGTACTACGAGAATAAAGATGTATTAATTAGCGTTAAAAGGGGTGTAGTATTAATTGACAAAAACCTGTTGTAGAATTAGAATTTAGGTTTAATGTACAAATAAGCGAATTCGAATACTACCAAACGAAGGTCCACGTGAGTTGTTTGAGTTTCTTCGATTCGGTGAAAAATGTCGGGCAGGTCACGTCATCTACAAGACAAAATCAGTCTTAGCATATTTAACAAAACAAGGGTAGGACTATTCCTAAAAATAAATACTTGATTCACATTCTACCTATCCCATCAAGGAGGTCACCCTTTTTCGAAAACACCCTGTAAATTACCTCGTTTTTCAACAGTGTAAAAGGATAGAACTTCAAGATTTGGGCAGTTATCAGCGATTTGCTTCAAACCAAAATCGCTTATCGCAGCGTTTTCTATTATCAATTCTTTGAGCATGCTCCCAGACGGGCCTTTTACCAAGTGGACGATGCCTTCGTCAGTAATCTAAAAACACTTGCCATTATTATTACCTTGCATTAAAAGCTTTTATATACCTTTGTTGCAGATAAGTTTATGCAACGTAGTCGTTTTAATTTTGATAATTTTTCGATTCCTGCATCAGTAACGGTACTTCCGTTGATGTCTAAACCCGTCACATTCGGGCAATTATTAGCAATACATTCTAGAACTGCATCGTTTACTGCAGCACATTCTCCCAATATAAACGTAACTAAATTATTGCAATGTTCTAACAAACGTGTCAACCCTAAAACCAACGGTACAGTCTTCGTAATACTAGGTATTCAGCGCCCCGTTTTAAAGTTAAATGCATGTTTAGCGAGCGCCTTTAACTTGACATTGTTTACATTAAAGTCGCTCGCTAAACATACATTTAACGTTAAAATGGGGCGCTGAATACGGACCGTTATCTTTAACTATACCTTTACTACTAATGGAAGCATCGATTCCCGATAAATACAAGTCCTTAACGTTTTCGCAGGTTTCTAGGATATTTAAGACATCATCGTCGATATCGGCCAGCAGTAAATTAACAGAACTAGTTTGTTTGTTGGCTAGCGATTTTAAAGCGGTTTTGAAATTGACTTTTTTGTTGTGCATAAAGCGAGATGTGGCAGTGAATTTCTTCAACAGCCTGTTTTTGATTTGGTGAGGTAGGGGGCTGATGCGGTCGTCGTTTTCCTGTACGTAGACGTGCAAATTATCAACAACATACTCTAACGTTCTGAAATGATAATTCATAATATGATAATTGACGAGCGAATGCGTAAGTATAAAAAATGTAAAGCTTACAGAGAGTATAAAGAGCTAATTGGTCGTTGCCAAGGATGCGGAAATTTGTTCATATCGTCCCGATTGTGCGTCTTTAGTTTATTCATTAATTTAAATTAATTATTTTGTTTACAACGTACAACACATCGGCTCGTTGACAGTGACGTTTGCGTGACATATTTGACTCATTTTTTCTGGCCTTTTACTAGTCGTGTAGGTATTTTTGTTGAATCAATTGTGCCAACGTAAACTCTAACCAACCAATCACGATGATCGGATTGTTTTCTCTTCACCATTTTCTACGTTTGTCAACAAACGTTTAGCGCTATCTCTTTTACTACGCGGCATGACGTATCTGTCTGTCTCTGTTAGAATTTGGAATTTTATTGTATACGAAAATATCACCTACGTCACGTCATCTGTCTGAGTGTCATGTGTTAGCAACTTCTGGTATTATTATGAATTTTCGTGGATTTAACAGCATTTTTGAGTAGTGTTTATTTTTTTGAAACAGGTAATATTGTTGCTATAACTCCAATACGTTTTAATCGAGCCTTTGGGGCCCGACCTCTTGTTACATTTTCCGAATCTCATCCTTGATGGGAGCACGTTTTCAAAATTGTAATTTGACCTATATATTTGTTTAATTGCTAGCGTCCAGTTTTCCACTCATTCCGCTTCGATTTTAATTGTTTAGAGCAAGCGTTGGATTCGACTGCTGCGATTCTCTTCGCTATAAAACGGAGAGATGAAAATTGCAATTAATCAACAGCCTTATGCAACAATCACATGCTGTGGCCACATTCTCGTGGCCTTTTCTCGCCTTGCGAGCAGTTTTCCTCTGCAAATCGACTCTTTATTATCGCTTTTATTCCTCATTAATTCAATATCTCTCGATTTTGAATAGCAATCTCCTGGATTCTTTAAGGTTATGATGTCGCAACGTTCCTAAAATTATCCTTTTTTATAATCAACTTTGTTGGAATATTTATTTGTTTAACTCCAGAAATGCTTCGATGCTTTATTAGTCACTTCTCGATGCTTTGATATGCTAGTTATGTTACTAGCGTATTTTTTTAATGGAATTTTCTAGCAGCTAAAATCTACATTCGCTCGAAAGAAAAAAACAAAAAGTATGTAAAAATAAACTCGAATATTATGGTAATTTTATTTACGCGTTTATGCACGATAATGCGTCAGTAATTTACACATTAGAACTAAAATTATTCTTATGTGTACTCTACGAATGATGCTAGATCATAACGTGGATATCCAACGTAGGTAATTCACTACCGTAATTACTTTCTATTTCACCCCACGAACAACACAATCAGCTCCGTGCAGTAAATTCCACGCGTCCCAGATATTTGATCACAGATAAAGATTAAGTAACAACGCAATTAATAACAAAGATAAGCTCACAACTCTTGAACCAGCGAATCTTTATGTCCCATTAGGTCACAAACATGGCACCAGAACGTGCCGTAACGCCCCAAGAAGAGAGCCGCCTGTCGCCCAAGATGTCCGTACCGGCCAGCCCCATAGCAGGCACCCCCATCCGGGACGCCCAATCCCCCATCTCCATGCTGCTGGCCGTGGCCCAAAGCCAAAGCCGCTCCGATGACGACCTCACCAACCTCAATTGGCTGCACGAACGAGACATATTAAAAGGTTCGATCGATGCACTTTACATCATATATTTACTAACGCAATTTGTTTCTATCTAAAAAGGTATGATCATCAATCCTTCTCCAAGCAACAGCGTGAACGCCTCACCGAATAAATACTACCAAAACAGGGAGAATAACGTGGAGCATTCGACTCCTAATAGTACGGACGAGTCCATCGAATCATCGGATAGCTACGGATACAGCAACCCCAATCAAGCTACAGCGCCCCCTCGCAATAAACATCCCCTGAACGTGCCGTACGATCCGCGGATACACACGTCGAACAAGCCTCCGTATTCGTTCTCTTGTTTGATATTTATGGCCATCGAGGACTCGGTGCAGAAGGCGCTGCCGGTGAAGGAGATCTACGCTTGGATTCTGGACCATTTCCCGTACTTCAAGAACGCCCCCACCGGCTGGAAGAACAGCGTGAGGCACAACCTGTCGCTGAACAAGTGCTTCCAGAAGGTGGAAAAGGCCGCGGTAAGTGTACGTATTTGAACACATTTTTTTTGAAACACCCTGTACACTGTACTGTGTCCCATTTTGGTCGCGACTGCGGGGTATCTCGGTTATTAGACTTGATAGGACATTGCGGTTTTCGCGAACCTGTACTACTTTTTTGTCAAACTTACAATGGCACAAACAGATTTTTTAAATCTCTTTTCATTTTTGAGGTACAGGGCGATAATGAAAGTTCTGACTTATTCAGCCACCCCCGTATCTCGTTTGCTGTTGAAGATATTTTAAATGTGTAAACTGATTATTATAGATAATTTTACGCAGAATTCAGTGACGTCCTTAGTTTTTTTATGAGGGTTGCCATTTCTGAAATATGACACCAACTTGTATTTTTTTAATGGGACACCCTATATTTTTATTGCCTATTAAATTTGTATATTTTTCTCTTTTTAATGATATGGCGCATTCTATATTTTGAATTTCATTAGAACGCTCAAAAAAGAGAATAACTATTTTATTCGAAAAATGGTTAGGGGGCTATGCAGAAAAACCAAAATAAAATACTTTTAGAACAAAAATAGTTGTTGAGAATATTAAATAAAACATTTCTACAATTTTTTTGTTTTTCCGCATAGCCCCCTAACCATTTTTATAATAAAATAGTTTTTCCCTTTTTTGAGCGTTTTAAGAAAATTCAAAATATAGAATGTGCTATATCATTAAAAAAAGAAAAAAATTACAAATTTAATAGGCAATAAAAATATAGGGTGTCCCATTAAAAAAATTACAAGTTGGTGTCATATTTTAGAAATGGTAACCCCCATAAAAAAACTAAGGACGTCACTGAATTCTACGTAAAATTATCTATAATAATCAGTTTACACATTTAAAATATCTTCAATAGCAAACGAGATACGAGGGTGGCTGAATAAGTCAGAATTTTCATTATCGCCCTGTAACTCAAAAATGAGATTTAAAAGAGATTTAAAAAATCTGTTTGTGCCATTGTAAGTTTGACAAAAAAGTAGTAGAGGTTCGCGAAAATCGCAATGTCCTATCAAGTCTAATAACCGAGATACCCCCCAGTCGCGACCAAAACAGGACCCAGTGTACATTACTGGGTAAATTTTGCATACTGTACGATACCTAATGTGATTCGTTTTTGTAGAATTTGGGCAAGGGTTCACTGTGGACGGTGGATCCCCAATACAAACCGAACCTCATCCAAGCGCTCAACCGATCCCCTTTCCACCCCGTATCCACCCTAGACACCTCATACAAAATCGAAAAGTCTCCAGACAAACCTTCGCTGTACCGTCTTCCCAATCCCGAGCTGTTTCCCTATCTGGCCAGGAAACTGGCCTCCACCGAACTCTCCAACAACCAGGCGGCGTACGCGCCGCGAATCAAGATGGAGGAACCGGCGCCGGCCATCAAAATGGAGGACTCGCTCGACGCCGTCGACGCCGCCGCCGTCATGCTCAGCCTCAAGCACAGCCAGCCCAAGAACTCGGACGGCAACGTGGCCGATTTCCTGCAGGTCATCACCAACTCCCCCAGCCAGGATCACACGTACAGCGCCGCCGACGGCGAAAACGAACACGAGGATGACAGGTAAGTAACGAGTCCTCGGCTACTTAAGCTATTCAGCTATACTAAACTTGTTTGTATACATTTGTAGGATACCGAAGGCGCGTACGTGTCGCAGGATCGACTTCGAAGACGACGAAGATAGGAGGATAAAGGAGGGCGCCGAGACGCTGCTGAACCTGGCGGGGATCACGCTGAGGAAGCGCCGGGAGTCGGGGGACGGGGAGGCGGGGGAGGCGAAGCGGCCGCGGCACCGGCGCGACGTGGACGAGAACGAGCCCGCCGAGAAGGGGGCGCACTTCAAGCCGCGGCTGCTGCGGAAGAGCAAGCAGAAGTCGGGCGGGAGGCGTCGCGACGACTGGGCGAACAACAACCGGAGGGATAGGGAGATCGACCAGAACAGGTAATGGACGGTTAGGGGTGGGTTTGGTAGCGAAACAATGAATCAATATTACCAATTTAAGAGATGAATTAAAAGAAGTTTCTATATTCTATTTGTTGGAAGTACGTGTAATATATTTTATGTTTTTGTTCGATACCTATTTGGGAGATATTGTATATATGTTTAAGGATTGTTTTTAAGCTTTAAAGAAATTTTTTTAATGAAAATTTATCTAATTTTTTTTTATGTGAAACTTGCAGTTTTAGTTGGTGATTGAAAGGAAAGCGAAACATATCACTCGATTGTAAATATTTTAAATTTTTGCCGTGAGCTTCGAATGATTTACTATTTATCAGGATTGTTGTATATTTTATTTGCTCGAAAGAGATTTGTGTTGGATTTAGTCTAGTCAAATTTTATTTAGTCGAAGAAATTGTTTTTATTTATTCAAAACGTTCAGTTAAAACTGAAATAATACCGCACTTTTTGTTAATAATATTATTATAATCTTTATACTGTTTTCTTTCAAACAATTAGGATTAAATCGCTCAATTATTTGTAACGAATTTAATTACGTTTCTTTTCGCAACTAACTAGAACTGTGTTGTTACATTTCGTTTGCATAGAATGAGAAATTATCGTATTTGATTAAAACAGAAATTATTTTTAAACTTGCCCCTTTTAACGCTACAATTTTATATTTTAATAACATAATTTGCTTCAATTATAGTCTAATCATAAACGAGACAGAGTAATAAATCAATCACTTGGACAAATTTCAGCCTACACATGAAATTCCTGCCCAACACCGAAATTGAAAAAAAAATAATGTTCATGATATTACTTAGATAGTTCACCCTTTATTGGTTTTGCAATGATCACAACAGCAGATTACTTTGCCTCATTTATGAACAGACTATAGATACAAAATTAAGATCTACATACTTTAAATAGTTTGATTCGTTTTTATTTGCTCAATCTACCTCGTAAATATTTTTTATATTATACGTATTAATTTCGTACGTATTCTGTGCAAACTACTTTGTTAACTTTTATTATTGATAATTTGAAGAGGTTTTATGAAAATTGTGATCTTCTCAATTTTTACATAGGAACCTTCTAAACTATATGCCAAAACATAGGAATAAGTTACTTATTTAACTAAGTAGCTAAGTTATTGTTTTTTTTTTTTGTATACAAGTTTGGTTTTTTTATTATACGCTATATTACTATTCATTTCAACTATTTTATTTATTGTAAGTTTTTCTTAAACAAGAAACTTCGCATTTAGTAGTTAAATTGCTGATTTGTTTACATAAAGTGATTCAGAAATGCATAAATTTTTTATCGATATCGATTGTTAATCGATGTTATATTTTGTTGTAATGTTCGTGTAGTTTTTCTTGCTTAAGAAAATCGAATTGAATTGTTTTTTTGCTCACTCTAGTTGTACTTTTCGAAGAAAGCAGTACCGATTTAATGTTTCTGTTAGTATGAAATTTGCCATTTAAATTGTTTTAATCTTAAACTGGTGTTATATAAGAAGTATCAAATCTTCCGGGATTGATGCCTTTATTTTTATATGGAACTAGGCTGTAATTATTAATACGAAAATGCAAAACATTTTTGGGTATTTAAAACTAAGTCTTATCATTAATTTCCGATAAATGTTTTGCGTTTTTATTTCGATTTTGTCGGTGATAGAGGAATTGTAGTATAGAGAATGGTGCTTCAAAAGAACCATTGAAAAAAAAAACATTTTATTTTTGAAATTCTTATGTACAATTTAAAAGAAAAAGACTAATTTTCTACGAGAGGTGGATCGCGATCGGTGCAATTTAGAAAATCGCAGTATTGACAATCAAAATTTGTATTTTTCGAAAACTATCAGGGAAGTGCATGCCAAAAATCGAAAAAAAAATTGCTCGTACTAAAACGTGTAAATATAATTATATTCCAAATAAACGGGGTACTTAAGTAGCTTGTTATCTAGGAGTTTAATCCCCAAATTCCAGTAAAAGTTGGGAACATATACAGGGTGTCTTACGACGAGTTAAAACTGTCTGTATATTGGAAACTAATTACCCGATTTAAAAAAAAATGTATTAGTCAATATGGTGAGTCTTTCAAATATATTAGCACTGTCATAGCACTTCCGGTTGTACAGGAAGTGAACAGTAACTTTCTTATTTTAAATGGGACATACTGTATATTTTTGCGTTTTTAGATTCTATTCGATGAGCTGATTACAATAAGGGTCACTCTTGGTATATTGGTCTCATAATAAAGGCTATACGGCCACTCAAAGATCTCAAAATTTTGAATTTAGGTGGCTCAAAAATCCAAACAGTTGAAAAAAGAGAATCGGCTTCCATTTTGCTATCCCAACTTTTCAAGTACTATCTAATGGCACAAAAATTTCGAAATTTTTGATCACCCTGTATACATTTTACATCACGTCATTAGATAGGTTTGGCTTTCAGAGCCAATTAGATTCAAAATTTTGTGATTTTTGAGTGGCTGTGTAGCCGTTATTATGAGACCAAAATACCAAGTATGACCCCTTTTTGCAATCGGCTCATCGAGTAGAATCCAATAATGCAAAAATATACAGGGTGTCCCATTTAAAATAAAAAGTTGCTGTCCACTTTCGGTACAACCGGATATTTTGAACTATCCAAAATCGTTCTGAACATATCCAGGACTATTTGGAAAGGTTCAGGATACGCTAGAACCATTTGGAACGCTTTCAGGACCATTTGGAATTTTTCGACTAAATGATCGCCTCATTTTATTAAATATTCCCAAAGATCATCGTGTTCTCATCGTTCCCAAAAATTGTTCGTGTTTTGTAATTGTTCAGAACAGTTTTAGAATTGTTTAGAACTGTTCAAAACCTTTTAGTCTGACCAGGATCATTTGGAAACAATTTAGATATGATTAGGACCATTTGAAACATGTTCAGAACAATCTTAGAAATATTTAGAACTGATTCAGGACTATTTGGAACTATTTAGAACTTTTTTACAACTTCTAGAAGACTATTAAGAATTTTATATCTGATAATTGATTATGAAAATTCATTATACATTGACTCGGGTAATTAGTTTCCAATATATAAATAGTTTTAACTCGTTATGAGACACTCTGTATAAAAATAAAATATATATTTTTAGATAAAAATAACGTACTCAAATTTTGTCGTAGCCGTTCTGTTTGCATTAAAAGTGTATTATAAAAAATGTAGTAGAATAGTAATTGGTTAATTATACAAAAAAATAAGCTTGTGCAACAATAAATTGCACCGATGGCGTTGCATCTCGAGTCGATGTTTCGCATTCGGACGAATACATCATCAATCGCGATGAATGCGAAGCATCCTCGGAGAGGTTTCTGTAAAAATTTTCGATCCTATAGCAATACCAGTTTTGCCTGATGATGGATAAAAATACTCTGCGCTTCTTTAACTTCTCGCGAAATGTCGAGACAAAAATCCTTTACCAAACAACTCTTTTGTGCCAAATAATTCGTTATTCGGTTTTCCTTTTGGGATTCGAGTGATATTTACTCGCGTTATCTATTTTATTTCGGCGTCTGTCTTCCAATTTTATAAACTTTTTGATGTACGCGAATCGACGTTCGATCGAAAGAAATAAACTCTGTAGAATGAAGTTTAATTTAAATTGTTAATTTAAATGTTCATTCTGTAAAGGTGTGTTTAAGTTAGAAACTAAACGTCGCTATTTGTTTTATTATTTTTGCCTTTGTTTTGTTTTGATTGATACAGCAATAAAATATTTATTAGTTTTTTCTTGTTAATGAATATATTTAGTGAAATATACTGAGAGATATCTTAATTCGTTGTTTTTAATACCTGCTATCAGATGATGGCCCTTTACTATTTCAGATTTCAGACACTAGCACTGTAGTCAATTGAAATGGTACAATTTGAGCCATCTTGAAAAAAGGGGGTGCGGATGGTTTTTTTTGTTATATCGACCAAACTACTTAACGCACTGAAAATTCGTGGATACACTTTTTGTTGCAAATTAAATCCTCTACAACTTTGGTTATTAAGTTTTGGTCGTAGAATTGAATATAAACGGGTTATTAACGAAAATATATAAAAATTTGGGGACAAATTTTCTTTTTTTCGTTATAACTTTTTTCTGGTTATTTTACAAAAAAAATCACATCAGATCATTTTGATAGAGGAGCTTTCAAGGAATAATTCTCATTACCCACTTTCTGTTAATTTTGTTAATTTACGGCAGTTTTACAGTGCTGCGAAATTAATCACTATTCCCCAGTATACAGGGTGACCCACGGTGGATGGCCTATTAGAGATTTTAAGAGAACGAATAGTAGGATGGTTGTGAAAATTTGGTTATTTAGGTTAATGATCCTGCTCTATCGATTTAAAATATTTTCAAATCTGCGGCATTGCCACTTTTACTAAAAAGTAGCATCAATTTAGATTTTTTAAATGCGATTTAAAAAAAAATTGGTATGCATATATTAGTCAATATGGTGAGTCTTTCAAAAATATTTTGACTGTCATAGCACTTCCGGTTGTACAGGAAGTGAACAATAACTTTCTTATTTTAAATGGGACATACTGTATATTTTTGCAATTTTAGATTCTACGCGATAAGCTGATTCTAAAAAGGGGTCATACTTGGTATTTTGGTCTCATAATAAAGGCTGTGCAGCCACTCAAAAATCACAAAATTTTGAATTTAGGCGGCTCTGAAAGCCAAACAGTTAAAAATTGAGAAAAACGGCTTACACGATCCTATCCTAACTTTTCAAGTACTATCTAATGGTACAAAAAAATGTTTTGATCACCCTGTATACATTTTATATCATGTCACTAAATAGTACTTGAAAAGTTAGGATAGTACCATGTAAGCCGTTTTTCTCGATTTTCAACTGTTTGGCCTTCGGAGCCGCCTAAATTCAAAATTTTGTGACTTTTGAGTGGCTGTACAGCCTTTATTATGAGACCAAAATACCAAGTATGGCCCTTTTTAGAATCAGCTCGTCGAATAGAATCCAAAAATGCAAAAATACAAAGGGTGTCCCATTTAAAAAATCAATGTTGATGCCACTTTTCGGTAGAAGTGGCAACGCCGCAGCTTTGAAAATATTTAAATCGATAGAGCAGGATCAGTAACCTAAAGAACCAAATTTTCACAGCGATCCTATCCTACTCTCCGTTCTCTCAAAATATGTCTAATAGGCCATCCACCGTATGGGTCACCCTGTATTCTCGTGAGTAGGCTGAGACCTGGCTACAGACTTCTCTTCTGGACACGAAAATAAGGTGATATAACCTAACTTACCTATATTCAAATTCAAAAGGGTTTAGTAAAGAAGTTACAAGATGTTAAAGTTATAACGAATAAAAAAGATATTTTGATATTGGGCCAGAATGGCTCAACTTTTTTTAATGAAAATCTGCACAGAATATCTCTGTTTGATGACATATTTTTGTGTAAATTAGTTTTAAAAATTATCCATCCCTCCCATATTTAACTCCTATATTTAACCCGTATTTAACGTCCAACCCTCTCGAAGCCCTAATTGTTCCGCCCATTCACCTAATTTTTGAATTGAAACTAGATTTACCAGTTCATTTATATGGATTCTTTATTCTTTGCAATTTTTTATAAAATCCATATTTTTGGAATTAAAAGCTTTTTTTGGCATTCTTGAAATTCCCAACTTTCAACATTCATCCTCTAAAAAATACACTACTGTGTAAATGAAAAACCTCCAGTTATTTCTATAATACTTTATAATAAAACCGTTGCTCCTATTAAAATTATATACACATTATTTTATCTTAATTAAAAGCTCTCTCACTGCCAAGCGATTCAAAAATGCTCAGTTTTACACCGTTCAAATACCCTACAACACCCCCCCACCACCCTCATCTGATATGATCAGAAAAAGTCCTTTGGGTTTCGGTGCGATGCACGGCAGTCCTGTGGCCCTCCACGTGCCGAGGCCTGCGCAGCCGCCCCTTCTGCGTCGGAAACACCAGCCCCGGCCCCTCCTGGTTGAACACCGGCACCAGCCACAGCAGCTTATTGCGCCCCAGCACGTGGCAAACATTCTCCACCAGCCCCAAATCGTACGTGGTGTAGCGATTGTTGAAGTTCGGCGGATCCAAATCCTCCACCAGCGTCTTGTTCTTGGCTATCAGCGAGAAGTGCAGGAAGATGAAGATGAAGAGTATTGGGGCGATGCAGCAGCACGTGAAGAACCTACCCCAGTGGAAGATAATTTAGTACCAGCTAGTAGTGATTAATGCGGTTTACTTACCCGATGATCACCCAGATGTACTGGTGAGGGTTGGAGAGGGTGGACTCGAAGAAGTCGATGATTACACGGAAGGTGGTGCAAACGTAAAACAGCGAGAATAAAAAGCAATAAAACAAAGCCAGCAAGAAGCCCTTCTGGTTCGTAAGGCATATACAAGTGTTCAACCACTGGCAATGGTGATCCATTTTCAATATGCAAGTGTTGCATTGGGAGCAATGATGCGCTCTATCTGGTTTGAAGTGAAAACAGTTTTTGCAAAACCTACAAAAAACTTATTAAACCACCACCAAAACACCCCCAAGTACACCCACCTGAGGTTGCCACTTCTCGTCCTGCAGAACATCTTAATACCCTTGTTCTGGTAGAAGGCGGTGAGCACCACCTGCCTTTTATCGTCGGGGCTGCGCAGCAAGGTTCTGATCTGGAACGTGGTGAGTCTATATTTGAGTGGCACCTTGGCCGTGGGCTGCAGCCACGTGGCCAGCAGCGACCACGTCATCATGTAGAAGAAAAACTGGAAGACGATGGGGTAGACTATGAACTCGGTCAAACTGAGGTAATCGCTGAGCAGTATGACGAAGCCGATGATGTAGCTGTGGTACATGTTCACGTAAATCAGTATAATTAGTATAGGGAATATGTTTTTTGTATTCATTCCGTCACGTTGACGAATGAAGAGCTTGACAAGTAAGGTGAATTAGTCAAAAAAAGCGTACAGGGTTTGTGGGTAGAAGAATTTTGGTACGTAAGCTAAAAAGAAGATTGTTTCTGGGATTACCAGATTGTGTATTGGAGAGTCCTTTTGCTATAATTTATTGTGTTGTGGAGTTATATAGGGTGTGTATTAATTAAGTGGCAGTTTTAGGAAAAAAATAACTATTTTTTTCATAATTTTCTTATCACTCCAGATATTTCTATGAAATGTTGTTCACACTTTTTAAGAGTAGTTTTCAAGGAAAAACACCCTTTTTTTCAGCTTTTTCGATTTTTCTCGAAAACTGGTCCACCAAAAATTCTGAAAGTTTCTCAAAATATTCTTTAGTAAGTTATCCAACTATAGACACTTAACGCATCTCGGGAAAAAATCTGTGAGAAAAGTTATAGTGAAAACAAATTTTCTTTTTCGTAATTTCGGAAAAAAATTTGAAATATCTCGAAAAAAGATGCTATTTCGAAAAAAATATATTCTTCGAAAATTGTAGAGAATGTTTTTCTCAATAATATGAAACTCACCGCATGTCGGGAAAAATTTGTGAGAAAAGTTATAGTGAAAACAAATTTTCTTTTTCGTAATTTCGCCAAAAAATTTGAAATTTATCGAAAAAAGATGCTATATCGAAAAAAATTTATCCTTCGAAAATTGTAGAGAATGTTTTTCTCTATAATATGAAACTTACCGCATCTCGAGAGAAAATCTGTGAGAAAAGTTATAGGAAAAACAAATTTTCTTTTACATAATTTCGCCAAAAAATTTGAAATTTATCGAAAAAAGATGCTATATCGAAAAAAATTTATCCTTTGAAAATTGTAGAGAGTATTTTTTTCTATAATATGAAACATACCGCATCTCGGGAGAAAATCTGTGAGAAAAGTTAGAGGAAAAACAAATTTTCTTTTTCGTAATTTCGGCAAAAAATTTGAAATATCTCGAAAAAAGATGCAATTTCGAAAAAATTTTATTCTTCAAAAATTGTAGAGAATGTTTTTCTATATAATATGACATATAAGGGTTATTCTCTTTTGAACAGTTTTTGAGTAATAACGAAAAAAAAACTAACTTTTCTTCGCGAACGAAAAATTTATATTTTACAATTAATCCAAAACTACCCGTTTTTGGAAAATTTATCAAGAATCAAAATTTGTACAAAATAGTATTTTATATAATATATGTAAACGGGGTGATTCGATTTTGAGCGGTTTCCGATTTATAGCGCGAAATCGAGTATAAGATTCGGTCGAAAAATAAAACACCAATTTTATTATAGTATAGTGATAAATAAGTTTAATCGATATTAATCGTTAAATATAAGATATAATTTAATATAACAAATCTCTCGAACTATCAAAAAAGTGTATAAGTCAACATGTAGAACCATGTAATTAGGAAAAAATGAAATGTACAACGAATCGCAACCCGATCCGATCAAAGGCGGCCGAATCTCTCAACAACTTCTTCCATTCCACATCCATAAACAATCCACTAATGGAAAAAATCGTACAAAAACTCCGTCCACCAATGGTGTGTGTTTGTGTGTATACGCCTATTAAATTCAGTCTTATTGTGTTTCATCCAAGTCTGATGGAGGATCCAAGGAAGTGTGCAACGTCACGCTAACTCCCCTATTGATGCTAACCGCAGGGTAAAACACCCCGTATAAATCCCTAAAAGCAACATTGCCCTGCGGCTCCTCGTTCACGTAGAACGATAAAGTGTGGTGCTCCAGGTCCAGCAGCACCCCCACCGTGGAGCCTATGCAGATGCCGCCCTCAATTCGCTGCTCGTGGGCGCCGCCGTGCTGGAACCACGACCTCTGGTTGTCTATGTACATCGCCCAGCCTTTATCGTCTTTTCCTGCACAGAAAATAATTATTGCAGCAGCTGCAGGGGATGTTTGGAGCTGGTGCAGTATTACCCAGCATCTTGTCCCTGGTGACGTCGATGCGGGCGATGCCGAAGGAGGGGTCGGTGTCGGTGTCGTACTTCTCGACGGTGAACTCCCAGTAGTGGAGGCCCCGGCTGAAGCCCAGGCTGCCCAGGGCGACGCGGTGCTCCCAGCCCTCGCCCGTCACGCGGGTGTTGTTCTCGGTGTACTGGAGTCCGGGGCCCGATAGCACCGGGTCGAAGATGAACCAGGCGACTGTAATAGGAAGTGAGGGTGTATACAGGGTGTTTGTTAATTGAGTGTTGAGGCTTAAGGGTGCGAATTCTTGGGTGGTTTTAAGAAGAAAAGTTAATAACAATGTATGTGGTAAATCTTTTCTTTTTGTCGAAAGTACGAAAAAGAAAATTTTTTGTTTTTCCTATAACTTTTCTCACATATTTTTTCTAGAGGTGCGGTAAGTTTCTATAGTTGGATAACTTCCTAAAGAATATTTTGAGAAAGTTTCAGAATTTTTGTTGGTCTAGTTTTCGAGAAAAATCGAAAAAACTGAAAAAAAGGCGTTTTTCCTTGAAAACTACTCTTAAAAGATGTGCACATTTTATAAATACAGGGTGTCACAAAAAGGTTGGGACATGGCTTAACCACAGACTTCTGGGACAAAAATAAGACGATTTAACCAAACTTACCTATATCCAAAGTTACTTAGTAAAGAAGTTATAGGGTTTCGAAGTTAAGAATAAAAAGGATATTTTCTGATGTTGTGCCAGAATGGCATAACTTTTTTTCGTGAAAATTTGTACAGAATATCTCTGTTTGGTGACATATTTATGTGTAAATTTCTTTTTTTAAATTGTCCATCCCTCTCTGATTAAAGGGGGGTGGCAAACCCCCTTAAAGCCATAATTGTTCCGCCCATGTAATTCATCTAATTTTTGAATAGGAACTTGATTTATTAGTTTATTTATAATGATTTTTTACTCTTTGTAATTTTCTATAAAAGCCATATTTTTGGAGATAAACCTCTCTTTGTGGCATTCATACGATTTTTGAAATCCAGATTTTCAGCACATTATTGACAAAAAAATTTTTTCATCACACCTTTTTAACAAATTAAGTTATTTTCAACAATAATCTATCAATTAATCATACCACTTAGCACAGAATACAGAACAAAATAACATTCAAAATTTTAAAGATTTATCTTTTAAAAATTTGATTTCTGTAATTTATAATAACGGTTCAATATGGCCTCCATTAATGATTAATAAATAGATTTTTCTTGAAAATAACTTAATCTGTTAAAAAGGAGTTATGAAAAATTTTTTGTTTATAAAAACTTGCTAAAAATGTGGATTTGAAAAATCGTATGGATGCCAAAAATGAGATTTATTTCCAAAAATAAGGGTTTTTTAGGAATTTACAAAGAGTAAAAAATCATTTTAAATAAATCAATAAATCTAGTTTCGATTCAAAAATTAGATGAATTACATGGGCGGGACAATTAGGGCTTTTAAGGGGGTTGGCCACCCCCCTTAAATCTGAGAGGGATGGACAATTTAAAAAAAGAAATTTACACATAAATACACTTTAATAAATACACTTTTTACACATAAATACATTTACACCAAACAGAAATATTCTGTACAAATTTTCATGAAAAAAAGTTAAACCATTCTGGCACTAATTATCAAAAAATCTCTTTTTTAATTCTTAACTTGAAAACTCTATAACTTCTTTACTGAGCAACTTTGGACATATGTAAGTTCGGTTAAATCGTCTTATTTTTGTCGCAGGAGTCTGTGGTTAAGCCATGCCCCAACCTTTTTGCGACACCCTGTATATGTCGTACATCTCTTATTATGTTTTTGCCGAATGTACGAAAAAGAAAATTTGTTTTTCCTATAACTTTTCTCACAGATTTTTCCCGATATGCGGTAAATTTCTATAGTTGGATAACTTCCTAAAGAATATTTTAAGACAGTTTCAGAATTTTTGTTGGACCAGTTTTCGAGAAAACTGCAAAAAACTGGAAAAAAGGGTGTTATCCATTGAAAACTAAAAACCTAAAACTCTAACACCCTGTAGCTCAAAAACAAAAGTTTTACGACATAAATTCATATCAACTTTTCTTCTTAAAATGACCCAATGATTCACACCCTTAATTATTGCCACTCAATAAATAAACACCCTGTAAGATATAAGGTTAAATGGGGGAATTGCAATACCATCGGCTGTTTGGAGTCCTATTAGTTCGCTGTATTCCCCTTCGCCTGAACTGTTGAAGGCCTTTACTCGGGCATTGTACATGCTGCGGAAGTGCAAACCGTCCACGGTGCAAATGGTTTCGTTACCGCAGTAGACCTCCTGTAAAAGTAGTTCAAATGAGTCGATGGAAAATTGTCGTGCACGTGCGGCGAAAATTGGCACCGACCAGTTCAAAGACTTCCCGACAAGAAAATAACCTTGCGGTATATTTTTAGAGAATATTTTTAGTTCGATTCCAGCTCGACAATCGGAAAATGGGACAATTCGCCTCGCGACTATTTATAGCGCGAGTTTTTCGAACTCGAAACCTCTTTTGAAGGTATCCTTACCCTGAAATCCCCGCCGTTCCCATCGTCCAATTCCAGCACATATCCTTCGACATGACTGAGACTTGGTGGTTGCCAAGCTACTGTAACAGAATTATTTTCAGCATTACATTCTTCCGGGATTATCATAGGAGCCACTGGAGCTGAAAACATGCATTTAACAATCAATCAATCTATCGACAATATAGTAAAGTAATCGACTAAAGTAGCTACGATATTGATCATGCATATTTTGCATTCAAAGAGTCTAATATAGAAGCGACAATATTCTTGTAGGTATAGTTTGTGGAAAATAAAGGTAGATTTACGTCACTAATGTCGTCATATTTGACAAGCATTGTGGTCAACTTTTAGAAATAACCAAATATTAGAAATAGAAATTAGAAATAACCAAACTGTTTTAAACGAAGAGAATTATTATTTTTAAATGTACTTATCTACTTCATCTCTAGAAGTCTTTCTGGGCAATTTTAGAAAATTCTTGTAAACTTTCTAAACTAGAACACTGTCTATTTGTGACGTAGTAAATTTAAGGTGACGTACGTCTAACTTGGTTTTGCATAAACTATAAATAATGATATAATGAGAACACTTACGTTTGGTTTGTATGAAATTTAGTTGCTTTATGGCAGATGATACTGGGGCATCGTCTAGGGTAAGCTCGAATTGGGGTGAAACCTGAGGAACTGACCATTCCTTTTGCCATGCTTGATCAGTATCCACCACCCTGTTTATCAGCATTGTTCCTATCTATAAAAAAATCCACTAGTTTTGCTATACTTTCTACAGAATAGTAACATTTAGTAATACCCAGTTATACCCCACTCCCCCCTAAGACCTCATATCTTCTACAGAATACATAGCAACATTTGGTCTCGGTTTTTGATGTCACAGGTGAACGTTAGTTCAACTAAAATGCGAGTCAACTTTGAATCGAGTTCATTTGGTTTTTGTTGTAGAGTGTAAGATCCACTTTAGTTTGGTTGAACGCCTCACTTTACCCCACTCTCTGGTTTACCCCACTCTCCCCTAAAACTGCATATCTTCTACAGAATACATAGCAACATTTGGTCTTGGTTGTAGATGGCACAGGTGAACGTCAGTTCAACTAAACTGCGAGTCAACTTTGAATCTAGTTAATTTTGGCTTTTGTTGTAGAGTGTAAGATCAACATTAGTTGGGTTGTACTCCGTTCAAGTTGCACTGAACTACCTTTTTTCATCTGAAATATAATGTCATATATGCCAAAATTTAGAATTTGAACAGTGTTAATTCTATTTTAATGTCACTTTTGATATTTCGTTTATTTTGAATTATTTGGATTGGAACTATCTACATTTGAGAAGTTCTTGATAATTAATATCTAATCGAAATCTACATTTAAATTCAATATCGGACAATATTTTGAAATGGCTAGGTCTATTTCTGAAGGTTTGTGGTCTTCTAGGATGTAAAAAAACATTCAAAATTTGTCAAAAATCTTGTAAAAAATCTTTCATTTTGAATAATGAACTGCATATAAGAAATTCAACATCACCTTTTGAGGTTAACAACTCAACGTCAAATGTTAAAACCTTCTTGAACCGCCTTTGAACGCTCTGCAAGGACCGTTCACGTAAACTTCTCCCTGAACCACGGATCAATAGTGACTGAAGTACTTACAAAACACAAAGTTGCAATTAAACTCGTTTCAACGCTGAACCACAGTTGAACTATGCATCTACAACCGGGCCTTAACAGTCCCCAGTTATACCCCACTCTCTCCTAAGACTGCATATCTTCTACAGAATACATACCAACTAGCAACATTTGGTAATCCCCAGTTATACCCAGCATTAATTTTACCCCACTCTCCCCTAAGACTGCATATCTTCTACAGAATACATAGCAACTAGCAACATTTGGTAATCCCCAGTTTTACCCCGCATTAATTTAACCCCACTCCCTCCTAAAACTGCACAAATCGTGCAGGAATCTCACCTGTATGAACGACGAGCTGTCGGTTTCCTTCAAAGCTTCAATGCAGAACTGCAGCAGAGCCGTGGTCTGTTGCAGTCGCTGCGTGCAGGTGGCCACTTGCTCCTTGAGCACCCCCTTGCGCATCTCCTTCTCCTGCCTGATGAACTCGATGAGGGTGTGCCGTCGCTGGCGCACCGCCTCCACCAGCGCCTCGCACCGGCTCGATATGGTCGCTTCGAAATCATCACAGTTGCGCTGCAAAAGGAGGGTTGCATACTGCACTTAAGCTACTACAAACGATTTGTCATTTTTACATTGTTGTTGTGGACTTTGTTCAAACTTAGAGTCACTCTAAACTAGTCTTTAACGTTAAAGGCGGGCGCTGGATAAGGGCCTTGGGCTTGATGGAATTTCGTTTTAATTGGGGGTGTTGTTTTTGTGTTTTCTAAGGAGGTGGTGTTGGAAAAAGGGGGAAAAGAGAGGAGAGGATAACAAAGGAACGGGGATTTTTTTTTTGAGTTTTTTTTTTAATACTCACCTCTATTTCTTCGTTGAGGCCTTTTAATTGTTGTATGAATTCAGTCGTGGTTCTCGCCCGTTCGGAGAGTTGTTGTAAATTGTGCGATAAATCGGTCTGTAAAAGAATGGAACAATGGACAAATTAATGAGGATAATCAGAAGAAGAGTTGAAAGAGAACAGCAGAAAAAGAAAGAGAGAGATTTCTTGTATTAAAATTGATTTTACTGCATTGACAAAATTACCTGAAACTGGCTAAACTATACTAAATTTAGCAACGCTGTATTTATAAAAAAATCCCTAAATCTACTGAAATTTTGTTCAGTTTTTTAAACTTTAAACTCTTTTAAAGCTTTTTTCTTATTGTATTATAATAGATATCACTGCAATGATAATAATCCCTAAACAAGTGGGACGAACGGCCCAGTGCGCCGTAGAGAGACTTCTAACTAATGTAACGTTAAGTTTTTTTTTTTTTTTTTTTTTTTTTTTTTTTTTTTTTTTTTTTTTTTGAAACGGGAGAGGTTTTAGACTATGCTGAATCGAATGCCGTTGTCCGTTTGTCTCTATCTATAACCGTTTAGCCGCTGAAACTCGCGACAGACGGACGGACGGACGACAAAGCCAGATCATAAGACTTCGTTTTCGAAAAATTCGAAGAATTTTCCGTTGTTAGAAGTCTAAAACTAGCGAAACTGTACAAACTTGCTAGTACAAACAAGCTATGTTTATAAAAAAATTTCAAAATCTACCGAAATTATACTACTTAACAGGACTCTGTATTTATAAAAAATCCCTAAATCTACGAAAATTTTGTTCAGCTTTTCAACATTGCATTGATAAAAATCCCTAAATATACCTATGGAAATTGCATAAAACTATTTTTCTTAAATTAAGATAGATATTATCCCTGCATTAACAAAAATTCCTATAAGTGGCTAAATTGTACTAAATTTAGCAACGCTCTATTTATAAAAAAAATCCCTAGAACTCTGAAATTTTGTTGCTGAACAACATTGCATTGATACAAATCCCTAAATCTACGGAAATTGCAAAGAACTTTTTTCTTAAATTTAAATAGATATCCCTGCATTGACAAAAATCCGTAAAAATTGGCTTAACTGTACTAAATTTAGCAACGCTGTATTTATAAAAAAAATCCCTAGAACTCTGAAATTTTGTTGTTGAGCAACATTGCATTGATAAAAATCCCAAAATCTACGGAAATTGCAAAGAACTTTTTTCTTAAATTTAAATAGATTATCCTTGCATTAACAAAAATTCCTAAGGCTAAATTGAACTAAATTTAGCAACGCTGTATTTATAAAAAAATCCCTAAAACTGTGAAATTTTGTTGCTGAACAACATTGCATTGATAAAAATCCCAAAATCTACGGAAATTGCAAAGAACTTTTTTCTTAAATTGAAATAGATATTATCCCTGCATTGACAAAAATCCCTAAAACTGGCGAAACTGTACCAAGTTTAGCAACGCTGTATTTATAAAAAAATCCCTAGAACTCTGAAATGTACGTTGTTGCTGAGCAACATTGCATTGTTAAAAATCCCAAAATCTACGGACATTCCAAAAAAAACTTAGCAACATTGTATTTACAAAAAAATCCTAGATATAGGGAAAAAATAGCATTATATAAAAGCATTCAAACTGTTATAGTATAGGTATTAAGCTGCAAAATTATAATAATAGAGGTGGGAAAAACAATAACACGGTGCTATTATCTCGTTGGGAAACAGTATCTAAATTTAGTGGTGTGTTATTTTGTACTAAATAAACGGTGTAAATGAGTCCTCGGCCTTAGTTGTAACCTCGCCGGAGCATTATTCTGGGAAAACGTGCACCTGATCTCGTAAAATCTTTTACGAGCCGTCGACATGAAACCCGAATTATTCGGGAAACAAGTTAAAAATAGACCCGTTTTCTGTGCACTTAACGCTTTTCCTGTTTTATTTTAAATCACGGTTATTTGGTGTTGTTTTCACCTGGATGATTGTTGATTTGTATATACGGGGGTGCTAAAAATAAAACCACATTTGTAGCAACTTAATCTGATCTGATGGATTTATTTCGGGAAAATTCGTATCCACTCGAGGGGATATTTTTTCTTATCTGATAAAAGCGAGCATAAAAGAGGAAAATTCCTGGGGGAATTTTACACAACAAAAGAGAGACTTTCGTTTTATGTAGAAAGCTCCTCTGAAAATTAATTGAAAACGGGATTAATTAAATTACGTTTTAATTAAAGCTACAATTAGTGGAAAGCGGGGTAATAAAAATGCACCACTTTCCCCGAATTAAACTAATCTAAACGGACCCACAACATGAATTTCCGGTCGAAAAAACTTCATTTAACCAAAGAAAACCCATGCGATTAGTCATTAATATTCCCTGTTCAAAAGAATTCGGTGCATTCCATGTGAGCTGGCAGTATTTCACACAAAAACTCCCGTAAATTTCGTTTAACGAATCTGTCGCGTATAATAATCGCGGTTGGCGGGGTTGGGAACCCCCCAAGGCTCGTTATCGGAAAGTGATAAATCGGCGCTAGTTCGCGATAATGACGTCATCGTCTGCTGTAAAACAAGAAACTAACGTCATTACGGCGTTGCCAAATGTGTAATATCCTTTTTCCCCGATTAAAATGTGTCTATTTTGTGCCAATCTTCCCTTGATGAGGGTTGATTTTCGTTTTTTTTTATTGCAGTGTTGCTAAATTTGAAATATAGCACTTTTCCTGATGAAAATCTGGCAGTTCAGGCAATCTTGCCATGATAAGGGTTGATTGTTGATTTTTTTTCATTACAGTGTTACTAAATTTGGAAAATAGCATTTTTCCTGATGAAAATTTGGCAGTTCAGGAAATCTTGATAAGGATTGATTTTTATACTTTTGTTTTCATTACAGTGTTGCTAAATTTGGAATATAGCATTTTTCCTGATGAAAATTTGGCAGTTCAGGAAATCATGCCTTGATAAGGATTGATTTTTATAATTTTGTTTTCATTCCAGTGTTGCTAAATTTGAAATATAGCATTTTTTCCTGATGAAAATCTGTCAGTTCAAGCAATCTTGCCTTGTTAAAGATTGATTTCCAATGAGTTTTCTTATTTATCTCGAAGTTTTTTACGATTTTATATTTATTTTTGACGAATACAATTGTATTATTTTAACGAAAACAGGTTGAGGAAACTTCCCCAAAACCAGGAAATTCTTCTCAATTTGGCAACGTCGCGTTATCCAGACAAACTAATAACGTTCGGGAACGGCGTTAAATTCCTCGTAGAGGAAAACGCCGACGCGACACGTAATAAAGTCGCCGGGAAATCGAGGATGAAATACTGTCAATTGGCGAGTGTTTGGCCTGGCTCGATTTGATTTCCCATTCCCTTAATAAAACCGTCCCTTCGCCCGGCGAAATTTTTAATACCGAAACTCCAAAAGGTATTTTTAATAAACGCCGGGAATTCGATATTGTTCGCCGACGCGACGCTCCAAGTATGCAAATTTCGCCCGCTATCACAACTTTCCAGAGAGCTCGGCTTTTTTTTGTGTAAACTTCCGAAATATTTTAATACGAAGCGAGAAATTACTTTTTTTTTCGTATAATAAAGCCGCACGCAGTTGATTGATTCAGTAGATAATGTTGTGACTCGGGAAGACGTATACCGAAGGCAACGAGGTCGCCATTTATGAACCCTGGAAAGCTTTATAAAATTCTGTTTTTTTTACTAACAATCCTCGCTCTTTAATTAATCCTTTGCATATGAAATAACTTTGCATTATAAAAAAAGTATTATTTGGAAAACCCGGGTTAATTTTATGATTTGTCCATGATTCTAAAAATTTATACCTAGACCATATGGAATTAATAAAGGCCCTAATAAATAACTTTGAATGAGATTATCTTCCTTAATTAATCAATCATTATTTAGTAGATTCTAATTTTACGGTGAATGGAGAAGACCACGATTTTTTTTTTAATTTTTTTTTTCCCAACCGTGTGTTCTAAGAAGGCGCTTAATGAAATTTTTATTTTTTCTGTGGCCAAATAAGGCCGCAATTAATTTTTAAAGTTTGAAAAACGTCACACAATCGTCATACACTCTGCTCCAATCAAAGGGAGAGTTGCAAAGAGAAGTCACATTTAGCAAGTTTGCCACGTTTCCTATTACTCTTCTTTAGTCCGCAAAATGTGCGTTTTTTGTATATTTATTGCAATAAACATTTTCTGATTTATCCATTTCTTCCATTACCTAATGGATAATTCGATATATTAATATAGAAATAACATTTTCATCTGTATAAATTGTAACCGATTTTCGTGTTAAAAACACAAATAATGGTCCTGAAAAATTTATTTGGCAACATTCTTGTCAACGTCAATATTATCAGTAAAGTGTTTTGTGCCGAACTGCAATTCGTGTAATTTGTTTTGTGCATTTTTCAGAAAAATCTGACAAATGACAGTTTGATTTTTGTTCGTTTGTCTATTCTTTGTTACTGCGTTCGAAAATTCATACTATTTACTATATAACAAGACGTGAGTGGTTTATGATTGGTTGATAAGGTATGAGTCAAAACCCGAAATTTTTAAATTTCAAAGGGCTATATCTTTTTAATTATAACACATTTTGAGCAACTGAAAACGGTTCTGAGCTCTAATAAATCATTTCTAATCGTATCTTTTGCCGAAATCCCCGTATCTCACATCGTGGTCTTCTCCATTCTATCGTATCGCGCGTGTGGAGGGATTGCCATTGCTGTGCAGGACCGCATTTCTTAAAATTTTATTTTAGATTTTTATTTAATTTTTGATAAATATTTTTCTTTACGGTTTTGATTAAATAATCACACAATTCGCTAAGATGCCCCGTTGTCACTTCACCATTAAAAATTGTACCCCAAGTTCGGAAACACCCTGTATATTAATCGTGCAAATTTCGTTGGCTAAAAAAAAATTCTTCCACTAATGAAATTCCATTTGCAATTAAACGCCAAATATGCTCAAATTTATATTTACAAGTGGAATATTATTTCGTGCACAAACCGCAGACAATTTATTACCCGATTCGCGAGCTAAAACCGTTTAGAATTTCCCGTGCGTTCGTGTTTTCCACATCATTATCATAAATTCATTGCGCTTTTCGAATAACCCTATTCTCATATAACAAAACGCTATTTTCACGGTAATTTAGCGATTGCGATGTTGCCACATCTACACGTTTTTCTCTTACTTATGGATATCTACAATATTATAGAGGAGAAAGAAAAAGATAATAAGGAGAGGCTTTCGGAGTGCTTAGGAAAAACCTTTCAGGCTAATTAGAGGGGTAACTACTTACGGGTTGCCACGGGTAACTCGCGGGTGAATAAGGGTAGAGGAGATTAGGGCTAAAAATTGATTTCGCGATGCGATGACGGGAGTAATGTCGCATTTTAAAGGGGGCACAGCCGGGGAAATCGTTCTTCTGATATATCGACGAGAAAAGTCGCCTCTCGCGATGCGAAACTAGTTTATGGCCGCGTCGAATCCTGAAAAATGCACGGCCACAAACCAGTTTTCGATCTCGTTTGAACTCTCTGAATGCTTTATAAAGACATCTTCCTCGATAACTCTACGCTATGTTATCCAATACAGTTTACTTGTACCTAATTATGATTAACTGTAAGTAAAGACAAGTGCAAATTTGTGTACAACAAAGACAACTTCTATTAGTCTCATGTAAAAGAAAAAGAAAGTGATATTGGGGGATTGCAATTTTCTCACCCTAACCCACTGCAATTTCTAATACAGGGTAATACAGGGTAATACAGGGTGAATACCTTCCCAGCGAAAGGTAGCATAAAGGAAACATAAAGGAAACATAGCATTATAGTGAAACGAATAAAACATGTTTAATTGAAAAAGAAAATGTTAATGTGTAAGATTATTAAATTGTTTCCTAATTCAAAAATCCTGATAAAGCATCCTTAAAAATGGAAAATTTAAGATTTGTTGTAAATTTTATTTTAATTGAGGCGATTTGCATTGTGTTGTTCAAAGTTAAATAACTTCTTTGTTTTGTAAAATAACATGTAGAAATTATACATTTTTAAAAAGTAGAAAAGTGTATCTTTCAGATGGCGTCAATATATACAGGGTGTTCCATTTGAAAAAATTGGGTTAATTTGAATTGAAAAGAGGGGATTTTGATAATACACCTTGTACAGCTAATACAAAATTTCTATGTCACTAAAACAAAACTTATAGCATAATAAAACACATACCTTGTATCATAATGGAGAAGACCACGACTTTTTTTTAATTTTTTTTTAAAACCTTGTGTTCTAAGAAGGCGCGTAATGAAATTTTTATTTTTTTTTGTGGCCAAATAAGGCCGCAATTAATTTTTAAAGTTTGAAAAACGTCACACAATCGTCATACACTCTGCTCCAATCAAAGCGAGAGTTTCAAAGAGAAGTCACATTTAGCAAGTTTGCCACGTTTCCTATTACTCTTCTTTACACCGCAAAATGTGCGTTTTTTGTATATTAATTGCAATAAACATTTTCTGATTTATCCATTTCTTCCATTAGGTATAATGGATAATTCGATATATTAATATAGAAATAACATCTTCATCTGTATAAATTGTAAACGATTTTCGTGTTAAAAATACAAATAATGGTCCTGAAAAATTTATTTGGCAACATTCTTGTCAACGTCAATATTATAAGTGTTTTGTGCCGAACTGCAATTCGTGTAATTTGTTTTGTGCATTTTTCAGAAAAATCTGACAAATGACAGTATGATTTTTGTTCGTTTGTCTATTCTTTGTTACTGCGATCGAAAATTCATACTATTTACTATACAACAAGACGTGAGTGGTTTATGATTGGTTGATAAGGTATGAGTCAAAACCCGAAATTTTTAAATTTCGAAGGGCTATAACTTTTTAATTATAACACATTTTGAGCAACTGAAAACGGTTTTGAGCTCTAATAAATCATTTCTAATCGTATCTTTTGCCGAAATCCGCATATCTCACATCGTGGTCTTCTCCATTAGGGACAATTAAATTGAATGGAAGAGGTCCTTAAAAACGGCGATATCTCTCCTTAAATATTACATCATTTGGTCAAATAAACATACCCGCGATGACCCAATACATTAAATTATTTTGCTTCATTATGCAAGTAGTTCAAGAAATTCTCGTTCGCGAAGGCTACGCGAAAGCCATTGTTTCTTTAAGTTACATAAATGTAGTAAATAATTCATGATTTACAAAGCGAATCCGGGCGAGGACAAACGCAAACTGTTCGAGTTAAAAGTAATAGAAGCGGAGCCTTCCCCCATAGAAACCGGATCCGTTTAGGAAGATTCTAAGCAGGTAAAACGAGCCCCTGTTTAGAGAAAAAGGTCGCCTTATCTCGTTTATTCTACAGCGAATCGCTTTATTTTTTATTGGAAACTGTTCCGGACGGTTCGTTGAACGTTTAAAAATAAACTTCCAGAATTCGTATAAATTCCATACAATTTATTTTTCAAACATCAGCTGTGGGCATTCCGAACGCGTCAAAGTCGATTTCAAACTTTTAATTGCACATCGTTTGTTAAAAGTTAGATAAACACGAAACGAGTTTACACGAAATTGAGTGCCATGTTGTTGAAAACATGTACAAAAACCAACCCCTGTAATTAACACTTTAATAATTTACACGAAACTCATACAACTTCTGTGAGGATTACGTATCGATTGCGATAAATTCGTGCTCTAGTTTCTTTTTGAGCGCTAAAATTAGACCCTACATAACAGTCTTGAGCCGTAATAAAACGCAGAAGCTTTACGGGAAACGACATTACTTGCAGATAGGGACATTGTGAGCCTTTAATAACGACTTTCTACTGATACAAAGGTTCTATTTCATCGTGGAAAAAGCGGTAAAAGTGGTTACTGCTACCAGCTATTTTCCCGGATATATATAAAACATTCTGGATGAGCTCTAATGAGTTATAGCCTATGGACTATATTTTATATAAATAATAAATAATGGAGAAGAAGGAAGAGAGGAAGTAGAGGTTGAGATAACCCCACGAGTTCCTCTTATCGTAACAATAACAGAAAGAAAGTTTGTTGAATAAGAGGAAGGAATATAAAATCGATAGTTTTAGATTAGTTCGTCCGAACAGGACCTAATACTTGGAGAATTTTATTACCCAACTCTGATGCTGAACCAGTTTTAAGAGGGGAAAACGGAGGGTAGAATTTGATACAATAGAAGGAAGTTTTAGTGAACATTGTCTATGGTCTATGTTCTACGTATAATGGGTAATAGGGGAGGGAGTAGTAATGAAACTTATGAGAAAAGGGGAACAAGTGGAAGGTAAAAAATCAATAGTTTGTCCATAGTAGAATTGAATTACCCAATGAAATATTGTTGAAAAGAAAAAGTCCAATGATATACAAATTTCTGATGTTACTTTGAAATTTTTCTACCATTTATGTTAATTATACTAGGCTAGTTCTATTTAACATTGTCTATGTTCTGATAAGCATTCTATTCAGAATTCTATTACTATCTATCTACTCAGAATTCTAGTATTCTATGGTCTCATCTGATCTGGAAGAAGAAGTACATTACACAATGAAGAATTGTTGGAGATGAAAATGAAGGACAGTGCTTATTTGATACAAAACAAAACACAAGGATGTTTGAGAAATAATGAACATTAGTCATTGATCCAAATTTCTGATATTTCTTGGCAATTTTTCAACGATATATATGCTAATTATACTAACTAATTAACTACATTAACCAATGAAGAATTGTTGGAGAGGAAAATTAAAGACAGTGCGTGCATATTTGATGTAAAACAAGGAAGTTTGAGAAATGAAAAACAGAGTCACACATATCTACAAATTTCTGATGTTTCTTGGCAATATTTCTACCATTTTTGCAGTATACAAAACACACTGGAATAGTTTTATTTAACATTGTCTATAGTCTATATTCTGATTAGTATTCTACTCAGAATTATAATACTCTATGGTCTCATCTGAGTAGGACCTAATACTTGAAGAACTACATTACCCAATGAAGAATTGTTGAAGAGGAAAAATGGAGGACAGTGCATATTTGATACAAAACAAGGAAGTTTGAGGAATGAAGAGCAGTGCCATTGATACAAATTTCAGATATTTCTTGGAAATATTTCCAGGATATATGCTAATGATACTGGAAGAGTTCAAATGAACATGGTCTATGCTGTATATTCTATAAGGGATAATAGGATGAACTATGGATGGAAAAATAATGAAACTTGTGAGGAAAGAGGAACAAGTGAAAGATAAAGAATCAATAGTTTGTCAATCTGAGTAGGACCTGATACTTGAATAACTGTATTACCCAAGTATCTTGATGGAGATGAAAATGAAAGGCAGTGCGTATTTGATACAAAACAAGGAAGTTTGGGAAATGAAGAACAGTGCTATTGATACAAATTTCGGATATTTCTATGGAAATATTTCCTGGATATATTCTAATCATACTGGAAGAGTTCAAATGAACATGGTCTATGGTCTATGTCAATATTCTATAATAGGAGGAACTATGGAGAGAAAAATAATGAAACTTGTGAGGAAAGAGGAACAAGTGAAAGATAAAGAATCAATAGTTTGTCAATCTGAGTAGGACCTGATACTTGAATAACTGTATTACCCAAGTATCTTGATGGAGATGAAAATGAAAGGCAGTGCGTATTTGATACAAAACAAGGAAGTTTGGGAAATGAAGAACAGTGCTATTGATACAAATTTCGGATATTTCTATGGAAATATTTCCTGGATATATTCTAATCATACTGGAAGAGTTCAAATGAACATGGTCTATGGTCTATGTCAATATTCTATAATAGGAGGAACTATGGAGAGAAAAATAATGAAACTTGTGAGGAAAGAGGAACAAGTGGAAGATAAAGAATCAATAGTTTGTCAATCTGAGTAGGACATGATACTTGAATAATTGTATCCCCAAAGTATCTTGATGGGGATGAAAATGAAGAACACAAATCAAAAAAGTTTAAGAAATAAAGAACATAGTCATTGTTACAAATTTCTGTTGTTACTTGGCAATATTTCTACGATATCTGGTCTATCTTATATATAAAATAATGGGTAATAGGGGGACCATATACATATAAGGGGGAAAAATAATGAAACTTGTGGAAATGTGCCAACAATAATAAGTAGAAACTTCTGGAAGAAGTAAAAGAAAATCAATAAAAGTTTCTCTACTGGAATAAGTCCTATTACTCGAAGAACTTTTATTACCCAACTCTACTGCAGAACTAATCTTAGGAAGGGAAAATTTGCGATTTCCCATTAATTTACATGAGGAATCCTCCTAGCATATCTACTCTTATGGTACAAAACAAGGAAGTTATAGAGTCACTGCCACACTACAAAATTACCTTTTGAGTTTTGCAAACGACGGTAGCCGGCTGGACGTCATGCGACATGTGTTTAGTGTCCAACAAACAAACAGCACAAACGCACATTTTACAAACCGAACAAAACATGTTCAACGTCTCATCCGGATGCTCCGCGCACGTCCCGCCTCTAGCCCTGTTCAATCCACCAGCGCTCCTCTTGGGATCGCTGAGCACATGCTTGGCCAAGGGCCCCCTCAACGGGTGGCAAGTGTCCCTGCACTCGGCGCAATACCTCACCTCGCATTGCTCGCACATCACCGTAGCCTCATTAGCCGGCTCCCGTTCGCACATCTGACACTTGAACGCCAGCTGCCTGGTCTCGCTGTACTTCTCCACGATGTTGTGCATGATCCGGTACTTGGGCAGCCCGTGGGCGCCATTCTCGTCCAAATAGGCCGCCTTGCGGCACGCCGGGCACGCCACGCTCACCGCGCCGGCCTCGACGAAGCTGCCGGGCCGCGACGACGGGCATATCACCCCGCTGTCCGCCTCGCTGAGTATGGACAGCTTGTCGCTCTCCTGGTAGTCGCCGCCGGAGCTGGAGCCGGAGGTGACGCTGTCGGGGGCCGGCTGGGGCCCGGCGCCGCCGGTCGCCGGCTGCTGCAGGTGGACGGCGCAGAGGAGGCAGAGGGCGTGCTGGCAGGGCAGGAGCACCGGGTTGGAGAAGAAGTGCTTGCAGGCCGGACAGCAGAGCTCTTCGTCCATGGCCGGGACGAGAGTGGGTTACGCTTAGGCACGTGTGCTACGGGGACGGCGGCTGGCGTAGCATTGAGCGTGCTCTTGCGCTGGGAAGAAGGGAAGTGGTGGGATAACGACAACAAAGCGCGAACGCGGCCGAAGCGGCTCGGGTCGGCGTTTGTGCCGCTGGCGATGCGAGTAATGGGTAATCGATACGCGAAGCGAGAATCGATTCTTTCATTCGATTGTTGAGGGATTTCAATGGGAGATTGGCGAGTAAACCGCAGCGTCTTTGATGTCTCTTTGTAGAAGTTTATTTTGCGGCATTTCAAAGTACACTGCTCCGATAAATTAACGCACCACTTATATAATATTTTGTGACAAATGTGACCACTTTAAACAAACTGAATAATATTTTAATACTTTTGGAAATACTCTGCTTGTATATTGTGTCTTTTAACAACTAAATAAAGTACTTGTCCGTGCAGATAATTTTTTTATAGTACTAAAATCGTTATAAATCGACTTTAAAATCAGTTTGGTTTGATTTATTCCCGTTGGAAGTGACCTTTTGCGCATTTTGATATTTATATGGTTAAACTGATAAGATGCAATGCGAATCCCGAAATTAGACGCCTGTACTTCTTATTTCTTTCAAAATTTCGTTTTCATAATTTTGTACTTTTTCCCTTATTTTTTTCTTTACGGCCTATTCTTAGGAATACATAGATTGAAAAATGCTTTGTTTTAGAGTATTTAATTAAAATTATTGAAATATAATGTTTGATTACTTATTTAAATTTTACAAATATAATATTTAGAAATTTACGAGTGGTGCGTTAATTTCTTGGAGCAGTATACTTATTGCTTTGGAATGTTGATTATACAAGGTGATTTAAAAAAAGTATTGTAAATAGTGTGATAACGAAAATAAGTGGGAAAAGTGGGAGAATGTGGGCCCAATTCTCTTCAAAAAATCACTTCTTATCGTCATTATAACGCTCTGTGTAACAAATTTTTCGAAAATTAACTTTCTAACTTAAAATTTTGAAAATAATATAAAGTTGTAAAATTTTAAATGGGACACCCTATATTTCAATGCATTTTTTAAAATCTACCTAAAAATTTAGCGTAAGTACTTTTATCTAAACTATATACAGGGTGTATCAAAATTATAGACCATAAATTTAACCACATATTCTGGGGCCAAAAATAGCTCGATTGAACCTAACTTACCTTAGTACAAATGTGCAACAAAAAAAAGTTACAGTCCTTGGAAGTTACAAAATAAAAATCGATTTTTTCCAATTTCTCGAGAACATTTTAGTATTTCTTTATGAAAATGGACAGGTGGTTTTCCTATTGCAAGAGCAACTTTCTACAAAAAAATTACGAAATCTGTGCACCCCATAAAATTTTTATGGGGGTTATGATCCCTTCAACTTTTCCCCCAAATTTTTGTGTACGTTACAATTAAATTATTTTTTTCACGTCATTAGTTTAACACATTATTTTGGAAACTTTTTTGTCTTTTAATTAGTACTTTTTCACTTATAATCTACTTTTTCTATTCTCAGAATTTTTGAAACATAATTGGAAGAAGCCCATATCTCAATAAAAACTGACTAATCGAAAAAGTAGTAAGAGACAAAAAGTTTACAAAATAATGTGTTAAACTAATGGCGTGACAAAAATAATTTAATTGTAACGTACACAAAAATTTGGGGAGGTTGAAGGGATCACAACCCCCATAAAAACTTTATGGGGTGCACAGATTTCGTAATTTTTTTCTAGAAAGTTGCTCTTGCTATAGGAGAACCACCTATCCATTTTCATAAAAAAATACTAAAATGTTCTCGAGAAATTGAAAAAAAACGATTTTTATTTTGTAACTTCCAAGGGCTATAACTTTTTTTTGGTTCACATTTGTACTAAGGTAAGTTAGGTTCAAACGAGCACTTTTTTGCCCCAGAATATGTGGTTTAATTTATGGCCTATAATTTTGATACACCCTGTATTTTATCCCAAAAGTGTACACACTTTTTGAGTTGATATTTTTATAAAAAATTTTCCCTTATAAATTATTTTTTACGAGCACCCCCTTAAGGATTTGGAAAAAAATTTGGTGGTTTGGATATACCAAGAAAATCAAAGTATTTAAACTTGTGTTGAAAAACCCTTTATTATATACAGGGTGTCTATAAAATCTCTCACCATTTACCTATAATAATCTATTCTGTTGATGGCGACTCACCCTGAATATACTCTTTACAGGAACCTCATTCGATTGAATAATCGATTCTCGTCTGTGTTTCGATTACTAATCGAAAAACCAGAATGTGCCGCACCGATCGAAAGGGCGATGATTGACGATCGCCGGCCGAAAGCCGGTATCTTTTGTTGCAGTTATTCCACACAATCTACACGTAATGTTTGACGGTGAGGGGTTGAGCCGAGCCGAGAGGTCGTTGGCATGATTTCGCCTGCATCGCGTATTTTCATTTTCTACGACAACGTATTTTTTTCGGTCGATTTGAATGCGAACGGCCTACGCCGCAAACTCGGCTGGTTTGTACCTTTATGCATGTATGCCTACCTGAATGACGGGTGATGTTTGTTTAGGGGACTTCCTGTGGAAGTTTTTTTTACCTGAGAAAAGAGATAGGAAAAATTTTTGGCGACATCGATTCCTTCAGAATACGCAGTTGACACATTTAATCAGTCAGTCAATCAATTAACAACCCCTGCGGTTTTATATTATTTCGTTGAGTATAAATTTAACTACTCAATTTTAAAGTGTATATTTTATAAGCTGTAATAACTAACACCTGTTATTTTCTAATTTTATTAGTTTATTTTGTAATGGATATTTTTGGGTTAATAATTTTTAAGTGCTTATTGAATTTATCCACAAATACACGTCGTTAAATGATTGCATTGAATTTTAATATCACGAATATAATGGCTTTCAAATTCACGAGTTAAATGTTAACAAAATGTAGATTTTTATTGTTTTTCAAAATAAATGATGATAAAATATTTTAAAATTTGTTATAATTTAATAAATCACGTGTCTGCTCTCCTGCTATAAACCGGCAATGCGCTTGGTTTTTTCCAAGACCTTCAACTTTGTTGCATATTTTGAAATATATGCAACTTATTTCTAAAATTATGAGATGTTGAAATAAAAAATTTTTAGCTTAAAATAAATTTTGCTTAATTTTTAATATTTCCAACGTTTTTATAAGAGGATCTTTGAATGTTTGTTCTTCCACTATTTAATTTTTTTTAAACTATGATTAATTTTTGATTTCTAAAATTTTAATAAAACAATTTAATTAATAATCTCAGTACAATTTTTAAGTATAAACCTTCCTTTATGTATCTTGAGGTTAAAAAAAATAAAAACCATTTCTAATAAAATTTCATCACATATCCCAAACCGTTTATCTCATCAAAACAAATCATCCAGTACTCAGAAAATCTCCAACTGTTCCCAGAATCGCCCGGCAATTCGACGAATAAATGAAAATCCACCCGCAAGCGCAAATTACAATCGAAACTCAGACTTTTTCACTGCACTTGCGAATAAGAATATAAAGCGTACGTGACCCCCACATCGTGCCCCCAAGTTCACGCCAAACCCAGCCAGATACTGTTTAAAGCTTATCCAGCGTTCCTGCTGATCTGCGGAAGATTGTGAGAGCCGCGTCTGTTTTCCAAAAATTCAAAAGTTTTTCACATTTTCCGGTGAGATTTTTTTTATCTTCCATAATTCAATGTTAGTGATTTGTGGGTTTATTGTTAGTCTTCATTGTAGTATTTTTTTTAATTGTGTAATGTTGATTAAATTGAGATTGCCTTAGTTGTGGTGAATATTTAGTGAGACAAATTTTTGGTTATGATGGCTTTTTAAGGTGTTTAACTATTTAAGGTTTCGTTTTGTTTAAAAAAATTAGGGGTTATTCTGTAATGAAAATTAAGGTGGGTATACTTGGACTTGTACGGAAAAGTTACAACCCTCTGAAGATTAAAATAAATTGTTTTTCTTCTTTATTTTCCCTCTCAGTTGAGCTAAAGACACGAAACTTTGGGAATATTATTTGTCAATGAAACTACACATTTCGAAATTTTTCATGCTGAAGTATGCTTAGAAGAGGTTGAATTAATCAACCCCTAAGACATTTTTCTTACAACATTTTTTGTAAAATTATAGTAGCCCAATGGAATCATAATTTAGGTGGCCGTTGGTCAATAAAATGCTATTTATTAACATGAGCTTGCAATACATTTATTTATTTTTTCTCGTAAAAATGCTTAAGTTTTTGAAAAAAGTTTTTCCTTATAAACAAAGATAATAAAAAAAAGATATAGTTAATTTTAGATTATCAAAAAAAGCTAATTTGGTCATTTGTTTGATCATAATTTTGACAGTAGCCTACTACCGTCTAACGTCACTACTAGATAACGATAGAGGAAATAAAAAATACACGTCAAGATATTTTATTTTTTTATTCGAAAACGGCGGTCCATACGAAAAAAACACAAGAGAGCTTTTTTGTAACAAATTGAATGAGGAATTCATTCATAATTGAATCTTCAATTAAAATGCCTCAGTGGCGTACCAACAAATTTTTTTGTCTAAAAAATATTTATTATTACCCGTATGCGCGCCAATTATGAACATAAAATGTTTAATTTTATATCAAAAAATGCGTAATAGTTACCTCTCAAAACTCACGTATTTTCATTTGAATATCTGGTTTCAGAGAAATAAATAAATCTTCGGTTTTTAAGAAGAAACTTTAACACCCCGTATCTCGAAAACGAAGCATTTGAGGACATATGTTTATATAGCAAAATATCATTATTTTTTCATGCAGAATCACCCCTGAAGTTTGTCGCACTTATTAAATAACACCCTGTATTTTTAAAAGAAAAATTTTTATCTAATAAAAGTTATAAGAAAAAATATCTTTTGGGGTTTGGGGTTGACTATTTCAGCCCCTTCTAAGCATACTCAGGGTTGGAAAAAATTCAAAATATGTCGTTTCATTGACAAATAATATTCCCCAAGTTTCGTGTCTTCAGCTTAATATTGAAGGAACCCGCCTCTGGTTGTAATTTAATTTTTATTCAGTTTACCGTGGCACTGAATAGTTTTAAAAAATTGGAAAGAACCAAAAGAGCAGTTGCGATAAGATTCAAACAAAGGAATTTACGTCATAAGAATTTCTTTAGGACCAAAATCCAGCGTCAGGTCATGTGTTGAAAAAGTATCGGGGTGAGAAGAAGGAATTTTTCACAGCGGCTAGGGCAGAAGATTTTGTTTTGTAGTGGAGGAGCGGTCGCGTTTAGAAAAGTGTTTTCGAGTTGCCCGGTATGAGTAGAAGTTATTTGAAATGTGTTGTTTGTTCCCGGTTATAGTAGAGCATGCAAGTAGTATTGCTAGTAAATGAGTATGTAGTATACAGGGAGGCAAATTTTTGTCGGTACACCATATACAGGGTGTTATTTAATAAGTGTGACAAACTTCAGAGGGTGATTCTGCATGAAAAAATAATGATATTTTGCTATATAAACATATGTCCGCAAATGCTTCGTTTTCGAGACACAGGGTGTTAAAGTTTCTTCTTAAAAACCGAAGGTTTATTTATTTCTCTGAAACCAGACAAGATATTCAAATGAAATTTGGTGAGTTTTGAGAGGTAACTATTACACACTTTTTGATATAAAATTAAAAATTTTATGTTCATCATTGGCGCGCATACGGGTAATAATAAATATTTTTAAAGAAAAAAATTATGTTGGTACGCCACTGAGGCATTTTAATTGAAAATTCAATTATGAATGAATTGCTCATTCAATTTGTTACAAAAAAGCTCTCTTGTGTTTTTTTCGTACGGGTCGCCGTTTTCGAATAAAAAAATAAAACATCTTGACATGTATTTTTCATTTCCTCTATCGTTATCTAGTAGTGACGTTAGACGGTAGTAGGCTACTGTCAAAATTATGATCAAACAAATGATCAAATTAGCTTTTTTTGATAATCTAAAATTACGTAAATTAATGTGTAAATTAACTATATCTTTTTTTTTATTATCTTTGTTTTTAAGAAAAAACTTTAACACCTCGTATCTCGAAAACGAAGCATTTGCGGACATATGTTTATATAGCAAAATATCATTATTTTTTCATGCAGAATCACCCCCTGAAGTTTGTCGCACTTATTAAATAACACCCTGTATAGAAAGAAACTCTCAATTAAAATGTAATTATTCGAAAATATTCGAAATTTTCTATCTTCTTTGTTATTCATAATATTCAAAAAGTTTATTTGAAAAAGTTGCTTGGAATTAAGAGATTCATACACAGTTGAAAAAGAAGTATCAACTTACAATACACCCTGTATACAGGGAAAATAAAGAAGAAAATCCATTCTTCAATCTTCGAAGGGTTGTAACTTTCCCGAGGAGGGTTATTTCAAAAAAATGTATACCAAGTACTCACCTTAATTTTCATCACAGAATCCCCCCTTAATTTTTTTCGGTGTTATCTAGCCACAAACTGTACGCTGTCAAGTAATTATTACTTTTACAATTAAATACAATTACCCCAAACTCACCCTGTACACACAACGACTGTCAAACAGTTTCCTCCTCTCGTCAAAAGTCAAATGGTAGAAACCGGCCTTCCGTTTCGACTGTACATTAGCTAAAAGAAAACCCGCGTGTTCTGTCCACTCGCGTGTTAATCGTTTTGTTCACCCTCCTCTTATAATTGTTCCAGTTTCAAAATGGCCGTAACGTCCAAGAATCTCTTCCGGGTGGTCACCGAACCCTGCCCGGTCACCTCCAACAAAGTCACCGTCGTGGGCACAGGCCAAGTCGGAATGGCCACGATCTTCAGCTTACTAGCCCAGGTAATCCACCCTTATTTACTTACCTTTTCTACCCCCATTCATCACCTCCTATGGAGAGACTAAATGAGGTTCATTGGTGGTACATGGAGAAGATTCAAGGAAGGTTAGGTGAAGCTTCAAAGCAGTGGATTAAGCTTTCTGCTGGTCTCAAATGGTGGATTCTGAAACTGATGTCCAATGGTCTCAATAGGTGTCTTTGGAAGATCCGAAGGACCAATTGGAAGCAAAAATTGGTCTCTTTGGAAGCTCCAATGGACCAATTTGAAGCCCAATTGGTCTCTTTGGAAGCTCCAATGGATCAATTTGAAGCCCAATTGGTCTCTTTGGAAGCTCCAATGGATCAATTTGAAGCCCAATTGGTCTCTTTGGAAGCTCCAATGGAGCAATTGGAAGCCCAATTGGTCTCTTTGGAAGCTCCAATGGACCAATTGGAAGCCCAATTGGTCTCTTTGGAAACTCCAATGGAACAATTGGGTGCCCAATTGATCTCTTTGGAATCTCCAATGGACCAATTGGATTCAATTGGTCTCTTTGGAAGCTCCAATGGAGCAATTGGAAGCCCAATTGGTCTCTTTAGAAGCTCCAATGGACCAATTTGAAGCACAATTTGTCTCTTTGGAAGCTCCAATGGAGCAGTTGGAAGCCCAATTGGTCTCTGTTGAAGCTCCAATGGAGCAATTGGAAGGCCAATTGGTCTCTTTGGAAGATCCGAAGGAGCAATTGGAAGTTCAAAGGGTCTCTTTTTAATGGGATAAGTAGCTAATGTAATGCGTTTTTAACAGGGTGTATCGAACGATATCTGTATGATCGATATGGTAGAGGATAAATTGCTTGGTGAATTGATGGACCTCCAGCACGGTTCGCTGTTTTTGAACAACCCCAAAATAACGGCTAGCAAAGGTAATTTGGACAGTAGTTTTTTGGGATGTTGCAAATTTGGGTATTCTTGCAGAGTTCAAAACCACAGCCGGCTCCAAATTGTGCATAGTAACGGCCGGAGTTCGACAAAAAGAAGGCGAAAGCAGGCTGAAACTGGTCCAACGCAACGCCGACGTGTTCAAAAACATCATCCCCAACCTGGTGCAATACTCGCCCAACACCATCCTCATGATCGTGAGCAACCCCTGCGACATCCTCACCTACGTCGCCTGGAAGCTCAGCGGGCTGCCGGAGAACCGCGTGATGGGCTCCGGCACCAACCTCGACTCCTCCAGGTTCCGCTTCCTCATCTCCAAGAAGCTGGGCACCAGCACCAGCAGCGTCCACGGCTGGATCATCGGCGAGCACGGCGACAGCAGCGGTAAGAATCTACCTAGTACTACTTCAACACTACCAAGTAATTGTTTTTATGGTGAGATCAGTTCCGGTGTGGTCTGGAGTAAACGTAGCTGGGGTGCGCCTGAAGGACATCTCCCCCAAATTGGGCACCGACGACGACCCGGAATCCTGGAAGGTGATCCACAGGGACGTGGTGCAATCGGCCTACGAGATCATCAAGCTTAAAGGCTTCACCAACTGGGCCATTGGTTTGAGTGCAGCTGCTTTAGCCAATACCATACTCACCAACCAGCACAATGTACACGCAGTATCTGTACTAGTCAAGGTATAATTAGCTCACCACAAGGATTCTCCTTCATCCCCTAATAACATCCCTGAACGTCCCGATCGCGGTTTAATTGCAGGGCATGCACAACTTGGACCAGGAGGTGTTCCTGTCGCTGCCTGCGGTGCTGGGGAGCAATGGTGTGGAGAAGGTGGTGCAGCAGAAGTTGGCGTCAAACGAACGGTGTGCTCTAAAGTTTACGGCGGCCATGTTGGAGGAGATCCAAGGGGGCATCAAAATTTGAGGGGTAGATGGGAGCGTTTGGGATTGGAGAGAGTGGGAATTGGGATGTGTATAGATGTACGAATGGTTTGAATTAAAAATTCATGTTTTGGATATTGCGTTATTAAATGTGCGTTTTGGGGTGTCTAGTATGAATGTTTTGTGAAATTTGTTATGTTGTTGTGAATTTGTATATTATACAGGGTGGCCCACGGTGGATGGCCTATTAGAGGTTTTAAGAGAACGAAGAGTAGGATGGTTGTGAAAATTTGGTTATTTAGGTTATTGATACTGCTCTATCGATTTAAAATATTTTCAAAGCTGCGGCGTTGCCACTTCTACCGAAAAGTACCATCAACTTTGATTTTTTAAATGGGACATCCTTTGTATTTTTGCATTTTTGGATTCTATTCGTCGAACTGATTCTAAAAAGGGGTCATACTTGGTATTTTGGTCTCATAATAAAGGCTGTACAGCCACTCAAAAATCACAAAATTTTGAATTTAGGAGGCTCTGAAGGCCAAACAGTTAAAAATCGAGAAAAACGGCTTACACGGTCCTATCCTAACGTTTCAAGTACTATTTAGTGACATGATAATAAAATGTATACAGGGTGATCAAAAATATCGAAATTTTTATCAAACATTTTTTGTACCATTAGATAGTACTTGAAAAGTTAGGATAGGACCGTGTAAGCAGTTTTTCTCGATTTTTAACTGTTTAGCTTTCAGAGCCGTCTAAATTCGATTTTTTTTAATTTTTGAGTGGCTGTATAGTCTTTATTATGACACCAAAATATCAAGTATGTACCCTTTTTGTAATCAGCTCATCGAGTAGAATCTAAAATTGCAAAAATATACAGGGTGTCCCATTTAAAAAAATCTAAATTGATGCTACTTTTGTGGCAATGCCGCAGCGTTGAAAATATTTTAAATCAATAGAGCAGGATCAATAACCTAAATAACCATATTTTCACAACGATCCTAATCTTCGTTCTCTCAAAACGTCTAATAGGCCATCCACCGTGGGTCACCCTGTATACAGGGTGTTTTGTATAGGAATCAACATAAAGTAGAGGTATGTAGAGGAGCCTAAAATATGAAAATTTGTCCAAAATTTTACTATATGCAGATGGTCAGATGTTCAACTTACATGCATATAGTTTATGCAAAACAAAGTTAGATGCACGTCACTAATGTCGTCATATTTCGGCTGTATATTTGTGTATATTTGTGAGCATCTAATTTTGTTTTGCATAAACTACAAGAATACAATATCGTCAATTTAACCCAATTTATTATGGCCTTTAACTTCTCAGCTGTACAATTAACCTTACTGTATAATCGGTTTTCTTTTTATTAGGGTTACCACGGCATAGACTCCGAAGTGTTTTTGTCCCTTCCTGCTGTCTTGGGTAGCGATGGAGTATCGAAAGTTGTGATGCAAAATTTAACAGAAGAAGAAACTAAGGCTTTGCAAGAGTCTGCGAAAACTTTAGAGGAAATCCAGAAAATATTGAATCTTGATGACCTTAATGGTGTTAATGATGTCAATGGTGTTAATGATGTTAATGATGTTTGTGCAATTTGAATTGTAATCAAGGTGGCATTTATTCGGCTGTGGAGTTGTGGAAGTTTTTATATAAATAAATCATTATTAACGATTTACACATTCTAAAATTCATTACTAATTCGTCATTTTAGTGTTGAATTTACAGAAACTAATCTAATAATATAAATTTTATATTTGCTTTTCTTTTCTTTATTACAAAAAATTATTACCTATCAGTTTGCAAATAAAAAGAAATGAGCAACTCAAGTAACACACGAAAACTTCAAAAAAAAGATACAATACTGATTTATAAAAAAAATAAACGAAATCATTAAAAATTAAAAACGACAAAACGTTGTAGGTAAAACCGAAATTACCAACGTGAATATAATCAAACCAACCGATTAAATTAAATACGAATAATCTCTTACGATCGTTACAATTCTAATATATACAAAGTGATAAAAAAACGAACCGTTTAAGAGAAACCGATTCAATTACCTCAATATACGACTAAAAAAATCAATTAAATCAAAACCGATCTAAGAAAAATTCTACAAGAGGCACTATAAGACTTTTTTGACATTCGCTTTCATCAGTCGCACCTTCGACGGGTTCACTTTGATCTTCAACTGCTGCACCAAATCGAAGATCTTCAACGAAGGCCCCACCTTACCCCCCGTAAACTCCACTATATCCTCCTTGCTCAAAGCCAACAGCGTCTTACCGTCGATTTTCTACAAACAAAAATTAATACTTCAAAAATAGAGTACAGTAAATTTTGGGAAATATATTACATGTTTGCTGAAAGCATCGCAATAATTCACGCAATCGTTCACCCTGAGAAACTGAGCCACGTCGAAGATGCTCCATTCGTCCGGGCACAATTCACCTGCTCCGCTGGCAGTGGCGTCGATCAGACGGGGTATCACTTTGTTGCCGTTGCTCGATGTTGACTGTAATATAAAAAATACAGAATAAAGGCTTTTGTTAATACTGCGGCCTTTTACAGCTCGGAAAACAAACCATTTGTGCGTCAAAAATCTACAGTTTGTGCAAAATAAAGTTGGAAGTACGTCACTAATTTCGTCATATTTGACAAGCATTGTACTCAACTTTTAAAAATAGCAGAATTACGTAGAATGGAGCAGAATGGAATTGAACAGAGTAGATAAAAAAAATAGTGTGAATTAGAGACGATCGATTGTACACATAAGATAGATTAAGGCCCGGTTGTAGATATTACAGGTGAACGTTAGTTCAACTAAACTGCGAGTCACCTTTGAACCGAGTTCATTTTGGATTTTGTTGTAGAGTGCAAGATCAACATTAATTTGGTTGAACGCCGTTCAGGTCATCTTTTTTCATCTACAATATAATGTCACATGCCAAAATTTATATTTTATATTTGAACGTTGGCAATGTTGATTCTATTTTGATGTCACTTTTGACACTTCCGTTTATTTTGAATTATTTTGACTGCAACTATCCACATTTGAGAAGTTCTTGATAATTAATACCTAATCGAAATCTACATTTAAATTCAATATCAGACCTATTTCAAAATGACTGGGTCTATTTCTGAAGGTTTGTGGTCTTCTAGGATGTAAAAAACCATTCAAAATTTGTAAAAAACAATAATAATACGTTCATTTTGAATAATGAATTGCATATCAGAAATTCAACCTCACTTTTTTTAGGGTTAACAAGGAGTTGTTAACTTATTTGTTACAACCCTCTTGAACCGCCTTTGAACTCTCTTTTAAAACCCTTCACGTAAACTTCTCTCTGAACCGCAGATCAATAGTGACTGATGTACTTAACACAAATTGCAATTAAACTCGGTTCAACGCAGAACCACAGTTGAACAATGCATCTACAACCGGGCCTTAATTTACCTACTTCACCTCTATAAATCTATCTTGACAATGGAGAAGACCACGATGTGAGATATGCGGATTTCGACAAAATATACGATTAGAAATGATTTATTAGAGCTCAAAATCGTTTTCAGTTGCTCAAAATGTGTTATAGTTAAAAAGTTATAGCCCTTCGAAATTTAAAAATTTCGGGTTTTGACTCATACCTTATCAACCAATCATAATAAACCACTCACGTCTTGTTGTATAGTAAATAGTTTGAATTTTCGAACGCAGTAACAAAGAATACACAAACGAACAAAAATCAAACTGTCATTTGTCAGATTTTTCTGAAAAATGCACAAAACAAATTAAACGAATTGCATTTTGGCACAAAACACTTTACTGATAATATTGACGTTGACAAGAATGTTGCCAAATAAATTTTTCAGGACCATTATTTGTGTTTTTAACACGAAAATCGGTTACAATTTATACAAATGAAGATGTTATTTCTATATTAATATATCGAATTATCCATTAGGTAATGGAAGAAATGGATAAATCAGAAAATGTCTATTGCAATAAATATACAAAAAACGCACATTTTGCAGGAGTAAAGAAAAGTAATAGGAAACGTGGCAAACTTGCTAAATGTGACTTCTCTTTGCAACTCTCGCTTTGATTGGAACAGAGTGTATGACGATTGTGTGACGTTTTTCAAACTTTAAAAATTAATTGCGGCCTTATTTGGCCACAGAAAAAAATGAAAATTTCATTACGCGCCTTCTTAGAACACACGGTTTTGAAAAAAAAATTAAAAAAAAAGTCGTGGTCTTCTCCATTGTAGAAAATTCTTCGATTATGTAAACTTTACAAAAGTTCGGCAACACTGTCTATTTGTGACGTATTAAATTTATGTTGACGTGTTTCTAACTTTGTGTTGCACAAAGTATACGCAGATAAACGAATTTTGTTATTACTATGGCCTTTTACAATTCGGCAAGCAACTCACATTGACATACGAAGTAGCCCGTCGCTCCACGGGCGGCGCCGGCGTCTCCTCCTGCCTCTTAACATCATCGGCCTTCTTACGACCACCGGCGTCGTCTTCATCGCCATTCACAGACGTCGCGCAACGAGTCATAGGCGGCGTCGCCACCGACACCTCCTCCCTATCCGATCGACCGGAATGCTTCGAGTCCGGATAGTCCGAACGGTCCGGATTCGAGTCGGGCGTCGCCGGCTCGCCGTCGGACCGCCGCGACTTGGCGTCGTCGACGTCGTCGTCGTCAGCCTGCTGGTGCTGGTGCTGCTGCGGCGGTTTCGGCTTCTTTTTGCGGTTTTTTTTCTTTACTGCGTACAAAATTGATCGATTAGAATCGATCGATTCGCGATAGCGAATCGTTTCACCTTTGGGCGACTTGACGGGCTGGATGGTTTGCTTCACGAACGACGGGGGGCCTTCGAGTTTGTGGCCCACGCTCTGGCACCAGCCCACCGGGTAGATGTCGGGGCTTTCGCAGTCCAACCATTGGTCGTACTCCTCCTCCCAGCCGTCGAAATGCACCTTGAAAATCACAAAAAAAAAAACAATAAATAACCACATAAAATAGAGCTAGTCTGTGAAAAGTAGGCCACAATGCTTGTCAAATATGACGACATTAGTGAAGTGTTTCTAACTTTGTTCTGCACAAACTATACTCGAATGCCAAATCACTTGGCACTGACGTCACAGAGTCTCGCCAATCACGGCGCTCTATTTTCTGTCAATAAGTATAACCCACCAATATTAGGTCTCTCTAAACAGTGAAGTCAGTGCCAAGTGATTCGGCATTCGAGTATACAGGGTGGTCCACTTTTATGTGGTAGGACTTTAATATTAGATAGAAAAAGATAATTTAAATTGAAAATTTCATATCAACATATATCGGGAAAAGCTTAGTTTCCAAGATACAGGGCGTTGAAATTTTGGAAAAAATATGAATTATTTTTTATACACTGTCCGAACAAGTGGAGATATTTAAACCAAATTTGGTGTGTAGTACCACCTTATTGACTACGATATTTAGTGATAATATGAAGGCCTTGAAATAACCAGTGGCGGAGTTATGGGTTTTCACAATCATTAAATCTAAAAAATAATTATTAACAAAGAGAAACAGCAGCGCTGTTACGCTCATCTATTGATGGGTGACAGATTAGTGCATTGTTAACTGTCAATAAGATTTTGTTTTCCATGGCACACTTGAAACACTTTTTGTAGAGAATTGAAAGGCCATTACTAATTATTTTTTAAATTTAATGATTGTGAAAACCCATAACTCCGCCACTGGTTATTTCAAGGCCTTCATATTATCACTGAATATCGTAGTCAATAAGGTCGTACTACACACCAAATTTGGTTTAAATATCTCCACTGGTTCGGACAGTCTATAAAAAATAATTCATATTTTTCCAAAATTTCAACGCCCTCTATCTTGGAAACTAAGCTTTTTCCGATATATGTTGATAAGAAATTTTCAATTTAAATTATCTTTTTCCATCTAATGTTAAAGTCCTGCCACATAAAAGTGGACCACCCTGTACAAGTAGTAAATAATATACATAACTTACTTTGAGTAACCGTCCAGCTACCTTAGCAATAGTGGCGATGCACACCAGCCGTGGATCCATCAAATCGGCCGCCTCGATTTTCATGCCCGGTTGGAAACCGTGCAAAGGAACGAACGTGTTGAAGAGAGATGGATCGGCGGGACGGTGGTTGATTTGCGCCAAGTACGTTCGCCAATCGAACGTCGATTGATCATAACCTATCGAACAAAAACCCGCAATTAGTATTACAAATCAGCATACACTAGCATACCAATCGAGCGTATTAAGGGGTTATACCCAGTTATGAGGCAAAAATAAGAGGGGTTTTCAAGAAATTATCCTGAAGAGGCTTTTGAATGTATTAATTTGAAAATTTTTGTGGATATATAAGCATCCTTCAAGAACGTAAACAAATTTTTTATTTATAAAAATGTGGATTGTAGAGCGCGCTGCAGGCAATTTCCGGAACCTCCTCTAAAAAAAGACGATTTACAGTGTACATTGTATCTCAAGATTGGATTATTTGAAATCAAAAAACCAAACAAATTTCGTTAATATATTAGATTATCTAGTAATTAATCGTTCGGCTAATCAAAATATTAAATTTTCACAAAATGGCGGATTCTCAACAAAATGGTTTCAATTTTGTACGTAAAATTTGGCCTTAAATTGTTTATAAAATGGAAAATAAGTATCGGATTGACAAAAGGAACGATTAATTACTAGAAAATGTATGTAAGAAGATTGTGTTAAAATTCTAGACCGATCGAAGAAGACGTTTTTGAGATATCGTGTACACCAACTTGAAAAATGCTGTTTTGAGAAAAACGCATTTAAAGTTTTCAAACCCGGTTCACACACAGAATAAAAATTTACTAAATTTAGGTATAACTCCGAAAGTATTGCTCGGATCGACTTCAAATTTTGTGTGCATACTTTTGAATATATGCACATTACAAAAATGCAATAATTCAAAAGTATAATTCAATAATTCAAGTTTTTTGAAAATCATAACTGCGTATAACCCCTTAAAGTAGAAAGGATTGAGTAATCCTCCCCCCTCAAGGAGTCCCAAAATTCCGTGTTCATGCAGTATCTCTGTGTACAGGGAATTTTGGGACACTGTGTATAAAAAATAGACCCTCGAGCCGTATGGCAAACCTTTAGGCGGCGTCAGCGGTATATCGAACTTGTCGCAGAACCCCACGGGAAATATACAGGGCGATTTGGCGTGATAGCAAAACCAATCGGCTCCCGTGACGTCCGAATCGTACGTATCGATCCTGATCATGATGTAGCCGAAGTCGAGCACGTCCATCACGGTGGCGACGCAAATAGACGACAAATTTAATGGATCGATGGCCTCCAGTTTCATGCCCACCTCGAAACCCGACGGGGTGTTGTCGACGAAGCCCACCTGATAGGGGTTGAAGAACTCTTCGGTGGCATCGTCGTCGTCGTAGATGCCTTGATTCAAGCGTTCCAGGTAGTTCACTGGCGCCACCAAGTGATGATTCACCTATTAATTTACGATCGTTAATCATATTTTATCTATAGGTTGTACAAAACGGAGATCGATGCACGTCACTATAAATTTACTACGTCGCAAATAGACAGTGTTGAAAATTGTAGGAAATTCTTAGATTCTGTAAACTTTCTAAAAGTTCAGCAATACTGTCTATTTTCGAAGTATACTGTGTCCCATTTTGGTCGCGACTGGGGCTGGTATCTCGGTTATTAGACTTTATAGGACATTGCGGTTTTCGCGAAGCTGTACTACTTTTTTGTCAAACTTACAATGGCACAAACAGATTTTTTAAATCTCTTTTCATTTTTGAGTTACAGGGCGATAATGAAAATTCTGACTTATTCAGCCACCCCCGTATATCGTTTGCTATTGAAGATATTTTAAATGTGTAAACTGATTATTACAGATAATTTTATGTAGAATTCAGTGTGATTCAGTGACGTCCTTAGTTTTTTTATGGGGGTTACCATTTCTGTAATATGACACCAACTTGTAATTTTTTTAATGGGACACCCTATATTTTTATTGTCTATTAAATTTGTACTATTTTTCTCTTTCTAATGATATGGCAGATTCTATATTTTGAATTTTCTTAAAACGCTCAAAAAAGAGAAAAACTATTTTATTATAAAAATGGTTAGGGGACTATGCGGAAAAACAAAAAAATCGTAGAAATGTTTTATTTAATATTCTCAACAACTATTTTTGTTCTAAAAGTATTTTATTTTGGGTTTTCTGCATAGCCCCCTAACCATTTTTCGAATATAATAGTTATTCTCTTTTTTGAGCGTTCTAATGAAATTCAAAATATAGAATGCGCCATATCATTAAAAAGAGAAAAAAAATACAAATTTAATGGCCAATAAAAATACAGGGTGTTCTATTAAAAAAATACAAATTGGTGTTATATTTCAGAAATGGTAACCCCCATAAAAAAACTAAGGACGTCACTGAATTCTACGTAAAATTAACTATACTAATCAGTTTACACATTTAAAATATCTTCAATAGCAAACGAGATACGGGGGTGGCTGAATAAGTCAGAATTTTCATTATCGCCCTGTAACTCAAAAATGAAAAGAGATTTAAAAAATCTGTTTGTGCCATTGTTAGTTTGACAAAAAAGTAGTACAGGTTCGCGAAAACCGCAATGTCCTATCAAGTCTAATAACCGATATACCCCCCAGTCGCGAATAAAATGGGACACAGTGTACATAGTACATTTACGGTGACGTGAATCTAACATTATTTTGGATACACTATACATACTTTTCTAGCCCATCCCACCGGATGTAACAATGGCGAATCCTCATGACACCAGAATCCTCCATCTTCAGCCGGCATGTCATAATACCTTACGTTCAATCGTTTGCCCACTATCTTGTGCACAACAGCCAATTTGACTTGTGAGATCCTATTCTTGTCGACTATTTCTAGGTTCAGGCCGCGTTCGAATCTCGATTTGAGGCTCTCTTGGGCCCTTTGAGTGAAATTCGAAGGGAGCGTACGGGCTCCTGTTAACCTTTTACGCAGGAAATCCTTCCAATCAGAGTACTTGTCTTCGATAGTTTTGGGCGGTATTAATGGTTTACCCCTCGTAGCGCACCAACCTACAGGGTGGACCTGATTCGAGCATAGGGTCACCCAGAAGTCTTTCGAGTTGTTCGAACCGAAACCTGTAAAAATAATAAATAAAGCCTAAATAATATGGATCAAATTTATGCAAGATTTCACCAACCATTTCTTAAAGTTAAGTAATACTTAAATTGGATATAGGAAGTACTAAGTACAATTAGCCTAGTAATACTTAAAGGTAATAGCAAATACCTAAAGTTAGTAACAGCTCAGTGGGCTTGACTAAAGCGTTTAGGAAATGCTTAAACATATTTTTCATCTTTAGTAGGCTTTAGATGATGAAAATCTCTACCACGTGCAGAAAAGTGTCAAAATCAAATTTTTATCTAAGCATTTCTTTGTACGGTATTTCTTAAGTTGGCGAAATTCGATTTAGATAAGTATTTGATTAAATTACTTCCTACCTTAGGAATTACTTAGGCAAGAAATACCTAAAGACTGTTAGGTGAAATCTGGGGAAATACCCATTAACAAATTAAAGAAAAGTAAATTATTCTATAAACTATCGGAAGTACCTTCGTATCGAAGTTGAGCTTTGTAGCCCACTATACGCATGACGGTAGCCACCCAAAAGGAATCCGGGAACCGTTCCGAAGCGTTCTCGCGATCGGTATTCTCCACCTCCACCTTCATGCCCACCATGATGTTGTCCCAAATGTCCGACATGGGGGCGTGCTTGAAACAAGTCACCGAAGCCGCGGTGAAATACGGATCGGAGAAATTCGACTCCCAATCGAACGAATTCGCCAACTCCGACGGTTTCCTCCTAATCAAAGGAGAAGCGTCATCAACAGGCGGAAGTTCCGGCAACGGAGACAACTGCGCCAGCGGTCTGTCCAGATAGCAATCCGTGAAATCGTCTTCGGTTTGTACGGCGAATCTGTATTGAGCGAAACGCCTGCGATTGGCCTCGTCGTCGTCCGAAGAAAGAGTAGTAATTTGCTGTGGCTGTTGGTGCTGCCTGGGTAGAGGCTCCGGTATGAGACCGCTGTAACCGCGGGCGCAGGCCATGCTGCAGAAGCGACGTTCTCGCGTGTAGAAGGCGTGCTTCACGCCAATGGCGCCGCATTTCTCGCATACGGCTACAAAAACAATGTTAATATACAATCATTTTAGATAATAAATCCAAAAGTTATGAATTTGGCCTACGACTACACCATTTCCAGTTGTATTTCGGAAGCTATCAAATCAATTTCAGAATCAATCTAATGTATTTCAGAATAGTCAAATGTAATTCAGCCTAGTCAAATGTATTTCTGATAGCATCAAATATATTTCAGAACAGACAGATTTTTTTTCAGAAAGCGTCAAATGTATTTCAGATTAGTCCAATGTATTTCAGATTTGCCAGATTTATTTCAGAAAGCGTCGTATGTATTTCAGAATAGTCAAATGTACTTCTGAAAGTGTTAAATGTATTTCAGACTACATAGGGAAATGTATTCGCCAATCGCCTTATTTGGGAGGAAAAGTACATACTTAGCTCAGGCTGAAATGAGGCTGAAATAAATGGCTGAATGTGTACAAATATACAGGGTGTTTCCGAACTTGGGAGACAATTTACTGGGGGTGATAGTTCGCATAATTTGAAACCGATTCGCAATTTCGTTTTTCTAAAAAATGTATTATAAACAAAATAGAGCCTTTATAAAAAAATCAAAGAGCGAATACAACCCTGGCTGCGATAGTCAGCTGATCGGTTTCAAAAACCGATGCAAGGACGAGCAAATTTCACCCTCCGCGCGCCTCATTTCGAAAATCGTAGCCTATTGCTTTCTAATGAGTATTGTATTGTAGGGTTGTTAACCTCACGGTCAAATAGATTTTGTTATACTGTTTTTTTAGTGATTTATTTGATATTATTAGGTGTTCTTCTAAGTTTAGTTTGTTCTTCGTGTTCTTCTCAGTTTAGTTAGTTCTTAGCATTCTTCACAGTTTAACAAGTTGGTGTGTACTTACAATAAGACGGTGATAAGTTTGAATAATTACTATGAATTTCAAGCCATTTTTCTACAACAAAATAGGTGAGCTAATATTTCTTTTGAGTTGAATATTTATTCTTTTATTACTTGGAAAACCCGGGTTAATTTTATAATTTATCCATGATTCTAAAAATTCAGAGACCATATGGATTAAATAAAGGTCCTAATAAATAAATTTGAATGAGATATTAATTAATCAATCATTATTTTGTTGTGATTTTGTCGATTCTAATTTTACGGTGAGTTCGATCGTACCGCGCGAGTCGAGAGCGACTGCAATTGCTATGCAGGACGGTATTTCTTAGATTTTTTTTTACATTTTTAATTAATTTTTGATAAATATTTTTCTTGCCGGTTTTGATTAAATAATCACATAATTCGTTAAGATGACCCGTTGTCACTTCATCATTAAAAATTGTACCCCAAGTTCGGAAACACCCTGTATAAATTTCATTTGACGCTTTATGAACTACATTCAACTAATGCGATATACTTACATTTGATGCTTTCTGAACTACATCTGACTATTCTGAAATGTTTTTGACCTTTTCTAAACCACATTTGATATATTCCGATCTACATATGACTAATCTAAAATACATTTGACGCTTTCTGAAATAAATCTGACTATTCTGAAATACATTTGACCTTTCTCCAAGTACATTTGGCTATTCTGAACTACATTTAACTAATCTAAAATTCGTTTGACGTTTTCTGGTGTAAATCTGACTATTCTGAAATACATTTAATGTTGTCTAATATACAACTGGAAAAGGTGTAGTTACGCCTACAGCACACTAACCTATCCCGTCCTTCTGTATGGGTATCACCGATGGATCGGTGTCGCTCTGGTAGGCTATGGGCGTCTTCAACACCAACCCAGGATGCTTGATCGGGCGGATCTTCCTGTTGGGACAAGGCGTCGTTTGCGTCGACGTCGTTATCATGTACACGGCGTCGTCGTTGTGCGAGACGTCGTCGTCGTCGTCGTCCATCAGGTAACTGGAATCGTTGCTTTCGTTCTTTATGTCCAAGTAATGGAGCATATCGTAGTTCTCCATCGTATCCTACACATCAAAATTGCATTAATACACCGCAATATTTCCAAACTTTACTGCTATATACTTGTATAGTATGCTTACCATTCGAGATGAGCACCGGCCGGTTCGAACGTCCTCCAACGATTGATTCGATATATTAGACATGCTGCGATGGGACGGGGTGTAGTACACGCTGTCTTGTTCTAACACGTTGTCTCCGGAGTCGCTGTGCATCAGCCCGCCCATGGTAAGATCGGCCGAAGATTGACCCATCCCCATCCACACCATGCCTACATCCCCAACGCTCTGCATGGCGTTGTACACTGGAAAACGCCGGGGAAATTAGCTGGGGGGGTTGATTGGTTGCTGTGGAGGATGATTGTGTGGGAGAACGCGGGGTGATCGTGAGGTAGGTGGAAAAACGGCTGGGGAAAAGTGCGACTGAACCTCACAAAGGAAGCATTGTTTAAGGATGTGTTTGCGTTGAGTGGAGTGGTTATTTGCTGTTTGTACTTACTGTTCATGTTGAATTAATTGGTTTGTAATCTGTTCCGATGGTTTAATTCATAGTTCTTGTTCCATTTTAATGGTAAATAAATAAACACATAAATCAATTCAGCCGAATGAGAAAGCATTTGTGACTTTTGTTTGACAGTTCCTGGTTACTTCAGTGCTACCAACAGCTCCAGTGGTGGCCATTAAATGTCACTAGTGTCATTTGAGTAAGTTGGTTTCTCCATAGGCGTGCTAGTTATATTTTAGAGGGGGGCTTAAAAAAAACACCGAAAAAAAATAAAAAACATATTTATATACATTATTTTTTCAATAAGTACTCATCAATCTCATTCAACAATTCCTCCTCTGGTTTCAACAAAACCACCTCATCACAATCGAATTCATCATCGCTCAAAAGCAATTTCTCGTCCAATTTGGTCAATTCACTTTCCATGTCCATCGCGTCATCCGTCACGTTTTCTGTCGTCACAGGATTCTCCCTTCGCAATATAATTTTCTTCGTATGGCTTTTATTCTCCTGCGGTGTGACCTCTTCCGCCTCTAAATCCATTGACGTACTCGTTACGACTTCCTCTTCCGCTTCTTCTGTCTTCATTTCCGCGTTCCTCGCTCTCCTTTCAGCCTTAATTTCGTCTAGGGTTTTTATTTTTATGTGATTGGTATCTGAGCTAGTGCGATCTCCTGTCGAACTGACAGTAACAGATACGTGAGGTTTAACATCGTTTAAGCTCGAATTAAATCGTCGAAAAGGGTCTGTTGATTGCACTTTGCCATCGAGTCGACTTTTTATTGATATTTTACGTTTCTTTTCTGAAATAAAAATTCTAGTGAGTAATTTCGTAATTATCTCATACCCCTGTTATTTAGAATAAGCTGTTTGACAGAACAAAACTCTCTCTCTTGCTCCTGGAGAAGTCCAGTAGTGAGTGACAAAGAGAGTGTTTGACATGTATTGACAGCTTCTAGTTTTTGATACGAGGGAATGCGGATAAGTAGTTTTTACGAACCTTCTGTGGTAACAAATTGACTATCGCTGAGCCTTTTACGCAAGTCTGTTTTAATTTGATCCGAATGGTTTTTGTTTACCATTCTTGAGTAGATTCTTCGTCGGATGGCGTCGGCTTGTTGTGTATCGATGGAGGAAACTGGGAAAATAAATTGTTTATATAAAGAGTTGTTAGTTAGAATATAAGTACATACGATTGTTGTAAGGGCTATATCGATTTCCATCGATTAAGGACTTTTCCTGGCGGATTTCTTCTAAAGATTTAACCCTAACCAATCTTTGGCTAGGTTGTGATGCTTCTGTAATTAAAATATTCCTAATAAGGTAGAAAGCAAGAGCAAGAATGCACTTTTTTTACAATAAAATAATCACAAATAAAATAAAATAAAAAAGGTGCATTCTCATTCGAAAATGAAACAACTCATACAAAATAAAGTATTTATTTCAGTAATATACAAAAACGCAAAAATTACAAAAAACAAATTCATCTCTCGAAAACGTCTCAATTAATTAAACTAATTAATTAATTTATTTACAATTACGTTACATTTAAATAAACACATTCAACTATGTTTAACAAAAAATAAAAATCTAACAATCCCAAAAAGTTCACAACTTTTTCATAAATACTAATCCGAAAATTATACATAAAAGAGACATTCTTCAATAGAAAAAAAATTAATTCTCTTCTCTTTTATCTATAATCGACCATAGGAAACGCAAATTTTCGTCAAGAATGCACCTTGTAAATTTCATAATCTATTCGCAATTTGAATGTCAGCACATAAAAAGTAAAGTTCCCAAGCCATTAAAAAAAACTAAGCTTCGACGAATCCCCCTGTAATTTTTATGCACTGGCGTTCATTTAACAACAATCGAACGCGTACATCAAAAATAGATTTCGAAGATTCCAACAATATAAAAACAATAAAAAAAACTCAACAATCAGAACTCGTAATGGTTATTTTTTCGTGTAAAATTTAGTTACTTAACTAGTTGCATACCTTCTTGAAAATTGGCAACTAGACTATCGATTATCGTAACCTTCCTCTCAGACGAAGAACTCAGATCATTCCGGTCTGAAACAAAAAAACCAACAGTAACCAAAACCTCAACAGTACAAGTCCACTCACCATCATCCATAGCCGTTCTCGATCCGTCCACCGCGGTGTCATCTACGTCATTCACAGCGTCGCCCCCGGTGCGCCTGGTGTGCATAAACGGACAGTGGGCCTTCAGGCACCCCTTCGGCTGGCTCTCCCAGTAGCAGGGGATGGCCTTCCGGTTCTTCCGCAGCTCCATGTGCCGGAAGTTGCATCGCACGTTCACGCACTTGCCCTCTTTCCAGAAGGAGCAGGTCGTCTCGCAACCCAACGCCGACGGCTCGTGCCTAAAGGCGCAGCTTTCTCCCTACATTTACATCCAGAAGTTATCGGTTAGTTCAATTCAAATGCGCCAATATAATCGGAGCAATCGTGTCACTCGTATGTACTTAAAAATTGTACGTACGAGGAGTTGGTGTTGAGTAATGAGTGTAAATCTTGAATTATAGTGATTGTTTTGTAAGTGTTGAGCTCACCTTAGCGCAAGTTGAGTAATAGTAAAAATAACAGTCGTTGTTTTTCTTCGGCGAGTCCAAGTCGGTCATCCTTTTGAAAAAATTATCCCGGCTGAAAAGGAAAACCAAAATAGCGTGAGATTAGAGGCATATTGGTGGTGGATTTAAAGCTAAATAACCAAACGTTTACCAATTGAACACCTCCACGGGCATTTCGTTTGATGCGCTGTGGTACACGCTAACTTACACGGCAATTGCGATAAATGCGACGGGGTTAACGAGAAATGTGCGAGAAACCGGCGAATTTATCGGGTTTTTTTGGGTAAAAACTCACCTAAAAAACGTATAAACACTTCCAGCAAGTTGATCTTGATCCTGTTATTTGGCAGCTTTACTTTTGTAAGTGTCAAATCCGGAACACAGGAAGCAGGACGGCCAACTTAATTTCTTCTACACTTTAACGTCAAATTAAAAAAAAGAAGATTTTTATTTAACTATTTGACAGTGACAGTTGGACATTGACAATTCGATTATTTATGATAAAAGGTTCGATGGAAGGCGATTTGTTTTGATATTTGTTTGGGCGGCGATCGTACGCAAGGGAAAATGTGAATTAAAATGTCCAAATAGCATGATTCGCTGTGCCAAAACGGTTGTAATAGCATTATTTCTTTTCGTTTTTTCAATATACGTCGCGTTTACAATCCCCTCAATCGCCGATTTGTTTTTGTCTTCGGATTCATCAGAAGTGGAATTATGGTTGCAGCAGAATCGTTTGGAAAAGTACACGGACCTATTTAAACAAAAAGGTAAGGGTTCTTTTCATTCATGACATTTATTAGTTACCTATTTTGAATTAAATTGGAAGGTTTGGTAATAACCATTATAAATCTAGTGGGCTGTGTAGTTCTTTGTGTTTATTATTGTGTTGTTTACTCAATATTATTTTCTCACCGGTTAATTAATTAATTGTTGTCAAATGTTAAATTGAGTACATGAAGTTAATAATATAAAAAATGTATACATAGTATATATATTCGTATTTACATAATGACAAAGTAATAATGAGAGACAAAGATAATTATTGCGTTGAGCAATTAAGTAGGTATTAATAAAGGAGAATTATGTGCACTCGTTAAATAATTGCAACACAATTTAACAAATCCTTGAATTAAATCAAAAACAATTATATACCTACATTGCAATAAATTGAGAATATTTATAAAATGGGCTCTTAAGCATCTCTAATTTCAGCCGCTCAATTAATGAGCCAATTAGGAACCGAACAAAAAACATAATTGCGTTGGGTAATTAAGCGTTAATAAGGAGAATTCGCTAAATAATTGCAAAATTATTTTTAAAATCCTTGAATTATATCAAAAATAAAAACACTCTTCGAAGACTCTTTGAAATTTCCCAAAATTTCAAGCTCTTCCTTGGTGTTTTATTGCTATATTATTATAATCTTTAATAAAATTCAGCAGAAATATTTCTTTAAATAAGATCCAGCAACTATGATTAAAAAAACATAAATTAATTATTCACATCACCTCTAGAAATGATAATAAACGATCCATAATAGTCCCCTTAATAGCCCCCCAAAAAGCATAAAATACTTATTCAGATCACATCTAGATATGATAATAATTTACCCTTAATAGTCCCAATTTCCCAAAAAGTTGAAAAAATACTTATTCAGATCACACCTAGATTTGATAATAACTGACCCTTAATAATCCCAATTCCCAAATTCCCCAAAAAAACATAAAATACATATTCAGATCACATCTAGATTCTTAATAGTCCCAATTACCCAAAAAATATACAGAGGGTCCACGATTGGGGTTGCCTATAAGAGAAAAAAATGTATTAACTATTCATTTTACCACAAAAAGTCGTTCTTTATAAAAATTTCTGCTTCTTTTGAAAATGAGAATAACATTAAAAAATCTTTGATTGGATCTACAGGGTGGCAAATTAAGAAAATATGAATACACTTCAAGAGAGAAGTACCTACCATTATTTTTTATTTTCAATAACATTGAATATTCTCATTTTCAAAAGACGCACATTTTTACAAAGAATGACTTTTTATCGTAAAATGAACACTAACATTTTTCTCCTATAGGCAACCCCATCCGTGGACACAGTATAATTTATCTACTGTTATGAGGGTAGTTGAAAATGTTCCAATCTAAAATTGTTGAAATAATCTAGGTAGTATTGAAAGCACTTTAAACAGGTGTGATCTTAATTGCATGAGTTTAATAACTGTACAATTGAATAATCATTATTCAGATCACATCTAGATATGATAATAACCGACAAATTCCCCTACAAAAAAACATAAAATAATTATTTAGATCACATCTAGATGTGCTGATAATAATCGACACTTAATAGTCCCAATTTCCCAAAAAATATAAAATACTTATTCAGATCATACCTAGATGTGATAATAACCAACCCTTAATTGTCCCAATTCTCAAATTTCCAAAAATTGTCGTAAAATGAACAATAAAAATTTTTCTCCTATAGGCAACCCCATCCGTGGACACACTGTATATTTTATTAACTGTTACGAGGGTAGTTGTAAATGTTCCAATCTAAAATTGTTGAAATAATCTAGGTAGTATTGAAAGCACTTTAAACAGGTGTGAGCTTAATTGCATGAGTTTAATAACTGTACAATTGAATAATCATTATTCAGATCACATCTAGATATGATAATAACCGACAAATTCCCCTGCAAAAAACATAAAATAATTATTCAGATCACATCTAGATGTGATAATAATCGACACTTAATAGTCCCAATTTCCCAAAAAATATAAAATACTTATTCAGATCATACCTAGATGTGATAATAACCAACCCTTAGTTGTCCCAATTCTCAAATTTCCAAAAATTGTCGTAAAATGAACAATAAAAATTTTTCTCCTATAGGCAACCCCATCCGTGGACACACTGTATATTTTATTAACTGTTACGAGGGTAGTTGTAAATGTTCCAATCTAAAATTGTTGAAATAATCTAGGTAGTATTGAAAGCACTTTAAACAGGTGTGAGCTTAATTGCATGTACAATTGAATAATTATTCTTGAATATAATAATAACCGACAAATTCCCCTGCAAAAAACATAAAATAATTATTCAGATCACACATCTAGAAGTGATAATAACCGACCCTTTTAGTCCCGATACCTCTCCTTATCCGGCCGCACAATCGACTAGGAGGCCCCGTGGAGACCGTCTCCGGCGAGTTGGGGTTGCTCCGGGCAGGCGGGGGCGGCCCGCGCAGCCCCTGGAATGCGTATTAGTATCCCGGGCAACGGACGAAGCGCTTTCGCCACTGCAGCAATCAGTCGCGCCGCCGATCCCGTCCCGGACTCGAGAATGCTACCGCCTCCCGGAGGCGGCGATGGGAGTTCGCGATTTTTTTCGATTTTTCGCTGATTAGAATCGGTGGAATCGCGTCGATCTTCGGCCAATTGGTTGGTTGGTTGATGTTGAAATGGTCGTCGGTTTGTAATGTATGCGTAAATTTTAATAGGAAGATGTCGGGTTGGGGCGAGGAGAGCGAAATTTGCTCGATTGGTATGACCATTCAGCCATCCTCTAGTGCCTCGTCTGGTAAGATTTAGTTGCGTTTTTGGGCTACAAAATGTCTAATATATCAAGCAATGCGATGTGTAGCACCTATAGTGTATGCAAAATAAAGTTAGATGCACGTCACTAATGTCGTCATAGCATTGTGTCCAACTTTTAAAAATAAACACAGGAAGCAGATTAAGTTTAGTATCTATACAGGGTGTATTGTAAGTTGATACTTCTTTTTCAACTGTGTATGAATCTCTTAATTCTAAGCAACTTTTTCAAATAAACTTTTTGAATATTATGAATAACAAAGAAGATAGAAAATTTTTAAATTTCGAATATTTTCCAATACTTACCTGCTTTATTAAATAAGAAATTTATTTATGGCAGTCATCTGTCAAATAAATGCCGAAAAATAAATAAATTTCATATTTAATGAAGCAGGTACGTATTGGGAAATATTCGAAATTCAAAAAAAAGGTAAAAATTATTAAAAAAATGTATCTTTGTTTTTCAGAATATTCAAAAAGTTTATTTGAAAAAGTTGCTTGGAATTAAGAGATTCATATACACAGTTAAAAAAGAAGTATCAACTTACGATACACCCTGTATACAGAATTAATTTAATATTAACAAGGAATTTAGAAAATGATAAGCAGTTTTAAATGAAAGTTTTCACGAGAATTATTATTTTAATGTACCTATTTCATCTCTAGAAATCTTTCTTGACAATTTCAGAAAATTCTTAGATTTTGCAAACTTTATAAAAGTTCGACAACACTGTCTATTGATGACATAGTAAATTTATGGTGACGTGCATCTAACTTTGTTTTGCATAAACTATACATTGCATGATACATCCTTAGATTTCAGCCTTGAAATGCACCATATAAGGATGCGTGAATGTTGTAAAAATAAATGTAAACGAAACCAATAAAATCACAATGCGTGTAGGAAATAACGCAATTTCTACGAACCACAAACTTTTTACCATTTGTATTCATGTCCTCTTAAATTATGGATAAAAACCGTTGTCGAGATTAAATCGTCGCGGTGAAATTACCCTTTTTCCTTTTTCCCCGAACGCGTTTTTCCACACCGGCCTCTAATTTATGCTTTATTCAAATCGCTTCGCCTCCGGGGAGGTTCATGAAAAATAAACCAGTCCACAAAACGAGAAACACTTTCAGGATATGCGCAAAACTATTTTATGGGCAAGATTTATTATTTTAGTACCTTACTTATAGTCTTTACAAAGTCGATTTAATATGAGTTGAGAATGCGAATTCTGAATTAACATTGGAAAGACTATACGAGTACCTGCATGCAATAAATTAAAGCAGCATAAACGATATGTTTAAGGGGGAAACTACTCTAGGAGGTTCAAAAAATCCGATTTTTATTGCATAAATCGTTAGCTTAATTATTCAAGAATATGATGTAGAAATTTCAAAGGGAAATTAGGATTCGTTTAGATTTGATGAGAATAAAATCGGGTACGGGCTACAGGTAATTTATTTTACAAATGCGTTTATCTCGAAATGAGTTTTATCACATTTGCATGCGGTTTAATCAAAAAGTAATGAACTGATAATTATGAAAATTGGTAGTATGATTCTTTATTAAATTATGAATTATACAGGGTGTATCTTAAGTTGATACTTCTTTTTTAACTGTGTATGAATCTCTGAATTCCAAGCAACTTTTTCAAATAAACTTTTTGAATATTCTGAAAAACCAAGAAAAAAAAAGTTTTAATAATTTTTACCTTTTTTTTTGAATTTCGAATATTTCCCAATACGTACCTGCTTCATTAAATACGAAATTTATTTATTTTTCGGCATTTATTTGACAGATGACTGCCATAAATACATTTCTTATTTAATATAGCATCAAGTACGTATTGGAAAATATTCGAAATTTTAAAATTTTCTGTCTTCTTTGTTATTGATAATATTCAAAAAGTTTATTTGAAAAAGGTGCTTAGAATTAAGAGATTCATACACAGTTGAAAAAGAAGTATCAACTTACAATACACCCTGTATGTATTAACCAACTTGTGAGATGATATAATGATTTTAAGGGTATTTTTCTTTGCATAATTAGAGAAAAAAATCGCGAAAATCGTAGTAAATTAATCCAACATCCGGAAAGTTTTTAATTTTCTTTACTTTCACCTAGATTGAGCATAATATCCTTAGAAAATAAGTAGAAATTAATGTGAAATCAAAACCTTTTTGATATCAAATGAAAATCGAAATGGCTACACTTCACGCGATTGGAGAATTATACTTACAACTTTTAACGGTAATCACAGATTAACTTTGTTATTTTTGGCTGAAATTATTCAAAAAAATTGTTCGAAATATTAATGATAATGATATCAAAATTTGATTGAATCCCATCCAAAAAGACCCTAAAAATCATTTTCAAACAGTCTCCTAATGTGGTTTCCCCCTTAAGGTAATGGAGAAGACCACGACTTTTTTTTTATTTTATTTTTTCAAAACCGTGTGTTCTGAGAAGGCGCGTAATGAAATTTTTATTTTTTTCTGTGGCCAAATAAGGCCGCAATTAATTTTTAAAGTTTGAAAAACGTCACACAATCGTCATACACTCTGATCCAATCAAAGCGAGAGTTTCAAAGAGAAGTCACATTTAGCAAGTTTGCCATGTTTCCTATTATATACTCCTCTTTACTCCGCAAAATATGCGTTTTTTGTATATTTATTGCAATAAACATTTTCTGATTTATCCATTTCTTCCATTACCTAATGGATAATTCGATATATTAATATAGAAATAACATCTTCATCTGTATAAATTGTAACCGAATTTCGTGTTAAAAACACAAATAATGGTCCTGAAAAATTTATTTGGCAACATTCTTGTCAACGTCAATATTATCAGTAAAGTGTTTTCAATTCGTGTAATTTGTTTTGTGCAATTTTCAGAAAAATTTGGCAAATGACAGTTTGATTTTTGTTCGTTTGTGTATTCTTTGTTACTGCGTTCGAAAATTCATACTATTTACTTATACAACAAGACGTGAGTGGTTTATGATTGGTTGATAAGGTATGAGTCAAAACCCGAAATTTTTAAATTTCAAAGGGCTATATCTTTTTAATTATGAGACATTTTGAGCAACTGAAAACTAAGAAATCTAATAAATCATTTCTAATCGTATCTTTTGCCGAAATCCGCGTATCTCACATCGTAGTCTTCTCCATTAAACGCCATCCCAAAAAAATGTACCTTATTTATAGTGTTTACAAAATCAATTCAATATAGCATGAGAATGTGAATGTCGAATTAACATTGGAAATACTATACCAGTACATACAATGGCCCGTATTCAGCGCCTCATTTTAAAATTAAAGTCATGTTTACCGAGCGCTTTTAACTTGACAGTTCTGCATTGTTGTTACGCAGTAACTAAGGACATTGTTTACGTTAAAGTCGCTCGCTAAACATGTATTTAACGTTAAAATGGGGCGCTGAATACGGGCCAATAAATTCATAATAATTGTATCAACAAAATAACATAAACGATGTTAACAGAATTGAAATGGATCCAAAAAATTTCAATTTACCACCCCCATGCGACTGGAAAGCGGTGTAGTTTGCGATTAAAATAGGTCGATCGTTATATGTACGTGTCGGATTACAATTACCCAACGTTTTGTTTCACAAGGGATAATAAATGTGCACCGAACAAACAGGGTGGCGTGCCAGGGCTTTCCCCGGGGAACGAGTTATAACAAACTCGACGTTAATTTAAATCGTACGGTTAATTCGGAATCCTTGCGGACTCCTTATTATTCGAACGCCCTGCGAATTAATGAGGTCGTCCTTCGATCATGCACGCACTCGAGAGAGTCGTAGGATTAAAAATAGAAGTCGGTTATTAAATCGCTCAATTATTAATTTGAAGCGTCTTTCAAGGACGAAAGGACTCGCTTTTGCGTCACTTCGCTTTCAGTGTAATTCGTTTCGAATCGATTGCCGCTTTTCCTCTCCACCCCAGAGCGTGGAAAGCGATATTTGAATGCGATTTTTTACACCTACACTTAACTCGAATTTCAAGGTCGCTCCATTCTCCCCTAATCAGCGAAAATATCCTTTTTAACCTTCGAATCCCGGCCATTACACCAACCCCCAGCGCACGAAAACCCTTTTTGATTTATCGCCCGAACCCCCGCCATCAGCACAGCGGGGATTATTAATCAAACCGAAGGATCAAATCTCTTTAACTTTCCATATGAGTACGCACAAATTCGCTCCTAATTCTCCCCGCTTCGCTCGCTAACGGATCGATTCCCCCAGGTATATCCCAGCTGGCCCAGTGCGGGCAATTAGGGGAACTACCGGAGCTGCCGGCGCCGGACGAGCAGCGGCTGCAGAAGGCGGCGCTGCACCTCCAGCAGCGGCTGGTGCTGCGCCAGTGGCTCTACAAGTACCACCTGAACGCCCACTACCCCAAGTTGCTGGCCGTGGAGGTCGCCTCGCTGGAGGACGTCTACTGGTTGGAGGATAACAAGGCCAAGCAGGTGCGTTTCGAGAGGATGGCGCTGGAGTTTTGGTTTATTTTGGATTGTTTAGGTGTTTAATAAGGATTTTCCCAAGTGGTCGGCGGCTAGGCAATCTCTGCCGATATCGAAGCAACGCTTGGATATACTGAAATCCGATCTTTGGTCAGAAGTTGTGAAGAGCAGTCATCACCAAGACGCATGGACATGGGGTAAGTTATATACAGGGTGTCTCGCTAAAGGAATCAAGCATTTTGGATCCTCCATATACAGGGTGTTCGTATGGGCTTCCGTTTTCAAGATAAAGGGTATTGAAAAAAAATAATGTATACACATTTTTTACGATTATGTCGAAACTACTGGCTTGATTGTAATGAAATTTTGAACAAATTTGTTTTAGAAGCTATCGCATCGTATAAATTGGTTTTTATGTCTGCCTCTCATAGAGGGCGCTAGTTGCACGGTTCGTACCGAGTTGTTTTAAACATAACTTTTTTGAGGGTAAATTTTCTAGTCCATTTTTTATATGAGCTCAAACATCATTCTATTTTACACCAAAAAGATACTCTTGGTAAAAATCGATACTGTGTACCGTTTTCGAAATATTTTGATTTGAAAATGATGAAGCAATAACAGATGCTGGTATACAGGGTGGTCCAGTTTATAATGGCATAACTTTAGGAAATGATGGATAATGGTAAAATAATGATAATTTCTCAATACTTATATAGCCGGGAAAGCTTTGTTTTCGATATACAGGGTGTTGAAATTAAAAAAAATATATGTATTATTTTGGATATGGCCAAAACGGCTGCTTGGAAAAATTTTAATTTTGGCACACAGGATAAGCTAAGGATCCTTCATAACCGGAGAAAATTGCAAATATCTCCAAAACGGTGCGTCGTTCAAAAAAAACGCAAGGACACTTTTTTGTTCTAAAAAGCATGGAGCATCGAATAACATTACTGTTATTTGCAAACAAGTCAGTGGCGTAAAGGATTTTTTTAAAAAAGGGCAATGGCATACCCATATCTCCGCCACTGGTTTTTGTAATTTATCACCATATTCCCTAAATCATGAAGGATTTTTTCCTGTAATTCTTTCTTTAATTAATTATTTTAACATTAGAATAATCTAATTATTTTTTGTTTTCAATAAATAGGCAATTGTTACTTAAAAATACTTATTTTATACCAGCATCAGTTATTGCTTTATCAATTTCAAATCAAAATATTTCGAAAACGGTACACAGTATCGAGTTTTACCAAGAGTACCTTTTTGGTGTAAAATTGAATGATGTTTGAGCTCACATAAAAAATGGACTAGAAAATTTACCCTCAAAAAAGTTATGTTTAAAACAACTCGTGGAACTAGCGCCCTCTATGAGAGGCAGATATAAAAACCAATTATACGATGCGTTAGCTTCATTACAATCTAGCCAGTAGTTTCGACATCATCGTAAAAAATGTGTAAAAATTATTTATTTTCAATACCCTGTATATTGAAAACGGAAGCCCTTCCGAAAATTTTTTACAGAGCAAACTCAACTTATTTTGTCATATTCTACCTCTCCTAGGAAGGGGGTCACCTTTTTTTGAAACACCCAGTGTGTCAACCACTAAGGACCAGTTGGGTTGAACTAAAGTTCACCTAAGGCTCTAATAAATTGGTGTAATATTGGTGTGTGGTAATAATAAGGTAGTTGATTTGTTTGTCGTAACAATACGAGTCGTTAGGTAACATTATTGGACACCTGGTACGGCGAGCAAATATTTTCGAAAACAACAATTTCCTACATAGAACGACGATTATTTCTTGGGCAAACATTGCGACGAAAATTAATAGTAGATAGGTACGTCGCGTTTTACACGATAAAATATTTGAATTGGTACGCGTTAAGTTAAACAATGCGCGGTACTTTTGTTACACTCTGTTTCGACATACACGTTTTTAAATTTAAACTAACGCTATAGTCGATGGTTGTTGTTGTTGTTTCAAGGTACCTATTATTAGTTCAAATTTAATTGAAAAAATCGTTGTAATTATTGGTGTGTTTTTTTTCTCTTAGGAGGAATGTTGGTGGTATCTGTATCAGTCGCCGGTTTGGTCACATTGGCTGCTATGACCCAACCATCTCTAGCCCCGGAAGCCAAACATTCCCTGTTGCAATACGTGACCGGGAAATACCTTCTGCCCTCTAATTGCAAGGTGAATTTCCAATGGTCGTGTCCGCATCCCGTCGGTCAAACTGTGTGCTTTACGGTGCAATTCTACCAACGTAACGGACAGCCTTATCCCATCTGTGATACTGATAATTTTACTGTTGATGTTTGCGGTGGCTCAAAAAAGGTACACACACACACTTACTAATATAATAATTTATAGAAAATTTAGCTACTCACTTTTTTTGAAGTCTTATACAATTCGATACAGACAAGGTAGCGATGTGAATTTTCCAGAAAAAGTAGCCTCTGGTCTTGTTTTGGTGTCTACCAAGTAGCAACATCGCAGCTCAACTCCAAGGGGTGGAATCACCCCTTCGATGAAAACGATGTTCAAAAATGGAGTTTTAGTATTTTGGAGATTAATTTCACTTTTAAAATTGGTTATAAACAAGCTAGAGATGTGAATTTTTCATCAAAGATAGCTTCAAGTTTTGTCTTGGTGTCTACCAAGTAGCATCACCCCAGCTCAACTATAAGGGGTTGTACCATCCCTTAGGATGAGGCAATGCGCAAAAACGAAATTTTTGGAATATAAATAGAGATTATTTTTCAGTTGGCATAAAATTGGTTATAAACAAGCTAGAGATGTGAATTTTTCATCAAAGATAGCTTCAAGTTTTGTCTTGGTGTCTACCAAGTAGCATCATCCCAGCTCAACTATAAGGGGTAGAACCATCCCTTAGGATGAGGCAATGCGCAAAAACGAAATTTTTGGAATGTAAATAAATAGAGATTATTATTCAGTTGGCATAAAATTGGTTATAAATAAGCTAGAGATGTGAATTTTTCATCAAAGATAGCTTCAAATTTTGTCTTGGTATCTACCAAGTAGCATCATCCCAGCTCAACTTTAAGGGGTTGAACCATCCCTTAGAATGAGGCAATGTGCAAAAACGAAATTTTTGGAATATAAAAAAATAGAGATTATTTTTCAGTTGGGATAAAATTGGTTATAAACAAGCTAGAGATGTGAATTTTTCATCAAAGATAGCTTCAAGTTTTGTCTTGGTGTCTACCAAGTAGCATCATCCCAGCTCAACTATAAGGGGTAGAACCATCCCTTAGGATGAGGCAATGCGCAAAAACGAAATTTTTGGAATGTAAATAAATAGAGATTATTTTTCAGTTGGGATAAAATTGGTTATAAACAAGCTAGAGATGTGAATTTTTCATCAAAGATAGCTTCAAGTTTTGTCTTGGTGTCTACCAAGTAGCATCATCCCAGCTCAACTATAAGGGGTAGAACCATCCCTTAGGATGAGGCAATGCGCAAAAACGAAATTTTTGGAATGTAAATAAATAGAGATTATTATTCAGTTGGCATAAAATTGGTTATAAATAAGCTAGAGATGTGAATTTTTCATCAAAGATAGCTTCAAGTTTTGTCTTGGTGTCTACCAAGTAGCATCATCCCAGCTCAACTATAAGGGGTAGAACCATCCCTTAGGATGAGGCAATGCGCAAAAACGAAATTTTTGGAATGTAAATAAATAGAGATTATTATTCAGTTGGCATAAAATTGGTTATAGACAAGCTAGAAATGTGAATTTTTCATCAAAGATAGCTTCAAGTTTTGTCTTGGTGTGCAGCAAGTAGCATCATCCCAGCTCAACTCTAAGGGGTGAAACCCCTTCGAATGAGACGATGTGCAAAAACGAATTTTTGGAATATAAATAAATAGAGATTATTTTTCAGTTGGCATAAAATTGGTTATAAACAAGCTAGAGATGTGAATTTTTCAGCAAAGATAGCTTCAAGTTTTGTCTTGGTATCTACCAAGTAGCATCATCCCATCTCAACTCTAAGGGATGAAACCACCCTTCCGATTGAAACGATGTACAAAAACCAAATTTTAAAATTTTGCTGATTATTTTCAGTTGGCAGTCATCACGGAACTGGGCTCCTCGACGGATCCGAACGGCGCCAACGTAGCCAAGGTGAAATTTACCGTCCGTCATGCCGGCCAGTACAGAATCTCGGTGATGGTCGGCACCCAACACGTGGCCGGCAGTCCATTTACGACGGTCTTCGTGGCCGGCCCGGCCTACGCACAACGCACCATGGTCGTCAGACACTGCAGTACCGTCGTGTGTACCGCGAACGTGGCGCATTTACTCTACATCGAACCCAGGGATGAATACAGCAACGTTTGCCGGTATTCCTCCGGTGATAATCCCACTGAGGTACTGTCTTAAATCTTAATTCTGTCTATAATAATGCAGATTTATCTGTTGTCATGTCGATATTAGTGACGTGCGTCTAACTTTGTTTTGTATAAACTATATGTATGTTTTTTTTTCAGGGATATACAGTAGATATAGTACAATTAGGTTGCCAGTCGCAGGATTCCGAATTAGACGTAGGCAATGAGAATTATACGATTAGTTTAGATTACGATTGGGAAACGCAGCGGGTGAGCGTTCAATTGAAATTCGTCAGAGAGGGATGCTATCACGCTACCATTTATTATCAGGGTACCGAGTTGCATAATGGAGATTTCGATATAATCGTACTAAATAGTAAGTAGTTGTACACTGTGTCCCATTTTGGTCGCGACTGGGGGGTATATCGGTTATTAGACTTGATAGGACATTGCGGTTTTCGCGAACCTGTACTACTTTTTTGTCAAATTTACAATGGCACAAACAGATTTTTTAAATCTCTTTTCATTTTTGAGTTACAGGGCGATAATAAAAATTCTGACTTATTCAGCCACCCCCGTATCTCGTTTGCTATTGAAGATATTTTAAATATGTAAACTGATTATTATAGATAATTTTACGTAGAATTCAGTGACGTCCTTAGTTTTTTTATGGGGGTTACCATTTCTGAAATATGACTCCAACCCTGTATTTTTATTGGCCATTAAATTTGTAATTTTTATCTCTTTTTAATGATATGGCGCATTCTATATTTTGAATTTCATTAGAACGTTCAAAAAAGATAATAACTATTTTATTCGAAAAATGGTTGGGGGGCTATGCAGAAAATCCAAAATAAAATACTTTTAGAACAAAAGTAGTTGTTGAGAATATTAAATAAAACATGTCCACGATTTTTTTGTTTTTCCGCATAGCCCCCTAACTATTTTTATAATAAATTAGTTTTTCTCTTTTTTGAGCGTTTTAAGAAAATTCAAAATATAGCATGCGCTATATCATTAAAAAGAGAAAAAAAATACAAATTTAATAGGCAATAAAAATATAGGGTACCCCATTAAAAAAATTGCAAGTTGGTGTAATATTTCAGAAATGGTAACCCCCATAAAAAAACTAAGGACGTTACTGAATTCTACGTAAAATTATCTATAATAATCAGTTTACACATTTAAAATATCTTCAATAGCAAACGAGATAGGGGGTGGCTGAATAAGTCAGAATTTTCATTATCGCCCTGTAACTCAAAAATGAAAAGAGATTTAAAAAATTTGTTTGTGCCATTGTAAGTTTGACAAAAAAAGTAGTAAAGGTTCGCGAAAACCGCAATGTCCTATCAAGTCTAATAACCGAGATACCCCCCAGTCGCAACCAAAATGGGACACTGTGTACATTTTTTATTCGATATGATTAATCATATTGAAATTATGCTTGTCAATACACGAAAAAAAATGTTTAAATTAATTCCTGGTATTATGTGTTGCCTAACTATAAGGAGTAATCAATATTGACATCATTTTGAAAACTGTTTCTCCACAAGTAAAAGGCCAGTTTTTAAATTTTTGTATTATAATCGTACAATAATTTTGTTACGAATTATTAATTAAAGCAATGTATTGTTTATTTCAGGCGTAGATTCCACTTTAGTGCACAAGAATGTCGCTTCGAAGAACCACAACATTTGCTACGACGCTAAATTGATCGGTATTCAAGGCGAACGGGTACCGAAACCTAAGAAAGTTTTATGCTACGTTTCCCCGAAGCAGCTGATAATTAAGGAACTTATTCTGAAGTTTATACCAAAGAGACTGTTTACATTTAGATTATGCCCTTCTACCAAGGTAGCTTTACAGCCCGTTGAAATGTTGCATTTGATTTGACCCAGCAATTGCTAGATGATGAAATTTTATTTAGATGTTAAGAGGGAGTTATTTTGAAGCTAAAATAAGTAAAGTTGAATTAATTAATTTGAAGTAAGCTTTATGGATTTTGACCCTTGTTCCACGGTTGCCATCTTGAAAAAGGTTCTGTTGATGGTTTTTACGTTATATCTGCCAAACTATTTGTCGCACTGAAAATTTATGGAGACAGTTTTTGTTGCAAATTGTATCCTCTATAACTTTAGTTATGTAACTTTTGGTCGTAGAATTAGAAATAAACAAGTTATTAACGATAATAGAGAATTATTATTATTATTTTCGTTATAACTTTTTCTCTGGTCGTTTTACAAAAAAATCACATCAGAGCATTTTGATAGAGGAGTTTTCAAGGAATAATTATCATTACCCACTTTTTCAAATTTGTTAATTTAAGACAGTTTTACAGTGCTGCGAAAGTCACACTATTCTCCAGTACATACTCTTCAGTATACGGGTTGTCTGAAAAAGATTGGGACATGGCTTAACTAGAGACTTCTGAGACGAAATTAAGAAAATTTTATCCTCTAAGAAACGCGCAACTAATCCCAAAGAATGCAAATTGAAAATAAACAAGTTATTAACGCTAATAGAGAAGAATTTGGGGACAAATTTTTTTATTTTCGTTATAACTTTTTTTCTGGTCATTTTACAAAAAAATCACACCAGAGTATTTTGATAGAGGAGTTTTCAAGGAATAATTATCATCAGCCACTTTTTTAAATGTTAGAAATAAACAAGTTATTAACGATAATAGAGAAAAATTTGGGAACAAATTTTCTTATTTTCTTTATAACTTTTTTTCTGGTCGTTTTACAAAAAAATCACATCAGAGCATTTTGATAGAGGAGTTTTCAAGGAATAATTATCATTACCCACTTTTTCAAATTTGTTAATTTAAGACAGTTTTACAGTGCTGCGAAAGTCACACTATTCTCCAGTACATACTCTTCAGTATACGGGTTGTCTGAAAAAGATTGGGACATGGCTTAACTAGAGACTTCTGAGACGAAATTAAGAAAATTTTATCCTCTAACAAACGCGCAACTAACCCCAAACAATGCAACATTTCACTGTACTATTATTACACCCAACATTAACAGTACTTACAATAATTAGAATCAACTTATTCCAGTTTACATTCCACGCGGACACGGTAAAATCCAGCGAATTCTACTCGAGCTCCTTCTCAGTGGACGACGGCTGCCAGCCCAAAATCGAGCTCGTCTCCAAAGACCGCAACGTCATAGCCGCCACGTTCGCCCAATTCCTCCTGAAAAACATGGGCGGCTCGGAGACCTTCAAGGACAAGCAGGACTTCTTCTACCACGAGGTGCGCAAGTACCACCAGAAGCACTACCACGAGAAGCTCTCGATGAAGGTGGCCAGGGAGCGGCTGCTCGACAGCAGCATGAAGGCCACCAAGAACTTCTCGGTGGCCGACTGGTGTCGCAACTTCGAGGTGAACTTCCAGGGCGAGCAGGGCATCGATTGGGGCGGCTTGAGGCGGGAGTGGTTCGAGTTGATTTGCGAGCAGCTGTTCGATGCGAAGAATGATTTATTCGCCAGTTTTCATGAAGGCCAGCAGTCGCTGGTGCATCCGAATCCGGCGAGGTCGGGGAGTTTGAAGCTGAAGCACTATGAGTTCGCGGGGAAGGTGGTGGGGAAGTGCTTGTACGAAAGTGCTTTAGGGGGGTCTTATAGGCAGTTGGTTAGGGCTAGGTTTACGAGGTCGTTTTTGGCGCAGGTTATTGGACTTCGGGTGCATTATAAGGTAATCTATAGGGTGTTTATTAATTGAGTGACGATGCTCAAGGGTGTGATTCTGCATGAAAAAATAATGATATTTTCCTATATAAACATATGCCCGAAAATGCTTCATTTTCGAGATACGGAGTGAAGTTTTTTCTTAAAAACAAAGATAATAAAAAAAAGATATAGTTAATTTACACATTAATTTACGTAATTTTAGATTATCGAAAAAAACTAATTTGATCATTTGTTTGATCATAATTTTGACAGTAGCCTACTATCGTCTAACGTCACTACTAGATAACGATAGAGAAAATGAAAAATACACGTCAAGATATTTTATTTTTTTATTCAAAAACGGCGGTCCATACGAAAAAAACACAAGAGAGCTTTTTTGTAACAAATTGAACGAGGAATTCACTCATAATTGAATTTTCAATTAAAATGCCTCAGTGGCGTATCAACATAATTTTTTTCTTTAAAAAATATTTATCATTACCCGTATGCGCGCCAATGATGAACATAAAATTTTTAATTTTATATCAAAAAATGCGTAATAGTTACCTCTCAAAACTCACCAAATTTCATTTGAATATCTTGTCTGGTTTCAGAAAAATAAATAAATGTTCGGTTTTTAAGAATAAACTTTAACACCCCGTATCTCGAAAACGAAGCATTTGCGGACATATGTTTATATAGCAAAATATCATTATTTTTCTATGCAATATCACCCCTTGAAGTTTGTCGCACTTATTAAATAAAACCCTGTATAGGGTGTTTATTAATTGAGTGGTGATGATTAAGGGTGTGAATCGTTGGGTGATTTTAAGAAGAAAAGTTGTAAACAATTTGGCACCCCATTTTAACGTTAAACACATGTTTAAAGTATCTCTTTAAACTAAACAATGGCCCGTATTCAGCGCCCCATTTTAAAGTTAGAGTAACAATAATAAAATTGACATTTTTACATTGTTGTTATGGAGTAACTATGGACTTTGTTAGGACTTGGAGTCACTCTAAACCCGCCTTTAACGTTAAATACGGGCGCTGAATACGGGTGAATATGTCTAGTACATAGTTTTTGAGGTATAGGATGTTGTATAGGAAAAAAATAACTTTTTTTTGAAAATGGTGCTCTAAAATAAATGAGGATTTCAAAAATAATTTTGCTTTTTAGAAAAAACAGTGGCGTACCATTTTTTTCTCCAAAAATATTCAGTTCACACCCCGTACGGACGTCACTGGTAAAAACTCTAACAAATCTTTTACGTCAAAAAATGCTCCTTAATGATTAAAAGGTGTTTACAAAATTTCATAAAAATATCTGGAGTGATAAGAAAATTATGATAAAAAAGTTATTTGATTCTTAATACTGTAACACCCTGTGTAGCCCAATAACTAAGGGATTTACGACTTTTCTTCTTAAAATCACCAGAGGATTTGCACATTTAAGTATCGGCACTCAATTAATAAACACCCTGTATAAATATTTAGGGGAAATCACATTAGTAGGCTATATGAACATGATTTTTCAGGATATTTTTTGGACGGGAAGAATTAATTAGAATTCAATCAAATTTTGTCATCATTTTATTTATATTTCAAGCAATCTTTGTAAATTTTTTTGAATAATTTCAACCAAAAATTACAAAATTACCCTGTGATTTACACAAATGTGAAAATAGTCATTCTAATGAAAAATAAATTGCCTGTGGCCTGTACTCAATATGCACTCAGCTCTATCCTCATAAAATCCAAACGAATGCGAATTTCACTTTAAAATTTCCACATAATATTCTTGAATAATTAACCCAACGATTTACGCTATAAAAATAAACCTCCTAAATGTGATTTCCCCCCTTAAAGGGTTAATATTGGATTTAATTAATCATTGATTTGTTTGCAGTATTTTGAACAAGACGATCCGGATTTGTACTTATCGAAAATCAAATACCTACTAGAAAATAACGTAGACGACATCGAAACCGAGTTGTATTTTATAGAAGAGCAATACGATTCTAACGGCCAGTTAGTGAAAACCGTCGAATTAATCCCAAACGGTTCCAAAATCAAAGTAACGAACAACTTAAAACTGCAATATTTAGACGCTCTGGCCCAATACAGGCTAGCGACGAGCATCAAAGACGAAATGGAGGCCTTCCTCAGAGGCTTGAACGAGCTCATACCCGACAATCTCCTCAGCATATTCGACGAAAACGAATTAGAAGTAAGTAGATAAAGCAACCAGCTCATGCCAGTAACCAAAATATCACACCAGCTCAATAATTTGTTTGAAAATATTTGTTATAATCGGCGTTCCAGCTGCTGCTGTGCGGCACCGGCCAGTACAGCATCGCCGACTTCAAGGCCCACCACGTGGTCAACGGCAATTCGACGGAGTTCCGGCGGATCGTGGGGTGGTTTTGGGCTGCAGTGGGGAATTTCACGCAGGAGGAGATGGCCAGGTTGCTGCAATTTACAACAGGTTGCTCGCAGTTGCCGCCGGGGGGCTTCAGGGAGCTGACGCCGCGGTTCCAGATCACGGCGGCGCCGACCTTCGGGAACCTGCCCACCGCGCATACTTGGTACGCATGTATAGTTTATACAGGGTGGCACTTTAGTATGGAGATGCTCAATATACAATGCTTTTGATACTATACTACAGGGTGGTCCACTTTTATGTGGTAGGACTTTAACATTAGATAGAAAAAGATAATTTAAAATGAAAATTTCATATCTACATATATCGGGAAAAGCTTAGTTTCCAAGATACAGGGCGTTGAAATTTTGGAAAAAATATGAATTATTTTTTATACACTGTCCGAACAAGTGGAGATATTTAAACCAAATTTGGTGTGTAGTACCACTTTATTGACTACGATATTTAGTGATAATATGAAGGTCCTGAAATAACCAGTGGCGGAGTTATGGGTTTTTACAATCATTAAATTTAAAAAATAATTATTAACAAAGAGAAACAGCGGCGCTGTTACGTTCATCTATTGATAGGTGACAGATTAGTGCATTGTTAACTGTCAATAAGATTTTGTTTTCCATGGCACACTTGAAATACTTTTTGTAGAGAATTGAAAGGCCATTACTATTATTTTTTAAATTTAATGATTATGAAAACCCATAACTCCGCCACTGGTTATTTCAAGGCCTTCATATTATTACTAAATATCGTAGTAAATAAGGTCGTACTACACACCAAATTTGGTTTAAATATCTCCACTGGTTCGGACAGTGTATAAAAAATAATTCATATTTTTCCAAAATTTCAACGCCTTCTATCTTGGAAACTAAGCTTTTTCCCGATATATGTTGATATGAAATTTTCAATTTAAAATATCTTTTTCCATCTAATGTTAAAGTCCTACCACATAAAAGTGGACCGCCCTGTAGTATAGTAACTGATATATTGGGCTTTTCCATAACTAACATGCCATCCTGTATAAAGAGTATTGTACTATACTGTACTACATATATTAATTTATCTTTTTTTTGTTTGCAGTTTTAATCAATTGTGTTTGCCCGATTACGAATGTTACGAGCATTTCGAGAAGTCCCTTTTGCTGGCTATTAGCGAAGGAACGGAGGGCTTCGGAATGGTTTGACCACAGCTGTGATTCATTTACGCTTCGTTATTTATTGTAATTTTTAACGTTAGGTTTAACGATTATGTATTATATTAGTTCGTAGGCGATTTTAACGAATTTTTGTTCGTTGAAATGCAATATAACAATGTGCACAAGTTTCAAATTTTGTACGCCGAAGTGTATATTTAATTTGAACGCGAAATGAGCGCAAGAGTATGGTGCAAAAATTGAAACAAACTTCGCATCACCGCCGGTAAAGTGACTACTACTCAAAATTTAATTATAACATTCCTATAAATATAGTAAAATAATACAAATCAAAAATTTATCTCCCTTCCATTATGTCACTTTTCTCGCGGGGACGCAACTTTCAAAACATTAGTAAAATATTTATTTAAAATACACAATAAAAATTGTTAATAGACATCCACTTACGAGAAAAATACATTCGAATAAACGCTTTGTAAAAAAATAATCAATATTCGTGATAAACCAATAATACAACTTCGGCGATTTTTTGTAGCGCAGATAAAGACAATAAAGCCAGTTCTTTGCTACTCCTGCTCCAATATTTCTTCCTCTCAGTCGACAGGTCTTCTCGCAACTGGACCAGCTCGTTCTTGGCGCTGCGATTCTCCTCCTTCAGCTCCTCCATGTGCAATGAGCAGCACTTCAACTCGTCCTCGAACTGCCCCAAGCGATTGCGAAGCTCCGCTATCAAGTTCTGCAAATCGTTGATTTCGTTCTTCAGCGACACGTTAGACTTAGACTTCGACTCAAGATTCCTAAAAAAAAAAATACAAATCAATATCACATGTCAACAAAAATTATTATTTTTTCAGTTGCATGAATTATACAGGGTGTCTCACGACGAATATCTGTATAATGTACTCGATTGTCAACTGTATGACTTTCAGAGCTAAATTCAAAATTTTGTCATTTTTGAGTGGCTGTATAGCCTTTATTATGAGAACAAGATACCAAGTATGAACCCTTTTTGTAAATAGCTTATCGAGTAGAATCTAAAAATGCAAAAATATATAGGGAGTTCTATTTAAAATAAGAAAGTTGCCGTCCACTTCCGGTACAACCGGAAGTGCTGTTAGGGCCAAAATATTTTTGAAACCCTCAGTTTATTGACTAATATATGCATACCAAATTTTATTAAAATCGGGTAAATAGTTTCCAATGTACAGATAGTTTTAACTCGTCAATTCCCCCTTTTCGAAAATAGTCGATCATTTTACACTAGAAAAATTCTAAATGGTCCTGAAAGCGTTCAAAATGGTTCTAGCCTATCCTGGACCTTTCCAAATGGTCCTGAATCGTTCTAAACGAATTTTGACACAGTTCAAAATAGTTCTAAAATCGTTCTACTTGACGTTCTACGTTCAACTTTCTTTTTTTAAATGGGACAACCTATATATTTTTGCATTCTTAGATTCTACTCGATGAGCTGATTACAAAAAGTGTCACACTTGGTATCTTGGTCTCATAATAAAGGCTAAACAGCCACTCAAAAGTCATAAAATTTCAAATTTAGGCGGCTCCGAAAGCCAAAATTCGAGAAAATCGACCAGTTTTCTTTACAACATATACTGGTGAGAATAAAACATGTTATTTACCGGGAAAGCTCGTCGCATTCGTTTTCTTTCATTATTAAACTCGATTCGGCGTTACAAAGGTTCTTTTCAGCCGTCTTGAGGGCTTCTTCTAACTCGACTATAATCGATTTCTGCTTGTATATTTCGTCAACGTGATTACCTAACTGGAAAATAAAATAGAAAACAACGTGTTAGTCATTTCGTCAAATATAGAATTATAATAGAATGTGATAAACGGTCCCTATGAATCATCCCGGAGGTATTGTACACATTTATTATTCGATAAACGGGGTTGATTCAATTCGACCTTTGACCTATGACTCACTTGAGGCAGATTTTCATCCCCTTTTATCCCGGATTTTCGTTTCTGGGAAAATAATATATCACTGACTCATCCCGACAACATCCCAAACGAATTCCAATTCCCTTTAAATACCTACATATATTAGTGAGTCACAATCAACCTGTATGTAAAATATAAAAGAAGCATCAATAAATTAATAAACAAATTAATCATTTCAGACTAAAAATATTTCTATTATTATACAGGGTGTTTCATAAGGAATGGTCAATATATTAGGCAAAGTTTCAGGACCTTCACATATTCATATGTAAAATAACTGTCTAAATAAATGTGGATCAAATGTTCAAATCTACTAATACGATACAGGGTGTTGAAGTAGAATTTTATTTTTCGTTTTTTTTGCAGTAATTTCTTTATTATTTAACATATTGACTTAATATTTGGGATGGTTATATTTTTAAGTTAGTAAATCATAAGCATTACATTAAATAATTTTAATTTTATTAAATAATAAAGAAATTATTGCAACAAAAACGAAAAATAAATTGTAACAACCTGTATCTTCCTGGTAGATAACATTTAACCCAGAGTTATCTAGTATAATATAAATATTTGGAGTTCCTAAACCTATGATTAAAATATTGACCATTCCTTATAAAACACTCTATATATTAATGAGCCACAATCAACCTGTAAAGCATAGAAGATGAATGGTATTAAGGCTTTTTTTCGCTTCATGTCAGCACAGACATTTTTTCACTCTATCCTTCGTAGAGATAGGTCGCCTATTTCACTCGCACATTTAACCGATTTAATGCTACTCAATACAGACACGCACTCAGATTTTTTCTTCGTAGAAATATACCTAACAATTTTATTTTATTAATTTCGTAACTTATTATGCAATATACTGTCTGTTATTGCAATTTTTAATTTAATTACAATCTAGTAGAGTTAGTAAGAAAAAAGGAAGATAAAAAGTCGGGGGCTCTAAATAATATGAGTACATTTATGTACACTAATAGTTTGCGAAACACACTGTAGAAACAAGAGCGAAAGCGATATAGTTTCAAAAATTCGTAAAATTTGAAATCGGTTTCCCATTTTTTATGCTTATTTTTTATTTTAACAGAAAATTTTATATAGAAAAAAATTTACAAAAACTATATGGTCTACAATCTGTCAGAATGATATTTTTAATATTTTATATTTCAGGTGGATTTTTATTTACATTTCCAAAAGTATGAGGTAAAGTGAAAATATAATTCCAACAATTTCTTCGCAAGTTCGCAATTGACTTCTCACAAAAATTTGAACAAAATTTGACTATAAATAACCGAGATATTTGCGAAACCGTTTTTATATGTAACGAATACAGGGCGATAGAACAGCCTTAATGAATAAATAACTAAACAAATCATTATACTTAAAAAATCCCCACTATTATTAAACAGAGTAGTATATGTGTTGATAAAAATATTATAGCCCGGAAAATTGATTACACATCGCACAATAGGCTAGTAGACTCAGCGGCGCCGGCGAGTTATATCGTGCGGCGCCCCCTCATTCCGGTGATTCACATTCACCCCACAGCCACAAATTCCATTTTAAACCGAATAATTAAACGGTAAGAGACCCATTGGCTACTCTGACGCGCGATCAATCGAATAATTAAACGGTAAGAGGCCTCTGACGCGCGATCAAATCCCATTCGGGTACCTACCTGATGATGACATAACGAAATATCCATGAATGAAATGTTGCTAAATTCGCGGTAAAAGGTCTATAAATAAACTACAATAATTACTACGCTACGCCTACGTGCATTTATTTGTTTTAATACAGGCAGAATACTGAATGGGGATTTCCTAAATAATGTCTCGTATCAGCGCAATTAATTCTCATCGGGCCAATCTTCCTACTACACTCGTATATAGTTGGGAAATCCCGCTATTGCATATACAATTTTCGGCGCGAGTATCGCCAATTGTGCAATAATTAGATAATTACATTGATAAATAAGGTTATCGTTTCGCATAATAGGAAAAAATGTGTTGTATCCTGTTTGGAAAAAAATATCACATTCCTAATTAAAATATTATTTCACTAATATTCATAATTCACAATAATTACACCTGTTCGATATACGTAATACTTTTGCTAATTATCCACGCTTTATTTCCGACTCATTAATTATACATTTAGAATGTGTTATCTTCGGGAAAAACGTGTAGGTGACCGGAACCAAAAATTAAGAAGAAATGTGGAAAAAAATCGGAAATAAATGTTAGGTAGTTAGGAAATGGGATTTCCCACTAGTTTGTGGTGTAGAATTTACATTTTAAAACCTCACCGCAGTCACGGCGATTAATTTAATAGATAAAAATAGCTGTATATCCTACGTGTAGAGGTTGCGAGAAATCGTTTTGTGTGTTGTCTTATTTAATGAAATTAACCAAATTCAACATTTTTAGATAAAAAATTACTCACATTACAGTAAAGCTAACAAATATTACCAGGTTACTCACGTATTCTGTATAAATCTATTGATAACAGATTGATTTTTTATAGCAAATTTATACTCACATTAACGAGTAAATCTTGCTTTTCTTCTTTCCTCTTCTTCAGCTGCTCTTTGGCGTTCTTCAGCCTCTCGGAGCATTTGTTCAGATCCATTTCGGCGAATCTCAAGGTCCCTTTGACTTCGTCCAATTCGTCTCGATTACGTTTGATTACCTACGCAACAAAAGCAATTATAAAATTCAACATTATTTTCAATTTGTCCCACTTCTTTCAAATCGTCGTTTTCCAGCTCCAACAGCTCGATTTTCCGCTTCAATTTGACGCACTCTGCCAGCGCCTCGTTCCTTTTGTCGCACTCGGAGTTTCGCATGTTCTTCAGGAAATCCACTTGCAACTCCAATTGGCTAATCTAAAATTTTATGCCTATTAATTAGCGAAAATAATTGTACCAATTTCATCCATAAAAGCACTATAAAGCTGCAACCAGAGGCTTAAATAGTCAAAGGCCTTGGCGCAAAAAAATGGGGACCCTAAGCTAGGGCTGTTGCTGATTCATTGATTGACTAATTGACAAATTGACTGATTCATTGATTGGAGATTATACAGGGTGTATTATAAGTTGATACTTATTTTTTAACTGCGTATGAATCTTGGAATTATCAAATTTATTTTTCAAATAAACTTTTTGAGTATTCTGAAAAACAAAGATAAACATTTTTAACAATTTTTACCTTTTTTTTGAATTTCGAATATTTCCCAATACGTACCTGCTTCATTAAATATGAAATTTATTTATTTTTCGGCATTTATTTGACAGATGACTGCCATAAATAAATTTCTTATTTAATAAAGCAGGTAAGTATTGGAAAATATTCGAACTTTTAAAATTGTTGAAAAAAAAGTATCAACTTACAATGGAGAAGACCACGATGTGAGATACGCGGATTTCGGCAAAAGATACGATTAGAAATGATTTATTAGAGCTCAGAACCGTTTTCAGTTGCTCAAAATGTGTTATAATTAAAAAGTTATAGCCCTTCAAAATTTTAAAATTTCGGGTTTTGACTCATACCTTATCAACCAATCATAAACCACTCACGTCTTGTTGTATAAGTAAATAGTATGAATTTTCGAACGCAGTAACAAAGAATACACAAACGAACAAAAATCAAACTGTCATTTGTCAGATTTTTCTGAAAAATACACAAAACAAATTACACGAATTGCAGTTCGGCACAAAACACTTTACTGATAATATTCAATTTGACAAGAATGTTGCCAAATAAATTTTTCAGGACCATTATTTGTGTTATTAACACGGAAATCGGTTACAATTTATACAGATGAAGATGTTATTTCTATATTAATATATCGAATTATCCATTAGGTAATGGAAGAAATGGATAAATCAGAAAATGTTTATTGCAATAAATATACAAAAAACGCACATTTTGCGGAGTAAAGAAGAGTAATAGGAAACGTGGCAAACTTGCTAAATGTAACTTCTCTTTGAAACTCTCGCTTTGATAGGAGCAGATAGTGTATGACGATTGTGTGACGTTTTCCAAACTTTAAAAATTAATTGCGGCCTTATATGGCCACAGAAAAAAATAAAAAATTCAATATGCGTCTATTTTGAACACACGGTTTTGAAAAAAAATAAATAAAAAAAAATTCGTGGTCTTCTCCATACACCCTGTATAATTTTTTTATGAAAAGTATGGAGTGGAATAAAGTACTGAATGATATCCAAAACCGATTGTTTTATTTACATAATAAATATTATTAAGTATCATTTTGATGAACGGCGTCTCGACGCGTCGCGTCGGTTTTGAATTTCAGCAGGCGTCGTCCTCGTGACTCAATACCCGATGAATAGTTAATAAACGAAACGGTCTCACGGAAATAGCTCCTTCCATCATACACGCAACAACGTCGCGTATACAGGGCGTCCCAAAATTAATCAACCCTGTATTTATTGGTCAAAAATAATCTAATGTCATTACCAATTTAATACCAAATAATTTCAAACGTCCTCCTTTAAAGACGCATAGCTCCCTTATGGGACATTGGTCGAATTTTGAGACAACCTGTATACAGTAGGAGCGTCGCGACGTCTTACCTGGTTCTGTTGGGACCCGTTGGAGTCGGATAGGGCGCGCAATCGCGCCCCGTACCGGCGCCAGACGCACAGCAACAGACGCCCGTACACCTTGCACGCCGCCCAGTCTCTGGAGCAGCGTCGCGACGAGGCCGCGGGCCCGTCCAGGGGACGGGGCGTCGCGTGCAGCACCACCGTCAGGGGGTTGTTGTCGTCGCTCGAAGCGCCGGAGAGGCCGCTCAGGTCCAGTTGCTCCAGTTTCGGGGTGGGTCTTTAATTTAAAAATTAATTGCTAGATTAAGGAACCAAAATGCTCGAGATGGAAATGTCCAAAAAATCTCTTCAAACTGGCCAAAATACCTCTGTAAATTAGCTAAATTCTACATAAAGTGGTAAAAAAACTAAGATTTAATCATTAAATTTGCTAAAACTTGTTAAACTGACCAAAAATAACGAAACAATCTAGGTGATAAAATTATAAACATAGCCTCTCTAAATTGATATTTGTAGAGCCTTGAACTCCCCAAAAGGATCCTTCGAATCCTATCTTCACTCATGACAAAAGACCAGCTCACCAAGAAGAAAGATCTACTAGCTGGACTCTTTGGAAGAGAATCAACCAGATACCAATAGAGTAAATGGACTGAATCCTATATAAAATGGCTAAAAAAATAAAGAATTACTCAGTAAAATGGCTAAAAAACTTGTTAAACTGACCAAAAATAACAAAAAAATCTATTATTAGGTGATAAAATTATAAACATAGCCTCTCTAAATTGATATTTGTAGAGCCTTGAACTCCCCAAAAGGATCCTTCGAATCCTGTCTTCACTCATGACAAAAGACCAGCTCACCAAGAAGACTAGCTGGACTCTTTGAAAGAGAATCAACCAGATACCAATAGAGTAAATGGACTGAATCCTATATAAAATGGCTAAAAAAATAAAGAATTACTCAGTAAAATGGCTAAAAAACTTGTTAAACTGACCAAAAATAACGAAACAATCTATTATTAGGTGATAAAATTATAAACATAGCCTCTCTAAATTGATATTTGTAGAGCCTTGAACTCCCCAAAAGGATCCTTCGAATCCTGTCTTCACTCGTGACAAAAGACCAATTCTCCATGAAGAAAGATCTACTAGCTGGTCTCTTTGAAAGAGAATCAACCAGATACCAATAGAGTAAATGGACTGAATCCTATATAAAATGGCTAAAAAAATAAAGAATTACTCAGTAAAATGGCTAAAAAAACTTGTTAAACTGACCAAAAATAACGAAACAATCTATTATTAGGTGATAAAATTATAAACATAACCTCTCAAAATTGATATTTGTGGAGCCTTGAACCCTCAAAAGGCTCCTTCCTGTCTTCACTCATGACTTAAGATCAGCTCACCAAGAAGAAAGATCTACAAGCTGGTCTCTCTGAAAGAGTATCAACCAGGAGCTAATCCTCTTGAACCAGTAGGTACATCATAAATAAAGAAAATCTAGGAGTTGGTCTCTTTGGAAGAGAATCCTCCAAGAGCTAATCCTGTTCTACCTGTACAACATAAAGAAAGCCAATCTATAATTAGAGCTGGTCTCTTTGGAAGAGGATCAACCAGGAGCTAATCCTCTTGAACCAGTACATCATAAATAAAGACAATCTAGGAGTTGGTCTCTTTGAAAGAGAATCCTCCAAGAGCTATAAATCCTATTCTACCAGTACAACATAAAGAAATAAGCCAATCTATAATAGGAGCTGGTCTCTTTGGAAGAGAATCAACCAGGAGCTAATCCCCTTGTACCAGTACAACATAAAGACAATCTAGCAGCAGGTTTCCTTCAGAAGCCACCAAATTGCCTGGACAAACTTACTTCCTTCTGGGTTTGCTCCTGGTAGGCGTTATCTCAGCGACTGTCATAGACTTGCTCAAGCAGAATCGAGCCCGCTTCTGCTCCCCCGTCATCGTTTTCTCCTCGAAGATCTTCCGGTTGCGCAATTTCCTTTCGGAAAGCGACGCCATTTTTCTGTTGGCCACGTTCTTGATCCCGTCCCCTTCGCCGTCCATGGTCAATCGCGGAGTGGAAAACAGCTCTTCGTCCGCCATGTATACGATAAAATCCTATTTTTTTGCAATCCTCGATTACTACCGTCCCCTTCAATTGATTATTATCTATCACTTTGACGCTAGCAACGTCAAATCGAAGGAGTTGTTTCGATAACGATAATAATATACCCGCAGTATTGTGCATTTATATACGTCAGTAGTACTGGTATCTTCACACTATTTTGCAATAGTTTGCAATGAATATTTTCCTTGTTATCTCTGCTATATAGGGCGGTTCAATATCTTTTTAGACCTGGAGAAATTTGTACTTACTTTGCTATGAACTGATGATGTTCCTCATCTTGGATATCTTTCAGGGATCTGTCCAAAGCGAGCAGGATGAGTTCGTTGCAGGGGATGTGGGGGTTGAATTTTTTGCAAGAGGGTGTGGGGGTTCGTTTCCTGCAGGGGGTGGTCTTAGCATCGTCTCCGCATCCACTCATGGCGGCTTACTAACCTCTAATATACAATGTAAATTTAATGTAAAACAAACAGATAAAACTGACCTTGTTTATGTGAATAATAAACCGGCCAGATTTGCTATACTGTATTCATAAAAGACGCGGAGTAATCCGCCGTCGTGATCCTTGCAAAACCAATACAAGATGAACGATCCATGTATTATTAAAATATTATCGTGAACATTATTTTTTCAATTTCTGTGTTGGGCAGGTAGCTTCTGTGTAAGGTGGACTTTGGCCAATTGATTGATTTATTACTCCAGCGCCATTTATGAATAGACTATAGAATGGCTTGATAATTTTGCATAAAATGTTGTTTGGTGAATCAATTGATCCGAATCGTTACGTATCGGGGAAAAGCAATTAACAAAAGCGGGGAAAAGCAATTAATCAAAGCGGGGAAAAGCAATTAAAACGCGCGGACAATAATTATTCATGAGCGGGGAGCCGGCGGGTTTTTCCTGTACGATATTTGGAACATAAACCGCGGAAATAATCCTCTTTGCGGTGTAATTAGAGATGCGAAATTGTATCAAATGTATCCGAATATGCAGATATTTTTAGCGATTATTATAGTATAATAAGGGTGTGTATTTTTATTAATTTTTGAGGATAAAAAAACTGAAGCGCCGTCTATGAAATTTAGCATAAAGTCTGGTATAAATGGACACCAGAGGTGTTTATAAGATTTTAGTGATTTCAGTGATCTTGCAAATGAGGTGGATAAAATCTGTGGTGATTTTTCACTCAATATGGTGCAAACTTTCTACAATTATCTTAATTTCGGAAGCTGGAGGTCTCTCGGTAAGTCCATTTTACCCTCGCTCTACTAATTATTTTTATTTAAATCGCCCTAAAAACGAGATTAAATTAACCAAAAAAAATAGTAGTAATATTCCAACAATAAATCCCATTTCAAAACTATACAGTGCGTCTATAAAGTAACGCATACATAGTAGTAACAGCTCGATTTTTGATTTTAATTTGCTATTTTTTTAAACAACGATCTATCATACAGGGTGAATAACATTTGAATCATGATGTCACCACCATTTTTTTTCAATTTTCGGATTTTCGGATTTTCCCTTGGATTTGATTCCAAAAATGTGTCACAAATTAATTCAATTTGGTACAGGGTGGACAAAAACACAAGAGTTTTTTTTCTTAGTTATGTAACTAATTAAGGGTTATTAGTTATGACATGTAGCCAGAGTTGATTTTTGCATACCTATGAAATTCATGACCCTTGTTTTGTAAACAAGCAGCGCTAATTTCAATCCCATTTATCTTCAAAATGGTGCATTTGAGCGACTCAAAAGAGTTATACCTATTTTAAAGCTAAAGTGTTGTAGTTTTTGTAAATTGATCCCTTTTGATCAAATTCTTGCGCACAAAAAAGTTATGGCTGTTCAAAGATAAAAATGTACCGGAGTGGATTAAGCGCAAAACTGATAAGATATTCTTAATTGGACACCTCTAAAACCCCCACATGTCAAATTTGACAAAGATACCTGATTTTGAATTGGATCTTTGAAAAGCAACTTATTTGGACCATGATAAACTTATCTAAATTATCATATTTTGATCCAAAGAACCTACCCTTAGCTTATACAGATCTCTGCAAGTTTGCCCGGAACATGGTACATGGGTGCGACAAAGACAAATGCCATTAGAGTCATATAAAGGAAAAAGAAAGACTTATAATTTAACTCCCACTCCTCAGTTTCCCCTTAGTGAATTTTGATTGGTCTGTCTAATGTGACATTAGACGTCACATCCAATTAGAATTATTTGCGCGGTATTAGGGGAGATAAATGTAGGCTGTCCAGATTGATTGCAATTTGCTCACTCTAACCACTGTTATTTTAATAATCCTCGTTTAACTCGTTGAATTGACTATGTTCCGAGTAAATTGCAGCAATCTGTATATAGCTTATATTCATTACGGTACACCCTGTATAATTCGCCTATTTATGCGCGCAAATAGTTCCTCTAATGCGACGTTGCCACGTGGTGTCGTTTGTACGGGAAACCGGCGACAAACGAGCCGCTACCGCAGGAAAAATCGAACGGCGAACGAGTATATTTCGAACGCGATATGCCGCGGAATAGTCTCGTTGCGGCAGCGAAGTGGCGAAGAACGTCGACAAACCGTTCTCCACACGTGATCCTCGCGCGTCCAATCAACAGATCGCCAGCCGCGATTTCTCGGTACACCGTTCGGTCATCGTTTCTTAAAATAATCCGGAGGCAGCGAGGAAACGTTTTTGTTTCATTTCGCGTGTCGTCGCGCGACTGGCGTTATATCGAATTTCAAGGATTATTTTTAGTGAAAGTTCCTCGTCCGATTTTTCCGAAAAATCAAACGCATAAATAAGTAGTGTTTTCTGTGTGTCGTCGTTGCGGCGAGTGATGACCTTGATTGCTATCTGTTATCGGAATTTGTTGATTGAAAGGTACGGCATGTTTTGCACAATCTCCATGTTAACTGGGATTTATATATCTCTCTAATAAGTTCATCTCAATCTCAGCTCATAAGGTTACTAAAATTGAGTCGTTTTTTTTTTATCAAGGACCGTCGAGAACTTCCACTAGAAATATAATTTAGTAATGGATTACCACGATTTAGGTGTGTAAATAATTACGGTTTTTTTTTGTTGTTGGAAAGCATGCTTTGCTGTTGTGTAGCGAAACCTTCTATTGGCTACTCGATGTGGATTTTTTTCGTTGTTTTTGGATTTTTTGCTATCTATCCAGCTAACACGTTTTCTATTTATATCGGTGAATGAACTAAAATATTTGCCAAATTATTTCTACCACCTATTACTGTAGATTTACATTTATTTACTCGCCTATCTCTGTTTAATTTTAGTAAGTGTTCGGGGTTTTTTGTCGTTGTTGTAGCTTTGTATTTCTTGTGCATGCTCATTCGAATTCGCATATTATCACCTTTTTAATCCGATATTAGTCTTCGATTCCTTGACAGTACTAGTGATAACTGGAAATGAGTATTCGAACTACCTGAAAATAAAAAGCCTACTAGTTAAAACTGGAAAATTTATGAGCAACAATAGGCAATAAAGTGCTAGATATCTAACTTCGATTATTTGCATAATTCAGGTGTAATTTAAAAGTTAAAAATAAACGCAATTAGATATTAAGGTAGGTGAGTGTGCATTAGCATAAACGCACGAGAATTTATTTATTCTTACCACGATTGTATGCTGCCCGCTTTTTGTTTATTCAAGTTTGTAATAAATATACTCGTTTTATAACTTTTTGCTCATTTCGCTGTGAAAATCGGGTTTAAAGTTAGTAATATTTGCAATTTTTGACATGTTTAAATTTTAACCGTAAAACTGACAGACGTCAAATTTGACACTTCTCTTCTTTTTTTATATAAGTGAAAAGCCCTAAAAGTAATTGTCCGCCAAAAAAAGAAGAATTTAAAAAAATTGCTTGTTTCATAACATTTTACTCATAATTGTAAAAATCGGCTTCAAAGTTATTAATATTTGCAATTTTTTGCATTTTCTTGAATATTTGAAATCGTCTACTGTCAAAATTGACACATCTTTTCTTTTTTAAATATTATCAAATTGCCAAACAGTATTTGTAAAAAAAGAAGAATTTTCAAAATATTGTTTGTTTTTATTGATTTTTGAATTGCAAACATACAGAGAGACAATAAAACTATAAGAAATACGTAAAAAATCTCATCTTTAACGAAATACTATACGAGAAGTAAGTACAATTTTATCACACACTATTTTTTTATTAATTGGTAGATAATTAATAAATAAATCGGCGACATTTTTACGTAAGCTTTTGAAAATAAACTTGCCGTTAACAGATGCGTTTTAAAATAACGCTAGCTGTATATCCCGAAGTCGAAGTTAGCTTTATTTATAGCTGCAGTTTTGTACTTACACTGTAAATATTTATCGGTGCGAATTTAACGAGTACATTTTCTACTCGACGTGTTTAATCTATACGCATCCTCGTTCTAATTCCCCAAAAATTAATTATGTACAATCAATTTTAAAACCTAGTTATAATTCGTATAATTTGCTGAAATATTTCCTTAATATGTTATTTCCTGAATATATGCTTGTTTTTATACAATTTTTCTATACAGGGCGTTTTCTTGAATCGTTCTATAGTCTATTCATAAATGAGGCAGAGTAATAAATCAATCAATTGGACGAATTCCAACTTACACAGAAGCTACACAGAAATTCAAAAAAATTAATGTTCACTAATATTTTAATATTACTTGGATGGTTCACCCTTTATTGGTTTTACAAGGATCAGTATAAGAATAGACTATAATAAAATCTTGTTCACATAGGTTCATAAAGGGGAATTACATTTTGTATATTTTGAGTTAGGGGTTGTAGAAAAAGAATCAATATTCAGGTCTCTAGGACGTAAATGATCCTACTTTTGCATATGATTTATTTCCTTTGAATTTATTACACTTGATAAATAGAATCTCTTCTTGAATCGTTCCAACAAAATCTTGTGCACATGGATTCATAAAGGGGAATCACATGATTTAATTTTTGTTCTTTTTTATTTTGATTTGATTTTGTGTGATTTATTTTGATAAATTTTGGGTTTTTGTAAATGTTGAGTTAGGGGTTGAAGAAAAAGAACAAATATCCAGGTTTTTAGCATTATCTAAGATACAATTTTAGTCCTCTTGCGTACAATCTAATATTAATTGCTGATACACTTAAATACACGTATGTATGTCCAAAAGTTTGGAATATTGAAGTTTGAAATAATATGTAAATACCTACCCTAAATTGATTCGAAAACGAACCAAATGTTTTCATCATTTTCATTTAAAAATGTTCCAGAATAAATATCAACAACAGTTTTTAAACCTCTGTAGGCGTATACTATTTGTACTTATTCCAAACTTTTGGACATGAGTGTAAATAGGCATGTTTTCTGCATTACTTAATTTTCTGCAAAGATTAGTATTTTTATTTGACCTAAGTACACATAGAGTGTGTCCACTTAAGTTCGCACCATAGGTAAGGGACACTATTTTATTGGTTATATTACGAAAAAAAGTTATTCTTCTGCAAGTTTTGCATGGTCCAAAACCTAAAATGCAATCATCAGATATCAAAATTTAGAAGTCGTATACGAGGTTTGTCAAAAAAATGTAATTTTTGCCCAAGAGTAAGGTACCTTTATTTTGGAAAATATAAAAAATTATTATAAAGTAAAAATGTTTAGAATTAAAAATAACTTTCATGCAATATTGTTTATGTATAAAAATATTTTTTTTTTACATTTTCTCTGTGAAAGCTTTGGAAAGTGAAATGTGAAATCCGGTACTACTTTTAAAAAATGCCGGTGCATCCTACATTAATTATGCAATAAAGTGCAAACTTAAATTTTCACCATTTTCACAGGAAAATGTCGAAAAATATATTTTATAAATAAAGAATATTGAATATTTGAAAGTTATTTTTAATTCTTAACATTTTTTCTTTATAATAATTTTCGTCAAATAATTGTAAAAAATAAAGGTACTTTACTCTTGAGCAAAAATCACAATTTTTGACAAACCTCGTATACGACTCAAAAATTTATAATATCTGATGGTTTTATTTTAGTTTTTACACAAAGCAGAACTTTTTATGAAGAATAACTTTTTTTCGTAATATTAACCATAAAAAGTTTCCCATATGGTGCGAACTTAAGTGCACACACTGTATAATGAATCGAGGAATCGCCCCCAAATAAGTAGGTACAAACGCTCATTCAATCATCCTCACACGATCTACTACTGCTCAGATACAAACCGCCATATTTTTTACAGATCCTGATATAAACGAAGACGAAACCGACGAACAGATCGAACTAAGTGATGTCAGTAAGTAAACCACAAATCTTTAATCAACAACAAAAACCTGTTCGCTCCGCCACCGCGAATTAATTGGTAAATTACCGATCTTTTAATGCGCTTCGCTTCCAGTCGAGGTGATCGAAACGGATCCAGATTTTCAAGAGCACCGCATACACCCCATAATCACCACCTCCAGCATGCTGAACGGCGGCACGATGGAGATCTCCCCGACGCTGCAGGCCTCCCCCAACCAAGCGTCGCCTTTGGCAGCCAAAAAGTGAGACCTACACACCCCCAATTCACCCCCATACAGCACATTTTGTGTTAATTTCATCTTGCAGGCAAGCCAGGGTTAGGATAGTGGAGCAGCCGGCTTCCAAGGCTCTGAGGTTCCGGTACGAATGCGAAGGCCGCTCGGCTGGGTCCATTCCGGGGGCCCGCAGCACGCCGGAGAACAAGACCTACCCCACCATAAGGGTGGAGGGTTACCAAGGCAGGGCTGTGGTCGTGGTGTCGTGCGTCACGAGGGATGAGCCTTATAAGTGAGTACGATTTTTGTTGGAAGTGTTGTTACTATTTGTTTCTTTTGATTAATGATAGATGTGTTGTTGGATTTTCGCTTTGGCTAAAAGTCGGCAAGCTTACCAGAGTAGTTTGATGTTTATTCGCATTTTAAGGAGTTGTTTGGCGTAGACTCTTGCATGAGAGTTTTTTTGATATGTGGTGTATCATACAAATCGATAAATTGGTGAATATTTAGTTCATTGAAATGTTACATTTGATGTTAAAATTGACCTTGCAAATGCAAGATTTTAGGTTAAGAAGACCTGACAAATGTTAGAGAAATTTTGTTTTTTTATGTCAAGAGTCAAGAGTTTTTTTATGTTTAAGTTTGAGGAAAAAGGGTGGTTTTTACGTTATATCGGCGAAACTATATGTCGCATTGAAAATTTGTGGAGACACTTTAGGTTGCAAATTGAATCCTCTACAAATTTAGTTATGTAACTTTTGGTCGTAGAATTGAAAATAAACAAGTTATTAACGATAATAGAGAAAATTTTGGGAAGAAATTTTCTTTTTTTCGTTATAACTTTTTTTCTGGTCATTTTACAAAAAAATCACATCAGAGCATTTTGTTAGAGGAGTTTTCAAGAAATAATTATCATTACCCATTTTTTCAAATTTGTTAATTTAAGACAGTTTTACAGTGCTGCGAAAATCACACTATTCTCCAGTACATACTCTTCAGTAAACTGGTTGTCGCAAAAAGGTTGGGACATGGCTTAACTAGAGACTTCTGAGACGAAATTAAGAGAATTTCATCCTCTAACAATCGCGCAACTAACCCCAAACAATGCAAATTGAAAATAAACAAGTTATTAACGATAATAGAGAAGAATTTGGGGACAAATTTTCTTTTTTTCGTTATAACTTTTTTTCTGGTCGTTTTACAAAAAAATCACACCAGAGTATTTTGATAGAGGAGTTTTCAAGGAATAATTATCATTATCCACTTTTTCAAATTTGTTAGAAATAAACAAGTTATTAACGATAATAGAGAAAATTTTGGGGACAAATTTTCTTATTTTCGTTATAACTTTTTTTCTGGTTGTTTTACAAAAAAATCACACCAGAGTATTTTGATAGAGGAGTTTTCAAGAAATAATTATCATTATCCACTTTTTCAAATTTGTTAAGTTATAACAGTTTTACAGCGCTGTGAAACTAATACTATTCTCCAGTACATTTAGTACTAGAACGAAAAAATGTAACATTTTAATGGACTAGAAAATTAGTGGCATTCGACGTGTTAAACAATACTATGTAGTTTTTTTTCTTCTTCACAAGGCCCCAAAATTTCCAGTCCTATTAGTGCACGATTTTTATAAATATCTAGCTACGTTCTATTTTATATTAAATCTACTAATACTTTGTTATTTTTTAATCGTTTATTTGTACGTATATAAAAACTAGAATTCATAATTAATACGTCGGAATAAGCATAATTACCTACCTATATCGAGGTATTTGTGTCCGACCTTGACAACATTTTCTGCCTATTTCTAAATCATATTTCATTCTTCTACGGTTTAATTCTATTCCGATATGTAGGATCAGTAATTATGAGGATAACAACGAGTTTTTCGGATTCTAACGCGTCGAACGCCGCGCTAATTTCACCCGCCATTACACGGCTTTATTGTTTTATTTCTAACTATTATTTTTAATTTTACAGACATCAATATTTACACACGATTATTTGAACAATTAGTTCAGCAAGGTTAAATTTATAATTTCAGTTCCACACGCGCAAATAAATTATTTTGTATTATACACCACAAAGTATATGCATTGTGTAGGCAAATGTGCACCATCACTAAGCTTTTGATTTTGTAAATTTCCTTTCTATCCATCTCGCATCCGCACGTTTTTATTATACGCAATCCCTCAGTCAAGTGAATCGTTGATTTCCAGGCCCCATCCCCATAATTTAGTGGGTAGAGAAGGCTGTAAACGGGGCGTCTGTACGCTAGAAATCCCCACTGACACGATGACTGTGCAATTTTCGAATTTAGGCATTCAGTGCATTAAGAAAAAAGACATTGAACATGCGTTAAGAATCCGCGAAGAGATCAGGGTCGATCCGTTTCGAAGTAAGTTCAACGATAACCCGCGTGTGTTCAACGAATCATTATAACTTACCCAATGTAGCTTGGCAGTTGAAAATTGCTTCAGATGCGCAAACGGGGAAGAGAGATGAACGATGTTCAAGAAAGACAGAGTCACTGATTACCTGAGAAATGTCAGATTATTACAAATCTTACGATCTGTACAATATGCGCATCAATTGAGCTCTCATTAATCTAAAATTTGCTACTGCGCATCCAACTAATAAAATATTCCAAGTGCCACGCTACAGTGGGCAGTGTATAGACAGAAAATGATCCTGGAAATATGCTAGGAATGATTACACGCGGGCTATTAAGTATATATATCTTTTATGTAATGCGCTAGACGGTCAGTAAATCAATAAAAATTTAATTACCTCGTTTTATAGTCGACGGTAATTGCGTATAATTAGCATTTCGAATTGGACCTATGCCAATTTATCTGCGGGGATTCTTCGCCATTTCTTCACCTGTAATTCGTATTCAAAACTGATCGGGTATTCCCCGTAAGTTCATTGATAATTCCCAGCACGCGTTTACTACTAATAATACGGTTTCGAATTTTCAACCTCGAGAAATCCCCCGAAAATTCCAAATGATACATATTGATTTACTGATTGTTTCATCTAAAAAAAACGCACTGTATATTCCTCACGATCCGTCCTTGATGATTGCAGGTTTGTTGTTTACAAGTGTACAATAAAAACCAGTATTCGAGAATCTTGAAAGAACTCCCAAACAAACATCTATAAGTACATACTTTGGTAGGCTTGGCGACTTTTCGTCGAAATTATTTACAAACTGTCCCGGTGTCTGTTTGTGCGCATGTCGATTAATTAACTCGTTGTGTTGTTCTGTAGGCCTCACCCCTATAAGTTGGTCTCGAAATCGAATAAAGAGTGTAGGGATGGCATCGTATCGAAACATGTGGCCCTGCTCGAGTCGGGCGTCGACGTCTCGATCAAAAAGGTCGCCGTACGACGCATCAAGTTGAGCGACATGTTGGGTTCCTTGCAACTCAGGGAATCCCAGAGGATTGCCGATCCCTTTTCCAGTAAGTCTGTGGGTCTTTCAAGATTCTTATTATGCCTACATCCCGGTGAAATCCTGATTATAAGGACACTAGCAGTGCGTTTTTTTATATCAAAACAGTATAGGCTTCATTAGGGCCTGTGTGATTAGCACTCCCGTTATGAAGAAAATGAAAATTCGTACGTTGTAATTTAGTGCTATTTTAGTGCTAAGTTAGTCATAATTTATAATTTTAGTGCTCAACTGGTTGAGCAGAAAATTGCGATTGAAAATGGCTGTGCTAAGTTTATAAAGATAGCACCCTTGCAAGTTAAATATTTGAACAAAATTTAAAAATAGTGTGTCGGAATTTAGGGCTATTTTAGCTCCTTGTAGCTCCTTCTTCTAGCTTCCTATTTTCCTATTTCTAGCTCCTATTCTAGCTCCATTAATCAGAGTTTAATTTAAGGTAAGTATTTATCATATGCCCACTAGCACAAAACTAAACTTAAGTTTTACTTGCCCAAGAAATTCTTAAATTTTAAGTACACCTAAAAATGTTTTGTCTTGCACCAACTATTTTAAAAACAAACTTAACTAAGATCGACGAGTTTCTGACAACAGTGTATTTTACTTCTTTTTTTTCTTTTTTATATTTTGTTTACAGTGATTTTGCAGGAAAAAGATTTTTATAGGTTAATTTCGATTTTTATAGGTATAGGTCGCAGTTTATTAGCATTAACTAAACTATAAACTATAATAATTGGGCAAGTGAAACCATGGAGTGTAAGGTGTAATTCTACTACTAAATTATAAAAATGGAAAAGGAGGAAAAAATGAGAAAATTCTGAGAAATGAGAAAATGAGAAAACAAAGGCTAAAGTAGGAGGAGGAGCCCCAAATTATACTTTTGCTGAGAAGCAAACGCGTTGAGAATTCAACTTTTATTTTCCTATCATATGTTCTCCTAGGAAAACCATTTTCTACAAGCTCTAGGAAGCTCCAGACCCTCATTAAATAATTCCATTACATTGGCAAAAACAAAAGCAATATAATAAAAATTAGGTTAAGTTTCTTAAGAAGAACTTAAGGAGTCAAAAAGGGCTTCTTAAATTTAAGAATCTTAAATTCAACTTAAGTCATCATTTTACAGCGGTGCAAGCCATATATGTTACTTATGTTAAAGATGTAACTTAAGATTTCCTTAACTTGTTGGTGCAAATGGCCATTAATGAAAGCGTATCTATTAGAGACATTAAAAAACAGAAGAATTTAGAGAAAGTGCATTTAAACATAGAGAGAGGGAAACGATTTTGATCTCTAAATTTTCTTTGATTTGAGTGTTTCTTAAATAGTCCAAGTTGGATTTTACTCCTCAATCCTTAGCTCAAAAATTACTTTTTTACCATTTTTTATAGTCCAATCATCAAGAGTAAAATATCATTAGAAATACAGATAGAGAAATGATTTTGGTCACTAAAAGAAGCACTAAAATGAAAAAAGAATTAGAGGCCAAAATCATTTATCTATCTGCATACTCTATAGAGAGATTTTACTCTTGAGTTATTTTTTGAGCTAAGGATTGAGCACTAAAATTCGACCTAGGCTATTTTAGAAGCACTAAAATCAAAAGAAAAATTAGAGATCAAAATCGTTTCCATCTCTCTGTTTAAATGTATTTTTTCTACATTCTTTAGTTCTTCTAATGTCTCTAATACGTTTTTATCAAATATCTTTAAGGTAAATACTTTAAATTAAATTCTGCTTAGTGCATTCTTAAGCACTATAATAGCACTAAATTCCGATAAATACTACGGACTAATAGGAGCTAGAAATAGAAGAATAGGAGCTAGAATAGGAAGCTAGAAGAAGGAGCTAAAAGGAGCTAAAATAGCCATAAATTCCGATGCACTATTTTTAAATTTTGTTCAAATATTTAAGTGTAGGGGTGCTATCTTTATAAACTTAGCACCACCATTTTCAATCGCAATTTTCTACTCAACCAATTGAGCACTAAAATTAGGAATTGGGCACTAAATTAGCACTAAATTAAACTGTAGATATAAATTTTTCTGATAGTGGGAGTTCTAAATTAAAGCAAGCTTCATTAGGTTTACGTTCATACAAGGTGAATAGTCGAACTTTAGCAAACATCGTAGACACCCTACAATCTTTGCAAAGTTAGCCAATCCACCCTGTACACATCTGCATTGTCCTGCAGCCGGTTTCAGCCACCGAAACCAGCCGACCTCCATCGATCTGAACGTCGTCAGGCTGTGCTTCCAAGTCTTCCTCGAAGGCGACACTCCCGGGAGGTTCTCGGTGGCTCTGCCGCCCGTCGTCAGCGAGCCCATCTACGACAAAAAAGCCATGTCCGATCTTACCATCATCAAGCTATCAGATTGCGTCAGCTATGTAGATGGCGGCAGGAAGGACATCATCCTCCTCTGCGAAAAGGTGAGTGCTATAGAAGCTTGAATATACAGGGTGATTCGTTAACAATGGGAAATCCGAAAACTGGAGATACTACACGTCAAATGGTGACTATTGGCACCAACATGCCTTATCCGAATGTTTATACTTTCGGAAATACAGGGTGTTGAAAGTTAAAATTTTAAATCGTTTTTTTGTCATTACTCTGAAATTATCTAAGATAGGAACTTGAAAATTTGTGCAGTTATTGTTTTTTAGGTGACGAATAAGACGCGTATTCTATTTTGAGCGTTGCTCATAGAGGGCGCCACTTACACCCGTTTCACCGACATTTACAGTTAATAAATCTTTATCCTGTATGTCTGACATGAAATTTGATCCAAAAACTGAAAGTTCAATTATTTTTACATTAATTATGTATTCTTGTTTCATTTCGATATTTCTATGCGTTTTCGAGAAAAGTCGATTAAACGATCACTATGTTTTGATAAACGAAAAATTACAAGCGAAACAAGTCAAATAGGCTCTGTCTTTTAAAAGAAAATAGTCTTCTTCGCCATAAAAACCGGTAAATATGTCAAATGAATAATTATTTTGTTTAGTTCTACTTGCATTGACAATTATCCAATCGTTATTAACATTTTTTTTTTGATAAAATTTTGAAAATTCCGCTTCACAAGGAGTTTTCAAATAATGAAATGAGAGATCTGGTTGTATTTTTGTACAAGAAAATTTTAATAGCCTTGAATTTGTGTCGCTTTTAATTTTTCGTTTATCAAAACATAGGGTAAAGTACGGATAGATTGGGATAGGTGTCCCGATCTCCAAAACCAACATTTCCAAAATCGCAACAAATTTTTTATAAACTAAATAAGAAGTGTCTGTCCATGTGTCTTAAAGGTCCGTAGGCTGTTTTGGAAAAAAGACGCATCTTGCTTGTGTGTGTGTGATTATCTCCGCAACAAACGCAAAAAATGCTTCAAACTTACAAAACCAAGTATATATTGCTACATAACTTTTGAAGTAGTAAAAAATTACACTCTATTTTTTTATATACATACATTGGTTTATTAAGTACACACCTATGTGTTAATAGTTGCACTTTTTTATTTAGTTTATTTAAATAATAAAAGGGCATCTATCCGTATCAAAAAGGATAGTTGCCCCGATTTTTGGACGGATAGATGCCCCTAAGAATATACATATACTATGATGCATTATTATGTCTTACATGAAATTTATTGGTTTTTAGTTGATATTTGTTGATTTTTTGGATATTTTTTAGTAATTACTACTTTAATGTTTTGCTATATATGATTTTAATAGTTAAAAATTAAATTTTGATATTTTTTTAACAAATACTTTAGTTTATTTATGGTTATTCACGGATTCTTAGGATTATCATCTAAAGATTATAAATCAAACATATTAAAACTATGTATTTTACATATTTTAGTCCATAGGGCATAAATTTTACACTAAGGGCATCTATCCCCCTTAGCATTTTCATGGTGGGGCATCTATCCGTACCGATAAAAAATGGTTTTGCAAAAACTCAATTTTTGCAAAATCAGTGATTGTTAGGTCAATGAAAACAAATCATAATGTTGCACAAAGGATGAAACTAGCTATACAGGGTGTTTCCGAACTTGGGGTACAATTTTTAATGATGAAGTGACAACGGGTCATCTTAACGAATTATGTGATTATTTAATCAAAACCGTCAAGAAAAATATTTATCAAAAATTAATTAAAAATGTAAAAAAAAATCTAAGAAATACCGTCCTGCATAGCGATTGCAGTCGCTCTCGACTCGCGCGGTACGATCGAACTCACCGTAAAATTAGAATCGACAAAATCACAACAAAATAATGATTGATTAATTAATATCTCATTCAAATTTATTTATTAGGGCCTTTATTTAATCCATATGGTCTCTGAATTTTTAGAATCATGGATAAATTATAAAAATAACCCGGTTTTCCAAATAATAAAAGAATAAATATTCAACTGAAAAGAAATATTAGCTCACCTATTTTGTTGTAGAAAAATGGCTTGAAATTCATAGTAATTATTCAAACTTATCACCGTCTTATTGTTAGTACACACCAACTTGTTAAACTGTGAAGAACACTAAGAACTAACTAAACTGAGAAGAACACGAAGAAGAAAGTAAACTTAAAAGAACACCTAATAATATCAAATAAATCACTAAAAAAACAGTATAAAAAAATCTATTTGACCGTGAGGTTAACAACCCTACAATACAATACGCACTAGAAGGCAATAGGCTACGTTTTTCAAAATGAGGCGCGCGGAGGGTGAAATTTGCTCGTCCTAGCATCTGTTTTTGAAACCGATCAGCTGACTATCGCGCCAGGGTTGTATTCGCTCTTTGATTTTTTTTATAATGGCTCTATTTTGTTTATAATACATTTATTAGAAAAACGAAATCTGCGAATCGGTTTCAAATTATATGAACTATCACCCCTAGAAAATTGTCTCCCAAGTTCGGAAACACCCTGTATACACAGGAATAATTATTGATAAATCAATAGATTTAAAATTATGAGGCGATTTCAAAAAGTGGGGCATCTATCCGTACTTTACCCTAGTGATCGTTCAATCGATTTATCTCGAAAATGGATAGAAATATCGAAATGAAACAAGAATACATAATTAATGTAAAAATAATTGATCTTTCAGTTTTTGGATCAAATTTCATGTCAGACATACAGGATAAAGATTTATTAATTGTAAATGTCGGTGAAACGGGTGTAAGTGGCGCCATCTATGAGCAACGCTCAAAATATAACACGCATCTTATTCGTCACCTAAAAAACCATAACTACGCAAATTTTCAAGTTCCTATCTTAGATAATTTCAGAGTAATTGCAAAAAACGATTTAAAATTTTAACTTTCAACACCCTGTATTTCCGAAAGTATAAACATTCGGATAAGGCATGTTGGTGCCAATAGTCACCATTTGACGTGTAGTATCTCCAGTATTCGGATTTCCCATTGTTAACGAATCACCCTGTATACATAGAGTTCTGTGATACATTGAGGGCTTTCTAGGTGGCGAAAGAGGACATCCAGGTGCGCTTCTTCGAGGACTCCAGCGACTGGGAGGCGTTCGCTGACATCCAGCCGGCGCAGGTGCACAAGCAGCACGCCATCTGGTTCAGAACTCCCAGGTACAAGACCATGGACGTCACCGAGCCGGTGAAGGTGTTCATCCAGCTGCGCAGGCCCACAGACGGCGCCACCAGCGACCCGCTGCCCTTCGAACTCTGGCCCCCAGGTACGCCGCCCTACTGGTCCTACCGCAGGACTATGACCAAAAAGGGCAACTACAGTTTATTTGATTCTATACTAGCCAATGATGCGAAATTAAGGTCGAAAAGAAGGGCTAGCAGTCTTGTTGATCAGAACGCGAATGATATTAATGTAGATAGCGTGGAAGCTGAGCCACCGGTGACTATAGAAGACGATATAGAGCTGCGGGAAACTAACAACAACATCGAGAAACCCGTGGAAAAAACCTACAACGAATTAATCAACCAAGTAGCGGAATTGGACGAGATATATTTAGATACTCAGACTCGTTTACTCAACCAACCTTTAACCGATATCGAAAGCCCCACCATCACTAACACCAGCATAGTCCTCAACGACTCTTTCGACGACGCCAAGACCTACTCCAGCCTACAACTGGCCTTTAAAAACCCCTTAGATATCACCATCACCCCCACAGTACCCCCTAAACCAAAATCACCTAACAACAAGCGCGAAAACGACAACGAAAAACTACCCCCTTTACCGCCCAAGCGCACCAAAAAAATCGAAACCTTCATCGGCAACCCCACCAATCTACCGAGACCCAAATCTACAGCATCACTAGCACTAGCCCAATCGCAGCAAACCCCCACCAAAAACCTACCTCCTGCTCCAAACTTCTCCACTCTCCCCAACCCCAAGAAGAAGAGGACTTTCTTCTCGAAGCTCTTCGGGCGCAGCAAGGCCAAGTCTGCTAACCCTTCGAGGGAGCCCAGCCTGTCGCCCTCCACCAGGACTGCGCAGTCGCTGCAGGTGCAGGACCTGTCCAAGAGCTGCGGCAACGTGTCTACTCACTCAGCGAGCAGTATAAGGATCCCGCTGAAGGACGATAGTCCTGAAGGAGAGGACATGGGGCTGGATTTAACTGAGGCTGAGCATTACGCTTTGTATACTGCTATAGCTCCTCATGCCACTCAGAGCGAGTTCGATGAGATGTCTTGTTATTATGCACCGGTGGAAGGGGGCAGGCTGGTGAATGCGAAGACATGATTTTTTTTTTGTGATTTGGTGTTATGTTGAATTGTTTTTCGAAGGTGGTGGTTGGGTGGTGAGATTTTCTGTTGCGGTTTTTTCATTTATTGTTTGTTGTTTTTAGAGCGAAATAAGCGAAAGAAACCGAAATATGAGAGTCCCGATCAATTTATTAGCCAAATGCCAGAGAGTAAGTGTACTTGTTTATTTAATTGGTGGTTGGGACGTTCGATTGGAAAAATTGAGCTCATTTTTTGCATACAGGGTGTCGCAAAAAGGTTGGGACATCTTAACCACAGACCCTTGGGACAAAAATAAGACGATTTAACCGAATTTACCTATATCCAAAATTGCTTAGTAAAGAAGTTATAGGGTTATGAAGTTAAGAATAAAAAAGAGATTTTTTGATATTGTGCCAGAATGACTTAACTTTTTTTCGTGAAAATTTGTACAGAATATCTCTGTTTGGTGACATATTTATGTGTAAATTTCTTTTTTTAAATTGTCCATCCCTCTCTGATTTAAGGGGGGTGGCCAACCCCTTAAAAGCCCTAATTGTTCCGCCCATGTAATTCATCTAATTTTTGAATCGAAACTAGATTTATTGGTTTATTTATAATGATTTTTTACTCTTTGTAAATTTCTATAAAACCCATACTTTTGGAGATAATCTCATTTTTGGCATCCATACGATTTTTCAAATCCACATTTTCAGCAAATTATTATAAACAAAAAATTTTTCATAACTCCTTTTTAACAGATTAAGTTATTTTCAAGAAAAATCTATTTATTAATCATTAATGGGAGGCCATATTGAACTGTTATTATAAATTATAGAAATCAAATTTTTAAAAGATAACTCTTTAAAATTTTGAATGTTATTTTTTTCTGTGTTATGTGCTAAGTGGTATGATTAATGGAGAAGACCACGACTTTTTTTTAATTTTTTTTTTCAAAACCGTGTGTTCTAAGAAGGCGCCTAATGAAATGAAATAAGGCTGCAATTAATTTTTAAAGTTTGAAAAACGTCACACAATCGTCATACACTCTGCTCCAATCAAAGCGAGAGTTTCACAGAGAATTCACATTTAGCAAGTTTGCCATGTTTCCTAATACTCCGCAAAATGTGCGTTTTTTGTATATTTATATTGCAATAAACATTTTCTGATTTATCCATTTCTTCCATTACCTAATGGATAATTCGATATATTAATATAGAAATAACATCTTCATCTGTATAAATTGTAACCGATTTTCGTGTTTAAAACACAAATAATGGTCCTGAAAAATTTATTTGGCAACATTCTTGTCAACTTCAATATTATCAGTAAAGTGTTTTGTGCCGAACTGCAATTCGTGTAATTTGTTTTGTGCATTTTTCAGAAAAATCTGACAAATGACAGTTTGATTTTTGTTCGTTTGTGTATTCTTTGTTACTGCGTTCGAAAATTCATACTATTTACTATACAACAAGACGTGAGTGGTTTATGATTGGTTGATAAGGTATGAGTTAAAACCCGAAATTTTTAAATTTCAAAATTTCATCTTTTTAATTATAACACATTTTGAGCAACTGAAAACGGTTTTGAGCTCTAATCGTATCTTTTGCCGAAATCCGCATATCTCACATCGTGGTCTTCTCCATTGATAGATTATTATTGAAAATAACTTATAATTTGTTAAAAAGGTGTGATGAAAAAATTTTTTTCTCAAGAATGTGCTGAAAATCTGGATTTCAAAAATCGTATGAATGTCAAAAAGAGAGATTTATCTCCAAAAATATGGGTTTTATAAAAAATTACAAAGAGTAAAAAATCATTTTAAATAAACCAATAAATCAAGTTTCGATTCAAAAATTAGATGAATTACATGGGCGGAACAATTAGGTCTTTTAAGGGGGTTGGCCACCCCTCTTAAATCAGAGAAGGATGGACAATTTAAAAAAAGAAATTTACACATAAATATGTCACGAAACAGAGATATTCTGTACAAATTTTCATGAAAAAAAGTTAAACCATTCTGGCACAATATCAAAAAAATCTCTATTTTATTCTTAACTTCAAAACCCTATAACTTCTTTACTAAGCAACTTTGGATATAGGCAAATTCAGTTAAATTGTCTTATTTTTGTCCTAGGAGTCTGTGGTTAAGCCATTTCCCAACCTTTTTGCTACACACTGTATACGGAGTGGGCAAATATCGGTGTTTTTATAGAGAATATTCTTCCTATCTTTTACATATAAATTCTCTATAAAGCAACGAAATTTGGCCACTCTGTATATACTTAATATTTCATAAACTATTTGGTGGAATTGCTTTAAATTGAGGGATGCGGTGAAACCTAATTTTGAATTTAATTCAACATATCTCTTACTGAACATTTCCCGCTTTAACTGTTACTAAATAAATTATATTACTTTTATGTATTAAATTTGCTATGTTAAGAAGGGTTTTTTGGTAGCTTATAAGGTGTATTTGTACGTTACAATTAACGGTGATTTGCGTTATTGGAACAAGAATTTGTTGAAAAATTTTTGTTACGATTTGTTGAAGTACTGCTGTTTATTTATCTGTTTTTGTTAGATCAGCCGACACAAATTTTCATTGTTTTTTCTATTCAGCTGGTAATTTTATCAATTTTCGCGAATGGTTGGTTAAAGGATTTAAACGTTTGTTATAACTGGAGAGTTTTCTACTAGATTGTTAGGTTTTGTGGAGCTTTATACCTTTGTATGTGCTTTTATATTACTGAGAAAAAAATATATACGAGTTTTCTATCGATATGTGTTTCCTTATTCGGCGATTTAACTACCAATAAATCGAAGAAAACTGCCGGTGTTCGTCTAGCCAGCTTGGGAATTCTTAATAAAAGGTACTTAACTAATACCAGAGTGTTCAGTTTGTGCATGGTTTTCGCGCCTAATATTTATTTTGCTTTGTTACCTGATTTTACACATTTTTCTTACACACGTATCACTCAAAGACAGATAAAAAAACAAACTTTTTTATTTTATTTTGCACGATTTTTCTAAACTCAACTTCTCTATTACCCACTAAACCAACTTTGATCAGTTCCAGGACCTAGTCAGTACGGGACAAACTACGCAATGATCAAACCAGAACCCAGAAGTAAGTACTTTTATCACTCACACTTTAATTTATATTAATATTTCGGTATTTCACAGCTACTCCATCCCCTTACGGAGGCTCGTTGAGTCCTTACAACAACCCATTTGAGCCGAGCCCCAATTACACCTCAAATATACTATCTCCACCCACTCAGGTAAATAAAATTAGAGCATTTGTAGCTCCTCTTTATGTACACTGTGTCCCATTTTGGTCGCGCCGGGGGGGTATCTTGGTTATTAGACTTGATAGGACATTGCGGTTTTCGCGAACCTCTACTACTTTTTTGTCAAACTTACAATGGCACAAACGGATTTTTTAAATCTCTTTCCATTTTTTGAGTTACAGGGCGATAATGAAAATTCTGACTTATTCAGCCACCCCCGTATCTCGTTTGCTATTGAAGATATTTTAAATGTGTAAACTGATTATTATGGATAATTTTACGTAGAATTCAGTGACGTCCTTAGTTTTTTTATGGGGGTTACCATTTCTGAAATATGACACCAACTTGTAATTTTTTTAATGGAACACCCTGTATTTTTATTAGCCATTAAATTTGTCATTTTTTTTCTCTTTTTAATGATATGGCGCATTCTATATTTTGAATTTCATTAGAACGCTCAAAAAATGGAATAACTATTTTATTCGAAAAATGGTTAGGGGGCTAGAAAACCCAAAATAAAATACTTTTAGAACAAAAATAGTTGTTGAGAATATTAAATAAAACATTTCTACGATTTTTTTGTTTTTCCGCATAGCCCCCTAACCATTTTTATAATAAAATAGTTTTTCTCTTTTTTGAGCGTTTTAAGAAAATTCAAAATATATGATGCGCCATATCATTAAAAAGAGAAAAAAATTACAAATTTACTAGGCAATAAAAATACAGGGTGTCCCATTAAAAAAATTACAGTTTGGTGTCATATTTCAGAAATGGTAACCCCCATAAAAAAACTAAGAACGTCACTGAATTCTACTTAAAATTATCTATAATAATCAGTTTACACATTTAAAATATCTTCAATAGCAAACGAGATACGAGGGTGGCTGAATAAGTCAGAATTTTCATTATCGCCCTGTAACTCAAAAATGAAAAGAGATTTAAAAAATCTGTTTGTGCCATTGTAAGTTTGACAAAAAAGTAGTACAGGTTCGCGAAACCCGCAATGTCCTATCAAGTCTAATAACCGAGATACCCCCCAGTCGCGACCAAAATGGGACACAGTGTACATAAAGCAGCTTTATACTCGTAACTCTATTGTTGATTTCTCAGCTCACAATGGAGCCCCTGCCCTCGATGGGAATGTGGAACATCCCGAGCACCAGCGACATCATCCCAGGGCAAATAGACGTCCAGAATTTGGACAGCGGCGAGATAGTTCGACAGCTGTCCACCATCAACTCCCAGAACCCGCTGCCCAACTTGGACATCTCCCTATCGGACATCGGCTCGGCGGATCAGAATCTCTCCGACTCGTTCACAAAGTTCGTGAACATTCGCCTCAACGAAATGTGCGGCAACGACAATGAGTGATGATTTTAATTCGAGCCTCAGAAATGGATGGATCTCTTGTTGACGAAGCCCCGTTACGTTCGAGAACGGGCGCGAGTGTAAAATGATTTTTTTTTATTTTAATTTTTTATTATTGAAAATTCGAGAACATTTCTCTGTAACTGAAATATAAATACATCACAAAATATATTTTTATATAAACATTTATAAAAGTTAATCATTTTCAATGATATAAAACAAAGTGATAAACTTATAATACGTTATTTTATAAATATAAGTGTACGTTATTTTAAATAAAATAATTGTTTTTTAATATCCTAGGGATTTGTATATGATAATTATAAATGCAATATTTTTTTATTAATTAATAGTTAATAAATGTTTTTATGAGATTACAACATCGAGTAAATTTATTTAATGCAATTTGTAACTTTGAATTTGCGACATACCCTTACCGATAGGTATAAACTTCTTAGCTACGCACGTCTCATTAAGTGGCCTCGTTCTGTTTTTACACAAGTGCAAATTACATATACCTATGGCGTTGTTAAATTCGTAAAATAAATTATTGTTCCCTCCGTTTGGACCAATTAAAACATCACAGTTCAAATTCCTGTTCCTAATATCATCTAAGCAACATTCAACGTACTCGGAATGCTCCGTGTAATACTTACTTATATCGAAATGCTTCAATTTGAGCTTCTGAGCTAATATACCTGTTATGTACGTATCATCTATCCAAAAATACTTAGTGCTCTGGCTCAATTTGTGCAGTTTCTCAGCAGTCTTGGGATTTGTCACGTAAAACCATCCGGATACAAAAGTAGGGTATGCAGCCAGTGAATACTCCTTTTTTGTAACATACCATTTGTTAGCCGGTTCCCTAATAGCAACCATGTTTCTTAAGACATACCCTGTGTGAATTCAACGCTATAATAATCAAATGCTACTAGTTTTAGTATTTACGAACCTGCGATGAATGAACGATCGTTTAGAACTTTCAACGAATCGAGTAACATGGGTACTTTTTCCATATTCACAACGACATCATCGTCCATTTTAACAACGAATTCAGCGTCTAAGCAATTATCTGCGGCCCATTTTAGTCCCATTAAATGCTTGTACGTTAGATTTCGGTAAGCTTCGATAAAATTCCCTTGTACGATGTCACCGAATCTTTTACTCTCGTTTTCTACTGAAATTTGCTTGGTGTATTTATCAGTAGGGGCTAGCCCCAGTAAAAACACCCTTCTGAATTGCAATTGGAGTAACTCTTCATCAGAAAATGCCCTACGCATGGCACTTCTCGTTTCGACGTTACCGAAGTAAGAGGTAACGATGAATAAAGCTTTAATACTGGAATGGTTTCGGCATTTCGATGCTTTTAGAGTGTAGTGGAAATCCTTTATATCGAAAAAATGCACGTATTTGGCGTGTTTACCGTTTGTATTTAACTCCAATACATCAATGAAAGCATCTTTGTTGTTGTTGTTGTTGTTGTTGTTCGTTAGGTAAATAACTAATAGGATAATGAATACGGTAATCGTAGCTGCTGTGATTTTGTATCTTTGTAAGTACATTATTCTAGTTCTTGTTTAACCCATAATTACATTTGTTTGTTGAATATTTTATTTATTCACTTCATATTTATAAAAAAAATTGTCACATAACCTCAAATAATCTACTTTTTTAATCGCAATTAGCTGTCAATTGTCACTTAGTAGTCATTCGAACAAAATTTCGTCCTCCTACTACGAGACTATTTAGTTACGTAACCTTAAAATTTTGACAATCAGATATAATTTTAACCTTTATTTATTTTATACTAAAATGGGACGAAATATTTTAAAAAGTAGCCTAGAAAACGCCTCTTTCACCATCATTTTCCAGGTACACATTTTCATTTTCCTACAAATTGAAATACCACATACTAATTTTAACTTTACAGATTTTGTTCAGGTGCATAACATTCATATTAAATGCTTACATTATACGCACAGTAGGCCAAGAAGTCCTCGGTATTATGAACGTAAGGCTACTTCTTTTAGAATCCACAATACTATTTCTGTCCAAAGAGCCTTTATTGAAGGCCTGTCTGACCAACACGAGTGCCAGAAATTGGGCACAAGTGATCAACTTAATTTGGTTATCGTAAGTAATTAATTTACACTTTACAGAATTTACAGCGTTTTGTTTCAGTGTACCTTTGTCTAGTTTAATTAACATTTCGTTTGTGTATGTGTGGATAAACGTTTTAACTCCTACGGAAGATAAATATTTAACGCAGTATAAGTTCGGTTGTTACGCTGTTGCCTTTTCCTGTTTAGTCGAACAGCTCACGCAAGTTACTGTTCTCATAGCCCAGAATTTTTGTTTTGTTAGATTAAAAGTGAGTAACGTGAAATTGTAATTTTGTTAATAATATATTACTATTTTTTAGGTGGTTATAGATACAATTTACGTAGTTAGTCGTACTGCTATATTTGTGTATTATGTAGAATACGATAGAGATAGGCCAATAAATGCATTTTCAAACGCTCAAATAGCCTCTTCTGTTATATTAAGTTTGTCGTATTATGCATTTTTTTATTGGTATATACGTAAATTAAATAATATACGAGTCCTCGAAAAAAAGGAAACCCAAAACACCAAAATAAAAAGCATTTTCTCCGATATGGGAGATTTTCCTTTGACTTCATTTTGGCAACTATTTCCATGCGTTATGCCTAATAAGGTACTTTATAAAATATCTAATCGAACAATTACTAACGAACATCTTTCAGGAGAACATTTTAGATACCAAATTGTGCTTATTAACAGTCAGTTTTATTAAACAGTCTGTAGTTAAACAAATTTTAACAGAAGGTGAACGATACGTAATGACCATTTCACCTGTACTGACATTCAGCCAACAGTCCATGTACGATATTGTGAATAATTTAGGAAGCCTTGCGGCTAGGTAAGATTCTTATCAGTAAATTCATCAATAAAACAAATACATTTTAGATTCATCTTCCGTCCAATCGAAGAATCAGCTTACTTCTATTTTACGCAGATGATAAAGAGAGACGAGCCGTTAGATAAACAGGAAAAAGTATTACCACAACAAGCATAAATATCCCTATACAGGGTGTCCTTTAAAATGTGTCCCAAAATTCTCAGGCACATTCCTTAACCAAAATAATGAAAAAAAATTTCTAAAGTGCCCCCTAACCGAGCAACAGCCTCTTGAAGTCAACTTTTTTTTTAAATTTTTTCAATTTTCTTAAAAATGGAAGCAGAAAAAAGGACCAAATTTTAGCTGTTAAATTTGATTAATGAAACGGACTTTTTGACCCCTTCAAAAATAAATTTGTTTACCAGTGGCGAACTTGGGAACTTTTTGAAAATTTTGATTACTCATAACTTTTTTGTGTTTTCGATAATGACTTTTTTATATTATTTTTTGCATTCTACATAAAAAACTACTTCAAAAAGGAATAGATGTTTGATCTCGATTGGAGCAGGCGTTTCCGAGAAAACACCATCTAAAGACATTCGTGCTGTTTAGATTAATTTTTAATTACCTCAGTATCATGACAAAAAAAGAGAAATTTTATGTGATGAATCCAGTGAACAAAAAGTACTTTTTTAGCTCTCTAAATAATTCAGCTATAAATAAAGGTTTGGCAAAAATTTAACCCCAGATCTAAATCCAATGGATTTTTTTGTCTTCGTTATTTTTTCAAAAGTTCGCCACTGGTAAACACATTTATTTTTGAAGGGGTCAAAAAGTCCGTTTTATTCATCAAATTTAACAGCTCAAATTTGGTCCTTTTTTCTGTTTCCATTTTTAAGAAAATTAAAAAAATTAAAAAAAAAACGTTGACTTCAAAAGGCTGTTGCTCGGTTAGAGAGCACTTTATAGGACATTGGTCCATAAGAAATTTTTCTCATTATTTTGGTTAAGGAATGTGCCTGAGAATTTTGGGACACATTTTAAAGGACACCCTGTATTATATTCATTTTTACAGCAAAGAATCGCCGAATCTGCGGAAGTTTTAAGTCAATTGTGCAAAGTTGTAGTAACTATCGGTTTACTGGTAGTTACATTTGGGCAAGCTTATAGTTATTCGTTTTTGTATTTATATGGAGGTATAAAGCTCGTGGAGAGCCATTTGCCAGTTATATTGCTCAGATTCCACAGTTTCGCCATAGTTTTATTAGCTGTAAACGGTGTTACAGAGGGTTACGTCTTTGCTACTATGAACAATCGACAATTAGATAGGTAATTAATATGATTATATTATCAATTGGATTATAACTTTGTACTTTTGCAGATACAATTACTTGATGGTGATATTTTCCGTATCGTTTCTGCTTATTTCTTATGTGTTTACGTACGTTTTTGGTCCTGTGGGATTTATTCTAGCAAATTCTATTAATATGATTGCCAGGATTGTTCACAGGTAATTATCAGGTATATCTATTATAATTTTAATAACTGTATAAATATTTTAGTTTGAATTATATAACGAAGCAATATCGGCATGTTGAGTACAAGCCATTAAACGGGTTAAATCCTGGCTATAAATTCATAGTAGCTCTTGTAATATCAGGAATATTTACAAAACTATCAGAGGTAAGTAATTATATGAGATATTAACTGTTTTACATATTGCTCTTTTAGATGTTTTTATTAAATAAATCAATAATTCTTCATATTGGCATAGGAGGAATATTTTTCCTTTCAACGATTATCGTATGGGCCTTCGATAATTTACAATTGCTGAAACTAGGATATAACAAATATAAAAGAAAAACTTCACTTAAAGAAGACTAGTCTGAGAATTGTGATATATACACATATAAAAAATAGAAATGTTATATTATTAAACGTTGTTACCTACAATCTTGTTTAACTAGGATTGTAAGTTTTTAAATATAGCCCCGGTTACGTTGCCTAGATTTTGAATGGTACACGAATGAGTGTCGTTTTCGAACTGTATAACGGGAGGTTTGCTGTTCGGTTCGAGCTTCGAGGCCTCCTTTGCAATGGCACAAACTACGCCTGTACTGTTGGTGTTAATTGGGCCTTTCACTATAAAACATTAGGCCCTCATATTAGTAACTAATTAAATATTAAATTAAAAGAATGTACTTACTTCCTAAACAAAGTCCATGTTGATTTCCAAAAACGCATCCGTACACTCCAGGAGTGGTTAATCTGAAATTAGATGATATAATTTGGAAATGTGGCAAAAATAATAGGTACAAACTTACAATTCATCCATTAAATGTTCTAAGTTTTTCTCCATTTTCAATTATTTCTAAATGAAAATTTCCACCTCAATAATACTGCATTTGTTTGTTTTGATTTATTTGACATTGACATACCGTTGACGTTAAATTTAATCTTCTTTTTTTATTGACACTACTTCTTAAGCTATTCAGCCCATGTTTGTAGAGAGCACGTAAAAACTTACCTAACAAGATAAGTATTTCTAATTAAATATTTAGTATGTAATATTAAAACAGTTAAAAAGATAAGGCCATTATTGTAAAAAAAAATATTTTGTTACTATAACACATACATTAAATCGTAAGTAAGTACTATGTACAATTTCAAATCGATCCTAAAGCAGAGAACACCATTCGTTATGAATTCAATAAATATGTACCTTCTAAAATGAAAATATTTAATACCGTTCGTATTTCATCTAGCTTAAAACTAAATTTGCGCTCCAAAAATGAGATAAAACAAGGTAAACATGAATACTAAATAAGTCCCCTTTTCTTCTTGTAATCCTGCAGATTGAGGCTCCTCTTCGGAGCCAAATCCTTCGTTACCGCTTTGGGAACGACGTTAACTGGGGTTGCTAAAAAACAATATAACACGTTAATAACTCAAACTAATAATCGAAGACATAACTAACCTGCTAAAGGAACTTCTAGATCAATTTTAATATCGAAATCGTGGGCAGAAAACAGATCATCTTGTGTCACCTGCAACGGTAGGGAAACTTTCTTCGTTTCTTTTTCTACAGGCGCAGCTTCGGGTATCTTTTCCTCATCATTTACTTTAGCCTGTTCTGCCTCTTTCATTTCTCTGGCCTCTTTCTCACCAGACTTGAAGTTCATCCGAGGTTTGGTTGATCTTCTTGTAAAAGGATCTTCAATCTACAAAATTATATCAATTTTGAAACTGTCGTGTAAAAAAATAACTTGTTTGTACTGACCTTTTTGCCCTTATTAGCTCTAAGTTCGGCCATTATAGCCTTTTCGGCCTCTTCCACGTTCTTCTTTCGGTTCCTATCGTTAATATAAGAAATACTAGATATAGTGGAGGTGCGTAATTTATCTAGTTCTGACGCTCTTTCTTCCAAATCGGCCAATTTCTGAGCCAATTCCTTCGCCAAATCTTCATCACCTCTACTCATAGCAGTATCCCTTTCTTTCATCAACTGTGTCTTTTTCATCGCGTAGTTATAGGGGCTCGACTTGAAGCGAGATTTTTCTTGAATCTGCACAAATGATTACAATTAGGCTAAGTATTTTAAGTGGTTATCAACTTACTATTCTTTCTACATCCTGTTCGTTGAATTCATAACTCAACGCCTCCTTGATATCGGCTTGCTTTTGCTCGATCTTATGTTTCGAAGGCATTTCGTGGTTGGCAGCTGCGCAAGCTTCGATCCATTTCAAATACTCCCCATCGGTGAATTCCTGATTCGATATAAACTCTAATCTAAACACCCTCTCCTGGAGTCCGTGTCTAACTTTCAAACCCTTAAAATCAACAGTTTAATAATCGAACATATCGCTTATCGAACTTATTCGCTAACTTTATTAGTTTTGGTGTTGCCTAAGTTGTATATTTTAGCCGTTTCGTACACTCCTATAACTTCGGCTGCTCGATACACGGGGGCGTTGTTGTGCTGGCCGATTCCCACTCTCACGAAACAACCTACGGCTATTCTCTCGAAGAACGGCATGTGGACGAATCTAATTAAAACACATACCAAAGTCAAAAACACCCCTCTTTAACATCCAAATAATTCGTGTACCTCTCGAGCTTGTGCCTAGAGAGCCTGATGAGATTTAGATCTTGCCTAGAAGGTACATAAGCTGGCTTCTTCTGATCCTCTTCATTGTCACTGGAACTCGAGCTCGACGATGATCGAGACCCCGAATCGGATCCCGACCTCGAACGAGACCTTGATCGAATGGAGGCTGATAGGGATTGTCTTTGAGCGGCAGTGGGTTTAGTCGTTGCTTTAAAAAATTATTATTATTATACAAATTATTGAGTTGATTACTGTAAACTTACTATCATCGTCCGAGTCATCGGAATAAATATCAGAAGCTTTGAGTTTCATTTCGTTCTTCTTCGACATGATCTTCTCCTCCTCCTCCTTCTTCTTCTGCTCCTCCCTCTTCTTGCGCTCCTCCTCGGCCTCCTCTCGTTTTTGTTTGCCTTCCCGGCGGGCTTTGAGCTCCGCCATGGCGTTCACCCTTTTGTTGTCAGTCTTTCCTCTGTTCTCTTCGATGTTCTTCTTCCTCTCTTTGCTCCTTTCCTTGTGATCGATCGAGCTGAAGTCGTTCTGTAATTTACTCACGAACTCCTTGTCCCTGTCTCTATCCCTCGGCTTCGATGATTTGTCTTTGGCACGTTCGGCTTTCTTGGCTTGCCTCAGTTTCTTCTCTATCTCGAACCTGAAAATACGAGTTTTATGAAAAGGGGAGACTTTTACATTAGGGTGATTCAGTTACCTGGTTTTCATGAGTTCCCTTTGCTCGATTCTCTTGAATATTTCGGTTTCTCTTTCTTTTTCGGTGAGAGCTGCTAGCCTGGCTCTATCTTCTTCATCGCCCATTAATTGATCATCATAGCCATCGTTGAATTCTTCTTCTGAGCTAGATGAATCGGATACTTCACCTTCTTCGGGTTCTGATTTCTCGCCTTCATCTTGCTTTTTTATCACTTCGGGTTCATTATTTACGACAGCTGGGTCTGGTTTGGGCCTTTTCTTCGAGTTACTAGCAGAACCGTCGGAATCTGAGTTAGATTCTGACGGTTTGTGCCCTGGGGATTTTTTCTTTTTATTCCTCTGCTTGGCTAAATTTAAGAATTCCTGAAACACAAATGCGTCTTTCAAAACAACATCCTTGAGCAGCGGTTTAATTGCGTCTCGATAAATCGCAGCCAAGCGAAGATATTCCGAAAATTCGAAATGTTTAGGGCTTAGGTTAGGATAAATTGCTTTCTTTCTTACCGAATCCAAGTCGCTGTCGGAATCGTTGCTCGAATCGCTGTCCAATAACACCGTGTTCTTCCGTTTCACCATTTTAAAACTTATTGCTTATTAGTTATACTATTAAAACTACGCTATTATCATGTTTTTGAGCGAGGGTCTTTAATTTATCTAACAACTCCACTGTCTTTTACACATACAGCGTCATGGAACTTCAAACTTCATTTATCATTAACGCCAATGTCATTTGTCACAGGTACATTTATTGACGCATATGTCAGCGTTGCCAGACCTGCGTAATAGAATTTATTAAAATGCACTAGATTGTTAATTAAAAAATATATAAAATAATATTTAGAGAATACAATCTAAGCGCAATTACGACGAGTTTATGAAAATGTATTTTCGTGCAAAAATAGCTCTGTTTACATGAGGGATCCAAGCCGACTTCAAGTCGATCCAAGGTCGACTCTCTGTATAAACACGGATCGAGTTATGACGAAGAAAAAAGATACCGGATCGAGTTAGCTCGACGAAGAAAAAGATATCTCGAATCAATCTCGAGTCGATTCCTGATACCTTCATGTAAACGCGGTAATTGAATTGTAGTAGCTTTGGCAACGTTGATAAAATTATCGATAATAGTAAGCAATGGTGCCAACATGAAACCAAAACAAAGTGAATAATCACTAGCAAACGAAGCCAGTTAACCTCAAAAGTATTTCATAAACTTGAAACGTCAACATCCTCAAAAAAGAAATTTATTAGTCATCCGACACTCATAGACATTCGTCGGCAAAATTCGGTATTTTTAACTGAAATAATCGTATAAAAATAGACCACAGTGTTTCTAGGAGTTAGAAATTTAGTAGCCAGAAATCAAATACATTGTACGGCAGATACGAAGATGAGCGTACTGGGCTACAGCGATATCATAAACGGCCCGTTGGCCCAATATCTGCAAATATCCGCCCAAATCGGAGGGGACGTATCGCAGCACTCCGCTCTTGTAAGGGACGCTTTCACCGCCCAATTCAAGTTCATCCAGCTGGCCAGCGAGGCCTCCAAACCGTCCAACAGCGACCTGATGAACCTGCTGGGCCCCACCAGCGAGAAAATCCAGCAGATCCAGGACTACAGGGAGAAGCACCGCACCTCGCAGTACTTCAACCACCTCTCGGCCATCAGCGAGAGCATCCCCGCCCTGGGATGGGTCACCGTCTCTCCGGCGCCCTCTCCGTACGTAAAGGAGATGAACGATGCTGGCCAGTTCTACACGAACAGGGTGCTGAAGGAGTGGAAGGAGAAAGACAAGAAGCATTTCGATTGGGCCAAGGCCTGGGTGCAGACCCTCAGCGATTTGCAGGCTTTCGTTAAACAACATCACACCACCGGTCTGGTATGGTCAGGTAAGCAGCCATGGAATATCGCAATAATATTTTGATTTAATAGATTACTTCATCGGGTTTTTTGGAAATCTACCAAGATATGCGTAATGCATCACGGGCTATTTAAATTTATTCAACATTATCCCAATATAGGTTTTATCAGTGATGTTTATTTACATTGTTGATTTAACTTGTTTATTATTCAGCCTACATTAATTTTTTTTATCTCTGTTTCGAGAGTACTTATGATATACAGGGTGTTTATTGAGTGCCGATACTTAATCTCTTAGTTTTTGAGCTACAGGGTGTTGCAGTTAATGCACTCAATAAACACCCTGTTTAAATTTATTTGCTCTTCTATACAGGGTGTTATTTAATAAGTGCGACAAACTTCAGGGGGTGATTCTGCATGAAAAAATAATGATATTTTGCTATATAAACATATGTCCGCAAATGCTTCGTTTTCGAGATACGTGTTAAAGTTTTTTCTTAAAAACGAAGATAATAAAAAAAAGATATGGTTAATTTACACATTAATTTACGTAATTTTAGATTATCAAAAAAAAGCTAATTTGATCATTTGTTTGATCATAATTTTGACAGTAGCCTACTACCGTCTAACGTCACTACCAGATAATGATAGAGGAAATGGAAAATACATGTCAAGATGTTTTATTTTTTTATTCGAAAACGGCGGCCCGTACGAAATAAACACAAGAGAGCTTTTTTGTCACAAATTGAATAAGGAATTCAATCATAATTAATTTTCAATTAAAATGCCTCAGTGGCGTACCAACATAATTTTTTTCTTTAAAAAATATTTATTACCCGAATGCGCGCCAATGATGAACATAAAATTTTTAATCTTATATCAAAAAATGCGTAATATTTACCCCTCTAAACTCACCAAATTTCTTTTGAATATCTTGTCTGGTTTCAGAGAAATAAATAAATCTTCGCTTTTTAAGAAAAAACTTTAACATCCCATATCTCGAAAACAAAGCATTTGCGCACATATGTTTATATAGCAAAATATCATTATTTTTTCATGCAGAATCACCCCCTGAAGTTTGTCGCACTTATTAAATAACACCCTGTACAGGGTGGTCCAGTTTATAATGGCATAACTTTAGGAAATGATGGATAACGTTAAAATAATGATAATTTCTCAATACTTATATAGCCGGGAAAGCTTTGTTTTCGAGATACAGGGTGTTGAAATTAAAAAAATATATGTATTATTTTGTATATGGCCAAAACGGCTGCTTGGAAAAATTTTAATTTTGGCACACAGGATAAGCTAAGGATCCTTCATAACCGGAGAAAATTGCAAATATCTCCAAAACGGTGCGTCGTTCAAAAAAACGCAAGAACACTTTTTTGTTCTAAAAAGCATGGAGCACCGAATAACATTACTGTTATTTGCAAAAAAGTCAGTGGCGTAAAGGATTTTTTTAAAAAAGGGCAATGACATACCCATATCTCCGCCACTGGTTTTTGTAATGTATCACCATATTCCCTAAATCATGAAGGATCCTTAGCTTATCCTGTGTGCCAAATTTAAATTTTTTTCCAAGCAGCCGTTTTGGCAATATTCAAAATAATACATATATTTTTTTTTAATTTCAACACCCTGTATCTCGAAAACAAAGCTTTCCCGGCTATAATAGTATTGAGAAATTATCATTATTTTAACGTTATCCATCATTTTCTAAAGTTATGCTATTATAAACTGGACCACCCTGTATATCAATCCTTTGGAACGAACCACCCTTTCCTCCGGATCCCCTTCCATCCTGTAATAATCGAACAGTAATTAATCTATTATAATATTGAGTACCGATCGTTTTCAGGAAAGGGGGCCCCGCCGAAGGGTGTGCCGCCGCCGCCCGGCTGCCCACCTCCACCGCCTGTACTGGACCTGTCTAGTATGGGGGGAGCTGGGGACGCCAGTTTGGACCGATCTGCGCTTTTTGCAGAAATCAATCGAGGCGAGAATGTCACTAAAGGATTGAAAAAAGTCACCTCCGATATGCAGACTCATAAGAACCCTACGTTGAGACAGGGACCTGCTCCGTTCAAGACCAGCTCTTCGAACTCCACCGCCGGAAGACCTGCCCCAGTATGTACTATCAATAATAAGTATTTTAAAATGCTATAAATGGTTAATATAGTAATAGAGTGTGTTTGTTGTTAGGTCGATAAGCCACCCAGTTTTGTGCGTGATGGTAAAAAATGGATGATTGAGTACCAAAAAGGCAATCAAAATCTTCTAGTGGAAAACGCTGAGATGAACAATGTGGTCTATCTGTACAAATGCGAGAATTCCACCATACAAATTCGAGGTAAAATCAATTCGATCACATTGGATTCCTGTAAAAAGACATCAGTTGTGTTCGATACTCTCGTATCATCGATGGAATTTATCAACTGCCAATCTGTACAAATGCAGGTGAGTTTCACAAATCATTGTGTAGTATATCGATAATTTGTATTAATTGTTTGTAGGTTTTGGGAAAAGTTCCTACGATTTCGATCGATAAGACTGACGGTTGCCAAATTTACTTGAGTAGCGATTCGCTGGATGTGGATATCATCAGTTCGAAGTCATCGGAAATGAATGTAATGGTGCCCAAAGGCGATGGAGATTACACGGAGTTGCCCATTCCGGAGCAGTACAGAACGAAGATTAATTCTAAAAAGACCCTTACTACCGAAATTGTCGAGAACAAAGGCTAGAATGAATGAGTATAAGTATTTTTAAGATTTACACCTAACAAATTTTATAAATTTTTTATCAGTATTTTGTTGGTTTTGCTCGACAGTGGTTTTATTGTGATTAGTTGGTCGCATTTTAATGTTAAAACGGAAGTATATTTTATAGGTAAACTTTTTTTTTTGTGCGATTAGTTTAGAATTTATCGAGATTCGCTTGGATAAAATTTGTTAGTCGTAAATTACGATATTTATTACGTTAGAACTAATTGATATTTATAATGATAACTTAAGCAATTTCATACATTTTTAATGATATACTAATATTAGTGAATATTTAAGCAACATTTAGAGTAAAAGCGGAAGATCGGTTTTGTTTTTACTGTACCAAAATAAAACTGCTCAAGTTTTAGAATACTTTACATCGCGCTTCCCATCAAGAGAGAAGAATACTTTTCATAATAACCGGAAATTATATATTTTAGTCAACACGTTTTTAAATAATTTTATATAAATTGATTTCGTGTGGATTTGAGTGTCAATATTTAATAGAATATTCATATGGGGTGTGGACTATTAAGATCAATGCGTTACTTACCTATTTTATGCCCTCGCTTATTTGTGCTCTGTATTATTATCCTGCCATACATCGTGCTTTTAATAAAATCTTAAAAAATTCGTGGTATTTTTACTTTAACGTGAATTATTTTAGGAATTAGATCGATAAATGTATAATTAATTTAATTCATTGACAAATATAAAAGTATACTATAATAAAAATAAAATAAGCGAAATATTAAAATCTACGAATATAATACAAATTTTAGTCTTTAGTAAATTGTACGAAACATCATAAAAAAATATCTGAATACAAAAAGCAAGTTTGAAATAGTGTCAATAGTGACTATTCTGTTTAGAACGTGGATAATCCAACAACAATCAATTAAAAAAAGGTTTTACGTAGAAAAAAAGTAATACATCCCGCGCATAGCAACACAGTTACACTTTACAATACAAAAAAAAAAAAACAGCATTGCTACACCGAGACCCCTTCGACTAATAATGAACATTTACTAAATTTTATAACACTCACACAGCCCTAGCGCCGAGTTTCTTCAACACCTTCAGCCCCTGCTCCTCGTACTCCTGCTTGGACAGCCAGAACGCGTCCCTGTCCTTCATCACCTCGGCCAGCACGGCCCCCCCGATGAACACCATGTCTTTCCTCCTCGGCGGATCTTCTATTCGTATCTTGAACTTGTTCAATTTCTCTATGTCGTTCTTCAGCACTCGCTCGATGTATAACTGCTTGATTTCGCGCTCTAAACGCGAAGGCAGCCCCGGGTACATAGTGGAGCCCCCCGAGAGGACGATGTGCTTGTAGAGCTCCGACCTCATGTCTATATCAGCAGCCTAAAAACAACAATTTTATGAGTTAACTCGCTACGAAGGGAGGGGTCTCGCTCGCTGCGCGAGCTCGACTTATATTGTTACTTGAATCGTGTTGAAAACTAGTTCAGCGATGCCTTGGCCTTCTACGTTGATTAAATGCGGTTGAAATAGGGCTTCGGGCGCTTCGAATCTCTCCCCGCCGACTTTGATAACGCGTCCATCAGGTAAGGTGTAGGGTTCGACAAGCACTGTAGTTTGGAGGGCTAGACGTTGTTCAGTTTCCACATCGTAGCCGATATAGCACAACTTTTCCTTCATCATTCTCACCTACAAGAGTCAATGTAATAGTAGCTGGAATAATATTTTTATTGGGCTCCTTACGGTTTCGAAATCGGCCGAATGATTGAAAGCGTACCCTCTGAGCAATAACAGTTTTATTAAGTATCTAGTGATGTCTCGTCCGGCGATGTCCAATCGCCTGGTGAGATGAGGCAGTGCGTATTCTTCGTATACGGGGCAAATGTGGGTTACCCCATCACCGGAGTCGACTACTACACCGGATAAAAGTCCCTGTAATTAACTCGATATAATTATTGTTATCATGTTTATTGAAAACAGCAAATTTACCTGAGCGTACAACGTTAAAACAGCTTGTATGGCAACATAAGCTCCAGCAAATCCGTACTTTTCGAACATCACTTGAATCATCTTCTCCCTATTTTTCGTAGGATTCATCGGCGGTTCCGTTAACAGAATCTACATAATATCCAAATTAAATAATATATAGGGTGTATCAAAATTATAGGCCATAAATTAAACCGCATATTCTGGGGCCAAAAATAGCTCGATTGAACCTAACTTACCTTAGTACAAATGAGCACCAAAAAAAAGTTACAGCCCTTTGAAGTTATACAAATTTAATATCGATTTTTTCGAATTTCTCGAGAACGTTTTAGTATTTTTTTATGAAAATGGACAGGTGGTTCTCCTATTGTAAAAGCAACTTTCTAGAAAAAAATTACGAAATCTGTGCACCCCATAAAATTTTTATGGGAGTTGTGACCCCTTCAATCTCCCCAAATTTTTGTGTACGTTACAATTAAATTATTTTTTTCACGCCATTAGTTTAATACATTATTTTGGAAGCTTTTTTGTCTCTTAGTACTTATTCGATTAGCCAGTTTTTATCGAGATATGGGCTCTACGATTATGTTTTAAAAATTCTCAGAATAGAAAAAGTAGATTATAAGTGATTTTTCAAGACAATCGGATGTTAAAAAAATATTTATTGAATCTAATTAAATATTTTATGCTTTGTAAAAATGTTTTCTCAGAAGCCAATGATTTTCCAACATATTCGATTTTCCTTGATAAAACGTTGCTATAGGTATTCAAGAAAATGGAGGCCATTTTTACAAAGCACAAAATATTTAATTAGATTCAATAAATATTTTTTAACATCCGAATGACTTGAAAATTCACTTATAATCTACTTTTTCTATTCTCAGAATTTTTGAAACATAATCGAAAAGGGCCCATATCTCGATAAAAACTGGCTAATCGAAAAAGTAATAAGAGACAAAAAAGTTTCCAAAATAATGTGTTAAACTAACGGCGTGACAAAAATAATTTAATTGTAACGTACACAAAAATTTTGGGAGGTTAAAGGGATCACAACCCCCATAAAAATTTTGTGGGGTGCACAGATTTCGTAATTTTTTTGTAGAAAGTTGCTCTTACAATAGGAGAACCACCTGTCCATTTTCATAAAAAAATACTAAAATGTTTTCGAGAAATTGGAAAAAAACGATTTTTAATTTGTATAACTTCCAAGGGCTGTAACTTTTTGTTGGTGCACATTTGTACTAAGGTAAGTTAGGTTCAATCGAGCTATTTTTGGTCCCACAATGTGTTTTAATTTATAGCCCATAATTTTGATACACCCTGTATAGTTTATGAATAACAATCTTACTTTAGTATTAGTTGTGTCTATGTTCATCTTTTTGGGGCCAAAGGTGTAGTCCCAAACGTGGCACATGTCTTCCCAGTTACGCACTACACCGTTTTCCATGGGGTAATTGACTTCCAGGAGCGATCGCAGGGCCGAGGCTTCATCTCCTACCATTAAATCCTGCACAAAAGGAAATTATTTTAATCGATTTAGATATTCGCAGGAGTTGAATAATCAGTTTACTGCATTTTTACGAACATGCTCAAATCATCTAAATGAGTCAATGAGTTAGCGAATTCTATTCTAATAAAACTGTCGTAAAAAACATCGAATTCCTCATTAGATTGTTTAAATAATAAAACATCAAAGAGTTTAACTCATAAATTTAACACACAAGCAATAATTCGTTAATAATACTCTCACTATTTAAGCTGTTAGATATTTAAAACAATTTGTTTATATTTTCGTTCGGCATGCATTCGAAGAGCCCTACTTACAGGAAGAGTACTTGCGACTCCCTGTAGCATGAAAAACGATCGCAATTATTAAAATTACACAATAAACAATGTTTTATACTCGATTCGATCGAGACAACGAACATTTCGAACGTACTATAATATAGTACAAGCCACAAACAAAACAATGATATTAACGTGTTAATAAAAAGAATATGTTAGTGTTCGATAAAAAATGAACACATTTAGAGATATTTAAACTTACATCTACGTGTAAACCCTAAAAAAATAGTGGTCAATAATCGATTACGTTTTGTAGATAATGTAGAGTAGATAATGCAAATAAGAGGCTTACCTTAACTTCAATATCACCTATTTTATTTACAGCCCGGATTATAGGCCTTCCTACCATCGATGGGAATATGTGGGCTGGGAAATTGCTACCGGCGTAGCCGCATTTAACAAACTGCAAAGCGAAAGAGGCCATTGGATCGTTTGAAAAATTTATAGATAATACGCTACTTACGCCTGTTCCATTATCACAAACAATAACATTTCTACCTTCGCTATCCATTTTAATTTATAAGAGAAAACAACTATTTAGCTAATTTATTTTATCAACATTAAAAATTAGTCAACACCACACCTCACACCACGAAACATGACATATTGTTTTGACGTTTGACACGTAGCCATCGGCGGTTTGACAAGTGGCTCGTTTGCTTAGCTAGATGAAGGCCTTACACTGAAAATATCCTAATTATTCATGCAATTATTTTTATTTAAATAAACAGAAATCAATTACTGAACGAAATATTTTATTACATATAGTATAATATTTACTAGACATATAATCTATACATATACATTAATTTTTAATACCTATAATTTGAAATATTTAAAATAAATATTAAGTAGAAAAATAATTGCTCACAGCAGTTTATTTAAAAAAAAAAACAGTAAAATACGTACAACAAATAATTTCCGAGTAACACATGAAAGCTACCTATTCACCGGTTAATGTTACTGTTAGTTATTCGGAACTTATCCGTTGATTCGTAATATAGCCCCGGAAGATCAATTGCTTGTTACATCCAAATAAATTTAACAGCAGGTGATTGATCTAAGAATTAATTAACAACTGGTTCTACTGGATTCATTCTCCACAAGTTGATGCATGTTCCTGTGAAATTTGAACGAATTAGACACATAAATGTAATCGAATAGAAGTATACCTGAATTTCATCCTTAGAGAAATAATTGTTGCATATAGGACAACTAATTTCGTCGAGTTTCTTCTTCTGCCTCTGCGAAGGGGCTATCTCAATTCCAGAATCCTTAGAATTAGTAGATGCTACGAATATAAGATGAATAAAATGTAGTAACAGATTAAATTAACATACCATTAGTTCTGAGACGTTTGTTTGGAATGTTCGAATTGCTTCTGCTCAGCCTTTTGTCGGTACTTAACGTATTCTCTGCATTTTCATTGGTAGTTTTCGGCACAGCAGCTTCCTGATTTTTCTTGCACTGGTTTCTTTTAGTTACTAGCAGCTCATCCGAGAACAAAGACGATTTACTGATTATTTCTTTGTTGCTTAGAGCCTTCGATTTCCAGCTGTTGCTACTCGAGCCAGCAGCTTCGGTTACGTTCGCTTTATCTTTATCGAGCTTCAATGGAGTTTTGTTTTTGCATTGGCGGGTTGATTTCTTCGACCATTCTTCATCCGAGTCCCCTTCACCCGACATGCTTAATCCGGTGTATTGTTTTCTAACAGTTTGTCGTCCGGACTTGCTTGTGTATATGTTTTGTTGTTGTTCGAAATCACAGTTGGGATCTGATGGTTTGTCTTCGGGATAAGCTTGGTCGCCTAGAGGTATGGGTATAGGTCGAGGCAATGGTGCCAAATTGTACGAATTTTTCGTCGATTCTCGCCTCTTTTCGGAGAGATGTGTGTGGTAATTGTATAGCATTTTAGCCTTCGATGATTGATCGGCTTTGCGAAATTTATCTGTGTTGGTTATGTTAGTGAACAGTAGGGGGCGATCTTGCGAAATTGACTTGAGGATTTCGCTTTCGTTTTCTCCGTTTTCTCTTCGTGTATCGCAGGAAGAGTTTACATTTTTGTTTTTTGTAAATTTCTTTGAGTCAATGGATACTTTTCCTAGGCTTTTGTTTAAATCTTCTGGTAAAACTGACTTCGTTTGTGTTCCTCCTTCCAGTGCCTCTCCTCCTAAAATAGGATTAATTAATGTAAATAATCACAAAAGAGATGTTTGGCATTTTTGATAGTGGTACCTTTTAAAGTAGATTTATTCTTAGCGTTCGTAGTATGGTCCATTGTGATAATAAATTGCGTACGGAATGGACATGGAAATTGTTATAAAAGATGATAAAAACAAATATTCGGCAAAATTAACCATAAAAACTTGTAAAACTCTGTGCTATACACCGCCAAATTCGAAATTCGCTAGCATTGTGACCAACATAATAATTTTTGAGGAACAAAATCCCTAAAAATATTTCGAAAAAATAATATAGTGACTGAATTAATAATAATTAGTAAGTAAGTATTGGATTTTTAAAATCGATAAATATTTTTATCCAATTTTGAGTGTGATTTTAGATATTTTAGCAAGTTTTAATCCTACCTCTATATAAAAAGAAGAAATTATAGTATTGACAGTGACAAATGACATGAGCGTTGACACAATCAGCTGATTAATCATAACCATCTGAGTTGTTTATTTGAATTGGTTGTTTAGCAACGAACATGTTTGATTACAAACAATACAAACATCATGCACGGCTCATTTTTAACAGTGTTTGTATGCAATTTTATTCGCTACAAATGAAACGTAATTCATATGGCTGAAGTTCACATTATCGGGCAAATTTACCAGGCTAAAGATTTCCCCAAACAGCGACTGTTTTGCCGGTGGCACTTGCAATTCGGTGAGTTTCGAGTTATTTACGAGTTTAGCTTAATAAATTAATGGGATTTTAGGGAATAACTGGAGGCATATATCCGGCAAGAAAGAAGGACAAACTCAGGTCAGTTGGTCGAACGTTGACAACATTTGCAAGTGGTGTTTCCCTTTGGACATCCATTTATCAACGACAGGAATCCAAGGTGAGCCAAGTTAAATTTAAAACGATTATAAATCATAACAAAAATATTTCAGGCTGGCCGAAGGTATTTATAGAAGTGTACCATTTCGACACTCTCGGTAGAGGCCATATATTCGGTTACGGAGTAGTAACGATTCCCACCAGTCCTGGCACTTACGTTCTAGATTGTTACACTTGGAGACCGTTCGGTTCGTTAAAAGACCGATTTTTCCAATACTTCTTAGGAGGCGGCGTCCAACTCAACCATCCCGATCAAGTATTCTCCTCGGAAGAAAGATACAAACTCTCCACCGAAGCCATGGGCGTTGTAACTTTGGATATTAACGTTGTGTTTAGAAATTTCGTTAATTACGGCGTTGAATATTGATGCAAAATGCATTCGATTGTACTACTACTGAGCCTTTTGGCTGTTTGCTATGCTAAAAGAGTCGTTAAAGTCGACGAAATCCCTATAACTGAAACTCCTGCAGTAATTACAACAACAGATAATAATTATAATAGCACAGATGAAAATATTTCTACTGAATTTAATACAACCGAGCTTTATGTAACAACACCTGCAACAACTTTATTGCACAACGAATCTAATAATCATAAAAATGATGTTAATTTTGAAAGGGAAATGTCAACAAATTCAGATTATTGCACTTGTGATCTACAGGTTTGTTTTTACTTTCATAAGGGATCATTCGTAAGAGTATTATAAACCTTTTATTGTAGGTCAACACTTGCGATGTAAATTGCTGTTGTGATTCAGATTGTTCGAGTGAAGATAAAGAGATATTCGGATATTGCGAAGCAGAGCCCAGGCGTTATGACACGCGTTACTGCGATTATATGAAATATATTTACATAAACAACACCCGTTTCCAATGGGAAATCAATCAGAATGGACTATTTTGTGTTATTAAAAGCAACGTACCGCCATCGTACGTTTTGCAGAGGAAACATGTACGTTTTATGCATGTTTTATGAGTAATTTAATGTACAATTTATGTATTTTAGCCGTTAAAAACGTTTGAAGAGTCTGAAAATGAGTTGGGAGATAGATTTTCTTGGCCACAACATGCTCAAGAGATTGATGGGTATTTCAATCGTTCGAAATTAGTTTATGGTAGTCCCATTTGGAATGTAAATCATAACAAATTGAGGAAATTCGGTGAGGCGTAATTACAATTTTACTAGCAATATATTAACTTTTTAATATATTACAGCTGTTCCTAATAGTTTTATAACTGATGGTTGTAAAATTATGGAATATGTAAATTTCTTGCAAGATTTACATACGAGTTGTACCCAAGTAATAAGCGATGATAATCCTATGCTTAGCTTAAAGTATTATCTGGAACATGCGAAATTTATATCTGGTTTAAATACTGCAAATCCACTTAGTCGAAGCAAGGAAAATATTTATGAGGTATTTTTGGTTGTAGCACAGTAAATAAGTGTATAGTAGGGCACAATGCTTGGTAAATATGACGACATTAGTGACGTGCATCTAACTTTGTTTTGCATAAACTATACCTGAAGAGGTGACTTTTCGTGATGTTAAAAGTGTTGCATAACCATCACAATGAATCTATTCAAAATATAATTATTTTCATTTCAGGTTTGCACGAAATACAATTGTTTATCGACGACAATAAAAATCTGCAACGAATCGCTAGAAAACTGCAACGATTTACTTAAAAATGATTCTAGAATTAGCGTAAAATGCAATTTGAATTTGCGCGAAAAAACCAATACTTGCCTTAACATCGTACAGCGATTACACTACAATTTCTACCATAATGGAACAAAAGGATTAACTGATGTTTTGTTGTTGGCAAATCTGCGAAATATCTCGTATGAATTCGGCGTTGAAGCTTCCGAATTGACCCAAGATTTCTATATAAATTTTTTATGGAGAAACACTACAAATAAGATCACTACTTTGAGTGGAAATCCGGGTTATTTGATAGGAAAACCGATACTTACCAGTACTCTAATACCAGTACAAAACGGTACAAACTCTACGCGAAAATCGAGCGATTTATTTAACAATATCCTAACAATACCCAAAAATGTAGAGGGAGAATGCATTTTGAATTCATCTCATCACACCATCATTGAATTCGGTTTCAACATTTTAACCCGTTGTAGATTGAGTAAATTAATATACAATCGAAGAAAATCCCCTAACGCTACAGAAATGTGCAGGGAACTGCAGAATTCGACACTACAAACTTGGAACTTGGACGATAATAGAATAATAGGAATATTCGGAAACGCTAATACTGAAAAACTGAGTGATTGGGAGAAAATTTTATACAAAGAATCTCCTAAAATCGCATACAATCGTACTTCGGGTGTATATTACTCGAAAGACGGAGTAATATCATGTAGAAATATGATTGGGGGTTTGAAAATTAGAATATTTCATTCGAGAGTCGATGTAGGAACGTTGATTGATCAACAGAAGATTTTAGCTGTTACTTTCTCATTTGTCTACTATAATGTTTCATTACGTTATGGTAAAATTGATAATTCATTACTGTTAAATACCGAATTGGAAACTCAAGTAAGCTTCTACGATTTAACGGAGGATAAGATTAGGAAGATCGTTGATCCGCCTAGTATAGATATTAAATTGCCTTACGATTTTTTCTACCCTTTTGTACGAATTAATAATAGTTCTGTTAGCATTTCATACAACTTTTTCTTTTTAATTGTGCTGTTTGGTTTGAATATGTGCATTTTTTAAGTATATTTTTTCATTAAATGCCTATAAAGTGAATTAACGTTTTTTATTTATACAAAAGTATGATAGATTAGTTTAATAACTTATAAAAATCTTCATACTTGCGAATTTGAAGAAATTTGGCAACACTGTTGAATATTTACTGTAAATAGATGACATTTTAGACACTTGACAAGTGCTAGAAAATGACAATTGTGATGTTAAAAGTGTTGCATAAACGTAAGAAAATTTAATAAAAATGAATCTTGTTTAATTTATTCGAGCTTTTAACTTATTGACTATTATTGAGCTACTACAAACAGCATTAAATTTATAATTCGGAATAAATATGAGAAAATAAACATTGGATGTTGGCGCAAGCGCATTTAGCTGTGTCTGTAAAAAGAATCTTAAACCCAAGATGGCTGACACTTGTTGGTTTTGATATTTGTAAGCCAGTTTTTCGGTCGAGTTTTAGTTATATCGCCGGTTTGAATTTTTATTTTCGTTAAATACCATCAGTGATGTGCCTTGGTGCTGTGTAGTTTCCCATTAGAAGTCTACACAGTAATGTTATTTAGTGAAATCGCCAGAAATGACTGCTTCCGTGGACGTTCATTATTTACAATTTCGTACTATAAATATATCATTTTTGTTGATATAAATGGATAACTCAGTATCATCAACCGACAGGTGAGTTATTTGCTGCCTTTATTCGCTCAATAAATTAGGTTTGTTGGGAATGAAAACTAGTAAAAACAATACGAAGGGCAATTCAATTAGTCAACACTTACGTTTACTTCGTATTTTTGTGCTTGTTACCTACATTCGAATAAAACAACAACCAGTCGTATGTCTAAACTCGATTCGTGTTACAGCATTGTTTAGATATCCTAGGACACCTATTTGTTCTAATTTTGTTAAATAAACATTTAACGATGTTATAAAGTCAATTAAACGCGACACAAAAATCGAATTATTTACGCAAACAATATACAAACGAATTAACATTCATAATAGAATCTCGAGCCATTTATTTTTGAAATAATGTAGGCGTTCATAAAATTGTGTTCATTTACGGATTATGCAAGTATGTCGCACACTAGATCCTCAATGAGCAAACATTTTATCTAGAAACTCTGTTTTTCACACAAATCATCGATTCGAATTTCAGCCCGATTATTTTCGCTATGGCAATCCTAGATGGGCATTTTTTCAATATTTTGCCAGTCGATGTATTCGACTAGGTATTCCAGTAATGTTATTGAATATTTATCCAGCGCTCACTACTACCAAATTGTTGTAACTTATACAAAAAACTCGCATAATAAACGTAAAATTCTACAAATTTAATGCATCAAATCTCTGAAATTACACACCAATATCTATTTACGAACGTAAATAAACAATTCGATACCAAGTTATTCGATTAAGGGCTGCATTACAAACTGACAGCTAATACCAGAAGGTACCTCTTACCAGTCAGTTATTCAGAGATTATCTGTCAGTTTACGGACACACCTTATTCACATGAATCTTATCGAACAACTACTATACGATATCAAGTTAATCGATTAAGGGCTCGATTACAAACAGACAGTTAATACCAGAAGGTAGCTGTTACCAATCTGTTACCAATTCAGAGCTTTTACCTGTCCGTTTACAGACACATTTTATTTAGATATATCTTATCAAATACCTACAATACGATATCAAGTTGATCCTGATTAAGGGTTGGATTACAAACTGACAGTTAATACCAGAAGGTAGCTGTTACCAGTCAGTTATTCAGAGATTATCTGTCAGTTTACAGACACATTTTATTCACATGTATCTTATCGAACACCTACTATACGATAGCAAATTACTCGAATAAGGGCTGGATTACAAACTGATAGATAATACCAGAAGGTATCTCTTACCACTCAGTTATTCAGAGCTTTATCGAGCTTTATCGAGAAGTTAATCGATTAAGGGCTGGATTACAAATTGTCAGTTAATACCAGAAGGAAGCTGTTACCACTCAGTTATTCAGAGCTTTTACCTGTCCGTTTACAGACACATTTTATTTAGATATATCTTATCAAACACCTACAATACGATATCAAGTTGATCCTGATTAAGGGCTGGATTACAAACTTGACAGACCAGAAGATAGCTGTTACCAGTCAGTTATTTAGAGATTATCTGTCAGTTTACAGACACATTTTATTCACATGTATCTTATCGAACACCTACTATACGATAGCAAATTACTCGAATAAGGGCTGGATTACAAACTGATAGATAATACCAGAAGGTACCTCTTACCACTCAGTTATTCAGAGCTTTATCAAGAAGTTAATCGATTAAGGGCTGGATTACAAATTGTCAGTTAATACCAGAAGGTAGCTGTTACCACTCAGTTATTCAGAGCTTACCTGCCAGTTTACAGACACATTTTATTCACATGTATCTTATCGAACACCTACAATACGATATCAAGTTAATCGATTAAGGGCTCGATTACAAACAGACAGTTAATACCAGAAGGTAGCTGTTACCACTCAGTTATTCAGAGCTTACCTGTCCGTTTACAGACACATTTTATTTAGATATATCTTATCGAACACCTACAATACGATATCAAGTTAATCGATTAAGGGCTGCATTACAAACTGACAGTTAATACCAGAAGGTAGCTGTTACCACTCAGTTATTCAGAGCTTACCTATCAATTTACAGACACACCATATTCACATGTATCTTACACAATACAATACCAAGTTACTTGATTAAGGGCTGCACTACAAACTGCCAGATAACACCATCCACTTATTCTCATCTTACACATCAATTTACATCTATCGAATGGAATTATAGCTCGATTGGGTATATCTTACGAAACGTCCTTGTTTTCAGCAACAGTCCACCGCCGCTGTGCATGAACGGTTCAACGAGGCGGCCGTCTCCGAGTCCCGGCTTGCCGGCGACGGGCGGCGCGAGGCGGCCCGCCTCCCTCATGGATCACTCTCAATCGCCGACGCACACGGTGCGCGTCGTGGTCAATCGCGACGACAAGGGCTACGGCATGAAGGTGTCGGGCGACAATCCCGTATACGTGCAAAGCGTCAAAGAAGGTACTGATTTAGTGGATTTGATATGTTACTAACCTTTACATAGATTTTATTGGGCTTACTAATATTTGTTTGGTAATGAAGGAGATGTGGATGCATTGGGTGCACTTAAAGGGTGCATGAGTGGATGGGAAAGTTTTTATAATGTTGTTTTTCATAATTGAAATTTACCCTAAACTTACTAATAATAAGATGAATTGAATGGAGAAGACCACGACTTTTTTTTAAAAATTTTTTTCATAACCCTGTGTTCTAAGAAGGCTCGTAATGAAATTTTTATTTTTTTCTGTGGCCAAATAAGGCCGCAATTAATTTTTCAAGTTTGAAAAACGTCACACAATCGTCATACACTCTGCTCCAATCAAAGCGAGAGTTTCAAAGAGAAGTCACATTTAGCAAGTTTGCCACGTTTCCTATTACTCTTCTTTACTCCTGCAAATGTGCGTTTTTTGTATATTTATTGCAATAAACATTTTCTGATTTATCCATTTCTTCCATTACCTAATGGATAATTCGATATATTAATATAGAAATAACATCTTCATCTGTATAAATTGTAACCGATTTTCGTGTTAAAAACACAAATAATGGTCCTGAAAAATGTATTTGGCAACATTCTTGTCAACTTCAATATTATCAATAAAGTGTTTTGTGCCGAACTGCAATTCGTGTAATTTGTTTTGTGCAATTTTCAGAAAAATCTGACAAATGACAGTTTGATTTTTGTTCGTTTGTGTATTCTTTATTACTGCGTTCGAAAATTCATACTATTTACTTATACAACAAGACGTGAGTGGTTTATGATTGGTTGATAAGGTATGAGTCAAAACCCGAAATTTTTAAATTTCAAAGAGCTATATCTTTTTAATTATAACACATTTTGAGCAACTGAAAACGGTTTTGAGCTCTAATAAATCATTTCTAATAGTATATTTTGCCAAAATCCGCTTATCTCACATCGTGGTCTTCTCCATTTCTTCAATGAATCTCTGTTAATATTTTACTCTTCATATTTTCATTTAAATTCTAATTAAGAAACTTGCTACATATCTCTTTAGTCAATAATTACTTATATTAATCACTTACTTTGTATTAAATACATTTAATGAAGGCGATATGTATGCAATTTATTGAGTATGTGTTATGTCTTAAAGCGTGCATAAATAGTTGAGATAATGTTGGTTTTTTTGATTGAAATTTACCCTAAACTTACTAATAATATGATGAAGTGAATGTCTTCAATGAATCTCTTTTGAACGCTTCATATTTTCATTTAACTTTTAATTAAAGCAACTTGTTACATCTCCCTTTCGTCAACAATTGCTTATATTAATCACCTACTTAGTATTAAATGCATTTAATGGAGGAGATATGTATGCAAAGGAGATATATATGTAATATATTGAGTTTGTGTGGTCTTAAAGGGTGCATAAATAGACGGGATAGTGCTGGTTTTTGTGATTGAAATTTATCCTAAACTTACTAATTATATGATGAAGTGAATTTCTTCAATAAATCTCTTTTGAACACTTTATATTTTCATTTAACTTTTAATTAAAGCAACTTGTTACATCTCCCTTTCGTCAACAATTGCTTATACCTACTTAGTATTAAATGCATTTAATGGAGGAGATATGTATGCAAAGGAGATATGTATGCAATATATTGAGTTTGTGTTATGTCTTAAAGGATGCATAAATAGATGAAATTGTGTTGGTTTTTATGATTCAAATTTATCCTAAACTTACTAATTATATGATGCAGTGAATTTCTTCAATAAATCTCTTTTGAACTTTTCATATTTTCATTTAACTTTTAATTAAAGCAACTTGTTACATCTCTCTTTCGTCAACAATTGCTTATATTAATCACCTACTTAGTATTAAATGCATTTAATGGAGGAGATATGTATGCATATGATGAGATATGCAAAGGAGATATATATGCAATATATTGAGTATGTGTTATGTCTTAAAGGGTGCATAAATAGATGAAATTGTGTTGGTTTTTATGATTCAAATTTATCCTAAACTTACTAATAATATGATAATGTGAATATCATCAATGAATCTCTTTTGAACATTTCATATTTTCATTTAAATTTTAATTAAAGCAACTTGTTACATCTCCCTTTCGTCAACAATTGCTAATATTAATCACCTACTTAGCATTAAATACATTTAATGGAGATTTTAATCATTGTATATTCTACACACATTCGCAATATAAAAAACGCTTTATTTCACTAATTAATAAATCACGATTAAGAGAGTTTTTTTTGTATCTAATCGAATGTTTTAATTCAGGTGGTGCGGCCGAAAAGGCAGGTCTTCATGCCGGGGATAAAATCATCAAAGTCAATGGGGTTAATGTGATGTCGTCGACGCACACCAAGGTCGTCGAACTCATTAAGTGTAAGTTTATTTTTATTTTGTAATTTCAAACAACTAGTGCTCGGCGCAATGCCGTAATTTTTCGTGCACGCATTAAAAAAAGAAACTAATTACGATTCATCGGGATCTAATTGGATGTTTAGCCGGAATTTAGTTTAATTCGGGCGTCGTTTAGATGCGCCTGGTCTCGATGAATTACACGGATGTGTTGCGGCTAATTCGAATTTTTTTTTGTACATTCATTAAGCTCAATTTACGTGACACAATTACAGTTTTTTTCACACCTTAAATTTGCGAAAATTAAGAATAATTATAATTTACAGGGCGTCCCCGTTGAGCTAATCAACTGGAACCGGTATGGGAAATTTCATTGTGCACATAATTAACCGTACCTGTGTGTCATTTATATTCTCGTCGATATTTTATTACGTTAGATCTGACCTAAAGTGACAACATTGTGCGGTTGGATCAGACTTATTTATAAACGCATTCGTAAACTACTGAAAAATATGAATTATTCAAAGTGCCGAGATTGGTAAATCGGCGAAATGTTATGAAAAATTTTACAGTTGTAAATCCGCAACCTGTTTACTTTACGTATTCTATTTACGCGCAATGATATTATGGTCCTAATTAAACCGGCCGTTTCGTTCTTTTAGCATTTTAAATATATATACAGGGTGTTGCAGAATTATGTTACTTCTGTAAATAAATATCCCCATAATTTCTATGAATATTTTTAGATTATTATGAATAAAGAGCGGAATATATGCAAAAAAATGCTAATCTATAATGCGCATATACAACGATTTATTTGACAATATGCAGTGATTATCAAAAAAAAAAAAAAATCAAAAACAATGCAGTGATTTTTAAGAAAATATCAAAATTAGTTCTGGACAGTTTTAATTCACTCTGAAACGTTCAAAATTGTTCAGAATCATTTCTAATTCATTTTGAAGCATTCTAAAAGTGTTCTGAACAGTTCTAATTCGTTCTGGATAGTTCTACATTGTTCTGGACAGATTTAATTCACTCTGAAACGTTCAGAATCAGAAATGATTCCTTCTGAAGCATTCTAAAAGTGTTCTGAACAGTCCTAATTCGTTCTGGATAGTTCTACATTGTTCTGGCCAGTTTTAATTCACTCTGAAACGTTCAGAATCAGAAATGATTCCCTCTGAAGCATTCTAAAAGTGTTTTGAACAGTTCCAACTCGTTCTGGACAGTTTTAATTAATTTTGAAACGTTCAAAATTGTTCAGAATCGTTTCTAATTCGTTCTGAAGCATTCTAAAAGTGTTCTGAACAGTTCTAATTCGTTCTGAAGCATTCTAAAAGTGTTCTGAACAGTTCTAATTCGTTCTGAAGCATTCTAAAAGTGTTCTGAACAGTTCTAATTCGTTCTGGTCAGTTTTAATTCACTCTGAAACTTTCAGAATCAGAAATGATTCCTTCTGAAGCATTCTAAAAGTGTTCTGAAAAGTTCTAATTCGTTCAGAAACGTTTTAAATTGTTCTGAACATGTCAAAATTCATTCCAAACCATTGTGAATTATTTTGAACAATCTTATTTGATTCTAAGGCGTTTTTAAATGTTCTGGACAGTTTTTATTCGATCTGGATCATTATAAATTGCTCAGAAATTTTCTAAATTCATTCAGAATATACATATAAATAAAAAATAAATGCAACAATTTTCAAAAATTTGCATTGATTTTTAAGAAAATATCAAAATATGCAATAATTTTCAAAAAATATAAAAAATTTGCAATAATTTTCAAAAAATATAAAAAATTTGCATTGATTTTCAAGAAAATATCAAAATTATACAATTAAGTTTTTAAAAAAATATCAAAAATTTGCTTATTGATTTTCAAGGAAATATAAAAATATGCAACAATTTTCAAAAAAATTTCAAAAATTTGCATTGATTTTCAAGAAAATATCAAAAATATACAATGTATGTAAAATGATCAAAATTGATCAAATTGAATGTATAAACAAAAAATAGTAAGTATAATTTCTACATATATATATATATATATATATATATATATATATATATATATATATGCTAAAATATGCAATTTTTTTCAAAATATGAAAAAATTTGACAAATCGTTAAATACATTCAAATGTTGCATACTTATATGTATATGCATTTTGCATATATTCCGCTCTTTAATTATGAGATTTCCGAAATCTTTTGCAGCTTCCTCTAAAGTAGAATTAATCATACAACTTTTAAATATTTTAAATATATACAAGGTGTATTAGAATTAAGTTACGATTTTTCAAAATAAAGTCCTTATATTTCTATGAATATTTTAAATTTTTATGATCAATCATTCAACTTTTAACATTTTAAATATATACAGTGTGAATTGGAATTACTTTACGACTTCTGAAAATGAAGTCGCAATATTTCTATGAATATTTTAGATTAATATGAGATATTCAAAATTTTTTGCAGCTTCCTCTCAAGTAGAATTAACCGTACAACAAAGGTCCAGCAGCGTGCTAAGAACTATAGGTTCTCCTAGTTTACATAATCGCTCAATAACATCTCCGATATCTTCGAGAATAACGGGCCCTCAACCAGTCGACGTAAGTATCGCATTTTCTAAGCATTTCTCCAATTTCCTTTCATTTTATCGAGGCATTAAATGAAACGGAAACGTCCTCATCGAGACGAAAACAAAAAAATTATTACTCTCGTATGCAATTCGTCGATTCTAAATGTTTTAATATTAAAACATTTCTAATGGCAATTAACATTAATCGCTCGTATTAATTATAATCGTTTAGGATGTGAGTCAGCGTGCGTTGAATAACAGTTATTATATATAAAATAAAAAAATGTTAGAATTATGCACTCATAAATAACGCCAGGTCAAGTTTAATTAACAACGAAAATATTTGGTATGCAATCGAAACTTGTACGAATTTATTGTATTTGCGATTTTTATCGACAAGTGCATAAAGAGTAAGAAATAAATAGTTCAAAGAATCGCCTTATTTACGAATGCCTTAACAAGTTAATAAAAACAATAAACAAACACGTTTCATGGCCGATACATTAAAAAAGGAATTGTTTAATTTCCACATATTTTTCTACTTCCGATTTCGTCAATAAGTCGGTTGCAATAAAGTGATATACGAGCGAAAGTTAGACTTAAATTGATTCTAATGCAAATTTTTATTTCCAAGTGTGGATTTTTTTGTTACCAACAACTGTTAGGATTCTATTAAAATGGATTTAATTGAAACGATTATTTAATAGAAAGTTTGTCTATATCGTTGAAACTGATAATATAATTAATGAAATGCATCTTAATAATGACTAAAATCCGGTTGCAGATGCATAGTTCAACTGTGGTTCTGCGTTGAACCTAGCTTAAGATTATTTGAGATTATTTGCTGCATTATTGATTTTTTTAGAACGAGAAGCAACATCAATTGCAACTGGAGAAAGAGAATCATTATAGATTAATGATAGAGAATCAACAGCAATACATCGACCGTCTTCGCAGTCAACTGGCGTCATCGCCGGACGATAAGAAGTTCCAGGAGCTGGCGAAGACCGAGAGAAATCTCCGCAAATTGCAGATGATGCTGGAAAGAAGCCAAAGCGAGGTAAAGGGAGTTTGGTATTCGATTTAGACAAAAAATATATCTTGTGTACAGTATCATGAAATCGTCTGTGTGCTGGTGAGGAATGATTTCGCTTATACATTATTATGATTTGATGGATAGTTGCGAACGAATTAAGGTTGTTTTTCGATTCGGCGTTTGAACATCTTTGTCTTGTTTTCATTTTTTTTAATTTCATTGCAGAACAATGAAAGCTACTCGTATCAAAGAATGTACTGAGTAAGCATTGATATCCTACAATTACTAATTGAATAGCTAACATGATTATCAATCAGTGAAATAGTCAACGGAGAATATTTTTACGATTTCTCAGTACGGATATTTTTTAAAAGGTTCTGGTTACGAGATTTTTGTGTTTACCGAATTGGCTCCGTTTTGTTTTGGCAAATATTTTATCCCTAATGGTATTACTCCTTAATTTTTCGCAATTGTTCAATTTTTGTCTCAATTTATATTTTTGTACATTCATTTAGTTAAGCTGTTGTGGTGGCACTTATACGGTAACTTTTTCTAATATTCCTTAATTTTTTTTGGGACAACCAGGTAACATTTAACAGGTACTTCGTTCCTTTTGTAATTCTGTGATAATATTTTAAATATTTGAAAATATTTTCGTATGTTACTTCTGGTGAAAATATTTTTTCGAAGGCATTGAGGCAATGAGTGTTGAATTTTTTGGATGTAAAACTTCTGGAAGGAATATTTTCTTGTAATAATTTTTTAAGGGGTTATACGCAGTTATGAAGCAAAAATGAGACGGGTTTTCAAGAATTTATCTTGAAGAGACTTTTGAATGTATTAATTTGAAAATTTTTGTGGATATATAAGCATCCTTCAAGAACGTAAACAATTTTTTTATTTATAAAAATGTGGATTGTAGAGCGCGCTGCAGGCGATTTCCGGAACCTCCTCTAAAAAAAGACGATTTACGGTGTACATCGTATCTCAAGATTGGATTATTTGAAATCAAAAAACCAAACAAATTTCGTTAATATACTAGATTATCTATTTATTAATCGTTCGGTTAATCAAAATATTGAATTTTCACAAAATGGCGGCTTCTCAAAAAAATGGTTTCGATTTTGTATGTAAAATTTGGCCTTATATTGTTTATAAAATGGAAAATAAGTATCGGATTGACAAAGGGAACGATTAATTACTAGAAAATGTATGTAAGAAGATTGTGTTAAAATTCTAGACCGATCGAACAAGACGTTTTTGAGATATCATGTACACCGACTTGAAAAATGGTGTTTTGAGAAAAACGCGTTTAAAGTTTTCAAACCCGGTTCACACATAGAATAAAAATTTACTAAATTTAGGTATAACTCCGAAAGTATTGCTCGGATCGACTTCAAATTTTGTGAGCGTACTTTTGAATATATGTACTTTACAAAAATGCAATCATTCAAAATCGAGTTTTTTGAAAATCATTACTGTGTATAACCCCTTAATAAGACATGGAAAGGAGTAGAAAAATACTATTTCTATTTCCAATGATTTAACAAGAGTTTGCAAAGAATAATCCGGTTTCAAGTCAACTATTCGATATTGGAAGTCTATTTTAAATGACTTATCTCTGTATGTTATTAGTTCACCAGTTATTCAATATATTTTTTAACCAGTTATCTGAGTGCATAGATAGGATTAAGTAAGAAAAAATATTTGAATGCCCAACTCTTATCGAATATATTATACATATTGTAAATACTTAATAACAATTACTAATTATTGCGAAATATTTGTAATATCAAAAATTTAGGAGTGTTTCCGGGATTTACAGAATATTATGGGATGACTGTTTCACCCTAATATAAAACACTACAGGATTATTTGGATTTACCGTGATAAATTTAACGCTGTAACGCTCGAATGATTATTTATAAAATTCATATATAATTATCTTCAACAAAAATAATACGAAGCTTCGCTGATGTCACACCTAAAATCGAAGTATGAAATAAGTATTTTAGCATTTTAATTTTATTCGCACGCAGCAGTCTAGCAGGAACAACGTTTAATGAAAACTTGGCTGTCCCACAAACATATCGAACACGATTTAACAAAAACTATAACAATGCTTTGACCGTCTATCTCTCTCTTACAGCAACAAACTCTACACACAGACTCCTCCGCTTTGTCCCGCCCAAACGCACCCCTCTCCCCCAACGGCAACTCCGACGCGCCGCCGCCCCTGCCCAAACGCAACCACCCCACCGTCCGCCACAGAGCCGTCACCGATCCCACCAAACGCACCTACGCCCCGTCCCCGGTCAACGGCAAGCCGCCGCCGGCCGGGGACTTCCTCCGTAACGAAATTAACGCCAACATAGCCCAGGGCTCTGCGGCCTCCGACTATCCCGACCGACCGCCACCTTTGCCACCCAGAAACTCCGCGCCCTTGCCCTCGGAGGACGCGGTCAACTCGATAAATAAACAAATGTCGTACCCGTTAGTGGCTACGTGCGCTACGTTAGTTAACGATGATGTAAGTAGCTCTGCGAGTTCTTGTTTTTTTTCTTCTTCTGTTTGGATATACAGGGTGGTTCGGTTTAGTATGGAAAAGTCCAATAGCTTGGTTAATTTTGTTAACAAAAGTTGTCAAAATGTACGGGGTTTTTTAATTGAAATGTATTGAAAGGTATTAAATTTAGGTATAGGGAATGTTTAATAATAACGAAAGCACTTTGAAAATACTTCACCATTACGTGGGCGTTTTAGAAGGTTGATTTTTTAAACATTAAAAGCAGATTTATTACATTTAGTTGAGTTTGTACATTATTCATAATCATTCCGGGGATGTCGTGCCTACTTCTTTGGGTTCAAGTACCATTCAATAATTAAAGGAACCAAAGAAGTAGTTATAAAGGAGTGATTTTTGGATTAATAGAGGAGAAATTTTAATTGGAAATTGTAATTTTCTTGCAAATAAATAAGAAAATACTGGTGGGTTTTAATTTGTTCACTAGTCTATTGGGGTGATTTGAGGGTGGTGTAAAAGTTTTCAACTAGTATTGAATTGAATTGTCTATATTACTAATTGAAATATCTCGGAAAATATTAAATTTAGGTTTAGGGAATGCTTAATAAGAATGGAAGCCCATCAAAAATACTTCCTGGTAGGCTATAAGGTGATCCATTTAAAATAACAGAGAAAATGTTACTTTTACGTTTGGACCCACCCTGTAAACAGTATGATTGAAATTTACGAAAAATATTCATTCTGTACATTCTTACGATATTTGCAACGTTGTAAAGGTTATAATTTATTTTCAAATCAATCCATTTAGTTACTACAGAGTGTTAAACTTACTACGATTTTCATAGAAAAGTGGCCATAACATTTAAACCAGTCAGTATAATATTATATACTACAATATTAGATTTTTAGAAAGCTGAAGACGAGCTAAGTTATGGATAAGTTTGATCTACCACGCCAAAATGAAACACTCTGTAATATACTATGTTAGTACAATGTTAAAATATATAGCCTAAAAAGTACCTAAATCTTTTGTAAAGAATTTTTTTTTATATCTGCAGTAACTGATGTATTGGGCTTTTCTATACTGATGGGTCACCCTGTATATACGAAAAGAAATGTTGGTTTTAATTGCCGTTTTTGAAAATAGTTTCATCCAGTAGATGTATTATATTATTAAGATGAATCTGTTTTTAATAACGTTTTCTTCTTTATATTGGATAAAATGCAGCCCTTGGCACGTTTGTAAGTTTTTCTCACCAAAAAAATTTATAGTGCCACCGCTACCACAAAGCCGCTGTTGTGCTTGTGCTTTCGTTTCAGTTTTTTGTTGTAATTTAGAGTTTTTTTTGTAGATAAATTTACATTTTACCACTTTATATTGATTTAAATTAAAATAATTTCAATTTTAGCTGGAACACTCTTAATTTATTTGTGGTAGGTAAAGGAATATTAAACTCTCGTAACTTTGTATCAGTCTTTGTACTTCCCACGCGACTTTATCACGATCAAATACTATCTAATATTCGTAGAATTATTTGAAGTTAATTTGGTAAAATGTAAAGTGAACTCGAATGTTTAGATTACGTTGCTGATGTAAATTGAATTAGCATGTTCGTTAGATTAATATTGTGATCATTGATGTGAGTTTTGTCCTATAAAATCGAAGCACAACATTTAAATAGATACTTCTTGTGTACATACGAGGTGGAAGGTGGTAAAAAATTGCACATACCCTCGCATATCTACTAAATTTGGTATTAAGGTCATCGATCATTGCATGATAATTTTTTTAATTCGATAACAATTAACTAGAAATTGCGATAAAAAATTTGTGATAACCTAAATTAAACCTTTTAGTCTCCGAATCCCACTCATCACAGAACGAAATCCAGCCCGGAGAATTTGCTGACGCTCCAAAACAACGAAGGGAACATGAAATTGTCTGAAAGTATGAACGATCTGAACAGGCACGAAGAGTGGGACACCCCGCCCGGTACTCCACCGCCCCCGTACCCCAGCCCCCAGCCCAACAGAAGGGAAATCTCCGTAGACAATGTAGAAGAGGTATTTATGGTAATTATAGTACTGTATTTAAACTAATAATATGCGTTTTATTAGGATTCGCCAGATACTTCGTTCAGAAGTAATGGTAGCAGAGTTACGACATGCGGTTCGCCTATTCATGCGGCTACTCCGCAGATGTGTCAGCAGCCAATCATGAGTATGGAGGACGACGAAATCTCAGACGATGAAATAGTATGAGCGTAGAATAAATTATAATTGTGGATTTGTATTAATTGTGAATTTTTTTAGAGTCAATTAGAGGATCACGGTTACTTCAAATCGCTATCGAGGCTCTGGGAGCACTTACCGCATCTGGCAGTATTTACTAATTACATACTATCGAATTCCGATCCTAACGGGTTGTTGTTTTATCTCCTTACTGATCTGTATAAAGAGGGGAACGCCAAGGAGATGCGGAAGTGGGCGTTCGAAATTCATTCCAGTTTTTTAGTACCCGGTGCTGTAAGTATACAGGGTGATTCATTAACAATGGGAAATCAGAAAACTGGAGATAGCACACGTCAAATGGTGAATATTGGCACCAATATGCCTTATCCGAATGTTTATACTTTCGGAAATACAGGGTGTTGAAAGTTAAAATTTTAAATCGTTTTTTTGCAATTACTCTGAAATTATCTAAGATAGAAACTTGAAAATTTGTGCAGTTATTGTTTTTTAGGTGACGAATAAGATGCATATTATATTTTGAGCGTTGCTCATAGAGGGCGCCATTTACACTCGTTTCACCGACATTTACAGTTAATAAATCAAATCCTATATGTCTGACATGAAATTTGATCCGAAAACTGAAAGATCAATTATTTTTACATTAATTATGTATTCTTGTTTCATTTCGATATTTCTATCCATTTTCGAGATAAATCGATTGAACGATCACTATGTTTTGATAAACGAAAAGTTATAAGCGAAACAAATTCAAGGCCATTAAAATTTTCTTGTACAAAAATGCAACCAGATCTCTCATTTCATTACTTGAAAACTCCTTGTGAAGCGGAATTTTCAAAATTTTATCATAAAAAAAATTGTTAATAACGATTGGATAATGGTCAATACAAGTAAAACTAAACAAAATAATTATTCATTTGACATATTTACCGGTTTCTATGGCGAAGAAGACAGACTATTTTTTTAAAAGAAAAGTGTATTATCAAAACATAGTGATCGTTCAAATCGATTTATCTCGAAAATGGATAGAAATATCAAAATGAAACAAGAATACATAATTAATGTAAAAATAATTAATCTTTCAGTTTTTGGATCAAATTTCATGTCAGACATACAGGAAAAAGATTTATTATTTTTAAATGTCGGTGAAACGGGTGTAAGTGGCGCCCTCTATGAGCAACGCTTAAAATATAATACGCATCTTATTCGTCACCTAAAAAACAATAACTGCACAAATTTTCAAGTTCCTATCTTAGATAATTTCAGAGTAACGGCAAAAAAACGATTTAAAATTTTAACTTTCAACACCCTGTATTTCCGAAAGTATAAACATTCGGGTAAGGCATGTTGATGCCAATAGTCACTATTTGACGTGTAGTATCTCCAGTTTTCGGATTTCCCATTGTTAATGAATCACCCTGTATAGTTCACACAAAAAAAAGTTTGAAGCACGTCACTAAACTTTATTGTAATATATTTATTGTAAACTTTATAAAACTTGGGCAACACTGTAGTAAATTTATAGTGATGCGCATCTAACTTTTGCTTAAACTATGCACACATTATCAGTACAGATTATATTGTAATGGTAATTTATTACAGCCTTTGCGGATAAGCAACGTGGACGAAAACATGGCGCGAGAAATCGACGTGGTGCTGGCCAACGAGTTCGATAAAGAAGAAATCCTGCGTAAAATCTTCTGGAAAGCCAGGCTGAGGGCGAAAGAGGAGCTGACCAGGCAACTGGCCGACTTCCAGCAGAAGAGAACGGCCGGTTTGGGTACTCTCTACGGTCCTACCGATCAAATTCTGGCCGAGGTGTATCACGATAAAGTGAAGGAGATGCGTTTGTACGAATCGTTGTTTTTGAAGAAACTGGAGCCTTATTTGGAGGAGATCGATAAGGAGAATTACGATCCCAAGCGTTACTATACGGCAGCCGCTTTGACCACCGTGCTTATTAGAATATTTCAAATACGTCCGACAGCTACGAATGTCATAGATAGGTGTCCTATATACGTGAATAAGGAGAAATCGTTTAGGACTAAGCTTATTGCTAAATACTCGAAAAAGGTACAATTTATTCTTTCAAATTGTAATAAAATTACACTAATTTTGTTATTTATTTATAGCAAAATTTTTTGGGCCACCAATTTACAGCGCAACAATACTATACTGTGATAAATTGTAATAACTGCCATTGTATTCTATACGGAATAGCACCGCAAGGTTACCAGTGTTCAAGTAAGTAGAAAAAGGACTATCCATTCGATTCGTCATTAACTCGATGATTAATTCTTCAGGTTGCCTTATCAATCTTCATAGGAATTGTATAAAAAATTTCGAAGATCCCTGTCCCGGACCGATGAATAAAAAGGACGGTAGGGGTATTATGAAGCTGATAGGTATGAGGCACGACATGAACGAGCACAAGAATAAGAAGAGTAACCAGTTTTTGTTGAGTAAGTTTATTTTTGAATAAAATATAAGAAGGTTTTTGGTATTAATATATTTTTTTTGTTTGTAGTGGAAAGGGACGCGTCAGAGAACGGTAAGTTAGTCTTTTTTCTACGTATAGTTTCTGCAAAATAATGTTAGATGCACGTCACTAATGTCGTGATGTTTGACAAGCATTGTGCACAAGTTTTAAAAACAAACACATAAAGAGATGTTTAATTACAACAGAATTTAATTTAATATTAACAAAGAACGATAGAAAATGTAAAAAGGCAGGATTAAATCATACACGAAAAATATATATTATAAAAATTCAACATTTCTATATGGAATAATTAATTTTTTCTTATAATAAGTTGTTAGGCACTGACTGTCGAGTCGCATAGTTGCCGTTGTCAACTGATCAGTGTTAATTTACAATATTCGTTTTTGTCATTTTGTCTTGTCATTGCTTTATTCATTCTTTCTTGTTAATATTTCGAATTATTAATCGAAACTGTTCTATTTAAGAAGTTTTAACTGAAGGTTTACGAGAATTATCACCTTTAAATGTACTTCATCTCAATAAATCTTTCTTCGCACAGTTTTAGAAAATTCTAAGATTTTATAAACTTTATAAAAGGTCGGCAACACTGTCCATTTGTGACATAAAGTAAATTTATGATGACGTGCATCTAACTTTGTTTTGCATAAACTATATTTTTTAATACCTGGGAAATGCTTGTGTTAAAAATACAAATTGGATTTTTAAATTAATATTCCAATTACTATAAAAGAGAAGAAATTGTAGACATCAAATTAGACCCTCCCTTTCTGAAAAGCAAATGTTTACATCTTCCCGTCCTACATTTTACTTCTTTTTAACGTTTAGTTGCCTCGGTCTAATGATGTTTGTTAATTTGCTTATTATTAGAACTTACGTCGCCTCGTCGTGGTATTATCGAACAGTTTGTCTGTTTTACCGAAGATATTTCAATTTATAAATACATAAATAAAGTGTTTATAAATGTTACAGGAAGTATATTAGCGGTAATAAACATGCGAAAGAAAAATATATATATCCCGGTCTAATTGTGATACGTTTTTACGACGCCATATTTATGTCAACGATTTTTTTATTACATTCTAATTAAAAGATACGTGAGGTATAAAATAAAAATGATAACCTATTACGTCGGTGTAAATCAGTATTTTATTATTAGTAATAATTGTTGTTATATTTTTACAATGTATAAATTTGCGTTACGCTGGTCGAATTTAATTAAATGAAAAATCATAAAAATTACGAAGGAATTGTTCCTTGTTATTTCCTACTTCTTTGGGTCTTTTTTGCAATAATTAGTTTTTAAAAGAAGTAAAGAAATAGGAATGATTATTATTAATTCCGAATTAATTTAGGGGGTATAAAATATTTAAATTCAATAAAACTATCTCTACTTTTGATTCGTTAAGAAGGTACTATTTCTTTTGCAGTAATTGTTTATTTAGCAACAATTACTTCATAAAAGAAATAAATAAATAGGAATGATTATTATTAATTCCGAATTAATTTAGGGGGTATAATAACATTTAAATTCAATAAAACTATCTCTACTTTTGATTCGTTAAGAAGGTATTATTTTTTTTTCAGTGTTGTTTCTTTTGCAACAATTACTTCATAAAAGAAATAAAGAAATGGGAATGATTATTATTAATTCCGAAATTAACTTAGGGGGTATAATATAATAACATTTAAATTCAATAAAACTATCTCTACTTTTGATTCGTTAAGAAGGTATTATTTCTTTTTCAGTGTTGTTTCTTTTGCAACAATTACTTCATAAAATAAATAAATAAATAGGAATGATTATTATTAATTCCGAATTAATTTAGGGGGTATAATAACATTTAAATTCAATAAAACTATCTCTACTTTTGATTCGTTAAGAAGGTATTATTTTTTTTTCAGTGTTGTTTCTTTTGCAACAATTACTTCATAAAAGAAATAAAGAAATGGGAATGATTATTATTAATTCCGAAATTAACTTAGGGGGTATAATATAATAACATTTAAATTCAATAAAACTATCTCTACTTTTGATTCGTTAAGAGGGTATTATTTTTTTTTCAGTGTTGTTTCTTTTGCAACAATTACTTCATAAAAGAAATAAAGAAATGAGAATGATTATTATTAATTCCGAAATTAACTTAGGGGGTATAATATAATAACATTTAAATTCGATAAAACTATCTCTACTTTTGATTCGTTAAGAAGGTATTATTTCTTTTTCAGTATTGTTTCTTTTGCAACAATTACTTCATAAAATAAATAAATAAATAGGAATGATTATTATTAATTCCGAATTAATTTAGGGGGTATAATAACATTTAAATTCAATAAAACTATCTCTACTTTTGATTCGTTAAGAAGGTATTATTTTTTTTTCAGTGTTGTTTCTTTTGCAACAATTACTTCATAAAAGAAATAAAGAAATGGGAATGATTATTATTAATTCCGAAATTAACTTAGGGGGTATAATATAATAACATTTAAATTCAATAAAACTATCTCTACTTTTGATTCGTTAAGAAGGTATTATTTCTTTTTCAGTGTTGTTTCTTTTGCAACAATTACTTCATAAAAGAAATAAAGAAATGGGAATGATTATTATTAATTCCGAAATTAACTTAGGGGGTATAATATAATAACATTTAAATTTGATAAAACTAGCTCAACTTTTGATTCGTTAGGAAGGTATTATTGGCGAAATATCATGAGTTTATTGGATTTCGCGAACAAGGTAAACGGCAACAGCGCGTCCGGCAAATCGAGATAGCGATGGAACGTGAAACACCGACGACGTCCCGTTCGTTTCTATCGGCGCACACACAGTCCCATGCCCGTCCCTCCCCTTGTCCCGAAAACCGAAAAACCCAAACAGACGTTATCCCGGTTTTCGACGCTCCTCATCGGGAGACGTGTGCTCTGTTGACTTTCCTCCCCCTAGGTCTCACGGCGCTTCCTGTTCTTCTCGATTTACGTTCGGGTTTGCTTTGTTTTTGTTTAGTGCTTCCGCGGCACGCTCTCACGTGCTTCGGATTTTTTTGATTTTTGTTTTTGGAAATTCGTTTTTGTGCGTGTTGTGAATCTGTGAAAGTATCTTTCGCAAGTATACATGCGTATGTTAGTATCATTGTTTCGATTTTATTGGGAATTGTAGGTGAAATTTTGGTGTAATTAATGCACAAGCTGATAGTTTGGAGTTTCATAATTTTGTTGATGTGATCGCGAATATCCAGGAAATGTCTGTTAACGAATTTTCTGTATACAAACAAAAACGTTAATTCAATTTTGTGAAAAATACGTTTCGGGTAGAGTTCCATGTGTACCGAATTTTACCTGCTCTGCTCTTATTCTTACTATCATTTTTATTTGTACTACCTAGGATATTCAGATCGCACCTTCTCGGAAACCAGATGGTGCCTTTGAAGGCTTATTATACCGGGTGTATCCCCGAATGTACCAACTTTTGTGCTATTTAATCACCTTCGATTTAACTGAATTTAAATTGCTCGAAGAATTATTAATTTACCGGACCTTTCAGAGTGATAACATTTTTCCTGCATACCGAACACACCGAAATATCATTGTGGGCGGCTAATGAAAATTTATTTTTGTTTATATTCCCGCGTGTATTTCCTATACAAATATCGAAATTAATATTAAAACATTACACAATTTTGACCTAATTCGTCGCTTCTACCCTTTTTCGATTCGTTCGAGTTGCGTTAAATGTTTGCGAACGCTTCGAATTAATTAATTAATTGCGAAATTTGTCCGATTAGACTGGCAATGGTCATGTGAATTTTGCAGGAAATGACGATAAGTGGCTACCAAATTTGATAAATCGCCCAGAAAGTTGTTGTTATAAATATAATAATGATTCTACATCTCTAAAGCAGGGTCCACATTTAATAACATATTGTATAGCAGTGTTATATAGCAAGTGTGGACGCTGTTTTTGATGCTTTATGAATTTTTAACAGCGTCCACACTTGCTAGATATCAGAGTGCCATATTAGTAATGCTAATATGCAACATGTTATTAAATGTGGACCCTGTTTTATATAGCAAATGTGGACGCTGTTTTTGATGCTTTATGAATTTTTAACAGCGTCCACACTTGCTATATAACGTTGCTATATAGTAATGTTATTAAACATGTTATTAAATGTGGACCCTGCTTAAATTATTGGTGTAATTAACAACGTTAAAAAAATAATACCTACACCTTGCGGCAAACTCGCCCATGACTCACGCTTAAATATAAACTCTTCGGTAAAAGTTTCATGATAAAAGCGAATTTAACCTGGCACACAGTCGAAATGGAAAAACTCCTCCACGCCATCGCATCGCCTAATTTTCGATCAATTCTTCCCTTTCATTAACTCATTGGGCAATTAACCCGTCCGATTTTTACAACACCGTTCGTCCGAAAATATTTACGTTTAAATAAAAATAAAAATCGGCATATATAACATTTAAAAATAAATTCCCGCGCCATTCATTAAAATACGTTACGTTTTTCGCTTGCGTAAATCTAAAGTGTTTACATTTACCCGATCGATTCGTTTGGCGAAAAAAGATTCGGATGAATTAACCAACTTCTTGGTGTAATAAATCAATCGAATGCTCGAAGATGGTACGTTTTTATTGGCGAATTTACTTGGCGAATTGGTAAAAAGTTACAACATTGAATCAATTAATAATGATTTGAACAATTCGGTGTGGAATCGTAGCGCAATGGTCGATATCTAAGCGTTTTATAATTGAAATATGATTAAACAATGGTCTACGATATTTTATTGATTCGACTATTGCATTGAATAGATAACTGTCTTTTAATTTTTAATTGGATATCTGTGCGCGGCCGCTTTTATTCAATTAAAACCTTTTTAGTTCAATTCGAGATGTTTTATTCGCGCTAGTAATTTCTAGTTGTGTTTTCTTATAGTAATTTATTTTCAACACTGATTTATTTTCTATTGGAGTGTATTTAGCAAACATTTTTTATAGTGTAACAACAATTTGCAGTAGGGAAATAGTCCATTGAAATGTTATATTTTGTCTGGCTAGTGGTGTGTTTGTTAGGGGATGAAATTTTCTATTTTCTATGTCAAGAGGGAGTTAAATGTGATGTTTTTGGGGGGATTTAATCTTGAAAAGGGATGGTTTTTACTTTATATCGTTGAAATTATTTGTCGCACTGAAAATTTGTGGAGACACTTTTTGTTGCAAATTGAATCTTCTACAACTTTGGTTATGTAACTTTTGGTCGTAGAATTGAAAATAAAGAAGTTATTAAAGAAAATCAATAAAAATTTGGGGTCAAATTTTCGTTATAACTTTTTTCCTGGTCATTTTACAAAAAAATCACATCAGATCATTTTGTTAGAGGAGTTTTCAAGGAATAATTCTCATTACCCAATTTTTCAAATTGTTAAATCATGACAGTTTTACAGTGCTGCGAAACTAACACTATTCTCCAGTACATACTCGTGAGTATACAGGGTGTCACAAATAGTTTGGGACATGGTTTAACTATAGATTTATGAGGCGAAAATAAGAGTATTTAACCTATAACTTACCCATATCCAAAAGTGAAAGCAGTATAAAGAAGTTACAGGATGTCAAAGTTAAGAATAAGAAAGAGATATTTTGATATTGGACCAGAATGGTTTAACTTTTTTTCGTGAAAATTTGTACAGAATATGTGGAGACATATTTTTGGGTAAAAATATTTAAAAAAATATCCATCATTCACATATTTAACGGGGGGTCCAACCCGCTCAAAGCCCTAATTGTTCCGCCCTTGTCATTCACCTAATTTTTGAATTGAAACTTGATTTATCAGTTCATTTATAATAATTTTTTACTCTTTGCAATTTTCTATAAAACCCATATTTTTGGAGATAAAAGTTTTTTTTTGGCAGTCATGCGATTTTGGAAATTCTTAACTTTAATATTCTGTAACTTCTAACACTTTTGGATGTAAGTAAGTTAGGTTAAATCATCTTATTTTTATCTTAGATGTCTGTAGGCCATGTCCTGTAGTCCATGTACAGTTTCGCGGGTAGAGTTCAATTGGATGGGAATATTTATAATTTCAAAATTCTCTGGCAAATTTCGATTATTTATTTTCATTTCGTAGTATAATTTAATGAGGATTTTATGATTAGGGGAAATTTTTTGACTTCTGTCTTTTTTATCTATTTCAATATAGGGAAAATCCCATCCCTTCCAGTATACTTCTAGAAAATTAGGTGTACTTTTCATAATAACAAATTTCGATATTGTAAAATATCAAGGTACTTTACTCTTGAGCAAAATTCACATTTTTTGACATACCTCGTATAAGATTGATAAAATTTGATTTTTGATGGTTGCATCTTGGTTTTTAGATCATGCAGAACTTTTTGTGAAGAATAACTATTTCGTAAAATTAATAATAAAGTTTCCCATATGTTGCCAACTATTTTTTGAAATCCGTTCGTATATTAAAACTAAAATAATTCTTTTTATGTACAGAATTTTTCTTTTAATATATATTGTACCAATTGTATATATTTTAAATAACTAATGCTTAGATATTAAATATTTTTTAACACTAAAAGCTGCATTTTGTCCAAATTCTCTCAGCTATGTAAGTACACCAGAAGATGTTAGCCAAATGATAGTTATTCATGCAATGTAAAATCTTATCTAATCGGATTAGGAATATTTTGACCGCGGGGACCAATTAGCCCATTAAATTTTGAAACTGGGGACCAATCGACCTGTAGGATTATGGAACCCCGCTGACAAAAATGACCGTGGGGACCAATTGACCAACACCGAGTTTCGCAGCACTGTAAAACAGTCATAAATTAACAAATTTGAGGCACGATTTTGAGGCGATAATGAGTATTATATATTCCTTAAAAATGCCTCTACCAAAATGCAACATCTAGTCAAATGTAGCATTTCAATTGAGTAAAATTTTGGTAAAATCAGGTAAACTGGACCAGCGAGAGCGTCGGTCGTGCGTCGGCAGCGAAAAATCCAAAAAGCTCTGCGAATTTTTTATCGCTCATTTACAATTCGAACTCGCTCGCGAGCTGACTTCCTACAATGCGCGATTTCTAAAAATATACACGCTCATTCGAACTGATACACGAATTTTTGGCGTACAATTCCCAATAACTTAATCTTATCAGAGATTGTGTATGCATGTGAGAACTCGGTTATGACATAGTTCGTACGACAACAAACATGATGGCGCGTTGTGATGTTAAGTGTACCGATTAAAAACGATTCTTTTATGGAGTCCCAGGATTATAATAACCGATGCGGTAGTTTGAAGAGATCTAGTAGCTTCAAAAAGTTGTTGAAATTGCCCAATTGGGGCTCGTCCAGTTCAGGTAAGGTTATAAATTATGTATAAACATTTGTTTATTTTCGCATTACATTCGCTTTGTATTGTCAAATATTTTTAAATACCTAATGGATTTTTCGGCATTGTGTATTAACGAGATAGAATTATCTTGGTGCTGTCGAAATCCATAAACAGAAAGTAAAAAATAGCTCGCGGGAAATATTCGATTTAACTCACAGTAAAAATACATTTTTATTGCAAAAATTCGAAAAGACTGCCAATAAATAAACGTTGCGGTGTATTTTTTTTGCATGTAAGTTTACATACTTATTTCGAATTGTTGTAACAAAGAATATCCAATTTTAACTCTTCAAAAAATTTCAAAATCCTCGTTATTATTAATTGATTAAATCATCTTGACCTTATTGTTGTTTTCCCGAAACCCTCGGCCATGCGAAAACCATCCAATAAATACATTAAAATATCAAACGAGTCAATAATGTATCAGACTGTTGTCTATAAAGATTTGATCCAGTGTACACTGCTGTCGATCAAAACCGTTAATAAAACGTTTGTTTGATGAGCGTGTCCGATGAAAACCTTATTTACATTTTTAATATAAATAGGTCAAAGTATTGGCTATACTAATTAAATTAGAACATTTTTACTATACACACCAGTACGAGGGAAGGTCAATAAGTTACTCGCTAAAAATGATAGCTACTAATTAAATTAGAAAATTATTAAAATTTTTAGTACGAGGGAAGGTCAATAATTATTGTAAAAATTGTTGGAGTAGAAAGGATAAAATGTTTGATTACAAATTTCTCTAAAACCCAAAAATATTATTAACGATTTTCGCGTTATTTTTACAACCGCCGTAATTGCGGAGTTATATTTCTTTTATGAATATCATTTTCTAATAAAAGTTGATTCGAACGCAGTAAATAAACGTGTTCGGAATCGTTAAATTTAATTACGCGAAACGGATATTATAAAATAAAAATGCTAAAAAAGAAATGGTTTATTGCTAGTTAGAGAAAAACCTTGCCGAAAAATTGTTGGTTTAATTAATCGCTATCAATTCGGACTTCCTTTGTACACACGAAAGAGCTCTTAATCGCTGGAAAAAGCCGGCGAACTGACATACTAATTAATAAAACGATAAAAATCCGTTTTTCTAATCGCGTTTATACGTCCAATAAATTCCCATCACTTTATGCGAAATCAAACGGCGCTGGCGTCGCGACGCCCGACGCTCTCTCCCTCTATCCTCTCCCAACTGGCTTAATTACCGAAAGACACAAGGCTGAATTGTTATTGATATATCCATTTGTATCGATATAGGGGATTTTTATGATGCTATTTCTATATAAAAAATCTCTATTATACGAATTGCGCATGCAAGTAATTTTTGCCGAATAGATTAATACGTCCTTGTAGCACTGTATATTATTTAAGTAATAATTAATTATTTATATAGTTGGTGCGATAACACACTCATTTTATGTGCTTGTTATGTGTAATTTCAATATTGTTTTACCCTCGTATAACAGCGTCGAATAAAAACTTGTGTGAACTTTGCACTCACAAAAAAATTAAAAATTCGTAGATTATAATTTAGTGCCAATTTAGTGTCCAATTCCTAATTTTAGTGCTCAACTGGTTGGGAAGAAAATTGCGTTTGAAAATGGCAGTTTAGGCAGGCTAAGTTTATAAAGCTAGCACCCTTTCATTTAAATAGTATTTGAATGAAATTGGTAAAATAATAATATGGCGGAATTTAGTGCTATTTTAGTGCTTTCGAAAGCACTAAGCAGAATTTAATTTAAGATATTCGATAAAGGCGTATTAGAGACATTAAAAAAACTGAAGAATATATAGAAAAATATAGTTAAATATAAAGAGAGGGAAACGATTTTGATGACTCTAATTTTTCTTTGATTTTTGTGCTTCTAAAATAGTCGAGTGTGTGAAGTTGGAAACCCAACTTTAGTTCTCGATAGTTCTGATTGGAGTTCTGGGTTCGTTTTAAAGAGTATAGGAGTACTTTTATAAAAATAAAAAGAGTTCCGCCATTTTAACCCAATTAATTAACAATTAAAAAGTGGGGTGCTAACTTCACACCCAACTTCGCGATGGAATAGTTCTGACTAGCTTTTTCGTCGTATTTCGTCGAGAGTTCTAGAGTTCCTGATATATAGTTCGTTTTTTTTATTTAATTTTGTAACTTTAACAGCAAAAAACAAAAATTGAAAAATGAAAAATAAATTTGAATAGTTCTGAATAGCTTAATGTATTTACAATATTAAGATCTAGAGTTCCCGACTATTAAAAAAAAATTCAATTCAAACATTTTATGAAAAAATAATTATAAACAGTTATCAATTAATATATAGATAACATCCCATAACTTTATCAATATTGAATAAATCGCAAAATACCATTAGAGTTTCTTGTAGAACTCGTCGAATACTATACGGAACTCCTATCAGAACTCCTGAGAACTCTCAAAAAAATTTCAAAGTAGGACTTGTATTTTTTTTTTGCTCGAAGTGATTTTGGCAAATATCTCCTCAAGAGTCAGGAACTCTAGATCTTAATATTGTAAATACATTAAGCTATTCAGAACTATTCAAATTTATTTTTCATTTTTCAATTTTTGTTTTTTGCTGTTCAAGTTACAAAATTAAATAAAAAAACGAACTTATCAGGAACTCTAGAACTCTCTAAAATACGACGAAAAAGCTAGTCAGAACTATTCCATCGCGAAGTTGGGTGTGAAGTTAGCACCCCACTTTTTAATTGTTAATTAATTGGGTTAAAATGGCGGAACTCTTTTTATTTTTATAAAAGTACTCCTATACTCTTTAAAACGAACCCAGAACTCCAATCAGAACTATTGAGAACTAAAGTTGGGTTTCCAACTTCACACACTCAAAATAGTCTAAGTCGGGTTTTTCTGCTCAATTATTATCTCAAAGTTTGATCATCAAGAGTAAAGTATCATATGCAGGTATACAAATGATTTTGGTCCATAATTAATTTTTCATTTTAGTGCTTCTTTTAGTGATCAACATTTCTCTATTTGCATTTTTAATGATACTTTACTCTTGAGAATCGAACTTATGGAAAATGGTAAAAATATATTTCTTTAAGCTAAGGATTGAGCACTAAAATTAGAAATTGGACAATTTAATTAGCACTAAATTAGCACTAAATTGTAATGTATGAATTTTTATTTAATTGATAGTTGTGGTGCTAAGTCCGAATATAAACTAGATTGTATTGTTGTTGGATAATCGCGTTCAAAGAAAAGCCAGCGAAAAAGTTTTTATAAAAAAACCCAATTATAAAACGGGAAATTCACCTTGACTTGCGCCGGGATGAAAAAGGAAAGCCTTCAACACCTGCTCTATGGGGGGCGAGAGACGAAAAAAAGGGAAAAAGAAAATCCCGGGATCGATCGCTTAAATCCGAAGACCTTAAGCGAGGTCGGGACCGACGGCGACCTTGGTCGGGCTTCCATCCCCGTCGAGGCGCGAGAACGCAACCCGAAAAATAAATAGGATCATCCCGGGGAATTTGGCAACGACGTCGGGAGAGCGGGAGCGCCGCGATCGTGGCATTGACAATGAGCGAACGCGGACAGAAGATCGAACGAGAAGAGGAAACGCTCGGCTGATCGATAGTCCTGGAGGGAAGAGCTTCCGTCGAAAGGAGAGAGGGCGGTTAATTGAATGTGAAATGCGAATGCTACGAGGATTGGGGGTGGGAATACAGGATGTTTAGAACTATGTTGCAATATGTATTTATCATCTGGTTATCATAAGCGAGGGTTAATTTGTCAAAAGATAAGTTATGATGGTATGAGGAACTCCTTGGTTATACAGGGTGATTTGGTTTCCGAGACGTAAGAGGCCAAACTTGTTTTGTTTTGATTTTTGACATTTAAGTAAGGTTTATTGCATCTAAAACTGGGTTTATGCCCGATTTCGCCAACCAGTCCTTAAAGTTAGGTATTACTTAAACCAGATTTAGGAAGTTCTATGTAGGTACAATTTGCGATTCATCATGCTCTAAGTAATACTTAGAGGTGATAGGAAATGTCTAAAGCTATGACAACTCACTGGGCTAGCCTAAAGCATTTAGGAAATACTTAATGATACTTTTCATCTTTAGCAGGCTTTAGATGAAAATCTCACTTGAGATTGGTAGATTTTATAGTATTATTTGTTGATAGTTTAACGAATTTTTGTTGTTGTTCATATTGAAAAATATGCGAGCTGTACCAGATGAAGTTGAAAATAGGATAGATAATTTAATTGAGGAGGGTCAAATTTATATAATTCATATTAAAATAATGACATACATTTTTCAACTCGAGAATTAATTGTAAATATTATTTTTAATAATATAGTGGAAGTTGATAAAATTATGCTATTTTATGTACTATGTAGATTATTTACTAGGTACTAGGTTCTGCTATGAGAGGTAACTTGTTACATTTCTCTGCCAGTGAAAGTAACAAGTTAAAAAAGATGGCAAATAAGTTAAAGTTTTGAAGTACACTCGTCAAAATGGTCTAGGGGACATGAACATTTTAAAGGGGAATTTCTTATTGATTTTTTCCAATTTGTTACACTCTCTCTGTATAAAACATTTTTTTATTTTTTTCATAATTTCATGTTTCAAAAAACCTCCATATTTGTTAGATTTCAATATTTTTTAAATGTGTTATCAAATTGATACTTAATTGTCCATTAATTACTTTGTCCCCTAGACAATTTTGATGACTGTATTTATTAAATGTTGCTTATAAAATTTGAGGCTATATTTACCTATACTTGGATACATTTCTGTACTTTTACTTCTTATTTCATTTATGATCTCCAATTATTCGGTTTACTCGTCAAAATTAGGCTACCAAACATGCAGAAAACTGTCAAAATCAAATTTTTATCTAGGTATTTCTTAGTAAGAGATTTCTTATAGGTAAACTCTATTCTAACTAAAATGACAAATTTAAAACGAGGTTACGATCCCAACGTTGCCGGTTTGCAATTGAAATCCTGTCTATTACTGATTTTCAGGTTATATGGTTATTTGAAGGTTATGTTTACAAATGAAAAAAGTTGTATATAGAGGAATTTAAACAATAAAAAGAGGCCAAAATCGCCTTTTAAAAATCACAAAATTAGCAAATTGTAGGTTAACGAGTTAACTACAACGAGCGCGATTTTGTGACTGAAATTTGCAAAGACATATGGCAACAGCGTATCTTCAAAATCTAAGATTTCAACCGCGCGCCGTAAAATTCCCCTAGTCGAATGGGAGAATTAACATTGACACTAGGGAAATTTTGATCTGCGTGGAAAAGACAGGAATATCACCAAATTCTCATTTTAGTTGGAATAGAGTTTATTGGTGAAATTTCGATTTAAGTATTTCCTGGCTTAGGAAACACCCAAAACCAGCTCCCAAAAAAATCGGGCATAAGTGCTAGAAAACGTGCCTACTCCTATTTTAAAAAAAAGTTTAATTTGCATACAGTGTGGCACAAAAAAAGCATCATCCAGCAACATTCCTCGTATCATTCCTCGTTCCTCCCTGTAGAATACGGCTAAAAAAAATCCCCGATCCTGCCAGTCTCAACAAATTTATTCGTTCAAATTGAGTTGTTAACATTACCCGAGACGCGACAAAGCCTTTTCCTTCGATTTACGTCTGTGCAACTTCACTCTCGCAGACCGTTCGATACCAAAATAAACTTTCGCAAGCGGCGCGTTCGGGCTTCACCTTTTTGCCTTTCTAAATTAAAATGCTCGGTGTTCACAAAGTTCACAGGAACAGTCTAAATGCACACGCGAAGGGGACGTTGAAGCGAAAAATCGATATTTTATTTTTCTTGCAAAGAGCAATTTAATGATCTTCCCTCGTATTTTACAATTATTGTTTAAAAGACTGATTAAGTAGTCTTCTTCGTTCAATAATTGTTTGGTTTTAGATAGTTTAAAATAGTCTTAAATTGAAGTATTTTTAGATATGTGAGAATATAAACGAGTATTTCCTAAAAATCGTTGTATATGTACTCTCAATTGTGAGTCATGTATTTTAATGTGGGATTCCATGCTTGGAAAGGGTGGGCGTATTGTTCCAGTGACCTCGTCGTAATCTCGCCATTTGGTCTAATCGACATTGACCATTCGTTGTTTGATAATAATTGATAAACATCCAATTGCATAAACTACGACGATAAATTAGAATGTTAAATTCGGGTCTTTTCCGATATTTAAAGCGCTACTTTCTTGTTTGTTTTGATAATTCAGACGAGAGCGTCGCGACGCCTTGTCAACGCTAGTTGCCAATGATATAACTCGAAATTAAACGGCTACACGTTATTGTATATCTACTAAAAGTCCCGTTGAATTTATGGTGGAAATTCAAATTTCCTTCAATCCACAAATCTAAGTAATAATTGGCTACAATAATATTTTTAATTCAGTTAGAAGTTGTTGTTTATTGATCGGCATTAATCAATAATATCAACATGTTGTTTTAATTAATATAAAATTAGGATGGAACGGTTTTTTTTGGGTTGCATACATGAAAGTCGGGATTTAAACTTAACTTTATATTTATTTTCGTCTGTTCCTGTAACCGGATGTTTGGCTGGAAAATTAATTTACAGGTCGGGCTTCGGTCGAACGTATAGGTATTTATATGAAAATTCTCCTATTATTTTAAGCAAAAATAACTAGTTTTTTTAACATAGGTACATTTTGCTCAAACTCCATATGAAGTTGTGCTAAAATAATAAAATTATTAAATAAGTAAATAGTGTCTTTAGTGATGACTGTAATCAGCTAAACTAATGTGATGTAGAACACTTGGAAATCTGGGTAAATCTTTGGTGAAAACTTGGCAACTTCGAACCACAAACCAATTGATTCGATCGCCACTACTAATGTACGAACGATTATTCATAAAATATTCAATAAGGAAGGAAGCACATCGATTCGAAATATCCCTCCTTTTAGCCTAAATATTCTCGTTATACTTGCAAATTGATTCTGAAATATCGATTGTGTAATAGTACTGCAATACATATTTTGCTTTTACTGCTAAACAATAGTTGATTGCAACGATAAAACACACAATAAACTGAAAAAGAAAAATGCTATGTAAAAATTCAAGTATGCACTGTTGGTCTATAGAACTTTACTTCTACAGAGCCTAGGCCTTTCGCGAGCTTTGATGGGTCTATGGAACTTTGACTGTATAGAACTTTAGGCATATAGAACTCTGGGTCTATGCACGGAACTTTTACAGGGTGTTATTTAATAACATCCTAATACTTAAGGGGGTGATTCTTGGACCCATTTTAAGAAAAAAACTTCATATAAACCTATGTCCTAAACTTCTTAATTTTTGAGATACGGGGTATTAAAGTTTTAAGAAAAAAAAAAACCATTTTTTACTGTCATTTTCATACCACTTTAAATATTTTTATGAAATTTGGCGTACGGCGTTTATGCATTAAAGAGCATTTTATGACCCAAAAATCTTTTTATTATTTCTAACAGTGGCGTCCCTATTGGACTCAGACTAGATATTTTTGAATTAAAAAGTTATACGCCACTGCTATCTCTGAAAATCAAAATTATTTTTCGAATTCTCGTTCAATTCGAAGTTTCGCTAAAAAAAATTAAATTCATTTATTTGCATCTCCCTGGACCTGGACGAATGACGACCAAAAACGATTTATCTAACTCTGAACAATAATTTATTTAAGCGGATAACTTTTAAACGTTGAAATTATGAAATTAAAGTAAAATAAAGAAATAATTTAAATCAGGTGTTGGAAATGTCCGCCGAAAGTGTTATGAAAATGACAGTAAAAAATTGTTTTTTTTTTCTTAAAACTTTAATACCCGGTATCTCAAAAGTTAAAAAGTTTAGGACATAGATTTATATGAAGTTTTTTTCTTAAAATGGGTCCAAGAATCACCCCCTTAAGTATTAACATGTTATTAAATAACACCCTGTATAGACCTCTAATTTGGTAATTTGGCTATATAGAAATTTGAGTGTACAGAACTTTGGGTCAATGGAACTTTGACTGTATAGAACTTTAGGCATGTAGAACTCTGGGTCTATGGTAATTTGGCTATATAGAAACTTGAGTGTACAGAACTTTGGGCCAATGGAACTTTAGGTCTATAGAAGCTTGGGTGTGTGGAACTTTGGCTCTATAGAGTGTAGGAAACTCTAGGTCTATGGAACTTTGGCTCTATAGAAATTTGAGTGTACAGAACTTTGGACCTATGGAACTTTAGGTCTATAGAAGCCTGGGTCTGTGGAACTTTGGCTCTATACATAGAGTGCAGAGAACTTTGGGTCAATGGAACTTTGACAGTATAGAACTTTAGGCATACAGAACTCTGGCTCTATAGAACGTTGGATGTATAGAACTTTAGGTCTGCAGAACTCTGGGTCTACAGAACTGTGTTTTAATGAACTTTTGATTGACCAATCAATGTGGATTATTACCTCAATATTTAATACTTACCACACAGCTGATAAGGATCTGTCTTTCAACGACTTTACGTCGTCGTTGCGCTAAGATCTGGGTATTTTTAGCTTACTGCTTTTTACACCGAACATCGGTAGTTCTACCGACGAATTTAGCGACATGACAACGTCGAATTTCTCTCGGTTCTCGGAGTTGAACAGCCGGTTGAACGATTCGTTCCGTTGGCATGGCAGTGCATGTTTTGTTGTGCGCCGATGGGCGGGCAATGCCGAACTCATGTGACGGTTAAAAAGTCTCTTTACACACACAGTATCAGCGATATCGGTACTAAATTCAATTCACCGAGTTCACCGTTCGCTTTTTTTTGGTATAATTCGTACGGTTTTTTTTAATAGTGTGCGTATTTCGGCTCTTCGGGTGATCTTCGGCCGTTGGTGATGGACGCTGTGAGTCATTGCGGTGGAATTTTATGTTGTACCTGTTAGCCAGTCGATCGTGAATGGTGCTCGATAGCTGCCAGTGAGGTTATGTTTACATAGTGGATTGTATTGTAGTGCAGTGTACCCCGAGCGAAGGCGAACTGTAGGGGAGAAGCAGGTTTATTTATCGATTCGAGGCAGGTGTCTAGTCTACACGCAAGTGTATCGTTACTTCCTAGTTACTGCGATTTCCGAAGCTCGTGTTGGACGTTTTGTCGTTGTAATCGAATAAAGAAGTTGCAGCGAAACCTTTAGAATTCGTTGTAATCTCGTTATACAAACAGTTTTTTTAAAAACTTGGGTACGTTTGGAGAAATAAAAGCAATTTACGAACCACTGAAACGCGCACAGTTCGAAGGAAGTGATCAATTAAGCGCCTTCTGATCTAATAAAAGGAGTTAACAATCGATGGTGTTTGTGTAGATAACCCGTGCAGATTTATCTAAAATCATTGTAGCCGGGATAATTAGAGAGACCTTCGAATTGTCACGAGCGAAACGAAAACAATACCGATCGTTTTATGTATTTATTGCCAGCATAAACATGGATTTGCAACGAATGAAGGATAATTTGATAACTTAATAACGAGATTAATAACTGTTATTAATAACTCAATATAGTAATGGAATGTTACAAATATGAATGAGGAATTATTATTAGAAAATTCCCATTATGATCTGCCAAAATCTAGGAAATACCGAAAAACTTCCTTCTTATTTTTACCATCAACTTAACCAGAATCGAAGTGTTATCGACTTTTGCGGCAGATTCGAAAAACATATTTTCCACATGTTTTTTGACTAATCCCATAGGCGTTTCGAGCGGTTTGCGTTGCGTTAACGTTCTCGGAATTTCGGCCGCAATTACCGATGCAATATAGTCATTATTAATAACCGAGTCTTCGTCATAATCCTCCATAATCGGCCACACATACACGTGAGAGCAAACAGCGAGAACCTGCCACAGGTAGATCCCGAGAAGGCGCTGTTTGCTCGAGAATTTTCATCTTTTTAACGCGCAATTGTCGCATACCAACGACTGTAATGGATATAACGTGTTGGATAACGGGTGGACCGATTCCGAGGAAAATTGTGTTTGTTTTTTAATTGACGCAATTGCGTTACCGACGAGTAAAAACCTATTAGAATCGCCCTCGATTTTCCAATGTATATATGGATTTTATGACTAATCGCTTGTCCGCCAACATGTATTTTTTTCTATAGCAAATTCTAAAAATTCGCAATGCGAAAGAACTTGTGTAGTTGTGTGACATTGCATAATGCGTTTATTATTCATGTTAAGTACTTTATACAGAGTGTTTCTAAAGTACAAGCTTAACGTACCTTATCTCTATTTTACCGTAAAATTATAATTTACAATACGTGTTTACGTATTATGTATAGCAATGAGGATTCAATTCAAGGTTGTTGATATTGAAGATTTGCGCCCGGGGTCAGTTTTTCCACGTTTAATGGATTCGAGCGTGTGCTGAATAGTCTAAAGGAGGGTCCACATCGCAGTGTTATATAGCTTGTATGGACACTGCGGACTTGCTATACAACATGTTATAAAATGTGGACCCTGCTTAACGAAGCGAAAACCCGTATAAACATTCGATTTATTATTCACAATTTAATTAGCTTAATTAACAATCGGCGAACGTGCGATGTTATCATAACTATTTTCGTTAACGTCGCGAGCCATTTTCGATTAGTAAGTTCGTTTGCCGCGAGTTAGAAACGGTTTACCTGGAATTAATTCATCAGCAAGATAATCTAATCGAGCTCGTTGGCATTTCGATTCCTAACGCAAGTAGTGGCAATGATTTTTTTTTATAGCGAAGAAAAATATTTGTAATGAGCAATATTTCATCCCAATTAATTCCAATGATGTTCAGCAAATGTTCGTTTCGGTGTGGTATACATTAGATTTTATTAATGGAGAAAAACTAGCATATGTAGTCGTTTGTAAAGTAATTTTTTTTCGGGTCGCCGCGTTGCCAATTTTCTAATGGACGCGTCAAATTTAGAACTCGACTATGATGGATTATGGTCCACGTTTAATTTTATCTCACCGTAATAATTATTAATCTATATTTAAATGGATTTATGATACAGCGGAGAATGTATTCGCTGAATAAATCAGAATGCTAATTAGATGTCTGGGGAATGGGACGGTTGAAATTTATAAGAAAAAGGGATTTTTAGCAAATTTGAGGCTAAATTTGAATGAGGAGCCAAAAATTTAATACATGTTTGTAGATATTAGTATTATTTACCCATACACAAATAATTTTTACTAGATACATTTGCCTACTGATAATGCAATTGATAATAATTCAAAATGCTAATGGAGAAGACCACGACTTTTTAAAAATTTTTTTTTTCAAAACCGTGTGTCCTACGTGCCCTAAGAAGGTGCGTAATGAAATTTTTATTTTTTTCTATCTGAAAAATTGACTAATTCAGTAAAATACCTTAAAAATTCTAATTCTAAATCGTAATGGAGAAGACCACGACTTTTTTTTAATTTTTTTTTCAAAACCGTGTGTTCTACTAAGGCGCGTAATGAAATTTTTATTTTTTTCTGTGGCCAAATAAGGCCGCAATTTATTTTTAAAGTTTGGAAAACGTCACACAATCGTCATACACTATCTGCTCCTATCAAAGCGAGAGTTTCAAAGAGAAGTCACATTTAGCAAGTTTGCCACGTTTCCTATTACTCTTCTTTACTCCGCAAAATGTGCGTTTTTTGTATATTTATTGCAATAAATATTTTCTGATTTATCCATTTCTTCCATTACCTAATGGATAATTCGATATATTAATATAGAAATAACATCTTCATCTGTATAAATTGTAACCGACTTTCGTGTTAAAAACACAAATAATGGTCCTGAAAAATTTATTTGGTAACATTCTTGTCAACTTCAATATTATCAGTAAAGTGTTTTGTGCTGATCTGCAATTCCTGTAATTTGTTTTGTGCATTTTTCAGAAAAATCTGACAAATGACAGTTTGATTTTTGTTCGTTTGTGTATTCTTTGTTACTGTGTTCGAAAATTCATACTATTTACCATACAACAAGACGTGAGTGGTTTATGATTGGTTGATAAGGTACGAGTCAAAACCCGAAATTTTTAAATTTCGAAGGGCTATAACTTTTTAATTATAACACATTTTGAGCAACTGAAAACGGTTTTGAGCTCTAATAAATCATTTTTAATCGTATCTTTTGCCGAAATCCGCTTATCTCACATCGCGGTCTTCTCCATTAGCTCTCTGTGAAATATGGGACGGTTGAAATTTAAGAATAAGGGATTTTTGCAAATTTGGGTGAGTGTAAAGATTTTTGAGAACGAATGAGGATCCAATAAATTGATTGCATGTTTGTAGATATTTATATTATTTACCCATACAAATAATTTTTACTAGATATATTTGCCTATTGATAATGAATCAAAATACTAATTAGCTGTCTGGGTAATATGGGACGTTTGAAATTGCACTTTTTTGAAAATTTGAGCTAGTTTAAAGTTGATTTTGACAACGAATGATTATCGAAAAATTCATAACATGTCTGTATTAGTATTATTTACCTATACAAACAATTTTTACTAAATATATTTGCCTACTGATAATGCAATTGATAACGATTTTTTTTGACTAACGCGCAATTACGTTAAAAAACCCAAGCAATCAGCTATAATTTCCTCTATTTACAGTTTTTTAATTGTTTGCACTTTTCTGTCAATTAGTGCATAAATATTGGGAGAGGCAGAGTTTCGCGCAACCGTTGCTTTTATTTCTTCTGACACGATATTCGATTACAGGAAACTTGATATTCTAATTTCACGTAAACGATACGTTTTACAAACACCACTTGTGGCACTAACAGAAGCCTCGAACGCCCATCGATCAAACATAAAATAAATTCAAACACATTGCGTAATAACACAACTAATTAAGTATTTGAGGTACGTTTTAAATTTCGCTAATTCGACGACGTTTACGAATCGGAAAACCGTCGATTACGCTTTTTATCATCGAATTTGTTTGCTCTGTGTAACGTCACCTCATCGAGCCACCACTTAAATTTTATTGTTGTATCGATAAGTTTATTGTGAGCGAAACAAAACAGTTCAACGACAAAACGTACGCACACACAAACCGGCGGGAATCGCAGTAATTCGATTTATTTATTTTTAAACGTGTGTCATATCTATGCTAAACGAGTTGTTTTTTATGTACTATTTGAATTAGGGATTCAAGTAGAATAGTTTGCTTCCTAAAGGTCGCTTCTATCGATCATTTTGGGTTTCTTCATTTTTATTAACGAAAACCGGCTCGTTTAGTAGAGAGAACATTCGCTAATTTTTCGTATTATCAGAGGAATGTGATTAATCGGAGTTAACCATGTGGTCGAAGCAACAGGATGCGCGCAGCGCCAACAAAAACATGACATCATTCAGAAGCAAGATAACCAACCGGAAGCGGAAAAACTCGAAGACCAGAACCGCGGCAACGGAGAACGTTGACGGCGTCGCGACGGACTTGACGCCGTCGAAATCGCAGCAGGGCGACGAGAAGCAGAAGGCCACCAAATCGGGCAAGCACCGCGGCAGGAACAGAGGCAAAAAGGACGCTGCAGTGCAAAAAAGTGAGCCGGAACCGGTGAAATCGAATAATCGCGACATTGACGCGGACGTGGTGCTCCGGAATCCCCCCGACGTGAAAAGAACTAACAGCAACAATTCTATTAAACGATACAGTGACAGCATTGTGATAGATAACGATAACGGACAGATTAAACTGAAGGAAGAAAACGACGTTGTGCCGCCGATACTCACGCGAGCTGTGAGCGGTTTCTTCATTATAGATCAAGCTAAAAGGACCAGAAGACTGAGCGATCTGTTCAGATCCTCCAGCACCATGAAGCTATCAGCCAGCACCGAGAACCTCAACCAGAAAAACAGTATTAAATCTAAAGAAACCAACGCTACTAACGCTAATAAAAAGCAAGAACAACAAACCACCAAATCAAAACGCAACTCCCCCAAGGTGTCTTCTAACAACAGTTTCAAAGAAAACGCAGGCAGCACCACCACCAGCTCCTACTCATACCTCAAGAGAGTTAGATCTAAGATATACAAATCCAAAAACGACCAACCCGCCGACGAAACCGACGCCTCGCAGAAGATGAAGAAGCTCAAGCACAAGAAGAGCATCGAAATCAACAGCAGGATACCGGAGGACGAGGTGGCGGTGCTGACTCCGAACGGCTGCAGGAAGTCCGCGTCGAATTTCGACTTCCGCTTGACGCGGCAGACGTCCAACTTGGAGTTCGTGCGGCCGCGAACGGTCGATCCGGAGTTCGCGAAGGCGGAGAAGCCGGCGCTGGCCAAGGCGAAGTCGAGCAGCGCCATCAACTTGAGCCTGTTGCGCACCAGGAGGGACAGGATCTTGGAGAAGGTGGGCGCCAGGTCGGGCGCCAAGGACGTGCAGAACGAGTTCGATTTCATCGCTTTCGGTAGCGCCAACAGCGCGGCTGGATTGGCGAATAGCGAGAGGCTATTGGGGTCTCAATCCAGCTTGCAGAAGCAGCCCAGCTGGTTGCACATACACAAAGAGCAGCAAGGTAATTGCGGTTTGTTCGGTTACTTTCTTAATTTTTTTATTGATAATGTATATACAATATTTGGATGGCCTTTTCGAAGGCTGCTGGCTGGCCTATCGACGAAGGTCGAGCGAAATGTACGCGTTTGTAGTTGGAATAAATTTTAATTGCGAGCTACTATAAGTTACGAGCTATCCTTTTAGATAAAGTTCTAGTACATGTTTTCATTAATGTATACGTTTCGAAAACGAGACGATTTATTGGATTTTATCTGATTATCGACGTTACGGGACAATTGTGCGGTGACCTTTTTTGAAAAGAACCGAAGACCGCCGTAAAAACAGCCGAGGCTTACGTATTAAAAAGTAATAAAATAACAACATTATCGGGTTTTTTTCTCGTTGCACTTTGCTCTTTTACGCGCAATTAATAAATATTTTTACTGTGAGAATGTGAGGCTAACTTGTATTCGGATAAAAATAAATTCTAGCTTATCCAATGTCTAGTTCTAGTAGATTTGTGACCAATACCTTGTTTCTAGTGTAATAAAGTACTTACACTAGAAAAAATAATTTGTGAAGTTTTATGCATTTTTTATATAAATAATTCCACCTTGATTGCACTGTCTAATACTGTGTTAGACTGTGAAATCAAGGTGGTCACTATTGTATATACAGTAATTCTACAGGGTGTTTACTATAAAAACTTCCAAACTTCTGAAGTTGATTATACAAGTAATTTCGAATAAAAAATACCATATACTTAACACTTTTTCGAAAAGTGTATACCAAATGAACGATCATTGAAAGATACAAATAAATGTTCATTTCATAATTATTATAACAATTAAATGTTTAATAACAGCCGGTAATGAACTTTTTTGAAAATGATAAATACTTTTCTTATAGCAAATTTAATGCACTTTAACGGTATACAATGTGTCCCAAACAGTTGCGTATACAAATGGGGAAAAAGTTTATCTTACATTTTACAAAAAAATTTTAAAAAATTTCCTGGATTTTGCCTGGAAAACAAAAAATAATGATTTGGACCAAGAGAAAAATATTCACAAATTGTATTGGAGAGCAACATTTTCATTGAAATTGTAATTAAGTAGCAAAAAATAATGCACAATTGTTGATTATTGATATTCCTAGATAAATAAAAGTTATATTTTAATAAACAAGTCAAAAATTGTGAGATTAATACGAAACCTGTTTCTAATAAGTGCGTTATTTTCTGTTACTGATAGAGTGCTTTGGAATATCTAGGAATATCAATAATCAAAAATTGTGCATAATTTTTTGCTACAATCACAATTTCAGTGAAAATGTTGCTCTCCGCTACAATTTGTGCATATTTTTCTCTTGGTCCAAAACATTATTTTTTGTTTCCCCAGTATTCCAGGCAATTTTTTAAACATTTTGTACCTGATTATGGATTTACAAGTCATGCAGAGAATTTTATCAAGAATATTTTTTTTTGTCAAATGTAAGATAAACTTTTTCCCCTTTTTCCCCAACTGTTTGGGACACACTGTATATATGATCAAAATTAATGACTATACGAAAAAAACTGACATTCCCATCTTTTTGGAAAAAAAAACAATTTAAAATTAAGAACTATTAAATAAAAGAGAAACTATCAACTTTTCGAAAAAGTGTTACATGACATTTTTTGTTCAAAATTAATTGTAGATATAATCACCTCCTGTAGTTTGGCGGTTTTTATAGCATACACCCTGTATAGTACTCAAATAAGAACAGATGCAAACTAACAAACACCCAATTCTAATTACCCCAAATCAAACATCTTCTGTAACTCAATACACTTTACGTATATCACATATACCCCATGTCTTTTTAACACAAAGCATCCCGTTAAACATGGACGTTATCTCTATACCCAAAGGTGGTTTATTGTTTTATTTTTTCCCAATTTTTTCTTGGGCTTTGTTTCAGTAGATCTAAAACAAACGCACCCAGTGTCTCGAAGCGGGTCCGACAGAAGGCCGGATGCTGTACGCGAAGAGGGTCTCAAGCAACAGGACTCCGCCAAGACGGAATTCTCTCACGATGTCCTCGGCGATAGAATGGAGGGCCCCAACATGGCCAGGTAAATAGCCTGACATTTTATTATATTTTGCCTATACACTCCCCCATAAGATACTACAAGAGTTCATACTTATATAGGGTTTTCATAATGAATATTGATTTCCGAATTTATCTTGGTCTAAAGTTGCTTCGTTAGGAAGTTATAGCACTACATTTCAATTTTTTTGTCCATCCATCAGTAATTCAAGAGATATCTTTGTGAAATTTCACATGTGGGGATTTCAGAGGTGTCCAATTAAGAATGTTTTATCAATTTTACGCTTAATCCAGAGGGCGCCACTCCGGCAGATTTTTCCCCTTTTAACGGCAATAACTTTTTTGTAGTCAGGAATTTGATTATAGGGACCAATTTACAAAAACTACAACACTTTAGCTTTAAAAAAGGTATACTTGTTATAAGTCGATAAAATGCACAGTTTCGAAGATAAATGAGCTTGAAATTTGTGCTGCATGCTTAGATAGGTTATGGCCACTTGCACCAACAAGTTAAGGAAATCTTAAGTTACATCTTTAACTTAAGTAACATATATGGCTTGCACCGCTGTAAAATGATGACTTAAGTTGAATTTAAGATTCTTAAATTTAAGGAGCCCTTTTTGACCCCTTAAGTTCTTCTTAACAAACTTAACCTAATTTTTATTATATCGCCTTTGTTTTTGCCAATGTAATGGAATTATTTAATGAGGGTCTGGGGCTTCCTAGAGCTTGTAGAAAATGGTTTTCCTAGGAGAACATATGATAGGTAAATAAAAGTTGAATTCTCAACGCGTTTACTTCTCAGTAAAAGTATAATTTGGGGCTCTTCCTCCTACTTTAGCCTTTTGAGAATTTTCTCATTTTTTCCTCATTTTCCATTTTTATAATTTAGTAGTAGAATTACACCTTACACTCCACGGTTTCACTTGCCCAATTATTATAGTTTATAGTTATAGTTAATGCTAATAAACTGCGACCTATACCTATAATAATCGAAACTAACCTATAAAAATCTTTTTCCTGCAAAATCACTGTAAACAAAATATAAAAAAAGAAAAAAAAGAAGTAAAATACACTGTTGCCAGAAACTCGTCGATCTTAATTAAGTTTGTTTTTAAAGTAATTGGTGCAAGACAAAACATTTTTAGGTCTACTTAAAATTTAAGAATTTCTTGGGCAAATACAACTTAAGTTTAATTTGGTGCAAGTGGGCATTAATGAATTTGGTTAAATCGTCATATTTTGAACCAAAGAACCTACCCTTAGCGTATGACCCACTCATTACCTACACACCCTGTATACAGGGTGGAATCTAAATAAGTCTCGTAACTTCAACAGATGATTCTATGTCTTATGACTAGCAAAAAAGTTTAGTACAACATAGGTCCAGAATCAAAAAAAAAATGTAAATTGGAAAAAAATTAATTTTTTTGGTTTAAATTAATGTTGAAGTGCAATTAGACGATTAAGTAATGAACTGATAATAAAATAGTTAGTATTCGTGCATGGTTTTTGTATTTTGAAGTGGTATCACTATAATCACATATATAAACTTTGAAGTAAATTTTTTCGAAAACGGTAGGTTTTAGGACCTATGTTGTAATAAACTTTTTTGCAAGTCATAAGACTTGGAATCATCGGTTGAAGTTACGAGACTTATTTAGATTCCACCCTGTAGAGTTTAAAAAAGATCCCAATACGCAAATACCAGTGACATTGTTTTTAATTTAAACGAAAAAATTCGGCGGTAGGTATGTTGTTATAGAGTATCAATCGATATTTAGGAAGATTAGATTACGCGTTATCGACAGTAGTTGCAAATAGACTGATGCGGAGAATGGAACAATTTCCAGTTTCGACTTTTGACCGCTGATGTCGAATCGTTTGCCAATGTTCGTATTTTCCTATATAGGAATTTCGAAGAACATGGCCGTGTAGTAGAGTGTATTAAAGTCGTGCACACGCAGAGACATGTGGACCGGAGATATTTTAGGGAAGCAAAAAACGAAAAAGGCGCTGCATAAGTCTAGGTAGTGTAGTGCATTCGGCTAGTTTGTTATCCTATTTGCTTTAAAGAAGTCTGGAAATAACCGTAATTTAGACTAGCTTCCGTTTTAGAAAAGTATCTCGGCTATTTATACTTACCCTTAGAGGACTGGATATCGGGAAATGTTCATGTTTATTCGTTTCAATGTCATTAGTTTCCCGTATTAAGCGAACCGCATACTTAAATACGGCGACACGAGCCAAATAATATACTGTTTGTTGTATAAATAACGCATTTTTTTCGAATTATTTTTACAGCAGTACGATACTCCCTGCTGCTGGCAACCAAAGGAAACACCACAGCAACATCAATAGATCGGAGAGTGTGAAAGAACAGTCGGAAAAGGTAATACTTTCGAAATTTCTATACGCAAATAAAATAGGAACGTGCTTTAAATCAATTATCGTTAAGTACCACTAGAGGAACGATTTATTCGAACGCAATCTAGACCATAATTGCTATTTTAAGATGCGAAACGTTGCATTGAATTCGTTTTGTTTATTTGCAGAGGAAACAAAGGCGAAACATCAGTGACCCCTCGCACAATACCACAAGGTGAGTGTTGCAATTTATTTTTCAATTGGCCGTAAAGCCGTGTATGGTACACGATTCGATCGGAACGGGTACTTACCGGGCTGAGGTTTCCATAAATCAACGTGCGCCTAGAACGAATGCATTTCGAATGCCAATTGCTCTAGCGTTATTAAAACGTTAATATTTCTTCGGTTGATTGGGTCGTTTCGTTTTTTCTCTTCTTATTGGTCCATCGACGTTTAATAAAGCTCCAAAGGTCATTGATTGATTGACTGATTTTATAACTCGCCTAAATTATTCTTTGCTCGTTGTGTCTCTTGCTATTTGGATAGCATTGTGAGTATTTTTCAACCATTGTACTTAGCTACTTGTGATGCACTGTAAGTGTGTTTTTCAGTCATTAAAAGAATTGATGCAAATTTCTTCTATTTTAAGATTTTATAATTATTCTTTGCTCGATGTGTATCTTGCTATTTGTGTATAGTATTGTGAGTATTTTTCTACCATGTACCTTGTGTCTCTAGCTATATGTGACGCATTGTAAGGCCCGGTTGTAGATGTAACAGGGGAACGTTAGTTCAACTAAACTGAGTCAATTTTGAACCGAGTTTTTGATGTAGAATGCAAGATCAACATTAGTTTGTAGTTGAACTCCGTTCAGGTCACGTTGGTTGCACTGAACTCTGAACTTTTTGCACCTGTAATACAGGGTGTCCCAGCGAAAGGTAGCCCATTTAATATGCTTGTAACTCTTAAACGCCTAATCATAAAAACATGCGGTTTTTTCAGATATGTTTTATTTTGCTATAAGTTTTGTTTTAGTGACATAGAAATTTTATATCTGCTGATATACAGGGTGTATTATCAAAATCCCCTCTTTTCAATTCACATTAACCCAATTTTTTCAAATGAAACACCCTGTATATATTGACGCCATCTGAAAGATACACTCTTCTACTTTTTAAAAATTTATAATTTATACATGTTATTTTACAAAACAAAGAAGTTATTTAACTTTGAAAAACATAATGCAAATCGCCTCAATTAAAATAAAATTTACAACAAAGCTTAAATTTTTCATTTTCAAGGATGCTTTATCAGGATTTTTGAATGGTTTTTCATTAGGAAACACATTTAATAATCGTACACATTAACATTTTCTTTTTTAAATATGTTTTATACGTTTCACTAATGTTATGTTTCACAAAGTTACAAGTTGATTAAATGGGCTACCTTTCGCTGGGACACCCTGTATAATGTCACATGCCAGTTTTTGCAACGTTGCCAGTGTTATTTTCTATTTTGATGTCACTTTTGATATTCCGTTTATTTTGAATTATTTGGACTAGAAGTATATACATTTGAGAAGGTCTTGATAATTAATATCTAATCGAAATATACATTAAATTCAATATCGGACCATATTTCTAAATGACTGGGTCTATTTCTGAAGGTTCATGGTTTTCTAGGATGTAAAAAACTATTAAAACTTTGTAAAAAAATCTTCATTGTCTGTTAATTCTTCTAATAATACGTTCATTTTGAATAATGAATTGTATTAAACCTCACTTTTTATGGGGTTAACAAAACTCAACGTTGAACCGCCTTTGACCGCTCTTCAAGGATCGTTCACGTGTACTCTCTCTGAACCACAGATCAACAGTCACTGACGTACTGACAACAAAAATTTGCAATTAAACTCGGTTTAACACAGAACCGCAGTTGAACTAAGCATTTACAACCGGGCCTAAGTGTGTGTTTTTCAATGCAAATTTCTTCTATTTGAACGAGTTTTGAGGTGTTGTTGATGTACGATGTGTGAATTATTTTAGAGAGAAATTTAAGGAAGTGTATATTTAATGTTGTAGAAAGAAAGTCACAAAATTGAGGATTAGCCGGATAAAATTAGATGCAAAAATGTCGTTGGCAGCTAAGGAAGTCGTTTGAAATTAACGTATGAAAAAGTAGTATTTTTACGACTATTTGGGAAAGTAATTAAATCTCAACACCTGTTCGAGCTGGTGTTAATTTTTATTCGAGAGGCCAACATAAAAATCTCGGTTTTTTGGAAAAAAAATCATAGAATATTGTGTAAAATTGTTAGCTCACATGCAGGTGTAACCTTGCTTGACCTGAGTATGATGTGTGGGTATTTACTTACAAAATGACGTGATTTAAATGCAAATCGAGATTTATTAAAGTGTATTTTTTTACCAAAACCTCGTTGTAACCTTGATAAGATTTCGTTAATTAAGTACTACTTAGCTAATTTAAATTTCGAGCGTATCTTGCATATATGAAATTCATGGAGGGTTGTTTTACATTTTTGGTATATCTCGAACTATTTTCATAGCGTTTATTTTTGTTTTTCTACATTTTATTAGCTCCTTTTTTGTTGCGTATATACGCTACAATTCCTTCCCATTCACGACACGTTTCCCATTCAATTTGATTAGAAACCGAATGAATGGATTTTCTATCTTCAACTGTATCACTAGATCTCGGAAAAACTATCCCGTAACACGGAAACCCATTAATTCGATGAATCTATTGTTTACTGCTGTCTAATACGGTCAATTCATAAAAATCTTCGGTTATTTTAACGCCTGATTAACACGAATTACGATTCGAAAAATTGCGTTTCCCCAAATCATTTTAAATTCCTCGTTTGTAAATTTAACTTGATGGTTTAACAAGGACGCGTTGCGTTTTTAATCGATGCAAAACGACGGCTAATAAAACGTCCGAGTTTCCTTTTTTTTCGCTTTTTCTCGTTCCGTTTACGATGCCTCGTAAATTCGGTTTATTGGCCATGCGAATTACGCTATTTTTAAGCCGTATCTCGTTGACTTAACACCGATTATAATCGGTTAGGTAAATGTTGTGGTGCGGCTTTTTTGCTGTTGTTTAGCGCGGGAATTTATAGCACAAATTGCAATTTCGTTTCTTGTGTTATTTAGATTAACCTTGAGGTATACTGGATCTTAGTCTGTTAAAAGTTTTTTTTATTCTGTCTGCATTTGGAACACTCGAAAAGAAGCTTAAATTCTTTGTTTAGCTACTCTTAAACCTGTGATGTATAGTAGCTAATTTGATTTATGGAATCCTCTTTGCTTTAATTTTGCAACAAATTTACTACCTGACCTCCACCATACATTATACATTATAATTTAGTGCTCATTTAGGGCCCAATTCCTGATTTTGGTGCTCAATTGGTTGAGCAGAAAATTGCGATTGAAAATGGCAGTGCTAAGTTTATAAAGCTAGCACCCTTTCACTGAATAAAATTGGTAAAATAATTATATGGCCGAATTTAGCGGTATTTTAAAACTTGCGAATGCACTTAGCAGAATTTAATTTAAGTTATTTATCTTAAAGATATTTGATAAATACGTATTAGAGGCATCAGAAAAACTAAAGAATACTTATAGAAAAAATTCATTTGAACATGGGGAGAGGGAAACGATTTTGTTCTCTAATTTTTCTTTGATTTTAGAGCTTCTGAAATAGCCTAAGTCGGATTTTAGTGCTCAATCCTTGCTCATTTTCATACTCAAAGCGCTCAGAAAGAGCTCATAAAAATACTCTTACCATTTTCTATAGTCCGACTCTCAAGAGTAAAGTATCATTAGAAGTGAAGATAGAGAAATGATTTTGGTCACTACAAGAAGCACTAAAATGGTATAAGAATTAGAGAACAAAATCATTTGTCTATCTGCATTTCTAACGAGACTTTAATATTGAGGATTGGATACAAGAAAATGGTAAAAACGTATTTTTTTGAGCTAAAGATTGAGCAGTAGAATCCGATTTAGAGGCTATTTTAGGAGTACTAAAATCAAAGAAAAATTAGAGATCAAAATCGTTTCCCTCTAGTGAGAGGGAATATGTTTAAATGCCTCTAATACGTATTATATCTTTAAGAATAACTGAAATCAAATTCTGCTTAATACATTCGAAAGCACTAAAATAGCACTAAATTCCACCATATTATTTTCTTAATTTTGTTCAAATATTTAAATGTAGGGGTGCTAGTTTTATAAACTTAGCACCGCCATTTTCAATCGCAATTTTCTGCTCAACCAATTGAGCACTAAAATTAGGAATTGGACTCTAAATTAGCACTAAATTATAATGGCCCGTATTCAGCACCCCATTTTAACGTTAAATGCATGTTTAGCGAGCGACTTTAACGTAAACAATTTCCTTAGTAACTGTCAAGTTAAAGGCGCTTGCTAAACATGCATTTAACTTTAAAATTGGGCGCTGAATACGGGCCAATGAATTTTTAATTTTGTGATGGTGGGGATCCTAACTCCACATTGTTAAATTTGCTATAAAAATTTTATTTTATAGCGGAGATGTCGATTTGGAACGAAACGCAGCTTTGTCGAACACGGATTCGGGAAGTTCATCGAATTCCAGTATCTCATATAAGTAAGTAATAAAAATGAAACACTCGATGACCCATTTCCAAATGCCTGTAAAACGACGAAATTCGCTTCGTGAATAATATTTTCACCATACTACTCAACGCAAAACATTCTAGTATGATGCAATACCAGTATAAAGCACATGTGCTACTGCACAAAAAAAAAACATATTTACATCGACTTATTCGATTACTCAAAGAGGACAAGTTTCCTGTTTGTTCTAGAAGCTAATATGTACAATTTTTCACATATTTATGTACAATAAGTGCACATGTTTCGTCTCCAGCTATACCTGTAGCACCATACCTGTTTAATACATTAATAAAAACCAATTTCTCTCCATAATACTTCTACAAATCACTTCTTGCTAATGTGTGCAATTTTTCAACGAAATTATACACAAAAATTGCACATACTTCGTCTCCAGCTATACATGTAGCACCATACCTGTTTTATACATGAATAAAAACCAATTTCTCTCCATAATACTTCTACAAATCACTTCTTGCTAATGTGTGCAATTTTTCAACGAAATTATGCACAAAAATTGCACATACTTCGTCTCCAGCTATACATGTAGCACCATACCTGTTTAATACATTAATAAAAACCAATTTCTCTCCATAATACTTCTACAAATCACTTCTTGCTAAAGTGTGCAATTTTTCAACGAAATTATGCACAAAAATTGCACATACTTCGTCTCCAGCTATACATGTAGCACCATACCTGTTTAATACATTAATAAAAACCAATTTCTCTCCATAATACTTCTACAAATCACTTCTTGCTAATGTGCGCAATTTTTCAACGAAATTATGCACAAAAATTGCACATGCTTCGTCTCCAGCTATACCTGTAGCACCATACCTGTTTAATACTTTAATAAAAATCAATTTCTCTCCATAATACTTCTACAAATCACTTCTTGCTAATGTGTACAATTTTTCAACGAAATTATGTACAATAAGTGCACATGTTTCGTCTCCAGCTATACCTGTTACACCGTAACCAATCTCTCTCCATAAAACTCCCGCGAATTTCGCCTTTCTTACCTGATAAGTAGCACTTATTAAAAGATTCCTTTGCTAATTTTTGAATTAATTTAAGTGGCCGGTTGTCCGAAAGCCCGAGCAACAGCGTGGATGCGGTGCAGGGCGAAGCCAGGCGAAGAAATTTAGATTCAGACAGCGACATCGACGCCGATTCGGAACAATGGCAGAACTTGGTCTCGCCCGAAGAATTCAAAAACCTCTCCCCGCACGAGAAGAAACGACAAGACGTGATAAACGGTAGGTCACATCACAAAATCCAACCAAAACTAATAATGTACAATTTGCAGAATTCTTCCACACGGAAAGCTCGCACGTGCGCAGCCTGAAGGTCCTCTACAAGATCTTCTACAAGAAGATCCAGGAGAGCCAGGCGCTGAAGCCGGACGAGCTGCAGCTGGTGTTCCCCAACATCAAGGAGCTGCTCGACATCCACAACGAGTTCAGCAAGGAGATGAAGCGGAAGCGGAAGGAGGACCCGTTGATCGGCGATTTGGGCGCCTTGCTCGGCAACATGTTCGGCGAACGGTGCGGCGAGTCGCTGAAGCGAGCCGCCGCCAATTTCTGCGAACGCCAACAGATGGCGCTCGAGTTTATCAAGAAGCGCCGGGAGAGGGACTCGAAGTTTGATGCCGTGCTGCTGGAGTGCGAGAAGAAGCAACAATGCAGGTACTCTATGCTCACATAAATTGATCACATACATTGATATTAATCGTGCTGTGTTTCCCTGCAGGCGTTTACCTTTCCAAGGTATCCTCCCGACGGAGATGCAGAGGCTCTCTAAGTACCCGCTGCTGCTCGAACGGCTGATCCACAGCGTGGAGTCGAATAAGGATGTGGACAGCGAGCGGGCGCAGCACCAGCAGGAGGAGGTGGCGAAGCTGAAGAAGGCCCACCAGATGTCGAAGGAGATATTGAATCACGTGAACGAGGCGGCCAAGGTGGCCCACAACAAACATAGACTGGAAGAGATTCAAAGGCTTTTGGACACGAGCAGCTTCGAGAGGGCCGATCACGCCGTCGTGCAGGAGTTTAGATCGATAGATTTAACGAAATTTAGGTGAATTGCTCGCGAATGTTCGTTTAGGAAACAATTTTGCTTAATTATTGTGTCGATTGTAGGTTAATTTTAGAAGGGGGTATGCTGCTGAGGCGACCTAACAAGCCCCTGGTTCCGGTACACATTTTACTTCTAGAGGAAGCGGTTATTATTCTCCAAAAGGATAACGATAAGTTTCTCCTCAAGTTTTTCCAATCGAATTCGCAGACGCAACTCCAACCGTTTTCACCCATTATTAAAATGAATACGCTTTTAGCGAGAGCCAATGCTGCATGTAAGTTATTTGATATATTTTATTTAAATGCAACTGATTAGCTATATTATTGGTATTTTTTTAGGCAAGAATGCACTGTTTCTTGTAAATACGGCAGCAAATAATAGCCAAATGTACGACCTTGTTGTCGAGGATGAAATTAAACGAGAAATGTAAGTATTTTATAAATCATTTAATTCATTTACATAGAAAAATCTTTTTTGGAACGTTAATTTCCAATTCAATCGGGAATTTTTCCAAACGATTTTGCCGTCGATAATTTCGATTTGTTATTTTTATACCATGTAAATATTCCGACATTCCTCGTTATCTATTCAATTTCGAATCTATGACACGTTAATGTCGCTTAAACAGTTTGATATTTCTATCGAACCATTTGAATTCCATTGCTAATAACTAGCACAAAGCGCTTTGTGTCGTTCGTTGGACGTTTCTGTGCAGGTACAGTTATTTTTTTTATTAAATACATTCTTTAATTAACTAAGTTATTCATTCGTTAAAAGAATTAATAATACCTATATTTAATTCTTCTGTGGGTTGGGATATTTTTTTGTATTTTATAAATGGGTGTTATTAAATATAGGATAGTTTTTAAGGGGATTATAAAGTATTCTCTATAGTTTAAGCGAAACGAAGTCACTAATGTCGTCATTTTGACAAGAATTGTGCCCAACTTTTAAAAATAAACACATGAAACAGATTAAGTTTAATACCTACAGAATTTATTTTAATATTAACAAGGGATGATAGAAAATGTTAAAAAGCAGAATTAAATTATCCAAGAAAAATACATATTAAAAAAATTCAACGTTTATATATAAAATAATTAATTTTTGCTTATAGTAAGTTGATATTTACTGACTGTCAAGTCGCATGGTTGCCAATTGTCAACCGATCAGTACTTTTTATTTTCAATTTGTTTTTGCCATTTTGCCTTGATTGGGAAAAAGGACTAATTCAGTTAATATTCCAAAAAAATCGAAAACAGCTGAGTGTCCTCTGTTTTTGATGAAAAATTGTTTTTGATAAATTGTTCGGGACAGTTTCAGAACCATTTGAAACAATTCAGAATGATCTTAGAACCATTTAAAATGATCCAGAATCATTTGGAACCATTTTAGAACCGACTAGAACCATTTGAAGCAGTTCAATACAATTATAGAACCATTTAGAACTGTTCAGAATCATTTAAAACCCATTCAGGATTATCTGGAACGGTCCAAGATCAAGGAAAAAAGTGCAGAACCATTTAGAACGCTTTCAGGATTGTTTAGAACTTTCTTTTTGAACTTTCAAAAGAATATTCAGAATTTTTTAAATGAAAAATTGCTCAATGTTTTGAAATATTCGAGTAAAATCGTCAAATTTACTTCAAAAATCATCTGACAAAGGGTTAAATCAGGAAAATATTAAAAAAATAAATAAAAACAGAGTCCCGAGTGTCCCCTGTTTTTGATGAAAAAATGTTTTTGAACTGACTATAACCGTTTGAAACAGTTCTGGATAATCTAAGAATAATTTAGAACTGTCCAAAATCATTTAAAACCGATTCAGGACTAATTGGAACTTTTCAGGATAAACTGGAACAGTCCAGATCCATTTAGAACACTTTCAGCACTGTTTAGAACTTATTTATAGAACTAAAGAAGACTATTTAAAATTATCCAACTAAAAAATCGCTTAATTCAGTTAAATATTCAAAAAGAAATAAAAATAAATGGAGAAAAGTGACAGCGTTGATTTTCTCTATTTTCAACTGCTTAGCTTTCAGAGCCACCTAAAATTTTGTGATTTTTGGGTGCCAGTATTATGAGACCAAAATACCAAGTAGGTATGAGTACTTTTTGTAAACAGTATCTCTGTAAACTCATGTAAACTCATCGAGTAGAATTTAAAAATTGAAATAACCAAATTTTTACAACATCTTAGTTTTATTAATTCTTTCTTGTTAATTTTTCGAGATATCAAACAAAACTGTTCTATAAGCAATTTTAAATGAAGGTTCACAAGAATGATTATCTTTAAACGTACTTCATCTCTAGAAATCTTCCTTGACAATTTTAGAAATTTCTCAGTTCGGCAACACTGTCTATTTGTGACTTGAGGTGAAGTGCATCTAACTTTGTTTTGCATAAACTATACATTGTACACAACATTGTGCACTTTATTGAGTCAACATCGATCATTTACAAAAATAGCAACAATTAAAAACGACACAAAACCGTGATAATGAACTTCCCGGCGAGAGATAACCCCTAAAACCCGCCATTATTATCTCCATTACCCAGCTTACTCGGTCGTTTGCGGTAAATAGAGACGTTTTTATCGCATTTAGCTCGTTCACTCGTTATTTATTCGAAACAATTTTTAATTGTCGCTTTGTGCAATCGACATTTTCAACCTTGTTCGTTCGATCTATTTGCTTGGACATTCTTAACGTACGGCAATTACGAAAACGTTAAGGTAAGATAAAACATTACTTTTTATTAGTTATTTCTCAACGTTTTATATAATAAAGTTGTACTGGTCGTTGATTGATTCAACGATTGATTGGTGATTCTTTTGTGCCTTGTTAAGTATTATATTTAGCTTGGTTCTGAGTAAAATTAATATTTACGGGAAGTTATTGGAATCCTTTGATCGGTATATGCGGTTTATTAAATTGTGATAGTTAATTCGGAGATGTTTTTTTTGATGATTTTGCGATAAATCAACGTTTAATGGCCAACCCGTTGCCGTAAAAATAGATTGTTTGTTTTCCTTATACACGGTTTATGCTGTATTTTAGTAGTTCCTTGGAAATCGGGAAAACGGATACGCAAATGTCGGGCCCAGGACCCAACGGGAATGTAATAAAAAATTTGATATTGCGTTTTTTTATTGCTCCGATCCCGAATAACAAACTGCTTCCGAAATAATTCGAAAATCAGGGTCGAGTATTCATATATGAATACAGGGTGTTTCAAAAAAAAATATGACCTCCTTGCTAGCATAGGTAGAAACGTGACAAAATAAGTTGGGTTTGCTCAGTAAAAAAATTTCGTAACGATTGTGTCGAAATTACTTATAATAACCCAGTTTATTTAATCAAATTCTATACCTATCCTAGCAAAGAGATCCCCTGTTTTTGAATCTACTGTATACAGGGTGTTAATTAATAAGTGCGACAAACTTCAGGGGGTGATTCTGCATGAAAAAATAATGATATTTTGCTATATAAACATATGTCCGTAAATGATTCGTTTTCGAGATACGGGGTGTTAAAGTTTCTTCTTAAAAACCGAAGATTTATTTATTTTTCTGAAACCAGACAAGATATTCAAATGAAATTTGGTAAGTTTTGAGAGGTAACTATTACGCATTTTTTGATATAAAATTAAAAATGTTATATTCATCATTGGCGCGCATACGGGTAATAATAAATATTTTTTAAAGAAAAAAATTTTGTTGGTACGCCACTGAGGCATTTTAATTGAAAATTCAATTATGAATGAATTCCTCGTTCAATTTGTGACAAAAAAGCTCTCTTATGTTTAGTTCGTACAGGCCGCCGTTTTCGAATAAAAAAATAAAACATCTTGACGTGTATTTTTCATTTCCTCTATCGTTATCTAGTAGTGACGTTAGACGTAGGCTACTGTCAAAATTATGATCAAATAAATGATCAAATTAGCTTTTTTTGATAATCTAAAATTACGTAAATTAATGTGTAAATTAACTATATCTTTTTTTTATTATATTTGCTTCTAAGAAAAAAACTTTAACACCCCGTATCTCGAAAACGAAGCATTTGCTGACATATTTTTATATAGCAAAATATCATTATTTTTTCATGCAGAATCACCCCCTGAAGTTTGTCGCACTTATTAAATAACACCCTGTATATAATAGGTTTCTAGGAGCAAATAAGATTTTCCCACAATTTTGCTAATAAATTTAGATGTAAAACACCTTTTCGAATCGACCTCGGTACTCGAATCGAGCTGAAAAACCCATCTTGTTGCATCTCTAATTCCGATGTACGTATATTTACAGAAGCATCTAAATATGCTATATTTGTTTAGTTAAGGTAATGTAATGATATTATACTATAAGTAGCAGGACCGGCCTTGATCGGCAATCGGACAGGCCGCGGTGGTTTCTTTTTTATTTTTTCGGTCCAGTCGCTGGTCGAACGCGCTTCGATTTGCTCTATATTAGCGAATTTTTCCATCAAAACGCGAGTTTAGTGATTTATACACTTTATAATTAATTCCCCGCGATTTGTACGCAAACCGACGGCGTATACAATTTTTTTTTTCCTCTCGCGAAAAAAATCTATTTTAATTTCCACTCATCGACGTCGATTCGCGATAAATCGATGGCTCGTTGAGTCCACAAATCGATACTAAAATGCCGTTCGCGCGACACCGTTCGAACTCCTCGTCGTTTCGACGCCCTCTCAAGCAGTCGTCGTGCGAGAAATTCGACGACAACGGCGCCGCGACGCTCCAAAGACGCGGCAGTTTGTCGCTGTACGTGGGCACCATCGTCGAGAAGCGTCGCAGCAGCCTCATCTGCAGGTAGAAATCCACCTTCACCAGCTCAATAACAACGATTTTTTTATGTATCTACCACTCTATTAATTTTATTATCAGTTCTAAAATGATTCTGGACAGTTCTGAACTGTTCCATACAACTTTCCACACTTATAAAGAATTTAAATATGTATAGTAGTGTTCGCATTATAGTTAATTTTTTTAATTTTTTTTTCTAGATGGTTTAGGCACTTCTCGGACGCGACAGAGGCGTACAAGAAGCGGCAGGGCAAGTCGTCGGACCGGCAGGAGCCGTCGTCCGATTCGGAATCGGAGCTGGTGCAGGACCTGCCCGACGCCGAGGAGATATCCCAAAGGGCGGAAGCGGTGGGCGGCGACGACGCCGCCGCCACGCCGGCCTCGCAGGAGCCCGGCGAGCGGGAGGAGCCGGCCGAAGGGGCCGGCGAGCGTCCTGAAGGGGAGGATAGGGATTCGGAATCGTCGCCAGGTGTGTACATGATTTGTTTGGCGAATGGGTTCTCGTAAATGAGGGTCCACAGTTTAATAACATGTTGTATAACATTGCTATATAGCAGTGTTATATAGCAAGTGTGGACGTTGTTGAAAATTTATAAAGCATCAAAATAGCGTCCACACTTCCTATGCAGGGTGTTATTGAAATGAATGTACACATTTAAACTCTGAAGAATAATTGATAACAAAAAATGAATGGCACTAATTTTACTATTACTTTGTTTGCAATTTAGTGAATTCTTAGTCAGAAAATATGTCATTCCCGGACCTATCTCTATAATGAAGTGGCGTACGTTCATTTTAAAATTATTTTTCAAAATTTAATAACTCCTTTAATAATAGGTATTTGTTAAAAATGATATTTTCAATATGTACATTCATTTCAATAACACGCAAGACTGCGATATAGCAATGTTATATAACATGTTATTAAATGTGGACACTGCTTAACGTAAACGAATTGGCACATGTCTTTACGGAAAAAAGATGCTAAAAGATTAATGTATTTCTATGAAAACCTTCATTTAACAGGAAAATTAGGGATATCCGAAATAATGCTTATTTAAAATTTATTAGGGTTTAAAAAATGCGCCAAATTCTGGCCAATAAAATTAATTTTAATTATAACAGTGTTGCGGATAAGAGACATTTTTTTGAAGTGAAATATTATGTCGTTGATTAGTTTTCTCATTTATGGCCACTTGCACCAACAAGTTAATGAAATCTTAAGTTACATCTTTAACTTGAGTAACAGATATGGCTTGCACCGCTGTAAAATGATGACTTAAGTTGAATTTAAGATTCTTAAATTTAAGTAGCCCTTTTTGACCCCTTAAGTTCTTCTTATCAAACTTAACCTAATTTTTATTATATTGCCTTTGTTTTTGCCAATGTAATGAAATTATTTAATGAGGGTCTGGAGCTTCCTAGAGCTTGTAGAAAATGGTTTTCCTAGGAGAACATATGATAGGTAAATAAAAATTGAATTCTCAACACGTTTGCTTCTTAGCAAAAGTATAATTTGGAGCTCTCCCTCCTACTTTAGCCTTTGTAGGCCGACTTTTCTCATTTTTTCCTCCTTTTCCGTTTTTATAATTTAGTAGTAGAATTACACCTTACACTCCACGGTTTCACTTGCCCAATTATTATAGTTTATAATTTAGTTAATGCTAATAAAGTACGACCTATAATATCTATAAAATTCGAAACTAACCTATAAAAATCTTGTTCCTGCAAAATCACTGTTAACAAAATATAAAAAAAGAAGAAAAAAAGAACTAAAATACACCGTTGCCAGAAACTCGTCGATCTTAGTTAAGTTTGTTTTAAAAATAGTTTGTGCAAGACAAAACATTTTTAGGTCTACCTAAAATTTAAGAATTTCTTGGGCAAATACAACTTGATTTTAGTTTGGTGCAAGTGGGCATTAGATCTGTAAGAACAATTGTTTGTTCGGGAAGGGTTGTCAACTTTTAAAATAGAAATTTTTAAAGTAGAAATTTAAAATAGACTGAACAGTGCGCCACAACTATTTTATTCAGAGGGTAACTCGGAATTAAATGCTCCGTATTCAGCGTATATTAAAGTATATTAAAGTTAAAGTCATGTTTACCGAGCTCCTTAAACATGACAGTTCTACATTGTTGTTATGGAGTAACTAAGGATATTGTTTACGTTAAAGTCGATCGCTTAAAATGGGTTTAACGTTAAAATGGGGCAATGAATACCGACCATGTATTTACCAAATAAATTAGTATTTATTGGGAATTTTTCAAAGATAACATTCAGTCAACAAATTTCAATTATTAAATAAATTCTATATGAAAGTAATTAGTTAGAATTACTCATTAAAATTTCAAATGTGCTAAAGTAACTTTTAAGATAGCGTTACCCTTTTTTTAAGTTTTAATGGACTACTTCCTACAGTTCCGAAATCTATAAGAACAAAGTTAAGACTATTGAACATATAACCCTTTCATTTTTTTTATAACCAATAAATAAAGATAGCGAACGAATTGGAGCATTTGGCAACAAAATTTGAGTACAAGATTCTATTGGTACACGCGGGGTTATACCTAATGGTTCATTTCAACAACGTTTTTCTTCGTTAATAGAAGGTTTCCTTTGTAAAAATCGGATACTCTTGTATATTCAATCCCAAATATTGCCATGGACTATTAAAAAATTCTTTATACTGGAGCCCATTGATTTTAAGCTTGCGCTGTTGCCGGTGCGTTGCGTTATTTTTTTTATAGATTCTCTGCTCATTTGGAACGTTTATTTTTATAAATTCGAAGGTGCGCGTTAATTGTGTTTCTCGCAGTTTGTTTACGAAAAGCGTTCTCGAAAAGCGAATCGAGTAGTTTGTGCTCGGCGTTCCGATGCGTAAGAATGTTTATTTTGGCTTGTAATTGTATATGGATAATAGGGTAATTTATTGTAAAGGTAACGTCCATAACTTACGATTGTCTTGTTCTTCTAAAAATAATACTTTATAAATAATTTGGACTGAATAGCCGGTCACAATGAACTCTTTTTGCAGCACCGTTTCGATTCTATCGAACGAACCGCACCTTTTGTTGTTATTATATCTATTGATAGAGCTTTGGAATCTAAACGGGCACGTGGTTTTTTTAGATATGGTGGCTGGTGGTGGTGTACAAACAACGAAGGTTAGCGCCGAAGAATGGCCGTTGATACAACCGTCTCAGGTCAGCGTCGCCGTACCTCCCGTTCACACGGCCGAATCCATGCTCACACCTTTAGGTATGCACCAATTTCTCAAGCACCAGTAGATACAAATCCCGGTGAAATCCGCAAACTTTAGCACCCTGTACCTTTCCCAATGTAGCTTGGCAGTTGGAATATTGTTGAGATAGGATAAGATATTAGGCAACAAGAGCTCAATTGACTCGTAATTTTGTATCGTCCGACATTTCTAAGGTAGCAGGAGATTCTTTAACATCGTTCATCAGCGTTCATTTCAACTGCCAAGCTACCTTGGGTGAGGTATACTCATAAATGCGGATGTTTGAGAGCTTTATTTGGCACACTTTTGCGGATTTTACTGTACTATATTCACAAATTCACTTGGCTATTGATTTGATTTCTATATAATATAATAGGGCGTTTTGCATAAGAATTAGCACAAATCACAGGTACATAGGGGAATTGTAAAGGGGAAGCACCGGGGAATATATGGGTGACGTTTTATACTAAACTGATAAGTTAAAGGCCATTTGAGTGATGTTTGAACATTAATAGTCTTTAACTTCTCTGATGTGCAGGACTTCACTTACCTCTTTTCTGTATTGGTTTTTATGTGAAATTTTCAGTACATTATACAGGGTGTTTCGTAATGAATGTGTCAATATTTTAATCGCAGGTTTAGGACCTACAAATTTTAATATTTCTTGGGTCAAATGTTATCTACTACTAATTGTAAGATAGAAGGTGTTGAAGTTAAAATTTCTTTTTCGTTTTTTTTTGCAATAATTTCTTTATTATTTTAACATATTGAATTGAAATTTGGTATGGTTGTATTTTTGAGTTAGTAAATCATAAGCATGTTATCAATATTGAGCTTAGATAAAAAGGGCACCGCCTACACTTTACTGAATGAAGAAAATTATCCATTTTTTTAATCCTGCCCTTTCTTCAATTTTTTTCAAGTCCTTGTGATACATTCTGTAATTTTGAAAAAAAAGATATACTTATTTTAATAGCATAAATTCAGCTCATATCGAGATTTTTGCATTTAAAATATACTAGCCAGTATCTATTTAATTTACTTGACCATATTTCAACATTTTAACACACCCTTCATCTTAATAGTAGATAAAAATTGACCCAGAAAATATTAATATTTGGAGGTCCTGAACCTATTATGATCAAAATATTGACCATTCCTTATGAAACACCCTGTATAAATGATACAAATGATAATATATTAAGCAGGGTCCACATTTAATAACATGTTTTATAGTATTGCTATATGCAGGCAAGCAAGTGAGGACGCTGTTAAAGATTCATAAAGCATCAAAAAAAACTTCTTGCTATATAACACTGCTCTATAGCAATGTTTATATAACATGTTTTTAAATGTGGACCCTCCTTTATATAGCCAGTGTGGACGCTGTTAAAAATGCATAAAGCATCAAAAACAGATTCCACACTTACTATAAAGGGTGGTCCACTTTTATGTTGTAAGATTTTAACATTAGATAGAAAAAGATAATTTAAAATGAAAATTTCAAATCAACATATATCGGGAAAAGCTTAGTTTCCAAGATACAGGGCGTTGAAATTTTGGAAAAAATATGAATTATTTTTTATACACTATCCGAACCAGTGGAGATTTTTAAACCAAATTTGGTGTGTAGTACCACCTTATTGACTACGATATTTAGTGATAATATGAAGGTCCTGAAATAACCAGTGGCGGAGTTATGGGTTTTCACAATCATTAAATTTAAAAAATAATTATTAACAAAGCGAAACAGCGGCGCTGTTACGTTCATCTATTGATGGGTGACAGATTAGTGCATTGTTAACTGTCAATAAGATTTTTTTCCATGGCACATTTGAAACACTTTTTGTAGATAATTGAAAGGCCATTACTAATTATTTTTTAAATTTAATGATTGTAAAAACCCATAACTCCGCCACTGGTTATTTCAGGACCTTCATATTATCACTAAATATCGTAGTCAATAAGGTCGTACTACTCACCAAATTTGGTTTAAATATCTCCTGATTCGAACAGTGTATAAAAAATAATTCATATTTTTTCCAAAATTTCAACGCATCTGTATCTTGGAAACAAAGCTTTTCCAGATATATGTTGATATGAAATTTTCATTTTAAATTATCTTTTTCCATCTATAAGTCCTACCACATAAAAGTGGACCACCCTGTATAACACTGCGATATAGCAATGTTGGTATAACATGTTATTAAATGTGGAGCCACCTTAACATGTGTGTGTGTTTTTTAGAACAAATCCGTCGCAAAGACGCGACGGTGAAGCAAGCTTTGGAAGACAAGGAGGGCCTGGTGGCCGATATGCTGTGCATACCGCGCGAGCACTTCGAGCACATCGCCGACATGGCCTCGATGGAGGAGCCGACGGCGCGCGGCCGCGACCCCTCGGAGCGGGTGCTGGCGTCGATATTTCGCGTCAATCAACTGCAAAAGGCTGTGAACGAATCGTTGAACGTGACCGAAGCGGAGGCGACGGCCGCCAAGGGCGGCAAGTACCCGTCCTGCGCCGGCCAGCAGAGGAATTCGGGCGATCACAGGGCCAACGTTCCGACCGTACCGACTGCTTTAGTTAGGGAAATAGCGAGCTCTCTTAATTCACAGCTTACAATCCTCTTGGTAAGGAAACTCTCTTACCTATTGTTTGTCATACAGATATGGACTATGTTTTGCGGGTAATTGAACTGGCGAGTTCAATTCCTGCCTTGTTCCTCCTAAATGGGCAATTCGTTCACCCGCAAAATTCTGTCCATATCTGTACAGAGGGTAAGCCACGATGGATGGCAAGTTGGACGTTTTGAGAAAACGGAGGGTAAGATCGTTGTGAAAAATTGGTTATTTAGGTTATTGATAGATTTAACATATATTTAACGCTGCGGCGTTGTCTCTTCTACCGAAAAGTAGCAACAACTTTGATGTTTTAAATGGGACACACTATATATTTTTGCATTTTTAGATTCTACTCGATGAGCTGGTTACAAAAGGGGCCATACTTGGTATCATGGTCTCATAACAAAGGCTATAGAACCACTCAAAAATCATATAATTTTGAATTTAGGTGGCTCTGAAAGCCAAACTGTTGAAAATCTTGAAAAATGACTTCCTTGTTCTTATCCTAACTTTTCAACTACCTACTATCTAATGGTAGAAACATTTTTTTAGGATAGTCTCTTCAACTGTTTGGCTTTCAGGGATATCTAAATTCAAAATGTTTTTTGAGTGGCTGTAAAGCCTTTATTATGAGACCAAGATACCAAGTATGAGCCCTTTTTGTAATAAGCCCATCGAGTTGAATCTAAAAATGCAAAAATAAACAGGGCGTTCCATTTAATATCAAAGATGCCGCTACTTTTCGGTAGAAGTGGCAACGCCACAGAGCTGAAAATATTTTAAATAGATAAAGAAGGACGAATTACCAAAATAATCAAATTTTCACAACTATCCTACACTCCTTTGTCTCAAAACGTCTAACCTGCCATCCACCATAGGCCACCCTGTATAGTTTATGCAAAACAAAGTTAAATACACGTCACAATAAATAATTTACTACGTCACGAATAGACAGTGTTGCCGAACTTTTATAACGTTTACTAAGAATTTTCTAAAATTGTCCAGAAAGCAACAACCACAAGGCAAAATGACAAATACTGTAAGAAATAAATAATTTTATATGCAACGTAGAATTTTTATAATATGCATTTTTCTTGATGATTTAATTCTACTTTTCAACATTTTCCATCATCCTTTGTTAATAATAAATTAAATTCTGTAGGAAATAAACAATCTGTGTTATGTGTTCATTTTCAAAAATTGAACACAATTCATGTCAAATATGACGACATTAGTGACGTGCATCTAACTTTGTTTTGCACAAATTATAGCCTATAAAAAATACTGTGTGAGTCGAGAGAAGTTTTGTTAACATTTTTCTTCTGTTCTTTTACAGAGCGAAGTGAAACAAATCGAAGACGAGAGAGACATGTTGAGGAAGGAACTTTATAAAGTAAGAGAAAGACTGCACGAAGAGAATAATCTTCATAGTCCAATACCGGTTGATGACGACAATATAACTGAAGGTGCCTTAGAGCAAAGCACTCTCAACGATAGTTTACAGGTACTAAAAAATTATTAAATTGATAATAATTTTATATTTCTAAAGCTATATTATATGTTATTAAAATTAGTTAGTTGTTAAAATAAATTTTGTTACACGACCCACAAGAATATAATCATTTTATAATTAAATTAAATAGCTGAAAATGTGTTAATAGGTATTATTATATGCTAATTAAATAATATATATTATTATTTTACAGTTGGTGTCGAAAAGCGATTGCGAAGACGACGAGTAATGAACTGATGGCCTAAGCATATTTGGAAGTCATTATCATTTTAATTCTTCTTTTTGTACTAAAACTTTTTTTTGGCCTTTTTGCATGGATAATCTAAGCAGTGTAAATTAATATTTATATTTATATATACATATGTATACATTACCTAACATAATATAAAAGGTATTACTTATATATTTTTATAAAGAACAAAGAAATGTGATTATACACGATTGGTTCCCTTGGATGTTCCGGCGACTGTTTGAAAAAAGACCCGTTTTTGAAATATTTCGTATCAGTGCAATAAAATGCTTTTGTGGAAAAGTCGCCAGACGAACGTTGAGGCAACACTTGTAATTTATGTGTAAATAATGTAGCATAGGTTTTTAAAAATTTTGTTATAGCGCAGAATATCCTTGCATATAACGCGTAATTATTCGCCAAAAATATATCCATTTGAATACTTTTTTTATACATATTTTTTAAATTGTTTTTAGTAAGAATTGTAAATAAATAGTTATATTTGGGTTATTCTGTATGATGTATAGGGTCTTTCACGACGATCATCGTTTAATCTAGATGTATGTACCGATTTTTGGTATACTATAAAAGATTGTCTGTAATAAAAAGTAGTTCTGAGAATAAATCAGTTATTATAAAAGTAGAATGTTAATTTTCAACCCACTAGAATTTGTATAGTTGACAATAGTTTTTGAAATATGCAATTATTTAGACATTTAGTTGATAAATTCTCTATTTCAACCGTAAATTGTACTCGTAAATTTTAAATTGGTGTTGAAAATAGAGTACTTGTAATTTTTATATACGCATTATACTGTTTTATTTTTGGTACTATTGTATAAAATTTCTTTATGTTACAATCGTCTTAACTAAATATTTACCTAATATGCAACATTTTACTTGGAAAATTCATCGTGATGACCTCTGTATTTATTATTTATAAAACGGTTCTCATTTTACCTGATAATAGTATTGTATTTATTTGTTAAAAAAATTTAATTCAATTGGTGTATTTTAAAGGAATGTGTGGGTGTGTTATACGATATAACAATACCAGTGTTGTTGTTTTAAAAAAATGTTAATGTGCGTTTGCGCATTGTTTCAAAGATCATTTTGATTTTAAAATGCAACTAATTTGATTGGGTAATGAATTAATTAATACATTAGCTGATCTAATTAGTAGTAAATTTTGAAAAAAAACTATTAGGAGATCCGTGTTTTATGATTACTGATGAAATATGTATAAAAGTGCCTTCGAAGCACCCTTTGTTGTTCATATACCGCTTTTGTATAACGCTTTACCCCATTGTGCGTTTTGTTTAGGTGGTAAACAAACATTTTTTGAAAAAATCGCTCGCATTTAAATATTCGTAGATGTACAATATTTTAATTCTTTTTTTATTTTTTTTTGTCTTTACTCAATAGTCGGAGAAATAGCAACACATTCAATTTGTTATCATGCAATTTATACAATCAGAAATAACGTTTTATTATAAATAAATTTCTTCAAAACTCGCTTCGCTTTTTAATTTCCTATTTCCGCCCATCGAAAATTATGTAACTAATAAAAAATTTGTACTTTAACTTAAATATTTACTTTGCTTGAAGATTCCTCTTTAAGTGAACGCGTTAGCACAAGGTACTTGAATATAATTCAAACAGAACCCTTTATTATCTATATCAGTCGGAGCTTCCATACCATCCGCATGAAAATACATATGAAAAGGCCTCACGTTGCCTACCACAAAAACAAATAACTCGTCAAAATTACTCAAAATACAAACAATTTCATTACTCACTTCTCACTGTAGTAGGCATGGTAGTAACATCAGCAGCCAAGACACCCCCGCATATTCGATCCACAGAGCTGAATAGCCCAGTGGCCGGCCGCCCAACGTTCGAGGCCATCGGGATTATCAAGTAGTCCGATTGGCAGTAGTTCGAATTACCGGTACTCCCCACCATGGCCGGTACTCTGTTATTCGAATTTCCCGAGAGAGTGAAGGACTGATTGCGATTCGAATCTGAAACATAAACAGAAAAAAAATTAGATACATATATTGGTTAGTTGAGGTTTTTTAAGACATTCGGTAGGTAAAGTACTAGTTCGTTTGTAGGAATCGTTTATTTTAAGTATTGTACAAAATTGAGTGCATAATATTAGGGTACATAAGGGTACGAGTTTGCCCCGCCATACCAATTTTGAGTACCAAAGGAATCCGGAGTACCATAAGTAATTTGGGTTTCATAAGGACTCTGCCCCATTTGGTACTGACTTGCACCTTTTAACGTATTTATGTAAGAGTTATATTGCCCGGGATCAAAAGAGTACTGCGACATATCGCTAGGGTAGCTCCCCGGAAATTGCACCTGCCCTTGCATTTGTTCCGTCATTTGTCCTTGCGTTTGTTCTTGCATTTGTTCCGGCATTTGCCCCTGCACTTGCTGCTGCTGCTGCTGCTGTATCTGGTAATTGATATCATACTGGGGCAATACGAAATTCTGCACAACGTTCACATCCACATCCTCATCAGCACCAAAAATCGACTCATCCAGATCTTCAATGGAACTATCACCGCCCAAAATATCCACATTGAAATTATCCTGCACCAAATCATCGAAATCGATATCGCTCCAATCGATCTCATCCAAATCCTCGTACTCCAACCCGAAGGTCTTGGGCCGCAGCGACGAGTTGATCTTCTGCTTCATAAATCTATTCAGCACGTCCACGATCACCTTCACCCCTCGGTGGTAGATCAGCTTGCTGAGGGTGAGGCAGGTGGCGCGCGGCACGCCGGAGCGCAATTCCGCCGCGCCCTTCATCAACTCCTCGAAGGAGGCGTCCGTCTCCGAGGAGAACTGCGAGGAGTTGGCGCTGCGGCGGTCCACCAGCATCGCCAGGAAGGGCTCCAGGTCCGGCTTGGTGAAGCGGCTGCCGGGCAACGCCAGCGCGAATAAAAGGAGTATCTGGAAGGTGGCTGTTAGTGTTCGTTTGCTGCACGCCCTGCTGACTTACTTGCTTTATTTCCATTAGATTAGTGGCCGCTTAAATATGTTGTATTGGGTAAAACGATTGGGTTATTTTAACGATGCTAATTACACGCATATAAAACTGCAAAATTTGTAATTGTGGTTTACAAAAGACTATTAAAACACCCACTAGGTTCATTAAATCCTCTTGCTTTTGGTTTGAAGCTTCAAACACAACACAAACCTCAATTATTGGATTAATAAAACCGCACCACATTCTCAATCAAAACTTCTACTAACGCTATTAAAACATTTATTTACGTATGACCAATTTCGATTATTTTATCTTATTATGCCGCATGGGATACCCCGGCATGGGGTAGTTATTGGGATAATAACTTTGCTGCGGATACTGCTGCATAGGATACGCTGGTCTTTCACCATAAGAAGGCTGCATCTGGGGCGGGTATCCCATCATATTTGGCGGCACATTGGGCATCGCCTGGTGCCCCATCGCTTTGGACATCCCCTGCATCATACCCTGCTGCTGTTGTTGCATACCCTGCATCATACCCTGCGGTTGCTGTTGCATACCCTGCATACCCTGCGGTTGCTGTTGCATTCCCTGCATGCCCGGTCGTTGCATGGTATGCGGAGTGTCCTGCTGCATCATCTCGGGCGGCAGGCGAATCTGGTCTTGGCCGTTGCTGTTAATCAGCCCCAGCAGCCCACCCAGGCCCCCCAGGCCGCCCAGGCCGGGGCCGTGGGGATAGCCGGTGTCGTCTTGGAAAAACTGGGAGATGAACTTGTAGGCGACGCCCGCCACGTTGCTCAGGATGCCCACGATGTTCTGCAGGTTCATGATGTCGGCCGAGCATGCCGATAGGAATATAAGGTAAATGGCGAGCGTCTGAAATGAGGAGAATGTCAGGAGTTTATGGCTAGTGAATTGTTCGATTGAGACTTACGATTTTTATGCTCATATTCGGAATCGTTCTGGAACTTATTAGGTGCTCGCGGTGCGCGAAATATTCGAGGCGAATGTTCGGAATAATTAATTTAAAGACGCCCACCAACTCCTATACCGTGATTAAATCGATTATATTTGTGCATAAAGTAGATACGTAAATTTATACCAAAAAATCGATTGTAAGAGGTAACTGCTATAGAAATCTTTAAAAGAAATAAAAAATATCTAATAATTGAAGATTATTTATTTAGAGTTCACCCCAGAAAATATCAGAATTGAATCAAATCAACAACTTTTTCCTATGTTTCTTATTCTTCTTCTGCCTTTTGCTCCTCCAATTTCTATCCATATCAGGATATTGGTAAGGCAAATAAGCACCAATTCCTGGATACATTCCCATTCTACCATATGGTCCCATTTCTCCATATGGATACATTTGCAAATAAGGATCCATGTATGGATAGCCCATAGGAAACATGTTGTCAGTAAAAGGATAGTCTTCGTCCGTAGCCAGCTGGTTGAATATTGAATTAAAGTAATTATTTTTGGAGTATTCTAATCGAAACATTTTCGCTAAATTGAGCAATTTCTTTATCACTTTTTTCAACAAACTGGCGTCTGCCAGGGAAATTAAGAGGAAAACGATGAAAATCCCGGTCTAAAAAATTGATGGCGAGTTATCATCGATAGAATCTAATTAATTTTACATACTTACGATTTTAAATTTCATGTTTGCGCACCTTTTTCCGCGCTAACGACGATATTCGCAGTGCGCGTAACCGTGTCGAAATTTAATTATTTATGCGAAATTAATTACAATAAATATGCACACAATGGGACGTATTTAACAACGAAATAGTCGATTAAAAATATCCAATTCCCATTTAAATCGCCCAACGATCAACTGTTACGCTTTTAACGCTTTTAGTTAACTTACAGACCGACGGCAGTACCTAGAGAGGCAAGATGCGCTAACTTAGACTAGTTATACAGGGTGTTTCTGAAATAAGTGGTCAAACTTTGGGAGCATGTAGAGAAACTCAAAATATGACAAAAACTTAAATGACTTTTTTAGAAATGTACTTGGTTGTCAGTATACAGGGTGTTAAAGATGGATTCTTAAGAGTTCATTTTATTAATAATATCATTAATAGTGAAGGTATAATGATAAAATTTGGTACACAAACTAAGCAAATGAAATATCTTACGGCACATTACAATCGGGTTAAAAAAGTTGTCCAGGGGTGGGTAAAAATGGGGGGGTCGTTGGGTAATTCTAGCCTAACTTTTTTATTTTAACCTTTTTAATTGATTTGTTTAAAGAATATGAAAAATGAAGTTTTCTACATAAAAAGGTATACTTGTTGAATTTCCGTAAAGTGAACCGTTTCCACGAAAAATGACTTATAAAATTCTGATACACGTTAAAATTATTAAATTATTGTCATCAAGTTAGGACATTCTTTCAAAAATTTGACAGTTAGTGACAATATGCTTTCTTAGCGGTTTTATGTGTTTCTTAAAAACGTCACTGTCACGGACTGTCAAGTTTTTGAAAGAATGCCTTCCTACTTGATTTTTAAAGATGACAATAGTTTTATTTTAACGTGTACCAGAATTTTTAAAAGTTATTTTTTGAGACAACGGGTCACTTTGCGGAAATTTGACAAGTATACATTTTTTATGTAGAAAATTTCAATTTTTTATATTCTTTAAAGAAATCAATTAAAAAGGTTAAAATAAAAAAGTTAGGTTAGAATTACCCAACGACCCCCCCATTTTGACCCACCCCTGGACAACTTTTTTAACCCGATTGTATGGTGCCGTAAGACATTTCATTTACTTAGTATGTGTACCATATTTCATCATTATACATCCAATATTAATGAAATTATTAAAAAAAATACCTCTTCAAAAATCCATCTTTAACACCCTGTATACTGACAACCAAGGACATTTCGAAAAAATTACATTTAAGTTTTTGTCAAATTTTGAGGTTCTCTACATGCTCCCAAAGTTTGACCACTTATGTTCAAAATAATTTGAAAGTATAGTACTTACATAAACTCTTTTTTTGCATAAAAACATTTCTTCCACACTTCCCACACTGCTATTATCAGATATCACAGTCACAAAAACCGATCAAAACAAGTCAATATTACGAATAAATTTCAAAAATGACCAAGGTCTAAAATTAGTGGTACTTACCGGGGTCTGTATCTGGACATTGAGTGTACTGGATGCTGCAAAAGTTCCATTCCGGCCTCACGCAGATGCTGTAATCCTGATTGGAGAGCTGCGCCCCCGTATCCGGATCGTAATTATAGGACAAAATTTGCCCGGAAACTCCGGTGAAGTACTGCAAACATCCCTGTTCAGCTGTAAAACAAAACTCTCAACAAACTCCAAATTCTAATGCGAAAGGAGTACCTACCTTTGTAATTCACGTTGCATGGTATTTGTAGTACCCTAATTTTCCATTTTCTTGGAAACGAAGGTCCACTGGTTAGTACTGTAAGTGTTACAGGCGTTACTAGTCCTGGAGCTGTATCGATATACACTGCAAACACGACCAAATAAATTCATTCAATCAGTACTATGATAGTACCAGTACTCACTGTGATTTCCTTTATTGTTGCCACAAATCACCGGAGCGGGGTTTCCCCCGGACGCCAGGAACTGATCGTTGTTGCAGATATGATTCAGCTCATCAGGTTGCATAATGTTCAACTCGGCGAAATCCAGCCTGAACTGGCACACGTCTGGATTGGACTTGAGCAACGTCACCTGGCAGGATCCGGTGCCGTCGTACTCCTGCGGGTACTCGTTGTTAACGAAATAGGTGCCGTTTTCTCGTATGGTCGTACCGCAAGTGGCAAAAACTGCGGTTTCACAAAGCTTATTATTAGATGAAATTATTAATTACCAGTACTTACATAGACAACAGGCGCCGTATCCACCGGCGCAAGCCCCGCTTATGGTACCACCTCGGGCGATGCATTCGGATGGAGAAGTGCATGTTCCGTAGTTTCCATCGCCATCTACGCATTCTGGTATTTGGTACTGCACGTAGGTGAACAAGGATAAAACTGGAACCAATAAACAATAATTAGGTTCCAAAGATTAATGAGATCAGACTTAGAGTAGATCAAAATGGTGCACATTTAGACTACAGCGGACTAGATTTAACATAGATTAGAGCTGGTTAGAACAAAGTAGATCAGATGGAACAAGTTTAGATTAATGAAACATGTCTAGTAAAAGAAGAAGAACTAAGCCAAGTATGTACCAAACTTAGACCAGACTTGAACCAGATTATTCCCAGACTGAGACCAAACTTAGACCAGATGTATCCCATACTTAGAACAAACTTAGGCCAGACTTAGATCAGATTTATCCTAGACTGAGACCAAACTTAGGCCAGGCTTATGCAAGACTTAGACCAGTCTTAGAACAGACTTAGGCCAGACTTATGCCAGACTCAGGCCAGACTTAGGCCAGAATTAGCCCAAATCTAGACCATATTTAGGCTAGACTAAGACCAGACTAAGACCAGACTAAGACCAGACTTAGACCAGACTTAGGCCAGAATTAGCCCAAATCTAGACCATATTTAGACTAGACTAAGACCAGACTAAGACTAGACTAAGACCAGACTAAGACCAGACTAAGACCAGACTAAGACCAGACTAAGACCAGACTAAAACCAGACTAAGACCAGACTAAGACCAGACTAAGACCAGACTAAGACCAGACTAAGACCAGACTAAGACCAGACTAAGACCAGACTAAGACCAGACTAAGACCAGACTAAGACCAGACTAAAACCAGACTAAGACCAGACTAAGACCAGACTAAGACCAGACTAAGACCAGACTAAGACCAGACTAAGACCAGACTAAGACCAGACTAAGACCAGACTAAGACCAGACTAAGATCAAACTTAGACCGTATTTAAACCAGATTTACTCAAGACTTACAGTCTAACGGCAGGTCTAATGGCAGTCTTACATCAGCGTTAGACTAAAATTAGACCAGACTTACACTAAGTATTGAGAAGACTAAACCTAGTCTAAACCTTGATCAAAATAGATCTAGCCAAACTAAGACCAAACAAACCTATCTAGCAATGGAAGATTCCATAAACATTATACTCCTAGCAAACGATTTCTAGTGTTTTAAAAAATCTTCTCTTATCCTACAAACTTTTATACTTACATCTACTGTTTCTTTGATTAGTATTACTATTAGTTTTGGCTTGAAGTTGATTAGATTTAGGATTGAACAAATCACCAAACCAATTATCCGACCAACAATACACCACAGTAGGGATCACCCAAAACCAAACAAAAGCACCTAGCATTTTTGCCTTTTTCAAATTTTCGAAAAGTAGTGTCTACTCGCCGGCGACGGGCGTTTAATTGAAAATCGAAAAGTGGATTCGGGGTATATATAATTTCGCGGGAATTTTCACCGAGAAAAGCCAACGAGCGCGACTGATAGGAAGTAGAAGAGCTAACAATTCGTGAAAGAGTTTATTGTTTCTCCTACGAACAAAGTCTTTCGCCGGTTACCGTTGCATGTAGAGCCGAAAATTGCATTACGTGAACGATTATTTATTATTAATTTAGTTATAGCGTTCGTACAGGGCGATTCGTGGTTTGTTAAAAAGCGAATTTCTCCCGATGTTTCGTCTTGTTACACGCCATATTATTTAACAAAAAGCGTGTTGAATTGTTCTAACGGCTCTTCTTTCGAAGAGAGTACTTTATTATATAATAAAGAAGTCACGAAACGATAATTATTGCCACATTATTTACACCTTAAAGGCGTTTAAATCGTTTTATAACGCCGAACAATAGAATTAAACGTGCCAATTAGTTAATTGTTGTGAAATAATGAGCCAAGAGTCCAGTGAAGAGGCGATTATTTGGAACTGTTTTTTGCGCTTTCAAATGGTTAAATTCATTAGTAATTAATCAAAATTATTGAAAATATAAAACACAAATAATTTTCAAATTGTTCAGGATAGTATTAGAATTGTTAGGAACCGTTAAAAATTGTTCAGATCTATCCAGAATGATTTAGAACCATTTTATAACTCACTGCAATCATTTGAAAAAGTTTAGGACGATTTTTAAATTATTTGGAACTGTCCAGAATCGTTTAGAACCATTTAAGAACTGACTAGGACCATTTGAAATATTTTAGGCCAATTTCAGAATCATTAAGAACCGCCCAGAATAATTTAGAACCATTATTTTAGAACTGATTGGGAACATTTGAATTAATTCAGGACGATGCTAGAACAATTTAGAACTGCCCAGAATCGTTTGGCACCATTTTAGAACTGATTAGGACCGTTTGAAATAGTTCAGGAAGATTTCAGAATCATTATGAAAGTCCAGAATAATTTAGAAACGTTTTAGAACGGAGCATTTGAAATGGTCAGGACGATTTCAAAACGATTTGGAACTTTCCTGAATCACTTAGAACGAGTTTAGAATTGATTACGAACAGTTCAGGACGATCTTACAAACATTTTCTGTCCTGAATCGTCTAGATTAGATAGGAATTGTCTAGGATTATTTCAAACAGTTCAGGACAATTAAATTAAGTACTCCCCAGAATCATTTAGAACCATTTTAGAACTGATTGGAATAGTCTGAAACAGTTTCAGATGATTTTTGAATTAACTAGAATTGACCAGAATCATATAAAACAGATTCAACACAATTCTTAGGATTGTTTGAAACTTTTTGTAATTTTCATCTAATTCACAAATGTAATGAAATATTCTAATAAAATCGTCAACTTTACTTCTTTTATCAACAGAATAATCTATTAATTCAGTAAAATATTAAAAAAAAATCGAAACACAGAGCCGATCATCTTCTGTTTTTAATAAAAAATGGCTGAATAGGACCGTAAATGAAATCTCCACATTAACTCCATCTATTAATGTAACATCGAAGTATCTAATTTGTACTCCACTCTAAAGAATTCTACTATAATTATTAACGTAATTGAATCAACTCTTACAAGAGAACACTAGGTACTAAAAAACTGATTAAAAAGCGTTCTCGCTTGCTTCGCAAGCTCGATTAATGCACCTACAACGAGTACTTAAAAAAAAAGGTACTTAAAAAATTAGAACAACATTTTAATTGTTCGAAAAGACTATTATTATTTGGTATTAACCAAATTTTCTGGAAGTAAATCAATTGTAATTATTATTATTATTATTGGAACTAAATTAAAATTCCCACAAACGAGCACACATCAAGTATATCCGCAATTTAATTAACTTCGAACACGATTATCTCCGTATCACCGCTATACAGATATGGACAGAGTTTTACGGGTAACAGAAAGATTTTGCCCACAGGAGGAACAAGGTTAGCTTCCACTGCTCGATTCATGTATATGAAAAAGATTAAAGATCCGATGCTCATTTCTCTCATCTGCCCTCATCTCTCATCTACTTTCAACTCCTCTCATATCTCATCTACTCTCGTCTCTCATCTACTTTCATCTGCCCTCATCTCTCATCTACTCTCAACTCATTTCATCTGTCATCTAGTCTCATCTCTCATATACTTTCAACTCCTCTCATTTGTCATCTACTCTCATCTCTCATCTGCTCTCATCTCTCATCTACTCTCGTCTCTAGTCTATACTATTATCTGCCCTCATCTCTCATCTACTCTCACCTGTCATCTGATTTCAACTCCTCTCATCTCTCATCTACTCCCACCTCTCATCTGTTCTCTTCTCTCATCTATTCTCGTCTCTCATCTACCCTTATTTCTCATTGAACAGTTCTATTAACGTTCTATATTACCCGCAAAACATGGTCCACATCAGTATATTCAAAATGCTATATGCACAGCATACATGCAGCATATATAGGATATGCTTCTATATCCTTCATTAACCGCCCGGCTCGTCCGACGATTTTCTCCATACTCTCGCGCGTATCGGCGTCGTTCCCACGATCTTCGCATCCGGACGGAGACGAAATCAAAAATAAGACAACGGTAGTCGGACGAGATACTGAAGCACACATTCGTATCTGTCAGATAGATAGCCGTAACGTTGGTAACACTGCATTCCACTTTACATCGGCCGGGGTTTTACACTTTACCTGCCATCGGCTTTATCAATGGCTTTATTATACAGGGTGTTAATGAATACGTGTGTTATACAAACTACTAAGGGTATAGGTAGTATATGTAAAAATATACTGAGAAGTTGTAATAAATATGTGCACTAGGAGGTTTTGTTTGGGACCTAGAGCTCTTTGAAGATGGTGTCTTAGTCTCATTATTTTTTGAATATCTCCAGAATGTCATCAGTTTTGAATTTGAAACTGGACACAATTAATAAACATTGAATAACGGTTTTTTAGTTTTAGAAATGGTTTTTGTTAAGTAATCATAAGCGTCTCATTTGGGTGGGGACGAGGGTTATTTTCTGATTTATTTTATTTATTCCTTAGTTTTTATCAAATTTTGGAAACTTAATGAAATGGTTATAAACGAGCACTAACTTCAATGAACTCAGAACTAATATTTAAAGGAGTGATACTTATTAAGATTAAGGCTGATTAAAATTAAGATAAAATAAAATAATTAAATTAAATTAAAATTAAAAGAATTTAATACCCTGTATATCTCAAAAATTAGACGTTTATGAAGTTATTTTCGTCCAAAAATCATCCCCTGTGTCCCGAATGTAGATGTCACAGAGGTGAACGTTAGTTCAATTAAACTGCGAGTCGTCTTTGAACCGAGTTCATTTTGGTTTCTGTTGTAGAGTGCAAGATCAACATTAGTTTGGTGATTGAACGCCGTTCAGGACAAGTTTGTTGCACTGAACTCTCTTTTCTTCATCTGAAATATTATGTCACATGCCAAAATTTTTAATTTAAATTTGAACGTTTGATTCTATTTTGATGTCATTTTTGATATATTACGTTTATTTTGAATTATTTGAACTATCTACATTTCAGAAGTTCTTTTGATAATTAATATCTAATCGAAATCGTACCATATTTCAAAATGGCTGGGTCTATTTTTGAAGGTTCGTGGTCTTCTAGGATGTAAAAAACCATTCAAAATTGGTAAAAAATCTTCAAATAATACGTTCATTTAGAATAATAAATCGTATATCAGAAATTCAACCACATTTTTTTGTATCAACAACCCATTATCAAATGTTAAAACCTTCTTGAACCGCCTTTGAATGCTCTTCAAGGACCGTTCAAGTAAACTTCCCTCTGAACCAAAGATCAATAGTCACTGAGGTACTTACAACACAAATTTGCAATTAAACTCGGTTCAACGCAGAACCACAGTTGAACTATGCATCTAGAAAAGGACCTTAAATATTAACACAGTATTAAGAAACACCCTGTGTATACAGTGTGTCCACTTAAGTTTGCACCATATGGGAAACTTTTTTATTGGTTATATTACGAAAAAAAGTTATTCTTCATAAAAAGTTCTGCATTGTCCAAAACCTAAAATGCAATCATAAGATATTAAAAATTTTCAGTCGTGTACGAGGTTTGTCAAAAATTGTGATTTTTGTCCAAGAGTAAAGTACCTTTATTTTTGAAAATATCAAAAATTATTATAAAGAAAAAATGTTTAGAATTAAAAATAACTTTCAAATATTCAATATTGTTTATTTATAAAAATATTTTTTTTTACATTTTCTCTGTGAAAACTTTGGAAAATGAAATGTGAAATCCGGTACTACTTTTAAAAAATGCTAGTGCATTCTAAATTAATTATGCAGAAAAGTGCAAACTTAAATTTTCAACATTTTCACGAAATTTTTTCAAGAAAAAATATCGAAAAAAATAATTTTATAAATAAAGAATATTGAATATTTGAAAATTATTTTTAATTTTAAACATTTTTTCTTTATAATAATTTTCGATATTGTCAAAAATAAAGGTACTTTACTCTTGAGCAAAAATCACATTTTTTGACAAACCTCGTATACGACTGAAAATTTTTAATATCTGATGGTTGTATTTTAGTTTTTACACAAGCAGAACTTTTTATGAAGAATAACTTTTTTTCGTAATATTAACAATAAAAAAGTTTCCCATATGGTGCGAACTTAAGTGGACACACTGTATATACTTTTTTGAATATGGGAGAAATTCGTTATATTAGTAGTGGGGAATAAAAAGGAATATAGTATAAGATGCTAGATAGGAGGTTTCCTCATCAATTTCTCGCGGCCCATTGAGGAAGGACGACGAGTTAATCTATCGAAGTGATCTGATTCCGAAAGACAAATGGTAAGGGTTTCGTGAAGGTAATGTCGTCGAGAAATAAGGAACGAATCTGAAACTAGATAATGGTTGTTCTTCGAGCTGGTGGATCGGTTTCAGATGTTCATTCATGTCAATAGTAGCGATACAATCTGAATGCGGTATTTTGGGAGCGGGCTCGAGCTCGGACCCGAGCGCTGGGTATATACCTATATCTGTAAAATATCGAACGAAAGAAGTTGTATTGTTAATGAATTATTTCCGTATATATACAGGGTGTACCCAAAATGTATAAGTACATTCAGATTACAAGTATAGGTTAGAAACTGTGGGTGACGTTTTTCTTATAAATTACAAGATGTACCTAAATTTTTAGGAATATTTGGATTTTTCAGTTGAAAAATTCTAAATAGTCTTCCAAAAGTTCTATAAAAAGGGTCTAAATAGTCCTGAAAGAGTTCTAAATGATTCTGGATTTTTTAGTTGATCCTGCACCGTTCCAAATAGCCCTGAGTCTGCTCTAAATTATTCTGGACAGTTGTTAATAGTTGTGAGATGGTCCTGAATTGTTTCAACTGGTCCTAATGAGTTCTAAAATGGTTCTAAAGATTCTAGACAGTTCGAAATAATTGTAAGATCGCCCTAAAAACTATTTCAAATGGTCCTAATCTGGTTCTGAAATGGTTCTAAACGATTCTGGAAATCATACAATTATACAACTGAAATTTGAGGGTTTTTGCGATTTTATTGTGATCGATTTTTTTCAATCTCTCCTAAAATATTCTTTAAACTAATATCGATTACTTCACGCAAACCGCGGGAAAATCAAAATTTCCTTCGCGGAGTTATAGCGAAAAATAGCTTAATTATAATTAAATTCATTATTATTTACACGCTCAAACTCAAATCTCGAAAACTAAGGTTTACGAAAATTTTACAAGAATACAAATTTGTTAAGCGTAGTTTTTTCCAACTAACAAAACAAACCGCATATGTTTAACTTGAACCGTTCAAAAGTTATGGGGATAAATCTTATAGTCCGTTCGTTGAAATCGTGCCGGTCTGGGATTAAGCATTCAATGTTTACAGTCCCCAAAAAATACCTGTTTTCGGGAATAACAATATTGTTCACAGTGTTTTACTGCAGATTAATTTTGATAAAATAAAATAATTTTGAGCAGTTGGCGTTTTCCCCGAAAACAGGTATTTTTTGGGCACTGTAAACATTGAACGCTTAATCCGAAACCGCACGCATTTCAACGAACGGACTATATTTATTTAAAACGAAAGAATTGTATCGAAAATGTATGATTCACGGAGGGACTAGTTTTTAGGTTTATGAGGTGGAATCGGATGATTTATTACTTTACTTTGTTATTTTGTTCTTGGGTGTTAATAAAGAAAGACTTACAATTATTTATTTTTCGGGGTGCGTTTATAAAACTTATTTGATTTGAAGCGAACATATTTTTGGATTTGGACGCTATTATCAAAGTTTTATTAACAATTACGGCTAATAAACTTTTGAGTTTAGTGATTTGTGATAGTGAAACAGTAGTGTATGGTTGTATAGTAGTGTATATAGTGGTAGTGATTGCCTGACTGAAGTGACAAGACCACCAAAAAATTTAATTGCAACAATTGACGACGTGGCAACGGGTGAGTGTCCCAAGAAAGGGCGCGTTAGCGCCCTTTCCAACCTTTCTGCGAGTCTCTAAATAATTGTAAGATCGTCCAGAAAACTGTTTCATAATGTGGTCCTATAATTAGTTCTAAAATGCTTCTAAACCATTTTTAAAGTTCTAAATGATTCAGAAATCGTCCTGATCTGTTTCAAATGATTCTAGTCAGTTCTAAAATAGTTTTCATCGATTCTGGAGAGTTATAAATGTTTTATAAATCGTCCTGAAATGTTTCAAATGGCCCCAGTCAGTTCTAAAATGGTTCAAAATTACAGTTCTGAATGATCTTGAACAGCTCTTGCGGTTCTGAAATCGTCCTGAACTGTTTCAAATGTTCCTAAGTCGGTTCTAAAATGAAAAATGGTTTTCAATGATTCCAGACAGTTATAAATTTTGAATAACGTCTTGAAATGTTTCAAATTTTCCTAGTGAGTTCTAAAATGGTTGTAAACGATTCTGGACAGTTCTACATAATTGTAAGATCGTCCTAAACTGTTTCAAATGGTCCTAATATGGTTCTAAAATGGTTGTAAACGATTCTGGACAGTTCTACATAATTGTAAGATCGTCCTGAAAACTGTTTCAAATGGTTCTAATATGGTTCTAAAATGGTTCTAAACGATTCTGGACAGTTCTAAATAATTGAAAGATCGTCCTGAAAACTGTTTCAAATGATCCTAGTAAGTTCTAAAATAGTTTCCATCAATTCTGGACAGTTATAATTGGTTCTGAAATTATTTGCCATCTATCTACACAAGCTATAAATTTCCTGTTGTACCCACATTTAGAGCCACCCTGTATATAAAATTTTCACCAAAATCCTCGAACAATACTATAAAGTTTCCCTTTCTGCGGCGGCAAAGGGGACGCATTAAGACATCAAGCCGGTTCCCACAATATGGTATCTTCTCGGGTTTATCTGCGAAGAACAAGATGGGCCCAAGTTCGGTTCCATGTAGGCCGTCACGCGTCTCTAATGTATATCATTGTTTCGCAATGAACCAGAAAATTACCCGGCGATAATTTTAACAAAACGCACGGGTTCGCAATAAATCTGCCGCGAGATCAGGGGTGGCGAGCACAAAGCTACGAGGGTTGATTGATAATATCAATTTAGTGTTTTGCTGCGTATTTTTTATTGATTTTTATGTGTTATTTGGAATTAGAATTGGTTGTAGCGAGTATTGGTGATAGCGGTTTTGTTAGAGTTATTTATTAATCTGGAGGAATTTTCGTGTGCCAGCCATGGAGGATCCGTCCGGGGATATTTATGTTCGCTTAGAATTTAACAGAACATAAGGCACAACAAATCTTATCGATGTTGATTTTACCTGCGACTCGGTTCGGTGAAATTGAGACGTTAAAAGTTCCTTGATTCATTGCGTCTCAACAAAACGATACGGGTGTTTAGGTATACTGTCGTAAAATACGCATCATTTTACGACACTAAATCTCACTTGTCAATAGTGTCGAATGTCACCTGTAAAAATTGTCAATTGTCACCTGTCAAAATGTCAAATGTTACTTGTCAAAAATGCAAATGTCACCTGCCTATAGTGTCAAATGTCACAAATAAAAAAATGAGTGTTCCATGTAGTTAATAAATTTTGTATTTTTTATACCAACAAACGACTGTTATTTAAGGTGTAACGTTAGAAATTATATGCATGGGAATTTTTCTGTTAATAATTCCGAGTTTCTTGTTAACACTCACGGTTTCAACTAAAATAATGGTTCTTAATGAACCTGGAATCGTCCTGAACTGTTTCAAATGGACCTAGTCAGTTCAAACATAGTTCTAGAGAATCTCGCAGTTCTAAATGGTTTTATTATCGTCCTAAATTAATTCAAATGAGTTCTAAAATGGTCTTCAACGATTCTGGACAGTTACAAATGTTTGTAAATCGTCCTGAACTGTTTCAAATGGCCCCAGTCAGTTCTAAAATGGTTCAAAATTACTCTAAATGTTTTTGAACAGCTCTTACGGGCTTAATCTCACCTGTCAATACTGTCGAATGTCACCTGTCAAAAACGTCAATTGCCACCTGTCCATGTGTTAAATGTCACAAATAAAATGAGTGTTTCATCAATAAATTGTTAGTTAAAGTTAATCAATGAATTTTGTATTTTTTATATCAACAAACGACTGTTATTTAAGGTAACATTAGAAATTATATGGGAATTTTTCTGTTAATAATTCCGAGTTTCTTGTTTACAACCACGGTTTCAACTAAAATAATGGTTCTTAATGAACCTGGAATCGTCCTGAACTGTTTCAAGTGGATCTAGTCAGTTCAAACATAGTTCTAAACGAGTCTCCCAATTCTGAATGGTTTTATTAACGTCCTGAATTAATTGACATGATCCTAGTGAGTTCTAAAATGGTTTTCAAAGATTCTGGACCGTTAAAAATGTTTGTAAATCGTCCTGAACTGTTTCAAATGGTCATAGTCAGTTCTAAAATGGTTCTAAATGTTTTTGAACCAGCTCCTACGGGCCTAAATCTCAACTGTCAATAGTGTCGAATGTCACCTGTCAAAAATATCAATCGTCACCTGTCCATAGTGTCAAATGTCACAAATAAAATGAGTGTTCCATGTAATCAATAAATTTTGTATTTTTTATATCAACAAACGACTGTTATTTAAGGTAACGTTAGAAATTATATGGGAATTTTTCTCTTAATAAATCCGAATTTCTTGTTAACACCCACGGTTATTTCAACTAAAATAATATTAATTACTGCTGAATCACGTACGTACATAACATGTAGTAACATTGCCGCCGTTACATTGTAGATTTCCAGATAATTTTACCTTTTACAACTATTTCGAACACCGTATTCCTTTTAATTATGTAAATTCGACACTACGGGGTTGCGGCCGTAATTAAAAAATAAATTGACGGGTAGATGTGTTTTCTTTTAAATTACGAAATTAGCATACATATAGGTTTTATGTTAGGTGGAATTTTTCGAGAAATCCATCAAAACGCGTAATTTCGATTAAAATATGCGCGTATAGATGTAGGAAGGTCGATAAGAAGAATGGATAATTAGCGACGCAAAGGGATTTTTAATGACCTGTTTTAGGGTAAATTGGAATAATTAATGATTTTTATATTGAAGGGTGTAATTTTTTAGACACTTTAAGGTGGCTTGATAGATAAATTAGACGGTTTTTGTGCACTACTTAATAGAAAAAGTGCGTTTATTGCACTTTTTTTTTTATTAATAAATGAGTTTATCTTGACTTGCGTGAACTTAGCACCCCAAACATCAAAAATATTAAAAATTCATACATGATAATTTAGTGCTAATTTAGTGCCCAATTCTGAATTTTAGTGCTCAAATGGTTGAGCAGAAAATTGCGATTGAAAATGGCGATGGTAAGTTTATAACGCCTAGCACCCTTACATTTAAAAATTTGAACAAAATTAAAAAATATAATTTATCGGAATTTAGTGCTATTTTAGTGCCTTCGAATACATTAAGAAGAATTTAATTTATGATATTTATCTTAAAGATATTTGATAAAATCCTATTAGAGATATTATAGGTATAGAAACATTGAAGAAAAATGTTGATGAAAGAAATTTAGATGTAGATCATTAAAACATAGAGAGAGGAAAACGATTTTGATCTCTATTTTTTCTTTTTTCTATATCCTTGCTGTCTCAAATAGATACGTTTTTATCAAATAAATATATCTTCAAGATAAATATACCATAACTTAAATTTTGCTTAGTGCATTCGAAAGGCACTAAAATAGCACTAAATTCCGATATATACAGGGTGGTGTTTTCGAATTTGGGGTATAATTTTTTAATGATAAAGTGACAACGAGTCATCTTAGCGAATTATACGTGAATATTTAATCAAAACCGTAAAGAAAAGAACTTAGCAATAAAAAATCAATTGGAAACGTAAAAAAATTGAAAGAAATGCGGTCATGCGCAGCGATTCACCGTAAGGTTAGAATCGACAAAATAATGATTAATACATTAACATTAAGAATAATATCTCATTCAAATTTATTTATTATACCTATTTATTCCATATTATGGTCTTTTTAAATTTTTAGAATCATGAACTATAAAAAGTAAACAAAATTTTCCAAATTATAGAAGAAAAAACCTTTCAATTAACTCAAAAGAAACATTAGCTCACCTATTTGAGCCTTGGCTAGAAGTTCATAGTAATTGTTCCATTGCCCTTTGTTCCAGAACACTAAACTAAGAACTAACTAAACTTACAATTAGAAGAACACTATCAAACTTGTACTAGGTATCAAATAAATCACTAGAAAGAAGTATAAATAAAAATCTATTTGACCGCAAAGTTAACAATAATACAACATATACGCACTAAATAAAAAATAATAATCGACTACTAGTCCAGTATATACATTTGGAAAAGAAAATGAACTGAGGAAGCTAAATTTTGGATATGTTGTGGGGAGTGCTTAGAAAAGCTTAACTTTAAGTTTTCGACCGGAAATTCCTTGTGCATTTTCCGCCATCTTGAAAAAAAGGGGTTTAATTCCATTTTTTGACGATAACTCGGCTGTGCGTCGTCATACGAGAATTATAGTAATATACTTTTTTGTTGTTTTTTTTACGCTCTACAATTAAGGTCTTATGCATTTTTAATATATCGTTGATGGTTGTTAAGATATCGAGCGCGAAAGTTAAAAATAAATTCTTCGCAACCGATTGTTTGCTTTTTTCTCCTTTTTCGTGATATATATCGAAAAATTGTCTATCACAAAACTTGTAGAGCATGCTAATATCTACAAAATGGTTCTCAGGGGTTTTTTGTTTGACAAAAATTACGACTGTTGGAGCGCCGTAAAGTTGGTAAGACGGTGGAAAGTTTTGATTTCATAGCCCGCGCAGTTGTATTTATATGTTGGAATGGATTTGCGGTTGTAGAGGAAATGATTTAAGTACAATAGAAATAAATAAAACAGCAAAATTATGAATAATACGTTATAAATTTATTATGTAATTCCATTTCAATCGGTCCAAACAATCGGTTGCGAAGAATTTATTTTTAACTTTCGCGCTCGATATCTTAACATCCATCAACGATAGATTAAAAATGCATAAGACCTTAATTGTAGAGCGTAAAAAAAACAACAAAAAAGTATATTACAATAATTCTCGTATGACGACGCACAGCCGAGTTATCGTCAAAAAATGGAATTAAACTCCTTTTTTTCAAGATGGCGGAAACTGCACAAGGAATTTTCGGTCGAAAACTTAAAGTTAAGCTTTTCTAAGCACTCCCCACAACATATCCAAAATTTAGCTTCCTCGGTTCATTTTCTTTTCTTCCCCGTTATTTCGTATATAATGACTGGAGTTACGGTTTTTGAAAGCCGGAGAGCGGAGGGAGAAAAAAACAAACAAAAATTAACAAAAATAATAAAATTAAATAAAAAAAAAACAAAATCATGCGACTATCGCGATCAGAGTTGTATTAAATTCGCTCTTTGAATTTTTTTGTAATTGCACTATTTTGTTTGTTATAAAATATTTAGAAAAATTAAATCTGCGAATCGGTCTCAAATTATGCAACCTAGTACCCCTAGAAATTTGAACCCCAAGTTCAAGATCACCATACACCAAAATCTATCTGCATTTCTAACTGTATTTCATATTGTACTGTGTTTAATTGAACACTAAATTAGAACTAAAATAGCACTAAAATAGCACTAAATTATGATGTATGAATTTTTTTTATGGTATAAGGGTGCTAAGTTCATACAGATTTAATTTTGTCCACACCACAGAATAATCTTGTTTCCTAGTGAAAATTTTCCAATTTTTTAAAGTGTTCTCAAAAACCACAAATTCTATTGAATTGTAAATTTAGCCAATCGTACACCGAGCACTAAAATATCTAGATCTGGGTCCATTTTTACTGCGCTACCGTTGTCTTGTCCTTTCGGATTTTTATTGTTCCGGTCGGTATTTTTTACGTTCTTAGATACATCGGATAAAATGTGATTTCTCCGTCGATATTCACTTTTCGGTGAACATTCTCCCCGTCGGCAGCGGCCGTAATTTTTCTCCTTAACGAAGACGTCACTGACACTTTATGGTTCCGATATTTCGGTAGGCAGTGAATGATGGTACAACCAATACCGATTCTACTGGCTTTTAATTAAACGCCGCTTGGCCCGATAAGGCTCATCGATTCGTCCTGTGAATTCCCGTTAAATGCGAAAGGATAAATAATTTTTTATGTGTGATACTTATGTAGATTTATACGCACAAGTTTGGTTGGTTTATGGGCACTTCTCGTTGGGGTAGTATACACTCCCGGTTTCGTTTTACGGCTGTTTCGGGATTCATTGAGGATGCTGCACGTCATTCGCCATATAGTTTATTTTCGGTAATAAAATTCATGCATTTTTAAACGCGTGGATAAAAAAGACGTTATTTTTTTCCGAGTTAAATTTGTTCCTCGAAATTTACAGATGCAAATAAAATAGCCGAAGCCAGTAGGTGATATGCGCACAAACACAATAGCTTTTTTCCAACTTTTTATATCCGTAAATTAAATAATAGGTCCAATATAGGTCCATTAAATATAGTCCATTCATAAATGAGGCGGAGTAGTAAATCAATCAATTGGCCAAATTCCAGCCTACACAGAAGCTGCACTGAAGCTATCTGCCAACACAGAAATTGAAAAAAAATGTTCACTATAATATTTTATTATTACTTGGATGTTCATCCTGGATTAGTTTTTCAAGGATTACGATGGGGGACATTTGCAACATTTGCATATATCTAAAGATTTGACAAGTTTTTGCATAGATATTTAAAATAAAATTGCCTATTATAGCATTATGTAGATATTTATGTAAGTGCTTACTACTTTTTGTTTGTACATTCAATTTGATAAATTTTAATCATTTTACATACAATTTGAGGTAAAATTTACTTAAAATTGTATTTATAAGACAAGAATTTACAATATCTTAGGTATAAAACATTTTCCATAGTTCAGGTCATTTCGCATATTTTTGTTTAACGGACAATTAAGTTTTTTTTGAAAATTATTGCATAATTTTGGTATTTTTTGGAAAATCATTGGATATTTTTGATATATTTTTTTTTTGAAAATTATATTTAAAGCAAAACTTTGATATTTTCTTGATAATCAATGCAAATTTTTGATATTTTTTGAAAATTATTGAATATTTTAGATATTTTCTTGAAAATTATAATTGCAAATTTTTGATATTTTTTGAAAATCATTGCAAATTTTTGATGTTTTTTGAAATTTTTTGGAAATTATTGCATATTTTTGAAATTTTCTTGAAAATCATTGCAAATTTTTGTTTTTTTTTTGAAAATTTTTGCATAATTTTGGAATTTTTTTGAAAATCATTGAATATTTTTGATATTTCCTGGAAAGTCAATACAAATTTTTTATGTTTTTGAAATTTTTAGGATATTATTGCATATTTTTGAAATTTTCTTTAAAATCAATGTTTGATATTTTTTTGAAAATCAATGCAAATTTTTGATATTTACCTATTGAAAATTATTGAATATTTTAGATATTTTCTTGAAAAACATTGCAAATTTTTGATGTTTTATGAATTTTTTTTGGAAATTATTGCATATTTTTGAAATATTCTTGAAAATCAATGCAAATTTTTGGTAATTTTTTGAAAATTTTATTGCATAATTTTTATGTTTTCTTGAAAATCAATGCAAATTTTTGATATTTTTTTGAAAATTATTGCATATTTTGGATATTTTTTGAAAATTATTGCATAATTTTGATATTTTTTTGAAAAACACTACATATTTTTAAATAAATCGTTGCACATAATGCGCATATCGGCATTTTTTTTGCTTATTCTGCTCTTTAATCATCATAGTCACTCGCGAAATTAAATCCCAAGAAAAAATCCACAACTTCGCAACACCGCAACATTTCAAATGTTAAACCAAAAAACAAAATTTAAAAAAAAATACCAAAATAAAAAAAATCTTAAAATCTCCCATTAAATTCTTCTTAAAATGACCCATCCCATGACAAATCACACCCTTATAAGTATCGGCACTCTGTATAACCTCAAATTAAATATCATTTACACCTAATTAAACATTGCTCATGTACAGATCGACTAAAATAGCGTAAACAAATACGCGCACACAATTACATCCTATATGTATAAATCTAAAACTATAAATAAACCTCTTTTGTAAGTCACCAAACGCCCGAAGGGGCGATTTTTTTTAATAGACAACGAATATAAATTCTTGCGGGAGATATTAAATCTCGGTGTCATTTCATGGGTGTGTTCAAACACGGGGTTACTCTAGCAAAGGAACTCTCTATTGACAGTTTATCAGTATAAGCAAGATCGATGGGTTGGGTGGAAAACGCTCTAGTCGGTTTTGATAACGTCCGATCGAGGATCTGTGTTTGATTTCGTGCCTGTCCCTGGTGTCAAGACGATGTTTTATGCGCCGTAATATGCGATACAGTTGATATGAGAATATACAGGGTGTTTCATAATAACATAATGCTAATATTTAAAGGTTATTCTTGGACTCGCTTAAAGAAATAATACTTTATTTGAATCCATTCAGAGGAGATTCAGGGTTGATTCAGAGTACTTATAGATTCCGGGTAGTTTCAGAGTAGTTTCAAAAAGAAGAGTAGTTTCAGAGTAGATTGAGTGATGATCAGAATAGATAGAGAGATGATCAGAATAGACTGAGAGATGATCAGAGTACTCTTGTACTCGCTTTATAAGGAAAAATACTTCATTTAAATCTATTCAGAGGAGATTTAGGTTAGTTTCGGAGTAGCTTCGAAAAGAAGAGTAGTTTCAGAGTATATTGAGAGATGATCAGAAATAGATTGAAAGATGATCAGAGTATTCTTGTACTCGCTTTAAGGAAAAATATTTCATTTGAATCTATTCAGAGGAGATTCAGGGTTGATTCAGAAGAGATTCAGTACTTATAGATTCAGGGTAATTTCAGAGTAGTTTCAAAAAGAAGAGTTGTTTCAGAGTAGATTGAGAGATGATCAGAATAGATTGAGAGATGATCGGAGTACTCTTGTACTCGCTTTATAAGGAAAAATGCTTCATTTAAATCTATTCAGAGGAGATTTAGGGTAGTTTCAGAGTAGCTTCGAAAAGAAGAGTAGTTTCAGAGTAGATTGAGAGATGATCAGAATAGATTGAGAGATGATCAGAAATAGATTGAAAGATGATCAGAGTATTCTTGTACTCGCTTTAAGGAAAAATATTTCATTTGAATCTATTCAGAGGAGATTCAGGGTTGATTCAGAAGAGATTCAGTACTTATAGATTCAGGGTAATTTCAGAGTAGTTTCAAAAAGAAGAGTTGTTTCAGAGTAGATTGAGAGATGATCAGAATAGATTGAGAGATGATCGGAGTACTCTTGTACTCGCTTTATAAGGAAAAATACTTCATTTAAATCTATTCAGAGGAGATTTAGGGTAGTTTCAGAGTAGCTTCGAAAAGAAGAGTAGTTTCAGAGTAGATTGAGAGATGATCAGAATAGATTGAGAGATGGTCAGAAATAGATAGAGAGATGATCAGAATAGATTGAGAGATGATCAGTAGATTACTAATTTTTATTCCACCTAATTTGTCAAATTTACTGTCAAATTTACTGTCAAATTTACTGTCAAATTTACTGTCAAATTTACTGTCAAATTTACTGTCAAATTTACTGTCAAATTTACTGTCAAATTTACTGTCAAATTTACTGTCAAATTTACTGTCAAATTTACTGTCAAATTTACTGTCAAATTTGTTCCAAAAATGATGGGCACCCGTAACGATTTTTTCTTCAAAATTTTAACACCCTGTAGCTCAAAAGTTAACACGTTTAGGACATACATTCATATGAAGTTCTGGACCCAAGACTCACCCCCTTAAAAATATTAGCATGTTATTAATAAACACCCTGTATTATATTTTTTACATCGAAAACGACCTTCGTCGAGTCCTAATTGAGTCCGTGGCTTATTCAAATAGATTTTTAGTAGCCTATAAATTAGTTTACGATGCCGGGCCGGTCGCAGAAATTAAGTAATCTTTATAAAAATTCCGAATTCGACTACCAAATAATATCAGATAAGATAGAACAGCGGCCATTACGTCGGCATTGCATTCCACGTTTTAGTGCCCGAAAGTAGGCGCTGATAAAGCGGCACAGAATCGTAAATTAATATCTCAGGAAGCCGGGCGATTGATACTTAAACGGCCGAAATCCAGTTTTATTTATGCCCGGTAATTTATAGCCCCCCCGGCCGTTTATCGGAAAAGAAAGCGCTCCATTCACCAAACAATACCGAAAACTAGACCGTTATACCTTCGCTAGTTAAATGTATACATAAATTTAGTCCAATTCGTTAATTAGAAACATTTTGTAACACAATCATGAATCGCCCAATTTGGTACTAAAATCGTTCTGAACTGTTTCAAATGGTCTTAGTTAGTTCTTAGAACGATTCTGGACCAGTTTTAAATGGAAAAATAACGCTCAAAATCAAGTGTTTCATGGCTAATTCTAAGTTCCCGGTCAAATTGAAACACTCCACTAACGACAAACTTGATCCTGTTTCATTTATAACACTTCAGCTATTTTAATCGGTCCATAGGTACATGACAGAAAATATTTTTACAAAGTCTAGATTCTAGATGAATAAATTAGGTAATAATAGTAATAATAGTATTTACTTTACGCTTAAAGCTGTCCGCATTTTCCCCAGATACTTCAGCTATTTCCACCGATCCGTAGGTATAGGTACAGGGTGTCCCAAAATCTCTTAACAAAACTTCAATTCTGTATTTACCTATTGGTTACCTTAAGATGGTTTTTTGCCATTAATAATAACCTGCTGGTTATTTTTGACCAATAAATACAGAGTTGAAGTTTCGTCCATTAATTTTGGGACATCCTGTATAAGAGACAATATTTTTGCGAAGTTGTCGATGAATAAATTAGGTGATAATGGTATTTACTTTTCGGTTAAATGACCGGAAAAAAACGTCTTGCGGACCGGTAACCAGTATTTAAACCGGCGAGTTCAACCGACGTTCGATATTAAAACGCTGAACCATCTTTCCTAATTTCTGCCGGGAAGTAATTTCGTGTAATTACAAGGCGCAGCTTTTACTCTCGACACCTATAATTCCCGTACATACTGGCTCGAACAATTCCTATTAAAGTAATTCGAAAATTGTGGAATTAATCTACATAAATTGAGGCGAAATTGTTATTTTATGATGAGTATTATGGTACCCTAACCGGCTTGATTCGGTATCGAAATAATTTAATTACATCTTTCTATACAGTATACAGTACATGTAATTGAAGGTGTCTATTAGTTATTTATTACAGTATAGTTTGTGCAAAACAAAATTTGATACACATCACTAATATCATAAGTACCTACAGAATTTAGTTTGAGATTAATAAAGGATGATAGAAAATGTTGAAAAGCAGAATTAAATCTTCCAAGAAAAGTATATACAGTGCTTTCGAAAAGTAACGAATAATTTCATTATATCTGAAATTGAGAGTTATTCATAAATTTCCTCTGACACGTCGATTTTATTTTAAATAAAGGCACTTTTTGACATACAACCCATGTTTGTGACGTAATCGTTATTCGGAATATGACGTCATCGACAATTTTATTAAATGGGACACTGTATATTTTTGCATTTTTAGATTCTACTCGATGAGCTGTTTGCAAAGAGGGGTCACACTTGATATCTCGGTCTTATAATAAAGGCTGTACAGCAACTCAAAAATCACAAAAGGTGGCTCTGAACATCCAAAACATTTCTAGTTTGTATTCAAAACGTATAGTTACGCTCGAAAATTAACCAGAAAGGTCCAAAAACCTTCTAGAAATGACCGAAACTTTTTAAAAATGATTCTAAAATGTCCAAAAAACTTCCAGTATGGACCAAAAACCTTCCTGTAATGGCAGAAAATATTTCAGAAAAATCCAAAAATCTTTCAGAAATTATTAAAATCCCTCCAATAATCAAAAACATTCCACAAATGCCTAAATACCTTAAAATGACCAAAAACTATCCACAGTATAACGACTGAAAACCTTCCAAAAATGATCAATAATTTCCAAAAAACATCCAAAATCTTTCCAAAAACGCATAAAAACTAACCAGAAACGTCCAAAATCTATTGAAAAACGTCTAAAAATCTTCCAGAAATGTCCAAAACCCTTCCAGAAAAGAACAAAAATATGTGGGAGAGCCTCCTAAATCAAAAATTTTGTGATTTTTGAGTGGCTGTACAACCTTTATTATAAGACCGAGATATCAAGTGTGACCCCTCTTTGCAATCAGCTCATCGAGTAGAATCTAAAAATGCAAAAATATATACAGTGTCCCATTTAATAAAATTGTCGATGACGTCATATCTCAAATAACGATTGCGTTACAAATATGAATTTTATGTCAAAAAGTGCCTTTGTTTAAAACAAAATCGACGAGACTGAGAAAATTTCCAGAAATAATTAATTTATTCGTTACTTTTGGAAAGCACTGTATACCTACATTTTGCTATTGTTAGAAATTGTTTGTGCCGTCACTGGTGCAGTTTTTAACACCGCCACCCGTTCGAAATAAATTCGACTTTATGCGGTTAGAAAGAATGTCCTCTTGTACCGATGATATCTTTTAATCATTATATCCGTTTTCTGGGAACGCCAGCGCATAAAACCTCGAAAATTCGACGTTTTATACGAAACGCTCCGCTCCCATATCGGACCTTTCGTGTTTAAATTAAACTTTCATCGACGTTCGGTTTTTATTGGACTACTACATCGAAATTAATTATTTCGGAGATCTCGCAGGCCGATTTAATCGCCGATTTTAGCTTAGCTTTTCAGAATAAATTGCGGACGTTTACTTCGCAACAAAAAAAATAAATAAAAGCGAGCCGTTGAAATAAAAAATAAGAAAAAAAAACAACCATCGGTTTGTGTGAGAACTAGCAGCAGTTATATTAGATAATAATCGTCCGCAATCCACAAACTTTGGGCTCTTTTGAAAGAACTGGCGAGTCACGCTGGAGGAGCTAAAATACAGACACGAAGGAAAGACGTCGATTATAATCGACTGCAGTTGTTGAAATTTTATTCTTCAAATATTTCCAACTCGAATAATGACTATTATTAGGCGAGCTTGATGAGGAAGAATACGAATAGGCCAGTAGGTACCTACCTGAATAATCCCAGAAACATTTTATTGCAGAATTTATTTCTCACATTTATCCTAATACGATCTATTTTTATTAAACGAAAATTAAACACAAATACGATTAGGTAAGCGTAGGCAATTAATCAATATCATGAACTCGTATATGCTAATTTAACAGTAATTATTTCACTCTAAACAAGTACACATACGCTATCTCGGCAATCTGTATTGTCCAAGACCATGTTGAAGGTACGAAAAACTGCACTGGTGGCATCACTTAATTCAATTCAACACAAAATCATGAATCCCAAATTTAGTAATAAAAACGTTCTGAACTGTTTCAAATGGTCGTAGTTAGTTCTAAAAGGGTTCTAAATGATTCTGGACAGCTCTAAAATGTCCAGCAATCGTCCTAAACTGTTTTAAATGATCAAAGTTAATTCGAAAATGGTTCTTAATAATTCTAAAATTGTTCTGAACTGTTTCAAATGATCCTACTCAATTTAAAATGGTCCAAAATGATTCTGTACAATTCTAAATGGTTTTGAAATAGTTCTGCACTGTTTCAAATGATTCTAGCCAGTTCTGAGATGGTTCTGAAAGATTCAAATATAGTCCCAGTTATTTCGAAAATGGTTCTAAATGTTTCTATAAGCTCGTCCTGAACTGTGTCAAAAGGTCAGAGTCTATTCTAAAACGGTTCTAAATAATCCCGGAGAATTCTAAATGGTTTCTAAACAGTTCAAATCAAAGAACTTTCTTTTCATTAAGGGACACCCTGTATACTTTAGGATAATTTCAGGGATAAATCTATCCCTATATAATATTTTATTTATAGTAAATAATCCTATAATAATTGAGTGCAATTGCTACAAAATAAATAATAAATACTATATCTTTCCTATGTTGTAGTACTTTCTTTTCAATAAGGAACACCCTGTATACTGACCTAGAATAATCTAAGGAATAAATACTGTATTTTATGCGTAGTAAATAATTCTATAGTAATTGAGTGCAATTGGTACAAAATAAAAAAATAATATCTATAGTTTATGCAGAACAAAGTTAGATGCACGTCACCATAAATTTACAACCTCCTCGATCCTGGACCGTTCCAAATAGTCCTGAATGAGTCCTAAATGATTCTGGACAGTCCTAAATGATTCTATAATTGTACTGAACTACTTCAAATGGTTCTAGTCGGTTGCAAAATGGTTCTAAATGATTCTGGATAATTTTAAATGGTTCTAAGATCGTTCTGAACTGTTTCAAATGGTTCTGTTTATTACTAATATGGTTCTAAAACTGTCTCGAAAAATTGATCAAAAACCACTTTTCATCAAAAACAAAGTACACTCGCCTTTTTTGGATTTTTTGAAATATTTAACTGAATTATAGTCCATTTTTTCAATCAACCACAAGACAAAATGACAAAAACAAATTGAAAATAAAAAGTACTGATAGGTTGTCAAACGGCAACTATGCGACTTGACAGTCAGTGCCTACCAACCTACTGTAAGAAAAAATTAATTATTTTATATACAAACGTTGAATTTTTATAATGTATATTTTTCTTGAATGATTTAATTCTGGTTTTTAAAATTTTCTGCCATCCCTTGTTAATACTAAATTAAATTCTGTAGGTATTAAAATTAATCACGCAAAAAAGTTGGGCACAATGCTGGTAAAATATGATGACATTTTACTGACGCGCATCTAACATTGTTTTGCATAAACTATATACACTCTTTCTTTTCATTATGAAACATAATAAATCTACCCCTATAATGTATGATATTTTATGTATAGTAATCCCATAGTAATTGAGTGCAATTGGTCCATATAATAAAAATACTTCCCTTTCATTAAAGAACAGAACACCCTATGTATGTACTTACGATAATATCAGCAATAAATCCACCCCTACAAGATATTAGTAAATAAGAAGATTAATATAATCGAGTGCAATTTGCCCGACACCGGAAGACAGTACTTTCGCCTCCAGACTATAGCGGAAGGAGAATCCGCACCGGTTGTTTTTTTTTCCGTTTCTAATTAACCTCTAATTATTCGCGTTCGCGTTATATTTTTAAGCCGCACCGTCCGGATTATTAGCATATATTCAAATCGAGAGCGGGATGAGCCGCCGCCGGTGCCTTTCGGCTCGCGGAGAGCGAGCACCGGGCCGCAGAGGAAGGCTTCGGACGCCGCTTCCCGCTGCGAAATCGCACATAAAAACGGATTTATTTTCGCGTTGAAACGTCGAGGATGCGCGAGATTAGATTGCTGAGCGTATACAGGAAAGATTTATTTAAGAAATTTTCTACTCGCTATACAAATTATGTAGAATGTTTAGGAAACGGGGTGATGATAACAATGAACTCGTGTAGAGTTTGTGCACAACAAATTTAGATGCACGTCACTAATGTCGTCATATTTGACAAGCACTGTGGCCAACTTTTTAAAATAAACTCGTAGAACAGATTAAGTTTAATACCTACATAATGTAATTTAATATTAACAAGGGATGATAGAAAATGGTTAAAAGCAGAATTAAATCATCCAAAAAAAATATACTTACTCGTATATTATAAAAATTCAACCTTTGTATATAAAATATTTTTTTTATACTAGGTCGGTAGGACTTATTGTCAAGTCGCATAGTTGCCGTTGTCAACTGATCAGTATTTTTAATTTTCAATTTGTTTTTGTCGCTTTGCCTTGTGTTTGTAACTTTATTCATCTTTCTTTGTTTTCCCTGAACTTTTTTTGTTTGCCCTGGATAGTTCCAAATACTCCTGAATCAATTCTAAATGATTTTGGTCAGTTCGGAATAGTTCTAAGATAGTCCTGAACTGTTTCAAATGGTCCTAATCAGTTCCAAAATGGCTCAAAATGATCCTGGACAATTCTAAATAGTTTTGAGCAATTCTAAATAATTCTAAAACTGCCATGAACAATTCCTCTTCCTCTCGAGCGATATTGTCCTCTTTCTCTTACTTGTGCTACATCTACATACGACCTACCCGGTATATACCTATTTTTAAACGTACTTCATCTCTAGAAATCTTTCTTGACAATTTTAGAAAATTCTTAGATTTGCTAAACTTTATAAAAGTTCGGCAACACTGTCTTTTTGTGACGTAGTAAATTTATGGTGACGTACATCTAACTTTGTTTTGCACAAACTATACCTACGAAAATTCATCTTATTCTTCTTTTCTCAACGTGTAGGCCTCATCTATAAGGCCTATTCGGCCAATTTTCCTCATTTTTGGTGCGATGTAGATACGATAAGATATTGTAAGTATAGCTCACAAATTCGAATTTGTAGCGTAAATAAAGGCAAGTACCTACAAAGTATAGTGAAACCCATTAAAAACATTCAGCAAATAATCGCTTGGCGTTGATAAAACTTCCGATTAACCGCAAACGAAAATAATAATTCGAATCGAATCGGTCAGATGCGATAAAATAGTCCTCGCAGTGAAAAGTTGCCGATAAATACCGTTCTGATCGATGTAAATTTTCGAGGAAAATTCGCGATCGATGTGCTGAGTGTAGAAATTTAAATTATGGTATCGGAAAAACCTGTGGAAAGCGAGGAAAACGACGACCGGAGGATACACAGAAGAAGTACCTCGTCGTTATGTAAGTTTATTTTTATACAGGGTCGTTTGTTCTGAAATCGTTACTTCTTAGGGTCACCCTGTATACCAATATCCATATTTTGTTATGAGACAAACTGTACTCAAATTCTTACTCTACTCCAAATTTGATGACTTTTTATAGAAAAAATCCAAATAGTCCTGTAGAAGTTCTAAAAAAATAGTTCTAAATAATCCTGAAAGCGCGTTTTTAATGGTTTTGGACTAGTTTATTATGGAGCATTCCAAATATTCCTGAATTAGTTCTAATGATTCTGTTCACTTCTAAATGACCCTAAGATTTTCCTCAATTATTTCAATTTGTCCCAGTCAGTTCCACACGATGTGTGAGGAGTTACAAATGGTTCTAAGATCGTCCTGTACAGTTTCAAATTGGTCCTAGTCAGTTCAAAAATGGTACTAAATGATTCTGGACACTTCTATGGTTTTAATATCACCTGGAATTATTTCAAATGGACCAAGACCTAATAAGTTCTACAATGATTCATAATGATTCTGGGCAATTCTAAATAGATTTTGAAAGTGCTCCAAATGGTTCTGCACTGTTTTTGTTTATCCTGGACAGTTCCAAATAGTACTGAATCTGTTATATATTATTTTGAGCAGTTCCAAATGGTCAAGTTTGTTCAAACGGTTCTAAGATCGTCCTGAACTGTTTCAAGGGCTTCTAGTCAGTTATAAGTTGTTTTATACTATTCTGGACAATTCTAAATAGTTTTGAAAGTGTTCTAAATGTTTCTGGATTGTTTTAGTTTATCCTGGACAGTCCCAAATACTCCTGAATCTATTCTAAATGATTTTGGAAAGTTCCAAAGGGTTCTAAGATGGTTTCTAAGATGGAATAACGTTCTGAATGATGGTTCTGATGGTTCTGATTATTCTGAATGTTTCAAAATGTTCTGAATGTTTCAAATGGCTATAGACAATTCATAGAAAAATTATTCAAACTGATTCTGGCAAATTCTAAATAGTTTTGAAAGTGTTCTAAATATTATTATGGTTCTGAAGTCTTTTAGTTTATCCTGGATCCTTTCTAATGTTCCTGAATCTCTTCCAAATGATTTTAGACAATTCTAAATGTTTCTAAGATCGTCCTGTACTATTTAAACTGATCCTAATCAGTTCTACAATAGTTCACAATGATCCCAGATAATTCTAAATAGTTTTGAAAGCGTTCTAAAAGAGTCTGGGCTTATTTTGTTTTCCCCGGACAGTTCCAAATACTCCTGAATCAATTCTAAATGATTTTGGTCAGTTCCGAATAGTTCTAAGATAGTCCTGAATTGTTTCAAATGGTCCTAATCAGTTCCAAAATGGCTCAAAATGATCCTGAACAATTCTAAACAGTTTTGAGTAATTCTAAATAATTCTAAAACTGCCCTGAAGAATTCCTCTTCCTCTCGAGCGACATTGTGAATTGTCCTCTTTCTCTTACTTGTATTACATTTACTTATGACCTACCCGGTATAAATATGAACTAATAAAAGATATATACAATTTCGCAGGGTCCTGCGACTTCGAGACGGCCATCGACGTGGCGGGTTTCGGCAAATTCAACTTCTTCCTGCTGGTGGTCACCGCCCTCACCGGCCTCATAGCCGTCTTCGAAGTGCGAACGATGCCCTACGTGGCACCTGCGGCCCAATGCGACCTGCAGCTCGACGTCAAGCAGAAGGCCATGCTGACGGCGGCTCCCCTGCTGGGTATTTATCACACTCCAGATACTTCCTTTTACTACTAGATAAGTTCATTTTTATTTAACAAAAAATGAATATGTTTTTAGGTATGGTGACCACTTCGTTCATCTGGGGCTTGGTGGGCGATTTGATAGGAAGGAGGAAGTTGATCATTATTATTTGCTTGATGGACTTCACTTGCTGGATTGTGTCGGCTTTCGCGCAAACTTTCGAGGTTTTGATTGTGTTTAGGTTGTTCGGGGGGATGGCGTAAGTTTAAATTAACTTGGAGGAGTTGTAAATTGTTATTATATTGTTCTAGGGCTAGTGGAATTCTGCCTAGTTTGGCTACATATGTAGCGGAAACGCATGGAGCAAAACACAGGTCGATTATGTTGTTGTTGTTAGGAAATATATTCGGTGTAGGCGATTTGTTGTTACCTATGATGGCGTTGGGTATTTTGACCAACGATCAAATCTATAAAATCTCATCGTTGGGTAAGTATGTGTGAAGACAACAACAAATTGCTGTATGAATAATTTATTTTAGTGATGCATCCTTGGAATAGCTTCTTGTTTATTTGCTCTTTTCTACCATTTCTGGGCGGGATTGGTTTCTATTTGCTACCAGAAAGTCCTAAATTTTTAATGAGCAAAAAGGAAAATGAAAAAGCTATAGATGCTTTTCAATCGATTTACAGTTTGAATTCTCCCAGAAGCTCCAAGTCTGATTATCCAGTAAGCTTCCACAACTATCCCAATTTTTATTACACTTTTATTTTAGGTGAAATCTCTAAAAAAATACAACATAGATGGCGCTGGCGACTTAGATTCCCCGCCAGAAAACTCCAGCTGTACTTGCAAAGCTCAGATGAGCTTATGCTTAGAAGAGAAATATTTGAAGAAAATTCTGCTAGCAGTACCAGCGCAATTTTTTATTCTACTAGGGTACAAACATTACCTCAATTTTAAGCACTTTTAAACTTTTTTAAATTGAAGATTGAACTCGTTCGCTCTGTGGATGCCCCAAATATTCGAGAAAATGAGCGAAACCTCGCAGGATTATCAAAACAGCACCAGCGCCTTTTGCCACACGATGGGCCAATTGCACAACATGCCAAAAAAATTTACCGGTGATTGTCAACAAGTAATCCACAATTATCTCCAACTACATATTTTTTTACCCTCGTATTTTACAGACTCACAAGTTCATTACGTACGTCGATTGCATGCTAGCAGCTGTACTTACAGTGATTCTCTTCGGTTTATCTGTGCTAGTGGTTAACGTTTTGGGTAAAAGGAAATTAATACGTACGTTATTGATTACGTCGTTAATAACGTAAGATAAGTTGATAATTAATTTTTTAGTTACGTTAGGAGTAACATGGATGATTTCGGTTTGTGGTTTGTGGTTCTCGAAGAACCAAATGGCCACTTTGGTCGCCCTAGCCTTCATTTGCGCCTTTGGCAACGTCGCTTTTAACGTTTTAGTGGCCATTGTTACGGATATTTTCCCTACGCATTTGAGGTAAAATTTCACAGACAATACAATTTTTCTTAATAATTTTTTTTGCTAATTTTAGGGCGATGGCTGTGTCTTTAACGATGATGTTTGGTCGATTGGGCGGTGGGCTCAGCTCGTTCGTTTTTCCTGCATTTTTTACCTACGGGTGCATTGCCACGTTGGTAGGATTGGCTAGCTTAAATTTTGGTTCGTATGATTATGTACTTATGTACACTGTGTCCCATTTTAGTCGCGACTGGGGGGTATCTCGGTTATTAGACTTGATAGGACATTGCGGTTTTCGCGAACCTGTACTACTTTTTTGTCAAACTTACAATGGCACAAACAGATTTTTTAAATCTCTTTTCATTTTTGAGTTACAGGGCGATAATGAAAATTCTGACTTATTCAGCCACCCCCGTAGCTCGTTTGCTATGAAGATATTTTAAATGTGTAAACTGATTATTATAGATAATTTTACGTAGAATTCAGTGACATCCTTAGTTTTTTTATGGGGGGTCATATTTCTGAAATATGACACCAACTTGCAATTTTTTTAATGGAACACCCTGTAATTTTATTGCCTATTAAATTTGTAATTTTTTTCTCTTTTTAATGATATGGCACATTCTATATTTTGAATTTTCTTAAAACGATCAAAAAAGAGAAAAACTATTTTATTATAAAAATGGTTAGGGGGCTATGCGGAAAAACAAAAAAATTGTAGAAATGTTTTATTTAATATTCTCAACAACTATTTTTGTTCTAAAAGTATTTTATTTTGGTTTTTCTGCATAGCCCTATAACCATTTTTCGAATAAAATAGTTATTCTCTTTTTTGAGCGTTCTAATGAAATTCAAAATATAGAATGCGCCATATCATTAAAAAGAGAAAAAAATTACGAATTTAATGGCCAATAAAAATACAGGGTGTTCCATTAAAAAAATTACAAGTTGGTGTCATATTTCAGAAATGGTAACCCCCATAATAAAACTAAGGAGTCACTGAATTCTACGTAAAATTATCTATAATAATCAGTTTACACATTTAAAATATGTTCAATAGCAAACGAGATACGGGGGTGGCTGAATAAGTCAGAATTTTCATTATCGCCCTGTAACTCAGAAATGAAAAGAGATTTTAAAAATCTGTTTGTGCCATTGTAAGTTTGACAAAAAAGTAGTAAACGTTCGAGAAAACCGCAATGTCCTATCAAGTCTAATAACCGAGATACCCCGCAGTCGCGGCCAAAATGGGACACAGTGTACTTATAGTTTGTGCAAAACAAAGTTAGAAGTACGTCACCATAAACTACGTCACAAGCATACAGTGTTGCCGAACTTTTACAATTTATACAGAATACAAGAATTTTCTAAAATTGTCAAGAAATATTTCTATAGATGAAATACATTTAAATTCAAAGCTGTCTATAGATTTTATATGCTTGGCGCAAATATGACGACATTAGTGACGTGCATCCAATTTTATTTTGCCCAAACTATATGTATATTATTTGCGTTACAGTTTGGATGTTCTTGGTGTATTTGCTACCTCCTGATAAAGCAGAACCATCAGCAAAGGCGGTGGATTGAGAAAAATTGTATCGCATTAATTCGACAAGTAATAAATGCAGAGCAATTACAGCGACTCGTATATGTACTACGCAAATAAATTACTTTGTAATCTCATTATTAGCAAACAAATAAAAATAATCAGTAGCTTTAGCTACATCTTGTAGTAAAGCGTTTTTTTTCTTTATTAGCTTTTATGGCGTACTCATTCACGTTAACGATAAATTTCTGTTGCTCGATGGATGAATATTAAACTACCAGTTTAACGATATTAAAAAATTAATCGAGTAAATTTTACGACGGCCGTAAACCGATTAAAAAAACGAAAATAATTACCGTTTTAACATTGTTCCTTTTATACATTGATGAAATCATTAAAGTACCTTTACCACACATACACGATCGAGCTCGCGCAGCGAGCGAGACTTTTGATACTAGGTATAATACAACGAAATACAGGAAAGAGTTTTCCTATCGAATTTCTCACCCTTTTCGACTAGTCACTTCCGGCTCGAGTTATTTTAACCGGTCGACCTGATGTCTGATAAGGGTTGAATATTTTATTATTTGTTGTATTAGCGACGATACCATCCTGCAATAATGTTTGTTTTAACGACTCCGAATTCAAAGGTGCGTTTTGTTTTGACGTACATAACATGCTGCGATCGCGTTATTATAGATACACATTTTTCCTTTTAACTATATCTTAGTAGGTATCTTCTGTAAATGGTATGTAGAAAAGGGTAGAAATGTTATATGATCAAATATGTACAGTTCTTTCGAAAAGTAACGAATAAATTATTTTTTTCTGAAATTAACAGTTTTTTCGAAAATTTCCTCCGACACGTCGATTTCGGATTAAACAAGGGCACTTTTTGACATATGTACAACCCATGTTTGTGACGTAATCGCTATTCGGGATATGACGTCATCGACCATTTTATTAAATTATTAAAGTTATTAAATTGACAAAAAACTATCCAGTATAACGACTGAAAACCTTCCAAAAATGAACAAAAATTTTCAAAAACATCCCAAATTTTTCCAACAACGCTTAAAAACTAACCAGAAACGTCCAAAATCCTTTCAAAAATGTATTAAAAATCTTCCAGAAATGTCCAACACCCTTCCAGAAATGAACAAGAACAAGTGGGAGAGCCTCCTACATTAAAATTTTTGTGATTTTTGAGTGGCTGTACAGCCTTTATTATAAGACCGAGATATCAAGTGTGACCCCTCTTTGCAATCAGCTCATCGAGTAGAATCCAAAAATGCAAAAATATACAGAGTGTCCCATTTAATAAAATTGTCGATGACGTCATATCTCGAATAACGATTACGTCACAAACATGGGTTGTATGTCAAAAAGTGCCTTTATTTAAAACAAAATCGACGTGCCAGAGGACATTTTTGAATAACTCTCAATTTCAGAAATAATGAAATTATTCGTTACTTTTCGAAAGAACTGTACAAGAATGGAGGATTTGGATACTACAAGAGAGAGAGTAGGTAATTGTTAAATGGGGAAAAAGTTGTATAATTGGAAGGGTATTTGTTGCCTTTTATATTCGATTTTCAGACGTTTCGGTTAAACTGAACCATCATCAACACCAACTTTTTAAACAGCACTAAATTTCCAAATTATCTCTCACTTTTATGTCCACATTTCGATACACCTTTTAATTACTCCCTTCTAATTTCGTAATAAGCACGTTTAAAGGCGTCGCGTAGCGGCGTCGCGACGCTAATGCGTGCGTGCGATAAAGTGCAAAAGGAAAATAGCGAGGACTCTCGGTCTTCTGGGCCTCGCTTGTATATGTGTATGTGTGTGTATGCACGGCAAGGTAATAGTCTTTGAAATGCACGGATCTATGAATGCGCGCCAGAGCGTGCTGTCGTTCGCTGGATGAAAATTTCCTACTGAAAGAAATCCGCCAGCACAATGGCGAGCTGTTCTTTGCAAATGAACCAAGTGCTTGGATAAAAATACGAACGCCACAGGGCCGGATTCGATAAATAATATAGTTTAGAAAATAATTTTGTATACTCGCGTTTTCACCAACCTGTTTTTAGGTATTTCTTACTTAAGTAATTCCTAAGGTATAGGAAGTGCGTAGATCGAATGCTTACCTAAATCGAATTTTGCTAACCATGGGAAATCCCGAGACACCATAACTAAAATAAGTACTGACTGAGAAAAGATGAGAAACGAGGTAAATATAGGTTCAGAAATAGTTCAGGACGATTTTAGAACCATCTAGAACTACCCAGAGTCATTTAAAACCATTTTAGCACTGTCCAGAATCGTTTAAACCATTTTAGATCTGACTAGGACGGTTTGAAAGAGTTTTCAGGAATCTTAGCAAGACTAGAACCATTTAGAACTGTCCAAAATCATTTAGAACCTGTTTTAGAACTGTCTATAGAAGACCATTTGAAATAATTTTGGCCGATCCTAGAACTATTTTGAACTGTCCAAAATCGTTTAAAAATCATTTTAGAACTGACTAATATTCCATTAGTTTCATATAAAGGATAAATAAAGGGTGATATTAGGAATAAGTGATGAAATAAGTACAGAGAACAGAAGAGAAACAAGGTAAATATAAGTTCAGGAATTGTTCAGGGCGATTTTAGAACCATCTAGAACTATCCAGAGTCATTTAAAACCATTTTAGCACTGTCCAGAATCGTTTAAAACCATTTTAGATCTGACTAGGACGGTTTAAAAGAGTTTTCAGGAATCTGCAAGACTAGAACCATTTAGAACTGTCCAAAATCATTTAGAACCTATTTTAGAACTGCCTATATAAGACCATTTGAAATAGTTTTGGCCGTTCCTAGAAACTGAAATATTCATGTCTTTATTTATCTTTATTTATCTTATCGTATTTATCTTTAGTATTTTGCCTACTAAAGATAAAAAATAAGAGTAAGTATTTCCTAAATGCTACAATCCCAGCGAGCTGTCCCAACTTTAGGCATTGCCTATCACCTTGAAGTATTACTTAGAGCATGCCATGGTGAAACGCAAATTGCGCTTAGGGCTTCCAAAATCCAGTTTAAGTATTACCTAACTTTATAAAGTTAGATAATAATCCTGAACTGTTTCAAATAATCGTAGTCCTAAAATGGTTCTAAATGATTCTGGACAAATCTAAATGGTTTTGAACAGTTCATCACTTTAATTCTGGGTATTCCATATTGTCCTGAACCCGTTCTAAATGATTCTGGACAGTTCTAAATGGTTGAGATTGTCAGAAAACATGCCCCTTTTTACCATAAATTGCTCTTATATCAACACTGTTTTTATCTAGTAACCTGTTAAATTTACAGATATTATAGTGACAAAGTGAGAAGTTTAGTAGAAAAATTGGCAACACTGAATCTTCTAAATTTTGTCAAATTTACATGCAAAATCATATGATAAATTTACTAATTTTGTAGAATAACAAATCATCAAAATCTCTTCTAAAATCATGAAAAAAACCCTAAAGCCCGAAAGAAATATAAACTCCAAAATTAAGCCTCTAATTTAATTAAAACCTTCTTCTTCTTCTTCTTTTTCTTCTAATTGAGAGATTGAGCCACATCTTCTAAAAACTGGTTGGTGAAATTTTCTGTGCAAGCTAAATGCATTTGCGAGTTGATTTTTCGCGAATTTTCCGGAAAAATGAAATTTAATTAGTGCAAAAAAGGGGGATTTTTCCGGTCCGACGCTGCGCTAGCGCATAGCTCGATGACGGCCGTCGGCTTTTTATGACAGATTTCAAACGACGCCTGGCGGAATTCACTAATGAGCAGTTGGCTCGGCGTCGCAACGCGTAGCCATGACAACGACGCCGCCTCCGTCGCTTTCGGCATCATTAAGCTTTTTTTTCGGTCGTTTTCCGTAATGTCTATTGCATTTTCTTTTGAAAGGGACTAGGTATAAGTCGACTCGTTATATTTCCGTCGAGCTTTTGCTTTATTTTTTTTTATTATACAGTCGATGGGAAAACGTTACTTTGAGCTGGGAAACTATTTATTACAGAGAATTTAAGTAATTTGAGTTTTTTTTTAATTATCCGATTAAAATCGACGTAAGGTATTAATTATTAGTCAATGCGGGAATGGACATTCGACGAGCTTTAATTACCTTCATGCATTTTCTCGTGGAGTAAACATATAATATGTCAACTAAAGGATTAAAAATTACACGTTTCTACTTTGAGCTATTTAGAATTAACGCACGAAAAAAAAACGAGTATTTGTTAATAATTAACCCGACTGATACATTTACCCTCATACATTTTTTGCCTCTCTAAACTTTCGAATCCTCAGGCTATTCCCGCATTCAAATAACTTTACTACACGAGCCACAAAAAAAGGAGTCTTTACCCTCCATCAAGTCTAATATTTGCTCTACAAAAAAAAAATACTAATTACATACAGATCACTCTCCATATATACGAAAAAAAAGTCGTTACTTTATTCGCTGCGAAGATAACGATCCTCGTCTAACGCCGTTTCTGGGTAAAAAGTAAAAAGTCCCGTCGAATGCATTTGCATATGAATCAGTTCGATAGCGCTCGCGTTACGAATCGTTATACAAATACGGTTTACAGGATATCAGAATGATGGTCAGCTGTCACACCTCTTCGAAGCCAACCGAGAGAATTACAATCTTACAGGTGTTTTATATTCGCTGGACTGGACAGATGGCCGAAGAGGAAGGAGCAGTCGAACCAGACGTCGGTCGATATATAGGAGGTAATATACGAAGTTTCGCTTTTCTAATGCATTTTTCTGTACTGTTAATAGAGAAATAAAACGAAGGAGTTTTCAGAAAACAGGGGGGTATTTAGGAAATTGGAGTTGATGATGGTTCTGCTAAAAACCGAAACGTCTGAGAAGTCGAAATAAAAGGTGATGAAATATTTGTTGGAAATTTTAAAGATTTTTCGGAAATTCTAAAAAAACAGGGAGTATTTAAAAAAATTGAGTTGATGATGGTTCTTCTATAAACCGAAACGTCTGAGAAGTCGAAATAAAAGGTGATGAAATATTTCTCGGGAATTTTAAAGATTTTTCAGATATTGTGAAAAAACGGAGGGGTATTTAAAAAATTAGAGTTGATGATGGTTCTTCTATAAACCGAAACGTCTGAGAAGTTAAAATGAAATTCAACAAAATATTTTTCAGGAATTTTAAAGAAATTTTAAAGATTTCTCAAAAATTCCAAAATAGCTAAAATTTTAGAACTGTCCAAAATCATTTAGAACCATTTTAGAATAACTTACTAGACCATTGATATAGTTTTGGACGATATTAGAACAATTTTAAACTGTTGAAAATAATTTTAGAACTAACTAGAATCATTCGAAATAGTAATAGGAAGATTTTATAACTATTTAGAACTGTCCAGATTCATTTAAAACCATTTTATAACTGTCCAGAATCATTTAAGACCATTTTAGAACTGACTAGGACCATTTGAAATAGTTTTGGCCTATCCTAGAACAATTTTAAACTGTCCAAAATCGTTTAAAATCATTTCAGAGCTGACTAGGACTCTTTGAACTGTACAACTAATACAGTATGATTTCAGAACTATTTAAAAATGTCCAGTAACATTTGGAACCATTTTAAAATTGACTTGGATCATTTGAAACATTTATTCAGGACGATTTCAAAGTTATTTAGAACTGTCCAAAATCATTTAGTACCATTTTAGAACTGACTAGGACCATTTGAAATAGTTTTGGCCTATCCTAGAACAATTTTAAACTGTCCAAAATCGTTTAAAATCATTTCAGAACTGACTAGGACTCTTTGAACTGTACAACAAATACAGAATGATTTCAGAACTATTTAAAAATGTCCAGTCTCATTTGGTAACCATTTTAAAATTGTCTTGGATCATTTGAAACAGTTATTCAGGACGATTTCAAAGTTTTATTTAGAACTGTCCAAAATCGTTTAATACCATTTTAGAACTGACTATGGCCATTTGAAACACATGGACATTTGAAACAGTTTTCAGGACAATCTTAGAACCATTTAGAGCTCTTCAAAATCATTTAGAACAATTTTAGAACTGACTTGGACCATTTGAAATAGTTTTGGACGATCTTAAAACAATTTTAAACTGTCTAAAATCGTTAAAAATCATTTTAAAACTGACTAAAATCATTTTAAATTTGATGTTTCAAATGGCCAACTCATAGAATTGACCATAGATATTTCAAGTACAAATTTGTAAGCAATATAATTTGTGGATGCAACAAAGACAACTTCCATTAGTCTCATATGAAGGAAAAAGATAGAGTGATATTGTGGGATTGCGACTTTCTCACTCTAACAACTGTTATTTTAATATAATCTTTGGTTCAACTCATTCTATCACACATCTTCAAATGGGCTTTAGCACCTTCTTAGCTCTCACCATGTGCGATTCATTCAGTGTAATTTTTCGGTGTAATAATAAAATTGAAAAATCTCGAACCCAATTTAAATATCTTCTTATTACCTACCCGATGGACGATCGCGGTCGAGTTTCGCATTTCATCTCGCAACTATTTATAGTTTACATGCAATACACACTCGGGCTCGTCCAATTTCAAACTTCTTTTTTAATAGCTCCTTTAAACAAACCCATATATCACTTACCAACAACGGCCCATAAATCAGGCGATTGCTGTTAGTACGACCGGCGTATATCTAAATCCGTTTTCTCTCCGTGTGCTTTAATCCTTGCGCATGTTATGAGAAAATCTCGCAAGATTTTTTTTCATCGCTGTTTGTACATAATATAAGCTCTATTCGAAGAGTGCAAAATTAAAATGTGGGTGCTTAAAATTTGCCGATGCATTCACAAACTTGTTTTATCGGATTTTCGTGCTGAGAAAGCTATTCGCAGCTCATTCATCCTATCATCGATTCAACCCCCATGAAAATCTAGATAATTCTCACGTTTGAGATGCACTTTTTGTGGGAATATTCCGTGTCGCATCTCACAGACCGACTCTAAAAGCCGAGTAAATCGTATGCGCAATCACAAAAATAATCCAATTAATAGCTGTTAAATACATGTACACTGTGTCCCATTTTGGTCGCGACCGGGGGGTATCTCGGTTATTAGACTTGATAGGACATTGCGGTTTTCGCGAACCTGTATTACTTTTTTGTCAAATTTACAATGGCACAAACAGATTTTTTAAATCTCTTTTCATTTTTGAGTTACAGGGCGATAATGAAAATTCTGACTTATTCAGCCACCCCCGTATCTCGTTTGCTATTGAAGATATTTTAAATGTGTAAACTGATTATTAGGTATAGATAATTTTACGTAGAATTCAGTGACGTCCTTAGTTTTTTTATGGGGGTTACCATTTCTGAAATATGACACCAACTTGTATTTTCTTTAATGGAACACCCTATATTTTTATTGGCCATTAAATTTGTAATTTTTTTCTCTTTTTAATGATATGGCGCTTTCTATATTTTGAATTTCATTAGAACGCTCAAAAAAGAGAAAAACTATTTTATTCGAAAAATATGGTTAGGGGGCTATGCAGAAACACCAAAATAAAATACTTTTAGAACAAAAATAGTTGTTGAGAATATTAAATAAAACATTTCTACGATTTTTTGTTTTTCGCATAGCCCCCTAACCATTTTTATAACAAAATAGTTTTTCTCTTTTTTGAGCGTTTTAAGAAAATTCAAAATATAGAATGTGCCATATCATTAAAAAGAGAAAAAAATTACAAATTTAATAGGCAATAAAAATATAGGGTGTCCCATTAAAAAAAATTACAAGTTGGTGTCATATTTCAGAAATGGTATAACCCCCATAAAAAAACTAAGGACGTCACTGAATTCTACGTAATATTATCTATAATAATCAGTTTACACATTTAAAATATCTTCAATAGCAAACGAGATACGGAGGTGGCTGAATAAGTCAGAATTTTCATTATCGCCCTGTAACTCAAAAATGAAAAGAGATTTAAAAAATCTGTTTGTGCCATTGCCAAAAAAGTAGTACAGGTTCGCGAAAACCGCAATGTCCTATAAAGTCTAATAACCGAGATACCAGCCCCAGTCGCGACCAAAATGGGACACAGTGTACAGAGTGGCCCAGTATAGTATGGAAAAGCTCAATGATACTGCAGATGATATCAATAAAACTTCTTTAGAAAAGTTGTAGATACCCTTATATTGAATACAAAAAAGTATGTTTGGTCTACCACGGCAAAACGGAACACTTTGTATAAATATAACCAATTTTAGAATATGCAGCATAAAAGTATCTACAACTTTTTGTAAAGAAGTTATTTTTCCTTACTTTTGACTTTTCCTTACTACTGAACCACTGTATTTGCGCATGTACTGTCTTTAGATATTCCTGTCGAGCCGTATGCGTGCGGGGAGACATAATAATTACAATAATATTTCGATATAATCGCGATATTGTTACAATTATGCATTGTTCTTCGGCTTAATGGCCGCCTACTTTCGCCTTAAAATCATCTAACCAGAAATTACTGCCGATCTCGACTACTGTTAAACCGGAGGAAAATTCATAAATATCCGAAGAGAAAAAACGAAATGGCATAGCGGCCGTAAAACCTGAGTGGTTTTAAATTAATTCGCGGCACTTGCGCGCTTTCGTGTATGATTAACAGGAAAGTAATTAAGCGAGATAGTAAGTAAACCCGTTGATTGAAGTTCGCCTTATCTGATAATGAATCGGCTCGCCCGATTTCCCCTATATATACGCAGAGAAATGGTTCAAATAGGAAGCAAAAAACGCGCATGTAAAACTCCTTGGACTTGGAAGTTCCTTCGGCCTTTTACTGAGAAGTCGGCGAGGCCGTAAATAAAGAGCCTAATCGGCTGAAGATGTTTGCATATCTTTACGAGCCGACCGGAGTGTTGTGTGTGTTTGAGATTTTACGACATATTTATTTTTCAGTAATAGCGAAGCGGTCGTGTATCCAACCTGTGTTACGTTTGCACCAGCGAAAATCCGTTGCAATTTCAACCCTTACTGTTCGGAGCTTGTATTGAAACTGGAGTGTATTTTCTCACAGTATCCTTGACAGGACCTCCTGCTGATTAAATGGAAGGTAAATAGATCACGTGTCGCCCTCTTGGCGGGAGGCTGGGCAAGTTCAAAGAGGACCAGCAACCCTACCCTCCGGTTTGGACGGCTCTATTGTCTGCGGGGGGGATGGTGTTCGGAGCGTGCAGAGTCGGGAGGTTCTCTAATTGAACCTACCGTGTTATTAGAGCGAATTTTTATTCTACGGATTTTTCAATATATTCGTACATTTTTGGTGTTGCCGATAAGACAATCAATCAGGCAGTTAGCGATACGTTATACAAGATGTTGCAAGGAAAATTGGAGATTTTTAGGATTAATTTAGTCGATTTTACAGTTGATTTTACGAGAAAATTTGATGATTTTATTAGAATGTTTACCTAAATTAGTTCGCTCTAAAAGTGTACACTATATTAGCCTCTAAAGGTGTACTAAATGGTTCTGGACTTTTCCAGTTTATTCTGGACGGTTCCAACTAGTCCTGAATCTGTTCTAAACGATTCTAGACAATTTTAAATCATCCTAAGATTATATTGTAATAGATGGTTAACAAAAACCATTTCTTAAGCTAAAAAACCGTTATTCGAGAAATATAAATGAGTTGAAATTAACATTTTCAAAGGGTTCTAGGTTCCAAATGAAACCTCAACAGGCACATGTTACCTATTAGAATATTTCAATCTATTTTTTGTACACAGGGTGTTACAAAATTATATGCAGATATTTTAGAGGGTGATTCATTGTTAAAAAATATGAAAAAAAAGTTTTTATAAACATGATGGGTCCGGAAATGCAGTTTTCAAGATACACAGGATGATACAATAACAAAATGATTCATATAGGTATGCATTAAAAAATATTTATACGGCATTCAATCCAATTAATGTTGATCTTGTACTTTACAACAAAAACTCGGTTCAAATTTGACTTGCAGTAGTTGAACTAACGTTCACCTGTGACATCTACAAACGGGCCTATAAAGAGAAAGAGGCATTAAAACCGATTTGAAGTTGTGTTTCAAGAATTCTTTGTACAGATTATTGCAATTTCGTCAATTCTGTGAGTTCATCAAAGACTGTAATATTAATATAACAGTCAGAGTGAAAAAGTTTTAATCACATAACATCACTCTTTCTTAAAATATGATAATGTTAAACAGTTTGTAGTCTCGAATAAATTAGACAGTGCGATAATACCAATATCAGCGATTTTAGAAAACTCCAGATCCCTTGGAGACGCATTTGGGACTATTTAGAACTCTTCAAAACCATTTTGAACCGTGCAGAATCATGGTCCACTTGAAACAGTTCATGACAAATTTTGAAACCATTTACAACTCCATAATACAAGTCCAAAATTATTTTGAACGGGTTCAGGACAATATGGAACATTCTCGATTAACTAAAAGAGTCCAGAACCCTTTGGAATTAGGACTATACAGAATTTTTTTAGAACTTTTAGAAGATTATTTAGAATTTCTCAAGGAAAAAATCGCGAACTGAAACCTGAAAAAATCTAAAAATCGTTAAATTTACAAGCAAAATCATCTGAAATAACAGCTTTTTTCATAAAATGTTTTAAAAATATCATCAGACTATATATATACAGTTTGATACTAATACAGGGTGTTATTATAGGTAACTTGATACTTCTTTTTTAATTGTGTACGAATCTCTTAATTCTAAGAAACTTTTTCAAATAAAATTTTTCAATATTATGAAAAAAACCAAAAATGAAATTTTTTTTTTCTTTTTTTCGAATTTCAAATAATTTCCAATACGGACCTGCTTTATTAAATATGAAATTTATTTATTTTTCGGCATTTATTTGACAGATGACTGCCATAAATAAATTTCTTATTTAATAAAGCAGGTACGTATTGAAAAATTTTCGAAATTTAAAAAAAAATAAAATGTTCTATCTTCTTTGTTATTCAGAATATTGAAAAAGTTTATCTGAAAAAGTTGCATAGAATTAAGAGATTAATACACAGTTAAAAAAGAAGTATCAACTTACCTAACACCCTGTATACCAATTAATACTAATATAACAATGATTAGAGAGAAAAAGTTTTAAATCCCATAATATCACTCTTTCTTCTTCATTATTCAAACGAGATTAATGGAAGTTGTCTTTGTTGCACCCACTGCGTTGAAATTTGCACTTATCTATATAAAAAGACATATTGAAAAATACTTTAAGATAATGTTGAACAGTTTATAGTCTCGAATAAATTAGACAGTTGGCTGGGACTTTGCGATAATACCGCCGGTCATCGGGGCGGTTTTCGTCAAAGCCGGCTTATCTGCGGTGGATTAGGAGTCGCGTGTGTCCGGTTTTTGTTGCCCACCCTTTTGTACCCCCGTCTAGTTTCACCTGCTTTTCGGGCATTCCGAACGAACTAAAATTGCTGGTAAAAATTTCGTGATAAAAATTAGTTTGTTAAAATTCCCGACAATTTAATTAATTCGTGTAGAATTATACCAAGTGGGTTTATTATAATGTATACGGGCTCAAGAAAGCGGTATTAACGAGCGGTAGATAACTCCCATCGCATCGACTTATTATTTTATTATTTTCTGGTTGAATTTAAAAACTACAAACGCGTTCATTATTCCGCGAGAATGAGTAGGAATTCGACGTTGTTTTTATTTTCGAAATAATAATCCAGTTTGAGTTATGTGGATGTCCCTGGCTACGAGGAATTCCTTTAATAACCGGCGCGTAGGTATCGAGATGGAAGGGTTTTTAGACGTTTTCGCGAAAACGAGTCGACTTATCTCTATCTAATTTAGAGCAATGCGGTCCGCTATGCCGTTTTCGACGTCGACAAAGCGATCGGGCGTTTCGAGACGAACCGCTCCGCCATCAGCACCAGTAGCAGATCGCTCGGATAACTTCTGATAATGTTCCTCGAGCACCACCTGATAGGGCCCATTACGCTGAAATATTACTGTTAATATCGGCGAATTGATTTGCATTTAGTTTGTCCCAATTAGGACTGCGAATATATACCCGTCTCGCATATTTAATTGTCCCAGAGATTTGTTCGACATTTTATACAGGGTGATTCAGATTTTATCTGCATAACTTCTTTGGGAGTTGATAGAAATTGTAAAAATAATTTTAGTTCTTTATATGTACATTTTTTTGCAAAACCCATTTAGTTTCGGAAATGCAGTGTATTGAAGTTGCGTTTTTTTTGTTCATAACTTCTGATTTAGTTCTCCGATTTTTTTCAAACACTTCTTATCGTTATGCATAAGCCTTATAAAAGTAAGAAATAACCCACTCTTTATTTAGTGGGTTTTAAGGTGCTGCCGCGCACTAAATGTTTTCAAAACTTTTTAGGATTACACCTTGATTAATTTTAAAACTATTTTCATTTTTGTAACTTTTTAATATTTTGCTTTGTTCTTGAGATAATTTATAAAATTTGAAAGAGTGAACCACTCACTTGAAAGCATTAATTATCATATCATAGTATGCCATGAAAATTTAAATGACAGGTCCAATGTAAACTGACGTTAATTGCCATAACAATTGTCACCAGTGTTGTTATTACTATTAAAAAAGTTGTTATAAGTGTAAAAGTGTTTATAAATATGCTTATATAAAATTTTTTCAACTTATTAAAATTAGTTATTAGCTTATAACTTAATAAAATAACTTATAAACTTGAAAATTTTGAATAATTTGTTATTAAAAACTTCAAAAGAATCATGTCATTTTGATTTTTCATGACATACTATGATATGATAATAATTAAAGCTTGCCACTGGGTGCTAGTGCACTGCCTCAAATTTTATAAATTATCTTAAGAACAAAGCAAAATATCAAAAAGTTACAAGAATGAAAATAGTTTTAAAATGAATCAAGGTAAAGTCCTAAATAGTTATTAGTATTGAAAAGTATTATTTGTAAAAGTTTTCAAAACATTTAGGATCTATCATTTAGCATCTAAAAACTCACTTAATATATAAAGAGTGGATGATTTATTACTTTTATAAGGCTTAGGTAGGTATGCATAACGATAAGAAGTGCGTCTATTTTAAATTTGAAAAAATCGGAGAACTAAATTAAAAGTTATGAACAAAAAAGAAAAAAAATGTACAACTTCAATGCCCTGTATTTCCGAAACTAAAAGGTTTTTGCAAAAATATTATATAAAGAACTAACACTATTTTTACAAGTTCTATCAACTTCCAAAGTTATGAAGATAAAATCTGAATCACCCTGTATACAGGGTGTTTCATTCAAAAAGGGCACCTTATGTACAGGATGTTAATGAATATGTGTTACAAACTTCTAGGGTAGGTAGTAGGATTGCGATCAATTTTGATGCGAATTAAAATTGCAATATTTTCTCGTGTAAATTTTCAATATTTGGCTTGTTTTATAATCCTAAAATACAAGTTTTTTATTGCATGAAAACCGCTAGTTTGTATACAATAAACGAATTATCGAAAGTACGTGTTAAAGGCTATGCCCAACGGGATTTCATGCTACGCAAACATTCTCGAGTAAGTAGATCGGAAATTAACCGAACCGTCGTTTTAATAATAAAGATCTCCACGAGCCCATCACCAGATTGTTCAATAAGCTCGCCACCTGCGACGCATTGCCCAACGAAAAATCCCAAATTCCGTATACGAGTACATATAAACGGAATAATCGATCATAATTTTTTTTTTCTGATTGCATAGAGCTCGATGCGTTCGGTCACGCTTTCACGTTTTCGACAACGCCATCGAAATTATTCACCTATGCGATGCACAGAATCGGAAGGGTGACTACGGCCAGTCGTTACCCTAATTAGCCGGCAGTAGGAAAGGTGTTGAATGGTCATTTCGAGAAGGACGCTCATCGTTATTCGGGGCCCGGAACAAAAATACTATAACAGTGGCGTGCTCCTAGGTATTAGGTAAACTTCTCCGTACAGTTCGTTTTTTAGTATTATAACCAAAACCCCGATCTAGTTCATGAATTCATTATAAAATACAGTGTTGGTCCGCAGCGATGTGGACATAGGAGTATTAGTACAAGTGCGAATTTAAAATTTTTCAAGACAGTTGTTGAATGATTCAGAACTATTCAAATCTATTTAGAACTCTCCAGAATCGTGCAGAACCATTTTTGGACTGACTAGGACCGTTTTAACCAGTTCAGGAGAACTTAGAAACATTCAGAACTGTACAAAATCATTTAAAAAGAATTCTGTATGATATGGAACATCCAGGATTATAATTAGAAAACTCCAGATCCCTTTGAAACGCAATCAGGACCATTTAGAACCGTGCAGAATCATTTAGAACCATTTTTGGACTGACTAGGACCGTTTGAAACAGTTCAGGAGAATCTTAGAGCCATTTAGAACTGTACAAAATGTTAAAAAGAATTCAGTAGGTTTATAATATGGAACATAATATGGAACATATGGATTATAATTAGAAAACTCCAGATCCCTTTAAAACGCATTCAGGACTATTTAGAACTCTTCAAAACCATTTAGAACCGTGCAGAATGATTGAGAACCATTGTTGAACTGACTAGGACCATGCACTTGAAACAGTTCATGACAATTTTAGAACCATTTTCAACTGCCTAAAATCATTTAGAACGGGTTCAGGACAATAATGAGCATCAACAATTAACTGAAAAAGTCCAGGACCCTTTGGAACATTTACGAACATTTGGAACATTTAGGACTGTTTAGAGTTCGTTTTAGTATTACATATAACCAAACCCGGTTCTATACATGTATAGTTCACGAATTCATTATAAAATACAAGGTCGGTCCGCAGCGAAGTAGACATTGCAAACTTATTAGTATTAGTATAGGAGTATTACCTAGTGCAAATCATCAAGACACTTGTAGAATGATGATTTAGAATTGTTCAAAATCATTTAGATCTGTTCAGAATCGCGACAATTCTGAGAAAACTCCAGATCCCTTTGAAACGCATTCAGGACCATTTAGAACCGTGCAGAATCATTTAGAACCATTTTTGGACTGACTGGGACCATTTGAAACAGTTCAGGAGTATCATAAAAATATTTAGAACTGTACAAAATCATTTAAAAAGGGTTCAAGATAATATGGAACAATCAGGATTATTATTAGAAAACTCCAGATTCCTTTGATACGCATTCAGGACTATTTAGAACTCTTCAAAACCATTTAGAACCGTGCAGAATGATTGAGAACCATTGTTGAACTGACTAGGACCATGCACTTGAAACAGTTCATGACAATTTTAGAACCATTTACATCAACAGTCCTAAATCATTTAGAACGGGTTCAGGACAATATGAAGCAACAAAAATTAACTAAAATAGTCCAGAACCCTTTGGAACACATTTAGGACTATTTAGAATTTTTTTAGAACTATTTTGCATTTTTTTAGAATTTTTCAACTGAAAAAATCGTGACCTAAAACCTGAAAAAATCTAAAAATCTTTAGAATTACATGTAAAATCAACTGGAATATCAACTTTTTCGATAAAATATTTTAAAAATATTATCAATTTACTTGAAAAATTTTGGAAAATCATTTCTATAATCATTTCTAATTTAGTTAAATATTCTAAAACATTGTCAAATTTACTTGTAAAATCTTGTAACTTGTACTCAAAAATCAACTAATTTAGTGAAATATTCCTATAAAAAGTTAAATTTAGTGCTAAAATTTTGAAAAATTTAGCTACAAAAAATTTTTTCAATTAAATAGATATTCCAAAAAATCGATTCCAAGTTCGATTGTTAAATTTTGAAAAATTCAAAACTCGAAATTAGTAAAATGTTTCAATAATTTCAATAATCAACTACAATTTCAATTAAATAGGTACTCCAAAAAACCAACAAATTACTTGAAAATTTTTGAAAAATCAAATCAAATTTCTGATCTTTAATTTAGTGAAATGCTCTACATTTTGTCAAATTTAACTGGTAAGAATCTACTATTTCAGTAAAATTTGCTAAAAAAATCGTCATATTTTTCATAATTTTCAAAAAATCATCAAAAAAATCTTCTAATTCTAGTAAAATGTTCCTAAAAATCCTCAAATCCTTAAATTTGTAAAATCCTCCAAAATCATCTAAAAAATAGACTAATTTATTTCAACATTCCAATAAACTCATCAAATTTACTTGTAAAATCTTATATTAAACAGAATCTCCCTATGTCCACATCGCCGCAGGCCGACCCGGTACACACACAGGAATGGGATTTCACGGCCTCCTGAGCTCAAATGAATTCTAAAATAAACTTGACCAAAGAAGCATAAGCGGCGTTCACGCATGTCAAATATTTATCTTTACATACTACTTAAACGAAATGTCTTTTGTCATCGAAGACTACCTAAATGTTTGACTATACAAATGGCAAATAGCGATAAAAATCTGCAGCCAGTACCGGCCTTTGTGCTAACAGATCACCGGGCTACTTCATAATAGAAACTACGTGAAGATAACTAATAGCAGTTTAAACAGCTGACATTTGTTTCAACAATTTTCTTGGTTTTTTTGTACAAACAATTCGCAATCGGCACACTACACTTTTCTATACTTATTAGCAATTAATAAATGTTCAATTTGTTTTATGCACCGTTTGCAATATGTTTCTAAAGTAGATTAGCCTCGGGCGAAATTTGGAAAAATCGGCCGTTTGCTTCAATAGGTTTTTGTCATTTTTGACGAGGCCTAACAATGGCTTGACCACCCTTAACGGACGCCGGCGATTAGCACGAAATGTCCACAAGCTGGCCCACAATAGACAATATAATAGACGGGTCAACAATAGAATTTACAGAAATTTAACACTCGATAAACATTGGCGTTTCATCGGTTTAGATGCTTCCAGGGGAATTTCAAAAGGCGTACAGATTTTATCGTAAGGGATGCATTTAACGATGTTTTACTCCATTTTATAGCTTCTTGTAGGTATACTAATTTTCTCTGTATTTGGTCTTAGTGGTGTGTGTTGTATACAAAACTGTTTTTTTAGTGTACTTAATATTTATTTTAATTCGTAGGAAGCTTGTGGCCTTTGCAAAATACCAAAGATGGTTAATAAAAGAGTGATTTGATGATAAAAATCCTTACAATTTCAGAAAAATTTGCATTTGTATGTTAACAACACTAAGAAAGAAAACTTATTTAGTTATTCAATTTTTTTTATCTAGTATTTATTTTAATTCGTTTAATAATCTTATGATGTTTACAAAATACCAAAGATGGTCAATAAAATAGTGATTTGATGGTAAAAAATGTAAAAATCCTTACAATTTAAATCGCATTTGTAACTAGGTACACTAAGAAAAAAACTTTAGTTGCGCAATTTTTTTATTAATACCTATCTATTATTTATTTTAATTCGTTTAATAATCTTGAGATGTTTACAAATTACCAAAGATGGTCAATAAAATAGTGATTTGATGGTAAAAAATGTAAAAATCCTTAAAATTTAAATTGCATTTGTAACAAGGTACACTAAGAAAAAAACTTTAGTTGCGCAATTTTTTTATTAATATATATCTATTGTTTATTTTAATTCGTTTAATAATCTTGTGATGTTTACGAAATACCAAAAATGTAAAAATCCTTACAATTTAAATCGCATTTGTAACTATATACTAAGAAAAAAGGTTTAGATACCCAATTATGTAATTTTTTGATTAATATTTATTTACATTCAACAAGCTTGTGTTGTTAAAATGTCCAAAATATAAGTATAGTGATTTGATGAAAAATCCTTACAATTTAAAGAAAAATTGCACTCATATTTACACTACGAAAAAAACTTGTGCTGTTTTATTACTGCAAAAGTTCAGCACACTTCTGGGTAACATTTTTCTTTTTAATTACACCTCTATTTAAAATATGTGTGTACCCATTCCGAGTAGAAGCGTTGACAAATTTATTATCAAACGATTGTCGCCGTATTTTCTTAGGGATAATTCGCTCATTTGCGAAGCATTTGCTAAATACCGGCCGTGCTCGTTTAAAATAGTACAATGGCACGTGAGCTATTTCATTGGATTAGCGGAATAGGAGCTAATGGAACGAGAATGGGCATTGTAGCGGTGTGAAATCTCCTTATAATTTATTAGCTAACACCTCTATCTGTCTCGTTCGAGTTTCTGCGAGATCGATTCGCATGCAAAAAACCCACAGTCACTTGGTAAAAAATTAAAGATTTACGATTAATTTCGGTGCATTATGTAGTGGAATAAAAATTAATTATGAGTAGGTCCCACGAGCCGTCGAAATATGCAAATTCCGATTTCTCGCACCGAACCTTCGTAAATCCCCATTGTTTCGAAAAAATAAAACTAACAACGAGAATCGAAACCGAGGCGGAAAATTGATACCGACGGTATTGTGGCCAACAGACGCGCCAGACCTGGGTCTATTGTCTCACAAGACGCACGTCAGAGGGCGTAGACGGAACGTCAATAACCAGCCGCCCTTGATTGACGCCGGAGAACCGAAAATGAATAGGTAGATTCGAACGGGCGGCCGGTAGCCCAATACCGGTAGTTTCCTCTATCACGAATCTACTACGAAATTAACGCTTTAGTTATATGCTATTATTCTAATATACCCGCCTTAACCGAATAGTTAGAGGCCAACAAATTTGATTGACGAATAGTATATCACAGAAAAAGATAAAAGTATAAGTACTCATTAGTTTTTGACTTCTCATACGTTTCGTTTTTGCTGTACCATCATCAGCTCCCTTGGACACCGCGTATGTACAGGGTGTTTCATTGGGAAAGGGCAATATTTTAATTCTATATAGGGGATAAAAAACTCAGATAGTGTCTGTGGGGCTTGCACATTATACAGGGTGGTCCAGTTTATAATGGCATAACTTTGGAAATGATGGATAACGTTAAAATAATGATAATTTCTCAATACTATTATAGCCGGGAAAGCTTTGTTTTCGAGATACAGGGTGTTGAAATTAAAAAAAATATATGTATTATTTTGGATATGGCCAAAACGGCTGCTTGGAAAAATTTTAATTTTGGCACACAGGATAAGCTAAGGATCCTTCATGAAAATAAATCATAGCCTACTTCCAGAATATTTGCGATGATAGTAGTCCTACATAACCGGAGATAATTGCAAATATCTCCAAAACGGTGCGTCGTTCAAAAAAAACTCAAGAACACTTTTTTGTTCTAAAAAGCATGGAGCATCGAATAACATTACTGTTATTTGCAAAAAAGTCAGTGGCGTAAAGGATTTTTTAAAAAAAGGGCAATGGCATGCATACCCATATCTCCGCCACTGGTTTTTGTAATTTATCACCATATTCCCTAAATCATGAAGGATCCTTAGCTTATCCTGTGTGCCAAATTTAAATTTTTTCAAGCAGCCGTTTTGGCAATATTCAAAATAGTACATTTTTTTTAAATTTCAACACCCTGTATCTCGAAAACAAAGCTTTCCCGGCTATAATAGTATTGAGAAATTATCATTATTTTAACGTTATCCATCATTTCCTAAAGTTATGCCATTATAAACTGGACCACCCTGTATAACTGAGTTACAGTGTCTTTTTTAAATTTGGTCCATTTCTTTCGTAGCTCATAACTTTTGAATCACCCAGTATTTTTTCTTGATATTTGGCATGGATAATCTACATGCACCTTTAACTCGGTTATAAAGGGTGCAAGATCCGTACCATATATGGGTTTTTTAAGATTCCCAAGATGACGCAAAATAACCCTCTCCCCCACCCAAATGAGACGCTTATGATTACTTAACAAAAACCATTTCTAAAACTAAAAAACAGTAATTCAATTTTAATTAATTGTGTCCTGTTTTAAGTTCAAAACTGATGACATTATGGAGATATTCGACAAATAATGAGTCTACGACACCATCTTCAAATGGCTCTAGATCCCAAAGGAAACCTCCAAGTGCATATGTTTATTACCACTTTTACCCCTAGGAGTTTGTAAAACGAATTTATTAACACCCTGTATATTCAAATATAAATACACACTGTATACATGTAGCTAGCTGCTTTAAAAAATAAACTGGATAAATGTGTAGTGAGTTCGCGTTAGAGGAAGATCCATAAATCGCCGGCTTGTTCTCAGTCGGATGTGAATGATTTACAAAGTCATTTTCCCCTTGTAGCCGCCACTCTGTACAATATGAGAAACTTGAAGATTAGATTTACTAACGGCTCGTGAATCGAACGGGAAAAATTCTTGTAGGATTTCAACGTGATTGTATTACAGTAAGAGTTAATTTCGTATAGAGGATATCGAGTCGAATTTAGGAATTACAACAATAGGAATTTGCGCAAGATTGTTGGTTTTTTTTGCTTCGAGTAGCAAAAGGAAACGCGGGTTTGATTTTCGCGAGATAAAATGTCTTGCCCATCTTACACGGTCGCTTTCTCTTTGTGTGTGTGTTTTTTTTTTTCGTGTAAAGAAGGCTTCCGTTGATTCGGATGCGCAAATTAATTGCTTGGAAATTAAAATTCTGCATTTGTATTCAACTCTTACACGCACCGTTATTTTTCTCGACATCCCTGACCTTCCAGCGAAAGGAAATTTGTCAGAAAACATGCACTTTTTTACCATAAATTGCTCTTATATCAACACTGTTTTTATCTAGTAACCTGATAAATTTACAGGTATTATACAGGGTGGTCCACTTTTATGTGGTAGGACTTTAACATTAGATGGAAAATGATAATTTAAAATGAAAATTTCATATCAACATATATCGGGAAAAGCTTAGTTTCCAAGATAGAAAACGCTGAAATTTTGGAAAAATATGAATTATTTTTTATACACTGTCCGCACCAGGGGAGATATTTAAACCAAACTTGGTGCGTAGTACCACCTTATTGACTACGGTATTTAGTGATAATATGAAGGCCTTGAAATGACCAGTGGCGGAGTTATGGGTTTTCACAATCATTAAATTTAAAAAATAATTAATAATGGCCTTTCAATTCTCTACAAAATGTGTTTCAAGTGTGCCGTGGAAAACAAAATCTTATTGACAGTTAACAATGCACTAATCTGTCACCCATCAATAGATGAACGTAACAGCGCCGCTGTTTCTCTTTGTTAATAATTATTTTTAAATTTAATGATTGTGAAAACCCATAACTTCGCCACTGGTTATATCAGGACCTTCATATTATCACTAAATATCGTAGTCAATAATGTGGTACTACACACCAAATTTGGTTTAAATGTCTCCACTGGTGCGGACAGTGTATAAAAAAATAATTCATATTTTTTCCAAAATTTCAACGCCCTGTATCTTAGAAACTAAACTTTTCCCGATATATGTTAATATTTTAAATTATCTTTTTCTATCTAATGTTAAAGTCCTACCACATAAAAGTGGACCACCCTGTATAGTGACAAAGTGAAAAGTTTAGTGGAAAAATTGGCACCATTGAATGTTCTAAAAATTGTCAAATTTACATGCAAAATCTTATAAAATCATCTCCAAAATCTCTTGTTGTAGTAGAGTAATCTAAGCAAATCGTCAAATGCTCTTCTAAAATCTTTAAGAAGAGACCCTAAAAAATAGAACAACAATTTGTTAAACAGTAATTTATTAAATAAAGCCTCTAATAATATCCAAATCTTCTTCTCCTTCTGATTGCGGCCTCAGCTTCTATGGCTGTACAGCCTACAACATTCTAACCAACTTTAGTGAAAGACGTGTGATCAGAACAAACCTATTAAATATTAAAAAAAAAGAAGACTATTTTGAAACTTCTCCTGCATGGGCGTCAAAATGGACTCAGCGAAAATGTTCCCCCAAGTGAGATCCTCTCTAGTCATGTACCTGGGCCCCTTCTCCTTCGGCATAGCGCTAGCCTGGAGCTCCAACATAACCACCAAACTAATGGCAGGCGACCTAAACGGCCTCATCTTCCGCGAAGAAGACATCATGATGAACGTATCCATTTTCCTCACAGGCGCCGTATTCTCCCCCGTCATCTTCTGCTTCATAGCAGACTCCAAAGGCCGGCGCACCGCCTCCATTTGCACAGTCATCCCCTTCGCCATCGGCTGGCTCTTCATCCTATCATCAGCCAACCGTTACATGCTGTACGTAGGTAGATTTATAACAGGCTTATCAAACGGTTGCTTCGTCATTCTAGCCCCAATTTACATCACCGAGATATCCCAAAAGCACGTCAGAGGAAGCCTGAACGCTGCAGTGCAAATCTTCATCACTTTGGGCTACCTCTACAGCTTCATTTTAGGCTGGATATTACCGCTCACAGCCTTCAATATCTTCTGCATGATGCCTTCGCTGGTGTTCGGATTCTTCATCACCTACCAGCCAGAGAGTCCTAGTTACTACGTGATGAAAGGGAGGTATGAGGATGCTGCTGAATCATTCCGGCGATTGAGAGGCAATGATTATGATTACGGTATTGAGCTAAAGTATGTGATTATAGAAATCCAGCAGTTGAGACCTGATAGGTTCTGTAAAGTGTTGATGAGCTCGTCGCAGATCAAAGCGGCCGTGATTTGCTTGCTGATGATATTCTTCCAGTATTTTAGTGGATTAGTGCCGGTGATTTATCATGCTAAATTGATTTTCGTGAATTTTCCAGCACGCATTCGTACCGAATATGGCTTTATACTCATATATCTAGTGTGCCTTGTTGGTACTCTAATAACCACTTTATACATCGATCAAGTAGGTAGGAAGATGTTAATGTGTACGTCAGCTTCGCTTTGCGCTGTATCCTCATTCCTGCTGGGGTTGTACTTCACCATCAAAACCAAGCTAGATGAAGAAGATGAGTGCAAGGTAGCCTTTTTCCTACCAACTCTAGCTCTGTTGTTATTCATCGTGAGCTACCACATGGGCCTGGCGACCATCCCGTGGCTGAGCTGCGCCGAGTTGCTGACGGCGGCGGTGAGGGCGAAGGTGGGCGCCGTGGTGTGCGCCACCTCCTGGGCGCTGGCGCTGCTCTTCGTGGAGTTCTACTTCCAGATTACGGATATCCATGGTACTGATAATTCGTTTTATTTGTTCATGGGGTCGTCGGCGGCGTGCGTGCTGTTTGTTACGCTGTTCCTGCCGGAGATGAAGAAGAAGATGTACCTGGAGGTGCTGCCGCACTTCGGACAGGTGGGGAAGGTGCCGTTTCAGAGGATCAATTTCGAGAATTGAACGCGGAAATTTTTTGGTTAATTTGTACAGTAAAAGTGCGTTTTGTTTGGCCACAATTGGTTTGGTTAGTTTATAATGTTTGGCACATTTTTGTATTAATTAGTACAGTAAAATTGTGTGTTTTATTTTTATATTGTTGTGTAGTTTTTTTAAAATGAAAATGCTTTGTTTTCCGATATGTACAAGACCACAATTGGTTAGTTTGACGATTAAATGAGGTTAGAAGGTTTGCTATTGAAACTTTTGAGCCAATACCTGAGCTTTTAAAATAGTTTATACTTACAGTGCTTTCGAAAAGTAACGAATAAATTCATTATTTCTGAAATTGAGAGTTATTCAAAAATTTCCTCTGACACGTCGATTTTGTTTTAAACAAATGCACTTTTTGACATACAACTGTCCCATTTATTAAATGGGACACCCTGTATATTTTTGCATTTTTAGATTCTGCTCGACGAGCTGATTTCAAAGAGGGGTCACACTTGGTACCTAGGCTTTCTAATAAAGGCTATACAGCCACTCAAAAATCACAAAATTTTGAATTTAGGGGGCTCTCCTACATATTTTTGTTCATTTCTAGAAGGGGTTTGGACATTTCTGGAAGATTTTTAGACGTTTTTGAATGGATTTTGGACGTTTCTGGTTAGTTTTTAAGCGTTGTTGGAAAGATTTTGGATGTTTTTGGAAATTTTTGTTTATTTTTGAAAGGTTTTCAGTCGTTATACTGGATAGTTTTTTGTCAATTTAAGGTATTTAGGTATTTTTGGAATGCTTTTGATCGTTTGAGGGATTTTAATAATTTCTGAAAAATTTTTGGATTTTTCTGGATTATTTTTTGCCGTTACAGGAAGGTTTTTGGTCCATATATAGTAGAAGTTTTTTGGGATTTTTAGAACCATTTTCGAAAAGTTTCGGTCATTTCTAGAAGGTTTTGAACGTTTCTGGTTAATTTTCGAGCGTAACTATACATTTTGAATACAAACTAGAAAGATTTTGGATGTGCAGAGCCACCTATATTCAAAATTTTGTGATTTTTGAGTGGCTGGTATAGCCTTTATTATAAGACCAATATATCAAGTATGACCCCTTTTTATAATCAGCTCATCGAGTAGAATCTAAAAATGCAAAAATATACAAGGTGTCCCATTTAATAAAATTGTCTATGACGTAATATCTCGAATAGCGATTACGTCACAAATATGGGTTATATGTCAAAAAGTGCCTTTGTTTAAAACAAAATCGACGTGTCAGAGGAACTTTTCGAAAAACTCTCACTTTCAGAAATAATGAATTTATTTGTTACTTTTCGAAAGCACTGTATTTTGAATTTGATCATATCGATGGAAACTATTAGATGAAAATTTTCATATACTTAAATGTGTAAATAAAAAGGTCAAAATTTAAATTAAACTCGACCATATATACAAAGCGACTATACGACCAATAAATAACTAATTGGTATAGATTTTTATCGAAATTGCGTGAACTGTTATACCATGCATATATACCTATATATACGTACCTAATAAAAAGAAAACACACCGTACGTTATTTTTTTCTTTGCCGTTCGCTTTCGAGTTTCGAGTCCCCGAGACCAGCAAGCAACAACCGGTCGCCTCACTTACTTATTCCTATCTATGCAACCATTTTGCTATTGTTCCTCGTCGAGATGCAATAACGCAGATACTGTCCGCGCGTTTTATTTATTTTGAACGTTCCCGATATTATCGCTGCCCCGCGTCCATGTATCTATTTATTTTCGACTGGGTTTCGGGAAATTTAAAATGAAACACGAATTATCGTGCTGCATCGGGAGAGAGAGACTCGCCGTTTAATAAATGCGTTCTCACGTGCTCGCACTATAAATTTATTTATATCGATAATGGAGGAACTCGAAGAATAAATTTATGCAGGAAATACATGCATTATTTTATATACAAACGTTCAATTTTTATAATAAATGTTTTTCTTGGCGAATGTTGCGCGAAAAATAATTACCTATAAAGTGTGTGCAAAACAAAGTTACTTTCACGTCACAAACAGACAGTATTGCCGAACTTTTATAAAGTTAACAAAAACTAAAATGGTTCTAAAATGGTTCTAAAACTGTTGCAGACAATTTATCACACTTAGCTGTGTTTATGATTTTTTTTTGAATATTTAACTGAATTACCTAGTCGATTTTATAGTAGAATAATTTTAAATAGTCTTCTAAAGTTCTACAAATAAGTTTTAAACAGTGCTGAAAGCGTTCTAAATAATGGATCTAAACTGTTCCTATCTAAGTCTATCCTGAAGTCTATCGTGATCTAAGTTTATCCTGAACGGTTCCAATTAGTTCTGTATCGGTTCTAAATGATTTGGGCAGTTCTAAAGAGTGTCTAAGATTGTCCAGAACTGTTTCAAACGATTCTAGTCACTTCAAAAACCATTTTTCATCAGAAACAGAGGACACTCGGGGCTGTGTTTTAATTTTTTTTTCAAATATTTTACTGAATTAACCATTTCTCAGATGATTTTTGATGTATTTGACGATTTTACTCGAATATTTCACAACATTGAACAATTTTTCATTTAAAAAAATTGTGATAATATATTCTTCTGAAAGTTCGAGAAGAAAGTTCTAATAAACAATCCTGAAAGCTTTCTAAATGGTTCTGCACTTTTTTGCTTGATCCTGGACCGTTCCAAATAGTCCTGAATGAGTTCTAAACGATTCTGTGGACAGTCCTAAATGGTCCTATAATTGTACGGAACTGCTTCAGAATGGTTCTAGTCGGTTCCAAAATGGTTCTAAATGATTCTAAATAATTTTAAGTAGTTCTAAGATCGTTCTGAACTGTTTCAAATGGTTCTGTTTAGGTATTTCTAAAATGGTTCTAAAACTACCTCGAAAAGTTTCAAAAACCGAGGAGACTCGGGGCTGTGTTTTTATTTTATTTTTTGATATATTTAACTGAATTATTCCACTTTTTAGTTGATTTTTGATATAAACTTGACAAATTTACTAGAATATTTCCCAACATTGAACAACTTTTCATTTAAAAAAATTCTGAATATTCTTCTGAAAGTTCGAAAAGAAAGTTCTAAACAATCCTGAAAGCTTTCTAAATGGTTCTGCACTTTTTTCCTTGATCCTGGACCGTTCCAAATAGTCCTGAATGAGTTCTAAACGATTCTGGACAGTCCTAAATGGTGCTATAATTGTACGGAACTGCTTCAAATGGTTCTAGTCGGTTCCAAAATGGTTCTAAATGATTCTGGATAATTTTAAATGGTTCCAAAATTGTACGCATTTAGTTCAACTGTGGTTCTGCGTTAAACCGAGCGTTTATCTTCATTCAAATATAAGCCCCCTCCAATTCTAATATTTACCAGTAAACAGTAAAATTCTAGCACTACATTTTAATTATGTAGTGCTTTATTTACCAACAATCACAATCGAACTCATCATCATCTCGATGCAATAAATAAGCTTATAAAGCAGTTATAACACTTATATAAAAAATTCCCCGTGTAGGTATCACCTATCAGTATACAAAATAAGAAGCGTTGGAGCATTTAACGACAATACAAAGGCCAAATTAAGTCGCAATCATTATCGTTTACGGTATCGATTTCGGGCAGGTATATAGAATTTCGCACTGGAAGGTTGAAAAAACTGTGGCGCCTATTGTCACCTGGGCTGATATTTCACTTGACACGTCGACGGGGCCCCTTGCGGCGTTCGAACTTTGCTTGTATCGGTTACAGAAATTACTCGGCGAAATTGTCAAGCGATCAGTCAATTCTTGTATATTATGAGGAGAGATAAGGGTCGACGTGGCGCCGTTTAAAAATCCATTTTTCACGTCGCCCTGTAAGTTATTTATCGGGCTAGATTGTGGATTTAATAGCTCTATTCGTTGTATTTTTAAATGCTGAAATATAGATAAAATAGGTAACTAAAATGTTACGAAGATAGCGTATTAACAGGTGTTTTAGTTTGGAATATTTATTAGTACAAAAGTGTGTAGGTCGTCGATAAATTTATTCTTCGAAAATTGCGGAACTTTTGAAAATTTTCGATTTTCCAACAATTGTGGAGGAACGTTTGTTCTACAAAATGACAAAAACAGATTAACTCTATCTCAATTATGTTTCGAGAAAATTTCTCTTTCTTAAAAACCTCCAAAATCGTGCTGGCGAGATATACATATTTAAACATAGATTCAAAAATGTAGAAATATCTCAAAAATTAGGAAATTTTCGTAAATTTTCGATTCTTCAAAAATTGTAGAGGAACGTTTGCTCTATAAAATGACATAAACAGATTAATTCTATCTCAATTATTTTTCAAGAAAATGTCTCTTTTTTAAACACCTCCAAAATCGTGCTGGCGATTATTTAAACATATAGTAAAAAATGTAGAAATATCTCAAAAATTAGGAAATTTTCGCAAATTTTCGATTCTTTAACAATTGTAGAGGAACGTTTGCTCTATAAAATGACATAAACAGATTAATTCTATCTCAATTATTTTTCGAGAAAATTTCTCTTTCTTAAAAACCTCCAAAATCGTGCTGGCGAGCTATACATATTTAAACATATAGTAAAAAATGTAGAAATATCTCAAAAATTAGGAAATTTTCGCAAATTTTCGATTCTTCAAAAATTGTGGAGGAACGTTTGCTCTACAAAATGACACAAACAGATTAATTCTATCTCAATTATTTTTCGAGAAAATGTCTCTTTTTTAAACACCTCCAAAATCGTGCTGGCGATTATTTAAACATATAGTAAAAAATGTAGAAATATCTCAAAAATTAGGAAATTTTCGCAAATTTTCGATTCTTTAACAATTGGAGAGGAACGTTTGCTCTATAAAATGACATAAACAGATTAATTCTATCTCAATTATTTTTCGAGAAAATTTCTCTTTCTTAAAAACCTCCAAAATCGTGCTGGCGAGCTATACATATTTAAACATATAGTAAAAAATGTAGAAATATCTCAAAAATTAGGAAATTTTCGCAAATTTTCGATTCTTCAAAAATTGTGGAGGAACGTTTGCTCTACAAAATGACACAAACAGATTAATTCTATCTCAATTATTTTTCGAGAAAATTTCTCTTTCTTAAAAACCTCCAAAATCGTGCTGGCGAGCTATACATATTTAAACATATAGTAAAAAATGAAGAAATATCTCAAAAATTAGGAAATTTTCGCAAATTTTCGATTCTTCAAAAATTGTGGAGGAACGTTTGCTCTACAAAATGACACAAACAGATTAATTCTATCTCAATTATTTTTCGAGAAAATGTCTCTTTTTTAAACACCTCCAAAATCGTGCTGGCGAGATATACATATTTAAACATATAGTAAAACATGTAGAAATATCTCAAAAATTAGGAAATTTTCGTAAATTTTCGATTCTTCAAAAATTGTAGAGGAAAGTTTATTCTACAAAATTACATAAACAAATTAATTCTATACCAATTATTTTTCGAGCTAATTTCTCTTCCTTAAACACCAAATCGTTCTAGCGCATACCTAATCAGCCTATAGCCTATATACATTTAGTACAAAATGTAGAAATATCTCGAAAATATAACAATTTTCGTAAATTTTCGATACTTCAAAAATTGTAGAGGAACGTTTGCTGTACAAAATAACACAAACACATTAATTCCATCTCAATCATTTTTCGAAATAACTCCAATCTCCCATACACCTTCAACTCCTGCTTATAGCCAGCTATCTTCCAGCCTCTATTTACAATTAATAACGCATCAACATATCAAATCCACGAACCTACCCAAGCGAATAATATCGATCAACGTCGATTTGTCAATAGACCCAGGTCTAACCTCGCGAGCGGCGCCGCCTCGCAGCCACCCAACCGAACGTCCACACATCAATTCCGCACTAATCTATCGCCTATCCGTCCGCCAGCGCTGCGCCGCGTCTAGATCCGGATAGGACGCCGGCGGCCCGGCCAAGCGCCTCCTAGGTGTCCCCCGGACCCTCTCCGAGCGCGCGAGGCGGGGCCACGCCGGGCTGCCGGGCTCACATGCGCCTTCCTCGCCGGCCGCAGCCGCATTCAACCCGTCCGAGTGCGCGGATGTTTCACCATACACGCCGTTTGTAAAACCGTCGAAAATGCCCATATAAATGCGGCTTGCCACAAGTGTCTCGAGGGACATGCGCGCGAGCATCGCCCGTTTTTTACCACGATATTGTTTACAGTCCGTACACGAGTGCTGCGGTGCGTTGCGCATGGTAAACTTTGGTTGTTTTGTATGAAATAGTATTGCATTTTTTTTGGTCGCGAGTGTCGCGATTTTGTCGAAGTGGTGCCAGTTTGTTGTATTTTTCTTGTGAGAGGTTCCGACGGATACGGACACTACGCTGTCAAGTAAATCGAGAGCCAACGATTTGCCGCCTTTGCAGATGGGAGTGTTTGAAGAGCGGCCTTCTCACACGCCCGGGATGCATTGGGTAAGCCGCCCTGATCACTCGTACACAAATAATAGTGTGCCACATACACCGCACTCGACGTGTTAAAAAATCTACCTACCAAATAATTAAGAGGCATATAGACGCGACAAATGAATTTCGCACACGTAACGTCCCTTGTCATTTCCTTCGCACTGTAAGTGCATAAATTATGAATATACACATTCAAAAAGTTGAAGCAATAAAGAAGGAATAAAATTACAATTTTGTGCCAAGTTAGTGTCAATAAAATTTTCTACAGTACTCTAAGAATAGCTGTAGATGCGTTAATACGCCATGAATTTCGCGCTTGTAACGTCTCTAGTTATTTCCCTCGCACTGTAGGTGCATAAATTATGCATACACATTTAAAAAGTTGAAGCAATAAAGAAGGAATTAAAATTACATTTTTGTGTCAAGTTACTATAGTATACTTATGTAAAGTGTCATTAGAAATTTATACAGGACTGCAAGAAAAGCAGTAGATGCGTTAATATACCTACGCAATGATTTTCGCACATGTTACGTCCCTTGTTATTTCCGTCGGACTGTTATATCTAAATTTCTTCGGAATTAAAAAATTGTCACAAAATATAAGGTATTAAAATTGCCATTTTGTGGCAAGTTAGTGTCAATAAAAATTTTATAGGTACGGATAGACGCATCAATTATCCTGCACGTAACGTCTCTAGTCATTTCCCTCGCGCTGTAGCTAAATTATGTATGCAATTTTAAAAAGTTGAAACTATAAAGAAGGAATTTATAAAATTACCAAGCTAGTGTGTCAAAAAAATTTTTATACTGCAATAATATCTGTTGACGCGTCAATTTTCGCGCATGTAACGTCTCCTGTTATTTATCTCGCACTGTACCTAAATTATGTACCGCATTTAATTTCTTAGGAATTAAAAAATTGTCACAAAATATAAGGTATTAAAATTGCCATTTTGTGGCAAGTTAGTGTCAATAAAAATTTTATAGGTACGGATAGACGCAACAATTATCCTGCACGTAACGTCTCTAGTCATTTCCCTCGCGCTGTAGCTAAATTATGTATGCAATTTTAAAAAGTTGAAACTATAAAGAAGGAATTTATAAAATTACCAAGCTAGTGTGTCAAAAAAATTTTTATACTGCAATAATATCTGTTGACGCGTCAATTTTCGCGCATGTAACGTCTCCTGTTATTTATCTCGCACTGTACCTAAATTATGTACCGCATTTAATTTCTTTGGAATTAAAAAATTGTCACAAAATATAAGGTATTAAAATTGCCATTTTGTGGCAAGTTAGTGTCAATAAAAATTTTATAGGTACGGATAGACGCAACAATTATCCTGCACGTAACGTCTCTAGTCATTTCCATCGCGCTGTAGCTAAATTATGTATGCAATTTAATAAAGTTGAAACAATAAAGAAGGAATTTATAAAATTACCAAGCTAGTGTGTCAAAAAAATTTTTATACTGCAATAATATCTGTTGACGCGTCAATTTTCGCGCATGTAACGTCTCCTGTTATTTATCTCGCACTGTACCTAAATTATGTACCGCATTTAATTTCTTAGGAATTAAAAATTTGACCCAATGAAGTGGGAATTAAAATTGTTATTTTATATCAAGTTAGTGTCAATAAAATTTTATACAGCACTGCAAAAATAGCTGTAGACGCATTAATTATCCTGCACGTAACGTCTCTAGTCATTTAGCTGTAGCTAAATTATGTATGCAAATTTAAAAAGTTGAAACAATAAAGAAGGAATTTATAAAATTACAATTTCTTGCCAAGCTAGTGTGTCAAAAAAATTTTTATACTGCAATAATATCTGTTGACGCGTCAATTTTCGCGCATGTAACGTCTCCTGTTATTTATCTCGCACTGTACCTAAATTATGTACCGCATTTAATTTCTTAGGAATTAAAAATTTGACCCAATGAAGTGGGAATTAAAATTGTTATTTTATATCAAGTTAGTGTCAATAAAATTTTATACAGCACTGCAAAAATAGCTGTAGACGCATTAATTATCCTGCACGTAACGTCTCTAGTCATTTAGCTGTAGCTAAATTATGTATGCAAATTTAAAAAGTTGAAACAATAAAGAAGGAATTTATAAAATTACAATTTCTTGCCAAGCTAGTGTGTCAAAAAAATTTTTATACTGCAATAATATCTGTTGACGCGTCAATTTTCGCGCATGTAACGTCTCCTGTTATTTATCTCGCACTGTACCTAAATTATGTACCGCATTTAATTTCTTAGGAATTAAAAATTTGACCCAATGAAGTGGGAATTAAAATTGTTATTTTATATCAAGTTAGTGTCAATAAAATTTTATACAGCACTGCAAAAATAGCTGTAGACGCATTAATTATCCTGCACGTAACGTCTCTAGTCATTTAGCTGTAGCTAAATTATGTATGCAAATTTAAAAAGTTGAAACAATAAAGAAGGAATTTATAAAATTACAATTTCTTGCCAAGCTAGTGTGTCAAAAAAATTTTTATACTGCAATAATATCTGTTGACGCGTCAATTTTCGCGCATGTAACGTCTCCTGTTATTTATCTCGCACTGTACCTAAATTATGTACCGCATTTAATTTCTTAGGAATTAAAAATTTGACCCAATGAAGTGGGAATTAAAATTGTTATTTTATATCAAGTTAGTGTCAATAAAATTTTATACAGCACTGCAAAAATAGCTGTAGACGCATTAATTATCCTGCACGTAACGTCTCTAGTCATTTAGCTGTAGCTAAATTATGTATGCAAATTTAAAAAGTTGAAACAATAAAGAAGGAATTTATAAAATTACAATTTCTTGCCAAGCTAGTGTGTCAAAAAAATTTTTATACTGCAATAATATCTGTTGACGCGTCAATTTTCGCGCATGTAACGTCTCCTGTTATTTATCTCGCACTGTACCTAAATTATGTACCGCATTTAATTTCTTAGGAATTAAAAATTTGACCCAATGAAGTGGGAATTAAAATTGTTATTTTATATCAAGTTAGTGTCAATAAAATTTTATACAGCACTGCAAAAATAGCTGTAGACGCATTAATTATCCTGCACGTAACGTCTCTAGTCATTTAGCTGTAGCTAAATTATGTATGCAAATTTAAAAAGTTGAAACAATAAAGAAGGAATTTATAAAATTACAATTTCTTGCCAAGCTAGTGTGTCAAAAAAATTTTTATACTGCAATAATATCTGTTGACGCGTCAATTTTCGCGCATGTAACGTCTCCTGTTATTTATCTCGCACTGTACCTAAATTATGTACCGCATTTAATTTCTTAGGAATTAAAAATTTGACCCAATGAAGTGGGAATTAAAATTGTTATTTTATATCAAGTTAGTGTCAATAAAATTTTATACAACACTGCAAAAATAGCTGAAGACGCGTTAATTTTCGCGCATGCAACATCTCTATTAGTTAGGTATATCCTCGCACTGTACCACATTTTCCTTTAACATTTTTGCATGATAAAATTATATATACGCACTAATTAAATTTATTGCTCCAGATAATTTCCTCTTTAATTACGATTAGATATGTTTTTGGCAAAAAAAATTAATAAACGAAAGCGAAGAAAGTCCTGGTCGAGACATTTGAGGAACACTCACAAAAATAAATACAAATAAACGCCAAGCGATAACCTTTGATGTGGGTGAAAATGACGATAAAAGCTATTTAAAAACTTTTAATCGCGGTTATAAAAGTAATTTTATTGCATTCTTAGCGTAAGATTTTTTTCTTATTACAATCCGAAATAATAGCTTCATTTTGACACACAAATATTATTTTTTTATAATACCTAATTCAAGCGTTATACAAGTTACTCGCTGTCGCTCCGAAGGGGGCTGCGCCCCCTTTCAACCCCCCTTTTCCAGCGGCTTAGCCGTAGACAGTCCGCTAGCCGGATCCTCGCTTTATATACAAATTATTATTTTTTCAAGATTTGAATTTTTAACTATAGGTTATTCTTTATCAACGACATGCTCGACTGACGTGAACTCGAATTTTCTCCGATAAGCGACATGTACACTCTAATAATTTTCGAAAATATTAATAATTCATACGGTCGAATTTCGATATGTTTTATCTATTCATCATTTTGGCCTTTACCATAATTTTTCGTTGTTCGTTAGGCAATGCAACAACCTGAAGGTTGCCGGGCGGCTTATTTAAAAATGAAAAATCGATACAAATTGCTGGAAAAAAATTTGTTACAGATAACCGACAATGGTTAAATAATAATTGGAAAGCGCACCAATTTTAATAAAAAAAAATCTTCTGTGTATATTCATACAGTTTAATACATAATCGAAAATACCAGATACTAAAACGAAAGCCATTAATTTCTATAATTTATTATTCAATAATCCCGACGCGAATGATGTGTTGATTTCTATCTCCATTATAGGATTCATTATATTTTTTACGATCTTTTTATAGTTTCCTATTACTGTAAATAAGTAAATAACACCGCGTTAGTTTTCGGATATTTCTTTTTTAATTACGCTTTCCACCGATCTTCTGCAGATACACCCAAGCGAAATACAAACACACACAGATAGCATAAAATTATAGCAGGCGATAAACATTTTTTACACAACATTCACCAACCGATCTGAAATTACAGTTGACCGACGTAATGATATATTTTTTAATAGTAACGATTACTTCCATCAGAGTCTTCATGTTCCACTGATAGCATCGCTTTTTAAAGTTTGCTTTGCAATATTTGCTTCGACTACATGTAAACAACGGCAATCTAAAGACCACTATATTATGTATATAGCTTTTGCCAGTGCTATCAGTCGATTGTAGAGTGGTTTATAAACATACAGCTTGTCCTACTTTTGTTTTATTTTAGTGCCAATAAAAATTTTTTACAGTATTGCGAAAATAGCTGGTAGACGCGTCAATATACGCAATGATTTTCGCACACCTAACGTCTCTAGTTATTTCCGTCGAACTGTACCTAAATTATGTAGGTTCAAATTTAAAAAGTTATTGCCATTATTGCTATTTGTGTCAAGTTAGTGTCAATAAATATTTTATACTATTCTGCAAGATTAGCTGTACCTAGAGGAGTCAATAGGCAATAATTTTCGCGCTGTACTGTCTCTATAAGTTATTTCCTCCGTATTTTGTACCTAAATTATGTACACAGAAAATTTCTTGGAAATTTAAAATTTAACACAATTAAGTAGGAATTAAAATTGGCATGAAATATCAAATGAGTGTCAACGAAAATTTTATACATCACTGCAAAAATATCTGGTAGGTAGACGTGTCTATTTTCGCGCATGTAACGTCTCTTGTTATACATCTCGCACTGTACCTAAATTATGTACTCATTTCATTTCTTGGGATTTAGAAAATTGACTCAATAATTAAGATATTAAAATTGCCATTTCATGTCCATTTAGTGCCGATAAAAAAAATATACAGTATTGCGAAAATAGCTGGTAGACGGGTCAATAGGTACGCAATGATTTTCGCACGTCTCTAGTTATTTCTGTCGAACTGTACAAATTATCGAAATATTGTCGAAATTTTGTACAAATTTAAAAAGTTATTGCCATTATTGTCATTTTATGTCAAGTTATAGTGCCAATAAATATTTTATACAGCACTGCAAAAATAGCTATAGACCTGTCAATTTTCGCGCATGTAACGTTTCTTGTTATATATCTCGCACTGTACTTAAATTATGTACACATTTAATTTCTTGTTATTTAAAAAATTAACACAGTAAACAAGATATTAAAATTGCCATTTCATGTCAATTTAGTGCCAATGAAAATTTTATACAGCAGTGCAAAAATAGCTGTAGACGTGTCAATTTTCGCGTATGTAACGTTTCTTGTTATACATCTCGCACTGTACCTAAATTATGTACTCATTTAATTTCTTGGGATTTAGAAAATTGACTCAATAAATAAGATATTAAAATTGCCATTTCATGTCAATTTAGTGCCAATGAAAATGTTATACAGCACTGCAAAAATAGCTGTAGACGTGTCAATTTTCGCGCATGTAACGTTTCTTGTTATGTATCTCGTACTGTACCTAAATTATGTACACATTTAATTTCTTGGGATTTAAAAAATTGACACAGTAAACAAGATATTAAAATTGCCATTTCATGTCAATTTAGTGCCAATGAAAATTTTATAAAGCACTGCAAAAATAGCTGTAGACTTGTCAATTTTCGCGCATGTAACGTTTCTTGTTATACATCTCGCACTGTACCTAAATTATGTACTCATTTAATTTCTTGGGTTTTAAAAAATTGACACAGTAAATAGGATATTAAAATTGCCATTTCATGTCAATTTAGTGCCAATGAAAATATCATACAGCACTGCAAAAATAGCTGTAGACGTGTCAATTTTCGCGCATGTAACGTTTCTTGTTATGTATCTCGTACTGTACCTAAATTATGTACACATTTAATTTCTTGGTATTTAAAAAATTGACACAGTAAATAAGATATTAAAATTGCCATTTCATGTCAATTTTAGGGCCAATGAAAATTTTATACAGCACTGCAAAAATAGCTGTAGACGTGTCAATTTCCGCGCACATTACATCTCTAGTTATTTCCCTTGTTCTGTACCTAAATTATGTTCGCATTTAATTCCATGGGAATTAAAAAATTGAAACAATGAAGAAGGAATTAAAACGGCCATTATGGCGCATTTGTCACCAATACATACACTTTTTGAATACAGATTAGATAATAATGGAGCCGGGACTCACGCTCTCTCCGACATAAACGTTATAGATTACTACTAATGGTACTTCCATAATGACTTAATAGCCGCAATCGTGATTAAATTCACCTTAAAGCGTAATCACTTTCATTGACTTTATAACAGTTTAATGTAATATTTTAACTTGCGATAATAGTACAATCGGCCGTAATTGATTTTGATGACCGTTTATTAAACTTCGCAACGATATTTAAAATTGCATACTGAGGGTATGCACTTATAAACTGCATTATAAACTTGTAAGGAACAATTCTAAAAATAAAAAAACAACAAACAATAAATGGAGGTCTTTCATAGTATACAGATTGTACTGATACATTTTAAATATCTCTGTAGTTAAATTAGAACAATCTGTAGATATTCAGTAGGGAATTTTTAACAGCTAATTAGGTATACTTATTAAAATAGTAGAAGTCGGTCGTAAATTAAGGAAAAAAATCTCCGAAACGAACAGAAATTTTATAAATAGCCGTTTGTAGGCATTTGACGGCGACGAAATTTATTGTGTGAAATATTAGGCAGTTCGCGTTTGAAAAATTGTAAGTTTAAGATCGTTAATTACCGGGTCCGCCGCTCGGTGTCGGGGCGTCGCCGTCGCAGCGCGGCGCCCGCAGACAAATGACTCCCAGATATAATTTACGCCCGATATATTTCTTCGATTTTTATTATGCCCGGAACACCAGGAATAGGCCTGGTGTCGGAAATATTGCCCCCCGAATGAAAAATTATTCGCGTTCCCTCGTACATCTGGTTTGTATCGGGATGATTTAAATCGACGAATGTATGGTTGATATTTCTTAAAATAAATTAATTGAGCATCAAATAGTTGAAATGGTAGATTTTTTATTGTTTTAACATGTTTAGAGATGTTGACAATAACTCGTTAAGAGGATATTTTGTGAGGAAAAAAATGTTTTTTCAAGAAAATTGATGTGGCCATCATATATAGGTAATTGACTCTTTCCATGGCATAAACGACTCTTTAGTTAGATAAACGACTCATTTAAATGCATAATCGAGTTATCTAAATACACAGTGACTCTCTAGTTAGATAAAATTAACTCACTAGTTAGATATTGACGCACTTTTAATTGCATAATTGAATCTCCAATTAAATACAATTCACTCTCTTAAAGCTTCAAGTATTAGTTGAATTTTTATTGATATATGAAAAGAGATGTATTTGGAATATAAATGGCTAGTTCTTTTTACACAACTAATAGATGGTACCCTTGTAAGATAACTGATGGCTCTCCTAATTGCACTCTCATTGCACTCTCATTGACTCTCTAGTTAGATAATCAACTCACTAGTTAGATAAATGAGACTTTTCACTCCATAATTGATTCATCTATAAATGCACAATCGACTCTGTAGTTAGATAATCAAACTCACCAGTTAGATTTATGACAATTTTCAGTGCACAATTGACTCATCTAAATGCACAATATCGACTCTCTAGTTAGATAATCATTATAGATAATTCACTCTCTTGAATACTTCATGGAGTAGAATTTGGCCTTAGTTAAATAATTGGCTTTCCTAATTGCATAATTTACTCATCTAAATGCACAATCGACTCTCTAGTTAGATAATCAACTCACTAGTTAGATAAATGACAATTTTCAGTGCATAATTGACTCATCTAAATGCATGCACAATATCGACTCTCTAGTTAGATAATCAACTCACTAGTTAGATAATCAACTCACTAGTTAGATAAATGACAATTTTCAGTGCATAATTGACTCATCTAAATGCATGCACAATATCGACTCTCTAGTTAGATAATCATTATAGATAATTCACTCTCTTGAATACTTCATGGAGTAGAATTTGGCCTTAGTTAAATAATTGGCTTTCCTAATTGCATAATTTACTCATCTAAATGCACAATCGACTCTCTAGTTAGATAATCAACTCACTAGTTAGATAAATGACAATTTTCAGTGCATAATTGACTCATCTAAATGCATGCACAATATCGACTCTCTAGTTAGATAATCAACTCACTAGTTAGATAATCAACTCACTAGTTAGATAAATGACAATTTTCAGTGCATAATTGACTCATCTAAATGCATGCACAATATCGACTCTCTAGTTAGATAATCAACTCACTAGTTAGATAATCAACTCACTAGTTAGATAAATGACAATTTTCAGTGCATAATTGACTCATCTAAATGCACAATATCGACTCTCTAGTTAGATAATCAACTCACTAGTTAGATAAATGACACTTTTCACACTATAATTTGATCTCTAATTATAGATAATTCACTCTCTTGAATACTTCATGGAGTAGAATTTGGCCTTAGTTAAATAATTGGCTTTCCTAATTGCATAATTGACTCATCTAAATGCACAATCGATTCTCTAGTTAGATAATCAACTCACTAGTTAGATAAATGACAATTTTCAGTGCATAATTGACTCATCTAAATGCATGCACAATATCGACTCTCTAGTTAGATAATCAACTCACTAGTTAGATAAATGACACTTTTCACACTATAATTTGATCTCTAATTATAGATAATTCACTCTCTTGAATACTTCATGGAGTAGAATTTGGCCTTAGTTAAATAATTGGCTTTCCTAATTGCATAATTGACTCATCTAAATGCACAATCGATTCTCTAGTTAGATAATCAACTCACTAGTTAGATAAATGACAATTTTCAGTGCATAATTGACTCATCTAAATGCATGCACAATATCGACTCTCTAGTTAGATAATCAACTCACTAGTTAGATAAATGACACTTTTCACACTATAATTTGATCTCTAATTATAGATAATTCACTCTCTTGAATACTTCATGGAGTAGAATTTGGCCTTAGTTAAATAATTGGCTTTCCTAATTGCATAATTGACTCATCTAAATGCACAATCGATTCTCTAGTTAGATAATCAACTCACTAGTTAGATAAATGACAATTTTCAGTGCATAATTGACTCATCTAAATGCACAATATCGACTCTCTAGTTAGATAATCAACTCACTAGTTAGATAAATGACACTTTTCACACTATAATTTGATCTCTAATTATAGATAATTCACTCTCTTGAATACTTCATGGAGTAGAATTTGGCCTTAGTTAAATAATTGGCTTTCCTAATTGCATAATTGACTCATCTAAATGCACAATCGATTCTCTAGTTAGATAATCAACTCACTAGTTAGATAAATGACAATTTTCAGTGCATAATTGACTCATCTAAATGCATGCACAATATCGACTCTCTAGTTAGATAATCAACTCACTAGTTAGATAAATGACACTTTTCACACTATAATTTGATCTCTAATTATAGATAATTCACTCTCTTGAATACTTCATGGAGTAGAATTTGGCCTTAGTTAAATAATTGGCTTTCCTAATTGCATAATTGACTCATCTAAATGCACAATCGATTCTCTAGTTAGATAATCAACTCACTAGTTAGATAAATGACAATTTTCAGTGCATAATTGACTCATCTAAATGCACAATATCGACTCTCTAGTTAGATAATCAACTCACTAGTTAGATAAATGACAATTTTCAGTGCATAATTGACTCATCTAAATGCACAATATCGACTCTCTAGTTAGATAATCAACTCACTAGTTAGATAAATGACACTTTTCACACTATAATTTGATCTCTAATTATAGATAATTCACTCTCTTGAATACTTCATGGAGTAGAATTTGGCCTTAGTTAAATAATTGGCTTTCCTAATTGCATAATTGACTCATCTAAATGCACAATCGATTCTCTAGTTAGATAATCAACTCACTAGTTAGATAAATGACAATTTTCAGTGCATAATTGACTCATCTAAATGCATGCACAATATCGACTCTCTAGTTAGATAATCAACTCACTAGTTAGATAAATGACACTTTTCACACTATAATTTGATCTCTAATTATAGATAATTCACTCTCTTGAATACTTCATGGAGTAGAATTTGGCCTTAGTTAAATAATTGGCTTTCCTAATTGCATAATTGACTCATCTAAATGCACAATCGATTCTCTAGTTAGATAATCAACTCACTAGTTAGATAAATGACAATTTTCAGTGCATAATTGACTCATCTAAATGCACAATATCGACTCTCTAGTTAGATAATCAACTCACTAGTTAGATAAATGACACTTTTCACACTATAATTTGATCTCTAATTATAGATAATTCACTCTCTTGAATACTTCATGGAGTAGAATTTGGCCTTAGTTAAATAATTGGCTTTCCTAATTGCATAATTGACTCATCTAAATGCACAATCGATTCTCTAGTTAGATAATCAACTCACTAGTTAGATAAATGACAATTTTCAGTGCATAATTGACTCATCTAAATGCATGCACAATATCGACTCTCTAGTTAGATAATCAACTCACTAGTTAGATAAATGACACTTTTCACACTATAATTTGATCTCTAATTATAGATAATTCACTCTCTTGAATACTTCATGGAGTAGAATTTGGCCTTAGTTAAATAATTGGCTTTCCTAATTGCATAATTGACTCATCTAAATGCACAATCGATTCTCTAGTTAGATAATCAACTCACTAGTTAGATAAATGACAATTTTCAGTGCATAATTGACTCATCTAAATGCACAATATCGACTCTCTAGTTAGATAAACAACTCACTAGTTAGATAAATGACAATTTTCACACTATAATTTGATCTCTAATTATAGATAATTCACTCTCTTGAATACTTCATGGAGTAGAATTTGGCCTTAGTTAAATAATTGGCTTTCCTAATTGCATAATTGACTCATCTAAATGCACAATATCGACTCTTTAATTAGATAATCAACTCACTAGTTATATAAATGACACTTTTCACACCATAATTTGATCTCTAATTATAGATAATTCACTCTCTTGAATACTTCATGGAGTAGAATTTGGCCTTAGTTAAATAATTGGCTTTCCTAATTGCATAATTGACTCATCTAAATGCACAATCGATTCTCTAGTTAGATAATCAACTCACTAGTTAGATAAATGACAATTTTCAGTGCATAATTGACTCATCTAAATGCACAATATCGACCCTCTAGTTAGATAATCAACTCACTAGTTAGATAAATGACAATTTTCAGTGCATAATTGACTCATCTAAATGCACAATATCGACTCTTTAATTAGATAATCAACTCACTAGTTAGATAAATGACAATTTTCAGTGCATAATTGACTCATCTAAATGCACAATATCGACTCTTTAATTAGATAATCAACTCACTAGTTAGATAAATGACAATTTTCAGTGCATAATTGACTCATCTAAATGCATGCACAATATCGACTCTCTAGTTAGATAATCAACTCACTAGTTAGATAAATGACAATTTTCAGTGCATAATTGACTCATCTAAATGCACAATATCGACTCTCTAGTTAGATAATCAACTCACTAGTTAGATAAATGACAATTTTCAGTGCATAATTGACTCATCTAAATGCATGCACAATATCGACTCTCTAGTTAGATAATCAACTCACTAGTTAGATAATCAACTCACTAGTTAGATAATCAACTCACTAGTTAGATAAATGACAATTTTCAGTGCATAATTGACTCATCTAAATGCACAATATCGACTCTCTAGTTAGATAATCAACTCACTAGTTAGATAAATGACAATTTTCACACTATAATTTGATCTCTAATTATAGATAATTCACTCTCTTGAATACTTCATGGAGTAGAATTTGGCCTTAGTTAAATAATTGGCTTTCCTAATTGCATAATTGACTCATCTAAATGCACAATATCGACTCTTTAATTAGATAATCAACTCACTAGTTAGATAAATGACAATTTTCAGTGCATAATTGACTCATCTAAATGCACAATATCGACTCTTTAATTAGATAATCAACTCACTAGTTAGATAAATGACACTTTTCACACCATAATTTGATCTCTAATTATAGATAATTCACTCTCTTGAATACTTCATGGAGTAGAATTTGGCCTTAGTTAAATAATTGGCTTTCCTAATTGCATAATTGACTCATCTAAATGCACAATCGATTCTCTAGTTAGATAATCAACTCACTAGTTAGATAAATGACAATTTTCAGTGCATAATTGACTCATCTAAATGCACAATATCGACTCTCTAGTTAGATAATCAACTCACTAGTTAGATAAATGACAATTTTCAGTGCATAATTGACTCATCTAAATGCACAATATCGACTCTTTAATTAGATAATCAACTCACTAGTTAGATAAATGACACTTTTCACACCATAATTTGATCTCTAATTATAGATAATTCACTCTCTTGAATACTTCATGGAGTAGAATTTGGCCTTAGTTAAATAATTGGCTTTCCTAATTGCATAATTGACTCATCTAAATGCCCAATCGATTCTCTAGTTAGATAATCAACTCACTAGTTAGATAAATAACACTTTTCAGTGCATAATTTGATCTCTAATTAGATAATTCACTGTCTTGAATGCTTCATGGACAATAATTTTATCTTAGTTAAATAATTGACTTCACATAAATGCGCACAATCGACTTTGTATTAATTAGATAATCAACTCACTAGTGAGTCAATTGACACTCTCACTATTAAATGCATAATTGGATAATTCATTAATTAGGTAGGTATTTAGTGGGGAAAATTTCTCCTTTAAGCAAATAGATGGTACTTTTAGTTAGTTAATCTCGACTCTTAAATACGTAATTGACTCTATTGTTCGATAATTGGCTCTCTTAAACGCATAATTAACCCTCTAATTAAATAATTGACTCTCTTAAATGCGTCAAGCAGTAGAATTTTTATCGATATAAGATTAGATAGTCGCATTTTCTCTGTACTCCCAGGGAGTGTAAAATACTTTTCATTCGATTTACCAAAGATGGTAGGTGTATAGAAACGTCCATTATATCGAAAACAAATACCGAAGCGTGCAGTTTCTATGTAACGAAACTGGTATGTAGCAAGAAACCATTTCAAGAGTAACAATAAAATGAAGAAAAAAAAAATAACAGAAAAACGAACAGGACCGTCGATAACTAACCAATACCAGAAGCTGGCAGCGCAATATGAATTATGAAACAGGAAGAATGGTTATTGAATTTTAATAACGATCACTCCAATAAGATAATGGCCGTATAAGGTGGTGCTCGCCGAGAAAACCGCTCCGTATATTTTTTTTTACCGAGAATCGATTACAATTGATACGTGGGAAAGCTAATTCTCTACAAATTTAAAATTCTGTCCGACTCCTCGTCGACTTTTTGCCCCCGTCCCGACGGACAGTTGTCTATCATAAAACTAAGAAGTCATCTTCGCATAGCCTAGGTATTTATTGGAGTTGTACGTCTGCCATTTTGATTTCCAGCGAGCGTACATCCACTTCTTTTAAACGGCTTATCGTCCGATCGATTTATTTGATGCGAGCGTGTCTACGAGCTTTTATTGACAATTTTAATCGCGCACGTTTTCTTTTATTATTGCTCGCTCGAAACTAAACGATACTAAACCGTCGACTTATTGCCCCGAGAAAATTATTTTGCTCGATCGTTCGTTGCTTGAGAGTCGCGCAGACGACGTCTCCTGCTATTTTAATCGGTCTGTAGAATATTGCGATTTTTTGGTAGTGCACAAAAATTGCTAATTTGAAGATAAAAATGATAGTTTGATTGCGAATTCTATATAATAATAAGGTACTCTCACATAATTGAATCTATTATTAAATTGATAATTGACTCTATTGTTAGATAATTGACTCTCCCTAATGCATAATCGACTCACTTAAATGCACAATTGACTCTCTATAAAGTTAGACAATAAACTACCTAATTCGATTATTGATATATTTAAGTGATTAATTGGATCTCTAATTAGATAATTCGCTCTCTTAAAAGCTCAAATACATCAGATTTTATTCTTCCAGAAAAAACTTGCCCTTTTAAGCAGATATATGGTACTTTTAGATAGGCAATTGACTCTTTTAATTGCATAATCGACTCTATTGTTAGATAATCGACTCTTCTAAATGTATAATCGATTCACTTAAATGCACAATTCACTCTCTATATAGGTATCTATAGTTAGATAATAAACTCCCTAGTTCGATTATTGACACATTTAAGTGCATAATTAGATCTCTAATTATACATAATTCACTCTCTTAAAAAGCTTCAAGTACTAGATTTTTTATTGATGTATGATTAAAGAGATGCATTTGGAAAAAAACTTGCTCTTTTAAGCTAATATATGGTACTCTTAGTTAAATAATTGACTCTCTTAATTGCATAATCGACTCTATTGTTAGATAATCGACTCTCCTAAAATGCATAATCGATTCACTTAAATGCATAATTGACTCTCTATTTAGTTAAGTAATCTCCAGTTTGATTAATTATTGACACTTTTATGTGCATATGATTGGATCTCTAAATAGATAATACACTCTCTTAAAAGCTTCAAATACTAGATTTTTAATTGATGTATGATTAAAGAGATGTTTTTGGAAAAAACTTGCTGTTTTAAGCTAATATATGGTACTCTTAGTTAAATAATTGACTCTCTTAATTGCATAATCGACTCTATTGTTAGATAATCGACTCTCCTAAAATGCATAATCGATTCACTTAAATGCATAAATGACTCTCTATATATAGTTAAGTATATAATCTCCAGTTTCATTAATTATTGACACTTTTATGTGCATATATGATTGGATCTCTAATTAGATAATACACTCTCTTAAAAGCTTCAAATACTAGATTTTTAATTGATGTATGATTAAAGAGATATATTTGGAAGAAAACTTGCTCTTTTAAGCTAATATACCTATGGTACTCTTAAGTTAGATAATAATTGACTCTCTTAAATGCACAATTCACTCTCTATAGTTAGATAATCAACTCTAGTATAATCAATTGACACTTTTAAATTCAACAATTCTTTAAATTGTATGCAATATTGTTTTAGAGTAATTTGAAGTAAAGTTACGCTGCTTGATTGCGAAATTTACCTGAGATTGTTAGAAATTAAATTTGTACATAGGAATATTTTTTTAATTAACTCAAATGCGGTATCAACGGAGATAAGTGGAGTTAATTTTAGAGTTTCTAAATAAAGATTAAATATCAATTGTGGTATTCGAATAGAGGAACCTATAGAGCGTATTTTTTTCTTTTCATTAAACGTGGATTAGAGTCTAATCTTCTGTTTACAGCTTTCGATATACATCGAGTTCGATCTTAAAACGCCCACCAGTTCCATATCATCAGGAAGCGACATAGGTCAAATGATAAAACCAAGCATCCGTAATAAAACACGTTAGATAAAAACCGTTTCACAAGATGCAAGGAAGTTTAAATGTATTTTTTTCGGTGATTTGTGGTTCCTATAATCAATATATTATTCCTTTTTTGATTAGGTTCAACGGTCTTTCTTTATTTAATGTTTCGTTGCGATAACTGATAAGCGATTTATTGTGTTACATATTTTTCTTCTCGAAACAATCTCTGGTAGGATTTTCGAACCGATTGCCGGGTGATTAATGATTTTTCGGGGAGTACCCGAATTTCCATTCGGGTTCGGGCGTCCATTAATAACATCGAACGCAATTTGTCCGTTGAAATTTACAATTTAATTTAACGCAATAACATTTAGATAAAATTTATTCGAAAATTGTTATCGGGCGCAATTCATTACTGTTATTTATGGTTCATTGTATTGCATGTTTGTTTTAAAAAGAAGAATGGAATATACATACATGCGAGCCAGTGCATGTATAGTAATTCGAACCCGTTTGTTTTTTTTTCAAATTTCTATAGAAAATGTCCGAATTGATTTAGTTATTTGTAGGAATTAATTAATTAAATTTTGCATACTACAGTATGCATTTAGAAGTGTCAATTATCTAACTAAAAAGTTGATTATCTACTTAGATTATCAATTGTGCATTTAGATGAGTCAATTATCTTACAATAGGATCAATAATTAAGCATTAAAGAGAGTCAATTATCTAACTAGAGAGTCAATTTTCCATTCAAAAGAGTTTATTTTCCAGCTATAGAAAGTCAATTTTGCCTTTATAAAATATTCAATTATCTAATCAGAGACTCGATTTTGCTTTCAAAAGAATCTATTTTACAGCTAGAAAGTCAATTTAACAGACCTATATTGTAATAGCAGGAGACGTCGCCTGGGTGACTTTCAAACAACGAAGTTAGTCGATTTTGTGTTTAAAAGAGTTTATTATCTAATTTGAAAGTCAATTTTACATTAAAAATATAAAATTATACTACGAGCCGATTTTCTATTTAAAAGAGTCTATTATCCACAACTGAAAAGTCAATTTCGCATTTAAAATAGTCAATTATATCAAACTAATAGAGAGTCAATTTTGAATCCAAGATAGTTCATTATCTAACTTGATATACACTTTTGTTTTTAAGAGAATCAATTATCTAACTAATAGAATCATCTATATATTTGCTCAAATTAGCAACATTTTCAGTAAATACCCAATAAGTTATCTAACCGAAAATAATTTTGAACAATAATTATTCACTATTCAAAAAAATCCCCATCGTTTATTAAAATCCATATTTAAATATCGTAATGGAATAATTTATTAAAAAAAAACACACACAACCGTTCGTTCGATGTATAATATTTAAAATGTAGTTTTTACGAGCTCTCGTACTCACGATATACATTTACCCTATAAATCATGCGGAGGGCCCGGCGTATTGGTGTCAAAATTATAAGTGGCATTTGTTACAATACGAACATATGTAAGTCAGCGGGATACCCGAGAGGCCGGGTCGATATTTCTTCCCTGTGGGAACAGGTGAGCCGCCGACTATTCCGAAACATTAGGCTCGTTCGGCTTAAATAAATTTTAAACAAACACGCGGGAAGACAAATTTTATTCGGAGTTCCCGATGAATTATTATCGCTGTGTAGAAAATAATCTCTTTTATAGGTAGGTATAATTATGATTTTTATACACATTTTACTCTATACACAGGGTGTTAATGAATGCGGGTGGGTAGGTATAGTATGTGTAAAAATGATCCAAAATTTTTAATAAACATTAAGACCTAGAGCCCTTTGAAGATGGCGTCCATTGTTAGAAAATCGTCTCTCTTAAATGCAGTATCAACTCTGATGTTAGATAATCAATTCCCTAGTTATACATAATTAACTCTTTTAAATGGCTAATTGGATCTCTATTTGGATAATACACCCTCTTAAAAGCTTCAAATAGTAGAATTTTTATTGATATATAGGGTGGCCCAGAACTCGCGTCCCACCGGGAAAGGCCTTATGGAACCGACAATGGAGATTCCAAAACTGCAGCCGAAGACATGAAAAAGTTATTTCTTTGGTAAATAAAGAGGTTTAAAATCGACCAATCCCAGTAGCAGTTCACATATGCGAAAATGACGTGAATTAGCTATACACCAATTTGACATTATTGAAAGATTCTATGTCGTTTTCACATTCAAGGTTAACAGAAGCTGTCAAAATCAGCTGCGACGTTAATCAAGGATTTACTATTTAATGACGATTTAATGATTTACAATAATTTCAAATTGTTACAGCTCAATTAGCCATTGATTCAAAAGTGGTTCAAATCGAATGATCCGTTTTTTGTTCGATTTTAAAGTAAAACGTTGATTAATAGTAGCAGCTGATTTTGACAGCTTTTGTTAACCTTGAATTTGAAAAGGACATAGAATCTTTCATTAATGTCAAATTGGTGTATAGCTAATTCACGTCATTTTCGCATATGTGAAAAGCTACTGGGATTGGTCGATTTTAAACCTCTTTATTTACCAAAGAAATAACTTTTTCATGTCTTCGGCTGCAGATTTTGCATCTCCATTGTCGGTTCCATAAGGCCTTTCCCGGTGGGGCGCGAGTTCTGGGCCACCCTGTATATTTTGGCAAATATTTTGCATTTTTAAGCAAATAGTTGGTACTCTTAATTAGATAATTAATTATCTTGCGCATAATCGACTTTCTAGTTTGATATAATTGGCTATTTTAAAGGCAAAATTGACTTTATAGCTGGAAAATAGATTCTTTTGAATGCAAAATCGACTCTCAAGTTAGATATTTGAATATTTTAAATGTATAATTGAATTTCAAATTAGATAATAGACTCTTTTAGACACAAAATCGACTCTCTATTGGATATAATTGACTATTTTACAGGCAAAATTGACTTTCTAGCTGGAAAATAGATTCTTTTGAATGCAAAATCGACTCTCAAGTTAGATATTTGAATATTTTAAATGTAAAATTGAATTTCAAATTAGATAATAGACTCTTTTAGACACAAAATCGACTCTCTATTGGATATAATTGACTATTTTACAGGCAAAATTGACTTTCTAGCTGGAAAATAGGCTCTTTTGAATGCAAAATCGACTCTCAAGTTAGATATTTGAATATTTTAAATGTAAAATTGAATTTCAAATTAGATAATAGACTCTTTTAGACACAAAATCGACTCTCTATTGGATATAATTGACTATTTTACAGGCAAAATTGACTTTCTAGCTGGAAAATAGGCTCTTTCGATATGCAAAATCGATTCTCTAGTTAGATAATTGACTATTTTAAATGTAAAATTGACTTTCAAATCAGATAATAGACTCTTCTAAACACAAAATCGACTCTCTAGTATGATATATAATTGACAATTTTAAAGGCAAATTTGACTTTCTAGCTTGATAAGAGGCTCTGTCGATATGCAAAATCGATTCTCTAGTTAGATAATTGACTATTTTAAATGTAAAATTGACTTTCAAATCAGATAATAGACTCTTCTAAATACAAAATCGACTCTCTAGTATGATATATAATTGACAATTTTAAAGGCAAATTTGACTTTCTAGCTTGATAATAGAATCCTTTGAATGCAAAATCGACTTTCAAATTAGATAACTGGCTCTTTTAAATACAAAATCGACTCTCTAGTTTGGAATAATTGACAATTTTAAAGGCAAAATCGACTTTCTATCTAGATAAGAGGCTCTGTCGATATGCAAAATGGATTCTCTGGTTAGATAATTAACTATTTTAAATGTAAAATTGACTTTCAAATTAGACAACAGGCTCTATTAAATACAAAATTGACTTTCTAGCTCGATAATTGAATATTTTAAAATATTCTAGTTTGATCAGGTTCTCTTAAATGCGAATTTGAATCTCTATATTTAGATAATCGACTCTCTTAAACGCAACCTGACTCTCTAATTAGATAATTAACTCTCCTAAACGACTCTTAACCATTTTAACCTTATTGAGGACGCTTCCCTGCTGGTGAGAAGAATCGTAGAGAATCGCGGGCCGAATTAGGGCAAGTAATAAACGTTTAACGAGATTTGAACGAATTTTTTTTGTTCCCGATGTCGGCGGAATCGGCCGTAAAACCCGGCCGGGGCGCGATAAATTCCGCTCGGTTCGATCTTAATTCGATCGTCGGACGCCCGGCGACGGCCGCGGGAGATCGCCCGAACGGATACCGCATTAAGGCGATTGAGGTGATCCACTTACGCCCATAAAACCCTAAATGGCGTCCGTCTAATCGCGTACGATATACATTTTTTTTTTTCAGCTACGTGCAAAACGCCGAGAAATATTTCGTGCCGTAAAATACAACCGTAAAAAGGAACCTCCGGAGGGGCATTATAATGGAAAAAACGATGTAAATGTTTTGTAAGATAGATGTAACTCCATTTGAGATCACGTTGGAAACAACGAATCGATAGAGAGAAGGCATAAATTTCGAACGAATATGGCTACGGGTAGACTGTTATGTATTCCATTTCGATCTGAATTTTACATTTGTCCATTGCTAACGATTTTAATTTCTTATGATTCCATAACGAATCGAATGCGATCGTTTATCTTTTCTAAAGATTTTAGCATAGGTAGCTTCTCTGCCCGGCGGGTTATTGTATGTAAAACTTCCATGCCAATTTATTTTTTTGATTTCGAATAAATCTCAACGACCATAAACTATAGATATAGATAGCACAACAACACTCCATTAATTATTTTAACAAATTTCTTTGATACAACATACTAAATATTAGTTGTTGAAATAGGTATGAACCTAAATATTCGAAAACGTATACACTGTTAAAGTTTTTAGTGATGTATTATATCTAATTTATGCTTATTTTATGAAAATTACTTTTTTACCAGACGATGTTATATTTCCCAAAAAGATACATAAAAATTAATAGAATATCCGAAACGTCTTATGAATATTAATATTTTTTTACTTGAATAATGTAAGAATCATGTGAAATGTAAGAATACACATAATATAAAAAGTTTTAAATTATAGATATGATTTTAAATATTTTATTAAGTATATTATAATTTATGATAATCGCGCAAGGTTCTCAAATCCAGCAATCTCAATGCTATATTAAGCATTATTTTTGAATTATTAAATCAATATTGTCGTTATAGAAAATAAATTAGAAATTCACCTAACACACAATTCCCCAAACATAACTGACATATTCGCAGATAAACTCCGCTATCGATTCGAAATATCGCGAATTCTCGAATAATTACCGGGTTTTCAACAATAACACACATAAGTAGATACGCGATAAGGATTCCAGACCTATTAGAAATGCATTTGTACGATTCATATGCCTCCGGACCACCTACGAAACTGATCGAAGGGGAAGATAAGCTCGCACAAGATTATGACATCTGACACAATCTGAAAATCATCCGCTACCTGCATTTCAGATCGTTCTGAAAATGAAATATTCCCTTAAAACCACCCATAAGCGTGTGGACACAACAATTTGCGCATATAGTGTTCTCAAGCTAAACAAGTCGTGACGTCACGCGTTGGATTTATTTTTATCCAAACTTTTAGTCGGTGCTATATATAGCACATTACTGTTAAATATTAGTAAAATAGATTCAAATAATTAATGCGCCCACTATAAGTAGAAGATTTAAACGAAAAATTTTCCAGTTTATAAGTAATATTGGAAGTGACTATTCAACCACGTTTTCAATTAACTTTTGTATACATATCTATAGTATGTGTACTATATATCAATATTTATTATATTATTAATGATGAAAAACCTTTTACAATTTCTTCGAAATATATTTGATTTAACACTGTTCGCTATATTAATTTAAGTTTTTCTTTTAAAATTTTACAAAAAAGTTCCGGAAAATTTAATGCTGTAATTTAAATAATTTTAATAGTATAAATAATTATACATTTTTCCCTCAAATTAAAAATAAACCGTGATTAAGTTTATTTTTAACACCATTAGTTAACTTAGTCACTACCGACTTAAAATGGTGGTTGAAGACCAATATAGTAATAATTTATGCCATTATAAAGCTGTTATAAAACTTTTTTGAAATTGGCCTCTACTAGTGTGATTATTAAGTTTATGAAGGAACTCATGTTCCTTTTCAAAAATCAATAACTTATATAACACAACAAACACAACTATTGTAATAACCATATGAACACAAAAGTCAAAAATATAAGTCTTTTTCTTCTTCTTATATTCTTCTCTTTTTTGCCTTGTGTTAATAGATATATCCTTAAAGATAATTTAGTTTTAAGAATATCCTGAAAATATAAACTAATCTTAATGCAGCCACTTTTAGAGCATTTTTAGGAATACTCTTTACGAAAGTTTTAAAATCGCAAAATTAATAACTCTTTTGTCTTCAAATCAAAGTAGCACAAGATTCATAGTATATTGGTAACTATAAAACTTAATTGCATGTCAACTATAAAACTATATGCACTTTGTAGGGCTCCTTAGCCGTGTAGAACTTCATAAGTGTGACTAGCTTTATTGATGTAACAATAAAGGCTAATATTAAAACCTTAATAAATCAAAATTGGTTATAAAACATAATGTTTTTAAAAAGGGTTTTAAAGATAGCAAAAAAACCAATTTTTAAAACAAAATTGGCTATAAAACCCGTTTGAGTAAATATATGCTTTTATAAAACAAAAGCAGTAATTTTTGCTCTTATAAAGCATTAATAAAGCCTTCTGATGGCCATTTAGACTTTAAAATGTTACTTGGGTAGGTCTACTTGACTAATATTGAAGTATATAGATATTATGATATGATATAGTGTTCTCAAGCTAACCTAGTCGTGACGTAACGCGAAAATTTTTTGGCTTAAAAAATGTAGAGAAGCATTTTTTCTACACAATTTAAAATAAATAAGGTGTTCCTAACATTACATTTTTTTAGAGATAATAGGATTTTTAATTGAATGGAACAATAAGCGCTAAAATTAGTAAAAAACTCGAAATATCTGGAAAATTAAGCGATTTTCGAAAAATTTTAATCCTTTAAAATTTGCAGAGAAATATTTTTTCTACAATTTAAAATAAATAAGGTGTTCCTAACATTACATTTTTTAGAGATAATAGGAATTTTAACTGTAACGAATTGCACTAAAAATTAGTAATTTCGCGATGCAATTCCTAAAAAAACTCGAAATATCTGGAAAATTAAGCGATTTTCGAAAACTTTTGATCCTTTAAAATTTGTAGAGAAAGATTTTTTCTACAATATAAAATAAATGAGGTGTCCCTTTAACATAATATTTTTTAGAGATAATATGAATTTTAATGGTATCGAATTACACTAAAATTAGTAATTTCGCTATGCAATCCCTAAAAAAACTCGAAATATCTGGAAAATTAAGCGATTTTCGAAAATTTTTAATCCCTTAAAATTTGTAGAGAAATATTTTTTCTACAATATAAAATAAATAAGATGTCCCTAACATAACATTTTTTTAGAGATAATAGGATTTTTAATTGAATGGAACAATAAGCACTAAAATTAGTAAAAAACTCGAAATATCTGGAAAATTAAGCGATTTTCGAAAAATTTTAATCCTTTAAAATTTGCAGAGAAATATTTTTTCTACAATTTAAAATAAATAAGGTGTTCCTAACATAATAGGTTTTAGAGATAATAGGAATTTTAATTGTATCGAATTGCACTAAAATTTAGTAAATTCGTGATGCAATCCCTAAAAAAACTCGCGAAATATCTGGAAAATTAAGAGATTTTCGAAAATTTTTAATATTTTACAATTTGTAGAGAAATATGTATTTTTTCTACACTTATTTAAAATAAATAAAGTGTTCCTAACATAATATTTTTTAGAGATAATAGGAATTTTAATTGTATCGAAATTAGTATAACTTCGCGATGCAATCCCTAAAAAAATTCGAAATATCTCGAAAATTAAGGGATTCTCGAAATTCAAAATTTGTAGAGAAATATTTTTTCTACAATAAAAATAAGGAATAAACGCAGAATTAGTATCAAAAAACCGCTTTTTTTAGTATTGTTCAGATAAAAACCGAATTTTTTTCGTTCCTACCAACAGCTAGAGGACATGTTCGCTTATTGATAAACCCGTTGATCTGAGATAATAGGCGCACATGAGACGGGCGCAGGGGCTTCTCGAGGCATGAACTATTATCTCAGGCGGCTCTCAATGTGACTCTTGACCGATCGCACAAACAACTCGGCCCGTTCCTTCGCCTCGCCGTCAAAATAACCCACCATATAAAATATAAATAGTTCCGCAAAAGCGGCGTTCATTTTCCAAAAATAAATTAATCGCCCGTTACGACGTGCGCTAATTAGTCGCCTCTTAAACGCGATGCTTCGAACAATATCCTGTCGAACTGGATTTTGAGGAAATTCGTAACAAGAACGAAAAACTACATAACTTGTTTCAGACTGCGATATCCGGTCCCAATTAATATATGTTTCGGAGGAGCCGAGATAAGGCCGAGTCGAAGACCCGAAGCTCCTTATTCACATCATAATATCTGTCACTGACCTCTTTTACTTCGATACTAAGCCAACTAGACCTAGTTTCATAAAAGTATGGATGAAAGGAAAAACATTGAAACGCATGACGTCACGACTAAGTTAGCTTTGAGAACACTATATGCACAAATTGGTGTGTGTTCACTTATGGGCGGAAAGAAATATTTCAAAGCTTGGCGTCACAAAAAAATACTTCTCTACACGAAAATCGCTTAATTTTCGAAATATTTCGAGTTTTTTGGAGATATTGCATCGAAATTACGAATTTTAGTGCAATTCGATACAAAATCACTATTATCCCGAAAATTTATTAAGTTAGGAACACCATTTTGATATTATATTATGGAAAAAATAATTCCCTACATTTTTTAAAGAATCAAAAATTTTCGAAAATCGCTTAATTTTCGAGATATTTTGTGTTTTTTAGAGATATTGCATCGAAATTACGAATTTTAGTGCAATTCGATGCAAAATCACTATTATCTTGAAAATTTATTAAGTTAGGAACACCGTATTTATATTGTATTATGGAAAAAATACTTTCCTACATTTTTTAAAGAATTGAAAATGTTCGAAAATCGCTTAATTTTCGAGATATTTCAATTTTTATAGTTTCCAAATTATCTCGAAAAACTGTGCGTGTGTGTATTATTTTGTTGATGCGCCTCGTTAGTAGTGCAAAGCATTTTTAACCTAACCCAATTATAATACTTACATTTAAAGAAACCTTAATGACTAATATATTAAACGAAACAAGTGTAATTATATGCTTTTTTTGTTATACCAACATTGCACTTATTTGGTAATTACCGACAATTTGGGGAATGTTATTAACTCTGAAAAAAATGGCGATATAATTATACCTCCATAACGTAATGAGGTATACAATTTCAGTTGAAACTACGGGGTATATATAGATCGAATTAAAAAAAGTCACGATTTAAGAAGATTGTATGCTGTTGACCCCGCAGATTAACAGGTAAACCGATTAAAATCGCCGCACTCTCTTCGCCTCCTCATTCATTTTTTCGAGAAAATACATTCCACTTTAATGCATACATTCGAAAACCCTACAGAATAATTTATATAATAATAATCAATCAATCAGTCAATAACACGTCCCTTGCTGATTTATTATACACTGACAAAAAATTAATTATGCGCTGGCTAGAATTACAATTAGACTGACTAATAAAGAAATTAGTCTATAATTTAGAAATTGAAGCTAGGCCGGTAATAAATGCGATATCTTATCTGCGATGATTATCTGACGATGATCGGCCTACGGTAGTACTCGAAGCGTAACTTTTAATTCACCTGATCCTAGCCGTGTTAATAAAATACCGGCTGGAAGTGTGTAAATCCGTGAAACGACTCGCTTATTTTGAATATGCACCGGTAACTGAAGCTCGTATACGAGGGTAACGCGAAATATTGAGAGAATAAACATTGGAGAATTTTAGTGCGATTCGGAGCAAATCACCTGTGTTATAGTCCGTTCGTTGGACTCGTGCCGGTTTCGGATTAAGCGTTCAATGTTTACAGTCCCCAAAAAATACCTGTTTTCGGGGAAAACAATATTGTTCACAGTGTTTTACTGCAGATTAATTTTGATAAAATAAAATAATTTTGAGCAATTGGCGTTTTCCCCGAAAACAGGTATTTTTTGGGGACTGTAAACATTGAACGCTTAATCCGAAACCGACACGATTTCAACGAACGGACTATTTTTATTTAAAACGAAAGAATTGTATCGAAAATGTATGATTCACGGAGGGACTAGTTTTTAGGTCTATGAGGTGGAATCGGATGATTTATTACTTTACTTTGTTATTTTGTTCTTGGGTGTTAATAAAGAAAGACTTACAATTATTTATTTTTCGGGGTGCGTTTATAAACCTTATTTGATTTGAAGCGAACAAATTTTTGGATTTGGACGCTATTATCAAAGTTCTATTAACAATTACGGGTAATAAACTTTTGAGCTTACAATTAGTGATTTGTGATAGTGAAGTAAGTGAAGCAGTAGTGTATGGTTGTATATGTATTGTTGTTATATCTCGAGAAATGATTGTGTTAGGGACGCATTAATTGTTTTATATTGTGGAAAAAGTATTTTTCAGTAATTTTTGAAGAATCAAAAATTTTCGAAAATTGCTTAATTTTCGAGGTATTTTGAGTTTTTGAAGGGATTGCATCTAAATTGCGAATTTTAGTTCAATTTGATGCAAAATCACTACTATCTCGAAAAATTAGTGCTAATAAGGAACACCTTATTTAATTCATATGATAGGGAAAATCCTCCTCTACAATTTTTCAAGAACCAAAATTTTTCGAAAATCGCTTAATTTTCGAGATATTTCTATTTTTTGCTGCGAACTTGCGAATTTTAGTGCAATTCGATGAAAAATCCGAAAAACTGAAAATATCTCGAATATTAAGCGATTTTAGAAAATTTTTGGTTCTTGAAAAATTGCAGAGGAGGATTTTCTCTATAATATGAAATAAATAAAGTGTTCCTAAAACTATAATTTTTCGAGATAATAGCGATTCGAATTGTACTGAAATTCGCAATTTCGATGCAATCCTTTCAAAAACTCGAAATATCTCAAAATTAAAGCGATTTTCCAAAATTTTTGATTCTTCAAAAATTATAGAGAAGCGTTTTTTCTACTAATAGGGGTTCTTAAACAAATTGCACAACCCATAAATATCTCATAAATTAAATGATTATAACTCTCTCCAACTGTTGATGTTAAAACCCCTCGCAGATAAAAACGCGCAATACCAGCTAAAATAAACAAGATACCGACGTGTACTTAGCGAATTTTTACGTCTTGTCCCAGCACGGCAATAAATAAACCAAAGGTTTTTCCTTTCCGCGGAGTGGCTAAGTATATAAATTCCCCGGACCTATTACCACCGGTTGATTTACGGCCGAGGGACGCGATGATTTACATTTTCTAATCTCAGGAAAGTGAGTTGCGGGTACATAATTCATTGAACGGCCATCCGGTAGCCGCCGCGAACGCATTCGGTCTCGGGATTCTTGCGTGCGAACAACCGGAGCACACCGACGGCGTCAAACGGGTTCCGAGGAAGGAATATCTCAACTCCGGGGGTTGCTTCCTTTCCTCTTTTCGCGCTGCTGGCTTGTCCTTTAGAGCCGCGACACGCTTTCAATTAGAATTTGAGCCGCGGCAGCCTTGGCGCGGATGCCTATTTTAGTTGTGATAACCTTGGAAGGTCGCCCGAACTAGTCTTGAGAAATGCTTATGTAAATGAAGGAGCGAACGCGCCTCTCTCCGGTGCTTTGTGTATGTGAAATTACCACCTACATTTTTGTTATTATCTCTAGATAACTCGGTATATTCGATTGAAGTATATTTTTTTCAAAAGACATGCTATATTTTGTATTACCCCCGTATATAAGCTTTAATAATTACATCTACATTTTGTTATTACAACTAATTACCCGCCGTCTTGATTGATTCATTTTTTTCATATTTAGGGATTTTTCATCAAATTGGATTAAAATTCGCAATTTCGATGCCATATCCCTTCAAAAACTCACAATATTTCGAAAATTAAGCGATTTTCTTAGCGATTAAGCGAAAATCCTCCTCTACAATTTTTCAAGAACCAAAAATTTTCGAAAATCGCATAATTTTCGAGATATTTCCATTTTTTATGGATGTTGCAACGAAATTGCAAATTTTTGTGCAATTCCATGCAAAAACGCTATTACCTCGAAAAATTGTAGTGTTGGTATAACACTTTATTAATTTCATATTGTAGAGAAAATCCTCCTCTACAATTTTTCAAGAACCAAAAATTTTCGAAAATCGCATAATTTTCGAGATATTTCCATTTTTTATGGATGTTGCAACGAAATTGCAAATTTTTGTAAAATTCCATGCTAAAACGCTATTATCTCGAAAAATTGTAGTGTTGGTATAACACTTTATTTATTTCATATTGTAGAGAAAATCCTCCTCTACAATTTTTCAAGAACCAAAAATTTTCGAAAATCGCATAATTTTCGAGATATTTCCATTTTTTATGGATGTTGCAACGAAATTGCAAATTTTTGTGCAATTCCATGCAAAAGCGCTATTATCTCGAAAAATTGTAGTGTTGGTATAACACTTTATTTATTTCATATTGTAGAGAAAATCCTCCTCTACAATTTTTCAAGAACCAAAAATTTTCGAAAATCGCATAATTTTCGAGATATTTCCATTTTTTATGGATGTTGCAACGAAATTGCAAATTTTTGTGCAATTCCATGCAAAAGCGCTATTATCTCGAAAAATTGTAGTGTTGGTATAACACTTTATTTATTTCATATTGTAGAGAAAATCCTCCTCTACAATTTTTCAAGAACCAAAAATTTTCGAAAATTGCATAATTTTCGAGATATTTCCATTTTTTATGGATGTTGCAACGAAATTGCAAATTTTTGTAAAATTCCATGCTAAAACGCTATTATCTCGAAAAATTGTAGTGTTGGTATAACACTTTATTTATTTCATATTGTAGAGAAAATCCTCCTCTACAATTTTTCAAGAACCAAAAATTTTCGAAAATCGCATAATTTTCGAGATATTTCCATTTTTTATGGATGTTGCAACGAAATTGCAAATTTTTGTAAAATTCCATGCTAAAACGCTATTATCTCGAAAAATTGTAGTGTTGGTATAACACTTTATTTATTTCATATTGTAGAGAAAATCCTCCTCTACAATTTTTCAAGAACCAAAAATTTTCGAAAATCGCATAATTTTCGAGATATTTCCATTTTTTATGGATGTTGCAACGAAATTGCAAATTTTTGTGCAATTCCATGCTAAAACGCCATTATCTCGAAAAATTGTAGTGTTGGTATAACAGTTTATTTATTTCATGTTGTAGAGAAAATCCTCCTCTACAATTTTTCAAGAACCAAAAATTTTCGAAAATCGCTTAATTTTCGAGATATTTTTAGTTTTTTCGGGGCAGCTACGTAATTGCGAATTTTTGTGCAATTCCATGCAAGAACGTTATTATCTCGAAAAATTGTAGTGTTGGGAACACCTTATTTATTTCATATTGTAGAGAAAATCTTCTTCTACAATTTATCAAGAACCAAAATTTTTAGACAATCGCTTTATTTTTTGAGATATTTCCATTTTTTGGATGTTGCAACGAAATTGCGAGTTTTAGTGCAATCCGATGCAAAATTCCCATTATCTCGAAAAATTATAATGTTATCAACACCTTGTTTATTTCATAATATAGAAAAAATTCTCCTCTACAATTGTTAAAGAACAAAAAATTTTAGAAAATCGCTTAATTTTTGAAATATTTCGATTTTTACGCATTATCACCGGATAAAATTTAATTACATCTATGAGATGATAAATGTATCATTATCATCTTCGCAATTGATTCATTTTCCTGAATTTATGTTACCAGTAATATATCACGTGTTTAATCGAGATTAACACGGTAAATACACATTACACACAAATTAATACTTGTCAGGTAGAACGTTTTCTTACTAACCGAACTACGTAGGCCGTTTAAAAACCCGCATTCTTACACCTGCTGCACCGTGATTTATTTCATAATTAATAATTGTGATTACGTACATTTAGATACCTGTGTATATGTTAAATAAAATGGTACTCGATATTTAACGGTTCGGTTTCTATTAATAACAATTTGATATATTTGCTCGCATGGAGACTTAAGATCGTAATCGAAAAACTAGTGTACACATGTAGAGTGTTTCCAATCTAAAATTTACATTTTAAATATGTAGATCCATAACATCAAACACGCTGCATACATTAGTTGTCTAGATAAGGCAGGGATTATAGAATAGATTAGTTTCTACTTTCACTTAGATTAATATTTTACATTTTTTAACGTACCTATAGTTTGTGCAAAATAGAGTTAGACGCACGTCACTTATGTCGTCATATGTGACAAGCAATTTGGCTAACTTTTAAATATAAATACATAAAACAGATTAAGTTTAATACATGCAGAGCAGAGTTTACCTGCAGAATTTATTTCTATTTCTTAAAAAATTGATTAATTCAATAAAATATTGGATAAAAAACATTTTTGAACTAGGACCATTTGAAGCAGTTCAGAACGATCTTAGAACGATTTGGAACTATCCAGAGTCATTTAGAACCATTTAAGAACCGACTTGAGAACCGTTTGAAACAGTTCAGAACGATCTTAAAACTATTTAGAACTTCCTTAGAACATTCAGAAACTATTCAGTACTATTTATAATAGTTCAGGATAAACTAGAACAGTCCAGATACATTTAGAGAGATTTTATACAACTTTTATATGGCTATTTCAAACTATTCAACTGAAAAATCTACTAATTAGTAGACAGTTTTAGAATCATAGTAGAAATAAATAGGACCATTTGTAACAGGTCAAAACGATCTTAGAACCATTTAAAATAATCCAGAATCATTTAGAACCATTATGGAACCGACTAGAACCATTTGAAGCAGTTCCGTACAATTACAGAACCATTTAGAACTGTCCAGGATCATTTTGAACCCATTTAGGGCTGTTTGGAACGGTCCAGGATCAAGGAAAAAAGCACAGAACCATTTAGAACGCTTTCAGGATTGATTAGAACTTTCTTTTCGAACTTTCAGAAGAATATTCAGAATTTTTTTAAATGAAAAATTGTTCAATGTTGTGAAATATTCGAGTAAAATCGTCAAAGTTACTTCAAAAATCATCTGAGAAATGGTTAATTCAGTAAAATATTTCAAAAAAATAAAAACACTGCTCCGAATGTCCTAGCTCTGTTTCTGATGAAAAATTGTTTTAGAAGTGACTAGAATTGTTTGAAACAGTCCTGGACAATCTTGGAAACATTTAGAACTGCCCAAATCATTTAGAACCGATACAGAACTAATTGGAACCGTTCAGGATAAACTGAAACAGTCTAGCTAGATCCATTTAGAACACTTTCAGCACTGTTTAGAACTTATTTATAGAACTTTTAGAAGACTATTTAAAACTATTCAACTAAAAAATCGACTAATTCAGTTAAATATTCAAAAAATAAATCATAAACACAGCTCCTCTGTTTTTGATGAAAAAAGGGTTTTTGATTAATTGCCTGGATCACTTTTAGAACCATTTCAGAACTCACCAGGGCCATTAGAAACAGTTCAAAATTATCTTAGAACCGTTTAGAACTATTCAGAATCTTTGATTGAGAGTTGTTTTTGTCATTTTCTCTTGTGGTTGTTGATTTTTTCATTCTTTCTTGCTAATATTTCGAGTTATTAAACAAAATTGTTATATATGTATAAGCAATTTTCAATGAAGGTTTACAAGAATTATCATTTTTATCTCTAGAAATCTTTCTTGACAATTTTAGAAAATTCTTAGATTTTGTAAACCTTATAAAAATCCGGCAACACTGTCTGTTTGTGACGTACATGTAACGCTGTTTTGCTTACACTATAGGTAATTATTTTTCGCGCAATATTAACTTAAAATTTCGAATATTTAAGATGTAAAAGACAAGATAAAAGCACTAACCAGTTCTGTTGTAGGTATTATACCAATATAGTTGGGCATCAGTAGTGGCATCTCGGTTAGCTCGAAGCTTCCTGTTCGTAACGAACTTTCCTCACCTGCAGTCGAATCCCCTCTAATCTCTCGCCGATTTTTCTCGAAAATAATTAACGTTCGAAAATTATTACCGCTCGAAACTTTCGAAATAATCTTTATTTGCACAATTTTCGATCGGCCATTTCGATCTATTGGCTCTTCTTCTTCCACGAGGCGATGGCGAGTTTATTGGCGGTGCTTAATGTGCATTCCGCGAACGCTTAAAAGTCCGTAAACGGTGAACCCGATACTGATACTGTCAATAATTATAGACGAAAAGAATCAATAAACTGCAAAATATTAAATTACACGGCGAACACTGGCAGAGTCGTAGTAAAAAAACTTGATAAAAAACTAACTCGTGCTACAATATACCCATATACAATTTGAAAAAATTTATATAGATTGTGAGCTCGTGTATTATACAGGGTGGGTACAATTACAAAAAAAGATGGTTTTATAATAGATAGTGCACAATATCAAATTGATCAGGATATACTTTTTGAATCATTTAGAACAGTTCAAAACCATTTAGAATTATCCAGAATCATTTAGAACCATTTCAGAACCGACTAGAACCATTTGAAGCAGTTCAGTATGAGCGTAGAATCGTTTAGAACTGTTCAAATCATTTAAAATTGTCCAAAATCATTTAGAACCATTTTGGACTCGATTTGAACCGCATTTGAAGCAGTTCTGTACAATCTTAGAACTATTTAGAACTGTCCAAAATCATTTACAGCAGATTCATGACTATTTGGAGCAGTTCAGGAAGAACTATAAAAGAAAATTCAGAATTTTGTTGAATGAAAAATTGATTAATATTGTAAAATATTCTGGTAAATTCATCAAATTTACTTCAAAAATCATCTGAAAAACTGTATCATTCAATAAAATATTCTAAAAAATAAAAAACAGAGCCGAGTGTTTTTGATAAAAATATACATTTTAGTTATACGGACTTAGGAGCATTTGAAACAGTTCGGGACGATCTCAGAACTTTTTAGAACTGTCCAAAATCACTAAGAACGGATTCAGGACTAATTATTGGAACCCTTCAAGATAAACTAGGAGTGTCCAGAACCATCATTTAGAACGCTTTCATGACTAATTAGAACTTTTTAGATGAATATTTAGAATTTTTTTAATGAAAAATTTATTAATATAGTAAAATAATCTAATCGAATCGTCGAATTTTCTTCAAAAATCATCTGAAAAATTGATTAATTCAATAAAATATTCTGATTTTGATAAGTTCTTCGGGGCAGTTTTTAGAACCATTTTAGAACTGACCAGGACCATTTGAAACAGTTCAGGGCGATTTCAGAACCATTTAGAACTGTCTAGGATCATTTAGAACCATTTTAGAACTGACTATGATCATTTGAAACAGTTCAGGGCGATTTTAGAACTATTAAAACTATCCAAAGTCATTTAGAGCCGCCGTTTAGATTTGATTAGAACCATTTGAAACAGTTTTCAGGACGATTGTCTAGAATAGATTTGGACTATTTGGAACGGTTCAGAATAACTAATAAAAGTCCAGTATCATTTAGAAACCTTTCAGGACCTATTTGGAACTTTTTATCAGAGGTTTTAGAAGAATTTTTCATCTAAAGAATGACTTTAAAATATTCCCAAAAATCATCATATTTACATGTAAAATAATCTGAAAAATGTTAAATTTTTAAAAATATTCATCAAATAGTTCGTGTGTCTTCAAATTGTTCAGTACAGTATTAGAATCATATGAATAAAATCTTTTTGAACCATTTTAGATCTGATCAGAACCATTTGAAACAGTTCAGAATGATCTTAGAACCATTTAGAACTATCCAGTCATTTAGAACCATTAACCGACTAGAGAACCGTTTGAAACAGTTCTGGACGGTTATAGAATCATTTTATAGAACCCACAAATTCTCCAAAAACAACATTTCTTGTTAATATTCTTTATAATGCGACAAATTTATTGGACAATAAAACTGTAACCGTTGCGAAAATCGTTATTTATATTGAGAAAATTTCCGTCGTGCCCACGGACTAAAAACCCATCGGATGGTTCGATAGCGAACCGGTAATTATTGCTTTAGCCTTAAACAAACACGAACGCCGGTAACACGCCGCTTTCATAACATAATGAGAGCTGTGTGATGGGCCAACGGGCCAAGTCGTGCAGTCTGGCCGGGTCGTGAGAGTGATAGCTGTCAGAGAGAGCATCTTCGGCTGGTCACCGGAGGCCATCCGCGTCGCCCGACGAGCGAGAAGAAAAGGACGCGGAGGGATGCGCAAAAAGGGGTCGTGACCTGCCCATTTTACTATATAGTATACTATACAAACAAAAATATATTCTTACATAAGCTCGCGCGGCGAGCGAGACGCTTCGAGAGGGGTCGGAGACCCCTTTCCAACCTTTCCGCGAGTCCTTCCATACGCTTCTTGTGTTATATAGATTTAGTGTGCGGTTTCTAGGTGGACACCATTATATCTGCTAATCTATACAGGGTGTTCGAAAAATAGAAAAAAAAAAAAGTTTCTGTAAATAGGGATCCGGAAATGCAGGGTTTTTAAGATAAAGGGTGTTACATTAAAAAAAAATTGTCCATACAGTGTGTCCCAAAAAGTTGTATATAAATGGGGAAAAGTTTATCTTACATATTACAAAAAAATTATTCTTGATAAAATTGTCCGCATGACTTGTAAATCCATAATCAGGTACAAAATTTTTAAAAAATTGCCTGGAATTTGCCTGGAATACAAAAAATAATGATTTGGACCAAGCGAAAAATACGCACAAATTGCAATGGAGAGCAACATTTTCACTGAAATTGTGATTAAGTAGCAAAAAATTATGCACAATTGTTGATTATTGATATACCTGGATGAAAGTTAAAAGATATTTCAATAAACAAGTCAAAAATTGCGAGATTAATACGAAACCCGTTCCATAAGTGCATTATTTTCTGTTACCGATAGAGTGCTTTGGAATATCTAGGAATATCCGTAATCAACAATTGTGCATAATTTTTTGATACTTAATCACAATATCAGTGAAAATGTTGCTCTCCTCTACAATTTGTGCATATTTTTCGCTTGGTCCAAATAATTATTCTTGGTTTCCAGGCAAATTCCAGGCAATTTTTTAAAATTTTTGTATCTTATTTTGGATTTACAAGTCGTGCATAGAATTTGATCAAGAATAATATTTTTGTGAAATACTTATAAGATAAACTTTTTCCCTATTTGTATACAACTTTTTGGGACACACTGTGTATTAAAAAATATTTACTTGATTTTGATGAAATTTGGTATCAGAAAAGTTTCAATAACACTCTTTTCTTGAATTTTTTTGATTATTTGTTATTCAAGGGACTTATGATTTTTTTTAGCAAAAATTTGATAGGTAAACCAATTTTGTCCAATCATCACATATGCAATGAAGACGGTTTTTATTTTTTTCTCCAAAATCAAAGTGATGTACGAAAAAATACAAGAGGTAAAGAAGTTCTATTTTTAGATGCTAAATAAAACAAGAAATATTAAAGTTACAAAAAAGAAAGTGGCGTACATTTTTTTCCAATAATATTCGCTAAGGTGGCTCCTAGGACGCCACTGGACTTAATAATTTTAATCTATTTAGGGCTAAATTAGCCTCTTAATACAACAAGCAACATTGCCAAATTTCAACAGAGTCATCAAGTAAACATTTTTTAATATATTAATATTTTTCTTTTTTAATTGAACATCCTGTACTTATCTTGAAAACTCTGCATTTCCATGAACTTTTTTCATATTTTTGAATAAGAAATCACCATCTAAAATATCTCCTTTCTATTTTTCGAACACGCTGTATATACAAACAAAAATGTATCCTTCCACACACTTCTGGTATTATAGAGTGTGTGGTATCTAGGTGGACACCATTGTACCTACTAATCTATATACAAGTTTTTCCTGATATTGTCGATTAATTAAAACGCCGTTATAAACAATTTTTTAGTGAATTCATAAGGCGTAATTTATGCATGTAGATCGAACACAGCTTCTCTGCCCACTTACGCATACGAAGAAGATTTAGTATAGTATAGTATAGAAGAAAAAAAAAGCAAACAAATAAAATCCGAAAGAGTATAATACGAACGGTCGAGAAATTCTGGCGGTGACCATATTCGAATGAAAGGCGAGACCCGGAGAGAGATCGAACGGTTTTTCGAATCGTCCTCTTTTCGTATCGACGAAAGAGGACACTTGACCGGTTCGAAGGCCCACAGGTTTGGTCGGTTTTTCTTCGCTGATGCTGCTTCATCGAACGAGTAGATCTTTTTTTGGGCGATGAGCTCTGCGACCGGCTCCTCATCCGAGCTTAATTTGTCAACCGAGATATTGTTTAATTTTATCACTAGGTACACAAAAGGGTTGTATATACAGGGTGTCGCAAAAAGGTTGGGACGTGGCTTAACTGCAGGGTTCTGAGATGGAAATAAGATGATTTAACCAAATTTGCCTATATCCAAAAGTGTTTAATAAAGGATTTACGGGATGTAAAAGTTGGGAATGAAAAAGAGATTTTTTGATATTGGGTCGGAGTTGCTGAAAATGTGGATTTCAAAAATCGTATGAATGCCAAAAAAAGCGACCTAAATATCTCCAAAAATATGGATTTTAAAGAAAATTACAGAGTAAAAAATCAATACAAATTTTAGAACTGACCGGACCATTTGAAACAGTTCAGAACGATGTTATAGAACCCCAGAATCATTTAGAACAGATTCAGGACTAATTGGAACAATTCAGGATTAACTAGAAAAGTCCAGATTTTTTTTCTAGAATTTTTAGTTGACTATTTTAAATTATTCAACTGAAAAACCGACGAATTCAGTTAAATATTCCAAAAAAATCAAAAACAGTCGAGTGTCCTCTTTTTTTATGAAAAATGGTTTATGATGATAAATTGTTTCGGACAGTTTTAGAACCATCTTAGGACTGACAGGGCCACTTCAAACCGTTCAGAACGATCTTAGAATCAATTATGTCTATCTAGAGTATTTTGAATCAATTTTAGAACCGATTAGAACCATTTGAAGCATCAGCTTAGAACTATCTTAGAACCGATTCAGGTCTCTTTCGAACCCTTCCAGGAAAAACTAGAAAAGTCCAGAACAATTTAAAAAGCTTTCACTACTGTTTTGACATTTTTTATAGACTTTTAGAAGACTAATTTAAACCATTCAACTGAAAAATAGACTAATTCAGTTAAATATTTCAAAAAATCTAAAACACAGCCGATGTGTCCTCTTTTTTTTTGATGAAAGATGGTTTTTGATAAATTGTTTCGGACTGTTTTAGAACCATCTTAAAACTGACCAGGACCACTTCAAACAGTTCAGAACGATCTTAGAACTATTTAGGTCTATCTAGTCATTTAGAATCAATTTTAGAACCGATTAGAACCATTTGAAGCATCAGTTTAGAACTCTTAGGAACATTCAGAATCGATTGAGAGGTCTATTTCGAACCCTTCAGGAATAACTAGGAAAGTCCAGAACAATTTCGAAAACTTTCACGACTGTTCAGAAATTTTTTTATAGAACTTGTAACAGACTAATTCAAATTATTCCACTGAAAAAATAACGAATTTAGTTAAACATTCCAAAAAAATCAAAAACAGCCGAGTGTTCTCTTTTTTTTGATGAAAAATAGTTTTTGATAAATTGTTTCGGGCAGTTTTAGAACCATCTAGGAACTGACTAGGACCACTTCAAACAGTTCAGAAATATCTTAGAACCATTTAGGTCTATCTAGAGTCATTTAGATCAATTTTAGAACCGATTAGAACCATTTGAAGCATCAGTTTAGAACTCTTAGAACATTCAGAACCGATTCAGAACCGATTCAGAGGTCTATTTCGAACCCTTCAGGAAAGTCTAGAACAATCTAGAAAACTTTCAGGACTGTTTAGGCATGTTTATAGAACTTTTAGAAGACTAATTCAACTGAGAAATCGATTAATTCAGTTAAATATTACAAAAAAATCAAAAACACAGCCGAGTGTTCTGTTATTCTTCTCCTTTTATTCTTAACTTTAACATCCAATAACTTCTGTATTAAACACTTTTGGATGTAGGTAAGTTAGGTTAAATCATCTTATTTTCATCTCAGAAGCCCGCGACACCTTTTTGCAACACCCTGTATAAATCTCGTATTTTTCGTAGGTACAGTAAACGCGCTGATCTGCGTGTTAAAGCAGATAATCAATTTATTATTCAAGCGCAAATAATTCTAATTACGAGTCATGTGAGAGTAGTGTAGGTCTATGAATATGCAATGAAACCAGAATCTATTGCAATGGTGAAGCCATTACTATTAGGCGTACACATGCACAACTGCCTGAAACGTTGTTGAATTTTCGCTTTTCTACAGCTTTATTACATGCGAAGCCTCTTTCGAACGAGTCGTTATATTTTTTCCGTTTTGTACTGGTTTATTTCTTTATTTGCGTTTATATTCATCCCGTTTTAAGCGGATCGTGAAATTTATTTGAACGGTAGTTAAGAATAATTCTCGGACTTTGGCGTGCCGTGCCGTGTGTTTTTTCCCTTTTTCTATATCAAGTGGTTCGGTATAAAATCGATTAAAAGTCCGTTTACGAGCCTCGCGTAATTAAAGGAGACTCAGCTCAAAAGGAGTAGTTTCACTCGCAACAGGCCGTCGAATAAATACGTTTTGCTGTCTTATTATATAAAAAGGAAAATTGCACGCTACAATTATAGACTAGCATTCCGTTTCGGAGTTATTTTAGCGCAATTACCTATTTCAATTTACCCCAATTAAGCTTCTCTACAACAACCATAATCATACACCAGGTGCCTTATTAATTTACCTATGTGAACTTAGCACCCACACAATCAAAAAAATTAAAAATTCGTACATTATAATTATATTTAGTGCTAATTTAGTGACCAATGGAAGACCAGGATGTGAGATACGCGGATTTCGGCAAAAGATACGATTAGAAATGATTTATTAGAGCTCAAAACTGTTTTCAGTTGCTCAAAATGTGTTATAATTAAAAAGATATAGCCCTTTGAAATTTAAAAATTTCGGGTTTTGACTCATACCTTATCAACCAATCATAAACCACTCACGTCTTTTTGTATCGTAAATAGTATGAATTTTCGAACGCAGTAACAAAGAATACACAAACGAACAAAAATCAAACTGTCATTTGTCAGATTTTTCTGAAAAATACACAAAACAAATTACACGAATTGCAGTTCGGCACAAAACACTTTACTGATAATATTGAAGTTGACAAGAATGTTGCCAAATAAATTTTTCAGGACCACTATTTGTGTTTTTAACACGAAAATCGGTTACAATTTATACAGATGAAGATGTTATTTCTATATTAATATATCGAATTATCCATTAGGTAATGGAAGAAATGGATAAATCAGAAAATGTTTATTGCAATAAATATACAAAAAAACGCACATTTTGCGGACTAAAGAAGAGTAATAGGAAACGTGGCAAACTTGCTAAATGTGACTTCTCTTTGCAACTCTCGCTTTGATTGGAGCAGAGTGTATGACGATTGTGTGACGTTTTTCAAACTTTAAAAATTAATTGCGGCCTTATTTGGCCACAGAAAAAAATAAAAATTTTATTACGCGCCTTCCTAGAACACGCACAGTTTTGAAAAAAAAAATTAAAAAAAAGTCGTGGTCTTCTCCATTCCTAATTTTAGTGCTCAACAAGTTGAGCAAAGTTACTTTGTTCACATCACTGCAAAGTTCACGCAGGTTTCAATTTACGTACCCCAATTAAGCTTCTCTACAACATTCTTGATCATGCACCAGGTGCTTTATTGATTGGTAAATATTAAATAATCCATTTTCCAGCAGCAGCACGAACAGTACATTGGCCCGGCGTACGACCCGTCCCGCGATCTCTCGCCCAACCTCCCGTCGTGCGACTCGTCCATGGGCGACCCCGACCACAGCGTCTCCAGCGGCAGCTCCTGCAGCACACCGTCCAACAACAACCACCAGTCCTGCGGCTCCGAGGTCTGCCGGCCGCCCCACGTCACGCTGGCCCACCAGCCGCCGCAGCGCTCCATCACGCCGCCCGACATCTGCCGCCCGCACTCCTCCTTCGAGCAGCACATACCAAAGATCGAACCCCTGCAGTCCTCCACGCCGCCCTCGTCGCCCGCCGCCAGCTGCTCCGAGGAAAACGGTAGGTCTATATCTCGTCACCACTTTCCCCCAAACACCAGTCCATTAAACCATCCTTTTATCAGCGTTCCGCGAGCCTTTCACCAACCTTTTACCAGTATTTTATCAGCTTTCTAAGAACCTTTTACCAGCCTCTTACGATCCTTTTACTAGTCTTCTAAGAGACTCTTTCACCAACCTTTTACCAGTCTTTTATCAGCCTTCTACGAGCCTTTTACCTACCTTTTAATGGCTTCTTATAGAAACCTTCAACCAGCCTCTTACGAACCATTTACTATTCTTTTATCAACCTTTCACTAATACTTTACCAATCTTTTACTAACCTTCGATCTTAATTAGTTTTCGAGATAATCCAGGTTTTTCAAAGAATAGCATTAGAAACTTGTTTTTTTTTTGTATGTACATGATGACAAAAAAGTCAAAATATCTCGGAATTTTGGGTTTTTTTCTAAATTTTTTATTCTTCAAAACTCGTAGACAGTTGTTTTTTTAACAAAATGGTGAAAAATTCATTATTTTATTTCAATTAGTTTTCGAGATAATTTAGGTTTTTCAAAGAATAGCACTAGAAATTTGTTTTTTTTTTAATGTACATTGTGACAAAAAAGTCAAAATATCTCGGAATTTTGGGTTTTTTTCTAAATTTTTTATTCATCAAAACTCGTAGACAGTTGTTTTTTTAACAAAATGGTGAAAAATTCATTATTTTATTTCAATTAGTTTTCGAGATAATTTAGGTTTTTCAAAGAATAGCACTAGAAATTTGTTTTTTTTTTAATGTACATTGTAACAAAAAAGTCAAAATATCTCGGAATTTTGGGTTTTTTTCTAAATTTTTTATTCTTCAAAACTCGTAGACAGTTGTTTTTTTAACAAAATGGTGAAAAATTCATTATTTTATTTCAATTAGTTTTCGAGATAATTTAGGTTTTTCAAAGAATAGCACTAGAAATTTGTTTTTTTTTTAATGTACATTGTGACAAAAAAGTCAAAATATCTCGGAATTTTGGGTTTTTTTCTAAATTTTTTATTCTTCAAAACTCGTAGACAGTTGTTTTTTTAACAAAATGGTGAAAAATTCATTATTTTATCTCAATTAGTTTTCAAGATAATTCAGGTTTTTCAAAGAATAGCACTAGAAATTTGTTTTTTATAATGTACATTGTGACAAAAAAGTCAAAATATCTCGGAATTTTGGGTTTTTTTTAAATTTTTTATTCTTTAAAACTCGTAGACAGTTGTTTTTTTAACAAAATGGTGAAAAATTCATTATTTTATCTCAATTAGTTTTCGAGATAATTTAGGTTTTTCAAAGAATAGCTCTAGATTTTTTTGTGTACATTATGACAGAAAAGGGACCATGTCTCGGAAACCTTTTACCAACCTTTTTTACCAACCTTCTATCCCTCTTTTACCAACCCTTTTACCAACCTTTTTACCAATCTTTTAGCAACCCTCTATCCCTCTTTTATCGCCCATTTATTGGTACTTTTACTCAGTTTCTGATCGTTTTTATAATATGCAACGAGGTGGATATGAAATAAGAAGTGTTCAATTGTTGCAGGTGCAATTTGCGCTGGTTGTTGCATGAAAATAACGGACAGGTACTACCTTCAGGCGGTGGAGAGGAGATGGCACACGTCTTGTTTGCAGTGTTACCAGTGTAGAAGGACTTTGGAGGGTGACAATTCCTGTTTCTCGAGGGATGGAAATATTTATTGTAAAAAGGACTACTATAGGTAAGTGGAATTAACATTCGTATTAATGTGAAGGTGACTTAATGGTATAATGGTTGGTTGTGAAAAATTAATGCATAGGGTTAGAGTATTGCACGTTAATTAGCGACGAAAAAAAATATTAGCATAAATACTCTATCATTAAAAGTGATTTCACGCATAAACGAGCTAGGTGCTTATTATCGCGGCCGATTTATTAATAAAAAAAATGTTATTAAAAAATATTCTGAAGATTAATTACACCGCAAACATAATTTCCTCAACTCGCCACAATTGCGACGTTAGCTACGAAAACGAGTTTTCCTATTAATTATGCGTTAATAATTAAAATATTTTCCTTCTAAAACACATCAAACAACAACCAGTAACTCCAATTTTCCGCGACAAATAAAATCTCATACTCGTTGGAAATCGAAATGTATTAATAAATAATTCATGGCCGTTAAGTGCACAGCGCATATTATCCTGTGCCGCAGTGAAAAGGGAAAATTAAAGCGGCTTTTCAACTATTGGTAAATCCTGTCAACGAGCGTGCATCTCGATTTATTTCTCGATCCGCGAATGCCGTGAATGCAGCACCTGCATATTGGAATATTAATATCTTCCATGCAACTAGCTTACCAGTATTTTTCTGTTCATAAAGCAACGGCGGCGTTTAATATACCTATATGTGTATACAATAAATTTTATTAATTACGGGGTTTTTTGTGTTTGAACGATGGGAAATGAGATACCCGCTAGAGTCGAAGAGAATTAGGTTTAAGTAGTGGTGTAATGAATGGTTTCGGTGTAATTATATATAGGAGATGGGAAATTATGTGTACAGGCAAGTGCAAATTTGAATGTAATATGGTCTATGGGTAAAATGAAGACAATTATTTACTTCCATTGGTCTAATATGAAGGAAAAAGAAAGGACTGTGATTTAACTAAGTTTGCCCTTAAATCTCGAATTACAGTGTTTTTCGAACTTTTTTGTTCTTCAAAACTTGTTTTTTTATGATCGCAGAAATTTTAAAATTTTTATCTCGATTAGTTTTCGAGATAATTTAGGTTTTTCAATGAATAGCACTAGAAATTTGTTTTTTTTTTTTTTCATATACATTATGACAAAAAAGTCAAAATATTTTGGAAAATTGTGGTTTTTTCGAAATATTTTAGTCTTTAAAACTTGTAGACAATTGTTTTTTTCTATAAACGCAGTAATTTTAAAATTTTTAAAAATTTTAAAGTTTTTTTCCCAATTAGTTTTCGAGATTCATGTTTTTCAAGGAATAGCACTAGAAATTAGTTATTTTTTGAATGAACATTGTGACAAAAAAGTCAAAATATCTCAGGATTTTAGGTTTTTTCAAAATTTTTTATTCTTCAAAACTTGTAGACAGTTGTTTTTTTAACAAAATTTTTAAAATTTCATTTTTATATCCCAATTAATTTTTGAGATAATTCAGGTGTTTCAAAGAATAGAACCAGAACTTTGTTTATTCTTCATATACATTATGACAAAAAAGTCAAAATATCTCGAAAATTTGCAGGTTTTTCGAAATTTTTTATTCTTTAAAACTTGTAGATAATTGTTTTTTTAACAAGGCGGTGAAATTTTCATTTTTTTTATCTTATTTAGTTTTCGAGAATTTTCAAAGAATAGAAATAGATTTTTTTTTTAATGTGCATTGTGACAAAAATGTCATAATATTCTGAAATTAGTGCCTTTTTCGAAATTTTTTATTCTTCAAAACTTGTAGACAGTTGTTTTTTTAATAAAATGGTGAAAAATTCATTATTTTATCTCAATTAGTTTTCGAGATAATTCAGGTTTTTAAAAAAATATAACCAGAAATTTGTTAATTTCATCATATACATTATGACAAAAAAGTCAAAATATCTCGAAAATTTGCAGGTTTATCGAAATTTTTTACTCTCTAAAACTTGTAGATAATTATTTTTTCAATAAAATGTTGCATTTTTAGTCTTTCTAACTCAAGTAATTTTCGAGATAATTCAAAGATTATAATTAGAGAATTTTCAAAAATAGAACTAGAAATTTTTTTTAATGTGCATTATGACAAATGTCATAATATTCTGAAATTAGTGCTTTTTTCGAAATTTTTTACTCTCTAAAACTTGTACATAATTATTTTTTCAATAAAACGGTGTAGTTTTAATCTCTATATCTCAAATACTTTTCGAGATAATTGATGTTTTTTCTCACTCTACCCACTCTAATTTAATATAATATTTATTTTGTTCAACTCATTGAATCGCCCATATTGCAAACAAATATGCACTTTTATCTAGTATGAGAAAATGTGGCCACAGAGTGCAAATTTTAGCGCACATTTTAATGCGCACAATGCGCCCGATTTAAAAATAATTTCTCGACCGATAAACATATTTGGTTACAACGTGAAAGTAAATCAAATTTTTGAAATGAATTATGTACTGCCGATAACATTCCTTGCATTTTTACAGACTGCGATAAATAGGTCAGAAGAGCCTACACGTGTGGGCCCGATGCGAAAAAAAAGGTGAAGGTTATGCTGGAATTTATCAAAATATTTACAATATTATTTTACGATCGCCTCTACACTAAAAGGTACCTACATACAGTTGTTGCACGAATAAAATACAACAACAACAATAAAAAAATCAGTAGCACTCGAAACCGTTATCCTCATAGATCGAGCAGCTTTTTTATTCTTATTATTCTTATAAAATTCGTAACATCTGGTCTATACGCCGTAGGTAATAACCATCAAATCACTCAATGCTCAATCTGTTTTTATAGTAATTTGTTTTATATTGTAAAGGCCTTCGACAAGGTTACAGTTGGTTTCCACTAACCGTACGCTGAGACGGCATAATTGCCTTCGATTCTATTTTAATGAAAGCATTTAAAAGATCTCGAAGAGGTGCTGTTAATGGCACAATGCGACATTATTCGCCGCATAAGAATGAACAGAATTTCACTACACACATTTACTAGATACTAATACATCTAAATATTGTTATAAATAACGAGCATTTGGGTTTTACATAACGTTGAGTTATTTTTGTGTATAGGAGGTGCATCGATAAAGCAGGCTAATTGAAGCTGCGCCACGGCACGCTGTAAACTTCGTGTACCCAAAGATCGGTATTTTACCTCATAAAACACGTTAAACCCAAATGAATTTCAACGATAGGAATCTCATTTAAGGGAGATATATCTAGTCGAGTACACAAACACCAACGTGGTTACTGCACTTTCACAGTGGCGCACCCACATTACATTAATGGAGGAAGAATCCACTATTAAGTAGACATATTTCAGTTGCCACTCTTAAGTTTTACCACTCTTTGATTTTCTTTTGATCCACTCTTAAGTTGTTACCCCTATAAGTTTCTACTATTAGATTTCCACTCTTAAGAGTATATCTTGAGATTTTCTTATGATCCACTCTTAAGTTTGTACTCTTAGATTTTCTTATGTCACTCTCTTAAGTTACTACTCTCAAGTTTCTACTGTTAGATTTCCACTTTCAAGTATATATTGAGATTTTCTTAAGATCCACTATTAAATAGCCACTCCTAAGTTAACTCTGTTAAGTTTCTACTCTAAGATATCCATTCTTATGCTTCTATTCTTATATTTCTTTATGTTCCATTATGGAGTAGCCACATTTAGAATACCACTCTTAAGTTTGTACTCTTAGACTTCCACTTTCAAGTTTTTAACTTGAGATTTTCATATGCTCAAACAGCCACTCCAAGTTAACTCTGTTAAGTTTCTACTCTTAGATATCTATTCTTAAGCTTCTATTCTTACATTTTCTTATGTTCCATTATTAAGTAGCCACATTTAAGATACCACTCTCAAGTTTCTTCTCTTAGATTTTCATATGTTCCACTTTTAAGTTACCACTCTTAAGTTTCTACTCTTAGATTTCCACTCTCAAGTTTATATCCTGAGATTTTCTTACGATCCACTATTAAATAACCACTCCTACTTTACCTCTGTTAAGTTTCTACTCTAAGATATCCATTCTTATGCTTCTATTCTTATGTTTCTTTATGTTCCATTATTAAGTAGCCACATTTAAGATACCACTCTTAAGTTTCTACTGTTAGATTTCCACTTTCATGTTTATATCCTGGTATTTTCTTATGATCCACTATTAAATAGCCACTCCTAAGTTAACTCTGTTAAGTTTCTACTCTAAGATATCCATTCTTATGCTTCTATTCTTATGTTTCTTTATGTTCCATTATTAAGTAGCCACATTTAAGATACCACTCTTAAGTTTCTACTCTTAGATTTCCACTTTCAAGTTTTTATCTTGAGATTTTCATATGCTCCACTATTAAATAGCCACTCCAAAGTTACCTCTCTTAAGTTTCTACTCTTAGATTTTCTTATGTCCCTCTCTTAAGTTACTACTCTCAAGTTTCTACTGTTAGATTTCCACTTTCAAATATATATCTTGAGATTTTCTTAAGATCCACTATTAAATAGCCACTCTTAAGTTACCTCTGTAAAGTTTCTACTCTAAGATATCCATTCTTATGCTTCTATTCTTATATTTCTTTATGTTCCATTATGGAGTAGCCACATTTAAGATACCACTCTTAAGTTTCTACTCTTAGATTTCCACTTTCAAGTTTTTATCTTGAGATTTTCATATGCTCCACTATTAAATAGCCACTCCAAAGTTACCTCTCTTAAGTTTCTACTCTTAGATTTTCTTATGTCCCTCTCTTAAGTTACTACTCTCAAGTTTCTACTCTTAGATTTCCACTTTCAAGTTTGTATCATGAGATTTTCTCATGATTCACTATTAAATAGCCACTCCTAAGTTACCTCTGTTAATTTCCACTCTTAGATTTTCATATGTTCCACTATTAAGAACACTCTTAAGTTTCTACTCTTATATTTTCTACTCTTAAGTTACCACTCTTATATCTTCTATCCTTTAATTTCCCACTCTTAAGCATCCTCTTTATAAAATAACCGTTATTGAAACAATAAAATAGATGCTTTAATAGAGTACAAATAAACTAAGAAGATCCACCTCTGTTCGATATTGCGAAACGGCCCGCCGCAGCGAGAGGAAAGGAAATCAATTAGCGAGGAGCGGGGGCGAGTTTTCTCCCTTCCGTCGCGAGACCGCGATGCAGGGGTACGCCGGGGGTCCCCCGGGGGCCCGACTAATGGTCACGATTCGGCCATTTACCTCCGGCAGAGAGGGACTTATCGCGGATAAATTGCCGCCGTTCGAATTTTCATGTCGGCGCACAATAGATTCGACCAGATACAAGCCCGCGGAGCCGCGTGAGGGCCCAATGACAAGTTGTACGTACCGATATTTCGTTGTAATCTGATCCGTCTTTATTCCAACGAAACGAGGAAATTCAATTTGATTTAATTTAATTTAATTAATCAATCAAGAGCTTTGTGATTGTATTAACAATTTGGGTTCGATGGAATGAAACTAATAAGCGATTGCATAACGAAGGAAGTAACAATGACCCAATACAGTGGAAACCGGTTTCAGAAAATTCGGGCTTGTTTATCAATTTGAATATTAAATTATCTCGCGCAGATATTGTAAAACTGGAACACGTCGATGTATAAAGAGGGATTAAGAGACACAACTGACCTTATTTGTCGTCGAATTACGCGATAAAATCGATTTTTTTTAAACTTTGTATACACGGTGTTAATGTATATGTGTTACAAACCACTAGGGTATCTAGTAGGTGTATCAAAATACTAAAAAGTTCTATTCAACATGTACACTTGGTGCACAGCTCTTTGAAGATTGGTGTTCAAAACTGAGGACATTCTGGACATATTCAAGAAATAATTAGTCGAAGACACCATCTTCAGAGTAGAAACTTCAGAGTGGTAATTTATATGAGGCTAGTTAATAATGGAACATAAGAAAATCAAAGAATAGAAACTTAAAAGTGGATATTTAAGAGTTAGAAAATTAACAGAGGTAAAGTAGGAGTGGTTATTTAATAGTGGATCGTAAGAAAATCTCAGGATATAAACTTGAGAGTGGAAATCTAAGAGTAGAAACTTAAGAGTGGTAACTTAAAAGTGGAACATATGAAAATCTAAGAGAAGAAACTTGAGAGTGGTATCTTAAATGTGGCTACTTAATAATGGAACATAAGAAAATGTAAGAATAGAAGCTTAAGAATAGATATCTAAGAGTAGAAACTTAACAGAGTTAACTTGGAGTGGCTGTTTAATAGTGGAGTATAAGAAAATCTCAAGATATAAACTTGAGAGTGGATATATAAGAGTAGAAAGTAAACCGTGAGGATCATGAAACATGGAAAAGAGGACCATTAAGAGTAGATCATAAGAAAATCTAATAAAAGAAAATTAACAGAGGTAACTTAGGAGTAGCTATTTAATAGTGCAGCATAAGAAAATATTGTAAATATTGAAAATATTGAAAGTGGAAATCTAAGAGTAGAAACTTAAGAGTGTTAACTTAATGGTGGAACATATGAAAATCCAAGAGTAGAAACTTAACAATAGATAACTTAGGAGTGGATATTTAATAGTGGAGCAAAAGAAAATATCAAGATATAAACTTGAAAGTGGAAATCTAAGAGTAAGTACTTAGTAACTGAAGAGTGTTAACTTAATAGTGGAACATATGAAAATTTAAGAGTAGAAACTTAACAATAGGTAACTTATGAGTGGCTATTTAATAGTGAAGCGTAAGAAAATCTTAAGATATAAACTAAAAGTTGAAATCTAAGAGTAGAAACTTAACGTTTATGTACAGAGTTATGTTACGTTTATGTAAAGAGTTATAATAGTGGTTCATGAAAAAAATCTAAGAATAGAAACTTAAGAGTGGATATCTAAGAGTACAGAGTTAACTTAGGAGAGGCTATTTAATAGTGGAGCATAAGAAAATATCAAAATATAAACTTGAGAGTGGAAATCTAAGAGTAGAAACTTAAGATATTTTATATGCACAAAATTTCATAAAAAATTCTGGAGTAATAAGAAAATTACGCTAAAACATTTATATTTTTTCTAAAACTGTAACACCCTGTAGCTCAAAAACTAAGAGATTTACGACATACATTGATAATAATTATTCTTCATAAAATCACCCAAAGATTCACACTTCACACTCTTAAGCATCGGCACTCAATTAATAAACACACTGTATACTACCATCAGCTTTAAAACTCTTTCATCATCACTTTTCCCACGAGCCGACAATTTTCAACAAAAAAAATCATGTATACCATTGTAAGCGATTATCTCGGAACAAAAAAAAACAACAACCTGTAGAATATTTAACCTTGCAAACGGCTCCAGCGCAAACCTCTCGGTAGTTAATATCACTCGTTATGTAATTAATCGCGCAGTCATATCAAACAGTAGCGATGCATATTCCTCGCATGCCGGAGGAATCGCTCGAATTATTCCGGATTCCCGCAAAATCTGGTCTCTTTTCGAAGCGAAAATAGCCACATTAATTTCGCAACAATCGATTATTCGAGCGATTAATCGCCGTTTCGATTCGAATAAATCATCGATTGCGGGGAGACCGGCAGGCGTCGATTTAATTTAATAACACCGGCGAGCTTTCTAATTTATCGCCGCTATAAAAATTTGTTGTAAATATTAAAACGCGACATTACTCCAAACTAATTAAACTTGCGGTTGATTTACAACAATTATTATCAACGTAATAATTGGTATACCAGTTTTTTTCTGTACATATAAACGTTGTAGTGTTGTTAAAGTGTTTCAATGTAAGAGTAAAAGTTTGTTTTAATTATACAAAATTGTGTTTGTATGCAGTGATTGAGGAATTATATAGTGATATTAAATGCATAATGCTTTATGCATTAAGAAAAGATAAGGAATCATTTAAGAGTCCTATAGGGGATTGGCATTAAACTTTTTTTTATAACCATACTAAAATATTTGTTGCCGATCTAACTGGCTCTTCGACCGTCTTTCTTCTCGTTATGTATACGGCTCGGTTTTTTATTTATTTATTTATTTATTACTAAGTAGGCAGACTGGATTATTACGCTCCATTTCTATCGACTTGTGGGCATTTTATGTGATTTAATTCGAAGTCTGCCGGGCATCGTGCTTTCGTTTTTGCTCTTGCATATTCATGGCCTTTTATCGCCGGGATTAAACGCCGATATATCGGATGGGTTATTAAAAAAAGAAACGGAGCACTTAACGACAAATACTTTATCATTTACTTAGAAGATAATTTTTAACAGGAAACCGAACATCCAATTTATTTGTTAGCTATAAATAACCGGAGCAGGAGATATTAAAGCCGCTGTTAAATACAATTCTATTCACGGTGGAGTTCAATGGGACGTCGTAAATTATTGCGAGGCATCTCGACGCATATTCCAAATATGTCGCGACGATTAAAATGAGGAAAATATGTAATAAATAAGGAGTAGCGGTTGGTCACACTGTATAAGTTAAGTGCCCATTCAATGCCGACGGTCAATGGGAAATTGTGCCTATAGTATCGAAAAATAAAATCGATTTTTTTATCGATTCTTCAGCGTAAAGATGAAAAACTTAACATTAACATACAAAGTATCTACTGTTAGAATATCCGCTCTTAAGTTTCTATTCTTAGATCTTCTTATGTTCCATTATTAAGTAGCCAAATTTAAGTTACCACTCTCAAGTTTCTACTCTTGGATTTCAACTTTCAAGTTTTATCATGAGATTTTTTAGCCACTCCTAAGTTACCTCTGTTAAGTTTCTACTCTTAGATATCCACTCTTACGCTTCTATTCCTGGATTTTCTTTGTTCCATTATTAAGTGGCCTCTAATTAAGTTACCACTCTCAAATTTGTACTCTTAGATTTTCATATGTTCCACTAATAAGTTACCACTCTCAAATTTCTACTCTTATTAATATCTATGAATGAATATGAGTTGAATATCTTGAGATTTTCTTATGCTCCACTATTAAATAGCCACTCCTAAGTTGTCTCTGTAAAGTTTCTACTCTTAGATATTCACCCTTAAGTTTCTATTCTTAGATTCTCTTCTGTCCCATTATTAAGTGGCATCATTTAAGATACCACTCTTAAAGTTTCTACTCTTAGATTTCCACTCTCATGTTTATATCTTGAGATTTTCTTATGTTCCACTATTAAATAACCACTTATAAGATAACGCTGTTAAGTTTCTATTCTTAGATATCCACTCTTAAGTTTCTATTCCTAGATTTTCTTATGTTCCATTATTAAGTGGCCTTATTTAAGATACCACTCTCAAGTTTCTAGTCTATGATTTCCACTCTCAAGTTTATATCTTGAGATCTTCTTATGCTCCACTATTACATAGCCATGCCACTCCTAAGTTGTCTCTGTAAAGTTTCTACTCTTAGATATCCACTCTTAAGTCCACTCTTCCTAGATTTTCTTACGTTCCATTATTAAGTGGCCTCCAATTAAGTTATTACCACTCTCCAAGTTTCTACTCTTAACTCTTAGATTTTCATATGCTCTATTGAGGTGCACTATTAAGTTATCACACTTATGGAAGCATATTCCAAATATGCCACAACGATTAAAATGAGGTAAATATGTAATAAATAAGGAGTCGCGTTTGGTCACCCATTCAATGTCAACGGTCAATGGGAGATTGTGCCTAGTATCGAAAATAAAAATCGATTTTTGTATCGATTCTTTAGAGTAATTCGAGTGTAGATACACGAGTAAGAAGTAATTGCTGATGCATGGTGCAGGTGCGTTTCGAAAATTCGCCACCACAAAAACTTTAGGTACAGAAAAAATTGAGTTGTGAAGCTACAGCTCTGTAGGCATGTAATTTCGCAACGCATTATGTAAATAACGCTGAAATTTCCGACGCACTGAAAAAAATTCATGCAATTTTTCCTAATTGGTTCTGTAATTTTTACATAACAATATATGTAAAGTCATTTTTACATAATTGTAAGTTTAAATTCACATTTTATGTAGAATTACAATTTATTACATGTAAAAAAAATTTCACTTCTGTAAAAATTTTTGCATTACAATGTATGTTGTGTGAAAATAATATTTTACATAACGAATGTAATATTTCAAAACTCGGCGTGTATATTTAACACCCGTTACACATAACAACTAAAATAATAAAAAAAAAATGTTTCTTTATTTGAACCCGGCTGAAGACACCACCGTATGCAGATCATTAAGTGACAAATGCAGCTGAGGCAGAGGGTTTAAGATGTGATGAACCACGGTAAAATCTATATCCTATAATTATACATTTATATCCTTTAAGAGTAGGGTGGAGGAATAAATATTTTTATATTTTATATCTAATATTTTATTGGGACATTCGGTATATGACGTTCTAAACGGACAATCTATAGTAAGGATAAAAATTACCACAAATATGTAACGAATTTTTAGTTTTAACTTTCCCAATTTGGGCGGTAGTAAGCGCGCAGACGTGAAAAGTTTTACATAATAAAGAACTAATTTTTACATATTATTTTATGAAAGACGGATGAGTTCATTTGTTGGAATTTAAGGGGTGTCGAAGCGTCCTAGTCGAAGCGTCGCGTATCGCTATCGCGTTCGCGTAGGAATTAGGAATAGACGAGTTAGAACGAGTTAGAAGCGAACGTGTCCTCTCAGTCCTCTGTAACCTTACAAAATTGTGGTAAAGTAAAAAGTGTGCTGTTTTTTTTTTTTATTAAGAAGGTAAGTTTTATTTTATTATGTTTGCATGCAGATTGTGCAATTTTAAATCTGTTACAATTCGAAAATACGAATTGCATCAGCATTTACATCGCAATTGGACAGCGGTGAATTTTCTTTGTTTAAGAAATAAATGTAATATTATACTGAACAATTATTTCGCATTTAAAAAACACATTATTAGAGTACATGCTAAAGAACATAAAGGTAACATAAATCAAATTTATAAATGTAATGTTGCAAATTGTACATTTACATCTATTGAAGCAACTTTATTTTTTTCTCATATTTATACTCATATTAGAGATGGCGTTGGCGTTAAATGTCCTTTACAAATTGTTTGTAAAAGTGACACAATTTTTAGGAAGGTAAATAGTATGAGAGTTCATTTTTGTAGAAAACATTACAGTGGTTCTATTTCTTTTAACCAATCGGATAATACAACAAATGTTGCCAATAATGAAGAAGAAAATACCGGAAACTCAGAAAATTCTGTAGAAAATTCTGGAAAAATGACAGGACCTGATATGGAAAATATGAGTTTAAAATTGCTAAGTAATATGTACCTAACCTTACAATCAAAATATTTTTTATGCAATAAGTCATTAAAAACAATAATTGATGGACTAGTGGATATTGAAAATTTGAACAAGGAATATATAAAAACTCAATTAGAACAGCAAACTGATATCGATATTAGTAGCATAAAATTAATGACACTTTTTAATTACGCACATAATAGTGAAAATGGTAAATTAAGGTCAACTTACACCAGAAAAAAGTTTTTTAAAAAAAATTATCACTACATCGAACCAAAAAAAATTTGCTTACAAACTGATTGCATTTCAACTAAATTTTCATTTTATTACATTTCCATATTAGAAACAATTAGAGTATTATTAAAAAATACAGACGTATATAATCAAATTTATTCCAGAAAAGAAAATGTTCCAGATATTTATGAAGATATTTCTGATGGTTTGAATTATAGAAATAATGCATTTTTCAATCAAAATGAAATTCGCATAAAGATAATTTTGTATCAAGATACATTTGCTATATGTAACCCATTAGGTTCTGCGAAAAATAAATATAAAATAGTGGGAATATATATGACTTTAGCCAATCTATTCCCTTGGCATAGAACAAAAGTCGAGCATATTCAATTGGTCGGGTTATGCTTTGAGAGCCATTTAAAAAAGTTTGGGTTCAAAAAAGTCTTTTTTAATTTAATTGAGGAGTTAAAAATTTTAGAATCTGAAGGAATTACTTTTGGTGAAGATAACAAAGTTCTTCGAGGAACAATTATTGCCATGGTAGGTGATAACTTGGGAAGCCATCACATAGGTGGCTTTTTAGAAACTTTCAATGTAAATTCATATTTCTGTCGGTATTGCTATATTCAAAATTTTAATGGCCAAATGACACCAATGCCGCTTAGAAATAAAGAATCACATAACCATGATGTTCAAATGGGGTTATTATTAAACGAAAATTTTAGAGGCGTAAAAGTTGAATCAGTTTTAAATGAATTACAATATTTTCATACATGCTCTCCAGGTCTACCCCCATGTTTAGGTCATGACTTATTTGAAGGGATTGTTTCAGCTGACTTAATGCTCTGTTTTTGTAAAATATTTGAAGAGACGGTAATTACTCCTAATTCTTTAAATAAAAATATAAATAAATTAAAGTTTACTAATGAATTTAAGATATTAATTCCTGAAATACAAAAAAAAGATAAACTTACAGGGACAGCTTCAGAAATATCTCATATCATTACGACTATCTCATTTGCACTTTATGAATACTATGACTACTTAGAAAACAATGATTATTGGAAAATGATACTGTGTTTAAGAAGAATTATCTGTTTAGTTTTATCTTTCAAAATTTCCATCAATCAGATTGCAGAATTACGAAATTTAATAAGAGAGTATATTGATTTTAGAAAAACTTTGTTTCCTAATATAAATCTAAAGCCTAAACATCATTATCTCCTTCATTATCCTTATTTAATAAGACAGTTTGGACCTCTACGACATTTATGGACATTACGATTCGAAAGTAAGCATCAATATTTTAAAAATATTATTCGTAGATGTCCAAATTTTAAAAATGTTTTATATTCTCTTACCGAAAAACATCAATTTCTACAAGCCTTAAATTCAGCAGACCGTAATTTGTACAGTAATCTGATATTGTCCGATAATTTTGAAATTTTTAAATTGGAAGAAACTTCTTCTTGGTGGAAGAAACTTTTAATAAAAAATAATTTAAATGATATTTTTTACATTGCTGACAAAGTGTCATATAGAGGAGTAATATATCAAAAGAATTCATTTGTTTGTTATGGAAGAGATGATTTTGGGTATTTGCAATTATGTCAAATAAATGCAAATTTAGTTAACTCTTGCCAAAATCAACTCAATTTCATTGGAAAATGTGTTACTGTATATTATAATTCGTCTACGGGACTTTATCATGAAGTTCGTAGAGATTTACCCGCCGAAAATGTTTGCATTTGTGTTAAGTTTTGCGATTTGCTATGTCCGGAAACCGTATTGAATTGTCAAATCAACTTTACTGAGTTGTTCTATTTTAAATCATCACCTTTTATGAAATAATATTCATTATTTTCTATACCAAATCTTCACCAAATATCTACCAAATCTCAGAAGTTGTCATTGTTGCACCTATAACCTTTGTTGCAAACAATTTCGCCTACAGTATAAGTATGTAATAATAATAAAAGTAAAAGTAAATATAAGTATAAGTATAAAGTATAAGTATAAGTATAAGTAAAATATAGTGTTGTATAAAATTAAATATACTTATTTACATTAATATACATATATGTATAATAAAATAGTATATACCTATAATTTATATCTACATATAAAAATTATAAAATAAATTATATAAATATTATATAAATTGTTTAGGAATATTTTATAAATATGTATTTAGTATGTATAATTATATTGTCAATGTATTATATAATATTTACAGGATTATTTTGCCTGGATTATTATAAAACAGACTTGGTTTTTAAAATTCTGTTTGTAGGTGTTGCTTCTTACATTCGACATGAACAAACATATTTATACGGTTTGGTCCGTTAATCGCAGTAAAAAGAGTTTAATTGTAATGGATTCAGATGATCCGAATCTGTACGACAATTTAATTTTGAAAGGTATAATATAAAATAATACAAATGTTACTTAATTTATATATTCTAAAAATGAGTACTTTTTTCAGCTTCATCAAAACTCCAAATAAATGGCACATATTTAGTAACCGAGAATAATGGGACACCAGTTGATGAAGAAATTCTTCCATATGTTAGTTCGCAGGTTCTCATTTTGCTGGAAAAAGATGAAAAATGGGAACCCCTTGACCAATATCAATTAAAGTTAAGGGCGGGTAACGAATTGGTCCCTAATGGCACCTCATTTGCGACAGCCTTAACATTATCACCCAGTAATTCGGCCAGCTCTAATACATCAAAAACATTTAGTACTTCCGATAAAGAAAATATTGAAATTCAAAATATAGTAGATTGCAACACAGAACATATGTGGTCTAATTTTCAACTGCCATGGGACATGATGAACGATTCCTTATTACAAAAATTGGAGAGAAACAAAATAAAAAAGAATGAATTTACATCGTTTATTCATATAATAGTGGATAAAATGCGATCCATAAAAACTAACATACCAACCAGAGCATTTAAAATAATTGCAAATAAATGTATAAACAAATACCCTGAAGTTTTTCAAGACGTAGACGATGATGGCGTGGTTTTAGGAGATGGCAGTCATTCATTAGTATGCAAACTTCAAGATCGAAACAATTATTTAAATCGACCTCACAAAAGAAAATGTACGTTACCGGATCCAGCTAATCCTATTTTATCAAAAAAACTTTTTGTTAGAGCAAAAGCTGGTTGTTCAAATTGGGCACCAGACGATACTGAGAGTGCAGAAGTATCCTCTGTAAGAATAAGCAGCGCAAAAGAAACAGATAGCGATTTTATTGAAATTTTGAAAGCCACATACAGCGAGCAAAGACAGTTTTTAAATACTTCGATTCCGCCCACCATTGCGAATATTAAAGAAGAGTGGCCAATTTTATTTTCAGCCAAAGCAATTTATTGGCATTTTAACCACTTGACGAATGCTGATATAAATATGTTTGATAATTTGTCAAGCAAATTAGAAAAAATAAGAAAAGTATCAATAAGCAGAGTTCTAGACGACGCCTCCATATACAGCAGTATTCCTGAGTTAGAAGCCTTTTACCTAATCTCTAGATATTTTAAGGAAGACTTTAATTTATTTTTTAAAGTTTTTTCGGTAAGTTACTTTAAAATATATCATTTAATATTTTTACTTATTATTGTGTATTACTTTTTAGGATAAATCCACTTTTGATCCCGCCGTGTTACCACTAACACCAATCATTATACAATTGGGTAAGTTTCTCATTATTAATGTAAGTTTCTCATTGCAATAATATTTTTTTTGTAGATACAGAAAACCCCATATTTTTTGTTTACATCGACAAACAAAATATAATCGAGGATGGACTTTCATCATTTAATGATGCATTGAAAATATGCTTCGCGCTATTCTTCATTTTGAACATAGAATACCCAAAAAACATTTCTGTATCGCTTGAGCTCATTCAACGATTCATTTTAAAAATACATCCCGATAGTGGATCGAAAAGCGCAAAAAATAAAGTTACACCGACAAAAAAAAAAGTTTTTAACTTTATTAACAAATTGTCAAAACTGTAAAAACCTCTTATTAGTTAATTATGCAATATTTTTTTCTGTATTGGTTGTGAATTCATTTTTCTACTATACTATTGTTTTGTATTGGCTATCTATATGACTTCTATTGGCACATAACTCATTTTACATATACCTACATATCTTTAGTTGCAATATTTTTTTCTGTAATAGTTACCTATGTAGAGAGTTACATAGAGAGTTATATAGGCAGTTATATTAGTTTATATATTAGTATATTAGTTGTTGCTCTGTTACCTACATTAGGTTTTTTTTTTATTAGGACGAACTTATAATGTGTCTTTCTATAACGTATCTTTAACTTTGTTAACCTCTTAATAGTTAATTATTCTACTATACTATTGTTCTGTATTGGCTATCTATATGACTTCTATTGGCACATAACTCATTTTACATAGATATACATATCTTTAGTTGCAATATTTTTTCTGTAATAGTTACCTATGTAGAGAGTTATATAGAGAGTTATATAGGCAGTTATATTAGTTTATATATTAGTATATTAGTTGTTGCTCTGTTACCTACATTAGGTTTTTTTTTATTAGGACGAACTTATAATGTGTCTTTCTATAACGTATCTTTAACTTTGTTAACCTCTTAATAGTTAATTATTCTACTATACTATTGTTCTGTATTGGCTATCTATATGACTTCTATTGGCATATAACTCATTTTACATTTATAACGTTTTATCTTTATAACGTAAAACGTGAATCTTTAAGTTGCAATATTTTTTTCTGTAATAGTTACATATGTAGAGAGTTATATAGAAAGTTATATTGACAGTTATATTAGTTTCTATATTAGTATATTGGTTGTTGCTCTGTTACCTATATTAGTTTTAGGATTTTTTTCAGCAGGATATAATGTGTCGTTAAACGTATCTTAACTTTGTTAAATTTAAAAAGTTTAGTAAATGTTCTGCATTTATACAATAGTATTTTTTACCTATCTTAATGAAATTGCTATTTGGTAAAATATTGGTATAGTATCTTCTGTATAATTTAATGTTTTCATGCAAAAAATCATAATCCAATTTTTCATTCTTTTACCTAGCGCTTTAAAACTTTTAGTTTTAACTTTATTTTTAAAAATGCTAGGTAAAAGTATGGAAAATTGCATTGTGAATTTTTGCATGAAATACATTATTTATTTTACAAAAAATACACATATTACAGTTGAGTTTTAAAGAATACTTACTGTAATAATACATTAGTTATTTTACAAAAAATACACATATTACAGTTAAGTTTTAAAGAATACTTACTGTAATAATACATTAGTTATTTTACAATAAATACACATATTACAGTTGAGTTTTAAAGAATACTTACTGTAATAATACATTAGTTATTTTACAAAAAATACACATATTACAGTTAAGTTTTAAAGAATACTTACTGTAATAATACATTAGTTATTTTACAATAAATACACATATTACAGTTAAGTTTTAAAGAATACTTGCTGTAATAATACATGTTTTAATATGTGAAAATACATAATATTAATAATGAAAATATGGAATATTACAAAATATTTAATGATATATTACATTATTTTATTTGATAAATTACAGTAAACATTCTGTAGCATAACACTAGTTGTACTGGAAAGTCGTATTGCTAACATATTAACTTTACAAAACAAATTATTTAAAATTACATAAAATACTCTGTAAAATTAATTACACAAATTACACAAAAAAATATGTAAAAAATAATTACAATATAACTTATGTAAACTGTACATAATTTATTCTGTGCAAAATTACCAACGATAAGTTATGTAATTTCACAAAACTCTTTTTACCGTGCGCGGATAACAATTTGCGTAATTATATTGATTTACAAATGACAAGGTTTCAATTTTTATTTATCTCCTTTCGAGAGTATGCGCCGTGTGCAATTACGTTTTGTTTTGTGCATGCGTGATGACTATATGAAAGTTTTTACGCGAGACTCGATTACTGTTATTAAAGATGCAACTATTGCGATATTTTCCTCGTCAATTATTCTTCCGATCGATTCGATATGTCTGTTTACTTTCGCACAAAATGACTCAAAAATCGATAAAAATAGGAAAATGATGAAAAACGAAACGTTTAGTAGGTATAAAAAATGACGCAAACTTGTTAGAACTTACATTGAATAAGTGGTTATAGTTTTTCTCTCTAGCTAGAAATTAGCTATAAAAAATCAAAAAGTGATTACTTTTTTGTAATTTAAAAAAAGAAAAATTTAAATATATTTTGTACAAATTTTTTAACTTGCTTGCATATTATGTTCACCCTTATCAAGGCCAAATTGTAGAGAGGTTTTAATTGAATTTTAAAATGTATAAGAGAATTTTAAAATGAAAAAAAATTCAATATTTCAATAATTTGTTGAATTCAACAAAAATCCATCTCGAATTTTTTTTTTTATTCGCTGATACAAAATGAATCAAATAACTCAAAAATCAATAAAAACAACGATAAAAAATGAAGTTGAGGATGGTTTTGCAAAAACGAAACTTCTAAAATTAAAATTAATTTGCAAACTTGTTAGATATTAGACTGAATGTGTGCTTTCAGTTTTTATCAAAAAATAAAGCAATGCGACAAAAAAATTTAATAAAAATTGGAAAAAAAATTTAATAGTTGAAAATATATTTTGTACAATATGCATAATATCGTCCGAATTATTTAACTTTTTCTCCCATTAACCATTCCATATTTATCTCTTTTCAAGTTCCCTTTATCTGACCAAATTGTAGATTTAATTGAATTTTAAAATGAACAAAATTCAATATTAGAAATATGTTGAATTAAACAAACACCCATCCTGATGTTCGACAGGATTTTTTAATCGCTCATACAAAATGACTCAAAAATCAATAAAAAAATGTAGTTGATGATGGTTTTGCGAAAACGAAACGTCTATACCTACGATATAAAAAAATAATGCAAACTTGTTAGATATTACATAATTAAATAAGTGCTTTCATTATTTCTATAAACGTCGTCCAAACTATTTACACTAATGTGTGAAAAGCCAGCCTGCTGCAACGTTGCCGGGTTGTACTGGAAATCCTATATTTTGCAGATTTTCAGGTTATGGTTATTTGAAGGTCATGTTTATAAATTAAAAAAAGGCATAAATAGTTGAATTTAAACAAGAAAAAAAATCAGGAGGAAATAAGAGCTTGCGAGTATTAATATAAATGAATATTATATGATTTTTAAAATAGATAAATACTTTTAACAAATTTAACATAACCTATAAATGTCAATGAGCTGAACGCATCGCAACAACGTATCGGCATTTCAACCACGCGTCGTAAAATTCCCCTAGTCAAATGGCAGAATTAACATTGACACTAGGGAAATTTTGAACTGCGTGGAAATAACCAAATTCTGAAAATTAGTCTAAATAGTTTGGACGTCGTTTAGCAACAAAATAAAGCGACTAAAAAATCAAAAATCGAAAATTTACTTTTTATAAAAAAAATTCAAAAATACAAAAATATTTATTCTAAATCTCATATGCATTAATTGATCCCCAGCATGCTGTTCACCCTTAGCACCAAATTGTAGGTGGTTATTTAATTGAATTTTAAAATGAACGTAGTTCAATATTACAACAATATGTTAAATTAAGCAATCTGAAATCCTGAAACAAAATTACTCAAAAATCAATAAATATAACAATAAAAAAAATGTGGTTGATGATGGTTTAGCAAAAACGAAACGTCTAAAATTAAACAAAAATGATGCAAACTTGTTACAAATTTTCATTGAATAAGTGCTTTCAGTTTTTCTCTAATAGCAAAAAAATAAAGTGATTCTCAAGATCCCCATACTCTTTACCCTTACACTTAGGCCCAAATTCTAGGGAGATATTTAATTGAATTTCTAAAAGTAGATACAACAATTACATTTTAAAACGAACAAACTTCACAATTACAACAAATTCATTAACCAAAACAAAAATCGATCCGGTTCGAGTAAGTATCTCGAAATTTTTCGAACTATAACCATCACGTTTATGATTATGTCTTCATCGGTACAATTCAAATAAAACCGGCCGTTTTCGCGATCGCCGTCCAATTACCGAGAGTTCGATTCGCAAGGAGCCTTCGTCCAGTCGATCATTTCCTCGAAACGTCCGTCGAACCCATCCCGACATCGCATTGGCTTTGTCTTTCATACGAATCAGGGCCACACATGTCGAATGCGTACGCGATTCGTCGCTAAAACGAACCGTTTTAGCGATAGAGATGGCTCAAAATATTCTGCAATAAAAAAAAACATGCGGTAATTACACCGCCAAATGTTGTTCAAATCGCAATTACCATACGATATACAAGCGCTTTATTACTGGTCTGGTGCTCGCCTAAAAGGGAATGTGACTGCTCTCTCGGAATCGCATTACACATTTTTCGTGCCATTACAATTGGTTTGCAGCTTATAATTTGCTCGGGACTTAATTAAACAGATTATTGTTAAAATAGACGCGTCTGAATCAGATAATGCGAACATAATCATTGCATTAGAGTGGAACAGTTACAAGAATCCGCAATTTTATACACGACCCGCAGGACCGGACTCGCCCTCTTTAATTTCATAAAAATATAAAACACCTCACCTATCTGCTGTTACGTATTTCTTACATAAGTAATTCCTAAGGTAGGAAGTACTTGAGTCGAATACTTCTGTATATCGAATTTCACCAACATAAGAAATCCTGTACTAAGAATTACCTAATTTTTAGGCACATCATAATTTTGACGTGTAAACCGAATAAGTGGAGATCATAAACTGAAATAAGTACAAGAGAATAAAGAAGAGAAATGAGGTAAATGTACCTCCAAATTTTATAATCTCTTATATTTAATAAGTAAATACTTCAAAACTTTTACTTATTTATCATCTTTTTCAACTTGTTACTTTCACTGGTATAGAAATGTAACAAGTTACTTCTCAACAGAACACCCAGTATATAACCTAAATGAAATAAAATAATTTTATCAACTTCCACTATATATTCAAATATAAAAAAAAAAATTCCAATTAATTCTCGATCTGAAAAATGTCTATCATTTATTTTAATATGAATAATATCAATTTGACCCTCCTCAATTAAATTATCATATAGTTAAGTATTTCCTAAATGCTTTAGGCAACCCCAGAGAGCTGTCCTAACTTTAGGTATTTCCTAACACTTTTAAGTATCACTTTAAGCACAGTGAAATGAAAAATGTACTTATACGTCTATATAGGACTTCCTAAATCTGGTTTAAGTTTGTCTGGTTCAAGTTTAAGTAAGTCCGGCCCTGATATACGGTTCGTTGTTTAATGACGAGGGGTTATTCCGTAATAATAGTAACACGAGGAATTTTTATTCACACCAAATGGGACGGGATACGTAACGGTAAACGCGCAGAGGATGAAGAGGTGAAGGAAGAAGGAATTCGCCGACCTTGCCCGCAAACATCAATTACAGGGAGCCCGAGAGTTGTTATTATTTCGAAAGGCAATCCGTATATTGTTATTGAGAATGTTTCGAGTTTGCTCAAGATACTGTTATAACCCAATGTCAAGAGCGCATACTATAAATTATGCGCTATAGGACTTTTAAAAGTTTTTTGGGTTTTTTTGTAGCAAACATATGAAATTTGTGGGATTTTGGTGTATAAAAATTATGAGCTAATTATGCGGTAATTATGCTCTAATTATGCGCTGAAAATGGGCTAAATATGCGCTAATTATCATATTATCTTAGAATCATCTGTAGTTTCCAAGCTTCTTTGAAAAACCTGAATTATCTCGAAAACTAATTGAGATAAAAAACTGAAACTCTGCCATTTTATGAAAAAAAAAAAAACAATTGTCCACAATTGTCCACGTCAAGTTTTGACGAATAAAAAAATTCCAAAAAACCACAAATTACTCAAATATTTTGACTTTTTTGTCATAATGTAGGCGCACGAAAAAAAAACAAATTTCTAGTGCTGTTCTTATAAATAATATCTTATAAATCTTAGTTCTTATAAATTATCTCGAATACTAATTGAGATAAATAAATGAAATTTTCACCGTTTTGTTAAGAAAACAATTGTCCACAAGTTTAGAAGAATAAAAAATTTCGAAAAAATCACAAATTACACAAATATTTTGACTTTTTTGTCATAATGTAGGCGCACAAAAAAAAAACAAATTTCTAGTGCTATTCTTAAAAATAATCTGAATTATCTCGAATACTAATTGAGATAAATAAATGAAATTTTGACCGTTTTGTTAAAAAAACAATTGTCCACAAGTTTAGAAGAATAAAAAATTTCGCAAAAACCACAAATTACTCAAATATTTTGACATTTTTGTCATGATGTAGGTGCACAAAAAAATTTTCTAGTGCAGCTATTCTTAAAAATAATCTGAATTATCTCGAATACTAATTGAGATAAATTAATGAAATTTTCAACGTTTAGTTGAAAAAACAATTGTCTACAAGATTTGAAGAATGAAAAATTTCGAAAATATCACAAATTTTCGAGATATTTTGACTTTTATGTCATAATGGCACATAAAATAAAAAAACAAACTTCCAGTGCTATTCTTTGAAAAACTTTAATTTTCTCTAAAATTAATTGAGATAAATAAATGAAATTTTCACCGTTTTGTTAAAAAAACCATTCTCTTCAAGTTTTGAAGAACACAAAATTTCAAAAAATACCCTAATGTCCGAGATTTAAGGGGAAACTTAAAGTTTGCTCATTAAAGTTTGCGCTTGATTTGTATATCAACAGATGAAATTTGTTGGATTTCAGTGCAAAAAAATTATGCGCTAAATGTGCACTGAAAATGCGCTCATTATGCGCTCATTTTGCGCTAAATTTGCGCTCATTATGCGCTCATTATGCACTAAATATACTCTAAATATGCGCTATATGAAACTTATATCCATAGCTAACTTTTGAACAAAATATTTGTATACAAAATAAACGTCTTAATTACAACAACAGCCGTTTTCTCGTGCATATTTCGGTTCGCGTGTGCGTGCGTTCGTTATATACACGTTACATGCGTAAATGCAGCATGGATAATTGCATTTTTGCATCTGTTTCACCTGCGCCGAGTTTTTCGCCGCACCGGCGTGACTCTGGTCCCGTTCGGGCGCGTCTACTCGTCCACGAAACGCTGCATGTGGATGTGCAAATTATAAGTTGAACACAGTTAACAACGCTGATTTGACGGACACATGCTACCGGCCTATCTTCTTCTTCTTATTCTTCTTCTTCTTCTCTCAGCGGCGCATTCCCTATAAATTGGAGCGCATCCTTTGTTCAAAAATTCGCATTTAATAAATGTTTACTCGATTAGATTGATTACCTAATAGAAATCTAAAAATAGTATTTGTTTAATATGCGGACCATTCGAGATTGCACGCAAACCTATTTCTTTCGCAATAATAGTTATTTATAATCGTATATGCAACTACAAATATTCGCTATCAGTAGGAAAATATCAAAAAATATATTATAAAAAGCGAGTTTTATCGCAATAATTGTTTACAAGTCACATGAGCTTGCAATTAAATACCAGAACTTAGATAATAGCAAAAACAAACAAGTATTGTTATCAATTGTAGCAGCGAGTAAAAAACTGTACTTGTTAAACAAACAAAAAATAATGCGCCTCCTTAAAATATTATAATTGCTTGTCAGTCAATGTGTCGTTTCGAAAAAAATTGTTTAAATTTCTGCATACTAATGAGCTTTTCAGTTATTAGTTGATTGAATTTTGTAAAACTCGAAAAAATATTCCTCGTAATTAACAACTCTCCATCACGTAATTATGATAATTTATTACGTTAATGTGTGTTATTAATCGATGTATCGCGCACAGGCGTTATTGTTTTACCTCTAATAAATAATATCAAATTTAAAAATAACTGGGTCACGGCGAACCGACCGATTTCGTATATTAAAAATTAAATTACATTCGCATGTTTGTCCCCTCGACTTAACGCGCTTCCTGTCCCCATATACAATCAGGTAGTAAAATTTAATATTTTTTTTCGTTGCTTTTCGTAATTTTATTTTCCTTCGATATTCGTTCGGACGGCGGAAGTTGAACGAGTAAACGACAATTTCACGTAAGAGCGATCGCGAGAACGAGAGAAAATTGCCCGAAGCCCCAGAAGGTTCTCAGATTATTTTAGAAAATTGTTGCCATAGACACGCATATTGGCAACAATATTTGTTTGTATAGAAAGAGTAATGCAGACAAGTGCAAAGTATGTAATATAGTCTATGGGTGCAACAAAGATAACTTCCATTAGTCTCATTTAAAAAAAAAAGAAAGACTAACAATTTAACTCTCACTTAGCTAAGTTTCCACTTAAATCTTGGAAATAAGGGTATTTTTCGAAATTTTATATTCTTCAAAACTTGCAGATAACTGTCTTTTTCATAAAATTGTAGATTTTCAGTTTTTTATCCCAATTAATTTTCGAGATAATTCAGGTGTTTCAAAGAATAGCACTAGAAATTTGTCTTTTTTGCAAGAACTTACATTATGACAAAAAAGTCAAAATTTCTCGGAAATTTGTGGTTTTTTCGAAATTTTTTATTCTTCAAAACTTGTAGATAGTTGTTTTTTTAATAAAACGGTGAAAATATCATTTATTTATCTGAATTAGTTTTCGAGATAATTCAGGTGTTTCAAAAAGTAGCACTAATAAAATTTTCATGAACATTATGACAAAAGAATCAAAATATCTATCTATTTGTGGTTTTTTCGAATTTTTTTATTTTTTAAAACATGCAGACAATTGTTTTTTTAATAAAAGTGTCAAAATTTCATTTTTTTATCTCAATTTGTTTTCGACATAATTCAGGTTTTTCAAAGATTCACACTAGAAATTTGTTTTTTTTGTCTGTACACCATGGCAAAAAAGTCAAAAAACCTCGGAAATTTGTGGTTTTTTCGAAAAATATTATTCCTCAAAACTTGTAGATAATTCTTTCTTTAACAAAACAGTGAAAATTTCGATTTTTTATCACAATTAGTTTTTAAGATAATTGATGCTTTTTACAGAATAATTGCAACTCTTGCAATATCTTAGTTGTACTCATGTAGAATTGACAATAAATTGAATAAAGAATTGCAAACAAATTTTCACTTAACTGCATAGTAATTGCGTAGTAAAATTATAGCGTAGGCGTTGAATTGATTGATTTCTTCAATAATAATTTAAAGCATCAAGTTTCTTTGTATTGTATATCTAATTCTTAATTACACCTTATTTTATCGTCTACTAATTTACCGGTGTTAATGAGTTGTGTGCGAGAGTAAACAAACGTTTTTTTAGTCGTTATGAAAATAATTTCGAATTTTAATGCGTTTTAAAGAAGACGTTTCATGCAGGTAATCTTTTATTAAATTTTATGTGTCTGCGCGAATTTTTTTTTGTTCGTCTTATTCGGTTATGATTGCATTTAAATATGAACGACAGCGAAAATCTCTACTTACACATTCCGGACATCGAAACGAGAACAGTTTCGTAGTAGAAATTATGTGAATATAAAATTTTACACGTATTCTTGTTGTGCTACAAACTGTAATAAAAAATTCCCATTCCTCGGACACCCCGCTGTCTCCGAGGATGTTTCTACATCACACATATAGATATCATCTTACAATCATGATCAGCGACTCGAATTTATGCCTCGAATCTCCACTTCTAATATTCAACGTAAACACTAAAATTAATTTCGTAGCTTTTAGACAAGTTTCACGTATGCGATGACGAAAATAAAAACGTGAATTACGATGCGAACATCGCCGACGAATATTTTTTTAATGGTAATTTTTTCGGAAATTATGTGAGAAGATTCCTCGTGAATTGTAAATTCCCCTTTTTCTTGTTCAAAATAATTCGATGGGAATCGTGCGAAGATGCTGTTAGTTAGTGTATACGTTTTAAAATTCAATTAAATATCTCCGGTATAGGAGGATACCAAAACTGGTGCAATTAAACTCTAGGTAATAGAATGTTGAAGAGCAAATAACATTGTATTTTCATTTTATCATCGCTGTTAAACCGAAGATCGTACGGTAGTAATTAAAAGAGTCTTTATGGTCGCATTTCGTATTCTCCCGATGCGGTCCTGAGCCCGTAGGGGGCCCTACACAGAAGTCTTGGACGTGATGATATTTCGACGTAAATGAGGAATACCACGGACTCTATCTCCTTCGATCTAGCCTAAAATATTTGTGTAATGAAACGTCCCACTTCTGAAATTGTATGGTAGAAAACCAATTACCTGCCCACGATTCGGGCATAAACGCGAAGAAACGAGGGAAACGTTTTCATTTTATTTATAATAGAAACATATTCGTTTGCTTCAATGGAACGAAACAATTAGAAGTGTAGTTCGTCCAGCTTTCATAATGATACATATAGTCCAGTCATTATATACATTTGGAAAAGAAAATGAACCGAGGAAGCTAAATTTTGGATATGTTGTGGGGAGTGCTTAGAAAAGCTTAACTTTAAGTTTTCGACCGAAAATTCCTTGTGCATTTTCCGCCATCTTGAAAAAAAGGGGTTTGATTCCATTTTTTGACGATAACTCGGCTGTGCGTCGTCATACGAGAATTATTGCAATATACTTTTTTGTTGTTTTTTTTAGGCTCTACAATTTAGGTCTTATGCATTTTTAACCTATCATTGATGGTTGTTAAGATATCGAGCGCGAAAGTTAAAAATAAATTCTTCGCAACCGATTGTTTGCTTTTTTCTCCTTTTTCGTGATATATATCGAAAAATTGTCTATTACAAAACTTGTAGAGCATGTTAATATCTACAAAATTGTTCTCAGGGTTTTTTTTTGTTTGACAAAAATTACGACTGTTGGAGCGCCGTAAAGTTGGTAAGACGGTGGAAAGTTTTGATTTCATAGCCCGCGCAGTTGTATATATATGTTGGAATGGATCTGCGGTTGTAGAGGAAATGATTTAAGTACAATAGAAATAAATAAAACAGCAAAATTATGAATAATACGTTATAAATTTATCATGTAATTCCATTTCAATCGGTCCAAACAATCGGTTGCGAAGAATTTATTTTTAACTTTCGCGCTCGATATCTTAACAACCATCAACGATAGGTTAAAAATGTATAAGACCTAAATTGTAGAGCGTAAAAAAAACAACAAAAAAGTATATTGCAATAATTCTCGTATAACGACGCACAGCCGAGTTATCGTCAAAAAATGGAATTAAACCCCTTTTTTTCAAGATGGCGGAAAATGCACAAGGAATTTCCGATCGAAAACTTAAAGTTAAGCTTTTCTAAGCACTCCCCACAACATATCCAAAATTTAGCTTCCTCGGTTCATTTTCTTTTCTTCCCCGTTATTTCGTATATAATGACTGGAGTAATAATTTTGAAACGAAAATATACGCGCTCACCATCATTAACGACTAGAAATCAAACAATAAAAAAACTATCTAAACCAGTTAGAAACGCGCACGATGAACGACAGGTCAACGAAAAAAACGATGATGAATGGGTTTTCGGTCGGCCGTATTCGAATAATAAAGTTTTATCTCATTGGGCCCTGTCATCAGATAGTCGAGTTATGTTGGCAGCTCCACACACTGCGCCTACAATTTGTTTCATATCAACTTACAAGCTATCTTCATATCTTTATTGTGGCGCGGGACACTCTACATGGCATCACGTGGGTGCCTGTGATGCGGGATCCGCCGTTCCCGGCCGACTTTCCGAATTTTTATTGCTAATCTCCTGCGAGGAGGTCATGAGAAAAATGGATTTTTACGCGCCATTTGACGCGCTCCCAAACCTCCTTTCGCTCGGCCCGATTATGCAGATTACGCCGAACAGAAAGAGACCACAATGGGCCATTGTTCGAGGGCCGCCGATCGCCGCCGCCTCCCTCGGAACCGCGCACAGGACACTTGAATGTAGCGCAACCGGAATGCCGATTCTTTCTTTTATTTTTTTGCCCATACAATGGGACTCGTCCTAGAATCGTACATCCTTAACGACCGTAGTTTATTCTCAAGAAAATACCTACCCAAAGATATTATAACCTGTGAGAGACATGTATAGGTACATATAACCTAAAAGAGCCACTATATAACCCAAGAGAGTCGAACTGTACCTATAGGTAAGTGCAATTTTGTTTGCAATATTGTCAATTCTATGATTTGACCAAAGATTATTAAGATAACAGTCGATAGAAAAACTAAAACTATACACCATTTTATTGTAAAAACAATTGTCTACAAGTTTTGAAGAATAAAAATATTCGAAAAAACCACAAATTTCCGAGATATTTTGACTTTTTTGTCATAATGTATGTTCATGCAAAAAAGACAAATTTCTAGTGCTATTCTTTGAAAAATCTGAATTATCTCGAAAACTAATTACGATAAATAAATAAAATTTTCACTATTTTGTTAAAAAACAATTGTCTACAAGTTATGAAGAATAAAAAATTTCGAAAAATATCCTAATTCCCGATATTTAAGCGGAAACTGGTTAAGTAAGACAGGCACTATATAACCCAAGAGAATCACTGCATAACTCAATAGAGTCGACATATAACCTAAGAGAGTCAATATATAACCCAATAGAGTCAACATATAATTCAAGAGTCACTAAATAACCCAAAAGAGTCATTATATAACCTAAGAGAGTCACTATACAACCCAAAATAGAGTCAACTATAAAACCTAAAATCGCCATTGGCCATTCATTCCAATTTTTCTCTATTTTTATTAATCGCACAGTCGCTAAACGTTTCGTTGGATCATAAATTTCCGGACGTTATATAGTTAGGTCGCGGCGTAATAATCTTTACGTTGTGTCATTTAGTTGATGGGCAATTAATATCGTTTAAGATAGGAGGCTCAAGAGCCATCCGAAGGTTATGATATGGCCGTAATATAGAGGACGAGTTATTGTGAGAAACTCCATAGTGGACAACCGAACGGGCGATACGATCTGAAAAATGATCCGTAATAAAAATACCCGAAGGCACCGCGAGTATATAGGGATTTATATCGTAAAAATTCTTGGGAGTTTGAGGTGTTTTTCCTGGTTTTTTTTAAATATGTGCATGAAAAAAAATGGTTGTTTTGTAGGGGGGAAACCATGCACATTAGGAGGTTGATTTTGCAGAATTTTTCCTAATGTGGTTTTCTCCCTTAATGAATTTCATTAATTATATAATTCAATAGAGTCAATATATCGTATAACCCAATGGAGTCGACATGTGTATAATTCAAGAGAGTCACTATATAACCTAAGAAAGTCATTCTATAACCTAAGAGAGTCACTCTATAACCTAAGAGAGTCAATATATAAACCAAGAGAGTCGTTACACATCCTAAGAGAGTCAGTATATAAACCAGGAGAGTCGTTACACATCCCAAGAGAGTCAATATATAACACAAGAGAGTCGTTACACATCCCAAGAGAGTCGCTATATAACCCAAGAGAGTCACTACTCAACCCAACAGAGTCACCTGAAAACACAAGATAGACTTATAATTCAAGAGAGTCACTATTCATATAACTTAAGAGATTCACTCTATAACCTAAGAGAATCAATATATAATCCAAGACAGTCGGCACACATCCCAAGAGAGTCACTATATAACCCAAGAGAGTCACTACTCAACCCAACAGAGTGGATATACAACCCAAGAGAGTCACCTGTATAACACCTGTATAACCCAAGATAGTTAGACTTATAACTCAAGAGAGTCACTATACAACCCAAAATAGAGTCGATTATAAAACCTAAAATCGCCATTGCAATTCATTTCCTTTTTTCTCTATTTTTGCGTTTGTTGAGTAAAAAATATCGAAGTGATCGATCGCGACAGATGTTTGAGTAAGTATTTTTTTTTTTGAAATAATTCATAAAACATGAAACGTCGACTTTCGCAACAATTTCGAAGTCGTTTCGCGAATTCAGCGGGTCGCCTTATTAGGCGCCTAATTCTAATTAAATCCACTTAATATAGATTTCTTTCGCTAATTAAAATTTTTACGACGGAACAAGGGCGCGCCTTAGGGTCGACAACAATTATTACCCGAGTTTTTTTAATTAATTTTTACTTTCCTCAATAAAATATTTATGCGTCCAGTTCTCGCTCGAGCGAAGAAACGTTGTGAAACTTTCATATTATGGGACAAGCTGTATTTATTATTGCATATCATCGATAGTTTGCTATATCGTTGAACGTTATCGTGTACAAGCAAAAATAAAAATACAGGAGCGAATTGTATCCGATAAAACATGCTTAGTATAGCTTTATTACGATATCAATTCGACGTTGTGTACTAATAATTTTATAATTTACGAGTAGATAAGTGCATATAAATATATATAGTGCATTCGAAAAATGCGCAAGTTCAAAAACCGCCACAACAAACAAATTCTTTCAAATGGAAGTACCTATATAAAATTTTGATGTATATAAGGTACTATCGAAATCAACATAATCCCCTATTTAAGAAGGTATTAGATGCCCACTCTTATTATACAGGGTGTTAATGAAAACTTGAATCATCAACACCCTGTATAGTGTCTAAATTTCGCCGGGCATCACCTCCTCGGCGGAAGCGATACATACACATCGTCTGCACATCGTGTACAGTTTGTTCCGGTCCGAGCCACTTGAACGGCCGCTGATACTGTTGCTTCATTTGTCACGGTTATTTAAACCCCGCTCATTTCGTCAAGTACCTATATCGTGCGGTACTCCATTCCTAACGACCGCGAATTAATTCGTTACACACACCTTGTATGCGACACTTCTCGTTCACCGCACATTGCATGCAAAATTTGTCTCATCCGAGACACACTGTACATATAATCCAAGAAACTTGCTATTTAACGTAACAGGGTCACTGTATAACCCAAGAGAGTCGTTACACAGCCCAAGAGAGGCACTATATAACCCAAGAGAGTCACTACTTAACCCAACAGAGTCACTAATTAACCCAACAGAGTGGATATAGGTACAACCCAAGAGTAACCTGTATAACACAAGAAAGGAGACTTATAACTCAAAAGAGTCACTATATAACCTAATAGAGTTACTATATAACTCAAGAGAGTCATTATATAACCTAAGAGATTCACTATACAACCCAAAATAGAGTCGACTAAAAAACTTAAATTAATTAAAATTAATAAATTAAATCGCCATTGCCATTCATTCCTTTTTTTCTCTATTTTCTATTCTTCTAGAGAGTCACTATATAACCTAAGCGGGTTATTATATAACCTAAGAGAGTCATTAAATAACCCAAGAGAATCACTACTTAACCCATCATAGTGGATATACTAGAGTCACCTGTATAACTCAAGAGCGTCACCTATAACCTAAGAGAGTCACTATATAACCTAAGAGAGTCACCTATAACCTAAGAGAGTCACTTAATAACCTAAAAGAGTCAACTATAAAACCTAAAAACGCTATTTATTCTAAAATTTGTCTAATTCGAGAGACTTTTAGAACGGATCAAAATAAAATTTCTTCACCGTGTATAAATAGATATCACGCTGCATATTAATTTATTTATACAAATAGTAGGTTGATGTGGCGAAAAAATGTAATGCTATATACGCAATTAGAGTCGATTAAGCACTTTGTATTTCCTTGTGCATGCATTTTCTGCGAATTCAGCGGGGATAAAAGTAATGGTTTAATTAACCACGTATCATGAATATATTCATACCGATTTTTCTGTTAGAAAGAATTTGAATACCGGTACACAAACGCGACCTGACTCAACTATATTCATAACAGTTTAAGCATTGAAAATCGGTCCACCAGCCGGCTAGATTGTGTATGTAAATAAAATCCTTATAACATACAAATTGTCAAATAAATTCGAACGAATTTCACTTCGTCCGTAAGCCTTCTATTTTACATCTTATGTAAATGGAATTAATTTAGTTCCCAACCAGTTCTCGGTTTTTATATATGACGTGTATGTGACTGCACCATAAAAAGAGAAGCACGCTTATGAAAATGTCCCTGATAAGATACCAACGTGATAAAAAATTCTTTACGACTTGTTGCCCAACGAGCGGGAGACATCATGGGCGTTCGTTTATTATTTTATTAGTTGTAATTTTTCCTGAATACTGGAAATATATTTTTTTCTAATATTGCTTTGGTTATTCAGCGCCAATCGTTTCCAATACTCGCTTCCTTGTAGATACTATACAGGGTGTTCGAAAAATAGAGGGAGATATTTTTCAGGGTGATTCCTTATTTCAAGATACAGAAAAAAATAATTCATATATTAAAAATATTTACTTGATTCTGTTGAAATTTGGTATTGGAAAAGTTGCAAAAATACTATTTTCTAGAAATTTTTTGATTTTTTATTTTCCAATGCGCTTGTGATTTTTTTTAGTAAAAATTTGATAAACCAATTTTGTCCATGCAAATAAAACGATTTTTATTTTTTTCTCCAAAAATGAAGTGAGATACCAAAAAAATACAAGAGGTAAATAAGTTGTATTTTTAGATGCTTAATAAAACAAAAAATATTAAAGTTACAAAAAAGGCAGTGGCGTACATTTTTTTCACAATAATATTCGCTGTGATGCCCCCCGGGCGCCACTAGACTTAAAAATTTTAATTTATTTAGGGATAAATTAGCCTCTTAATACAACTATTTGAACAGAATATTTTTTAATATATTTTAATATTTTTCTTTTTTAATTGAACATCCTGTATCTTGAAAACTCTGCATTTCCAAAATTCATATTTATAGAAACTTTTTTTCATATTTTTTAAAACTCTCTAAAACATCTCTGTCTATTTTTCGAACACCCTGTATGTGTATGTATATACAGGGCGATTACTTTAAGTATTGTTACAAAAATTGCAAAGCTCCTGGCATCATCTACTCCTACTAAGAAACTCCCAATTCCATCGGATGATTATTGATACAAAATTAAAGTGTGATGTTTGTGTATTTTATAAATAAAAAATACAGGGTGTTGGGTAAACATCGCCGCCTCTGGGCGAGCGGCCGGTCTTGATGCTGACCGCGGGATACGGACAAGAAGGTCGCTTGACCTGTCACTGGAAATGGCTCCCGATTATTCAGCTTAGTTTATGATCTTGACAACTTATTATGACTCAATAAATATGTGAAAAATGCGGCGTCCGTCCGTTGGGGAATTTTTAATACTTCATATAAAACGCCTAGCGTTCGTTGTCGCATCGAATTTATCGCGGGTTTTATCGAGTACGCCGGGTCATTAATCATCCGATCGATTAGAATGCGCTACATGCGATAAAAGGAGGTGTCGAATAACACACTGTATATCGATCTCTTGGCCAGATTAATGGGTGAAAAATTAAACATATCTAATTAATAACGAAAATCGGCTAGGTATATAGAGAGCTAAAAATTACTCAAACACCGTCACAAAAATTATGCAAATAATATTTGAGATCTTATCAATTCAATTCTTGAAAATATTCACATGGTTATCACATGCTTGGCTGGGAACCATGTTAGTTTTTTCATTTTTTATTTTTTTCGTGCGTACACGTATACGTAATTTCTGGTTTACACAGTTATAAAATATTTGAATATTTATATTAATATTTATAATGCATTTTATATGGCGCATTGTTGTTTCATTAATGCTTTACTTAATTAAGAAAGGTGAAGGTTACATTTATTGAATATGGCAAGCCCATCGCCTCCCTCTATTCAACTGGATTTCCTCGCGATGTGATTACTGCATAAACACCTAATTAGGTCGTTAATTTTAACAAGATATTAATTGAGCATGCAACGCAGGAAGTATCACACCAATTTATCCCAAACAAAAAAACAATAATGTCGTCAAAATAAAAAGCTAATTTGTCATTACACACGTTGAAATTACAGTTTTATTAACAAACTGTCGCCTGTATAATAATAGAAAAAAAATTGATGCACGCACAAATGAATTACCCACCGGACGTTATTCTGTTATAAAGTAAAAAAAATTGAAGAAATTTCTATTAATTAAATGACAAAAAAAATTGTACACTATTCTTAATTGGTGGAAATTGAGAGAAATCCTTCAGTTTGTCATATATTAACATATACAGGGTGTTTCTTAATAATAACGGAATAAAAATTGATGCACACAAATGAATTACCCACCGGACATTATTCTAAATGAATGGAGAAGACCACGACTTTTTTCTAAATTTTTTTTTCAAAACCGTGTGTTCTAAGAAGGCGAGTAATGAAATTTTTATTTTTTTCTGTGGCCAAATAAGGCCGCAATTATTTTTTAAAGTTTGAAAAACGTCACAATCGTCATACACTCTGCTCCAATCAAAGCGAGAGTAGCAAAGAGAAGTCACATTTAGCAAGTTTGCCACGTTTCCTATTACTCTTCTTTACTCCGCAAAATGTGCGTTTTTGTATATTTATTGCAATAAACATTTTCTGATTTATCCATTTCTTCCATTACCTAATGGATAATTCGATATATTAATATAGAAATAACATCTTCATCTGTATAAATTGTAACCGATTTTCTTGTTAAAAACACAAATAATGGTCCTGAAAAATTTATTTGGCAACATTCTTGTCAACTTCAATATTATCAGTAAAGTGTTTTGTGCCAAACTGCAATTCGTGTAATTTGTTTTGTGCATTTTTCAGAAAAATCTGACAAATGACAGTTTGATTTTTGTTCGTTTGTGTATTCTTTGTTACTGCGTTCGAAAATTCATACTATTTACTTATACAACAAGACGTGAGTGGTTTATGATTGGTTGATAAGGTATGAGTCGAAACCCGAAATTTTTAAATTTCGAAGGGTTATAACTTTTTAATTATAACACATTTTGAGCAACTGAAAATGGTTTTGAACTCTAATAAATCATTTCTAATCGTATCTTTCGCCGAAATCCGCTTCTCCATTATCCACCGGACGTTATTCTGTTATACCTAAAGCAAAAAAAATGGAAAAAGTTGGAATTAAAAAAATGTTTTTTGGGTAATAAAATGCTCTTTAATGCATAATCTCCGTACACCAAATTTCATAAAAATATTTAAAGTGGTATGAAAATGACAATAAATAATTGATTATTTCTCAAATCTTCAACACCCTGTAGTATCTCAAAATTTAAAATGTTCTGTACATAAATCCATAAAAAGTTATTTTCTTGAAATAAATATTATCAATTTATTAAGAAACACTCTGTATATATAACATTTTATCTACGACTATATTACAACAACTTAATTGAGTTTACAACTCTATTTTACATAAACATTAATTCATAATTACACACCGATCGCGCTAGTAAATCAAAACACATAAGCAAATCAGTGATTTTTTTTTTCAATCGTCCATTAAGGTCGCACGATAAGGAAAAATACACGCTCACACACGTCCATCTAAATTACTTTATTTACCCGTAGCAGCGCTGTTTAAAATAACGTCCATGGTTTCCATTAAAAACGAATTAGGGAAACATGTGAGAAACACGCCATTTAGGCGATGATAAAAAAGAGGGCGTTGCGTCTCTAAGTTATAAAGGAGAATATTAAATGTCACTTCGTCCTGGTGCGTAACCACTTAATTACGATTATTAGCCCGTGCGGTTTTTGTGGTCCTTTTATAATTCACCTCGTTTAATGGGAAAATAAATAGCGTATGGCGTTACCTCGTTAGACAAAATCGACTCGCTTTTTCAATCAACCGTGTGAAAGACATAATTAGCAATATTACTTACTAAAAAAATAAGCATAATTCATACTTACAGATCGATGGTGATAACTGGAGACGTATCGTGTAATGAACTTGGCGTGTTCAGCTATCGTGGTCGGTCTGTAAGAATAAAAAATATCGCCGGTAAAAAATCGGTTCGGATTTCGATTCGGCAATAAATAAAATCGATCAGCTGAAGAACAAAAGGGAGCGTGTCCGCGAATCGCGCAAAAAGAAACCGAATAAAAGGCGAGTCGCCATTTCAATTGCGCCAATCGAATATTCGAGCCGAGTTTTTTGCGGCGATATAACGAAAAAAGGAAGAAACGGCGCATGAAATGCTTCGACCATCTTTGTACAGATGGAGAACGAGAAAGCGGATCTCTCGGTCGCAATTTCGTTTATTTATTTATTTATTTATTTGCTTCGATCTAATGCGATTCGCTCGATTAATATGCTCGCGTTAAAATTAATAGAATAATAAAAAAAGCTGATTGAATAATCCCATCCTCTTTGCATTCGCTTTTGCGGATTAAGATTAATTAGATAAAATATTCTTAACATTGCTTAATACAATTTTAGTTGAATGATTGCCACATCGAGTTTTAATTCAACGTGTCAAGATTATAAATCTTCCAAAAAAAAAAAATTATAAAATATAGTTTGTGCAAAATAACGTTGATGCACGTCACTAATGTCGTCATATTTGACAAGCATAGTGTACCCAACTTTTAAAAATAAACATGACATATCTACAGAATTTAATTTAGGGATGATACAGAAAATGTTAAAAAACAAAATTAAATCATCCAAGAAAATTATACAGGGTGTCGCAAAAAGGTTGGGACATGGCTTAACCACACCATCAGTATCAAGATCATTGCCAGATATTGCCATGTTGTTATTATAGAATATTATAGAATTTTCCTATTGTAGCTGTAATAGAGAAACCTTCCAACCCTTGCCAGCCTTCTCCATGCGGGCCTAACAGCCAATGTAGGGAAATTAACAAGCAAGCCGTATGTTCTTGTTCTTTTAATTTTCAATTTTTTTGTCATTTTGTCTTGTGGTTGATTGGAAAAATGAACTAATTCAGTTAAATATTCAAAAAAAACGAAAAAAGGCAAGTGTCCCCTGTTTTTGATGAAAAATAGTTGTTGATAAATTTTTCGGGACAGTTTTAGAACCATATATATTAGAAATAAACAGAACCATTTGAAACAGTTCAGAACGGTCTTAGAACCATTTAAAATTATCCAGAATCATTTAGAACCATTTTAGAACCGACAAGAACCAATTGAAGCAATTCCGTACAATTATAGAACCATTTAGAAGTGCCCAGGATAATTTTGAACCCATTTAGGGCTGTTTGGAACGGTCCAGGATCAAGGAAAAAAGTCCAGAACCATTTAGAACGCTTTCAGGATTGTTTAGAACTTTCTTTTCGAACTTTCGGAAGAATATTCAGAATTTTTTAAATGAAAAATTATTCAATGTTGTGAAATATTCGAATAAAATCGTCAAATTTACTTCAAAAATCATCTGAGAAATGGATAATTCAGTAAAATATTTCAAAAAAAATAAAAACACAGCTCCAAGTGTCCTCTGTTTCTGATGAATAATTGTTTTTGAAGTGACTAGAATTGTTTGAAACAGTTCTGGATAATCTTAGAAACATTTAGAACTGCCCAAATCATTTAGAGCCGAAGCGGAACTAATTAGAACTGTTCAGGATAACCTGGACCAGTCTAGATTCATTTAGAACGCTTTCAGCACTGTTTAGAACTTATTTATAGTACTTTTAGAAGACTAATTAAAATTATTCAACAAAAAAATCGACTAATTCAGTTAAATATTCAAAAAAAAATCATAAATACAGCTAAGTGTCCTCTGTTTTTGATTAGAAAATGGTTTTTGATTAAATTGTATGGAACAGTTTTAGAACCATTTTAGAACTGTCCAGGCCATTTAAAACAGTTCAAAACTATCCTAGAACCGTTTAGAACTATCCAGAGTCGTTGATCGAGAGTTGTTTTTGACATTTTCTCTTATGGTTATTGATTTATTCATTCTTTCTTGCTAATATTTCGAGTTATTAAACAAAACTTTGTTTAGCACGAACCAAACTAGTTAGTTCATAAATTATTATGTTACTAATGAAATAAATATTTACTTTTAGTAACAATCTTTAAAAACACATCCAACAAATTACTTTAAGTACTTGTAATAAACGTAATAATTAATAAAATTAATATTTATAATTCGAGTTATCTGCTAATTAATATTTAACGCTTTAATTTATGATTAATATTTTATTAATTAATTAACACGTCGTCGCGTCGTATAACAAGAAGAAAGCCACAGCACCAGCGGCTATATTGGCGAGTAAATAAATAAATAAATAAATAGTTTTGCATTCAAAGAACATTCTGTGTGGCAAAACTATAAATCTACAAGCCGTTTTATTTACAAGTCCTTGCGTAATTATCGAGTGCGCGGCGCCCGATGGAGAGCGAAAAAAACCCGTCAGTTAGTAACTAATTTACGCGGCAAAAAGCGCGAAATTTCTGGAAATTCGGAATTTATCGGCGACGTGTCGCGCTTCTTTATTCTCCAATTCTCTCAGAGAGACGCTTCACCATATACAAGACAGGAATTAATTCCATTACTGCAACCACAACAGGGTTTAATTAGTGTAAAGAAGGCGAGGTGTGAATCGTTTAATACATGCTAATTCGGGATAACCGAAGAATTATTGTTATCTGTACATCGAAAAATAAATAAAACGGCCGGCATATATTATTATAATAACGCCTTAATCTAGGAATTACCGCCGGGCTAATAATAGGAAGTAATATATCATCACGCTGTGTAACTATTTCGTATTTCTAAAGACAATGTAATAATAAATTGTGGCAAATTACCGAATCGAACTCGAAACCAGATCTGATATTGTGAATAAAGAACTACCGGTGTTTTATATTTGGAAATTTCTTAATTAACCATATACAGAGTGTGTCATAAAAAAATTAATAACTCAAAAACTATACAGGGTGAGTCGTGAGGAATTGTACATACTTTAACAGTGTATAGAGACACATAAGGGTAATATCAAATCAGCATTAAAAGTTGCATCAGCCTCTTCTTTAAGGAAATACAGGGTGATTTATGAATTTTTAGGAAATTTTATTTCGTTTATATCTTCTTTGTGGTTAATTCGGTTTGGTTCATTTTTTGGTAAAAGTATACATTTTGAATAAGGAACACACTGGCATATTAAGAATTAAAAAAATTCAGGACCGTCTTCAAAAAAATGAGGAAAATTATTTAAAAGTTAATATTTCACCCTGTATACACTTTTTGCAAATTTTCAATTGGCCATTGTAGAAGGTATAAGTAACTTGTAAAGCCTGACATTCGGAAATTTTTGCCGCACTTTTATTAAATGGTCAATTTACATTCAACTATTAAGAAAAATTACACATTTAGTATAATCGAATATTTTACATTGAAATAATACTTTCCATCATACAAATGTTAATGAAAATTAATAATAAGGACTAATTACTTGTCGCTTCCTGTGAAAATGTCCAAAATTACAAAAAAAAAGATTTCAAATTAACTCAATAAAAAATAGTCAAAGCTTTAAGCTTTAGTTATGATGTTCCCTAAAGCGTACTTATTTGTAAATTAAATACAATGATCAAAGTTGTCTATGACAAATTAACCCTTTAATTGTTTTTATAAATTAACATTAGGTTTTATTATTTTGTTAATAAGTTAGAATTGAATCGTTGTGTGTTATTAATTGATTCTTTTTGTTTATTCAAAATGCCAGTCAAATATTGAATTGCTGAAGTATACATTATTATGCTGTAAGAGGACATCAAACACTAATTAACGTCGAATTCCTAACATATTTTTACATCATATTTTACCTATTTTATTGGCAAATATGCGTATTAGAGGAATACATTTCCAACAGTCCATCAAGATAGTACACTTCCACAGTTTTCTATTGTGGTACGTTATCGTTCGATAAATATTTATGGAAATCGTTGTATAGGACGTGGAGGTTCTATTCTATGGTCATCAAGATCGCTTGACTTTAATCCTGTTGACTATTTTTTACCCAATAACTCTAAGAAAAGCTATCAGGCACATAACCGTCCGTCAAGAAAAGTGTGGAGCAAACTGGTTTCATTTTAGACTTCTAACAACGGAAAATTCTTCGAATTTTTCGAAAACGAAGTCTTATGATCTGGCTTTGTCGTCCGTCCGTCCGTCCGTCTGTCGCGAGTTTCAGCGGCTAAACGGTTACAGATAGAGACAAACGGACAACGGCATTCGATTCAGCATAGTCTCAAACCTCTCCCGTTTCAAAAAAAAAAAAAAAAAAAAAAAAAAAAAAAAAAAAAAAAAAAAAAAAAAAAAAAAAAAAAAAAAAAAAAAAAAAAAAAAAAAAAAAAAAAAAAAAAACTTAACGTTACATTAGTTAGAAGTCTCTCTACGGCGCACTGGGCCGTTCGTCCCACTTGTTTAAAATGTTTTATAATGTAGAGAACATATTTTTTATTGAATTAATTGTAGTGTTTGTCGTTATTCTCTGTACAGTTATAAATATCATGAGAATTGAATGCTTATTTTTGAATACATTGAATACTTATTTTTAATGAGTTAATTTGAAATCTTTTTTTTTTGTAATTTTTGGACATTTTGACAGGAAGCGACAAGTAATTAGTCCTTATTATTAATTTTCATTAACATTTGTATGATGGAAAGTATTATTTCAATGTAAAATATTCGATTATACTAAATGTGTAATTTTTCTTAATAGTTGAATGTAAATTGACCATTTAATAAAAGTGCGGCAAAAATTTCCGAATGTCAGGCTTTACAAGTTACTTATACCTTCTACAATGGCCAATTGAAAATTTGCAAAAAGTGTATACAGGGTGAAATATTAACTTTTAAATAATTTTCCTCATTTTTTTGAAGACGGTCCCGAATTTTTTTAATTCTTAATATGCCAGTGTGTTCCTTATTCAAAATGTATACTTTTACCAAAAAATGAACCAAACCGAATTAACCACAAAGAAGATATAAACGAAAGAAAATTTCCTAAAAATTCAAAAATCACCCTGTATTTCCTTAAAGAAGAGGCGGATGCAACTTTTAATGCTGATTTGATATTACCCTTATGTGCCCCTATACACTGTTAAACTATGTACAATTCCTCACGACTCACCCTGTATACATTAGGGAATAAAGTATTTTAGATTTCAAAAATATAGGGTGTTCCATTTAAAATAACAAACTTGTTGTTCACTTCTTTTACAACAGGAAGTAGTACAACTATTAAAATAATTTTAGACTTCAAGATGCAGCTTATTGCATAATATATCTGTATATTGTTTCGAATTAATTTTCTACAGTAAAATCACCCTGTAGAAAACAAATCTCACAATTCGACCATTTCTCCAAATGGAATAAAGGGTAAAAAATACACACAATCGCGCATAATAAAACTGTAACTTTTCGTTTGTAGGATAAACGACAAAAGAGGCGGTGAAAAAAAAACACACACAAACCCCACATAGCAGTTCCGTATGTATTTTAGCGACGGGGGGTGTCCCGGCCCCCTGCGGGCCGCCCCGGGGCTCGCACAATACTCCTCATTCAATAAACATGTTAACATGCAGATAGATTATCCAACCCTAAGCAGATTGTAGCGGAATGCTTTATTCACCGAGCGCAACGGCAGTCCGAAAAATCTCTCGTATTTCTCCAGGAAATCTCACAAAAAAAAAATCCCCATTCGACTAAACTAAACGGAAATCGTCGGATACAATGTCACCTATACCGCAATTTACATTTATTCATGCGCCAAGGCTGCGTATGAAGTCATTTCGTCGTTGATAATAAACGCTCGGACGGGCCTTGTAAATTGTAAATCTTGCAAAGAACATTTGCATAAAGCCGCGCATAATTTTTCGAGTTAACTGCTCTTCTGTAGGCCGCGGCGTCAATCGGAATTAGATTTCCTGTCGCGCTCGCAGCAGAAACGGCTCTTCGGGCGTAAACGATAACGGTAACCCATCTCGTAAATAATAATCGATTGAGCCGTTTGCATGAAAATCGAGCGAATTTATATTTAATCGTACCTTCCCGGGTATTCCCACAAACGCCGAAACATCCACTAACATTCACTCAACGAATTTGACGTCCAATTGTGACGTTCAATGTTCATAATCAGAAGCATGGCTTCGCATGCCATAAACCGCGTGAGAGACGTGGTGATCGACCCCAAGGGCACCTTCAAGTACATCCTGGTGAAGGTGAGCGTCCCGATGGCCGACGACAAGCTGGAGAACAAGACCATCGTGCGGGGCTTCGCCGAGTGCCCCTTTCACACGGACATCAACGCCAAAGTGGCCTTGGAGTTGGAGCAGCTCCGCGAGGAGAAGGCCATCGAGGACTTCGGGTGCATCGTGCTGGGTGGCGGGAAGATCGAGCACCTCCCCGAGGAGAAGACTATAAGGGTCTTCGGGTCTTCGGAGGGTTACGGGAAGGCTGATCACAGACTCGCTGCTTCGATACTCACTAAAGCTTACCCTGATTATACCATTACTAACGAAGAAAGTAACGAGGGAAAATAAATACGAATTTATGTTGTTGCATGTGTGGTAATAAATGGGAATTAAGCGTTAGGAAAAAAGTATATTAGAAACGTAGGCGCGTTTACGATTTACAACTTTAAACCGTTACAATGAATGTAAATCGTTCTAATTCTAATATATCAGTAGCGCGAAAAACTCACAAGTAGTTGGGGACGTTATTTAAGTGTTAATTTACAATAAAATTACTTCCTACAAATAATATTTAATTGTAATGATCGTAGCTATATGTACAGATATTTATAGGTGTTCAGCAATGTTTAGCATATGCAAATGAGTGTATGAGTCGAGTAGAAAGATGCAATGTTAGATTGTATTTTTTTGTTGCATAAATCCGATAATTTGACGCACAGTTTGAGAAATTATAATACAAACTATTCGAAATTCTAATTCAGAGGAAGCCCATTTTTTCTCGGTATCATTATAATTAGTAGCCAGGTATTTTCATTTTTCAATACTTGTAAAAAATTGATTTTTTAATAAAGTGATAAGTTTTAGTTTCTGATCTCAATTAGTTTTGGAGATAATTGAGGTTGTTCAAATAATAGCACTAGAAATTTGTTTTTTTTAATGGACTTTATGATAAAAAAGTCAAAATATCTCGGAAATTTGTGGTTTTTTCGAAATTTTTAAATCTTCAAAACTTGTAGAGAATTGTTTTTTTAATAAAATGGTGAAATTATCATTTATATATCTCAATTAGTTTTCGAGAAAATTCAGGTTTTTCAAATAATAGCACCATTCTTTTTTGCATATACATAATGACAAAAAAGCCAAAATATCTCGGAAATTTGTGGTTTTTTCGAAATTTTTTAGTCTTCAAAACTTGTAGACAATTGTTTTTTCAATAAAATGGTGAAATTTTAGCTCATCTATCTCAATTAATATCCGAAATAATTGATATTTTTTTCATAAAATTAAGGGATCTTTGTTCAACTCATAAAATTGACCATGTTGCGTTGAAATTGGCACTCTGTATACACACATGTATACAGGGTGTTTCATAATTACAGTGCCAAACTTATTGGGGTTGTGGAGGGTATCAAAATAAGCAAGTTTGCCTAATATTTGAACCCCTATCCAGAAATTAGCAGTTTGGGCTCAAGGAAAAAACATAAAAAAATATGCAAATGAGTGTATTAGTCGAGTAGAAAGATGCAATGTTAGATTGTATTTTTTTGTTGCATTAATCCGATAATTTGACGCACAGTTTGAGAAATTATAATACAAACGATTCGAAATTCTAATTCAGAGGAAGCCCATTTTTTCTCGGTATCATTATAATTAGTAGCCTGGGTTTTTATTTATTGTATTACCTGCAATACAACGAACATATTTCGTGGCTAGTGCGCCTAATTAATAACCAAATTCGATGCTATTTTTGTGCTGTTCCCAAACTAAAATAGCATAGGTGAAAAAAATAGGAAATAAAAAGAAGTATCCTCTATTAGAACCAACGAAAGATGTCTAGTAGATGATTAGCGCTCCGATGACAGACTTGTGGGCGAAACTGAATATCTCTAAATTAAAGAACCGCTACAGCAGGGAGTTAGTTCTTCACTGAAAGATGTAATGTACACCTTATCAAGCGTTATTTTTTGGAAAATCGTCCTTAAATGTGGCTTAAAAAAAGTTAATCATTGAGTCAACTTCAATGGAAAAGTTTGATGTTAGATAAATGCAACAAAGACAATTTTCATTAGTCTCATACCTATATAGGAAAAAGAGTGCTATTGTGGGATTGCAATTTTCTCACTCTAACCACTGTTGTTTTAATATCATCTTTGTTCAACTCATAGACTTGACCATATTGCAAACAAATTTGCACTAGCCTGTATTTAGGGTGTCCCAAAATTAATGGACGAAACTTCAACCCTGTTTTTATTGGTCAAAAATAACCAATATCTAAGGGAGCTAAGCCCCTTTAAAGGGGGGGCACTTGAAGATGATTTTTCCTAATTATTTGCGAAACAATTTTGAAACTTTGAGATCCTACATATTGTGATATGCTGAATTGAAATTTGGATTCTAAAATTTGATTACTTAGTCAGATGCGTATCATTTAGGGGGGTGACCCTAAAAAATCAACCCAAACATTTTTATTACACCAAATTTTCGTTTTTTTCCTTCAAATTTTATGAATTTAAGGTTTTTTACGTAAAAAAGTACCTCTTGGTCGATATCGCTAGGACTCACCATTTTTGAGTAAAACGCATTTATAAATTACCCTGCATAGTATTCACAATAGCACAATTTTGGTGAAAACTTAGTAGCAGGCCTTGAAACAAAATTGACACTCTTGATAATAATGATTAGTTGCCATTTTGGCAAGAAACCATCTTCAGATGGCCCCCTTTAAAACTCCTTAGGGGGGGCATTTGCCAATGCAGAACTGGGAAAAAGTTATGTTTGACCAATAAATACAGGTTTGAAGTTTCGTCCAGTAATATTGGAACACCCTGTATATGAAAAAAAGGGCGACAGAGGGGGTGGGTTTAGTTCGTCAAAAGACGCCGGCTCTCTCCTTGCAGTTTGAAAAACAACACCGGCTGATGAGTTATTTTCGTACGTTTGACATCGTCCAAGCTACGTCAGCGTTGATGGGCGGCTTCTCTGTTTTATTTTCAGAGTTCTGGCGTTTCCTGCACACTAATTACACGGGTTAAAGGACGTTTTCGGAACAAAAAATAACACACCGCTAGAAACTCATATGTTTATCTACATACGTCTAGAAAAATGAGCTACATTTTTTGTAGTAAAATTGAAGCATCTTAATTAAGATTTACGTTTTTTAATAGCAACGTCATTTGCATATGCAAATGAATTATTTGGTCGTGATTTTCTATAAATAGTAAGCTCGTTTTACTAAATTACCAACATTAAATTAACAATTTCATTAATCCTGTAGAGTAAATAATGCAAATGGATTGCACTCTATTAGTTATAAATTCGATCATTTTTACAGCGAGTATATGCTTCCCATATGAGCGATAAAGATCAACGAACAAAACAATAGCTAAAAAGGAAACAATAAATACTAAATATGTTGGTACTTAACTCGGACTTAATTCCGAAAGCCTATGAATGTGCAACAAGATGTAATTACCCCATAAATCAAGCGCATGATAAGTTGTCATGTAACGTAACAGAGAAAACCGTAAAACGTATTATCATGCCTTATAAACATAAACGCGGACAAGAAAAATACACCCTACTGTGTTTCGACAATGAGGGCTACAATAACGTTCTCATAGCAATACATATATTAGTATGTCAAGCTTAATCTCGGTTACCCCATTTGTTTGGAGCCAGCGAGTGTAAAAAGTGGGTCTTTTCACGTACGGCATGCAGTCGAGTACCGAAAACTTTTATGCGCTCTTGAAAACGTTGTTTATTTTTTGCGTTTTCAATGAGCCGAAGTTCGCTGACTGAGGTTTAACGTTTCGAAAATTTCATTCATAAATTTGTACATGTATGGTTTACGCATGAACGAGCCGGAAGATTTTTATCGGGAATTTTTAGTTATAACGGTCGTTATTTATGTATAGTATAGGTACAGGTAATTTTGATGCAATGTGGCGTATGGGTGCAATAGAGACAACTTGCATTAGTGTCATATGAAGGAAAAAGAGAGTTTTATGATTTAACTCCCACTTAACAAGTTTCACCTTGAAATTAAGGCATTTTTAGGAAATTTTTAATCTTCAAATTTTTACTTATAGACAATTGTTCGTTTTTATATCTCAATTAGTTTTCGAGATAATACAGGTTTTTCAAATAATAGCACCAGAAATTTGTTAAAAAAAAAAATCAAAATATCTTGGAAATTTGTAGTTTTTTCGAAATTTTTCATTCTTCAATACTTGTAGAAAATTGCTTTTTTAATAAAGTGATAGAGTTTTAGTTTCTGATCTCAATTAGTTTTCGAGATAATCCAGGTTGTTCAAATAATAGCACTAGAAATCTGGTTTTTTTTTTGAAGGTACATTATGACAAAAAAGTCAAAATATCTTGGAAATTTGTAGTTTTTTCGAAATTTTTCATTCTTCAATACTGGTAGGAAATTGCTTTTTTAATAATGTGATAGAGTTTTAGTTTTCAAGATAATTCAGGTTGTTCCAATAATAGCACTAGAAATTTGTTTTTTTTAATGGACTTTATGATAAAAAAGTCAAAATATCTCGGAAATTTGTGGTTTTTTCGAAATTTTTAAATCTTCAAAACTTGTAGAGAAGTGTTTTTTCTATAAAATGTTGAAACTGTAATTTTTTAATATCACAATTAGATATTCGAGAAAATTCAGGTTTTTCAAATAATAGAACCAGATTTTTTGCATTTACATTATGTCGGAAAACTCAAAATATCTCGGAAATTTGTGGTTTTTTCGAAATTTTTAAATCTTCAAAACTTGTAGAGAAGTGTTTTTTCTATAAAATGTTGAAACTGTAATTTTTTAATATCACAATTAGATATTCGAGAAAATTCAGGTTTTTCAAATAATAGAACCAGATTTTTTGCATTTACATTATGTCGGAAAACTCAAAATATCTCGGAAATTTGTGGTTTTTTCGGAATTTTTTAATCTTCAAAACTTGTAGAGAATTATTTTTCCAATAAAATGGTGAAACTATCATTTTTATATCTCAATTAGTTTTCGAGAAAATCCAGGTTTTTCAAATAATAGAACCAGATTTTTTTGCATTTACATTATGTCGAAAAACTCAAAATATCTCGGAAATTTGTGTTTTTTTCGGAATTTTTTAATCTTCAAAACTTGTAGAGAATTGTTTTTTCAATAAAATGGTGAAACTATCATTTTTATATCTCAATTAGTTTTCGAGAAAATTCAGGTTTTTCAAATAATAGCATCATTCTTTTTTGCATGTACATAATGACAAAAAAGCCAAAATATCTCGGAAATTTGTGGTTTTTTCGAAATTTTTTAGTCTTTAAAACTTGCAGAAAATTGTTTTTTCAATAAAATGGTGAAATTTTAGTTTATCTATCTCAATTAATATCCGAAATAATTGATATTTTTTTCATAGAATTAAGGGATAGCAATCATTGTTCAACTCATAGAATTGACCATGTTGCGTTGAAATTTGCACTCTGTATACACACATGTATACAGGGTGTTTCATAATTACAGTGCCAAACTGATTGGGGTTGTGGAGGGTATCAAAATAAACAAGTTTGCCTAATATTTAAACCCTTATCCAGAAATTAGCAGTTTGGGATCCAAGAAAAAAAATAAAAATAGCGATTATTACCAATTTATCGATACAGTTTATAAAAATTGCTCAATGTGTGTGAGAAAATGCCATAAGAATAAATCCAGTAAGGTCAAGTCGGGCGACCGTGCGGGCCTCTATGCACAGGGCCGCCTGGTGCATTTATAATCTTTTAGCTGATGATGATGATGAAGATGAATATATAATTTGATTTTTTCTTTCTTAATGTTGCAGGTTATTTAGCATGAAGAGCTGTGCCCGGTGTCACGTGACGATCCTCTCATCGGAGCTAGTGATGCGCGCGAAAGAGTTCGTCTTCCACGTGCATTGTTTCTCTTGTGAAGTGTGCAACGCCATATTGACGAAAGGTGACCAATTCGGCATGCGGAACGGTTCGGTGTTGTGCCGCGTCCATTTCGAACTCTCCATGTCCGAATCGATGCCGCCCGGCGGCGGCGGCGGCGGCGGCCTCTTCCACCCCCAGCACCACCCCCACTATCCGCCGCCGTTCCCCAGCCCGGATTTCCACCACCATCCGTCCATGCCCCCGCAGCCGGCCGGCGGCGGCGGCGATCACATCGGTAAAGTTCCTCCCTTCTTCAACGGGGCGCCGGCGACGCCGCGACAGAAGGGCAGACCGCGCAAAAGGAAGCCCAAGGACTTGGAAGGGATGACCGCAAATCTCGGTAAGACAAATTTGTTTATTGGACGCGGTCGCTGATGCGGTCGATCTTTGTTTTAAGTCTAATAACTTATCGTTTTCCTAAGGTATTAGACCCTACCAGAAAACCGCTAAGATATAAAATTATTAGTCAAATATTTACATAAATTCCACTAAACTTTGGCATCTATACAAAGTTTTGGATATTTCAATTTACAAATTGTTTAGAACTGTTTTAAAATCATTTGGATAATTGTCCAAAACTGTTTAGAATTGTACAGAATTATTTAGAACTATTTTAAACTGTTCAGGAGTATTTCAAAATTATTTCGAGCTCTGCAGAGTCCTATAAAACCATTTTGGAAGTGATAAGAATGATTTGAAACAGTTTTCAGGACAATTTCAGAACCATCCAGAATCATTTAAGAATTGACCAGGGTCATTTGAAACAGTTTTCAAGACGATTTTAGAACCATTTAGAACAGTCTAGAATTATTTAGAACCATTTTAGAACTGACTATGATCATTTGATACAGTTCAGGGCGATTTTAGAACTTTTTAGAACTGTTCAAAGTGATTTAGAACCATTTAGAATTGACTAGAACCATTTGAAACAATTTTCAGGACAAATTTTTAGAACCATTTAGAACTTTCCACAATCACTTAGAACCATTTTAGAACTGACTAAGATCATTTGGAACAGTTGAGGGCGATTTTAGAACTTTTTAGAACTGTCCAAAGTGATTTAGACCCATTTAGAATTGGCTAGGATCATTTGAAACAGTTTTCATGACAAACTTAGAACTAATCATAATTTTGGAACCATTTTAGAACTGACTAGATTCAATAGAAGCAGATATAAGGATTATTTTAGAATCATTCAACTATTCAGAATCATTTAGATCCACTTTAGAACTGACTATGATTATTTGATTATAGCTCAGGACGATTTTAGAACCATTTAGAATCGTCCAAAATCGTTTAGAACTATTTAGAACTGTCCACAGTCATTTAGCACAACTTTAGAACTGACCAGGACCATATGAAACATAATTCAGGACGATGTCTAAAGGAACTGTTCAAAGTCAAATAGAACAGATTCAGGACTATTTGGAACTGTTTAGGATTAAGTAAAAAAGGACCATTTAGAACGCATTCAGAACTATTTATAACCTTTTTTGAGAACTTTTAGAAGACTACTTAGTCTTTATATTTTTCAACTGAAAAATCGACTAAACCATTAAAATATTGTAATAAAATCATCAAATTTACAATCATGTATCGAATCAAATCTTGTAATATTGTGCTTTTTTCGTTACATCCAATTCGCTTCAGGCTCACCCTGTATATCCACTACATATTTGACTAAAATAATCGATTCTTTAGATGATTTCAGTGGTAAATTTGATGATTTTATTAATTCTAAAAACTATATTAGAATACTAATTTGACCATTTTTCATATGATTTCACAAGATTTTTTATGTAAATTTGACGACTTAATTAAAATATTCTACTAAATTTGGCTATTTTTTAGAATATTTGACTAAAATAATCGATTTTTCATAAGTAAATTTAACAATTTTATTAGACTATTTAATAAATTTGACCATTTTTCAGATGATTTTACTATATCAGTTGATGTAATCAGTCAATGTAATAAAATCATCAATTTACTTGTAAAATCTCGTACCATGTTTTACTATGTAAGTACAAAGTATGTCCTGCAATGAAAACTGTTTCAAATGGTCCTAGTCAATTCTAAATGGCTCTGTACAGGGTGTTAGGTAAGTTGATACTTCTTTTTTAACTGTGTATTAATCTCTTAATTCTAAGCAACTTTTTCAAATAAACTTTTTCAATATTACGAAAAAAAAAACAAAAATTTTAATTTTTTTTTTCATTTCATTTTTCAATACGTGCCTGCTTTATTAAATAAGAAATTCATTTATGGCAGTCATCTGTCAAATAAATGCCGAAAAATAAATAAATTTCATATTTAATAAAGCAGGTCAGTATTGGAAATTATTCGAAATTCGAAAAAATTAAAAAAAAAATTAAAATTTTTGGTTTTTTTCGTAATATTGAAAAAGTTGCTTAGAATTAAGAGTTTCATTCACTTAAAAAAGAAGTATCAACTTAGCTAACACCCTGTATATCCACATCCCCTCGAGCCGACCCTGTATATCAAATCCACTCTACATATATTTTTGAGCTTTTTTTATAATTTTTTTAGTAACCCACAATTGCATTAAACTCACAGACTCCATTTATTTATTTACACCGACTCCAATACACAACCTACTAAACTGGCCCATCGCCACATTCAAATGATTTGTAACAAAGACTCGTATAAAATGTGAGAAAAGATTTTTATTATTCCCGAAACAGCTCGCCGGCGCGGCCGCCCTATAAAATCGTGGCTTCCATCCGAAAAAAAGGTTTTTATTGAAGTTCGTACATCGTAAAAAAATCGTTGACAGTCCAATAAAATCCGATCTTTAATCAACGCAGTGACGGTACCAGAAAAAAATCTATTTAATGGCCGATATCAATTGCTAGAAGTGCAATAAATCGTCCGTTTTTGATTGATCATTTCGTAACGAGCCGCGAGATTTCTCTCGGTTTTTGCCTACATTCTGCACTAATTAAATACTATTAAAACAATTTCGCTAAGTCACTAAAGAAAATCGAAACTTTCACATAAACTTTTTACAATGTCAATAAAAACGGGGTACAAATTAAATATCACAAACTACTCCAATGCGTTCATAATAGTTTTATTTTACAACGTCAATAACCATATAGTGATAATAATGCGAAATAATATAGTAAACAAGCACAAAAGCAACCGCTCACAAGAGGCTGTATATTAGTGCATTGTATTGTGTTATAGCCCTTTTGATCGAGGGGTAGCATCGAAAGAAAAAAAGGGGTTTCTGGTCAGAGTTTTCCCACAACGCGTGGCGTTTCAAGGGTGACTAAACAGATGGATTTGCGCAGATAATGACGGCAGATACTTATCGAATCAGAATGTTATGATTCCGAAACGTGCAATTAGGTAGGCTGAATATTGTGGGAACTGATTAAGGTATTAAAGCGATAAGTTGCGTTCACATCGTGTATTTATATGAGAATGTCTAGATGGCTTCCGCGAATGATTCCACTAAACTTTGGTATACGCAATGTCCTGCACACTTCCAATTTGAAAATCGTTAAAAACTGATGGTTTGGAATCATGTTGAACTTATTGACACTATAAGTGGTCGTTTAGAATCATTTAAGAACTGACCAGAGGATCATTTGAAACAGTTTTCAGGACTACTTTAGAACCATTTAGAACTGTTCAGAATCATTTAGAACCATTTTAGAACTGACTATGATCATTTGAAACTGTTCAGGACGATTTTAGTCCAGTATCATTTAGAAACCTTTCAGGACTATTTGGAACTTTTTAAGTTTTCGAAAAATTTTTCATCTAAAAAATGACTATTTTTTTTTAAATATTCCCAAATATCATCATATTTTCATGTGAAATAATCTAAAAATTGTAAAATTTTGAAAAATATTCGTCAAATTCTTCGCGTTTCTTCAAATTGTTCAGTATACAGTATTAGAATCATATAGGAATAAAATCCTTTAGAACCTTTTTTGAACTGCCTGGGACCATCATAAGAAATAGTTAAGGAGGAACTTTAGGACCTGTCCAAAGTCGTTTAGAACAGATTCAGGACTATTTGGAACGGTTCAGGATAAATTAAAAAAGTCCAGAATCAATTAGAAAGCTTTCAGGAGTAATTGGAACTGTTTACGGAAAAATTTAGAAGAATTTTTCCTATAAAAATGACCAGTTTTTGTAATTTATTCGTTAATTGGTCGTGTTTCCAAATTGTTCAGCACTTAGAACTGATCAAAACCATTTAGAACATACCATAATCGTTTAGAACCATTTTAGAACTGACCAGAGGATCATTTGAAACAGTTTTCAGGACGATTTTAGAACCATTTTAAAACTGTCTAGAATCATTTAGAACCATTTTAGAACTGACTATGATCATTTGAAACAGTTCAGGGCGATTTTAGTCCAGTATCATTTAGAAATCTTTCAGGACTATTTGGAACTTTTTCAGTTTTAGAAGAATTTTTCATCTAAAAAGTGACTAATTTTTGTTAAATATACCCAAATATCATCATATTTTCATGTGAAATAATCTGAAAAATGTAAAATTTTGAAAAATATTACTCAAATTCTTCGCGTTTCTTCAAATTGTTCAGTATACAGTAGGTATTATAATCATATAGGAATAAAATCCTTTAGAACCTTTTTTGAACTGCCTGGAACCATCATAAGAAATAGTTGAGGAGGAACTTTAGGACCTGTCCAAAGTCGTTTAGAACAGATTCAGGACTATTTGGAACGGTTCAGGATAAATTAAAAAAGTCCAGAATCAATTAGAAAGCTTTCAGGAGTAATTGGAACTGTTTATAGAAAAATTTAGAAGAATTTTTCCTCTAAAAAATGACCAGTTTTTGTAATTTATTCGTTAATTGGTCGTGTTTCCAAATTGTTCAGCACTTAGAACTGATCAAAACCATTTAGAACATACCATAATCGTTTAGAACCATTTTAGAACTGACCAGAGGATCATTTGAAACAGTTTTCAGGACGATTTTAGAACCATTTTAAAACTGTCTAGAATCATTTAGAACCATTTTAGAACTGACTATGATCATTTGAAACAGTTCAGGGCGATTTTAGTCCAGTATCATTTAGAAACCTTTCAGAACTATTTGGAACTTTTTAAGTTTTCGAAGAATGTTTCATCTAAAAAATTATTAATTTTTTTTTAAATATTCCCAAATATCATCATATTTTCATGTAAAATTTTGAAAAATATTCGTCAAATTCTTCGCGTGTCTTCAAATTGTTCAGTATACAGTATTAGAATCATATAGGAATAAAATCTTGTAGAACCTTTTTTGAACTGCCTGGGAGCATCATAAGAAATAGTTGAGGAGGATCTGTAGAACCTGTCCAAAGTCGTTTAGAACAGATTCAGGACTATTTGGAACGGTTCAGGATACATTATAAAAGTCCAAAATCAATTAGAAAGCTTTCAGGAGTAATTGGAACTGTTTACAGAAAAATTTAGAAGAATTTTTCCTATAAAAAATGACCAATTTTTGTAATTTATTCGTTAATTGGTCGTGTTTCCATAATGCTATAATCGTTTAGAACCATTTTAGGACTGACCAGGATCATTTGAAACAGTTCAGGGTGATTTCAGAACCATTTAAAACTGTCCAAAGTTATTAGAACCATTTAAAAGTGAGTTTAGGGCCAATAATAATGACGGCATCAGAAACTTCTCGAATCAGAATGTTATGATTTACAAACGTGCAATTAGGTAGGCTGAATATTGTGGGAACTGATTAAGGTATTAAAGCGATAAGTTGCGTTCACATCGCCTATTTATATGAGAATGTCTAGATCGCTTCCGCGAGTATGATGGGCGATCTCCAACCGCTTTATTAGCATGCCATTTTCATTCGAAACTCGTTTGTCTGTTTATTAATATTTTACATGATAAGAAAATTACCATTTCCGTATTTGTATCCGACTGTGGCAAAAAAATCAGCAATTTACATGCGCAGGTATTTTTTTCGCGACGTTCCTCGGCAACCTCGAGCTCCTTCTACGGCGACTCGCTGGAGAATTCTTCGGTAATCTGTCGTTTGCAAGTCAGCCTCGTGCATGCAATGCCATTACGCATTACTGTTTTGATGGATTTCTCGAATGCCGGTGGGGTTTTTTTCTGCTTTTTTCCGGAGTATTTTGCTCCGTTCGGGAGAAATCCGCGTAGTCAATCAATCAGTCGGGCGATGACGGGTGCGGATTTGTTTTTGGGAGGGTAATTTGGAGTGTAACGAATGAGGCTGTTGGCAAACATTTGCGGAAACGTTTTCCGGATCCGGCTTAGTGCAAATTAACCGGAAAGAGACGGGCGTAATCCGGTCCGACGCCGGGTCGCGGGCGTAAGGTATACCGGGTCGGCCTGCGGCGATGATGGGGAAATTTGCTTTGCTAGATTGTTTAAGTAAATTTAAGGATTTAATTAGAATATTTTTCTACTCTAATCGATTTTTCAGATGGTTTTATATACCACTTTGGAACTGATTATAGGATCATTTGAAACAGTTCAGAACGGTTGCATTAAGAAGTCATTTAGAACCATTTGTAAACTGACCATTTAAATTAGTTCAGAACGATTACATTAAAGACTGACCAGAATCATTTAGAACCATTTCAGATGTGACTAGGATCATTTTAAACAGTTCTGGATGATCTTTAACAGGAAAAATTTAGGACTGTTCAAAGCCATTTAGAACTACCCAGAATCATTTCGAATCATTTTAGAACCGACTGGAACAATTTAAAACAGTTCTGGAGATCTCTACAACTGTCTAAAATCATTTATAGAACCGATTTAGGACTAATACGAATATTTCAGGGTTATTTAGGAAAACTCCAGAACCATTTAGAACCCTTTCAGGACTATTTAGAACCTCTTTTTAGGATTTCTAGAATATTAATTAGATTTTTCAACGGAAAAATAGACTAATTTAGTAAAGTATTGTAATAAAATTAACAAATTTCCTTGTAAAATCTTTTAAGGCAGTCCTTTTTTGTAAGTATTTTCCTCAGGCCTGTCCTATATATCTACTGTATATATAGTATTTCACTAAAATAATCGATTCTTCAGATGGTTTCAGTAGTAAATTTGATGATTTTATTAGAATATTTAACTAATTTGACGATTTTTCATATGATTTCACAAGATTTTCTATGTAAATTTGACGAGTTAATTAAAATATTCTACTAAATTTGGCTATTTTTTAGACTATTTGATTAAAATAATCGATTTTTCAGATGATTTTAAGATACAGTTATTGACGATTTTATTAGAATATTTTGACAATTTTTCAGATGATTAAAATTTCAACATTTTTAGGATTATTTTACTAAATTTAACATTTTTTCATATCATTATATAATATTTTGCAGGCCATTTGGACGAATTTAAGGAATATTTCTTAGACTTAGAAACTTTCTAGACGAAAAAATCCAAATATTCTTCTACCAGTTCTTAAAAAGTCTTCTAATTAGTCTTGAAAGCGATCTAAATGATTCTGGACTTTTCTAGTTTTTCCTGAACAGTTCGAAATAATCAGCCATCAGTTCTAAATGTTTTTAGGATCACCCGGAACAGTTCCAAATAGTCCTAAACCAAATAGTTTTAAACGATTTTAGACAGTTCTAAATGGTTCTAATATCATCCTGAACTGTTTCAATAGTCTTAATCAGTTCCCAAATTCTCCTAAATGGGATTGGACTTTGGACTGTTCTAACTAGTTCTGATATGCTCCGGGACTGTTTTAAATCATCTTCAAATAATATTATCTAACCAGTCCTAAAATGGTTCCAAATGACATATGTTCTAAACGGTTTTGAACAGTTCTAAATGATTCCAAAAACCGTCCTGAACTCTACTACACCAACTCATCTATCTCCCTTTATTACATTGTTCATTATATTCACCCTCTTCCTCTCACTCATGGCGTTACTCCCATATCCCCATCGCCTCGGACCGACCCGGTATACAATCATCCGGGAATCGCAGTCGGCTTAGCGAAAGCGGATTGCGTCGCCCTCTGGCGGACGTTCGGGCTCGCTTCTCCTCTCTCGCCAGCGCTCCGGAGCCCTGTCATGTGGCACAATTAATTCGCCGTCAATCCGATCAAAGCTTGTTCAAACGGCTAATCCGCGTTTATGTCACCGTGCCACGCACAGACAGGACTTTCCAATTGCGTTTCGCCTTCTAATTAGACGTTCGGCAACGACGAGACGAGGATTAATCCAAACGAAAATTCACTAGTACATTTCTAATTCTATCTGCTATTAGCGATAAAATCCGAAGAAAACACCTGTATATAAAACGCCCGATAAATCAGATAAGTAAAGAGCGGAATATATATGCAATGAATTATTTAAAAATAAGCAGTGATTTTCAAGAAAATATCAAAATTCTGCATTGGTTTTCAAGAAAATATCAAAATTAGTTCTGGACAGTTTTAATTCATTCTGAAACGTTCAAAATTGTTCAGAATCATTTCTAATTCGTTCTGAAGCATTGCAAGAGTATTCTGAGCAGTTCTAATTCGTTCTGGACAGTTCTACATTGTTCTGGGCAGCTTTAATTAATTCTGAAACGTACATAATTGTTCAGTATCAATTCTAATTCGTTCTGAAGTATTCTAAAAGTGTTCTGAACAGTTCTAATTCGTTCTGGAGAATTCTAAATTGTTCTGGACAGTTTTAATTAATTCTGAAACGTACAAAATTGTTTAGTATCAATTCTAATTAGTTTTGAAGCATTCTAAAAGTGTTCTGAACGGTTCTAATTCGTTCTGGACAGTTCTACATTGTTCTGGGCAGTTTTAATTCATTCTGAAACGTACAAAATTGTTTAGTATCAATTCTAATTAGTTTTGAAGCATTCTAAAAGTGTTCTGAACGGTTCTAATTCGTTCTGGAGAATTCTAAATTGTTCTGGCAGTTTTAATTCATTCTGAAACGTACAAAATTGTTCAGAATCATTTCTAATTCGTTCTGAAGCATTCAAAAAGTGTTCTGAGCAGTTCTAATTCGTTCTGGACAGTTCTACACTGTTCTGGACAGTTTTAATTAATTCTGAAACGTACAAAATTGTTCAGAATCATTTCTAATTCGTTCTGAAGCATTCTAAAAGTGTTCTGAACAGTTCTAATTCGTTCTGGCCATTTCTACATTATTCTGGACAGTTTTAATTCATTCTGAAACGTTCAAAATTGTTCACAATCTTTTCTAATTCGTTCTAAAGCATTCTAGGGTGTTCTGAACAGTTCTAATTAGTTCAGAAGCGTTTTAAGTTGTTCTGAACATATCAAAATTCATTCCAAAACATTGTAAATTTTTTTGAACAATCTTAATTGATTCTAGGGCTTTTTTAAGTGTTCTGGACTGTTTTTATTCGATCTGGATCATTATAAATTGTTCAGAAATTTTCTAAATTGATTCAGAATATACATATAAATAAAAAATAAATGCTATAATTTTCAAAAAAATATCAAAATTATGCAAAATGAACTGAACTATGGAAAAATGTATTGTAAATTCTAATGAATCAAATTTTAAGTAAATTTTATCTTTTCAAGTCTATATTATACATCTATGTAAAATGATCAAAATTTATCAAATTGAATGTATAAACAAAAAGTAGTACCTATAAGTACATAAATATCTACATATTATATGCTAAAATATGCAATTTTTTTCGAAATACCCAAAAACTTGACTAACTGATATATGCAAATGTTGCATATATACTTATGCATTTTGCATATAATCCGCTCTTTATACAGATAAGAATGAAATAGGTGCATAAATTCCGGAGGGGAGAAGCATACGAAAATACGAAAGGACACACTTTATATTACCCGGACGTTAAGTACGCATAAACACAAAGATCTCAATCCCCCGAAATCTCTTTATCTTTTTTCGAAAAGAAAAAAAATACTTACCAACAGACCGCCTTTTATACCTGAAGTCCGTACCTGTCGTAAAACGTAATTTATGGTTATGGGTGTGTATGTCATCGAGTGTCGATATAGGAGCCGATGCGGCGGTCAATAATGTATAGTATATAGAGACAGCTCGATCCTCTCTATATATACAGTTGGCCCATGTCAATTAATGGGCTAATACAGGGGCGTACATGACCAACATTACATAACAAACATTATACGAGCAAATAAAACTTTTTAATTAGTCAGTCAGTCAGCAGCTCTTGCCACTTTATAGTCTATTAAAGAGAACATTTTTAGAATCGTTTTGAACAGTTCTAAACCATTTCGAACTGTGTGGGATCATTTAGAACCATTTCAGAACTGACTAGGAACGGACTAGGATCATTTCAAACAGTTCAGGATACTCTCAGAACAATTTAGAATAGTCCAAAAATAGTCCAAAAAATAAAACAATTTAGAATAGTATTCAGAACCGAATCAGGATTAGTTGGAACAGTGTGGGATGAATTTTAGAATCATGTTGAACTGTCCAAAATCATTTGGAACAGATTCAGGACTATTTAGAACATATTCAGGATTATTTGGAATTGTTCAGGATGAGTTTTAGAATCATTTAGATCTTTCCAAAGGCATTTGGAAGGATTTTGGATCTCCAAAGTTATTTGGAACAGGTTTAGGATTATTTAGAACAGATTTACGAATATTTGAAAAGGTTCAGGATGATTTTTAGAATCATTTAGAACTATTCAAATCCATTTAGAACTATCCAAAATCATTTAGAACATATTCAGGGACTATTTCGAACATATTCAGGATTATTTGGAATTGTTCAGGATGATCTTTAGAATCATTTAGAAGTGTTCAAAACCATTTAGAACTGTCCAAAATAATTTAGAACATATTCAGGAGTATTTAGAATATATTAAGGACTATTTGGAATGTTTCAGGATGAGTTTTAGAATCATTTGGAACTGTTCAAAACCATTTATAACTGTCTAGGACCAGAACATTTTTGGATGATCTTAGAATAAGGTAGAACTGCCTAAAATGTTTCAGAACTATTTGGAACGGTTCAGGATAAACAAGAAAAATCCACTACTACTCTAAACTCTTTTCATAACTTTTTTGAGACTATTTAGAATTTTTATATTGAAAAATCAACTAATTTAGTAAAATATCCTTAAAAACAACTAACCTGTTTAGCTCTATAATTTGATAGAAACAAATATTTAAATACCATCTAACACAGTTAAGGGATGAATACAAAGGCGTACATAACCCACAAATATCACACAAAAAATCAACGAGCAAATTATTCTTTTTAATCAACCAATCACTCAGCTACTCTCTTGCTACTTTATAGTGTATTAATGAAGCGAAATGAAGCGAAAAAAAATGGAATTTAGGGATTACGGTCCTGTGCTAAATTCGCCCCGACAGGTGAATATTTATTCCGATACATTCATGAAGCAGGAGATGTAAAAAATGCGGCCGGATTTCTGTTCGACTGTCATGTACGAGGGCCTTTCGGAATCTAACCCAATTAAAGGCTGCTGAATGTAAATTGATGTCTAATTCTCGGTTTCGAAAAAAAAAGGGGCTACTGCTATTTTAGAAACTGTGTAGGTAATAGGGTATTTAAGTGATTGTAAAATTAAGTAATTATAGGAAAACGAAATTATGGAAACAATTTTTATATAAGTACACACAAAAAAATAATGCATGTAATTCTCGGATTAGATTATTCTAGATATTAACTCGATAAAAAAGCGGAAAATTGGGTAAAAACTCTGTAACAGTGAACAAGCAAACTACACACAAAATGTAAATGTTTCTATTGTTTATTCAATTTTTTTATGTTACACATCCATAAATATGCATAAGAATATACGCATGGGCTTATATGTATATTTAGTAATTAAAATGCGCCCGTAACGCGGTATAAATTTTATTCAAATTTTTTTTTAGAGCGTTTTGCATGAAACACGAACTTGTTAATAGCCCCAATGGATAACAAACACATTTTTTTTCGTTCGAAAATTAATTACAACCTGCACAGATTTCGACAGTTAAGAATATGATTAATTACAATTTTATTAATAGGTATAGTTTGTGCAAAACAAAGTTTGATGCACGTCATCTAATGTCGTCATATTTGCTTCATTGTGGCAAACTTTTAAAAATAAACACATAAAGCAGATTAAGTTACCAACAGAAAACTTTACAATAGTTCGGCAACACTGTCTGTTTGTGACGTATTAGTGTGGTGACGAGCATCTAACTTAGTTTTGCACAAACTATATGTTACAATTCGCCTAACAGAGAGCCTAACAGAGCCTAATTATTTATTTTCTTTTGCAGATCTAAACTCGGATTACTTGGACATGCCGTTCGGGCGGTCGCCGGGCACGCCGGGCATGCACGGCTCCAATCAAAGGACGAAAAGGATGAGGACGTCCTTCAAGCACCACCAACTCAGAACGATGAAATCCTACTTCGCCATCAACCACAATCCAGACGCAAAAGACCTGAAGCAACTGTCCCAGAAGACCGGATTGCCCAAGAGGGTGCTGCAGGTAAGAAAATCGATTTCGAATCGATTAATCGATTCACTTATTACCTACTCTTGTGACTTTATAGTCACATAAATAGGACGTTTGTAGAATCGCTTTGTAGACCTCTCTGGGATCATTTAGAACAATTTTAGAACTGACTAGGACGCGATTTGAAACAGTTCAGGATATTCTTAGAACAATTTAGAATAATCCAAAATTATTCAGAACAGAGTCGGGATTATTTCGAACAGATCAGGATGGCTTTGGGATAATATAGAATTGTCCAAAATCATTTAAAAACTGATTCATGACTAGTTGGAATGATTCAGAATGAGTTTTAAAATCATTTAAAACTTTTCTAAACCATTTAGAACTAATCCAAAATTACTTTAGAACTGATTCAGGATCATTTGAAACAGTTCTGGATGATTTTAGAACAATTAAGAACCGTCCAAAATCATTTAGAAAAGTTTCGGGACTATTGGGAACGGTTCAGGATGAGTTTTAGAATCATCAAGAGAATCCTACAGGTAAAGAAAATCGATTTCGAATCGATTAATCGATTCACTTAGCTACTCTAGTACACTTATAGTGTACTAAATAGGACGTTTGTAGAATCGTTTGAACTGTTATAGACCATTTAGAACTGTCTGGGATCGTTTAGAACAATTTTAGAACTGATTAGAACTGATTAGAACTGATTGAAACAATTTAGAATAATCCAAAATTATTAAGAACAGAGTCGGGATTATTTAGAACAGATTAGGATAAGTTTTGGGATAGATAATTCAGAATTGCCCAAAATCATTTAATAACTGATTCAGGATTATTTGGAATGGTTCGAAATCTACTATCATTTAGAACTATCCAAAATTACTTTAGAACTGGCTAGGATCATTTGAAACAGTTCTGGATAATCTTTGAACAATTAAGAACCGTCCCAAATAGTTCAGAGAACAGTTTCGGGACTGTTGGGAACGGTTCAGGATGAGTTTTAGAATCATCAAGAGAGTGCTGCAGATAAAGAAAATCGATTTCGAATCGATTAATCGATCGCTCGTCGGGCAAAAAGCGAAACTGGTCCTATTAGAACCGTTTTTCCGACGAGATCGTTTGTTTTCGAGCCATTTCAATTAATTCGATTCGATTTATCGATTTAGAGAAAACGAGATTTTAACCGTAATTCCTCGATGCCATTAAAACCGCATCGAAAGTGTTTTAAACCGGTATTAAATAGCGTTATTAATATTTATCCCGGCGAATTAACCACTTTAAATACCGGGGTACTTTCCAGTCGATAAACCGATAAGCTTTTTCACAAAGGGAACTCTGAAAAAAAATTAAGTAATTTCGATAGAAAGATAAACAAGGCGAATGCTATCTGTTGCGATAATAACAGTAATTCGATCGATTTATGAGGTCGAACGGGCCTCGCGAATCGCCCATTAGGAGCATTTTATATTCAAATCTTCGTCGATTTCGTCGAAGATAAATACGCCAAAGATGTAATGCCCATTATTTCATTTCTGTTTAGCAATCTTCAAGTTCACGTTTAATAAATATAATACAGCAACAAGCTCGTAATGCACCATACAAGCGTAATCATTGTACTTTTCCCTCGGTATATTTTACACGTATAGTTTATTCGAAATTACACCGTGGAGGAAATAAATAACTAGTTTAAACGCCTGGTTTAACTTTAAACGTTCGATATTCTATTAGAGCCTCGAACGGGGCAATTAAAAATATCGCATTTATATCTCGCAAATAAATCCCGAGTTATCCCCCCGGGGGCTGGAAATAAAGTCGCTGAGACAAGGGGAATTTTACATCAATCAGCCACGCAACTACTCTTGCCACTTTATAATGTATTAAACAGGACAGTTTTAGAAACGTTTAGAACTGTTCTAAACCATATAGAACTCTCTGGGATCATTTAGAACCGTTTTAGAACTGGCTAGAACTATTTGAAAGTGTTCAGGTTGATCTTAGAACAACTTGGAAGAGTCCAAAATCATTCATAATAACAGATTCAGGAATATTTGGAATGGTGATGACTTTTAGAATCATTTAAAATTGTTCAAAACCATTTGGAACTGTCCAAAACTATTTGGACAGATTCAGGACTATTTAGAACCCATTCATGAATATTTGGAATGGTTCAGTATGAGTTTTGGAATCACCTAGAACTGTTAAAAACCATTTAGATCCGTTCAAAATTATTTGGAACAGATTCAGTACTATTTAGAACACATTCATGAATATTTAGAATGGTTCAGTGTGAGTTTTGGAATCATCTAGAACCGTTAAAAAACATTTAGAACTCTCCAAAATCATTTGGAACAGATTCAGGACTATTGAGAACCGATTCATGAATATTTGGAATGGTTCAGTATGAGTTTTGAAATCATCTAGAACCTTTAACAATCATTTAAAACCGTCCAAAATCATCTGGAACAGATTCAGTACTATTTAGAACACAATCATGAATATTTAGAATGGTTCAGTATGAGTTTTGGAATCATCTAGAACTGTTAAAAACCATTTAGAACCGTCCAAAATCATTTGTAACATATTCAGTACTATTTAGAACACATTCATGAATATTTGGAATGGTTCAGTATGAGTTTTGGAATCATCTAGAACTGTTAAAAAACATTTAGAACCGTCCAAAATCATTTGTAACATATTCAGTACTATTTAGAACACATTCATGAATATTTGGAATGGTTCAGTATGAGTTTTGGAATCATCTAGAACTGTTAAAAAACATTTAGAACCGTCCAAAATCATTTGGAACAGATTCAGAACTATTTAGAACAGATTCATGAATATTTGGAATGGTTCAGTATGAGTTTTGGAATCATCTAGAACTGTTAAAAAACATTTAGAACCGTCCAAAATCATTTGTAACATATTCAGTACTATTTAGAACAGATTCATGAATATTTAGAATGGTTCAGTATGAGTTTTGGAATCATCTAGAACTGTTAAAAAACATTTAGAACCGTCCAAAATCATTTGGAACAGATTCAGAACTATTTAGAACAGATTCATGAATATTTGGAATGGTTCAGTATGAGTTTTGGAATCATCTAGAACTGTTAAAAAACATTTAGAACCGTCCAAAATCATTTGGAACAGATTCAGAACTATTTAGAACAGATTCATGAATATTTAGAATGGTTCAGTATGAGTTTTGGAATCATCTGGAACCGTTAAAAACCATTTAGAACCGTCCCAATTCATTTGGAACAGATTCACAGTACTATTTAGAACACATTCGTGACTATTTAGAATGGTTCAGTATGAGTTTTGGAATCATCTAGAACCGTTAAAAACCATTTAGAACTATCCAAAATCATTTGGAACAGATTCAGGACTATTTGGAATGGTTCAGGATGAGTTTTTAACGTTCACGCAAAACTAGTTTAAACGCCTGGTTAAACTTCAAACGTTCGATATTCTATTAGAGCCTCGAACGGGGCAATTAAAAATATCGCATGCTAGCAAATAAATCCCGAGTCATCCCCCCGGGGGCTGGAAATAAAGTCGCTGAGGCAACGGGAATTTTTCCCCGACTTGCAGTTTTTCTTGTTCGCCGGCTCCTTACTTTTCCCGGCCCGTTTTTCCTCCGGGTTGATAAACAATCCGGGCCCCATTAAAATCTTTCACTCTGTTTGAGGTTGTTTGTCGGGGGTTCTCGTTAAGAGAGAGGCAGCCACCCGGAGGGCCGTGATTTGTAACTCTAATATCTACTCTATATTGAGTTACTTACTATGTAGAAAAAAGTTGTTATTAAGTAAAACTTCGGAGCTTTTGTGTTGAATTTAAAATAGAACAAAAGCTAATTAGGGCCGGTAGGAATAGTAATTTTGAGGAACTAATCAGGACCGGGAGACGGTTACGCAAACGGAGATTGTTAGCGCAGATTCGTGCTGGAAAAACTCGGAAATAATATATCAAGCGAGATGCGGCCGAACGGTACATTTATTCAGACAAACGCGGCATTTATCAAGCGAGTTTATTTCTGGAGTTCTAATCTGCTCTTTTGCTCTTTTCATCTCGCGTATATTTGATTAATTCGAAGGACGCCGCACCGGGAACACGGCGCATAATATTTGCCTTATGTTCGGAAATTTGTTGCAATTAGACTCTATCCACACCGAAAAAAATACTTCTTAATAGAGCGAAATATTTTTTCTAGTGTAGAATTATTACACTGGAAGAAACGGTTCCATCTCAAATATTGCTACACCAAAGGATAATGTATTTATAGAATGGAAATATTGTAAAATATTGGAAATATAGCGAAATATTGGAAGTATATTGCAAAGTAAAAAAAAATGGTTCTGATTTTCTGAGCGAGTTCTAGATAGTTCTGGACTTTTTCAGTTCCAAATAGTAATGACTCTATTCTAAATGATTTTGGACAGTTCTAAGCGGTTATAGGATGGTCCTGAATGGTTTCAAATGGTCCTAGTTAGTCCTATAATGGTTCTAAACGATTCGGAACAGTTCTGTATGGTTTATCTAACATCGTGCTAAACTATTTCAAATGATCCTAGTTAGTTCAAAAATATCTCTAAATCATTCTGGACAGTTCCAACTGGTTCTAAGCTCATCCTGACCTGTTTCAAATTATCATATAGTTTGTTCCAAAATAGTTCTGAATAATCACGGATAATTCTAAATAGTACAAACATATTTTAAAACAGTGTAAAAATTTGCAAAAATTCGTTTCAAATGGTCCTAGTTAATCATATAATGGTTCTAAACGATTCGGAACAGTTCTATATGGTTTATCTAACATCGTGCTAAACTATTTCAAATGATCCTAGTTAGTTCAAAAATATCTCTAAATCATTCTGGACAGTTCCAACTGGTTCTAAGCTCATCCTGACCTGTTTCAAATTATCATATAGTTTGTTCCAAAATAGTTCTGAATAATCACGGATAATTCTAAATAGTACAAACATATTTTAAAACAGTGTAAAAATTTGCAAAAATTCGTTTCAAATGGTCCTAGTTAATCATATAATGGTTCTAAACGATTCGGAACAGTTCTATATGGTTTATCTAACATCGTGCTAAACTATTTCAAATGATCCTAGTTAGTTCAAAAATATCTCTAAATCATTCTGGACAGTTCCAACTGGTTCTAAGCTCATCCTGACCTGTTTCAAATTATCATATAGTTTGTTCCAAAATAGTTCTGAATAATCACGGATAATTCTAAATAGTACAAACATATTTTAAAACAGTGTAAAAATTTGCAAAAATTCGTTTCAAATGGTCCTAGTTAGTCATATAATGGTTCTAAACGATTCGGAACAGTTCTATATGGTTTATCTAACATCGTGCTAAACTATTTCAAATGATCCTAGTTAGTTCTAAAATATCTCTAAATCATTCTGGACAGTTCCAACTGGTTCTAAGGTCATCCTGACCTGTTTCAAATTATCATATAGTTTGTTCCAAAATAGTTCTGAATAATCACGGATAATTCTAAATAGTACAAACATATTTTAAAACAGTGTGAAAATTTGCAAAAATTCGTTTCAAATGGTCCTAGTTAGTCATATAATGGTTCTAAACGATTCGGAACAGTTCTATATGGTTTATCTAACATCGTGCTAAACTATTTCAAATGATCCTAGTTAGTTCTAAAATATCTCTAAATCATTCTGGACAGTTCCAACTGGTTCTAAGCTCATCCTGACCTGTTTCAAATTATCATATAGTCTGTTCCAAAATAGTTCTGAATAATCACGGATAATTCTAAATAGTTCAAGCATATTCTGAAACGGTGTAAAAATTTTCAAAAATTCTCTCCCTCTCTTACACTTGTGTTATTCTCGCATATCGAAGATCGACCCGGTATATATTTATACGTCGATAAAAATGTCTTTTAAAAGGACGAGAATAAAATGGCGTCGCCAATAGAAACGCGGATTTTCGAATGAAGAGGGTCCGAAGTCCCCGGAGACGCGATTCCGGGAGGGTCGGAGCATCATAAAGACGCCACCGATTTTTCCGGAGTAATTGGAGAGCTAAGCGGGTCGCGTCCCCTCAAGGGCGGCGGCGGGACGGGAATTCTTTTTCCACCCTCTTTATATTTTCCTCGACGTCGCGCGTCCTGTGATTTATTCGATTTCCCGGATCGTGGGTGGTATAGAAGAGAGCATATGTTTTTTCTTAGTGTAGGAATAATCGAGCGTGGTTACACTGGAAAAAATGATTCGTTATACAAATTTTGTTGTGTTAACTCTCGATTTTCTACTCTTTAACGGTCCACATGTTGATGTGTGAGTAATTAAACGGCGGGTCCGTCGGGGCGGAAATCGAAAGGGGGCAAATTCGGCCAATTAGCGCTTCCAGTGAATTTGGCCTCTTCCAGAAATTAAACCGCTTCGATCCGGCGAAAGACGACTCCGCCGGCCTCACGTGCTCGAATTAAATACACGTTTATTACGAAAACATGCTGTTAAGATTGATCGGCGTAAAAAACAACCCTCTCTCGGAAATAATATATCAAGCAAGATGCGGCCGAACGGTACATTTATTTAGACAAACGGAGCATTTATCAATGCGAGAGGTTTATTTCGAGAACCGGCTAATCTTTTATATAAACGCGGCTCCGCGGTCTCTCTATGTGCACCACTCGCTATCTAATCATTTTTTATTTATTGAATTATTTATTCTAACATGTTGCGTTATTAGTTTTGTTTGTGTTGGAATAACAGTTGTTAATATAATCGATTACTGCATCTTCTAACAAGATGATTTGTGTTTTTCTCTATACGTACCTGTAACAGGTATCTACTAAATTTAAAATTTTTATTACTCTATTAATTTATTCCGTATAATAGTATGCAGTAAAATGGGAGAGGAATCATTTTTCAGTGTAATTGTTCTACACTGGAAAATATATTTCATTCTAAGTAGATACTAATTATTTTTTTGGTGGTAATGGAGGATCGTCTAATTGCAACTAATAGATAGATAAGCCATTAATTATTTGCATACTTGTGTAATTGTGTGTGTCAAAATCGTTCAAGACCATTTTAGAACTGATTACGACCATTTGAAACAGTTCAGGGACAATTTTTTAGTATACCTATTTTCTATTAAATAATACATTTTAATTTAATGGGTACTGGTTATTTTCAAATTGTTCAGGACTGTTTTAGAATCACTTCTGACCTATTCAGAACTGCCCAGAATTGCCATCAGTGAGAACCATTTTAGAACTGCCTGTGATTATTTGAAACAGTTCAGGACGATCTTACAACCATTTAGAACAGTTCAGAATCATTTAAAACCACTTTAGAACGCACTATGTTTATTTGAAACAATACACTACGATTCAGAACCATTTGACACTTTCCAGAATCATTCAGAACCATCTTAAAACTGGCTAGAATCATTTGAAACAGTTTAGGACGATTTCAGAACCATTTAACATTGGTACAGAATCATTTTCAACCATTTTAGAACTGACTAGGATTGCATTTGAAACAGTTCTGAATTACTTAGAACCATTTTACAATTAACTTTGATCTTTTGAAACAGTTCAGGACGATTCCAGAATCTTTTTGAGGTGTCCAGAACCTTTTTAGAACTAACTAGGACCATTTCAGAAACATTCCTGAAACTGTTCAGGAGGATCATAAACATTATTAGAACTAAATCCAGATTTATGTAAAATCGTATGAAAAAATATCAAATTTAGTATTCGTTAAATATTTCGCGTTTTAAAATTGTTCAGCACAGTTTTATAGGATTGCTTAGAACTGTTCAAAAACATTCAGTACTGTCCAGAAAGATTTAGAACAATTTCCGAACTGACTAGGACTATTTGAAACGGTTCAGGATGATCTTAGAACAATTTAGAACTCTCTAAAATCATTCAGAACAGAAATCCAGAACCATTTCAGAAATATTTATAATCGACTAATTTGATTGTTCTAATTTAATTGTAACATGCATTCAAATCCTCTCTAATTCATTTAAGGGTTGCTTTAAGGGGTGGAAATTAACCTTGCGGGTATTTATAAATGTAGATAATTATTTTTTTGGTTTGTTGGAAATTATATGATCGTTTGAAACAGTTCAGGATTTCAGAAGCATTATTAGAACTGAATCCAGAATCATGTAAAATCATAAGAAAAAATGTATTCAAATTCGTCCAATTTTTCGCGTTTTAAAAGTGTTCAGCACTGTTCAAAAACATTCAGTACTGTCCAGAAAGATTTCGAACAATTTCCGAACTGACTAGGACTATTTGAAACAGTTCAGGATGATCTTGGTACAATTTAGAACTGTCCAAAATCATTCAGAAGAGAAGTCCAGAACCATTTAGAACTCTTTTAGAAGACTATTCATAATTTTTCCATTGAAAAATCATCTAAAATTTACTACAATATTCTAAATTAATCATTTAATTTGATTGTTCTAATTTATTTGGGACATACATTCAAATCATCTCTAATTCATTTAAGGGATGCTTTAAGGGTTGGAAATTAACCTGGCGGGTATTTATAAATGTAGATATAAAATTGTTTGGGTTTTTTTTGCGATGGTCCGTTCGCGAAGAGAAGAGTTTTCTCACAGTAAAAATGGTCGGGAGTCGCGAAGTGGCGAAAGATCGGTAGTCGAAGAAGGAGGTTGAGTTTTTGCCGGTGCGTCGGCCATTCTTGAAGCGCTAAAGCTAACAAATGATAATGGGTAGTTTAGAATTCTCGGACAAGTCGCGGCGCAGCCGAAGAAGAAGCCGGAGCCGGTATCTTTCTTTCGATACTATTATCGCCACATTGACTTTATTGTTATTAATAGTGGCGGCCTTATTAGGAAGAAAATGGCCTCGTTCTTAGGCGTTTTAGTCACCTGATTAGTACCGCGAGTCCGATGATCTGCTCATACAAGTTTCATTAGGCCTGGCGGCGTCGCTTCGTGTGTCGGCCGTTCTTCTGTGAATAATAAAATTTAACATTTCCGTTTTACGAGAATCGCTTTCTCATATATTATTATACAACGATTTTTCGCAGAGATAAAATAAATCCACTTTAGGAGGATGTTTGGATACTGTTTTTTTTTTTGGTTCAAGAATTCATTGGAATTCAATCAAATTTTGACCTGAATCAAATATTGACATTTTGAGAATTATTATTTTTAAATGTACTTCATCTCTGGAAATCTTTCTTGATAATTTTAGAAAATTCTTAGATTTTGTGAACTTTATAACAGTCCGGCAACACTGTTGTATTTGTGACGTAGTTAATTTATGGTGACGTGCAACTAACTTTGTTTTGCATAAACTATATAGATTAATCGAAATGACCGATGCCGAAGGTGTTGAGTTTAATTAAAATTATACGAGCTTTTAAGTGGGGAAACCACAATATTATAGGAACATGTTTGATACTGATTCTTGAGGTTTTTTTTTTTATTGGAAGATTTAATTGGAATTCAATCAAATTTTGACATCATTTTGTTTATATTTCAAACACTTATTTATTAATTTTTTCGAATTAATTCAGCCAAAAATAAAGAAGTTACGCTGTGATTTCCAATTACTGCATTACGTGCTATGTAGACATTCTGATTTTCATTTAAAATCAAAGATGTTTTGAATTCACATTATAATAACTTGTTTTCTAAGAACATGAACATAAATGCAGGTGAAAATAATGAAAATCGAAAATTTTGCGAACTTTGTAGGAGTAGAGTGGAGTAGAGTGGTGTAGATTCAGAGTATATATAGAGTAGATTCAGATTCAGATTCAGATTCAGAAGAGATTCGGAGTGTAATAGTATAATGGGTTCCTAGCATGGAGGAATAAATAAATTATTTATAAGGTCCTTTATTATATGTAGGTCCATGGTTCCTAGTAAAGTAGATTCAAATTAGAGCAGAGTAGAATAGAGCAGAGTAGAATAGAGTAGATTCAAAATGGAGTACTTTGTGAAATACAGGGTGTTTCGTTGGGTAAGGGGAATATTTTTAACTTGTATGATAGCCAGGGGTTCGCAAATGGGGCACACTACTCTGGTACTCGCTGTATCTAATCTAATCTACACTGAATGTTCACTTCTCTACTTTGAGTCTGCTCTACTCCTATTATACTCCGAATCTCCTCTGAATCTACTCTACTCTCAATCTGCTCTATCCTACTCTGAATCTATACTCTATGGTCGGTATTCAGCGCCCCATTTTAACGTTAAACCCATTTTAAGAGATCGACTTTAACGTAAACAATGTCCTTAGTTACTCCATAACAACAATGTAGAACTGTCAAGTTAAAGGCGATCGGTAAACATGACTTTAAATTTAAAATGGAGCGCTGAATACGGGGCTATATATCTACTCTACACTAATCCTACGACCTCTACTAATCTTACGATATCAGAGTAGTGTAGTGAAGATTCAGCGTAGATTCAGAGTAGAAGATTCAGAGTGGAACAATTTACTTCAATTGTCACGCTTTTCTTTCTGTAATTTTGCAAAGAAAACTAACCTTAAAATCATAATATCATCTCACAAGTTCCATTCTCATAAAATCTAAACAAATGCGAATTTCACTTTGAAATTTCGACAGCGTATTCTTAAATAATTAATCTATAACTATTTATGCAATAAAAAATCTCCTGTAATGTGGTTTCCCCTTAATCCAAATTACAACGAACCAATCCGGCAAATTATCATAGAACACGTTTTTTTTTATTACATTTCGAGTTAAAATTGGCCGCGCTCCTAACGATACACCTGCTTACGTATGATGCATGTCCCCCGAGGAGCTCACAAAGGCGCCGCAGCGCCGACGCCCGTCCGTCCATCAAACCTCGTCCGCATCAATTCGCGACAACGTTGATAAAATTCGCAGTTGTCCCGTCTAATCTTCCTCCGAACAACGAATAATAAAAAACACCAGAAGCTCGACTCGAGCCAACCCGTTCGGGGTAATTAAGCCTCTAGCATCGTCTCAAAAGCGCTCGAAATTTCCACCTCTAACCGGCCATCTTGTCCTTCTGTTCGGCGCCGATCGATCGCGCAAAGAAACGCGGATGAAGACGGTCTCCATGGCGATATCGTTTCTCTCCACGCTCTCCACCGCCCCATCTCCGCCGTTTCATTTTGAAATTCTTTTATTGATAGCTCCTTTTGGTCTCTTTTGTTGGGGTACACTGCCAAATAAAACAGAGTAGAGTGGAGTAGATTGGAGTAAAGTGGAGTAGATTGGAGTACTTTGGAGTAGTGTGTAGTAGAGAGGATTCAGAGTGGAATGGTAAATATTCAAAGTAGAATAGAGTATATTCAGAGTATAGTAGTGTGGATTCAGAGTAGATTCGGAGTAGAATAGGATAAGTTCATAGTAGAGTGAAGTAGAGTGGGTTCGAAACTTCCTAGAATAGTGAAGATTCAGAGTAGACTAGATTCAGAGCATAGACTAGATGTAGAGAAGAGTATAGTGAAAATTGGAGTAGCCAAATAAAACAGAGTAGAGTGGAGTAGATTGGAGTACATTGGAGTAGTTTGGAGAAGAGTGAAATAGTGTATAGGAGTGGAGTGGATTCAGTGTAGAATTATAGTAATGATTCAAAGTAGAAAAGAGTATATTCAGAGTACAGAGTAGTGTGGATTCAGAGTAGATTCGGAGTAGAATAGGACAGATTCACAATAGAGTGAATTAGAGTTGTGACGATTCAGAGTAGAGTAGATACGGGGTAGGGTATAAGATAATAATGTGGGTTCAGAGTAGATTTGGAGTAAAATAGGATAAGTTCATATAGTAGAGTGAAGTAGAGTAGGTTCAAAACTACCTAGAATAGTGAAGATTCAGAGTAGAATAGTTATTGAGAGTAGAATACTGAGGATTCAGTGTAGAATAGAGGAGATTCAGAGTAAATTGGGAGTAGAATGTGAGAGGAGAGTGGAGTAGAGTAGATATACAGAGTAGAATAGAGTAGAATCAGAGTAGATTAGTGTACCCTTAATACAATGCCCTTTAACTTCTTTATAAAGAGATCAAGACTCATACAATATATGCGCCCTATTTGTGAACCATTGGTTATCGTACAAGTTAAAAATATTCCCCTTACCCGACAAAACACCCTGTATTCTACAAATAATTTGCCTGAGTACATTAGAGTAGTTTGGAGAAGAGTGAAATAGTGTATAGTAGTGGAGTGGATTCAGTGTAGAATTATAGTAATGATTCAAAGTAGAAAAGAGTATATTCAGAGTATAGAGTAGTGTGGATTCAGAGTAGATTCGGAGTAGAATAGGACAGATTCACAATAGAGGGAAGTAGAGTTGTGACGATTCAGAGTAGAGTAGATACGGGGTAGGGTATAAGATAATAATGTGGATTCAGGGTAGATTTCGAGTAAAATAGGATAAGTTCATAGTAGAGTGAAGTAGAGTGGGTTCGAATCTTCCTAGAATAGTGAAGATTCAGAGAGTAGACTAGATTCAGAGTGTAGACTAGATGTAGAGAAGAGTATAGTGAAAATTGGAGTAGCCAAATAAAACAGAGTAGAGTGGAGTAGATTGGAGTACATTAGAGTAGTTTGGAGAAGAGTGAAATAGTGTATAGTAGTGGAGTGGATTCAGAGTAGAATTATAGTAAAGATTCAAAGTAGAAAAGAGTATATTCAGAGTATAGAGTAGTGTGGATTCAGAATAGATTCAGACTCAGAGGAGAGTGGAGTAGAGTAGATATACAGAGTAGAATAGAGTAAAATCAGAGTAGATTATTGTACCCTTAATACAATGCCCTTTAACTTCTTTATAAAGAGATCAAGACTCATACAATATATGCGCCCTATTTGTGAACCATTGGTTATCGTACAAGTTAAAAATATTCCCTTTAGCCGACAAAATACCCTGTATTCTACAAATAATTTGCCAACTATGTAGGAATTCACCCCCATTTCAACGCATTTTATAACCCCACTATTCCCCATAAATTCTTACAATTTTCATATTACATATAAAGAAATTCACCGCCCCCAATTCCTGGCGTTTTATACCCCCGCTATTCCCCATAAATTCCTGAAATTTCCCTACTATATCGGAATCCATACCGATCCCCATTCCTACGCGTTTTTATAACCCCCCAATCCCAATAAATTCCTATATATTCTCTACTATATTAGATACATAGACATTCACCCCAATTTCCACTCGTTTTATAACCCCAATAAATTCCTGTAATTTCCCTAGTATATGTACAGGAATTCGCGCGTTTTATATTGCACTATATTCCCAACAAATTCCTGCAAATGAACCGTTTCTAAAAAGTTCCCGTTTGGTTGCAGGTGTGGTTCCAGAACGCGAGGGCGAAGTGGCGCCGGATGATGCTGAAGCAGGAGGGCAAGTCGGGGGGCGAGAAGTGCTCGAGCGCCGACAGCGTGACCGACATGGACCTGTACCCGCACGGGCCGGGCTCCATCGGCAGCACCATCTCCATGAACCCGCACAGCCCGGCGTTCATGATGCCGTCGGGCAGCCCGTCGTCGCTGGACTGCTCGTGATGAGGGACGATCGTATAAAGTAATTTATTTATTGTATATTGGCATATTATGCGAATCGATTCGAGGGCGATTTTTTGTTTCTAAAAATTAGTTCCTATAATATAACGAGAAATTTTAGTAGTTGGATTGAATTAGTGAAAACGAACTACTCGTATAATGCCCGTTTTCACCAAACTATCTTTATGGTATTTCTTACATAAGTAATTCCTGAGGTAGGAAGTAATTAAATCGAATACTTACCTAAATCAAATTTCGCCAATGGCACGGTTGTAGATGTCACAGGTGAACGCTAGTTCAACTAAAGTACGAGTTGACTTTGAACCGGGTTCATCTTGTAGAGTGCTAGATCAAAATTAGTTTGGTTGAACGCCGTTCAGGTCACTTTGGTTGCACTGAACTCCCTATTTTATCTGAAATGTAATGTCACATGCCAAAATTTATAATTTATATTTGAATGTTGGCAGTGTTGATTTTATTTTGATGTCACTTTTGATATTTATTCGTTTATTTTTAATTATTTGGACTGGAACTACCTAGATGCATTTCAGAAGTTCTTGATAATTAATATCTAAATCTACATTTAAATTCAATATCGCACCTTATTTCAAAAGGTCTGGATAAATTTCTGAAGGTTTATGGTCTTCTAGGATGTAAAAAACCATTCAAAACTTGTAAAAAATCTTCTATACGTTCATTTTGAATAATGAATTGTAGATCAGAAATTCAACCTCACTCTTTGGGGTTAACAAATCAACGTCAAATGTTAAAACCTTCTTGAACGGCCTTTGAACGCTCTTCAAGGACCGTTCACTTAAACTTCTCTCTGAACCACAGATCAATATTAGAGACTGACGTACTTACAACACAAATTTGCAATTATACTCGGTTCAACGCAGAACCACAGTTGAACTATGCATCTACAACCGGGCCTAAGAAATACCTGGATAAAAATTAGATTTTGGCAGTTTTATAAAAAACTATTTACAATTAATTTTCGACCTGAAAAATGTCTGTCATTATTTTAATCTGGTTTAATCAACTTCATCTGGTTCAGCTCGCTTTTTTTCTAATTTAACAACAACAAAAATTCTTTAAACTACTTATCAACAAATAATTCTACACTTCTAAATCTGAAGCGTAATTTTCATCAAAACCTTGCTAAAGATGAAAAATATGCATAAATATTTCCCAAATGCTTTAGTCAGTTATCAACTTTAGCTATTTTCTATCACCTTTAAATATTACTTAGAGCATCTTGAAACGCAAATTTTACTTAGGACTTCCTAAATATTGTTTAAATAAGTATTACCTAACTTTAAGAATAGGTTGGTGAAATCGGGCATAAATATTCTATCGACAATAAGTATTAGAAACAAAAGTCGTTTTTGTAAAAGTAAATTGGATAAAGTATTACTTTGAATATAATTTTTGTTTTGCATCACACGATTCTTTAGTACCTTACGATATTTTTTATATTGTTATTCGTTTTAATCATAGCAAGAATATACGTTCCTAGAATTTTTATATTTGCACGAATTATTATTTAACTGATTTTAATTTAGTAATAAAATAAAATGAATGTTTTCTTTTTCGCATGTTGTGATATTGCTAAAATAAACTCCAAAACATGTAAATCGAATTTACTAAATTCTTAATCGTAAGAAACGTTGGGGAATAATTCAGAATTATTTACCTAAAATCTAGTATTATACGCAAAAATCTATTAGGTACTTCGAAATGGACTTTAAATAGTCTTCCATGACTTTAATTTGATTATTTCAACGTTCTTGCCAACGAATGATTAGTTTTTTTGTACATAAAACATACTATGTATATTTATACGATTAGTGCTACCTGTAAATTTATTGTAAATAATGGTGGTAGCGCCTTCCTATTAATATATTAATAAAGTATTTCACATTATACGCTGACGTCTCATTTCCTATTCCCAACAAATCCACATATAAAGCGAGCAAATAAGAGCTAAAAAATAAAGAGCAAAAAAAACAAAAATCAAGCAGAGCAATTTCCATAATTCAGCAGGAGCAGCAGCCTCAGCAGCGTCTTCGGCATTCGGCCGTTCTTCATTCTTTTCTTCGGCGACGCTCGCTCGGCTATTGATAAATTCTTATTTCTTCTGAACGCCCGGCCGATAAATAAGAGAACGCCGAACTGGATATACCGGCATGGTGATGCGTACCACCATTGTTCATTTCATATTAACGCGACCATCCCGTTTCTACAATTATGGTAGGTTGTTTGCGATGCCGAAAAAGTAGGTACTCATTTAAGGGGGGAAATTATATTAGGAGGTTTTTCAATGTGTAAATCGGTAGTTTAATTATTCAAGAATATGCTGTGGAAATTTCAAAGCGAAATTTGCATTTGTTTAGATTTTATATGAGGATAGAACTGAATGCATATCGGGTACAAGCTACCAGACAATTTATTTTTCAAATGGGTTTATGTATCTGGAAATGATTTGTGTGCAATTTAATTCAAAAAGTATAATGAACTGATAATTAATGATAATTGTGAGTGTGATTTTTTTATTAAATTATTATTTATTTTTATTAAAATTTGATTGAATTTCAATTAATGCTTCCCACCCAAAAAAAAAATCCTGAAAAATCATTAAGTATTCATCGTATTAAGGTACAATTTTAACTAAACTCTATACGTTAATAATTAATTAGTTAATTAGTTTAGGACGATCTTTAAGACCATTTAGAATTGTCCAAAATAATTTAGAACATATTCAGGACATTAGCAATGGTTCAGTGTGAACTATAAATGTCCAGAAACCATTTGGATCTGTCCAAAATTATTTAGAACTGTTTCAGGACTATTCCGAACAGTCCAGGGTCACTACAGAAATGTCCAGAACCATTTAGAACGCTTTCAGGACTATATTTATAACCTTTTTATAACTTTCAGCAGATAATTTGGAATTTGTCATCGTAAAAATTTAGTAGAACATTCTAATAAAATCGACAAATTCATCATAGACAGTCATCTCGCTCGCTGCGCAAGCTCGACTTGATCAATATTTCGTTAAAAATAATAAAATTACTATCACCCTTTATAATTCATTTTTTAGAAAAATGGACTCTGCTGTATAGTACCACAGCTCCTATATGCCTCACAGCCTTCTTTGCTAAAGAGAGTTATACCAACCTGAGCTACTTCATTTCGTAAAATAATATTCTCTGATGCCCTACAGCATACGCTTAAAATGATATTATAATGACGCGAGAGATGATTCTTTCTTCACGTTGAAACGATAATCCGTAATTAGCGTATTAAATCGTCGTTCGAGTTAGCCACGGGTCACCCTCCTCATCAATCAAAGCTTCTTCGAAACACCACGAACACATGTCGTAGAGGTATATACCTACATGTGTCCGCCATGTGAGCATGTATACGCGCCGCTGCATTTCCCATGGGCGCAAAAGGAACAGGCCGACGTAAAAAACAGCATATAGTATATCGAAATGCGACCGCGAAGATTAATTTTGTTTGCTTAGTTGTCGTTCACTAAGCCATTAGTCAAAATAATTCGTTAGTTCGGGGGTTTCTGAATGATTTATTTCTGTCAAGTAGTTGCTCGATTGTTGTTATAATCGATTAATAATTGAATAGTTTATGAGTTAATACGTCACTAATTTCGCCAAGTTTAATAGCTATACAGAATTTGATTTAATGGGATGATAAAAAATGTTAAAAAGCGGAATTGAATCTTACAAGAAAAATTGTATTATAAAAATTCAATGTTTGTATGTAAAATAATTCATTTTTTCTTATAGTAGGTTGGTAGGCACTGACTGTCAAGTCGCAGAGTTGCCTTAGTTCAGTACTTTTAATTTTCTATTTATTTTTGTCATTTTGCCTTGTGGTTCAAGGCATCATCCTGAACCGTTCCAAACGGTCCTCAATCATTTCTAAATAATTTTGGACAGTTCCAAGTTGTTCCTTCATCAGAAATCTGTTAGGTTTTTGGAAGAGGGAAGTTCTTTCTCAATTTACTGTGTTGTTATAAAAGAGTGTAGCTTTGGGCATCAAAACTAATAAATTCAGTTGTGAAATCATTGATTCCTTCATCAGAAATATGGTAGGTTTTTGGAACAGGAAAATTCTTTCTCAATTTACTGGGTTGTTATTAACGAGTGTAGTTTTGGGCATCAAAACTAATAAATTCAGTTGTGAAATCATTGATTCCTTCATCAGAAATATGGTAGATTTTTGGAACAGGAAACTTCTTTCTCAATTTACTGGGTTGTTATTAACGAGTGTAGTTTTGGGCATCAAAACTAATAAATTCAGTTGTGAAATCATTGATTCCTTCATCAGAAATATGGTAGATTTTTGGAACAGGAAACTTCTTTCTCAATTTACTGGGTTGTTATAAGCTAGTGTAGGTTTGGGCATCAAAACTAATAAATTCAGTTGTGAAATCATTGATTCCTTCTTCAGAAATATGGTAGATTTTTGGAACAGGAAACTTCTTTCTCAATTTACTGGATTGTTATTAACGAGTGTAGTTTTGGGCATCAAAACTAATAAATTCAGTTGTGAAATCATTGATTCCTTCATCAGAAATATGGTAGGTTTTTGGAACAGGAAAATTCTTTCTCAATTTACTGGGTTGTTATTAACGAGTGTAGTTTTGGGCATCAAAACTAATAAATTCAGTTGTGAAATCATTGATTCCTTCATCAGAAATATGGTAGATTTTTGGAACAGGAAACTTCTTTCTCAATTTACTGGGTTGTTATAAGCTAGTGTAGGTTTGGGCATCAAAACTAATAAATTCAGTTGTGAAATCATTGATTCCTTCTTCAGAAATATGGTAGATTTTTGGAACAGGAAACTTCTTTCTCAATTTACTGGATTGTTATTAACGAGTGTAGTTTTGGGCATCAAAACTAATAAATTCAGTTGTGAAATCATTGATTCCTTCATCAGAAATATGGTAGATTTTTGGAACAGGAAACTTCTTTCTCAATTTACTGGGTTGTTATAAGCTAGTGTAGGTTTGGGCATCAAAACTAATAAATTCAGTTGTGAAATCATTGATTCCTTCTTCAGAAATATGGTAGATTTTTGGAACAGGAAACTTCTTTCTCAATTTACTGGATTGTTATTAACGAGTGTAGTTTTGGGCATCAAAACTAATAAATTCAGTTGTGAAATCATTGATTCCTTCATCAGAAATATGGTAGGTTTTTGGAACAGGAAACTTCTTTCTCAATTTACTGGGTTGTTATTAACGAGTGTAGCTTTGGGCATCAAAACTAATAAATTCAGTTGTGAAATCATTGATTCCTTCATCAGAAATATGGTAGATTTTTGGAACAGGAAACTTCTTTCTCAATTTACTGGGTTGTTATAAGCTAGTGTAGGTTTGGGCATCAAAACTAATAAATTCAGTTGTGCAATCATTGATTCCTTCATCAGAAATATGATAGGTTTTTGGAACAGGAAACTTCTTTCTCAATTTACTGCGTTGTTATAAACGAGTGTAGCTTTGGACATCATAACTAATAAATTCAGTTGTGAAATCATTGATTCCTTCATCAGAAATATGGTAGGTTTTTGGAACAGGGAACTTCTTTCTCAGTTTACTGTGTTGTTATAAAAGAGTGTAGCTTTGGGCATCAAAACTAATAAATTCAGTTGTGAAATCATTGATTCCTTCATCAGAAATATGGTAGATTTTTGGAACAGGAAACTTCTTTCTCAATTTACTGTGTTGTTATAAAAGAGTGTAGCTTTGGGCATCAAAATTAATAAATTCAGTTGTGAAATCATTGATTCCTTCATCAGAAATATGGTAGGTTTTTGGAACCGGAAACTTCTTTCTCAATTTACTGCGTTGTTATAAGCGAGTGTAGCTTTGGGCATCAAAACTAATAAATTCAGTTGTGAAATCATTGATTCCTTCATCAGAAATCTGTTAGGTTTTTGGAACAGGGAACTTCTTTCTCAATTTACTGTGTTGTTATAAAAGAGTGTAGCTTTGGGCATCAAAATTAATAAATTCAGTTGTGAAATCATTGATTCCTTCATCAGAAATATGGTAGGTTTTTGGAACCGGAAACTTCTTTCTCAATTTACTGCGTTGTTATAAGCGAGTGTAGCTTTGGGCATCAAAACTAATAAATTCAGTTGTGAAATCATTGATTCCTTCATCAGAAATCTGTTAGGTTTTTGGAACAGGGAACTTCTTTCTCAATTTACTGCGTTGTTATAAGCGAGTCTAGCTTTGGGCATCAAAACTAATAAATTCTGTTGTGAAATCATTGATTCCTTCATCAGAAATCTGTTAGGTTTTTGGAACAGGGAACTTCTTTCTCAATTTACTGTGTTGTTATAAAAGAGTGTAGCTTTGGGCATCAAAATTAATAAATTCAGTTGTGAAATCATTGATTCCTTCATCAGAAATATGGTAGGTTTTTGGAACCGGAAACTTCTTTCTCAATTTACTGCGTTGTTATAAGCGAGTGTAGCTTTGGGCATCAAAACTAATAAATTCAGTTGTGAAATCATTGATTCCTTCATCAGAAATCTGTTAGGTTTTTGGAACAGGGAACTTCTTTCTCAATTTACTGCGTTGTTATAAGCGAGTCTAGCTTTGGGCATCAAAACTAATAAATTCAGTTGTGAAATCATTGATTCCTTCATCAGAAATCTGTTAGGTTTTTGGAACAGGGAACTTCTTTCTCAATTTACTGTGTTGTTATAAAAGAGTGTAGCTTTGGGCATCAAAATTAATAAATTCAGTTGTGAAATCATTGATTCCTTCATCAGAAATATGGTAGGTTTTTGGAACCGGAAACTTCTTTCTCAATTTACTGCGTTGTTATAAGCGAGTGTAGCTTTGGGCATCAAAACTAATAAATTCAGTTGTGAAATCATTGATTCCTTCATCAGAAATCTGTTAGGTTTTTGGAACAGGGAACTTCTTTCTCAATTTACTGCGTTGTTATAAGCGAGTGTAGCTTTGGGCATCAAAACTAATAAATTCAGTTGTGAAATCATTGATTCCTTCATCAGAAATCTGTTAGGTTTTTGGAACAGGGAACTTCTTTCTCAATTTACTGTGTTGTTATAAAAGAGTGTAGCTTTGGGCATCAAAATTAATAAATTCAGTTGTGAAATCATTGATTCCTTCATCAGAAATATGGTAGGTTTTTGGAACCGGAAACTTCTTTCTCAATTTACTGCGTTGTTATAAGCGAGTGTAGCTTTGGGCATCAAAACTAATAAATTCAGTTGTGAAATCATTGATTCCTTCATCAGAAATCTGTTAGGTTTTTGGAACAGGGAACTTCTTTCTCAATTTACTGGGTTGTTATTAACGAGTGTAGCTTTGGGCATCAAATCTAATAAATTCAGTTGTGAAATCATTGATTCCTTCATCAGAAATCTGTTAGGTTTTTGGAACAGGGAACTTCTTTCTCAATTTACTGTGTTGTTATAAAAGAGTGTAGCTTTGGGCATCAAAATTAATAAATTCAGTTGTGAAATCATTGATTCCTTCATCAGAAATATGGTAGGTTTTTGGAACCGGAAACTTCTTTCTCAATTTACTGCGTTGTTATAAGCGAGTGTAGCTTTGGGCATCAAAACTAATAAATTCAGTTGTGAAATCATTGATTCCTTCATCAGAAATCTGTTAGGTTTTTGGAACAGGGAACTTCTTTCTCAATTTACTGGGTTGTTATTAACGAGTGTAGCTTTGGGCATCAAAACTAATAAATTCAGTTGTGAAATCATTGATTCCTTCATCAGAAATCTGTTAGGTTTTTGGAACAGGGAACTTCTTTCTCAATTTACTGTGTTGTTATAAAAGAGTGTAGCTTTGGGCATCAAAATTAATAAATTCAGTTGTGAAATCATTGATTCCTTCATCAGAAATATGGTAGGTTTTTGGAACCGGAAACTTCTTTCTCAATTTACTGGGTTGTTATTAACGAGTGTAGCTTTGGGCATCAAAACTAATAAATTCAGTTGTGAAATCATTGATTCCTTCTTCAGAAATATGGTAGGTTTTTGGAACAGGGAACTTCTTTCTCAATTTACTGGGTTGTTATTAACGAGTGTAGCTTTGGGCATCAAATCTAATAAATTCAGTTGTGAAATCATTGATTCCTTCATCAGAAATATGGTAGGTTTTTGGAACAGGAAACTTCTTTCTCAATTTACTGGGTTGTTATTAACGAGTGTAGCTTTGGGCATCAAAACTAATAAATTCAGTTGTGAAATCATTGATTCCTTCATCAGAAATCTGTTAGGTTTTTGGAACAGGGAACTTCTTTCTCAATTTGCTGTGTTGTTATAAAAGAGTGTAGCTTTGGGCATCAAAATTAATAAATTCAGTTGTGAAATCATTGATTCCTTCATCAGAAATATGTTAGGTTTTTGGAACAGGAAACTTCTTTCTCAATTTACTGCGTTGTTATAAACGAGTGTAGCTTTGGGCATCAAAATTAATAAATTCAGTTGTAATTGTTCCAGGAGCATTCTGAACTGTTTCAAACTGTCCTGATCAGTTCTAAAATGGTTCTAAACGATTCTGAACTGTTCCAAATGGTTTTAAACAGTTCTAAAAGATTCTGAAACCGTCCTTAACAATCTGAATACCCGAACAAATACCTTTGTTCAATTATGATACTATCTTTACCCTCTCCCCTCCTCTATCACCCTCTTCCTCGCAATTTTGTTATTTCTATGTCAAGATCTCTGTGGGCTGATCCGGTATAAGTATCTACAATTAAAACTCGAGCGAATTTTACAACAATAGAAAATCGAATCGAAGCCCAAGAAACCGAGCCCGAACGTACTCGAAGGCCGTTTTAATTGATATCCTCCAGAGGGTCCGGATGCGGAGCGAGTTCGGAACCGAACGGCGCCAGCGCGGCTGCACGCTGAATTAGATGCACTGTCACAGTGATTTTTTTGGTTCGCCATCTCCTCTATGATATACTGCCGGCAGACATGCACGCTCGTATTTCTTTTTTCGGTTTAATTTCGGTCAAAATAACGAGCGACTTGCGTTGCGTTCGCTACACGCTCGATGATTAATTTTTAACAAAGTGTGAAGACCAAAGGCACCGAATTCCCGACCACCTTCTTTGTTGATCCCAGCCCGTATCGCGAGCACTTTGTGACAGACATATTTAATCAATCAGTAACTCTTGCTGGTATTATTGTTAATCGACTTTGTCGAGTAACGCATAAATTTATTATTAGCTAAATAAACAGAGTAATTTGTATAAAATTCACAAAACAGGTCGATTTTTGATTTTAATTATACTATTTTTTTCTATTTTTCTATTTTTTTACAGAGTCCTGAAAGTTCTAAAAAGTGTTATAAATAGTCCTGAAAGCGTTCTAAATGGTTCTGGACATTATTGTATAGTTATCTTGGACCGTGGAATGAAATTGTTCTAAATAATTTTTGGCAGATAAGTGGTTTGGACATTTATTGTTTACTTTGAACCGTTCCAAATAGTCCTGAATCTGTTCTAAATGATTTGGGATAGTACTAATTGGTTTTAAAGACCGTCCTAAACTGCTTCAAATGTTCTTAACTTGTTCTAAACTAGTTCTAAATGACCTCGAAGAGTTCTAAATAGTTATTAACTCATCTAAATGGTTCTGGACTATTTTTGTTTATTCTAAACCGGTTCAGAATAGATCTGAATCTGTTCTAAATGATTTTGTACAGTTCTAAATTGTTCTGGACTTTCCTCGTTTATTCTGAGTTGTTATAAATAGTCCTCCATTAGTTCTAAACGATTTTCGACAGATCTAATTGATTTCAAATGATTCTGTGCATTTTTAGTTTATTCAGAAACATTCCATCAAAGGAAACCTTCCAGAACTGAATCTGTTCTAAATGATTTTGGATAGTTCTACATTTGGACATTTTTCGTTTATTCTGAACAGTTTCATAAAGTCCTGAATCTTCTCTCAATGATTCTGGACATTTCTAGTTTATTGTGAACCATTCCAATGAGTCCTGCATCAGTTCCAAATGATTTTAGAAAGTTCTAAATTCTTCTAACTGGTTCTGACTATTTCTCGTGTATTTTAAACTGCTCGAAATCGTCCTCAATCAGTGCCAAATGATTCTGGACATTTTTAGATTATCCCGAAACGTTTCAACTAGATCTGAATCTGATGATTCTAAAAAGATAAAAAGATTTTTGTGACAATTTTTATCGTCAAATTAAAAACCAAATGTAAAAAGAGTAAAAAGATTTTCTGTTTAGTCCAGCGGCTAACAAACTTTTGCGTTTTTGTCCACCCTGTACCAATTTGAATCAACTTGTGCTGGCACATTTTTTAAATCAGATAAGCCAAGGAAAATCCGAAAATTGAAAAAAAAATGGGGTGTTTCATTTAAAAAAATATGTTGACGTAATCATTCTATGATAGATCATTGCTTAAAAAAATAATAGGTATATTATTAAAATCGACCTGTTTCGGGAATTTTCATATTACTGTTTATTTAGCAAATAATGAATTTATGCATTGCTTTATGAACGCTCTGTATAATAAGGAATAAGGAAACGGCAGTTTCGTATAAACGAGTACCCGAACCTTAAATCATTATAGTTAATTAATTCGAATATTAATTAATAAATCATCGACTGAATATGCATTATACGAACGAGCAGCATTTCCATTCGTCTTCGGATGAATATTCAAAAGCGACCTGTCGTCGAGTATGCGACGTGAAGTAGGAGCTAATTCCAAAGCAAACAAGATTAACTTTTATGCATTCGTACTGAACTTCCCCGTGTGTTTATTTTAAAGATTTATATAAGCTCCATTCTTTGCCGTCACTTTAATGTTTATTCAATGTATTCCAAGAGATTTCGTTTTACTCTCTACCAACGATGAATATCCATTTTGTAAATGTATGTATAATAATTTATAAATTTTGTTTGTTATTAATATTACTAATACTTAAAAATGAAACTGATGAAAGTTGTGCAAAATTGTTCTCAATTATCCATGCATTTAATGGAGAAGACCACGATGTGAGATACGCGGATTTCGGCAAAAGATACGATTAGAAATGATTTATTAGAGCTCAAAACCATTTTCAGTTGCTCAAAATGTGTTATAATTAAAAAGTCATAGCTCTTCGAAATTTAAAAATTTCGGGTTTTGACTCATACCTTATCAACCAATCATAAACCACTCACGTCTTGTTGTATAAGTAAATAGTATGAATTTTCGAACGCAGTAACAAAGAATACACAAACGAACGAAAATCAAACTGTCATTTGTCAGATTTTTCTGAAAAATGCACAAAACAAATTACACGAATTGCAGTTTGGCACAAAACACTTTACTGATAATATTGAAGTTGACCAGAATGTTGCCAAATAAATTTTTCAGGACCATTATTTGTGTTTTTAACACGAAAATCGGTTACAATTTATATAGATGAAGATGTTATTTCTATATTAATATATCGAATTATCCATTAGGTAATGGAAGAAATGGATAAATCAGAAAATGTTTATTGCAATAAATATACAAAAAACGCACATTTTGCGGAGTAAAGAAGAGTAATAGGAAACGTGGCAAACTTGCTAAATGTGACTTCTCTTTGAAACTCTCGCTTTGATTGGAGCAGAGTGTATGACGATTGTGTGACGTTTTTCAAACTTTATAAATTAATTGCGGCCTTATTTGGCCACAGAAAAAAATAAAAATTTCATTAATTTCATTGATTGACCATAAAAGGTCCGCAACTTCTTCGAGTGCAAGTAACTGGAAAAATAAGTTATAAAAGTTTCACAAACTCGTCTTGGCTCGCATAATCCATGTCATACGATCGCGAAACGCGGGAGCAGCGCCTACTTATACATATACATATACCGATCAGATATGGTATATATCGGCGTGTCGCGTTGGCTGTACAACCGACGAACAAAGGACCACCTGCCGCCATTATCATCCGAAGAAAACCGCCTCATACCGCATGCGAGGCGCGTCCGCGCTTTCCATTTTTGCTCCTCCGATCAATCCGTTCGAAACCAAACAGATTCCTTCCACCCCTATTAAATAAATTAACGATCGCATAAATCCGTTTCCACCCAGTCCTAACAAACAAGATCCAACTACCGATATAACTCTTGACTTGACCCTTAATAAGCAGCATATGCTCGGTCGCAGTTGGCGCGGTTCAACCCCCCCGGATCATCGCCAGCCCCTCTGGTAATCCCCCGTAAAAGCGTTCCTGTTCCTGGTTTTTCACGGTTGTCGACGTAATCAAGTGTGACGCTGCGATATTAACCCGGCATTGTGTCGGAAATCAATGAGCGATAGGTTGTTAGCGGCTTGTACTTTTAATTCTACACCCTAAAAAAGTGGTTTCTTGTACACTTTTTCACAATACAACAAATTTGACCATTTTTGGGAAAATTTCAAAAAAATAGTGTATGAAGAATTCTTCAAAGATGACAAAAATATTCTAAATAGTCCTGAAGGCGTTCTAAATGGTTCTTGTCTGTTCCATAGATTACCCTGATACATTATTTCATACAGCCTTAAACTGTTCTAAATGTTTGTGGACAGTTCTAAATAGTTCTAAGATCTTTGATCTAAACTGTTTGAAATGATATATGTGAATTCTAAAATGGTTCTGAATGAATTTGGACAATTCTAAATGGCTCTGAAGAGTTTTAAATGATTCTAACACTGTTTTGAACAATTTGGAAGCACGAACAATTTGACGAATATTTTCCCAAAATTTGATATTTTTTCAAATGTTTTTTTTATATGCAAATTTGATCACTTTTGGGAAAATTTCAAAAAAATTGTGTATGAAGAATTCTTCAATAACAAAAATACTCTAAATAGTCCTAAAGGCGTTCTAAATAACCCTGAATAACCATTCAAAATAGCCTCAAACTGTTCTAAATGATTTTTGACAGTTCTAAATAGTTCTAAGATCTCTATGAACTGTTTCAAATGATCCAAGTCAATTCTAAAATGGTTCTGAATGATTTTGGACAATTCTAAATGGCTCTGAAGAATTTTAAATGATTCTAATACTGTTCTGAATAATTTGGAAACACCAAAAATTTGACGAATATTTTCGCAAAATTTGTTATTTTTTCAGATGATTTTACTTGCAAATTTGATCATTTTTGGGAAAATTCCAAAAAAATTGTTTATGAAGACTTCTTCAATGATAAAAAAATGTTCTAAATAGTCCTGAAGGCGTTCTAAATGGTTCTTGTCTGTTCTAGATTACCCTGAACCATTTCAAATAGCATCAAACTATTCTAAATGTTAGGACAGTTCTAAATAGTTTTAAGATCTTTAGGAACTGTTTCAAATGATATCCAAGTCAATTCTAGAATGGTTCTGAATGATTTTGGGCAATTCTAAATGGCTCTGAAGAGTTTTAAATGATTCTAACACTGTTCTGAACAATTTGGAAACACGAACAATTTAACGAATATTTTCCCAAAATTTGTTATTTTTTCAGATGATTTTATACATGCAAATTTGATCATTTTTAGGAAAACCTCAAAAAAAAGTGTATGAAGCTTCAAAGAAGAAGGCATGGAATAAATCAATAAGCGATACGTTGTTAGCGGCTTGTACTTTCATTCTACACCCTAAAAAAGTTGTTTTTGTACCCTTTCTCCCAATACAACAATAAATTGTGAAACTTTGCATAGGTACCTTTTACGCTATGTTTGTGTATATTTTATACAATTTTATTCATTATGTAGATAGTAGATTATAACTCACCCCTTCACACAACTTTTTTTTTCAGTGTAAACAATATGGGTATAATAGAGATAACATCTCTGTGACAAGAACAGTGAATCGGTGAAGGGGTTGATTAACGCAATTGACGACATTTTTTTCGGCTTAAGTGGCAATAAATTTCGGGAGAAATTTAAGGGTTGATGCGGCGTCGCGGTAATTTCACGTGGTATTTGGATAATTAATGTTTATTGTCGTACACAGTCCTTCGGCAGATGGATTTTGGTAGGAAGGGTTTTCGGATAAATGCAGTTAATGAAGTTAATTAGGGGGCTAAAAAATCCGCTATAAAAAAATTGTCGATTTATTTATTTGAGATGTTGAGATAAGGATGATTTTCCCACCCTTTTTGGGTCGACCAGCTGGTGCTAACTTTTTGAATGACCCGTATATTGTATTAAAATTTCACAGTTATTAGAGTGAAAAAAATCCTCGGAATTCGAGTACGTTAAGGATTAATTGTGACAATTCTTCATGTTTATTACATACCCAGCATCTTTTCTCTGTATAAAAAAAACTAATTATCTCAACTATAATCTAGGTAGCGAATAAAAAAAAAAACGTTTTAATTACATGTCCTCGTAAACCTTTTAACATAATAAAATAATTCATACGAAACAACGGAAACACGTTTTTTTAGTATCATTTTTTATCCTTTATCTCGCCGCGAATAAATCGTTGGATTACATCAGTTGAACGTTGAAACACATACCTCGGTGTTAAATACACGAGGAATAATTTTCATGAAAAAAATAAAACAGAAATCCCTCGCTACTTATAAACCCATTACATAATTCATAATATGCGTTCCTCCAAGAGCCGAGACAAAATAAGCATAATACTTGGAGGAACTCGAGTTGCATGTTACATGAGCCCCTTCGACAATACACCAGGCGATGTATTTATGGAGTTTCTCTCGAGAACGGTGCTCTCACGCGTCGTTACCGTTACCTTTACGTTTGCGGCTTGCGTTAACGAATCTTGATAAAAATGCATTAGATGGAAGTGTTTCTCTTGGTTGATTCCGAACCATCGCTGTAATAATAATCCGAAATGATTTGTCTTTTTCGTTGGATTATAAAGAACTGTTGTGTTCCACATTACAGGCGTTTTTATGTAGGTAGGTAAGTGCAAATTTGGTTGCAATATGGGCAATTTAATGAGTTGAGCAAAGATTATATTAAAATAACGATTCTATTAAAAAAAACATCAATTATCACGAAAACTAATTGAGGTAGAAATACTAAATCTTCGGCGTTTGGTTGAAAAAACGATTGTCTACAAATTTTGAAGAATAAAAAATTTCGAAAAAACCTCAAATTTCAGAGATATTTAGACTTTTTTGTCATAATGTTACATGTGAAAAAACCCAATTTCTAGTGCTATTCTTTGAAAAACCTCAATTATCTCGAAAACTCTCTAAAACAGTTTTAGTATCATTTAGAACAGTTTGAGGACTACTTGGAATGGTTCAGGGTAAACTAGAACATTTCAGAACTATTTCAGATAATTAGAATTTTTCAAAGGTGCAGCTATTCAAAGGTCCCATCTTCAAAGGTCCCAAACGAAACCTCTTGACACCCTGTATACAGGGTATCAAAATTATAGGCCATAAATTAAACCACATATTCTGGGGCAAAAAAGTGCTCGTTTGAACCTAACTTACCTTAGTACAAATGTGCACCAAAAAAAGTTACAGCCCTTGGAAGTTACAAATTAAAAATCGATTTTTTCCAATTTCTCGAGAACATTTTAGTATTTTCTTATGAAAATAGACAGGTGGATCTCCTAGAACAAGAGCAACTTTCTACAAAAAAATTAAGAAATCTGCGCACTCCTAAAAATTTTTAGGGGGGTTGTGATCCCTTTAACCTCCCCAAATTTTTGTGTACGTTACAATTAAATTATTTTTGTCACGTCATTAGTTTAACACATTATTTTGGAAACTTTTTTGTCTCTTAGTGCTTTTTCGATTAGCCAGTTTTTTTCGAGATATGGACTTTTTTCGATTATGTTTCAAAAATTCTGAGAATGGAAAAAGTAGATTATAAGTGAATTTTCAAGTCATTCGGTTGTTAAAAAAATATTTATTGAATCTAATTAAATATTTTATGTTTTGTAAAAATATTTTGTAAAAATGGCCTCCATTTTCTTGAACACCTATGGCAACGTTTTATCAAAGAAAATCGAATATGTTGGAAAATCATTGGCTTCTGAGAAAACATTTTTACAAAGCACAAAATATTTAATTAGATTCAATAAATATTTTTTAACATGTGAATGACTTGAAAATTCACTTATAATCTACTTTTTCTATTCTCAGAATCCTTGAAACATAATCGAAAAGAGCCCATATCTCAATAAAAACTGGCTAATCGAAAAAGTACTAAGAGACAAAAAAGTTTCCAAAATAATGTGTCAAACTAATGACGTGACAAAAATAATTTAATTGTAACGTACACAAAAATTTGGGAAGGTTAAAGGGATCACAATCCCCATAAAAATGGTATGGGATGCACAGATTTCGTAATTTTTTTTGTAGAAAGTTGCTCTTGCTATAGGAGAACCACCTGTCCATTTTCATAAAAAAATACTAAAATGTTCTCGAGAAATTGGAAAAAATCGATTTTTAATTTGCAACTTCCAAGGGCTGTAACTTTTTTTTGGTGCACATTTGTACTAAGGTAAGTTAGGTTCAATCGAACTATGTTTATATAGCCCCAGAATATGTGGTTTAATTTATGGCCTATAATTTTGATACACCCTGTATAAGAATAAATAAATTGTATTATCTAATGTATGATTGGTTTTAGAATTGGGATTATAATAATTCTAATCCAGTTTTATTTGTTTTTAATCTTGCAGCTATAAAATAACGTGCCGGAAGGTTGCGTATACACGGGGCATCATGATCAGATGGTTTCGGTTAGGAGAAATTAAGGAAATAGAAAATATTATGGTTTAAGGCTGCTCGTTGTGACTTTTATGGCCCAATATTTTTGTTTATTTAGCCGGAGCGGTCCCGGGCGCCTCGCGCTCCGCTTTTCATTCCGGTTAGGGAACTTTTTAATTAGACGAATTTATATTTTACGGCGCAATTCATTACGGATTCGGATATTATTTCTAATTTAAAGAGCGGTTTTATTAGCGCCGGTGCGACGCGAACTAATTATTATTCGATACGGGATAGATAAATGTTGATGTTTATTTTTGATATTCGAATTTTGTCGATTTGTAATCGCGTTTGAACTAAAAAAAATATGTCTCTAAAATAAATTAGATTTCTGTTTAAATTATACTGATGAGTGTCGAAAAACGGTTGGGACATGGGCTTAACGAAAGACTTCTGGGACGAAAATAAGATGATGATATTGTACAGTTCTCAGTATGGCTTTTGAACAGTTCTAAATAATTCTAAAATTGTGCTGAACAATTTCAAAACATAGTCAATTTGACGAATATTTTTATAAATTTAACATTTTATCTCATGATTTTCCATCTGATTCATGTAAATTTGATCATCTCAAACTGTTCTAAATGTTTGGACAATTCTAAATAGTTCTAAGGTCTTAATGAACTGTTTGAAATGATCCATGTCAATTCTAAAATGGTTCTGAATGATTTTGGAAAATTCTAAATGGCTCTGAACAGTTTTAAATAATTCTAACACTGTTGTGAAGAATTTGGAAACACGAACAATTTGACGAATATTTTCCCAAAATTTGATATTTTTTCAGATGATTTTACATACAAATTTAATCATTTTTGGGAAAATTTCAAAAAAATAGTTTATGAAGTTATTCATCAAAGATAAAAAAATGTTTTAAATAATCCTGAAATCGTTCTAAATGATTCTTGTCTGTTCTAGATTAGCCTGAATAACCATATCAAATAGCCTCAAACTGTTCTAAATGATTTTGGACAGTTCTAAATGATGGCTCTGAACAGTTTTAAATGATTCTAAGACTGTTCTGAACAATTATGAAACACGAACAATTTAAAAACACGAACAATTTGACGAATATTTCCCCAAAAATTGATATTTTTTCAGATGATTTTACATGCAAATTTGATCATTTTCGGGAAAATTTCAAAAAAATAATGTATGAAGAATTCTTCATAGATAAAAAAATGTTCTAAATAAATAATTTAGAACATTTCAAATAGCCTTAAACTGTTCTAAATGTTTGGACAGTTCTAAATAGTTCTAAGAACTTAATGAACTGTTTGAAATGATCCATGTCAATTCTAAAATGGTTCTGAATGATTTTGGACAATTCTAAATGGCTCTGAACAGATTTAAATGATTCTAACACTGTTCTGAACAATTTTGAAACACGAACAATTTGACGAATATTTTCCCAAAATTTGATATTTTTTCAGGGTATTGTACATGCAAATTTGATGATTTTGGGAACATTTAAAAAAATGTCGATGTTTCAGCTGAAAAATTCTTCTAAAATTTCTCAAAAATGTTCCGAATAGTCCTGAAAGAGTTCTATATAGGTAGTTATATATCTGAACTGTTCTAATTTATCTTGCACCTGGAAAAATAATCTGTTCAGAATCTGTTCTGAATATTTGCATACAGTCCTAAATAGTTCAAATATCATCCTGCAACTTCATTACCAAACACATTTGTATACAGCTAACTTATAGCTTAAATCATCTTTTATTTTCGACTCACAAGTCCGTAGTTAAACCATGCATATCCCAACCTCCTTGGGACACCCTGTACGCAAAGAGGAATGAGCATTCGCCTGCCAAGTCCGACGGCGCATCGCCATCTTTTTCGCATGACTGCGACATTTATTTCTTCTCTCCGCTAATTGCGCGTTTTCGTTCCTTTTTCCGCCGATCGGCCCGTTTTTTTCGACGGAAAAAAGGTGCACGAGAAAAAGCGCCGCATCGACATCACCGCGGGAATTAGCCGCAATTAGTCAACTGCGCGATGCGCCTAATGAGTTGACACAGATAAACCGAGTATTCCCCATTGATCCGAATTTAATCGGAACGCGAATTTTTTTTCCTACTCCTCTTTTTCGAAATTCTACCCGTAGTATACCCACCTGTAACTTATTTATTCGTTCTTTTCGAATGCTGCTATTGTGCAAACGATCGCCATAAATTTCGCACGCATTGACCTGTTTACCGAATTCGTATATAAAGGCTCGATCTAGCCGGCTTTGTTTTCTGATACGTATAAATTATCGAATTCGAGAACGAATGGCGGGGTTATACAGAGTTCTTATTCGCTGTACCAGACGAATTTGCATTTTGATATATGAATGAAGGCCCGGCGAGTTTTATGTGAGAAAATGTCTTTTGTTTCAAAATGTCGCTAGCGTCTGTGTGTTCCCTTTTGTTTTACGAGCCTGCTATGTAGATATTTTAAGGGTTTTTTTATACCGGGACATTATAAATGTGTCTCTACTTTAGTCGATTTTTTGGATGTAAACTTCTGAATAATCTTAATAAAAAACAGTCCTAATTAGCCCTAAAAGCTTTTGAAATGGTTCTGAACTTTTGTAGTTTACCCTACTACTGATACAAATTGTCCAGAAACTGTTCAATACAGTTCTACGTAGTTCTAAGATCGTTCTGCACTGTTTCAAAAGGTCCTAGTCAGTTCTAAAGCTCTATACAGGTTGTTATTTAATAACATTCTAATACATAAGGGGGTGATTCTTGGACCCATTTTAAGAAAAAAACTTCATATAAACCTATGTCCTAAACTTCATAACTTTGGAGATACGGGGTATTAAAGTTTTAAGAAAAAAAAAACAATTCTGTACTGTCATTTTCATACCACTTTAAATATTTTTATGAAATTTGGTGTACGGCGTTTATGCATTAAAGAGCATTTTTTGACCCAAAAATCTTTTTTTTATTTCTAACAGTGGCGTCCCTACTGGACTCAGACTAGATATTTTTGAATAAAGAAGTGATACGCCACTGCTATTTCTTAAAATCAAAATTATTTTTCGAATTCTCGTTCAATTTAGAATAAATTCGATTTCTTGACTTTTTTTCGTACAACTCACCGTTTCGTTAAAAAAAAATTAAATTCATTCATTTGCATCTCCCTGGACGAATGACGACCAAAAACGATTTATCTAACTCTGAACAATAATTTATTTAAGCGGATAACTTTTAAACGTTGAAATTATGAAATTAAAGTAAAATAAAGAAATAATTTAAATCAGGTGTTGGAAATGTCTGCCGAAAGTGGTATGAAAATGACAGTACAGAATTATTTTTTTTTTCTTAAAACTTTAATACCCCGTATCTCAAAAGTTAAGAAGTTTAGGACATAGGTTTATATGAAGTTTTTTTCTTAAAATGGGTCCAAGAATCACCCCCTTAAGTATTAGCATGTTATTAAATAACACCCTGTATAAGATCGACAGTCCCAGTGAGTTTTCATCAACACCCTGTATAAACAATTGTGTAGATGAAAAGTAGTATTTTTATCTCTGATCGCTAAACGGTATCCAAACGTACACGCACAAACATGTTAAATAGATGGCTCGTCACGCGCTCGCCCGGATCCAAAACTCCCGCGGTTCAGACCTGCATCGGAGATCGATCGGAATCTCTTTAAATCCACCGTAAAAATCACCACCTACCGGCCCAAGTACCACTACAATGGGCGCCGACGATGACCCGTGCAAATGCTCTCTTAATCGTACTTATCCCGATTGATAGATATTAGTTGTTTAGTGCAAGTCAATATTATTTCGAATGTAGGTAGGTATATGAAAAGTTTGTATGTTGGTATACGATTGGGATTCCCACCCACATTGATGGGTTACAGGCAACATATGCTGGTATTCAATTAAATATATTAGGCAGAGTTAATGGACGTCTTCGATTGTCGGCTGTACGTCTAATAATAATAGGAAATCCTCTTGGAATTGTCCAAAATCATTTGGAACAGATTCAGGATTATTTGGAACGGTTCGGAATAATCAAAAAATAATCAGAAGCATTTAGAACCATTTAGAACTAATTCAGGACTTATTGGGATAGTTCAAAAGAAACGACAAATACCCAGAACCATTTAGATCTTACTATAGGACCATTTAAAACCGTTCAGGGCCATCTTAGAACCATTTAGGATTGTTCAAAATTATTTAGAACAGATTCAGGACTATTTGGAAAGGACCAGAAAAAACTATAGAAAAGTCCAGCAGAGCCAATTTAGAACTCTTTCAGGACTATTTTAAAAAATTTTCTGAATTTTAAAAGAATTTTTGAACTAAAAAATCGATAATTTTATAAAATATCCAAAAAAATTATCCAATTTACATGTACAATCATTTGAAAAAATATCAAATAAATCGTGTTTTCCAATTGTTCAGCATATTTTTAGGAAATATTTCCAACTGCCAATATCATTTTGAACCATTTTACAACTAATAACTAGAACAATGGAGAAGACCACGATGTGAGATAAGCGGATTTCGGTAAAAGATACGATTAGAAATGATTTATTAGAGCTCAAAACCGTTTTCAGTTGCTCAAAATGTGTTATAATTAAAAAGTTATAGCCCTTCGAAATTTAAAAATTTCGGTTTTTGACTCATACCTTATCAACCAATCACAAACCACTCACGTCTTGTTGGTATAAGTAAATAGTATGAATTTTCGAACGCAGTAACAAAGAATACACAAACGAACAAAAATCAAACTGTCATTTGTCAGATTTTTCTGAAAAATGCACAAAACAAATTACACGAATTGAAATTCGGCGCAAAACACTTTACTGATAATATTGAAGTTGACAAGAATGTTGCCAAATAAATTTTTCAGGACCATTATTTGTGTTTTTAACACGAAAATCGGTTACAATTTATACAGATGAAGATGTTATTTCTATATTAATATATCGAATTATCCATTAGGTAATGGAAGAAATGGATAAATCAGAAAATGTTTAGTGCAATAAATATACAAAAAACGCACATTTTGCGGAGTAAAGAAGAGTAATAGGAAACGTGGCAAACTTGCTAAATGTGACTTCTCTTTGCAACTATCGCTTTGATTGGAGCAGAGTGTATGAAGATTGTGTGACGTATTTCAAACTTTAAAAATTAATTGCGGCCTTATTTGGCCACAGAAAAAAAAATTTCATTAAGCACCTTCTAAGAACACACGGTTTTGAAAAAAAATTAAAAAAAAGTCGTAGTCTTCTCCATTTGAAAAAGTTCGGGACAATCTAAGAACCATTGAGAACTCTCCAAAATCATTTAGAATTGACTCAGGAATATTTTTATGTAGGTACGATTGGATTCCCACCCACATTGATGGGTGAACAGGCAACATATGCCGATATTCAATTAAATATAGGCAGAGTTAATGGACGTCTTCGATTGTCGGCTGTACATCTATAATTGGAAAGGTACAGGGAAAAAAAGAAATTCGACTTTGTGTGTGTGTGTGTGTGTATCTATCTTGTCAATTACGTGCAATTAGTTTTGTGCGTGTCCTGTCGACTGGCGAGATTTCACCGTCGGCTTTATGGTTGAGCTTTTGCGCTCGAGATGATGATAGGAACGTCCTCTACTTACCGCGATATCTTTATACGCACGCAACCTTCTCTCGGAATCTCCGGGGTACTTATTAAAAAAAATGTACTGCGTTTCCGGTTGGTACTAAAGCGACACGGAATCATTTTCGAAGGGTTGATTTTTGGTTGATTGCGAAACTTAGTATAATGTACCGTTTTCCCACGTCTACCTGCGTGTTAGTGATGATAAATTATAGTATTCAATGTAGGATAATTCGGGATCCATAATTTCGCCAAAAAGGTAACGCAAAATATGACACGTCAGTTTTATACACAAATAATATTCGAACTTCAGTCAATTGATTCTATTCAAATCGTCAAAATAGTCATTCAATTCATTTGAAATATTGACTAATTCAGTAAAATACCTACTAAAAAAATTCAATCACTTTGGTAAATTTATAATAAATTTGTCAAATATACATATACTTAAAAACATCTGAAAATCAAATTATTTCCGTAGAACACCCTAAATATTCTATTTCCGTCTAAATTCTATTCCGTTCAAAACTGTTAGAACAGTTTGAAGTCATTTGCAACCATTTTAGGGCTGGTTTATAATATCATTTGAAACAGTGCAGGACCAATCTTAGAACTATTTAGAACTGCATGTCCAAAATCATTTAGGCCCTGCATTTGAGAACTGATTAAGACTATTGAAACAATTCAGCTGGATTATCTTAGAAGAGCGTTTAGAGCTCGTTTAGAGCTATTTGGTTTAGGACTATTTGGAACTGTTCAGGATGATTCTAAAAATATTTGATGCCCATCAAGATTTAGGGATAAACTAGGAAAGTCTAAACTAGAAATATTCCTTAAATTCGTCCGAATTTGTTGAAAATCTTTATAGAGCTATTTAGGCCGTTATAATTATCTCAAAAATTGTCAAATTTAGTAAAATAAAAAATAATCTTCAAATTTTAATCATCTGAAATAGTGAAATCATTTAAAAAATTGGCAATAAAATCGTCAAATTTACTTATAAAATCATCTGAAAATTGACTAATTCAGTAAAATACCTTAAAAATTCTAATTCTAAATCGTAATGGAGAAGACCACGACTTTTTTTTAATTTTTTTTTCAAAACCGTGTGTTCTACTAAGGCGCGTAATGAAATTTTTATTTTTTTCTGTGGCCAAATAAGGCCGCAATTTATTTTTAAAGTTTGAAAAACGTCACACAATCGTCATACACTCTGCTCCAATCAAAGCGAGAGTTGCAAAGAGAAGTCACATTTAGCAAGTTTGCCACGTTTCCTATTACTCTTCTTTACTCCGCAAAATGTGCGTTTTTTGTATATTTATTGCAATAAACATTTTCTGATTTATCCATTTCTTCCATTACCTAATAGATAATTCGATATATTAATATAGAAATAACATCTTCATCTGTATAAATTGTAACCGATTTTCGTGTTAAAAACACAAATAATGGTCCTGAAAAATTTATTTGGCAACATTCTTATCAAATTCAATATTATCAGTAAAGTGTTTTGTGCCGAACTGCAATTCGTGTAATTTGTTTTGTGCATTTTTCAGAAAAATCTGACAAATGACAGTTTGATTTTTGTTCGTTTGTGTATTCTTTGTTACTGCGTTCGAAAATTCATACTATTTACGATACAACAAGACGTGAGTGGTTTATGATTGGTTGATAAGGTATGAGTCAAAAACCCGAAATTTTTAAATTTCAAAGGGCTATATCTTTTTAATTATAACACATTTTGAGCAACTGAAAACGGTTTTGAGCTCTAATAAATCATTTCTAATAGTATCTTTTGCCGAAATCCGCATATCTCACCTCGTGGTCTTCTCCATTATAACATTCTAACGAGTGTAACGAGTAACGAATTCCTGTCGATAAATTACAGCATAATATACCTATAATATTCCCAAAAAAAGGTAACGCAAAATCACTTATTAACAACCATTTATCCACTCAATAAATCTATAAAATTTTACCCACAATCATTAATTACTCCACAAAATCGCTTAAAAAAATGTTTTGGTAGGACTCTGTTTGCCCAAACTCTCGACTCGCGTTACCTTTCTCCGCTGAAAAAATCCCTATCGCCTCGTGGAATCTCTCGTGAATCCCGATTGTCATCGTCGGGGTGGAGAAAAATCCGGCACCGTCATCCTCTCATCGACGCTTCGTTATATTTTTTTCTCTCATTTACTAAGATGAATGATTGCGTTCGCTACCGGTGGCGTGATTAAGTGAATTGTGCGTATTCTTTCGTTTCTCTGGCTCTTCGATACGACGATAAAGAACCACCATTAATAACAGCTTCTTTTTTATTCCATAACACGAAACCTAAAGCCGGAGATGGTGCTGAGAAATGCAGGGATGAAGATCGTTTGTCATATACAAAATTACAACTGGTGTAAATGTAAATACAGGGTGTTATTTAATAACATGCTAATACTTAAGGGGGTGATTCTTGGACCCATTTTAAGAAAAAAACTTCATATAAACCTATGTCCTAAACTTCTTAACTTTTGAGATACGGGGTATTAAAGTTTTAATAAAAAAAAACAATTTTTTACTGTCATTTTCATACCACTTTAAATATTTTTATCAAATTTGGTGTACGGCGTTTATGCATTAAAGAGCATTTTTTTGACCCAAAAATCTTTTTTTTTTATTTCTAACAGTGGCGTCCCTACTGGACTCAGACTAGATATTTTTGAATAAAAAAGTGATACGCCACTGCTATCTCTTAAAATCAAAATTATTTTTCGAATTCTCGTTCAATTTAGAACAAATTCGATTTCTTGACTTTTTTTTCGTACAACTCACCGTTTCGCTAAAAAAAATTAAATTCATTCATTTGCATCTCCCTAGATCTGGACGAATGACGACCAAAAACGATTTATCTAACTCTGAACAATAATTTATTTAAGAGAATAACTTTTAAACGTTGAAATTATGAAATTAAAGTAAAATAAAGAAATAATTTAAATCAGGTGTTGGAAATGTCCGCCGAAAGTGGTATGAAAATGACAGTAAAAAATTGTTTTTTTTCTTAAAACTTTAATACCCCGTATCTCAAAAAGTTAAGAAGTTAGGACATAGGTTTATATGAAGTTTTTTTCTTAAAATGGGTCCAAGAATCACCCCCTTAAGTATTAGCATGTTATTAAATAACACCCTGTATATACAATGATATAAATGTATGAAAACAGCCCAATTTTCGATCACATATCCCTAACGAATTATCCATTCGAACGCATCTCTAGATAATAGTTAATGCGACGCACGTGTAACAAACAAAATTTCAACTTCCTCGCTCTTCGGGAAATCATTATCCTGGATTGGGAGTGCGCGATATGCCCGTTAAACGTTTTGTCCTCGCTTAGATACGGGAGGGATAAAAATTATTACAACCTGCCCGGCTCGTTAGAGGGGAATCCGGCCTTTGTAGCGGCGAGATTTGATAAAACTGCACCTGCTCGAAGGTTTTAAAAATTATCCCCGAGTCTATTCTATGGTGTAACAATCGAAACGAATCTCTATCGTTTTCGGTTCGAATGCTCGTTTGATCGACGAGTAGTTTATATTTATATGATGTTTCTATCGAATTGCACTCGATATAATGTAATGTAATAATAAGGTAATAATTATATCAGGTTGAGTGGATAGATATTGAAAAAATACATTTACATATTACAAGAATTTGCATGTAAATTTGAAGATTTTAGCAGGTAGATTAATTCACTAGAGTAGGTGAATTTTTGAGGTATTTTACTGAATTAGTCAATTTTTCAGATGATTTTATAAGTAAATTTGATGATTTTATTAGAATATTTGACTAAAGCAGATGATTTTTTATGGTATTTTATTGAATTAGTCATTTTTTCAAATAATTTTATTAGTAAATTCGAAATTTGAAAAATTTGTAAATTTATTGAATTTATTTCTATAGAATATTTTACTAGGGTAGGTAGGTGAATTTTTTGGGTAGGTATTTAATGAATTGTGCAATTTCTTTTAAATTTGCAGATTTTTTTAGAATACTTTACTAAATTCGTCGATTTTTAAATATGTTTCTAAATTAGTCAATTTTTCAGATGATTTTACAAGTAAATTTGATGATTTTTATAAATATTTAGTATTTTATTAAATTAGTCCATTTTTAATCAGAATAAAATTCTAAATAGTCTTCTAAAATTGAAAAAATTATTTCTATAAAATAGTTCTGAAGGAGTTCTTAGAACTATGGTTCTGGACTATTTTAGTTTATGCTAGATTTTCCAAATAGTCCTGATTCTCTTCTAAATAATTTTGAACAGTTCTTTATGGTTCTAGGATCGTCCTGAACTGTTCCAAATGGCCCTAGTCAATTCCAACGCATTTTACATATTATTATCCATATCCCTAGGATCCGACACGGTATAGTAAGATAATCATCGTTAGGTAGGATGTTAATAGAAAATTAATTTTGATGTAAACACATATAAAGCAAACGAAAAAAGATAAAGTAGTGCATGCGTAAATGGGATTTTAAATATATCCACTACAAGCCGTATAATTTGATGTCGATATAATTATTATCTATACCTATATATACCTAATAAAGACAAAAAACAAATTGCGTACCTAGCTAAATTATGTGTACACAATTAAAAAATTGAAACGATAAAGAAGGAATTAAAATTACAATTTTGTGCCATCATGCTAATTTCAATGAAATTTTCTACAGCTCTGTAAAAATAACTGTAGATACGATAATATGCATCAATGATTTTCGCGCCCGTAACGTCTCTAGTCATTTCCCTCGCACTGTAGCTAAATTATGTACACAATTAAAAATTTAAACAACAAAGAAGGAATTAAAATTACACTATTGTGCCATGAAGCGTTTCAATGAAATTTTCTACAGCACTATAAAAATAGCTGTAGATACCTTAATATGCAATGATTTTCGCGCCCGTAACGTCTCTAGTCATTTCCCTCGCACTGTAGCTAAATTATGTACACAATTAAAAAATTTAAACAATAAAGAAGGAATTAAAATTACACTATTGTGCCATGAAGCGTTTCAATGAAATTTTCTACAGCACTATAAAAATAGCTGTAGATACGTTAATATGCAATTATTTTCGCGCCGGTAACGTCTCTAGTCATTTCCCTCGCACTGTAGCTAAATTATGTACACAATTAAAAAATTTAAACAATAAAGAAGGAATTAAAATTACACTATTGTGCCATGAAGCGTTTCAATGAAATTTTCTACAGCACTATAAAAATAGCTGTAGATACCTTAATATGCAATGATTTTCGCGCCCGTAACGTCTCTAGTCATTTCCCTCGCACTGTAGCTAAATTATGTACACAATTAAAAAAATTGAAACAATAAAGAAGGAATTAAAATTACACTATTGTGCCATGAAGCGTTTCAATGAAATTTTCTACAGCACTATAAAAATAGCTGTAGATACCTTAATATGCAATGATTTTCGCGCCCGTAACGTCTCTAGTCATTTCCCTCGCACTGTAGCTAAATTATGTACACAATTAAAAAATTTAAACAATAAAGAAGGAATTAAAATTACACTATTGTGCCATGAAGCGTTTCAATGAAATTTTCTACAGCACTATAAAAATAGCTGTAGATACCTTAATATGCAATGATTTTCACGCCCGTAACGTCTCTAGTCATTTCCCTCGCACTGTAGCTAAATTATGTACACAATTAAAAAATTTAAACAATAAAGAAGGAATTAAAATTACACTATTGTGCCATGAAGCGTTTCAATGAAATTTTCTACAGCACTATAAAAATAGCTGTAGATACCTTAATATGCAATGATTTTCGCGCCCGTAACGTCTCTAGTCATTTCCCTCGCACTGTAGCTAAATTATGTACACAATTAAAAAATTTAAACAATAAAGAAGGAATTAAAATTACACTATTGTGCCATGAAGCGTTTCAATGAAATTTTCTACAGCACTATAAAAATAGCTGTAGATACCTTAATATGCAATGATTTTCGCGCCCGTAACGTCTCTAGTCATTTCCCTCGCACTGTAGCTAAATTATGTACACAATTAAAAAAATTGAAACAATAAAGAAGGAATTAAAATTACAATTTTGTGCCATCAAGCTAGTTCTAATGAAATTTTCTACAGCACTGTAAAAATAGCTGTAGATACGTTAATATGCAATTATTTTCGCGCCGGTAACGTCTCTAGTCATTTCCCTCGCACTGTAGCTAAATTATGTACACAATTAAAAAATTTAAACAATAAAGAAGGAATTAAAATTACACTATTGTGCCATGAAGCGTTTCAATGAAATTTTCTACAGCACTATAAAAATAGCTGTAGATACGTTAATATGCAATTATTTTCGCGCCGGTAACGTCTCTAGTCATTTCCCTCGCACTGTAGCTAAATTATGTACACAATTAAAAAATTTAAACAATAAAGAAGGAATTAAAATTACACTATTGTGCCATGAAGCGTTTCAATGAAATTTTCTACAGCACTATAAAAATAGCTGTAGATACCTTAATATGCAATGATTTTCGCGCCCGTAACGTCTCTAGTCATTTCCCTCGCACTGTAGCTAAATTATGTCCACAATTAAAAAAATTGAAACAATAAAGAAGGAATTAAAATTACACTATTGTGCCATGAAGCGTTTCAATGAAATTTTCTACAGCACTATAAAAATAGCTGTAGATACCTTAATATGCAATGATTTTCGCGCCCGTAACGTCTCTAGTCATTTCCCTCGCACTGTAGCTAAATTATGTACACAATTAAAAAATTTAAACAATAAAGAAGGAATTAAAATTACACTATTGTGCCATGAAGCGTTTCAATGAAATTTTCTACAGCACTATAAAAATAGCTGTAGATACCTTAATATGCAATGATTTTCGCGCCCGTAACGTCTCTAGTCATTTCCCTCGCACTGTAGCTAAATTATGTACACAATTAAAAAAATTGAAACAATAAAGAAGGAATTAAAATTACAATTTTGTGCCATCAAGCTAGTTCTAATGAAATTTTCTACAGCACTGTAAAAATAGCTGTAGATACGTTAATATGCAATTATTTTCGCGCCGGTAACGTCTCTAGTCATTTCCCTCGCACTGTAGCTAAATTATGTACACAATTAAAAAATTTAAACAATAAAGAAGGAATTAAAATTACACTATTGTGCCATGAAGCGTTTCAATGAAATTTTCTACAGCACTATAAAAATAGCTGTAGATACGTTAATATGCAATTATTTTCCCGCCGGTAACGTCTCTAGTCATTTCCCTCGCACTGTAGCTAAATTATGTACACAATTAAAAAATTTAAACAATAAAGAAGGAATTAAAATTACACTATTGTGCCATGAAGCGTTTCAATGAAATTTTCTACAGCACTATAAAAATAGCTGTAGATACCTTAATATGCAATGATTTTCGCGCCCGTAACGTCTCTAGTCATTTCCCTCGCACTGTAGCTAAATTATGTACACAATTAAAAAATTTAAACAATAAAGAAGGAATTAAAATTACACTATTGTGCCATGAAGCGTTTCAATGAAATTTTCTACAGCACTATAAAAATAGCTGTAGATACCTTAATATGCAATGATTTTCGCGCCCGTAACGTCTCTAGTCATTTCCCTCGCACTGTAGCTAAATTATGTACACAATTAAAAAAATTGAAACAATAAAGAAGGAATTAAAATTACAATTACAGCACTGTAAAAATAGCTGTAGATACGTTAATAAATAAGCAATGATTTTCGCGCCCGTAACGTCTCTAGTCATTTCTCTCGCACTGTAGCTAAATTATGTACACAATTAAAAAATTTAAACAATAAAGAAGGAATTAAAATTACACTATTGTGCCATGAAGCGTTTCAATGAAATTTTCTACAGCACTATAAAAATAGCTGTAGATACCTTAATATGCAATGATTTTCGCGCCCGTAACGTCTCTAGTCATTTCCCTCGCACTGTAGCTAAATTATGTACACAATTAAAAAAATTGAAACAATAAAGAAGGAATTAAAATTACACTATTGTGCCATGAAGCGTTTCAATGAAATTTTCTACAGCACTATAAAAATAGCTGTAGATACCTTAATATGCAATGATTTTCGCGCCCGTAACGTCTCTAGTCATTTCCCTCGCACTGTAGCTAAATTATGTACACAATTAAAAAATTTAAACAATAAAGAAGGAATTAAAATTACACTATTGTGCCATGAAGCGTTTCAATGAAATTTTCTACAGCACTATAAAAATAGCTGTAGATACCTTAATATGCAATGATTTTCGCGCCCGTAACGTCTCTAGTCATTTCCCTCGCACTGTAGCTAAATTATGTACACAATTAAAAAAATTGAAACAATAAAGAAGGAATTAAAATTACAATTTTGTGCCATCAAGCTAGTTCTAATGAAATTTTCTACAGCACTGTAAAAATAGCTGTAGATACGTTAATATGCAATTATTTTCGCGCCGGTAACGTCTCTAGTCATTTCCCTCGCACTGTAGCTAAATTATGTACACAATTAAAAAATTTAAACAATAAAGAAGGAATTAAAATTACACTATTGTGCCATGAAGCGTTTCAATGAAATTTTCTACAGCACTATAAAAATAGCTGTAGATACGTTAATATGCAATTATTTTCCCGCCGGTAACGTCTCTAGTCATTTCCCTCGCACTGTAGCTAAATTATGTACACAATTAAAAAATTTAAACAATAAAGAAGGAATTAAAATTACACTATTGTGCCATGAAGCGTTTCAATGAAATTTTCTACAGCACTATAAAAAAAACTGTAGATACCTTAATATGCAATGATTTTCGCGCCCGTAACGTCTCTAGTCATTTCCCTCGCACTGTAGCTAAATTATGTACACAATTAAAAAATTTAAACAATAAAGAAGGAATTAAAATTACACTATTGTGCCATGAAGCGTTTCAATGAAATTTTCTACAGCACTATAAAAATAGCTGTAGATACCTTAATATGCAATGATTTTCGCGCCCGTAACGTCTCTAGTCATTTCCCTCGCACTGTAGCTAAATTATGTACACAATTAAAAAAATTGAAACAATAAAGAAGGAATTAAAATTACACTATTGTGCCATGAAGCGTTTCAATGAAATTTTCTACAGCACTATAAAAATAGCTGTAGATACCTTAATATGCAATGATTTTCGCGCCCGTAACGTCTCTAGTCATTTCCCTCGCACTGTAGCTAAATTATGTACACAATTAAAAAATTTAAACAATAAAGAAGGAATTAAAATTACACTATTGTGCCATGAAGCGTTTCAATGAAATTTTCTACAGCACTATAAAAATAGCTGTAGATACCTTAATATGCAATGATTTTCGCGCCCGTAACGTCTCTAGTCATTTCCCTCGCACTGTAGCTAAATTATGTACACAATTAAAAAAATTGAAACAATAAAGAAGGAATTAAAATTACAATTTTGTGCCATCAAGCTAGTTCTAATGAAATTTTCTACAGCACTGTAAAAATAGCTGTAGATACGTTAATATGCAATTATTTTCGCGCCGGTAACGTCTCTAGTCATTTCCCTCGCACTGTAGCTAAATTATGTACACAATTAAAAAATTTAAACAATAAAGAAGGAATTAAAATTACACTATTGTGCCATGAAGCGTTTCAATGAAATTTTCTACAGCACTATAAAAATAGCTGTAGATACGTTAATATGCAATTATTTTCGCGCCGGTAACGTCTCTAGTCATTTCCCTCGCACTGTAGCTAAATTATGTACACAATTAAAAAATTTAAACAATAAAGAAGGAATTAAAATTACACTATTGTGCCATGAAGCGTTTCAATGAAATTTTCTACAGCACTATAAAAATAGCTGTAGATACCTTAATATGCAATGATTTTCGCGCCCGTAACGTCTCTAGTCATTTCCCTCGCACTGTAGCTAAATTATGTACACAATTAAAAAATTTAAACAATAAAGAAGGAATTAAAATTACACTATTGTGCCATGAAGCGTTTCAATTAAATTTTCTACAGCACTATAAAAATAGCTGTAGATACCTTAATATGCAATGATTTTCGCGCCCGTAACGTCTCTAGTCATTTCCCTCGCACTGTAGCTAAATTATGTACACAATTAAAAAAATTGAAACAATAAAGAAGGAATTAAAATTACAATTACAGCACTGTAAAAATAGCTGTAGATACGTTAATAAATAAGCAATGATTTTCGCGCCCGTAACGTCTCTAGTCATTTCTCTCGCACTGTACCTATATGCAGTCGTTTTATGAAATTTAGTGAGATTTGTATCGCGGCATTCTCACGCATTCGCACTCGGTTAGAGCCGATTCCGACGGGGCATCCTCTCGGGATTTATGAAATCCACGTCGTAAATTCGCGAGCAGCGCTTTGGCCCGCCGACGGGCGATAAACCAAAAACCGTTGTCGTGCAATTACCGTTTTTCGGGGCTGATAAAACGGTCGGGGGGGCACCTTTGACGGATAGACGCCGGGTGCCCGGGAACACGACGCCCCGCGGCGCCCGTCTGGGCGGTTACGCGTCCGCTCGAACATAATTGATAGATATTTGTACGTTCCGGTTTGACCCGCGGGTCGAATTTTTATTTATGTCCGTTCGCGGTCTGATGGTATATCGTGATCGTTCGCATTTTGTTACACGGTTTTTTGGCGCGGCCGCGGGGTTGTGTTGGTTTTTGGTTTTAATTAAAAATCTAGGATTGGATCGTAAATTTTAGCTTCGTTTATAGTACGTGAAGAATTTATAAGCATAAGGTATATACGGGGTGTTTTCGAACTGGGGGTTTAATTTTTAATGGTGAAGTGGGAACTGGTCGGAAAAAATAACGATTGAAAAATTGAGAATGATATCTCATTCAAATTTATTTATTGCTTATTTGTTCCATATGGTCTCTAAATTTTTAGAATCATGAGGGGTATAGATTATAAAAGTAAACCGGGGTTTCCAAATAATAGAAGAAAAGAACTCGAAACAAATATTAGTTTACCTTCCTTTTTGTATAGAAAAATGGCTAGAAGTTCATAGTAATTGTTCCATTGTCGTTGTTCCAGAACACTAAACTAAGAACTAACTAAACTTAGAAGAACACTAAGGAACTTACACTATTAAATAAATCACTATTTAATGACAAAAAATGTTGCGATCTTTTAACGAAGGAAATGTAGTTGAAATAAAATATAAGGATTAAATAAAAGTCTCACTAGTTCCAATGGGCTAAAAAAGTAAAATAAATTATCAACTAACCCTCTATAAATTAGTATAAATGTGGACCATGTATATTAAGAAAATGGTATTTTTGTGAGTCGTACTCGATAACTGATAAGCTATAAATGATTTATTTTCATTAGCGGAGTGAATAAAATATTTAATATTTATATATTTGCATAATATATTGTTGGTGTTGGATCGGTTGGTGGATTCGTACAGAGAATATATTTGTCGGAGACTCGCAAAAACACGACTGGCTTGAGTAACAGTTTTATTGACAATGATTATTTATAACAAATATAACAACAACAGTAACTACCGCAACATAGCGTAACATAAGCTCGCTACTTATTGTCGGTGGTCGAATCGCGTCTATCAGCTTCAACACTTCCCCTCGATGAGACCGCTAGTCCCATCATCGCCATACAGCGTTCGTGCTGTGGTCTGGGCAACGTCTTCGTCAAAACGTCTGCTGCCATGTCCCCGGATCCGACGTGCTCCAACCTTACCTGGCCGGACTCCACGACTTCCCTCACGTAATGATGCCGAATGTCGATGTGCTTCGTTCGCGCATGGTACACGGGATTGGACGCCAATTTTTGTGCCCCCACGTTGTCGACGCACAGGCGAATGGACTGGAGTCCCGGCGTCCCCATCTCCTGCAAAAAACGTTTTAGGTATACGGCCTCCTTTGCGGCCTCGCTGAGGGCCATGTACTCAGCTTCGGTCGTCGAAAGGGCCACGGTGCGCTGCTTCCTGGAGTCCCAGCTGATCGCACCACCTGCCAACAGGAAAACGTATCCAGTAAATGATCTCCTGTCGTCCACTGACCCCGCCCAGTCCGCGTCCACGTATCCGATCGTAAAGCCTTCTTCGTACCTGTAGAGTAGCCCTGAATCGGGCGTCCCTTTCAGGTACCTTAGCACCCTCTTGGCGGCGTTCCAATGGGATCGGTTGCAGCAGTCGTTGAACTGGCTCAGTGAGCTCGTTGCGTGAGCGATATCCGGGCGCGTGGCCACTGACAGGAATATCAAACTCCCGATCAGCTCTCGGTAAGGCGGCTTACTTTCTGCCTCCTCCTCCGACCATGGTTCGCCGCGCCTCAACCTCTTTCCGTTGTCCATTGGCGTAGTCAATGGATTGCAGTCTTGCATTCCAAAACGTTCGAGAATGTCGCGTATGTATGCCGTCTGGGTGACGAGTATACCGTCCGACTTCCTGGTGAACTCCATGCCTAGACAGCGTCTCACCTCCCCCAGGTCTTTTAATTCGAAACCTCTTCCTAGCTTCGTCCCGAAATCGATTAAGATTTCGAGATTTTGGCTCATCAACAGTATGTCGTCGACGTAGATCACGACGAGCAGTCTCGTTCTGCCCTGTCCTCTTACGTATACACATGGATCCCCCGTGGTCGACTTGGCTCCCAGGGCTCGGAGATCCCCGTCAAGGCGCTTGTACCAGGCACGGCCCGCTTGTTTTAGGCCGTAAAGTGCCTTTTTCATTCGGCATACTTTATCACCTGTCGTTAGCTCCTTCAGCATCGCCGACGCCTTCTCGACCGTCCGGTGACGCCCGTTGACGATGTGACGCAGCGTCTCCTCCACTTGAGGTGGCGGTTCCATGTACACTGTCTCCTCGAGATCGCCGTTTAGGTAGGCGGTCTCCACGTCGTACTGCCGAATGTGCATTCGATTTTTCGCCGCCACAGCGATGGCTGCCCTTATAGAACTAAGGCGCGCTACCGGGGCGTAGGTCTCGTGGAAGTCCTTTCCATAGGTTTGAGCGTAGCCCTTTGCTACGATTCTTGCCTTTCGCCTCTCTATGGTACCGTCTTGACCGTACTTGTTGCGCAAAACGAACCGACTTCCGATAACTCTCGATTCTTTTGGTCTGTCGATCAGTTCCCAGGTATCCTTTTCTAGAATCGACCTGGTTTCGCTGGCCATCGCCTTCAGCCACTCGTCTCGTTCGGGACCGCCCAATGCTTGATTCATGGTAACTTCTGCGAGAAAACAGTATTCGTCCCCGGAATCAGCATAGTTTGCATTCGCGTACACTTTGCGTGGTCTTCCAGGCTGACCCGTGCGCAAAAAATGTGGCCTACCTCGACCTCGTCTTGAATTATTTGGCGCACTGTCTCCTGCTGATTCTTTCGGTTGATCAAGATCGCGTCCACGATCAAGGTCGACCTCGACGATCGGAGCATCGTCTTCCGCGTCGTTCGGAGTTGTCGGCTCTTCCAGGCTCGTTTCTTGTGGACAAAAATCTACGTATCCACCGCCTGATTGAGTAGGAAATATTCGGAGAAATTTGACATCCCTCGTTATCTCAATCTTCCTATTCTCCGGTATCCAGATTCTGAACGCCTTGGACTCTGAGCTGTACCCAAGAAACAGCCCTTTCCTGGATCGTGGTTCGAGCTTCCCCTTGTTCGGCGATCGATCCATGGCGTAGACCTCGCTTCCGAATGGCTCGAACATGGACACGTTTGGTACTCTCCCGACCCATTTTCCGTATGGAGTCGTCCCGTTCAGCTTGCTGGTCGGCGATCTGTTTCTGATAAAGTTTGCCGTGTAGACTGCTTCTGCCCAGAAACTCGCCGGAAGATGGGATTGAATTAGAAGACATCGCGCTGTCTCCATCAAAGTACGGTTTCGCCTTTCGGCAACGCCATTTTGCTCGGGGTTGTAAGGAGCTGTGAGGCGTCGCGTTATCCCATGCGTTTGTAACAGCGCATCGAATTTTTCGTTTACGTACTCTCGCCCGTTATCTGACTGCAGCTGTCTAATTCTCTTCCCCTGCTGGGTAAGTAGAAAGGCTCTGAATTTTTCAAATTCTTCCATCACTTGGTCCTTGCTTCGAATGAATCGTACCTCGCACCATCCCGAGAAATCGTCGATGAACGTGACGAAGTAACTTTTCTTTCCCATGGACTCTACGCGCATAGGGCCGCAGACGTCGGAGTGTATGATCTGCCCAAGCTCGGTTGCCCTCGTCGACGCCTTGGGAAAAGGCGCTCGGTGCATTTTTCCGCGCGCGCATACTTCGCATTCGAGTTTCCCACTGACGTCTTTGATGTCTGGTCCCCGAATAGATCCAGACCTGACTGCTTCGCGGAGATCACGAACGTTTAAGTGTCCCATCCTCAAATGCCAATCGGCAAGGGAGTTCTTCTTTGGCACCTCAGAGGACGTCTCCGTAACTTTATTGCATGTTGGAGCATTTGGTTTTGCGATGCGATACAGCCCGTTCACGCGATCCGCTGCTAATAGTACATCGCCTTGGTGGTTGACAACTTCGGCCTTATTGTTGCTGAAGATGACCCGATGACCCTTTTCAGTCACCTTTCCAATCGATATCAAATTTACACGAAGATCTGGTACGTATAACGCGTCACCAAATTTGACGGTTTTACTCCTCCCATCTACGCTTACAGCTACGGACGCAACGCCTCGTCCTCGAATGTCTGTGCAGGCGCTGCTCGCGAGATTCAGCTTACCGCGGTCGCAGTCTTGGTCCAAATCGACGAAGGACTCGACGTTCCTGCACATGTGCGACGTGCACCCGCTGTCCAGGATCCATTCGTCAGAGTCTGAGCTATTGTCAGCTTGGAATGAGGTATCTGCCGACGTGCCGCATTGACTTACGACAAAACAGTCGTTCTCAGCGTTAGCGGAGCACTCCTGATCCCTCTTTGGGCAATTTCGCGCGCGGTGTCCGACGTTCCCGCACTTGAAGCACTTCATCTTTGAATCGCCATTGGTGAGATCCTTTCCGGATTTTTCTCGATTTTTCTTCGATTGGAAAAACTTCTTCCCCGGCTTGTTCGCCGTCATCGCGCTCGGGACGGGTTTCTTATCCGCTCGCGCGTCGAACTCCTCTGCAATTTTGATGCACAACTTCTCCAACGGTGGTAGAGAGTCTCGGGACGATACCGCACACCTGAAGTTCTCGAAACATTCGGGCAGGCTTCGAAGCATCATGACCGTCAGGAGATCGCCATTGATTTCGACCTCCAACTCGGCTAGCTTGTCGACTACATCGGTGAACCTCCGACAATGTTCACGCGCGTCGTCCCCGTCACACATTCTTATGGACATGAGCTGATTCATAAGGGCCACCTTTCGTGCTGGCCCCTTGGACTGGTAAATTTCCTCCAGGGTCTGCCATACTTCACTCGAGGTCTTGCAGTGCTTGATCTGCTTGATCTCAGACGGGCTTATTGCGAGGATGATGTCCGCCTGCGCTTTTGAGTCGTTCTCTTCCCACGCACAAACCGCCTCCGCCGCCTTTGCCGTACTGCACGCCTCACCTTCAGCGGTCGCCGCTGGTTTGGGTATTCGGCCGTTGGTGTAGCCCCACGCATCGTTCTTAATCAGGACGGCACGCATCTGTATCTTCCAAGTGTCATAGTTATCCTTGGACAGAGTTTGGAATCTAACACCGGTTGAACTCATCATCGCTCCAAACGGGGAACACGACGACACAGGTTCACTTGCAAAATCTCTGCGAATTTACTCTTCGAAATTACTACTACTGCACGAAAGCACACGTGCACCTGGGCCCATAACCTGTTGGTGTTGGATCGGTTGGTGGATTCGTACAGAGAATATATTTGTCGGAGACTCGCAAAAACACGACTGGCTTGAGTAACAGTTTTATTGACAATGATTATTTATAACAAATATAACAACAACAGTAACTACCGCAACATAGCGTAACATAAGCTCGCTACTTATTGTCGGTGGTCGAATCGCGTCTATCAGCTTCAACATATATTATATTTTCAGAGAAAACAAAACCGATTTTTTTGGAAAACCACGCATCAGTAACGTTCCCTGTATGGGAAATAGGTAAAACATATTCATAGATATTAGTTGCCTAGAGAAATTTTTGTTTTCTCATCCATTTATGTAGATTAGGTCGCACGCCTCTGCAACTTGTTTTGTTTTGGTTCGCATGTCTGTGAAATAAACTATAGATAACAAAAATACCGATCAGGCGACTATCGCGGTCAGAGTTGTATTCGCTCTTTGAATTTTTTTGTTAGTAATAGCTCTATTATGTTTATTGTAAAATTTTTAGAAAAATTAAATCTGCGAACCGGTCTCAAATTATCCGCTTACTACCACCCCTATAAATTTGAACGTCCAATTCGAGAACACCCTGTATATACAGAGTGTTATAAACTTCTTATGTAGGTAGGATATGTAAAAATAGACCGAAAACTTCTAATAAACATATGTGCTCTTGGAGGTTTTGTTTGGGACCTATAGAGCCCTTTGATGATGATGCTATCACCTTGTAAAAGTAATTTAAGTTTTAGGTATTTTACTGGATTCATCAATTTTCCAGATGATTTTTATGAGTAAATTTGGCAATTTTATTAAAATACTTTACTAAGAGAAGGTGAATTTTTAGGGTATTTTACTGAATTAGTCAATTTTTCAGATGATTTTATAGGTAAATTTGGCCATTATGATTTAATGATGGCCACTTTCAACATTTAATATAATTTCGTTATTACTATTACTATTAATTGATCTAATTAAATAAATTCGTGATTTTTATCAAACAATCAAATAAGCAAAAATTAAAATCAATTTTTCTCGAAAACTGTACACGCAGTGATACTAAACAAGAGTACCTTTTTTTGTAAATACAAAAAAGTTTTCAAATTTGAAAAAAAATGTAAAAAAATTGTCAGATAAAAAATAAATCAAAAAATAACCCTCGCCACCGCCCAAATGAGACGCCTATGATTACTTTACAAAATCCATTCTGAAGCTAAAAAAACTTTATTCAATCATCATTAATTGTGTCCAGTTTCAAATTCAAAACTGATGAAATTCTGGAGATAATCGCGAAATAATGAATCCAAGACATCATCTTCAAAGCTCTCTAGGTCCCAAACGAAATCTCCACAAGTGCACATATGTTTATTAGAACATTTCTGTCTATTTTTTACGTATTCATTAACACACCCTGTGTGCAATAAATTGTATATTTTAGCAATAAAATCGCCACACTCTTCCACAATTTCCCTAAAAAATATAAAAAAAAAATCATATGCACACCTCCCAATTCGTATATATAACAGCATATCCTGGGAATCGAACCCAACAACACAAAAAACCTCTCTCTCGCATAAAACACAAGTAGGTTTCGTCAAAAGCCGAAAGTAACAGGACCTGCTGCAGTGATCCGTACAATAAATTGAAAGCACTTGTACATCGCATTATTCCCGAGCCCGTCGTTTCTGATCCGGAGCCGGAGCGGCGGCGTTTTGTGCTCTCGGACCGGTGGCCGGGGCGCACGTGTCCGCCACGCGTATAATATAAACCCATTCATTAGCGCAACCACACCGAAAATCCGAGCTCGAATACGGTTGTACGTGCGGATTTTTCGGGGGGCTCGCCCTTCGCTCGAGGGCTCGACAGCCCGGTTAGAGCGGACCATACGCCCTTTAATGCGCCCGGAGTTTTCGTGCAAATTGGATTCGTTATGAGTTTTTGATGGACGTGTTTGGTGATAGGTCGCGAAGCCGATGGGAAAACAGCTTTTTTATCGAGATTTATCGGGCGATATTTACAGGATTAATAAAGTAAAAAAAAAGAGCATGACTAGAAAAAACGGATTCTAATGCCCGATTTCACCAATTTGTCTTTAGGTATTTCTTACCTAAGTAATTCCTAAGGCTGTGTCTCGTCTATTTGCAGCCTAAGGTACTTACTTAAATTGAATACTTATCTAAATTGAATTATACACCATCATGAGAAATGCAGCAATAAGAAATACCTAGATTAAAAATTGATTTTGTCAGTTTCCTGCGTGTTACATTGACTAATGGAGAAGACCACGACTTTTTTTTTTATTTATTTTTTTCAAAACCGTGTGTTCTAAGAAGGCGCGTAATGAAATTTTTATTTTTTTCTGTTGCCAAATAAGGCCGCAATTAATTTTTAAAGTTTGAAAAACGTCACACAATCGTCATACACTCTGCTCCAATCAAAGCGAGAGTTGCAAAGAGAAGTCACATTTAGCAAGTTTGCCACGTTTCCTATTACTCTTCTTTACTCCGCAAAATGTGCGTTTTTTGTATATTTATTGCAATAAACATTTTCTGATTTATCCATTTCTTCCATTACCTAATAGATAATTCGATATATTAATATAGAAATAACATCTTCATCTGTATAAATTGTAACCGATTTTCGTGTTAAAAACACAAATAATGGTCCTGAAAAATTTATTTGGCAACATTCTTGTCAACTTCAATATTATCAGTAAAGTGTTTTGTGCCGAACTGCAATTCGTGTAATTTGTTTTGTGTATTTTTCAGAAAAATCTGACAAATGACAGTTTGATTTTTGTTCGTTTGTGTATTCTTTGTTACTGCGTTCGAAAATTCATACTATATTTACTATACAACAAGACGTGAGTGGTTTATGATTGGTTGATAAGGTATGAGTCAAAACCCGAAATTTTTAAATTTCAAAGGGCTATATCTTTTTAATTATAACACATTTTGAGCAACTGAAAACGGTTTTGAGCTCTAATAAATCATTTCTAATCGTATCTTTTGCCGAAATCCGCGTATCTCACATCGTGCAGGTCTTCTCCATTTTGACGTGTAAATCGAATAAGTGGAGATCATATAACTGAAATAAGTAGAGAGAAATTATGTAAATATACCCCTAAATTTTATAATCTATATCCAATAAATAATTATTCAAAATTTTATTAACTTATTTGCCATCTTTTTTAACTTGTTACTTTCAGTGGTATAGAAATGTAACAAGTTACCTCTCATAACAGAACACTCAGTATATAACCTGCATACAATAAAATTTTATAACTTACACTCTATTCAAATATTAAAAAAATTATTTACATCAATTAATTAAGTCTCGAGCTGAAAAATGTCCGTTATTATTTTAATATGAATAATATCAAATTGACCCTCCTCAATTAAATTATGAACATTTTCAACTTCATCTGATGGTACAGCTCGTATATTTTATAATTAACAACAACAAAATTTCTTTAAACTATCAAAAAAGTCAGTGTTTCCTAAATACCTTAGGCAAGCCCAGTGAGCTGTTATAATATTTAGGAACTTCCTGTCACCTTTAAGTATTACTCAAAGCATGGTGAAGCGCAAATTGTACTTAGGACTTCCTAAATCCGGTTACCTAACCGTACGAATTGGTTGGTATGATGGTATCTTGCAGTATTTACAATTTTCTCATGTTACTCATCGAATTTGACGAATTTCTTCGAATCGACCTCGTCCGAGATTTTTCGTAATTATGGCCTCAAGACGAGCCAACTGAGAGAATTTAAGAAAAAAAAAACCGGCTGCAAGAATAGCTAATAATTTAATTATCGCCGACTATGAAAGGCGTAAAGTTGTTCAAAAGTGCAACTCATTCTGTTTCTAGCACCCAGAGCTCGCACAAAAGCCACAGCCTCAGACCTACAGAACCGGCTCCTTGAATATAAAAATTTTCCCATCCGGGAAAGTACCAACTTGAAACAACTCTACTAACTATACTAAAATTTATATGGTAAGTATATAATAATTTTGCACACTATAACATTAATAATCCTCCACTCTATCTATCTCGAAAATTAATTGAGATAAATTGCGCCATTTTATGGAAAAAATAATTGTCTGTAAGTTTTGAATAATAGAAAATTTCGAAAAAACTATTAATTTCAGAGTTATTTTGACTTTTTTGACATAAACTGTACTACATGCAAAAAAAATAACTAGTGCTATTCTTTAAAAATCCTGAATTATATCGAAAACTAATTGAGATAAAATAATGAAATTTTCATCGTATTGTGAAAAAAACAATTGTCTACAAGTTTTTAAGAATAAAAATTTTCGAAAAACCTACAAATTTCCGAGATATTTTGACTTTTTTGACATAATGTACATACAAAAAAACGAATAACTAGTACTATCCTACTTTGAAAAACCTAAATTATCTCGAAAACCAATTGAGATAAAAAATCGAAATTTTCACTATTTTGTTAAAAAAATAATTGTCTACAAGTTTTAAAGAATAAAAAAAATCATAAAACACCCTAATTTCCGAGATATAAGGGGATACTTGATAAGTGGCGTAGTTAAATTGTGTCTTTTCTTTTTCCTTCACATGCGACAAATGGAAGTTGTCTTTGTTGTACCCATATACCATATTGCACTGTATATGTTGTGGACCATTTGTAAATGAACAATTTACCTGTTAAAAATAATTTACTTGGATGTGAAAAACACTCCGTGCGGGTTGTATCCGGTCCTGCGGCCGTCATCGAGGCAAAAAGGGTAAGCCCGGTAATTTATTACGCCGTTTTATACCAACTTTGACATCTCAATCAGACGCTCTCTTGTTCGTGGTCGCTTTCATCGCACCCGTGAGAAATTAATTATGTATGATTGAGATTTATCTTGGCGTGTATGAGCGCGCGATTCATATTTCACTACAAAGCTTTGTGATTTACCACCTGAAACCGTCCCGATACAGCGCACACCTACTTATTTTACGCTGCAAAAAAGGGAATTAAGGGATGTTATATTCATGCGTCAGTGTATTAATATCGAGTCGCTTTATATGCATCAGGTTTTTGCAATGTCGAGAGAGATTTTGCGATTTCCTGCTTGGCTTGTCGGTTCGAATATTTGCGATATTTTTTCCTGTATCGGACACCTCGGATCTCTGGGCTTATCGTGAGACGTACGCACGTCTGACTGATCGCGTTACAATATTTAGTTATGGTCCCGTTGAAGATAGAATCTCCGACTCGGTACTGATGGACAACCGTTTAACTGATTTAAATGAATAAGCCACCGAACGCAAAATTCCTACACGGACTCATCGCTTACAGAGCGGCTGGTAAAGCTGGAGATTTGTAACATGAAAAAGTCGTGCGGTGTATCTAGTTATTTGTATCGTGCTGTAAGTACGCAGAAGGGAAGTGGAAATTTGTGCGCAATTTGATCTATGAGTGCAATAAAGACAACTTCCATTAGTGTCGTAAGGAAAAAGAAGGACTTACAATTTAACTCCCATGCACTTAACAAGTTTGCCCTTAACTCTCTGATGAAATTAAGGTATGTATTTCGAATTTTTGTTAGAAACTAATTAGAACTGTTGTATAGACAATTATTTTGTAGGTACAATATGCACACTTGCCTATAGAACGGTAGGTATAGCTGGAGATTTACATGAAAAAGTCCCGAAGTGTCCGTCTCTAGGTATTTGTGTCTTACTGTACCTACATATATGCATCGAATTTTAATGGAGAAGACCACGATGTGAGATACGCGGATTTCGGCAAAAGATACGATTAGAAATGATTTATTAGAGCTCAAAACCGTTTTCAGTTGCTCAAAATGTGTTATAATTAAAAAGATATAGCCCTTCGAAATTTAAAAATTTCGGGTTTTGACTCATACCTTATCAACCAATCATAAACCACTCACGTCTTGTTGTATAGTAAATAGTATGAATTTTCGAACGCAGTAACAAAGAATACACAAACGAACAAAAATCAAACTGTCATTTGTCAGATTTTTCTGAAAAATACACAAAACAAATTACACGAATTGCAGTTCGGCACAAAACACTTTACTGATAATAATGAAGTTGACAAGAATGTTGCCAAATAAATTTTTCAGGGCCATTATTTGTGTTTTTAACACGAAAATCGGTTAAAATTTATACAGATGAAGATGTTATTTCTATATTAATATATCGAATTATCCATTAGGTAATGGAAGAAATGGATAAATCAGAAAATATTTTTTGCAATAAATATAGAAAAAACAAACATTTTGCGGAGTAAAGAAGAGTAATAGGAAACGTGGCAAACTTGCTAAATGTGACTTCTCTTTGAAACTCTCGCTTTGATTGGAGCAGAGTGTATGACGATTGTGTGACGTTTTTCAAACTTTAAAAATTAATTGCGGCCTTATTTGGCCACAGAAAAAAATAAAAATTTCATTACGCGCCTTCTTAGAACACACGGTTTTGAAAAAAAAAAAATAAAAAAAAAGTCGTGGTCTTCTCCATTGCAAAATTGCATCAATAACAATATTTCTAAGGACATTCGCTTACAGAACGGTAGATATAGCTGGAGATTTACATGAAATAATCACCAATTGTAAGTCTCTAGTAATTCATATCATAACTGTACCTACATATAACTGTACATAAACCATTTCTCTACTACTATCTATTATCCAGGTATAATTTTCCGTTTCCATTTAATCAATAAACTAAAATTCCGAAACAGATACATATATTTTCATATAGGTACAGTTTGGGGGGTGTTCGATTTCGCGAACGTCAATTCCCGCTGACTTATTACCATATGCTTTCTGATTCCCGATAATTATATCCCGAGGGATCGTTTTCACGGCCGCCGCGATGCTACGCTATGCCCGCCCGAACGCTGCGTATAGGATACGCGGGAATGAAACGGGAGAGAGCGAACGTCGAGAGGGCGTATCGACCCCTCGCCAATTAGTGCAGTACATTATCCGGCTGGAATAATGACGGCATGTGTCACATTGCACTTGCACGCTTGTTGATTTCGACCATTTTTCTTCTTCTTTTTTTCCCGGTTTTTCTTCCGTGCGTGCGTGCGTACAAGCGCCACGTGACCGCTCGGCGCTCGCCCATTGTTCCGGATTTTTAAAGTTTTTTTTAATGAGAATCGATCTCGTCGGGATCCTATTAGGGAGATTTTGTCTTTTCATTACGCGTACTGTAATCGTATAATAGGTTTTTCGGATCGAATTTCGATCCTTTGAACGTACTCACCTTATCCTCTCAAAGGACTTTTAGTTCCAGCGAAACGGTGGTTATATGAAGTGGAGTTTTTTAATCTATAAATGGGTCCACAAATTGAATATAAACCTTAGTTAAATAACGATTTATGGGTTACCTTTAAGGCAGACAATAAGTTGTTTTGAACAGTTCTAAATGGTTTCGGGCAGTTCTGAGTGGTCGTGAGTAGCTCGAAATGGTTTTGAACAGTTCTAAATGGTTTCGGGCAGTTCTGAGTGGTCGTGAATAGCTCGAAATGGTTTTGAACAGTTCTAAATGGTTTCGGGCAGTTCTGAGTGGTCGTGAGTAGCTCGAAATGGTTTTGAACAGTTCTAAATGGTTTCGGGCAGTTCTGAGTGGTCGTGAATAGCTCGAAATGGTTTTGAACAGTTCTAAATGGTTATGTACTGTTTTAAATGGTCATTTAAAAGTTCTAAATAATAGTATAATAGGTTTTTTGGATCGAAATTCGATCCTTTGAACGTACTCACCGTATCCTCTCAAAGGACTTTTAGTTCTAGCGAAACGGTGGTTATATGAAGTGGAGTTTTTTAATCTATAAATGGCTCCACAAATTGAATATAAACCTTAGTTAAATAACGATTTATGGGTTACCTTTGAGGCAGACAATGAATTGTTTTGAACAGTTCTAAATGGTTTCGGGCAGTTCTGAGTGGTCGTGAATAGCTCGAAATGGTTTTGAACAGTTCTAAATGGTTATGTACTGTTTTAAATGGTCATTTAAAAGTTCTAAATAATAGTATAATAGGTTTTTTGGATCGAATTTCGATCCTTTGAACGTACTCACCTTATCTACTCAAAGGACTTTTAGTTCTAGCGAGACGGGTGGTTATGAAGTGGATTTTTTTAATCTATAAATGGGTCCACAAATTGAATATAAACCTTTGTTAAATAACGATTTATGGGTTACCTTTGAGGCAGACAATGAATTGTTTTGAACAGTTCTAAATGGTTTCGGGCAGTTCTGAGTGGTCGTGAATAGCTCGAAATGGTTTTGAACAGTTCTAAATGGTTATGTACTGTTTTAAATGGTCATTTAAAAGTTCTAAATAATAGTATAATAGGTTTTTTGGATCGAATTTCGATCCTTTGAACGTACTCACCTTATCTACTCAAAGGACTTTTAGTTCTAGCGAGACGGGTGGTTATGAAGTGGATTTTTTTAATCTATAAATGGGTCCACAAATTGAATATAAACCTTTGTTAAATAACGATTTATGGGTTACCTTTGAGGCAGACAATGAATTGTTTTGAACAGTTCTAAATGGTTTCGGGCAGTTCAGAGGGGTCGTGAATAGCTCGAAATGGTTTTGAACAGTTCTAAATGGTTATGTACTGTTTTAAATGGTCATTTAAAAGTTCTAAATAATAGTATAATAGGTTTTTTGGATCGAATTTCGATCCTTTGAACGTACTCACCTTATCTACTCAAAGGACTTTTAGTTCTAGCGAGACGGGTGGTTATGAAGTGGATTTTTTTAATCTATAAATGGGTCCACAAATTGAATATAAACCTTTGTTAAATAACGATTTATGGGTTACCTTTGAGGCAGACAATGAATTGTTTTGAACAGTTCTAAATGGTTTCGGGCAGTTCTGAGTGGTCGTGAATAGCTCGAAATGGTTTTGAACAGTTCTAAATGGTTATGTACTGTTTTAAATGGTCATTTAAAAGTTCTAAATAATAGTATAATAGGTTTTTTGGATCGAATTTCGATCCTTTGAACGTACTCACCTTATCTACTCAAAGGACTTTTAGTTCTAGCGAGACGGGTGGTTATGAAGTGGATTTTTTTAATCTATAAATGGGTCCACAAATTGAATATAAACCTTTGTTAAATAACGATTTATGGGTTACCTTTGAGGCAGACAATGAATTGTTTTGAACAGTTCTAAATGGTTTCGGGCAGTTCAGAGGGGTCGTGAATAGCTCGAAATGGTTTTGAACAGTTCTAAATGGTTATGTACTGTTTTAAATGGTCATTTAAAAGTTCTAAATAATAGTATAATAGGTTTTTTGGATCGAATTTCGATCCTTTGAACGTACTCACCTTATCTACTCAAAGGACTTTTAGTTCTAGCGAGATGGGTCGTTATGAAGTGGAGTTTTTTAATCTATAAATGGGTCCACAAATTGAATATAAACCTTTGTTAAATAACGATTTATGGGTTACCTTTGAGGCAGACAATGAATTGTTTTGAACAGTTCTAAATGGTTTCGGGCAGTTCAGAGGGGTCGTGAATAGCTCGAAATGGTTTTGAACCGTTCTAAATGGTTATGTACTGTTTTAAATGGTCATTTAAAAGTTCTAAATAATAGTATAATAGGTTTTTTGGATCGAATTTCGATCCTTTGAACGTACTCACCTTATCTACTCAAAGGACTTTTAGTTCTAGCGAGATGGGTCGTTATGAAGTGGAGTTTTTTAATCTATAAATGGGTCCACAAATTGAATATAAACCTTAGTTAAATAACGATTTATGGGTTACCTTTGAGGCAGACAATGAATTGTTTTGAACAGTTCTAAATGGTTATGTACTGTTTTAAATGGTCATTTAAAAGTTCTAAATAATAGTATAATAGGTTTTTTCGATCGAATTTCGATCCTTTGAACGTACTCACCTTATCTACTCAAAGGACTTTTAGTTCTAGCGAGATGGGTCGTTATGAAGTGGAGTTTTTTAATCTATAAATGGGTCCACAAATTGAATATAAACCTTAGTTAAATAACGATTTATGGGTTACCTTTGAGGCAGACAATGAATTGTTTTGAACAGTTCTAAATGGTTTCGGGCAGTTCAGAGTGGTCGTGAATAGCTCGAAATGGTTTTGAACAGTTCTAAATGGTTATGTACTGTTTTAAATGGTCATTTAAAAGTTCTAAATAATAGTATAATAGGTTTTTTGGATCGAATTTCGATCCTTTGAACGTACTCACCTTATCTACTCAAAGGACTTTTAGTTCTAGCGAGATGGGTCGTTATGAAGTGGAGTTTTTTAATCTATAAATGGGTCCACAAATTGAATATAAACCTTTGTTAAATAACGATTTATGGGTTACCTTTGAGGCAGACAATGAATTGTTTTGAACAGTTCTAAATGGTTTCGGGCAGTTCAGAGTGGTCGTGAATAGCTCGAAATGGTTTTGAACAGTTCTAAATGGTTTCGGGCAGTTCAGAGTGGTCGTGAATAGCTCGAAATGGTTTTGAACAGTTCTAAATGGTTATGTACTGTTTTAAATGGTCATTTAAAAGTTCTAAATAATAGTATAATAGGTTTTTTGGATCGAATTTCGATCCTTTGAACGTACTCACCTTATCTACTCAAAGGACTTTTAGTTCTAGCGAGATGGGTCGTTATGAAGTGGAGTTTTTTAATCTATAAATGGGTCCACAAATTGAATATAAACCTTTGTTAAATAACGATTTATGGGTTACCTTTGAGGCAGACAATGAATTGTTTTGAACAGTTCTAAATGGTTTCGGGCAGTTCAGAGTGGTCGTGAATAGCTCGAAATGGTTTTGAACAGTTCTAAATGGTTATGTACTGTTTTAAATGGTCATTTAAAAGTTCTAAATAATAGTATAATAGGTTTTTTGGATCGAATTTCGATCCTTTGAACGTACTCACCTTATCTACTCAAAGGACTTTTAGTTCTAGCGAGATGGGTCGTTATGAAGTGGAGTTTTTTAATCTATAAATGGGTCCACAAATTGAATATAAACCTTTGTTAAATAACGATTTATGGGTTACCTTTGAGGCAGACAATGAATTGTTTTGAACAGTTCTAAATGGTTTCGGGCAGTTCAGAGTGGTCGTGAATAGCTAGAAATGGTTTTGAACAGTTCTAAATGGCTATGTGCTGTTTTAAATGGTTGTCTAAAAGTTCTATATAATCGTATAATAGGTTTTTCGGATCGAATTTCGATCCTTTGAACATACTCACCTTATCTACTCAAAGGACTTTTAGTTCTAGCGAGACGGGTGGTTATGAAGTGGATTTTTTTGATCTATAAATGGGTCCACAAATTGAATATAAACCTTTGTTAAATAACGATTTATGGGTTACCTTCGAGGCAGACAATGCACCAGAATCTGAGGAGGAATGAATTTATTTACTTTCCTTCCAGTAATTATGCGCGGTATTGAGCGGACGTAGCTCCGAGGTATAGGTTTTTTATGATTAATGCATTCGTATTAAAAACCCTGTAATTAAAAAGCAAATACAATTGATTGATATTAAAGATGTTTCTAATTATTTCGCTGAAAGTGGAATGCAAATGATGTCACTTTTATACTCATTTTCGGCCTTTTTGTGTTGGAACTGTTCTAAATAAATCCTAAAACTGTGCTGAACAATTTGGAGGCATGCACGATCAATTTGGTGTATTTTACTAAATTTGACCTTTCTTCAGATGAATTAATAATGATGAGTAAAAGATGAGTAGGTATAGGTACATAAATATAAGGATGAGTAAATTTGATGGTTTTTGGGGATATTTCAACAATCCGTCGATTTTATTATGAAAATTGTTCCAAATGTCCTGGAAAGAGTCCCAAATATTCCTGAAAGCTTTCTGGATGATTCCGGATTTTTTTGTTTCATATCCTGAACCTTTCCAAATATAGTCCTGAATTTGTTCTTACTAATTTTGGACAATTCTAAACGGTTCTAAAATCATCCTGAGCCGTTTCCATATCGGTCCTAGGCAGTTCTAAAAAGTTTCGAAATTAGTTTGGACATTGTCAAATAATTTTGAACTGTTCTATAAATTCTAAAACTGGGCTGAATAATTCAGAAACACGACCAATTTGAAGAATATTTTACAAATTTGATGATTTTTGGAAATATTAAACAAATACAATTGATTGATATTGAAAATGTTTCTAATTATTTCGCTGAAAGTGGCAAGCAAATGGTCTCACTTTTATACTCATTTTCAGCATATACAGCATTTTCATCTTCGAACTGTTCTAAATAAATTCTAAAACTGTGCTGAATAATTTGGAAGCACAACCAATTTGATGAATATTTTACTAAATTTGATCAAAGTTCCAAAATTCCAAAGTTCCAAAGTTCCTAAGTTCCAAAGTTCCAAATACTCCTGAAAGCTTTCTGAATGATTCTGGATTTTTTTTGTTTTATCCTGAACCTTCCCAAATATAGTCCTAAATCTGTTCTGACTGATTTTGGACAGTTCTAAACGGTTCTGAGCTGTTTCAACGGTCCTATGCAGTCCTATGCAGTTCTAAAAAGGTTCTAAATTAGTTTGGACATTGCCAAATAATTTTGAACTATTCTAATTGATTCTAAGACTGTGCTGAACAATTCGGAGGCACGATCAATGTGACGAAAATTTTGCACTTTTCTGGATGATTTTCAATGCAAATTTGATGATTTTTGGGAACATTAAACAAAAACAAAAACAAATACAATTGATTGATATTAAAAATGTTTCTAATTATTTCGCTAAAAGTGGCATGCTAATGATGTCACTTTACTACTCACGTTTCATGCCGTTTGAAAAGTAACGTTAGAGATGAGTTCGGCCTTTTTGTGTAATCGATCTCGCTTTTCTACAAATATAGAAAAAATTTTAACATGTTGTTCGGAATGGAAAGCATACGTAATATCGAGTGACATGCCGGTACAGTGCATTTTAACCCAAGGCAAATGTTTCCTATATTAATTTACCTACCTTCAAAAAACGTTTCCTGCTCATCCAACATCATCATCAGGTTTTTTGTTACACTTTGTCGAATAATTATTTATTTATTACCGTAATTGCGGTATGGAAAAAATCGTCTTGCTCTGTGAATTTGGAAATTAAACATTGATTTACGATTCACACAATGTAATTTTTGAGACACGCAAGTAAAAAAAGGCGTGAGCGTGTGTGTATAAATAAAAAAAAATCCTCCGGTGTGTACCTGTTGATTACGGCGAGGAGGTTCTTGTAGATTTTTAATGTAAATTGTTTTAATGATTTAGCCGGCTCATAGGAAGGCTGGTGTCAGAGCCGCGGGATTTATGGGAATGGGTTCCTCCCACTTCCACAATAATATATTATATAGGAAATACTACATTTGGCGCCTCGGAATTTTAATGACAAAACGTTAGCATCCCAACGAAGACGAAGGGCCAACACGTGAAGTATAAATCTGAGCGAAATTAGAGTAGATGGTTTCGCTCGTTTAAACTAATTGCTTCCAATATTTTTTTTACATACTTATTTCGTAAATCATTCCACACGAATCTTAATTTCCTTTACGCATAAGTTATACTATACAGTAGGTTCCTGAATTTCCTACTAACTATACAACTGAAACCGAAAGAATCCATTCATTCATTCATTCATTCATTCATTCACTGACTCATTGGCGTGTTTTTTTTTTTACGGCCAAACGCGAAGGAAAATCGTCGCGGAAAAAACGCTATCCGACGTAACTCGACGAGATCTATCGGAAAATCGATATTTCGAAACCCGGAAAAGTTTCCTTCCGGGTGAAAAACCGGATTTTTGGGGTATTTTTGAGGTTTTTCGGGATTTTCTCCGAAAATCTTCCGACGATTTTCTTTAAAATTTTCCAAAATATTCTTTAATATATTACCAATCACCTCACGCAAACCGCATATCGGGGAAAATCCATTTACCGGAGTTATAGGAAAAACAAATTGTCATTTTCGCAATTTCGGCAAAAAAATTGAAATATCTCGAAAAAAGATGCGATTTCGAAAAAAAATTTATTCTTCGAAAATTGTAGAGAACGCTTTTCTCTATAATAGGACATATAAGGGGTTATTCTATTTTGAACCGTTTTTGAGTTATAACGATAAAAAACAAACATTCCTTCGCGAACGAAAAATTTATATTTTACAATTACTCAAAAACTAGCCGTTTTTTGAAAATTTCTCAAGAATCGAAATTTGTAAAGAATAGTATTTTGTATAATATATGTGGATGGGGTGATTCGATTTTGAGCGGTTTCCGATTTATAGCGCGATATCGATTTTTTAAAATAAACGCGATTGACAAAAAGTCGAAATAACTCGAAAAAAGATGCGATTTCGAAAAAAAATTTATTCTTTGAAAATTGTAGAGGATGTTTTTTTACATAATAAAAATTTTACGGGGTGGTTCCAACTTTAACGGTTGTTGAGTTACGACGAAAAACCTGCGATATTACTGGGTAAAACCGAGCTGATTGGCGCGTTTTTTTCTTACGGCCGTACGCGAAGGAAAATCGTCGCGGGAAAAACGCCATCTTTACGAATTTTGACGAGATCTATCGGAAAATCGACATTTCGAAACCCGGAAAAGTTTCCTTCCGGGTGAAAAATTCCGGATTTTTAGGGTTTTTTGCGATTTTATCGGAAACGAAGAGATCGATTTTTCTCAATCTCTCCTAAAATATTCGTCAAATTAATATCGATTATCTCACGCAAACCGCGGGAAAATCAAATTTTCTTTCGTGGAGTTATGGCAAAAATAATTTAATTATAATTAAATTCATTATTATTTACACGCTCAAATCTCGAAAACTATTAGGTGTACGATAATTTTACAAGAATACAAATTTGTTAAGCGTAGTTTTTTCCAACTAACAAAACAAATTGCATATGTTTATCTTGAACAGTTCAAAAGTTATAGGGGTAAATCTAAGTCGTGAACATGAGACTCGAGCGACTGATTTATGGTTCAAATTCGCGCAGCAAAGGGATTCCCGAAACCGTTCTCTCCGTAGAGAACAGGGACGGATCGAGAAGGAATTACTTTATGAATAAATACATTAATATCTCCGAAACGGAAGGTTTACGAAAATATTACAAAAATACAAATTTGTTAAGCGTAGTTTTTTCTAACTAACAAAACAAACCGCATATTTTTAAATTGAACTGTGCGAGGGTATTTTACTTTGAAAAGTTAGCTTGTAGCGGTCGAGAGAGGGGTGTGCAATGTGCATTAATATTTTGGCATTTTGGATTTTGGCCGAGCGACTATTAGCATTAGCATATGTTAGAAATGGGGACGGCACTGCGATGGATATTTATTTAAACCGAAAGAATTGTATCGAAAATGTATGATTCACGGAGGGACTAGTTTTTAGGTTGATAAGGTGGAATCGGATGATGTATTACTTTACTTTGTTATTTTGTTATTGGGTGTTAATAAAGAAAGACTTACAATTATTTATTTTTCGGGGTGCGCTTATAAACCTTATTTGATTTCAAGCGAACAAATTTTTGGATTTGGACGCTATTATCAAAGTTTTATTAACAATTACGGCTAATAAACTTTTGAGCTTACAATTAGTGATTTGTGATAATGAAGCAGTAGTGTATGGTTGTATAGTAGAGTGTATAATAGTGGTAGTGATTGCCTGACTAACTGACAAGACCACCAAAAGATTTAATTGCAACAATTGACGACCTGGCAACGGGTAAGTGTCCCAAGAAAGGGCGAAATCGAAATAACTCGAAAAAAGATGCGATTTCGAAAAAAAATTTATTCTTTGAAAATTGTAGAGGATGTTTTTTTACATAATAAAAAGTTTACGGGGTGGTTCCAACTTTAACGGTTGTTGAGTTACGACGAAAAACCTGCGATATTGCTGGGTAAAACCAAGCTGATTGGCGTGTTTTTTCCTTACGGCCGTACGCGAAGGAAAATCGTCGCGGGAAAAACGCCATATTTACGAATTTTGACGAGATCTATCGGAAAATCGACATTTCGAAACCCGGAAAAGTTTCCTTCCGGGTGAAAAATTCCGGATTTTTAGGGTATTTTTAGGGTTTTTTACGATTTTATCGGAAACGAAGAGATCGATTTTTCTCAATCTCTCCTAAAATATTCGTCAAATTAATATCGATTATCTCACGCAAACCGCGGGAAAATCAAAATTTCTTTCGCGGAGTTATGGCAAAAATAATTTAATTATAATTAAATTCATTATTATTTACACGCTCAAATCTCGAAAACTATTAAGTTTACGATAATTTTACAAGAATACAAATTTGTTAAGCGTAGTTTTTCCAACTAACAAAACAAACTGCATATGTTTATCTTGAACAGTTCAAAAGTTATAGGGGTAAATCTAAGTCGTGAACATGAGACTCGAGCGACAGATTTATGGTTCAAATTCGCGCAGCAAAGGGATTCCCGAAACCGTTCTCTCCGTAGAGAACAGGGACGAATCGAGAAGGAATTTCTTTATGAATAAATACATTAATATCTCCGAAACGGAAGGTTTACGAAAATTTTACAAGAAACAGAAATTGTTTACAATTATTTTTTCTATCGAACGGTATATTTTCCGAACCTCGCGAACAAGCCGTAACAAAAATCGTTTTTTCCGGAAAATTCAAAATCAAATATATCCTAAACCGTTAGATTTACGAAATTTTTTCAAACTAGGTGATTTGTAGGGATTATTTTTTTACATCGAATAGTAATTTACAAATTTTTATTCGACAATTAGTTTTTGAGTTATTAGATAAGGTTTAATTTTAATTAGACATAATTAAAATTATCACGCTCAAATATCGAAAACTATTAGGTTTTCGAAAATATTACAAGAATACAAATTTGTTAAGCGTAGTTTTTTCAAACTAACAAAACAAACCGCATATTTTTAACTTGAACCGTGAGAGAGCATTTTACTTTGAAACGTTAACTTGAAGCGGTCGAGAGAGGGATGTGCAATGTGCATTAATATTTTGGCATTTTGGATTTTGGCCGAGCGATTATTAGCATTAGCTAATATGTTAGAAATGGGGACGGCACTGCGATGGATATTTATTTAAAACGAAAGAATTGTATCGAAAATGAATGATTCACGGTGGGACTAGTTTTTAGGTTGATAAGGTGGAATCGGATGATGTTTTACTTTACTTTGTTATTTTGTTCTTGGGTGTTAATAAAGAAAGACGTACAATTATTTATTTTTCGGGGTGCGTTTATAAACCTTATTTGATTTGAAGCGAACAAATTTTTGGATTTGGACGCTATTATCAAAGTTTTATTAACAAATATAGCTAATAAACTTTTGAGCTTACAATTAGTGATTTGTGATAGTGAAGCAGTAGTGTATGGTTGTATAGTAGAGTGTATAATAGTGGTAGTGATTGCCTGACTAAGTGACAAGCAAGACCACCAAAAGATTTAATTGCAACAATTGACGACCTGGCAACGGGTCAGTGTCCCAAGAAAGGGCGCGTTAGCGCCCTTTCCAACCATTCTGCGAGTACTTTATATACAAGTATTAAATGCTATACAGGGTGTTTTCGAACTTGGGGACAATTTTGTATAATATGGGTGGTAGTTCGCGTAATTTATGTATTATATAAACAAAATAGAGCCATTATAAAAAAAATCAAAGAGCGAATACAACCCTGTTCGCGATACTTAGCTGATCGGTATTTACAACTCAAAAACAGATGCGATGTGCAAATTTCTCCCTCCTCCCTCCCGTTTTCGAAAAACGTAGCCGATACCGATTGTTTTCTAGTGCGAATTGTTTTGTAGGGTTGTTAACCTTGTCAAATAGATTTTTTATACTGTTTTTTTAGTGATTTATTTGATGATATTATTAGGTAGTTCTTTGTGTTCTTCTCAGTTTAACAAGTTAGTGCGCACAATGAGACAGTGGTAAGTTTGAATAATAATTACTATGAACTTCAAGCCATTTTTCTACAACAAAATAGGTGAGCTAATATTTCTTTTGAGTTGAATGTTTTCTTCTTCTATTATTTGATTTACCAGGTTAATTTTTTAATTTATCCACGATTATAAAAATCTGTGTTGGTCAATTGGTCCCCAAGGTCATTTTTGTCAGCGGGGTTCCATAATCCTATATAGGTCGATTGGTCCCCAGTTTCAAAATTTAATGGGCTAATTGGCCCCCGCGGTCAAAATATTCCTAATCCGATTAGATAAGATTTTACATTGCATGAATAACTATCATTTTGGCTAACATCTTCTGGTGTACTTACATAGCTGAGAGAATTTGGACAAAATGCAGCTTTTAGTGTTAAAAAATATTTAATATCTAAGCATTAGTAATTTAAAATATATACAATTGGTACAATATATAGGGTGGCCCAGACCTCACGCCCCACCGGGAAAGGCTTTATGGAAACGACAGTGGAGATGCTAAAACTGCAGCCGAAGACATGAAAAAGTTATTCCTTTGGTAAATAAAGAGGTTTAAAATCGACCAATCCCAGTAGCTTTTCACATATGCGAAAATGACATGAATTACCTATACACCTATTTGACATTATTGAAAGATTCTATGTCCATTTCACATTGAAGGTTAACAAAATCTGCCAAAATCAGCTGCGACTATTAATCAACGATTTACTTTAAAATCGAACAAAAAATCGATCATTCGATTTGAACCACTTTTGAATCAATAGCTAATTGAGCTGTAACAATTTGAAATTATTGTAAATCATTAAATCGTCATTAAATAGTAAATCCTGGATTAACAGTCGCAGCTGATTTTGACAGCTTTTGTTAACCTTGAATGTGAAAACAACATAGAATCTTTCAATAAAGTCAAATTGGTGTATAGCTAATTCACGTCATTTTCGCATATGTGAACTGCTACTGGGATTGGTCGATTTTAAACCTCTTTATTTACCAAAGGGATCACTTTTTCATGTCTTCGGCTGCAGTTTTGGCATCTCCATTGTCGTTTCCATAAGGCCTTTCCCGGTGGGGCGTGAGTTCTGGACCACCCTGTATATTAAAAGAAAGATTCTGTACAAAAAAAGAATTATTTTAGTTTTAATATACGAACGGATTTCAAAAAATAGTTGGCAACATATGGGAAACTTTATTATTAATTTTACGAAATAGTTATTCTTCACAAAAAGTTCTGCATGATCTAAAATCCAAGATGCAACCATCAAAAATCAAATTTTATCAATCTTATACGAGGTATGTCAAAAAATGTGAATTTTGCTCAAGAGTAAAGTACCTTCATATTTTACAATATCGAAATTTTTATTATTTTTTTAAAATTTTATATTTTTATATTTTAAATTAAATTTTTATATTTTATTTTATTTTAAAATTTTTATTCTAGATGTATACTGGAAGGGATGGGATTTTCCCTATATTGAAATAGATAAAAAAGACAGAAGTCAAAAAATTTCCCCTAATCATAAAATCCTCATTAAATTGTACTACGAAATGAAAATAAATAATCGAAATTTGCCAGAGAATTTTGAAATTATAAATATTCCCATCGGTCCTTCTTAGAAACCCTTAATCCGGTATTGGGGACCAATTGACTGATAGCTTTCGAGCCGAAAAAGGATTATATTTGGGTAAGTTTGACCGCGGGGACCAATTGAACTCCACCCCTAAAAATTTAGAGACCATATGGAATAAATAAAGGTCCTAATAAATAACTTTGAATGAGATTATCTTTTTTAATTAATCAATCATTATTTTTTCGATTCTATAATTTTACGGTAAGTTCGGTCGTATCGCGCCAGTCGAGAGACTGCAATTGCTATGCAGGACCGCATTTCTTAGAATTCTTTTTACATTGTTAATTCATTTTTGATAAATATTTTACTTTGCGTTTTTGATTAAATAATCACATAATTCGCTAAGATGACCCGTTATACTTCATCATTAAAAATCGTACCCCAAGTTCGGAAACACCCTGCATAAAGGTATACTGTAGGAATTCAATTTTGTTACAGTACAAGAAATTAGATATTTATATGAAAATATAAATCGATAATCTTATAACGATTTAATTAAACATTCGACCGAATTACGCGTCATGTCTCGCGAACTAATCCATCACTTTAATGGATTCGCTTGATTTATAACGACAAAACTAACTGTTAATCACGGAATTTACAATTATATAGTTGACGTGTTAGCAAGTGGGCGGCGTAAAAGGCGATAATTCAAAAAGAAAAGTTTGAAATATGACGGCTTAAATGCCTTCTCGTAATTTACGTCTAGCGTCTAGTAGAAAATGTCGTTTCTGTAATTATACTAAATAGGTGTACGTTCGTAATTTCCTCGGAGGCAATTGCTCATTGGATTTATATTGATGTATAAGTATCGAGAAATTATTGTGACCGATAAGAAAAAACTTTCATTTCTCCTTTAACTAGGTATATCTCAAGAATATCCTAAAGTAATGGTTTGTATATGTACATCAATAAAAACACATTTTTATGCAAGTTAATAGATAGTTAGTTAGTATATCTATACAAGATTTTGGCAGATTTTGCAAAATTCAATGAATTAGTCGAATTTTCAGATATAAAATTCTAAATAGTCTTCTAGAAGTTGTAAAAAAAGTTCTAAGTAGTGCAAAAAATTCTTCCAAATAGTCCTGAAACCTTTATAAATGGTTCTGGACCCCCCTAGTTTATATCGAAGGGTTCCAATTAGTCCTGAATCTGTTCTAAATGATTTTGTACAGTTCTAAATAGTTCTAAGATTCGTCTGAACTGTTTCAAATGGTCCTAAATCATTTCTAAAATGTTTCTTAAATTCTAAAGGATTCTGGACAGTACTAAGAGATTTTGAACAGTTCTTGACAATTCTAAAACTGTGCTGAATAATTTGAAACCACAAACAATTTTTGGGAACGGTGGAAACACGATGATTGATATTTGGGAAATTTTAAAATAATATCTAGTCACTCTAGAAAAATTCTAAATGGTTCTGAAAGCGTTCCAAATCATTCTAGCCTATCCTGAACCTTTCCATATAGTCCAGAATCAGTTCTAAATGATTTTGTACAGTTCTAAATAGTTCTACAAGATTCGCCTGAACTGTTTCAAACGGTCCTAATCATTTCAAAATTGTTTCTATAAGATTCTAAAGGATTCTGGACAGTACTAGGAGGTTTTGAACAGTTCTAATAGACAATTCTAAAACTGCGGTGAATAATTTGAAACCACGAGCAATTTTTGGGGACGATGGGAACACGATGATATTTGGGAAATTTTAAAATAATGCCTAGTCAATCAAGAAAAATTTTAAATGGTCCTGAAAGCGTTCCAAATGGTTCTAGCCTATCCTGAACCATTTCATATAGTCCTAAATCTGTTCTAAATGATTTTGTACAGTTCTAAATAGTTCTACAAGATTCGCCTGAACTGTTTCAAACGGTCCTAATCATTTCAAAATTGTTTCTATAAGATTCTAAAGGATTCTGGACAGTACTAGGAGGTTTTGAACAGTTCTAATAGACAATTCTAAAACTGTGTTGAATAATTTGAAACCACAAACAATTTTTGGGAACGATGGGAACACGATGATTTTTGGGAAATTTTAAAATATCAGTCAGTCAAGAAAAATTCTAAATGGTCCTGAAAGCGTTCCAAATAATTCTAGCCTATCCTGAATCTTTCCATAAAGTCCTGAATCTGTTCTGAACGATTTTGGACAATTCTGGACAGTTCTAATTAATTCTAAACCGCTCCTGAACAATTTGAAATCACCAGCAAGTGCAAGTCTCTCTCTATCCCTCTAATTTACACTGATCATATTCACTCTCTTATCCTCGCACTATTTTTAATATTCCCACATCCACATCGCCTCTGGCCGACTCTGTATAACATTTTACCTAACTACACAATTCATTGCGAGTAACTTACGCACAACTATTCGCGTTAAAACACGCAAAAATTAACGAACCACAAACATTTCAATGCGCGCATATCACCTGGATTTTACGACTGCTTTACGGCTTTATCGGCCGGCGATCTCCCGGTTGAAAGACGTATTTAACGCCGCATATAATTTGTCATAAACGTAATTTAGATAAAAACTTGTAATATGTATATGGACACCCGGCGAAATGCCCTCTCTAACTTTGCTTTTTATGATAGGTATATTAAAAATCTTCAGGCGCCCCCCGTCGGGCTACTAACAACGACCGTAAATTAACTTAAATATTTTATTTATTTTGGATTCCTTATTCAATCGAATGATACAAGTCGTCTTTATTAGTTTCTTGAATCGGACTCCCGTTGAATCAAATCGAGTTAATTTATGATTGTATGATACAGACAAATAAGTTACAACTCTACTACATAACTATTTGTTAAAAAAAATCTAAATTTGTGAGTGAGCTTCGGGAGACGGTCCAAAAATACGCGAGGAAATAACCCAAAAATCTGTTAAACACGACAGGAGAAGATGATCTACGACCGGGGCGCGTCCTCTTTCGCTTATAATATCATGATAAATGAAAGGTTTAGCGGTCAGGAAGCGTTCGGATATTTCGAAATATCGTGTGTTGTGCGTTTAATTATTCCGCATGCAAATGAACCGATACCTTTATGGTTTTGTTTCCGCCGTTTGAAACGCTATACGATTGTGCCACTGTGGTTGAATGGATGCCGAAAAGAGCCCCGACGGCGCCAGCACGGCCGAAATCAACGCCTTCTTTTAGTTCGCCCGACGATTTGTCTATAACACCTATCGATTGTGAACAAAATCGATTTTTTTATCGATTACTGTTTCATTGAAGCTTTCTCGTTGGGCTGAAAAATACAACGAATTTCAATTAATATATTAACACATTTTAGTTAATGTTGTCGCGCAATTGTGGCAATTAATTCGCAATAATAATAAGCGTGATTGATTTATTAATTGAATGGTATTTATTCAAAGGCGAGTACTCGCATTTGCTATTGAAATATACGCAGTTTTTTTGCCGACCTTCGTATGAATTATTCGTCTACTTACGTTAAGTAGTAATTTATTGCGATTTTCCTTTACGGTAGCCATTAGTTGCCACTTTACATATTCTCATGCAGGTATATTAACTGAAAAGAAGAAAAAATGCATAATATCCACGGTGATGTTGATGTAGGAATAAAGCAAGTGCGAGAAAGAAGGTAAATTTGACCATTAAAGTAGAGGAAAAGAGATAATTGAAAGATTATACTTCCTCGTGTTTTCAAATGGTTCGGAACAGTTTTAGAATCATTTAGAACTGTCCGAAATTATTTAGAATAGATTCAGGACTATTTGGAACGATTCAGGATAAACTAGAAATGTCCAGAATCATTTTGAACCATTTATCACTGTCCAAAATCATTTAGAACAGATTCAGGACTGTTTGGAACGGTTCAGGATAAATTAATAATGTCCAGAATTATTTTGAACCATTTATAACTGTCCAAAATCATTTAGAACAGATTCAGGACTAATTGGAACGGTTAAGGATAAATTAATAAACTCCAGAATCATTTTGAACCATTTATAACTGTCCAAAATCATTTAGAACAGATTCAGGACTATTTGGAACGGTTCAGGATAAATTAATAAAGTCCAAAATCATTTTGAACCATTTATATATTAACTGTTCAAAATCATTTAGAACAGATTCAGGACTATTTGCAACGGTTCAGAATAAATTAATAAAGTCCAGAATCATTTAGAATCCTTTCAGGACAATTTGGAACTTTTTATCAGTATATATTTTTAGAAGAATATTTCATCTAAAAAATGACTGATTTTTTGAAATATTCCCAAAAATCTTCAAATTTTTTCACTCATTTACTCGCCAATAATTTTTTATCCGAAAAAGTGTCAAATTTAGTAAAATATTCGTCGAATTGGTCGTGTTTCCAAATTGTTCAGCACAGTTTTACATTCAATTAGAACAGTTGCAATCTTGTTCAGGAATATTTTATAAATTGTTCGTGTCTTCAAATTGTTCAGCACACTTTTAGAATCATTTAGAACTCTTCAAAACCATTTAGAACTATCCAGAATCATTCAAAATCTTTTTGGAACTGGCTAGAGCCGTTAAACAAGTCAGAAAATTGTTAGAACTGCCCAGGATCATTTAGAACAGTTCAAAAGTTAGCTGAACAGCTTAGAACAGTTAGTTTAAAAGAATTTTTCCTCTACAAAAATTTGACTAATTGTTTGAAATATTCCCAAAAATCATCAAATTTACAATCAAAATCATCCGAAAATATGCCAAAATTAGTAAAATATTCAAATTGTTTGTCTCTTAAAATTGTTAGCAAATGCACTTTTAGAATCATTTAGAACTGTTCAAAACCATTTAAAACAGGTTCAGAATCATTCAATGACATTTTAGAACTGTTCACAACCATTTAGAACTGTCATAAACCATTCAGAACCGTTCAAAACAACTCAGGACTCTCAATCAACAAAGTAATTTTCATAATCAGCTTATAACATCACGACAACAAGTACTTATATTTCCGCTTTTTAATACCCAAATTCACCCAATATTTCATCAATCATCGAACGAGAAATCCCCCTTTTCCTGCATATAGGGATAAACGCCTCCGCTGCAAAAAAGAAATTCGAGCGTACATACGCGGAAAGTAGCTTAATTTCAATCATACGCCGTTAGGAACGTCGACGGGTCGGCGTTCAATCGAAACAAAGAGAAATCGGCTCGGATTTCAGTTCGTCGGGCGGGATCCCCGTCGCAGGAAAGGGGTCCACGGGCCCCCGCGCCGGCTTTGCGCCCTCTCCGCCAGAAGGGATTATCGCCTAGCAATGTTCCTCTCGTCGAGTTCCTCCTCGGCGTAAGACGAACTCGCTCTGTTACTTTGTTCTCTCTATAAATATACGCCAATTAAACAGTAGAAACAATGGAGTTTTTTTTACACCAATCAGTGAATCAGGCCGTTACAGTTTCTTCTTTATATGCAGGGGGTGGCAAAAAGGTTGGGACGTGGCTTAGGTATAACTGCAAATTTTTGAGATGAAAATAAGATGATTTAAACCTACTTATAATAGTTCTGAACAGTTCTAAATGATTTTCTAAAAGTGCATATGCATGGTGCTAACAATTTTAAGAGATAAACAATTTAAATATTTTATAGTAATTTTGGCATATTTTCGGATGATTTTGATTGTAAATTTGATGATTTTTGGGAATATTTCAAACAATTAGTCGAATTTTTAGATGAAAAATTGTTTTATGCTATATAACTGTTCTAAGCTGTTCAGCTAATTTTTGAACTGTTCTAAATGATCCTGGGCAGTTCTAACAATTTTCTGACTTGTTTAACGGCTCTAGCCAGTTCCAAAAAGATTCTGAATGATTCTGGATAGTTCTAAATGGTTTTGAAGAGTTCTAAATGATTCTAAAAGTGTGCTGAACAATTTGAAGACACGAACAATTTATAAAATATTCCTTAACAGTTCTAAGTTTGTAACTGTTCTAAATGAATATGAAACTATGCTGAACAATTTGGAAACACGACCAATTCGACCAATATTTTACTAAATTTCACATTTTTTAGGATAAAAAATTATTGGTGAGTAAATGAGTGAGTAAATTTGGGAATATTTCAAAATATCAGTCATTTTTTAGATGAAATATTCTTCTAAAAATACTGATAAAAAGTTCCAAATTGTCCTGAAAGGATTCTAAATGATTCTGGACTTTATTAATTTATCTTGAACCGTTCCAAATAGTCCTGATGAATCTGTTCTAAATAATTTTGAACAGATATAAATGGTTCAAAATGATTCTGGACTTTATTAATTTATCCTGAACCGTTCCAAATAGTCCTGAGTTTGTTCTAAATGATTTTGAACAGTTATAAATAGTTCAAAATTATTCTGGACTTTATTAATTTATCCTGAACCGTACCAAATAGTCCTGAATCTGCTCTAAATCTCTTTAAATTGTCCAAGTCAATTCATAAAATGGTTCTAAACGACAGTTCTTACTGGTTCTGAAATCGTCCTGAATTGGTTCAAATGGTCCCGAATCGTCCTTGTCAGTCCTCGTCAGTTCTAAATGATTTTGGACATCAGTTCTAAATGGTTCTAAAATCGTCCTGAATTAATTCAATGGTCCCACAGTCAGTTCCAAAATGATTCTAAATCTGTCCAAAACAATTATAAAGCTGCACGAACATATATACTTTTAGTTATAATACCATCTCTCTCCCTCTAATACAATTAATAATTAGATACACACCCTCTTTCTCACACTTGTATTATTCCTATATTATGTCCAAATCGCCGCGAACCGACCCTGTATATAGCATTAATGAGCACAAATATCTCATAATTTTATTCGCTTTACATGAAGTATAGTACATGTGCGGTTAAATATGGAACATTAAAAAAATAAATAAAGGTATTTAATGGAAAATCGATTTCTAAATGAAAAGAAGGGCACTCATCACAAATCGGTCCTGAGGTGATTCAATTCACTATCAGCAGGTAGTTAACGGCTCGAGGAGAATTTACGACCGAAATCGAGCATAAAACAGTAATTCATATCGGGAGATTCGTTTTCGTAGAACAAATAAAGAAAATTTATGGTCATTACGTATGCATTAAAATTATAATTTGTTCATAATATTTGTTTAGTTCGTTATTTATTATCGGTGTGTAACTGACGAGGAACTTTTGAATGGTCAATCTATTGACCGGCGCCTTCGGAAATTAATAATTTAACCGACTTATTGGTATACAAAGACCCGTCTGTTGTATACAAAAAATTTTAATTACTTTTTTAATTTGTTTTTACTTCACCTGTATATACTTTCCCTAAATTATTTTGTTTGTAAATGATTAAATTTAATCTACTTGCATTAAGTGATCCAATTAAATTCGATTAATTGAATTACAAATTGCGCTTTTTAGGTAAACATTTTGTCGTTTAATAAACTAATGACGATAAATAATTTACCTAATTTAAAATAATGGTCGCGTTTTTATTTACACCGTGTAATTTCTAACCAGACAACGAAACCGGCAATTTTCCTAATAAAAATTTCGGTTGAGCCGTCCATTAAAATTCGTAATTAAAGACTTTTAGTTATAAAATGGTACCTACTCTACAATATACATAATTAATAGCCCCCTCGGTGATTTATTACAACTCAGATTCCAGATAAACGGGTTAAATTTAACAACAATACTATCGAACTCGAAATCTCTTGCTTCCTTTTTAACATGTTTGTTAACCATTTCCTCATTCTCGAATTAATGTCTTTGTAAAAGTTTTGTTTCGCCTATTTCTTTCGAATTAAACTCAAAATCGCTTTAATAGGAGACCACCTCACCATCGGCTTAATTTATTCGATTTAATGCCCAGTTATTTACGGAAGCTATCACATGGGATATTTCTACTCTTCGGTAAATCCAACAAAAATTAATTGCACCTCCATTTTCGGGTCCCCGAGCCGATACGAATAACAAATTGTTAATTAAAACCGACAAGTCCGGCGATTATTTGACTAAAGAATGTAATTTTCAGGATAAATGGGAATTTCATTCAAATCAGCTACTAGCATAGGAACGATTTACCACCTGTTTTATAATTATATCTACCTTATATATCTATCTACTTATGAGTTTTGTGCGTTTTGATATAATCTATTCGTATATAACTTTTATTTATTTGGGTATAAGATTGTTTGGTGTATACAGGGTGTCGCAAAAAAGGTTGGGAAATGGCTTAACTATACAGACTTCTATTGTACATGCATGCATGAGGCGAAAATAAGATGATTTGACCAAATTTACCTATATCAAAAAAAAGTTTAGTAAAGTAGTTATAGAGGATGTTGTTAGTTAAGTTATACCTATAATTAAGAATAAAAAAGAGATTTTAAATTTTTATACTGATGGGTCAGAATGGATTATTTTTTTTTTGTGAAATTTGTAACGGTTCTGGGTAAATTATAAAAGTCCAGAATCGTTTAGAAAGCATTTATAGAAAGGATTATTTGGAACTTTTTCAAAAATTTCAAAAAAATCATCATCAGTCATCAAGCATGTCATCAAATTTACATGCTCAGCATGTTTAATTGATCTTGATCAGCACACTTTTAGAATCATTTAGAACTCTTCAAAACCATTTAGAACTCTTCAAAACCATTTAGAACTATCCAGAATTATTCAGAACCTTTTTGGAACTGACTACCTATAGACCGTTTGAAAGAGTTCAGGACTAGCTGTCTTAGAACCATTTTGAACAGTCCAAAATAATTCAGGGACATTTTGGAACGGTTCAAAACTATTTAATTGTCCATCAGGATCATTTAGAACCTTTTTGTAACTGCCTAGGAACATTTGAAACAGTTGTTTTAGAAATTTTTAGAATCATCTGAAATAAACTATAAATCTAAAAAATAAAAAAATAACATAGCTTGCTTTTTGATAAAAAATGTGGTTTATGATGAATTGTTCAAGACAGTTTTAAGAACCATTTTCGAACTGACTATAAAACCGTTTGAAACAGTTCAGGACTGTCTTAGAACCATTTTGAACTGTCCAAAATAATTCAGGGACATTTTGGAACGGTTCAAAACTATTTAATTGTCCATCAGGATCATTTAGAACCTTTTTGTAACTGCCTAGGAACATTTGAAACAGTTGTTTTAGAAATTTTTAGAATCATCTGAAATATTGACTAATTCAGTAAACTATAAATCTAAAAAATAAAAAAATAACATAGCTTGCTTTTTGATAAAAAATGTGGTTTATGATGAATTGTTCAAGACAGTTTTAAGAACCATTTTCGAACTGACTATAAAACCGTTTGAAACAGTTCAGGACTGTCTTAGAACCATTTTGAACTGTCCAAAATAATTCAGGGACATTTTGGAACGGTTCAAAACTATTTAATTGTCCATCAGGATCATTTAGAACCTTTTTGTAACTGCCTAGGAACATTTGAAACAGTTGTTTTAGAAATTTTTAGAATCATCTGAAATATTGACTAATTCAGTAAACTATAAATCTAAAAAATAAAAAAATAACATAGCTTGCTTTTTGATAAAAAATGTGGTTTATGATGAATTGTTCAAGACAGTTTTAAGAACCATTTTCGAACTGACTATAAAACCGTTTGAAACAGTTCAGGACTGTCTTAGAACCATTTTGAACTGTCCAAAATAATTCAGGGACATTTTGGAACGGTTCAAAACTATTTAATTGTCCATCAGGATCATTTAGAACCTTTTTGTAACTGCCTAGGAACATTTGAAACAGTTGTTTTAGAAATTTTTAGAATCATCTGAAATATTGACTAATTCAGTAAACTATAAATCTAAAAAATAAAAAAATAACATAGCTTGCTTTTTGATAAAAAATGTGGTTTATGATGAATTGTTCAAGACAGTTTTAAGAACCATTTTCGAACTGACTATAAAACCGTTTGAAACAGTTCAGGACTGTCTTAGAACCATTTTGAACTGTCCAAAATAATTCAGGGACATTTTGGAACGGTTCAAAACCATTTAATTGTCCATCAGGATCATTTAGAACCTTTTTGGAAATGCCTAGGACTATTTGAAACAGTTCTTTTAGAAATTTTTAGAATCATCTGAAATATTGACTAATTCAGTAAACTATAAATCTAAAAAATAAAAAAATAACATAGCTTGCTTTTTGATAAAAAATGTGGTTTATGATGAATTGTTCAAGACAGTTTTAAGAACCATTTTCGAACTGACTATAAAACCGTTTGAAACAGTTCAGGACTGTCTTAGAACCATTTTGAACTGTCCAAAATAATTCAGGGACATTTTGGAACGGTTCAAAACCATTTAATTGTCCATCAGGATCATTTAGAACCTTTTTGGAAATGCCTAGGACTATTTGAAACAGTTCTTTTAGAAATTTTTAGAATCATCTGAAAAATTGACTAATTCAGTAAACTATAAATCTAAAAAATAAAAAAATAACAGCTTGATGCTTTTTGATAAAAAATGTGGTTTATGATGAATTGTTCAAGACAGTTTTAAGAACCATTTTCGAACTGACTATAAAACCGTTTGAAACAGTTCAGGACTGTCTTAGAACCATTTAGAACTGATGATGTCCAAAATCATTCAGAAACATTTTGGATTGTTTCAAAACTATTTAATTGTCCAGGATCATTTAGAACCTTTTTGGAACTGACTATATAGGATCATTTGAAACAGTTCAAGAAGTTTTTAAAATCATCTGAAAAAACCCATTTGAAAAATGTTATTTTTATTAAAATTGGTTTATAGGTAGGTATGATAAATTGTTCAGGACAGTTTTTAGAACCATCATTTAGACTATCCAAAGTAATTTAGAAAAGATTTTGAGGACAACTTGTAACGGTTCACGATAGGCTAGAAATATTCAGAATCATTTTGAACCATTTAGAACTGTCCAAAATTATTTAGAACCAGATTCAGGACCATTTGGAACGGTTCAAGACAATTTCGAAAAGTCCACAGAATCATTCAGAACGCTTTCTGCAGGACCAACTTTTTTGTGAACTTTTTGAATACCTATATACTATACCTATTTAGAATTATTCATTTCATTTGAGGCACTAAAAAAATATATATAATTTTCAATAAATATACTCATTTTTGTGTTAAATTGTGCTCATAATTCCAGTTCTTTTGAGCCAACTAAACTGATGCGCACATTTAATTTTCCTACCCCAAAACATTCTACAAAAAACATCAAACATTCTAGTTCAAAAACCTCTCATTTATTCATAACTAACAACGTTTGTATTACTATTTTTACAACGAACGAACTCTTATATCATTCTTTTATCATAAAAAGCAAAAAGTCCGATTCGTCGACCTAGATACCAAAAAAAAAAAACTCCGGGCCGATTCGCCCCCGAATCCCCAACCAACAAACCCAAAACCCCGACACCCATCTACACTAAGTGTACACCCGAACCCAAACGGTGTAGACCAGAGCAGAGCAGATTTACCGGGGTCGGGCGCAATTTTCGTACAACCGCTTCGCTACAGCAGCCGTCCGGCGACCGGTAGGCGGTCGGCCTGGTGGGGCGCCGTCTCGCCTGATTGGAGGACGGCCGGCGGGGCCGTGGGCGGGCCGGCGACCTTCCGCACGGCGGCCGGAGAACGGGGCGGCGACGCACAGCATCCCCGTGCGCCAGATGCTGAGGGCTCGTTTCAGATACCCGACGGTAAAGTACGGCGATGGTGTTCTATGGGCTGACGAAGGCCGCGCAGCTTTGCTGATAAACTGTTCCTATTTCGCATCGGGTTCATTGTATCGAGACATTTTTACGTTCACTGGTGTAACAGAGGATTTTATTGTATACCTAATAGTGATAGTGCTTATATGGTACTTGCAGTGTCGTTAATTATTGTGTTATTGTTTAAGTGCTATGGACTTATATTTGTAGATATCTATTATTAAAAACATAAAGGTAAGTCTCTATTTTTTAAATTTATATACATACCACAAAATATCGAACTACCCTCGTATAAAAGGTACCTGTCCAATATGCGGCGAAAAGTGTAGGTAATCTCCTAGATTGGTGAAATACCTTTTCAAATTTCTTTTATTTGTTTATTTCCTTTTCGCAAAATCCTCACACTCGAATAGCCGTTAGGAGAAAGGACTAGGTCCTTAGAAGGATAATAGGTAGTGACATAGATTTTTCGAGTGGGTCTATCGAGTTAAAAGGACCAATCCGGCGGTTTCGGGGAAATTCTACTTCAAACATTTTTTGAAAGAAGTAGAAATAACAACTGGAAAATATTTTTTTAATAAATTTTGCATGAGGAGAGTACTTGTAGTAACTTATGTTAATAATACAGGGTGCGGCAGAGAAACTTGCTTTTTTGAAAGGTTAATGAAAGCAATGCTATTGCGGATATCGGTATATAATTCTTTTTTTCCCTGATTAGGTCAACTCATCAAATTTATTTTTCCAACAAAAATGGATCAGAAATTTTGCAAATTTTGCATGATGAAAGTACTTGTAGCAATTTAAGTTAATAATACAGGGTGCGGCAGAGAAACTTACTTTTTTGAAAGGTTAATAACAACGAAACTATTGCAGATATCGGTATAATTCTTTTTTCCCCTGATGATGATAGATCAACTCATCAGTTTTCTTCTTAAACAGAAATGAAACAGAAATTTAGCAAAGTTATTTGCAAGAAGAAAGTACTTGTATTACTTATGTTAAAAATACATCAGGGTGCGGCAGAGAAACACACTTTTTTGAAATGCATGTTAATAAAAACGAAACTATTGCTGATATCGGTAGGTATAATTCTTTTTTCCCCTGATACCTAGATCAACTCATCCATTTTTTTCTTAAACAAAAATGGATCAGAAATTTTGCAAATTTTGCATGAGGAAAGTACTTGTAGTAATTTAAGTTAATAATACAGGGTGCGGCAGAGAAACTTGTTTTTTTGAAAGGTTAATAACAACGAAACTATTGCAGATATCGGTATAATTCTTTTTTTCCCCTGACGATGATAGATCAACTCATCAGTTTTCTTAAACAGAAATGAAGCAGAAATTTAGCAAAGTTATTTGCAAGAAGAAAGTACTTGTATTACTTATGTTAAAAATACATCAGGGTGCGGCAGAGAAACACACTTTTTTGAAATGCATGTTAATAAAAACGAAACTATTGCTGATATCGGTAGGTATAATTCTTTTTTCCCCTGATACCTAGATCAACTCATCCATTTTTTTCTTAAACAAAAATGGATCAGAAATTTTGCAAATTTTGCATGAGGAAAGTACTTGTAGTAATTTAAGTTAATAATACAGGGTGTGGCAGAGAAACTTACTTTTTTGAAAGGTTAATAACAACGAAACTATTGCAGATATCGGTATAATTCTTTTTTCCCCTGATGATGATAGATCAACTCATCAGTTTTCTTCTTAAACAGAAATGAAGCAGAAATTTAGCAAATTTATTTGCAAGAAGAAAGTACTTGTAGTAACTTGTTAAAAATACAGGGTGCGGCAGAGAAACTCACTTTTTTGAAATGCATGTTAATAAAAACGAAACTATTGCTGATATCGGTAGGTATAATTCTTTTTTCCCCTGATACCTAGATCAACTCATCCATTTTTTTCTTAAACAAAAATGGATCAGAAATTTTGCAAATTTTGCATGAGGAAAGTACTTGTAGTAATTTAAGTTAATAATACAGGATGCGGCAGAGAAACTTACTTTTTTGAAAGGTTAATAAAAACGAAACTATTTCAGATATGAGTATAATTCTTTTTTTCCCTGATAGATCAACTCATCAATTTTTTTTTCAAGCAATTTTCAAAATTGCTTCCCTCAAATAACAGCCGCCATTGCCCATGCACTAGCTGATGTATACCTATACATGTTAGGTACTACATAATTAATACACTCATTTACCTAATTAAATTAAAAAAAAAATTTCCATTTTCCTACCATATTTAATTATTTACTAATCACCACTCACTTTCACCCCATTATTACCCCCTAATTAAACAAATTTAACTCAGAAACTGGGCGAATCCGGTCCTGTTTCTTTTCGCCCATCGCCCATAAACTGGCCTAATGCAGTCGCAGAGGACATTAAAATGTGCACACTGTTAATTTGTTAATTGCTAATTGTAGTTGCACTTGTGCTGAATTTATTGACTTTCAACAATACCCACACCGCTTGTCACGGTACGTACACTTTAACTTTACAACCCATAACGTCGTCGTCGCCGGATAAACAGGGACAGTTTTAATGCTCAAATTGATTTAGTTGTAATAAGCCGCCGTTTATTATTATATGCCTACATGAATATACTTAATATATGAGTAGTGTGTTAATATACAGGGTGTCCCAGCGAAAGGTAACTTTTAAACGCCTAATCATAAAAACATGCGGTTTTCTCAGATAAGTTTTGTTTTAGTGACATAGAAATTTTGTATCAGCTGTACAGGGTGAATTATCAAAATCCCCTCTTTTCAATTCACATTAACCCAATTTTTTCAAATGAAACACCCTGTATATATTGACGCCATCTGAAAGATACACTCTTCTGCTTTTCAAAAATGTATAATTTCTACTTGTTATTTTACAAAACAAAGAAGTTGTTTAACTTTGAACAGCACAATGCAAATCGCCTCAATTAAAATAAAATTTACAACAAATCTTAAATTTTCCATTTTTAAGGACGCTTTATCAGGATTTTTGAATGGTTTTTCGTTAGGAAACACATTTAATAATCGTACACATTAACATTTTCTTTTTCAATCAAACATGTTTTATATACGTTTCACTAATGTTATATTTCACAAAGTTACAAGTTGATTAAATGGGCTACCTTTCGCTGGGACACCCTGTACAGTGTGGCCTATAAAATTCGATACTATAATGGGACGTACTGTATATGTAATTTGCCTTTATAATACAGTGTGTCCATAAAGTAATGCATACATTAATCCCCATGCATGTCCCATGATGATGCCATGTCCCAACCTTTTTGATGCGACAACCTGTATAACAACATTAGTGGCGTACATCTAACTTTGTTTAGCATAAACTATACCTAATGCAGGTTGTTTCCGGACTTGTGATTATTTAATCTAAACCGTAAAGAAAAATATTTATCAAAAATTAATTAAAAATGTAAAAAAAAAAATTAAGAAATGCGGTCCTGCACAGCAATTGCCAGTCGCTCGACTCGAGTGAAACTATCTACCACCCCTAGAAAATTGTCCCCCAAGTTCGGAAACACCCTGTATATACAAGCGAGAGTGTAACCAGGTCAGACTGTATAGACGAGCACCAGTAACACAACATCCTGGTGCTGCACGTCTTCCGGCGCGTCGGCATCGCCAACTCATCGGGCGCCTCTAACGTTTATGTATATACCCACAATAATCACACATATACACCGGTCATTAGAACTATTTTTCTCTCCGTATACCGACTCGACACTCTGTATAATATATAAACCTCCTTGGCCGCAGATTCGCTGGCAGTCATGCTGAAGGAGCGCGAGGGCACGACGTCGCCCTGCTCGAGCCTGGGCGGCTCGTCGGGCGTCGAGGCGTCGACGTGCGCCGGGTGCGGGGAGCGCATCCACGACAGGTACTATCTGCTGGCGGTCGATAGACAATGGCACGCGTCGTGCTTGAAGTGCTGCGAATGCAAATTGCCGCTGGATTCGGATCTCACGTGCTTCGCCCGCGACGGGAACATCTACTGCAAGGAGGATTATTATAGGTGAGATTTTTTTAATATTCTCTTCTAAATAGATTACTTCTACTTCTACTAGATTACTACTACCTATATACAGGGTATGTCACGACGAGCTTAAACTATCTGTAAATTGGAAAATACTGGGCCGATTTAAATAAAATTTTGTTTGCATATATTATACAATAAGACGAATCGTTTAAAAATATTTTGACAGTCGTACTACTTCCGGTTGTACCGGAAGTGGGCAGTAACTTTGTTATTTTAAATGGAACACCCTATATATTTTTGCATTTTTAGATTCTACTCGATGAGCTGATTACAAAAAGGTGTCACACTTGGTATTTTGGTCTTTTAATAAAGGCTATACAGCCACTCAAAAATCACAAAATTTTGATTTTAGGTGGCTCTGAAGGCCAAACAGTTGAAAATGGAGAAAAACGGCTTACATGGTCCTATCCTAACTTTTCAAGTACTTTCTAATGGTACAAAAATTTTTTTTTATAAAAATTTCGAAATTTTTGATCACCCTATATACATTTTATATCATGTCAATAGAATAGTACTTGAAAAGTTAGGATAGGACCATGTAAGCCGTTTTTCTCCATTTTCAACTGTTTGGCCTTCAGAGCCACCTAAAATCAAAATTTTGTGATTTTTGAGTGGCTGTATAGCCTTTATTAAAAGACCAAAATGCCAAGTGTGACACCTTTTTGTAATCATCTCATCGAGTAGAAACTAAAAATGCAAAAATATACAGGGTGTTCCATTTAAAATAACAAAGTTACTGCCCACTTCCGGTTGTACCAGAAGTGGTACGACTGTCAAAATATTTTTAAACGATTCGTCTTATTGCATAATATATGCAAACAAAATTTTATTTAAATCGGCCCAGTATTTTCCAATATACAGATAGTTTAAGCTCGTCGTGACATACCCTGTATAGAATACTTCTACATAGATTAATCTTCAACATTCAAGAACTATATAGGATTAATGCAGGGGAGCTTTTTTGTTCTTCTATAGTCTTCTTATTTACCAGATTCATACAACATATAATTAGTAATCGATTTGACAGTGGTTTACGAATCTATTGTGAAATATACTGAGTGTTTCTTATAATATCATGCTAATATTTAATGAACCCATTTTATGAACCCATTTATTCCTTGAACCCATTTTAAGAAAAAAACTTCATCACCCCCTGTATAATGGAGCACCTGGCGATTTTCCAAAGGAATTATTTAACGCTTGTTTGTACGATTTTAATCTAGATTATTCGATTTTCCTGGACGGTGGAGGGAAATTATGGGACGTCGAGGAAAATCTGATTGAATTGTCTGATAATGATTTTCTTTTATATTTCAACGTTCGGCTTCGTTTGTCGCTTATTTTCAGTAGTTTTGTGTCATGTTAATGTGTGATGATAATTGACAATTTTAGTTGGTATAACATAAAGCAAAAATATACAGGGTTGGTCTGCAGAGATGTTGATATAGGAATAACATACGAGTGCGAGAAAAAGAGATCAGTTGACCATTGTAATAGAGGGAGAGAGGGAGTGAGATGGCAATGTAAATGAAAATATGCTGGTTCAGGACTATTTGGAACGGTTCAGGGTATAGTAACAAAGGTCCAAACCATTTAGACTACTTTCAGACAATTTACAATTTTGAATCAGAAAATCGACTACTTTTTTGAAATATTCCCAAACATCATCGAATTTACAAGTAAAATCATCCAGAAAATTGTCAAATTTAATAAAGTATTCGTCAACTTGTTCAGTTTTGTTTGACAATCATTTAGAACTGTTCAAAACCATTTGGAATTGTCCAAAATCAATCAGAACTATTTTAGAACTGACCAGGACCATTTGAAACAGTTCAGGACGGTCTTCGAACCGTTTAGAACAGCCCAAAATCAGTTAGTACAGATGCAGCACAACTTAGAACGATCCATGGGATAAATTATGAAAGGCGAGAATCATTTAGAAAGCTATCATCAGGACTATTTGGAGCTTTTTTCAGAATTTTTTATCTGAAAAAATCGACTAATTTTTTGAAATATTCCCAAACATCATCAAATTTACAGGAAAAATCATCTAAAAAATTGTACATATATAAAATCATCTGAAATTTGTTACATCTACTAAAATATTTGTTAAATTGTTTAGCACTGTTCTACAATCATTTAGAACCGTTCCAAACCATTTGGAACTGTCCAGAATTCCTCTAAACAATTTTCGAACTGACTAGGTCATTTGAAACAGTTCAAGTTGAGCTTAGAACAGTCCAGGATCATTTAGAACCCGTTCGCATCAATTTAGAGTATTTTGTTTACATTTTGTAGAATCCTTAGAATTATTATAGAATTATTAATCTTAGAACCGTTCAGAAATTTTCAAAACCATTTGGGACTGTCCAGAATTCTTTTGAACCATTTTCGAATTGACTAGGCCATTTGAAACAGTTCAATAACTTGAGCTTAGAACTATTTGGAACTGTCCAGGATCATTTAGAACCCCTTCACATCAATTTGGAATATTTTTTTTACATTTTTTAGAATCTATTATTAATCTTAAAACCGTTCAGATCTGTTCAAAACCATTTGGGACTGTACAGCATCATTTAGTAGGTATACCTCTGGATTCAGAACTATTTTAAAGAGTTCAGGTTAAACTACAACAGTATTCAGAACCATTTAAAACGCTTTCAGGACTGTTTAGAACTCTTTTTTTGTAACTTTTGACGACTATTTAGTACCAAATTCGTCAACATCATCAAATTTACTTACAAAATCTTGTAATATCTTGTCCCTATCACCGCAGGCCAACCCGGTATAAACCTACCAAGCATTTATAAAATTCGTGAAGTTTATATGTATATATAAAGCTGTTATAATATCAAATTCTCGTCGATTTGACTTCCCGTTGGATAATGCGAAGCTTACCAAAACAATTTACCCCCATAACGAAAATATTATTCCATATAGAGGGCCGATATCCGATTCCACATAATCAAACCGAAACCAATATTTACCCGTTGCCTGTGAATCCGCACACATTGAACTCCAAGCAAAACAAACATCGAATCGACCCACCTAACCGAATTATACAGTCATTAAATACGCAAGAATAAAAGTTAGATCGATAATTCGGCTCATCCGGACCGGCCCGGGCCGCGACAACGAAGAATTGGCAGGTATAAAACGTCGGGCCATACATATACACGAAAATCAATCACGTCCAATTAATTTTCGACCATAAACACATTTCTCACATCCTCATCCCCGACGCCGAAAATCCACGATCTCTAAGAATTTTAATGAATCCCCCGCTCGGGCATCCGTGCTCATTAAATTCGTTGCGTAAGAGCCCGAGGAATTCCCGAGTTCTACGTGAAACTGCATATAAAAAATGTTTTTTCTGAATGAACGAGCCCACAACTGGACTCTGATGAGCAGTGGTGGAGCTTTCTCAATGGACCAACATTAAAAATTTAATGGACATACTTTTGTGTAATAAGTATACTCGAACGGAGTGAGTGTAAAAATTGGTAACACATGTAAAATTATGTCTTGAAAATAGAGATGATTTGCTTTACAAAGGTCTTAGTTGGTGGTGGACATTGACTCTTTTGGGTAGACAAATTGACTCTTTTGTATAGATAAATTGATTCATTTAGGTAGATAAATTGACTCTTTTGAGTTATAGATTAATTGAGTGTTTTGAGTAGCTAATAGATAAATAGATAAATTCTCACTTTTAGGTAGATGATTTGGTTCTTCTAAGTACATATTTCGACTCTTTCAAGTAGACAAATTGACTCCTTTTAAGTAGACAAATTGGCTCTATTAAGTAAAAAGAAAATATAGAGATAATAATTCTTTTGGTTAGATAATTTAGCTCACTTATAAATTGATTCTCTTAAATACATGAATTGTTTCTTTTAAGTAGTCAATTTGGCTCTTTTAATTTCTTAAATTGACTCTTTTAGTTAAATAATTTAGCTCATTTATAAATTGATTCTCTTAAGTAGTCAATTTGGATCTATCAAGTTCATGAATCGACTCTTTTAAGTGCATAATTTGATTCTTTTAAGTAGACAATTTGACGCTTTTATAAGTACATAAATTAATTTTTTTAGAAGAAAATTTGGCTCTTTTTAATACACAAAATTACTATTATAAGTTCATAAATTGACTCTTTTAAGTAGACAATTCTTTTAAGTACATTAAATTAACTTTTTTAGTAGATAATTTTTCTCTTTTTATTACACAAAATGACTATTATAAGTATACATAAATTGACTATTTTAAGTGCATAAATTGATTCATTTAAGTAGACAATTTGGCGTTTTAAGTAGGTACATAATTTGACTTTTTAAGTTGATAATTTGGCTCTTTTTTAGTACATAAAATATTTTATGTACATAAATTGTTTCTTTTAAGCACACTATTTGACTCTTTTAGTTATTCTTTTTGTGCATTTAATAGATAAATTGTTGAGGAATGAATTGACTTTTTAAAGTAGACAATTTGGCTCTTTTAAGTTCATAAATTGGTTTTTTAAGTACACAATTTGGCTTTTTTTTAAGTAGGTACATAAATTGACTTTTTAAATTGATAATTTGGCTCTTTTTTAGTACACAAAATGACTATTTTAAGTACATAAATTGATTCTTTTAAGCAGACAATTTGACTCTTTTAGTGCATTTAAATTCACAACTGGATGAAGAATAAATTGATTCTTTTAAGTAGACAATTTGATTCTTTTAAGTACATAAATTGATTTTAAGTGCATAAATTGATTCTTTTATGGGTACAAAGATTTGATTTTTTAGTAGAGAATTTGAGTCTTTTTAATACACAAAATGACTATTATAAGTACATAAATTGATTCATTGAAGTAGACAATTTGGCTCTTTTAAGTCGGTACATAAATTGACTTTTTATATTGATAATTTGGCTCTTTTTTAGTGTACAAAATGACTATTTTAAGTACATAAATTGATTCTTTTAAGCAGACAATTTGACTCTTTTAGTTCGTCTTTTAGTGCATTTAAATTGATGAAGAATAAAATTGATTCTTTTAAGTAGACAATTTACATAAGTACATAATTGTCTTTTTAAGTACACAATTTGGCTCTTTTAAGTACATAAATTTACTCTTTTTGTTAGATAAATCGACTCTTTTAAGTGCGCATAGGTAAAGTAATTCTTCTAATAAGTAGACAAGAATCGGGCATTTTTAAGTACCCACATTGACTCTTTCTGGCATATAAATCGACTCTATTGACTCTATTTTATCGACATTTCCCATCCGCATTGAAACCCTAAAATTGTTTAAAAAGATTCATCCAGTGTGCCGCTGCCTTCGGTTTAGAATCAGCAGAATTTCGAAACAAAGAATATCAATTTTGCTAATTGGTACCCTCTTATTGATTCACCATTTTCTTCGGTGTTCGGAATGCGGTTCGTTTTGGAAGCGAATTAGCTCGAATCGTTAATCAACTGGATATGCTAAATTCTTTTTTTGTATCTCTCCAGCCTTTCCCCGCGACTTCCACGAGAAATCGCTTATCGAACGCGTTAATTCGATTCGCACAATGCCATTTTCGTCTGTCATCTAATCTAATTAATTTCGAAGTGCCACCCGTCGCCCGCTAATTAATTGACCCATCAAATAGGTAAAATGCGATGTAATTAATTGATCCATCAACAAACTGTATGGTAAAATGCATTCGCGTATACACTTATCATATTCGAAAGAATTTAATAACCCAATAACCGTTTCGAGCCCTTCTAATCCATTATGCAAATACGCTGGAAAAAATCCCAATTAACGGTAATTATGAAATCGACTCGATTTCCATTTGGTTAATAAACAGAATGCAATTTTTTATGCATGTCGCGAGGAAGACATCATCAGCTGTCGATGCGATAAATATGGGCTGCGTTCCCTCGTACGTGTAATTTACTTATTAACGATGCTCCACAGAATTGTTTTTTTACCGTCAACGCGTTTTATGATAATGTAATCGTACATGTTATTATTTTTAATTAGTTCCTAATGGGTAATTGGGGTTGCTGTAATCGATTTTGGGTATATACAAGACAATGTTGTTTTGTGCTATATAAAGAAAGTTATTAGGAGTAGGTAGTTGATGATTTTACCAGCCTGGACGTTAGGTATTTCTCACCTAAGTAATTCCTAAGAAGTCCTAAGAAATCTCGTACTGAGAGGTACCTAGAAAAAAAAATAGATTTTGACAATTTTCTTTTCACTGCATAATTTTGATGTGCAACCGAATAAGTGCATGGAGATCATAACTGAAATAAGTGGAGAGAAAAGAAGAGAAATGATGTAAATATACCTCCAAATTTTATATGCTATATTTAATAAATACTTCAAAACTTTATCTAATATTTGACACCTTTTTAACTTGCTACTTTCACTGGTATATATATAGAAATGTAACAAAAGTTACCTCTCATATCAGTTTGGCCCTCCTCAATTAATTTATCTATAGGTATTTTCAACTTCATCTGGTACACCTCGCATATTTTTTTAATTAATAACATCAAAAATTCTTTAACCTGTCCACAAATAATACTACAAAATCTATACTAATTGACTCTTTTGGGTAGATAAATTGATTCTTTTGGGTGTATTAATTGAATGTTTTGAATTGATAAATTCACACTTTTAGGTAGGTAGATTATTAGGCTCTTTTAAGTACTTATATTGACTCTTTTAAGTAGACAAATTGGCTCTTTTAATTATTGCATAAATTGACTCTTGTAAGTAGACCAATTGGCTCTTTTAAGTAAATTTATGAACTCTTTTAATTATATAATTTAGCTCATTTAAAAATTGATTCTTTTAAGTACATAAAATGATTCTTTTGGAGTCAATTTGGTCTTTTTATGTGCATAATATGACCCTTTTAGTTACATATTTTAGTACATTTATAAATTGATTCTTTTAAGTAGATAATTTGACTCTATTTTATACTATAAATGACTATTTTAAGTTCATATTAATCCCAAGTGAGATTTTCATCTAAATCCTGCTAAAGATAAAAAGTCGGGTTAAGTATTTCCTAAATGCTTTAGACAAGTCCAGTGAGCTGTCCTAAGTTTAAGTACTTCCTACCACCTTTAAGTAGACAAATTGGTCCCTTTAAGTATTACATAAATTGACTCTTTTATATAATTAAATTTATTAACTCATTTAATTATATGATTTAGCTCATTTATAAATTGATTCTATTAAGTACATAAATTGATTCTTTATTTGTAGTCAATTTGGCTCTCTTAAGTATACATAATATGACTTTTAGTTAGATAATTTAGTACATTTATAAATTGATTCTTTTAAATAGATAATTTGGCTGTATTTAATACACAAAATGACTATTTTAAGTTCATTTAATCTCAAGTGAGATTTTCATCTAAATCCTGCTAAAGATAAAAAGTGTGGTTAATTATTTCCTAAAAGCTTTAGGCAAGCCCAGTGAGCTGTCCTAACTTCAGGTACTTCCCCTACTACCTTTAAGTATTACTTAGAGCATGGTGAAACGCAAATTGTATACTTACAACTTCCTAAATCCTGTTTAAGTATCACCTGACTTTAAGATACAGTTTTACAGAGTTTCTCATACATTTTTGGCCTTTTTCCAGGATGTTCGCAGTAACAAGATGCGGCAGATGCCACGCTGGCATATCAGCCAACGAATTGGTAATGCGAGCCAGGGACCTGGTGTACCATCTGCACTGCTTCTCCTGCATATCCTGCGGCGTGCCGCTCTCCAAAGGCGACCACTTCGGCATGCGGGAGGGCTTGATATACTGCAGGTAAATCGATTGTTCGCAACCCATCGATTAATCGATTTATAATCGATTTTTGCGCACGCAGGCCGCACTACGAACTCCTGGACTTCTGCGATCCCCACGACCCGATGGAGGTGATGTACAGCAGCGGGGGTTCACCGGGGTATTACCCGTCGAATACGCCGCCCCAGCACACCAAGGGGAGGCCCAGGAAGAAGAGGATTGTAGCTGAAGAGGAAGCTTCTTGCGGGGAGATGCCAGTTACGATGAGAATGGCTGCAGCTACGCTAGGTTAGTATCTAAACAGTAAACACCAATGAGTCAGTCAGTTGCACTAGCGAGTTTATAGTTGTTTTATGCAAATTGGGTAGCATCCTTTATATTGTTCTCCGGGGCTTTTAATGACGGTATCTCGTTCGATTCGAGACAGGTGTCATCGGCTCGAAATTCGAAATAACCGAACGAGAAAAAAAGATCTGTGGGATACATGTAAGAGAGCCGGGTGAATTCGTAGACGATAGGTCTACCGGAGGAATGTAAATATTTAATGCCGGCCATCGCGTCCGCCCAATTGGCTACCGGATTCGAGTTATCCAATCCTTGATCTGAGGATACTTTTCATCTGTCAGCGAGCTCGAACCCGGCCACCCACCGTTTAAGTGAAACCATAAATAACGGCGTCGATACCGATTCGATACGTGTCGTTCGATAGGCCGTTGTTTCTTCGGTCCTTCTACCGGAGTTTTTTTTTATATATTTTTTTTATTTTGTTTTTTTTCGGTAACTTTGAAAACGGAATAAAAAGAACCGGGCTGCCGGTGAGTTACCTTGCTTGACACTCACGTATATATACCGGGTTGGCCCGAGGCGATGTGGGTATGGGAAAATTTGACTGTTTTTTCAATAAAAGTAAAATTGATGGGTTTTTGGGAATGATTAAAAATTCTTACAAAAGTTATAAAAAAGGTTCTAAAATAGTCTTGAATGTGTTCTAAACGATTCTGGACAGTTCTAGTTTATCGTGAACCGTTTCAAATAGTCCTGAATGTGTTCTAAATGATTCTGGACAGTTCCAAACGGCTTTGAACAGTTCTAAATGTTTGTAAAACAGTACTGATCATTTTGATTAATATTTTACAAAATTTCACAATTTTTCGGATAAATTTACATGTAAATTTGATGAATTTTGCGAAAATTTTAGAATATTAATCGATTTTTTACATGAAAAAATCACGTTCTCAAAAGAATTCTTAATATTTCAGGACAGTTCTAAATGGTTCTAAGATAGTCCTACTATTACAAATGACCCTGGTCAGTTCTAAAATGACTCAAAATATTTCTCTAATAATAATAGTTCTAGTTTATACTGAACTGTTCCAAATAGTACTGATTCTGTTCTAAATGGTTTTTGTTTCAAATAGCCCTGGTCAGTTCTAAAATGGTTCTAAATGAATCTTGGTAGGTCCAAATGGTTTTGAACAGTTCTAAATGATTATAAAGCAGTGCTGAACAGTTTAATGATAATTTTACTGATGAAATTGACATTTTTTTCGATGATTTTACATGTAATTATGATGATATTTTAGGATATTTAAAAAAAAATTTTTACTAATGAAAAATTCTTCTAAAATTTCTTAAAAAAGTTGCAAATAGTGCTGAATATTTTCAAAATGATTCTGAACAGTTACAAATGAATTTGGACAGTTATAAATGTAAAACAGTGCTGAACAATTTGACGAATATTTTACTAAATTTGTCATTTTTATCGGACAATTTCGCATGTAAATTTGATGGTTTTTAGGAATATTTCAACAAATTAGTCGACTTTTTTGGATAAAAAATTCTTAAAAAGAAAGAAAAAAAAAGTTCTTCAAAGAGTTCTTAAAAGAGTCCTGAAAGCTTTCTCAATCATTCTGGACTTTTATAATTTATCCTGAACCGTTCCAAATAGTCCTGATTTTGAACAGTTCCAAATGGTTCTAAGATCGTCCAAACTATTTCAAATGGTCCTAGCCAGTTCTAAAATGGCTCAAAACAATTTAAGACAGTTTTAGTTTATTTTGAATGGTTCCAAATAGTCCTGAATCTGTTCTAATTGATTTTGGTCAGTTTCAAATTGTTCTAAACTCATCCTGAACTGTTTTAAATGGTCCTAGTGAGTTCAAAACGACTCTAAATATTACTAGACAGTTCTAGCTCATTCAGAACTGCTCCAAATAGTACCGATTCTGTTCTAAATGATTTTCGACAGCTCCAAATTGTTCTACGCTCGACTTGAACTGTTTTAAATAGTCCTGGTCAATTATAAAATGGTTCTAAATGAATCTTGGTAGTTCCAAATGGTTTTGAACAGTTATTAATGATTATAAAAGAGTGCTGAACAATTTGACGATGATTTTACTGAATTTTACATTTTTCCGAGTATTTTACATGTAATTTTGATGATTTTTGGTGAAAAATTGTCGAATTCATTCAAGAAAACTTCTTCTAAAATTTCTGAAAAAAGGTGCAAATAGTCCTGAAAGCTACCTAAATCATTCTGCATGGACCTTTATAAATTATCCTGGGCTGCACTGAAAAAAATTCATGCAATTTTTCCTAATTGGTTCTGTAATTTTTACATAACAATATATGTAAAGTCATTTTTACATAATTGTAAGTTTAAATTCACATTTTATGTAGAATTACAATTTATTACATGTAAAAAAAATTTCACTTCTGTAAAAATTTTTGCATTACAATGTATGTTGTGTGAAAATAATATTTTACATAACGAATGTAATATTTCAAAACTCGGCGTGTATATTTAACACCCGTTACACATAACAACTAAAATAATAAAAAAAAAATGTTTCTTTATTTGAACCCGGCTGAAGACACCACCGTATGCAGATCATTAAGTGACAAATGCAGCTGAGGCAGAGGGTTTAAGATGTGATGAACCACGGTAAAATCTATATCCTATAATTATACATTTATATCCTTTAAGAGTAGGGTGGAGGAATAAATATTTTTATATTTTATATCTAATATTTTATTGGGACATTCGGTATATGACGTTCTAAACGGACAATCTATAGTAAGGATAAAAATTACCACAAATATGTAACGAATTTTTAGTTTTAACTTTCCCAATTTGGGCGGTAGTAAGCGCGCAGACGTGAAAAGTTTTACATAATAAAGAACTAATTTTTACATATTATTTTATGAAAGACGGATGAGTTCATTTGTTGGAATTTAAGGGGTGTCGAAGCGTCCTAGTCGAAGCGTCGCGTATCGCTATCGCGTTCGCGTAGGAATTAGGAATAGACGAGTTAGAACGAGTTAGAAGCGAACGTGTCCTCTCAGTCCTCTGTAACCTTACAAAATTGTGGTAAAGTAAAAAGTGTGCTGTTTTTTTTTTTTATTAAGAAGGTAAGTTTTATTTTATTATGTTTGCATGCAGATTGTGCAATTTTAAATCTGTTACAATTCGAAAATACGAATTGCATCAGCATTTACATCGCAATTGGACAGCGGTGAATTTTCTTTGTTTAAGAAATAAATGTAATATTATACTGAACAATTATTTCGCATTTAAAAAACACATTATTAGAGTACATGCTAAAGAACATAAAGGTAACATAAATCAAATTTATAAATGTAATGTTGCAAATTGTACATTTACATCTATTGAAGCAACTTTATTTTTTTCTCATATTTATACTCATATTAGAGATGGCGTTGGCGTTAAATGTCCTTTACAAATTGTTTGTAAAAGTGACACAATTTTTAGGAAGGTAAATAGTATGAGAGTTCATTTTTGTAGAAAACATTACAGTGGTTCTATTTCTTTTAACCAATCGGATAATACAACAAATGTTGCCAATAATGAAGAAGAAAATACCGGAAACTCAGAAAATTCTGTAGAAAATTCTGGAAAAATGACAGGACCTGATATGGAAAATATGAGTTTAAAATTGCTAAGTAATATGTACCTAACCTTACAATCAAAATATTTTTTATGCAATAAGTCATTAAAAACAATAATTGATGGACTAGTGGATATTGAAAATTTGAACAAGGAATATATAAAAACTCAATTAGAACAGCAAACTGATATCGATATTAGTAGCATAAAATTAATGACACTTTTTAATTACGCACATAATAGTGAAAATGGTAAATTAAGGTCAACTTACACCAGAAAAAAGTTTTTTAAAAAAAATTATCACTACATCGAACCAAAAAAAATTTGCTTACAAACTGATTGCATTTCAACTAAATTTTCATTTTATTACATTTCCATATTAGAAACAATTAGAGTATTATTAAAAAATACAGACGTATATAATCAAATTTATTCCAGAAAAGAAAATGTTCCAGATATTTATGAAGATATTTCTGATGGTTTGAATTATAGAAATAATGCATTTTTCAATCAAAATGAAATTCGCATAAAGATAATTTTGTATCAAGATACATTTGCTATATGTAACCCATTAGGTTCTGCGAAAAATAAATATAAAATAGTGGGAATATATATGACTTTAGCCAATCTATTCCCTTGGCATAGAACAAAAGTCGAGCATATTCAATTGGTCGGGTTATGCTTTGAGAGCCATTTAAAAAAGTTTGGGTTCAAAAAAGTCTTTTTTAATTTAATTGAGGAGTTAAAAATTTTAGAATCTGAAGGAATTACTTTTGGTGAAGATAACAAAGTTCTTCGAGGAACAATTATTGCCATGGTAGGTGATAACTTGGGAAGCCATCACATAGGTGGCTTTTTAGAAACTTTCAATGTAAATTCATATTTCTGTCGGTATTGCTATATTCAAAATTTTAATGGGCAAATGACACCAATGCCGCTTAGAAATAAAGAATCACATAACCATGATGTTCAAATGGGGTTATTATTAAACGAAAATTTTAGAGGCGTAAAAGTTGAATCAGTTTTAAATGAATTACAATATTTTCATACATGCTCTCCAGGTCTACCCCCATGTTTAGGTCATGACTTATTTGAAGGGATTGTTTCAGCTGACTTAATGCTCTGTTTTTGTAAAATATTTGAAGAGACGGTAATTACTCCTAATTCTTTAAATAAAAATATAAATAAATTAAAGTTTACTAATGAATTTAAGATATTAATTCCTGAAATACAAAAAAAAGATAAACTTACAGGGACAGCTTCAGAAATATCTCATATCATTACGACTATCTCATTTGCACTTTATGAATACTATGACTACTTAGAAAACAATGATTATTGGAAAATGATACTGTGTTTAAGAAGAATTATCTGTTTAGTTTTATCTTTCAAAATTTCCATCAATCAGATTGCAGAATTACGAAATTTAATAAGAGAGTATATTGATTTTAGAAAAACTTTGTTTCCTAATATAAATCTAAAGCCTAAACATCATTATCTCCTTCATTATCCTTATTTAATAAGACAGTTTGGACCTCTACGACATTTATGGACATTACGATTCGAAAGTAAGCATCAATATTTTAAAAATATTATTCGTAGATGTCCAAATTTTAAAAATGTTTTATATTCTCTTACCGAAAAACATCAATTTCTACAAGCCTTAAATTCAGCAGACCGTAATTTGTACAGTAATCTGATATTGTCCGATAATTTTGAAATTTTTAAATTGGAAGAAACTTCTTCTTGGTGGAAGAAACTTTTAATAAAAAATAATTTAAATGATATTTTTTACATTGCTGACAAAGTGTCATATAGAGGAGTAATATATCAAAAGAATTCATTTGTTTGTTATGGAAGAGATGATTTTGGGTATTTGCAATTATGTCAAATAAATGCAAATTTAGTTAACTCTTGCCAAAATCAACTCAATTTCATTGGAAAATGTGTTACTGTATATTATAATTCGTCTACGGGACTTTATCATGAAGTTCGTAGAGATTTACCCGCCGAAAATGTTTGCATTTGTGTTAAGTTTTGCGATTTGCTATGTCCGGAAACCGTATTGAATTGTCAAATCAACTTTACTGAGTTGTTCTATTTTAAATCATCACCTTTTATGAAATAATATTCATTATTTTCTATACCAAATCTTCACCAAATATCTACCAAATCTCAGAAGTTGTCATTGTTGCACCTATAACCTTTGTTGCAAACAATTTCGCCTACAGTATAAGTATGTAATAATAATAAAAGTAAAAGTAAATATAAGTATAAGTATAAAGTATAAGTATAAGTATAAGTAAAATATAGTGTTGTATAAAATTAAATATACTTATTTACATTAATATACATATATGTATAATAAAATAGTATATACCTATAATTTATATCTACATATAAAAATTATAAAATAAATTATATAAATATTATATAAATTGTTTAGGAATATTTTATAAATATGTATTTAGTATGTATAATTATATTGTCAATGTATTATATAATATTTACAGGATTATTTTGCCTGGATTATTATAAAACAGACTTGGTTTTTAAAATTCTGTTTGTAGGTGTTGCTTCTTACATTCGACATGAACAAACATATTTATACGGTTTGGTCCGTTAATCGCAGTAAAAAGAGTTTAATTGTAATGGATTCAGATGATCCGAATCTGTACGACAATTTAATTTTGAAAGGTATAATATAAAATAATACAAATGTTACTTAATTTATATATTCTAAAAATGAGTACTTTTTTCAGCTTCATCAAAACTCCAAATAAATGGCACATATTTAGTAACCGAGAATAATGGGACACCAGTTGATGAAGAAATTCTTCCATATGTTAGTTCGCAGGTTCTCATTTTGCTGGAAAAAGATGAAAAATGGGAACCCCTTGACCAATATCAATTAAAGTTAAGGGCGGGTAACGAATTGGTCCCTAATGGCACCTCATTTGCGACAGCCTTAACATTATCACCCAGTAATTCGGCCAGCTCTAATACATCAAAAACATTTAGTACTTCCGATAAAGAAAATATTGAAATTCAAAATATAGTAGATTGCAACACAGAACATATGTGGTCTAATTTTCAACTGCCATGGGACATGATGAACGATTCCTTATTACAAAAATTGGAGAGAAACAAAATAAAAAAGAATGAATTTACATCGTTTATTCATATAATAGTGGATAAAATGCGATCCATAAAAACTAACATACCAACCAGAGCATTTAAAATAATTGCAAATAAATGTATAAACAAATACCCTGAAGTTTTTCAAGACGTAGACGATGATGGCGTGGTTTTAGGAGATGGCAGTCATTCATTAGTATGCAAACTTCAAGATCGAAACAATTATTTAAATCGACCTCACAAAAGAAAATGTACGTTACCGGATCCAGCTAATCCTATTTTATCAAAAAAACTTTTTGTTAGAGCAAAAGCTGGTTGTTCAAATTGGGCACCAGACGATACTGAGAGTGCAGAAGTATCCTCTGTAAGAATAAGCAGCGCAAAAGAAACAGATAGCGATTTTATTGAAATTTTGAAAGCCACATACAGCGAGCAAAGACAGTTTTTAAATACTTCGATTCCGCCCACCATTGCGAATATTAAAGAAGAGTGGCCAATTTTATTTTCAGCCAAAGCAATTTATTGGCATTTTAACCACTTGACGAATGCTGATATAAATATGTTTGATAATTTGTCAAGCAAATTAGAAAAAATAAGAAAAGTATCAATAAGCAGAGTTCTAGACGACGCCTCCATATACAGCAGTATTCCTGAGTTAGAAGCCTTTTACCTAATCTCTAGATATTTTAAGGAAGACTTTAATTTATTTTTTAAAGTTTTTTCGGTAAGTTACTTTAAAATATATCATTTAATATTTTTACTTATTATTGTGTATTACTTTTTAGGATAAATCCACTTTTGATCCCGCCGTGTTACCACTAACACCAATCATTATACAATTGGGTAAGTTTCTCATTATTAATGTAAGTTTCTCATTGCAATAATATTTTTTTTGTAGATACAGAAAACCCCATATTTTTTGTTTACATCGACAAACAAAATATAATCGAGGATGGACTTTCATCATTTAATGATGCATTGAAAATATGCTTCGCGCTATTCTTCATTTTGAACATAGAATACCCAAAAAACATTTCTGTATCGCTTGAGCTCATTCAACGATTCATTTTAAAAATACATCCCGATAGTGGATCGAAAAGCGCAAAAAATAAAGTTACACCGACAAAAAAAAAAGTTTTTAACTTTATTAACAAATTGTCAAAACTGTAAAAACCTCTTATTAGTTAATTATGCAATATTTTTTTCTGTATTGGTTGTGAATTCATTTTTCTACTATACTATTGTTTTGTATTGGCTATCTATATGACTTCTATTGGCACATAACTCATTTTACATATACCTACATATCTTTAGTTGCAATATTTTTTTCTGTAATAGTTACCTATGTAGAGAGTTATATAGAGAGTTATATAGGCAGTTATATTAGTTTATATATTAGTATATTAGTTGTTGCTCTGTTACCTACATTAGGTTTTTTTTTTATTAGGACGAACTTATAATGTGTCTTTCTATAACGTATCTTTAACTTTGTTAACCTCTTAATAGTTAATTATTCTACTATACTATTGTTCTGTATTGGCTATCTATATGACTTCTATTGGCACATAACTCATTTTACATAGATATACATATCTTTAGTTGCAATATTTTTTCTGTAATAGTTACCTATGTAGAGAGTTATATAGAGAGTTATATAGGCAGTTATATTAGTTTATATATTAGTATATTAGTTGTTGCTCTGTTACCTACATTAGGTTTTTTTTTATTAGGACGAACTTATAATGTGTCTTTCTATAACGTATCTTTAACTTTGTTAACCTCTTAATAGTTAATTATTCTACTATACTATTGTTCTGTATTGGCTATCTATATGACTTCTATTGGCATATAACTCATTTTACATTTATAACGTTTTATCTTTATAACGTAAAACGTGAATCTTTAAGTTGCAATATTTTTTTCTGTAATAGTTACATATGTAGAGAGTTATATAGAAAGTTATATTGACAGTTATATTAGTTTCTATATTAGTATATTGGTTGTTGCTCTGTTACCTATATTAGTTTTAGGATTTTTTTCAGCAGGATATAATGTGTCGTTAAACGTATCTTAACTTTGTTAAATTTAAAAAGTTTAGTAAATGTTCTGCATTTATACAATAGTATTTTTTACCTATCTTAATGAAATTGCTATTTGGTAAAATATTGGTATAGTATCTTCTGTATAATTTAATGTTTTCATGCAAAAAATCATAATCCAATTTTTCATTCTTTTACCTAGCGCTTTAAAACTTTTAGTTTTAACTTTATTTTTAAAAATGCTAGGTAAAAGTATGGAAAATTGCATTGTGAATTTTTGCATGAAATACATTATTTATTTTACAAAAAATACACATATTACAGTTGAGTTTTAAAGAATACTTACTGTAATAATACATTAGTTATTTTACAAAAAATACACATATTACAGTTAAGTTTTAAAGAATACTTACTGTAATAATACATTAGTTATTTTACAATAAATACACATATTACAGTTGAGTTTTAAAGAATACTTACTGTAATAATACATTAGTTATTTTACAAAAAATACACATATTACAGTTAAGTTTTAAAGAATACTTACTGTAATAATACATTAGTTATTTTACAATAAATACACATATTACAGTTAAGTTTTAAAGAATACTTGCTGTAATAATACATGTTTTAATATGTGAAAATACATAATATTAATAATGAAAATATGGAATATTACAAAATATTTAATGATATATTACATTATTTTATTTGATAAATTACAGTAAACATTCTGTAGCATAACACTAGTTGTACTGGAAAGTCGTATTGCTAACATATTAACTTTACAAAACAAATTATTTAAAATTACATAAAATACTCTGTAAAATTAATTACACAAATTACACAAAAAAATATGTAAAAAATAATTACAATATAACTTATGTAAACTGTACATAATTTATTCTGTGCAAAATTACCAACGATAAGTTATGTAATTTCACAAAACTCTTTTTACCGTGTGTTCTAAATAGTCCTGAATCTGTTCTAAATTCGTGGATATTTTGACACGGTGAAACGGATCACTAAACAAACGTTTTAAATAGTCCAAAAAATAGTTCCAAATAGTCCTGAATCTGTTCTAAATGATTCTGGACAGTTCCAATTGGTTCCAAAGAATGTCTTGAACTGTTTCAAGTGGTCCTATATCAGTCCCAAAATGGCTCTAAATGATTCTGGACAGTTCTAAATTGTTTTGAACAGTTCTAATTGATTCGCAAACTGTCTTGAACAATTTGAAAATAAGATCAAGTACACTTTCAGTTATAATGGCATCTCTCTCATTCTCGAGCCATATTACAATGTTACAATGACTAATAAAAAAATGCAACAAAATATGATAGAAACCTAAAGCTAATAAGTGCATTCCAATTAAACGTAAATTGATATACCTGCATACAGGACGAAATAATTGAGAAATTACCATAAATATCGCCAGTCCGCGATATTCCTTATAAAAACGGTTTTAATGATTTCGAAAAGAAACCCATTTATGCCTAATTAGTAAGAAATCAGCTGGATTTTTCGAATATCTCGATGCGCAATAAATCATAGTTTTAATTGCAAGTGCTCCTGTCAAGTAACGTTGTCGCGTATCAATCAATATCATTCGGAGACACGTCATGACCGTCGGACCGCGAATACATATATATGTATATAAAATCGCCCAGCTGCCCTTGATTTCCGCGGATACCGGTCTACTGCGACAGAACCGCTCCGGTTTTTTTCTTGCCCCGATCCGTCCCCGATCGGCTCGAATATAATGGGAATTTTACGGATGGACTGCTGGACTTTTTTGTCATCTTGCTCCTGCTGCCATTGCCAATGAACGGAATCAATTTGTTAGGCATTTAGATAGCAGTTAATTGTTATGGCGGTGGCATAGTTTCGGGCGGAATTCTTATTGAGCCAATTGGAGTTTTCCCCGCAAAAAATCCGAACAATGACGAATAAAAATTCCCGGTGCATCGTACGCCGCAAGTAAGCTATAAAATTACACGTACTGGGTGTTCTAGCATATAAATTTTACACACTACCTATTTCAATATCGTTATCATGAACTGTTCTAATCAGTTCCAAAAAGATTCTGGATGATTATGGACATTTGAAAATGGTTTTGTACAGTTCTAAAATGGATCTGAGCGATTCTGGGCAGTTCTAAATGGTTCTGAACAGTTGATGATGATTCTAAAACTGTGCTGAACAATTTGAGTGAGCACTCGAACAATTTGACGAATATTTTACTAAATTTCGGATGGTTTTACATGAAAATTTGATGATTTTAGGAAATATTTCAAAAAATTAGTTGATTTTTTAGATGATAAAAATTATAAAAGTTCTAAAAATTTTTACCTATCAATAGTCATGAATTTATTCCAAATGATTCTAGACAGCTCTAGATTGATACTGAACAATTCTAATCAGTTCTAAATGATTTGAAAACTGCTGAACTCGAACTATTTGAGTAATATCTAATATCTGACTAAATTTGACGGATGAATTTTCGGATGATTTCAAATATTCGAATCATTCGAATATTTCAAAATAATAGTCGATTTTCTAAGCTCATCTAAGCTCAGCTAAGATCATTCTGAACTGTTTCAAATATGACTATAATCAGTCCAAAAAGTTTCTGAATGATTCTAGATTATTCTAAATGGTTTGGACAGTTCTAAAATGGTTCTGAATGATTCTGTCATTTCCAAATGCTTCTATGATCGTTTGCATTGTTTCAAAATAATACTAATCAGTTCCAAAAAGTTTCTGAATGATTCTGCGAATAATTTTATATGGTTTTGAACAGTTCTAAACGGTTCTAACGGGTAAACAGTTTGAAGACACTAACATTGTGACAAATATTTTTCTAAATTTGACATTTTTTCGGATAATTTAAATGCAAATTTGATGATTTTTGGGAATACTTAAAAAAAAATAATCGATTTTTCTTCTAAAAATTCTGATAAAAAGTTTCATATTGTCCTTAAAGCGTTCTAAATGGTTCCTGGACTGTTCTAATTAATCGTAGACAGTTCCAAGTAGTCCTGAATCAGTTCTTAATGATTCTAGACAGTTCTAAATGGTTCTAACATCGTCATGAACTATTTCAATTGGTCCTAGTCACTCCTAAAATGGCTCTAAATGATTCTGAACTTTTCTAAATGGTTCTAAGCTCGTTACTGTTACGGTTATAAAACAGTGTTACTTTCTAGAACTGTTATAAATCAGTTTTTTGCCAGAAAAAAATAAATCAAAAATAACCTTCGCTCCTACCCGAATGAGACGCTTATTATTACTTCACAAAATCCATTTCTAAAGCTAAAAAACCGTTATTCAATGTTTATTAATTGTGTTCAGTTTCAAGTTCAAAACTGATGAAGTTTGGGAGATATTCGAGAAATAATTAGTCGAAGACACCATCTTCAAAGGGCTCTAGGTCCCAAACGAAACCTCTAAGGCCACCTATACTTTTCGGTCTACTAGCCTGCCCTAGGAGTTTGTAACACGTATTCATTAATACCCTGTATAGAAATCTAAACCTACAATTGAAACAATGAAAATATCCAACATTGTATTCATACAAATCATAATCAATCATCAATAGCTTTTCTTACTATCAATACATCATTGTATACATGTGTATTTATTTCATTCGTTGAGTTTCTAACAACAAATCATATAGTTTACCCTTTTACCTATTGATGAATGAAACAATATATTTCTGTTAGTATTTGCTTTCATATGCAGCCCCCCTATATCAATTCGGGGTGAAATGAATCGGCAACAATAAATGCATTCAATACAACATTGTGCCCATAAAAATTAAGCGAATATCGACCAACAAATAACGAAAGGAGAAAAAAATAAATAAAATACCAATTACGCCGACGAAATCATGTGTTAATGCAAATAAAAGAGCTCGCCTCCCCGTTCGAGACAAGGTGTACAATAATTATATTTATTCAGAAACGTACATACGTAGTATATGCGAGCGCCGCTTGAAGAACTCTCCAACTCCGAGTCTCTCACGCCGACGTGAAGTATACACGCGGAGGAGTTCGCTAACAACCCCTAGAGACGTGCTCGAGTGCTCGCATTGATCGCGAATACTACACTATACTCTAATTTTCAATGCGCAGCCAGTGCATTATTTTAGCAATTTATTGAAATAGGCGGTGCATGTAATTTGTAGGCTACAACACTCAGTACATGGTGATTTTATTGCTTACTTGCAACAAGAATTTTTATTCGTCATTGTTTGGATTTTGCTCAGTTGCAGTTGCACAGTATTAGAATCATTTAGAACTAGTAGTAATTCAGAACCATTTGGAATTGTCCAGAATCGCTCAGAATCTTTTTAGTGTTGACTAGGACCATTTGAAACAGTTCATGACGATGTTAGAACCATTTAGAACTGTCTAGAATCATTAAGAACTGATTAAGGACTATTTGGAACTGTCTACGATTAATTAGAACAGTACACAGGATCCATTTAGAACGCTTTAAGGACAATGAAACTTTTTATCATTATTTTTGGAAGAAAAATCGACTAATTTTTTTGATATATTCCCAAAAATCATCAAAATTGCATTTAAAATCATCCGAAAAAATGTCAAATTTTAAAAAATATTCGTCACAATGATAGTGTCTTCAAACTGTTCAGCACACTTTTTGAACCGTTTAGAACTGTTCAAAACCATGTAAAATTATCCAGAATCATTCAGAAACTATTTGGAACTTAGTAGTATTATTTGAAACAATGCAAAAACAATCATAGAACCATATTAGAACTGTCCAAACCATTTATAATTATTCAGAATCCAGAATCATTCACAAACTTTTTGGAACTGACTAGTACTACTATTTGAAACAGTTCAGAACGATTTTAGAACCATTTGGAACTTTCTACAATCATTTCGGACAGATTCATGACTATTGAAAACATTTTTTAGAATTTTTAGAATAAATTTTTATCTAAAAAATCAACTAGAAATTATTTTGAAATATCCCCAATAATCATCAAATTGATCAAAATCATACGAAAAAATGTCAAATTTAGTGAAATATTAAAATCCTCAAATTGGCCAGCACAGTTTTAAAATCATTAAGAACTGTTCTGAATCATTTGGAGCTGTCCAGAATCATTTATAGCCATTTTAGGACTGAGACCATTTGAAACAGTTCATTACGATATTAGAACCGTTTAGAACTGTCTAGAATCATTTGGAATAAATTCATCACTAATGAGAACGTTTTTTAAAACTTTTAGAATAATTTTTCATCTGAATAATCGATGAATTTTTTGAAATGTTCCCAAAAATCATCAAATTCACATGTACTAAAATCATCCGAAAAAATGTAAAATTTTGTCAAATATTACTCAAATTGTTCAGAACAGTTATCCATTTTAGAGCTGTTCAAAACCATTAGAATTGTTCGGTATCACTCAGAACCTTTTCGGAACTGGCTTTAATAGGACCATTTAAAACAGTTCAAGATTATTTTAGAACGATTTAGAACTAGAATCATGAGATCATTTTTAAGCATTTATAGAATAATTTTTCATCTAATAAATTTGAAATATTCCCAAAAATAATCAAATTTACATGTAATACCATCCGAGAAATTATCAATTTTAGTAAAATATTCGTCAAATTATTCGCGTTTTCAAATTGTTCAGCACAGTTCTTGAATCTTTTAAAACTGATCAGAACCATTTTGAATTGTTCAGAACTATTTAGAACTGTCCACAACCATTTAGAACTGTCCAAAATCATTTAGGATAGTTTTGGAACTGATTCATTAACTCCCTAGATACTACCTACTCATTTCAAATTGCATATATACAGTCTATAGGCGCAGCGCAGCGAGCGAGGCACAAATAATTGACATTCTTTGATGTAAGCAACGAAATTTCAAGCGAATCGTTATCTAAAAACGCATCGGGCAGTGCGTGAGGTTCATGCGGCAGGTGCCCCCCTCGAATTATCTCTCGCACAGAGGCCCTATCTCTCTCGAGTTCAACTATTTTTTCTTCTATCTTCGCTTCAATCTCGACAACATAACTTTATATCCGGTTAAAAATTCATTTCTCCGCGTCCATGCGGCCGGGCTCATTATTTTTTGTTACCATTTCGGACGTTCATTCATGGTTTCTTGGCATTGTTTATTAACATTACAAATGTCTAGATGATTATATCAGATAACGACCGATTTATTTAATTTGGATGAAATATTTAACGTTAATAACGATAATTAAGTCAACGAAACTACGAGGAAGCTGGCCCGATGTTTCGTGCCCCGCTGAGCACGCTATACAAGATCCCCGGGAATTTTCTACTTTACTTGAAATTTTCGAACTGATGCTAGTCGATTAGAGAAATCGAGCTCACGCAGCGAACGAGACTCTATAACAAATACGTAATTGGTATTAGATCTACATGTTGTAGATATCATTTTGACAATTTAATCTATGCAATCTAAGCGAAACAAATTAATTTATTCATGCTGCACTTACACCAGTCGAGCTCATATTAATGCATAAGTTCTCACGATGCAATTTTTCAGATGGCTATCTCGCCTCTAATAGACAACATGACAACTCCGGAACTGCATTTTATGCATCTCGTTAATTGCGAATACACTTTTAATTGTTTTGTACATTTATCATATCTCGTACTAATGGCTACTTCCTCATCAACTTCTTCTTCTTTTTCTTCAGAAATGCTGCAACAGGGCGAGCTATCCTCCTCAATGGAATCCCTTTCTTACGATTCATCGGTGACTTCACCAGCTTCGAACAACGGCCACCAATCCCAAAGGACTAAAAGGATGAGGACTTCATTCAAGCACCACCAGCTCAGAACCATGAAGACCTACTTCGCCATCAACCAGAACCCAGATGCTAAGGATTTAAAGCAGCTGGCTCAGAAGACTGGTTTATCTAAACGTGTATTACAGGTAGGTACATCAATCCTGACTCATTGATTGGTTAATATTAATGTTAATATTGATATTGTTGAAGGTGTGGTTCCAAAATGCTAGGGCCAAATGGCGAAGGAATATAATGAGGCAAGAAGGATCTAATAACAACAATAACGTAACATCGCAGTGTCCCAATGGGCCACCCTCAGCGGGTTCCACGGGGATGGAGGGTACGAGTTTATCGCACCAATCCATGGAGGATTTGCATCATCACATGCAGAATTCGCAGACTTTGAGTTTCAGTGATATATACTAATCGGTTTGGTGCGATATGGCCGAGCATTGTTGAGTTGATTTTCCACGTTAGCGTTTAGAACTTACACGAAATGTTCCTTTTATATAGTGATAATTTAATGGTTTTTAGGTATATTATTTAAGAGCGTCATTACTAAGAATTTATCCATGAAATATATCGATGTAAATATGTTTTTTAGAGTTTAATGTCTGCAATGAATGTGCAATTTGTGTAAATAAATATTTTTGTGAAATTGTCTGAAGGTGTTTTGTTTTACCCCGTTGACTTTTGGTTTTCGATTAATTGCCAAATATTGATCAGAAACCACAAAAAAATGATCAGAAATAGATAAAAAGAAGTTGATCAAAATTGACCAAAAATCGCCCAAAAAGACGTTAAAAATTGACCAAAAACCAACAAAAATTGATCAAAATAAGACCAAAAACTTTCTTAAAAAATCATTATAATTTTATCAAACATTGACCAAATATCGACTAAAAAATGGATAAAAAATAATCAATAGTTGAACCAATAAATAATTCACTAATTGAAAAATTGAGTAATGTAGTAATAATCGTTCAAAATGTCTACTGAAAAATCGTCTAAAAAGCTAATATTAATATAAATAATCATAAACCACCAAAAATTGATCAAAAATAGACAAAAAATATGATAAAAAATATGAAAAATATGATGAAAAGTTGATCGATAATTCACGTTAAAAATTGACCTAAAAACATCAAAAATTTATCAAAAAAGGACCAAAAACTTCAAAAATTCATTATAATTTTATCAAAAATTGACCAAATATCGACTAAAAAATGAATCAAAAATAATCAATAGTTGAACTTAACTAATTCACTAATTCAAAAATTGATTAATGAGTATAATAATCGATCAAAATGTCTACTGAAAAATCGTAAAAAAATATTAATATAAATAATCATGAACCGCCAAAAATTGATCAAAATTCGACAAAAAATATGATCAAAAGTTGATCGAAAATTGACGTTAAAAATTTACCAAAAATAACAAAAATTGATCAAAAAAAGACCAAAAACTTAATTAAAAAATCATTATAATTTTATCAAACATTGACCAAATATCGACTAAAAAATGGATCATAAATAATCAATGGCTGACACTAATTCAAAATAGTCTTAAAAAAACTATTAATATAAATAATCATAAACCACCAAAAATTGATCAATAATCGACAAAAAATGTGATCAAAAGTTGATCGATAATTCACGTTAAAAATTGACCTAAAAACATCAAAAATTTATCAAAAAAGGACCAAAAACTTCAAAAATTCATTATAATTTTATCAAAAATTGACCAAATATCGACTAAAAAATGAATCAAAAATAATCAATAGTTGAACTTAACTAATTCACTAATTCAAAAATTGATTAATGAGTATAATAATCGATCAAAATGTCTACTGAAAAATCGTAAAAAAATATTAATATAAATAATCATGAACCGCCAAAAATTGATCAAAATTCGACAAAAAATATGATCAAAAGTTGATCGAAAATTGACGTTAAAAATTTACCAAAAATAACAAAAATTGATCAAAAAAAGACCAAAAACTTAATTAAAAAATCATTATAATTTTATCAAACATTGACCAAATATCGACTAAAAAATGGATCATAAATAATCAATGGCTGACACTAATTCAAAATAGTCTTAAAAAAACTATTAATATAAATAATCATAAACCACCAAAAATTGATCAATAATCGACAAAAAATGTGATCAAAAGTTGATTGAAAATTGGCGTTAAAAATTGACCAAAAAACAACAAAAATTGATCAAAAAAAGACCAAAAACTTAATTAAAAAATCATTATAATTTTAACAAAAATTGATCAAATATCGACTAAAAAATGGATCAAAAATAATCAATAGTTGAACTTAACTAATTCACTAATTCAAAAATTGATTAATGTAGTAATAATCGATCAAAATGTCTGCTGAAAAATCGTCTAAAAAACTATATAAACCACCAAAAATTGATCAAAAATCGTTAAAAAATATGATCAAAAGTTGATCGAAAATTGAAGTTAAAAATTGACCAAAAAACAACAAATGTTGATTAAAAAAAGACCAAAGCTTTATCAAAAATGCTTTATAAATCCATCAAAAATAGACCAAATATCGACTAAAAAAATGGATGAAAAGAATCATCAGTATAGTTGAACATAAATTATTCAAAAATTGACTAACGTAATAATAAAATCGATCGAAAGGTCAACTGAAAAATCATCTAAACGGACTAAAATTATAGTTCATCAAAAACCACCAAAAATTGATCAAAAATCGACTAAAAATGGACCAATTGACTGAAAAGAGACCAAAACTCAAAAATTCATTATAAATTCATCAAAAATTGACCAAATATCGACTAAAAAATGGATCAAAAGACACTCACAAACCAACCAAAAATTAATCAATGTGCCATTTATTTAATTAAATATTTTTTATATGATATTGTCCAAAGGTTGTTTGTTTTATACATGACTTTTGGCGTTCGATTAATTGCCAAATAAAGACTGACAACCCAAATGCCGAGCAAAAAAGAGGTTTTCCTAATCGCAGTTACGATATTAGAAGGCAGGCATTACGTATGGCCTAACATGGACTCCGCTGTTATCATAAGAATAGATAACATACAAAAATCCACAGCAGTCAAACGAAACACAGACGCCCCCTATTACAACGAGGTTAAATTTAAACTTTAAAATCAACCCCTAGTCTCATACCCCAATTTTATTCCAGTATTTCGTATACGAATTTTTCTCCACTTTAGATGACCTATTGGACAAAACCATTACAATATCAGTAAGTACAACAAGCCCATTTCCCTCCCAATTTTCCTCGCTTTTCTTATTTGAAGGTAGTACTCCCAAGCACAATCTGGCGGCATAGGAAAATTCTTGGATACATTTCCTTCGATGTGGCCACCGTATGGCAGCAAACTAGTAATAATTTAGATCAAAACCATAGCAACTTATGATCTAGGTCCATTTTAGATCACCAGTTTTACCATAAATGGGCCATATTGAGCTCCATGAAAACTGAGGCTTATGTAGGACCCAGGGGCTATTTGAAATTGGATATATCCGTTTTGGCCAAAGGGGAAATCCCCAAAGTTTCTCCCAATGTTTTCAATGATGAAATCGAAGGGTATATAATTAATTTGTTAAGATAGCTAGATTAGTACCCACAAGTTTTTTTATTGTAGTAATTTGCTCCTTCCTGAAGGAAAGTTTACCGAAAGACAAAAGGCCAAGTACATATTCGAAATTTATTGCTGCAAAAATTTGGCCAGTAAACCAATAAATTTCATCCAGGAAAACACTGAACAAACCGATAAAACTAAATTATTGGGACCTACTACGTTTGTAGAAGTCACTTTTGCTGGAGTTTCAGTAAGTTCCTCTTGAAATCTTCTAATTAAGAAGTATACAAGGCAATTTTGTAGGTAAAAACTTCGTTAAAAAAGAACACTTCTGATCCCCAATTCAACGAGAAACTCACCATAATCGATTTGTTCCCCCCGCTTTGCCAAACCATCAAAATCGAAGTTTGCTATGGGGATACTCTAAGGAAATTAGTGCACTCAGAAAAGCTGATCAACCTGAGGCAAATTTCCAACGACCACGATGAAGGGTTCCTACCCACTTTAGGCCCCATTTACCTCCATTTGAACACCAAGAACCCTCTAGAAGGGTACGCTGGTACCATTTTAATGGCCATCAACACCGAAGTCAACGATCTTATACTTGCTAGTACTAAGAAAGGGACTCTAGTGGAGAGCATTCAACCGATTAACGAGGTTAGATAGTGTATGAATTAAACAACCCTTTAAAATTTAATTTACAGGAAAAATATTTCGATTTGGAGGGTATAACCCTTCTTACAATGGTTTATGAAGTTACAGCGCTTAATAAAAAATACACTAAGAAACCTGTGACTGTGTTGATGACGTTTGGGGATACACTGGTACAAAAGAAAACTTTCGATGGTATAGAAATAACTCCTATAAATTCCACTGGGGGATTACGTGCGACTAAATTGGCCAAAAGTTATTATTTTTTGAATTTGTTTGAGGAAAAACCGTGCTTGTGGATATTCAAAACAGTGCCGTACTTCAAAAAGAGGGTTTACAATTCGAATATTTTGTACAAAATAGCGCAAGGATTGGTATAAAAGCTCCTTTTTCATTGATAAAAACTAACAAAATCGTTGTAGAAATCGAAATTGAACGAAATAGAGGCGTTATTTGACATCGAAAACTGCAAAGAAGTTTCTCTAATTAGCTCTCAAAAATTACTAGATGTTATTGATTTTGTATTAGCTGCAGGAAAAAAATATATCGACATTATCAGTTCTTACAGCGTCGAATTTAATACGAAATTGGACATACAAAGGACGAATTTGTGTATAAAAGAAATGGTAAAAATTAACGTAAATTTGTATCGAATTATACCAATTAATTCCAGACCGATGTAATTGAAAAAGCTGCCTCTCTCGATGGGAAATATTCAAATAAAAAAACTTTCAGAAAACTCCAAAAAGTCTACAACAGAATAGATGTATTAATAAACGATGTAAGTAAACAATTTAAATCTAAAAAGCCCAAATTAATTAATTTTTCAAAGGTTCAGGATTGCTGGCCTGACATTATCCTGTGGTTAGTCCACGGGAACAAACAAGTAGCCCTTTGCAAAATTCCTGCTAGGGACATAATTTTTTCTCAAGTTGATGAAGAAAGAGGACAATTTTGTGGAGTACAACAAACGCTTTCTTTTCATGTAAGATAACTACATTGACCAAAGAAGCTTCAAGAAATGGTGAAGAAATTAATATATTTTTCTAGGATCATTATCCAGATAAGAAACAGCTAGCTGCTAAAATGGAAATAAAGATGTTCCTAATTCTGGATAGGCACAAACTTGCTTGCAAATCTGAACTACCGCCTGATATTAATTACCAAAGTATCGAAACAGTACCCACATGCTTAATAACGAAATCGAAAAAAGTAGTAACAAATTATTGCACATTTTTGCGTACACATAATGATATTTCTTTTTAGCATGTAGAACTGAGATGCTACATTTTCCAAGGAAAAATAATAGCAGGATTTGATAAAACTGGTTTGGCCGATACGTTTGTAAGGATTATATCTCAGAACCAGCTCAAAGAAACGCGGGTAATCACACATTTCTGATACCAACAATCACCTAAAATTATTAATTTAAGGTTATTACCAAGTGTTTGAATCCCATTTGGGACCAAACTCTCGTTTTCAACGATATCATGCTAGACGAATACCATTTCCCGTCGATTATCCTTGAAGTTTACGATAAGGACGAAATGGTAAACTAACACTTTAGAACCCAGTAGTGTTACATTTTTATTAACTCTAACGTAGGTTTCCTGCGAATTCATCGGTAGAACCATCGTAAAACCAGAATTTAATGAAAGCGTACCTCCAAAATTATCTTGGGTACAAGTTTATTACAATGAAGAAGTCTCTGCGGAAGTACTTGGCGCATTCGAATACGTTGAGGTAAAATTAAATTTGAAGCTAACTAAAAATTAAACTATCTGGATTCCCTTTTAGGTTACTGAAAGTGACAGTAAAAGCAAAAGGAGCAGTAAAATCGTTAACATTCCTGTAGAAATAAAACCCCAATTGGTACCATACAAAATGGAGGTATTATTTTGGGGTGTCAGAGAGTTAGGTAAAGTGAATTTCAGCTGTATCAAAAGACCCAGAATCAGCATCTTCTGCGGTGACAACGTCCTTTACTCAGACACTTTAGAAAACGCTCATAAGAATCCCAATTTCGAGCAGCAAATTAAGTCTCTATCACTGGTAAGCAATCAACTAATCTTCACAATTGTGCTTCAGAGATGTGGAATTTTAGATCTTGCCTGTAGAAAGGGAATACATGCCACCGTTGAGGCTAAGAATGCAAGACAGTCGCAGATTCGGGGTGTACACTCACGCTGGGGTTCACATAACCAAAATCTCACCCTTCCTAGTGACACCAACACTACTCCAAGACAGGCAGAAGAAGCTGAACAATTCCAGCGAACATTCCCTCGTAACTTGCAAATCTTCTTCAGGTATACAAACCCCGTTTTCTACATCTCCTCCATGAACCACTTTGTTATCTAGTATCAACATCGAAGATAGAAACCCTCCACATAAACATGTACCAAGAGGACACCACCATCGAGCAACCAGAAACCCAACCCGAACGAACAGGTGGCCTTTTATATCGAATGTGCTCATGCATTTGTAAGCCATTAGCAGAAGAAGAACCCCGAATCAAATCTCCCAGCTACTCCAACACCACCTACGAAACCTTCATAGCAACCCAAGAGGACGTCGAAGACTACGATTGGTGGTCGAAGTTCCATGCCTCCATACAGGCATGTATTAAAGAGCTTTGAATTTAGAAAGAGTTTGAAAGAAAGCTTCTAGGATACCAAGAATTTAGAAGGGGATGCAGTGAAGAAGATTCGAACGTTAAAGGTATAGAAAAGTTTTGGCTAGTAAGATTTGGTTCTAGTTATCTAGGAGATAGAGCCAGGATCTGGAGATCTAGGATCTGGAGATCTAGGATCTGGAGATCTAGGATCTGGAGATCTAGGATCTGGAGATCTAGGATCTGGAGATCTAGGATCTGGAGATCTAGGATCTGGAGATTTAGGATCTGGAGGCCTAGGTTCTGGAGATTTAGGAGCTAGAGGTCGTAGAGTGGAGGTCTAAGTTCTAGAGGTCTAGGACCTGGAGGTCTAGGTCCTAGAGGTCTATTAGTTTGGTTATGGTAGATATACGAAAGCGAACTGGAACAACAACCGGAGTTCAAAGGCTTCACCGACATACTAACGACGTTTCAAATAATCAAAGGCAAACGAACTGGTGACAATATGATAGACAAAGTCCACGTGAGCGGGGTGTTCAAAGGATCAGTAAAAATCTACCAGTGGCCTTTGGAAGGCGAGTATGTGGGACCGGATGGTTATCAACTAGAGGACGGTATATTCAATAATTACCCGGACAACACGCCTCAACGTTTCCTGTTGAGGGCGTACATCATCAGAGCCTTGGCTCTACGGCCTAAGGACCTCAGCGGGCTCTCGGATCCTTACCTAATCCTCAAATTGAACGATCAAATACTCAACGATAAGATTAATTATGTAGCCAAAAACGTCAATCCAGATTTTGGAAGGTAAGATATTGCTATAAGAAGATCATTGGTAAGTACCTATAATTGCTTGTAGATGCTTCGAGTTCAAAGGCACCTTCCCGCAAGACCACCTGCTGAAGATCTCGGTGTGGGACAAAGACATCGGCACCGCCGACGACTTGATCGGCGAGACCGAAATCGACCTGGAGAACAGATTCTACACCAAGCACATGGCCTCCTGCGGCTTATCGGAGGCGTACGAAGAGTGAGCGATAATGGAAGGCACCTTAAGACAGCGATTAACCACAAACTTTCCCCGATTAGAACCGGCTACAACGCCTGGCGTTGCCCCTACAGGCCCTCCATGATACTGGCCGACTTCTGCAAGAGGTACAACCTGGAGGAGCCGGTGTATGGAGATAATTCTGTTCGTATCGGCGGTAGGGAATTTGTGTTAGGTAAGTGCATTGTAGCTCCATCTGCACTCGAGCGAGCGAAGCTCCGGCCGTAGATTTCTATATTATCGACCGAATCTGCAGGTGGTGAGGCGGAGGGAAGAAGGGACGTGGAGGTTGCGGCGTTGGCCGCGCTGCGGCGCTGGAAGGAGATGCCTGCCGTGGGGTTTCCTCTGGTGCCTGAACACGTGGAGACGAGGTCGCTGTTTCACCCTACCAAGCCTGGAATCGAGCAGGTATTTTAAATTTTGAATACTCTCTCCACTGATTTTATTAAGCAAATTCTACAGGGTAAGCTGCAAATGTGGGTAGATATATTCCCTGCTTCAGATCTACCACCACCTCCGAAAGTTAACGTTAGTATAAGGAAACCAGAAGCGTACGAGTTGAGGGTTGTGATTTGGAATACCGAAGATATTGTGTTAGATGAAGACGATTTTTACAGCGGGGATAAGAAAAGCGATATTTACATTAAAGGGTAGCGAATGTTGGGTAAATTGTAATTTATTGTTGTAGCTTCTTGGTGTTTGTTTAGGTGGGTGATAGATTCGGCACAGGCCCAATGCACGGACGTTCATTACAGGTCCCTGACGGGCGAAGGGAACTTTAACTGGCGTTTCGTGTTCCGTTTCGATTATTTGCCAACGGAAAATAAGATCGTTGTGAGGAAAAAAGAGACGATTTTTTCGGTGGACCACGCGGAGTGTAAGATTCCTTGTCAGTTGACCTTGCAAGTGTGGGATAACGACACGTTTTCCAAGGACGATTTTTTAGGTATATGTATTGGAATTTCCTCTATCATAGTTTGTTTTCTACAGGGTGTTAATGAATATGTGTTAGATACTTCTAGGGCTGGTAATACAGAGAGTGCGGCAGAGAAACTTATGAGGAAAGTAGACTGTGTCCCATTTTGGTCGCGAGTGGGGGTATCTCGGTTATTAGACTTGATAGGATATTGCGGTTTTCGCGAACCTCTACTACTTTTTTGTCAAACTTACAATGGCACAAACAGATTTTTTAAATCTCTTTTCATTTTTGAGTTACAGGGCGATAATGAAAATTCTGACTTATTCAGCCACCCCCGTATCTCGTTTGCTATTGAAGATATTTTAAATGTGTAAATTGATTATTATAGATAATTTTACGTAAAATTCAGTGGCGTCCTTAGTTTTTTTTTATGGGGGTTACCATTTCTGAAATATGACACCAACTTGTATTTTTTTAATGGAATACCCTGTATTTTTATTGGCCATTAAATTTGTAATTTTTTTCTCTTTGTAATGATATAGCGCATTCTATATTTTGAATTTTCTTAAAACGCTCAAAAAAGAGGAAAACTATTTTATTATAAAAATGGTTAGGGGGAAAAACAAAAAAATCGTATAGAAATGTTTTATTTAATATTCTCAACAACTATTTTTGTCCCCCTGTTTAGCCCCCTAACCATTTTTCGAATAACATAGTTATTCTCTTTTTTCAGCGTTCTAATGAAATTCAAAATATAGAATGCGCTATATCATTAAAAAGAGAAAAAAATTACAAATTTAATGGCCAATAAAAATGCAGGGTATTCCATTAAAAAAAATACAAGTTGGTGTCATATTTCAGAAATGGTAACCCCCATAAAAAAAACTAAGGACGTCACTGAATTCAACGTAAAATTATCTATAAAAATCAGTTTACCATTTAAAATATCTTCAATAGCAAACGATATACGGGGGTGGCTGAATAAGTCAGAATTTTCATTATCGCCCTGTAACTCAAAAATGAAAAGAGATTTCAAAAATCTGTTTGTGCCATTGTAAGTTTGACAAAAAAGTAGTACAGGTTCGCGAAAACCGCAATGTCCTATCAAGTCTAATAACCGAGATACCCCCCGGTCGCGACCAAAATGGGACACAGTGTAAGTACACTGCAAGTGCAGTAGAACTTATGTTAATAAAATAGTGCGCGGCAGAGAAACTTACTTTTTTGAAACTATAATAAAAACGAATCTATTGTAGATATCGATATAATTCTTTTTTCCCCTTATAGATCATCTCATCAATTTTTTTTTTCAATCAGAAATCAAGCAGAAATATTACAAAGTTTACATAAAGAAAGTACTTGCAGTAGGACTTATGCTAATCATATAGGAAGCGGCAGAGAAATTAACTTTTTTGAAATTGTCATAAAAACGAAACTATTACGTATATCGGTGTACATAATTCTTTTTTCCCCTTATAGATCACCTTACCAATTTTTTTCAATCAGTTTTGAGAATTACATCTTTCAAATTACGGCCGCCATTGCCAACGCACTAATTGAGTCAATTTATGAAGTCCCCAAATGTAACCTCCAAGAGCACATGTTTCTTACAACTTCCCATGCTATTATTACATATACTACCTACTCTAAGAGTTAGCAATAAATTCATTAACACCCTGTATTTGTGGACTAATTTAGGTACTGTTACATTGGAACTGGCAAAACTGCATAGACCCGCCAAAGCTGTCAACAAATGCACCTTAAACATCATCGAAAAAGGAGCCCCTACCATCAACCTCTTCAAAATCAGAAGAACCAAAGGCTGGTGGCCCTTAAGAGGAATAGATCGCATCACGAAAATGGAAATATGCGCGGTACATAATCCATCTAATATTCCCCTTTTATCTTCTCAAATATTCATTAAAAAAGTTCACGAATTAATTCTTCCTATCTACTACTCCTCTCTCCATCACCACAAGTTTAGCGCAATAAACTCGAGGTACAAGTCAATTAAAAACGAGCGAATTCGGCTAACGCCTCGGGCGCTAAACTTCGCGCTAGTGCACGAAAAAAGAACCAACCCATCGCAAATAATTTCAGATTGTTTCAGAAGTTTAGTTGCGTACAAAGTTCCCGTCACAACCGCAAACTTACGGGCCGTCGGCCGCAGACAATTTAGTCTTTGGGGGCGTCGCGACGTCCCGTTGTCGCCGGTGACTTGATATTGCGTTCTCCGGGCGACGGCGAGGGGGAGGTTAATTTGGCGGGGATTGATTGGTTAATTCAATTAGAAGGGAAATTTTTGTAAAAATCGATTGATGGGAAATTTCGTTGTATGTTCCAGGGAAAAATCGAAGCTGAAATGGATTTGCTGGCGGTGGCGGAAGCGGAGAAAGAGCCCGCTGGTTTGGGGAGGAGGGAACCCCAAGCTCTCCCAGCCCCTAAGTAAGCTTTTATCTCTCTACCCTTACTGCATTATAAATCAAATTTTACCCCAAAACTCTTTTGTAACCAAACTAAGTGTATACTTTTTTAATTCGTTTTTTTGTTGTGTTGAACGCGTCAACACAACACAATTTAATCACGAGCAATTTATTGAAGCCCCTCAAGAGACGAATCAATACGCAATATAACAGAGATGTGGTTTTTTCTCTACAAGTTTCTTTAATTTCTTTGTGTCTCGTTGTCGCTAAATTGCGTTCGAAGGGCACTTAAAGTAATTAATCGAATCGGCATTGGAGCAGAAAAAAGATATTGATCGAATCCAATAATTGATAAATTTATTTTTCAGCCGACCTGATACGTCTTTCTCTTGGTTCAAGAATCCGTTTAAAGCGCTCAAGTTCCTCATGTGCAAAGTGTATAAATGGAAATTGATAGTTTTTCTACTAATTGTAGTATTAGTTTTAATGGGTGTGTCTTTAGTCTATGCTTTACCTAAGACTATGCTAAATGCCGCTTTTGCCTCTTTTACAACTCATATTTAGTATTATTTACGTGTATAGTTTATGCAAAACAAAGTTGGATGCACTTCACCATAAATTTACCACGTCTCAAATATAGGCTACTGCCAATAGTGCCAATATTCCTACAGTATACTTTGCCGAACCTTTATAAAGTTTAATTAGAAAATCTAAGAATTTTCTGATATCTTTTCTAAATAATTTTAGACAGTTCTAAATGCTTCTAAAAAGTTCTGGACAAATCTATAATTTTTTTAGACGAAAAAAATTGAAAAATTCTTCTAACGTAGTTCTGAAAAAAAGTCCTAAATAGTCCTGAAATCGTTCTATATATACCTATATGGATTTTCTTAGTTTATCCAGTACCATTCCAATTAATCCCGATTCATGATTTTGAATAGTCCTAAATGGTTCTAAGATCGTTCTGAACTGTTTCAAATGATCCTTGTCAATTCTAATATGGTTCTGAATTATTCTGGACAGTTCTAAATTTATCTAGACCGGTGCTGAACAATTTAAAGGCACAAACAATTTGACAAATACTTGTCTACTAAGTTGATGATGTGGAAGTGATGAGGGAAATTTTCATAATATTATTCGATAGATGGAAAATTTTATCAGAAATTTCTGAAAAATAGTTCCAAATTGTGCTGAAAGCTTTCTTAATGATTCTGGACTGAACTCTATTAAATGGTGCTATAGTCAGCTCTAAAATGGTTCTAAATAATTCTGGATAGTTCTATATGGTTCTAGATCCTAGACCGTTCTAATTAGTCCTGAATCTATTTTAAATAATTTTAGACAGATCAAAATGCTTCTAAATGGTTCTGGACAATTCTATAATATTTTTAGACGAAAAATTCTTCTAACGTGGTTCTGAAAAAAAGTCCTAAATAGTCCTGAAATCGTTAAAAATAGTTGTGGCTTTTCTTAGTTTATCCAGTACCATTCCAATTAATCTCAATTCATGATTTTGAACAATTCAAAATGGTTCTAAGATCATTCCGACGTTTTATAGTCAGTTCTAAAATGGTTCTAAACGATTCTGGACTTCCCGGAATCCAGACCATTGCAAACACAGTCGTGAATGCATTATGAAAGATTTTGGACAGTTCTAAAAGTTTCTAAGATCATCATGAACTGTTTCAAATAGGCCTACAGTCAGTTCTAAACTAATTCTGAACAATTCTAAACTTCTAAACTTGGATGCACGTCCCCATAAATTTACTACGTCTCAAATATAGGCAGTGTTGCCGAACCTTTGTAAAGTTTACAAAATCTAAGAATTTTCTGATATTGTCAAAACAGATTTCTATAGAGATGAAGTACATTTAAAAATAATATTTCTCGTAATTCTTCATTTAGGTTAAACTGCTTGTAGAACAGTTTTGTTTAATAATTCGAAATATTGTCAAAAACAAATTGAAAATTAAAAGTACTTGACAACGGCAACTATACGACTTGACAGTAACGACAGTCAGTCCTACCAACCTACTATAAGAAAAAATTAATTATTTTATATACAAATATTGAATTTTTTTTATTTGTATTTTTCTTGGATTATTTAAGTCTGCATTTTCTATCAACCCTTGTTAATATTAAATTAAATTCAAATATGACGACATTAGTGACGTGCATCATACTTTGTTTTGCATAAAATATATTTATTAAATGTAATTAATTTGCAATAAAATGATTTTCTTACACTGGCGTTAATTCACTAATTGTCTACCACTAGAATTGATACTAATTGAATGCAAAAAAAATATTGATATAATGAAGTAATTATTGTCGCCTAACCTAACCCCTTTCCATTAGGCAACATTTCGCAATTTTACAAATAAATGTTTGCACTTAGGTGCAACATTCGCCCACTTTTAACGATTCCTGCGTGTGTGTTTGTGTGTTTTTTTGCTAATAAAAGTAATTGCATTAGCACCAACCAACCGGCCGGCTAATTTTCTGATTAATATTTACACGAGCTGCGAGGGCGCCGCGACGGATAATTCGATTCGATCGCACGTATCGAGATTACTCTGCCGCACGGACGTGTTATTTTATATTTTTTTCCCTCTGTGACGAGTCGAGGGGGTCGTCACCTAGACCATTTTCGCGTAGACGCTTCCTGGGTGTCGAGCCCGAAGCCCGACGCGAGTTTTCACACGGTGTGATTTTTTTTCGAACTATGTGAGGTATGGTATGCTATGATTTTTTCATTTGGGGGATGGTTTAGTGAAGGTTTTTTTTGCATAAATTTGTTTTGGGGCTTAAAATTGAGTGTTTTATTATGATATGATGGTGCAAAGTTAGTGAATTGAAAACAACAGATTAGATTTAGAAAGTTTGTTTCCTACTAAATATGTGGAAAATGGAATATTTTACTAAAAGTCTTCTAAAAGTTACAAAAATAGATCTAAATAGTCCTGAAAGCGTTCTAAATGGTTCTGGACTGGTATATGTATATAGCTTATCCAGGAACCCTTCCAATCCTGAATCTGTTTTAAATAATTTTTGAATAGTTCTAAATGGATCTAAGATCGTTCTGAACTGTTTCAAATGATCCTTGCCAGTTCTAATATGGTTCTGAATTATTCTGGACAGTTCTAAATGGCTTGAATAGTTCTAAATGATTCTAGAACTGTGCTGAACAATTTAAAGACTTTGACGAATATTTCACTAAATTTGACATTTTTTCGGACGATTTTTCTGTAAAGTTGATGATTTTTGGGAATTTATCAAAGTATTAGTCGATAGATGAAAAATTTTTCAAAAATTTATGAAAAAATAGTTTCAAATTGTGCTGAAAGCTTTCTTAATAATTCTGGACTGAACTGTTTTACATGGTGTTAGTCAGGAATAAAATAATTGTGGATACTTCTAAATAGTTCTGCATAGATCCTAGACCATTCTAATTAGTCTTGAATCTATTTTAAATAATTTTAGACAGCTCTAAATGCTTCTAAATAGACAATAATTCTATATTTTTTTAGACGAAAAATTCTTCATTCTGAAAACATAGTTCTGAATAAAAGTCCTAAATAGTCCTAATCGTTCTAAATAGTCGTGGCCTTTCTTAGTTTATCCAGTACCATTTCAATTAATCCCGATTCATGATTTTGAATAGTTCTAAATGGTTCTAAGGTCGTTCTGAACTGTTTCAAATGATCCTTGTCAGTTCTAAATGGTTTTGAATAGTTCTAAATGATTCTAGAACTGTGCTGAACAATTTAAAGGCACAAACAATTTGTCGAATACTTGACTAAATTTGACATTTTTTCGGACGATTTTTTTATATTGATGATTTTTGGAAATTATTAAAAATATTAGTCGATGTTTTAGATGGAAAATTTTTCAAAAATTTTCGAAAAATCGTTCCAAATTGTCCTGAAAGCTTTGTTAATGATTATGGACTGAACTGTTTTAAATGGTAGTCAGTTTCAAAATGGTTTTGAATTATTCTGGATGGTTCTAAATGGTTTTGAATTATTCTGGACAGTTCTAAATTGTTTTGAATAGTTCTGAATGGTTCTAAAATAATTCTAACGTTTTGTAGTCAGTTCTGAAACGGTTCTAAATGATTCTGGACTCCAGTTAATCCAGATAATTGCAAACAGTCTTGAATGCATTTTGAAAGATTTTATACAGTTCTAACAGTTTCTAAGATCATCATGATCTGTTCAAATAGTCCTACAATCAGTTCTAAAGTAATTCTAATCAATTCTAAACGGTTTTAAACAGTTTTAAATGATCCTAAAATTATCCTGAACAATTTTAAAACACGATCAAACACACTTTAAATTATAATATCATCTCTGAAAACGTTCCAAATGGTTCTGAATTGTTCTAGTCTATCGTAGACCGTTCCCAATAATCAAGAATCTGTTCTAAAATATTTTGAACAGTTCTAAAAGCTTCTTAAATAGGCCTGAACTATTTTAAATGGTCAGTTCTAAAATGGTTCTAAGTAAATCTGAACAATTCTAAACGGTTTTAAACAGTTTTAAATGATCCTAAAATTATCCTGAACAATTTTAAAACACGATCAAACACACTTTAAATTATAATATCATCTCTGAAAACGTTCCAAATGGTTCTGAATTGTTCTAGTCTATCGTAGACCGTTCCCAATAATCAAGAATCTGTTCTAAAATATTTTGAACAGTTCTAAAAGCTTCTTAAATAGGCCTGAACTATTTTAAATGGTCAGTTCTAAAATGGTTCTAAGTAAATCTGAACAATTCTAAACGGTTTTAAACAGTTTTAAATGATCCTAAAATTATCCTGAACAATTTTAAAACACGATCAAACACACTTTAAATTATAATACCATCTCTGAAAACTTTCCAAATGGTTCTGAACGTTCTATTCTATCGTAGACCGTTCTAAATAATCAAGAATCTGTCCTAAAATATTTTGAACAGTTCTAAAAGCTTCTTAAATAAGCCTGAACTAGGTATTTCAAATGGTCAATTCTAATATGGTTCTAAGTAATTCTAAATTTAAACAATTCTAAACTACTAAAACTGTCCTGAACAATTTAAAAACACTATCAAGTAGGTATAAGTTATTAATAACACAATCTCTCTTTTTTCAGAGTGCAAATACCTACCACGTAAGTTTCAAAAGTATCTGTGATACAATAATCCAATGTAATAGGATATTAATTAAAACTTGCCAATTGAGTTCAGAATCAAGGTTCAGAATTTTCGCTGTGTCTACTAATTACTTGTGCGAAACAATTCGAAAATCTACCATACCTATTATTAGTACTGTTAATACTTAATTAAAAAGTCCATGCACGGGTCGAGTTTCGTCCTTTTTGCGACCTATTTTCGGAGCACAAAATATTTCTAATTTGGATAAAATGGTTTTACAATTAATATACGTAAGTAATTATATTTCAGATACTATCGGAAATTCCGAAACGACATGCCTAATAGTAGGCTCGTTCAATTACACATCAATCAAAAACGTGTTTAAAATTTCATGGAGGTGTTTATTATTTTTATATCTACGCATAGAATTTTGGGTAAAAGTCCATACTATTCATGTCCTCATCGAAATTACGATGTTTTAGCTAATTGACTCTATATTAAATTAAACGTAACTCCCGGTAGAATCCACGTGGTCTTCGCGAATTATATGTATAGGCAATATTAGATTACAAGGGCACGCGTTTATGCCACGTACAATATTACTCAAGAGAACCTTATTAACTACATACTATTTTCGAATACTATAAAGAAAATGCAATTAATTACCTATAATTAATTCATTGTTTTCAAGAAGCTCTCAAGTTCTCCAGGAAACCAGGAAATTTCTTCTAAACATAGAACATAGACCGTAATTTTTTTTTTCCTAAAAAAACCCAATACTTATGTATCGCTGAAGTCCCCGAGGGATTCGCGTTAAATTTTCAAATGTTTTGGACATGATACACGTAATCAGATAATAGGTAATCATGTCGGGTACATAAATTCAATTAGTTGATTGACCATATTCCGTGATAGAGTGTGTTTTTGCTCGCTAATAATTTTATGCGTAGAGGAAGCGAATGCTCATTAAATCTTTTAAGTTTTGGACTAGCGTACATAGAGCAATTTATTTGTCCTATAATTATAATACTTTTTCTAGAAGATAAGAGTAACACAAGTGCGAGAAAGACAGTGCATCTGATTGTTGTTATAGAGGGAGAGAGATGGTGTTGTAATTGAAGGTGTACTTGCTCATTGTTTGGGACTGTTTTGGAATAATTTAAAGCTGTTCAAAAATATTTACAACTGTCCAAAAATATTTATAACTATTTTATTATTGACTAGGAACATTTGAAACAGTTCAGAACTATCTTAGAACCATTAAGAACTGTCCTGAATTATTTAGAATAGATTCAGGACTATTTGGAACGGTCTAGAATAAACTAAAAAAGTTTAGAACGATTTCAGGACTACTTAAGACTTTTTTTCAGAAACTTTCGAAGAATTTAGACTATTGGAATCGGACTATTCAGATTGCTGAAAGATAAACTAGAAAAATCCGGAACCATTCAGAACAATTTTAGAACCCAGTTGGACCAGTTGAAACCGTTCAGAATGAACTTAGTATCATCAAAAATCATTTAAAACAGATTCAAGACTATTTAGAATTATTTTTTTGGACTTTTATAAGACTCAAAATATTAATGAATCTTTTTATAAATATAAAATTATAATACTTTTTCTAGGAGATAGGGAAGCGAGAAAGAAAGTGCATTTGTTTATTGTTGTAGAAGAAGAAAGATAGAGAGATGGTATTATAATTGATTATAATTGGTATTCGAATTGTTTGGGACAGTTTTTGAATAATTTAGACCTCTTCAAAAATGTCTAGAACTGTCCAGAATTATTTATAACCATTTGAGAACTGTCTAGGAACATTTGAAACAGTTCAGATCGATCTTAGAACTATTAAGAACTGTCCAGAATTATTTAGAATAGATTCAGGACTATTTGGAACGGTCTAGAATAAACTAAAAGAGTCCAGAACTATTTAGAACGATTTCAGGACTACTTTGTACTTTTTTCAGAAACATTAGAAGAATTTTTCATTTAAAAAAATAACAGGATTATCCTAATTCATTTAGAACAGTCCTAAATAATTTAGAAGAGTACTATATAGATTTCTCAAACATAAACGAGAAAAATCCGAAGCAATTTATTTTAAAACCCAGGACCATTTGAAACAGTTCAGAATGATCTTAGAACCATCAAAAATCATTTAGAACAAATTCAGGACTATTTGAAACTTTCCAGGATATCTAAAATAAACTAAATAAGTCCAGAACTATTTAGAACGATTTCAGGACTACTTAAGCCTTTTTTAAGAAATATTAGAAGAATTTTTCGTTTAAAAAAATTATAGAATAATCCAGAACCATTTAGAACTCTCCAAAATCATTTAGAAGAGGACCATTAAAGACTTCTCAAACATAAACTAGAAAAATCCGGAACCATTTAGAACCATTTTAGAACCCACTATGATCATTTAACCCAGTTCAAGGATCTTATAGAACCGTCAAAAATCATTTAGATCAAATTCAGGACATTTCATTTAGAACGCTTTCAGGATTATTTAGAACTGTTTCTATAAACTTTTAGAAGACTCAAAATATTAATGAATCTTTCTATAAATATATTTTTGTTATTGTTCTCAGGAATTGCACGAAAAATGCCGAAATTTCTGCACGTTCTACAATCCTTGTGGAATTGGAGAATCGACTCCGATGAGGATTTCTCCCATCCACCATCGACTCCAATCATCACGGTCATCCCGCCAGTGGACATTCCCCAGAAGATCGGCCTCGCCGAAGAAGGAAAAACCGAAAAACCCGGAAGAGTCAGGAAAACCCGCAGATTACCCGACATGGTACTATAAGTCAATTAAAATTTAAAAACGTATTGCTAATTTTTGTTCGTTTTATGCACATTTATTTGCTTAATGATACACGAAAACCGTCCATATGGCTGAACAAATACTCGTACTAGAATCGATAATAATATGTATTGTATATGCCAGAGATTAATTTTCAAACGACACGTTTAATTATCTTGTATTAGCTATATTAGATAGTCGCATTAGATAACCTTCCAGGCGTCGAGGCATAACTAATTGCCCATTAAAAAAATTCATATCAATTTAAATACACTTACATATGTATGCCGAAGGATTTGATATCATCGAATACTTTTTTCATTAATTAAGGGGGGAAGAAACGACATTAGGAGGCTGTTTGAACCCGATTTGCACTCAGTTCTGTCCTCATAAAATCTAAACTAATACGAATTTCGCTTCGAAATTTCCACAGCACATTCTTGAATAATTAAAGCAACGATTCATGCAATAAACAATCCGCCTTTTCCCTCTTAAATTACTTAAATTTTCACCCTTTTACAGAGATGGCTGGTGACATGGATGGTGACATCCTTCCAATCTCTGAAGGTGAAAATTGGATGGAGAAGCGCCGCGGGAAGCCCCGGAGAGTTCCAGAACATGCTGTCCCCCAACGACCAGAAGGCCAGCAACCCCGGCGAGAAGCCCGCTGACGGGCTGTGCCACATCTCCCAGAGCCCCTTCAGGATATTGAGAGTGAGTGAAAGTTAATCGAGCAAGGGTTGTTTGCTGGTAAACACAGCAGTAAAGGGACGATGCCATGTCGATGCATTCGTAATTGTTCCTGCTAAGTTTGGAGCATTTAACTCGATTTTGAGTGTACAGGGTGGCCCGAATTTATATGGGCCACACTGTATATGTTACATAGGAAAATTGAACAACTATTTTCGGGTGGTTTGGTAGATGATTTTAATCAACATTTTGTGGTTTTCTTTAAAACAACTATTCGTTGAGGGTGCACGTTTTAACCATCAGAGAATAACAATTACAGAATTCTGGGAATTAATATGTAGTAAATTCGTTTTATGGCGATGTATGGAATTTATTTGGTTCTTCATCACAGCGACAAAATCGAGTTAGCTTTGCCACAAAACGAATGCGTATTAATTGCATATTCATGTACTGCAACCGTATCGGAATTTTAATGCTTTTCGTGCGTTATGGAAATCGCTTGAATCTTGAACGTTTTGTATTACAAATTCGATATCACAAAAATCGCTTCAAATATTCATGGGATTTAACACTATAACGAATGAACTTCACTATAACGAATTATACAGTCTCTTCTAAAAGTTCTAAATAGTCCTGAAAGCGTTCTAAATGGTTCTGAACTATTCTAGTGTAGTTTTCAGCAATCTGTTCTGAATGATATTGAACAGTTCTAAATGGTTTTAAAATCGTGCTGAAATGTTTCAAATGGTCAGTACTAAAATGATTCTGGACAGATCCAAAATGATTGTAGATGGTTCAAAATAGTTTGAACAGTTCCAAATGGTTATAAAACAGTTTTGAACAATTCGAAAACACAAGAAAATGATGATGTTAAAAAAAAGTTCTAAAAATACTTCTGAATACTTCTCGTTGATCAAGGACCTTTCTAAATAGTCCTGAATTTGTTCTAAATAATTATAAAATCATCTTGATCTGTTGCAATCTGAATCTGAATCTGTTCCAATGATCTAATGAGTTATAAATGATTCTAAAACTGTCTTGAACAATTTGAAAACACAAGCAAATGATCAAGTTGAAAAAAAGTTTTAATTAATCCTGAAATCGTTCTATATGTTTCTATACGTTCTATATGTTTATAAGCTTTTCTCGTTGATCCTTTCTAAACAGTCCTGAATATGTTCTAAATGATTTTGGACAGTTCTAAACCATTCTAAAATCGTCCTGAAATGTTTCAAATGGTCCTGACCAGTTCTAAAATGATTCTGGACAGATCCAAAATGATTGTAGATGGTTCAAAATAGTTTGAACAGTTCCAAATGGTTATAAAACAGTTTTGAACAATTCGAAAACACAAGAAAATGATGAAGTTCTAAAAATACTTCTGAATACTTCTTGTTGATCAAGGACCTTTCTAAATAGTCCTGAATCTGTTCTAAATAATTATAAAATCGTCCTGATCTGTTGTAATATGAATCTGAATCTGTTCCTGATTCCAATGAGTTATAAATGATTCTAAAACTGTCTTGAACAATTTGAAAACACAAGCAAATGATCAAGTTGAAAAAAAGTTCTAATTAATCCTGAAAGCGTTCTATATGTTTATAAGCTTTTCTCGTTGATCCTTTCTAAACAGTCCTGAATATGTTCTAAATGATTTTGGACAGTTCTAAACCATTCTAAAATCGTCCTGAAATGTTTCAAATTGTCCTGGCCAGTTTTAAAATAATTCTGGACAGTTCTAGCTTGGAACTGTTCTAAACTGTTCTAAACGAATCTAAAACAGTCCTGAACAAAATCGCAACTCTCTCCCTCTCTATCTATCTATTACTATAAACTCTCTTTCTCACGCTTGTGTTATTCCTATGTCCACATTGCCCACGCATCTACCCCGTATATTAAACTTAATTATATTACGTAGGGTTATTAAAATGCCTTTTTATACTCCATTAAAAGTACATATACACTATATTTCTCCGATAGTATTACATTACATGTGTACAATTATCCACATACGCATTTCCAATAGCTTGTAGTTATACAATTTAATTGAATTATATCCACTAATACAACCCCTATTTTTTTGTTGCGAGTAAACTAAACGAACATACCCATGAATTCGTCTGAAATTACCCACCCGATTGTAATCTAACAATTTAGGGATACTTCTTCATTTCGTGTACTAAATAAACCAACACCAGTGGCGTATCTTAAACCTAAAATTTAATCTAAATAAAAACTACAAAAATTACAGTGGGAGTTGATACTAATAAAATTGTGAGGATACTTCAAGAATTGAATTAAGAAGTAGCGTTTATAAGAAATTTTTAGCTAAAAAAATAATTAAATTTGTGTGCCTATTAAACAATAATAGTTACACCACTGTGTTTTGTTCCAATACACCTTAGTTTAGTTTTTAAATTGATTACATATCGTACCAACATGGCAATGTAATTACGAGCAAAAACTCCCGTTTATGATATATCTACGCCTCCCTATCGTCGGGGTTTTGTGCCCAGGTAACTTGGTTGGAAATTGGAAGTTTATAAAAATCCGTAACTTGGCAGATTCGGCGTAGTAAAAGGGGCAAAACGGCCGAAAGCGAATTCAGTCGACGTCGGGACGTCGCGAGCGAAATATTACCGCGATTTTCCGAGTGTTTTCCACCTGCGATCGACGCGAATTTTCTCAGTTTGGTACGGGATTGTTGGTAAATTTTTGCCGAAAATAACCAATTTAATTTTTAGTTGTAAATTAAGAATTTTATCAAAGATTATAGTGAGTAAATAACAATTTTTTTAGCACAAATTTTAGTGGAAACTTGATCCAATTTGGTTCATTTCAATTGCAAATCGGCAAATGCAACCCGAATTTACATTTGATGCAGCCTCTATAGGTTTATGCAATTTAGTTTCATCAAATTATCATGTAGGTGTTAATAAAACAAGTCTGAAATTAATTCCTCAAATTAACAACAAATTTTTATCTATTAATACCTTCAACTATAAGTGATAAAATTCTAAATTTCTTCTAAAATTTCCCCTCAAAACTTAATTGTACAAAAATGGAACATATTAATTAAATTGCAATTAATCTGTAATTAATTGTAAGGAGCATTTTCCGGGTAAAAATGTTATAACATGCGATGTATAATGTCAAGGAATTATCTTTTAATGGGCTCATCGTACGGATATTGCTCACAATCGGGTTGGATATAATTTCGTGAGTGTTGCAAATTACTTTAGTGCTCAATTTATCCGTAATTTTTAAGAGGTTTGGGTGAAATTACATACTATTAGCCATCCTATTACACTCTACCACATCGCGTTTACCAATACATACATGTGTACCTGAGTCGCGAAAAATTAATTACCTACCTAGCTAAATTGAGCCGTCTCATTTCGAAGAAGATCGAGAAATTTATAACGCAAATTAACGAAATAAATTGTTTGTATTTTTACCGCTCCTTTCCCAGCACAAAGTGAAACATTAATTTCACACTCCGACTATTTCAGAAACGACAAACTTCCCCACTTTAACCGTTAGAGCAGTTTTTCTTTCTAATTACAAACGAAACCACGAATGGTGAGCTTCGCCACGAGTTACTAGTCGAATTGTTAGCAATTAAATATTACACCATCGGGTCTAATTTACTTGTGTCGTACTGCAAGAAACCGCCAAGCTGGGCTACACGTTGAAAAAACGCGCCATAGCCATGAATGGCTCCATCAGAGCCTACAAGCAATGGACCAAGGTTCTGTTCAATCAGAAGAAGATTCCCACTGAGGAAATATTCGAGGTGATTTCGGTACGTTGCTAAAGAAATTTAACTTCAATCAGAAACGTGCACCCTCTGCAGAATGAAATTTCCTACCCTTGAAATGCACCCCTAATGTATTTTCAGGTGGCTGAAAGTGGCAACTTGGAGGTTTTTCAACGCTTGTACTATGCAGATCCCAGTCGATTGGTGATTCGTGATAGTAGAGGAAGGACCCCAATTCACCAAGCAGCCTCCAGGAATAGGGTGAACATATTGCAGTTTATTGTAGATCAAGGAGGAGGTACCAAAAATCCTTTTTATATACACACTGTATAAAATTAAAGTTGTTTTACAGATTTGAACCTGCAGGATAACGCAGGTTGTACACCACTGCATGTAGCTGTTGAGCATGATTCTTTAGATGCTGTAGACTTCCTGCTGCAGAAGTATGTATAATATTTTAATGAATTTTCTCACTGCATTTCTTATCAATTAATCCAAGTTTATTTTTGTTTTAATTAAAACTATTGTTGGTGCAAAAACTGCATTGATATTTATAAAGTTCGAAATAATCTTGTTCCTAATCCGAATGGAGAGTTAAGCGAGGCGTTGTGGAAGTAGTGAGGAGCAAAACGAAAATATTTGGCACCCTTATAGAAGATTTACACCGAGAGAGAAGTTCGGAAACTACATAATTAAAGCTTAATTCTTCCAACGAGAACGACTCGAGTTCGAAACTATGCTTAACAAAGTCGTTACAAGTTTTTTTGAGCACGGTGAAATTTGCTATAGCAAAATCCGAAATTATTAATAAAATAAAATTCGATTTTACATTATCGTGTCAACTTTTGAAATCCACGTGTTTAACATATCATGATGATGCCATCATATTTTCTAACGTGCATTTTGATTTTATTTAATAAAACGATTGTCAATCTCATTTCCTTTCTATAATATTTTATGCGAAAGCCCTGCTAAAAATACTTAAATATTAGATTAGCGAATCCGGAACAATCCGTAATCAATTTGGAAAATCCGGAAGACTTCTGGCTGCAATTCCTTCCGTTTTCTAACGAGATTTATTTTCGATCCGAATTTTTATACAGGGCGAATTTAATCAAGCTTTAACGGAAAACATGCTCTTACCAATCAATCAGTGCGTCAATCAATCAGCTACTCCTGCTACTTTACAGTTGTTAGGTTTACTGAAACAAAGTTATATACGTTATAAATGGTCTATAAATGTTCTTAGAATATGTACCAATCAATCAGTCAATCATTGAACTACTCCGGCTCCTTTACTGTTGTTAGATTCACTGAAACAAAGTTACCTACGTTATAAATGGTCTATAAATGTTCTTAGAATATGTACCTATCAATCAGTGGGTTAATCAATGAGCTACTCCTGCAATTTTATAGTTGTTAGATTAATTGAAACAATGTTATAAATTATCCAATTTTCATCAAATATGTACCAATCAATCAGTTGTCAATCATTGAACTACTCCTGCTCCTTTACAGTTGTTAGGTTCACTGAAACAAAGTTATATACGTTATAAATGGTCTATAAATGTTCTTAGAATATGTACCAATCAATCAGTGGGTTAATCAATGAGCTACTCCTGCAATTTTATAGTTGTTAGATTAATTGAAACAATGTTATAAATTATCCAATTTTCATCAAATATGTACCAATCAATCAGTTGTCAATCATTGAACTACTCCTGCTCCTTTACAGTTGTTAGGTTCACTGAAACAAAGTTATATACGTTATAAATGGTCTATAAATGTTCTTAGAATATGTACCAATCAATCAGTGGGTTAATCAATGAGCTACTCCTGCAATTTTATAGTTGTTAGATTAATTGAAACAATGTTATAAATTATCCAATTTTCATCAAATATGTACCAATCAATCAGTTGTCAATCATTGAACTACTCCTGCTCCTTTACAGTTGTTAGGTTCACTGAAACAAAGTTATATACGTTATAAATGGTCTATAAATGTTCTTAGAATATGTACCAATCAATCAGTGGGTTAATCAATGAGCTACTCCTGCAATTTTATAGTTGTTAGATTAATTGAAACAATGTTATAAATTATCCAATTTTCATCAAATATGTACCAATCAATCAGTTGTCAATCATTGAACTACTCCTGCTCCTTTACAGTTGTTAGGTTCACTGAAACAAAGTTATATACGTTATAAATGGTCTATAAATGTTCTTAGAATATGTACCAATCAATCAGTGGGTTAATCAATGAGCTACTCCTGCAATTTTATAGTTGTTAGATTAATTGAAACAAAGTTATAAATTATCCAATTTTCATCAAATATGTACCAATCAATCAGTTGTCAATCATTGAACTACTCCTGCTACTTTACAGTTGTTAGGTTCACTGAAACAAAGTTATATACGTTATAAATGGTCTATAAATGTTCTTAGAATATGTACCAATCAATCAGTGGGTTAATCAATGAGCTACTCCTGCAATTTTATAGTTGTTAGATTAATTGAAACAAAGTTATAAATTATCCAATTTTCATCAAATATGTACCAATCAATCAGTTGTCAATCATTGAACTACTCCTGCTACTTTACAGTTGTTAGGTTCACTGAAACAAAGTTATATACGTTATAAATGGTCTATAAATGTTCTTAGAATATGTACCAATCAATCAGTCAATCATTGAACTACTCCGGCTCCTTTACTGTTGTTAGATTCACTGAAACAAAGTTACCTACGTTATAAATGGTCTATAAATGTTCTTAGAATATGTACCAATCAATCAGTGGGTTAATCAATGAGCTACTCCTGCAATTTTATAGTTGTTAGATTAATTGAAACAAAGTTATAAATTATCCAATTTTCATCAAATATGTACCAATCAATCAGTTGTCAATCATTGAACTACTCCTGCTACTTTACAGTTGTTAGGTTCACTGAAACAAAGTTATATACGTTATAAATGGTCTATAAATGTTCTTAGAATATGTACCAATCAATCAGGCGGTTAATCAATGAGCTACTCCTGCAATTTTATAGTTGTTAGATTAATTGAAACAAAGTTATAAATTATCCAATTTTCATCAAATATGTACCAATCAATCAGTTGTCAATCATTGAACTACTCCTGCTACTTTACAGTTGTTAGGTTCACTGAAACAAAGTTATATACGTTATAAATGGTCTATAAATGTTCTTAGAATATGTACCAATCAATCAGTCAATCATTGAACTACTCCGGCTCCTTTACTGTTGTTAGATTCACTGAAACAAAGTTACCTACGTTATAAATGGTCTATAAATGTTCTTAGAATATGTACCTATCAATCAGTGGGTTAATCAATGAGCTACTCCTGCAATTTTATAGTTGTTAGATTAATTGAAACAAAGTTATAAATTATCCAATTTTCATCAAATATGTACCAATCAATCAGTTGTCAATCATTGAACTACTCCTGCTACTTTACTGTTGTTAGATTCACTGAAACAAAGTTACCTACGTTATAAATGGTCTATAAATGTTCTTAGAATATGTACCAATCAATCAGTCAGTTAATCAATGAGCTTCTCCTGCAATTTTATAGTTGTTAGATTCATTGAAACAAAATTATCTACGTTATAAATGTTCTTAGAATATGTACCAATCAATCAGTCAGTTAATCAATGAGCTACTCCTGCAATTTTATAGTTGTTAGATTCATTGAAACAAAGTTATAAATTATCCAATTTTCATCAAATATGTACCAATCAATCAGTTGTCAATCATTGAACTACTCCTGCGACTTTACAATTGTTAGATTCACTGAAACAAAATTATCTACGTTATAAATGGTCTATAAATGTTCTTAGAATATGTACCAATCAATCAGTCGGTTAATCAATGAGCTACTCCTGCAATTTTATAGTTGTTAGATTCATTGAAACAAAGTTATAAATTATCCAATTTTCATCAAATATGTACCAATCAATCAGTTGTCAATCATTGAACTACTCCTGCGACTTTACAATTGTTAGATTCACTGAAACAAAATTATCTACGTTATAAATGGTCTATAAATGTTCTTAGAATATGTACCAATCAATCAGTCAGTTAATCAATGAGCTACTCCTGCTACTCTATAGTTAGATTCACTTATACAAAGTTATCTACGTTATAAATTGTCTAATTTTCTTAAAATTTGTTCTAATCAATCAGTCAGACAATCATTGAACAACTCCTGCGACTTTACAGTTTTTAGAATTACTGAAATAAAGTTATCTACGTTATAATTTGTTTCTAATTTTCTTCAAATATGTACCAATCATTGAACTACTCCTGCTCCTTTATAATTCTTAGAAACTCTCTAGAATCACTGAAACAAAGTTATCTACGTTATTATAATTTGTTTCTAATTTTCTTTAAATATGTACCAATCAATGAGTCAGTCAATCATTGAATCACTCCTGAGACTTTACAGTTGTTAGATTCACTGAAACAAACGTTGTAAATTGTGTAATTTTCACTAATTCCAATGTGTAAAGTAAAGGTACATATTTTCCAATTTTCACTTCTACCTTAGGTATATACGATAGTGTTATTTAGTATCCAACACATGTTGTTTCGCAGGGGTGTGAAAACGGACATCTTAAATGAAAAAAACCAAGCGGCGATTCATCTGGTGACGGAGCTTAACAAGGTGGCTGTTTTGGAGGTAATGGGCCGTCATAAAGAGAAAATTGACATACAGCAAGGCGGCGAGCACGGCAGATCCGCTCTTCACATAGCCGCCATTTACGACCACGAGGAGTGCGCCAGATTGCTGGTAAATATTTTTAATAAAATTTCAGGCAACGCGTGTCACTCTGTATGCATTCGCGATCGCGCCGGAAAATCACAATTTCCCTTTTGCGCTGGACATTAATTGGCTTTTATTTTTCGTACGTCGCCGGGTCTTTGTTTTCGGTATTCGCCATGGACATAAATTTCGACCAATGGTAATTGGATTAAGCCGAATTTAAACTAATTTATAAACTTAATTTTGTTCATTTTACACAAAATTTTCCCAAATACTGGGAGTTTTCGAACTTGGGGTTTAATTTTTAATGATGAAGTGGGAACTTAACGAATTATGTGAATATTTAATCAAAACCGATAAGAAAAAATTAACCAAAGATCAATTTTAGAACCGAAAAAATATTTCAAATGCGGTCCTGCACAGCGATTGCAAATCCCTCGACGAATTCACCGTAAAGTTATATAGAATCGACAAATTAATGATTGATAAGTTAAGAATATGTCATTCATTTATTTAATCATAAATTTATTTATTGCTTATTTATTACTAAAGAGCGGAATATATGCAAAAAAATCTGCTAATATTTGCGCATGTATATGCAACGATTTATTTAAAAATTTATTCAAAAATATGCAAAATATGCTGTGATTTTCAAAAAAAATATTAAAATTAGTTCTGGACAATTATAATTGTCAGCGTATACGCTGCATTCTTTCTGAAACGTTCAAAATTATTCAGAATCATTTCTAATTCGTTTTGAAGCATTCTAAAAGTGTTCTGAACTGTTCTAATTCGTTTTGGACAGTTCTATATTGTTCTGGACAGTTTTAATTCTCTTTGAAACGTTCAAAATAATCAAAATTGTTCAGAATCATTTTTAATTCTTTCTGAAGCATTCTAAAATGTTCTGAACAGTTCTAATTCGTTCAGAAGCGTTTTGAATTGTTTTGAAAAGGCTTAATTGATTCTATGGAGTTTTTAAATGTTCTGAATAATTTTTATTCGGTCTGGATCATTATAAACTGCTCCGAAATTTTCAAAATTGATTCAGAATATACATAAAAATAAATGCAATAATTTTCAAAAAAATATCAAAAATTTGCATTGATTTCAAGAAAATATCAAAAATATGCAATGTTGTAAAATGATCAAAATTGATCAAATTGAATGTAATAAACAAAAAGTAGTAAGTACAATATAATATGCTAAAAAATGCTAATTTTTTCAAAATATGCAAAAACTAGACAAGTCGTCAAATATATGCAAATGTTGCATACAGGGTGTTTCCGAACTTGGGAGACAATTTTCTAGGGGTGATAGTTCGCATAATTTGAAACCGATTCGCAGATTTCGTTTTTCTAAAAAATGTATTATAAACAAAATAGAGCCATTATAAAAAAAATCAAAGAGCGAATACAACCCTGGCCGCGATAGTCAGCTGATCGGTTTCAAAAACCGATGCAAGGACGAGCAAATTTCACCCTCCGCGCGCTTCATTTCGAAAAACGTAGCCTATTGCTTTCTAGTGCGTATTGCAATGTAGGGTTGTTAACCTGACGGTCAAATAGATTTTTTATACTGTTTTTTTTTGTGATTTATTTGATATTATTAGGTGTTCTTCTAAGTTTAGTTAGTTCTTAGTGTTCTTCACAGTTTAACAAGTTGGTGTGTACTTACAATAAGATGGTGATAAGTTTGAATAATTACTATGAATTTCAAGCCATTTTTCTACAACAAAATAGGTGAGCTAATATTTCTTTTGAGTTGAATGTTTTCTTCTTCTATTATTTGGAAAACCCGGGTTAATTTTATAATTTATCCATGATTCTAAAAATTCAGAGACCATATGGATTAAATAAAGGTCCTAAAAAATAAATTTGAATGAGATATTAATTAATCAATCACTATTTTGTAGTGATTTTGTCGATTCTAATTTTACGGTGAGTTCGACCGTAGCGCGCGAGTCGAGAGCGACAGCAATGGAGAAGACCACGATGTGAGATATGCGGATTTCGACAAAATATACTATTAGAAATGATTTATTAGAGCTCAAAACCGTTTTCAGTTGCTCAAAAGGTGTTATAATTAAAAAGATATAGCCCTTCGAAATTTAAAAATTTCGGGTTCTGACTCATAAGTCATCAACCAATCATAAACCACTCACGTCTTGTTGTATACTAAATAATATGAATTTTCGAACGCAGTAACAAAGAATACACAAACGAACAAAAATCAAACTGTCATTTGTCAAAATTTTTCCGAAAAATGCACAAAACAAATTACACGAATTGCAGTCCGGCATAAAACACTTTAATGATAATATTGAAGTTGACAAGAATGTTGCCAAATAAATTTTTCTGGATCAATATTTGTGTTTTTAACACGAAAATCGGTTACAATTTATACAGATGAAGATGTTATTTCTATATTAATATATCGAATTATCCATTAGGTAATGGAAGAAATGGATCAATCAGAAAATGTTTATTGCAATAAATATACAAAAAACGCACATTTTGCGGAGTATAGAAGAGTAATAGGAAACGTGGCAAACTTGCTAAATGTGACTTCTCTTTGCAACTCTCGCTTGGATTGGAGCCGAACGTATGACGATTGTGTGACGTTTTTCAAACTTTAAAAATTAATTGCGGCCTTATTTGGCAACAGAAAAAAATAAAAATTTCATTACGCGCCTTCTTAGAACACACGGTTTTGAAAAAAAAAATAAAAAAAAAGTCGTGGTCTTCTCCATTGCTATGCAGGACGGTATTTCTTAGATTTTTTTTTACATTTTTAATTAATTTTTGATAAATATTTTTCTTGACGGTTTTGATTAAATAATCACATAATTCGCTAGGATGACCCGTTGTCACTTCATCATTAAAAATTGTACCCCAAGTTCGGAAACACCCTGTATATTTCGCTCTTTATTTATTACATATGGTCTCTAAATTTTTAGAATCATGGATATATTATAAAATTAACCCGGGTTTTCCAAATAATAGAAGAAGAAAACATTCAACTTAAAAGAAATATTAGCTCACCTATTTTGTTGTAGAAAAATGGCTTGAAGTTCATAGGAATTATTCAACCTTATCACCGTCTCATTGTACACCTTATTAAACTGAGAAGAACACTAAGAACTAACACTATTAAATGAATCACTAAAGTATAATTCACAGATATGCTAACCAAAACAAAACAAATTGCAGAGGCGTGCGACTTTAATCTACATAAATGGATGAGAAAACAAAAATTTCTCTAGGCAAATAATATCTATGAATATGTTTTAACCATTCCCCATACAGCCAACGTCACTGATGTGTTTTTCAAAAAAATTCGGTTTTGTTTTCTCTGAAAATATAATATATTATGCAAATATATAAATATTAAATATTTTATTCACTACGCCAATGAAAATAAATCATTTATAGCTTATCAGTTATAGTCCGTTCGTTGAAATCGTGCCGGTTTCGGATTAAGCGTTCAATGTTTATAGTCCCCAAAAATACCTGTTTTCGGAGAAAACAATATTGTTCACAGTGTTTTACTGCAGATTAATTTTGATAAAATAAAATAATTTTGAGCAGTTGGCGTAAACATTGAACGCTTAATCCGAAACCGGCACGATTTCAACGAACGGACTATATCGAGTACGACTCGCAAAAATACCACAGTCGACCAGAAAAATAGTAGTCCCTTATGATTTCATCATATTGCTGGTATATTCTTAATATACATGGTCCACATTTATACTAATTTATAGGGTTAGTTGATAATTTATTTTACTTTTTTAGCTCATAGAACTAGTGAGACTTTTATTTAATCCTTATATTTTATTTCAACTACATTTCCTTCGTTAAAAGATCGCAACATTTTTTGTCGAAGTTTGCAAAACAAAACAAGACAAGTTGCAGAGGCGTGCGACTTTAATCTACATAAATGGATGAGAAAACAAAAATGTCTCTAGGCAAATAATATCTATGAATATGTTTTAACCATTCCCCATACAGCCAACGTCACTGATGTGTTTTTCAAAAAAATTAGGTTTTGTTTTCTCTGAAAATATAATATATTATGCAAATATATAAATATTAAATATTTTATTCACTCCGCCAATGAAAATTAATCATTTATAGCTTATCAGTTATCGAGTACGACTCGCAAAAATACCGCATTAGACCAGAAAAATAGTAGTCCCTTATGATTTCATCACACCTATTGCTGGTATATTCTTAATACATGGTCCACATTTATACTAATTTGTAGGGTTAGTTGATAATTTATTTTACTTTTTTAGCTCATAGAACTAGTGAGACTTTTATTTAATCTTTATATTTTATTTCAACTACATTTCCTTTTTTAAAAGATCGCAACATTATTTGTCGGAGTTCGCATGTCTGTGAAATAAACTTTAGTTTATAAAACAAAACAAGTTGCAGAGGCGTGCGACTTTAATCTATATAAATGGATGAGAAAAAAAAATTTCGATTTGCAATTAATATCTATGAATATGTTTTAACCATTGCCCACAAAGAGGGAACGTCACTGATGTGTTTTTCCTTCTCATCTCATCTTTTCTCATCCCACATTTTCTCATCCCACCTTCTCATCCTACCCTCTCATCTCACCTTCTCACCTCTTCTATTTTCTTTATCTTCTTTACCATCTCTTGGATACATTTCAGTTGACTGAATTCGGAGCATCCCCGAAGATACCATGCAACAACGGCTACTACCCCATCCACGAGGCGGCCAAGAACGCCTCCTCGAAGACGCTGGAGGTGTTCCTGCAGTGGGGCGAGTCGAAGGGGTGCAGCAGACAGGAGATGATATCCTTCTACGATTCGGAGGGCAACGTGCCGTTGCATTCGGCGGTGCACGGGGGCGATATCAAGGCCGTTGAATTGTGCATTAAGTGAGTACAATCGATATTCTTTTGGATAGAACAGTTCTGAATTTTCTCCCATAAATTCGCCTTTGACGTGATAACCAATTTGTTTTAAAATTCATGACTCGTAGCGCTGCTCCAAAGTTTCTACGAGTAGATAAAAATTATTGGGTCAACATACACTGCTCGCCAAAATTAGCTACTTTTTGAAGCTCAATAAAATTGGCTATATCCAAGCTGGAGACTTGCAATTTTCAACAAACATACCTTCATATCTCCTCTTCACGCTCACCAAGTACCATCATCCCCATTCAACCACAACCCCTTTAACATACAATCTTTATAACGCATGCAGATCTGGAGCGAAGATCTCCATCCAGCAGCAGGACCTGTCGACGCCGGTGCACCTGGCGTGCGCCCAGGGCGCCACGGAGATCGTGAAGATGATGTTCAAGATGCAGCCGGAGGAGAAGCTGGCCTGCTTGTCGTCCTGCGACGTGCAGAAGATGACGCCGCTGCATTGCGCCGCCATGTTCGATCACCCGGAGATCGTGGACTACCTGGTGAGCGAGGGGGCAGATATTAACGCCATGGATAAGGAGAGAAGGTCGCCCATGCTGTTGGCGGCGCTGAGGGGCGGCTGGAGGACCGTTCATATGCTCATCAAGTGAGTGATTTGGGATTTGATTAGTGGTAAAGTGCTATTTTAGTGCTATTTTTGGGGATATTTTTGGGCTATTTTAGGGCTATTTTAGGGCTATTTTAGAGCTATTTTAGTGCTATTTTAGTGCTATTTTAGTGCTATTTTAGTGCTATTTTAGTGCTATTTTTGGGGATATTTTAGGGCTATTTTAGTGCTATTTTAGTGCTATTTTAGTGCTATTTTAGTGCTATTTTAGTGCTATTTTAGTGCTATTTTAGTGCTATTTTAGTGCTATTTTAGTGCTATTTTAGTGCTATTTTAGTGCTATTTTAGTGCTATTTTAGTGCTATTTTAGTGCTATTTTAGTGCTATTTTAGTGCTATTTTAGTGCTATTTTAGTGCTATTTTAGTCAAATTTTAGTGCTATTTTAGTGCTATTTTAGTGCTATTTTAGTGCTATTTTAGTGCTATTTTAGTGCTATTTTAGTGCTATTTTAGTGCTATTTTAGTGCTATTTTTGTGCAATTTTTTGGCTATTTTAGAGCTATTTTAGTACTATTTTATTGCTATTTTAGTGCTATTTTAGGGTTATTTTTGGGCTATTTTAGTGCTATTTTAGTGCTATTTTAGTGCTATTTTAGTACTATTTTATTGCTATTTTAGTGCTTTTTTAGGGTTATTTTTGGGCTATTTTAGTGCAATTTTATGGCTATTTTAGAGCTATTTTAGTACTATTTTATTGCTATTTCAGTGCTATTTTAGTGCTATTTTAGTGCTATTTTAGTGCTATACTAGCGCTATTTTAGTGCTATTTTAGTCAAATTTTAGTACTATTTTAGTGCTATTTTAGTCAAATTTTAGTACTATTTTAGTGCTATTTTAGTGCTATTTTAGTGCTATTTTAGTGCTATTTTAGTGCTATTTTGTTGCTATTTTTGTGCAATTTTTTGGCTATTTTATTGCTACTTTAGTGCTATTTTTGTGCAATTTTATGGCTATTTTAGAGCTATTTTAGGGTTATTTTTGGGCTATTTTAGTGCAATTTTATGGCTATTTTAGAGCTATTTTAGTACTATTTTATTGCTATTTTAGTGCTATTTTAGGGTTATTTTTGGGCTATTTTAGTGCTATTTTAGTGCTATTTTAGTACTATTTTATTGCTATTTTAGTGCTATTTTAGGGTTATTTTTGGGCTATTTTAGTGCAATTTTATGGCTATTTTAGAGCTATTTTAGTACTTTAGTGCTATTTTAGTGCTTATTTAATGCTATTTTAGTGCTATTTTAGTGCTATTTCAGTGCTATTTTAGTGCTATTTTAGTGCTATTTTAGTGCTATTTTAGTGCTATACTAGCGCTATTTTAGTGCTATTTTAGTGCTATTTTAGTGCTATTTTAGTCAAATTTTAGTACTATTTTAGTGCTATTTTAGTCAAATTTTAGTACTATTTTAGTGCTATTTTAGTGCTATTTTAGAGCTATTTTAGTGCTATTTTAGTGCTATTTTGTTGCTATTTTTGTGCAATTTTTTGGCTATTTTATTGCTACTTTAGTGCTATTTTTGTGCAATTTTATGGCTATTTTAGAGCTATTTTAGGGTTATTTTTGGGCTATTTTAGTGCAATTTTATGGCTATTTTAGTGCTATTTTAGTGCTATTTTAGTGCTATTTTGTTGCTATTTTTGTGCAATTTTTTGGCTATTTTATTGCTACTTTAGTGCTATTTTATTGCTACTTTAGTGCTATTTTAGTACTATTTTATTGCTATTTTAGTACTATTTTAGGGTTATTTTTGGGCTATTTTTGGGCTATTTTAGTGGCATTTTAGTGCTATTTTAGTGCTATTTTAGTGCTATACTAGCGCTATTTTAGTGCTATTTTAGTGCTTATTTAATGCTATTTTAGTGCTATTTTAGTGCTATTTTAGTGCTATTTTAGTCAAATTTTAGTACTATTTTAGTGCTATTTTAGTGCTATTTTAGTCAAATTTTAGTACTATTTTAGTGCTATTTTAGTCAAATTTTAGTACTATTTTAGTGCTATTTTAGTGCTATTTTAGTGCTATTTTAGTGCTATTTTAGTGCTATTTTAGTGTTATTTTAGTGCTATTTTAGTGCTATTGTAGTGCTATTTTAGTGCTATTTTAGTGCTATTTTAGTCAAATTTTAGTACTATTTCAGTGCTATTTTAGTGCTATTTTAGTGGCATTTTAGTGCCTAATTCCTAAATTTAGCGGTCAATTGGTTTAGCAGAAATTTGCGATTGAAAATGGCGGTGCTAAGTTTATAAAACTAGCACCCCTACATTTAAATATTTGAACAAAATTAAAAAATAATATATCGGAATTTAGTACTAATATTAGTGCTTTCGAATGCACTAAGCTGCAGAATTTAATTTATGGTATTTATCACAAAGATATTTGAAAAAAACGTAGTGGATGAGATATTAAAGAAACTGAAGAATATAGAAAAAATACATTTAAACATCGAAAGAGGGAATTTGATCTCTAGTTTTACTTTGATTAATCCTTAGCTCAAAAAAATACATTTCTACCATTTTTTATAGTCCGAACATCAAGAGTAAAATCTCATTAGAAATGCAGATAGACAATTGATTTTTGTCTCTAATTCTTTTGTCATTTCAGTGCTTCTTTTAGTGACCACTTAAGCACTAAAATTAGGAATTGGGCACCAAATTAACACTAAAATATAGCACTAAATTAGAATGTATAAATCGGGTGCTAAATTCACTCAGGTGATTTGGGGTTGCAAATACTTTTTTAATGTTAATATTTTTGTTTTGCTTAAAGATTGGGTGCCGATATAAACATAAGGGATATCAACAAAAGGAATTTGCTACATTTGGTGGTAATGAACGGAGGTAGATTGGAGAGATTCGCCTCTGAAGTAAGTGAGGTAATGATTAGCTGATCGCTTTAGTTTGGTTTATTTTAGCTGTTATAATATAACTAATTCGATAACGATTTGATCCAAATCGTCGCTTTGTTTTGATAATTTACATGAGAATGGCTGAATTTAGTCATATAACTTTTAATGGGTATGTTCGTTTTAGATTAGTAGTTTAATGTATAGAAGAATTATTATAGCTATAGTTTGTGATTTGTAATAGAAACTAGTTCAACAGCTAGATCTTAGCGCTTGTAGCAAGGCAACAAAACTTTAAAGCTTCTATCTACTATACAGGGTGTCTCAATAAGGTTGGAACGTGGCTTAACAACAGATTGCTGAGACAAAACTAAGGCGATTTAACCGAATTTACCTATATCCAAAATTGCTTAGTGAAGAAGTTATAGGTTTTGAAGTTAAGAATAAAAAAGAGATTTTTTGATATTGCGCCAGAATGGTTGAACTATTTTGCGTGAAAATTTATACAGAATATCTCTGTTTGGTGACATATTTATGTGTAAATTTTGTTTTTTAAATTATCCATCCCTCACTGATTTAGGGGAGGTGGTCAACCGCCTTAAAGCTCTAATTGTTCCGCCAATGAAATTCACCTAAATTTTTGAATCGAAACTCGATTTATTAGTTTATTTATAATGATTTTTTACTATTTGTAAATTTCTATAAACCCCATATTTTCGGAGATAAAAACATTTTTGTCATTCATACGATTTTTGAAATTCATATTTTCAGCAGGTTATTAAAAAAAATTTCATAACATATTTTTTATAGATTAAGTTATTTTCTACAAAAATATATTTATTAATCATTAATGGAGGCCACATTGAACCATTATTAAAAATTACAAAAATCAAATTTTTAAAAGATAATTCTTTAAAATTTTAAATGTAATTTTTTTCTGTGTTATGTTCTAAGTGATATGATTAAATAATAGATTATTGTTGAAAATACCTTAATCTGTTAAAAAGGTGTAATGAAATTTTGGTTTTTGCCAATATTGTGCTGAAAATGTGGATTTCAAAAATTGTTTTAATGCCAAAAAAAGCGATTTATCTCCAAAAATATGGGTTTTATAGAAAATTACAAAGAGCAAAAAATTGTTATAAATAAACCAATAAATCTGGTTTCGATTTAAAAATTAGATGAATTACATGGGCGGAACAATTAGGGTTTTAAGGGGGTTGGCCACCCCCGTAAATCAGAGAGGGATAGATAATTTCAAAAACAAAATTTTCACATAAATATATCACCAAACAGAGATATTCTGTACAAATTTTCACGCAAAAAAGTTAAGCCATTCTGGCGCAATATAAAAATCTCTTTTTAATTCTTAACTTCAAAACCCTATAACTTCTTTACCAAGCAATTTTGGATATAGGTAAATTCGGTTAAATCATCTTATTTTTGTCTCAGGAATCTGTTGTTAAGCCATGTCCCAACCTTTTTGAGACACCCTGTATAGAAATTTTCCCCCTTATAAATCCGAATTTATGTAACAAAAATTCATCACAAATCCAGCGAGTTACACACTCAAGTTAATTAATTTGGTTCGTAACAAACCGCTATTTCCAGAATCCAAACAAACCATATTCTTAATTCGCACACACGAACTTTATGTAACACAAAACGTTGCATAAGTTCGCTACAAATTTCCCAACGAAACCGAAACCATTAATAATCTGGTGCTCGCTAAAACAGGCCAAATCCAAGGAGAGCCTCCTGCAGCTGCTCAACGAGAAGGACATCAACGGCTGCTCCCCGTTGCACTACGCCAGCCGCGAAGGGCACATCCGGAGCCTGGAGAATCTCATCCAGCTCGGCGCCTGCATCAATCTCAAAAACAACAACAACGAGAGCCCTTTGCACTTTGCAGCCAGGTAAAGCTTCTATTATAATCACCTTCGACAGCTCCTTTCGAATTCTATTAGCGAATCCCATCGCTTAATTAGTTTTAGGGAGTTATATGCCCTTATTTCGACTTATATAAGTGCTTTTAGGTACGGTCGTTACAACACAGCGAAGCAATTATTGGATTCCGAGAAGGGAACTTTCATAATAAACGAAAGTGACGGGGGCGGCTTGACGCCCTTGCACATCGCCTCCCAGCAAGGACACACCAGGGTCGTGCAACTGTTGCTCAACAGGGGCGCACTGTTGCACAGGTGATGCACCAGCGATTCTTCTCATGATGGGTTTTATTAATGGTATTTTTTAGGGATCACAACGGCAGGAATCCGCTCCATTTGGCAGCAATGAATGGCTATACTCAAACTATTGAGCTGCTGTTGTCTGTGCATTCGCATTTACTCGATCAAACTGATAAGGATGGGGTGAGTGGTTACAAAATTGGTTTGTTTTCTGTAACGTAAAAGGCCAAAGTTGCTTGTTAAGGCCCGTTTGTAGATGTTACTTTAGTTCGACTAAGCCGCGAGTCAACTTTGAACCGAGTTCTTTGTGGTTTTCGTTGTAGAGTGCAAGATCAACATTAGTTTGGTTGAACTCCGTTCAGGTCACGTTAGTGCACTGAATTCTCTTTTTTCATCTGAAATATAATGCCAAAATTTGCAATTTATATTTGAACGTAGGCAGTATTGATTTATGCTGATGTCACTTTTGATACTTCGTTTATTTTGAATTATTTGGACTGGAATTATCTACCTACATTTGAAAAGTTCTTGATAAAATATCTATTCAAAATCTACATTTAAATTCAATATCGAACCATATTTCAAAATGACTGGGTCCATTTCTGAAGATTTATGGTCCTCCATTATTTAAAAAAACCATTCAAAATTTGTAAAACATCTTCATCGTCGGTTAATTCTTCTAATAATACGATCATTTTGAATAAATAATTGTATACTAGAAATTCAACCTCATTCTTCTCGGTTAACAACTCAACGTCAAATATTAAAACCTTCTTGAACCGCCTTTGAACGCTCTTCAAAGACCGTTTACGTAAACTTCTCACTGAACCAAAGATCAATAGTGACTGATTTACTTACTACACACATTCTGAGACTCCCCTGAACTGTTTCAAATGGTCCTAGTCAGTTCTAAAATAGCTCTGAATGATTCTTGACAATTCTAAATAGTTTGCAACAGTTCTTCATCGATTTGAGACAGTCCTTAACTGTTTCAAATGATTCTAGTTCCAAATGCTGGACAGTTTTAAATGATTTTGGACAGTTCTTGAGTATTAATATCTAATCGAAATCTACATATGAATTCAATATTGGACCATATTTCAAAATGACTGGATCTATTTCTGAAGGTTTGTGGTCTTCTAGTCCATTCAAAATTTGTAAAAAATCTTCATCGTCGGTTAATTCTTCTAATAATACGTTCATTTTGCATTATGAATTGTATACCAGAAATTCAACCTCACTTTTTTGAGTTAACAATCAATTGTTAAAACCATCTTGAACCGCCTTTGAACCCTTTTCAATGACCGTCCACATAAACTTCTCTCTTAACCACAGATCAATAGTGACTCACGTACTTACAACACAAATATGCAACTAAACTCGGTTCAACGCAGAACCACAGTTGAATTATACATCTACAACCTGTCCTAAGAAAACCTACTACCTTTACGGCCATTTTCATAATCCACTTTAAAATTACTTTATCACTTTAAGATTTTAAAGCCGTCCAGTGAGTTTCATAAAACCACTTTAGCCGTTAAAGTCACTTTAATTATAAAGTGAGGTTTTACTTCACTTTAAGGTATTTTAAACTACTTTAACCTATAAAATTTTGATGTTCTGCCATCCATGTTTTTCGGAACAACATAAATATTAAAATATTTAAAAAGTATAATGGACACGACCGATTCGAATATTTCAACTGACTCCATGATGGCCACCAGCTCGGACGAAGAAGAAAACAAGTGTTTAGAATTGTTTTTAAAAATTAATTTATTCCTTAATTTCAATGTAAATATCGAAGCTTCCTGATAACCCTTACTCAGATAGCAAAGTTCCACAATGTAATTATCTATACCCATGTATGAATATCAGTAAGGGCGGATTGAAATTTTAAACACTTGGTTTATTATAGATTTCCTTTAAGTAAGGAAGCGGCCTTAACAGTATTGACCCATATTCAAAATCAAATTTCTTCTCTTTCTTAAAATTTTATCAAAATTTTGACAATCAGGTTTGTATCACAAAAAGTAAAAACCGAACTTTACTTAAAGTAACCAAACAAGTTGATTATGAAAAAGGATGACTATTAAGTTCTTAAAGTGACTTTAGCTAAAGTGTCTTTAAGGATTTTATTATGAAAATGGCCGTTACTTCCATTTTATCAGAACACAGCGTTACATTTGGCTACAATGGAGAACCAACCGAACGCCATAGCTCTACTGTTATCAGTAGGCTGCAAGATTTGCTACAACCAAATGGACATGAACGCCATAGATTACGCCATTTACTACAAATACCCGGAGGCTGCGTTGGCTATGGTCACTCACGAAGAGAGGTATTATTTTACTAATCATACTCCAGCTTTTATATTCATTACTTTCGATTCCAGAGCAAATGAAATTCTATGCTTGAGCTCCACCAAATACCCCTGCGTTACCCTGGGGCTGATAGCCACCATGCCGAGGGTGTTTGAAGCCGTTCAAGACAAATGTATAACGAAAGCGAATTGCAAGAAAGACTCCAAATCTTTCTACGTACGTACTGAATCGGTAATATTAATTTTTAATACAATAATTTGCATTTATTCTACAGATAAAGTACAGTTTCACTTGCCTGCAACGTTCGGTTACAACTGGAGATGATGAGACTCTGACCAAACGGCACCCTTTGCCAGCATTGAACGTGAGTTTTTCGCGGCAATTTACATTGCAATTGCTCGGTTTAGCTTTGTTTTTTCCTTTAACTTTTTATTCCACTAATCTAATATAGCTGGGAGAGCTGGGAATAAATAATGCAATTCAATTTGCATCCGAAATACGAACTCGCTAACACCAGCACAGAGAATACCAGTTTCGTTATTATTTCGAAAATCGCAATAAGTTGAATAATATTGCACTCTTAGGCCCGGTTGTAGATGCGTAGTTCAACTGTGGTTCTGCGTTGAACCGAGTTTAATTGCTAATTTGTGTTGTAAGTACCTCAGTCGCTATTGATGTGATCTTAAAACCAAAATGAACTCGGTTCAAAGTTGACTCGCAGTTTAGTTGAACTAACGTTCCCCTGTTACATCTACAATGGAGAAGACCACGATGTGAGATATGTGGACTTCGGCAAAAGATACGATTAGAAATGATTTATTAGAGCTCAAAACCGTTTTCAGTTGCTCAAAATGTGTTATAATTAAAAAGATATAGCCCTATGAAATTTAAAAATTTCGGGTTTTGACTCATATCTTATGAACCAATCATGAACCACTCATGTTTTGTTGTATAAGTAAATGGTATGAATTTTCGAAAGCAGTAATAAAGAATAGACAAACGAACAAAAATCAAACTGTCATTTGTCAGATTTTCCTGAAAAAGACACAAAACAAATTACACGAATTGCAGTTCGGCACAAAACACGTTACTGATGATATTGACGTTGACAAGAATGTTGCCAAATAAATTTTTCAGGACCATTATATGTGTTTTTAACACGAAAATCGGTTACAATTTATACAGATGAAGATGTTATTTCTATATTAATGTATCGAATTATCCATTAGTTAATGGAAGAAATGGATAAATCAGAAAATGTTTATTGCAATAAATATACAAAAAACGCACATTTTGCGGTGTAAAGAAGAGTAATAGGAAACGTGGCAAACTTGCTAAATGTGACTTCTCTTTGCAATTCTCGCTTTGATTGGAGCAGAGTGTGTGACGATTGTGTGACGTTTTTCAAACTTTAAAAATTATTTGCGGCCTTATTTGGCCACAGAAAAAAATAAAATTTTCATTACACGCCTTTTTAGAACACACGGTTTTGAAAAAAAATAAAAAAAAAAGTCGTGGTCTTCTCCATTGGGCCTTACAGGATGTACTTACTAAGAAAATTTTCTTTCCTTCATAGGCTATGGTGATGCATGGCAGAGTGGAGTTGCTGGCGCATCCTCTCAGCCAGAAGTACCTGCAAATGAAGTGGAACTCCTACGGGAAGTACTTCCATTTGGCCAACGTGACCTTCTACAGCTTCTTCTTGGCTTTCATCACTTGCTTCTCATCGCAGCTGATGCTACAGCAGAGAAACGATGGCGGTGTTAACATCACTGCTAACATGAGTCACGCTGTAAGTTGCCCAAAACTTGCTTACAGATCGATGGAAATAGCCACAACTAGCTGCTTCTGCTATACTCCTCGAACTGTAGATAATTAATTTTGTGCCTACTGTTTCAGGAATACGTACGCCGCAGCAAAGAGCTAATACTAGACATCGACATAAGCCCGATCATGTACATAAGCGCCTTGGGCATCCTGGTGTACATCGGCATAAACATCTTCAGGGAAATCCTGCAAATCTACCAACAAAAATTCCTCTACTTCATGGAACCCATCAACCTGGTGGCCTGGTTGTTGTACGTTTCAGCCCTGATCATGGTCCTACCGATCATATTCAGAAGCAGATTGTACGACCTGCAGCTCTCCTGCGCCTCCTTCACCGTATTCCTCAGCTGGTTCAACCTGCTGCTGTTGCTGCAACGATTCGATCAAGTGGGCATCTACGTGGTGATGTTCCTGGAGATCCTGCAGACTCTCATCAAAGTGCTGATGGTGTTCTCGATACTGATCATTGCGTTTGGTTTGGCCTTTTACATCTTGCTATCTCGGGTAAGTATGTGTATATGAGAGCTGGTTTTTACTCATTGATTGGTGTATTGTAGGGTGAGCATTTGTCCTTCAAGACGATTCCTATGTCGTTGATTAGGACGTTTTCGATGATGCTGGGCGAGATTGATTTCCTGGGGACGTACGTTAAACCTTACTACATGACGAATGACGAGGAAAGGTCCTTCCTGCCATTTCCTTTGCCAGCTTTCCTCATTCTGGGATTGTTCATGGTGCTGATGCCGATTCTGTTGATGAATCTGCTCATTGGTTTGGCTGTTGGTGATATCGAATCGGTGAGGAGGAACGCGCAGTTGAAGAGATTGGCTATGCAGGTGCGTGAAATGTTGTTGGTTTAAATGTTGCGAGTACGTAGGAATTGTTGCAGGTTGTGTTGCACACGGAGCTCGAAAGGAAACTCCCCGGTTTCCTGTTGGAGAGAGTGGACAAGATGGAGATCATCGAATATCCGAACGATACGAAATGCAAAGTGGGCTTTTTGGATATAATACTGCGAAAATGGTTCGGGAATCCGTTCTCAGATGATTGTGAGTATGATATTTATTGCATCTAGAGCGCTCTAAATTATTTTTGTAGCTATCGAAATGGCTTTGGACAGTACCGAAGACTACGTGGTGGCTGAATTGGAGAAAACCAAAAGGAAACTGAGAGATATATCCAACGCTTTGGACACACAACAGCAATTCCTCAGGCTCATCGTGCAGGTAACTTTGTATTATATTAATGAAGGATTTTGGAATGAATTGGATGAATTTAGAAAATGGAGATAAAAACGGAGGCAGATGATGTCGATGAAGGGGTATCGAGCACGAATCCGGTGAGTGGCGGGGGCAGCAAATGGACATCCCCGAAGATCAGAAAGAAACTGAGATCTGTCATCAGTTTCACCAACAAGGGCAACACCTAGGGGCGCCGCTTCCGTCGGGAAAATGCGGATTATATCTAATTTTCTTGATTACACTTTAGCCGTAAGCAAACCCACCTCAATTAGAAATTAGAGTTTAATATTTATGGATGTGAATGTAATGTAGTACAACCTTTATAACTTTAAAAGGGGTAAAGGTGACGTTTGTGTCGAGCACATTTTTTAAAGTTTATTATAAGCGTTATATTAAGATGTAGTTGTATTGTATTCTTATGCAGGGTGTCCCAGCACCAGATATGCACAATATTTTCCACAAAATCTGCTCTAAATTGGAATACTTGGCAACACAGCTGAAATACTTTTTAGAAGATTGTGTAGGCAACTTTTTACTATAGTTTATTTCACAGATATGCGAACTTCGACAAAAAAATGTTGTGATCTTTTAAAAAAGGAAATGTAGTTGAAATAAAATATAATGATTAAATAAAAGTCTCACTAGTTCTATGAGCTAAGAAAGTAAAATAAATTATCAACTAACCCTATAAATTAGTATAAATGTGGACCATGTATATTAAGAATATACAAGCAATATGATGAAATCATAAGGGACTACTATTTTTCTGATCTACTGCGGTATTTTTGCGAGTCATAGGTACTCGATAACTGATAATCTATAAATGATTTATTTTCATTAGCGTAGTGAATAAAATATTTAATATTTATAATATTTGCATAATATATTATATTTTCGGAAGAACAAAACCGAATTTTTTGGAAAACACATCAGTGACGTTTCCTGTATGGGGAATAAGTAGTTAAAACATATTCTTAGATATTATTTGCCTAGAGAATTTTTTGTTTTCTCATCCATTTATGTATATTAAAGTCGCACGCCTCTGCAACTTGTTTTGTTTTGGTTCGCATGTCTGTGAAATAAACTATAATTCCACGCGTTATATTTGATTCATTCAATAACTTATTGATCGATAAATAAATCGGTATTTAATCGATTAAATTATGTATATCGTGTCGGTGTTTAATATCAGTGTATGTGTGTGTAAGAAAAATTGTTACTATTTTCATGGAACTGACCAATTTTTTTAAGCAGGTACAACTTTTATTTGTATTAGCAGAGCTTTAATTTGGTATTTTTGGCTAATATTTTATTAAATTTGAATGGGAAGGTACTATTTTCGGAGACACCCTGTACATTGACAAATTGAATCGACAGGGATATAAATTTGCACATTGTTAAATGTTTTTCGAAATAAATGTTTACATCACAATTCGCCGAATTTGATTGCTTCTTTTATGGATTTGAGGAAATGAATAAACGAATTTAATTAAATATATAAATTTTATTAAAAATCTTTATAAACGTAGGTACTAATATGGGAAAATTACAAGGCACTTTTTCGTACAAAAATGGCACAGATTTAGTGCGAATAACAAAAAAATAAGTATGTTTGATTCACTATTTTTTAACTGAGAAAGGAATTTTCTAACGTAATAATTTCATACCATGAATAAGTAATTATAATAGTTGAGATTTTTTTCCTTCAAATATTATTAAATTATAAAAATATGATTTTTCCGAGAATGTTTTGCACAATGTAGTAATTAAAAGTCCTTAAAAACTATACCATCGATTTCTGTAGTAGGTAAATTATAAAAAAAAAACATTAGAAACAAATTCGAAATAAAAATCTAACACGAATTAACTCCCGACTTAATATTGTTGAATCGTTAAAATTTCAATTATACAAAAAAGACAATAAAATAAAACGTAACCTACAAATAAATTTTATCACAGACGATTTGGGCAAGATTGTTTAGGATTGGCATCACTTTTCCCTTTCCAAAGCTCACCCAAGCAGGTTAAATTACTGAATTATATTTACAAATAAAATAGAAAAGGAGTCACATGCAAAATTATGTACATTTTATGCCATACGCCATGGCACTCAGTTATTGTCGCAGTTTCTCGACGTTACACCTCTTAAAAATCTAATTAAGTAGCGCTCGTTATTACCACAGCCTCGCCTCGAAAGTACAAAAGGCCATAAGAATCAATAAACACTAGATATATAATCAAATTATTTACTTTCACCACGAAATTCCAGCTCAAAACCCCAAACTTTCTTTTAATAAAGCGAGTTTGGTCATCATCATTATCATCATCAGTACTTTTATACTAGAATAAATTGGTGAAAGTATAATTAAGTTATCTTGTTTCTATGAGGCTAGAACCTCACTCTTTTGAATTTTGCAACACCCAACCATCCCTTACTTTAGTGTTATTGAAAGTTTTTTACACAACTAAACTTAAACACCCCTAAGATTGTTCACTCAAAGTACCCTACACGATGGCGCCATCTTTATTCTTCTGCAACGGCTGCAACTCCCTCTGCAACCTGTCGAATTCGTTGTAGTACTCATGATCAGACTCCTCTTCGGAGCTCTTCTGCGGCAAGTACCCAGCAGGTTTATACCCGGAGGACTCCCCTCCAAAGGCCCCCGAAGAAGCGTTCACAAACTCAGACACAGTAGGCAACCCCACGGTTTGTCCAGGAGCATCATTGTTCATCAAATACTCCGGGTTATCAATATTGTTCTTGTAGAAGTCCTGGTAGTTGGCGTACACGTTGGCAGAGTCATGCTCCGGGCCCTTGGAGTCGATCAAATCCACGTAGGCGGTGTTCCCCTGAGCCTGCTGCGGCGAGGGCATCAAGTAGTCGTCTTCGTCCACCGGAAGATCCAGCTTCAGGGTGCCCACTTTAGCCTGGGACCGCGCCACCGAGTCGTACTCGTCGCTGCCGATGTCGTCCCGCAGCTTCACCGAGTTGCCGAAGTACTTGGCGCTCGAGGCGTCCGATTGGGTGGGTATGCTGGAGTCGAAGCCGTGCGACTGGGCGTAGCGCAGCAGCTTCTGGTTCAGGTGGTTCTGGTACTGCGAGGTGCTGCCGTCGGATTGGGGCGCCGAGGGCCAGTAGCTGTGGGACGTGGGGGAGGGCGACACCGAGTGCATGATGGAGCCGCTGCCGTGGAGCGGGGCGCGGGATTTCGGCTGCAGGTGGTTGTCGCCTTCGGAGGTGCATTGGGATGGTTCCAATGACGAAGCTAAGCTTCTAACATCGTTCTAAAAATAACTTCTATTAGCACAACAACTTCAACAAAATTCAAAATTATTACCTGTGGAAGAGGATAATTGGTCAGTCTCATAAACTTATCACCAGGTATAGCCAAATATCTACCGGGATCTTGCGCCATCTTCGAGAAATCGTCCTCCAGCTCCTTGAAGCAGGGCCTGCTCTCAGCGTCCAGCATCCAGCATTTGATCAGTATCATATAAACTTCTATACTGGCTATCTCTGGCTGGGGCAGCCTTTCGCCCTTCTCCAGCAATTCAGGTACATCTCTGGCGGGGACGTTGTCGTAGGGTCGTTCCCCGAAGGTCAGCAGCTCCCAGACTGTCACTCCGAACGCCCAAACGTCCGATTTATGGGTGAATATCCTGTGCTGGATGCACTCGAGCGCCAGCCACTTGATGGGCATCTTCCCGCCAGCAGCCTTGTACTCTTCTTCGTTGATGTCCAGCAACTTGGCCAGACCGAAATCGGTGATTTTCACACAGCCAGGAGTTTGTAGTAGCACATTCCTGGCTGCTAGGTCACGATGCACCAATCGTTTCTCTTCCAAGTAGGCCATGCCTCGGGCTATTTGCGTCGACCAGTTCAAGAAAGCTTTGGAGCCAATTCGATCTCTGTTGTTTCTTACGAAGTCCAGCAGACAACCTAGGTACATTAGTTGGGTTACTAGCATCATTTGGGAGGTCATGCAGACACCTAGTAGCCTTAGGAGATTGGGATGATCCACTGTGGCCATAATGTAAGCTTCATCCAGGAAATCTTTACTGGTGTTAGCTCCTGTGTCTTCCCTCAAGACTTTGATGGCTACAGGTATTTTTGCTGAGTTGTTGCCTTCGCCTTCGAGATTCCAGACTCCTTGGTAGACTTTCCCAAACGCACCATAACCTAGTATATTCGATCTACGCAGCTCCGTTTCCTTGATTATCCTCAGTTTAGCGACGTTGGGCTTCACGTTGGTGGGGCTCAAAGGCTCGTTGTCCTCCAAACCAGTCAACGCCAGCGTCATCTTCATGGCGTTCTCTTTGTTCTTCTCCTTTCTCTGGAAGTAGTAGAACACTCCAACGAATATGAGCAGCACGCAGACGCCGCCGATTACACCAGAGATTATGATGATTATTTCGTAGGTGTTTTTGGGAGAGGATAGCTGTGAAGAGGTGGCGCTGTCCGAGCAGTAGGTTCCACCCTCTTCGGTGAAGCCTCTGTTAGGAGAATCCGGCGGGCAGGAGGCGATGCACTCGAAGTTGGTGCTGTTGAAGTCGATGATGTCGTCGAGGAACAACTTGAAGTTCTGGCAGGCGATGCAGTCTTTGTTGGTGGGGCCTGTGCAGCCTTTGCATTCTTTATCGCAGGCTATGCATTCGTTTTTCAACGGGTCCGGGTAGTAATCCGAGTTGCACTCGTCCTCGCATTGCTCGCCCTTCTTGTAGTGGGTGCATTCCTGGCACACTGCTGTATGGAAACCGTATTGGGTACATGTTTTACATCTGTAAAAAACACTATTTAGTTACAAGAATATTTATTAAATGGGTGAAAGTACCTTGGATGGCATTTCCTGCAGGCTGCTCTTGTGTTAGGATTCAATCCCTCCAAAACATGTTTATTGATGTACTCGTAATAGTACCCAGCAGGACACTCCATCACCTCTTTACCCAAACAAACGTAGTTATTATCCTTGTTGTCCATGATGATGGCCAGTTCGCAGGCATCACATCCTCCTTTGCCTAAGACATTCGATGGACCAGAGCAACTCTCCACGCAATTCGAGTGGCATTGCAGACAAGCGCCGTTCTCTTCGAACTTGTTCTTCATGCATTTCGATACGCAGTAGTTCCCATCTCGCAGGTACTTGCAGGAGGTGCAGTTGTTGGCTCCCGGGCCGTGGCAGCCGTCCCCGCATTGCTCGTGGCAAGGCTTGCATTCGCTCGAAGTCGACTGGTACAATCTGCGAAAAAATTGCTCAAAAATTACTAAATTGGTACACAAGAAGACATTGGTTGATACAAGGATCTGGAGAGGATGCTGAAGAAGTCGATGAAGAAGATGCTGAAGAAGATTGTGTATAAAAGATGCTGTAGAAGATTGTATAGAAGATGGTGAAAAAGATGGCGAAGAAGATGGTGTAGAAGATGGTGTAGAAGGTGATGAAGATTATAATGAAGAAGATATCTTACCCTGGTTTGGCGTCGCAGTTTTCGAGACACTTGTTGCCGAATTTGAAGTTCTTGCAGGAGAGGCACTGCTCGGGGCCGGGCCCCCAGCAGCCGCTGTCGCTGCACTGGGGATCGCAGACGAGCCCTCTGGCCTTGCAGCTCTCTTTGTCGCTGTTGTTGGATAGTAGACGGTGGCTCTCGTTGCTCTTCTGTATGGACTTCCAGTTGATGCCTTCGGCGAGGCACAGACGCGGGTTCTCCAGTATGGCGACGGTGCCCATTTTGATGCTCTTCAGCGAGCTGAGCTCCAGCGACTCCAAGGAGGTTTTCACTATGTACAAGGACGAGGAGTAGTCGTAGAGGGATCTACCGCCGATTTCTTCTAAATTCCTGAAGTAGGAGAGGTTCTTGAAGTCTGGATGGTCGGCTTGGATGTTGAGGTAGCCGGTGATTTCCTTCAGAGTGCTGAACACTTCCAATGCACTAGGATGCATCGGCGGATAACGCTCGCCGAAGGTGTAGTTCTCCACGTACACGTGCTGGAAGCCGTTCAGGGAGTTTTGCAAAATGTTTATGTTACCTTCCAGCACCGTGCAGTTGGTGAAGTTTTTAATATTGCCCGAGTGGATGATGTCGATGGGGCGGTTGTTGGTACTGCATTGCTTCGGACAGGGGCCATTACACGGCACACACTCCCCGTCTTTAGCGTGTTTATCAGATGGACAAGTTCGTACACAAGCCCCGTTGTCTTTGAGCAGATGCTCGGGGCACTTCTTCACGCACGTTGCCCCGTAGGCGTACTTCCCGGCAGGATTCGACTCCCACATATACGACACTGAATTGTAGATTTGCATGGGAGGACACTCCTGCGTACACACTCCATCATCGTAGAAGTTCCTGCAGGCTATGCAATCGGTCTGGGTGGGTCCAGTGCATCCTCCAGCGCAGAACAAGTGGCAGCATTCGCGGGGCTCCGTGCCGTAGCATCTGCCTCCAGAGCACTGGGGGCTGCAGAAGATCTTGGAGAACTGCTGGCAGTTCTCGCGGCCTTCACCCCAGCAGCCTCTTTCGCACTCTCTATCACATGGGGGGCATTCACGTTCTGGTGAAGTGAAGTTGTAGACGTAAGTGAAGGTTCCTGTAGACAATATCTCAGTCCAATTTATAGTCTTGATGTGGCAGAGGTTGTAGTTGTTGAAGGATCCCACGCTGCCGTTGAGGATGTCGCGTAGAGCGGGTAACTCCAGCGTCAGCATCTTCGAGAGGGTGACGATGAGGGAGAATTCGCGTTTGGAGACGTTCATTTTAAAGAGGCTCCTGCCTCTGATGATTTGTAAACGAGGTAGTACCACTTTCTTGACGTCGACGTGGGATATGAGCACGTAGCCGGTGACCTCGCGGATGTGCTGCAGGAAGTTGAGGTCCTGGTCGGAGCCTTGGAGCCAGGTGAGCTCCAGGTTGCCGTCGACGTAGGTGCAGTTGGTGTAGCGTTCTTTCAGGTTCCTGTAGTGGCGGTCGCGGTTCGCCGGGACGGACATGCGGCCGTTGGTGCCGATGCATACTGGAAGAAGAAAATAATTTTGTTAATAATGTGGATGAATTAATTTTGGAATTGGATGAAGTTTTGGTGAGATCAAGAAGGTATTAAAATTGCAGGAAATGTTGGTGTAGGCAATATAGTTTGTGCAAAACAGGTGAACGTTAGTTCAACTAAACTGCGAGTCAACTTTGAACCGAGTTTTTTTTTGGTTTTGGTTGTAGAGTGCAAGATCAGCATTAGTTTGGTTGAACGCCGTTCAGGTTACGTTGATTGCAGTGAACCCTCTCTTTAATCTGAAATATAATGTTCCACGACAAAATTTATATTTAAACGTTGGCAGTGTTGATTCTATTTTGATGTCACTTTTGATATTTCGTTTATTTTGTATTATTTGGACTGGAACTATCTACATTTGAGAAGTTCTTCTATCTAATCGAAATCTACATTTAACTTCAATATCTGACCATATTTCAAAATAACTGGGTCTATTTCTGAAGGTTTATGGTCTTCCATTATTTAAAAAACCATTCAAAATTTGTAAAACATCTTCATCGTGGGCTAATTCCTCTAATAATACGTTCATTTTGAATAATTAATTGTATATTAGAAATTCAACCTCACTCTTCTCGGTTAACAACTCAACGTCAAATATTAAAACCTTCTTGAACCGACTTTGAACGCTCTTGAAGGACCGTTTACGTAAACTTCTCTCTGAACCGCAGATCAATAGTGACTGATTTACTTACTACACACATTCTGAGACTGTCCTGAACTGTTTCAAATGGTCCTAGTCAGTTATAAAATAGCTCTGAATGATTCTGGACAATTCTAAATAGTTTTCAACAGTTCTTCATCGATTTGAAACAGTCCTGAACTGTTTCAAATGGTGCTAGTTCCAAATGCTGGACAGTTTTGCATGATTTTGGACAGTTCTTGATAATTAATATTTAATCAAAATCTACTTTTAAATTCAATATCGGACCATATTTCAAATTGACTGGGTCTATTTCTGAAGATTTGTGGCCTTCTAGGATGTAAAAAACCATTCAAAACTTGTAAAAAATCTTCATCGTCGATTAATTCTTCTAATAATCCGTTCATTTTGCATACTGAATTGTATACCAGAAATTCAACCTCACTTTTTTGAGTTAACAAACTCATCAAATGTTAAAACCTTCTTGAACCGCCTTTGAACGCTCTTGAAGCACCGTTCACGTAAACTTCTCTCTGAACCACAGTTGAACTACGATTCTTCATCCAGGCCTAACAATCCTAACCTCACTTAAACGTCAAAAATCAAAACTGGTGGCCTTTAAACATCTCGGACAACCAGTTAATTTTATATATAAGAGAAGAATTTGAATGTTTCGTTTTAGCTGGCTATTAACGTTAGAGCCGGCAATAGAAAGTCGAAAATATGCAAATGAAATTCACTGGAATTATGCAAAACGATCGCAAGGCGCATTATTAACGGTATTTTAAACGGCGACATATAATTTCGAATCTCCGCGGCCATTATCTCATAGCCGAATCCATAAAGGTTTATTACACCCGATCGCAGCAATGGCATTTACGAGAGAATGCAAAGAGTGCATTGCTTTCACGTTTGGCCTTAATAACGCGCCGGGATGGAGAAAAAACGATATCGCCGATATCACAATCTTAATGCACGAATGCTAATGGCAACAAATATTATAATGCTTGTCTTTCTCTCGTATACCGGCCCGAGAGAAGAAAAAAAGGTTCTTGTATACATATCAGGACTTTGTTATCCGAAGCACTTAAAAGGTTCTCTTCGCGCTAAAGCAAACTGGCTGACTGGTACGTGGCTTGTTTTCGGTTCCGAGTGCTTTTATCTGTCGGGTGGCTTCTTCAATTACCAAGATATTTATGTATAGGACATTAAAGGACAAGACTTTATGAGAGGACACCAAAAAATCTTCTCTACGAGTTCAGAAATTTGTAAAACGTACGCCGGTATGCGGCATTCACAGATTTCCTCGAGAAGATATTTATAAAACGTACGCCGGTATGCGGCATAATCTACGCTCCATTTACGAGTAATTAATTCGCGAACCTACTCCCTGTATTTATAGCGAAAAATTCGTCATATTGTCTATATTATGCCGCGGAAATGTCGTTAATCGATTACCTACTAGTCGGATTTCACGGTGCAGCAACACGTGGGCGAACGAGTTGTAACGTACGTGTAGTAGTCCTGTCGATAGTCGAATATCCTCGGCACTTTAGCCATAACAATTCGATGTTTTGCTTTGTTTCGTGCTGGCGGGATTCCGCGAGGCTTGAACTGGTTGTAAATTGAGTCGGGTTCAATTAGAATTGCAGTGGAAATGTACGGTTACATAACATTTACATGCGCCATGGGAGATTTGGAGAACAAACCCGACCAGTTTCGTTTACCTAAGATAAACGCGAAGCACGGTTTTCTTATAAATTCAATGTAAATATGCGATATTCCTCTGAAATTAGTAAAGTTCTGAGTAAATAAAAAATAACGGTTAAAACTCCTCTATGTAAAGAACGTCGAAAACGATAAGATATCAAAACGGTGTAACAAAATAATTTAGAAATCATCTCCACGAAATTTCTGGACGATTATTGAAATCCAACACACTCACCATCAATGGAGAAGACCACGACTTTTTTTTTTAATTTTTTTTTTCAAAACCGTGTGTTCTAAGAAGGCGCGTAATGAAATTTTTATTTTTTTCTGTGGCCAAATAAGGCCGCAATTAATTTTTAAAGTTTGAAAAACGTCACACAATCGTCATACACTCTGCTCCAATCAAAGCGAGAGTTTCAAAGAGAAGTCACATTTAGCAAGTTTGCCACGTTTCCTATTACTCTTCTTTACTCCGCAAAATGTGCGTTTTTTGTATATTTATTGCAATAAACATTTTCTGACTTATCCATTTCTTCCATTACCTAATGGATAATTCGATATATTAATATAGAAATAACATCTTCATCTGTATAAATTGTAACCGATTTTCGTGTTAAAAACACAAACAATGGTCCTGAGAAATTTATTTGGCAACATTCTTGTCAATTTCAATATTATCAGTAAAGTGTTTTGTGCCGAACTGCAATTCGTGTAATTTGTTTTGTGCATTTTTCAGAAAAATCTGACAAATGACAGTTTGATTTTTGTTCGTTTGTGTATTCTTTGTTACTGCGTTTGAAAATTCATACTATTTACCATACAACAAGACGTGAGTGGTTTATGATTGGTTGATAAGGTATGAGTCAGAACCCGAAATTTTTAAATTTCGAAGGGCTATATCTTTTTAATTATAACACATTTTGAGCAACTGAAAACGGTTTTGAGCTCTAAAAATTCATTTCTAATCGTATCTTTTGTCGAAATCCGCATATCTCACATCGTGGTCTTCTCCATTCCAAGATGTTAAAGACAATTAGACCCACTGCATTTTTATGCCAGCTCGCTTTATCTTTCCCGAAAATCTCCCTTTATTTTCGCTATTCAAAAGACCCGATCGGGCGTAAAGCCCCAAAATCCAGGTAAAATTTTTGCGAATTCCTTCGAGTGTTTTCGTACAGATTTTAAGAAGCGTTCACAAAACGGATATCCTCTGTATATTTTATAGAAACATTAAAGAGGATCGAGTTTTATTGAAGCCCTTTGTGAGTTAAGTGGCGCAGTTGTAAAAACCGGCGCCCAGTTTATTTTGCATTATAAAATATGGCGCCACTTTTACCAATTTTCCTGTGGTTTTAAAGCCTTGTTGATCTCACCAGATCTTCATCGAATTCGTCTTTATTCTTCCATATTATTTATAATATTCGTATTCATATAGTTTGTGCAAAACAAAGTTAGATACACGTCACTAATGTTACTAATATTTTCCAGGCACTGCGCAGTGCACAACTTTTAAAAATAAACACATAAAACAGATTTTAATACATTTCTGATTAACTTTGTTTTGAACAAACTATAAAGTGAAACATTCAAATACTCGTACAAGATTTGTTTTCTTATACGTAAAAGGCCGTCTTCAACATTTGTTTAGATTTTGACATATAAGTGAAGTTAGCAAGTTAGGATGTTTTCTTTTGATAATTGTGTGACTTTTGACATTTAAATGACAATAGGATGTTTTCTATTTCTTCTTCCGGTTGAGGCCTCTTCTTCTATGGCTATTCGACCAGCTAAAATATGGCGCCACAATTACCAATTTTCCCCTGGTTTTAAAGCCTTATTGATCTCACCAGATCTTCCTCGAATTCGTCTTTATTCTTCCACATTATTTTTATTATTCGTATACATATAGTTTGTGCAAAACAAAGTTAGATGCACGTCACTAATGTCGTTATATTTGCCAGGCATTGTGCATTGCACAACTTTTAAAAGTAAACACATAAATCACATTTTCTAAGTTTAATACCATTCTTGACTAACTTTCTTAACTAACTTCAAATTCTCGTACAAATTTGATTTGTTTTCTTATACGTAAAAGGCCGCCTTCAACATTTGTTTAGAATTGTGTGACTTTTGACATTTAAATGACAATAGGATGTTTCCTATTTCTTCTTCTTCCCATTGAGGCCTCTTCTTCTATGGCTATTCGGTCTGTTGGGAAGTTTTCTTTTGTTTCTTTGTGACTTTTGGCACTAAAAATTTTCTTTTAGTACAAACTTCGTATGTAATAACACCGCGTCCTTGGATAACATTCTCCCATGATGTCGATATGATCGATACATGTACATGCGCTCGATCCATTTATTTCGACAACAAAAGAACCCAATCAACGGGCGCTGTGCAAGTCACTCTTCAATTTTGACGTTCCTTTCATTTGTGCGGCAACAGGTCTATACTAGTGTGCTTTGATCGAGTGAAAAACCGTGTAACGTCATCGTCTTATTTTCGAATTCTTTTATTCGTAAGATGTGGACAACAGATTGTGGACTAATGGTCGATTAGGCCGCTTAAAACATCCCGTTCGGGTATTTAATTAGGTTTCACATAGTGAGCGTGGAATGACGAGTAGTTGTCAAATATTGTGTTGGCAACAATGGGGTTCTAAGCAATGAGTGCGTTGGTTACATTGGTGCTAATTAAATGGTGAATAGGCGTAGTGTAATATTGAAAATCGACTCATTTTATTCAGTACACGCTGCGAATTTCAATAAAATCTCGATTTACAAAACATTCGTGCGCATAAAATGTATGCTACAATATGGGTTTTTTTGTTGTTTTACGTTCCATTCGAATTTTTATCTACTATGTATATTTCAGCGCCACTAGATATTAGCTAACATTAAACAACTTGCGAAAAATTTGCTGAGCTCTACGTGCAAGTTTAGCAGTTTTAGGGATAGTGCTGATGCGACTGTACAGCGCGTTTTTTGTAACAAAAATATTATATTTAATAACAATAAGCATAAAATTGTGTTACTTAATAATTATTGTTTCGTAGGCAATTTACAGTTAACAAAGTTGTTGTGTAGGTGAAAAAACCTGTTGAAATAGACAACGACATACATACGTGAATCTGTTCGAAAATTCCCCGCCGCTGAAGAAATTACCATATTGTTTTTCCTCCGCGTTTTTCCGAAACGAATATATTTATTGATCGATTTGATTCAGCTCATCACTTTTATAGATCATGCATTTTTATGCATTGGAGAGACTCCGCGTGGGCCACAAGTGAAACCTACATGTTGTTTGAGGAAGCCTTCTTCGGCTTACAAAAGAATGGCGCAATCCTCATGGAAGTTTATTCACTATTTTTTTTATTCAATTGACTTTCAACACGATTATTTCCTTAAAAAATCCTACACGGAATACCTATACAACTCAATTGCAGCATGTTATAATATACAGAGTGGCCTAGTGTATACGATTTTAACAAGCTTGCTTTAAACGGCTTTCTAATTTGGGTATATACAGCAGGTATCTAATTAAAACGACTTTTACTAACAATTATTGCCGAGCGCATTAAATTTTATTAGCCAATTAAATTCCGCAAATACGTCTTAGTTTTCGACGCGGACAAATGGGTTAAATATTTGAACAAGAAAGGCCCAATCGAAGTTCCATGTAAAATCGTTTTAACGGCGATATTAAATAAACAAGCGGTCACCAGGTGTGTCAATATCGTGAAGAAATATCTACGACTAAAGGTTTTTTTTGTTATCGAATAAATAATGTAGAAATTATTCCTTAAATGGGCGACAATTCGAGTTCAAATGATTTTCTTAACTGCGTTGTATAGACGATATTAATCAGGTTTTACTATAATTTGATTCGCAAAAATCATCAAATTTACATGTAAAATCAAGTTTATTAAAATATTCGTCAAATTGTTCCAAACATAGCATACTTCCCAACAAGCATACTTCCAAACTATTTAGAATTCTCCAGAATCATTTATATTTGAACCATTTTAGAACTCACTAGGACTATTTGAAGCACTTCAGGACGATTTTAGAAGCATCTAGAACTGTCCAGAATCATTTAGAATAGGTTCAGGATTATTTAGATTATTTGGAAGATTATTCAGGATAATCTGGAAAAGTCCAAAACCGTTTAGAAATCTTTAAGGACTCTCCAGAATCATTTAGAACCATTTTAGAACTGACTTTAGAACAATTTGAAGCAGATTCAGGATTATTTGGAACGGTCCAGGAGAAACTGGAAGATTTGAGAACTGTTTACAACGCTTTCAGGATTATTTAGGACATTTATTCAGAACTTTAAGAAGAAAATATGTCAAATTTATTAAGTTATTCATCAAATTGGTCGTGTTTAATATTCTTTTTGACAGTTTTAGAATAATATAGAACTGCTCAAAACGATTAAGAACTGTCCTAAATTTAAAACCATTGTAGAACTGATTAGAATTATTTGAAATTGATGAATTATTCAGAACTATACAAAATAATTTAGAACAAATTCTGGGCTATTTTGGAACGGTCTAGGATAAACTAGAGAATACCAGAACCATTTAGAACGCTTCCAGGATTAATAAGAACTTTTTCATCTAAAATATCAACTAATATAGTCTTTCAAAAAATGATTTTTTAACTGCGTTGTGTAGACGATATTAATCAAATTTTACTATAATTTAGAGAGTTGTAAACGTCAAATTGTTTTGAATTTTTAACTGGAAACTCGAAACCCGACGAAATTTATTTTTTATTTTCATTTTCGAGACCTCTTAAATTACGAGCCTCGCTCGCTTCGAATTAGTTATGATGGATCACTCGATATTGTCACCAAGAAATTCTCAATTCTCCCAACAATGAATTCTTGATATAGTTTATGCAAAACAAAGTTACATGCACGTCACCAACAAATCACTACGTCACAAATAGACAACAGTGTTGTCTAACTTTTACAAAGTTTACACATTATATCTATTAAACTTGATCAATTTTATGTGTTTATTTTTAAAAGTTGGGCACAATACTATGACGACATTAGTGACGTGCATCTAACTTAGTTTTGCACAAACTATAGATGAACAGGGAACTATATTCGATAATAAAGAAAGTGTTGAATGAAATAATATAAGGCTCGAATAATACTGGAGAAAAACCCGAACAAAAATTAATTAAAAACCGTCAGCGCGGAGAATGCGAAAAACAGTTAGCGGTCCTTCATCAAGCCGATACCTCGAAAGACAAAAGGCGCACACAAAGAGATCATAAATATCCAATCAAGAAGCAATCAATACGAATATTATACGGGCTCGACTGAAAAGTTAGCAGTACAGATTATACAGGTATAGCAGAAAAAAAAGTAGCCGGGCACCGAGAGAACGAGGCACGTCATTAATCAGGACTCGGAGATGTCTGCTGGCGTGCTGTGATGGCGTATAACGTATTCTCGGTTCATTTCTCGCGACTGTGCGTGTCGATTTAAATCCTGCTTTAACTGCGAAACGATTTTCAACGCATTCCAAGCGTTGTACATAAACAAAACCTTCTTCTAAAGTCTAAAGTTACTCGTACACTACCGTTATTACACAGCTTATGCCTTATTTTTGGACGGGTTCGAGTTGTCTCCCAATTTTCAAAATCTTAACTACACGAAAAAAGGTCCTGTACGAGATGTCTCCAGTCTATTATTAACGGATAGTTGTAGGTTATATTGCAGTAATATTGCAGTAGGTTATATTGTAGGTAATTGCTGATAAAAGGAAGATTACTTTTCATTCGTGAACTTATGATTGTGAATCGTTTCATGTAAAATACAACCAATCATTTTATCACCCTCCCTTCCCCTAACATAGGTACACCAATTTTTAAATATTCTTTCAAATTTTCAAATTGATATACCTACATTAAAAATGAGAAGTTGTAATAGCGTAATTAAAATTGAAACTATTATAAAAAATGACCTGGAGAATTGGAACTAAGTATTTGGTCTAAAGAATTATAAAACTGTGCTGAACAATTTGAAGAATATTTTGCCAAATTTGATATTTTTTATTTGATTTTACATGTAAATTTGATGATTTTTGGGAATATTTCAATCTAATTATAGTAAAAAATTATTAATATCGTCTACACAACACTGTTAAAAAATTCATTTGAACTCATATCGCAGGATTTTATAGAAACGAAAATTTAGTCGATTTTTTGATGAAAAATTATGTATATTAGTCTTTTAAATAGTCCTGGAAGGGTTCTAAACGGTTCTGGACTTTTCCAGTTTATCCTGGACTGTTCCAAAATAGTCCTGAATTTGTTCTAAATTCTAAATGATTTTGTATAGCTCTGAATAGTTGTGAACAGTACTACACAATTCTAATACTGTCAAAAACAATATGAATAAACAATTTGACGAATACCTTACTAAATTTGACATATATTCTTCTAAAAGTTCTGAATGAAAGTCCTAAATAATCCTGAAAGCGTTCTAAACGGTTTTGGACTTTTCCGGTTTATCCTGGATGTTCAAAAAAAATCCTGAATCTGCTCCAAGATCCTGGGCAGTTCTAGTCGTCTAAAGAGTTCCTGTCTAAATAGTCCTAGAAGCGTTCTAAATGGTTCTGGTCTCTTCTAATTTATCCTGGACCATTCCCAAATAGTCCTGAATTGGTTCTATATGATTTTGTATAGCTCTGAACAATTCTGTTTCAAATTTACCATCAGTTCTAAAATGGTTCTAAATGATTCAGGTTAGTTCTTAATCGTTGTGAACAGTTCTAAGTGATTCGAAAGCTATCAACAATAATCAAAAATAATATGAAAATACGAACAATTCGACGTTTACAAATTTTCCCATATTTTCTTCTAAATAAAAATCCTAAATAATTCTGAAAGCGTCCTAAATGGTTTTTGACTTTTCCAGTTAATCCTGGACCGTTCCAAAATAGTCCTGAACTGGTTCTAAATGATTTTGTATAGCTCTGAATAATTCTATTTCAAATTTTATAATTAGTTCTAAAACCGTTCTAAATGATTCATGATAGTTCTTAATCGTTGTGATTTTAACAGTTCTAAGTAATTCTAAAACTGTCAAAAACAATATAAGAACACGAACAATTTGAAGAATATTTTACTGAATTTTAAGAATTTTCACATATTTTCATCTAAAAGAGAATTCGGGAGACAACTCGACCATACCCCGTTATTTTTCCACATTTTATATACAAACAATACGCCTCTATATTCCCATATGAAGGAAACTTTCCCATGTTTATAAACTATTACAATCTCACGATCGCGTACCGGTAATTTTCCAAGACGTCTGCGAGAGACAAAGAATCGCCGCGACTCGGAAATATTTATTTATTAAAATTATCGAGTACTTGCCGGGTACTTAGGCCAAGTGCGTAATTTAAATAATCATGAAGATATGGAGGAGCACGCACGGCCGCTAATTTAGCCGTTTCGCACGTGAAGTCTCTGGGAAATCGTCCAATATGTCGCAGGTTTCAATAAGGCGAAAAATGCGAGTAATAGAAAGACATTGTTTTTGCTCGAAACGTTCGCATTGTTTGCGTTAACAATAAAAGAAACTCGGTTTTCAGGCAACAAACTATTATGCAAATTGGACGCGAATTACCGGCGTTTTATTCTAAATGAATGTTCTAAGAAATTTTCGTATGGAAATTGTTTTAAATTAATATTTGCTGTTTGTGCGTAATTTCACATTTTTTTCAGTGTAGATAATTATACCGGGTTTATATTATAAGTGAAAGTGTATACTTGCTTGTTGTCAAATTGTTCATCAGGATAGTTTTAGAACCATTTAGAACTGTTCAAAACCGTTTAGAACTGTCCAGAATCATTTTAGAATTGATAGGATCATTTGAGCTGTTCTGGACGACCTTAGAACTATTTAGAACTGTACGAAATGATTTAGAACTGTTTAGAACTTTTGGAACCTTTTAGAACTGAATTGATATTAGGATTAAATAAAAAAAGTCCATCAGACCCGTTTAGAAATGTTTAAGGGCTATTTAATACTTTTTTAAGAACTTTTAAAATAATTTTTCATCTAAAAAATCGACAAATTTTTCCCAAAAATAATTTACCTACAAGTAAATTCATGCGAAAAAACAACCAATTTATTATTCGTCAAATTGTTCGTATTTATTCAAATTGCTTGAATCGATTTTATAATCATTTAGAACTGTCCTGAATTATGAACCATTTTAGAACTGGCTGGAACCATTTGAAACAGTTCATGACGATCTCAGAATCACTTACAACTGCAGTCTACCAATCATTTAGAATTGTCCACAATCATTTAGAACCATTTTAGAACCGACTAGTGTACCATTTAAAACAGTTCAGGACGATCTTAAAACCGGTTCAAAATCATTTAGAAAGCTTTCAGGACTGTTTGGATCTTTTTTCCGAACTTTTAGAAGAAATTTTCATCTAAAAAATACTGATTTTTTTTAATATTCCTAGAATTTATCAAAATTACACGTAAAATCATCTGAAAACATATCATATATTGTAAAATATTCATCAAATTGTTCATGTTTTCAAATTGTTCAGCACAGTTTTAAAATAATGTAGAACTATTCAAACCCATTTAGTACTGTCGAGAATCCTTTAGAACCATTTTAAAACTGACTAGGACCATTTGAAACAGTTCATAATGGTCTCAGAGGAATTTAGAACTGTCCAAAATCGTTTAGAACAGATTCAGGTCTTCGAACGGTCCACAAGATAAACTATATACCTACCTATAGAAAACCATTTATAACACTTTCAGGGCTATTTAGAACTTTTCAGAAGACAATTAATCTGAATTTATCTAAAAAATCGAATAATTTACTAAAATATTCCAATAAAATCTTCCTATAAAGTCCTGTATAATGATTATAAATCCGCTAATTCTAAAGAATCCACATCGCTGCAGGCCAACCCTGTATAATAAATTTTCGATAGCAAACTATAATTAATCATATCTACTTCTGTACTAATTAAGAAATTAACTTATTGTACCCGATTCCGTTCGAAGCAAAAAGTATCTAGGAATTATCTGTTCTGACCCATCGTTGTAATCACCGTATTGAAAGATACAAATGATCAATCAGTTCGGTTTATATTGATGAAACTAAAATTGATTCCATTTCAGATTATGATCCGATCGCTTAATTACGTTTTACTTGAGTTACTGTATTTAATAACTCAATATAATTAGATTGTTTGGTGGAAATAAAATGTGGATATATATTATTCGAGCACCTATAGAGAGAAAATTAAAATTGTAGATATACATTTTGCAAAATAAGAAACGTTATTATTTACCACATCTGAAAAATAACCCAGAAATGCCTAATTAGAAGAAAAAGAATGTGTTTACATAAAGTTCCTCCATTGGAATTTCGGTCACACATTCGTTTTCTTTTGCTTAAAAACAAAATATTTACAACAACAAAACAAAACACTTATCTAACTAAAACTAGTCACGTTCACTAGTACTCAAAGAGTAACTCACATACATACTATACACGGTGTAGCAATAATAAAAAACATTCAATAAGTACCTAATTATTTACCAATACAAATAGGTAAACTGAAATAAGAGATAAAGCATCAACTGTATAAATAAATCCGAAAAATTCGTTTAATATGCTCAGCAAGTTGTTCATTTGCACGTATAGTGTAGTCGTATCACATCTGCGACAAGACTTTTATCTAAAACAAACTATCGCAAGTCGCTCGCTTTCGTAACGTTGGCAAAAATTTATCTGGATGATAAATGTTAAGACGTAGTTCGTTTCGCGCTCTTTTTGTCTGGATTATTTACTATACAAGCGTTGTTTACGAGCTTTTATTGTAACGGCTGGAGGAGATATGGGGTTTTTTAAATTCGCCATTATCGCTCAGGTTGTTCGACTATAATTTATAACAATTTATAGTGAATATTTCGTACTGTAAATTGAGATGGATTTGGAGTTATTAAGGGGGGAAACCACTTATTTATGAGGCTGTTTGTATATGATTTTTATGGATTTTTTTTTGGGTGGGAATAATTTATTGGAATTCAATTAAATTTTGGCATCATTTTATTTATATTTCGAACAATTTTTGTGATTAATTTCAGCCAAAAATAACATAGTTACGGTGTGATGTCTGTTGAAGGTTGTAAGAAGAATTCTCCAATTGTGTGCAGTGTAGCACTTTTACGATTTCCATTTGAATTGAAAAATGTTTTGATTTCACATTAATAACTTATTTTCTAAGAATAGGTATGCAGGTGAAAATAATTAAAATTAAAAATTTTGCGGATGTTGGATCAATTTACTTTTTTTACGATTTTTTTTTCTCTAATTAAGCAAAAAAATATCCTTAAAATCATAACATCATATCACAAGTTGGTTCATATGATTCGTAATTTTATAAATAATCATAGATACTATTAATTTTCATATTATCAGTTCATTATACTTTTTGATTTCAGGACAATCTTAGAACTATTTAGAATTGTACAGAATAATTTAGAACTGTCTAGCACTGGAGTACTGTTTAGAACTGTGATGGAACTGTTTAGAACTGTGATGGAACTGTTTAGAACTGGAATTGTCCAGGTTTAAATAAAAAAGTTTAGAACCATTTCGAACTATTTCAGGACTATTTAGAACTTTTTTCAGTTAGTTTTAGAAGAATATTTCATCTAAAAATAGACAAATTTTTTGAAATATTCCCAAAAATCATCAAATTTAAATGTTAAATCATGTGAAAAAATATCAAATTTAGCAAATTATTCGTCAAATTGTTCGTGCTTTAATCATTTAGAATTTTGAACCATTTAACAACTGGCTAGAACCATTTCAAACAGTTCACGACGATTTCAGAATCATTTAAGAACTGTCTATAATCATTTATAATTGTTCACAATCATTTAGAACCATTTTATAACTGACTAGGGCCATTTGAAACAGTTCAGGACGATTTTAGAACCATTTAGAACTGTTCAAAATTGTAATTTAAATTATATCATCTCACAAGTTGGTTCATATAATTATTCGTAATTTTATAAAGAATCATACTAAAATAATGCGAATTTCGCTTTGAAATTTCAACAGGTATTCTTCAATAATTGAGCTAACGATTTTTTGAACCTCCTAATGCGGTTTCCCTCCATAAACCCTTCACAAATTGCCCTTAATGATGTTATTTCCTCGTGAGGTTTTGTAACAGAAATTTATACATTTTGTGACATTAAAATTCCAATGAAAAAGACTTGTTAGTTAGCAACAAAAGCTCAGTTTTGTGACCTATTGGTAGCCAAAGAAATATTCTTAAAGAGAATAGGTGTGTCTTTTAGTAGAAACGTTTCGTCCACACCTTGTTTCTAGTATATTTATACGAACGAGTTTTCGAACATTCGTACGAATTATAACATCCCCATTCTATACCAATTTCCGTAGTAAATTAACAACAACTCGCTGAAATTCATTTTTACCTCCCAACGTTACATAAAACGAGCGAGATCTCAATAAAATTTGTGTTCTTCAAAACGACCTTTCACAATTCGCAAATGCAACAACTTTCTCTAAGTTTATGTACCTCTAGTATATACAATGTAATTATTAATCGAAAATATTCTCATAAGGTAACCTACTTATCACCACAACTTGTATAATATATAATCTAGCAAGTATAGTAGATATTGTTTGTAACAAAAACTTACTCTTTCCCTTAGTCAAAAAATCGGTATCCTTCTCAGTAACGACCTGAGTCTTGTTGAATCGCATGTGTTGCTGAATAGCCTGCGACGTGGAGGCGTGTCCTTTGCCCTTATGTTTGGCGCACTCGGAGCACTCGAACAACGCGAAAACCAAGCAGAATATCGCGCACAACTTCGCCAACCCCATGGCGCTCTTCTCGTTGGACGGCATCCCCACGGCGGTCACATGTCTGCTGCCGGTGCTCGCCGGATCGCGTCGTCCGACCAACTGAGGCGGCCGCGGCCGGGCGTCGGAGGTCTAACGGGCGCAGCCATGGCTCTGCAAACGACAAACCTAACCTTAGTTTCTTCGGTGTACCTGATGATGGCCGGTGCGAGCGGCGAGCGCACAGGTGGGCAAGGATACACGGGGGAGAGGATTTCGGTCGAGCGGCAAACTCTCTCGGTTGGCGTAGGATGGTGTGTGTGTGTGTGTGTGTGTGTGTGGATCGGCTCGGTTGTTTACAAGGTTTTATATGGGCGATTAGTGGTTACGGTTTTGGGAATTAATTTGTAGGTTAAATTAGATTCAACTATAATCCATGCCGCATTTCGACAATCATTTTAAACTATGCAAATTTACGGGTTATTATTAACAATTTACGCGGAGAAGAAATTGCCGGTTAAGCAACCATATTGAAGCAGATAGTGGATATTAAAATTTAAAGCGTTTCACTAAATATTTCAGATACATAAGTAGAAGGGATTATACCACCATAATTTTCAGCTATTAACTTTACATTCCAATTTATTTCCTCAATTCTATAAATTGAGTGGTTAATGCTATATATGCTACATTTTTTACAGTGTAGCTTCAGCCCTACCCTACCCTTCCCTCTTTCCATTCCCTTCCCTTCCCACCCCTACCTTCTCTATACTCTTCCCTACCCTTCTATACTCTTGCCCATCCATCGTTGCCCCATAGAATCGTTAAAAACTGGTCCAGAATAATTTAGAACCATTTTAGTACTGACTAGGACCATTTTAAACAGTTTAGGATACGATAGAAGCATTTAGAACTGTCCAGAATCCCATCCATCTCTACTATTGCCTACCCTTCTCTACTCCCTACGCCTAGAACCATTTTAGAACTGATTAGGACAATTTTAAACAGTTCAGGGCGATATTAGAATCGTTAAAAACTGGTCCAGAATAATTTAGAACCATTTTAGTACTGACTAGGACCATTTTAAACAGTTTAGGATACGATAGAAGCATTTAGAACTGTCCAGAATCCCATCCATCTCTACTATTGCCTACCCTTCTCTACTCCCTACGCCTAGAACCATTTTAGAACTGATTAGGACAATTTTAAACAGTTCAGGGCGATATTAGAATCGTTAAAAACTGGTCCAGAATAATTTAGAACCATTTTAGTACTGACTAGGACCATTTTAAACAGTTTAGGATACGATAGAAGCATTTAGAACTGTCCAGAATCCCATCCATCTCTACTATTGCCTACCCTTCTCTACTCCCTACGCCTAGAACCATTTTAGAACTGATTAGGACAATTTTAAACAGTTCAGGGCGATATTAGAATCGTTAAAAACTGGTCCAGAATAATTTAGAACCATTTTAGTACTGACTAGGACCATTTTAAACAGTTTAGGATACGGTAGAAGCATTTAGAACTGTCCAGAATCCCATCCATCTCTACTATTGCCTACCCTTCTCTACTCCCTACGCCTAGAACCATTTTAGAACTGATTAGGACAATTTTAAACAGTTCAGGGCGATATTAGAATCGTTAAAAACTGGTCCAGAATAATTTAGAACCATTTTAGTACTGACTAGGACCATTTTAAACAGTTTAGGATACGATAGAAGCATTTAGAACTGTCCAGAATCCCATCCATCTCTACTATTGCCTACCCTTCTCTACTCCCTACGCCTAGAACCATTTTAGAACTGATTAGGACAATTTTAAACAGTTCAGGGCGATATTAGAATCGTTAAAAACTGGTCCAGAATAATTTAGAACCATTTTAGTACTGACTAGGACCATTTTAAACAGTTTAGGATACGATAGAAGCATTTAGAACTGTCCAGAATCCCATCCATCTCTACTATTGCCTACCCTTCTCTACTCCCTAAGCCTAGAACCATTTTAGAACTGATTAGGACAATTTTAAACAGTTCAGGGCGATATTAGAATCGTTAAAAACTGGTCCAGAATAATTTAGAACCATTTTAGTACTGACTAGGACCATTTTAAACAGTGTAGGATACGATAGAAGCATTTAGAACTGTCCAGAATCCCATCCATCTCTACTATTGCCTACCCTTCTCTACTCCCTACGCCTAGAACCATTTTAGAACTGATTAGGACAATTTTAAACAGTTCAGGGCGATATTAGAATCGTTAAAAACTGGTCCAGAATAATTTAGAACCATTTTAGTACTGACTAGGACCATTTTAAACAGTTTAGGATACGGTAGAAGCATTTAGAACTGTCCAGAATCCCATCCATCTCTACTATTGCCTACCCTTCTCTACTCCCTACGCCTAGAACCATTTTAGAACTGATTAGGACAATTTTAAACAGTTCAGGGCGATATTAGAATCGTTAAAAACTGGTCCAGAATAATTTAGAACCATTTTAGTACTGACTAGGACCATTTTAAACAGTTTAGGATACGATAGAAGCATTTAGAACTGTCCAGAATCCCATCCATCTCTACTATTGCCTACCCTTCTCTACTCCCTACGCCTAGAACCATTTTAGAACTGATTAGGACAATTTTAAACAGTTCAGGGCGATATTAGAATCGTTAAAAACTGGTCCAGAATAATTTAGAACCATTTTAGTACTGACTAGGACCATTTTAAACAGTTTAGGATACGATAGAAGCATTTAGAACTGTCCAGAATCCCATCCATCTCTACTATTGCCTACCCTTCTCTACTCCCTACGCCTAGAACCATTTTAGAACTGATTAGGACAATTTTAAACAGTTCAGGGCGATATTAGAATCGTTAAAAACTGGTCCAGAATAATTTAGAACCATTTTAGTACTGACTAGGACCATTTTAAACAGTGTAGGATACGATAGAAGCATTTAGAACTGTCCAGAATCCCATCTATCTCTACTATTGCCTACCCTTCTCTACTCCCTACGCCTAGAACCATTTTAGAACTGATTAGGACAATTTTAAACAGTTCAGGGCGATATTAGAATAGTTAAGAACTGTCCAGAATAATTTAGAACCATTTTAGTACTGACTAGGACCATTTTAAACAGTTCAGGACGATATTAGAAGCATTTAGAAATGTCCAGAATCATTTAAAGCCAGGTTCAGGATTATTTGGATGATTTGGAAGATTCATGATAAACCGGAAAAGTCCAAAAACCTTTAGAACTCTTTCAGGATTATTTAGGACTTTTATATTCAAAACTTTTAGAAGAAATATCTCAAATAATGTCAAATTTAGTAAAGTATTCGTCAAATTACTCGTGTTTTCAAATTCTTCAGCATAGTTTTGGAATAATTTAGAACTGTTTAAAACCATTTAGAACTGTCAAGAATCCTCTGGAACCAATTTAAAACATGCAGAGTAGGACCAATTGAAACAGTTCAGAACGATCTGGGAGAGATTTAGAACTGATGTCCAAAATGTATACCCTTCGTTTTATTATTGTTCCCTTCCCCATACAATTCTCTATACTCTTATCTACCCTTCTCTACTCTTCTTCTACTCTTATCTACCTTTCTCCACTCTTCCCTACTCTTGCCTGCTCTTCTTTACTTTTGCCTATCCATCTCTATTCTTCGTTACCCTTCTCTACTTTTCTTTATCCTACCCAACCCTTCTTTATCATTCCCTATCTTTCCCTACCCTCCTCTACCCTCCTCAACTTTTCCATGACCTACCCTTATTAGGTATTAGGTATCTATTATTTAACCTATACACATGACATCAATATTTTCTTTATAAATTACAACATTTATCAAAACAATTTCCCTCTCAAAAATCTACATTATGAACCCATTAACGCACCAGATGTACCGTTATATACGATATAAATCGCGTATTGTTTACAGTTTACATCATTCGCGCCCGGCGCAATTGACTTTCAAATCAGCACCCGAACGCGAGCTCAAAAAAAAATCTCTATACATATAGCGGTTGAGTTTCGAAGGGCCGCTCGCCAGGCGTGAGGGCACGAACGCGAATATCTCGAAGAATAAAGCACACGCAGAGAGCGGCCGGCGAAGTGAGACGCGCGTTCCGGTCGTATACACGGCGAAGAAGGACGAGGCGTCGGGCAAATGATAAAAATCTACCCGGCAGAGAGAAGAGACTTCAACGATGGTCGAGAAGAGAAGGGCAGAGAGCACGACACAAACTAGGTATACAAAAGCGCTCTTCTCTATAACGAATTTACAAAAGTGTACCGGGTCGGTATGCTGATAATGCGATGTTGATACCTAGAGGAGTAAACTTTATAGTGCGAGAAAGATAGTGTATATAATTATATTGTAAAATTGCACCATAAGAAGAGAGATGGCAATTTAATTGACAGACCACTTTCAAGAGTAGTTTTAGAATCATTCAGAATTGTTCAGAACCATTTAGAACTCTCCAGCATGATTTAGAACCATTTAGGACTGTTCAGAATCGTTCAAAACCATTTAGAACCGTTCAGAATCATTTATAATCATTTTAGAACTGTCCAGAATCATGTACAACTATTTACAACCATTCAGAATCGTTTAGAACCATTTAGAAATATCCACAGGATCATTTAAAACCATTTCGAAATGTCCAGAATCATTTAGAATCATTTTATAACTAAACCAAGACTATTTTGTTTTTTTTATGTATTATACAGGGTGTTTCCGAACTTGGGAGACAATTTTCTGGGGGTGATAGTTCGCATAATTTGAAACCGATTCGCAGATTTCGTTTTTCTAAAAAATGCATTATAAACAAAATAGAGCCATTATAAAAAAAATCAAAGAGCAAATACAACCCTGGCCGCGATAGTCAGCTGATCGGTTTCAAAAACCGATGCTAGGACGAGCAAATTTCACCCTCCGCGCGCCTCATTTCGAAAAACGTAGCCTATTGCTTACTAGTGCATATTGTATTGTAGGGTTGTTAACCTCACGGTCAAATAGACTTTTTTAAACTGTTTTTTTAGTGATTTATTTGATATTATTAGGTGTTCTTCTAAGTTTAGTTTGTTCTTCGTGTTCTTCTCAGTTTAGTTAGTTCTTAGTGTTCTTCACAGTTTAACAAGTTGGTGTGTACTTACAATAAGACGGTGATAAGTTTGAATAATTACTATGAATTTCAAGCCATTTTTCTACAACAAAATAGGTGAGCTAATATTTCTTTTGAGTTGAATGTTTTTTCTTTTATTATTTGGAAAACCCGGTTAATTTTATAATTTATCCATGATTCTAAAAATTCAGGGACCATATGGATTAAATAAAGGTCCTAATAAATAAATTTGAATGAGATATTAATCAATCAATCATTATTTTGTTGTGATTTTGTCGATTCTAATTTTACGGTGAGTTCGACCGTAGCGCGCGAGTCGAGAGCGACTGCAATTGCTATGCAGGACGGTATTTCTTAGATTTTTTTTTACATTTTTAATTAATTTTTGATAAATATTTTTCTTGACGGTTTTGATTAAATAATCACATAATTCGTTAAGATGACCCGTTGTCACTTCATCATTAAAAATTGTACCCCAAGTTCGGAAACACCCTGTATACGTTATGACCAAAAAGCTAAAATATCTCGGAAATATTTTTTCAATAAAATGGTGGAGTTTTAGTTTATCTATCCCAATTAATTTTCGAGATAATTGATGTGTAATTATTATCTTTGTTCAACTCATAAAATTGACCATATAGCAAAGATTTTTTTCAATCCAACAGAAATATTAGCAGAAAACATCGCAGGAATAAGAAACTTATCGCAGGAATGCCAATCTCGTACAAGAACTAGCGGAATGTTACGGGCGCCTTTATGCGAGAGGGTTTCAAAGAAACGATATCATTCTCCGTTTTATTTTAATATCGTTTCGTTAAAACCGTTTCCCCGCAGGTATTCCAATTTAAAACCAAACATATTAGCTATTATAAATTCTGCCCCGTACGTGTTAACATGCCTCACCATCTTCAACAATGCTGCACCGAACAAGCGCACATAAACGCCATGGGCGTTCGATTCGAATTTCTCCCATCATCAAATATATATATCGAGGAAAATTAAAAAAAAATCTATAGTTAAACAGTAGATACTAAAATCATTTCATAATAGTCCTGATATAATGGTTTGAATGGTTATGGACTTTTTTAGTGTATCGTGAACTGCTTCTGAATCTGTTTTAAACGGTCCTGGACAGTGCTATAAATGGATCTAAACAATTCAGAACAGTTCTAAATGATTCTGAACAGCTCCAAATAGTTCTATGCTATTCTGAACAGTTGTAAATGGATTTAAATGATTCTGGACAGTTCTAAATTGTTCTGAATGATTCAGGAGAGTGCTAAATAGTTCCGGACAGTTCCAAAAGATTCTATATGATTCTAGACTGTGCTGAACAATTTGAATACACAAACAATTTGACGAGTATTTACTAAATTTGATATTTTTTCAGATGATTTTACATCATATAAACTTGATGATTTTTGGAAATATTAGTAGAGGAACCCTTAATATGCACCCCTGAGAAGTTATAGAGGCCTTCAAAGTGGAGTTCTAATGATTTTGGACAGCTCGAAATGGTTCTAAGCAATTCTGAACAGGTGTAAATGGATTTAAATGATTCTGGACAGTTCTAAATTGTTCTGAATGAATTAGGACAGTGCTACATGATTCCGGACAGTTCTAAAAGGTTGCATATGATATTGGATTGTGCTAAATAGTTTTGAACTGTGTTGAACAATTTGAAAACACGAACAATTTGACGAATATTTACTTTCACTTTCAGATGATTTTAAATCATGTAAATTTGATGATTTTAGGAAATATTTGAAAAAAATTAGTTGGTTTTTCAGTTATAAAATTCTAAAGTCTTCTAAAAGCTCTAAATAGTCCAGGAAGCGTTCTAAATGGTTTTGGACTTTTCTGTTTTGGACTATATTGCATACAAAATTGCACATGGTAAATATGCTTTGAATATTTGATTGTTGTTGAGTTAGTTAAAATCAAATAAAATTGAGATGGTATACATTCAAATCGGACAATATCAAGATTATTCGCGAATTTACGATCTCGGTAAATGAACCATCGGTATTATATACATTCAAATCTCTGCGAGTTTTATGTTCTATTGTTGTGTCACGGGCAATTTTTATCGAAAATATGGATCTAGAAATCCAACTAGTCGACACACGAATATTTATAAAATACACATGCACTCGTTTCGCATCGAATCAGATGCGGATAATTCGAATTGTTCGCTTATCGACCATCGATTTCTATCGATCGTAATAAATGAGTTTATTAAATTTGATAAATAATTTATGAGCCACAAAAATTATTAAAGCGGGCCATCGGGGATTTTATAATTTTCAGTCGTTTTTTCCTGTCACAGTGGAACTGACATCAACAGATCCCCATAGGTAGATAAAACTATCGCCATCGGAATGTCGACGGTTTTTTCCACATGAATTCATATTAAAATCTGCCTTTGAGGTTGTAAATCATCGAAGGCATTTAGAAAATAAGCCACCACCAGTCGAGAGGGTCTCCTCTATATGGTTTCGAAATTTTCGCTTCGAAATTCATCAAACACACGAACAAAATGCAGTTGTTGCGTGGGAAATAATTACATTCGATTTCCAATTACCCGATTTATTATACCCACGACAATGCACTTAACGACGATACTTGACTTCTGATGAAGGATATTCATACAAATGCGTGATAAATAACATGTAAATCGTATCTACTGGCTGGGAACAAGAGTGGATAATTTTCTATAGTGGAGTTTGTTTTTATTTGTGGATTTATTTCTAACAAGGTGCTAAAACGCCAGTTTGTTTATTTCTACTTTTAATTTGCATAATTCATCATTACAACGTCCATTGTTCGCTTAATTATGTAAGGGAATTGATAAATGGATAATGGATGCAAACAATACGAAAATTGTAACTCGCACGAAAGTAAATAAATTTGTGACACACGTCGGGAGAGAATTTGTAATTCTAATATACAGGGTGTCCCGCATAAGAACCAACATTGAACAGGGGCGTGCACTAGAGGAGTAAAAACCCCTGGGAAGTTATAGGCCTTAAAAGTGGAGTTACAAATTAAAAAAAATATCTCAATAGGTACTCAATCTTAAAATAATTAAATTATGAGTGTACTAAAAGCCATTAATCGATGGTTAGGAGAGATCAATTTGATGTATTTTAAAGGGTTAAATAGGGATGATGCACCCTTAAAATGTTACAGAATTTGTTTACCTGATGGGTAGTGTTAGAATCATTTAGAATCATTCAGAACAATTTAGAACTGTCCAGAATCATTTAAAATCAATGGAGAAGACCACGATGTGAGATACGCGGATTTTCAGTTGCTTAAAATGTGTTGTAATTAAAAAGTTATAGCCCTTCGAAATTTAAAAATTTCGGGTTTTGACTCATACATTATCAACCAATCATAAACCACTCACGTCTTGTTGTATAGTACATAGTATGAATTTTCGAACGCAGTAACAAAGAATACACAAACGAACAAAAATCAAACTGTCATTTGTCAGATTTTTCTGAAAAATGCACAAAACAAATTACACGAATTGCAGTTCGTGCACAAAACACTTTACTGATAATATTGACGTTGACACGAATGTTGCCAAATAAATTTTTCAGGACCATTATTTGTGTTTTTAACACGAAAATCGGTTACAATTTATACAGATGAAGATGTTATTTATATATTAATATATCGAATTATCCATTAGGTAATGGAAGAAATGGATAAATCAGAAAATGTTTATTGCAATGAATATACAAAAAACGCACATTTTGCGGACTAAAGAAGAGTAATAGGAAACGTGGCAAACTTGCTAAATGTGACTTCTCTTTGAAACTCTCGCTTTGATTGGAGCAGAGTGCATGACGATTGTGTGACGTTTTTCAAACTTTAAAAATTAATTGCGGCCTTATTTGGCCACAGAAAAAAATAAAAATTTCATTACGCGCCTTCTTAGAACACACGGTTTTGAAAAAAAAAAAATTTTTAAAAAAAGTCGTGGTCTTCTCCATTACAACTGTTCAGAACCATTTAGAACCGTCCAGAATCATTTTAGAACCCTGTATTTATAAATTTTTATCGCTTTTACATCTACTAATGAGATTCTAGCGACTGAATAAATGTAAATACGACCGTTTTGCGATATTATTACCTCAGATTTCCCCGTAGATGCGTTGTTGTAGCGACCCACAGCGAGTGGGTGGAGGTCAAAACTCCACATCTTATTCCACGAATTTAGAAAGTATAATAACAAGGTAGATAATTCGACTAAAACGCCCGATTAAAGGAACACTTTAGATACATTTACTGACCAACTGTATAGGAAATTTCAATTTTTAAATGAAAAAATTAATGTATGTAGTTCGCCGGTGCCGCAATCAGTTTCCTCGGCGAGCAGTAGAAGAGACAAAAGTGGAGAGAAGAAGCGGAAAAAAACGAACCAGTCGTGCAACTCTATGGCCTATGTCTCGGCATTCCTCGGAGGTTATTTTATTTTATATTACGCCAGTACATAAGGAAATCTCGAACTCTCGTTCATAATGTCGTGAGTCACTGTATCTCATTTGCGAAAAGATTTCGCAACGGTACATTCGTTGTTCTATTAGATATCGATGCTGCTACACAAGATGATTATTGGATATTTAAAAATTCTCTACTCTAGAGTAACAAAAGGGATTTGATGAAACGTTGAAGAGCTGCTCATCGCCTACGCGGATATCGGCGCTTTTATGAGATAAAAGCCTCACTTATAACTTATAACAAACGAAATTGATAAACATTGGACAATAAACCTTCCATTTGGCTAATTTATGTTGATTGCGCCGCGACGAATGGTCCGATTTGAATTTCCCGAGCATCGTAATTCGAATGAAAATACCTAAAGCTGCGACCTTCCACCGGTAGCTCGACCAAATACGGCGAAACGACTCTACATCTACGAATTAGTAAACACGATCCGATGGTTTTCCTGCCATTAGTATGGACGGCGCGTAACAATAACGAGGAGTACGTTCCCAACCGGCGCCACATTTTGTATATTTTACCGTAATAAGGAGGCGCGTTTGGAACTGGAGTATGTGATGGAGAAAGCGATAGAAAAATACTGCGATTTTTTTGGTTTATTTCGATTTCTTCGCGTACCCTCGTATTTTTGCTATACAGAGTAGTCGTTGGAATTCAGATTGTACCGTCGTATGTTTGGTAAAGAAGAGTTCATTTTTTGATGTCCCTTCGTATATATAGTAAACAGGACTCTTTAGAGTTCAATTCCTCACGTTCCCTCGTATTTTTACTACATACAGAGGAGTCGTTGGAATTCACAATGTGCCCTCGTATGGCAAAGAAGAGTTCATTTTTTGAAGTCCCCTCGTATACATAGTAAACAGGACTCTTTAGAGTTCAATTCCTCACGTTCCCTCGTATTTTTACTAATACAGAGGAATCGTCGAGAGTCTTGATGCAATTCTTCATGACCCCTCGTATGTTTGATAAAGAGGAATCTTTCGTTGACTCGCAGTTTAATTGAATTAAATTTCACCTGTAACATCTGCAAGTAAGTGGAAATTTCCTAGGAACATGGTCTACAGAACCGTTTAAGATAAACTAGAGAATTATCCAGAATGCTTTAGAGCACTTCAGTAATTAATTAGAACTGCCCAGGACAATTTAAGAACGATTCAAAATGAACTATAGAACTATCCAGAACAATTTATAACATTTCCGTATCAATTAGAAGTGTCTAGAACAGTATAGAATCGTTCAGGATGATCTAAAACTGTTCAAAACAGTATAGAATCCTCAAGGATTACCTACAACTGTTCAGAACACTACAGAACCGTTCAAGATAAACGTAGAATTATCCAAAACAATTTAGAGCCCTTAAGTATGAACTAGAACTGTCCAGGACAATTTAAGAACGATACAAAATGAACTATAGAACTGTCCAGAATAATTTATAACATTTGAGTAAGTATGAACTAGTGTCTAAAACAGTATATAAACCCATCAGGATGAACTAAAACTGTTCAAAACAGTATAGAATCCTCAAGGATTACCTACAACTGTTCAGAACATTACAGAACCGTTCAGGACAAACTTCAGAATTTTCCTTAAAATCATAATATCATCTTATAAATTAGTTCATATAATTCGATAAATAATCATAGATAAGTACCTACCTACTATTTATTAATTTTCGTAATTATCAGTTCATTACTTTTTGATTTCAGGACGATCTTATATAGAACTATTTAGAACTGTGGAACTGTTTACTATGGAGAACTGTTCAGAGCTTTAGAACTGGAATTGTTTAGGATTAAATAAAAAAGTTTAAAACGATTTAGAACTTTTTCCAGTAGTTTAGAAGAATTTTTCATCTAAAAATAGACTAATTTTTTGATATATTCCCAAAAATCATCAAATTTACGTGTAAAATCATGTAAGAGACAGTATAGAATACTTCAGGATAAATTAGAACAGTATACAGAACCCTGCAGGTTCATCTAGAACTGTTCAGAACAATATACGAACGATTTGGTATGAATGATAACTGTCCAGAACAGTTTAGAACGCTTCAGAGTAAATTAGAACTGTCCAGAACAATTTAGAACGCTTCATGCAGGAACCCTTTTAGAATCAACTTAAAGCGCATCCGGGAGTGGAAGTTAAATTGTAAGTCTTTCTTTTTCCTTTATATGACCCTAATGGCAGTTGTCTTCGTCGCACCCATGGACCATGTTCCGAGTAAATTTGCACTTATCTGCACAACCGGGCCTTAAAGTCTATTAGTTCTTGCAATTTTTCATTTCATCTTCTAATTGAACCCTTACTTCTTTCCTCCCCTTCGATATTAATTACATTACAACCTTGTACTTCTCGATTATTCGGTCACCTTAATCCTGAATCTCATCTTCTCCAATTCTCCTCATCTCTTGCAGATAATGACCTCAATTTTTATCCAACTTTAAACTGCTTCTACTTCTTTCCTCCTCTTCGTTATTAATTACATTACAACCTTGTACTTCTCGATTATTCGGTCACCTTAATCCTGAATCTCCTCTTCTCCAATTCTCCTCATCTCTTGCAGATAATGACCTCAATTTTTATCCAACTTTAAACTGCTTCTACTTCTTTCCTCCTCTTCGTTATTAATTACATTACAACCTTGTACTTCTCGATTATTCGGTCACCTTAATCCTGAATCTCCTCTTCTGCAATTCCCCTCATCTCTTGCAGATAATGACCTCAATCTTTATCCAACTGCTTCTGGTTATGGTTACCCATAACAGATGCATACAAATGGTTTTTGTTCGATGAACTACATCTTACGTAAAAACAATGCCCAGCTGAACGCCTACATTTCATGCCTAACAATATTGTCAAGGCTGTTTAATTACACACCGTAGGCTGTTGCAGAGATGTCTGCGAATCGCGTGTCGTCACTCCAATAAATACATCTAAACGCGGAATACCCATAAAAGAATCGGCCGTTGAAAATTAATGCCGAGCGATCGTTAAAAAGTTTTTCTATTAAATTTTTATTGTACTCGGTTTAATTGCATTTTTAATTGCCATCCTTTCGCTTTCTACGCACGTTTATACCCACTAAGTTTTAATGCTTGTTGTACAATTTTTACGTGCATATAAAGAAATAAAAAAACGTACAGAAACTTCGGGTATAGTACCACAAAAATTCTAGTATAAGTACACAAACCCCAAGCAACAATAGCGAAAACAATCTAAGGTGTATCTTTCCCTACCTGTTTAAACTGGCCTTTGAGAGCTACTCGAGCCCCCGCGGGGCGCTCGAAAGCCCCCAATTCTCTTCGGAGAATCGGCCGACGGGGAAACAATGCGGACCCATGGGAACAAAGAAGGTAAAAAAGGCGTACAAAGCGCCGTATGGATTCGAAATCATTTTTAATTGTCGGTTAGGAACGTGAGTTAATAACACATCGGGCGATTTTTAACGCTATACGTTCATTAGCGGGGATGAGTTCGGCACGGATCGCACCTTGCGTGATTTATTTCATAAAACGTTTAATAATATACGCTGCGAACAAGAGGAATTATTCATTAAGGCTCAATGGCACCACCTACCCTTAAGGGGGGTAACCGCGTTAGGAGGCTCAAAATATTTGAGTTTTTTATTGCATAGATCGTTAGTTTAATTATTCGAGAATATGCTGTAGAAATTTCAAAATGAAATTCGCATTCGTTTAGATTTTATGAGGATAGAACTGAGTGCATATCGGGGACAGGTAAATTATTTTTCAAATGCGTTCATCTCGAAGTTATTTTTTTATATTTGCGAGTAGTTTAATTCAAAAAGTAATGAACTGAGAATTATGAAAATTGATGGTGTGATTCTCTCTAAAATTACGAATTATATGAACCAACTTGAGAGATGATATTATGATTTTAATTACGATTTTTAACAGTTCTAAATGGTTCTAAAATCGTCCTAAACTGTTTCAAATGGCCCTAGTCAGTTTTAAAATGGTTCTAAATGATTCGGGACTAAATGGTTTTAAATGATCCTGTATATTTCTAAACGGTTCTAAACGATTCTGAATGGTTGTACATGGTTCTGAACAGTTCTAAATGGTTCTAAACGATTCTCAACAGTTGTAAATGGTTTTAAATGATTCTGGACAATTGTAAATTGTTCTAAATGATTCTGGGCAGTTCTAAATGGTTCTAAATGATTCTGGACAGTTCTAAATGGTTCAAAAATCGTCCTGAACCTAGTCAGTTTTAAAATGGTCAGTTAAAATGTGGACAATTCTAAATGATTGTAGTCAGTTCTAAATGATTCGGAAATCGTCATGAACTGTTTGAAATGGTTCTAGCCAGTTGTAAAATGGATCAAAATTCTAAATGATTAAACACGAACAATTTGACGAATAATTTGCCAAATTTGATATTTTTTCACATGATTTTACACGTAAATTTGATGATATTTGGGAATATTTCAAAAAATTTGTCAATATTTTAGCTGAAATATTCTTCTAAAACTACTGAAAAAGTTCTAAATATTCCTGAAATAGTTCTAAATGGTTCCAAACTTTTTCATTTAATCCTAGACAATTCCAGTTCTAAACAGTTCTCCATAGTGCTAAACAGTTCTAAATAATTTTGTACAGTTCTAAATAGTTCTAAGATCGTCCTGAAATCAAAAAGTAATGAACTGATAATTATGAAAATTAATAGTATCTATGATTATTTATAAAATTACGAATTATATGAACTAATTTGTAAGATGATATTATGATTTTAAGGGTAGTTTCTTTGCATAATTTAGAGGAAAAAAATCGTGAAAATCGAAGTAAATTGTTCCTAAATTTTTAATTTTCATTATTTTCACCTGCATTGTGGTCCACATTCTTCTCAAACAGCCTCCTAATATTGTTTCCCCTCTTAAGATGATATTTTTTTGTTACAGTCGTTAAGCGCCACGTCGCGTTTTCTTGTAGTGCACCTCCTTAAGGTGAGTCTTTTTATACATAAATTCACATATATTTTTGCTTTCATATAATTAGTGGTTTTCAAACATTCCTATACCTAGTAGGTAGTTAATAATGCGGTTTTCGAGAGGTTCTTTTATATATCTACAGTTTTCGGGTACATTAAATTTATTGCGTCGTACCGTTTCTATTAATTGTCGATCGATTTACGGCCCAAAGCTCGCTCGAAATCCTAGCATGGCCACCCACAATGGTTCGAGTAATTCGAAACGTGACTTTTTTTCGACGATAATTTATTCAAATTAGCGCGAGTTCGATACGTAAATGTACCACAACAAAGCTATAAAACGCGCTGCAGTCGCAACAAAAGTTGAGTATCAAACTCGAGAGGGAATTAAATTTTTTTTTTTTTCGGGGTAAAATTGCACTTGTGTTGAACGAGTTCTCGTGACACGGTCGAAATGTAGACGATGCGAGATAATACCAGAGAGTACCGAGGCGTGGTTCTTGAGTACCTCTCTAGCAGAGCTTTATTGCACAGGTTGTAATTTTTGAGTCGTTATTTCGAGGGGAAAATCTCGGCGAGAGATCACCGTGAGGCTTTAGCAAACTGGTTTTAGATGGAGTGAATTATGTTGCGAATTTTCCTCTTTTATTAAACTAAAAAATGCACGATTTTACCAAGCATGATGTTAGGTATGTTAGGTAGTACTTAAACCGGATTTAGGAAGTTCTAAGTACAATTTGCGTTTCACCATGCTGTAAGTAATACTTGAATGTTGTAGGTTGTAGGAAATACCTAAAGTTAGGACTATTTAGGACTATTTAGTTAGGAAAATCTCATTTGAGATTAGTAGATATTATTTGTTGATTTTTAAAGAATTTTTATTGTTGTTAATTAAAAAGATGAAGTTGAAAATATAGAATTTTGAGGAGGGTCAAATTGATATTATTCATATTAAATTAATTAATGACAGTCATTTTTCAGCTCGAGAATTAATTAGTATAAATATTTTTTTATATTTAAATATACCTAGTGGAAGTTGATTAGAATTATTTTATTTTATGTACTTTATACTGAGTGTTCTGTTATAAGAGGTAACTTTTGTTAAATTTCTATACTATTGCAGACAACAACAAGTTAAAAAAGATGGCAAATCAGTTAAAGTTTTGAAGTATTTATTAAATATAAGTTGACAGAAAACTGTCAAAATAAAATTTTTATCTAGGTATTTCTATGGAATTTCTTATGTTGCTGAAATTAGATTTAGTTATGTAAGTATTCGATTTAAGTACATTCTATCATAGGAATTACTTAGGTAAGAAATACCTAAAAACAGGTAGGTGAAATCGAGATTAAATTCGCGGAAATCTCGGCTACCTAACCTTCGGATTTATTTAAAAAACTCGATTTAGAATTGTTGCATAATATTTGCAATTTTATCTGTGATATATCGAAAAGTTGCCGATACAAAATTTATACCTAAATCTAATTAACATAATTATAATTAGATGACGCCTCGGCGGGTTTAGGGCCCATAAAACGCAGCTACCGGTATTTAAAACAGGTTACGCCCTAAACCACAAAACGCATGTTTAGGTAATAGAAAGTTCAACCAACTTTTTCCCAAGTTATTTTCTAGTTAAATTAAGAACGTATTGTTATTGGTCGATTGTGAGAAGAATACCGCGTGTGGTCTATCGATAAAAACCGAATAAATCTGCAATATCAAATCGAGAAACGATTCGCTTTTTTAGTTGAAATATGTTCCATTCATCGTCGATATTTCTCATAATACATCACTTATTTTTGCCATGGGATCGATCTGTTATATGTTTTATTATTTAGATGCTGCGGGGTCTTAAACTATAAGACTCTCGCTACAGAAGAACCAGTTATTCCCTGCGCATAATTGGTCTAATTTACTACTCATTGTTTCACATACAACCCCGGCTTTAACGTTTATAGTCTATTCATAAATGAGGCTGAGTAATAAATCAATTGGCCAAATTCCAGCCTACAAAGAAGCTATACAGGAGCTACCTTTAGTAAAAATGTATGTTCATAATCAAGACGGCGGATTCCTCCGCCTCATGTATGAATAGACTATAGTTACTACCCAGCCCGCTATGTTTTTTGTACGTATAAACATTTAATTTCTAATCTGGTAATACATCAGTCTGCTTATTGGCTTCACGTCTTCGGGTTCTAAAATCGTCGAAAATCTCGCTATCTAGATGCGCCGCCGAGAACAGGTTGTACGTAATAAAACAAAATGAATTATATTTCAGCGGCGTATGGATTTCCTCGAAGTGCATTTCAGTAATGTAACGCGATATTTCAGTTGCATAGTTGGCCGTGGGTGTTTCGAAACGGCCACGATATTCCAAATTATCGGGCACGCAGCAGCATTGTGTTTAGAGTTCTCTCATCTCGAGCCATTTTTTTTGTAACCCCGAGGTTCGCAATTTAAAATCCCAAAATGCACGAGAGTATAATGATTGTTGTCTTCGGGGGATACGACGAGTTGATTTCGCATAATTTGTACGAACAAAATAATCACATACGTGACGTCACGAGGTGTTTAAAGTGAACGCAGTATATGTAGTAATTGTTATATAATAACTCGCTAATTTCTAATTGAGATTGTAACTGGAATTTTCACGTGGTTTTGTTTCTTTCAATCGGGCCTATTTACCTAAATTCGCACTGGAAAAAGAGTTCGCAGCCATTGTTTCTCGTTACATTTGGTATCGTTGGTGTTGTAATTAATTAATTAGCGGCAAGAATAAATCGAATATACTACGAATTTCCATATGCAAACAGATGAATAGCGAGAAATATTAAGCGAATATGTAGATAAAAATATTTTTAGCCGGTTTTCCTTGAAACTCCGGCGACGCTTCAACAATTCGCTGACGTTTTTTTTAAGAAAATAACGATATTTTCTATGCGCTAATCTTAATGTTAATACTGTAATTGTTCCGTGCATGCACGGATTAAATGATTAAATATACAATTTGTTTGCAGCGCTGTTTTAATTAGGCTATCTCCAACGCGCAATGGCATATACAGGGTGTCATTGAATAGGTGTTACAAAAACTTCTAGGGTAGGTAGTATGTGTGAAAATAGAGCGAAAAATTGTAATTAAGTGCACTAGAAGGTTTCGTTTGGGTCCTAGAAGATGGTGTTATACAGGGTGTTATTTAATAACATGCTAATACTTAAGGGGGTGATTCTTGGACCCATTTTAAGAAAAAAACTTCATATAAACCTATGTCCTAAACTTCTTAACTTTTGAGATACGGGGTATTAAAGTTTTAAGAAAAAAAAACAATTTTTTAATGTCATTTTCATACCACTTTCGGCGGACATTTCCAACACCTGATTATTTCTTGAATTGTATGAATTATTTCTTTATTTTACTTTAATTTCATAATTTCAACGTTTAAAAGTTATCCGCTTAAATAAATTATTGTTCAGAGTTAGATAAATCGTTTTTGGTCGTCATTCATCCAGGGAGATGCAAATGAATGAATTTAATTTTTTTTTAGCGAAACGGTGACTTGTACGAAAAAAAGTCAAAAAATCGAATTTGTTCTAAATTAAACGAGAATTCGAAAAATAATTTTGACTTTAAGAGATAGCAGTGGCGTATCACTTTTTTATTCAAAAATATCTAGTCTGAGTCCAGTAGGGACGGAAAAAAGATTTTTGGGCCAAAAAATGCTCTTTAATGCATAAACGCCGTACACCAAATTTCATAAAAATATTTAATGTGAAAATGACAGTAAAAAATTGTTTTTTTTCTTAAAACTTTAATACCCCGTATCTCAAAAGTTAAGAAGTTTAGGACATAGGTTTATATGAAGTTTTTTTCTTAAAAAGGGTCCAAGAATCACTCCCTTAAGTATTAGCATGTTATTAAATAACACCCTGTATACAGGGTGTTAAGTGAATAAGTGTTACAAACTCCTAAGGGTAGGTAGTATATTTAAAAATATACCGAAAATTTGTAATAAATATGTGCCCTTGGAGGTTTCGTTTGCAACCTAGAGGCCTTTGAAGATTGTGTCTTCCTTTTTGTTAGTATAAATACCACAAAGTTTTCAAATTTGATAAAAAATATAAAAAAAAATGGCTGATAAAAATAAATCAGAAAATAACCTTCGCCCACCCAAATGAGACGCTTATGATTACTTTACAAAAACCATTTCTAAAGCTAAAAATCATTTATCCAATGTCCATTAATTGTGACCAGTTTCAAGTTCAAAACTGATGACATTCTGGAGATATTCGAGAAATAATGAATCTAAGACACCATCTTCAAAGGGCTCTATAGTTCCCAAACGAAACATCCAAGTGCTCATATTTATTACAAATTTTTACTATTTTTACATATACTACCTACCCTAGGGGTAACAGGTATTCATTAACACCCTGTATAAACACAAATACTAATTTGATTCCTCTCTCATTTCTCCAAGTTAGTGAATCTTTAAAAGCGGAATTGTATTTATTTATTATTAACTGTGGCACGTTATGATTGGTTTTCTACACTTTTGTGTAAACTATAGTTTAGTTAGATTAGTTTAGTCTTATGTATTCATTAACACCCTGTATAGAAAAATTCATAAATTCCAAGAAACTTATAAGCGTGGTTCTAACGAGCTGAAGAATCCACTAAACACACATCACAAAGTCCTCTTAGCACGAATGCCACATATTTGCCGTATTACAATTTTTTTCTCGTCCCGTCGAGCCGTGTAGTACTTAGTACCTATGCGGTACAAAACACGTTATGCGCCGCGAATTTTTTACAGCCGTTTAATATCGATTCGCCCCGTCAAAAACAATACTATCGCGGTTTTACATCGATCGGAATGGTTGGATTATGCGGCGACAACCGCACGGACAAGAAAAGTCCTGTTTACATCTGTCCTCGTCCCGAAGATATCTCATCGATGATACCAGATTTTCGGAGCGATTTCGCTTTTATGGCAAACCGCGCTGCCGCGTCTCTATACCCCCATTAAAATCCCATTGAATAATTCCAATTCCGGTGACGATTTATAAGGATTGCAAGATTCACCTGCGTGAACTTAGCACCACCATCACCAAGTAAATTGAAAATTCTAAAAGATCCTATAGTAAGTTCTAAAATGGTTCTAAATGTGGACAGTACTAAATGATTCTAAAAATATCCTGAACAATTTGAAAACACGTTCAAATAAAATACAATTTCTCTCCCTCTCATACCCTCTACGCTCTTTTTGTCTCACACTCATATTATTCCTATTGCCCAATTGAACACGATCCAAGACCGAACATGGCCCGTGTAAAAGTATCGCCTCGGTCCATCCACCTGCTAATAAAAACAGTTATTATTTACAAAAATGTAGGTAACATGTCCACTCGTCGACACAATAGAATTTAAGCCTCTTTTTATAACCGCTGCCTAACCCGGCGATTGTCTTCTCCCCCCGAGTCAGGTATATCGGAGATTTCCAATCGCCCATCCTCAGTCTCCAAGACTTATGGCTTTTGTGAGAGTATTCAAGAATTCGCTGGTCGTTCGCTAAAGGAGGTGTACTAATTGTTGGCTCGTTTTATGGCTAGGAGACGGTCGGCGCCATGCCGATCAAAGGTTCCTTGTAATTAAGTACCCCCTTTATGGTAATAAGTAGACGGGGGGAAAGGTGTAATTAATATAAAAATTAGCGCATATAAGAATCTTGCGCCTGCGTGGACTTAGCACCCTCACTATCAAAAAAATTAAAAATTCATACATTATAATTTAGTACTAATTTAGTGCCCAATTCCTAAAGTTTCCAAGTATTTAGAACTGTCCAGATTCAATTAAAACCATTTTAGAACTGACTGGGATCATTTGACACACTTCAAAATGTTCGTAGAAGATTTTAGAAATGTCCTTAATCATTTATACAGGGTGTTTCCGAACTTGGGGTACAATTTTTAATGATGAAGTGACAACGGGCCATCTTAGCGAATTATGTGATTATTTAATCAAAACCGTCAAGAAAAATATTTATCAAAAATTAATTAAAAATGTAAAAAAAAAATCTAAGAAATACCGTCCTGCATAGCAATTGCAGTCGCTCTCGACTCGCGCGGTACGATCGAACTCGCCGTAAAATTTGAATCGACAAAATCACAACAAAATAATGATTGATTAATTAATATCTCATTCAAAGTTATTTATTAGGGCCTTTATTTAATCCATATGGTCTCTGAATTTTTAGAATCATGGATAAATTTTAAAATTAACCCGGGTTTTCCAAATAATAAAAGAAAAAACATTCAACTCAAAAGAAATATTAGGTCACCTATTTTGTTATAGAAAAATGGCTTGAAATTCATAGTAATTATTCAAACTTATCACTGTCTTATTGTAAGTACACACCAACTTTTTAAACTGTGAAGATCACTAAGAACTAACTAAACTGAGAAGAACACGAAGAACAAACTAAACTTAGAAGAACACCTAATAATATCAAATAAATCACTAAAAACACAGTATAAAAAAAATCTATTTGACCGTGAGGTTAACAACCCTACATTACAATACGCACTAGAAAGCAATAGGCTACGTTTTTCGAAATGAGGCGCGCGGAGGGTGAAATTTGCTCGTCCTAGCATCGGTTTTTGAAACCGATCAGCTGACTATCGCGGCCAGGGTTGTATTCGCTCTTTGATTTTTTTTATAATGGCTCTATTTTGTTTATAATACATTTTTTAGAAAAACGAAATCTGCGAATCGGTTTCAAATTATACGAACTATCACCCCTAGAAAATTGTCTCCCAAGTTCGGAAACACCCTGTATACATTTTAGAAATGACTAGGACCATTTGAAACAGGTCAGGGCGTTCTTAGGACCATTTAGTACTCTTCAGATTCATTTGGAACCATTTTAGATCTGCTGGGACCTTTTGAAGCAGTTCAGGACGTTCTTAGAAACATTTAGAACTGTCCAGAGTCATTTAGAAACGGATTCAGAACTATTTGGAACGGTCAAGGATAAACTGGAACGGTCCAGAACTAATTAGAACGCTTGTAGGACGATTTAGAGTTTTTCAACTGAAAGATTATCGACTCTGAAATATTCCCAAAAATACATGTAAAATCATCTGAAAAAATATCAAATTTAGTATAATATTTGTCAACTGTTTCAAATTGTTCAGCACAGCTTTAGAAGTATTTAGAACAGATCCAAACTATTTAGAACTGTCCAGATTCATTTAAAACCATTTTAGAACTGATTGGGATCATTTCAAACACTTCAAGATGTTCTTAAAAGCATTTAGAACCCTCCTGATTCGTTTAGAGAATTTTTAGAACTTTTTTATTAGAACATTTAAGAAGACCATTTAGAATTTTTCATCTAAAATATCGACTAATTGGGTGAAATAAGAAGTGTACTGAACTACAAGAAATAACTCATACAATGCTTGTCAGTAGAGTAATATTGAAACAGAAGAAGTATAGGGGAATACCAAGAAAAGATTCCTCTATAATACTCCAACTTCATTTTTGTTCAAAACCAATTTAAACGCGTAATAAAACCCATCGAAATAATTCTCGTTATAAAGGCTTCGCAGCGGCCGGAGCATAAGAGACCAGTCGGCATACCATTGCGCTGGACGTACATATTTTTCCATCAGATTTCCAACGGCAATTATTTATTTAGTGCAATTACCGCCGCTCACAATGGCGGTATTCGCTAAATTCTTTGTTTTTAACCCGATATCGTCGGAATACGAGGGCCTCTTTGGATGCGCCCGCGGGGGTAAAGCCTTGCGCTATTATAAATAAATTCCTGGCGACGTTTTCGCTCGGAATCCGTCCGAAGAAATACAATACTTGGGCCCCTTTTCGGCGTTTCGATGTAGATATATTCGAGCTCCGGTTAAATTGGACGCGGCCAAATTGTTTTATACAGTCGATTTTTTTTTGTAAGTCCCAATTTCGTACCGATTTTCCTCCAGTGTAAGAATGCAATACGACAGTTCTTTGGCGTACTATAGAAACTATAAAATGTTAGTGACGCAACGAGGCAAGTAGGCGAACCGTGTAATTTCTCTTCTGGTTCGAAACTCTCGGCTCCTACGGGCCCCGAACGACAACCCACACTCCCGAAGACGGGCCCCTAGACCATCGAAGAAGATTCGAATAACGTCGTTTGGTGCATAACAACACAATACCAGTGACACCAATACACAAAATGTATAGTTTGTGCAAAGCAAAGTTAGATGCACGTCACTAATAATGTCGTCATATTTGACAAGCATTGTGACCAACTTTTAATAATAAACACATGAAAGAGATTGTTACAAATTCATCCAATATTCATCTAATATTTATCCAAATTTATCCAATATACATCCAATATTCATCCAATATTCATCCAAATTCATCCAATATTCGTCCAGATTCATCCAATATTCATCCAAATTCATCCAATATTCGTCCAAATTCATCCAAATTCATCCAGTATTCATCCAGTATTCATGCAAATTCGTCAAATATTCATCCAAATTCGTCCAAATTCATCCAATATTCATCCAAATTCGTCCAAATTCATCCAATATTCATCCAAATTCATCCAATATTCATTCAATATTCATCCAAATTCATCCTATATTCATACAAATTTCTCCAAATTCATCCAATATTCATGCAAATTCATCCAAATTCATCCAATATTCATCCAATATTCATCCAATTTCATCCAAATTCATCCAATATTCATCCAATATTCATCTAAATACATCCAAATTCATCCAAATTCATCCAAATTCATCCAAATTCATCCAATATTCATCCAAATTCATACAAATTCATCCAATATCCATCCAATATTCATCCAAATTCATCCAAATTCTTCCAAATTCATCCAATATTTATCCAAATTCATCCAATATTCATCCAAATTCATCCAAAATTCATCCAAATTCATCCAAATTCATCCAATATTCATCCAAATTCATCCAATATTCATCCAAATTCATCGAATATTCATCCAAATTCATCCAAATTCGCATCCAAATTCATCATTCAAAAACTCCCAAAAATCATCCTGCTTAATAACTACAAAAATAATATACCAAACAACATAACATATTTCAAACATCCACGTGCCACACTCTAATGCTCAACAACGACAAAGAGCTATTCCCCTAATAACCAACGAATAAGAAAGAGATAACCTCTTGTTACATAAATATTCCTCAGCAATCCAACAAGGGTAATACACACGTATGTAAATCGACCACGAAAATATATACAGGTGTGCATTTTGGAGTGGGAACACGAGTACAATACTATAGTTTTTCTACGACCCTTAAGGCGTAACGGTAGAGGGAATATTTATGGCGGGTTTCCGCGATTCGAGCCGGTGCAGCAAGTGTAAACTAGCTTTCGTGTGGCGAAATTATCAAGAACAATGCAAATATGTCGCCTTATCAGCGGTGTTAATGACTCTACGAATTTCTAAACCCGCGGTGTAATTTATTATTTAAGAGGTTGGTAAATCTTTCTAGGAAAATATGATAATTATTGCACGAGGGAAAATAACTTAATAAATTTTGATTCTATGGGAAATGTTGCTAGAAAATGGTGAAGTCTACAGATTTGATTAGATTTATACAAGAGTATTTATGATTAGATTGAAGTTGCACATTTTTTATACAGGGTGTTTCTTAAGAACATGCTAATTTAAAAAAATAATAAAAAAACTTCATGTGAATCTATGTCCTAAACGTCATAACTTTTGAAATGCGCCCAAGAATCACCCCCTTAAATATTATCCAATCATTATGAAACACCCTGTATACAATCTACAAGTATTTGTTCATGATTTCAAATTTTCAGCACAGTTTAAGAATTATTTAAAACAGTTCCTAACTAATTTTAACTGTCCTGAATTTATTTAAGACCACTTTAAAACTGACTAGGATCATTTGAAAAAGTTCAGGACGATCTTAGAACCATTTAGAACTGTTCGGAATATTTTAGAACCATTTTAAAACTGACTGGGACCATTTAAAACCGTTATAGAAAGCTTTCAGGACCATTTAGAATTTTTTAAATGAAAAATCGACTATTTTTTTGGAATTCCCAAAAATCATCAAATTTGCATGCAAAATCATCTGAAATAGTATCAAGTTTATAAATAAGAAGTTTTTTCCTTACAATGCGTCCAAGAATCACCCCCTTAAATATTAGCATATGTCATTAAAGAACACCCTGTATATAATCTACAGGTATTTAACTTCCTGTAATCTGATGCAAATTCGATACAAAAAACCGCCAATTTCGCAATTACCTCCGTTTTCGAACACTCCACGTTTCCCGATAGTTTTATTAATAATATCTAATTACGCCGAGCAATCTTTAAAGGCAATATCTGCTCCACGTAAACGGTTTACCTTCGCGTGTGGGACGTCGAACGAAATTCGAACACCTACCTGCCTTTTTCCTATATAAATACGAAATAAATTTCAGCATTAGAAACAAGTAGGCATAATTATCGAATTATTAATTTTTTTCATCCAATCGAGAACGCCTACCGGAATTCAACGCGACCTAGATGTACTACACGAATATTAAAGAATTAAAACGATTTGAATAATGGTGGTTATAAGTAAACAAAATTCTTTAAGAGTATGTTGATATACACATCAAAAATTGGTATAAATAAACTATAAAATGCTCGTTATTTAATCTCAAAGTAGTACCTAGTAGTAGTAGTACCTAGTAGTGGTACCTAGTAGTAGTACCTAGTAGTAGTACCTAGTAGTAGTACCTAGTAGTAGTACCTATAGTAGTACCTAGTATATATACATATGTACTAATAGCTTACCTTTGAAACAATTCCTGTACGAAATACGAACAAACTCCACACAAAAATAATCAGTTTTTCACAGGAAATTACAATGAAAATAAGGTAAAAAAAAGTGAAACGAACGGCGAATCGCGTACAGATAGTACCCCGTTAGACAGTCGACTGATCCGCTCCGATGTCGGGTACTCTCGAACCCGCTCCGGTACCGCCTTTTACCTGTATCTACAGGTACAAGTCGAGTTCTCGAGTCGACGATGCTGCGGATTGTAAACATCGGAGATGCTGTGCTGCAGCACGTGATATCTGATAGAAAACGGATCGGTACGCCATATACATATGGATAAGGGTCTTTTGTCATAATTTAATGTATCCCGTTTTTTCCTGATCTAATTCCGGACAGTTGTCGGAGCTGTGTCGAGGTTCATGAATTATAGAACGGTGTCGTGGAAAAAGTTCAGTTCTTGCCAACGAACGGTCAAATGATGTGTTAGATATGTATGCATTCCGATTCTCGTAGTACCCGAGGTACCATCAATAATTCATTGTACAATTTTCACAGTTACACATATTCAGTACTGCCCAGAATCAATTAGAACCATTTTACAACTGACTAGGATTATTTGAAAAAGTTCAGGACGATCTTAGTAGAACCATTAGAACTGCTCAGAATCGTTTAGAACCATTTTAGAACTAATTGGGACCATTTGAAATAGTTTTGGACGATCTTAGAACCATTTGGAACTGTTCAGAATATTCTAGGACCGATTCAGGACTATTTGGTACGCTCCAGGATAAAATATAATAGTCCAAAACTATGCAGAACGCTTTCAGGACTATTTAGAATTTTTAAAATGAAAAATCGACTACATTTTTAAAAAAATATTCCCAAAATAAAATCGTCTGAAAAATAATCAAAGTATCAAATTTAATAAAAAAGTATCAAAAAAAGTATCATATTTAGTAAAATATTCGTCAAATTTTTCATGTTTTCAAATGGTCAGCAGAGTTTTAGAATCATTTAAAACAGTTCCAAACTAATTTGAACTGTCCAGAATTACTTAAGACAACTTTAGAACTGACTAGGATCATTAGAAAAAGTTAGGATTAGAGTTAGGATAGAAAAGTTAGATTAGAATCATTTAGAACTGCCCAGAATCATTTAGAGCCATTTTAAAACTGAGTGGGACCATTTGAAAAAGTTTTGGACGATCTTTTAGAACCAGTTAAAACCGATTCGGGACTATTTGGTACGTTCCAGGACAAGCTAGAATAGTCCAGAACCATTTAGAAAGCTTTCAGGACTATTTAGAATTTTTAATATAAAAAAATCGATTAATTAAACATAAAAAAAAATCAAATTTAGTCAAACATTCGTCAAATTTTTAATGTTTTCAAATGTTCAGCACAGTTTTTGAATTATTTAGAATTAATATTTTGAACAGTCCAGGATAATTTAGAACCATTTGAGAACTGACTAGCATCATTTGAAACAGTTCAGGACGATCTTTTAGAAGAAAGTTTTAGGAAACAGTTTAGGATGTGTTCAAGATGAGGTTTCAGGATGTGATCAGAATGAGTTCAAAATCGTTTAGAACAGATTTATGACAATTTGGAACGGTCCAGAATAACCTAGAACAGTCCGCATATAGTTCAGGGCAGTTTTTGAAACGTTTAAAACTATCCAAAATCGTTAGAATAGATTTGAAACGGTCTACGACAATCTAGAACACACTAGAATCATCATTTAGAAAGCTTTCAGGACTATTTGGAACTGTTTTCAGCACAGGTTTAGAATCAACCCTTCAAAACCATTTAGTATTGTCAGAAATCATTTAGAAGTGATTAGGACTATTTGAAACAGTTCAGTACGAGCTTAGAAGCATTCAGAACTGTCCATCAGAATCGTCAATCAGATAATATTCAGTCCTTTCGGTACTTACTTTTGGGAACTTCTTTAGAATATGAGAAGATGAAAATAGGCGAGAAAAGTTTGATTTTTGTAGGTAAAGTGGGGCAAATAAATGTTGCTATGACTAAATTGGGATGATTTTTGGGTACCACCGGTACTAGGAGCCGGGAGTGACAGCGGTACGGCGCAAGGTCGCATCTCATATTTTCCTTTCCCGTTCTGGTGGTCGCCTTCGTCACATTATCAATTCCACGTATTAACATTAACATTAACGAGCCCGATTTTTAGTTTCGAAAAGAAATCGCTTCATTTTCCAGGCGGGCTCGGGTCGTCAAGCTGGCGAAATTCGCGGGATTGTAATTAAGTCGTAGATATAGCGAAAATAAATGCATTTTTAAATGGAAAATTCGTTAGTTATAAACGGTTTTTTTGGTAGGTATTATTCAGATGAGATGAGAGTTTGATGAGATGTTTGAACTGGTTTTTGTTCGTTTAGGTTTAGCCTTCTGAAATGTTTCCTATAGATCGCTATTTGGTGATTAGCGATTACTGACAGGTATTAAACTTATGCTAACACTGTATTTTATTGCGCCTTTTCATATAGAAATTCTTTGGTTGTGTTCATTAAAGGAACATATGTTCGGTTAATTTGGCGTTTAGAAGAATTTATTAAATTACCTAACAATAAACAAATTTTTCGTCCGGTCCGGATAAGTTTTTTGTAGTAGAAATTCGTTAAAATTTTATCAACGAGAAGAATGCGAGTATACATACGGCCTAATAGTCGAAATAAATCACTCGATTATTTTTTTTTAACTCAAAAGACTGCAGTTATCTTCCGAAACAGGTTCCCATTTTTAATTCCCCAAACAAGCATTCCCGCAGATTAAGAATGTGAAAACTTAAAAATCACCGGCTCGAATCTCCGGCATTTGAATATATCAAATCCGATACCCATCGACGACGTTAACCACCATTTTTACGACCCGACGTTTCTCCTTTATTTCCCCTTTTCATCATCAGTCACACACATTATTATTTTATTAAAAATCAACAAAATACCAGTTTTCTTATTGTAAAAAACCCCTATTTTTCCAACATCGGGCACACACATTTTTATCTAATATTTATTATAATTGAACGTGTATACCAAAACATGTTTTCAAATTGTTCAGGATTGTTTTGGAATCATTTAGGGATTGTTTAGAATCATTCAGTATACTGGCCAGAATCATTTATAACCACTTTAAAACAGACTGAGACCATTTGAAAAAGTTCTGGACTATCTTAGAACCATTTTTAGAACTGTTCAAAATAAATTAGAATATATATTCAGGATTATTTGGTACGAGAACCATTTAGAGTCGAGAACCATTTAGAATGATTTCAGGACAATTTACAATTTTTCAAGTGAAAATTCGACTATTTTTTTGAAATATTCCCAAAAATCTTCAAAATTTTCATGTATTAAGTAAATCATACAAATTAAGTAAAATAATCGTCAAATTTTTCAAATGTTTTCACAGTTTTATTAGGATTATTTAGAACAGTTATAAACTATTTTGAGTTATCTAGAATTGTTTAGAACCATTTTAGAACTGACTGGGGCCATTTTAAACAGCTTAGGATGATCTTTTGACCATTTGAAACTGTTCAAGATGTATTCCAGATGAGTTTTCAGGATGTGATCAGAATGGGTTCAAAATCGTTTAGAACAGATTCATTAACATCCAAATTGACATTTGGAACAGTCCAGAATAATCTATTACAAGAGTCCATATTCATTTAGACCCATTGTATAACTAAACAGAGCTATTTGAAATAGTTCAGGAGATTTAAAACTGTCCAAAATTGTTGTAATAGATTCAGGACTATTTGGAACGGTCTAGGACAATCTAGAACAGTCCAGAATCATCATTTAGAAAGCTTTCAGGATCATTTAGTACTGTCGAGAATCCTTTAATACCAATTTAAAACTGAGAAGGGCCATTTGAAACGGTTCAGAACGACCTTAAAGCAATTTAGAACTGTTCAAAATCGTTTAGAACAGATTCTTGACAATTTGGAACGGTCCAGGATAATTTAGAACAGTCCAGAATCATTTTGAATTAAAACTTTCAGGACTATTAGGAAAAAAAATTCAGAACTTTTAGACGAAATTTTTTTTGATATATTGAAATATCCTCAAAAATCATCAAATTGCCAGTTTTTTTATTGATGTAAAAACCCCCATTTTCCACCATTTATACGACCCTATGTTTCTCCTTTACTGACGTACATCATCAGGCACACACGTTTTCATTTTACTAATAAAACTCAACAAAATACCAGTTTTCTTGTGGCAAAAAAACCCTATTTTTGCGCGATTCTCATTAAATCTCATTGTCTTGTGGCGTTCTTTGTTCCACAGCGCACCGAGATAGCGACTGCAGATAGGCGGCCGGGCTTGCATATAGCTCACAGTCACGATGGCGGGCCGATATCTAGCTCTATCTGGATCGAATGGTCACGAAGATCACGGCTGTGCGTGATCGAGGATCGAAATTACACCCCGCTCGATAAACGTTCGAAATATACCAATTTTTTTTAGATTTAGCAGATCTTCGGAGGTCGATAATCCGAGTTCAAACGAATTATATGATGGATTATAGTTGAATCGTAGTGATATAAGTTTTAATTGCTAAACGTACCTTTATTGTGTGCTGTCTTCATAGTGATGAAAAATTGATGGCAACGCCGCTGGATTATTTTCTTCTTCTTCTTCTTCTGCATCTTCTTCATTATCCGAGGAGTGCATATAAGCGAGTATATCGAAGAATTTTCGTATCTAACATTCCTTCGTGAACAATATTAATGGCTGTTTGGAAGAATAATTAGTTTAACGCTAAGGAAATAACACTGTTGAGATGGGAAATTCTTCATTTAGTTTAAACGTTATACATTTTGGTTTATATGGCGCTGGTTAATTGCTCCAGAAACCACATTCCTTATAAACGTTCCACTTCGATTCGGCATAATATCGCTATTAATAATTTATTTACATCGAATTAAAAATTTTACGATTATAGAACCGAAATCGAACTAATAAATTCGACTTAATGAAGAATTCTTACAAAAACCATTAAAATATACAAAAAATATCTAATAATAACGTTTCTTATTTGCCTTAATTAATAAAATAGCCCTAATTATGCACATTTTTGTTCAATGCATTTAAATCCGAATTCCAAGAAGTCGTAGTTCCCACAAAAAAATACATGTAAACTAATGTTAATTAATATAAACACGAATATGTTAGAAGAATAAAAGGTTGCCCAGCTGGGGCGCTGCGCGTCCATACATCAAAGTCACCGAGTGGTAAACTTTATGGATCGCAGTTGGCTCGGGTGGCCGGCCTTCTTGATCTCCTTCTCGATAAAATTCGGTCAGCTTACCTGAAAAATAAAACGGGCGTGTTAACAAAACGTCGGACATGGAATCGTGGAAATTGTGATTAGGCGCTCGCCGGTAGGTGGCGCGTGTGGAAAAACCACAAAAATCGTAGAAACATGGAAGGTACTGAAGATGGTGGAGATATTGAGTTGTGGTATTTAGTGTGATTTGGATGAGGATGAATTGTATGGGGATCTTTTGGAGATTGTATAGAGATATTGTTTTTTTAAATTGGTTGAAACAAATTTTTCCGTTTTATTGAAAAAATAATTGTATACGATGTTTGAAGAATGAAAAATTTCTAAAAAAACTACAAATTTTCGAGTTATTTTGACTTTTTTGTCAAATGTATTTTGTCATAATGAATATGAAAAACGCCAATTTCTAGTGCTATTCTTTGAAAAAACAGAATTATGTCGAAAATTAATTGGGATAAAACAGTAAAATTTTCACCATTTTGTTAAAAAAAACAATTGTCTACAAGTTTTGAAGAATAAAAAATTTCGAAAAAACCACTAATTTCAGAGATAGTTTGACTTTTTCGTCTTGAAGTACATAAAAAAAAAAACAAATTTCTAGTGATGCTATTCTTTGAAAAACCTGAATTATCTCAAAAACTAATTGAGATTATAAAATTAAATTTTACCATTTTATTAAAAAAAGAATTCTCTACAAGCCTTGCAGAGAATTGCAGATTAAAAAATCTAAAAAACCACAAATTTTCGAGATATTTTGACTTTTTTGTCATAAAGTTATACAAAAAAATCCAATTTTCTAGTGCTATTCTATCAAAAACCTGAATTATCTCGAAAACTAATTGAGATAAAAAATTAAATGTTCACCGTTTTGTTGCAAAAAGAATTCTCTACATGTTTTGAAGAATAAAAAGTTTCGAAAAAACCACAAATTTCAGTGATATTTTAACTTTTTTGTCATAAAGTTATACATAAAAAAACTCAAATTTCTAGTGCTATTCTATCAAAAACCTGAATTATCTCGAGAGCTAATTGAGATAAAAAAATGAATTTTTCACCGTTTTGTTGCAAAAATATTTTTCTATTTGTTTTGAAGAATAATAACTTTCGAAAAAACCACAAATTTCCGAGATATTTTGACTTTTTTGTAATAATGTAGGTACCTACACAAAAAAAATTTCTAGTGTTTTTCTATCAAAAACCTGAATTATCTCGAAAACTAATTGAGATAAATAAATGAAATTTTCTCTGTTTTGTTAAAAAAAGAATTGTCTTCAAGTTATGAAGAAAAATAAATTTCGAAAAATATCATAATATCCGAAATTTATGGAGAAACTTGTTAATTGGGAGTTAAATTATTTTCCCTTTTATATGAGACTAAATGGAAGTGATCTTTGTTGCACCTACATACCATATTGCATACAAATTTGCACTTAATTGCCTGTATATCAAATAATAGCAAGATATGTAGTAAATTGATTTCATGTATGCACAGGACCGTATTTAAAAAAATAATAAAATTGATGATGGTCCATCAAAACCGAAACGCCCCATTCCTACGATACCACCACAATTTCGTGCATTATTTCAGCACGTACTCCGAACCAAAAAAAAGCACAACTCACATCGTAACTCTTGTTATGTTTTAAAATAAAATCAGCACCTCACTGTAATATTGTTAACAGCGGCATAAGTCGTCGGTTGCCCGTGTAGTTTATGGACCTGATGGTATTCCTCAGGTAACAAAGCGGTTTTGGTGTTATAAAAGTCTTGCTCGTTATTATTTTAATTATGTGGCGAGCCAACAATACTTCATAAAGCGTGTATATACAAAAAAACCGCTCGTATTTCGAGTATACAACGAGCATCAATGCGGCTGGTTTTGGTATAAATTCGTGGAACAACGCGTACAACAATTAACCTTTTCACTAAAACAGAAAACTTTTAGTGTTCTTTTCGTCGATTATTACCGTAGAATTCGGTTTCGAAACGCGCTCGTTTATGGTCAATTCGAATAATAAAAAAATACCGTTGGTAAAAGCCGTTGCGACACCTCGCTTAATTGAAACGCAATTTTGTAATTACCAGGCCCGATCCAATTAATCCACCGGACTTTTGTGCTCCTTAAACGGACTAAACACAAATTACTCGATCTCAAATATCAAGCTTTGGTATTTGAAAAAGTAGATATTTTTTATACATAGGTTGGTAGATGCTTAGTTCAACTGTGGTTCTGCGTTGAACCGAGTTTAATTGTAAATTTATCTTGTTAGTACATCAGTCACTATTGATCTGGTTTTTTACATCCCAGAAGAAAATAATTCTTCAGAAATAGACCCAGTCGTTTTGAAATATGGTCCTATATTAAATTTAAATGTAAATTTTGATTAGATAATTAATTATCAAGAACTTCTCAAATATCGATATTCAAAAAATAATTATCAACTTTTGAAGAATAAAAAATTTCGAAAAAACCACAAATTTCAGAGCTATTAAGATTTTTTTATCAAAATGCACATTAAAAAACAAATTTCTAGTACTACTCTTTGAAAAATCTGAATTATCTCGAAAACTAATTGAGATTAAAAAATGAAATTTTCACTGTTTTCTTGCAAAAATAATTGTCTACATATTTTGAGAAATAAAAAGTTTAGAAAAAGCCACAAATTTCCCAGATATTTTAACTTTTTTGTCATACAGTAATACATAAAAAACCCAATTTTCTAGTGCTATTCTATCAAAAACCTGAATTATCTCGAAAAATAATTGAGATAAAAAAATGAAATTTTCACTGTTTTGTTGCAAAAATAATTGTCTACATATGTTGAGGAATAAAAAGTTTAGAAAAAAACACAAATTTCCCAGATATTTTAACTTTTTTGTCATACAGTTATACATAAAAAACCCAGTTTTCTAGTGCTATTCTATCAAAAACCTGAATTATCTCGAAAAATAATTGAGATAAAAAAATTAAATTTTCACTGTTTTGTTGCAAAAATAATTGTCTACATATGTTGAGGAATAAAAAGTTTAGAAAAAAACACAAATTTCCCAGATATTTTAACTTTTTTGTCATACAGTTATACATAAAAAACCCAATTTTCTAGTGCTATTCTATCAAAAACCTGAATTATCTCGAAAAATAATTGAGATAAAAAAATTAAATTTTCACTGTTTTGTTGCAAAAATAATTGTCTACATATGTTGAGGAATAAAAAGTTTAGAAAAAAACACAAATTTCCCAGATATTTTAACTTTTTTGTCATACAGTTATACATAAAAAACCCAATTTTCTAGTGCTATTCTATCAAAAACCTGAATTATCTCGAAAAATAATTGAGATAAAAAAATGAAATTTTCACTGTTTTGTTGCAAAAATAATTGTCTACATATGTTGAGGAATAAAAAGTTTAGAAAGAAACACAAATTTCCCAGATATTTTAACTTTTTTGTCATACAGTTATACATAAAAAACCCAATTTTCTAGTGCTATTCTATCAAAAACCTGAATTATCTCGAAAAATAATTGAGATAAAAAAATGAAATTTTCACTGTTTTGTTGCAAAAATAATTGTCTACCTGTTTTAAAGAATAAAAAGTTTCGAAAAATATCCCAATTTCCGAGATTTAAGGGGAAACTTATTAATTGGTAGTTAAATTGTAAGCCTTTCTTTTCCCTTTATATATGAGAGTGATCGTGATCGTGAACGTGACCTGAACGGTGTTCAACCAATCTAATGTTGATCTTGCACTCTACAACCAAAACCAAAATGAACCACGTTCAAAGTTGACTCGCAATTTAATTGAACTAACATTCAACTGTGACATCTACAACCTGACCTTAGATTTCACACCCTTTATAAAAGTTCGGCAACACTGTCTATTTGTGACGTACTAAATGTACGTACTACGTGCATCTTAGTTTGTTTTGCATAAACTATATGTGCACAAAACATCAAGATTCCTTAAAATCTACTAGGCAGTACCTTCCTCGACGTCTTCGGCTGCGCTGCTGAAGATGCTACGCGATAGTACCAGCGGGGCAGGGGTCCAGGAGGTGGAGGACGAGGAAGGAAGGTCACGGACGTTCGGTCTTGGTCAGAGTGTTCTATCATTTGGCTCTCGCGCGGCTACGCAGAGGCCATTTGTAAAGCGGCGTTGCCGCATCGTACCGGAATTAGGGGATAAACCGATTTGTGCGACGGTAAAAAACCGGCAACTTTCGACTCGAATTGCTAGGCATTCACCTTGGGTCGATCTAGGACGAAATTCCTCGCGTGCCTGGCGAGTTCTATTCGAATATTTTACCGAACGGTCGGTAATAGTCATTGCGTATGTACGCGTTTCTTCGATTGGCTGCTTTAATAAACGTACATTGGATTGGTATTTCGAGAAAATTATTGTATGCTAACAAACTGCGTTGCCCTGCTATCCTTTCGCTTCCACTTTACTGCAGATACGTATGTAAATCGGATTCCTGCGACTGCAATTACCTTCCATTTCTTCGAGATTCATTGCACAGAACTTATACAGGGTCTTTCAACGAAAACTTGACTTCTCCCATAACTAGAGAACAGAAAGTTTTTTCAAAACTCGCTGAGACCCGTCAGTTTTTGTTTTTGGGGGGAGCTTTTTTGACAGTCGAGCCAACTTGATATGTTCATCGCACTAACCCCCAGCCACCCTAACTTTAGAATTTCAAATTTCAAAAAATTACTTCCAATACATCATTTGATTTGTTAGGGGATGAACATATCAAGTTCTGTCACTGTCAGAAATGCTCTCCTCAAGAACAAAAATTGATGGGTCCCAACGAATTGAGAACAAACTTTTTTTTTTATTTTCTAGAATAAAAAATTTCGAAAAAACCACAAATTTCAGACATATTTTGACTTTTTTGTCAAAAAGTTATACATAAAAAAAACAATTTCCTGGTGCTATTCTTTCAAAAACCTGAATTATCTCAAAAACTAATTGGGATAAAAAAATTTAATTTTCACTGTTTTGTTGCAAAAATAATTTTCTACATGTTTTGAAGAATAAAAAGTTTCGAAAAAACCACAAATTTCCGAAATATTTTGACTTTTTTGTCATAAAGTTATACATAAAAAAACTCAATTTTCTAGTGCTATTCTATCAAAAACCTGAATTATCTCAAAAACTAATTGGGATAAAAAAATTAAATTTTCACCGATTTGTTGCAAAAATAATTGTCTACATGTTTTGAAGAATAAAAAGTTTCGAAAAAACCACAAATTTCCCATATATTTTGACTTTTTTGTCATAAAGTTATACATAAATAAACCCAATTTTCTAGTGCTACCTATTCTATCAAAAAACCTGAATTATCCCGAAAACTAATTGAGATAAAAAATTAAATTTTCACCGTTTTGGTCAAACTTTTTTTGATTCTCTATGTAGTTTTAGAGGAGGTCAAGTTTTCGTTTAAAAACCCTGTATATAGATGGAGTAATAAAAGGCCATTTTTCATTCCTGCTGTATTGGACCAATTTCTACAACGTTTTTATGGTTTAGTAATTTTGATTGTGCTATAATAACAATCGAAATTTCGAGTGAAGAAAGAAGAACCGTAGGTGCTCGTAACGTCAAAATAGCTTTCTAAATTATTCTAAATGAGGATACTTAAATTTCCAACTGGGTGTTTTCGAATTTGTTCGAAAATATTGTAGGTTGTTGTTTGTTACGCGATTATCTTCACCCACTAATTTTTTTGTATCGATGAAATTGGAGTTAATAAGCGCTTTCAACAAGATTGTTTAACATTTTTGAGATATTTCCCATTGTCCGGTGAAATTTGGTGGCGAAAAATCGCGTTTTCCAGCGTAATCTGGGCAAATATTTGCCGTCTGATCGGTTATCAAGGCCTCGCATGTTCTGGATATTAAAAGAGACCACGTCTTTGTGAGAACCTCGGCTGTTTACTTTAGAAATGTGTCGCGTTATTTTACTTATCTTATTTAAAAAGCGCGACATATATATATGGTCGTGTTTTCTTGTAATATAATAAATAATTCGTGTTGGTATGAGCGACGTTGTCGGGTTTACGAAATTTCGGATTGTTTGGTTGACCTAGAAGTACAAATATCCGTTGCTAAAACGGGAATAAAAATTTGGAAAAATTAAATATAATAAAATGGTGACGAGGAAACGGAAGCTGAGTTGCATAATTAAAAAAATATGCATTACACAAATATATAATTTTTTATTAAATTTATTAGGGGAGATAAATTCGAAATTGTGATGTTACTAAAATTAGGTAGAATTTCGTATAACCAGTTTCTGTGTTTTATATTACCCAGAAAGGTGCCCTCAAACTCTTTTTGGATAGAGGTGACGCACACTAAACAGTTTACTGTTGTTAATTCTACCACATCAATTTAAATTTTATCGGCTAATTTGACTATCGATAAAATCTTTTATCGAAAATCAATCAATGCGAAAACCTGCTTATATTCTATATAGGATGTCTCCAAAATATCAATTTATCTTGGATATATACTATGATTTATTTTCCTACTTAATTCCTGCTTACATCCTACTTATTGCTAAATTGTCTATCCATCCAATCTTTTGCAGAAAATTAATCAATATTATAAACCAGCTTATACAGGACGTCTCATGCAAACTAATTTAAAACCAGCACTTAATTTTAGACACTATATATTAGAGAAGTAATTTTTTCACCACTTAATTCCTCTGCTTATATACTGCTAATTTAACTATCCATACCAATTTTCTACAAAAATTAATCAACAATAAACCTTCTTATGCAGGACGTGCTACAAAAACTAAATTAAGATCCACTTAATTTTAGACACTATGTATAAGAGAAATATTCCTACTTAATTCCTGCTTATACTGCTAATTTAACAATCCATATAATTTTCTATAAATTCTAAAAATTAATCAACAATAAAAATCTTCTGATACAGGACGTCCTATAAAAACTAAATTAAGATCCACTTAATTTTAGACACTAGATATGTATAAGAGAAATCCTTTATATTCCTACTTAATTCCTGCTTACTGCTAAATTTAACAATCCATACAATTTTCTATAAATTCTAATTCTAATAATTTATCAACAATAAAAACCTTCTTACACAATTATACAGGACGTCCTATAAAAACTAATTAAGAATCCACTTAATTTTAGACACTATGTATAAGAGAAATCCTTTATATTCCTGCTTACTCCTGCTTACTGCTAATTTAACAATCCATACAATTTTCTATAAATTCTAATTCTACTTCTATTATAATTGGAAAAATGAATCAACTATAAAAACCTACATATACAGGACGTCCTATAAAAACTAATATAAAATCCACATAATTTTAGGCACTGTGTATAAGAGAAATCCTTTATATCCCTACTTAATTCCTGCTTACTCCTGATGCTTAGGTACTGCTAAATTCACTATCTATACAATTTACTACAAAAAATTAATCAACAATAAAAACCATCTTATACAGGACGTCCTATATAAAAACTAATTTAAAACCACTTAATTTCAGACGCTATGTGTAAGAGAAATCCTGACTTGGGCATAAAATTTTAACTGTAATTCCGTGATTGTGCGAGTTGTAAAATCGGATTTTATTTCATTTTGTTATTCGAAGTCGAGTACCTCGATCTCCGCAGGAATGTTCATTAGCACTCGACCGTTAAAACTTCGAAAAAGCTCCTCGTGTGTGCATGATGACGTTTTATTAACACACACGTCGGATATATGTAGTGATATTTCCACGTAAATGCACTCAGAAAATCCCGTTGGAATTTTTAGTCGAATAGAAAATTTACATTTTTGGATTTGTTGAAGCAAAATTGAATTGTAATTATTCTAATAAGCGGTAGTAATTTTGTTTTAAATTAATAAATTCCATTCGAATAAATCGATGAAGTATAGTACGTGCTCGAAGAGCAGCAATTTATCCAAATAACATTCCCGGAATTTTATTTTCTATTAATACCTGCATAAATTTACCGTTTCTAATATTTATTACCGCTTTTTTATAATATCCTTTAATGGATTAACGCGATGTAACTTGTCAGTAGGATTGATAAAGATTCGAATAATTAGATAAAACTTCATAACGGTTATCACAAATATCCAGTATGCAAATTCACACCGGACTAATCCGTGATGACAACCACGCAACCACCATTACATTCTCACAGAAACCTACATGACATTACAGAAACCTGTAAATCCCAGCGCCATCTAGATTTATTACAAAACGCATCAACTTGTAGTTACAAATTGTGCTGTAGATGGCGCTACGTGGCGGGTTTGAACTGAAGTCGAAGCCAACTCGAAACTGTTTAGAGTTTAATGAGTCGTAAGAAAGGAAACCCAATTACTGAAACAAAAGACTTTGTAACTCGAAATTGGGGAACAATTCGAGTAAGATAAGGAGTGTATGAAATGCCAATTGATCCAATTAAATAGTGCATTATTTCTCGGTAATGTTTTCGTAAAACTGATACGTTGCGAATTGAAAATATTTCTTTAATTGGCATTAAAACAATGAATCACTCAATTTAAACTTGCACCGGAGATTTAGCATGTATGATGATACGGTTATATTTTCTTAATTGGCGATATTCTTACCCACAACAAATGATTTGTTTGATCAACATTGCGTAATCCCACAGTTACGAATTCAAAAACAACAATAGGTATGAATTTCAAATGCGATATTTTAATTAAATGCTTATTAAGTTAGATTTATAGAATATGAAATTTACATGCTTGGATTAATCTAACGTACAATCTTATATAATGCTGGCATTGAAATTCTACAGTAAATTGGTCCTAATTAAGATGTTCGCGTTTAATAAGTTTAGGTATGTTTTAGGCATGAGTTTATAATTTTGCAGAAAATTATTTTGTGCTAAAATAATCATTATTTCTACTCCACATTTGTTACTTATACAGGGTGTCGCCAGATGGATGATTTTTATGGTTGATAAGATGATTTGACCTAACTTACCTAATATATTCAAAAGTTTTTAATAAAGAAGTTATAGCTAGGATGTTAAAGTTAAGAATCAAAAAGAGCTTTTTTGATAATAGACCAGAATGGATTAACTTTTTTTCGTGAAAATTTATACAGAATGTCTCGGTTTGGTGACAAGTTTTTCTTTATAAAAATTATCACTAACTCTCAGATTTAACGCCGGCGGAGTCCAACCCTCTAAAAGCCCTAATTGTTCCGCCCTTGTTATCCACCGAATTTTTGAATCGAAACTAGATTCATGGGTTTATTTATAATGATTTTTTACTCTTTGTAATTTTCTATAAAATCCATATTTTTGGAGATAAATCTCTCTTTTTGGCATTCATAGATTTTTGAGATCATTTTTAGCACTGTTTGCACTAGACACTATGTATAAGAGAAATCCTTTTTATTCCTACTTAATTCCTGCTTACTCCTGCTTACTGCTAATTTAACAATCCATACAATTTTCTATAAATTCTAATTCTAATTATTCTAAAAATTAATCAACAATAAAAACCTTCTTTTGCAGGACGTACTATAAAAACTAATTTAAAATCACTTAATTTCAGACACAAGAGAAATCCTTTGGGCATAAAATTTGAATCGAAACTTATGATTTACCTATATGTTCATTTTTAATGATTTTTTACTCTTTGCAATTTTCTATAAAATCCATACATTTTTGGAGATAAATCTCCCTTTTTGGCATTCATAGATTTTTGAAATACACATTTTCAGCACTGTTTTGTCGATATACTCAGAAGTCTATAGTTAAGCCCTGTCCCAAGCCTTTTTGCGACACCCTGTATATGCACAAATTGTACAAAAATCCTGTTATTAAAGGTCATAAATACTGCATAGTATTTTCAAAAATCATCAACACCATAATTGCAATTCTGATTCCTTCATTAACATGAAGGTCGTGCAATAATAACTACAACTCCTTTGCAAGTGAAGCAGGTGTTCTTGTAACTACCTCAGAGGTGCTTGTAAGTAATAATAATTTTTTGTATTTTTTGCTCAACCAGTCTCTCTATATTACAATCTTAATCGACCAGTAGCAGGAATTTTAGTTGCATTATCGGCAATTACGACTAATTGGCGATTATAGAGTCGGTTAATTAGTTAAAAAAGAATTATTAATAATGCTCATAGTGCCTACTTGATGGTAAAAGAAGTTCCACGAAGCAGGTACTCGAGAATGCAACGCTGTTTACCTACTGCAGATAAGGCCGCCATAAAAATTTTAAGAGGGCATTTAAAAGACTGCATAGATAAATTATTTATGGTGCGGGGTGCTTGAGTAGAAGCGATAAACTTATAGGCACCAGAGTCCTGTCTTGTAAATGGTTTTTCACAGGTTTATTAGCATAAAACTTTGCCTACGACATTCGATTTATTATCGTTTTTTATGCAAATACGTCGGGTTTTTTATCATATATCTACGAATAATTTTCAAACGAATTCGCGTACAGTTATACATGGAATAAGCCATTGTTTCGTGTATACAAAAGAGCGGCAACGTCGCGAGAAAGTGTACCTAAATTCACGGTTGAAGTACTTCTAAGAAGGTACTGCGAAGGCTTGTCCGATGGTACTACTTCATGCGGTTCTCGGTACTAACGACCCGTTTTATGTGGAACTTTCAATGTTAATTGATGATTGAATTGTTATATGTAGCTCAATTTTCTTGATATTAATTTATAAAATGATTAACATTGAAGTTAGGTACGCTTTTGGTTCGAAATGAAAGACCAGAGGAAGTTACGAATTCGAATAAGGAAATTGAGCAATTCGTTAATTGTTCGTAATTAGAAGGCGTGAAGTTATTTTCTTATAGATATTATATATGCGTTGTTAAAAATCGTTTCTTTTTTATGAACACATACGTCGTTACATCAATATCCAGAATTGCTTAAATACTCCACTTTCACAATATCAAAAATAGATATAGTTTATGCAAAATAAAGTTAGATGCACGTCACTAATATCGTCATATTTGACAAGCATTGTACCCAAATTTCAAAAATAATCTCATGAAACAGATTAACTTTAATACCGGCAGACTATAATTTCAAAATAACAAGGGATGATAGAAGATGTTAAAGAGCAAAAATAAATCATCCAAGAAAAATGTATATTATAAAAGTTCAAGGTGTAAGGTTGCTAAGGTTGGTAAGGTTGGTTTAAGGTTGGTAGGCACTGACTTTCAATATTAATTATCTGTTGTAAATATTAAGAAAATTCTTCGATTTTTAAACTTTATTGAAGTTCGGCAACCCTGTCTATTTGTGACAATTGTGACGTAGCAAATTTATGGTGATGTGCATCTAACTTTGTTTTGCATAAACTATATGCAAAATGGTATATTAGTGCAAAAGAGACAACTTCCATTGGTCTCATATAAAGGAAAAAGAAATAGTGATATTTTAGGATAGCAAATTTGTCAATCAAACCCACTGTTATTTTAATATAATCTTTGTTAAACGAGAATTGACCATATAATGTAAACAAATTTGCAGTTATATATCGATCAACCAAAACTGTTTATTTGTGACGTAGCAAATTTATGGTGACGTGCATCTAACTTTGTTTTGCACAAACTATAAGTCACTAATAATTAAATATTGACCCAATGCAATTCGATGCATTGTGAGGGTAACAACCCCTCGAAAGGGGCACATGTAACCAAGTACCATCCGGAGATGCTGGTTAGACGATGAGATCTAATCATCCCAGCGACTCTGCTTTGTTTCATCACGTAGCACGCAAGAATTTCCGAATTAAATTCAAACCTCAATGTGGGTAGGTGCAGTATAAATCACAATTTCGTACGTGATGTGAGTGCACAGACTTCTTGTCTAGATTGCTACAAGCTTTTTGTTTCCAATGGGAATGAAAAATTGTGGAATTATGCACTTTTCGATGCACTATTAATACGCTATTATTGCGCTATTAATGAGCTTTTTGATGCACCATTAATGCTATAGGGTTGCTCTATTAATGCGCTATTAGATGCGCTTTTTGATGCACTATTAATGCGCTATTAATGCACTTTTTGTTGCACTATTAATGCGCTATTAATGCGGTTTTTGATGCACCATTAATGCTATAGGATTGCGCTATTAATGCGCTATTAGATGCGCTTTTTGATGCACTATTAATGCGCTATTAATGCGGCTTTTGATGCACTATTAATGCTTTATTATTGCGCTATTAATGAGCTATTTGATGCTCTTTTTGTTGCACTATTAATGCGCTATTAATGCTGCTTTTGATGCACTATTCATGCGCTATTATTGTTCTATTAATGAGCTATTTGATGCTCTTTTTTTTGCACTATTAATGCACTATTACTGCACTCTTTTTAGGCGCTATTAATGCTGCTTTTGATGCACTATTCATGCGCTATTACTGCGCTATTAATGAGCTATTTGATGCTCTTTTTGTTGCACTGCATTAATATTAATGCACTATTAATGCACTCATTTGAGGTGCTATTACTGCGGCTTTTGATGCACTATTAATGCTTTATTATTGCGCTATTAATGAGCTATATTTGATGCTATTTTTGTTGCACTATTAATGCAATATTTTTAGGCGCTATTAATGCTGCTTTTGACGCACTATTTATGCGCTATTATTGCGCTATTAATGAGCTTTGTTATACAATAGTGCTACATGTTTTTGCGCTATTAATGCTCTATTTGATGCGCTTTTTGATGCACTATTAATGCGCTATTAATGCGCTGTTTGTTGCACTAATAATGCACTATTAATGCGCTATTAATGCGGTTTTTAATGCATCATTAATGCTCTCTCAATGCGCTAAAATTGTGCTATTGATGCGCTATTGTGAAATTGGTCGAAATAAAACAATATTTAGGATATTTTTCGGGGAAATTTGGTCGTGTAATGGTAATTTTCACTTAATAGACGAGTGACTAACACCGGCGCAAAATTAATAGAGCTTAATTTTGATCGTGTTGCAAGTGTATCGATTTAAATTCGTTTGTCATTTTACATGAATCTTCGCGTGACCGAATGACGTCAGGTTTAGATTCTATGTATTTTATTGTTCTATGGCGAAAAGCGCGTATACGTGAGTCAGGAACATACTCTTTGGTCATTAAAGTAGTTTTTTTTGTTGTCGAAAATTTCGTATTTTCTGCGTAAGGTTCCCACGTAACCGCCACGCCTGCGTGTGAACGATTTTTTTTTGTTCATGTGAACAGCCTGGAATTCTGACAATAAAACAAAAAGTACCTACTCGAGTATCTTTTGATATTAGGCGTATACGCGTAAATACATTTTAATGATGCTTGTTTTGGTTTCGAGCACGAATAAAAAACTAATTAGATGGAAAATTAAGTTAGCAATATCTACTATAAATATTAAACATAAAATCGTTGCTTTGATTGAGTGAATGTTCAAATTTATAGAGAGTACCTCTCTGCATAGTGTTATTGATGCATTAATTTGCATTTTAATTAGGATTGTAATGAACACACTAAATAGTTATACCGGAGGTGACCGGAGTGCTCCGGTCAAAATTGGAAAAACAAACACTAATTAGAAATCGACTGTAAAGGAAATAAATATTGGCCCGTTAAACAGTTATATCCGTTTTAAAATAATACATCATCTGTTATGTTACAGTTAAGTCGAAAAAAAGGACTGTGTACCTATACAGGGTGTTAATGAATACCTTTTACAAACTTCTAGAATTTCTGAAAAATGTGCCCTTGGAGGTTTCGTTTGGGACCTAGAGGCCTTTGAGGATGGTGTCTTATATAGACTCATTATTTCTCGAATATCTCCAGAATGTCATCCGTTTTGAATTTGAAACTGGTTTTTTAGCTTTAGATGACACCATCTTCAAAGGGCTCTACGTAAAAAAATGTAAAAAATTGACAGATAAAAATAAATCAAAAAATAACCCCAACTCCTACCCAAATGAGACGCTTATGATTACTTTACAAAAACCATTTCTAAAGCTAAAAAACCGTTATTCAATGTTTATTAATTGTGTCCAGTTTCAAGTTCAAAACTAATGACATTCTGGAGATATTCAAGAAATAATGAGTCGTATACACCATCTTCAAAGAGCTCTAGGTCCTAAACAAAACCTCCTAGTGCACTTGCTTATTAGACCTTTTCTGTATATTTTTACATGTATTATCTACCCTGGGAGTATTCATTAACACCCTGTATAGGAATATTAATGAATATATAAATTTTAATACGTTTAGGAACTGTTGTTTTGTACAAATAATAGCCAGTTTCCTATTTCCTTCAATCTTATAATTTAAAATCAATCAGCGGGCAAAGGAATTAATTTCGTCCTCTTCGATGATACGACGTTCGCATGTTGCAAATTAATGCCTGCGGATTTAAACAAAATAGGAATTAAGCGTAATTTTTATCGAGTACAAATTCCAGTTCATTTTCCTGTTCGAATTAGAATTCACCGTAATTTCTCGACTGTCCTTTATAATCAGTTGTTTTGCTCGGCCATGATAAGAAACCGTTCTCGGGCAGAAAATTGCTGGCTCATTAGAAGTTTATTTATGCGATTTTAATGTTAAAATACCCCATTAAAAATTACCATCTCGAAGGTATATGTTAGGTATACTAAGTTTGCTGTATATGAGCATTATTCGGGCGCAAGTACCTGCAAAAAGGATTCGAGAAAACGCGTTTTAAACGGACATAATGCCCTGTCGGATTCCCCATTATATGCCTACGCTGCAATTTATCCGGGTGTATGTTCGATTTCGCATTGTATGAGATTCCCTCTACCTGCCGCGCTTTACATAAAAGCGAGAGGAAACCTTGAAGGCCGGACAGGTGAGCAAATTTAATGTCCCCGAATAGCCCTTATACACTCTAAGCGAAAAAATGAGTCCCAGCCAGCATATTTTTATGTTAAAAATGCTGTTAAAAAGAGCGTATAGTTTGCGCAAAATAAAGCTAGATGCACGTCACTAATGTCGTCATAATTGTGCCCAAATTTTAAAAATAAACACATAAATAAACTATACAGGGTGTTACAATGTACTTATTTTAATGGGTGATTCTTGAGTTAATTTTGAGTCGAAAAGTTTATATAAAGGTATGTCTTCCGAAGCTCGGTTTTCGATATACAGGGTTGTAAAGTTTTATTTTTATTTAGGTTTTTTTCAAAATTTTGAAATGGCATTATGATATTATTATTATAAGATAAATAGAAATACAAAATTAGTAACAAAATGTGTAGCACTTACTAACTCGATTATTTTATTGATTATTTTGACTAACTAATTATTTTATTTAAAATGATAAATTCTACGGCAAAAGCACAAGAAACTTTTTTTTGTTTAAAATGAAATGGTTATCAATAATTTTTAAAGAAAGTTTCTTAAAAAAAACAGTGGCGTACTACTTTTTTAGATAAAATTGTGCCAAGACCTATCTACGCCACTGGTTAAAATAAAAAAATATTTTCTGTTTAAAAAATGCGTATTTATACCATAATTATGTTATCCTAGAATTCAATGAAATTATCGCAAACGGTTTTTCAAATTTTTTAAAAAACCCGAAATAAAAATAAAACTTTACAACCCTGTATATCGAAAGCAGAGCCTCGGAGGACATACCTTTATATGAACTTTTCTACTCAAAATTAGCCCAAGAATTCCCCATTAAAATAAGTACATTGTATTAATAAACACCCTGTATACAGGGTGAGTCGTGAGGAATTGTACATACTTTAACAGTGTATAGAGGCACATAAGGGTAATATCAAATCAGCATTAAAAGTTGCATCCGCCTCTTCTTTAAGGAAATACAGGGTGATTTATGAATTTTTAGGAAATTTTCTTTCGTTTATATCTTCTTTGTGGTTAATTCGGTTTAGTTCATTTTTTGGTAAAAGTATACATTTTGAACAAGGAACACACTGGCATATTAAGAATTAAAAAAATCCAGGACCGTCTTCAAAAAAATGAGGTAAATTATTTAAAAATTAATATTTCACCCTGTATACACTTTTTGCAAATTTTCAATTGGTCATTGTAGAAGGTATAAGTAACTCGTAAAGCCTGACATTCGGAAATTTTTGCCACACTTTTATTAAATGGTCAATTTACATTCAACTATTAAGAAAAATTACACATTTAGTATAATCGAATATTTTACATTAAAATAATATTTTCCATCTTACAAATATTAATGAAAATTAATAATAAGGACTAATTACTTGTCCCTTCCTATCAAAATGTCCAAAAATTGCAAAAAAAGATTTCAAATTAACTCATTAAAAATAAGTAATCAACGTATTCACGTATTCAAAAATAAGCATTCAATTCTCATGATATTTATAACTGTACAGAGAATAACGACAAACACTACAATTAATTCAATAAAAGATATGTTGTCTACATTATAAAACATTTTAAAAATGAAACCAGTTTGCTCCACACTTTTCTTGACGGACAGTTATGTGCCTGATAGCTTTTCTTAGAGTTATTGGGTAAAAAATAGTCAACAGGATTAAAGTCAAGCGATCTTGATGACCATAGAATAGAACCTCCACGTCCTATACAACGATTTCCTTAAATATTTATCAAACGATAACGTACCACAATAGAAAACTGTGGAAGTGTACTATCTTGTTGGACTGTTGGAAATGTATTCCTCTAACACGCATATTTGTCAATAAAATAGGTTAGGAAAATATGATGTAAAAATAGGTTAGGAATTCGACGTTAATTAGTGTTTGATATCCTTTTACAACATAATACTGTATACTTCAGCAATTGAATATTTGAATGGCATTTTGAATAAACAAAAAGAATCAATTAATAAAACACAACGATTCAATTCTAACTTATTAACAAAATAATAAAACCTAATGTTAATTTATAAAAACAATTAAAGGGTTAATTTGTCATAGACTACTTTGATCATTGTATTTAATTTACAAATAAATACGCTTTAGGGAACATCATAACTAAAGTGTTGACTATTTTTTATTGAGTTAATTTGAAATCTTTTTTTTGCAATTTTTGGACATTTTGATAGGAAGGGACAAGTAATTAGTCCTTATTATTAATTTTCATTAATATTTGTAAGATGGAAAATATTATTTTAATGTAAAATATTCGATTATACTAAATGTGTAATTTTTCTTAATAGTTGAATGTAAATTGACCATTTAATAAAAGTGTGGCAAAAATTTTCGAATGTCAGGCTTTACGAGTTACTTATACCTTCTACAATGACCAATTGAAAATTTGCAAAAAGTGTATACAGGGTGAAATATTAATTTTTAAATAATTTACCTCATTTTTTTGAAGACGGTCCTGGATTTTTTTAATTCTTAATATGCCAGTGTGTTCCTTGTTCAAAATGTATACTTTTACCAAAAAATGAACTAAACCGAATTAACCACAAAGAAGATATAAACGAAAGAAAATTTCCTAAAAATTCATAAATCACCCTGTATTTCCTTAAAGAAGAGGCGGATGCAACTTTTAATGCTGATTTGATATTACCCTTATGTGCCTCTATACACTGTTAAAGTATGTACAATTCCTCACGACTCACCCTGTATATCTAGTATTATTAATATTTTTTGGAAGATTTCTGTATCATTACAACCCTTTTTATTTCATTTACAACCCTTATCTGGAGCACTCATTGTGGCACAGGACGTCTGGTCGTGAATTGAGGAAGTCTATGCATCCGCTTTGGGGTGGATATCCGACGAGATAGGGCGGGGGATGCTGGGCTTTTTCTCAGAAGGACCAACTTCCTATCTGGTACCTAATCGCTTATTATTTTTACGAACTGGCTACATAAATATATATGCTGCTATAATATGTATACCTACGTCAGGAGCATTCCTGAATAATTGCGACTTCTAATTGAAATTGTTACATATATTAAGGCGAATTGTTGTTGCGAACGAACGATTGGAATTCTTTTGCTCGACGTATGTTTAATGATATGTAAGTGTAAATACTGTTGTAATTTATTTAGATTCAGGAAATGTAAAGTACGGGGGTTTTTTTAACTTGAGTCTGACTGATTTTTACCGATTTCTACAAATTATTTTTAATAAGAAGTAATACCTGCTGGTTTTTACGAATTATACGGATTTCTACTGATTTTCACTGATTTCTAATGATTGTTTTTCTTATTTATAGATATTGAATCTAAACTTTTGTATTTACTTTGATAAATATTTTTTGATTTTTTTTGGTAGGTATTTTACTGTTTTTTAGGGATTTTTACTGATTTCTGCAAATCAATTATAAGTATCTAATAATAGGAAAACGGATTTTTATGACTTTTTACTGGTTTTTACGAATTTTTATTGATTTCTACAGACTTCTATAAATTTCTACTTATCTCTACTTATTTCTACTGATTTTACTGAATTTGGAAGTTTTTATTTAGTTTAATAAATATCTACTATTTTATTTATTTGAGTATTTTACTATTTTTTAGGGATTTGTACTAACTATAACTAATTTTTACTGATTTCTACAGATCAATTATAATAATAACAGATAGGAAAACGGTTTTTTATGACTTTCTACTGGTTTTCACGAATTTTTACTGGTTTCTACAGACTTCTATAAATTTCTACTTATTTCTATTGACTTTACTGAATTTTGAAACTTTTATTTAGTTTGATAAATATCTACTATTTTTTTGAGTATTTTACTATTTTTTAGGAACTTGTGTACTGATTATAACTGATTTTTACTGATTTCTACAGATCAATTATAATAATAACAGATAGGAAAACGGATTTTTTATGTGTTTTTACTGGTTTTTACGAATTTTTATTGATTTCTACTGATTTCTATTGATTTTTACGGAATTTGTAAGCTTTTATTTAGTTCGATAATTATTATTCTTTTGAGTATTTTACTGTTATTTTTTAGGGATTTGTACTGACTATAACTGATTTTTACTGATTTCTACAGATCAATTTATTATAATAATAGAAAAACGGATTTTTATGACTTTTTACTGGTTTTTACGAATATATTTTTATTGGTTTTTACTGATTTCTATTGATTTTTACGGAATTTGTAAGCTTTTATTTAGTTTGATAAATATTACTTCATTTTTTTGAGTATTTTACTGTTTTTTTAGGAACATTTTTCGACTTTTATTGATTATCACTGACCAATCAATGTTCCAATTGATTTCCACTGAGTATTTTATATTTATAATTTATTTAGAATTCACTTCTAAATAATCTAGATATACATTTTTACTGTATTTATTGACTTCCACCGATTTTTTATAGTCATAATTTATGTAGATTCGAGCATATAAAGTCCGGATTCGTATGTATTTCGTGAGAGGTCAACCCGGGCAGGATGCAGGTATACGCGAGACTTCTGTTTCTCTAAAGGCTCTAAAGATTTAAGACATATTGCATCCGTTTGCGGTCCCCCATGTGCGCTTATTTCTCGTCCCTGCACCAAATCATTAGCATATATAATATTACTAAAATCGATGTCTATAAAAGCGTTCATAAGTGCAATTCATCCACACTAACCACAAAAACTCACCGAAAATAATCGTAATAGATGGAGTATTACTTCAGAAAATTGCACCTACATACCTGTAACAAAAGGATACAAAAAATTAATACCTAAATCTTAATGGGTAAGTTAAGTCCTTAAAATTTAAGTATAAGTCCAAATAGAACCACCCTGTATATATTCGACACACATAATTCAACATTTGGCATTCTTTTACCGACCATATCAACCTATTGACTTTCATTTATGGTCGGGAATTTCTGAAGAACTCGACATCGGCCCTTTGGCCGGCCATTGTGACAGAGTTTTTCGACTGGCCGGGCCATCAATCTTATAACAGAAATTCGACCACCGTCAGTCATCCTTCTGTCGCATATTTATTCACGGGAAGCCGCCGATGGCGACTCGTCTGGGCGATTGCGGTGATGACTTCCAGCATTCGGGAATTCGATATAAGATATAACAAAGCCCCTGTATATACGCCCCGAAGACGATGGTGAGTTTGATTTTTCTTTGACCATAACATGATACAGGGGGAAATTTAACACTTGAGGTTTATAAGTGGTTGTTAATATTCGTGTTGTGAATATGAAATATGAAATACCGAGGGAGGAGTTTATTTTTGATTTTTTACTGGTTTTTAACTGACTTACTGACTTTTTGGTTTCTCGATATTTTAGGATTTTTTACTGATATGTCAACTTTCACTGATTTATACTGAATTTGACTAATTTTTATGGATTATTCTCCTGATTTCTATTGATTTTTATTTTTTTTAATGAATATTTACTGACTTTTACTGATTTATAATGAATTCTTACTAATTTTTATCATATTCATCGAATTTTACTGACTTAACTGGTATTTATCGAATTTTTATTTGTTTTTAATTATATTTTACTGAATTGTTAATATTTTCGTGTTGTGAATATGAAATACCGAGGGAGGAAGTTTATTTTTGATTTTTACTGATTTTTTACTGATTTTATTCACTGCCATTTTACTGATTTTTTAATGATTATTAACTGACTTACTGACTTTTTTTGTTTCTCGATATTTTAGGATTTTTTACTGACATATCAACTTTCACTGATTTATACTGAATTTGACTAATTCTTATCTATTATTCTCCTGATTTCTATTGGTTTTTATTTTTTTAATGAATATTTACTGACTTTTATTGATTTATAATGATTTCTTACTGATTTTTCAACAATATTCATCGAATTTTACTGACAACTGGTATTTATTGAATTTTTATTGATTTCTAATGATATTTTACTGAATCCTTACTAATTTTTTCAACATTCGCTGATTTTTACTGACTCAAATGATATCTATTTATTATATTTTTACTGATATTTAACTGAATTTTTACTGTTTTTTAATCAACATTCGCCGAATTTCACTGAACCTCAACTGACATTTAATGAATTTTGGCCGATTTTTGCTGATATTTTGACTGATTTTGATTGATATTTTACTTAATTTTTAGTGATTTTTGATCAGCTATACATTCACCGAATTTTACTGACTCAACTGGTGTTTTATTAAATTTTTACTAATATTTATTGATTAGGTATTTTATTGAATTTTTCTAACGATTTTTCATCAACATTCGCCGAATTTCACTGACTCTCAACTGACATTTAATGAATTTTGACTGATTTTTACTGATATTTTGAATGATTTTAACTGATTATAGGTACTGAATTTTTACTGAGTTTTCATCAACTATCACCGAATTTTACTGACTTAACTGGTGTTTATTAAATTTTAACTGATTTTGACTGATATTTTACTGATTTTTACTGATATTTTACTGAACTTTTGACTGATTTTTCATCAGCTATATTCGTCGAATTTCATTGACTCTCAACTGACATTTAATGAATTTTGACTGATTTTTACTGATATTTTGAATGATTTTAACTGATTATAGGTACTGAACTTTTACTGACTTTTCATCAACTATTACCGAATTTTACTGACTTAACTGGTGTTTATTAAGTTTTGACTGATTTTTACTGATATTTTATAGATTTTTACTGATATTTTACAGAATTTTTGACTGATTTTTCACCGTTGAATATTTACATTTTTGCGCACATTTCTTTAATTCAAACCGGTACCCAAATTTCGCGTTACATTAATACAATTCAATTGATCAGCGAAATCTGGTGGACATTTAACGCGATAGCGGCGCTCTCACGTAACGAGTCTCCCACGGTTTCATGAGCGTTCTCCGCACAAAATAAGATGCGTATATTACTCGGGCTCTATCTCGATTCAAAAGCCGAGTAGCGAGATCTCGAGATGTTCTCACATAAACAACGGGATGCCCCGAAGGCCTCTTTTCATTCGAAAGAAGTGGAATCGCATGTCATTCACGGATCAAATTGTCGGTTAAAATTACTATGATTAAAAAAGCGAGTATATGAAGGTGTGTTAAAAAAAAAACAACAATTCGGAGGTTGGTAAATGAGTATAAAGAGCCTCGATTACGGGGTGTTTTTGGTGGAAGGAACGAAAGAATTCGAGTCGAGGATTTAGTTACGGTTCGTTGTCTTTAAATGTATGGAGTCGACGCGATTTTTTAAGCGCACACTTATCCCGTAGACCGGAACTTTGTACGAAGCAAACCAACGAACCAAACGAGCCAAGTTTCCATATTTTTCGCGCTGTTCGATACCTACTCTCCAACCGAAATACATCATGTATTTGATATGATGCAACTTTATTCTACTCTAGTTTACTCTACTCTACTCTAGTCTACCCTAGCCCTATGCTATTCGGTTCTACTCGAGTTTACTCTAGTGTACGTAGCTCTACACTACACTACTTCGATAATTTAGCATTTTATCTTAAGAAAACATCAATGTCTGCTTACTAAAATGGATTTTTACTGATTTTTACTGTTTCTAACAGTTCTTTAACCATTTCTACTGTTTTTCTTCTAATTTTTACTGATTTTTTACTGATTTTTACTGATTTTTACTGTTTCTTAACGTTCTTTAATCATTTCTACTGGTTTTTCTTCTAATTTGTACTGATTTTCACTGATTTTTACTGATTTATATTGATTTATACTGATTTATAATTTATACTGATTTATACTGATTTATACTGATTTGTACTGATTTATACTGATTTATATTGAGTTATACTGATTTATACTGATTTGTACTGATTTATACTGATTTACACTGATTTACACTGATTTATACTGATTTATACTGAGTTATACTGATTTATACTGATTTATACTGATTTATACTGATTTGTACTGATTTATACTGATTTATATTGAGTTATACTGATTTATACTGATTTGTACTGATTTATACTGATTTACACTGATTTACACTGATTTATACTGATTTATACTGATTTGTACTGATTTATACTGATTTATACTGATTTGTACTGATTTATACTGATTTATACTGATTTATACTGATTTGTACTGATTTATACTGATTTACACTGATTTACACTGATTTATACTGATTTATACTGAGTTATACTGATTTATACTGATTTATACTGATTTATACTGATTTGTACTGATTTATACTGATTTATATTGAGTTATACTGATTTATACTGATTTGTACTGATTTATACTGATTTACACTGATTTACACTGATTTATACTGATTTATACTGAGTTATACTGATTTATACTGATTTATACTGATTTGTACTGATTTATACTGATTTATATTGAGTTATACTGATTTATACTGATTTGTACTGATTTATACTGATTTATATTGAGTTATACTGATTTATACTGATTTTTTTATGATTTTTTATGATTTTTAATTGACATTTACTGACTAGGTTTTACGTCGTGTTAGAATTTGTCTATTTTTTACTGTTTTACAATTGACTTTCACTGATTTTTACTGATTTATATTGATTTATACTGATTTATACTGATTTATACTGATTTATACTGATTTATACTGATTTATACTGATTTATACTGATTCATACTGATTTATACTGATTTACACTGATTTACACTGATTTATACTGATTTATACTGATTTATACTGATTTATACTGAGTTATACTGATTTATACTGATTTATACTGATTTATACTGATTTGTACTGATTTATACTGATTTATATTGAGTTATACTGATTTATACTGATTTGTACTGATTTATACTGATTTACACTGATTTACACTGATTTATACTGATTTATACTGAGTTATACTGATTTATACTGATTTATACTGATTTGTACTGATTTATACTGATTTATATTGAGTTATACTGATTTATACTGATTTGTACTGATTTATACTGATTTATATTGAGTTATACTGATTTATACTGATTTTTTTATGATTTTTTATGATTTTTAATTGACATTTACTGACTAGGTTTTACGTCGTGTTAGAATTTGTCTATTTTTTACTGTTTTACAATTGACTTTCACTGATTTTTACTGATTTATATTGATTTATACTGATTTATACTGATTTATACTGATTTATACTGATTTATACTGATTTATACTGATTTGTACTGATTTATACTGATTTATACTGATTTTTTTATGATTTTTTATGATTTTTAATTGACATTTACTGACTAGGTTTTACGTCATGTTAGAATTTGTCTATTTTTTACTGTTTTACAATTGACTTTCACTAATTTTATCCAAATTTGACTAATTCTTATCGATTTTTTTACTGGTTTTTATTGATTTTTATATATTCATTTCTATTTATTTCCATTAATATTTACTGTCTTTTAGTGTATTCTTTTGGTCTAGGCACTTGTGCATTCTGCTCTACTCCTATTAGTCAGTCTAGTGTATATTCTATTCTAATCAGATCTACTCTACTCTTTGCTCTACTCTGTGCTAGTGTATTCTACTATATCCAGAGGAAATTCGGAGGAGATTCAAAGTACAGATTCGGAGTAGTTTTAGACTAGTTTCAGAGAATATTTAGAGCATAATCATGGTAGATGCAAAGTAGATTAAGAGGAGATATAAAGTAGATACGGAGGATATTTAGAGTAGATTCGGTGCAGATTAAGAGGAAATTCAGAGGAAATTCGGAGGAGATTCAAAGTACAGATTCGGAGTAGTTTTAGACTGGATTCAGAATAGATTCAGAGTAGATTCAAAGTAGAGTAGGGAAGAGTAGAAAAATGAACAATTCTTTTGTTAAAGCCTCCATCAATAAATAATGCTAGCAAATATTGAAGAAAATTTGCCACTAACTTACCCAATAAATTGAAAAGTCCCATTTTTCCCTAACTCTAGTGTATTCTGTTCTACTCTAGTCTACTCTAGTGTATTCTGTTCTACTCGGGCCTACTCTAGTGTACTCGTATTCTGTTCAACTCTAGTTAACTAGATTCTACTCTATTACCCTCTAGTTTACTCTAGTGTATTCTCTTCTACTTGGGTCTACTCTAGTGTATTCTGCTTTACTCTTGTCTACTCTGTTCTACACGGGCCTACTCTGGTGTATTCTGCTCTACTCTAGATTATTCTAGTGCGTTCTACTCATCTTCCTTACATTGTCTTAATAATTCTGCATTTTCTTAAGAAAACATGAATATCAGTTTGAATGGCACGCACTCTATCTCGACTTCATTCAAGCCTTGTTTCGTGTAACTCTAATTGCCGGGGAACTGGTTCTCGGTAGTAATTCCACGACCGGACTCTCCGGCTCGCGGTCATCCTTTTGTTTTTTTCTTCATCGAGAAACCGACTCTGGACGTTCGGAAACCAGTTTCCATAGATAAATGCCCGCAGAGTTCATTCATGAAGAGAGGCTCCGCGGCCGCGCGAATAGTTTACGATCGGCTCTAATGGGCCTAGGAAAATTACTAGTTTACTATGCGGCGGAGAGCCGGCGAGTCGTTCAACTCTCGGTCGAGAGTAAGCAGTTTTTGCGAGATCGCTTTCTTGGTAAAATGGGAAAAATGTTGTTATAGAACGTAGTTAATGGACGAACGAGAGATTTGAGTAAATTGGGCGCAGATGCTTCAATAAACTAGTAAGGATGTAGGTAAATTGAGCGTATGGAAAAGTTGGGTTTTTGTTTTAATTTATTGGGTAAATTATAGTGACAAGCTTTCTTCTATTTGCTAGCATTAATTATTGATTGAGGCATTAACAAAAAATGTAATTTTTTTACTCTACTTTGAACCTAATGTGAATCTACTCTATGAATCTACTCTGAATTTACTTTGAAACTACTAGAGTACACCAGAGTACAGCAGAATATACTAAATTAGACAATAGTAGAGCAGAATACACTAGAGTAGATCCGAATACAACAGATTATACTAAAGTAAACGAGAGTAGAGCAGAGATACAGAGATAAATTAAAGTAATGGAGTAGAACAGAGTAGAGCAAAATACACTAGAGTAGATCCGAATACAACAGATTATACTAAAGTAAACGAGAGTAGAGCAGAGATACAGAGATAAATTAAAGTAATGGAGTAGAACAGAGTAGAGCAAAATACACTAGAGTAGATCCGAATAGAGCAGAATACCCTAGAGGGCCTGGAGTATACTTTTACGATAATCTACTCTAAATATACTCCGAATCTACTCTGAACCTATTCTGAATCTAGTCTAAAACTACTCCGAATCTGTACTTTGAATCTCCTCCGAATTTCCTCTGAATTTCCTCTTAATCTGCACCGAATCTACTCTAAATATCCTCCGTATCTACTTTATATCTCCTCTTAATCTACTTTGCATCTACCATGATTATGCTCTAAATATTCTCTGAATCTACTCTAAATCTACTCCGAATCTACTCTGAATCTATTCTGAATCTCTGAATTCTCCTGTAAATTAAAATAAGAAACGGACTGTTTTCGTGAGTCACTTACATGTCAATAACAGCATTTAACTGTGACTTATTTATATTTTCTGGTACATATATTCCATTATGATCTATTAATAGATCCATTAAAATGTTTTCTTCGCGCTACTTGTCGCATTGGCGCGTTTCTTATACAAACCGAGCAGGAATTTTTCCATTGCACAATCGCCCGTTTACTTCAAAACAAACCCGGAAAATGACCTCTCGAGTAAATCCCAGCCAGCCGAGACGCTCGCTAATCCTCCGGGGGTGCGACTCCTCACGCGCGCCGCCTTATCCCGTCAATGGGCGAGTGATAAAATCGCCCAATCGGGCGGAAGTATCAATTGAATGCCGAAGATTCACGCCTTTATGGCCTTTATGATTTTGTACTCTTCCTTCCTGCGGACAGGAATTACGAGATCAACGATCTGTTAATAACATGGAATAAAAGGTCTTCGAGACGCGTTTATTCGGGTTTCATTGCTTTCTTGTTGAATGGGATCGAGCGCATGTTTTGATTGGTAATTGGGTTTTATTATCGCCTTGTTTCGGGCGGTTTAAATGGACAGAACATTAAAGAAAAAATAGAAAAAATGAAGTAGTGTAGTGTACCAGTAGAGTCTAGATTGTGAGTATAGATTGAGAGTAGATCAAAAGTAAATTGAGATTAGATTAGAGTAGAGTAGACTGGAGTAGACTGGAGTATACTGGAGTAGACTGGAGTATACTGGAGTAGACTGGAGTAGACTAGAGTAGGCTGGAGTATACTGGAGTAGACTAGAGTGCAATAGAGTATAAAGTAGAATAAAATTACTTGCTATAATAAAATATATGAATAGATTTATTTATTTTGTAGTCGATTTTATATCTTTTTGCTGGTATAGACGAATGGTTCTGCGGTAGCGAGGCCGGCTGTGGATTGTAAAAGTTCACGGTGAATTCCGATTTTTCAACTTTTACGTCCGCGATTCACCACGCTCGCTTTTTACGCAACGATCAATTTAGTTCTGGAATTAAAGCCGGGCAAGAAATAGGAGCCCGATGTGGACGGTAAAAACGCCACTCTTAAAGCCATCGATGAGTTCGATTTTTAATGTAAATCTGAGGTTTTTTCTCTAGCAATATTAATCTTATATTCTAAGTAATTTTTTCTCAATGGAGAAGACCACGATGTGAGATATGCGGATTTCGACAAAATATACTATTAGAAATGATTTATTAGAGCTCAAAACCGTTTTCAGTTGCTCAAAAGGTGTTATAATTAAAAAGATATAGCCCTTCGAAATTTAAAAATTTCGGGTTCTGACTCATAAGTCATCAACCAATCATAAACCACTCACGTCTTGTTGTATACTAAATAATATGAATTTTCGAACGCAGTAACAAAGAATACACAAACGAACAAAAATCATACTGTCATTTGTCAGATTTTTCTGAAAAATGCACAAAACAACTTACACGAATTGCAGATTGGCACAAAACACTTTACTGATAATATTGACGTTGACAATAATGTTGCCAAATAAATTTTTCAGGACCATTATTTGTGTTTTTAACACGAAAATCGGTTACAATTTATACAGATGAAGATGTTACTTCTATATTAATATATCGAATTATCCATTAGGTAATGGAAGAAATGGATAAATCAGAAAATGTTTATTGCAATAAATATACAAAAAACGTACATTTTGCGGAGTATAGAAGAGTAATAGGAAACGTGGCAAACTTGCTAAATGTGACTTCTCTTTGCAACTCTCGCTTTGATTGGAGCAGAACGTATGACGATTGTGTGACGTTTTTCAAACTTTAAAAATTAATTGCGGCCTTATTTGGCAACAGAAAAAAATAAAAATTTCATTACGCGCCTTCTTAGAACACACGGTTTTGAAAAAAAAATTAAAAAAAAAGTCGTGGTCTTCTCCATTCTATTGTAGACACTGTTGTCTACAGTCTAGTCTATTCTAGTCTCTCACATTACTCTGAATCTGTTCTGAATCTACTCTGAACCTACTCTGAATCTACCATATATCTACTTCCAATCAACTCTACTCTGAAACTAATTTGAAGCTACTCTGAATCTATCCTGTATTTCATCTGAATCAATCCAGAATCTCCTCTGAAGCTACTCTCTGAATCTTCTGTCAAACTACTCTGATTTTCTCTCAATCTTTTCTGAGTAATCTGCTTTGAAACTACTCTTGAATAAACCCTGAATTTCATCTGATTCTACCCTGAATCTCCTCTGAATCAAAATCAACTATAATACTACTTTGACTCTCCTCTGAAACTACTCTGAATCTACTTTCAAACTACTCTGATTTTCTCTCAATCTGTTCTGTCTACTCTGGTTTGAAACTACTCTGAATTAACCCTGAATTTCCTCTGAATCTACCCTGAATCTCCTCTGAATCTACACTGATTCTGCTCTACTTTGAATATGCTTTGAATCTATTCTGAATCTACCTTGAATCTACCCTGATTCTACCCTGATTCTACCCTGATTCTACCCTGATTCTACCCTGATTCTACCCTGAATCTCCTCTGAATCAAAATGAACTATAATACTACTTTGACTCTCCTCTGAAACTACTCTGAATCTACTTTCAAACTACTCTGATTTTCTCTCAATCTATTCTGATTCTACTCTGCCTTGAAACTACTCTGAATATACCCTGAATTTCCTCTGAATCTACCCTGAATCTCCTCTAAATCTACACTGATTCTGCTCTACTTTGAATATGCTTTGAATCTATTCTGAATCTACCTTGAATCTACCTTGAATCTACCCTGATACTACCCTGATTCTACCCTGAATTTCCTCTGAATCAAAATGAACTATAATACTACTTTGACTCTCCTCTGAAACTACTCTGAATCTACTTTCAAACTACTCTCATTTTCTCTCAATGTATTCTGATTCTACTCTGCCTTGAAACTACTCTGAATATACCCTGAATTTCTTCTAAATCTACCCTGAATCTCATCTGAATTTACACTGATTCTGCTCTACTTTGAATATGCTTTGAATCTATTCTGAATCTACCTTGAATCTACCCTGATACTACCCTGATTCTACCCTGAATTTCCTCTGAATCAAAATGAACTATAATACTACTTTGACTCTCCTCTGAAACTACTCTGAATCTACTTTCAAACTACTCTCATTTTCTCTCAATGTATTCTGATTCTACTCTGCCTTGAAACTACTCTGAATATACTCTGAATTTCTTCTAAATCTACCCTGAATCTCATCTGAATTTACACTGATTCTGCTCTACTTTGAATATGCTTTGAATCTATTCTGAATCTACCTTGAATCTACCCTGATTCTACCCTGATGATTCTACCCTGAATCTCCTCTGAATCAAAATGAACTATAATACTACTTTGACTCTCCTCTGAAACTACTCTGAATCTACTTTCAAACTACTCTGATTTTCTCTCAATCTATTCTGATTCTACTCTGCCTTGAAACTACTCTGAATATACCCTGAATCTCCTCTGAATCTACACTGATTCTGCGCAACTTTGATGAACATGCTTTGAATCTATTCTGAATCTATAACCTTGAATCTACCCTGAATCTCCTCTGAATCTACCCTGAATCTACCCTTAATCTACCCTGAATATACCCTGAATCTACCCTGAATCCCTGCTGAATCAACTATAAAACTACTCTGAATCTACTATGAACTACTCCGAAACTACTCTGAATCTACTCTAAATCTACACTACTCCACTCTCTACAGGACACTCTGTATACCATTGATAACTGGAGATATTTCGAGTAAAAAGTTAATTAACAGTAAATTCCGCGAAGTGTCACTGCAAGTTCTTTGGTACAGTCATTTCGATTTCCTGATTCTTCTTGAACTGGATTGACTGCTGCAGTCGGGTCAGATGAGCGATAAAAAAAAACTGTTAAGTCCATTTCCAAGGCACTCCTCGTTTCCTGTTGTCGGTTGTTTGACGAAAAAAATGCGCAATAATAAGAAGAAAATCGCAAAATCGCAACTATGTACATATTTAATTCCTGATTGCGAACGAGTTTGATTTTTTTAACATGTGTTGTTATTTCGCTATTGTCACCACGTTTGGTGGATTTTTTTAACGGCCTACTGGACGCGTCTAATTTTATGTACGAAAATTTTAATGTAATATCTATGGGACACATGTGTGTTGATTTGAATAAAAATGTATGGGAACGAAACCGTTACGAAATTTTGATATCTACACAATCTGGTTTTGGAATAAGTTATTGGATTTTCTATAAAGAAATTACAGTGATAAATTATTGAGATAACCTTCTCATTTAGGTCGCTGCAATTGACGTATATTTTTATGTAGAATTATAATTATCATACAATGTTTTGTGTAATAAGATTGATAAAAAAAATCTTCTGTATTCCAAGTACTCGAGACTCGCTTGAAAATTTCGTATGCTACACGACCAGTAAATACGTGACTTGTTAGTACGACAAACATGTACATTTCAATTCCAATGCTTTACTACATTCTACGGTACTACCGAATATAAACTCTATTCCAACTAAAATGAGAATTTGGTGATATTCCTGTATTTTCCACGCAGATCAAAATTTCCCTAGTGTCAATGTTAATTCTCCCATTCGACTAGGGGAATTTTACGGCGTGCGGTTGAAATCTTAGATTTTGAAGATACGCTGTTGCCATATGTCTTTGCAAATTTCAGTCACAAAATCTCGCTCGTTGTAGTTAACTCGTTAACCTACAATTTGCCAATTTTATGATTTTTAAAAGGCGATTTTGGCCTCTTTTTATTGTTTAATTTTCTCTATTTACAACTTTTTTCATTTGTAAACATTGAAAGTAAACGTAACCTTCAAATAACCATATAACCTGAAAATCAGTAATAGACAGGATTTCAATTGCAAACCGGCAACGTTGGGATCGTAACCTCGTTTTAAATTTATCATTTTAGTTGGAATAGAGTTTATGTATCTGCATGGCTGCTTAAATGAACTATTTCAAAATATATTTCATCGAAAAGTCGCCCCAACCGGTCAATCCCTCGCCCTTGCAGCTTTATATAACGTACAAAAAATGATTAAAATGTTGTTATAAAAGTCTAAAACGTCCTGTATATTATTTGCGATTCGAAACGAAATTTAATATTAAAGACGAGACACCTTTTGTTGGTCATTTCAGCCGGCGCGTAACATAATAAGTTGATTATTTCAGTTGCTGACGTTGGTAAATGTGCGCGAAGATCGCGATTTTTTTCCTTTGTCTGATCGAAAAATCCGAACCGTCAGCGAATGCACACACAATTCTATAGTTTATGCAAAATAAAGTTGGGTGCGCGTCACTAATGTCGTCATATTCGCCAAGCATTGTAGCCAACTTTTAAAAATAAACTCATGAAATGGATTAAGTTTAATACCTGCAGAATTTAATTTAATGTTAACAAGGGATGATAGAGAATGTTAAAAAGTAGAATTAAATCATCCAAGAAAAATATAGAGGAGGTATTATAAAAATTATTTTTTTCTTAAAGGTAGTAGGTTGGTAGGCACTGACTGTCAAGATTTGTCAACCGGTAAGTACTTTTAATTTTCAATTTGTTTTAGTCATTTTGCCTTGTGGTTGTTGCTTTATTCATTACTTATTTCAATATTTCTTGTTATTAAACAAAACTGTTCTATAAGCAGTTTTAAATAAAGGATTACGATCATTAAATGTAGGTACTTCATCTCTAGAAATCTTCCTTGACAATTTTAGAAAATTCTCAGATTTTGTAAACTTATTTACAAAGGTTCGGCAACACTGCCTATATATTTGAAACGGAGTAAATTTATGGTGACGTGCATCTAACTTTGTTTTGCATAAACTATATGCAAAATGGTCTATGAATGCAACAAAGACAACTTCCATTAGTCTCATAGAAGGGAAAAAGAAAGAGTGATATTCTGGGATTGCAAATTTGTCAATCTAACCCAGTGTTATTTTAATATAATCATTACTAAACTCAGAGAATTGACCATACTCGTATAATGTAAACAAATTTGCACTTATCTACCTGCATGTCGATCAATTTAGAATCCTTATAGAATTTAGTCCTGCAACATTGTCTATTTGTGACGTGCATCTAACTTTGTTTTGCATAAACTATATGCACTGTTGTACTTCATATTTAACACACCCTGTATATAACCGATGGCCGGTAATGCGTTTGAATATTACTTCACCTTCACGGTACTCGTTTACTTGACTTTTACATACACTATCGCATTGGAAATGAACGAATGCCGGAGCGAAGAAATGGAATTATGAGGCGTGAAATTGTATTTGGAATATTCTAAATGCCCTCGAATGTAGATTTAATTAACTGGTTTCTCACAAGGATTGTATTTCGCTTTACTTGATTGGTACTTTTTTTGTGTATATACAGGGTGTTAATGAATACGTGCGTCACAAAATTCTGGAGTAGGAAGTTTATGTAAAAATAGACCGAAAACACTTTCAATATAATTTCGTTATAACTAAAGAGCGGAATATGCAAAAAAATTTGCTAATATATGCGCATAAGTATACATGAAATGATTTATTTCAAAATATGCAATGATTTTCAAAAAAATATCAAATTTAGTTCTGGACAGTTTTAATTCACTCTGAATCGTTCAAAATTGTTCTGCATCATTTCTAATTCGTTCTGAGGTATTCTAAAAGTGTTCTGAACAGTTCTAAATTGTTCTGGACAGTTTTAATCCATTTTTGAAACGTTCAAAATTGTTCAGAATCATTTCTAATTCGTTCTGAAACATTCTAAAAGTGTTCTGAACAGTTCTAATTCGTTCGGGACAGTTCTAAATTGTTCTGGACAGTTTTAATTCATTCTGAAACGTTCAAAAGTGTTCAGGATCATTTCTAATTTGTACTGAAGCATTCTAAAAGTGTTCTCAACAGTTCTAATTCGTTCTGGACAGTTTTAATTAACTCTGAAACGTTCAAAACTGTTCAGAATTACTTCTAATTCCTTTTGAAGCATTCTAAAAGTGTTTTGAATAGTTCTAATTCGTTCAGAACTCAGAAGCGTTTTAAATTGTTCTGAACATATTAAAATTCATTCTAAAGCATTGTTAATTAATTTCAACAATCATAATTGATTCTAGGGCGTTTTTAAATGTTCTGGACAGTTTTTATTCGTTTTTATTCGATCTGGACCATTATAAATTGCTCAGAATTTCTCTAAATTGATTCAGAATATACATATAAATAAAAATAAATGCAATAATTAATATCAAAAATTTGCATTGCTTTTCAAGTAAATATCAAAAATATGTATATAAGTATAATATTAAAATAATATTAAAAGCGTAAAAAAATTGACAGATAAAAAATAAATCAGAAAATAACCCTCGCCCCCACCCAAATGAAACGCTTATGATTACTTCACAAAAAACATTTCTAAAGTTAAAAAACCGTTATTCAATGTATTCAATTGTGTTTCAGTTTCAAAACTGACAACATTCTGGAGGTATTCGAGAAATAATGAATAAAAGACACCATCTTCAATGAGCTCTAGGTCCCAAAAGAAACCTCCAAGGACATATGTTTAGGTATTGGAACATTTTTCACACATTCTACCTACCCTAGAAGAGTTTGGTATTCATTAAAACACCCTGTATAGAGTGTATGTATGCTCTAATTTATGAGTAAAAATAATCCAGGTGCATTTTGTAGGTATATTATTGTTGTTTATTTGCATTAATTGACGAATCAGCAACATCTTAATAATGACTCGTATCGAATTATTAACAACCAAACAAAAGTTCTTCTTGGAGTAAACAAATTTGAGTCATTTCCTCTCTCCTTCCGATAGCAATAAGGCCTCGATTTTTCGCTCGCGTTACTCGCAACAAATCGACAGAAAGTTTGTTTCAATACAATTTTTTAATCGAACAATTTAACAAGCATCCTTCAAGTTTCCAAAGACAGTCGGTGGCTGCTATATACAAGAAAAAAATCAGCACCGAGAGCGAGCATCGCGAGCCGCATTTCTCGTTATCTACGGCATCTATAAGTTATTATAATGAAAGTTAGGGCCCGTATTTGGTTCGATCCTCTTTTATGCACGTCGAGCAGTTTATCTCTATATAGACAACAGCGGCAGAACCAGCCGGATTTATGAATTTGCTAAACCAACAATTCCCTGTCATGTACTTACAGCAAATGAGCTATTGATTAAGCTTTGCATTAAGCCAAAACTAAAGCCAATTTTTTGGGTTTTGTGTTGGTTTGGCATAGGAAGAGTAGATATATTCAGAGCAATTCAGATTAGGAGTATATTCAGTGTAGATTCAGAGTAGATATAGAGTAGATTACGAGAAGATTCAGGGTAGATTCGGATGATATGCAGAGTAGATTCAGAGGAAGTTGGGAGAAGAATCAGGATAGATTCAGAGTAGATTGAGGGTCGATATTCTTTTATATCTCTATAGACAACATCACCAGAACCATCCAGATTTATGAATTTACTAAACCAACATCTCCCTGTAATGTACAGCAATTAAGTTATGATTAAGCTTTGTATTAAGCCAAAACTAATGCCATTTTTTTTTGTTTTGCGTTGGCACAGGAAGGGTAGATATATTCATAGCAAATCAGATTAGGAGTAGATTCAGTGTAGATTCGGAGTAGATTCGGAGGATAATCAGAGTAGATATAGAGTAGATTAAGAGAAGATTCAGGGTAGATTCGGATGATATGCAGAGTAGATTCAGAGGAAGTTCGGAGAAGAATTAAGTTAGATTCAGAGTAGATTGAGGGTAGATCCTCTTTTATATCTCTATAGACAACATCAGCAGAACCATCCAGATTTATGAATTTACTAAACCAACAATTCCCTGTAATGTACAGCAATTAAGTTATGATTAAGCTTTGTATTAAGCCAAAACTAATGCCATTTTTTTTTGTTTTGCGTTGGCACAGGAAGAGTAGATATATTCAAAGAATTCAGATTAGGAGTAGATTCAGTGTAGATTCGGAGTAGATTCGGAGGATAATCAGAGTAGATATAGAGTAGATTAAGAGAAGATTCAGGGTAGATTCGGATGATATGCAGAGTAGATTCAGAGGAAGTTGGGAGAAGAATCAGGATAGATTCAGAGTAGATTGAGGGTCGATATTCTTTTATATCTCTATAGACAACATCACCAGAACCATCCAGATTTATGAATTTACTAAACCAACAATTCCCTGTAATGTACAGCAATTAAGTTATGATTAAGCTTTGTATTAAGCCAAAACTAATGCCATTTTTTTTTTGTTTTGCGTTGGCACAGGAAGAGTAGATATATTCAAAGCAATTCAGATTAGGAGTAGATTCAGTGGAGATTCAGAGTAGATATAGAGTAGATTAGGAGAAGATTCAGGGTAGATTCGGATGATATGCAGAGTAGATTCAGAGGAAGTTGGGAGAAGAATCAGGATAGATTCAGAGTAGATTGAGGGTCGATATTCTTTTATATCTCTATAGACAACATCACCAGAACCATCCAGATTTATGAATTTACTAAACCAACAATTCCCTGTAATGTACAGCAATTAAGTTATGATTAAGCTTTGTATTAAGCCAAAACTAATGTCATTTTTTTTTGTTTTGCGTTGGCACAGGAAGGGTAGATATATTCATAGCAAATCAGATTAGGAGTAGATTCAGTGTAGATTCGGAGTAGATTCGGAGGATAATCAGAGTAGATATAGAGTAGATTAAGAGAAGATTCAGGGTAGATTCGGATGATATGCAGAGTAGATTCAGAGGAAGTTCGGAGAAGAATTAAGTTAGATTCAGAGTAGATTGAGGGTAGATCCTCTTTTATATCTCTATAGACAACATCAGCAGAACCATCCAGATTTATGAATTTACTAAACCAACAATTCCCTGTAATGTACAGCAATTAAGTTATGATTAAGCTTTGTATTAAGCCAAAACTAATGCCATTTTTTTTTGTTTTGCGTTGGCACAGGAAGAGTAGATATATTCAAAGAATTCAGATTAGGAGTAGATTCAGTGGAGATTCAGAGTAGATATAGAGTAGATTAGGAGAAGATTCAGGGTAGATTCGGATGATATGCAGAGTAGATTCAGAGGAAGTTGGGAGAAGAATCAGGATAGATTCAGAGTAGATTGAGGGTCGATCTTCTTTTATATCTCTATAGACAACATCACCAGAACCATCCAGATTTATGAATTTACTAAACCAACAACTCCCTGTAATGTACAGCAAATAAGTTATGATTAAGCTTTGTATTAAGCCAAAACTAAAGCCAATTTTTTTTGTTTTGTGTTGGCACAGGAAGAGTAGATATATTCAGAGCAATTCAGATTAGGAGTAGATTCAGTGGAGATTCAGAGTAGATTCGGAGGATAATCAGAGTAGATATAGAGTAGATTAGGATAAGATTCAGGGTAGATTCGGATGATATGCAGAATAGATTCAGAGGAAGTTCGGAGAAGAATCAGGATAGATTCAGAGTAGATTGAGGGTCGATCTTCTTTTATATCTCTATAGACAACATCACCAGAACCATCCAGATTTATGAATTTACTAAACCAACAACTCCCTGTAATGTACAGCAAATAAGTTATGATTAAGCTTTGTATTAAGCCAAAACTAAAGCCAATTTTTTTTGTTTTGTGTTGGCACAGGAAGAGTAGATATATTCAGAGCAATTCAGATTAGGAGTAGATTCAGTGGAGATTCAGAGTAGATTCGGAGGATAATCAGAGTAGATATAGAGTAGATTAGGATAAGATTCAGGGTAGATTCGGATGATATGCAGAATAGATTCAGAGGAAGTTCGGAGAAGAATCAGGATAGATTCAGAGTAGATTGAGGGTCGATCTTCTTTTATATCTCTATAGACAACATCACCAGAACCATCCAGATTTATGAATTTACTAAACCAACAACTCCCTGTAATGTACAGCAAATAAGTTATGATTAAGCTTTGTATTAAGCCAAAACTAAAGCCAATTTTTTTTGTTTTGTGTTGGCACAGGAAGAGTAGATATATTCAGAGCAATTCAGATTAGGAGTAGATTCAGTGGAGATTCAGAGTAGATTCGGAGGATAATCAGAGTAGATATAGAGTAGATTAGGATAAGATTCAGGGTAGATTCGGATGATATGCAGAATAGATTCAGAGGAAGTTCGGAGAAGAATCAGGATAGATTCAGAGTAGATTGAGGGTCGATCTTCTTTTATATCTCTATAGACAACATCACCAGAACCATCCAGATTTATGAATTTACTAAACCAACAACTCCCTGTAATGTACAGCAAATAAGTTATGATTAAGCTTTGTATTAAGCCAAAACTAAAGCCAATTTTTTTTGTTTTGTGTTGGCACAGGAAGAGTAGATATATTCAGAGCAATTCAGATTAGGAGTAGATTCAGTGGAGATTCAGAGTAGATTCGGAGGATAATCAGAGTAGATATAGAGTAGATTAGGATAAGATTCAGGGTAGATTCGGATGATATGCAGAATAGATTCAGAGGAAGTTCGGAGAAGAATCAGGATAGATTCAGAGTAGATTGAGGGTCGATCTTCTTTTATATCTCTATAGACAACATCACCAGAACCATCCAGATTTATGAATTTACTAAACCAACAACTCCCTGTAATGTACAGCAAATAAGTTATGATTAAGCTTTGTATTAAGCCAAAACTAAAGCCAATTTTTTTTGTTTTGTGTTGGCACAGGAAGTGTGGATATATTCAGAGCAATTCAGATTAGGAGTAGATTCAGTGTAGATTCAGAATAGATTCGGAGTATAATCAGAGTAGATATAGAGTAGATTAGGAGAAGATTCAGGGTAGATTCGGATGATATGCAGAATAGATTCAGAGGAAGTTCGGAGAAGAATCAGGATAGATTCAGAGTAGATTGAGGGTAGATCTTCTTTTATATCTCTATAGACAACATCAGCAGAACCATCCAGATTTATGAATTTACTAAATCAACAATTCCCTGTAATGTACAGCAAATATTAAGCCATTGATTAAGCTTTGCATTTATCCAAAATTAAAGCCAACATTTTGGATTCTGAGTCGATCTAGGAAGCGAAAGAAAACAGTGTCATTGTATTCCCACGATGCGGTAATTTACTGGTCGAGTTCGTACCGAATCGAACTCGGATTCTCCGCATAAATTAACAGTTTCGATTCTTTAATCCGGCCATTAGTCCGATATACACAAGCAGCTTCGAGTCGACGACAAACGCCCGGGCAGGTGTTTGTAAGGTTTTAATTATATCGCCGGCATTCCTCGTCCATATCGCTAATTGCCGTTCGTTTTTAATTGGCCAGTGAACAATTGCGATGCAATGCGAAGAAGCTCCCTATCGCGAATTCGTTCCCAATAAAAATAATCTCGAAAATTCCCATTAGATTGTATTTTTCGACGGGAGCACATGTGGAGTGTACATGGAACCACTTGCTCTGTTGCGACTTTTCGTACGGTGTTTAACACATGTCTCTCGAGCTCCGTGGGAACCGAAAATTGTCCAGACCGCTGGCATTGTCAAACAATTAAGAACCGTTTGTAGCGCACTTGATGCCCTATCTAGCCGTTTATTGACCACGACTCTATTCAATAAACACCTAATTTCATTTCATTATGGTTCCTAATAAACCATCTTATCCCGATCGAGAGTCAATAGCCTTTAACTGCATCGATTAGTGGCGCTTGTATATAGAAGATATTCGTTAACAGCTGGTCGAAGATAAGAGAAAAAACACATCAGACATGGGTCGAGCTGACCTCCATTACTGCGGGTCAATCAAGCCCCTATGGTGCTCGAGAGGCGTATTAGACGAATTCATAATTTATCGGAGACGAAACGCGAAGTGGAAACCGAATGGATGCGATAGGAAAGGTCGCGGTAGGCTTTGACGTGTCGTTTACCAATTTAAAAAAATTAAGTTATTACGCATCGGCCGAGTAATTAGTAATAGTCCGGTAATTGGGGGAAATTTGCGTCACGCACCATCGGGCTTTTTGACCTCAAACACCCGCATATATACCCGAAGATTTTTTTCGATTTAGCTTGTTTTTTTATATTATGTATTATACAGGGTGATTCAGATTTTATTTGCATAACTTTGGAAGTTGATAGAACTTGTAAAAATAATGTTAGTTCTTTATATAATATTTTTGCTAAAACCTTTTAGTTTCGGAAATACTGGCCATTGAAGTTGCGTATTTTTTTTATTTTTTGTTTATAACTTTTGATTTGGTTCTCCGGTTTATTTCAAATTTAAAACAGAAACACTACTTATCGTTATGCATAAGCTTTTAAAGTAAGAAACCATCCACTCTTTATTAAGTGGGTTTTTAGGTGCTACCCCCTCCTTAATGTTTTGAAAACTTTTACAAATAATACTTTTCAATAGTAATAACTATTTAGGACTATACCTTCATTCATTTTAATACTATTTTCATTCTTGTAAATTATTGATATTTTGCTTTGTTCTTGAGATAATTTATAAAATTTGAGGCAGTGCACCACCCAATGGCAAGCTTTAATTATTATTACCATATCATAGTACGCCATGAAAAATCAAAATGACATGATTCTTTTGACGTTTTTAATAACAAATAATTCAAAAATTTTAGGCATATTTATAAACACTTTTACACTTATACCAACTTTTTTAATAGTAATAACAGCACTGGTGACAATAGTTATGACAATTAACGTCACTTTACGTTAGACCTGTCGTTTTAAATTTTCATGGCATACTATGAAAAATATATATATAATAAATTAATTATAGGTAATTAATTAGAATTAATTAGAATTAATAATTAGAAAGATAATTAATGCTTGCAAGTAGGTGGTGCACTCCCTCAAATGTTATAAATGATCTCAAGAACAAAGCAAAATATTAATAAGTTACACGAATGAAAATAGTTTTAAAATTAATCAATGTATAGCCTTAAATAATCACCCTGTATTTAGATTTAGGGAATGTTTAATAGGAATGAAAGCACCTCAAAAATACTTCTTGGTAGTGACATAAAATATAGGGTGAACCCATTTAAAATAACTTACTTTTCGACCCAACATGTAAGCATTATGATTAAAATTTAGGAAAAATTTTCTTCTTGTACATTGTCACTATATTTGAAATGTTGGGAAGGCTATAATTTATTTTCAAATCAATCTTTTTACCAATCTACAGAGTGGTAAACATACTACAATTTTCATGGAAAAGTGGTCACAACTTTTATACCAGCATTCAGTATAATATAACACAATATTATATTTTTGGAAAGCTGAGGACAAGCTAAATTCAATTTTTGAATAAAAAAACAAGCTGTGTTCCATTTAAAAAAGTATAATTTTGAACAACCACGACAAAACGAAACACTCTGTATAAACAAAACCAATTTCAAAATATGCAGCATCAAAGTATCTACAACTTTTGTAAAAAAAAGTTTGTTTGATATAATCTACAGCAACAGTTATATTAGGCAATTCCATACTAACGTGCCACCCTGTATCTTATACCAATAACTCATTAGAATTTTCCCCCTACGAATCTACCTCTCCCATTAAAGACATAGTCAATGGTAAAAATTAAATCTATCATTCTACTTATGTGAAGATCATCTTCAACATCTTCCCAAAGCATCTAACTATATAAAAAAAACCCGGGTGATTTGAGCTGTACCACATTTTCATCTACCACATAGGTACTTCCTTTCCACCATCCATTCCTTCTTCCGGTGTACGCTGATGCACATCTGTGAGCGCCACAAGACGATTTTAATAACGATTTTAATGCCATCGCTAGCCAGGTGTAAAATACACATTTTTAGAAAAGCGATTCGGCTTGTTATGTTGGAAAAATGCGTACGGGTTTTTGGTCCAGTCATTGGCACTGGTGCTCGCTCACCGTGAAGTACACGATAGAGTTTGTACCTCGGTTTGAGATTGTAACCAGCGGTTAGCCGCAAACCAGAAGAATGTTACGAATAAAACAACAACAACTAGATGTAATCGATATTCAAGTAGCTGTATAAAAGTTTCATTAGATTACTTATTACCCGCATTGAATATTAATAATTTTAATGGTATCGTACACCTGAATACTACTGAAATAATTAATAATAAATTATATTTCTACTCCACTGCATCGTGTTTTATCAAAGCCGTTTTCGGGCTAGTTAAAATTCCATAGATGGAATATCATATAAGAAAATAACGTGCCCTATCTAGCCAGCCATGTGGCTTCAATCAGTCGACTACTGAGTGCACGGTAAATTTAAAGTATACATCATGTATGTATGTATACAGTGGGTCACAGAGATGAGCGGGGTCAGGAGTCAATTGGGCTGAACACGTCTTAGAAAAAAATATAACGTCTCTGAATGGATTTTCGTATAGAAAACATTGTTTGTAGAGACAATGTACTGGCCGAAGGTGCTCCAATTACAATTATACAATTCTATTAATAGATGTTCTCTAACGAGGTCTCGATGTAATGGCGACATATACCTCGAAATGATTTGTATTATTATATTAATATTGCAGGGTTTGTAGGGAAAGTTTCCCAGTAATCTGTGTGAACACTATCATTTTAGAAAATATCGAATATCACACACCCTCGCCTAATTTTTAACGTATACAGGTAAAAAAATTGTAGCTCACCTGGTTGATTTTCCCACACTTGCAGGTAGATTTAGTTAGTAAAAAATTAAATGTGTTTTTTTATGGAAGATGAGAAATATTGCTCTATATGTGTAAAATGTGCAGCAACTGCACAAATTCTTGTTTAATTTTAATCTCTATTAAAGTTAGAAGTTTGGAATTTAAAGTAAAGTGTGTATAAATCTGTATAAATAGAAAGAAGACCACCCATTAGAGTCTATTGTGAAAGTAATTTGTATAGTTGTTTTTTTTTTAATTAGATATTTAATAGCATCGGATTCGAGTTGAAATTGAATCTTAAATGGAAAACTAAATTACTATTTAAAAACCAATTTCAAATAATGCACGACAACCGTCTAATTTTCATTGAATGGGTATTAATTAGCACATCATGTGATATTGAAATAATCAATTAGCAAAGTTTCTCAAGTAGATTTTTTCATCAAGGGGGAAAATGGGAAATCACATTAGGAGGTTGTTTGACCATAATTTTTCAGTTATTTGGTATATAATTTATAACAATTTAGTGGCTATTTCACACAGTAAATTAAGCTAAGAAGATGTCTATATTTGCGGTTATTAAGGGGGGACACCACTTATTTAGGAGGCTGTTTGATATTGATTTTTCATGATTTTTTTGGGTGGGATGAATTAATTGGAATTTAATCAAATTTTGAAATTTATATTTCGAACAATTTTTGTGAATTTTTTTGAATAATTTCAGCCAAAAATAACAAAGTTACGCTGTGATGTCCGTTGAAAGTTTAAGAAGGGAAAATCACCATATAGAAGGCTGTTTGATACTGATTTTTCAGGATTTTTTTGGGTGTGAAGAATTAATTGGAATTTAATCAAATTTAGACATCACTTTATTTATATTTGAAACTATTTTTGTGATTTTTTTTTAATAATTTCTGCCAAAAATAACAAAGTTACGCTGTGATGTCCGCTAAAGTTTCTAAGTATAGTTCTCCATTTGCTTGCAGTTTAGCCATTCTGATATTTTTATTTGAATTCAAAAAGGTTTTGATTACACTTTAATAACTTATTTTCTAAAAATATGAATCTATCTCAATGCTGGCAAAAATAATGAAAACTAAAAATTTTGCGAGCGTTGGAACAATTTACTTTGATTTACACGATTTTTTCCCTAATTATGCAAAAAAACTACCCTTAAACTCATTATATCATCTCACAAGTTGGTTCATGTAAATCGTAATTTTATAAATAATCATACTATCAATTTTCATAATTATCTGTTCATTTCTTTTTGATTTCAGGACGATCTTAGAACTATTTAGAACACTACAAAATAATTTAGAACTGTGGAACTGTTTAGAGCTTTAGAACTGGAGTTTTCTAGGATTAAATAAAAAAGTCAATAACCATTTAGAACTATTTCAGGACTATTTACTTTTTTCAGAAATTTTAAAAGAATTTTTAATCTAAAAAATAGACCAATTAGGTACTCGAAATATTCCCAAAAATCATCAAATTTACAAGCAAAATCATGTGAAAAAATATCAAATTTAGTAAATTATTCGTCAAATTGCTCGCGCCGTTCAATCGTCTAGAACTGTCCTGAATTATTGAACCATTTCAGAACTAATGGCTAGAACTATTTTAAACAGTTCACAACGATCAATTAGAACTCTCTACTGTCATTTAGAACCATTTTAGAACTGAATAAGGCCATTTGAAACTGCCCAGGATGATTTTAGAACCATTCAGAACTGTTCTTTCGAAATAAACGCATTTGAAAAATAAATTTACTGTAGCCTGTAACCGATATGCACTCAATTCTATGCTCATAAATTCTAAACTAATGCGAATTTCGCTTTGAAATTTCCAAAGCGTATTCTTTAATAATTAAGCTAACGATCTGTGCAATAATAAAAATTTTAAACCCCCAAATGTGTCCCAAATCCCAATTCCCCCTTTCATCATTTTTTTAAACATCTATTTAAATCCTAATCAACAACAAAAATTACCTCTTTCATCAGTGATGAACTTAGCCTCGCAGTACTCCCCGGCTACCCCCAGCAGGACCAGCAGCAATCCCCAGAAATGTTTATCCATAATCGCAACGACAATACCACCCCCGATTCAAAACCCGCGATATACCATCGCACTTTTCGCACACAAAAAATAAATCCCCGCACTCCCTTAAATTCTACCCCTAGCGCGGCACACGCGATCTCAACCTGTTGATTCCGAAAAGTGCGTAAATAAATTCTTCGCGTACGTCAAACTCCCACGACTCGATGCGAAATGAACATGACAAGAAGGCTTCGAGAGATCTCTGTGCAGTCCCTAAACATTTCCAGCGGCGTTGCCGTGTCTACTACAAAAGTGGCAGATCTGGGGATAAACTCGGGCAACGCCGCGTTGTGTGTTGACCTGGGTTTGAACAGGTAAGAGGTGCATTCTCGCGTGTTGTTAACAACAGGACGAATTTATTTCAGCGGTTGGAAAAAAAGGAGCAGATTGAAAGGAAGGCGGTCGAGCGAGTGCGTTTTGCACGTGATTTTAGTGGATTCAGTAGAATCTTCCACTGGACCGCTGGGATTGTGTTTGCGTAACACAAGGAGTTCAATTGGAAGAGAAGAATCCTTCGAATGAAAGGGGATTATTTGAATTCTTGAGATTGTAGAAGAAGCTTTAATATTGCTCAGTGAAAATATGAGCTTTACACACAAAGTGCTGCATGATTAAGGCAATAAAGAGTTTTACTGAACAAATTTTTATTAAAATTAAAATAGTGCTTTATTAAAAATTAACTCAGTGAGGCACAATACGCATTTTATTCATCACATCGTCGGTAAACTATTTGTCACAAACCAACAAAGCAAAAATCCTTAACGTATTTACGAAACAAATAACAAATCTTAATTATAACGTTTTGTAATCAGCGCTTTCCTAAAAGTCGATTTGTTCCTTAGGCTTTTTTACGAACAAGTAAAGCTCAGCTTACGGCTTCCGTAAATTAATTAGTAAAATCAAATCTAATTAAGCGGGCCTATGTAATTAATTAGGCTTTCGTTATCCGTTTGATTGTGATATTTTGAGTTCATTTTACGATATACAAATTATGATAAAAAATTCGAACAGTCGCTGATTAATCGGTTATTAAAGCGCAATATTTCCAGAAAATATTGCACTTTAATATCACAGAATTTCGCGACTTTAATAGTGATATTTCGGTAGATATAACGAGTACAAAAAAAGAAAGTTATTCGAATTGTATATTCCTCTAAACTAAAGATATGTGCTTGTTCGGATACGAGCGGCAGTGGCCTAAAATAATAATACACTCTGTATTGAAATTCATTACAAAATCACCACGTACTCCATTCCATAAATTTTTTGGTACGCAAACATGGGTAAATTAATAGAGCTTTTCAATCCGGGTTTCGAGACTTTCAACGAGCTATAAGGAACTTCCTAACTTATAAAATCTCCACGTTCAAGTTTTGATTAAAGTGATTAAATTATATTGTGGTGTGAGAGAATAAAATTTAATTTAGGTAACCATTCCCCAACCCTGTACTACTCCTTATAGTCTGGCACATTATTCAAATCAATGAAATTTGACCCATGTTTCTCCATTTACCGATCCACACGAGCATCTCTATGATAACAAAGCTTCGGATTTTCTAATGTAGATCGGTAAATTTCGCATGAAAATACATCCCATTCCAGATACCCCCGTCAACATTACAGATAAAAATATGTTCTATAACGCCTATGTATGTACAATTAAACCGCTACAGCAAAAATGCATTGCTGGGGCGGTTTACAACAGAAAAATCGAGCCAATTATCCCAAAGAAATTTCCATCGTCAGTCACATATAAATTTCAATACAGCTCTATGGACCGGCGGGGGGTGGGTTATTTTAACACACCACCGCCGATATGGGGTTCTCCGTGATGTGGATGATATTGCCGGGCCACTGGCCGCTCTGCATCATCTTCGATTTGAGCAATTCTTCGAACGAAGCCTTACGGAACATGGCCATTTTGGTTGGAGATAGCGGAGCGACTGGAAAAGAACCACAGAAAGGTTTATCGTTAGTTTTTATTGGCCACAATTACTAGATTTTTTTATTTATACTTAAGTTGTTAGGACCACTTTTTGTGGCCACTATATGGTGGTTTTAAAAGTTGTAATCAATGCAATTATTATAAGAAAATTAAGAGACAAATTCAGTTTAATATTTATGCAGAAAAATGTAGTAAATCATGCGGATATTATTACCTTTTTAATATGTATTTTTTTTAAATTGTAGATGCTATTACAGACCAAAATTTAATTACTTCAATAATCAATTCTAATTTCATTTATATATTTCGTAGCATTTTAAGCCTTCTAACTAAACTATAATACACAAAAGAGTATACAGCAAACCATTCATAACGTGCCAGTTGAACTACATTTACATGCCAATTCAGTGTTCAGTGTGACGAGTGATTAAATTAAACTATCGAATATTTTATGTAGAATTTGTGTGATAGTGTAAATCAAACTTCCCATGAAGGAAGAAACAAGTAGAATAAATTCAAAACCGCCCTTAGAAATCCATAAACTTGGATTAATGAGAGTGGAATCAATTTAGTAATTATGTTTATACAGGGTGTTAATGAATATGTGTTACAAAACTCTTAGGCCCGGTTGTAGATGTATAGTTCAACTGTGGTTCTGCGTCGAACCGAGTTTAATTGCAAATTTGTGTTGTAAGTACGTCAGTCACTATTGCTAGGTGGTTCAGAGGGAAGTTTACGTGAACGGTCCTTCAAGAGCGTTCAGAGGCGGTTCAAAAAGATTTTAATATTTGACTTTGAGTTGTTAATTCAAAAAAGTGAGGTTGAATTTCTTATACACAATTCATTATTCAAGAATGAATATATTATTTGAAGAATTAATCAACCATGAAGATTTTTTACAAGTTTTCAATGGTTTTTTTACATCCTAGAAGACCACAAATCTACAGAAATACTCAGTCATTTTAATATACGTATGGCCCGATATTGAAGCAAAATGTAGATTTCGATCAGATATTAATTATCAAGAACTGTCCAAAATCATTTAAAACTGGTCCAGCATCATTTAGAACTGTTTTAGAACAGACTAGCACCATTTGAAACAGTTCAGGACAGTCTCAAACCGATGCAGAACTGTTCAAAACTATTTAGAATTGTCCATAATCATTCAGAGTTATTTTAGAATAGACTAGGACCATTTGAAACAGTTCAGGATAGTCTCAGAAGCATTTGGAATTTAGAATTGTCTAAAATTATTTAGAAACTGTACCGAATAGTTTAAAACTGTCCAGCATCATTTAGAATTGTTTTAGAAGTGACTAGCACCATTTGGAACAGCTCAGGACGATTTTAGAACCATTTAGAACTATTCAAAATCGTAATTAATATCATAATATCATCTCACAAGTTGGTTGATATAATTCGTAATTTTATAAAGAATCATCCCATCAATTTTCATAATTATCAGTTCATTACTTTTTGAATTAAACATGTAAAACTATTCAAAACTATTTAGAATTGTCCAGAATCATTCAGAGTAGTTAAAAACCATTTAGAATTGTCCAGAATCATTTAGAATCGTCCAGTACATTCAGAACCAGTTTAGAACTGACTAGAATCGTTTGAAACAGTTCAGAACGATCACAGACCCATTTAGAACTGTAGTCAAAACTAATGTTGATCTTGCCCTCTACAACAAAACCCAAAATGACCTCGGTTCAAAATTCAGTCGCAGTTTAGTTGAAGGCCTTGGAGGTTTCTTTTGGGACCTGGAGCCCTTTGAAGATGGTGTCTTTAACTAGGTGTATAACTTACCCTAGGAGTAACACGTATTCATTAACACACTGTATAAAAATTTGTGTGTCTGTATTATCAAAAATGCAAATATTTTACTCGACAATTAACCAGATATATCGCAGGAACGTTAGTATAATAATAAGTAATTAACAACAAACAATTTACATCTTAAACACAACGTTACCTGGCTCAATACCCGGTTAAAACGTCCACATTAGTCCACCATTCTCGATCCTAATCCAAATCAAGTATACAAAGTAATAAATTTAGATCTCGTAACTACACTTACATGGGAAGAACAACTTGTTTTGGCCTTACTAAATTTTAGAGGCCGTCATTTTATTAGGATTTACCTTCGACTGATAAACAGCTAGACCGGCGTCGCCCGACTTGTACGGCTAAAACAACACGACACAGATCTTGATATTGACTACATCTGCCAAAACTAAGGAATCATGCCCCAAGGTCTGTTAACCCATATCAACTCAGCAAAATTTTTAAATTTGAATTCAACTCTTATAATTAGAGAATTTTTGGTATAGCAAAATCGAAGCAACAGGTGCATATAAAAGACAAACTAATATATTGTAATTTTATTGCCTAATCTAATTTAATATATAATTATCATATATCACGAAAAACTAACAACTAAACTAACTTTATTGTCGAATTTTCAATAAATAAACAATGAAAACGATATATAAAAAAAACGTGTCGAAATGAAATATGTTGCAATATAAAATGTTTATTGTAGGCAATTACAATCTAGCAACTAGATTTTAATTGATCCGTCATTGGGGGTTCAGATTGATCGATTGGGTTTTCAAACGAAAATATCACATATATAGGTTAACAGGTTATGGGGCGATGATGTAAATGTATTGCTGAAAAATAAAAATAATAAAATTATAAATATGGTAGATGTGGGGCGAGTAATATGCGCATGTGCGACTCAAAGCCTCAAGTAACAGGGAAACTGTTTTCGGGAAATTTTCTTGCAAATTTATAGGGTGTGTTAGTAAGCGAAATGGAGCGAGTTTGCGAGTTCGGTATAATAAAAGCAAACAATGTTTTAACTTTAATGTACATGTTTATTTAAAGAATATATTTTCATCAATACTATCTACAATAAAGTACATATAACACAACAAATTTCTGTTAGCATGGTAAAAATTAAAAACCGTCTCCTGCAAGCGTGGTATACAACTTATCGAGTAAAAGACTAACTAATTAAAGCAGATAATATAAAAACTAATTTTTACCACTCTTGCAAGAAACTAACGTTAGTAATAAGTAGTAAACATTTGTGCTCAACAGAGAAACAGTCTTTTCTAATCTCTATCATCGTTAATTAAATGCATTTTCGTAAATTTACGTAAAGCGCGTTGACACATTAGAAATTCGTTCTAAACTCCCGCATCGCTAAAGAAGGGTCCACATTTAACAACATGTTATACCAACATTGCTATATAGCAGTGTATTATATAGCAAGTGTGGATGCTTTATGAATTTTTAACAGCGCCCATACTTGCTATATAACACTGCGATATAGCAATGTTATACAAGATGCTATTAAATGTGGACCTTGCTTAAAGGAACAATCAATTTCGATTCTACTTCTCGATTTAATGAAATTCCTTCGCTACGGCAGGTGAATTAGAACAGGCAGTGAACGATACCAAAGCATTGTCACATAAAATTGCAAGAATGTTTCGACGAATAATACTAAACTGGAAGAAGATTATCTTTTTTTATAGAATCGTAATCGTTGGCAGTAACTTCACTCAGTTTAATCGATTATATTCATATAAATAGCTAATAATGCACGATTTCACCAACCTGTCTTTAGGTATTTCTTACCTAAGTAATTCCTAAGTTAGCAAGTACTTAAATCGAATATGAAATCCCCTACTAAGAAATATCTAGATAAAAATTTGATTTTAACAATTTTCTGAGGGTTATTGTCTAATTTTGACATGTGCACCGAATAAGTGGAGATCATAACTGAAATAAGTAGAGGGAAATGGGGTAAATATTCCCCCAAATTCTATAATTTATTTCTAATAAATAATTCAAAACTTTGTTGACTTATTTACCATCTTTTTAATTTGTTATTTTCACTGGTATATGTAGTAGAAATGTATAAGTTACCTCTCATAACAGAACACCCAGTATATGACCTGCATAAATCAAAATAATTTTATCAACTTCCACTCTATTCAAATATTAAAAAAAATATTTACAATTAATACTCGAGCTGAAAAATGTCTCATTATTTTTATAAGAATAATATCAATTTGGCCCTCCTCAATTTAATTAATCTATATTTTCAACTTCAACATCTATATTTTCAACAAAAATTCTTTAAACTCTTTAAAATCAACAAATAGTCAATAATTAAGTGAGATTTTCATCTAAAGCCTGCTGAAAATGGAAAATATGGTTAGGTAGTTCCTAAATGCTTTAGGCAAGCCCAGTGAGCTGTCCTAACTTTAGGTATTTCCTATCACCTTTTACTATTACTTTGGAGCATGGTGAAACGCAAATTGTCCTTACAACTTCCTAAATCCGTTAAGTATTACCTAACTTTAAGAATTCTCTGGTGAAATCGAGCATAAAAGTAACATAATAACTGCCAAGAATTACAACCGTTTGTTTAAACTAGAAAAATATTGAGAGTGTTGTTGATGTACAAATAAAAAGTACATGGGAAGATTTCGTCGAGATTGCGATAATAGTTTATCGATTTAGATTTAGAGCGCTCAATATTTTTCTAGGACGGGTTCGATTCTGGGACACAGTTTCACTGAACTCGCTGATTGTGGTGTCGAACGAACAAAAAACATAATCGAATGGACAAATTAGCGGGTAAGAATAATCGATGGATGCGAAACAAATTTTATATTATTTACCAATACATACCATTCGCGCATATCCAACCAACGCAACGCAAACATTGTAAAAATAAAGAATAACTCAGTGTATGATTTGTGTTTCGTTTCTACTATAATTTTAGTATTGTTATTTGGAAGATGAGCCGTCGAACGACGAGCGGCTTTACATTATCATTCCATTTGAGAAACAAATAAAATTACAAAAATATTAATTAATTGGTGAATCAAGTAATTTCTCAAAAGGAAGTTCGATGTGTACAAAAAAATTGTCATCTAAATTCGCAAAGCGGTGTGATGAGCGTGTAAATAAATTCAGTGGCAATTACAAGCCTTATTCGAGTTATATACCGGTATCATTTTTTTCTCTTTTAAAAAATACAAATAAAAAACATCTCTTAACAAATACTTATTCGTTATTTATGTCTAGATTACTAGATACACTTTCGCGGAATGTAAGTAACAACGCAACAATTAGTTATTAACGTTTCGCAATTAATTCGTTCATTACGAATCACTTACCGTATCCTTCGCCTTGCAGGAACAACCTGAATGCCTCGCTAACTTTACCCGGCTGCTCTTCCAACACCATACCACCGTCCGATATCTGAAACACCCAGTAGAATTACCCACAAACGACCATTTTTAGACCCTACAGCTCTAATACCACCAGCAGTTCCAATACCACCAGCAGTTCCAATAGTACCAGTAGTTCAAATAGATCCAGTAGATCAAATAGATCCAGTAGATCAAATAGATCCAGTAGATCAAATAGATCCAGTAGATCAAATAGATCCAGTAGATCAAATAGATCCAGTAGATCAAATAGATCCAGTAGATCAAATAGATCCAGTAGATCAAATAGATCCAGTAGATCAAATAGATCCAGTAGATCCAGTAGATCAAATAGATCCAGTAGATCAAATAGATCCAGTAGATCAAATAGATCCAGTAGATCAAATAGATCCAGTAGATCAAATATATCCAGTAGATCAAATATATCCAGTAGATCAAATAGATCCAGTAGATCAAATATATCCAGTAGATCAAATAGATCCAGTAGATCAAATAGATCCAGTAGATCAAATAGATCCAGTAGATCAAATAGATCTAGTAGATCAAATAGATCCAGTAGATCAAATAGATCTAGTAGGTCTAATAGTTCCATTACATTTTCAACAAATAAGTTACCAAGTTCTTACTTTCATCCAAGAGGAGTTGGTGGGATCGAGGCGGCCGTTGAAGGTGACCGTGTCCTCCATGTGGGGGCTCATGGAGCCGGTGATGTTGATGACCGGCATGGATAGAGTGCAGTTCTTCTTCTTGGTCGGGTCCATTTCCCTGTGTATGTTCAGATCCGTTCGCCTGACGTAGCTGTCGATGAACAGCGCCAGATTGGTGGGGTTCACGTTGCGCTCGAAGTAGCTCTTGTACACCTGCACCAGGTCGTGGTTCCTCTCTTCAGTTTGCTGGAATACACTAGAGTAGTAGGAGAAAACGATGGGGTTGGTGATTAACGAGCTTACTCTTCCGAAATGGTGCCACATGAGGTAGTCCAGCACGCCTTGCGTCATCCCCTTGGAGCGCAGGTGGCGGGCGTTGAGCTTCTGGTAGCCCCACTCGATCCAGCCGGCCTGCGTGCTGACGCAGTTCACCAGGCAGAGGGCCGACACCCGCTCGGGGTGGTTCAGCGCAAAGCGGCAGAGGATGTTGGCGCCGGCGCCGACGCCGAAGCCGATGAACTGCTTCAGCCCGAAGTGGGTCATCACGTAGGTCAGCTGGTTGGCCAATTCGTCCATCGTTGGATAAAGGTAGCTAGAAAAATCGATAATTTAGATGCTATAGGGAGTTTGTTGTATTGGTGCTTACTCTTCGGATAGAGTTTGGGCGCCTTCTTCTTGACCTGGTGCGTTGATGTGGTACACGCAGAAGTTCTCCAGCAATGCTCTCATGTCGATGTAGTTAAAGAAAGCTTGGAAATTAGACACATCTGAAATAAAAACGAAATGTTACACCACTGTACCTACTACTGTTATCTCCAGGAAGTAGATAAACGTGCGTAAACACCGAGTGTATTTTTAGAATAAACTTACAGTTAAGACCCAGATCGTGGTAGGTGAGAATGGCCGGTTTCTTCCTGGATCCTTGCACGGCCACCACGATGTTGCCGCGGTCCGTCTCCACCGGCTCCTCCATCACCGAAGAATCCTCCCTGGAGAGGGACCGAGCCGTGGGGAACTGCAGCTGGATGTTCTTCAATTCGATATCGTCCATGCTGTCAGAAGGCATAGTACTAAAACAGGCCGTGAAAATTTTCCTCAATTTCATACTGTCTATATAAATTTCAATACGGCCCAAATTATAATGGCGATTACGATTATCTGGTAAAGCATATTATACGAACTATCAGTCAATTGAGTGACAGTTTTTGATTAGTTTAAAAGGGACAATCCAACAATACAGGCCGGGCGAATATACCGGGGGTGGTTTTACTATGAATACAAATCGTTAAAAAAATTATAATTAGGTAATCAAACATGTTGTACAAAAAATGTTCAAACCATTCAGCTAATCTAGTTTTAAAAATAAAATTCAAGCTGTTGTGTTCCAGTGTTCCTTACCCCAAGAGGGCTGCCTCTTCAGCTAATCCGGAAGAAGGCATTTTTCTGTTTGTGTTAGTGTTAGCGCTATCAGTCCTAAAACAAAAATATAAAACATAGTACTTCTACTAACGGGGTAGGTACGGGCAAAAAAATAATATACTATACAATACAATCGAACTACTGATGACATTGTTAGTACTTAATAAGTTATTTCTACGTACATACGATAGCTTCAGAAAGAGGATTTTATGCGCAGCTCGCCTTACCTATTTAGAATTTGGATCTAGATTCAATTATAAGTATGTAATTTCAAAGTTTAATAACCCTGGAAAAGTATAAGCTAGTATTGGAAAGAGTGCAATAATTGCTGTGTAATATGGTCAATCAACGAGTTGAACAAAGATTATTAAAATTACAGTGAGTTGGAGTGAGACAGTTGCAATCCTACAATGTCACTCTTTCTTTTTCCTTTATAAGAGATTAGATGGCAGTTGTCTTTGTTGCATACAAATGTTTATTTGCAATATGGTCAATTCTATGAGTTGAACAAAGATGATATTAAAATAACAGTGGGTTAGAGAGGGAAAGTTGCAATACCACAATATAACTCTTACTTTTTTCTTTATATGAGACTAATGGAAGTTGCCTTTGTTGCACCCATAGACAAAATTGCATACTTTGCACTTGCAATATGGTCGATTCAATGAGTTGAACAAAGATTATTAAAATTACAGAGAGTTGGAGTGAGACAGTTGCAATCCTACAATATCACTCTTTCTTTTTCCTTTATTTGAGACTAAATGGCAGTTGTCTTTGTTGCATACAAATGTTCATTTGCAATATGATCAATTCTATGAGTTGAACAAAGATGATATTAAAATAACAGTGGGTTAGAGTGGGAAAGTTGCAATACCACAATATAACTCTTTCTTTTTTCTTTATATGAGACTAATGGAAGTTGCCTTTGTTGCACCCATAGACCATATTGCATACAAATTTGCACTTGCAATATGGTGAATTCAATGAGTTGAACAAAGATGATATTAAAATAACAATGGGTTAGAGTGAGAAAGTTACAATTCCACAATAACTCTTTCTTTTTCCTTCATATGGCACCAATAGAAGTTATCTTTGTTGCACTAATAGACCATACTGCATACAAATATTCTATAATAATTAGTAATTAAACCGATTGTGATGAATAATTTGATCGCTTCAAGTGAGTTATGCGATAGGAGAAATTATTTAGCAAACATACTTATATCTGGAATGAGTAATTATAAACTCCAATTAATCGTTGATTATATATAAGGGATATCGCAAAAGTTCCTTTAGAAAATAAATCGAATTGATGCTCGTTGATTTATCGATTATTTATCGAAGCGTAAATGAAAATATTAAAGCGGTGTAACTGGAATTGCGCCAACGTACGGTCAATACACCATTCTTTCTTGATATAAAGTACAAAATTACAATTTCCAGGGCTACTGCATTTGAAATTACGCCGTTCCATTTACATATAGATTAATATCGCCGACAGTACAACCGGCTGACCCATGCAGGGGATGTATCGATTCGCGTTTTAGACCATTTTCTTCTGAAACTAGCCCGTTTCGATCGATTTTTGGGCGTTAAACCTCCGTTAAACCTCCGTTAACCATTCGAAAGAAACGTGCTAAAGGCTGTATTGTTGTGCATGCGACTTACCTCGACTGTTCTCGGCGAATTTTAGCGACTAAAATGAATTCGTGATTGTGATTAATGTGAATGCGTATACAAAGAGTAGTTCAAATGATTAGTTTAAATGCATACTTATTGTTTAAGTAAACAAATTGATTTGTTATAATATTGCGACCTTCGAAACTTCATTACTAGCTGTTTTGTATTCTTTGTCCTAATAAAGAAGAATTATTTTTTCATCCAAAGGATACATCAAGGACTAATTTATTAATTATTTCTTTTAGTTGTTAATTAAATAAGAATAAAAGTACAATGCACTTAGATGAATCATCTATTAAATAGTATACTAAAAATTCATTATTTTTAATGGATATAATTATGCTATATGTTAAATTTAGATTATTAAATATCTACCAAAAATAAAGCTTCTAAATTAACATTGGAGTTCTTGGTCAGGGGCAATTAATATTCTAAAAAATACCAATTAATGGACATACAATTGTAATTGTATTAATAGCATTACATACAATTAAATTAGTTAAAATAAGAATTGGGTACTAAAAAAAAAATTGGGATTTGTTTTGTGGGTCCTTGACAAACTTTTATTCTCTTCGCGTGCAGTTAACGTTCGATATTTTATTAATTTTCATGCTAACTTAACTTATATATAGACGTTTCACTAACTCTTTATCGACTCGGTTATGGCGACGTTATTAATAGACCAGATATTTTAATATCATGTTCGAATTTACAAATTGGGATAAAATTTGATAAAAAATAAACCGAACAAAATTTTGTCAAATAGATAACAAAAACGTTATTTTTACAAGCAAATTGATATAATATTTGCACGTGGTTAAGTAATTGGTTAATTTGTTTTTCAAAATTTTGTTTCTGCTAATGAAATTGAAAATGGTGATGATGATTATGAAGATGTTAAGAGTACAAAATTTGATAAAACTGTAAGCTTTTTAAGCATTTGAGTTTTTATTGTTGAAAGCTCACCAACTTGAAGAATCTAATAAGATCCAACATGGTCCATTATGGGCCAACATGGTCCTGTATATGACCCATTATGGTCCAGTATATGACCCATTATGGTCCACTATTTTCTACTGTTCACTATGGTCCAATATGGGGCATTATAGGTTATCCACAGTGGAAAATTATGGACCATAATGGACCATAATAGACAATGATGGACCACAGTGAACTATCCTGGACCATAATGAACTATAATGGACTATCCTGGACCATAATGGACTGTACCAGACCATAATGGACCACAGTAGACAACAGTGGTCTATTGAAAAAATTATTTACAAGCTTACTGAGGTTAAAATTACAAAACCCACACCAAATAGCGCCAAAATTATATACATTGAAAGGCCCACACCAAAAGGACTAAAAATCGACCATTACCTGGAGAAGTTGGTCACTTTTCCGGCTCCGGGGGTGGCATCGGCCAGCAGTCTCTCGGATCCGGCTCGTGGAGGCGGCGCCGTCGTGCCCGACACAAAGCTAAAAGCTTTCTTGAACCCGTCCAGGAGGCCGGCGCCGGCGGTGGCCGGCGGGGGGCCGGCCGGCGCGACCGTGGTGGACCGGTAAACGGCGTTAGAACCGGTCAGGGAGCGGTAAGTGCCCTGCAGGCTGCCGATGGGCATTTTCCGCCGCCCCGGGCTGGTGTGTTCATTGAACATCCAAACATCAAAAATCGCATTCGACATTTATTTTAACAGACCAATTTTTAAATATACCAGTGTTGTGGTTCGTTAAAAATTGATGCGTTTTTTTGTAACGTAAATTAAAAGGCCTTGTGAGTGTTGATCGGGTTTTGGTTTTGGTTGTTTATCGAGATTATGCAGCCGCTCCCTGGGTAGCAATTTATGTTTATACGCTTCATGGAGGTGTTGTTAACGTGTGCTTCCTCGTGAACGCACGCGATGTTTTATACAGGACAATTAAAAATTTAGTTGTAAAGCAGGGTCCACATTTAATAACATGTATCTATAGCATTGCTATACACTCTGTATATTTTTGCATTTTTGGATTCTACTCGACGAGCTGATTACAAAAAGGGGTCATACTTGGTATCTTGGTCTCATAATAAAGGCTATACAGCCACTCAAAAATCACAAAATTTTTAATTTAGGAGGCTCTACCACATGTTTTTGTTCATTTCTGGAAGGGTTTTGGACATTTCTGGAAGATTTTTAGACGTTTTTGAAAGGATTTTGGACGTTTCTGGTTAGTTTTTATGCCTTTTTGGAAAGATTTTGGATGTTTCTTGGAAATTATTGTTCATTTTTGGAAGGTTTTCAGTCGTTATACTGGATAGTTTTTGGTAATTTTAAGGTATTTAGGAATTTGTGGAATGTTTTTGATCATTTGAGGGATTTTAATAATTTCTGAAAGATTTTTGGATTTTTCTGGAATATTTTTTGTCATTACAGAGGAAGGTTTTTGGTCCATACTGGAAGATTTTTGGGCATTTTAGAATAATTTTTGAAAAGTTTGGGTCATTTCTAGAAAGTTTTTGGACGTTTCTGGTTAATCTTCGAGCGTAACTATACATTTTGAATACAAACTAAAAATATTTTGGATGTTCAGAGCCACCTAAAATCAAAAGTTTGTGATTTTTGAGTGGCTGTATAGACTTTAATATAAGACCAATATATCAAGTATGACCCCTTTTTGTAATGAGCTCATCGAGTAGAATCTAAAAATGCAAAAATATACAGGGTGCCCCATTTATTAAAATTGTCAATGACGTCATATCTCGAATAACGATTACGTCACAAATATGGGTTATATGTCAAAAAGTGTCTTTGTTTTTCACATCGACGTTTCAGAAAAAAATTTCTAAAAACTCTCAACTTCAGAAATAATGAATTTATTCCATACTTTTCGTAAGCACTGTATAACACTGCGATATAGCAATGCTATATAACATGTTATTAGATGTAAACCCTCCTTAAAAGATGTTTTTTTTTTTACTTTAATGCTATGTTATAAATAATACAACACAAATTTGTTGGAATAAAAAATTATTTTCATCAAAAATCGATTTATTTTTTTACCAATCATAACCGCGTTTAAAAGTCAGATGGAAATTAAATTTTTTATCCTCTATATTTATAACTAGGTACTATTTTAATTTTTTTTCTAGTGTAATTATACTTCGAATTAATTATTTTTGTTCATGTTTCACTTCGATTACACAATCATTCCTTTGTAATTACTACTTTTTTGGCTCTTTAAGCAAGCGAATGCCGCTAAAAAACCTAAAGAAATAGTATCGATTTCCGAGCTATTAAATAATTAGTTACACTGGAAAAAAAGTGTTATTAATTTCGCGGCAAATTTCACAAACTCACTGCGCTATCTCTGGGCTATTCAGCCATCTTCCTAGTTCGTTAACATCTTTAATAAATTCAGCTACTTAATTTTACTCGGTTATTTTATATGAATCATTTAATAGCCTGGTTATTTATTCCGAAACACCGTACCCTATAATCACCAAATGTAGTGGATAAATTATTCACTACATTAAATAATTCACACTCGGATTAGATTCGTGGGTAAAAAATAATTGCCTATACTATACCCAAGGACCAACTTCAATTATTAAATTAAAGATAAACCTCTTATATAACAATCTTAAGAGGAATTTGTTTTAATCTATCGACAAAATCAGATCAACTCAAGGCGTATATAAAAAATAAAAATAAAACGGTGCACATTAAAGCAAAAGCACAAAATGCAATACAACAAACTCTTATTCAGATCATGCTCTCGCTTTGAATGAATGAATTAAACACTAAAACATCATATACATACGTGTTATTTACGGTTCGAGGAGATCAGATCCAACATTACCTTTCGGGACACTTCCGATATATCGATTTTTTAACTCGCAACGAAAAAAATGACAACACCCTAAACTATCATGCGGCAAATCCCGCTCGACTGGGCTATCGATCTGCACGCGAATCGGTGCACTTACCTTGCTCTAATCGACGGTATTTAACAACAATCTTTAACCAACTATTGCAAACACCACACCGAGTTTGACGAGTTGCGATACAGCACGACGTCCGCTCGCAGAGTGTTGTAATTATTAATGCTGCTCTCGCGGCTCTCGCATTGGTCGCCGGTGGGCCACGTGATCCCGGAATTGATTCGGAACCAATTTCTGGACGGGAACCGTTCTGCTCCTGGTGCTGGCACTAACCTGGAATTTCACTGGGGCCCGGTGCTCGCGAGGAGTTGGAGAGGATCGACTGGCGATAAAGGGCGATTCTCTCGGTGCACGGGGAATTCGCGTTGGTTGGTTTTTATTGATTCCTGCGGAACCATTTTGGATTCGGCGCTATCTGGCGGTCGCGGCGCGAACTGGTTGGTGGTATTGCGCAGTTGCCTGTATTGGTGGATTGGCAGTATTGGGACTTGGGATGTAGATGGGGGGTTTTTTTGAAAATTGGAATGGAATTTTAACAATGTTCAACGATTTGGTTCCAAAATTGGTGGATCAATTTAATTGGATCATTTTTTGCTTGTGAAGCAGTTTTTTAGTCTATTAATCTGTTAAATCTGTTTAATCTGTTTAATCTGTTAAACTTTTTCATTCAGTCTTTCACTCAATCTTTTATCTATCATTTGAACTTTTATTCAATAATTCTTTCAATCACTCATTCATTCATACAATCATTCATTCGTTCAATCAGTCATTCATTCATTTTTTCATTCAATTTTTCATTCAGTCTTTGATTCAGTCTTTCATTTAGTCTTTCATTCAGTCTTTCATTCAGTTCTTCATTCAATCTTTCATCATTAATTTGAACTTTCATTCAATATTTCTTGCAATCTTTCATTCAATCAATCAATCATTCGGTCCTTAATTTATTTTGTTCATCCAATCTTTCATTCATTAATCATTCATTCACTTAATCATTCACTTGGTCTTTCATTCAGTGTTTCATTCAGTCCTTGATTCAGTCCTTCATTCAGTTCTTCATTCAGTTCTTCATTCAGTTCTTCATTCAGTTCTTCATTCAGTTCTTCATTCAGTTCTTCATTCAGTTCTTCATTCAGTTCTTCATTCAGTTCTTCATTCAGTTCTTCATTCAGTTCTTCATTCAGTTCTTCATTCAGTTCTTCATTCAGTTCTTCATTCAGTTCTTCATTCAGTTCTTCATTCAGTTCTTCATTCATTCCTTCATTCAGTCTTTTATTCAATATTTCATTCAATATTCATTAATCATTCATTCATTCAATCTTTAATTCAGCCGCATTAAATTTTTCATTCAATCTTCCATCTATCATTTGGGCTTTCATTTAGTTTTTCATTCAATATTTCATTCAGCTTTGCATTCAGTTTTTCATTGAATCTTTCATTTAATCCTTCTTCAGTCTTTTAATAATAACTATGTATGATAAACTTTAAGCACGTACCCAATTGAAAAATATTACCATTATAGAGGACCTCACTTTCTACTTTACAACATTGTAAAAATAAAAACTATGTACTCATTTGCACATAAATAGCAATAAATAAATGCATAAAACGACGAATTCTCCAAATATTTTCGCAATGCAATTTTTCACTTACCGTTTAAGCAAGCCTTTACACCCGAGCACTAGGTGGACTCGAATCGAACTAATTCATTTCGTAAAATTGTAATAGGTACCCAAAGTAAACAATTATCGATAAGCAATTAGAAGAAAAACGCCTGTTATTTTGTTTTCGCCAAGGTATGCTTCCCGGAACCGATTCATCGGCGATAACCGAAGGAATTGTGGCATCGAATCTATCGGTATCGATAAAACCGATTGGTATTCGATTTATCGATTCTTTGTACCTATTTGCTACAAAATTCGATTTTTTTTTAATTTGCCACGGAAAGTTTCGGTTCATACAGACATCATCAGGTCATCGACCAGAGTAAATTTGTTTTTTTTTACCCTGTAGGTAATCACTAAAGAGCGGAATATGTATGCAAAATGCATATACAGATGTTATCTTAAGTTGATACTTCTTTTTTAACTGTGTATAATCTCTATGTCTTAATGTAGATCTCTTAATTCCAAGCAATTTTTTCAAATAAACTTTTTGAATATTCTGAAAAACAAAGATAAACATTTTTAATAATTTTTACCTTTTTTGAATTTTGAATATTTCCCAGTACGTACCTGCTTCATTAAATATGAAATTTATTTATTTTTCGGCATTTATTTGACAGATGACTGCCATAAATAAATTTCTTATTTAATAAAGCAGGTACGTATTGGAAAATATTCGAAATTTGAAAAGTTTCTATTTTCTTTGTTATTCATAATATTCAAAAAGTTTTATGAACAATTGAAAAAGAAGTATTAACTTACAATACACACTGTATACAGGGTGTCCCGTAAGGAAAGGTCAATATTTTAACCACAGATTGAGGACCTCAAAATATGAATATTTTACTGAATAACTATGGGTCAAATGTTATCTACTACTAAGATACAGGGTGTTAAAGTTAAAATTTATTTTTAGTTTTTTTGTAATAATTCCTTTATTATTTAACCTATTGACTTGAAATACTATAAAAACAAGTATACCTTTTTTTTCAAAATTACAGGATGTATAGACGGGAGCCCAGATCTAATTTTGCAAACAAATAATACAAAATTAATTTTTCGTGAGCAGCTTCATTTTAGCAGGTCCTACAAATTTTTTTTCTTTGAAAACTTACGAAAATGGCATCTAAGAGAGTGCGCAGGTGTTAAACACGTCACATCGGTGATGGACAAAAAAATGATTAATAATATTATATTTTTTTTGTAAATCTTAAGATTATTTTATAAATAATCAGAATTACATTATTAGAATATTTAGGGAATTTTTAGGGTTTTTCGCGATTTTATCGGAAACGAAGTGATCAATTTTTCTCAATCTCTACTAAAATATTCTTCAAATTAATATCGATTACCTCATGCAAACCGCGGGAAAATCAAAATTTCCTTCACGGAGTTATAGCGAAAAATAGCTTAATTATAATTAAATTCATTATTATTTACACGCTCAAATCTCGAAAACTATTAGGTTCACGAAAATTTTACAAGAATACAAATTTGTTAAGCCTAGTTTTTTCCAACTAACAAAACAAACCGCATATGTTTAACTTGAACCGTTCAAAAGTTATGGGGATAAATCTTAGTCGCGTATAAATTAATCTTTATATTTTGGCCGAGCGATTATTAGCTAATATATTAGAAATGGGGACGGCACTGGGATGGATATTTATTTAAAATAAACGTCAATGTCACTGTGGATCGAAAAAGGGGTTCGAAAGGGGGATTTTTTCCAGAGATTTTTTTCCGGTAATTAGTTTTCCTGTAATTAGCGAGAGAGGGGTGTGCATTAGTATTTTGGCATTTTGGATTTTGCCCCGCGATTATTAGCATTAGCTAATATGTTAGAAATGGGGACGCCACTGGGATGGATATTTATTTAAAACGAAAGAATTGTATCGAAAATTTATGATTCACGGGGGGACTAGTTTTTAGGTTGATAAGGTGGAATCGGATGATGTATTACTTTACTTTGTTATTTTGTTCTTGGGTGTTAATAAAGAAAGACTTGCAATTATTTACTTTTCGGGGTGCGTTTATAAACCTTATTTGATTTGAAGATGACTTATTTGATTTTGAATTTGGACGCTATTATCAAAGTTTTATTAACAAGTACGGCTTATAAACTTTTGAGCTTTGTGATTTGTGATAGTGAAATAGTAGTGTATGGTTGTATAGTAGTGTATATATATAGTGGTAGTGATTGTCTGACTAAGTAAGACCACCAAAAGATTGCAACAATTGACGACCTGGCAACGGGTCCGTGTCCCAAGAAAGGGCGCGTTAGCGCCCTTTCCAACCTTTCTGCGAGTACGAGTATATATAGATATTTAAGTACTTACTACTTTCTGTTTATACATTCGATTTGATCAATCTTGATCATTTTACATACGTTGCATATTTTTCATGTTTTTTTTTGAAAATTATTGCATATTTTTCATATTTTTTTAATATTCTGAAAATTTGATTGATATTTGATTGATTGAATTGATATTTGAAAATTGCTGAAAAATTTTCATATTTTTTTGAGAAATATTGCATATTTTTGATATTTTTTGGAAAATTATTGCCTATTTTTGAATTTTTTTTGAAAATTATTGCATTTATTTTTATTTATATGTATATACTGAATCAATTAGAAAAATTCTGCGCAATTTATAATGATCCAGATCGAATAAAAACTGTCCAGAACATTTAAAAACGCCCTTGAATCAATTAAGATTGTTCAAAACAATACACAATGCTTTAGAATGAATTTTGAGATGTTCAGAACAATTTAAAACGCTTCTGAATGATTTAGAACTGTTCAGAAGGAATTAGAAGGAATTAAGGAATTCAGAAGGAATTAGAAATGATTCTGAACAATTTTGAACGCTTCAGAGTGAATTAAAACTGTCCAGAATAATGTAGAACTGTCCAGATCGGATTAGAACTGTTCTAAAAAACTTTTAGAATGCTTCAGAAGGAATTAGAATTGATTCTGAACAATTTTGAACGTTTCAGAATTAATTAAAACTGTCCAGAATAATGTAGAACTGTCCAAAACTAATTTTGATATTTTTTTGGAAATCACTGCATATTTTTAAATAAATCGTTGTATATATGTATATGCGTATTTATTAGCAATTTTTTTTTGCATATATTCCGCTCTTTATAGTAATCACAGTAAACTTTTTGTAATTAATCGAATAATTGTAAATACCTAATTAGATTGTATTGTTTATGTGGCTAATGAAAATTATTATTAGCAAGGTCTACTAAGTAAGTAGATTCACGTGTATTTAATAGTTTGATTTGGGATGTTAAAAATACGTTATTATCTGTATAATAATTTACTATTTATAATAACACAGTCGAACATGTGCCATTACCAAAATACTCCTCAAATCCTTGATCATCTATACTTACCAAAAATTTACATCCTAAAGAAAATGGTCGGATATTATTTAATCAACAGAATCACTTTTATTAACATTGTCGCTCATTTTACTATTTTTTAATATAATTACACCAATTAGATATGTAATTAAAAAAATCGCTCTAACCGAATAATTAATAGTGCTCATTATGTTGCATGTGTGTTTACATTAAATTTCGACTTTTTACGAACGTTTAAATAAATTTTCGCGTGTTCCTCTGCATTAGTGAATATTCCTTTAGGTAAACTGGAAACCTTGATCCAGTAAGGTTATTAAAAACCTGGTGAATCAAATGTGTTAATTCAGTGCAAAGAAGGCGAGCGATCGTTGAATAACTGTCTCGATGATCATTGACAAGGTAAATCTAAAAATATTTTTTTTTGTCCTTATACGGTTGTGGAAAAACGCTATTAACAATATCCTGTTAAATTAATCCTTTTATATATTTCTTCCCTATTTTAATTCATTATTAACCTACACAGTTTTTTACTCTTCAACAACCCCCAATTAGTAACACAGTAAATCGATAACAAACCATCAATTTTCCCTCTATAATTGAAATATTTTTTAGGAAGATTTTTTTTTGTTTTACATATCCACGTGGCCAATACCGTTAATTGTACTTGAACAATATCCTTGTTTATGCACAAAAACCGTTGAAAAATTTGATCGCCAATTTAGCAACCATCAGTTAAAAGCCATTTAAATTAAGTATTATTCATTTTCCAAATTGGAGTTAAAAGATAAAAATAAATTATTTAAACGCCCATCCTGATGTTTGAGCGGCAGGAGTACTCGTTCAATTCGACCTGACTGAAGTGTCCTATAACAATAATAATTTCCACAAGACTGCTAGATAATGAAGGTAAGTGCATAATGTAATTGAAAAATGGAGCTATAATTAAATTTTTTGTGCAGATATTTCAATTAGTTTTGGTCATTATTTTGGCCATGATGGCTCCGAATATTAAGTGTAACTTGTACGAATTTGCAGGAGATATTGTGAGTTCTTTAATCGAAATCACCAGAATTCAACCGTATTTACTGTCTTTATATCCACCCAAAAATAGACCAAGTAAGTATCTACTAAGTTACAGATTTTAGTTAATTAAGGGCTGCATTTAATCTCTAAATTTGCAATGCATAAATTCACAAAACAAATTTTCCCCTGTATTATATGTGTGATATAAAAAATAATTATTAATATAAACGTTCTTAATGTATCGTTAGAAACCATTACCTATATTAATTCGAACGTTTAGTTAAGATAAACAAATGACAGGGTTTCATACACTCGCAATGGACTGTTAAAAGTGTTTACAAAAATAAATTGGTATATTATTTTTTCGTGTATTATATACAGTGTTATTATCTACAAAACCATTTTGTTCGGAATTAAAGAACTGTCCAAATTACATCAATTACCTGTAGATATAACTAATTATTATTTACCAACTGCAAGATACCAATTAACAAACACACCGAGTAACTTTTATCGAGTTTTTAAATAATACCGTATTAATAAAACCGTATTAATATAATAATATTTTAAATAATAATAATATTTAAATAAATAATTTTAAAAAAATAATAAATAACAATTTATTATACCGGGAAATATTAATCATTAGATAATCATTCATTCATTTAATCATGCAATTGGTTTTTCATTCAGTCCTTCATTCAGTCTTTTATTCAATATTTCATTTAATTATTCATTAAACATTCATTCATTTAATCATAAATTCAGCCTTGTATTAAATTTTTCATTCAATCTTTCATCTCTCATTTGGATATTCATTCTGTATTTCATTCTGTATTTCATTCTGTATTTCATTCTGTATTTCATTCTGTATTTCATTCTGTATTTCATTCTGTATTTCATTCTGTATTTCATTCTGTATTTCATTCTGTATTTCATTCTGTATTTCATTCTGTATTTCATTCTGTATTTCATTCTGTATTTCATTCTGTATTTCATTCTGTATTTCATTCTGTATTTCATTCTGTATTTCATTCTGTATTTCATTCTGTATTTCATTCTGTATTTCATTCTGTATTTCATTCTGTATTTCATTCTGTATTTCATTCTGTATTTCATTCTGTATTTCATTCTGTATTTCATTCTGTATTTCATTCTGTATTTCATTCTGTATTTCATTCTGTATTTCATTCTGTATTTCATTCTGTATTTCATTCTGTATTTCATTCTGTATTTCATTCTGTATTTCATTCTGTATTTCATTCTGTATTTCATTCTGTATTTCATTCTGTATTTCATTCTGTGTTTCATTCTGTGTTTCATTCTGTATTTCATTCTGTATTTCATTCTGTATTTCATTCTGTACTTCATTCTGTATTTCATTCTGTGTTTCATTCTGTATTTCATTCTGTATTTCATTCTGTACTTCATTCTGTATTTCATTCTGTGTTTCATTCTGTATTTCATTCTGTATTTCATTCAATGATTCATTCAGTCCTTCATTCAGTCCTTCATTCAGTCCTTCATTCAGTCCTTCATTCTGCCTTTCATTAAATTTTTCATTCAATCTTTCATCTATCATTTGGATATTCATTTAGTGTTTCATTCTGTATTTCATTCAATGATTCATTCAGGCTTGCATTAATTTTTTCATGGAATCATTTATCATCATCTAAACTTTCTTTTAGTTTTTCATTCAATCTTTAATTCAGTGTTTCATCAGTCTTTCATTCAGCTCTTCAATCACTTCTTCATTCAGGCATTCATTTAGTCATGCCTGGCTCTTCCTTTAGTCATTCATTATCTTCATTCATTTTTTCACCCAATCTTTCATTCATTAATCATTCTTTCATTAATCATTCATTCATTAATCATTCATTCATTTAATCATTCAATTGGTTTTTCATTCAGTGTTTCATTCAGTCCTTCATTCAGTATTTTATTCAATATTTCATTCAATTATTCATTAATCATTAATTCAGCATTGCATTAAATTTTTCATTCGATCATTCATCTATCATTTGGACATTCGTTTAGTTTTTCATTCAATATTTATTCATTTTTATTCTAGAAGAAGAGCATTTCGATTTCATCATAATAGGCTCCGGCCCTTCAGGCTCTGCCCTAGCCAACCGACTGACCGAAAACCCCAACGTAAGAGTCCTCCTACTCGAAAACGGAGAAGAACCCAGCCTCATCGTCGACGTCCCCATAGTCGCCGGCGCTCTAGAATTCACCTCCTACAACTACAACTACAAATCCCAACCCCAACCGAACTTCTGCAAAGGTACCCACTACACATTAAACCAGCACTATCCAGTACTCATCCAGCAATTTTTCCAACAAAGGTTGCCCCAACGGAGCCATGCAATGGCCCCACGGCAACGCCCTTGGCGGCAGCTCCATCATCAACTACATGATCTACGTGCGAGGCAACCCGGGGGACTACGACAAGTGGGCCGCTCTGGGCAACCCCGGCTGGTCCTACCGCGACATCCTGCCCTACTTCAAGAAGCTGGAGGACGCCCGCGTCCGCGGCTGCGACGAGGAGTACAGAGGCAGGGGCGGCAACGTGGCGGTGAGCGACGTGCCGTGGCGGAGCGGCATCGTGGACGTCTACGTCAACGCCTGCACGGAGGCCGGGCACCAGTACGTGGACTACAACGGCAGGAGGCAGCTGGGGGTGTCTTACATACAGACCACCACGAGGAACGGCGCTCGATGGCACGCTGAGAAGGCTTATCTGCGACAGGCGCGGGGTCGCAGGAACCTGAAGATCCAGGTCCAGTCGAGGGTGACCAAGATATTGATCGATGCCAAGAGTAAAGCGGCGTATGGTGTGGAGTATTACTACCAGAAGAAGAGGCACGTGGTGTACGCTAAGAAGGAGGTGATTTCCTCGGCTGGGGCTTTGAATTCGCCGCAGTTGCTCATGTTGTCTGGTATTGGACCTAAAGACCACTTGGAGGAGTTGGGTGAGGTTTCTCTTTGTGACTAACTGTAGCTTATACAATTCAATTTTGTGTGTATTTTCAGGTATACCGGTGATTCAGGACTTACCAGTGGGTAAGAAGATGTACGATCACGCTACATTTCCTTTAATTATGTTCCAAGTGGATAAACCTCTGGTTATAAACGCCTTAACAGCTGCTTTGAATCCGTTCAATTACATTGGTGTGCTGTTTGGAAAAGGATTGTTTACCTCCATTGGTATGTTATTAGATATGCGGAACTGTATGTAATTTACAATCGTGTACTTCAGGTGGAGTAGAAGCAATTACTTATATAAAAACCAACGTGTCTACCGATCCAGACCCGCTCTATCCAGACGTGGAGTTGCTGATGGTAGGCGGCGCTTTGAACACCGATTTCGGCATAATCTTCCGGAAAATCTTCAACATAAAACCCGAAATCTACAACAAAATCTTCCTGCCGCTGCTCACCAAATACGTCTACATGGTAACCCATCACTCCACCGCTAAGAACATCTTCATAAGCTTGTTCGTTTCGCAAGGTCACGCCGGTGGTGCTGCATCCCAAATCCTTCGGCTGGATCAAGCTCAACTCATCGAATCCTTGGGACGCCCCGTTGTTCTATCCTAACTACTTCTCTGATCCGGAGGATCACGACGTCAAGACCTTCATAGCCGCCTTCAGGGAGCTGGAGAGGATCAATTCGATGCCTTCCATGAGGAAAATTGGATCGAAAATCGTCAGCATACCAGTTCCAGGTATTGCAATCATGCATAATATCTCAATTTTTTCTTCAGCTTCTAAGGTAAGTAGAGTACCAATTGAGGAAGCAATCTTCTAACGCCAGAACCTGCAGGTATACACATATTTACCAATTTCTTGTTTAATACTCATTGGGGGTAGATATCCATTTCGTGGAGTTCTTCCAGGTTGCGAATCGCACCGTTTCGATACTGATGAGTACTGGGCATGCGCAGTGCGTACTGTGATAGGGAGCTACTACCATCAAGTGGCTACATGCAAGATGGGTCCGGGGGAGGATCCTGAAGCTGTGGTGGACCATAAATTGAGAGTGCATGGTGTGAAGAAGCTAAGAGTTGTGGATACCAGTGTGATACCCATACCTCCTGCTACCCATAATGTGGGTCCTGCTTATGCTATAGGTGAAAGGGCGGCGGATATCATCAAGAATTGTTACGGGATTTGATTAGTTTAAGTGAGTTTGTATAATAAAAGTTGATTGTTTGGTACATGTATTTTATTGGGGGTGTAAAAATGTGGGTAGTGGATTGATAAATTACTCTATAATTGAAAAAAACAGGTAATTTGTTAATGAAAAATGGTAATGTACCTATGAACTTCGGTTTAATGATAGAATAATATTCCAAGAGCGAAGCGATATTGAATAAAATCGACTTTTTAGGATAGACAACTCGCTGTGTAAGGATCGAGGACTCACCTATCTAATTGTATCAAAATAACGTAGGTTTCGTTGAAATTTTATTGTTCGCAATGCTACTTAATCTTAAAATGAAATGCCACTTTACTTATAAAATATAAATATATTTTTAATTATTACCTAGTATTTGTATTAATTTGCATTTAAAAGTTCATTTTATGACTAGGTGTTGTTGATAAATAATTCGTTTTTATTTACACTTTTAAAAGGTACTTGCGTTAAAAAATAAAATATAACTAATTGATGGGTAAATTGAATTTCCAATAAAATTATTGTTTGCTTAACAATAGATAATATTTGTTATTTCATTATGGTATTCTTTCAAAATAAGTAATAATAACGCTATTGAAAACGTGAATTTCTGCTAGTGTTCAATTTTGAAATTTTCAATAATTCACACAAAATAATGAATTTTTTATATAAAAAAATATTTGGTCACATAATGCAAGTTATTTATTAGGTCAAGAGGGCTGATAATAAAGCGCAAAATGTAAAATTTTAATCAATTGAATTGATTAAATTAAATTAAAATGATTAAATTAATTAAATTAAATTGATTAAATTAAATTAAATTGATTAAATTAAATTGATTAAATTAAATTGATTAAATTAAATTGATTAAATTAAATTGATTAAATTAAATTGATTAAATTAAATTGATTAAATTAAATTGATTAAATTAAATTAATTAAATTAAATTGATTAAATTAAATTGATTAAATTAAATTGATTAAATTAAATTGATTAAATTAAATTGATTAAATTAAATTGATTAAATTAAATTGATTAAATTAAATTTAAATGGTTAAATTAAATTTCCAATCAATACATTGCATAACAATAGATACCTAATATTTGGTCTTTTATTTTATTATGGTATTCTTCTCTTCTTCTTCTCTCAAAATAATTAATAAAAACTCATTTGAAAGGGTTTGGTAGTTTCCAATTTTAAAATTTTCAATGATTCATGCAAAATAATGAATTTTTTATATGCTATAAAAAATATTTGCTCACTTAATGCAAGTTATTTATTAAGTCAAGAAGGCTGATATTAAAGCGCAAAATTTAAAATTTTCATCAATCAATTTTTTGCATAATATTTATATTTGGTCTGTTACATAGGTATTTGGTTATGGTATTCTTTCAAAATAATTAATAATAAAGCAATTGAAAGGGTGAATTTTTGACAGTTTTCAATTTTAAAACGTTCAATAAAATTCATTCAAAATAATGATATTTTTATATTTCAAAAAAAATAATTGCTCACATAATGCAAGTTATTCATTAGGTCAAGGGGGCTGATAATAAGGCGCTAAATTTAAAATGTTCATTAATGTATCGAGTGCGAATAAGCGTTCTGATACTAAATTAAAATTTCCATTTTTAATCGGGTCATACATTATGTCCCCGCAGGTATTTAATAAAATACATCAACAATTTCTAAATTTGCAATTATATACAATCATACATACGCATTTCTTCCATTTTGCAATCCCCAAAATCACGCCCGCGACAGCCTCTTATGTTACAATTAATTAACTTTTAACTACCTTGAGCAACAACCAAATTATTATAAACATTACATAAGAAGCATTTCACTCTAAATAAAAGGTCAATGATATCTGATCCAATATCCCCACAGACATCCCCACAATCCGCCTAATACACCTTCCCTTTTCGCTGATGCTATACGCTCATTTGCTAAGAAAAATCTACCGAGAGGTGATGTTTAATTAAGATATTAATAATGCTTAATTAATAGATTAATTAATGCTTAATTAATAGATTAATTAATGCTTAATTAATAGATTAATTAACTGATTTAATTGCTTAATTAAGGGATCCAAATAAAAATAAAAATCGTCGTCTTCGTTTGCTTAGTCTTTAGACGAAAATTGTGCGACAGCCCGATTACATTATTTAGGTCATTACCGAGGAGATAAAATACTAATAAGGTGTTTATAAGTTCTTTACATGTGGGCAATTGGTTCAGTTTGTGTACGATGTATCCCCCGCGAACGGTGAGACACGCGTTTAATTTTTATAAATAAATTTTTGAAATTAAATTTGTTGCAGAAATTTGCCATTTTCTTAGTGGTTCCTTTAGTTTTGTTGGTACCAACTTCCTATGGGCAAGTGTATGTGCTGCTGGGAGATTTGATAAATATCATAATTAATTTAACAGGAATACAATCGTATGTGTTCCCCCTGTATCCCAATTTTGATGTAGCAGGTGAGTCAATTTTTTGGAATATAATTAGTAAAAATTGTTGTTTATTTTGGTTAATTAGAATTTGGTATTTCCAAAATTTAATTAAGAGGAATTAACATACGAAGGAGGCATTTATGCAAAATCCTAATACAGCGAGTTGTTCCATAAAACTAAATTATTAACATATCCTCTTTAACTTCGCTCTTGCAACAATAACCCAGTTTACATCAAATATTTCTATACCATACAACGTGATACTAGAATCAAATTTTCAGATTCCTTCGATAAATTCGACTTCATAATAGTGGGTTCCGGCCCATCAGGCTCAGTCCTAGCCAACAGGCTAACCGAAAACCCCAACGTAAAGGTCCTATTATTAGAAAACGGTGAAGAAGCCAGCTGCATCACAGACATTCCTTTAATAACTGGAGCTCTAGGACCTTCTAAATACAACTATGGTTACAGAACAGTTGTGCAACCAGGATTTTGCAGGGGTTGCATCGACAAAAGCATCGCCTGGGAGCACGGTAATGCCCTAGGAGGCAGCACCATCATCAACTACATGCTCTACATGCGAGGAAATCGAAGGGATTACGACAAATGGGCTGGTATGGGCAATCCAGGTTGGTCCTACAAGGACCTGTTGCGCTATTTCATCAAAATCGAAGACACTCACGTAGCCAAAGCAGAGAAAAACTTAAGAGGTAAAGGTGGATACCTGACTGTAACTGACGTGCATTGGAATACAAAAGTTAGGGATTTGTATGTGAGAGCCTGCCAGGAATCAGGCTATAAATATTTGGATTATAATGGATACGAGCAGCTAGGAGTAAGTTATTATTTAGTAGTAAATAAAACTGTAAAGTAACTCCTATATGTAGGTTTCCAATATCCAAGCAACCACTAGAAGAGGATTGCGATGCAGTGCTGAAAAATCCTATCTGAGGCCAGTGCGAGGCAGGTTCAATCTCAAGATACAAACGAGATCTAAAGTAGGGAGAATCCTGATTAATCCCGGTACCAAAACAGCAGTAGGCGTTGAATATTTCTTCAACGGTAACAAATACAAAGTTTATGCTACAAAAGAGGTTGTGTCTTCAGCTGGGGCACTGAACTCCCCGCAAGTGTTGATGCTATCAGGAATTGGCCCTAGGGAGCAATTAGCACCATTAGGTAATTGGTTTGTACCGGCTGAAACTCGTTAGTAATTTTGATGAGTTCAAGGTATACCGGTCATTAAAGATCTACCAGTTGGTAAGAAAATGTACGATCACGCCACTTTTCCTGGTATCATCTACCAGTTGAACGAAAGCGTGGCCATAAATGCGCTGCAGCAGATCTTCGATCCTGCGAATATTTTAGGGTTTCCTCTGGGTAAAGGGATATTCACATCACCAGGTAATAACCTCCTTGCGTAATATTTATGAAGTATTTATACACCAATTTGCAGGTGGAGTTGAAGCAGTTACCTACGTTAAAGTCAACGCATCCGACGATCCAGATCCTCTCTATCCAGATATAGAACTGCTGATGGTGGGTGGCTACATGGGATCCGATTTCGGGGTGGTTTTCAGGAAGATGTTCAACATCCCTACAACCCTCTTCAACGCTTTGTACCTACCCCTGATAGGGAAAAACGTGTACCAAGTAAGCTTCACCATAATCGTCTTCTGCTTTGCTTAATTTATCAATTCTAGGTAACTCCTGTTCTGCTGCACCCCAAATCCTTCGGTTCGATCCAGATCAACTCCTCGTCACCATTCGATCCTCCGCTCTTCTACGCCAACTACTTCTCCGATCCTCGTGACATAAAAGTCTTCATTGCTGGTATTAGAGAGTTCCAAAGAATCAACAAAGCCCCTAGTTTACAAAGAGTTGGTGCCACTCTAGTATCTACACCAATTCCAGGTAACCAAAACCTCTTTCATAATTCATCAATCCTTTAAGGACGATTTTTCCAGGATGCGAGCGCGAAACCTTCGACAGTGATGCCTATTGGGAGTGCTCTTTGAGGACGATCATAGGGAGTTACTACCATCAGACGGCTACATGCAAGATGGGTCCACCTGGGGATGTGGAGGCTGTGGTGGATAATGAATTGAGAGTGTATGGGGTTAAGAAGCTTCGTGTGGTGGATACCAGCGTGATTCCTTTACCGCCATCTTCGCACAACATGGCCCCAGCTTACGTGATTGGAGAGAAAGCTGCTGATTTGATAAAGGAAACTTGGAAGTTGTGATTATAAATATGTGATAATATGTAGTAGGTAGATAATTATCGTGTCTTGTGATCTCTTTCAATCATTTATTACGTATCAAAAATTCGAGTGTGGGTAGCATTATAATTTTTGTTAATCAACTTTTAAACGTCCTCTTTCATTATCACAGCAGATTTGATTAATTATAATGCGATCACGCGTGTATAAAATAATTAACAATTCGACCAGTTCGGTTTGCAAAATGTTCGTTTAATTCTTTCGCCATTGATCCGAGATTCTTGTTATGTAATTATGGAGAAAGCGGGCGATATTATTTTTGGAAAGTACCTAATATACATATTCACGTGCCGAGTTTTCAATCGTACGGAAGCGATAAATCGATAATGGTTATTGTCGATGATGGCTATTGTTATTGTTGATTTTTGGTTATTAATCGATCATTAATCCATAACCAATCATCATTAATTGATCATTAATCGATTATAAAGTTTTAGAATTCCAAAGTTCCATTCCTCAGAGTCCTGAAAAGTCCTTAAAGGTCCTTGAAGTCCTTAAAAATCTATAAAATTCCATGGAGGACTATGAGTTCTTAAATGTCCTTAAAAATGATGTTAACTTGTGAAATACCAAAAACAAAGAAGACTAATTTTATGATCGTCTTTTTTTTTAATATTATGTTCAAACATTTGATTCACCTTGACAATTGATGAACTTTGGTAGGCTTAGGTATTTCCTTATTTGCCTTTAGCTATTTGAATAACTTGATTTTCTAGATCTGTGCAGCAGAGAATAATTCATTTGATGAATGTCAGTATTCTTCTGTGTAGTATAAAAGACTGGTGTTCAAATAGAATTTTACATGTTTTAATAATTTTTGCAGGTACAAAAGTAAGTATACAGGTAATAATGTAGTTGCTCATATTCATATAATTTTCAAGATACAAAATAACTTGAAAATATTGTTTAATTATTGGTTTTCATAAATTATATTGTCTAATTTGCTAATTACCAAAAAAAAAACTTTTACATTTTTACCGATAGAATCGAATAGCACTTTTTAAGGTCGGGTTAATTGTTAACCAGAATTATCAGTTTTACCCACAAATTACACCGATAATTAGAAGAAAAATACCAATTAAATTAATCCAGCCATACCAAGCAAATAAGAGAGAATTGAAGAATTATATAATAAAAACCAGTATTCTTCTTCTTCTGTCGCTGACGCGAAAACATTAACAGTTCTTCGTGATCCACACACAACGAACATGGTTATAAACAGAGGTCGATAACATTCGATTTATTTCATATAGTAGTTAATTTACTAATTTAATTTATTTGTAATTATGTTATAAACAAGTAATAGAGTGTAGTTAGTTTTAAACTGGATTAATCTACAATACACGACTCGGTAAGAAGCATTATTTTTATTTACATATACTAATTAGTTGAGGTAATTAAAAAGTGTGTAATAATACCTACAATAATTGATCTGCTATAAGTATACTATAGACTTCCCGATACATTAATAATTAAATATGCATTCGAATCACGTATAAAATGTTTAAATAAATTCCGATTTATGTATGAAATTTTCATTACATATTTATGATTATGTTCAATTTTGTAATGTATTAATACTGAATTATGTATGGGGCATCGAATCGCACATACGCGGATTCGGATAGATTCCCAAAAGGAAACGAATATGTTAACAAACTCGTCCTGACTACCGCACGACCGGTAATTAGATTAGTTCTCGACTACAATTAGACATTTATTCTTCTGTAAAATCGCAGAGAAAATTGAGAAACAGCCGCTTTGCAGATTCGAAATGATTGGGGATCCCATTTTTGCGTTCGTTTGGTGCGGAATTTTAGCCAGTTTTCAACCAGTCCAATTATTTATTATGCAAAATCGATTAAGTAAGTTGTTTTATCAAGTTTTACCGCTACTAACTTCTTCAGTATCTCCTATTTTAACGCTTTATTTCACACATTTTTCCTTCTAATTCCATTACATTCAGATGCTATTTTATCATTTCCACTAAGGCACTGCTGTAGATGCACCGTTCAACTGTGGTTCTGCTTTGAACCGAGTTTAATTGCAAATTTCTGTTGTAAGTACGCCAGTTACTATTGATCTGTGGTTCAGAGAGAAGTTTGCGTGAACTGTTCTGCAAGAGCGTTCAAAGTTCAAAGGCGGTTCCAGTGTTAATATTTGACGTTGAGTAACCCCAAAAAGTGAGGTTGAATTTCTGATATACAATTCATTATTCAAAATGAACGTATTATTAGAAGAATTAACTAACGTTGAAGATTTTTTACTGTCCAAAATCATTTAAAACTGTCCAGCATTTAGAACTGACTAGCACCATTTGAAACAGTTCAGGACAGCCTCAAATCGATGTAGAACTGTTGAAAACTACTTAGAATTGTTCAGAATCATTCAGAGATATTTTAGAACAAACTGTTGAATTTCTGATGTTAATCAAAATGAACGTATATTATTAGAAGAATTAGCCGACGATGAAGATTTTTTATAAATTTTGAATGGATTTTTACCTCATAGAGGACCGTAAACCTTCAGAAATAGACCCAGCCATTCTGAAATATGGTCCGATATTGAATTTACATGTAGATTTTGATTAGATATTTTATCAAGAACTTTTCAAATGTAGATAGTTCCAGTCCAAATAATTCAAAATAAACAAAAGTGACATCAAAATCGAATCAATACTGCCAACGTTCAAATATAAATTATAAATTTTGGCATGTGACATAATATTTCAGATAAAAAGAAAGTTCAGTGGAACCAACGTGACCTGAACGACGTTCAACGGCGTTAATGTTGATCTTGCATCAACTGTCCAGAATCATTTAGAACCAATTTAGAACTGACCAATACCATTTGAAACAGTTCTGAACAATGTTAGAACCACGTAGAACTGGCCAAAGTCATTTAGAAGCGTCCAGTATATTCAGAATCAATTTAGAATCGTTTGAAGCAGCTCAGAACGATCACAGACCAATTTAGAACTGTAGTCAACCAAACTAATATTGATCTTGCACTCTACAACAGAAACCAAAATGAACTCACTTCAAACTTAACTCGCTGTTTAGTTGAACTAACGTTCACCTGTGACATCTACAACCTTAGTGCACAACATGCAACAATTGCAATAATTGCAACAATTGCAACAATTACAACAATGCACCAAATGCATATTTTAGCTCATTTTAGGCAACTTCAACGACGTAAAAACCAACGAAACCTTCGATTTCATCGTAATAGGCTCCGGCCCGTCAGGCTCAGTCATAGCCAACCGGCTCTCAGAAGTACCCTCCATTAGGGTACTGCTGATAGAAGCCGGTGGTATCGCCCTTCCCATCGTGGATGCTCCAGGAATATGCTCTGCATTCCAGTTCACCAACTACGATTGGGGCTATCGCACCGAGCAGCAGGACGGGTTTTGTTCTGGTACTAATCGATTAGGTACTAATAACTCGAGTATTATATTAACAAAGTGTATTTAAGGTTGCATAAACAAAACGTTGAAGTACGCTCACGGTAAAGCTTTAGGCGGTTCAACTATCATTAATTTCATGATCCACGTGAGAGGGAATAGAAGAGACTATGATAGATGGGAGGCTATGGGAAACCCCGGTTGGTCTTACGATGAGGTACTACCGTATTTCCTGAAATCTGAAGACGCTCATTTGGACAAAAGCGACCCGGGTTATCACAACTCCGGCGGTTATTTAAGCATAACCGATGTACCATACAGGACGAAACTGGTTGATTATATTGTCCAAGCGGCGCAGGAGGCTGGTTATCCTTACGTAGATTACAACGGGAAGGAGCAAATAGGGGTGAGCTTTGCACAAGAAGTAAATTTAATAAATTGTTAGGTTTCTTATGTTCAAGCGCATTTGAAGAATGGGAGGCGGTGCAGCGCTGATAAGGCTTTCCTGCGGCCTGCGATGGACAGGAAGAATCTGAAAATATTGACCAATAGTCGAGTGGTGAAGATACTCATTGATCCCGTTACTAAAGAAGCTTATGGGGTGAAATTCGCTAAGGGGAAGAAGTATTATTACGCTTTCGCTAAGAAGGAAGTTATATCAAGCGCTGGAGGACTCAATTCCCCACAGCTTCTTATGCTATCTGGTGTGGGTCCAAAGGATCATCTGCAGGAATTAGGTAAATTGGTCTCTTTTTACAATAAGGAGTAAATTACAGTTTGTTGTTTTATCGAGATTTTTTTCAGATATTCCCGTTTTGGTTGATTTACCGGTGGGGAAGAAGATGTACGACCATTCGACGTTTTTGGGGATATTATTCGAAATAAACCAGAAGATTGTGTTCGTTTACGACGAGATCCTCATGAGTGTAAAGGAATTGACCGATTTCGCGGTATTGGGGAAAGGACAATACACGAGCATAGGTATAGTCTGTGCAAAACAAAGTTAGATACACGTCGCCATAAATTTACTACGTCACAAGTAGACAGTGTTGTCCATTTTTTATGAAGTTTACAAAACCTAAGAGTTTTCTGCAATGGAAAAGGCCACTACTTTTTTTTTAATTTTTTTTTTTCAAAAACGTGTGTTTTAAGAAGGCCCGTAATGAAATTTTTATTTTTTTCTGTGGCCAAATAAGGCCGCAATTAATTTTTAAAGTTTGAAAAACGTCACACAATCGTCATACACTCTGCTCCAATCAAAGCGAGAGTTGTAAAGAGAAGTCACATTTAGCAAGTTTGCCACGTTTCCTATTACTCTTCTTTACACCGCAAAATGTGCGTTTTTTGTACATTTATTGCAATAAACATTTTCTGATTTATCCATTTCTTCCATTACCTAATGGATAATTCGATATATTAATATAGAAATAACATCTTCATCTGTATAAATTGTAACCGATTTTCGTTTTAAAAACACAATTAATGGTCCTGAAAAATTTATTTGGCAACATTCTTGTCAACGTCAATATTATAAGTAAAGTGTTTTGTGCCGAACTGCAATTCGTGTAATTTGTTTTGTGCATTTTTCAGAAAAATCTGACAAATGACAGTTTGGTTTTTGTTCGTTTGTCTATTCTTTATTACTGCTTTCGAAAATTCATACTATTTACTATACAACAAGACATGAGTGGTTTATGATTGGTTGATAATGTATGAGTCAAAACCCGAAATTTTTAAATTTCGAAGGGCTATAACTTTTTAATTATAACACATTTTGAGCAACTGAAAACGGTTTTGAGCTCTAATAAATCATTTCTAATCGTATCTTTTGCCGAAATCCGCATATCTCACATCGTGGTCTTCTCCATTGTCAAGAAAGATTTCTAGAGATGATCTACAACATTTAAAGATAATCTCTTTTATGTGTTTTATTATGCTTGGCAAATATGACGACATTAGTGACGTGCATCAAACTTTGTTTTGCGTAAACTATACATGATTAAATCCTGCGTATTAATTATATGAAAATTTAAATGAAAACGATTTTTATTGCAGGAGGAGTGGAAGCCTTGTTGTATTTTAAAAGCAACGTTTCAACTGATCCGGATCCTCTTTATCCAGACATGGAGTTCATAGTATTAGGCGCGAGTTTATCGGCCGACAACGGGGTGATAATGAGGCAAATGTTCAACATCCCCATCGAAACTTACAACAAAATATGGAAGAAATACGAAACTACACCAGCATATCAAGTACAAATTTCCAAAACTACTCTTATAAATTATGTAAAGAATGTTTTAATATTACAGATTATGCCGATGTTGGTACACCCACGCTCCGTAGGATACTTGAAATTAAAATCGAAAAATCCATTTCACTGGCCTAAGAGTTATGCAAACTTCTTCTCCGATCCAGAAAATCACGATATCAAAACCTACATAGCCGCCATTAGGGAGTTGCAACGCCTAAACAAGACCCCCACCATGCGAAAATTGGGCGCCACTCTCATTACAATACCGGTACCGGGTGAGTAGCCACTTTATTTTACTACTATAATCTAGTGCGTTGTAATCAAAGTCATCAGTCAATCATCAAATTCCAATCGACAACCCCACCATCGCGCATCGGTTTCTAATTTTTCTCATAATTCACCCCTAATTCACCATGCCTAAAAGGGGCAGGAGCCACTGCGTAGACCCTCCGGATGAAACCATCCCGCCTCCAGTATGTTACCCCACCTACAACGATTACGCTGTATGCTTGCCGCCCACGTGCCAGCCCGGCAGGGGCTGCTGCTACTACTATCCCCCAGGAGGCTGCTAGCGAACCCCTAGAAATTATGAAAGAAGTTGGAGATTGCGCTTCATTTCATATCTTAAGATGTACACTCGATTGAAATAAATTCATATAAGCAACTGAGAAACTGGTATTAACAGTTATGTAAAGGTTAGGAGACTCGAACTAGTCGGGCCAACAGCAACTTGTTGTGGTGATGGCGTTGCTATTTACTTAATTCAAAAGTCAAATAGAATTCATTCACGAATCGAAAGCATCCACATCCACATCAGTTTCCAACTTATTTTATCATCCGTTCATCGTCATGCCCAAGCGAGGAAGGAGCCATTGCTTGGATCCCCCTGATCAAACCAGGCCGCCTCCACTGCCCTGCCCGCCCCTGTACAATGAAATGTGCATCGCCTACGCCATACCGCCGGCGCCGGCGCCCTGCTTCCCCTGTTACGAACATTTTTGCTACTACTACGGGTAGGGGAGAGTCGGGCAGAAGCGATGGGGGTTTCGTAAAGTAGGTTGGAGAATGAGCATAGAAGGAACTAAGCACTATAAATAAGTAACTTTTGTGATATTAAAAATTACTGAAGTATCGAGTTATTAATTTTTGAAGTTGATTGATAATTAGATTTTTTTAATAATAGTCCATGGTAATATATGGGGTCGAATATACAAGGACTTTTGCAGCTGAAAAGCTCCTATTAACGAAGAAAATCTGTTAATATGTCTCATATCGGCAACGTTTTTATAGTTAAAACTAATTTTATTGACCAGAATTTGGCGCATTTCTTAAATCCAAATGAATTTTAAATAAGGATTATTTCGGAAACCCATTATTTATCAGTTAAATGAAGGTTTTCCTAGAAATATATTAGCTGTTTAGCATATTTTCTGCGTAATTACATGTGCCAATTCCTTCACATTATAAAGAATTGTGACACTGAATGACATTGTGACACAAGTTTCGTTCAAATTAAAAGTATAATTTGCAATTTATAATGGGTCAATTTGAGTGAATACCATCATCAGCTCGCATTGAATACATAGTACCACATCCCATTGGTTCTCCAAGCATTCTAACAGGAATTTACAGAACTGATGTACCATCTTAGAACCAACAATACAACGTTATCTACGGCTGTCCAATGTGTTAATAATAATTGCAACTATAATAAAATTTATCAATAAACTTTAGTCATCAGTTTTAATTTAGTAGATTGTATGTAACAAAAAAGTTGACTTCACCATTGACAGTAAACAAAAAACTTCAACAACCCCATCAAAGCAAAATCGGTACAAATTCCCAAAAGAGGTAGAAGCCACGTTATTGTGGAGGACATTGTTCTAGTTAAAACTAATATTATTGACAAGAATATGGAGCATTTCTTAAATCCAAATGAATTTTAAATAAGGATTATTTCGGAAACCCGTTATTTTCCAGTTAAATGAAGGTTTTCCTACAAATATATTAGCCTTTTAGCATATTTCCCGCGTAAATACATATGCCAATTCCTTCACATTATAAAGAATTGTGACACTGATGACATTGTGACACAAGTTTCGTTCAAATTAAAAGTGTAATTTGCAATTTATAATGGGTCAATTTGAGTTAATACCATCATCAGCTCGCATTGAATACATAGTACCACATCCCATTGGTTCCCCAAGCATTCTAACAGGAATTTACAGAGCTGATGTACCATCTTGGAACCAACAATACAACGTTATCTACGGCTGTCCAATGTGTTAATAATAATTGCAACTATAATAAAATTTATCAATAAACTTTAGTCATCAGTTTTAATTTAGTAGATTGTATGTAACAAAAAAGTTGACTTCACCATTGACAGTAAACAAAAAACTTCAACAACCCCATCAAAGCAAAATCGGTACAAATTCCCAAACGAGGTAGAAGCAACGTTATTGTTTAGGGCATTGTTATAGTTAAAACTAATTTTATTGACTAGAATTTGGCGCATTTCTTAAATCCTAATGAATTTTAAATAAAGATTATTTCGGAAATCCACTATTTTTCAATTAAATGAAGGTTTTCCTAGCCATTTAGTATATTTTCTGCGTAAATATATGTGCCAATTCCTTCACTTTATAAATAATTGTGACACTGATGACATTGTGACACAAGTTTCGTTCAAATTAAAAGTGTAATTTGCAATTTATAATGGGTCAATTTGAGTTAATACCATCATCAGCTCGCATTGAATACATAGTACCACATCCCATTGGTTCCCCAAGTATTCTTACAGGAATTTACAGAGCTGATGTACCATCTTGGAACCAACAATACAACGTTATCTACGGCTGTCCAATGTTTTAACTAATTGCAACTATAATAAAATTTATCCATAAACTTTAGTCATCAGTTTTAATGTATGTAATAAAAAAGTAGACTTCACCATTGACAGTAAACAAACTTAAACTTCAACAACCCCATCAAGGCAAAATCGGTACAAATGCCCAAACGAGGTAGAAGCCACGTTATTGTGGAGGGTAAACCTAGGCCGGTAATACCCCAATGTGCACCAGCTCCACCATGTCCTATACTCTTCCCCAGCGTTATACCACGTCCAACCCCTATCAGAAGAATCTACTTAATCCCTCCACAGGAATACGCTTTATATTACACCTCGTAGCATGTAAACTAAATAAACAGTAACTGACCAGAAACTTCTTTCATTCCAGGTTGCGAAAGTAAGAAATTCGATTCTGATGAGTACTGGGAATGCGCCTTGCGTACCATCATCGGCAGCTTATGGCACCAGGTCTCCACTTGCAAAATGGGACCTGTAGAAGATCCTGAAGCTGTCGTGGATAATAAAGGGAAAGTGCACGGTATCGCCAAACTCAGAATAGCTGATACTAGTATAATTCCATTACCGTTGACGGCCCACACGACCGCCCCCGCCTACATGATAGGCGAGAAGATCGCGGATCTCATCAAAGACGAGTGGAAGTTAAGAGTTGATTAGGAGCATTTGGGGGTGAATTAGGGCGAACTTACCCGTCCCAATCGACGAAGGCGAAGTTGACGTGGCCGTAGTCGTGCTTAAAGTACGCCAATCGACCGGATTCCTCCGGCGAGGGCCCGCAGGGAGCTGGGCCGGTTGAATTATTCACGGGCGCCTTCCCCGTGGTCCCCGTGCGGTCAATCTTCCTGGCAAAATTATTCAAGTGTGCGCTTCAAGATTGTCGTTTAGCGTATGTTTAATTCGCTTACTGCGCTGAATTCGCCATGAAGATGTTTATCGAACGCGGGATTTGTTAATGGAAAAGTCCAGGACTCGATTAAAAATTTAACATAGTGTATTCGCGTTGGAGCATTGTTGCTTTAAATTTGCTCAGTGTTATTTTTTATTAAATGCGCTATTAAGTTTGTTGCATTTATTCTACAGCTTTTTATTGGTTACTCACGGTTGATTTTGGTGCGCCATCAGGGAAGATTCTCCTGCTACTGCTAGGTTTTTGGCACTCAACACCATCATTTTCTTGTGGAAATTCGGTTAATGTATTCAATGCACTGAACGCTATCAACTAATGCTCGACTATTATTTCGAAATTAACATTTTATCTTTTCAGTAGCGATTACGAGCGAACTATACCTTCGTAGGAGTGGCCATTCGAACGTCACAATAACAGGTTCGGTAACGTTCTGCATTGATATTCACAAAAAAAAAAAAAAACTAGGCGAAATGTTGTAAACATCTTTAATATGTTGTTGAATTAATTTACGATTATTGTTCTTCTTTTTGTTTGACTGAATGTGTGATAAATTGCGCTATAAGTGGGATTATAATAATGGTACAATCCTCTTAATTATTTATACAGGGTGTTCGATAACTAGATGGAGCTATTTTAGAGGGTGATTCATTATTAAAAAATTTGAAAAGAAGTTAATATAGTAAACATGGGTCCGGAAATGCAGGAGATTAATGTTCAATTAATAAAGAAAATATTAATGTATTAAAAAATGTTTACTTGATTCTCTTGAAATTTGGCAATGTTGTTTGTTGTATTAAGAGGCTAATTTAGCCCTAAATGGATTAAAATTATTAAGTCCAGTGGCGTTCCGGTGGGCACCTAAGCGAATATTATTGGAAAAAAATGTACGCCACTGCTTTTTTTTGTAACTTTATAATATGTTTTGTTTTATTAATCATCTAAAATACAACTTGTTTACCTCTTGTTTTTTTTCGTATCTCACTTCGTTTTTGGAGAAAAAAACCGGTTTATTGCATTTGATTGGGCAAAATTGTTTATGAAATTTTTGCTAAAAAAATCATAAGTTGCCTAAGCAAATGTTTTTTAATAATATGAATAAATTTATTTTTTAATGTAACATCCTGTATCTTGAAAACTCTGCTTTACATGTTTATAGAAACATTTTTCATATTTTTCAACAAGGAATCACCCTCTAGAATATATCGGTCTATTTTTCGAACACCCTGTAGATAGTTAACTAAAAATGGGAGTAACTGCCAATTTACGCCAATTTTGTGTAAGGTAATTTAAACGAATATTTATAACGAATATTTTTTTGAATTGTTTTAAACTGTTTTAATTCATAAAACTCGATAAATACAAACATTTTATTCAATAACACTAGGAATAGATTAGATAAAGGTATTAACATTATCAAAAAAAATACGGGTTTATCTTGTATTTACACATAAATTTACCAATTAAAAATTAGGCATATCTATGCTCTAATAAATCCATAAAAATGGATAATTGAACTTGACTCGGTGTTAAAAATATCAAATCTTCCTCGTATACTAGCGTAAGTATTTAACAGAAAGAGATACTCTATTTTTAAACGTTCGTTAATAAAATTGAGTATTGTTACACAAAAATTAATTAATACACTCTTCGTATAAGTTCGATATTTAGGAACAATAATTAACACATTAAATGGCACAACGAAGAGCCCTCGAAACATTTTATAAGACTAGAATAAAAACGTTATAATAACACTCACTCTTTCGCATAATCTAGCACACTTTTTATACAAATTACACAACGCATATTTCCGGGAATTTTCGTCATTTATTATCGTCCGGATTTCCCTCACCATCTGGCCCCAATTTCATAGCCTCCTCCAAAACATCGGCGTTCACGTAACCGGTACTTCTTCTGTTCGATAATCGATTCTTCGATCTTCGTTTTCGCTGAGCTTCGCTCCTATCCACGCTGAAATAGCATATTCAAAAAATGAAATACGGTGTCTAAAATGTGGACTCAATGTGATGGACTCAATTAAATGTGGACTCTATAAAATGTGGCTTCGAACTATGGTTTCAAAATATGGATTACTATATTAAATGTGGCTTCAAAACATGGACTCTACAAAATACGGAATATACAGGGTGTATCGTAAGTTGGTACTTCTTTTTCAACTGTGTACGAATCTCTTAATTCTGAACAACTTTTTCAAATAAACTTTTTGAATATTATGATTAAATAACAAAGAAGATAGAAAATTTTAAAATTTCGAATATTTCCCAATACCTACGTACCTGCTTTATTAAATAAGAAATTTATTTATGGCAGTCATCAGTCAAATAAATGCCGAAAAATAAATAAATTTCATATTTAATGGAGCAGGTACGTATTGGAAAATTCGAAACAAAGGTAAAAATTTTTTAAATTTTTTATCTTTGTTTTTCAGAATATTCAAAAAGATTATTTGAAAAAGTTGCTTGGAATTAAGAGATTTATACACTGTTAAAAAAGGAGTATCAACTTATGTATGATACACCCTGTTTAAAATGTGACTTGAATATGGACTCAAAATGTAGACTGAAAATGTGGAATCTACTAAATGTGGATTCAAAATGTTGAATCTATAAAATGTCTCGTATGGAACTGTCCAAAATCATTTAGAACTATATTAGAACTGACTATAGTTCCATTTGAAACAGTTCAGGACAGTCCCTGAACCGTTTTCAACAGTTAAAAACCATTTAGAATTCCAAAATCATTTAAAACCAATTTAGTACTGATCAGGGCCATTTGAAACAGTTCTGAACGATCTTAGAATCATGCAGAACAGTCCAAAATCATTTAGAACCGTCCAGCATTATTAAGAACCATTTTAGAACTGACTAGCACCATTTGAAACATTTCAGGAAAATCTCAAAACAATGTAGTACAGTTCAAATGTATTTAGAAACTGTACAGAATATTTTAGAACTGCTCAGTGTCATTTAGAACTATTTTAGAACTGACTATAGTTCCATTTGAAACAGTTCAGGACAGTCCCTGAACCGTTTTCAACAGTTAAAAACCATTTAGAATTCCAAAATCATTTAAAACCAATTTAGTACTGATCAGGGCCATTTGAAACAGTTCTGAACGATCTTAGAATCATGCAGAACAGTCCAAAATCATTTAGAACCGTCCAGCATTATTAAGAACCATTTTAGAACTGACTAGCACCATTTGAAACATTTCAGGAAAATCTCAAAACAATGTAGAACCGTTCAAATGTATTTAGAAACTGTACAGAATATTTTAGAATTGCTCAGTGTCATTTAGAACTAATTTAGAACTGACTATAGTTCCATTTGAAACAGTTCAGGAAAGTCACAGAACCATGTAAAACAATTCAAAATTATTTAGAATTGTCCAAAATCATTGAGAGCAACTTTAGAACTGACAAGACCATTTAAAACAGTTCAGGACACTCTCAAAACCGTTTAGAACTGGTCAAATTCATTTACAACTGTGCAAAATCCTTTAAAACTGTACAAAATCATTTAGAACCGTCCAAATTCATTTAGAACTGTCCAAATTCATTTAGAAACTGTCCAAAATCATTCAAAACCATTTGACTAGAACTGACTAAAATAGTTCTGGACAGTCGAAGAAGCATTTAGAACTGTCCAAAATCATTTCGAACAGTCTAGAATCATTTAGAACAATTTTAGAACTGACTAAGCGACCATTTGCAACAGTTCAGGACAGTCTCAGAACCATGTAAAACTTTTCAAAGCTATTTAGAATTATCCAGAATCATTCAGACTATTCTAGAACTTACTAAGACCATTTGAAACAGTTTAGGATATTCTCAGAACCATGTAAAACAATTCAAAATTATTTAGAATTGTCCACCATCATTCAGAACTATTTTAGGACTGACTAAAATCGTTTGAAACAGTTCAGAACGATCACATGACCATTTAGAACTGTCCAAAAATCATTTAGAATGGACTAAAAAGTGGTGGACTATATTACAATGGCTTCAAATTGTGGCTTCACAAAATGGAATCAATTAGTGGACTCAAAATGTGGACTCAAAATGTGAATTCTAAAATTTGGTAATAATGGTATAATTAGGTATACAGGGTGTATTGTAAGTTGAAAATAGAATTTAAAGAATAATTTAATTTCAGATTTAATGAAGCAGGTACGTATTGGGAAATATTCGAAATTAAAAAAAAAAAGGTAAAAATTATTAAAAATGTTTTTCAGAATATTCAAAAAGTTTATTTGAAAAAGTTGCTTAGAATTAAGAGATTCATACACAGTTGAAAAAGAAGTATCAATTTACAACACACCCTGTATGTTTTTAAGCAAAAAAAAGTACTCACTTGGAATTGTTCCTAAATTTGACCTCCGGGTGATCGGCGGGATTGAAATTTTCGGGAATCCCATAGTGATTCCGATGGGCCGTCGCCGGTTCGGTTTTGGCGCCGTTGAATCTGAAAATCGATTTTTAATTTGGCATTATTTGGCGATTAAATCGTATTTAATTTTATTACGGCGCTAATGACGGAAAATCCCATCACAACGCGCGAAATTGTCGTCGATAATTCATCGAGGAAAATCAACTATTGATAGTAATTTTCGTTAAATAAGTGATGAAAGGGCGACACCGAGCGGCGCGAGTTGTTATCGCTCCGATTCGAAAAATTACATGATTAATGATGATGTAAACGTATATGGAGGGATAAATGTTCGTCGTTAAATTTATTAACGACAGCTGATAATACAAGGCATATATTATGCAACATTTATGACTAGAAATTCATAGTTCAAGCGGTAAAGACGCCGGATAGGTTTCATTAATACAACCCCATTTGGTGCACCATTAATGTGGGAATAATAAATGAAAATTATGTTGGTAACACTTGTGTCAATATTATAGAATTACCAACTTTTCAGAAGATGTTCTAGAGTCACCTGGTGCTATAATAATTGGTGATAATACATTCGTTTAATGCAAGAACCAAAAAATCAATAGGTGCAAATTAAGGTGAATTAGTAGGTGAACTCGAAATGTGGACTCTATAAAATGTGGACTCTGTAAAAGAAGAAATTAAAATGTGGTTTCAAAATGTGAATTTTATACCATTTATTTTATGCTCGGACTATTTGAAAGAAATCAGGACAGGCTTTGGATCTGTCCAAATTAATTTAGAATTGTCCAGAAACATTTTAGAACTTACTAGGTCCATTTGAAACAGTTCATAACGATTTCAGAACCATTTCGAATTGCCCAAAATCATTTTAGAAATGCCCAGAATCATTTAAAACCATTTTAGAACTAATTAAGACCAGTTGAAACAGTTTGGAATATTCTCAGAGCTATTTAGATTAGTCTCAAATCATTTAGAACTGTCCAGAACTGTTCAAAAGCTCCAGAACTGTTCAAAACTATTTAGAATTGTCCAGAATAATTCAGGGCTATTTTAGAACTGACTAAGACCATTTGGAACAGTTCAGGACAGTCTCAGAACCATTTAGAACTGTTCAAATTCATTTACAACTTTGCATATCCATTTTAGAACCATTTTAGAACTTACTAGGTTGATTTGAAACAGTTCAAAACGATATCTAAACCATTTAGAAGGGACTTGAAATGTGGACTATAAAATTTGGACTCAAAATATGGACTAAAAATGGGGACTGGAAATGTGGACTCAACATGCGGACACTATAAAATGTTGAATCAAAATGTGGGCTCAAAATATGGATTCAAAATGTTTGCTTTATAAAATGTAGACTTTATTATTTTTTATGAGTCAAAATGCGGACTCATAATGTGAGCCATATAAAATGTAGGTTCAAAATGTGGGCTCTATAAAAGGAGGACTTAAAATGTGGTGTCAAAATGTGAATTTTATAGTAAACTGACTAGGACCATCTGAAATAGATCAGGACAGGCTTAGAACTTGGAACTGTCCAAGTTCATTTAGAACTTCCTAGGTCCATATGAAACAGTTCAAAACGATCTCAGAACCATTTAGAATTTTCCAAAATCATTTTAGAACTACCCAGAGCCATTTAAAACCATTTTAGAACTGACTAAGACAATTTGAAACAATTGGGGATATTCTTAGAGCCATTTAGACCTGTCCAAAATCCTTTAGAACAGTCCAGAATCATTCAGAATTCAGAACTATTTTAAACTGACTAGGACTATCTGAGACAGTTCAAAACCATCACAGAACCGTTCTAAACTGTTCAAAACTATTTATATATTTATCCAGAATCATTCAGTGCTATTTTGGAACTGACTAACACCATTTGTCTGACTAATTGTAAGATCAAAATGTGGGCTCAAAATATGGATTCAAAATGTGTGTTCTATAACATGTGGACTTTAATATTTTTTTATGAGTCAAAATGTGTACTCATAATGTGGACTATACATATAAAGTGTGGACTCGCAATAACCTAATAGAGTGACCTGGTGCTTGGTGTACCTAATTGGTAACAATAACAATACATTTTAGTTCGTTTAACCCAACTACCACAAAATCAATAGGTGCAAAATAAGGTGAGTACCAGTAGATCATTGCACAACTTACACAGAACACGCATTGTCAAAATGACGTATCTTTGACAATGATTTTTCGCAGCTTCGTACCAACAAATGCCAGTTATTTGCCCAAATGATTTACCACAACCTTTTACTTATACTGCTGCTATACACTAAGTACAACGAAGCCTACATTTACCCGATAGTATGCCGGACGTGCGGCCCCAAAATAGACGCAGTGTTCAACCAAATGCAATTAGACGAAAGCCACTACGGCTTGGACGGCATCAGAAAGGTGCTGGTGCCCATCAGCAACGGCCTGTGCGGCCTCTGGTGGAACTTCCTCGAGGTGTACGAGTGCCTGTTGTCCAAGTATAACCCTCAGGAGAAGGTTCCCATAAGGAAGGAGAAGTCGCTGCTGGACGGCATCGGCGCGTGGATGGGGATAGTGAAGGAAGAGGAGCCGCCGGCGAAGTGCAATTACTACTCGATCACTATAGTGAGCGTCACAGCGGTGTTTGTGATGTTGCTGTTGTACTCCGTGAAGAAGATGATCGAGTATTTCAAAGAGGACGAGCGTCCGTTCGAGGTGAAGTTCAACGAGCGTTACAAGATGTGTAGTTGTAAACTCAACGGTTTCGTATACGAGTAGATTTACATAAATTTAGATAGCAATAAATTAATTAAATCGAAAAACAATTACCTTTCCACTTCGGCGTTGCCATTCTCCATTTTCTTCTTTTTTTTTCTGGTGGGTTCTGGGATTCTTTCACAGGAAGTGTTTTTCGTGCAACTGAAAACGAACGACGTATGAAACTGACGCGATGAAATTTATTCATTATCTTTTATCGAACGAAATTTACAAATAATAATCATTTACTTTGCTCGATATCGGCATCGAATAGAAACGCTAAATTTCGAAGCGTCGTCTCGTTTTGTTTATATTCCGACCAGATAACTAATTTACTTTGACAATGTTGACTTATGGTATTAGAGCTGATGCTAATCACGCGAAATTTCTATTCGCTTGTGAGAATCTACGAGAATTTAATTTAGCGAAAATAGATACTTTTGTTATTATGTTTATACTGTTTTACTGGTACTTATACTGGAATAGTAGTAGAGAGTATATAAATATGTTTACCTCTTTACTACATTAGGGACTATATAGAAAATACAGGGTAAGTCTGTGGGCATAAGAATAACACAAGTGCTAGAAAGAAACTGTCTATGACCAATACAGGGTGTTTCCGAACTTGGGAGACAATTTTCTAGGGATGATAGTTCGCATAATTTGAAACCGATTCGCAGATTTCGTTTTTCTAAAAAATGTATTATAAACAAAATAGAGCCATTATAAAAAAAATAAAAGAGCGAATACAACCCTGGCCGCGATAGTCAGCTGATCGGTTTCAAAACCGGTGCTAGGACGAGCAAATTTCACCCTCCGCGCGCCTCATTTCGAAAAACGTAGCCTATTGCTTTCTAGTGCGTATTGTAATGTAGGGTTGTTAACCTCACGGTCAAATAGATTTTTTATACTGTTTTTTTAGTGATTTATTTGATATTATTAGGTGTTCTTAATTCTTAATTCTTAATTAATTAAGTTTAGTTTGTTCTTCGTGTTCTTCTCAGTTTAGTTAGTTCTTAGTGCCCTTCACAGTTTAACTAGTCGGTGTGTACTTACAATAAGACGGTGATAACTTTGAATAATTACTATGAATTTCAAGCCATTTTTCTACAACAAAATAGGTGAGCTAATATTTCTTTTGAGTTGAATGTTTTTTCTTTTATTATTTGGAAAACCCGGGTTAATTTTATAATTTATCCATGATTCTAAAAATTCAGGGACCATATGGATTAAATAAAGGTCCTAATAAATAAATTTGAATGAGATATTAATTAATCAATCATTATTTTGTTGTGATTTTGTCGATTCTAATTTTACGGTGAGTTCGATAGTACCGCGCGAGTCGAGAGCGACTGCAATTTCTATGCAGGGCGGTATTTCTTAGATTTTTTTTTACGTCTTCAATTAATTTTTGATAAATATTTTTCTTGACGGTTTTGAATAAATAATCACATAATTCGCTAAGATGACCCGTTGTCACTTCATCATTAAAAATTGTACCCCAAGTTCGGAAACACCCTGTATATCATCGCTCGAGATGGAGAGAGATAAATAGCTGTTGTTTTCAAATTGATCAGGATAGTTACAGAAACATTTAGAAAGGTTTAAAATCAATCAGAACCATTTTAGAACTGACTAGTACCATTTGAAACAGTTCAGGATAGGCTCAAAACCATTTGGAATTGTCCATATTCATTTAGAACCATCCAGAATCATTTAAAACCTATTTAGAACTGATTAAGATCATTTGAAACAGTTTAAGATATTCTCAGAACCATTTAGAACTGCCCAAAATCATTTAGAACTCTTAAAATTCATTTAGAACTTTACAGATTCATTCTGAACAATTTTAGAACTCACAAGGACTTTTTGAAACAGTTCTGGGCAATTTCGGAAACATTTACAACTGTCCAAAATCATTTAAAACTATCGAGAATAATTTAGAACTATTTTAGAACAGATTAAGATAATTTGAGAGAATTCAGGATAGTCTCAGAACCATTTAGAATTGTCCAAAACCATTTAGAACTGACTAGGACAATTTGAGACAGTTCAGGACAGTCTCAGAACCGTTCACAATCATTTAAAACTGTCCAAAATCGTTTAGAACTGTCCAAAATCATTTAGAACTGACCAAATTCATTTAGAATCATTTACAGCTATCCAGAATCCTTCACAGCTATTTTAGAACGGGCTAGGACCATTTAAAACAGTTCAGGGTAGTCTCACAAGCATTTACAAGGGTCCAAGCTCATTTAGAATTATACAGAAACATTCAGAACTATATTAGAACTGACCAGTGCAATTTGAAACAGTTTAGGACAGTCTCATAACCATTTAGAACTTGTCATAATCATTTAGAACTGTCCAAAATCATTTATAACTCTTAAAATTCATTTAGAACTTGACAGATTCATTCAGAACAATTTTAGAACTCACAAGGACTTTTTGAAACAGTTCTGGGCAGTTTCAGAAACATTTACAACTGTCCAAAATCATTTAAAACTGTCGAGAATAATTCAGAACTATTTTAGAACTGATTAAGCTAATTTGAGGGAATTCAGGACAGTCTCAGAACCATTTAGAACTGTCCAAAACCATTTAGAACTCTCCAAATTCATCTAGAACTGTTCAGATTCATTCAGAACCATCTTAGAACTCACTATGACCCTTTGAAACAGTTCTGGCCAGTTTCGGAAGCATTTACAAATGTCCAAAATCATTTAGAATTATCCAGAATAATTCAGAACTATATTTTAGAACTGACTAGGACAATTTGAGAGTGAGACAGTTCAGGACAGTCTCAAAACCGTTCATAATCATTTAAAACTGTCCAAATTCATTAAGAATCCTTCACAGCTATTTTAGAACAGACTAGGACCATTTAAATCAGTTCAGGGCAGTCTTACAAGCATTTACAACTGTCCAAGCTCATTTAGAATTGTACAGAAACATTCAAAAGTAATTAGAACTGACCAGTGCAATTTGAAACAGTTTAAGACAGTCTCATAACCATTTAGAACTTGTCACAATCATTTAGAACTGTTCAGAATTATTTAGAACTATTTTAAAACTGACTAAGACCATTTGCAACAGTTCAGGGCAGCCTCATAACCCTATAAAACTTTTCAAAACTATTTAGAATTGTCCAGAATCATTCGGAGCTGTTTTCGAACTGACTAAGACCATTTGGAACGGTTTAGAATATTCTCAGATCCACGTAGAACTGATCAAAACTATTTAGAGTTAAGAATCATTCAGAGCTATTATAGAACTAATTATAGAACCATTTGAAACAGTTCAGGACAGTCGCGGAAGCATTTCGAACTCGAATCTACCTCACATCCCTCCGATTCGGTCAATGTTAGATATCCCCTATATTTCACTCCCCCACATTCCCTCCCCGGACGACGGCATTAATTTAAAAAAATATTCAGTACGTGAAAATGTGGGCCGGTAATTCCTAATTCAGCCGGGCTGATTTACGGCATCGCCCGGCTTCATGTAAAATTTAATAACGACCAAGGCGCCGGTAATTCCGGCCAGCGGCCGCGCGGCCTTCCGCATCGCCATCGATAAAGAACGAAACGCGGGGAATTCGGAAGTACCGCCGATGAATTTTGTAAATAGAAAATGAATTACCCGCCGGCCAGAGGAGCTGGCTCCAGCTCCTGCCAACTGGCTCATTATTAAAGCGTCTGCCGAGCTTCGTATAGTGAAGCTATAGGTGAATAATCAGTTTGAAAAATTCTAAACAGTCTTCTAGAAGTTTTACAATGTCCTCCCTTGAACTGTTTTCATTCCGAGACCGAAATTATATTAAATAGTTCTAAATGGTTACGAGACTGTCCTGAACTGTTTGAAACGGTCCTGTCACTCAAAAAATGGTTCTGAACGATTCTGGACAGTTCTAAATGATTTTGGACTGATCTAAATGATTTTGGAAAGTTCTAAATGGTTTTGAGACTGTCCTGAACTGTTTGAAACGGTTCTGTCACTTAAAAAAAATATTATAAATGATTTTAGACAGTTATAAATATTTTGGAATAGTTCTAAATGATTTCGAACAATTCTAAATGGTTCTGAGAATATCCTAAACTGTTTCAAATAAGTCTGAATGATTCTGGACAATTCTAAATAGTTTTGAATAGTCTTACATGGTTCTGAGATTGTTCTGAACTGTTGCAAATGGTCCTAGTCAGTTCTGAAATTGTTCTAAATGATTCTGGATTGTTCTAAATGGTTACGAGACTGTCTTGAACTGTCTCAAATTGTCCTAGTCAGTTCTAAGTTCTGAATTATTCTGCACATTTCCAAATGATTTGGGCAGTTTGTAAATGCTTCTGAAACTACCCAGAACTCTTTCAAAAGGTCCTGGTGAGTTCTAAAATAGTTCTGAATGAATATGTACAGTTCTAAATGATTTTGACCATTTCTAAATGGTTCGTGGACTGTCCTGAACTGTCTCAAATTATCATAGCCAGGTCTAAGATAGTCCTCAATGATTCTTTCTAGTTCTAATATAGTATATGCTCTAATTCTAATTTTAATGCTCTAATTGCTCCAAATTTTAGTGCTTCTTTTAGTGACCAAAATCATTTCTGTATCTGCATTTCTAATGAGAATTTACTCTTGCGGGTCGGACTATAAAAAATGGTAAAAACCAATTTTTTTGAGCTAAGGATTGAGCACTAAAATATATCCGACTTAGGCCAAAAATCAAAGAAAAATTAGAGATCAAAATCGTTTTCCTCTCACTATGTTTAAATGTATTTTTTCTATAATATTCTTCCAGTTTTTTCCTATAATGTCTCTAATATGTTTTTATCAAGTATCATTAAGATAAATACCTAAAATTAAATTCTGATTAGTGCATTCGAAAGCACTAAAATAGCACTAAAATTCGATATATTATTTTTTAATTTTGTTCAAATATTTAAATGCAGGTGTTCTAGCTTTATAAACTTAACTCAGCCATTTTCAATCGCAATTTTCTCCTAAACCAGTTGAGCACTAAAATTAGAAATTGCTCACTAAATTAGCACTAAATTATAATGTAAGAATTCTTAACTTTTTTGATGGTGTGGGTGCTAATTTCACGCAAGTTTGCTGAATTAGCAGTAGTGGAAAATTCCCCAAATAATTGCCGGGTTAGAAAGCATTCAGATATGAGCAGAATTTGTATAAGAAAGTACGATAAAAATTCTAATTTTATTATCCGTTTCTCGATGCGCGATGAACATATTTAATTAAAACACATAAATGTTCTTATGTTCCAAACTCTGAGCAACGCTAGAAATTCACAGCGTTTAATTCGTAAAAATTAGTACTTTTACTTTACCTCTGTTATTTATCACCAGCTCTCTAAACGCGTTGTTTTTGAAGACACCGTCGCGTGGTGTACACACATCGCTAAATTTTCCAGACTGCCACTTTCGACCGAGAACAATGCCCAGGAAAACACAAAGGAAAACGTAAAGACTCTCACTTTTCAATAATTCCACAGAAATATAAGCGAAGTGAGTCAACTGGCGACATAACGAAAGCATAGTAGGCAGCACATTCCGTATATGAACATATGATAATCCCATTGGTGTAACAATCTGTTCTTTATTTATACACGAGATAAACAAATTTATCCTTATACAATATTTCTTTAACTACACACAGAATTGTCCAGAATCATTCAGAGCTATTTTAGAACTGACTAGGACCATTTAAAACAGTTCAGGACAGTCTCGGAAGCATTTGGAATTTAGAACTGTCCAAAATTATTTAGAAACTGTACAGAATAATTTAGAACTGTCCAGGATCATTTAGAACTATTTTGGAAGTAATTAGCACCGTATGAAACAGCCCCGGACTGTCTCAAATCGATGTAGCACTATTGAAAACTATTTAGAATTTTCCAGAACCATTCAGAGCTATTTTAGAACTGATTAGGATCATTTGAAATAGTTCAGGACAGTCTCAGAAGCATTTGGAATTTAGAACTGTCCAAAATTATTTAGAAACTGTACAGAATAATTTAGAACTGTCCAGGATCATTTAGAACTATTTTGGAAGTAATTAGCACCGTATGAAACAGCCCAGGACTGTCTCAAATCGATGTAGCACTATTGAAAACTATTTAGAATTTTCCAGAACCATTCAGAGCTATTTTAGAACTGATTAGGATCATTTGAAATATTTCAGGACAGTCTCAGAAGCATTTGGAATTTAGAACTGTCCAAAATTATTTTGAAACTGTACAGAATAATTTAGAACTGTCCAGCAACATTTAGAATTGTTTTAGAAGTGACTAGCACCATTTGAAACAGCTCAGGACTGTCGCAAATCGATGTAGAACTATTGAAAACTATTTAGAATTGTCCAGAACCATTCAGAGCTATTTTAGAACTGACTAGGATCATTTGAAACAGTTCAGGACAGTCCCAGAAGCATTTGGAATTTAGAACTGTCCAAAATTATTTAGAAACTGTACAGAATAATTTAGAACTGTCCAGGATCATTTAGAACTATTTTGGAAGTAATTAGCACCGTATGAAACAGCCCAGGACTGTCTCAAATCGATGTAGCACTATTGAAAACTATTTAGAATTTTCCAGAACCATTCAGAGCTATTTTAGAACTGATTAGGATCATTTGAAATAGTTCAGGACAGTCTCAGAAGCATTTGGAATTTAGAACTGTCCAAAATTATTTTGAAACTGTACAGAATAATTTAGAACTGTCCAGCATCATTTAGAATTGTTTTAGAAGTGACTAGCACCATTTGAAACAGCTCAGGACTGTCGCAAATCGATGTAGAACTATTGAAAACTATTTAGAATTGTCCAGAACCATTCAGAGCTATTTTAGAACTGACTAGGATCATTTGAAACAGTTCAGGACAGTCCCAGAAGCATTTGGAATTTAGAACTGTCCAAAATTATTTAGAAACTGTACAGAATAATTTAGAACTGTCCAGGATCATTTAGAACTATTTTGGAAGTAATTAGCACCGTATGAAACAGCCCAGGACTGTCTCAAATCGATGTAGCACTATTGAAAACTATTTAGAATTTTCCAGAACCATTCAGAGCTATTTTAGAACTGATTAGGATCATTTGAAATATTTCAGGACAGTCTCAGAAGCATTTGGAATTTAGAACTGTCCAAAATTATTTTGAAACTGTACAGAATAATTTAGAACTGTCCAGCAACATTTAGAATTGTTTTAGAAGTGACTAGCACCATTTGAAACAGCTCAGGACTGTCGCAAATCGATGTAGAACTATTGAAAACTATTTAGAATTGTCCAGAACCATTCAGAGCTATTTTAGAACTGACTAGGATCATTTGAAACAGTTCAGGACAGTCCCAGAAGCATTTGGAATTTAGAACAGTCCAGCATCATTTAGAATTGTTTTAGAAGTGACTAGCACCATTTGAAACGGTTCAGGACTCTCCCAAATCGATGTAGAACATCGTATTATCGTACTAAATCAATAATTTTTCTACAGCAAGAATTTTTTAATTGTTATTGTGGGATATAAAATAATTTGTTTTTTTAATCTACGCTACTGGTACTACTTAGTTTTGTTTAATTCATTCAATGCTGTATGTGCAATGTTAACCATTTACCATTTTAAGGTTGGAGCTATTTAAGGTGGCATCATTGGATTCTTCGAATGAGCTTTATTAAATTTATGAGTTCCACAGCACTCCAGGTTAGACCGTCAACGAATTAAACGGTTTTATAAATTATTTACGGGTTTTCCTTGTCATATTCTACTTACTAGATTAGGCGAAGGGAAATTGCACGAGAAAATTTCATATCTTGCAATTAGGAACAAAATTGGGTAGTATTGCATTATAACTCTTCTATCTTAACAATTATCCTAAAGAAACAGGAATTTACTTTACTACTCTACTACTACTAGTACTACTACTCTTCTACTACTACAACTACTATTGCTACTCTACTATTACTCTCCTACAATTATTACTGTACTACAACTACTGCTCTACTACAACAACTACTCTAATACTACAGGGTGCGGCAGAGAGACTCATCTTTTCGAAAGGTTAATAAAAACGAAACTATTGTAGATATCGGTATAATTCTTTTTTCCCCTTATAGATCAGCTCATCAATTTTTTTTCAAGCTGTTTTAAAAATTACATCTGTCAAATGACGGCCGCCGTTGTCTATCGATTTACCGTTGGACACGCTTCATGCAGTGAGTGGCGTGGCGCGAAACTTCACACAAATCGACTCAATCAGTGTTTGGCGACCATCGTTTGATAGATGTAATTTTCGAAACTGTTCTTGAAAAAAAAATTGATGCAGTGATCTATAAGGGAAAAAAAGAATTATACCGACATCTGCAATAGTTTCGTTTTTATTAATCTTTTAAAAAAGTAAGTTTCTCTGTTGCATCCTGTACTATTACTTCTCTACTACTTATATGCTGTTAAACAATATTACTCCACTGAAACTACTCCTTTACTATTACTCTACTACTATTACTACTACTCTATTACTGCTACTACTGTACTCTACTTTCGCATTTCGCATTTCGCATGGAATTTCTTCAGGATATTTGTTAAAATTGCGGGAGTATAATAAAATAGCACCAAATCCTTTTATTTTGCTAACTTATGGAGTGTGCGGATTTTCCTCATCCTGGTGCGAAATTCCTGCTAAATGTTGTGAATATTATTTGGTCAATAATTGGATTGAAAGGGTTTTTTGCAAAAATATTGTATGATCTTGTGTCTCATCAGGAAAATCCAGCTGGGTACTGGACCATTTGAAACTGTTCAGGACAGACCCAGAAATATTTGGAACTGTCCAAATTCATTTAAATTTGACCATAATCATTCAGAGCCATTTTAGAACTGACTAGGGCCATTTGAAACAGTTTAGTACAGGCTAAGAACTATTTGGAACCGTTAGAACTATTTAGAACTCTTCAAAATCACTTAGAACTGCCCAGAATCATTTAAAACTATTTTTGAACTGTCTCAGACCATATACAACAGTTTAGGTTATTCTCAGAGCCCTTTAGAACGGTTGAAAATCATTTAGAACTGTCCAAATTCATTTTAAACTCTCCAGAATTATTCAGAGCTATTTTAGAATTGACTAAGATTATTAGAAACACTTCAGGACAATCTCAGAACCATTTATAACTGTTCAAATTCATCTACAACTGTCCAGAACCATTTTAGAACTTACTAGGTCCATTTGAATCGATTCAAAACGATCTTCTGAACCATTTATAACTGTTCAAATTCATTAACAACTGTCCAAATTCATTTTAAACTCTCCAGAATTATTCAGAGCTATTTTAGAACTGACTAGGATCATTTGAAAGAGTTCAGGGCAGTTTCAAAACCATTTAGAACTGTTCAAATTCATCTACAACTGTCCAGAAACATTTTAGAACTTACTAGGTCCATATGAATCAATTCAAAACGATCTCAGAATCATTTAGAACTGTTCAAATTCATTTACAACTGTCCAGAACTATTTTAGAACTTACTAGGTCCATTTGAATCGATTCAAAACGATCTTCAGAACCATTTATAACTGTTCAAATTCATTAACAACTGTCCAAATTCATTTTAAACTCTCCAGAATTATTCAGAGCTATTTTAGAACTGACTAGGATCATTTGAAAGAGTTCAGGGCAGTTTCAAAACCATTTAGAACTGTTCAAATTCATCTACAACTGTCCAGAAACATTTTAGAACTTACTAAGTCCATTTGAATCAATTCAAAACGATCTCAGAACCATTTAGAACTGTTCAAATTCATTTACAACTGTCCAGAACTATTTTAGAACTTACTAGGTCTATTTGAATCAATTCAAAACGATCTTCAGAACCATTTAGAACTGTTCAAATTCATTTACAACTGTCCAGAACCATTTTAGAACTTACTAGGTCCATTTGGATCAATTCAAAACGATCTTTAGAACCATATTTATAACTGTTCAAAATCATTAACAACTGTCCAAATTCATTTTAAACTCTCCAGAATTATTCAAAGCTATTTTAGAATTAAGTAAATGACTCATTAGAAACAGTTCAGGATAGTCGCAGAACCATTTAGAACAATTTACAACTGTCCAGAACCATTTTAGAACTTACTAGGTAAATTTGAAACAGTTCAAAAAGATCTAAGAACCGTCCAAAATCATTTACTTTTGTCCAGATAGTTCAGAACCATTTTAGAAATGACTAGAACTATTTGAAACAGTTCAATACAGGCTCAGAACTATTTGGAACTGTCCAAATTCAATTGTCAATAATTCGATTAAATGTAAAGAGTGTGCTGCAAACATGTAGTCTGATCTTGTGGCTCTTCATGAAACCATTCCTGCTGGTAAAATCCTACTAACTCAAATTGTATACAGGGTGAACTAATCGATTTTAAATTTTAATCAAATTTACTAAAAAAATATAAAAAAAAATCCTGCTACTCATCGAACTCAAATAACATAAATCCAACTCATATTAACCCCAAAATTACACCTCCTGTAAAACTTCCTGCCAAACCCACATAACCTACTTTTCGAAAAAAAAACTTTTTTTGCTCTCCCTGTATCTTACAAATACTCCACGCCATCAACAAACATCACATAGTGACACGTCGAAGATCTCGCACGTACGTCCACGTACGACCAACCGTACGCCGACCTGTGGCTCTCCGATTTCGAATCGCAGGAACTCCAGCAGAACAAACAAAGACCGACGCACCGATGACGTAACTTACCCGCTGGTTCAGCGAGCGGGACAGAGAGAAACGGTCGCGCTCGCCGCGGTCGAGGCTCGCTTGATGTTGTTGAATCGTCGGCGGCTCAGTCAGTTTCGAAACGTGCCCGCCGCAGGAATGATGCTCAAGCGCCAGTTGTTCGCCGGTTTGGTGGCGGTCGCGCTCGCCGCGACGGCGGCCCGCTGCGAGGACGGCCTCAAAGTCGACGTGGTGTACAAGCCCGAAATGTGCGAGGCCAAGTCGAAAAACGGCGATATGTTGACCATGCACTACACGGGGACGTTGACCGATGGCACCAAGTTCGATTCCAGGTGAATACAAAATTTTTCTATGTACATACTAAGTATTTTTTTACTATGTTTCTATACGGGGTGTCTCAAATGAGTGGATGAAACTTCAACTTCAACCCTGTATTTATTGGTCAAAAATAATACATAAACTTTTTCCCATAAACATATGTCGGCAAACGCCCCCTAAGGGAGCTAAGCCACTAAAAAAGGACACTTGAAGATGTTTTTTCTAATTATTTTCGAAACGGTTTAAAATAAAATTTTTGAACTTTGATATCCTACATAAGTAGGTATGCTGAATGGAGAAGACCACGATGTGAGATATGCGGATTTCGACAAAATATACGATTAGAAATGATTTATTAGAGCTCAAAACCGTTTTCAGTTGCTCAAAATGTGTTATAATTAAAAAGTTATAGCCCTTCGAAATTTAAAAATTTCGGATTCTGACTCATAAATCATCAACCAATCATAAACCACTCACGTCTTGTTGTATACTAAATAATATGAATTTTCGAACGCAGTAACAAAGAATACACAAACGAACAAAAATCAAACTGTCATTTGTCAGATTTTTCTGAAAAATGCACAAAACAAATTAAACGAATTGCATTTTGGCACAAAACACTTTACTGATAATATTGAAGTTGACAAGAATGTTGCCAAATAAATTTTTCAGGACCATTATTTGTGTTTTCAACACGAAAATCGGTTACAATTTATCTAGATAAAGATGTTATTTCTATATTAATATATCGAATTATCCATTATGTAATGGATAAAACCGATAAATCAGAAAATGTTAATTGCAATAGACAAAAAACGCACATTTTGCGGAGTATAGAAGAGTAATGGGAAACGTGGCAAACTTGCTAAATGTGACTTCTCTTTGTAACTCTCGCTTGGATTGGAGCAGACTGTATGACGATTGTGTGACCTTTTTCAAACTTTAAAAATTAATTGCGGCCTTATTTGGCCACAGAAACAAATTAAAATTTCATTACGGGCCTTCTTAAAACACACGGTTTTGAAAAAAAAATTAAAAAAAAAGTCGTGGTCTTCTCCATTGAAATGTGGGTTCTAAAATTTGATTACTTAGTCAGATGCGTATCATTTAGAGGGATGAGCCTAAAAAATTAATTCGATTAAATACAAAGCGTTTCTGGAGAATTAGTGTATGGTCTTGTGGTTTTTCTGGAAAAAATCCTGCTTGTACGACAATTTGAAACAGTTCAGGCAGGCACACAATTGTTTGGAACTGTTCAAATTCATTTAGAACTGTCCAAAATAATATAGAACTGTCCAAAATCATTAGGACAGTCCAAAATCGTTTAGAATTGTGATTTTGAACCATTTTATAACGGCCCAGGTCCATTTGAACCAGTTTCGGACGCACCATTTAGAACTGTTGAGAATGGTTCATAACCGACTAGTATCATTTGAAACAGATTAGGATGATCTCAGAATGATTTAGAACTGTCCAGATCATTCAAAAGCACTTAATTAGTACATACTATAGTTTATTTCACAGACACGCGAACCAAAACAAAACAATTTGCAGTGGCGTGCGACTTTAGTCTACATAAATGGATGAGAAAATAAAAATTTCGGAGGGCAACTAATATCTATGAACATGTTTTAACCATTTCCCATACAGGGATCATCACTGATATGCTTTTTCAAAAAATTCAGTTTTGTTTTCTCTGAAAATGTAATATATATTATGCAAATATATAAATATTAAATATTTTATTCACTCCGCTAATGAAAATAAATCATTTATAGGTTATCAGTTATCGAGTACGACTCGCAAAATTACCGCAGTCGACCAGAAAAATAGTAGGTAGTCCCTTATGATTTCATCATATTGCTGGCATATTCTTGATGTACATGGTCCACATTAATACTAATTTATAGGGTTAGTTGATAATTTATTTTACTTTTTTAGCTCATAGAACTAGTTGAGACTTTTATTTAACCCTTATATTTTATTTCAACTACATTTCCTTTATTAAAAGATCACATTTTTTTTTCGCTTTCTGTGAAATAAACTATAGGTCCATTTAAAACAGTTCAGGGCAGGCACAGAACTGTTTGGAACTGTTAAAATTCATTTAGAACTGTCCAAAATCATTTAGAATTGTCCAAGATGATTTTGAACCATTTTAGAAATGCCCAGGTCCATTTGAAACAGTTTCGGACGAACTTAGCACCATTTAGAACTGTCCAAATCATTTAATTTTGTCCATACCAATTTTTTCAATGTATAAAAAACGCATTGTAAAATTACTCTGTATAGTATTCACAATAACATAATTTTTATAAAAACTTAGTAGTAGACCTTGAAACAAAATTTACACATTTAAATTTGACAAAGTTATGTTAATTTTGACCAATAAATACAGGGTTGTAGTTTCGTTCGCTAATTTTGGGACACCCTGTATATTTTTTGAAGATATATAAGTTATAAATACGTTGGTTTGAATCTCTGATTCATGATAAGCATTAAATAAAATATGTTGATAAGTGATAAGAGAATTTGGTTTTTTTACTACGAACTCGAGCGCATTAAAATTATCATATCACAGTGGTATTTCGATTTAAAAATGTATAAAATTATCGTAGTTATATATTATATTTAATTGTAAGTGAGATTCAAAAATGTATTGGGTACAGACCGGCATGAATACCTGAAGTCGTAGTCAAGGTGATATATATGCGCAATGCGGATTTTGAAACCACTATTATAGGGGAAACCACTATTATAGGAGGTTAAAAAATACGATTTTTATTGCATTAATGGTTAACTTGATTATTCAAGAATTATACGCTGTCGAAATTTCAAAACGAAATTCGCTTTCATTCAGATTTTATGAGCATAGAAGAGCACATGCTATACAGGCAATTTATTTTTCAAACGTGTTATTCTTGCAATGACTTTTTTCACATTTGCGTGCAGTTTGACTCAAAAAATAATGAACTGATAATTATGAAAATGGATGGTATGATTCTTTATAAAATTATGAATTGTATGAACCCACTTGTGAGAGATGATATTATGATTTTAAGGGTATTTTTCTTTGGATAATTAGAGAAAAAATATTTTGAAAATCAATTGTAAATTGTAAATTGTTCGAACAAAGTCAAAAATTTAAATTTTCATTATTTTCACTTGCGCTGAGGTTCATATTCATAGGAATAAATTATTAATGTGAAATCAAAACCGTTTTGATCTCAAATGTAAATCGAAATGTACTTACATTGCACGCAATTGGAGAACTAGAACATAAATCACAGCGTAACTTTCTTATTTTTGGTTGAAATTATTCAAAAAAATTCACAAAAATTTTTTGAAATATAAATAAAATGATGTCAAAATTTGATTGAATTCCAATTAATTCTTCCCACCCAAAAAAAAATCCTGATAAATCAGGTTCAAAGAGCCTCCTATAAAGTGGTTTCCCCACTTAAGGGTTCTGAGGGACCCAAATTTTAAAAAATGTTAATTTACGAATTAAAAGTTAAGTTTAAAACGAATTTTTATATATATTGCAATTTTATTGCATATTTAACACTTTTACATAAATGCTGAATATAATTTTTAATATTTCTAATTCATATCAACTAGGAAAAAATAGGAACTTTCGATAATTTTATTGCAAACAATCAAAAATAATAAATAAATGCGTTTATAACACTCTTTCAAAAGAATATCATATAATTAAATTAATAATCTGGCAACGCCGCACGTATTAATTTTATTCATAAATGTAGTTTTTCTAATTATAGCCACTTAATTTAAAAACAAATTCTTTTTAAAACTAACGATACAATAAATTATTCCTTTTTCTTGGTTTGAATTTACAAACACATTGTTTATGTTAAACCTATTCCTTGTAATTCTCAAGTGTTGCCAAATCGTGTTAAAATTCTTCAAAAAATGGAAAACATTTTTATAATAAAATTAGTTAATTAGTTAGGTTTCCCCTAACATTGTATTAAATCGGGCGAATCTTAGAACTTTAAAACACAATTTTGCACAGAAATATCGCAATATTCCCAAAGGTCAATTAAAAAAACCCGACATTTAGGTATTGCAAAAATACCATTTCAAAATGAAATCAAACACAAAGCAAACGTTCAAACGTATAATAACTATTACATCGTACTCCCACATTTACAATTGCACTGTGCGTATAAATTAAAAAATTAATTGCTCATTCAAAAAATTAATTTACTGCACAGAGACAAATACAGGGTGTTATTTAATAACATGCTAATACTAAGGGGGTGATTCTTGGACCCATTTTAAGAAAAAAACTTCATATAAACCTATGTCCTAAACTTCTTAACTTTTTAGATACGGGGTATTAATGTTTTAAGAAAAAAAAATTACTGTCATTTTCATACCACTTTAAATATTTTTATGAAATTTGGTGTACGGGGTTTATGCATTAAAGAGCATTTTTTGACCCAAAAATCTTTTTTTTTATTTCTAACAGTGGCGTCCCTACTGGACTCAGACTAGATATTTTTGAATAAAAAAGTGATACGCCACTGCTATCTCTTAAAATCAAAATTATTTTTCGAATTCTCGTTCAATTTAGAACAAATTCGATTTCTTGACTTTTTTTCGTACAACTCACCGTTTCGCTAAAAAAAATTAAATTCATTCATTTGCATCACCCTGGACGAATGGCGACCAAAAACGATTTATCTAACTCTGAACAATAATTTATTTAAGCGGATAACTTTTAAACGTTGAAATTATGAAATTAAAGTAAAATAAAAAAATAATTTAAATCAGGTGTTGGAAATGTCCGCCGAAAGTGGTATGAAAATGACAGTAAAAAATTGGTTTTTTTCTTAAAACTTTAATACCCCGTATCTCAAAAGTTAAGAAGTTTAGGACATAGGTTTATATGAAGTTTTTTCTTAAAATGGGTCCAAGAATCACCCCTTAAGTATTAGCATGTTATTAAATAACACCCTGTATAAAAAAAAACCAACTTTCTAAAGGAAGGTCCGCATTTAAAAACAGGTTATACCAACATTGCTGTATCGCAGTGTTATATGTACTATGGTGGACAGTAAGATCGTGCGGTCGTAAAACGCGTTCCTCGTTTAACTCGCCCTACCTCCTATTTAGATGGCGAGCGTCTTGAGAGCGCATTGTAAAGCTGGCAACATTGCTATTGCCTGGGCCAGTTGAAATCGAATGTCGTACTGTTCGTTTCGGGTCCCGTCTCCGAATATCGAGTATCCATTTGTTTATACATTCGATGCAATATCGATAATGATAATATCCTTTATCGTGGTCCTATAGTATGTCAACTTGCCTTGGATATTAAAATAGTTTTATAAATAAAGGAAAATCTGATTACATGTCATTCATTAAGAAAAAAACATTAAATTCATTAGGAAAAAATAAAAAATCGACCTACCTATTCGTGGATTATTGTGAAAAAGCAAATCCTAGGGATTTGCGTATATTGTGTGTGATAATCCTGCGAAGTATTTGCCTTTCATGAACCCGAATTAGTTTTTGAATCATTCGTTTTGATCATTTATGTTAATGAAATGTTTTATAAAATTTTATAAAGGCCTGCCTTTTTTTACCTATTTCTTATGAATAAAAAGTTCCTAAAATGAGATCAAATAATTTTTATTTTTTTTATTATAACTTGGCTTTTAATGTAATGTTAATATTTTAAATTTTCTCACCCCCTCATGCGGTAAGATTATACCTAAGAAGCAAATTTTTTTAAAAAATATTTTTTTAATTATTAATGAAAGATAAGTTTAGAAATCTGCTTATGTTACGAAATGTCTTTAAAAAATATAAAAATATAATGTTAATTAAAAAAAACATAAACTAATATTAAAATAAGAAAAATTGTAGTCGGTCATCTTCATTAACATAAATGATCAAAACGAATGATTCAAAAACTAATTCGGGTTCATGAAAGGCAAATACTTCGCAGGATTATCACATACAATATACGCAAATCCCTAGGATTTGCTTTTTCACAATAATCCACGAATAGGTAGGTCGATTTTTTATTTTTTCCTAATGAATTTAATGTTTTTTTCTTAATGAATGACATGTAATCAGATTTTCCTTTATTTATAAAACTATTTTAATATCCAAGGCAAGTTGACATACTATAGGACCACGATAAAGGATATTATCATTATCGATATTGCATCGAATGTATAAAACAAATGGATACTCGATATTCGGAGACGGGACCCGAAACGAACAGTACGACATCCGATTTCAACTGGCCCAGGCAATAGCAATGTTGCCAGCTTTACAATGCGCTCTCAAAACGCTCGCCATCTAAATAGGTGGTAGGGCGAGTTAAACGAGGAGCGCGTTTTATGACCGCACGATCTTACTGTCCACCATAGTACCTATAACACTGCGATATAGCAATGCTATACAACATGTTATCAAATATGGACCCTGCTAAATAATTCCTTTTTAATGTTTAGTTTACCGATCGAAAATATCCATTACCTACACAAACTTCTCAACTCATCTATAAACTAAACAATAGCTAAAATGCGCGAGTTTGATGAAAATTTTAAGGCGAATCTAAATTATGAATATTCACGTTTATACTTCGAACTGATGCACCAACAATTATCGCCGAGCAAGCGAAACTTCCATCGGCTAATGCTGTTTTAATACGGTTTTAATGTCGGTCGGGAAGAATAATAAACTGCACCGCGAGCGAATATAAATAACCTGTAAAAACGGAAAGTTTCCTTTAAATGTAGCACACGAAAAATAAAAGAAAAAATAAATAAAAATCAATCCGACCGCGGGATTTCGTTTCACGCCCGACATCGAATCTGAGGAGCGATCAGACAGATACACGTATACACGATCAATTTATCCTTAACGAAAAATGATAACGATAACTGATGTTTGACACCGTTCGAGAACTTCTACGCTTGCTATGTTTCGGCTATTTGTATTATTTATTGATTCGCAACATGTGTAACATCTCTGAATTGTGTGTGTGTGTGTGTGTGTATAGAAATTATTTATTAAGCTGGATTATATGTCACAGTAATCATGTACAATCTGTTATATTCAACGAAACTAATTGATTGATTATTAACGAATTGATGGTGAGCTATTATTTTCGTTGGATTTGTATTATGCGCTCGTTAACTTCATTTCGAGTTAAAATTGGATTGTTTTACGAACAAATTACGACTTTATAAATTAATTTTTTATTACAAATTTAAGATTACAATTAAAAACGTATAGAAGATATACATTTAATCAACGGTTATTATCCGGTTGACGGTTTCGATTTGAACAAGAACATCCGTTAGATTTAACAGTTATTGTGTAATTTTGCCAGATGCCTTACCTAAAAACGCAACCGATTCTCGATAAAAATTTACAGGCCGTGGTATTGTTTAGTCTGTTGAGTTTGTTCTAGACATTGTTCTGAGTTTAAATGTCATGTGCAGTCGAAAATGCGTTCTATTAAGATTTTTAATTTACTGAAGAGTTGTGGAAATTGTCAGATTTACATGTAACATTCATTTGAGAAATCATTTATGTCTGTAAAGTATTCCATAAAATTGTCAATTCTTAAAGAATAATCTTTGAAAACTTCCTTAAAAATCGACTAATCCAGTAAAGCATTCTGTAAATTTATAAATTTAACTTGAAGAATCTTAAAAAAATACCTCAAAAATCTACTAATTTAGTAAAATATTCTAAAAAATTGACAAGTTTTCTTGAAAAATTTTTAATAAACACCTTAAAATCTACTAATTAGTAAAGAATTCCATAAATTTATTTAACTTAAAGAATCTTTAAAAACTTTCATAAAAATCTACTAATTCAGTGAAATTTTTCATAAATTTGTAAATTTAACTTGAAGAATCTTTAAAATATGGCTCAAACATCTACTAATTTAGTAAAATTTTCAAAAAAATAGTCAAGTTTTCTTGAAAAATCTTTGATAAAAACTTTAAAAATCTACTAATTCAGGAAAGTATTCCATAAATTTTAATTTAACTTGAAGAATCTTTAAAAAATACCTCAAATATCTACTAATTTAGTAAAATTTTCAAAAATATTCATTTTATTTAATAAATATGTGGTCAAGTTTACTTGAAAAATAATTATTAAATACTTAAAATTCTGCTAATTTAGTAAACTATTCATAATAGCTATGTTTACTTGAAAAATTTCTTAAAAATCTATTAATTTAGTAAAATATTCCAAAAAATAGTCAATTTTACTTGAAAAATATTTAATAGAGACTCCTCTAAAATCGACTAATTTATAGTATGATATTCTAAGAAATAGTCAAATTTTCTTGAAAAATCTTTAATAAACACCTTAAAAATCTACTAATTTAGTAAAATATTCTAAAAAATTGACAAGTTTTCTTGAAAAATTTTTAATAAACACCTTAAAATCTACTAATTCAGTAACGAATTCCATAAATTTATTTAACTTAAAGAATCTTTACAAACTTTCATAAAAATCTACTAATTCAGTGAAATTTTTCATAAATTTGTAAATTTAACTTGAAGAATCTTTAAAATATGGCTCAAACATCTACTAATTTAGTAAAATTTTCAAAAAAATAGTCAAGTTTTCTTGAAAAATCTTTGATAAAAACTTTAAAAATCTACTAATTCAGGAAAGTATTCCATAAATTTTAATTTAACTTGAAGAATCTTTAAAAAATACCTCAAATATCTACTAATTTAGTAAAATTTTCAAAAATATTCATTTTATTTAATAAATATGTGGTCAAGTTTACCTGAAAAATAATTATTAAATAATTAAAATTCTGCTAATTTAGTAAACTATTCATAATAGCTATGTTTACTTGAAAAATTTCTTAAAAATCTATTAATTTAGTAAAATATTCCAAAAAATAGTCAATTTTACTTGAAAAATATTTAATAGAAACTCCTCTAAAATCGACTAATTTATAGTATGATATTCTAAGAAATAGTCAAATTTTCTTGAAAAATCTTTAATAAACACCTTAAAAATCTACTAATTTAGTAAAATATTCTAAAAAATTGACAAGTTTTCTTGAAAAATCTTTAATAAATCTTTAAAAAAAGCCTTAAAAATATATTAATTTAGTAAAATATTCAAAAAAATAGTAAAATTTACTTGAAAAATCTTTAATAAACACCTTAAAAATCTACTAATTTAGTAAAATAATCTAAAAAATTATCAAGTTTTCTTGAAAAATCTTTAATAAATCTTTAAAAAAAGCCTTAAAAATATATTAATTTAGTAAAATATTCAAAAAAATAGTAAAATTTACTTGAAAAATCTTTAATAAACACCTTAAAAATCTACTAATTCAGTAAAATAATCTAAAAAATTGACAAGTTTTATTGAAAAATCTACATATAACTTAGGAAAAAGTATTCTATAAATTTGTGAAGATAACCTACTTACTAGAAAAAAAAAATCAAATGTTCAGAACACATTTAAAACAAACCGGGATTATCACATTCGCTAAAAAACTATCCCAACATCCCCCTCCTACCCTAAGATTCCTCTAAGTTATAGCGTATAAACGCATAAAAAAACAAATTCGGAACGCCTCGCGAATTTCTCATCCGGCATAAATTCCTCTCGCGGCGTTACATGCAAATCCTCGAGAAGCAAGTCGTGTAGAGTGTACCTGACAGATTGAAATATTCCCCCGGAAAATATAAATGTTTATTACGCCCGAAGATTATGCGGCCGAAAAAAGAGGCAAGCGGCGCGGGGCGAGAGCAAAGTTGAGCGCCATCCGGCTGAATTTTATTTATCATTTGATATACGCGAGGCGGTTGCACAATGGCCCGCGAAGACGCGAGACGTCGCGGATACTCGCCCGCGAAACACTTCGCATGTAATCTTCGGGTGATAAATTACGCGACGAGTATCTTCGGGTGGCTTTCCTTTGCATAGTAACGAGGTGAGAATTCATCCAATGGCGCTATATTTACCCTGAAAAAGTGCTAGAGCAGTCTGCAGAAATTTATATAGAGCTCGCGCAGCGAGCGAGCTATAATTGTTTTTTTTAAGTATGACAGCATATCTAATAAAGAGCTGAGAATTCATCCAATCGCGCTATATTTACCCCGAAAAAGTGCTAGAGCAGTCTGCAGAAATTTATATAGAGCTCGCGCAGCGAGCGAGCTGTAATAGGATTTTTTTTTAAGTATGACAGCATATCTAATAATGAGGTGAGAATTCATCCATTCGCGCTATATTTACCCTGAAAAAGTGCCAGAGTAGTTCATAGCATCTTCTGTTGAGCTCGCGCAGCGAGCGAGTTGTTGTAAGTTATTTTAAGTATGGCAGCATATCTAATAACGAGGTGAGAATTCATCCAATCACGCGATATTTACCTTGAAAAAGTGCTAGAGCAGTCTGCAGAAATCGTTACAGAGCTCGCGAAGCGAGCGAGCTGCTTCGAACTTTTCGAAGGATGTCTTATGTTGATCGAATTGTAATTATTGTGACTAACAAGGTGACAATTCATCCAATTAGGCGCTATTGACCCTGAAAAAGTGCCAGAGTAGTACATAGCATCTTCTGTTGAGCTCGCGCAGCGAGCGAGCTGTAATAAGCTTCTATAAGTATGATAACATATCTAATAACGAGGTGAGAATTCATCCAATCGCGCGATATTTACACTGAAAAAGTGCTAGAGGAGCCTGTAGCAATATTTATCAAGCTCGCGCAGCGAGCGAGCTGTAATTGGTTTTTTTAAGTATGGCAGCATATCTAATAACGAGGTGAGAATTCATCCAATCACGCGATATTTACCCTAAAAAAGTGCGTATTTATTTATCAAGCTCGCGCAGCGAGCGAGCTGTACTTTTTTTTAAGCATGCCTTGGACAACATATCTATAATAAGGTGAGAAATCATTCAATCGCGCGTCATTTATCCCGAAAAAGTTGTAGAGTAGTCTGCAGAATTATTTGTTAAGCTCGCGCAGTGAACGAGCATTTTAGTGAACGAGTATGGTGTTCCATTAATTGAGTGCCGATACTTGGGTGTAAGATGAAATCCTTGGGCGAATTTAAGAAAAAAGATTAATATCAATAAATGTCATCAAATCTCTTAGTTTTTGAGTTACATCAGGGTGTTACAGTTTTCTTATTACTCTAGATATTTTTATGAAATTTTCTGCATATAATTTCAAATTTTATGAAATCTGGCGTTAATGACAGTAGTGACATTGACATTACAAGGTTATTAATGAGAATTCATGAGAAAAAGTGCTAGAGTAGTCTAAAAACAATTTCTTGTCAAGCTCGCGCAGTGATTGAGCTGTAATAAACCTTTTTAATGATGTCTTTAGATTATAAATAACCATTAAATCGAATTCTACATATTGTGACAACATAACCTCAAATCTGAAAATAATGACTGTAGTGACATTTTGACATTTCATTCTATTTTTTTATAACCACGCCCCCGCTTATAAAAAAGAAGAAACTTATAGTTTTTCAAGCAGCGGCCATTTGCATTTCATTAATAAAAAAATTAGTGCCTACCTAAATTAAAAAAAAAAGAAGAAACGTATGGTTTTGCAATCCTGTAGCATTGGAATGTCATTGATGACATGAAAATGTGTATTATGATATAGGTAGTAAACAATAGTAAATTCTTGACAAGGTCGCTAATTCGTTCTCTGATTGGCCCGATGCTGCGAATTAAATAAAATTGAATAAAATTATTTTATTTTTGCTGGGTCTAGATTATCTCCAAGAAATCTAATTAATTAATTATTGGATAAATTATTATTAATTGTGGTACGGATCTGTTCGAAAACTTTGCTGTAAATTTACGTTCATTTTAGAGATACATCTTAATTAGGGAATTAGGGGGAGAGTTTAAAACATTTAATGAACATTGTAAGATTAATTGGGCTGAATTGTTTTAACGTGTGGACGAAAATTCATTGATTTTTTGATCCTATACCTATACTGTCAATAATTTTCAGTTTTGAAATGATTACCTATATACAGGGTGTTCGAAAAATAGAGATATTTTAGAGGGTGATTCGTTGTTAAAAAATATGAAAAAAGTTAAACATGGGTCCGGAAATTAATGCAGAGTTTTCAAGTGTTCAATAAAAAAAGAAAAATATTAATATTTAAAAAAATACTTACTTTATTCTGTTGAAATTTGGCAAAAAATAAAAGCCGTTTTATTGAATGTCACTGGACAAAGTTGGATTATCAAATTTTTGCTAAAAAAATTACAAGTTCCTTCGACAGTAAATAATAATAAAAATTTCTAGAAAAGAGTGTTTTTGCATCTTTTCCAATATCAAATTTCAACAGAATCAGGTAAATATTTTTTAATATAAGTATGAATAAATATTTTTTAATGCAGCATCCTGTATCTTTAAAACTCTGCATTTTCGGACCCATGTTTATAGAAATTTTTATTTCTATTTTTTTAGAAGAAATCACCCTCTAAATTATCTCCATCTATTATTCAAACACCCTGTATATCGTATGCATTTTTAATTATTTCAGCTGCTTCATACATTTTTCTATGCAAATACTAGTACTTCATTATCCAACCGGTTTTCGTTATTCCCACCACCCTATTGCAACATTCAACAATTTTACTATTTTCTCGCCGGTTCTGAGCTCGCGTTATATTACCGAAACAGCATAAAAACCGCCGTAAAAACCGTGTAAATTTTTGAAAAAAGAAATACAACCCTTACAGCCGCCCCTTTAGCGCCACAGAAACGCACAAGTGTTGTTGCTCCTTCCGCCTCGAAGGCCGGAAAATTTTAATTACCATCCGAATGTACGTATACGCGAGGCTCTTCGCGCTTTTAATTAAATCTCGCAACTTCGCCGGCAACAGCTTCATAACGCCGAAATTAAAAATCCGAAAACGAACAGCCAAGATTCCGGGCATAGAAAAACACGAAAAATAATAACCGGAAAACATAACATAGTTTAATTAGAAAATTCCATGCGAATTTGTATGTATGAAAAGTATACAGGGTGTTGATGAATGCATATTAGTAAAGAGCGGATTATATGCCACATTATAGCATATATCTAACGGTTTTTCAAGTTTTTGCATATTTTTTTGAAAATTATTGCATATTTTTGATATTTTTTTGAAAATTACTGCATATTTTTGAAATTTTTTTGAAAATTATTGCATATTTTTGATATTTTCTTGAAAATCAGTGTAAATTTTTGATATTTTTGAAAATCATTGAATATTTTTGATATTTATCTGAAAAGCAGTGCAAATTTTTTATATTTTCTTGAAATACGTACGCTGCATATTTTTGATATTTTTTGAAAATTATTGCATATTTTTTGATACTTTCTTAAAAATCACTGCAAATTTTTGATATTCTTTTGAAGATTTTGGCATATTTTTTTGATATTTTCTTAAAAATCACTGTATATTTTTGATAGGGATTTTTTTGAAAATTGTTGTGTATTTTTGGTATTTTCTTGAAAATCAATGCAAATTTTTGATAGTTTTTTGAAAATCAATGCAAATTTTTGATAATTTTTTGAAAATCACTGCATATTTTTAAATAAATCGTTGTATATACAGGATGTATCTTAAATTGATTCTTCTTTTTTAACTGTGCATGAATCTCTTAATTCCAAGCAACTTTTTCAAATAATCTTTTTGAATATTAAAAACAAAGTTAAAAAATTTTAAAAATTTTACTTTTTTTCGAATTTAGAATATTTCCCAATACGTAGCTGCTTCATTAAATATGAAATTTATTTATTTTTCGGCATTTATTTGACAGATGACTGCCATAAATATATTTCTTATGTAATAAAGCAGGTATACCTGTATAACGTATTGGAAAATATTCGAAATTTTAAAATTTTCTTTATTTTTAAAATCTTCTTTGTTATTCATAATATTCAAAAATTTTATTTGAAAAAGTTGCTTAGAATTAAGAGATTCATACACAGTTGAAAAAGAAGTATCAACTTATGATACACCCTGTATATGCGCATATATTAGTAATTTTTTTGCACATTATTCCGCTCTTTACATATTAGAAATTCATGAATATGACACCATCTTCAAAGGCCTCTAGATCCCAAACGAAACCTCCAAGGGACCTCCAAGTTCATTAGAACTTTTCGGTCTATTTCTACATGTATGTACTACACAGCCCAGAAGTTTGTAACACGTATTCATTAACACCCTGTATACATCGTATCGTATTTGTATATGGGGATTTCATTTCGATAGATCGTAAACGTCATAAATAAGCAATCCGCGGCGGATGCAGCGGCAAAGCTCGTCGAAAAGCTCGCGGAAAAGTCGAGGGGGGACTTGGCGCTTTTGTCGCACGCCGCTCGAGAAATTCGCGTTTGATGCGAAACGATACATCCGCGATGCGGAAGAATCCTAAATCAGATGAACATGCGGTCGGGTTCCGGGCACAAACCGGGCGTATTTTATTCATCCGAAGTGCCTAAACTTCGAACGTATGCAGAGATAAAACTAGATGTATCCCTTGAATTTTTCACGAGCTTTTGTTCGCCCGTCACGCTTCGATTCCCGTCTTATAGTAATAGGCCCGGTTGTAGATGCATAGTTCAACTGTGGTTCTGCGTTGAACCGAGTTTATTTACAAATTTGTGTTATAAGTATCTACATCAGTCACTACTGATCTTTGGTTCAGAGAGAAGTTACGTGAACGGTCCTTGAAGAGCGATCAACGTCGGTTCAAGAAGGTTTTATCATTTCAGATTGAATCGTTAAAGCAAAAAAGTGAGATTGAATTTTTGATATATCTACAATTCATTATTCAAATTGAACGTATTATTAGATGAATTAACCGACGATGAAAATTTTTCATAAATTTTAAATGGTTTTTTAGATCCTAGAAGACCATAAACCTTCATAAATAGCCCTAGTCATTTTGAAATATGGTCCGATATTGAAGTTACATGTAGATTTCGATTAGATATTAGTTATCAAAAACTGTCCAAAATCATTTAAAACTGTCCAGCATCGCTTAGAACTGTTTTAGAACTGACTAGCACCATTTGAAACAGTTCAGGACAGTCCCAAAACGATGTACAACTGTTGAAAACTATTTAGAATTGTCCAGAATCATTCAGAGCTATTTTAGAACAGACTAGGACCATTTGAAACAGTTCAGGACAGTCTCAGAAGCATTTGGAATTTAGAACTGTCCAAAATTATTTAGAAACTGTACAGAATAATTTAGAACTGTCCAGCATCATTTAGAATTGTTTTAGAAGTGACTAACACCATTTGAAATAGTTCCAGGACAGTATCAAATCGATGTAGAACTATTGAAAACTATTTAGAATTGTCCATGATCATTCAGAGTTATTTTAGAACAGACTAGGACCATTTAAAACAGTTCAGGACAGTCCCAAAACGATGTAGAACTGTTGAAAACTATTTAGAATTGTCCAGAATCATTCAGAGCTATTTAAGAACAGACTAGGACCATTTGAAACAGTTCAGGACAGTCTCAGAAGCATTTGGAATTTAGAACTGTCCAAAATTATTTAGAAACTGTACAGAATAATTTAGAACTGTCCAGCATCATTTAGAATTGTTTTAGAAGTGACTAACACCATTTGAAATAGTTCCAGGACAGTATCAAATCGATGTAGAACTATTGAAAACTATTTAGAATTGTCCATGATCATTCAGAGTTATTTTAGAACAGACTAGGACCATTTAAAACAGTTCAGGACAGTCCCAAAACGATGTAGAACTGTTGAAAACTATTTAGAATTGTCCAGAATCATTCAGAGCTATTTAAGAACAGACTAGGACCATTTGAAACAGTTCAGGACAGTCTCAGAAGCATTTGGAATTTAGAACTGTCCAAAATTATTTAGAAACTGTACAGAATAATTTAGAACTGTCCAGCATCATTTAGAATTGTGTTAGAAGTGACTAACACCATTTGAAACAGTTCAGGACAGTATCACATCGATGTAGAACTGTTGAAAACTATTTAGAATTATCCATAATCATTCAGAGTTATTTTGGAACAGACTAGGACCATTTAAAACAGTTCAGGACAGTCTCAGAAACATTTGGAATTTAGAACTGTCCAAAATTATTTAGAAACTGTACAGAATAATTTAGAACTGTCTAGCATCATTTAGAACTGTTTTAGAAGTGACTAACACCATTTGAAATAGTTCAGGACAGTATCAAATCGATGTAGAACTATTGAAAACTATTTAGAATTGTCCATAATCATTCAGAGTTAATCTAGAACAGACTAGGATCATTTGAAACAGTTCTGAACAATCTTAGAACCACGTAGAACTGTCCAAAATCATTTAGAACCATCCAGTACATTCAAGAATTGACTAGAATCGTTTTTGAATCAGTTCAGAACGATCACAGACCCATTTAGAACTGTAGTCAACCAAACTAATATTAATCTAACACTCTATAACAAAAACCAAAATGAACTCGCTTCAAAATTAACTCGCAGTTTAATTGAACTAGAGTTCACCTGGGCATCTACAACCGGGCCTTAAACAAAAACCATTTTTACATACAACATTATCCGGCATATTAATTAACGAAATGGCTGCCGGTTTTTCCGGCATTAGCTCCGCTCAAGACTTTAATTAACGCCGAACTGTAAGTACAACTTTAGTGCGGGAACTTTCTCGAGTTGCCGCTCTCGCTTCGCGGGGTAGTTTGAAGAATCCTATTAGTAAATTATTTTATTCGAGGGCGCTGATGACCTTCGAGAGGCTGCCGAATATATAATCCTTTAGCTGGTAGAAACGGAATCGTATCGCCGCCGCGCTAATTAATTAAGGGGATGGAACGGTGAGAGATGCGGTTTAGGGGGATGAAAAATTCAAGCGAGTAGACTGGATTTCGTGGCGTTTATTAAGCATTTTCGACGGTACAGGTTGGGTTTAATTGGGTTAATGGCTCCTACGGTTTTTGATTCGTATATACGAAGAATGAAGCATTTTCTATTATTTATGCTTGTACTTCACCAGTCCATTAACGCCAGATTTCACCAACCCGCTTAGGTATTTCTTAACTAAGTAGTTGTTCCTAAGTACTTGAATCGAATGCTTACTTAAAATCGAATTTCATCAATATAAGAAATTCCTGAATACTAAGAAACACCTAGATAAAAATTTGATTTTGACAGTTTTCTGAATGTTTATTAGCACTGCATACTTTTGCATAATTTTTGATATTTTCTTGAAAATCATTGCAAATTTTTTACATTTTTTTGAAAATTATTGCGTATTTTTGATATTTTCTTGAAAATCACTGAATAATTTTGATATTTTTTTGAAAATTATTGCATATTTTTAATATTCTTTTGAAAATCATGGCATATTTTTGATATTTTCTTGAAAATCAATGCAAATTTTTTATATTTTTTTGAAAATTATTGCATATTTTTGTTATTTTCTTGAAAATTATTGCATATTTTTGATATTTTCTTGAAAATTATTGCATATTTTTGATATTTTCTTGAAAATCACTGCTTATATTTGATATCTTCTTAAAAAACACTGCAAATTTTTGATATTTTTTTGAAAATTCGTGCATATTTTTAATAATCTTTTAAAAATCATGGCATATTTTTGATTTTTTCTTGAAAATCACTGCATATTTTTGATATTTTTTTGAAAATTATTGCATATTTTTATTATTTTTTTGAAAATTATTGCATATTTTTGATATTTTCTTAAAAATCACTGAATAATTTTGATATTTTTTTGAAAATTATTGCATATTTTTAATATTCTTTTGAAAATCATGGCATATTTTTGATATTTTCTTGAAAATCACTGCATAATTTTGATATTTTTTTGAAAATTATTGCATATTTATAATATTTTTTTGAAAATTATTGCATAATTTTGATATTTTCTTAAAAATCACTGCATAATTTTGATATTTTTTTGAAAATTATTGCATATTTTTAATATTTTTTTGAAAATTATTGCATATTTTTGATATTTTCTTAAAAATCACTGCATAATTTTGATATTTTCTTAAAAATCACTGCATAATTTTGATATTTTTTTGAAAATTATTGCATATTTTTAATATTTTTTTGAAAATTATTGCATATTTTTGATATTTTCTTAAAAATCACTGCATAATTTTGATATTTTTTTGAAAATCACTGTATAAATTTGATAGTTTTTTGAAAATTATTGCATATTTTTTATATTTTCTGAATAATCACTGCATAATTTTGATATGTTTTGAAAATCACTGCATAATTTTGATATTTTTTTGAAAATTATTGCATATTTTTAATATTTTTTTGAAAATTATTGCATATTTTTGATATTTTCTTAAAAATCACTGCATAATTTTGATATTTTTTTGAAAATCACTGCATAATTTTGATATTTTTTTGAAAATGATTGCATATTTTTGATAACTTCCACTATATTCAAACATTAAAAAAATATTTACTATTATTCCTGGTACTGAAAAATGTCTTGTCTTTGTTTTAATATGAATAGTACAAATTTGACCCACCTCAATTATACTATTCATACATTCAACTTCATCTGGAATAACTCGCATATTTTTTAATTAACAACTAAAAATACTATAAACTATCAACAAATAAAATCTACTAATCTCAATTGAGATTTTCATCTGCCTAAAGCTTGCTAAAGATGCAAAGTATGGTTAAGTATTTCCTAAAATCCGGTTTAAGCATTACCTAACATTAAGAATCGGTTGGTGAAATCGTGCATAAGCGATGTTTTTTATGTGTGTTAAAAAAGGTGACGATTTTATTCATATATACAGCTCACACAAACTTTGTTTATTTTTCATTTCACCCGATGTAGAGTCATATTTATTTTTTCAACGCGGATTGATTCCCTTCCCTAAAAATCTCCTGCATTCGCTATGAATGTATAATAACTAGCCCGTCAAAATCAATTCCCTTCCATAATTGATTTATTAATTAACGATTTCGGCACAATTAAGCAAATCCACCTTATTAACAATGCAAGCATACACACGCCTACGAACATCCCGGTATTCTCTTTCCGTTAAGCGAAGCGAAATCTATGTAAATCAATGCGCGAATTAGATTATAATTAAATACCGTCGAGGTAATTTTATTGACCGAGCTCCGGTGATAACGGCCCAACACTCGGTAATATCATAATAAATTAATGCGTACATACACAGCGCCATATTCTCGCTATACGAATTGATTAATCCAATTTTTATTACAACGTAGGTACCCAGTTAGTAGAAATTTTGGGTCAAAGGGGAAAACACATTATAGGAGGCTGTTTGATGCTTTTTCAGGATTTTTTTTTAGTGGGAAACATTAATTGGAATTTAATCAAATTTTGGCAGCATTTTATTTGTATTTCGAACAATTCTTGTGAATTTTTTTGAATAATTTCAACCAAAAATAATAAAGTTACGCTATGATGTTAGTTGAAGGTTGTAAGTATAGTTCTCGAATTGCGTGCAGTGCAGCCATTAATTCGTAATTTTATAAAGAATATACTATCAATTTTCATAATTAAAGAGCGGAGTATGCAAAAAAATTGCTAATATATGCGCACGTACTAGGTATATGCAACGATTTATTTCAAAATATGCAGCGATTTTCAAGAAAATGTCAAAAATGTGCAGTAATTTTGAAAAAAATATTTAAAATGTGCAATGATTTTCAAAAAAATATTAAAAATGTGCATTGATTTTCAGGAAAATACAAAAAATATTCAATGATTTTCAGAGAAGTGTGAAGAATTTGCAGTAATTTTCAAGAAATTATATAATTTTTGCATTGCTTTTCAAAAAAAATATCAAAAATGTGCAATAATTTTCGAAAAAATATCAAAAATATGCATTGGTTTTCAGGAAAATATAAAAAATATTCAATGATTTTCAAAAAAATGTCAAAAATATGACATAATTTTCAAGAAAATTTCAAAAATATGGAGTAATTTTCACGAAATATCAAAAATGTGCATGAATTTTCAAGAAAATATCAAAAATATTCAATAATTTTCAAATCAATGTCAAAAATATGCAGTAATTTTCAAGAAAATATCAAAAATAATTTTTAAAAAATATCAAAAATATTCAATAATATTCAAAAAATACCAAAATTATGCAATCATTTTGAAAAAAATTAGTATCAAAAATATTCACCTGAACTAATATGGAAAAATGTTTTATACCTAAGTTATTGTAATTTTTTTTCTAATAAATTAAATTTGAAGTAAATTTTATCTTTTCAAATTGTATGAAAAATGATTAAAATTTATCAAATTGAATGTGTAAACAAAAAGTAGCAATAAGTACATAAATATCTACATATGTATGTGCCAAAATATGTAATGTTTTTCACAATATGCAAAAACTTGGCAAATCGTTAGATATATGCAAATGTTGCATATAAATGTATTTTGCATATAATCCGCTCTTTACTCATAATTATCAGTTCTTTTAGGGTTAACTGCACAGAAATGTAAAAAAAATCCTTTCAAGATAAATGCATTTGAAAAATAAATTATCCGATGTAGGTACACTCAGTTCTATTATCATAAAATCTAAACTAATGCGAATTTCTCTTCGAAATTCCGACAGCGCATTCTCGAATAATCAATCTAACGATTAATGCATCAACAAATAAAAATCGGATATTTTGAACCCCCTAATATGTTAACTCGTGCACGGCCATACAAGATCTAATGAAGACTTCATCACCGCCCCAACGCCCTTTGAAACGCATGCATGTATTTAGGCGGGCGGTGATAGAACATTTGACAGATCGGCCGTGTATTTCCCCGGAGGGTTGTCCGTTAGGTAGGAAGCGAACGGCTCCGGGGACCCCGGAATTTGTAAACGGGCCCGGCCGGCTGTTGTGCACAAACACACACTCACATGCACACAGGGTGTCGGCCTAAGCGGGCGTAAAAGCAATCTTCGCTCTGCCCGCCATGAATAAATACCCGGAATTTCCGGTGACTTTAACGAGCTGCCCGCTCCGCGTTAAAATATTTCGCTCGGGCTCCGGGTCTCCTCGCTGCGGAGGAATATAAATTTGTCGCGGCGACAGCACGGTGCTATTCGTATTATTTCGATTGCTTCTCGAGGAAATTAAGTATACATGTATGATAAGAGTTGTTGTTTATTGCTCGATTAACACCGAAGATGTTGTTGGGCAATGATCTACTGGTGAAGTTTGCTGGAATAACATTAGTACTTGGTGATGTGATGGTGTAAGTTACATACAACCTTTGAACTCCTCGAAAAATATGGGTTTTTTTAGGTGTAATGAGTGTTGCCTATACCCCAGAAAAAGCTCTCTATTTAGTTCCAGACGCTCGCTAACTTATTTACTATTCGTTAAGTCTCTTCGAAGTACGTGTATGGTAAGAGTTATTGTTTATTGCTCGATTAACACCGAAGATGTTGTTGTGCAATGATCTACTGGTGAAGTTTGCTAGAATAACATTAGTACTTGGTGATGTGATGTTGTTAGTTACATACAACCTTTGAACTCCTCGAAAAATAGGGGTTTTTGAGGTGTAATGAGTGTTGCCTATAACCCAGAAAAAGCTCTCTATTTAGTTCCAGACGCTCGCTAACTTATTTACTATTCGTTAAGTCTCTTCGAAGTACATGTATGATAAGAGTTATTGTTTATTGCTCGATTAACACCGAAGATGTTGTTGTGCAATGATCTACTGGTGAAGTTTGCTAGAATAACATTAGTACTTGGTGATGTGATGGTGTAAGTTACATACAACCTTTGAACTCCTCGAAAAATATGGGTTTTTTTAGGTGTAATGAGTGTTGCCTATACCCCAGAAAAAGCTCTCTATTTAGTTCCAGACGCTCGCTAACTTATTTACTATTCGTTAAGTCTCTTCGAAGTACGTGTATGATAAGAGTTATTGTTTATTGCTCGATTAACACCGAAGATGTTGTTGTGCAATGATCTACTGGTGAAGTTTGCTAGAATAACATTAGTACTTGGTGATGTGATGTTGTTAGTTACATACAACCTTTGAACTCCTCGAAAAATAGGGGTTTTTGAGGTGTAATGAGTGTTGCCTATGCCCCAGAAAAAGCTCTCTATTTAGTTCCAGACGCTCGCTAACTTATTTACTATTCGTTAAGTCTCTTCGAAGTGCGTGTATGATAAGAGTTATTGTTTATTGCTCGATTAACACCGAAGATGTTGTTGTACAATGATCTACTGGTGAAGTTTGCTAGAATAACATTAGTACTTGGTGATGTAATGTTGTAAGTTACATACAACCTTTGAACTCCTGGAAAAATAGGGGTTTTTGAGATGTAATGAGTGTTGCCTATACCCAGAAAAAGCTATCAACTTAGTACCAGACACTCGCTAACTTATTTACATTTCGTTAAGTCTCTTCGAAGTAAAGATAATTTGTCGAGACATTACCTCTCGCCGGAGCGAACCCGGAGTAAAAGCGCATCGCAAGAAAACCGGCCAATTTCCCGGACAGCAAACTCGTCTCGAAACAACACGGAAAAAACCTCAATTATTTAGGTATCCAAACGCCAATAGGTACTTCTCGAACAGTTTCCCCGAAACCGAATTGATCCGGCGACGTCGGTTCGTCGTAAATTTTTTAACACGTCGACGGCCGGCTCTAATTGGTAGTCTCAACCGGTCCGGTTAATCGGAGACATAAAAACGAATCCCGTTTATTTATATACCATTAGCTTGATCAAACCCACAAAAAAAGCAGGTCGTAGAGCTTTCGACAAAAGCTGTACTTTCGCGAAAACATTGCGGGGCTTTAGGGTGAATCGCGTTAATTATCAGTTGTTAATGAAATGCAAATGTAGGGTTTAAAGTTCAACAGGTTTGGGGCTGGAATTTGTGTCAGATCAGATGGGTTAAGGAGGGACTTCATTAGGAGGCAGTTTAATTCTGAATTTTCAGCAGTAAAGAGCGGAATATATGCAACAAAATTTGCTAATATATGCGCATATATTATATGCAACAATTTATTTAAAAATATGCAGTGATTTTCAACAAAATGTCAAAAATATGCAGTAATTTTCAAAAAAATATCAAAATTAGTTCTGGACAGTTTTAATTCTTTCTGAAACGTTCAATTGTTCAGAATCATTTCTAATTCGTTCTGAAGCATTCTAAATGTGCCCTGAACAGTTCCAATTCGTTCTGAAGCATTCTAAATGTGCCCTGAACAGTTCCAATTCGTTCTGGACAGTTTTAATTCATTTTGAAACGTTCAAATTTGTTGAGAATCACTTCAATTCGTTCTGAAGCATTCTCAAAGTGTTCAGAATTATAATTCTTTCGGGGCAGTTTTAAATTGTTCTGGACTTTTTTAATTCAACATATCAAACTATATCAAATATATCAAAATTCCTTCTAAAGCATTGTGAATTGTTTTGAACAATCTTAATTGATTCTAGGGCATTTTTAAATGTTCTGAACAGTATTTATTCGATCTGGATCATTATAAATTGCTCAGAAATCTTCTAAATCGATTTAGAATACACACATATTGATAAAAAATAAATGCAATTATTTTCAAAAAAATATCAAAAATTTGCATTGAATTTCAAGTAAATATCAAAAATATGCCATAATTTTCAAAAAATGTCAAAAATTTGCAGTAATTTAAAAAAAAATATCAAAATTATGCAATAATTATTTTCAAAAAAATATGAAAAATATGCAATTTATGTATAATGATTTATTAAATTGAATGTGGAAACAAAATGTAGTAATTACATAAATATCGACATATTTACATGCTCAATTGCGCAATTTTTTTCAAAATATGCAAAAACTGGACAAATCGTTAAATATATTCAAATGTTGCATATAGTAAGCATTTTGCATATATTCCGCTCTTTATACATCAGGATTCTTTTTTGGGTGGGAAGAATTAATTGGCATTCAATCAAATTTTGACATCATTTCGCATTGAAATTTCGACAGTGTATTCTTAAATAACGATTTATGCAATAAAAACTCGAATTTTTCGAACCTTCTAACGTTGGTTCAACTTAGAAGAGTTCAGGAATACGAATCACATTTGAAATCTTCATCTTCTTCTGTTGGTTTTAATTACAAAAATCAAACTCGGAGTTAAAAAGGAATTATTTCCGATTTCTGGATCTCCGTTTTCTATTAGATCGGTAAGATTCTCACTGTTTACTCGCACTCGAAGCCGGCCTTTTCCGGTATTTCCAATTACTCGGATTAGAGCGCTGTTTGATTTTCCCCCTGCCTGCCGATGCTCGACTGATAGAAGCAACTTCAACGTTTCGATTGATACTCGAGTTATATCCAAGATTCTCCCGGCTATATTCCTTTTTTTTCAGGCCTAATAAAATCCTATACAGCGCTGTTATCTGTTGTTTCTCCGAAGCAATATGCGAAATATTTTCCGCGATTAATATTCATAGAGCGTTAATGAGGAAACGTTGTCCCCATCAGGAATTTATCCGCAAGATTTTTAATTGGAGCTCTTTAAATAGAACGAGTGGATAGTTTTTATTAACTATGGACTTGATTGGGTGACGGGTGATTGGGTTTTTTAATCTCTTGTGGTCAAATAATTGCGTTTAATTAAACACTTTTGGTGAATTGAATGAAGCGAGAAATTGTATGTATACAAGGCTGTATTAATACTTCTAAAAGAGATAAATCTAGGAAAGTTGGGATTATGCACAAGAGAGAGTCAAGTATAAGTATAGCCCTACAAAAGAAGGTCAATTTTACGCCCTAGAGAGTCAAATATACATTCAAATAGCCAATCAAATAGACTCCCAATAGAGTCGAGTATACGCCCACAAGAGAGTCTAAGAAACGTCAAGACTAGCTTTTTTAAATAGAGCTCTTTAAATTTTTTTACTATCTACGAACTTTCTTCTGACGGGTATTGTTAATAATAATAAGTAATTGTTTTTTATTCATTCCGTTATGGTGAAATTTGGTTTGAATTAAATAACACTTTTTTGCGAAATTAACTTCAACTTATTTCTAAAAGAGTCAAATAAATATACACCCAAATGAATCAAAAATGCACCCAATAGAGTCGAGATTGGCCCCAAGAGAGTCAAATATACACCTAACAGAATCAGTTATAGACCCAATAAAGTCAATTGCACACCCATGATAGTCAATTATATGCCCTAGGGAGTCAATTATACACCCAAGAGAATCAAGTGTACGCCAAGGAGAATCAATTATTCGTTCAAAAGAGTATTTTATTCGCCCAAGAGAGTCAAATATGTGCCCAATACTCGCAAGAGAGTCAAGTATAGGGCCAAGAGAATCAATCATACGTCCGAGAGGGTCAAATATATTTAATGCTTCATTAAATATGAAATTTATTTATTTTTCGGCATTTATTTGACAGATGACTGCCATAAATAAATTTCTTATTTTATAAAACAGGCACGTATTAGAAAATATTGGAAATTTTAAAATTTTCTATCTTTTGTTATTCATAATATTCAAAAAGTTTATTTGAAAAAGTTGCTTAGAATTAAGAGATTCATACACAGTTGAAAAAGAAGTATCAACTTACAATACACACTGTATAGTCAAATAGACACGCAAAAGCATCAGATAGACACCCAAGAAAGTCAAATACTCACAAGATAGTCAAATATAGGCAAATCCTAGATAGTCAAATATAGTCCCAAGAAAGTCGATATTGTACCCAAAAGTGTTAAATATACACCCAAGATATTCACTTATGGGCCTAAGAAGGCCAAGTAGTCACCCAAGAGAGTTATACGTAGGTCAAGTCAAGTTTTAACCAGTGCTCTTTAAATAGAATGAGTGAATATTTTTCTATTAACGATGAAATTTTGTGTAACTTTTTGGGTGATTGTTTTTTTTTGTACATTTATCTCTAAGCTCGATGTTGGCGGTAGTTGTGGCGAAATTGGTTTCGATTGGAAACTTTTTTATTTGCGAAATTGTATAACAGGCCGCATCCGAAACAGAAGTTTTTATTGTATGCACGTAAGTACGTCCGAGTAAATACGACAATAAATCATTTAATTGACGTTACGCGGTTACGTGTACCTTTCACTAACATTCGTCGGGATTCAACGAACTTTTCGAGCCGCCATATAACCCATTCGGTCATAGAAAGTTATTGTCTCTTAGAGGGAATTTATTCGGCGATGTATGAATATTAATTGAACCGGTATATGCGCGAGTAAATATTGAAATTTGGTTCGATTATTTCTGCATATAGTAAAAGGGCAATTTTTATTTCCGATTCGACGCTTCGATTTCGCGTTGAATTAATTTTGATTTAATAAAAAAATAATATGCAAATTTTTATTCGCTTCGACGTGGCTTTGATAAGCGGGTTATAATCTAGCGGTTGAAGCGCTGATTAAATAATTTTTGAAATGTTAACACAAACACTTCATGCTTTTTATTTAAATACAATGGTAAAAATTGAATGAGTAATTATACAGGGTGTTCCTTAATGACATGTTAATACATTAGGGGGTGATCCTTGGAGCCATTTTAAGGAAAAAACTTCAAATAAATCTATGTCTTAAACGTGTTTACTTTGAGATACAGGGTATTAAAGTTTTAAGAAAAAAATAATTTTTTTAATATTATTTTTGTACTAATTTAAATATTTTTATGAAATTTGGTGTAAATGTATTAAAGAGTATTTTTTAACTCAAAAAACATTTTTTTATTTCCAACAGTGGCATCTCTGTACTGAACCCAGACTAGAAATGTTTGAAGGAAAAAGTAGTACGCCACTGTTTTATCTTAAAATAAAAATAAATTTTGGAGTTCAATTTATTTTGACTTGAATTATTTTCTTTTCTTATTTTCACCTTGTATAAATAAATTTAAACGTGGCTCTTTTTTCGGTATTAATAATAATTAATGCAGGAATATAGTGTGGAAATTCCTGTCGCGTATTCACCAATAATATATTGATAGGGGAATCGTGAATGTGATACCAAACCCGTCGATCGATAACTCTGATAAAAGAAAACTATTTATCTTATGGCTTCATTTGCCGTTCTAATCTAATCCCCTAGCCATCGACTAAACAGGAATTTTATCAATAAATATCCGGGTCGCCGACAAATAGTCGGTTTTTTACTACACATTTTTAACACGTTTCGAATTTTTTTCACCGCATCCACCCATCACCTCGTTTCATCATCAGTGCTCGCCTAACTTCCGAAACGTCTCGTGAATAATTAATGGCGGGGCCAACGCTCGTCGACCGCCATAATTAACTTTGCGGAGATTATCCCGCATCGGTTTCGCCAATTTAAAAATCATACACTTAAGCTAACAGGAAATTCCCTATTAGCTACAGATCGACGAAAATAGCCAGATACGCGAGACGTTCTTTTAACAACGATACATTATCGAATAATAGTAGCTGCTCAATAATACTTCCAAGGATAATACAACCAAGACAGTCATACTATTATCCTACATTATCCACAAATATATCTTCAATGAGAGTCAAGTATATTGCCAAAAGAGTCAACAATACGACCAAGAGAGTCAAATATACGCCCAGGACAATCAAATATACGACCAGGAGAATCAATTACACGCCCAAAAGTGTCAAATAGACGCCCAAGAGAGTCAATTATTTTCCAAGAGAGTCAAATATACGCTTTGCAGGTGAATCAATTATTCTCTTGGGAGAATGGAAGGGTCTATTATTCGCCCAAGAGAGTCAAATGTACGCCCAATATATGGTAAACTATTTTCTACAAGTATGATCAAATATAACTTCAAAGAGAGTCAAATATACGCCCAAGAAAGGCAAATATTCGGCCAATATAGTCAATAATACGCCCAAGAGAGTCAAGTATACGCCCAGGAGAATCAATTATACGCTCAAAAGTGTCAAATAGGCGCCCAAGAGAGTCAATAATACGCCCAAGAAAGTCAAATATACGCTTTGCAGGAGAATCAATGATTCTCGCAAAAAGGGTCTATTATTCGCCCAAGAGGGTCAAATGTACGCCCAATATAGGGTAAACTATTGTCTACATGTACGATCAAATATATCTTCAAAGAGAGTCAAATATACGCACAACAGAGGCAAATATACAACCAATAGAGTCAATAATACGCCCAAGAGAGTCAAATATACGCCTAGGAGAATCAATTATTCGTCCAAAAGTATCAAATAGACGCCCTAAAGAGTCTATTATTCTCCAAGAGAGTTAAATATACGCTTTGCAGGAGAATCAATTATTCTCCCAAAAGGGTCTATTATTCGCCCAAGAGAGTCAAATGTACGCCCAATATAGGGTAAACTATTGTCTACAAGTATGATCAAATATATCTTCAAAGAGAGTCAAATATACGCCCAAGAGAGACAAATATTCGGCCAATAGAGTCAATAATACGCCCAAGAGAGTCAAATATACGCACAGGAGAATCAATTATACGCTCAAAAGTGTCAAATAGACGCCCAAGAGAGTCTATTATTCTCCAAGAGAGTTAAATATACGCCTTGGAGGAGAATTAATTATTCTCCCAAAAGGGTCTATTATTCGCCCAAGAGAGTCAAATGTACGCTCAATATTAGGATAAACTATTTTCTACAAGTATGATCAAATCTATATCTTCAAATATAGTCAAATATACGCATAACAGAGCCAAATATACAGCAATAGAGTCAATAATACACCCAAGAGAGTCAAATATACGCCCAGGAGAATCAATTACTCGCCCAAAATTGTCAAATAGACGCACAAGAGAGTCTATTATTATTCTGCAAGAGAATCAAATAAATGCCTTGCAGGAGAATCAATTATTCTCCCAAAAGGGTCTATTATTCACCCAAGAGAGTCAAATCTGCGCCCAATATAGGGTAAACTATTGTCTACAAGTATGATCAAATACAGGGTGTTAGGTAAGTTGATACTTCTTTAACTGTGTATTAATCTCTTAAATCTAAGCAACTTTTTCAAAAAAACTTTTTCAATATTCTGAATAACAAAGAAGATAGAACATTTCGTATTTAATAAAGCAGGTCCTTATTGGAAATTATTCGAAATTCGAAAAAAAGAAAAACATTTTAAAATTTTTGGTTTTTTTTTTCATAATATTGAAAAAGTTGCTTAGAATTAAGAGATTCATACACAGTTAAAAAAGAAGTATCATCTTACGATACACCCTGTATATCTTCAAAGAGAGTCAAATATACGCACGACAGAGGCAAATATACGGCCAATAGAGTCAACAATGCGGCCAAGAGAATCAAATATGCGCTCAGGAGAGTCTATTATTCTCCAAAAGATTCAAATATACGCCTTGCAGGAGAAAAGGGTCTATTATTCGCCCAAGAGAGTCAAATGTATACGCCCATGATAATTAAATATTCGCCCAAATGAGTCGATTATTCGCCCAAGACAGTCGACTTGGTGTAAATATTAGGTACAATATAATATTATTAAACCTTTATGTAGGTATAGAGTTAACCTTTGACATTCATCTAGATAATTGATGCTCCGGTTTATGTACTTTTCTCAACTCCCGGTGAGTTTATAAGCAAACCTAATATAGTGTTATCAATCTTTTTTTTCTTTATTTAACGCTGCAATTACTTAACACGGTGTTGCGTTGAATTCCCAGCCATTTAATTGACGTTGAGTAAAGAGGATGATATTTGATAGGAAGACTTTTGTTCTACTTGTTTTCGTCGCAATTTATCCGGCGATTTGTTGGAATCGGTTCGTTATCAATTTTGTTGTGTTTACGTAAATTCGCCGGGCGATATTTTCCATGCGAGGAAAGCTCGCGATTCGTTTGAGGAAAAATTTGCATATTAAACGTTTTCCTACTTACCTACAATCTACGAGAGAAAGGAATAACAATGAGCTTTTATATTCGCGGGGGCTTTCGCTGTTTAAGCTTCCTGCTGCTGCTGCACGAACAGCCTAACATCAAAAACGAAACCAAGCGCCTAATTACCCTAATACAGGGTGTCTGTTAATACGCGTTTTACACCTTGAGTTTCTAAGGGAAAACGAATCAGCGATATTCATTTTATGTTATAAAAAAAGAGCGGTATATACATATACAAAAAATGCTAATATATGCGCATATTATATGGAACGATTTATTTAAAAATATGCTAAAAAATATCAAAAATATACAATAATTTTCAAAAAAATATCAAAAATTTGCATGGATTTTCAAGAAAATATCAAAAATATGCAATAATTTTCAAAAAATATCAAAAATATACAATAATTCTCAAAAAATATCAAAAATTTGCATTGATTTTCAAGAAAAAATCAAAAATTTGCATTGATTTTCAGAAAATATCAAAAATATACAATAATTTTCAAAAAAATATCAAAAATGTGCATGATTTTCAAAAAAATATCAAAAAATATCAAAAATATACAATAATTTTCAAAAAAATATCAAAAATGTGCATGATTTTCAAAAAAATATCAAAAAATTGCATTGATTTTCAAAAAATATCAAAAATATACAATAATTTTCAAAAAAATATCAAAAATGTGCATGATTTTCAAAAAAATATCAAAAATATACAATAATTTTCAAAAAAATATCAAAAATGTGCATGATTTTCAAAAAAATATCAAAAAATTGCATGATTTTCAAAAAAATATCAAAAATGTGCATGATTTTCAAAAAAATATCAAAAAATTGCATTGATTTTCAAAAAATATCAAAAATATACAATAATTTTCAAAAAAATATCAAAAATGTGCATGATTTTCAAAAAAATATCAAAAATGTGCATGATTTTCAAAAAAATATCAAAAAATTGCATTGATTTTCAAAAAATATCAAAAATATACAATCATTTTCAAGAAAATATCAAAAATTTGCGTTGATTTTCAAAAAAATATCAAAAATTTGCATTGATTTTCAAAAAAATATCAAAAATTTGCATTGATTTTCAAGAAAATATCAAAAATATGCAATAATTTTCAAAAAATATCAAAAATATACAATCATTTTCAAAAAAATATCAAAAATTTGCATTGATTTTCAAAAAAATATCAAAAAATATCAAAAACATACAATAATTTTCAAAAAAATATCAAAAATGTGCATGATTTTCAAAAAAATATCAAAAAATTGCATTGATTTTCAAAAAATATCAAAAATATACAATAATTTTCCAAAAAATATCAAAAATGTGCATGATTTTCAAAAAAATATCAAAAAATATCAAAAATATACAATAATTTTCAAAAAAATATCAAAAAATTGCATGATTTTCAAAAAAATATCAAAAATGTGCATGATTTTCAAAAAAATATCAAAAAATTGCATTGATTTTCAAAAAATATCAAAAATATACAATCATTTTCAAAAAAATATCAAAAATTTGCATGGATTTTCAAAAAAATATCAAAAATTTGCATTGATTTTCAAAAAAATATCAAAAATTTGCATTGATTTTCAAGAAAATATCAAAAATATGGAATAATTTTCAAAAAATATCAAAAATATACAATCATTTTCAAAAAAATATCAAAAATTTGCATTGATTTTCAAGAAAATATCAAAAATATGCAATAATTTTCAAAAAATATCAAAAATATACAATAATTTTCAAAAAATATCAAAAATTTGCATTGATTTTCAAGAAAATATCAATAATTTGCATCGATTTTCAAGAAAATATCAAAAATATGCAATAATTTTCAAAAAAATTCCAAAAAAAGACAATAATTTTCCAAAAAATATCAAAAATGTGCAATATTTCTCAAAAAAATATCAAAATTTTTAAGCAATTTTCAAGAAAATATCAAAATTTTTCACCAATTTTCAAATATCAATTCAATCAATCAAATATCAATCAAATTTTCAGAATATCAAAAATATGCAATAATTTTCAAAAAAATATTAAAAATTTGTATTGATTTTCATAAAAATATCAAAAATATGCAATAATTTTCAAAAAAAAAACAAAAATTTGCATTGATTTTCAAAAAACTATCAAAATATGCCATAATTAAAAAAAAATCAAAAATAAGCAATAATTTTCAAAAAAATATAAAAAAATTTGCATTGATTTTTAAAAAAATATCAATATTATGCAATAATTTTCAAAAATATATCAAAATTATGCAAAATGACCTGAACTATGGAAAAATGAGTTATACCTAAGATATTGTAAATTCTTTTCTAATTTTAAATTAAATTTTAAGTAAATTTTATGTTTTCAAATTGTATGTAAAATGATTAAAATTTATCAAATTGAATGTATAAACAAAAAGTAGTTCATAAATATCTACATAGGTACATGCTAAAATATGCAATTTTTTCCAAAATATACAAAATCTTGACAAATCGTTAGATATACCTATGCAAATGTTGCATTTTTTGCATATAATCCGCTCTTTATTTATAACGCACAAATACACCTTCGGTGAAGCGTTCGTGGCAATCAGTCAGTCAGTCAGCCGACCCGTGCAGCATTATATTAATCGATATAGGTACGCCTAAGCGGGTTTTAAACAGCTGATACGTATTCACCTCGTCGTCGAGACTCCCATGCAGGAGGCGGTGAATTATTTTAAGAGCCTCCGGATTATACGATGAAAATTATGACGCCGAAAATGTGCATGTAAATAAGCGATGTAATCCAGTGCTCAAGGTAATCTCGCCGAGCAATAAAATACGGCGGGGGCGGCGGCGCGAGGGGGCGGTTTTTTATCGCGTTTTATCGCCCGGGAGTCGGGAGACGCGAAAGATGTATCGCGATGATTTTATTAGTCGGATTTTCGAGTGATTTTGCGCGGGCGAAGACAATGCGGCGCTCGTCAATTTCAATTAAACGAACGATTTCGGCGCTTTTAGAGCGCGAAAATTCCGCCGTCGATTTTAATTCGAACTATTATACGGACGGGCGAATAAAAATAGAGCGGAAAAGCGGGCTCGAATGGAGCCATTAGAGCTGTCGATTCGGATGAAACGGCCTCTCCGGCACACCGACTATCCATCCGGAGTCTCTCGTTTCATCCTATTTATTATATATATTTTTCCCGTTTGCTATATTCGGCTCTAGCAGGAAGTTTTTCATGAAAAGATTTCAATTATTCCGGCTTAAAAAGGCACTCGATGCGCGCTTTAATCCCGTTTCTAGTCATAGATTAACACTTAAATTCATCCTGGGAATACTCCAGATTTATTTGACGTTTGAGCGAAATGTGTTCGTCAAGAAAAGTATTTCCAGAAGCGTAAAAGATTTTTTTTCATACTTAGAGTAAAATTTGCCTTGCAATAAAACTGTGTCCAGAATAATAACCCTGAATTTTTGGATGTTAATTAAAGTAAAATTTGCCTTGCAATAAAACTGTGTCCAGATTACTAACCCTGATTTTTTAGACGTTTGGAGTAAATTTTGCCTTGCAATAAAACTGTGTCCGGATTACTAACTCTGAATTTTTGGACATTTAGAGTAAAATTTCCTTTGCAGAAAAAATGTGTCTAGTTCTGTTTAGAGGCCTTGCAAAAAAACTGTATCCAGAATCCTAATCCTGACTTTGGAAGTTTAGAGTAAATTTGCCTTGTAATAAAACTCTCTCCAGAATAGTAATCCTGAATTTTTGGATATTTAGAGTAAAATGTGCCTTGCAATAAAGCTGTGTCCAGATTACTAACTCTGAATTTTTGGACGTTTAGAGTAAAATTTGCTTTGCACCAAAACTGTGTCCAGAATACTAATCCTGAATATGGAAATTTAGAGTAAAGTTTGCCCTGGTAATAAAAGTGTCCAGAATACTAATCCTGAATTTTTGGAAGTTTAGATGCCTTGCAAAAAAACTGTATCCAGAATCCTAATCGTGAATTATTGGACGTTTAAAGTAAAATTTGCCTTGCAATAAATTTGTGCCCAGAATACTAATCCTGAAATCCAGAATTTTTTTGACCTTTAGAGCAAACCTTACCTTGCAATTAAATTATTTCCAGAACAGTAGCCCAGATTTTTATGACATTCAGAGCAAAACTTGCGTCGCGAGAACACTACAAGGTATATGTCACGAAGAAATTCCAGAAATACTATTCCAGAAATATCTGGAAAAGTAGTCCAAATTAAAATTTGAAAATTTGTGTACAAGTATAATTGGTCAATACGCTCGATTCAATAAAAATATTTTCAACTGTCTCTTACTTCCGGTTATACCGGTTATACCTCCCCATTTTGTAATCAGCTAATCGAGAAGAATCTAAAAATGCAAAAATATACAGGGTGTCCCATTTAAAATAAGGAAGTTGCTGTCCTCTTCCGGTATAAGCGGAAGTAAGAAACAGTTGAAAATATTTTCATTAAATCGAGCGTATCGACAAATACTTGTATACAAATTTTCAAATTTTAATTAGCACTACTTTTCCAGATGCTTCTAATGGGCCCTCTTCGTGACACACCCTGTATATCCAAAATCCTAATCCAGACATTTTTGATGCTTGAGCAAAATGTGCTTGATAAGAAAACTATTTCCAGAAATCTAAGCCACATTTTTTTGACATTTGAGAAAACTATTTCCAGAAGCCTATAATCCACAATTTTTGACGTTTGAGCAAAATTTGCATTGCAATAAAACTACTTCCAGAATCCCAATCCATAATTTTTTTTGACCTTTAGAGTAAAAACTTGTCATAATATGAACACAGCGTTAACTCAGGATCAAAGCACCATCTGGCACATAAGAGATCCTATTACATAACACCTACAATCATATCCTTGCATCTTGCAACAGCTACCCCTATTATTCCTAGAGAGTTGAAAAGAATTTCCCTGAATAAAAACCGCCGGCGTAGATTGAAACGTCCCGCGTTGCACCCGTTGCACGAGTTGCACCGTCTGGGTTTCCAAAATTCATGTCACTGTCTGCGAACAACTTCTTACTCCGCTCTCGGCTGCAAATTTTATTACCCGTCGCGAGGCGCTCCTACTTTCCCTTCTTACGCCCGCGCTTTTTTCCTCTTCCCGAAACTCCATCCTCGATTTATAATTCACCGTTCGGCCAATAAACGTAAAGCGGTCGGTTCCCGCTTTTAGAAACCCGAAGAAACCTTTCCGGTTAGTTTACGAGCGAAAATCGCTCGAAGGCTACTCCGAATTTACAACTTTCCTACGGCTTTTTTTCCGCGAAAATTACGCCGAGGAGACGCCGAGAACTCGATTAATTCGATTTTATTTTTAAGCGCTAAGAGGATGCCCACCTGAATTATTCCATTAGAAGTGAATTTTTAAAAGAACCATCAACGCGAAACACTTTAAAATTTCTAATACGCTCAAGTACAGACTCGCTTGGGCGTATATACTTGACTCTATTGGGCGTCTTCTTGACTCTATTGGGAGTATACTCGACTCTCTTGGGTGTACGATTGACTATCTAGGATGGATAATTGACTCTTTATGGTGGATAATTGACTCTTTAGTGTTCATGTTCGACTCTATTGGGTGCACCCTTGACTCTTTAGGGTGTATATTCGTCTTTATTGTGTAAATTTTCGACTCTCCAGCGACTTACTCACATTCTTAGGCCTATACTTTAATCTATTGGATGCATACTCTACTATGTAGGGTATATAATCGGTTCTCTTGGGTGTTTACTTGACTCTATTGAGTCTCTTTAGGGTGTGTATTGGACTCTCTTGGTACATTTGTAACTCTCCAGTGACTTCCTTACTTTCTTGGGCCTATACTATTTTCTATTGAGTGCATACTCGACTCTCTAGGGTATATAATCCACTCTCTTGGGTGTTTACTCGACTCTATTGAGTCTCTTTAGGGTGTGTATTGGACTCTCTTGGTACATTTGTGACTCTCCAGTGACTTCCTTACTTTCTTGGGCCTATACTATATTCTATTGGGTGCATACTCGACTCTAGGATATATAATCGACTCTCTTGGGTGTTTACTCGACTCTATTGAGTCTCTTTGGGGTGTATATTCGACTCTCTTGAGCACATTTTCGACTCTCCAGCGACTTACTTACTTTCTTGAGCCAATACTTTATTCTATTGGGTGCTTACTGGACTCTCTTGGGCGTTTATTCGGCTCTAGTAGGTACACTCTTGACTCTTTAGGGTGCATATTCGACTCTCTTGGGTACATTTTCGACTCTCCAGAGACTTACTATACACACTTTCTTGGGCTTATACCTTATTATATTGGGTGCATACTCGACTCTCTTGGGTGTTTATTCGGCTCTAGTGGGTACACTCTTGACTCTTTAGGGTGTATATTCGACTCTCTTGGGTACATTTTCGGTTCTCCAGGGTACATTCTGGACTCTCTAGGGTATATAACTGACTCTCTTGGGTGTTTACTTGGCTCTATTGGGTACACTCTCGACTCTTTAGGGTGTATACCTACTTCCTTTTTTATATGCATACATGACTCTCTTGAGAGTATATTCCACTCATTTAAAGCGAAAATCTCACTCTTGTATAGCTATAAATTCATTTACACGAACCTACACTCATTGTCGGATTAAATATAAACAGTGAGTAGCAACCCCGGAGTAATCTCACCTCTAATTCGACACGTCAGGAATTTTAATTTAATCGCCTCGCCTTCTAATAGTTCCCTTCGACTCTTTATCGTTGTTTTAAAGTTTGAATAGTCGGCTAATTGGTGAAGTTTCAGCTACTCTTGAGGGTGTAACGAACAGGTAGGCGAGCGGGCTAAACAACCCCCGCGACGACGGGGTGAAATATTTAGAAAGTTTATTGTGAAATATTTAGAAAGTTGCCTAAACGTGCGGCATAGATCGAGCGGTTTGGAAGTTTCGGGTAACTCTGCTGGCGCCTCGGTCGGTAAACTTAGCGCTCGTGATATAAACGCGTGTTGTGCGATTTTACCGGTTGTGATTTCAGCGAGATCCCCGATTATTTATCTATTTTCTTTCGGATAATTAGAAGCCTGCTCTGTTTTGGAATAATTTCGAGTAAGCAAACAATGTCGTAATAATTATGACGCGATCGAATTGGGGCCTTTCTCCTTGTTGTTGTTTTCCGTTTTCTCCGATGTTATCGTGTTTTTTTATTCGTAATTTTTCCGTGAAAAGCCGCGTTAACGACCCCGATTTTCGCTAATCCGATGTTGATTACGTGTTTGTTTTGCTATAATGTAGAAAAAACATCGGCGAATTATCGGAAGAAAAACAAAAGGAATTACGTAATTTCTTCGGCACACATACACACACAATTACCCCTGCTGCTGCTACTCCTGCTGCTTTCGATGCAGATATCGTACGTTGCAGAGCACAATAAAAATTGTAGACGCATTCCTGTAAGTAATGAAATTGTAAAAACTAACGTTTCGTTTCAGCTAGTTTATTCTTCCTCGTTTCCTTCCATCTGCAGGTTATTCGATTATACAGAGCGGCCCAAAAACGCTTTTAAAAATATTACAGTTTTACCGATTTTCTCTACTAATTTTTGAAATATTCAATTCAATATTCTACTAATTTAAAAACCTAGTTCAAACGTTTGCGTTTCCAGTAAAATATACCTACAGGGTGTACGGCGATATTTTGGACGGTGATTCCTTAAATATATGAAAAAAAAATCTATAAAATGGGATTTATCAAGATACTGGATATTCAACTAAAAAAGAAAAATATTAATCTTTAAAAATACCTACATATTTACTTGATTGAAATTTTGCAATGTTATTTGTTGTATTAAGAGGCTAAATAGCCCTAAATAGATTAAAATTATTAAGTCCAATGGCGTCCCGGGCACATAAGCGAATATTATTGGGAAAAAAATGTACGCCACTGCCTTTTTTGTAAATTTAATAATTTTTTGTTTTATTAAGCATCTAAAAATACAACTTCTTTACCTCTTGTATTTTTTTCGTTCTCTCTTCGTTTAAAAAATAAAATAAAAACCATTTTATTGCATGTGACTATACAAAATTTGTTTATCAAATCCAAAAAATCACAAATGCCTTGGAAAACAAATAAACAAAAAAAATCTAGAAAATAGGGTTTTTGCAACTTTTCCGATAACAAATTTCAACAGAATGAAGTAAATATTCTTAAATATACAGTGGTTTCGAAAAGTAACGAATAAATTCATTATTTCGGAAATTGAGAGTTTTTCGAAAATTTCCTTCGGCACGTCGATTTTGTTTTAAACAAAGGGACTTTTTGACGTACAACCAGTATTAATGACGTAATCGTTATTCGAGATATGACGTCATCCGCAATTTTATTAAATGGGACACACTGTATATTTTTGCAGTTTTGGATTCTGGTCGATGAGCTTATTACAACGAGGGGTCACACTTGATATATTGGTATTTTAATAAAAGCTATACAGCCGCTCAAAACTCACAAAATTTTTAATTTAGGAGGCTCTATCACATGTTTTTGTTCATTTCTGGAAGGGTCTTGGATCATTTCTGGAAAATTTTTAAACATTTTTGAATGGATTTAGGACGTTTTAGGTTAGTTTTTAAGCGTTGTTGGAAATATTTTGGATGTTTTTGGTAATATTGGTTCATTTTTGGAAAGTTTTCAGTCGTTATACTGGATAGTTTTTGGTCATTTTAAGGTATTTAGAAATTTGTAGAATGTTTTTGATCATTTGAGGGATTTTAATAATTTCTGAAAGATTTTTGTTTTTTTCTGGAAAATTTTTGCCATTATCTACAGAAAGGTTTTTGGGCATTTTAGAATCATTTTTGAAAAGTTTCGGTCATTTTTAGATGGTTTTTGGTCGTTTCTGGTTAATTTTCGAGAGTAACTATGCATTTTGAATACAAACTAGAAAGATTTTGGATGTTCAGAGCTATACCTAAATTTAAAATTTTGTGATATTTGAGTGGTTGTATAGCCTTTATTATAAGACCAAGACACAAAGTGTGACCCCTCTTTGTAATCAGCTAATCGAGTATAATCTAAAAACGCAAAAATATATAGGGTGTCCCATTTAATAAAATTGTCGATGACGTCATATCGAATAACGATTGCGCTACAAATATGAGTTGTACGTCAAAAAGTTCCTTTGTTTAAAACAAAAACGGCGTGTCAGAGGAAATTTTCGAAAAACTCTCAATTTCCGAAATAATGAATTAATTCGTTACCTTTCGTAAACACTGTATTAATATTTTTGTTTTTTAATTGAACATCCTGTATCTTGAAACTCTGCATGTTTTTAGAAACTTTTTTTCATATTTTTTAACCCTCTAAAATATCTCCTTCTATTTTTTGAACACCCTGTATATTACTCAATACATATTAATATTTTTTGATGCCTACAAACAAAATGTGTGACCTACTTGTATTAGCTTACTAGACCGACTAATTAAGTAAGTTGTATGGATATTTAATTCGCCGTATTCGCGTTTTTAATGTACAAATAGATGAGGGTATGAGACTTTCACGGTTACTTACCGGTGAAAGTTTCAATTATCTTTATTTATCTGTCGTTAAACGAAACGGTGCTTTACGGAGTCATCGAACGTCTCCTAATAGGAAAAGGCCAATAAAACTCGAGCGTACGCGAATAATTTGAATCTTCGATATCGCAAATATTTATTTTAAGTAGGTATATGTTTGTACTCAGGCAATCAGTCGCCTTTGCGGCTTTACCAGCCGCTCGATTTTACAAAAATTACCAAACTCGATAGAAGGAAATTTCATCAATGATTCACCCAGGTGAACGTGTAAAACTGAACCTGCAAATTTAAATATTTAACGCTTAGACTGTCTACCGTACTCGCAGGACTCCCGCAGGATGCCTTCCTTATTTATTTTTTTCAACCCGTGACCGTTTCCCTTTGCCATTTGGATCTAATCTATGTTTGAATTTTTTTTACATTTTTCGTTACAAACTTTATTACATCTATAATCGACTTTCTCGGCCAGATGATTGACTAACTTGGGTACATAATCGACTCTCTTGGGCGTTTAATTGACTCTCTTAGGCAACCTTCTCGACTCTCCAACGTGTATACTTACTTTCCTTAGCGTAGACTTTAATTTAACTATTGGGAAAACACTACTCTCTATATAGGGTGCATACACTTGACTCTCTAGGATGTATGCTTGACTCTCTAGGGTGTACACTTGACTTTCTTGGGTACACTAACTACTCTTTAGGGAGTTTACTTAGTTTTTTGGGTGTATACTTGGCTCTCTTAGGTATAAACTCGACTCTTTAGGGTATATGTATACTCTGTAGTTTTTTCGACATACACTGATCAAAATGAAAAAGGAGCCACTCATAAAAATGTTTTTACCTTAATCTTTTTATGACTACATTTTTTTTATATAATTACATCTTAGGCTCTTTGCTATAACTATAGTAAAGTTATTTTTGCCAACTGTATTTTTAAGAAATAGAAAGTGAAAAATGTGAAAAATTTGATTTATTGTTTTAATAATGACAATGATAAAAATTGTTTAAAAAAAACTAATAGCGTGTATGGGCTCCTCGAACTCGCCGAACTTCTGCACAACGTCGAGGCATACTTTCAATAACATTTCGAATAGCTTCTTGACCTAGCTGTTCCCACTCTTCAATGAGAACTTCCTCGAGTTGTTGTAGGTTTCTTAGTGGCTGACGATCTATTAAGCGCTTCCCAAGTGTATCCCAAATGTGTTCAATAGGATTTAAGTCGGGACTCCTCGCTGGCCACTCCACCACTTGAATATTATGGCCAGTAAGATAGTTTTGCACTGCTCTGGCCACATGCGGTCTCGCATTATCTTGCTGAAGGATGAATTCTGGGCCCATATTTTCAGCAAATGGTACAATATGTGGTTCAAGATCTTCGTTGATGTACCTCTCTGCCGTCATCGCCCCACGTCGAATAACTACTAGCTCAGTGCGACCATTTAAAATGATCCCACCCCAAACCATAATTGAGCCACCTCCAAAAGCCTGACTTTCTCGAACTGTGGAATCTAAAAAGCGCTCGCCTGGTCGTCTCCAGACTCTAACACGTCCATCAATATGATTGAGCAGAAATCTGGACTCGTCAGTAAACATAACGTTACTCCATTGTTCCATGGTCCAATTAACGTGTTCTTCTGCAAACAAGCGTCTAGCTCTACGATGTTCAGGGCTCAAAGGGGGAACTTTAGCTGACCTTCTTGCTTTCAACCCACGTTCGTGAAGCCGATTTCGTATAGTTTGAGTACTTACTCTTGTACCCGTAGCTTCAACCAACTCATTTTGTAGCGTTCGAGCAGTACTTCGACGATTCCTAACGGCCCAAAGTTCTAGAAGTCGATCTTCTCTAGCTGTAGTCGACCTTGCACGACGCGGATAAGGTTGTCTTCTTACAATTCCATAAATTTCAAATCTGGTCCAGGCTCTATTTATCGCAGCACGACTAACATTTAACATTTCTGCTGTACGGCGTCTTGAATAGCCTTCTTGAATCAAAGTAATTGCCCTAACCATTTGAATTTCTGTAAGATACACTCTCCGCCTTCGTGGCCTTCCAAGCACATCAAAATCCATAATTAATTCTTAAAAACTTTAAGTTAATATCGACAGAATTTCAATAAAGGAATATATGTGCGATTCCAAATGTACCTATCATGTCTTGCTTTTTATCGAATACAAGAAAACGAAAGAAAGCAAGGCATTTTTTCTTTTGTATATTCAAATCCATATATTATTACAGGGTGGACATCAATTTTTAAATTTATACCTAGTGCAGTAAACAATTTATATTGAATTAAAATAGTGGCTCCTTTTTAGTTTTGATCAGTGTATAATTGACTCTCTTGGGCGTTTACTTGACTCTCTCGGGCATTTACTTGACTCTCTTGTATACTTTATTCTATCTACTTGACTCTCTTGGGCGTGCTTGACTCTCGCTTTATTTATGAATCAAAATAGCAAGAAAATTCGATAAAATCCTAGACTGAACATCTATATACGGATTGATGGGTGGAAACGTTTGGATATCGATATAAATTTTTTAGATAACACCGTTCGCAGACGATTCATTTTAAATTCAATTTGCGAGCGGTATACACATAAATTTCGCCCGGCATTCGGCGGATCGTTTACGTTTTAGTAGTTGCACAACACCTGCATATACATTTACTGTCTGATAGTTGATAGTTCGGGTGGTAATTTGGCGAGTAACGGCCGGATTAATGACGGAGTCGCATCTAATTGGCGTTGATTATACTCTCTTAAGTAACGTTTTTGTTGTGTTAAATTCAATGATCGGTTTTCTGGGTTTCTTTTCGTGCGTATACAGGGTGGCACATCTTTTATTGTAGAAAGTTTAATAAGTAAAGAGCGGAATATATGCAAAAAAATGCTAATATATGCAACGATTTATTTAAAAATACGCAGTAATAATTTTCAAAAAATATCAAAAATTTGCATTGATTCTCAAAAAAATATCAAAAATATTCAATGATTTTAAAAAAAATAACAAAAATATGCAATAATTTTCAAAAAAATATCAAAAATGCATTGATTTTCTTGAAAATATTAAAAATATGCAATAATTTTCAAAAAAATATCAAAAATGTGCAACAATATTCAAAAAAATATCAAAAATTTGGATTGATTTTCAAGAAAGTATCAAAAAATTGAATTGATTTTCAAAAAGAATGTCAAAATTATGCAATGGTTTTCGAAAAAATACCAAAAATATCAAAATTATGCAAAATGACCTGAACTATGGAAAAAAGTTTTATGCCACTACACGGGCATTTTAGAGGGATGATTTTTCAAACATTAATTACAGAATTTTTATAAATATTTATTATTTTACAAATATTTTATAATTTATGTAGTTTGTACTTTATTCATAATCATTCCCGGGATGTCGAGCCTACTTCTTTAGATTCAAGTACCGTTCAATAATTAAATAAGGAACCAAAGAAGTAGTAATAAAGTAGTGATTTTTTGATTAATAGAGGAGAATGTTTAATTGAAAATTGTAATTTTCTTGCATATAAATAAGAAAATACTGGAGTATTTTAATTTGTTAACTAGTCCATTGGGGTTATTTGAGGGTGGTGTAAAAGTTTTCAACTAAAATTGCATTGAATTGTCTATATTAGGTACTAATTGAAATATCTCGGGAAGTATTACATTTAGGTATAGGGAATGTTTAATAAGAATGAAAGCCCTTCAAAAATTCTTCCTGGTAGTGATATAAAATATAGGGTGATCCATTTAAAATAACAGAGAAAATGTTACTTTTGGACCCACCCTGTAAGTAGTATATGTATATGATTAAAATTTACGAAAAATTTTCTTCTTGTATATTTTGTCACGACATTTGAAATGTTAGGAAGCCCATAATTTATTTTAAATGGTGGTAAACTTAGTATGATTTTCATGGAAAAGTGGTCATAACTTTTAAACCACTCAGTATAACATTATACAATATCATATTTTTGGAAAGCTGAAGACGAGCTAAATTAAATTTTTGAATAAAAAACAGGGTGTTCCATTTAAAAACGTTTAAGTTTAGTCTACCACTGCTACACAGAACACTCTGTAAATACAACCAATTTCAAAATATGCAGCATGAAATTATCTACAACTTTTGTAAAGAACTTTTTTGATACCATCTACAGATATATTAAGTTTCTCCATCTTTATGTGTCACTCTGTATTTCGTAAGTCGTCGCTTGTTTCTTGAGTTCTGTGGCGGAAATTTTGGTACATTTTTTTTACATAATTTACGCGTTGTGTCATCATTGCAAAGTTTATAGCTCGGTAGACCGATGTCAACTCATCACATATTCATTGTTTCGGTTATGGCGCGTGTACGAAACGGATTCCGACATATTTTTTTTACTATCCAAGAGAAAAAATTAACCGATCGAATGTTAATAAATAAAATAAGGAAGCCCGGAGGAAAAATCATACCTATCCGCAATAATTAACCTTGTATCGAAGTCCTCGGATCGAGGACGAAGCGCCGATAAATAATTAAAAAGAAAGTTTTTGACAACGCCAGTTCTCGTTTTCGCGATGATGTCCCCTTCTCGCTTGCATTATTCAATTCCTTTTTCCCGAATTTTTCCTGCCAATAAACACGATCCTGCTTCCATCGAGTAAAATTATCCTCGTCTATTCTTATTAATTAGCCGGTTCAATTTAGCACCCCCCCCCACCATAAAAATATGCAAACTCAAGCGTTATAATTTAGTGCTAATAACTCCTAATTTTATAGCTCCACTGGTCGAGTATACATATGAAAACCAGAATTTAATTTAAGGTATTTATCCTAAAGACTCGCTAACGTTCGGAAAGGGGGCTGCTTATCCTAAAGACTCGCTAACGTTCGGAAAGGGGCTTATCTTAAAGACTCGCTAAAGTTCGGAAAGGGGGCTGCGTATCCTAAAGACTCGCTAACGTTCGGAAAGGGGGCTGCTTATCCTAAAGACTCGCTAAAGGTCGGAAAGGGGGCTGCGCCCCCTTTCAACCCCCCTTTTCCATACGCCAAGTATTTTTCATCTTTCCTTAAGATAAAAACACCCTGTACATCAAATATAATGTCAACGTTTTCCTATAATAACGCAAATGACACTTTTGATTAGCCCGGAGCTTCGGAACTATTCAGAACTATATTTGTTAAAAATGTATTAGAGACATTCGAGAAACTGGAGAATATAGAAAAAATACAATTAAACGTAGAAACGATTTTGATCTCTAATTTTTCGAAGGATAAAGGTTAGATAGCAGGATGAATATATGGCAGCAGGAAAGTATTAAGCTTGCAAAATGATGATGTTAAAGAAGATTTTTTGATGATGATTTTGGAATCCATGTAATGGAAGATTATTCTTTAACGCTACTGGTTAAAAATTCCTTGCGTAAATCACAGTGACTATAATCTTAAAGTAGGTTTAAAAGTTCCTGTATCCTGATGGGCAAACGAGTATCTTTGGTAAACTTGGCACACGAGCAAGTTGTTGGGAAAGTAGGAAGTCCTGGGGCGCGGCGCGGTTTTCCATGCATTTTTATAAACCCGGAGAATTTTCGAGTTTCCGGGCCGTTAAAATTATAATCGTATCGTTCCCTCGATGGGGCAACCTCGAGCGGAAGTTTCCGAAATTAAGAAAATACTGTAACAGCCGACGATAAGGCTTTTCTTTAAAAAAAAGAAGGGCCCGTTTAATATTTAACTACGTCTCCCGTTGCGTAACGACGGTGCAGGGAATAGGGGACCCGGACAACTTTCTAACATCCGGAGACTCGATGCAGTGGCATCGCATCAATAATAACCAAAATGGCAAGAGGCGTTTTTTTATACAGGGTTCGTCCACGGTGATGTTGTAGAAGGGAGTGGGTTATAGGAAAAACACATTTATATTACAAGGATTTGTAAGTAAATTTGACGATTTCTTAGAAGATGTTACTAGATTGGTTGATGTTTCAGATAATAAGAAAATTTGACGATTGTTTCAAAATCAGTACAAATCAGTATAAATCAGTACAAATCAGAACAATGCAGTATAATAAATCAGTACAAATCAGTATAAATCAGTATAAATCAGTATAAATCAGTACAAATAAGTACAAATCAGTACAAAACAGTACAATGCAGTACAATAAATCAGTACAAATGAGTATAAATCAGTAGTACAATTCAGTACAAATCAGTAAATGACAATAAAAAAACACTAAAAATCAGTTAAATCATCCAATTTTTTACGTAATTTGGTTCATTTTTTAGAAGATTTTACATGTAGATAAATTTGATGATTTTTAGGCAATTTTACTAGATTACTTGAATTTTGTGAGATGCATTTACAAGTAAATTTGGCCTTTTCATAAATGAAAAGGTTTATTAAAAACTATTATTTACTAAATTTTCTAAAAATCTCCAAATTTATTTGTAAAATCATCTGAAAAGCTGAGTAATCTAGTGAAATATTTAAAATGTCGACGAATTTAGTAAAATAATCTAATAAAATCGACAAATTTTATACTCACATAATATCATGGGAAAAATTAATCCTGGACAGTTCTAAATAATTTTTGAACAGTTCAATATGATTCTAAGATCGTCCTAGTACTATTTCAAGTTAGGTGATTTTCAGACCATTTTAGAACATTTCACAAGAATATTTAACGATTTTTAGATATATAATTTACTAAATTAGTCGACTTTTGAGATCAAACATTCTAAATAGTCTTCTAAAAGTTCTAAAAAATAGTTCGAAATACTCCTGAATGCGTTCCAATGGGTTCAGAACTTTTTTTATAGTTGAATTTGAACTGTTCCAAGTTGTCCTAAACCAGTTGTAAATGATTCTGGACAGTTCTAAATGGTTCTAAGATCATCCTGAACTAATTAAAATGGTTCTAAAATGGTTCTATATGATCCTGGACATCAGTTCTAAATGGTTTTTGAAGAGTTCTAAATGATTCTAAGACCATCCTGGACTGTTTCAAATTAGTCGATTTTCAGACGATTTTAAAACGTTTCGCTAAAAAATTTAACGATTTTTAGAAATAATTTACTAAATTAGTCTACTTTTGAGATCAAACATTCTAAATAGTCTTCTAAAAGTTCTAAAAAATAGTTCTTAATATTCCTGAGTGTTTTCCAATGGGTTCAGAACTTTTCTAGTTGAATCTGGACCGTTCCAAATTATCCTAAACCAGTTGTAAATGATTCTGGACAGTTCTAAATGGTTCTAAGATCATCCTGAACTAGTTAAAATGGTCGTAGTCTGTTCTAAAATGGTTCTAAATGATTTTGAATAGTTCTGAATGATGTTTGTACTGTTCTAAATGTTAATAAGAACCATCCTCAACTGTTTCAAATTGATCTAGTCAGTTTTAAACTGGTTCTAATTGATCCCGGGCAGTTCTAAATAATTTTGGACAGTTTTAAAATAGTTTTGGACAATACTAAACAGTTCTAAACGATTCTAATACTGTCCTAAACAATTTGAAAACACAATCAAGTATACACGTTCAATTATAATCCCATCTCTCTCCCTCTAATACAACAATCAAATACACTGTCTTTCTCGCACTTGCGTTAGGTACTCCTACACCCACATACACGCCGCGGACCGACCCTGTATACACGCGTTGAACCCCAATCAAAATGAGCAATAAAATTACAAGACGAGAAAAACCCTCCAGGCGACGCCCCTGCCAAGGGGCACAAGTAACAAGTAACAAGACAAAAGCCCTGAAATATTCAGAAACTCATGCATAACAAAAAACTTCCCGACGAAGCCGAAGGTGCATCCAAAGTTTACGTACTTAAACGGACGAATTATTCTAATTGAAAACGATAATAAAAAAAAAGGCGATGTTAATGGTAACGATAATGACGAGCGAACGGAGGAAAGTGAAATCGCGCTCGGCGAGGACGAAGACGTTCTTAATTTTAATTCCCGGAATACTTTCTATTTAATTCTCGTTAAACGAGCTCGTTTCGTTCGCGAAGTTTTAGAACAACGGGCTATACCCAGCAAGTACAGGGTAGAGACTAATCTAATGAAGACTAAAATTAATAAACTTGTGTTAATGTAGCACTCACACTATCAAAAAATTGAAAATTCATACATTATAATTTAGTGCACGATTTCTAATGTTAGTTAAAATTTGCGATTGGAAATGGCTGTGCGGAAAGTTTATGCAGCTAGCACCGCTACATTTAAATTTTTGACAAAATTAAAAAATAATAGATATATCGGAATTTAGTGCTATTTTAGTGCTTTTGAATGCACCAAGCAGAATTTAATTTAAAGGTATTTGATTAATAACGTATTAGAGATATTAGAAGAACTGAAGAATGTAGAAAAAATACATTTAAACACGAGAATAACGATAACAAGAGAATAACGATTTTGATCCCTATTTTTTCTTTGATTTTAGTACTTCTAAAATAGCATAAGTTGGATTTTACTGCTCAATCCTTAGCTCAAAAAATTACGTTTTTACAATTTTTTTAGTCCGACCCTCATGAATAAAGTATCATTAGAAATGCAGATAATTTTGGTCTCTAATTATATTTTCATTTCAGAGCTTCTTTTAGTGAGCAAAATCATTTGTCTATCTGCATATCTAATGAAGGGTTGAACTATAAAAAATCTTCAACCTGCAAATAAACCTTTCATCCTGCAATCAAATCTTCATCCTCAAATCAAACCTTCACCTAGTAGCAGCCAATCATTCATCCCGCAACTAAACCTTTCATCCTGTAACTAAACCTTTCATTCTGCAACCAAACCTTCATCCTGCATCCAAATCTTTCATCCTGCAACCAAACCTTTCATCCTGCAACCAAACTCTTCATCCTCAAACCAAACCTTCACCTAGCAACCAAACATTCATCCTGCAACCAAACCTTTCATCTTTCAACCAAACCATTTATCCTACCACCAAATCCATTTATCCATTCAACCAAACCATCATCACCTCCAGCCACATTTACTAATTCTAATTAATTTATGTTCCAGTTTGGACCGTGACCAACCCTTCTCCTTCCAGCTGGGCGTGGGCCAGGTGATCAAGGGCTGGGACCAGGGTCTGCTGGACATGTGCGTAGGCGAGAAACGTAAGCTCGTCATTCCGCCCAATTTGGGCTACGGCGACAAGGGCGCCGGCAACGTCATCCCCGGCAAGGCGACGCTGGTCTTTGACGTCGAGCTGATCAACATCGGCGACGCCAAGCACCAACAGACCAACGTCTTCAAGGAGATCGACCACGACAGCGACAACCAGCTCAGCCGCGAAGAAGTAAGAGGATATGTAAATGCGTAAATGTTGTCGTGCACTAATCCAGTTTGCGCTCATTGCTTTTGGTACACTTTATTCGAGATTTTTCATTTAGCACTTATGCTTGGTGTATTTGCGCTACATATTGCATTGTACTTGGGAAAATCTCGATTTCGCAGAGCAACTTTACTTACCTCATCCTTCTATCCCATCTGCTAATTCCTACATTTACTACTTCTTTTACGACACCAATATTACCAACACTTTCTTCTTCCCCATTACCTGGCTTATTTAAGTAACCAGAACAAGCTTTGTATACCAGAGTAACATTTGACTTGCTAGAGCAAATTTACTTACCTCATCCTTCTATCCCATCTGTTAGATTCCTACATTTACTACTTCTTTTACATCACCAATATTACCAACACTTTCTTCTTCATCAAACCATTATCTTGATCATTCGAGTAACCACAACAAGCTTTATAATGCCCTTGATCCTGTCGTCGTGTAAACCGTTTAGTATTGTCTAGAACCTTTTTAAAAAGTCCAAAATCATTTAGAACTGTCCAGGATCATTTAGAACCTTAGAACTGGCTTGGGCAATTTTAAATAGTTCAGGACATTCTTAAAAACATTTAGTGCCGTTCAAAAATCATTTAGAATCATTTTAGAACTGACTACGACCATTTTAACTAGTTCAAAATGATCTGAGAACCATTTAGAATTGTCCAGAATCATTTGGAACGCATTCAGGACTATTTAGAACCATTTTTTAGTACTTTTAGTAGACTATTTAGAATTTTTCATCTGAAAAGTGGACTAATTCTAAAAATCGTTAAATATTCTTGTAAAATCATCTGAAACATTGACTAATTTTGTAAAATAACTATAAAAATCGTTAAATTTTCTTGTAGTCTTCTAAAATCATCTGAAAAATTTACCAAATTAGCCCAATAACTCTAAAAATCGTTAAATATTCTTGTAACATCTTCTAAAATCATCTGAAAAATTGATTAAATTAGTAAAATAACTAAAAATCGTAAAATTTTCTTGTAAAGTCTTCTAAAATCATCTGAAAAATTGACCAATTTAATAAAATAACTCTAAAAATCGTTAAATTTTCTTGTAAAATCTTCTAAAATCATCTCAAAAATTGGCCAATAACTCAAAAAATAGTCAAATTTTCTTGTAAAATCATCTAAAATCATCTGACAAATTGACTAATTTAATAAAATAACTCTAAAAATCGTTAAATTCCCATGTAAAGTCTTCTAAAATAATTTGAAAAATTGAAAATTCGTTAAATTTTTTTGTAAAATTACTAGCGTTACCAACACTTTCTTCTTCCCCATTGCCTTGATCATTTGAGTAACCACAACAAGCTTTGCATACCAGAGTAACATTTAACCTGCTAGAGCAAATTTATCCCATACTTCTCCCTATACCCATCCTTCAAATTTATCCCCATTTCTCCCCCAAATCCATCCCTATCCTTCTATCCCACCTGCTAAATTCCTTCACCTCTTCTTCTACATCACCAACATTACCAACACTTTCTTCTTCCCCATTACCTTGCTTATGGAGTATCCGGAAGAAGCTTTGTATACCTACTAGATTTGTCCAATCAAAGCCACTTCTTGAGTAAATTCCTTCCACCCTTCTTGTTCTACATCACCAACTTTACCAACAATTTCTTCTTCCCCATTACCTTATTCATGGAATATTCGGAAGAATCTTTGTTGTATACCAGATTTGTATTGCAATCAAAGTGACTTACTAAAGTAAATTCCTTCCACCCTTCTTCATCTACATCACCAACATCACCATACAAATTCTTCTTCCCCGCAGCTTTGCTCATTTGTTGCACCCATAGTCATTGAGTAACCATTAACTGGATTGATCCTGGAAGGCTGGTCTAAAGCTGGGTTTGCATTGCAGGTGAGCGAGTACCTGAAGAAGCAGATGGTGGCTGCCGAAGGGGATGTTCCCGGGGACGAGCTGAAGAACATGCTGGCCGAGCACGATAAGCTGGTGGAGGAGATCTTCATCCACGAGGACAAAGATAAGAACGGGTTTATTTCCCATGATGAGTTCTCGGGGCCGAAGCACGACGAGCTGTAGGTGTCCCAATGCGAAATAGTTCGATCCGATTTTCTACCGTAATCGTATTTTTGTACATGGTTTTTAAAAGGATGAGTCGATAGCGCGTTTCGCGGTGCAATTTTTTAATTTTTTTTAACGTTTCATTGTTGTTGATTAATTTATTCGAGGGGTTTTCTTGTAAGTGCACACAGACTTTGTTATCGCATTGGTTTTTTTTATATTTGTTGAAAGAATCGATGTTTTTATACGAATTTTAAAAAAATGTGGTTTTTATAAATAAAATCTGTTAAGAAACTCGCATTATATTACTTAAATCGCCCCCAATCGCCCCCACATTGTAAATAGGTACACAAGTATTTTTATTGCAAAGCTCGGCTTAATCTGGGCTCAAATGTAAATTTTACTGTGGTTTTCCTACAAAAAAAAAGTGGGGTCTGTAGAAAGAACGGTTGTCTGGTAACTTTTTGGCCAATAACAGCTGGGCATCCGCTGACGTCACAGGTATGCTGAAATATGCGGGAAAACAGAATATTTTGAAATAATAATCCTCATGAGGTAAAAATGGTATATTTTATAACATTTTAATAGCGATTAATGATCCATTAATTTATTAGTTTCCTTAAATTGTATTTGGCTGCTTGAGAGCTGTTTCTATAGAGGTAAAATAAAATTTGACTCCAATCGAAATGATCTTTTTTCAAATATTCATGTAACAGCATATTAGTTATATTATAAAATAATAAAATGTATGCATTACAAAAAAAAAACAATAGAAAATAGTAGGAAATCCAGTTTTTATTATTGAAGTGATTTAATTACAGTTTTTTTAATTTTAATATTGCAAATTTTCAGTTTCTTAAGTTGAGCGTTCATTATTTTTATTTCTGTTAGGTCTTCATTATTACCAGCTTAGTTCAAAATGTTTACCGCAAATTCCTTTATTCGTTGTATTAAATTGATCTTTTCTACAGCAAAGTTGAAGCCAATCTTTTTTAATAAATTATTTTTTTTGGAAATAATCTAATAGCTTCTCCACCCTTTTTTGATTTCTCCTTGTTGCTTTTACATGTAGCAATACTTCAGATTATTCCAGTCATCTTAAAAAGGATACTCAAATGTACCGAAAAATTTTGACGTAGCCAAAATAACTGGTATGACAACTCACTACATTATGAACGCCCTGTGACTAGCATACCTGTGACGTAGCTATGACGTTGCATGCGCCATGACACTTTATCTAGTATCCATCCTTTTTAAGATGACTGGAACAATCTGAAGTATTGCTAAGTGCGGAAGTGTTTCTATTCTGTGTTCCGCTCTCCTAATACAAAGTCGCTTTTTCGTTAAATTTTCGTCCGTCTGATCGAAATTAAACGGTTAGTTAATAGAGGCGCTGTATGTCACTTTCGAACTGTAAATGTAATACGGGTTGCCTATTAAGGCGCGCGAGTAACAGGTATCAGGAGTAGACCTCCTCGCACATTCTGCGAGAATTACTTAGATAAGAAATGCCTAAAAGCAGGTTGGTGAAATCGGGCGTAAGTTAGTAGAATCAAACACAACTAAAAACAATATTAACAAAACTTTATTTATACATTATCTCAAACAATTAGCCTAAGTCGAAATGAAACGAAAACACAGCGATAAAAAGAAAATTAAATTATATTATAAAAAAAAACGTTCGTGTACGCTAATTAGCGTCGAGATGATCCGTTCGAATGAATCTAGAGACCTAAGCGAAACGAGAACAAGCAGACGACGTTTCGAGTGAAAACCAAGACTAGTTCATCAGCCGCTTGGGACAGGCGCAGTGTAATTGAAAATCTTACGGCTGATTCTCGACCCTTAGATAATAATAAATTAATAAAAAAAACGAATATACGCGAGTAGATAAATAAATTAGAAACTAAAAACAACGAGGTGAGCGAGAGCAGCCATAAATATTATCACATAACAAAGTCAGTATAAGTTTGTTTTTTTTTACATCTTCGCAAGATGCCTTTCGGACGTGGTTAAATAAATTATTCGTAAACTTCGGTTGGACACAGCACAATTTTCTAATACCCTTTGATGTACGCTGACAGGTGTTTCTTCTCCTCTTCCGATAAGCCGTTTTTCAGAGTTCTGCGAACTAGAAAATAAAAACAATTAGAGATCTTTCAATTCAATAAAAGTGTTATTCAATTTCATGTTAACGCACACTTTTTTAAACGATTTTGTTAGAAATGTTTAGACAACATTTGCATGCCATTGAAGAAACATGATGTAAAGGTTGTTTCTACGCAAGCTTATTGGTTTTCCGAGACGTAAAAGGCCAAAGATGTTTGCTTCAGATTTGACTTTTGACGTATAAGTAAGGTTAGGAATTTTTGACATTAAAGTAAGGTTAGGGCAATAGTATCAAACCTAATAATGCAAATAAAGTAACACACAGACACACAACACACGGTTATCCCACCACCACATACCAAAGAAACTCTAAATCAGGGTGAATCTCTGCTACCGAACGGCATATTTTCTCTAGTTCTAGAACGCTTGACTAAAGAAAGAAAAATATACAAATAATCATTCCTCCCTCCAGTTAACACTGTTTTAAAAAAGCCCACGTCCCCACAAAACCTCTGTTCCGGTCAATATTTCTCCCCTAGGGGCCATTATTAACCCCTAGGATCTAATACGTTCCCTTAGGAGTCAAAATGTCCACCTAGGACCTAGTATTTCGATCTAAGACCAATATTTCCCCCTTTGGGCCAATATTACCCCCTAGGATCTAATAATTTCTCCTCAGTTTTCACAAATTTCCGCTAGGATCTAGTATTTCCACCTAAGCTCAATATTTTTCCTTATATAGCAATATGGGGGTCAATATATCACCGTATGGAGCAAAAGTTTCCCTTTTGGACCAATCTTACCTCCTAGGATCTAACCAATTTCCCCTTAGTGGTCAATATTTCCACCCAGTATGTAGTATTTTCCCCTAAGTTCAATATTTCCCCTATATTTACCCATAGGATCTAGTATTTCCACCTAAGACCAATATTTCCCCCTACATTTCAATATAGGGGTCAATATATCACCGTAGGTGCCAATATTACCCCCTAGGATCTAACAATTTCCCCTTAGTGGTCAATAATTCCACCCAGTATGTAGTATTTTCACCTAAGTTCAATATTTTCCCCTATATTTCCCTATATGATCTAGTATTTCCACCTAAGACCAATATTTCCCCCTATATTTCTATTTAGGGGTCAATAGTTCGCCGTACGAACCAAAATTTCTCCCGTAAGGCCAATATTTCCCCCTGGGACCTAATAATTTCCCTTTAGTGGTCAATATTTCCCTCTAGGATCTAGTATTTCCACTTAAGACCAATATTTCCCCCTACATTTCAATACAGGGGTCAATAATATATCACCGTAGGTGCCAATATTTCCCCCTAGGATCTAACAATTTCCCCTTAGTGGTCAATAATTCCACCCAGTATGTAGTATTTTCACCTAAGTTCAATATTTTCCCCTATATTTCCCTATATGATCTAGTATTTCCACCTAAGACCAATATTTCCCCCTATATTTCTATTTAGGGGTCAATAGTTCGCCGTACGAACCAAAATTTCTCCCGTAAGGCCAATATTTCCCCCTGGGACCTAATAATTTCCCTTTAGTGGTCAATATTTCCCTCTAGGATCTAGTATTTCCACTTAAGACCAATATTTCCCCCTACATTTCAATACAGGGGTCAATAATATATCACCGTAGGTGCCAATATTTCCCCCTAGGATCTAACAATTTCCCCTTAGTGGTCAATAATTCCACCCAGTATGTAGTATTTTCACCTAAGTTCAATATTTTCCCCTATATTTCCCTATATGATCTAGTATTTCCACCTAAGACCAATATTTCCCCCTATATTTCTATTTAGGGGTCAATAGTTCGCCGTACGAACCAAAATTTCTCCCGTAAGGCCAATATTTCCCCCTGGGACCTAATAATTTCCCTTTAGTGGTCAATATTTCCCTCTAGGATCTAGTATTTCCACTTAAGACCAATATTTCCCCCTACATTTCAATACAGGGGTCAATAATATATCACCGTAGGTGCCAATATTTCCCCCTAGGATCTAACAATTTCCCCTTAGTGGTCAATAATTCCACCCAGTATGTAGTATTTTCACCTAAGTTCAATATTTTCCCCTATATTTCCCTATATGATCTAGTATTTCCACCTAAGACCAATATTTCCCCCTATATTTCTATTTAGGGGTCAATAGTTCGCCGTACGAACCAAAATTTCTCCCGTAAGGCCAATATTTCCCCCTGGGACCTAATAATTTCCCTTTAGTGGTCAATATTTCCCTCTAGGATCTAGTATTTCCACTTAAGACCAATATTTCCCCCTACATTTCAATACAGGGGTCAATAATATATCACCGTAGGTGCCAATATTTCCCCCTAGGATCTAACAATTTCCCCTTAGTGGTCAATAATTCCACCCAGTATGTAGTATTTTCACCTAAGTTCAATATTTTCCCCTATATTTCCCTATATGATCTAGTATTTCCACCTAAGACCAATATTTCCCCCTATATTTCTATTTAGGGGTCAATAGTTCGCCGTACGAACCAAAATTTCTCCCGTAAGGCCAATATTTCCCCCTGGGACCTAATAATTTCCCTTTAGTGGTCAATATTTCCCTCTAGGATCTAGTATTTCCACTTAAGACCAATATTTCCCCCTACATTTCAATACAGGGGTCAATAATATATCACCGTAGGTGCCAATATTTCCCCCTAGGATCTAACAATTTCCCCTTAGTGGTCAATAATTCCACCCAGTATGTAGTATTTTCACCTAAGTTCAATATTTTCCCCTATATTTCCCTATATGATCTAGTATTTCCACCTAAGACCAATATTTCCCCCTATATTTCTATTTAGGGGTCAATAGTTCGCCGTACGAACCAAAATTTCTCCCGTAAGGCCAATATTTCCCCCTGGGACCTAATAATTTCCCTTTAGTGGTCAATATTTCCCTCTAGGATCTAGTATTTCCACTTAAGACCAATATTTCCCCCTACATTTCAATACAGGGGTCAATAATATATCACCGTAGGTGCCAATATTACCCCCTAGGATCTAACAATTTCCCCTTAGTGGTCAATAATTCCACCCAGTATGTAGTATTTTCACCTAAGTTCAATATTTTCCCCTATATTTCCCTATATGATCTAGTATTTCCACCTAAGACCAATATTTCCCCCTATATTTCTATTTAGGGGTCAATAGTTCGCCGTACGAACCAAAATTTCTCCCTTAAGGCCAATATTTCCCCCTGGGATCTAATAATTTCCCTTTAGTGGTCAATATTTCCCTCTAGGATCTAGTATTTCCACATAAGACCAATATTTCCCCCTACATTTCAATATAGGGGTCAATAATATATCACCGTAGGTGCCAATATTTCCCCCTGGGATCTAATAATTTCCCTTTAGTGGTCAATATTTCCCTCTAGGATCTAGTATTTCCACCTAAGACCAATATTTCCCCCTACATTTCAATATAGGGGTCAATAATATATCACCGTAGGTGCCGATATTTCCCCTAGGATTTAATAATTTCCCCTTTGTGGTCAATATTTCCTCCTAGGATCTAGCATTTCGACCTTAGACCAATATTTGGTCTAAATATCTAATAATTTCTCCTTAATTTTCACTAATTTCCCCTTGGATCTGCTATTTCCACCTAAGATCAATATTTCCCCTATATTTCAATATAGGGGTCAATATTCCCCCTATGATCTAGTATTTACATATAAGGCCAACATTTCCTCCTATATTTTAATATAGAGGTCAATATTTCACCACATGGGCCATCCCCTCCCCCATGGACGAATATTTCCTTCTAGGAACGAATATTTCTCCGTGGGGGCGAATGTTAGGATCAATATTTCCCCAATTTGGAATGACCAACACACTTACGAGATTTCCTATCAACGTGCCGGGTGCGTTTCCTCTCCCTGGGCGCGGTCCGTGTGGCGGGCCCCTTGGTGGCGTTCTTGACCAGGCTCTCCAGCAGCTCGTCGTCGCCGTCGGTGAGGTTGCCGTTGCCGGGGCCGAGGAAGGACCTGGTGCTCTCGCGACGCGTCCGCCGCCAGGGCAACGTGCCCTGCAGGCTCTCCACGTCGGACATGTCGCTGCCCAGCAGCTGGCGCAGCTCGGCGTCGGCCCTGTCCTCCTTGGATCTGAATTTGCCCACCTAGATGCAAGATTAGGGGTTAGTATTTTGGAAGTTTGGTGTAGGTATTGGTGGTTACTTCTGTGATCATTTTGCCTCTGGTTTTGTTGCGTTCCCTGTGGTTGGCTTTCTTCTCGAGCTGCTGCAGGACTCGTTCTCTGGTGGTTCTGTATTCTAAGGCGAATTCGGAGACTACTCGGCAAAATTCGTTGGGTTTCGTGTCTGCTATTTGGTGCAATGGTATACCCAGCCATAACAAGAATTTGTGAAACCTAAAAACGAGATGGTTCAATCCAAATGGTTCAAAACCTAAACCAAGACTTACCTGTTCATAACCCTCCTGTGGACGATGCCCAAGAGTATGATCCTCTCTGCACAATCCGAAAGGAAATCAGACATTTTTACCTTCATCATTGTCGAACCATCATGCTTTGCGATAACTTTCAAATGATCCCATGAGGACTTACAATCGGATTCCAGTCTATGGATGTTGAGGGCTAGCTCATCAAAGTCTATTTTAGAAGCTCGAGTTATCGCTCCAATCTAAAAATCCACATACACATCATCATTGACTCAATCACCATTAACTCAACTCACCTCTGAATACAAATCGGTAGCATCAGGAAACTTCTCCATTACAATATGGCAAAGATGATGCAGCAGCGAGTGCTTGTGAACAGTATCCTTCACCTCAGGCACTTTGGCTAGGTACTCGATTTGGAATCCCTTCACTTCATTTCCATTTAGGAAATTGCCCACAGACAGCAAAGTGCTCAGAATCCCCCGGAAGGTCTTGTTGGCCCTCAACACCTCATACCCCTGCTTCAGGTCCATTAAGGGCTCGGCTATCTCCCGTTCTGAGTTCTCGAAATCCAGCTTGAAAGCCCATAGCTTCAGCCTGGCTGGCAGCTCAGAAATCGAAGCCAGAGTCAGCAGGAATTGCTCGGCGCTGCCGAGGGGGATGTCCGGGTTGGCGGCCTGCGCCTCCTGGATTTTGGTGCGCTCCTCCTCGGTGGGCAACATCGTCAGGAGTTTCTCTATGCCCTCGCGGTTCATGATGGTGGCGTCCATTTTCAGTATGGCTGTTTTGATTGAACGTGGTGGTGGTAGTTTGGTCATGCCGATGTTGATGGCGTTGGAGCGCTTCGGATCCAGCACTATTATTTCTTTGTTTTTGTTCATTTCTTGCTGCTTCTGAAAGGTATGGATTGTTTAGGTTGGTTTTGATGGGTGTAAGAGGGAAACGTAATTCGATAGTAACCTTCCAAAGCTCCTTGCAACATTGCTAAATAGTACCATGCTACAGAAATTAAAGGAAGGTAAATAGAGGATAACCATGCTGTATGTTGCAGTGACATGCTTCTACGTCCAATCTAAATCGAAGTGGATTGATTACTTCAATAAATAGGTGTTTAGACCAACGAGTGTAGGTAGAGGAAGATATAGAGGCGAATCTACCACTAACTGAAGGAGTTGCCAAGATGCAAAAAAAGATTGTTCCGTCACCAAGATTTGGAAAAAAACTCACCTCCTATTTACCAGCGCATGCCAAGTGAAGTCACCGCAAGAAAAGAAAAATTATTTAAATAAACCAAGTAGGTAAATCACCCCATATTTCATCTTAACCATCCTTCCCCCTTATACACCAAGAAATCGTTCCAAATACAAACATTTGCTTACTTTGGTAATGAGATCTTTAGCTCTGGACTCGAAGAGGTGCTCCAGCTTCTGCGTGTCTACATTGACTGGATGCAGCTCGTCCCAAATCAAACCAGTTTTCAATTTCACATGGCTGATGGGGTCATCTCTAACTTCCTTCCAAAACAGCTTCACAGTCTTCTTGTTCTTCTTGATCGGTATCTTCGTTTCGGCGGTCCTATTCGGTCGTTGCAAAGCAAACAGCGGCGGCACTGGCGCCGCCGGCGGCGGGATTAACCTACTAACCAGAGGCGGCGGGGGCGGCGCGCCCCCTTCCAAGTCCACCAGCGGCGGCGGCGGCGGAGGAATACCATTAGCAACAGCGACTGGCGCCAGGATATCAACCTCATCATCGCTGCACAAATCCGTAAAGTCCATATCACATAAATTCAGCGAGCGGTTCAAGTTGGCCCGCAGCTCCTCCCAGCGGATCTCGTTCTCGGACTTCTTCGCCTCCATCTTTGGTACGGTTTCGCTGGTGGGGCTCTTCAGCACGTCCGCCTTGGACTTGGACTTGGCCAGGCCCTCTTTGGCCTTCGATATGAGGCCGGACATGTCGCCGATGCGGCTGACTTTGTCCTCCGGGGGCCCGTTGAGGATGTTCTGGTTGGCCAGCTTCTGCGTGATGTCCTTGACGGTGTTCTCGCGCTGCAGCTGCAGCAGCACGTTGCGCTCGTTGTCGCTGTTGGCCAGCTTCTGCTCCTCGACGGTCTCCTGGTTCTGGATGATCGAGTACATCCATGGTTGTTGTTGTTGCTGCTGTTGTTGTTGTTTTTCTTCGGAATCTAGTTTGTTGACGGCGTTCATTAGAGGAGTGAGGTCTTTGCGGCTTGTGGTGCGCAGCACACCGTTCTCGTTGGTCAGCCTTTGTAGGAACGGATAGTTACCTATACAAAACCAATTTGATTAGTTTGGTTAAAGCTGTAAGTACACTGTGTCCCATTTTGGTCGCGACTGGGGGGTATCTCGGTTATTAGACTTGATAGGACATTGCGGTTTTCGCGAACCTGTACTACTTTTTTGTCAAACTAACAATGGCACAAACGGATTTTTTAAATCTCTTTTCATTTGTGAGTTACAGGGCGATAATGAAAATTCTGACTTATTCAGCCACCCCCGTATCTCGTTTGCTATTGAAGATATTTTAAATGTGTAAACTAATTATTACAGATAATTTTACGTAGAATTCAGTGACGTCCTAAGTTTTTTTTTTATGGGGGTTACCATTTCTGAAATATGACACCAACTTGTAATTTTTTTAATGAAACACCTTATATTTTTATTGCCTATTAAATTTGTAATTTTTTTCTCTTTTTAATGATATGGCGCATTCTATATTTTGAATTTCATTAGAACGCTCAAAAAAGAGAATAACTATTTTATTCGAAAAATGGTTAGGGGGCTATGCAGAAAAACCAAAATAAAATACTATTTAGAACAAAAATAGTTGTTGAGAATATTAAATAAAACATTTCTACGATTTTTTTGTTTTTCCGCATAGCCCCCTAACCATTTTTTATAACAAAATAGATTTTTCTCTATTTTGATCGTTTTAAGAAAATTCAAAATATAGAATGTGCCATATCATTAAAAAGAGAAAAAAATTACAAATTTAATAGGCAATAAAAATATAGGGTGTCCCATTAAAAAAATTGCAAGTTGGTGTCATATTTCAGAAATGATAACCCCCATAAAAAAACTAAGGACGTCACTGAATTCTACGTAAAATTACTTATAATAATCAGTTTACACATTTAAAATATCTTCAATAGCAAACGAGATACGGGGGTGGTTGAATAAGTCAGAATTTTCATTATCGCCCTGTAACTCAAAAATGAAAAAAGATTTAAAAAATCTGTTTGTGCCATTGTATAAGTTTGACAAAAAAGTAGTACAGGTTCGCGAAAACCGCAATGTCCTATCAAGTCTAATAACCGAGATACCCCCCCGTCGCGACCAAAATGGGACACAGTGTACAATTGATGCAATTTGTGTGGCTTTGAGATTTACGCACAAAAGCACCTACCGTTCTCGTTTTCGTGTTTAGCCTCGTGCAGCAAGCAATTCCTGAAGAACCCCACGGACTCCTGCTCCTTGAGGAAGCTGCGTTGTCGCTCAGCACGCTCCCTCCGCCTTTTCAAAGCCGGTGTTACGCCAGCTTCAAACGCTAAGCAAAGCACAAAAATAACACTGGTTATAGCTCGAAAAACGAAGCAAAACTCCACACACCATTACCTTTATTGCTATCCTTATAACCGCCATTCAGCTGGGAATTGTTGATGCCCGAAGATTGCGAGCTGGACGATTCATCATCTTCATCTTGCAGTATCAGATTGGCTTTGAAGCTGTTCCTCAATTGACCAGGATGCGATGGTGTGTTGCCAGTAGAGTGCCTCCTGCTCTTCCTTCTATCGCCACTATCGCAGGATTTCCTATGCCTGATGGTCTTCCTGACGCTCTCGTCGAGATGCCTCATCGACACCACCGCCTCATCACCATCCTCATACTGCAGCACAGCTTCGTAAATCTGAAACTGCTGCAGCAGATCCAAATCAATACCAGGTTTGGACATGTACCGCTGGATCACGTTCTCGATGCCTTGCTCTTCCAGCGCGTCGCTTTGATCGTAGTAGGTGTCTTGGTCGGTCACGCCTGCTAGGATTTTGTTGATTAAAGTCATGGCGTAGATGAGCAGCTCGGTGTCTGCCGACTCGAAGTCTTTCAGCAGCTTCATGATGTTGTGGTAGGGCAGGAATCGCTGCGATCTGTCTACTGTGTGTATAGCGTTGATGAGGAGGGAGCAGTTGGATTCGGTGTACTCGACGAATACGAGGAGGAGTTTTAGGGAGGTTTTTACTACTAATCGGAACTTGGAGGATATGAGGCTGTAGAGCCATTGGACGGTGGGGTTGTGCTCCATGACGCCGTTCATGCCGTCCACGTAGAGCATCACTTGACCTAGAGCTCTCAGGATGTAGTTTTGGTAGTTCTGGTCGGCCTCGGAGCCGACTTTGATGAGGCATGACAGGCCGTCGTTTTGGACGAACTCGTGCACCAGGTCCTTGTCCTCTTGGAAGATCTGCTTGAGCGAGAAGAGCGCCCGCCGGAGCTCCCGGCCCTCGGATGTTAGCAATTTTTCTGCAAAGTTAATAGAGAGATTTGAATGCCGGAGGCGTTGGAATAAAGTTAAATAACGATTAAAAGCGAATCGTGTATGTGCATAATAATTACGTATGCCTCGGCGTGGTTTTCCATTCGTGCGATGACGAGCGGTGATAAAATGCAACTGAAATTTTAAGTTTTTTTTTGGTGTCTATCGGCCGAACCTGTAATTTTCTTGGACATAACGAGCACGTTTTGCTATTTACTTTTATTGAATAAAAATAGACGGGCGTTGTCGTCGCATCGACGAAACTCTCACCTGATACCCATCTAAATGCATTCCTCTGCGTTATGCATTTGGGAAAAATAACAATGTTTGTTCGCTTCACAATTAGGTACGGATCGATCAGAATAGCTGGAGCAACGGGATGCGCAAACTCGAAAAATCAGTGATGAAATATTAGTAGAAATAAAGGGCAAATTTGTTTGAATTATGATAAATTCTATGAGTTGAACAAAGATTATACAGTGCATTCATAAATATATTATTATCTAGATAAACAGTAATATGAAAAATTCCCAAAACAAGTGGATTTTTGATTAAAATTTACTATTTTTTTAAACAGGATGAATAACCTTTGAATGATTACGTTAGCACCATTTTTTTAAACGAAACACCCCACTTTTTTTTAATTTTTGGATTTTCCTTGCTGATCTGATTCCAAAAATGTATCACATGTTGATTCAAATTGATACAGAGTGTACAAAAAAGCAAGTTTTTTTTAATTAACTTTCTATTTAACCACTTGCAAAAGTAATCCTAGCCGCTGGACTAAACAGAACTTTTTTTACATTAGTTTTTTAATTTGACGTTAAAAACTGTCAAAAAAATCTTTTGCTAATGGTTAGATAAAAACTTGCTTGTTTGTCCACCCTGTATCAATTTGAATCAACATCGTGATACATTTTTTGAATCAAATCAGCAAGGGAAAACCGAGAATTGAAAAAAAGGGATGTTTTATTTAAAAAAACAGGTGCTGATGTCATCATTCAAAGGTTATTCACCCTGTATCATTGTTTAAAAAAATAGTAAATTAAAATCAAACATCGACCTTTTTCGGGAATTATACTTACTGTTTATTTAGCTAACATTAAATTATGCTTTACTTTATGAACGAACTGTATAATTAAAATTAGCGTCCTGACTATACAATTTTATCATTAGTAAGGTCGCTTAACGCAAAATACTCTCAAATTAGAAAAATCATTATTTTGGTTGAGGTAAAAAATTCCTCTCCATTTTTATCATCATTCAAAGGTTATTCACCATATATGATAGATAATTTAAAAAATAAAATCAAAAATCGACCTATTTCGGGAATTTTACATATTATTGTTTATTTAGCTAATAATGAAAATATGCGTTACTTTATCGACGCACTATATTAAAATAACAATGGTTAGAGTGAGAAACTTGCAATACCACAATATCATTCTGTCCTTTTCCTTCACATGAGTCTAATGGAAGTTGTCTTTGTTGCACCCATACACCATATTGCCTACAAATTTGCACTAGCCTGTAGAATAATTTCGTTAAATACAATTCATGTTTTGTTTATAGTCTATTCATAAATGAGGCAGAGTAATTCGCCATCGTGATCCTTGCAAAACAAATACAGGGTGAACCATCCAAGTATTACATATTAAAATAAACAGCTGTTCAAAAGTTAAGGATATTCATTAAATTCGGTTTTTAAAGCTAAAGTTCCGATTTTCCCGCTAGAATTTAGTTCCGAATACCAGGAAGATTTAGAAATACATATCCCTAACTTTTGAATAGGTGTTTATTATCGTGAACATTGATTGATTTATTATTCCGCCTCATTTATGAATAGGCTATAGTTTTAGGTATGTTATAATAAAAATTGATACTTCTGTCACTTTGCGCATGATCTTGTCGGCTTCAGCTATTTGTACCGAACCGTACAATTTAAAGAACACTCTTTACTATAAGCAAGTTTGCCTGTGATTAATTTTAAAGGGTACAAAATGTGACACTACAAACAAACAACAACGATCATTATCACCACATCGGGTGTTCGTTAAGTCCACAGCCGCCGGTGAAAAGCGCATTTTATATTTGATAAACATAATAATTCTCTAACGAATCGTCGTGGGTCTAACAGCACACCGTTTAGTCTCACGAAAAAGAAAAGCGAAAGTGTTCGTCCGAACGTCCGGTCACGTTCGCTGGGAAGTCGATATTAAACGAGGGAATTGCCGGCGTGTAATTGGGAATTGTCGATTCTCGAATAACCGAACTTCCAAATTGCACACCGGGCGAATTAATGTACGGTTTTCTAAACGATTTGAAGGCGAAGTTCGAGCGGTTCCCGTCGATGAGACTCTCGAATTTCGGAATACATATTGAAATTTCTCTCTACGGGTAATTGGGCAATAAAATCCGGTTAGAAAAATACCACGTTTCCAATAATTACTCGCTAATAATAGTGACATTACCGGTAAATAACCTTCGGTATATAAATTATGAGTTCTAGGTCCGTTGCATCTTAATAAAGTCAACGCTCCACATTAAAAGAACATTACAGGCACTCCCATTATTGTGTTACATAATTGTTTACACGAGATTAAATAATCTAAGGCCCGGTTGTAGATGTCACCGGTGAACGTTAGTTCAATTAATCTGCGAGTCAACTTTGAACCGAGTTCATTTTGGTTTTTGTTGTAGAGCGCAAGATCAACATTAGTTTGGTTGACAATCATTCTATAAATGGGTCTGTGATTGTTCTGAACTGTTTCAAACGATTCTAGTCAGTTCTTGAATGTACTGAACGGTTCTAAATGATTTTGGACAGTTCTTCGTGATTCTAAGATTGTTCAGAACTATTTCAAATGGTCCTGATCAGTTCTAAATTGGTTCTAAAAGATTCTGGTCAATTCTAAATGGTTTTCAACTGCTCTGAATGATTCTGGACAATTCTAAATAGTTTTGAATAGTTTTACATGGTTAAGACTGTCCTGAGCTGTTTCAAATGGTGCTAGTCACTTCTAAAACAGTTCTAAATGATGCTGGACAGTTCTAAATTCCAAATGCTTCTGAGACTGTCCAGAACTGTTTCAAATGGTCCTAATCAGTTCTAAAATAGCTCTGAATGAATCTGGACAATTGTAAATAGTTTTCAACAGTTCTACATCGATTTGAGACAGTCCTGAACTGTTTCAAATGATGCTAGTCAGTTTTAAATGATACTGGTAGAGTTCTAAATTATTCTGCACAGTTTCTAAATAATTTTAGACAGTTCTAAATTCCAAATGCTTCTGAGACTGCCCTAAACTGTTTCAAATGATCCTAGTCAATTCTAAAATAGCTTTGAATGATTCTGGACAATTCTAAATAGTTTTCAACAGTTCTACATCTATTAGAGACAGTCCTAAACTGTTTCAAATGGTGCTAGTCAGTTCTAAAACAGTTCTAAATGATGCTGGACAGTTCTAAATTCCAAATGCTTCTGAGACTGTCCAGAACTGTTTCAAATGGTCCTAATCAGTTCTAAAATAGCTCTGAATGAATCTGGACAATTGTAAATAGTTTTCAACAGTTCTACATCGATTTGAGACAGTCCTGAACTGTTTCAAATGATGCTAGTCAGTTTTAAATGATACTGGTAGAGTTCTAAATTATTCTGCACAGTTTCTAAATAATTTTAGACAGTTCTAAATTCCAAATGCTTCTGAGACTGCCCTAAACTGTTTCAAATGATCCTAGTCAGTTCTAAAATAGCTTTGAATGATTCTGGACAATTCTAAATAGTTTTCAACAGTTCTACATCTATTAGAGACAGTCCTAAACTGTTTCAAATGGTGCTAGTCAGTTCTAAAACAGTTCTAAATGATGCTGGACAGTTCTAAATTCCAAATGCTTCTGAGACTGTCCAGAACTGTTTCAAATGGTCCTAATCAGTTCTAAAATAGCTCTGAATGAATCTGGATAATTGTAAATAGTTTTCAACAGTTCTACATCGATTTGAGACAGTCCTGAACTGTTTCAAATGATGCTAGTCAGTTTTAAATGATACTGGTAGAGTTCTAAATTATTCTGCACAGTTTCTAAATAATTTTTGACAGTTCTAAATTCCAAATGCTTCTGAGACTGCCCTAAACTGTTTCAAATGATCCTAGTCAGTTCTAAAATAGCTCTGAATGATTCTGGACAATTCTAAATAGTTTTCAACAGTTCCACATCGATTTGAGACAGTCCTGAACTGTTTCAAATGATGCTAGTCAGTTTTAAATGATACTGGTAGAGTTCTAAATTATTCTGCACAGTTTCTAAATAATTTTTGACAGTTCTAAATTCCAAATGCTTCTGAGACTGCCCTAAACTGTTTCAAATGATCCTAGTCAGTTCTAAAATAGCTTTGAATGATTCTGGACAATTCTAAATAGTTTTCAACAGTTCCACATCTATTAGAGACAGTCCTAAACTGTTTCAAATGGTGCTAGTCAGTTCTATAGCAGTTCTAAATGATGCTGGACAGTTCTAAATTATTCTGTAGAGTTTCTAAATAATTTTGGACAGTCCTAAATTCCAAATGTTTCTGAGACTGTCCTGAACTGTTTCAAATGGTCCTAATCAGTTCTAAAATAGCTCTGAATGATTCTGGACAATTCTAAATAGTTTTCAACAGTTCCACATCTATTAGAGAAAGTCCTAAACTGTTTCAAATGGTGCTAGTCAGTTCTATAGCAGTTCTAAATGATGCTGGACAGTTCTAAATTATTCTGTAGAGTTTCTAAATAATTTTGGACAGTCCTAAATTCCAAATGTTTCTGAGACTGTCCTGAACTGTTTCAAATGGTCCTAATCAGTTCTAAAATAGCTCTGAAAGGTTATGGACAATTCTAAATAGTTTTCCTCAGTTCTACATCTATTAGAGACAGTCCTTAACTGTTTCAAATGGTGCTAGTCAGTTCTAAATGATACTGGTAGAGTTCTAAATTATTCTGTACAGTTTCTAAATAATTTTGGACAGTTCTAAATTCCAAATGTTTCTGAGACTGTCCTGAACTGTTTCAAATGGTAATCAGTTCTAAAATAGCTCTGAAAGGTTCTGGACAATTCTAAATAGTTTTCATCAGTTCTACATCGATTTGAGACAGTCCTGAACTCTTTCAAATGGTGCTAGTCACTTCTAAAACAGTTCCAACTACTGGACAGTTTGAAATGATTTTGAACAATTCTTGATAACTAATAGATATCTATTCGAAATTTACAGTTATATTCAATATGGGACCATATTTCAAAATGACTCGGTCTATTTCTAAAGATTCATGGTCTTCTAGGATGTAAAAAACCATTCTAAATTTGTAAAAAATCACGTCGGTTAATTCTTCTGTTAAAACCTTCTTGAACTGCCTTTGAACGCTCTTCAATGATCGTTCTCGTAAACTTCTCTCTGAACCACAGATCTATAGTTACTGACGTTTTTTACAACATAAATTTGCAAATAAACTCGGTTCACCGCAGAACCACTGTTGAACTATGCATCTAGTACAACCGGACGTAAAAGGTATTGAATTTTGAACAATGCACACAGCTACTCGTGAATGCTTTACGTGAAATTATTTTATGCGCAACAAGTATCGCGCACGATACGTCTCTAGCTATACCTATCGAAATGTAAGTAGAAAATACAACAAAATCTTACCAATTATCGTGTGCACTCGAACCGACAGTTGTGTCCTCAAAACAATGGAATTTTTCTTGCTGAAACAAAACAAAACGAATTTAATAAAGTGATTAGTAACGCGAAACGGCCGGTTTCTCGGGAACACGCCTTCGAAACGAGCAATGTGTATCTATAGAAAATAATGGCGAATTTATAACGAACGATCACGACCCACAGGTGAAGTGGATCACCTACATCGACTTCTCGAGCGGAGTCTTATTAGTTTACCCGCCCACGCGTCGACGGAGAGGTCCATTTAAATCGCCGTGACACTTCCTTATAATCGCGATTTCCCAATAGGCTATATACAGGGTGTCACAAAAAGGTTGGGACATGGCTAAACCACTGACTCCTGAGACAAAAATAACACGATTTAACCGAACTTACATATATCCAAAGTTGCTTAGTAAAGAAGTTATAGGGTTTTGAAGTTAAGAATTAAAAAGAGATTTTTTGATATTCTGCCAGAATGGTTTAACTTTTTTTCGTGAAAATTTGTACTGAATATCTGTGTTTGGTGACATATTTATGTGTAAATTTCTTTTTTTAAATTTTCCATCCCTCTCTGATTAAAGGGGGGTGGCCAACCCCCTTAAAGCCCTAATTGTTCCGCCCATGTAATTCATCTAATTTTTGAATCGAAACTAGATTTATTGGTTTATTTATACTAATTTTTTACTCTTTGTAAATTTCTATAGAATCCATATTTTTGGAGATAAATCTCTCTTTTTGGCATTCATACGATTTTTGAAATCCAGATTTTCAGCACATTATTGACAAAAAAAATTTCATCACACCTTTTTAACAAATTAAGTTATTTTCAACAATAATCTATCAATTGATCATACCACTTAGCACATAAAACAGAAAAAAATAACATTCAAAATTTTAAAGTTTTATCTTTTAAAAATTTGATTTTTGTAATTTATAATAACGGTTCAATGTGGCCTCCATTAATGATTAATAAATAGATTTTTGTTGAAAATAACTTAATCTGTTAAAAAGGCGTTACGAAAAATTTTTTGTTACTGAAAATGTGGATTTGAAAAATCGTATGGATGACAAAAATGAGATTTATAGAAATTTACAAAGAGTAAAAAATCATATAAATAAATAAATAAATTAATTGGGCAGAATGGCTCTACTTTTTTTCTTGAAAATTTGTACAAAATATCTCTAGTTTGTGACATATTTTGTATGTAAAATTATATGTAAAATGCATATGTAAAATTTTTTAAAATTTATCCATTTCTGATGGGGGGTCTAACCCTCTCAAAGTCCTAATTGTTACGCCCTTATCATTCACCTACTTTTTGAATTAAAACTAGATTCATCATTTCATTTATATAATACTTTTTTACTCTTTGCAATTTTCTATAAAATTCATATTTTTGAATATAAAAGCTTTTTTTGCATTCATACGATTTTTGATATTCTTAACTTTAACATCCTGTAACTTCTTTACTAAACGATTTTGGTTATAGGGCATAATTACACTTCGATTGGAATAGCCGAAGACCGGCGCACCATTTGTATGTCATTTTTGAAATGTAGTAATTGTGGCTATTTCCTGCTGCATTTAATATTCATTATTCAGCAAACAATCTAATAGGTCTAATTCGCATTCCTTTTACGTCTACGATAAATAAGGAAGCAGGGAGAAAGTTTCTGAATTCGGAAAAGATTTTTTTCGATACTAGGCGTATGTGTACACATAAATAAGTAAACAATGCAGAAGAGGAAATCGATTGTCAATAAAGCTTCAGTGGGTGAATTAATTTTAATAAACACACTGGTGCTTTACCTTAAGCTTTTACTCCATTAGTAGTGAATATACAGGGTGTATCAAAATTATAGACCATAAATTTAACCACATATTCTGGGGCCAAAAATAGCTCGATTGAACCTAACTTACCTTAGTACAAATGTGCACCAAAAAAAAAGTTACAGCCCTTGGAAGTTACAAATTAAAAATCGATTTTTTCCAATTTCTCGAGAACATTTTAGTATTTTTTTTATGAAAATGGACAGGTGGTTCTCCTATTGCAAAAGCAACTTTTTACAAAAAAATTACTAAATCTGTGCACCCCATAAAATTTTTTATGGGGGTTGTGATTCCTTCAACCTCCCCAAATTTTTGTGTACGTTACAATTAAATTATTTTTGTCACGCCATTAGTTTAACACATTATTTTGGAAACTATTTTGCCTCTTAGTACTTTTTCGATTAGCCAGTTTTTATCGAGATATGGGCTTTTTTCGATTAAGTTTCAAAAATTCTGAAAATAGAAAAAGTAGATTATAAGTGAATTTTCAAGTCATTCGGTTGTTAAAAAAATAATTATTGAATTTAATTAAATATTTTGTGCGTTATAAAAATGTTTTCTCAGAAGCCAATGATTTTCCAACATATTCGATTTTCCTTGATAAAACGTTGCCATAGGTGTTCAAGAAAATGGAGGCCATTTTTACAAAGCATAAAATATTTCATTAGATTCAATAAATATTTTTTTACATTCGATTCATCCTCTGACAAATCAGCACCTTCAGCCAAAAAAAATATAACATCTCAATGGACTATTTACTCCATAAGTAAAGGTCGACCTTTCGCGACCGACCGCGCCCGTTTCGGCCTTTTTCCTCCAATTTCACAGCCCCGATTCGAATGCAAAATCGCCTATCGCCATCTGACAATGGTCCTCCTTTACCGGGAACGCGAAGAGCGCCGTGAGAACGGCGATACAATAAATATTAGCCGCTTTATGCGTTATACTCGTTCGCGAAAAAGCTTTTGTGTAGCCGAGGAATAGCAATTACACGCGCATGATTTACCGAGATCATTGTCTTTCGGTGCCCTCGAAAATCTCATCGTGTCATTTTCGCGCCGTTCCAGTAACCTACTCGGATTCGATCTGTTACAATCGGTGGTGTTATGCAGATGAAACTAACGAGGCTTTTTTTTTATTTTGTAATAGTGTTGGTGAAATAAATTTCGGCTGTCGAATTCGGGCCCGGAGCGAGCGATTCATCTCTTCCGGTAAAACGTCTCAATTCTCGCATCGAACGCGCGATCAATTAATAATTATTTATTGCCTGTTCGCTAATTGTATTGTAATTCGAACGAAACAAAATCGCATCTATACTATGTTAAAAAGCTCGGGTTAACGGTGCTTTTCCAGCTGGATATTTATTTTCATTTACTAATTGAATATTCAAATGATTTACGCTCAGCGCAAGTTGATGTTGTAATTAAAAAAAAATAATAATCATGTTACAAGAAACGTATTTTTCGAGATAGTCAGGCATGAACATTGTTTAATACAAAATGGTTAAAATTTAGCTACCCTATCCTACATATTATTAAATGTTTCCACTGGATTCCACTGGATGAACCACTGGATAGAATTTGGAAACTCATACAATACATAATTTAAAAAAAAATTGCTCTTAAAGTTCCTGCAATCTTTAGAGTTCTCTTACTGGAGTGTTCAAAAATTAACATAACCCACCCTTCAAGCTTGTCATTCCCCTAACCTAACCTCCGCTTCAGCATAACTTCACTAAGCTAGTCTTTCAGGAGTTACATATGGAATGGTCAAAAATGACCAAACTGTAACCTACCCTTCAGCCTACCCAACCTTTATAAAATACCTTCAAACTTATACTGTAAATAACTTGAAAACTAATACAATAATCTTCATCAGGAGACACATTAAAAGTATCATAAAAGTTTCTCTTTGATTTCCTGCAATTTTTGAGTCTTCCTGGAGTAACTTATTGGAATAGTCAAAAATTACCATGACCTAACCCTCACCCTACTTACCCTAACCTACTTATTCAGAAGTTGCCTGCAAAATTACCTGGAGTCATCAAAAATTGCCTACACTAACCTACCCTTTATCAAATGATGTTTTATGCTACTAGTAATGAACTTGAAAATTTCTGCAATAATCTTTATCAGGACATACATTGAAGTTATCTAAAAACTTGCTCTTTGATTTCCTGCAATTTTAGAATCATCGAAGAGTTACCTGCAAAATTTCCTGGAGTAGTCAAAAAATACCCTAACCTCCCCTTCAGCCTAACTCCACTAACCTAGTCTTTCAGGAGTTACATATGGAATGGTCAAAAATTACCAAACTCTAACCTACCCTTCTGCCTAGCCAACCTTTATAAAATACCTTCAAACTACTGTAAATAACTTGAAAACTAACACAATAATCTTCATCAGGAGACACATTAAAAGTATCTTAAAGGTTTCTCTATGATTTTCTGTAATGTTGGTGTCCTCCAGGAGTTACTTGTAAAGTTACCTCTGCAATGGTTAAAAATTACCCTAGCCGTAACCTATCCTTTAGCCTACCTTTACTAAACTAGTATTTCAAAATTTACCCGGAGTGGTCAAAAATGACTTTGTCCAAACCTTCCCTTCTGCTTACCTACCTTTACCTAATTCTAAAAAAATACCTGGAGTGGTTATAAATTACGAACCCTAACCTACCCTTCATCAAATAAATTCATATCTACTAGTGTATAAACCTTCATCAGGAAGCATATTAAAGTAGTTTCTTAAAAGTTTCTGTTTAATTTCCTGCAATATTGAAGTCCTCCAGGAGTTACCTGCAGAAATAGCAGACGGGTCCGAGCGTGCAGTTCTCGGACAAAGCGACCAGCAGATCGGACTCCCGGTGGGCGATGCTCCGGCACTCGGGGAACCCCCCGGAGAGCCCGGAAAGATCCTCTTCGCTCTCGTCCAAAAGGTCAGTTTCTGCATCGCTGAGGCTGCTGTCGGTGGATCCCAGCGAGTTGGAGCGCTTCTCCGCCGGGTCCCCGTCGTTTTCGTTGAAGCCGGCGCCTAGGTAGCGTAGCCAGAACATGGATGAGCGAGTCTCCAGCGCCCGGAGCCATTGGGAGAGGAGATCAGCGCTGGCGGTTTTGTAACAGCCGTCGGGTAATTCGTGTTGGTCCATTTTAAATGCGGTTGAGAGCTAGATAATATTGTAAGGTTCGAGCTAATTTTGTTTTTAACGAACTTGAGCCAGTTTCTCGAATTTTGGGAAGATTTCTAAAAGGCATGTTGCAGCTAAATTAGGCGTAATGAATCAATCACGACAACAACAATCGTTAATTACTGATGCTTAAAGAATAGTTAATAAGTCATTAAGGAAGAATGTTGTCGGATAAAAAAATCTAATGTGTAAAACGAAAGAAATCGACGGTACGTTTTTTTTTTTGTTATTCCCCATTAATAACTGAGGCAAAGGTGAAAGCGAAACTAATTGAAATACATGAAAATGTGGAAGTATAGGCAAAAAAACCGTATGTAACAAGCCGATTAAAATAACGTGCTCTCTTCCTCTGTGATGTGCTTCTTCGGCTACTGTATTTGAGGAATTTGTAATGCACATGTATACGAAAAAAAACATCACCCGTCCCGCTTTCTCGACAATTGGCGTCGATTTTTGCTGGAAATGCCGCCATTAAATCCACTTCATATGAGAGCACTTGCTCGGATAATTGCATCGTTTACCGATTTTTCGATTGCTATGTTATCCGAAGTGGTACTGGCAATTGCTCTCAATAATCAGTGAACTACAAAAAAGTGTAGAATTTAGTGCGCAAGAGTTCTCGCGCACGTTATGTCTCTAGTTATTCGTGTCGCACTGTAAGTGAATTTAGTGATGACCGAAAATAATTAATGAATAATTTTAGGGGTAATGTTCTGAATCAATCAAAAAAAAATTAGTATAGATTGTGCAAAATTAGATTAGTTGCACGTCTTTAATGTTGTCGAAGAATTGTGCTTAACTTTTAAATATAAACACATAAAACAGATTAAGTTTAATACCTACAGAATTGAATTTAAGGGTGGAGTTGAATTGGTCTCCGCGGTCAAATTTGCCCAAATATAATCCTTTTTCGACTCGAAAGCTACGAGTCAATTGGTCCCCAATACCGGATTAAGGGTTTCTAGGAAAGGTCCGATGGGAATATTTATAATTTCAAAATTCTCTGGCAAATTTCGATTATGTATTTTCATTTCGTAGTACAATTTAATGAGGATTTTATGATTAGGGGAAATTTTTTGACTTCTGTCTTTCTTTTCTATTTCAATATAGGGAAAATCCCATCCCTTCCAGTATACTTCTAGAAAATTAGGTGTACTTTTCATAATAACAAAGCATAATAATAAAGCTCGCGATCAAATAGATTTTTTATACTGTTTTTTTTAGTTATTTTTTTGATATTGTTAGTTCTTAGATGTTCTTCTCAGTTTAACAAGTTTGTGTGTACTTACAATAAGACGGTAATAAGTTTGAATAATTACTATGAACTTCAAGCCATTTTTCTACAACAAAATAGGTGAGCTAATATTTCTTCTGAGTTGAATGCATGTTTTCTTCTTCTATCTATTATTTGGAAAACTCGGGTTATTATATAATTTATCCATGATTCTAAAAATTTAGAGACCATATGGAATAAATAAAGGTCCTTATAAATAAATTTGAATGAGATATCTTTCTTAATTAATCTGTATTTTGTCGATTCTAATTTTACGGTAAGTTCTATAAAATCGCGCGAGTCGAGCGACTGCAATTGCTGTGCAGGACCGCACTTCTTTTTTACAATTTTTTATCAATTTTTGATAAATATTTTTCTTTCCGGTTTTGATTAAATTATCACATAATTCGCTAAGACGTTGTCACTTCGTCATTAAAAATTGTACCCCAAGTTCGGAAGCACCCTGTATACTATAAAAATTCAACGCTTTTATATAAAATAATTATTTTTTTCTCTATTTCTTCTTTATAGTATTTTCCTTAATAAATTCTTCTTTAATTTTATGCTAGATATTTTAATTTATTAATTTTTTTGAGAAATTAAGTGTGAAGTAAGCTCGTAAATCATGCGTGGCGCCTCGAGATAGTTATATAACAATTAGAAAATTTAAGCACTTCCTAATAAAAAGTACTTGTTAGTTAGTATGTAGCATGTATGCGGAAGAAACACGACTCGAATTCTATTTATTGTATTATAAATTTGTTAGTTTTTAATCGACCGCTTATTTTACTTTCACGTGTATATGGTCGGTGCAGTATATCATTGTGGAAAAAATCCGCTGAATATTATAATGATCTATTACAACAATGGCTCCGACGAAATAACTAGGTTTCGACTATGAATGGGAGAAAGAAATTTCTAAAATTTATTATGTTAAAGAACGCGGAGGAATGTCGTTCTGCATATATCGATAAAATTTATATTTATGCATGCTTTTCAGTGTGCCCTAACGATTTTTACATTCCACGACTTTCCTTATTCGGATTCCAAATTAATACATTGTGTAAAATTTAACTCATAGTTATGTAGAAAATTTTCCTTAGTGAATCTGCAATTTTATAGTAAAATTTCAAAGCACTATTAATGCACATATAGTTTATGCAAAACAAAGTTACATGCACGTCACTCTAAATTATTACGTGACAAATAAAAATAGGTAATGTTGCCGAAATTTTTACTTTTTAACATTTTCTAACATCCCTTGTTAATATTAAATTAAATTCTGTAATATTAAACTTGATCTCTTTTATGAGTTTGTTTTTAAAAGTTGGGCACAATTCTCGACAAATATGACGCGATATTAGTGACGAGCATCTAACTTTGTTTTGCACAAACTATACAGGGTGTTAATTAATGCAATGTACTTATTTTAATGAGTGATTCTTGGGATAATTCTGAGAAAGTTCTGAATTGACTTGAAGAGTTCTAATTCATCCATAAGCGTTCTAAATTGTCCTGAACAGTTCTAATTCATTCTGAAGCATTCTAAATTGTTCTGAACAGCTCCAGCCAATCCTGAAGCGTTCTGAATTTTTCTGGGCAGTTCTTTTCCATTTTGAAATTGTTCTTGACATATTGAATTAATCCTTAAGCGTTGTCAATTGTCCTAGATAAATCTAATTGATCCTGGAAACGTTCTAAATTGAACAGTTCTAATTCATCCGGAAGCATTCTAAATTGTTCTGAACAGTTCCAGTCAATCCTCAAAGCGTTCTAAATTTTTCTGGGCAGTTCTTTTCCATTTTGAAGTTGTTCTGGACATATTGAATTAATCCTTAAGCGTTGTCTATTGTCCTAGATAAAACTAATTGATACTGGAAACGTTCCAAATTGACTTAAATAGTTCTAATTCGTACTGAAGCATTCTAAATTGTTCTGAACAGTTCCAGTTAATCCTAAAACGTTCTAAATTGTTCTGAACTGTTCTTGTCCATTGTGAAGTTGATCTGGATATATTTAATTCATCCTGAAGCGTTGTCAATTGTCCTAGATAAATCTAATTGATCCTGAAATATCCTAAATTGACTTGAACAGTTCTAATTCATCGAGAAGCGTTCTAAATTGTCCAGAACAGTTCTAATTCATACTGAAGCATTCTAATTTGTTCTGAACAGTTCCAGTTAATCCTGAAACGTTCTAAATTGTTCTGAACTGTTCTTGTCCATTGTGAAGTTGATCTGGATATATTTAATTCATCCTGTAGCGTTGTCAATTGTCCTAGATAAATCTAATTGATCCTGAAATATCCTAAATTGACTTGAACAGTTCTAATTCATCGAGAAGCGTTCTAAATTGTCCAGAACAGTTCTAATTCATACTGAAGCATTCTAATTTGTTCTGAACAGTTCCAGTCAATCCTATGAAGCGTTCTAAATTTTTCTGGGCAGTTCTTTTCCAAATGGAAAAGTAAACAAATTGAAGTATCCTGGACATATCTGATGTCTCTAATAAAAAAATAATAAAAACTTTACAACCCTTTATATCGAAAACCGAGCTCGGAGGACATACCTTCATATGAACTTTTCGACTCAAATTTCAACAAAGAATCACCCATTAAAATAAGTACATTGCATTAATTAACACCCTGTATATATTTTTTATTAATTTTAGGCGTACCTACTAATTGGTTTACATTTCGCATTCCGGTTTTACTAGCAGTTTTTTACCGGACATTTTCGCGCAAATACGTTAGACAATCAATTAATATTAATCGACTGGATGGGTTTTATTTGCATAACCCGCCCGAATTCCACCTGCACAAGAAGTCGATGAACTAGTTCCCGCATCGATTCAAATCATACACGATTCAAACCAAACCTAGCAGATATTAATACTTATCGAATAAACCGAAAACGGACGATAAAAAAAATCAACTTTAAACGCACACGCAATGGTCATGGGAATACGAGCCGTCCATAAACAACGAGAAGAATTCATTATAACACCTGTTTGACGTGTACGTAGTACATTTCGAATTGTATGCGTATCACACTCGATCCGATGAAGAATAAGAAGAGCCAGAAGGCATAGGTAACCCAGTGACCGCGCCAGAACCAGCCGCCGGTCTCCGTTCGATCATACAGGGTGGTCACCGTTCACATGGACCATTACTTGACCTACAACACAACGGCAACGAGATTTTTGATGCGCTATTTTATGCGCAAAATTGTTCTTTAAGGGGGGAAACTGCATTATAGAAGGCTGTTTGAACTTGATTTTTATGGTTGGGAAGAATTAATGGGAATTCGATCAAATTTTGGCATCATTATGCTTATATTTCGAAAAATTTTTGTGAATTTTTTTTAATACTTTCAGGCAAAAATAACAAAGTTAAGCTGTGATGCCCGTTGAAGGTTTAAGGAGGGAAATAACAAATAATATGAGGCTGTTTGAACCTGATTTTTTAGGATTTTTTTTTCATGGGAAGAATTTATTCGAATTTGGTCAAATTTTGGCATCTTTTTGTTTATATTTCGAAGAATTTTTGTTAATTTTTTTGAATAATTTCAGCCAAAAATAACCCCATATAGAAGGCTGTTTGAACTTGATTTTTAAGGTTTTTTTTTGGGTGGGAAGAATTAATTGGAATTCGATCAAATTTTGCCATCATTTTGTTTATATTTCGAAGAATTTTTGTTAATTTTTTTTAATATTTTCATCCAAAAATAACAAAGATACGCTATGATGTCCGTTGAAGGTTTAAGCAGGGAAATTCACAAATAATAGGCTGTTTGAACCTAATTTTTCAGGATTTTTTTTGGGTGAGAAGAATTAATTGGAATTCGATCAAATTTTGATATCATTTTGTTTATATTTCAAACAATTTCTGTGAATTTTTTTGAATAATTTCATCCAAAAATAACAAAGTTATGCTGTAATGTCCGTTGAAGGTTGCAATGTAAAAAATAAATTCCCTGTAGCCTGTACCCGATGTGCACTCAGTTCAATGCTCATAAAATCTAAACAAATTCGAATTTCGCTTAGAAATTTCGACAGTGCATTCTCGAATAACTATACTTACGACTTCAGCAACAAAAAATCTAATTTTCTGAACCCCCTACGTGGTTTCCTCCCCTTAAAGTTGAAATAACTAAATAACTTGTAACCTTTGCAAATTTAGTTCTTCTTGAGTAAGAGATTGGCGATGTGCTTGGGCCACCCTGTATTTGGTATAGAGAATAATCAATGAGAGCGCTTGCACGCCGCAGACGTCCGATGGTGAAGATGCTGTTGAAGACATTAAAAATGCAATTATGCGCCCAACCCATATTTTGTCACCTAAACGGGCGTCTGTCGGGGATAGGAGAAAAAGGTATGGATCGTAACCGGCGCAGAAAGCTAGACGAAGATTCTCCGTAATCAACGGTGAGAAATTCCGAGTGGTTTAACGGCCGCATACATTATAATGTGCCATAATTTAAAAGAAGATGCATGAAAATTCGTATATGTAGAGGCGATGGAATTTGAAAGCGAGATTTTTTTTGTATTATAAATCGCGATAGAATTTCCAAAATCGTTCAGAAGAAGCTATTTTACACAAATATCAGTAGAGGATTAATTGGGAAATTACTTTTATAATGACAATTATCGAGAATTGCGCAATTTCTTGGCGAATTTGGGACCTCTTTTCCACATTTGCATACCCTTTTGTACGCTTCATTAGCCATGATTTCGAAAGAGAAATTCGCACAAAAAGCTATGTTAATCAACGAAATTGTTTAGATAAAAACGATAAAAGTATAGAAAATGGGCAAAAATAATGCACAAACTGCATATCAAAAACCCCTCGCGACAAATTATAATGCGCAAATAGTGAATAAAAGTTTAAAAAATGCGCAAAAATAATGCACAAACTGCATATCAAAAACCCCTCGCGACGAATTATAATGCGCAAATAGTGCATAAAAGTTTAAAGAATGCGCAAAAATAATGCACAAACTGCATATCAAAAACCCCTCGCGACAAATTATAACGCGCAAATAGTGCATAAAAGTTTAAAAAATGCGCAAAAATAATGCACAAACTGCATATCAAAAACCCCTCGCGACAAATTATAATGCGCAAATAGTGCATAAAAGTTTAAAGAATGCGCAAAAATAATGCACAAACTGCATATCAAAAACCCCTCGCGACAAATTATAATGCGCAAATAGTGCATAAAAGTTTAAAGAATGCGCAAAAATAATGCACAAACTGCATATCAAAAACCCCTCGCGACAAATTATAATGCGCAAATAGTGCATTAAAGTATAGAAAATGCGCAAAAAAAATGCACTAACTGCATATCAAACACCCCTCGCGGCAAATTATAATGCGCAAATAGTGCATAAAAGTTTAAAGAATGCGCAAAAATAATGCACAAACTGCATATCAAAAACCCCTCGCGACGAATTATAATGCGCAAATAGTGCATAAAAGTTTAAAGAATGCGCAAAAATAATGCACAAACTGCATATCAAAAACCCCTCGCGACAAATTATAATGCGCAAATAGTGCATTAAAGTATAGAAAATGCGCAAAAAAATGCACTAACTGCATATCAAAAACCCCTCGCGACAAATTATAATGCGCAAATAGTGCATAAAAGTTTAAAGAATGCGCAAAAATAATGCACAAACTGCATATCAAAAACCCCTCGCGACAAATTATAATGCGCAAATAGTGCATAAAAGTTTAAAGAATGCGCAAAAATAATGCACAAACTGCATATCAAAAACCCCTCGCGACAAATTATAATGCGCAAATAGTGCATAAAAGTTTAAAAAATGCGCAAAAATAATGCACAAACTGCATATCAAAAACCCCTCGCGACGAATTATAATGCGCAAATAGTGCATAAAAGTTTAAAGAATGCGCAAAAATAATGCACAAACTGCATATCAAAAACCCCTCGCGACAAATTATAATGCGCAAATAGTGCATAAAAGTTTAAAGAATGCGCAAAAATAATGCACAAACTGCATATCAAAAACCCCTCGCGACAAATTATAATGCGCAAATAGTGCATAAAAGTTTAAAAAATGCGCAAAAATAATGCACAAACTGCATATCAAAAACCCCTCGCGACGAATTATAATGCGCAAATAGTGCATAAAAGTTTAAAGAATGCGCAAAAATAATGCACAAACTGCATATCAAAAACCCCTCGCGACAAATTATAATGCGCAAATAGTGCATAAAAGTTTAAAAAATGCGCAAAAATAATGCACAAACTGCATATCAAAAACCCCTCGCGACGAATTATAATGCGCAAATAGTGCATAAAAGTTTAAAGAATGCGCAAAAATAATGCACAAACTGCATATCAAAAACCCCTCGCGACAAATTATAATGCGCAAATAGTGCATTAAAGTATAGAAAATGCGCAAAAAAATGCACTAACTGCATATCAAAAACCCCTCGCGACAAATTATAATGCGCAAATAGTGCATAAAAGTTTAAAGAATGCGCAAAAATAATGCACAAACTGCATATCAAAAACCCCTCGCGACAAATTATAATGCGCAAATAGTGCATTAAAGTATAGAAAATGCGCAAAAAAAATGCACTAACTGCATATCAAAAACCCCTCGCGACAAATTATAATGCACAGATTCCGTATTAAAGTACCTAAGTATAGAAAATGCGCAAAAATAATGCACAAATAGTGCATTAAAGTATAGAAGCTATTTTACACAAATATCATCAGTGTTAGAAGATTAATTGGGAAATTACTTTTATAACGACAATTATCATTAAATTCCTCCTACGAGAATTGCGCAATTTCTCTGCGAATTTGGGACCTCTCTTCCACATTTGCATACACTTTTATACGCTTCATTAGCCACGATTTCGAAAGAGAAATTCGCACAAAAAGCTATGTTAATCAACGAAATTGTTTCTATAAAAACGTGCGAAATTCGCTTTGCCATAAATAAATAAATAGATAAACAACAAAAGCGCGTTTGAACTACACATTTAACTTTTAGTTCAAACGGCCGGGGAAGTGATGTAAGTCAATTAGGCCGACGTACGGGCAGCAATTACCGATGATTTATGTTTTTCTATTCAAAAATTGACAGGATAATAGTGGATGTGAACCGGCGAATTGAAAAATCTGGGCTGGAGCTCGCCATCAGCAGTATAAATAAAACTAAATAAAGTTTCGATTAACTGCTGTATAGTAGTAATTTTTTGAATTGAGTTGCCATAAAATGGTTTTAATTTTTGTTGTGGAAGTGTTTGCACAAAATGAGTGTAAAATATTTAACACTCGATGGCTGTTTGCTTATAAGGAAGCGGCAAATATTTGCTCGAAACCTTCCTTACTACTTTTTTAAGGCCCATTGTGTATACAAAAAATATTCGCTGTTATTAACATGCTAAACAGTGTAATTAATAAGAAGCAAACAACGTATATAAACCATTGTTAAGACATGAAATATCGCAAAAGTAGGTAAAGATTTTCATGATTATACGCAGTCTGTTGCAAAACTAACGGAAGTTCGTGAAAAAAAAGTGCACATATTCCAATTACGGATGATTTCAACGTACTTTTCACGTTATTATTTTCCATTACAACACAATACCGTAATGTATTCTAATTTTTACGAAGAAATCGGATTAATTTCCATCACGCAAATCGAGAAAGTGGACGTTTTCCTGCTCCAATTGCGACATTATTTAATACGAAAATGTCATCAATCTTAGTTCATCGATTGCGAGAGAAACAAAGATTTCTTCATTTTATATTCAACTGTAAAATTGTAGTCCTAGCTTTATAATATTTCCTATTTCAATCAATTTTTAACTTGTTAACAAATTGAGTAACTAAAATTTCTTCCCAAAACTCTGAACAACCTGGCTCAAATTTTACCATTAATTAACCCAATCAACGAACCGAAAATCCTCTTAAAACTCCACCATCGTCGAGAAAACTTCGTCCGAAATTTCACAGTTTTCACAAAATTACCACTCGAAGAGCCGTCGCGACGCCCGCAAAACCGAGTCCATTAAAACCACCGAAACCGACGTCTCCGAAGAGGAAGTGAACGGTCTCTCGCATAAAAAGATACAGTACTACACAGTACCGAGAATCTGCAACACTCGATGAACGATCGAAACTCCAATTTACGACGCGGCGTTGCCAAGTAGTAGCATGCTGGTGGGATGCCATAACCATAACTCGCTTATATTAGCTCCAAACTAGCTGCATTATTAGTTTATAATAGATAGTAATTGTTTATTAAACGTAGAATTGTATTTTTGTGTTATTTATTGATTGTATAACGAGCATAAATTAGATGGGTGATAATAGTAATTTCCTGGGAAATGGGATATTCGTGACGATCCGGCAACGCTGTATGGTTGACCAGTGGTTCTGCCGGTGCATAGGTGGCACATATAGGAGACCCACATTCGCGGAGCCGGCGCGCAGAGGAAACGGGGGAGCGCACCTTCGAAATTTTTCGAATTGTAAAAATTCTCGAAAAATATTTCCGAGATTGGACGGTAGAAAAAAAATCTCTCGCTTTTACGCCGGCCGCGGAATGCGGATCGCGACGAATTTCTAAGCTTAATGAACGTCGTTGATTAATGTTCGAATCGGATTAATTATATACAGGGTGTTGGGGTTAAATTTCAACAGGATATTTATGATCGATTTCACCAGTTCTTATAAAGTTAGCGGATTTAGGAAGTCCTAAGTACAATTTGTGTTTCACCATGCTCTAAATAATACTTTAAGGTGATAGGAAATACCTAAATTTAGGGCAGCTTATTGGGGTTACCTAATTAGGTAAGCTTTTAAAAGAATTTAGGAAATACTTAAACATCGGTTTCATCTTTAGCATGCTTTAGATGAAAATATTACTTGAGATTAGTAGATTTTATAGTATTATTTGTTAATAGTTTAAAGAATTTTTGTTGTTGTTAATTAAAAAGTATGCGAGCTGTATCAGATGAAGTTGAAAATATAGACAATTTAATTGAGGAGAGTCAAATTAATATTATTAATATTATATTAATGACAGACATTTTTCAGCTTGAGAATTAATTGTAAATAATTTCTTAATAATATTTGAATATAGATGGGAATAAAAATTATTTTATTTTATGTAGATTATATACTGGGTGTTCTGTTGTGAGCGGTAACTTGTTACATTTCTTGTTTCTAAACAAGTCAATAAAGATTGCAAATAAGTTAAAGTTTAGGTCATAAAATTTGGGGTAATATTTACATTATTTCTCTTTTTATCTCTCTACTTATTTCAGTTACGATCTCCACTTATTCGGTTTACAAGTCACAAATTAAGACAGTGCTACCAATAACTTGCAGAAAACTCTCAAAATCAAATTTATATCTAGGTATTTCTTAATAGGTGATTTCTTATGTTGTTGATATTCGATTTAGGTAAGTATTCGATTTTAGTACTTCCTACCTTAGGAATTACTTATTTAAGAAATATCTAAAAACAAATTGGTGAAATCGAGCATTAGAGTAATTTCGGAGAATTTGAGAAATTAATCTACTACGCAGCGGACAATAATGCGCAAATTGCACATAAAAGTATAAAAAATGCGCAAAAATAATGCACAAACTGTATATCAAAAACCCCTCGCGACGAATTATAATGCACAAATAGTGCATTAAAGTATAGAAAATGCGCAAAAATAGTCCACAAATAGTGCATTATAAGTATAGACAATGCGCAAAAATAATGCACAAATAGTGCATTATAAGTATCAAAAATGCGCAAAAATAATGCACAAACTGCATATCAAAAACCCCTCGCGACGAGTCATAATGCATGCGCAAATAGCGCATTATTAAAGTATATTTAATGCGCAAATAGCGCATCCATTGTTAGGTAGTCGATTCGATTCGATTCTAATAGGCAGTGGTTACGAAACGAGACGTTTCTTGTCGAGTTCAAGCGGAATTCGAAGCGCTAGCTCGGAGATCCGTAACCTGATTCACATGAATGAGAATGATACGAAATTTCGGACGATCATGCAGAGACCGGCGAGAGGTCAAGCAGACTCCTCCGCATTCGGACGGATTTGTTTGAAAAATTTTAATGGAGAAATGGGTCGAATATTGCAGACGATTTGTTTGGTATAGATGAGAGCAAATTTAGAGAGTATTGGAGGATGTTTGTTTTGCAGATTTCTGTTGTAAAATATGTAGAATTTTGTTTATAATGGATTTTGGTGGAGGTTGTTGCGTTTACGCCAAAAATTGCATTATTTTATGCAGTGCTTGAATTATAAATTTTGGTGTATGCGCTTCCACGTTCACCAAAAATTAAACAAAATAATTAAAAATCGGCAAATAAACGAGTGAACATGAGAAATAAATTTACAGTTTTGTGAATAGAAAAGAGAAATTACCTGGCGATTTTTTCGCGAAATTAATACCAATTTACATTCGGCGATTCGTCCATCCATAATATAACCATAAAACTAAAAACGTTTAACACCTAACTGTGCAATTTCATAATTCAAAATCCAATGAATAACAATAACATTACGTCGTAAATATTCCTTCGAACGAACAGAATCCAACTGTACCGTAACCATATGTTACACAAGTGTAGGTTACGGTGAATTAATACCGCGACAGATCGAATTTCTATTATTCGAAAACCAATTTTTCCTGCAAATTAATTGCGTTTTGCGCCTTTTTTCTCCTACGCCACGTTTCGTAACTTTTTCTGGGTTTCGCAAAAAAATCGCAATTTTTCAAATACCTACACGTATATAGTTTCTACAAAACAAAGTTAGATGCACGTCATTAATGTCGTCATATTTGCTAAGCATTGTGCCCAACTTTTATAAATAAACAGATATAACAGATTAAGTTTAATACATACAGAATTTAATATAATATCTGCAGGTGATGATAGAGAAATGTAGCTATATTATAAAAATTCAACGTTTGTATACAAGGAGATTCCGAGAACTTGGAGAACAATTTGAGACCGATTCGCAAATTTCGTTTTCCTTAAAAATGTATTTGATATTGTTAGTTCTTTAGTGTTCTTCTCAGTTTAACAAGTTAGTGAGTACAATGAGACGGTGATAATTTTGAATAATTACAATGAACTTCAAGCTATTTTTCTACAACAAAATAGGTGAGCTAATTGCTTTTGAGTTGAATGTTTTTTCTTCTATTATTTGGAAGACCCGGGTTAATTTTATAATTTATCCATGATTCTAAAAATTTAGAGACCATATGGAATAAATAAATACTAAATAAATAAATTTGAATGAAATATCTTTCTTAATTAACCAATAATTATTTTGTCGATTCTAATTTTACGGTAAGTTCTGTAACATCGCGCGAGTCGAGCTATTGCAATTGCTTTGCAGGACCGCATTTTCTTAGAATTGTTTTTACATTTTTTTATTAATTTTTCATAAATGTTTTTCTTTACGATTTTGATTAAATAATAACATAATTCGCTAAGATGACCAGTTGTCACTTCATCATTAAAAATTGTACCCCAAATTCGGAAACTGTTCTAATAAGCAGTTTTAAATAAAGGTTTACAGTTTTTAAAAATGTATTTTATCTATATAGAAATGTTTCTTAACAATTTTAGAAAATTCTTAGATTCATAGGACTTTATGAAAGTTCGGCAACACTGTCTATTTTTTGTCTATATTTGTCTATATTTGTGACATAGTAAATTTATAGTAGCTTCGTTTTGCACAAACTATATCTTCAGTTGCTCGCTTAAATTGTATAGCAATATAGCTGATAGAATTGAAAAAAATGGTGTAAAATCGAATTAAAAATGGGCTAAAAACGGGATAAAAAATGGGATAAAAAGGGGGTAAAAAATGAAGAACAGAGTAAAAAATATGGTGAAAAGTGGGATCAAAAAGTGGAGTAAAAAATGGGGTAGATAAAATAAACCTACCTCATTTGTGGAGCGAAACAGCCTCGAATTAAATATCCCATTGCGACACTTTAGGGAAAATTTTTAGGTGACACATTTAACGAGGACCGGGCGCGGCGAACTGAGTCGAAAAAAGCGGAAAATCTAGACGTGCAGGTCGAAAATAAATCCGATTTTTCACGCGGATTGCCAAGCTCATATCGCTTCGTGTTGCAGAATTTTGCAAAATAACGCTATTTCATGCCAAACCATCAAAGCGCGAATTGTTTATTTCATAAATTGCAATTTTTTGAAACAAATTTACAACTGCGGTGTGCATTAAAAATAAATATGAAGCTCGTATGTACACTCATACATTTATTTTGTATGGTACTTCCCGAAATTTTGTCACATATCCAAGAGAAATCCCGATGAGTTTGTAAAGTAAATATTTGAATTTTAGAACAGTGACTCAACCTTAAACATTGGCAAGTAATTAGTAGCATTAAAACAGAATTCAACCATAAATAATGCACAATAAAATGAATCATATATACATATTTTTGATTAATTATAATTATAAAAGATACTATACCTATTGATGCAATTTTATAAGTCTGCAGCAAATGTAAATATTTATTCCTCACTACTCATATATAGTAGGCAACCAAACATACACTCAAGTAAAGAGTGATTATAATACAAAGATCTGTTGTGAAATATCTAAAAGTACCTCTTATTGCTCCATATATCACCTATATACTTCTATAAACCATTTATTTGATTATTTTTATTGCATTTTTATTAAAAATTGGAGTTAAAAAATACTTGAGATCAACAAACCAGTAAGTACCACAGAGACTTACAAGGGGCACACAAGATGTACACTGTGTCCCATTTTGGTCGCAACTGGGGGGTATCTCGGTTATTAGACTTGATAGGACATTGCGGTTTTCGCGAACCTGTACTACTTTTTTGTCAAACTTACAATGGCACAAACAGATTTTTTAAATCTCTTTTAATTTTTGAGTTACAGGGCGATAATGAAAATTCTGACTTATTCCACCACGCCAGTATCTCGCTTGCTATTGAAGATATTTTAAATGTGTAAACTGATTATTATAGATAATTTTACATAGAATTCAGTGACGTCCTTAGTTTTTTTATGGGGGTTACAATTTCTGAAATATGACACCAAGTTGTAATTTTTTTAATGGGACACCCTATATTTTTATTGCCTATTAAATTTGTAATTTTTTCTCTTTTTAATGATATGGCACATTCTATATTTTGAATTTTTTTTAAAAATATCAAAAAAGAGAAAAACTATTTTATTATAAAAATGGTTAGGGGGCTATGCGGAAAAACAAAAAAATAGTAGAAATGTTTTATTTAATATTCTCAACAACTATTTCTGTTCTAAAAGTATTTTATTTTGGTTTTTCCGTACTATAGCCCCCTAACCATTTTTCGAATAAAATAGTTATTCTCTTTTTTGAGCGTTCTAATGAAATTCAAAATATAGAATGCGCCATATTATTAAAAAGAGAAAAAATGACAAATTTAATAGGCAATAAAAATATAGGGTGTCCCATTAAAAAAATTACAAGTTGGTGTCATATTTCAGAAATGGTAACCCCCATAAAAAAACTAAGGACGTCACTGAATTCAACGTAAAATTATCTATACTAATCAGTTTACACATTTAAAATATCTTCAACAGCAAACAAGATACGGGGGTGGCTGAATAAGTCAGAATTTTCATTATCGCCCTGTAACTCAAAAATGAAAAGAGATTTAAAAAATCTGTTTGTGCCATTGTAAGTTTGACATAAAAGTAGTAAAGGTTCGCGAAAACCGCAATGTCCTATCAAGTCTAATAACCGATATACCCCCAGTCGCGACCAAAATGGGGCACAGCGTACAATTTTAATGACAACTCGCTTTCGCTCGCGGAAGGGGGCTGCGCCCCCTTTCAACTCCACTTTTCCAACGCGCGTAATTACTATTAGGTACAATTGTATGGTACTCACTTCGATTGGAAACCCTCGAACTCCTCCTGTTGTTCGCTAATGGACGCTTCGAGGTCAAGGTAAGACCCATAGTCGCCGTCTTTGTACAGCTGAAGTGCCGCATCATCCAACTGTAACAAAATAAAATGTTCATTATTTCAGTTAATGCCACCATAAATTTCCTTCTTCTATCACGACCGGCCGTCGCGGATAGAAAACGAACGGCGCAATTTCAATCGATGCGAAATTTATTCAGACGTTTCGGTTTTCGCACGACCATCATCAACTCATAATAATTTTTCTCTAATAATAATCTGTGTCGTATTTTGGTTAATAATTAGCAGGTACAGAATAGTGATGGATTTTAAAATGCATACGCATGAAGGTGTTATTAAGTATACTTGTAGTAGATATTTATTTTTGCTCCATTTAAATGGATTATTTTGCCGGCCGGGGCACGAGGAAAACGCATTCTAATTAACGTGAGGCGCACGCTTCGCGATACATACATGTTACAAGCGCGCCGAGCGCAATGAAAAACGTGACTCATATGCCGGTGCATATCGCAATTGACCTAGAAATAACCGAACGCCCGGTATGACACAATTACGCCTCCTTCCCCGGGTTTCGCGCGGTCACTTTTCCTCTCGAAAATTCATTAATTCCTGATTGAATTCGTTAGTTTGTAGTGTTCTTTAGGTCGAAAAATTGGTTCAGATAATCAGTAAAAATCATTAGTAGAATTCAGTACAAAAATCAGTATAAATCAGTACAAATCAGTTCAAATCAGTTCAAATCAGCACAAATCAGTACAAATCAATAAAAAAAGTAAAATCTGTAAAATCGTCCAATTTTTATGTAATTTGGTTAATTTTTTTTATAAGATTTTACAAGTAGATAAATTTGATGATTTTTAGGCAATTTTATTAGATTACTTGAATTTTTAGATGCATTTACATATTTACAAGTAAATTTGGCCTTTTCATAAATTAAAAGGTTTATCAGAAACAATTAATTTAGTGAATTTTCTATAAAAATCGCAAAATTTATTTGTAAAATCATCTGAAAAGCTGAATAATCTAATAAAATATTTAAAATGTCGACGAATTTGGTAAAATAATCTAATAAGATCGACAAATTTACTCCTAAAATCATGGAAAAAATGATTCCTGGAGATTCCTAAATGATTGTAAGATTGTCCTGAACTGTTTCATATTGCCCTTGTCAGTTCCAAAATGATCCTGGATAGTTCTAAATAATATTTGAGCAGTTCTATATGATTCTAAGGTCGTCCTGGTACTGTTTCAAATTAGTCGATGTTCAGCCGATTTTAGAACATTTCGCAAGAAAATTTAACGATTTTTAGAAATAATTAGTCTACTTTTGACATCAAACATTATTCTAAATAAATGGTCCAAATGGTCTTCCATAAAATCTAAAAAATATAGTTGTAAACACTCCTGAATGCGTTCCAATGGGTCCAGAACTTTTCAAGTTGAATTTGGACCGTTCCAAATTGTTCTAAATCATCAGTTGTTAATGATTCTAGACAATTCTAAATGGATCTAAGATCATCCTGAACTAGTTAAAATTCTAATAAAAGTCAGTTCTAAAATGGTTCTAAAATGATCCTGGACATCAGTTCCAAATGATTTTTGAACAGTTCTAAATGATTCTAAGATCGTCCTGAACTCTATTAAATTGCCATCGTCCTTTCTAAAATAGTTCTAATGATCCTGGACAGTTCTAAATCATTTTAAGATTGTCCTGAAATATTTCAAATTGCCCTAGTCAGTCCTAAAATTATTCTAAATGATTTTGTACAGTTCTAATGATTTTTGAAGAAATCTAAATGATTCTAAGATCGTTCTGAACTGTTTCAAATTGCCCTTGTCGGTTCCAAAATGGTTCTAAATGATTTAGACAGTTCTAAATGATTTTTGAACAGTTCTAAATGATCCTAAGATCGTCCTGAACTGATTCAAATTGCCCTATTTCTAAAATAGTTCTAATGATCCTGAACAGTTGTAAATAGTGCATATCAACCAGACATTAAAACCTACACCTATACTAATTAATACCAGGTGTCTCTACGAATTCTTTTTAACATAGAACAACTGATACTTTTTTCGGTCACCGTCCAGTCGATAAATAATGTTGTTTTTTTTTTATTAGTACCCGCACGACGACAATTATTTATTCATAGTATAAATCGCTAGCCCAAAGCTATTCAACCGGCAAACCGGCCGGTATACGCCAAACCAGTACTGCCTAGCGCTCGAGCGGCGCAAGGTTGGGGACCTTATAAAATTCGCGAAGGCCTCTTTCGATCGGGCTACGCGGCCCAAAGTCGCGGTTCGCATCGAATTAACCACGGGAAACCGGCTAGAACAGATTGCACTTTTTTTTCGATACTTTATTCATTTAAATAGAGTTTATACTCAACTAAAAATGTATATTTTTTTAGTAGATACCCATGTTTTAGTGGTATTTACTGATTTTGATTGTTTTCACTAATTTTTACTGATTTTTACTAATTTTTACTGGTTTTTATTGTATTTTACTTGTTTTTGCTGATTTTTACTGATCTTTACTGATTTTTACTGATTTTTACTGATTTTTACTGATTTTTACTGATTTTTACTGATTTTTACTGATTTTTTACTGATTCTTTACCGATTTTTTACCGATTTTGCTGATTATTACTGATTTTTACTGATTTTTACTGATTTTTACTGATTTTTACTGATTTTTACTGATTTTTACCGATTTTTACTGACTTTTACTGATTTTTACTGATTTTTTACTGATTCTTTACCGATTTTTTACTGATTTTTTACCGATTTTTCTGATTATTACTGATTTTTGCTGATTATTACTGATTCTTTACCGATTTTTTTTACTGATTTTTTACCGATTTTTTTGATTATTACTGATTTTTACTGATTTTTGCTGTTTATTACTGATTATTATTGATTATTACTAATTTTTTGCTGATTTTTACCGATTTTCATTGATTTTTACTGCTATTTAATGATTTTTTTACTGATTTTTGCTGATTTTTACTGGTTTTTACTAGTTTTTACTGATTTTTACTGATTTTTACTGATTCTTACTGATTTTTACTCATTTTTAACTTATAAACAAGGGTTTTTTAGACCCTGAACCTAAAGCATTTTAGAAGCATTTTTAGGGCAATTTGAAACAATCCGGGACAATCTTAGAATCATTTAGAACTGTTCAAAAATCATTTATAACGGAAGAATTCGGATGCACAATAATACTAATTAGTAGGTAGATATTATTATTTTAACTAGGTAATTAGAACTATCCAAAATCATTTAGAACCATTTTAGAACTGACTGCGACCATTTTAACTAGTTCAGGATGATCTTAGAACCATTTAGAACTGTCCATAGAATCATTTACAACTGGTTTAGGACAATTTGGAACGTTCCAAATTCAACTGGAAAAGTTCTGAACCCATTGGAACACATTCAGGAGTAATTAGAACTATTTTTTAGAGCTTTTAGAAGACTATTTAGAATGTTTGATCTCAAAAGTAGACTAATTTAGTAAATTATTTCTAAAAATCGTTAAATTTTCTTGCGAAATGTTCTAAAATCGTCTGAAAATCGACTAATTTGAGACATCAGTGCCAGGACGATCTTAGAATCATATAGAACTGTTCAAAAACTATTTAGAACTGTCCAGGATTAATTTTTTCCATGTGTTTAGGAGTAAATTTGTCGATTTTATTTAGATTATTTTACTAAATTCGTCTACATTTTATATAAATATTTCACTAGATTAGTCAGCTTTTCAGATGATTTTTCAAATAATTTTGACGATTTTTAGGAAATTTACTAAATTAATCGTTTTTAATAAACCTTTTCATTTATGAAAAGGCATCTAAAAATTCAAGTAATCTGAGACAATGCTGCCTTTAGTGCAGAAGTTCCACGCCAACCACAATCGTCTATAGTATAAAATTGCCTAAAAATCATCAAATTTACCTATTTGTAAAATCTTCCGAAAAATTAACCAAATTACATAAAAAATTGGACGATTTTACAGATTTGTACTGTTTTTTATTGATGGTTATTGATTTGTACTGGTTTTTACTGGTTTTTACTGATTTTTACTGATTTTACTGATTTTTACTCATTTTTACTGATTTTTACTGATTTTTACTGATTTTTACTGATTTTTACTGATTTTACTAATTTTTACTGATTTTTACTGATTTTTGCAAATTTTTACAAATTTTTACAAATTTTTACAAATTTTTACAAATTTTTACTAATTTTTACAAATTTTTACAAATTTTTACAAATTTTTACTGATTTTTAACTGATAAACAAGGGTTAACCTAAGGCATAGAAAACTTTTCCCTTCTCATAAAACGCTCGTTAACGTTAATTTACAATTTCCCTTTTAACCAGCAATTACGCGCTATCGAACTGCTAGAAGATAAATCTCGAATAGAGACGAAATGGATATACCCGAACAATGCACTTCCTGCATTTCGCTAGCTTCAGGAAGACTTGGAAAGAAAATAAAAGGCGACGAATTCGATACTGTGACGAACGCATGGGAATCGGGTACTATCGAGGGCAACACAATTCCCCATCTACCTATAGAGAGATCTAGTAGGGGATTAAGTCGGCTTAGGAAGCGTGCTTGGATGAATACAAAAAATGTTAAAGCTTATTGTTAGATAATTAATTCTTAGTACGAATTCACCCTACATTTATTATATCTAGCAGTGAGTTGTTATAATAATTAGTTTCCACGATTAGCATACAATGCTGGGTTTCTGAAAATCCCGGAGCCTCTCGTAATTATGCAAACCCCCGAAGCGTTAATCGACTCTCGACTAGAGAGGGAAACGGTAAATAAACGAGTGGATAAAAGAAAAAAAAAGGAAAAAGTCGAAAGAATAAGAAGTCGCCATTCGTGTTGCACATGCAGCACCGAAGCTCCGCTATCAGACTCGATATTTATGGCTTATAGGCCCGGAGAATCTCGACATTTCGTGTGATATATTTACCGAAATGTTCCCATTAAACCGCCTTTAGGGTGTATAACCATTGGCGTACGAACTCAATATATTTCCGAAGTAATTTACTATAGAAATCTTATCATTCGTTTGTATAGCGTGTGTGTAATTCCTGCGAATGGGTACACGTTGCGAATGTAACAATATCGTTGTGAATAAATTCTCGATAGTCGCACTATTAGGAACGTATGTAAATATTTTACGGATTTAGACCACCTACGGGTTCGGTATAAAATAGTAACTACTAAAACATGCGCTTTCACAGGTGATATACTGCTGTCACTCCGCAGGTATAAGGTTCGCGTAAATGAGTCGACTTGGAACACGTGAGGTTTTCTTTTATTTTTCTTTGGAAAAATAAAAGGCTGTAAGTCGAGTTGTGAATGAAAGCGATTGGGTTGGCGTGATTCATTTGGTTTCGAGAATGTTGTGACAAATGGGATTTATTAGATCGGGAAAAAGTTTATTGATTTAAAAGGTTTTTTTTATATATTTTACTGGGTTAGTCAATTTTTCAGATGATTTTACAAGTAAATATCACTACATATTTTTATGAAATTTTACTACATTTCTTCACTTTTTAGACGATTTTACGAATAAATTTGTTGAATTTATTAGATTATTTTAGTTAGTTCATGTATTCTTTTGAAATATTTTACATAATTAGAGGTAAATCATACCTTTTTAGGAGATATTACTATAAATTAATTGATATTTAGATGATTAAACAAATAAATTTGTCGATTTTATTCAATTTATATTTAAATTACATTTATTTAAATTTATCATCTAATTTATGTTATATTATTCGTAATTTAGTCAATTTTTCTGGTAATTTCAGAAATAATATGACAAGTTTTTTGTGAGATTATTTTACAATATTTCACATGAAAAATTGACTTTGAATTCGAATTTTTAGGAATCAGTATAAAATACTCGATTTTATAAATTATTTGGAGTATTAGTCAATATGTATATAGAAACTTAATTGGATTTCTTGGAATATTTCTCTGAATTAGTAAATTTTTCTGATGAAATATTCTAAATAAAATTATAAAAAATAAAAAAAAAAGTTCTAAATAGTCCTGCAAAAGCGTTCTAAATGGTTCTGGGCTGTTCTAGTTTGCCTATTAGACTGTTCCAAATAGTCCTGACACGGTTTCAAATACTTTTGGACAATTCTGAATGGTTCTAAAATTGTCCTGAACTGTTTCAAATGGTCCTGAAATAAATGGTCAATTCTAAATTTGTTCATGGTTTTGAATAGTTTGAATAATGATTCGAAATTCTGAACAATTTGAAAACACGAACAATTTGAAGAATATTTTAGTAAATTTGACATTTTTTTCAGATGATGTTACATGTAAATTTGATAATTTTTGTTTATATTTCAAAAAATCAGTTGATTTTTTAAATGAAAAATTCTTCTAAAAATTATGATAAATAGTTCCAAATATTCCTGAAAGGTTTCTAAATATTTCTGGACTTTTATAATTCATCTCGAACCGTCCCAAACAGTCTTGAATCTGTTCTAAATGATTTTGAACAGTTCTAAATGATTCTTAAAGTGTGCTGAACAATTTGACTAAATTTGACATTTTTCCAGATTTCACTTGTAAATTTGTTATATTTAGTATTATTTAAAAAAATAATCCATTTTTCAGATGAAAAATTCTAAATAATCTTCTAAAAGTTTTAATCAATTAATCCTGATCTAAAATGGTTCTTGAAATGGTTCTAAAATAGTTCTAAATGATTCTGGAGTGTCCTAGTTTATCCTGAACCGTTTTAAATAGTCCTGAAACTGTTCTAAATGATTTTGGATAGTTCTAAATGGTTCTAAGGACATCTGGAACTGTTTGAAATGATCCTGTTAGTTCTAAAACGGTCCTAAACGATTCTGAACAGTTCTAAATGATTCTAAAAGTGTGCTGAATAATTTGACGAATATTTTACTGAATTTGACATTGTTCCAGATAATTTTACTTGTATATAAATTTGTTAATATTTAGGATTATTTAAAAAAATTATCCAATTTTCAGTTGAAAAATTCTAGATAGTCTTCTAAAAGTTCTAAATAGTCATCTAAAAGTTCTAAATAGTACTGAATCGGTTCTAAATGATTTTTGACAGTCCTAAATGGTCAGAACGTCCTGAACTGTTTTAATTGGTCCTGGTCAGTTATAAAATGGTTCTAAACGATTCTGGAGTGTTCTAGTTTATCCTGAACCGTTTTAAATAGTCCTGAATCTGTTCTAAATGATTTTGGACAGTTCTAAATGGTTCTAAGGACATCAGGAAATATGATCCTGTCAGTTCTAAAATGGTCCTAAATGATTCTGACCACCCGCATTATTCCTACACCCGACCCTGTACAATCACCAACAACCAGGCAATATCAGTTTTTCCATCAATTTTTCCGATAACCACGCGATCTTATAAGGCAACAGGTAACGGTAACGGCCATCGCGCAAAAAAATCCCCGTCTTCCGTTTAACTGCTTCTCCTCGCGCGGCACACATGTCGCGACCGGCCCGACATTTTCTCGCATATAACTCCTCTCCTTTCTTCTGGCATATAACTCATCGCGCGGTCGCTCCGATTTATGATTTAAATCGTGCGGCGCGATTAGCCGGGAGCGGCCCCAATTCGCTTTTACCGATTTTTCGATTATTCGGACGTATTCTAGCATAATCATGTCCGTTGTCAACTTTGACGCGTTTCTATTTAGCGAATTGATTTAACGTCGGCCGTAAACGGCGTATGCAATAACTTTGCTAATGCGTTTTGTCAATCTTTTGTGAATTAACTCGTAAAGGAGCGATGGAGCCGACGAGAGGGATATATTGTGGAGAGATTAGGTTGTGCAATACGTGTTACGTTAACGTATACGTTTACATGTTGCAGTTATATGACAGTACTGTGAGCTTTTTTACGTAGGGAAAATCGATTCTTAACGTATGAATCGATTCCACTATTCGAGGTAAAATCAGTAATTGTTATAGTAATCAGTGAAAATAAGGAAAAATTAGTATAAAAATAAAATTAGAATAATACCGAGTAAAAAATGAGTAAAAAATGAGTAAAAAATGAGTAAAAAATGAGTAAAAAATGAGTAAAAAATGAGTAAAAAATGAGTAAAAAATGAGTAAAAAATGAGTAAAAAATGAGTAAAAAATGAGTAAAAAATGAGTAAAAATGAGTAAAAAATGAGTAAAAAATGAGTAAAAATGAGTAAAAAATGAGTAAAAAATGAGTAAAAAATGAGTAAAAAATGAGTAAAAAATGAGTAAAAAATGAGTAAAAAATGAGTAAGAAATGAGTAAAAAATGAGTAAAAATGAGTAAAAAATGAGTAAAAAATGAGTAAAAATGAGTAAAAAATGATTAAAAAATGAGTAAAAATGAGTAAAAAATGCATACATGGATTTTCAAGAAAATTTAAAAAATATTCAATTATTTTCAAAAAAATGTCAAAAACGTAGTGATTTTAAAAAAAATCAAAAATATGCAATAATTTTCAAAAAATATCAAATATTTGCATTGATTTTCAAGAAAATATCAAAAATATTCAATTATTTTCAAAAAATGTCAAAAGCATGCAGTGATTTTCAAAAAAATCAAAAATATGCAATAATTTTCAAAAAAATATCAAATATTTGCATTGATTTTCAAGAAAATATCAAAAATATTCAATTATTTTCAAAAAATGTCAAAAACATGCAGTGATTTTCAAAAAAATCAAAAATATTTGCATTGATTTTCAAGAAAATTTCAAAAATATTCAATTATTTTCAAAAAATGTCAAAAACATGCAGTGATTTTCAAAAAAATCAAAAATATTTGCATTGATTTTCAAGAAAATATCAAAAATATTCAATTATTTTCAAAAAATGTCAAAAACATGTAGTGATTTTCAAGAAAATACCAAAAATATTCAACGATTTTCATAAAAGTATAAAAAATCAGTGATTTTCAAAAAAATCCTAAAATTTGCATTGATTTTCAAGAAAATATCAAAAATACTCAATTATTTTCAAAAAATGTCAAAAATATGCTGTTATATTCAAAAAAATATCAAAAATATGCAAATATTTTCAAAAAAATATAAAAAATTTACATTGATTTTCAACTTATTTTTGTAAATAACCTGAACTATGGAAAAAAAGTTTTGATATTGTAAGATACTGTAAATTCTTTTCTATAATAAATAAAATTTTAAGTAAATTTTATCTTTTCAAATTAAATGATATGATGAAATGATCAAAATTTATCAAATTGAATATATAAACAAAAAGTAGTAAGTATATACATAAATATTAATAAAAATCGCTATAAGTAAAAACCAGTAAAAATAATTCTGGCTCTTCAGAATAATCTCATTACTGACACATGGGTTATAGAACATTACCAGTAGGTTATAAAAGTGATAAACATTTCGCCGTTCGCCTAACCACTTTCACCCAACCTCACTGTCCTTCAGGAGACCGTTGACTCCGCTACATCGACGTTCCTTCGCTCATTAATCTTCAATGAGACCGAAGAATGACTCGATATCGACAATTCAGTTACGCAGCTACACTAAAATCCGAACGGTTACGGATCAGAAACTCAAACTCGAGGTCGAGCGGATCCCCATCTTCGCCGGTTTCTCAGGCGCCGCGGAATTAGGCTGAGAAAACAGGACGGAAGGGAGGAAGTTCCATGGGAACCCCCTCGAGTGCACCGGCGTTTTCCACGGTACGTTCTCCGTCTATTCGTTCGCATCGCCATAAAAATAGATTGGTGCATTCTGAATTCATTGTTGTCTGCTCGCCGACCCATGGACGACCAACTTCGAGGTCGTGGGTTAAATCGTAGCAGCGTACCGGGTGGGTGTGAAAGAAGCTTTTCTTCTTACATTGTTACAAAAAAATAGAGTGTCCTTTGGTAGGGTAAAATTAAAGCAAATATAGCAGGAATGTGGGCTATAGCAGGATTGTGGGTTATAGTAGGGAGTGTGGCTTATAGCAGGAACGTTGGTTTTAGCAGGAATGTGGGTTATAACAGGAATGTGGGTTCTAGTAGGTAGTGTGGGTTCTAGTAGGGGGTGTGGGTTATAGCAAGGAGAGTGGGTTATAGTCTAAATATATATATTCTAAATTAGTCTACTTATTTTTCTAACGAAAAATTCTAAATAATCTTCTAAAAAAGCTAAAAGAAATGTTCTAAATATAAATGATTCTGGAGGGTAGTAGGTACAAATAGTTTATCCTAGACCCTAGACCGTTCCAAATTAGCCCTGAAACAGTTCTAGACGGTTCTATCATTGTCCTGAACTGTTTCAAATGGTCCTGGTCAATTCAAATACCTATGCATGGTTTTAAATTATTTTAGACATTTCCAAATGACTTTGAATAGCTCTAAATGATTCAAAAACTCTACTGAACAATTTGACAGTTTTCAGATCATTTTTGGGAATATTTCAAAAAATTAGGCGATTTTTTTTGTTGAAAACTTCTATACAAATTCTGATAAATAGTTGCAAATAGTACTGAAAGGTTTCTAAATAATTCTGGACTTTTATAATTTATCCCGAACCGTCCCAAATAGTCTTGAATCTATTCTAAATGATTTTGAACAGTTCTAAATGATTCTACAGGTGTGCTGAACAATTTGACGATTATTTTACTAAATTTGACATTTTTTCCAGATAATTTTACTTGTAAATTTGATAATATTTAGGATTATTTAATAAAAATTATCCATTTTTCAGATGAATAGTTCTAAATAGTCCTCAATCTGTTGTTATACATGATTTTTGACAGTCCCAAGTGGTTCGAAGAACGTCTTGAACTATTTCAATGGTTCTAGTCAGTCCTAAAATGGTTCTAAATGATGCTGGACTGTTCTAGTTTATCCTGAACCCTTTTAAATAGTCCTGAATCTGTTCTAAATGATTTTGGACAGTTCTAAATGGTTCTAACATTGTCCTGAACTGTTTCAAATGGTCCTAGGAAGGCGGGTTCTAGTAGGGAGTGTGCATGGGTTATAGCAGGAATGTGACAAAGTATGAAAAAATTCAGTGGGTTAAAGTGCAAAGAACTCAAATGCTATATATTGGAGCAAAATTTGACTTTTTAATGATAAATTAGTACCGAAATATGCAAATGATGTACCTACTTGCTATGGTAATTGTTTAATTATATTAATAAAAATGAGTATAAAAATAAGTAAAAGTCAATGAAAATCAGTAAATAATGGAGTGTGTGAAGTTGGAAACCCAACTTTAGTTCTCAATAGTTCTGATTGGAGTTCTGGGTTCGTTTTAAAGAGTATAGGAGTACTTTTATAAAAATAAAAAGAGTTCCGCCATTTTAACCCAATTAATTAACAATTAAAAAGTGGGGTGCTAACTTCACACCCAACTTCGCGATGGAATAGTTCTGACTAGCTTTTTCGTCGTATTTTAGAGAGTTCTAGAGTTCCTGATATATAGTTTTTTTTTTTTTATTTAATTTTGTAACTTTAACAACAAAAAACAAAAATTAAAAAATGAAAAATAAATTTGAATAGTTCTGAATAGCTTAATGTATTTACAATATTAAGATCTAGAGTTCCTGACTATTAAAAAAAATTCAATTCAAATATTTTATGAAAAAATAATTATAAACAGTTATCAATTAATACATAGATAACATCCCATAACTTTATAAATATTGAATAAATCGCAAAATACCATTAGAGTTTCTTGCTCGAAGTGATTTTGGCAAATATCTCCTTAACTATTATGTTTATAGCAAAATACCATTAGAGTTTCTTGTAGAACTCGTCGAATACTATATGGAACTCCTATCAGAACTCCTGAGAACTCTCAAAAAAATTTCAAAGTAGGACTTGTATTTTTTTTTGCTCGAAGTGATTTTGGCAAATATAAAAGTCCTACTTTGAAATTTTTTTGAGAGTTCTCAGGAGTTCTGATAGGAGTTCCATATAGTATTCGACGAGTTCTACAAGAAACTCTAATGGTATTTTGCTATAAACATAATAGTTAAGGAGATATTCGCCAAAATCACTTCGAGCAAAAAAAAAAGTCCTACTTTGAATTTTTTTTGAGAGTTCTCAGGAGTTCTGATAGGAGTTCCATATAGTATTCGACGAGTTCTACAAGAAACTCTAATGGTATTTTGCGATTTATTCAATATTTATAAAGTTATGGGATGTTATCTATGTATTAATTGATAACTGTTTATAATTATTTTTTCATAAAATATTTGAATTGAATTTTTTTTAATAGTCAGGAACTCTAGATCTTAATATTGTAAATACATTAAGCTATTCAGAACTATTCAAATTTATTTTTCATTTTTCAATTTTTGTTTTTTGCTGTTAAAGTTACAAAATTAAATAAAAAAAAACAAACTATATATCAGGAACTCTAGAACTCTCTAAAATACGACGAAAAAGCTAGTCAGAACTATTCCATCGCGAAGTTGGGTGTGAAGTTAGCACCCCACTTTTTAATTGTTAATTAATTGGGTTAAAATGGCGGAACTCTTTTTATTTTTATAAAAGTACTCCTATACTCTTTAAAACGAATCCAGAACTCCAATCAGAACTATTGAGAACTAAAGTTGGGTTTCCAACTTCACACACTCTAAATAATGAGAAAAAAAATCAGTAAAAATTAGTATAAATCAGTAAAAACCAGAAAAAATCAGTCAAAAATCACTAAAAATCAGGAAGAATCAGTAAAAATGAGTGCAAATCAATAAAAAACCAGTAAAAATTAGTAAAAAAATAGTAAAAATCGGTCAAAAATTAGTAAAAAATTTGTAAAAATCAGTAAAAAATGGGTATAAATTCAGTAATGTAGGTTATACCAGGGATTTGGTTATAGCACAGGAATGTTGAAAAATATGTTTGAGAAATATTCAGTGGGTTAAAGTGCGAAGAACTCAAATGCTTATGGAGCAAAATTCGACTTTTTTTTTGATAATAAATTAGTACCGAGATATGCAAATGATATACTTGCTATACGGTAATTGCTTAATTATCTTAATATATTTTGACATAATAACGTTAATAGTAATGACCGGTTGGGTGGGACTAACAGCATTCAACGAACATTCGTACGGTTATACGATATGGTAATGGTTTACGGTCGATTGTGCGAGATTCTTTATACTTTCGAGCGATAATTAACATTCTCGGTTAGTTTAATATCGTCCGCTAAATTCGCAAAAAAGAATAAATAGTTTCGATCGTAAATTATAATAAAAATTACGCTCAAGTGGGTATGATATTTTAATCGTTTCGTTGGCGAGTAGGTAGAGCAATATAACAGCGAGTTTATACTTGCTGCTTGATAACGATAAGCACGGTTCTTTGAATATCCAGGCTAATTCGTACCTTGGCACAATCCGCTGAATATTTATTGATAGCTGATACAAAACTCCGTTAGGATTAAATTTACTAAATTATCCAACTACTATAATACAGCAGGGGTTAATATTTTTTTAGCACAAGTCTTCCTCGCTATATACAATTCTAATTTATTATCCTGTCTCATCAAGTGCTTGTGTTTGTTCAGTGGAGCCTTAGTAAATTTGCTTTGTTATCATTTACCTCAATAAAAGACGTGGTATACGAGGTGAGGACGAAAAGTTGAAATTTTTATTGCGGAATTTATAATATGATAGTAGTAAAATTTTCTAAAAATGGCAAATTTACATGTAAATCATTTAAAAAATTGAGTAATTTAGAAAAATATTTAAAAATCGACGAATTTAGTAAAGTATTCTAAAATAATCGTCAAATTTACTTGGAAAATACCAGCAAAATTGGCTCAATCTAGACAAATATTAAAAAATCGTCAAATTTACTGCAAAATTGGCGAAATCATCTTAAAAATTAACTAATTTAAAAAAAATTTAATAATCGACGAATTTAATAAAGTATTCTAAAAAAATCGTCAAATTTACTTGTAAAATCATCTACATAAATTGGCTTAATCTACAAAAATATAAAAAAAATCGACAAATTTACTTGTAAAATCATTTAAAAAATTGGCTTAATCAACAATTATATTACAAAAATCGACAAATTTACTGGAAAATCATCTACAAAATTGACTAATTTAGAAAAATATTTAAAAATCGACGAATTTAGTAAAGTAAGTATTCTAAAAAAATCGTCAAATTTACTTGCAAAATCATCTGAAAAATTGACTCATCTAGTCAAATTTTGATAAAAATTGACTTATTTTTATCAATTCATAATAATTCTGAATAATTCTAATTTATTATCCTCTCTCATCAATTACTTGAGTTTGTTCAGTAGAGATTCAGCAAATTTGCTTTGTTATCACTTACCTCAATAAAGGACTTGGTATATACGAGGTGGGGTCGAAAAGTTTGAATTTTTATTGCGGAATTTATTAATTTTTTCAGTTTCGGAATGCTATTAGACAATAACCTTGCCAATATAAGTGTACGAAGGCACTCAAATTGGGCGTAGCTATTTATAAAACGCGTAATTATATTCCCTTGTATTATGTGGACGCAGGCTTGTCTATTGTCTTGCATATTTACGTACAGAAAAAATGTAATACAATAAAGCATTTTTGCCATTGAGCAACTCGACGGATTCGTTCGTTAATGAAATTATATTTTCCCAAGGTTTTTTTAATGAGTTTACGCTTTGATTCCATTTAGATTGTTTATTTGATATCTACAATTACAATCTAGATACTCAATTGAAATGTTTTATCCAAATTTTAAGGAAAAAGAGAGATTTTTGCATCAGTGAAAGTGATAATTCCATAAGTTTATTAAATTCACTTGTGAAATATTGTAAAATCATCTGAAAAATCGTCAAATTTAGTAAAATATATTTGGAAAAATGTCAAATTTACTATACTAAAAATCATTTATAAAACGTTCTATGATCATTTGGAACCTTTATTAAACTAACTAGGGCAATTTCAAACAGTTCAGGACAATCTTAGAATCATTTAGAACTGTTTAAAAACCATTTAGAACTGTTCAATAAAAACCATTTAGAACTTTTCAAAAACCATTTAGAACTGTTCAAAAACCATTTAAAACTATTCAAAAACCATTTAGGACTGTTCAAAAACCATTTAGAACTGTTCAGGATCATTTAGAACCATTTTAGAACTGACTAGGACAATTTGAAACAGTTTTAGGACGATGTTACAATCATTTTTGGCATGGAGTAACTCGACGGATTCGATTCGTTAATGAAATAATATTTTTCGAAGGTTTTTTTAATGAGTTTACGCTGTTATTCCATTTAGATTGTTTATTAGATACCTACAAATAGAATCTAGACACTCATTTTATACAAATTTACCAAAAAAAGAGAGATATTTGCAGTGAAAGTGAATTTTTGAGCAGGGATAATAAATAAATCCCCATAAACTGATCCAATTACTGCGAAAGGGAAAGTATTGTTTTTCGGGTTTTTACCGGCAATAACAATAAAATCCTCGATTTATCGCCCTTCCAAATAAGACCGAAAAAAATCGATTTTAAATTCCAGTTCTTGTAGGTACATCCTATAATTAAAGGTGCAGAAATCTTTATTAATTCTTTTTAAACGAGCTGCAGGAGTTAATCGATTTTTTAACGACGCCATTTTCGGCGTAAAAAATTAAAAATTTTCTCGCTTTTGAGAGAAAGCGATCGTAACTGTACACTGAAAAAAAAAATCACCAACCACTTCGATATATTAAGTAATTATGCAACACTTTACATCGACAGATTAACCCATATAAGATTCAATATTATAAATGTTATGCAAAAATTGCGAAACCTGCGGCTGCATTTTGATTAGTCGAAATGCATTATGCAAACTACCGGCTAAATGTTATTCTAACGATTCGGAGAATCATCCGAGTTAATCTCATCTTGAAATACCCACAGAAATTGTCATCTATTTAGTAATTTCTTTAACAATGAGGTAACTTTTTTTATCTAAAATAAAACATTTCGATCTACTTTCTATTTACTTCCTGGCTAATAAATCTTAGAAGATAAACCGTTCATGATAATTTAGGGTCCTCGTGATTTTTTTATTACGCTATCTAGATAAAATTTTGATTTGCCAGAAATTCATATTAAAAATTTAATGCACTATTACCTATTCAGTTTTTTTTCTTACTATTGAGCGCAATATAATTTTTTTGAGAGTGGGTTGTAGAAGGTGAAAAAGTACATGAAAAAAATTCAGTGGGTTAAAGTGCAAAGAACTCGAATGCTTTCGGAGCAAAATTCGACTTTTTTAATAAAAAATTAGTACCGAAATATGCAAATGATGTACCTATTTGCCACGGTAATTGCTTAATTATCCGCATAAAAATTAGTAAAAGTCAATGAAAATCAGTATAATAATGAGTAAATAATCAGTAAAAATTAGTATAAATCAGTAAATATCGGTAAAAATCAGTAAAAATCAGTAAAAATCAGTACAAATCAGTACAAATCAGTAAAAATCAGCAAAAATCAGTAAAAATCAGTAAAAATCAGTAATAAATATGAGTAAAAATTAGTATAAATCAGTAAATATCGGCAAAAATCAGTAAAAATCAGTAATAAATATGAGTAAAAATCAGTAGAAATCCTCAAATATTCATGCGGCAAAATCATCTAAATAATTGACTAATCTAGTTAATATTTCAAAAAATTGACGAATTTAGTAAAATATTCTAATAAAATTGACAAATTTACTTGCAAAATCATCTAAAAAATCAATTATAGTGAAATTTCCTAAAAATGAGAAATGTCCTAAAAATTTATTTGCAAACTAAAAAATGGACTAATCTAGTAAAATATTTAAAAAAGTCGGCGAATTTAGTAATAAATTAGAGTAGAGTATAAATTTAATGTAGTAAATAATCCTAAAAATTGTCAAATTTCAATCATCGATTATCTTAATAAAAATTAGTAAAAATAAGTAAAAGTCAATGAAAATCAGTAAAAATCAGTAAAATCAGTAAAAATCAGTAGAAATCCTCAAATATTACATGCAAAATCATCTAAATGATTGGCTGATCTATAGGAAATATTACAAAAAATTGACGAATTTATTAACATCTAAATATCTGCCAGAAATTCACATTAAATATTCAATGCACTAAACTCAGTTTTTTTCTTACTATTGAGCGCAATGTAATTTTTTTGGTTTAAGTGGAATTTTTGAAGTTCTTTTACCGGTTGGGTGATTAAGTTGAGCTTAATGGTACCTATTTAATGTTGGAATAAAATAAAATTCGTGCATTGCAATCGATTTTTTCGAAATTTATCGCTCCGAAATTCACCGTTTGAAGTAACGTTTCAATTCAAAGCGATTAAATCCAATCCGTATATACAAAGTGTTTTCCCAAATTACACTAAATCGAGTTTAAATTGACCGATCTCGCAGCATCTAAGAATAGAGTAAATGGGACATTAGTGACTGTATATACTGTATAGTATCGATATTTAGTGACAAACGCGGCATAGGGACATCGACCTATTCCGAAATTTTCCCAATCTATTTATACGTTATAACGAGCGTATAGTTTTTATTTTTCCAAAGCACCTGTTTCGACAAATCAGGATATGCCACTAAAAACTTACTAATTTACCTACGGTAAACTCTAAATAGTCACACACATTTTGCTACGACGAATGCAGCTATTAGTAATGGAGAAGACCATGACTTTTTTTTTAATTTTTTTTTCAAAACCGTGTGTTCTAAGAAGGCGCGTAATGAAATTTTTATTTTTTTCTGTGGCCAAATAAGGCCGCAATTAATTTTTAAAGTTTGAAAAAGGTCACATAATCGTCATACAGTCTGCTCCAATCAAAGCGAGAGTTACAAAGAGAAGTCAAATTTAGCAAGTTTGCCACGTTTCCCATTACTCTTCTATACTCCGCAAAATGTGCGTTTTTTGTCTATTTATTGCAATTAACATTTTCTGATTTATCAGTTTTATCCATTACATAATGGATAATTCGATATATTAATATAGAAATAACATCTTTATCTGTATAAATTGTAACCGATTTTCGTGTTAAAAACACAAATAATGGTCCTGAAAAATTTATTTGGCAACATTCTTGTCAACTTCAATATTATCAGTAAAGTGTTTTGTGCCAAAATGCAATTCGTTTAATTTGTTTTGTGCATTTTTCAGAAAAATCTGACAAATGACAGTTTGATTTTTGTTCGTTTGTGTATTCTTTGTTACTGCGTTCGAAAATTCATATTATTTAGTATACAACAAGACGTGAGTGGTTTATGATTGGTTGATGACTTATGAGTCAGAACCCGAAATTTTTAAATTTCGAAGGGCTATATCTTTTTAATTATAACACCTTTTGAGCAACTGAAAACGGTTTTGAGCTCTAATAAATCATTTCTAATCGTATATTTTGTCGAAATCCGCATATCTCACATCGTGGTCTTCTCCATTGCAAGGGATGTGGTCAATTACTGTGCATGTGATTATCTAATTAAATATCAATGTGGAGTAAGTAATTGTGTAGTTAATGAGCTAATTTATTTGTCTGTTTTCTTGGGTTGAATTTTCCTTGAAAATGTAGCGCAGAAGATAAACAAATTTGACCTTATGACGTGGAAACTGAGACAAAGATAGTTGGAAATGGTGCTTTTTACTGTGAGAATTGTTTCTAAAATAAACGCTATCGTTTTTTTTATGCGTGCAAACAAACAATGGTGTAATATTAATTACAACTGATGGCGTATGGGAGTTATGTAGTTCGTTTCGCGTTATTTTTTTCTCATAATAAGCGTTGGTTTTACGGCCTATTCTGTGGAAGGTATGTCTAATTGTATTCGAATAAATTGGTAGAGAAATGTTGGTATATTCATCTACTATTATTTTACAGGGATTCGTAAATAAATTATTATTTCATCATCCGAAAAATTGCAAAATAATCAATTAAAATCTATTAATTTAGTGAAATTTCATACAAATTGTCAAATTTTACTTGTAAAGTCATCTGAAAAATTGACTATTCTAGTAAAATATTTAAAAAAAGTCGATAAAGTATAATAATTTTATAAATTGTCAAATTCACTTGTGAAATGTTGTAAAATCATCTGAAAAATCGTCAAATTTAGTAAAATATATTTGGAAAAATGTCAAATTTTTTTCTAAAAATCATTTGAAACGTTCCATGGTCATTATGCCTAGTCATTAAACTGACTTTCAAACAGTTCAGTACGATCTTAGAATCATTAGAACTGTTCAAAAACCATTTAGAACTCATTTAGAACCATTTTATAACTGACATGACAATTTGAAACATTTTAGGACGATCTAACAATCATTTAAAACTGTTCAAAAATCATTTAGAACAGAACTATCCAGGATTATTTTAGAACTGACCGGGGCAATATGAAACAGTTCAGGACGATTTTACAATCGTTTAGAACTGTTTGAAAATCATTTAGAACTGTCCCGGGATCATTTAGATCCATCTTAGAACTGACTAGACCAATTTGAGACCGTTTAGGATGATCTTAGAATCATTTAGAACTGTCCATGATCATTTAGAATCATGGACATGGACTAAAAAATCAATCAATTTAGTGAAATTTCAGACAAATCATCAAATTTTACTCGTAAAGTCATCTGAAAAATTGACTATTCTTGTAAAATATTTAAAAAAGTCGAATTTAGAAAAAAAAATCTAGTAATTTCGGATAATAATTCCATAAGTTGTCAAATAATATTGTAAAATCATCTGAAAATTCGTCAAATTTAGTAAAATATATTTGGAAAAATGTCAAATTTACTTCTAAAAATCATTCAAAACTGTCCATGGTCATTTAGAACCTTTTTTAAACAGACTATGGGTAATTTCAAACAGTTCAGGACGATCTTAGAATCATTTAGAACTGTTACTGTTTAAAAACCATTTAGAACAGAACTATCCAGGATCATTTTAGAACTGACCAGGGCAATATTAAACAGTTAAGGACGATTTTACAATCGTTTAGAACTGTTTAAAAATCATGTAGTACTGCCCAGGATAATTTAGTACTGTCCAAGATCATTTAGTTACTGTCCAGGATCATTTAGAACCATTTTATAACTGACTAGGACAATTTGAAACAGTTTAGGACGATTTTACAATCATTTAAAACTGTTCAAAAATTATTTAGAACAGAACTATTCAGGATCATTTTAGAACTGACCAGGGCAATATGAAACAGTTTAGGACGATTTTACAATCATTTAAAAGTGCTCAAAAATCAGTTAGAACAGAACTATCCAGGATCATTTTCTTCGGATTCATTTTTAGAATTGACCAGGGCAATATTAAATAGTTCAGGACAATTTTACAATCGTTTAGAACTGTTTAAAAATCATTTAGTACTGTCCAGGATCATTTAGTAGATACTGTCCAGGATCATTTAGAACCATTTTATAACTGACTAGGACAATTTGAAACAGTTTAGAACAATTTTATAATCATTTAAAAGTGTTCAAAAATCAGTTAGAACAGAACTATCCAGGATCATTTTCTTCCGATTCATTTTTAGAACTGACCAGGGCAATATTAAACAGTTCAGGACGATTTTACAATCGTTTAGAACTGTTTAAAAATCATTTAGTACTGTCCAGGATAATTTAGAACCATTTTAGAACCGACGAGGGCAATTTGGAACCGTTCAGGACGATCTTAGAATCATTTAGAACTGTTACTGTTTAAAAACCATTTAGAACAGAACTATCCAGGATCATTTTAGAACTGACCAGGGCAATATTAAACAGTTCAGGACGATTTTACAATCGTTTAGAACTGTTTAAAAATCATGTAGTACTGCCCAGGATAATTTAGTACTGTCCAAGATCATTTAGTTACCGTCCAGGATCATTTAGAACCATTTTATAACTGACTAGGACAATTTGAAACAGTTTAGGACGATTTTACAATCATTTAAAACTGTTCAAAAATTATTTAGAACAGAACTATTCAGGATCATTTTAGAACTGACCAGGGCAATATGAAACAGTTTAGGACGATTTTACAATCATTTAAAAGTGCTCAAAAATCAGTTAGAACAGAACTATCCAGGATCATTTTCTTCGGATTCATTTTTAGAATTGACCAGGGCAATATTAAACAGTTCAGGACAATTTTACAATCGTTTAGAACTGTTTAAAAATCATTTAGTACTGTCCAGGATCATTTAGTAGATACTGTCCAGGATCATTTAGAACCATTTTATAACTGACTAGGACAATTTGAAACAGTTTAGAACAATTTTATAATCATTTAAAAGTGTTCAAAAATCAGTTAGAACAGAACTATCCAGGATCATTTTCTTCCGATTCATTTTTAGAACTGACCAGGGCAATATTAAACAGTTCAGGACGATTTTACAATCGTTTAGAACTGTTTAAAAATCATTTAGTACTGTCCAGGATAATTTAGAACCATTTTAGAACCGACGAGGGCAATTTGGAACCGTTCAGGACGATCTTAGAATCATTTAGAACAGTTCAAAAATCGTTTAGAACATTTAGAGCTCATCAAATTTATATGTAATCGTAATATCATCTAAAAAATTGACTTACCTATCTAGTAAAATATTTTAAAAAATCGACCATAACAAACCATTTGTTTTACTACCTATTAAATGGAAGATATAGATCTAATTGTATTCAAATAAATTGGTGGAGGAATGTTGGTATATTTACTAGATATTATTTGCCAGCTATTAGTAAATAAATATCGTCGCCTTCGTACGGAGTAGTGCGAAATTTGTCAAAACGCTTCTTAACTGCCTTCAGTTTCGGTGCAGTTTTTTTCTTCATGATCACCTCCAGTTGCCTGACATTGCCGATGTTCGCTCTGATGTAATTCTTTTCTTCTCTCTGCGCGCTTCCTCTCATTATTCCTCGATTTTGTAATGTCGCCTGACGTTAATCGATTTGATTTTCGTTGACAGGCCGCGACGAACGAGTCCGTCATTCCCATACTTAGCCGGGTTATTACCTATGTGAACTTAGCACCCCACTTTGAGATAAAAAATAAAAATTTATATTATTTGATAGAAAATCGTTTGTACCCGTTTGTACCACCTTTTTTTTCGTTTGTACCTCAAGGGTTAAAAAATTAGGGGGTGTCGAAAAATTGGTCAGCACCCCACTTAATTTTTCTTTAATTTTTCCAATGGCATTTAAAAGAGCATCGTTTGTACCCGTTTGTACCACCTTTTTTTTCGTTTGTACCCTAAGGGCAAAAAAATTAGGGGGTGTCGAAAAATTGCTCAGCACCCCACTTAATTTTTTTTCAATTTTTCCAAAGGCATTTAAAAGAGCATGGTTTGTACCCGTTTGAACCACTTTTTTTTTTCGTTTGTACCTTAAGGGTAAAAAAATTAGGGGGTGTCGAAAAATTACTCAGCACCCCACTTAATTTTTCTTTAATTTTTCCAAAGGCATTTAAAAGAGCATGGTTTGTACCCGTTTGTACCACCTTTTTTTCGTTTGTACCTTAAGGGTAAAAAAATTAGGGGGTGTCGAAAAATTGCTCAGCACCCCACTTAATTTTTTTTCCAATGGCATTTAAAAGAGCATTGTTTGTACCCGTTTGTACCACCTTTATTTTTGTTTGTACTTTAAGAGTTAAGAAGTTATTGGAAAATGTAAATTGCTTTTTAAATTACAATTTTTGTTGAATATCATGGCAATCACAATAAAATCTTTGATTTGGCAACATTGAGTGAAATACAAATTCTACAGGAGAAGGGTGGGGAACGGCTCTAGCTCTATCGGTGGACTGCATGCACAGACTTGTCATTGAAGTATCGAATGCTCAATCGCACAATTTTTTACTATTGTTGTAAAAATGCCTCGCCCTGCCAAAGTGTCTCATGACGAAATATATGAGAGTATTAAAGAATTAAAACTTTTTGACAACAGTGGACAATTACATGAATTTTCAAGCGAAACATGGATTAATGTTGTGGAATGTTTAAAAAACAATTAACTAAAAAGCGCATATATTTATTGTGCAATATTTACTATGTTCATAATAAAAAAAAATAATAGTTTCAAACGTATCTATTTATTATTTCATCAGTAAATACCTAAATTACGGTTTCTACAAATTTCATTAACCCTCCATGACTTTTTAACTCTTTTAAGGCGCAAACAAAATAAAGGTGGTACAAACAATGCTCTTTTAAATGCCATTGGAAAAATTAAAGAAAAATTAAGTGGGGTGCTGAGCAATTTTTCGAAACCCCCTAATTTTTTAACCCTTGAGGTACAAACGAAAAAAAAGGTGGTACAAACGGGTACAAACGATGCTCTTTTAAATGCCATTGGAAAAATTAAAGAAAAATTAAGTGGGGTGCTGAGCAATTTTTCGAAACCCCCTAATTTTTTAACCCTTGAGGTACAAACGAAAAAAAAGGTGGTACAAACGGGTACAAACGATGCTCTTTTAAATGCCATTGGAAAAATTAAAGAAAAATTAAGTGGGGTGCTGAGCAATTTTTCGAAACCCCCTAATTTTTTAACCCTTGAGGTACAAACGAAAAAAAAGGTGGTACAAACGGGTACAAACGATGCTCTTTTAAATGCCATTGGAAAAATTAAAGAAAAATTAAGTGGGGTGCTGAGCAATTTTTCGACACCCCCTAATTTTTTAACCCTTTAGGTACAAACGAAAGAAAATGTGGTACAAACGGGTACAAACGATTTTCTATCAAATAATATAAATTATTTTTTTTTATCTCAAAGTGGGGTGCTAAGTTCACATAGGTCGGGTTATTGGCCTTGGAGCAAATTGCCCGAGATAATTTCGAGATAACGACGCTTTTCGAAACCCGAAACCCGGCGTAATTTCGCCAGTTATTAACCCACAAAGCGGTGATTCACGCCGGAAGAAAGTACAAATGGTTTTCGAAAATGTTTATTGCCCCCCAGAAGTAGGTACTTTCGTCAGGGATGCATAGAACGCATTAATATTCAGCGAGCAAACGCCGGATCTTTATCAAGATCGGCTGCCAATCATCACGTTTTTCGAAACGGGGATTTATTTATAAAACGTGATATTTTTAGTTGGGACACGCGGTGGATCCTCCACCGGGTCCGGGTTCATTGTTTTTACTCGAGATGAGGTCGTGGGAACGGCTGCTTTTGTCCGGAAAGAGCCTCTCCTCCTGCCGGATTTTTATTCCCGTCCGGGGAGATTGACACATGTAGGAACGAGGCATAATGGAATTTGCTTTGCACTCGCAGCGATTACGTTTCTCCGCCAGCCGAGATCGATATGTAATAATCTTTACTGTAAATTACTGCTAGAAGTTCATAAAAATATGTGGAGATATACCTATGTAGAAAAGACACGTTTATACATTACATAATTTTGCGTGTAAATTCGAGGATATATTTCACTAAATTATTCGATTTTTTTGTTGTAAAAAATCGATATAGAAATGTGCAAAAACAAGTCCTGAAAGCGTTATAAATAGTTCTGGACTTGTCTAGTTTATCCCGGACTGTTCCAAATAGTTGTAAATTTGTCAACCGATTTGTCCTGATTTGTCCTGAATAATTCTAGATTTGTCAACCGATTCTAAATGATTTTGGACCGTTTTAAATTGTTCTAAGATGGTCCTGAGCTGTTTCAAATTGCTGTAGCCAGTTCTAAAATGGTTGTAAATGATCCAGGACAATTTCTAAATGATCCAGGACAATTTCTAAATGATTTTTGAATAGTTCTAAATGATACTAAGATCGTCCTGAACAGTTTCAAATTGCCCTCGTCTGTTCTAAAATGGTTCTAAATAATCCTGGATAGTTCTAAATGATGTTTAAACAGTTCTAAATGATTTTAAAATCGTCCTGAACTGTTTCATATAGTCCTGGTCAGTTTTAAAATGTTCCTGTGACCAGTTCTAAATGATTTTTGAACATTTTTCAATGATACTAAGATCATCCTGAACTGTTTAATATTGCCCTGGTCAGTTCTAAAAATGAATCCGAAGAAAATGATCCTGGATAGTTCTGTTCTAACTGATTTTTGAACACTTTTAAATGATTGTAAAATCGTCCTAAACTGTTCCAAATTGTCCTAGTCAGTTATAAAATGGTTCTAAATGATCCTGGACAGTACTAAATGATCTTGGACAGTACTAAATTATCCTGGGCAGTACTACATGATTTTTAAACAGTTCTAAACGATTGTAAAATCGTCCTAAACTGTTTCAAATTGTCCTAGTCAGTTATAAAATGGTTCTAAATGATCCTGGACAGTACTAAATGATCTTGGACAGTACTAAATTATCCTGGGCAGTACTACATGATTTTTAAACAGTTCTAAATGATACTAAGATCGTCGTGAACTGTTTCATATTGCCCTAGTCAGTTCTAAAATGATCCTCGATAGTTCTGTTCTAAATGATTTTTGAACAGTTTTAAATAATTGTTAGATCGTACTGAACTGATTCAAATTGCCCTAGTCGGTTCACAAATGGTTTCCAATGATCCTAGACAGTTCTAAATTTTTCTAAACAGTTATATTCTTGTCATATTTCCCTAACCAACGAAATTTATATTCGGGTAGCTTAGAGAAAAAATATTAACTTAGTTAAAATATTAGCTTAGTAACAAATTCCTAAGAATACTCCTAATATTGAATGTGAGTTATGTGAGAGAGATTTATTTTCGCAATTACAGAGACAAAACCAACAAATTTAGATATTAAAAATTCGAATGAAACCGCACCTATAGCGCTCACGAACCATTACATAAATACTTCTAATGCCGAATAATAGATATCTAAATAAATAATAACGGAGCAACACGAAAACATTTTCCATCTTCCTAATAATCCGCCGAAGACGTAGGAAGCGGTCCGCGAGAGAGGCGAAATTACCAAATAATAAAAGAAACGTTTTTTGTCACGATTTACTCCAGTTGCGTTACGAAACCGCCTGCGCCGGTGCGATCGAACAGAAATATTAAAAAGTAAATAAGGATCCCATTCTTCGCACCGAGCGGTCTTGCACAACGCGCCCGTCCGGCCACAAAGGAAATATCTACGGCCGTTAGTCATCGTGATCAATGCGTCTGCATTTCATGTACACATTATACCGAACAAATCCCGTTCGGGGGGCTTTCGAAAACCTTCGATAATCGCGATGACAATCGAGCGCACGTGCAATGGTCAACGACTGATTTCCAACAGATAATAGAATCTGATGTAATGCCTAACGAAACCATGTGCCATTGGATCTTTAGAAACTTTATTTAACACCACCTGGTGGTCCAGAGTTGGACCTGGGGGATATCTAGGGGATCTTCTCCAGGTCTCTATCTAGCTCCTAAAAGTTTCAAATGAAGAGATACTGCTTTTCTCCAATTATTCTGAATCACTATGGACCTATAGAAACTTTATTTAACACCACCTGGTGGTCCAGAATGAGACCTGGTGTATGTAGAGGTTCTTCTTCTGATCTGTCCTGTTCCTATAGGTTTAAAATGAAGAGATACTGGTGGTCCAGAATGAGACCTGGTGGATCTAGAGGTTCTTCTCCAGGTCTCTATCTAGTTCCTAAAAGTTTCAAATGAAGAGATACTGATGCTTTTCCCCGATTATTGTGGATCACTATATGGACCTTTAGAAACTTTATTTAACACCATTTGGTGGTCCAGAATGAGACCTGGTGTATGTAGAGGTTCTTCTTCTGATCTGTCCAGTTCCTATAGGTTTAAAATGAAGAGATACTGGTGGTCCAGAATGAGACCTGGTGGATCTAGAGGTTCTTCTCCAGGTCTCTATCTAGTTCCTAAAAGTTTCAAATGAAGAGATACTGCTTTTCCCCGATTATTGTGGATCACTATATGGACCTTTAGAAACTTTATTTAACACCATTTGGTGGTCCAGAATGAGACCTGGTGTATGTAGAGGTTCTTCTTCTGATCTGTCCAGTTCCTATAGGTTTAAAATGAAGAGATTCTGGTGGTCCAGAATGAGACCTGGTGGATCTAGAGGTTCTTCTCCAGGTCTCTATCTAATTCCTAAAATTTTCAAATGAAGAGATACTGATGCTTTTCCCCGATTATTGTGGATCACTATATGGACCTTTAGAAACTTTATTTAACACCATTTAGTGGTTCAGAATGAGACCTGGTGTATGTAGAGGTTCTTCTCCTGGTCTGGATCCATTAGTTCCTAAAGGTTTAAAATTAAGAGATTCATTTTCCTTTTCCAGAATTATTTTTGGTCAATATAGACCTGTGGTTTGTAATGGAATAGCATTCACCCTATGTGGGATTTGGACCTGGTGGTTGTGGAGGTTCTTCTCCAGCTCTTTTTCTAAGTTTGAACTGAACCAATTTTCATAGATTCTTCTAAACATCCTTCCTTTCCCGAATGATTATGGATCTCTATGGACTAAATGCATTGCAATAGTACACAACCTACGAGAGAATTGAACCTGGTGAATCAGGAGGTTGTTCACCAGCTCCATCTCCAAGTTTCTCTAAGTTTAAAATGAACAAATTTGCAGAGATACTTCCAAATAACCATCTTTTCCCAAATGATTATAGTTAGATATGGACCATAAGTATTGCAATAGTACACAACCTATCGGAGAATTGGACCTGGTAAGTCAGGAGGTTGTTCACCAGCTCTTTCTCCAAGTTTGCCCTAAGTTTAAAATCTTCCAAATATCCTTCTTTTCCCGAATGATTATAGGTCACTATGAATTATATGAATTGCAATAGTACACAACCTACGGGAGAATTGAACCTGGTGAATCAGGAGGATGTTCACCAGCTCTTTCTCTAAATTGAAAATGAACAAATATCCCACTTTTCCTGAACGATTATAGTTCATTATGGACCATACGTGGACCTTTTTGGTTTGGTAAATGGATTGGTACTCACCCTATGGGGGGACTGGAGCAGCCTGTGGATGGCGGCCAGTTGGTTGATGAGCGGCAGCGTGAGGCTGAAGGTGTGAAGGGGCGGCCGCGCAGGGTCCGGGAAGTTCGTCGTGTAGGAGAACGGGTCGATGTCGTTCAAGTACTGAACTCGACACGTCAACGACATAATGCCGATGCAAACACATCACACGATTATAGAGTTTGTATGGGGTATGTTCGTAATGCTAATAGCATTGTCTGAATCGCTGGAAATTTCGTTGTTTTCTGTGAGTTATAGTCTGGTGGCTTGGAGGCGCTAGTTGCAAGCGCCCGGACTATATTTTGTAGTAATTACTTGGAGAAAAGTGGTGTACACTCGAAGGTTAATTCGACAATAAACTCCAATTTTCGCGTAATAAACCGAACTCCCGGTGCGTTTTGTTCCCGTAAAATACTCATTAAATTTCGTTGCGCAACCGGAGAAATCATTTGTAGTTTAGAAATTAAAAAAAAAATGCAATTATTTGCAATGGCAATTGCGATAAAAGAATAGCTATTTTTATCAATTCGCATATGAGTAATAAAAACGCGATAAATTCGAAGCTTCTATTTTCGTCTAATTCAAATTTTATCTAACAATTTCGTATAGATTAGAAAGAGAAAGTAATAATTTATTTACCGTATCCATTATAATATCCTTTTAGTATGCAAATCACGACCGCAGCTTAAAAATCGATCGAATCGACTACTAAATACCTGAATTGATATTACGGATACAAAGAAATGTAATGCACGCATTATTTACATACAGGGTGGTTCCTAAATACTTTTTACCATAGCGTTAATGACCTTGGTGGTTTCAGATATTGTTGTAGCATTGTAGATGAATTTAAAAAATCTAAATAGATAAGATATGATTTTTTTACATTAGTGTATTAACGACTTGGTCTAACACAATACTTAATTATAGAAATGTTTGGTTTAAGTTTAATGACCATTTTTATAGCTGTACCTCTCTCTAGAAAATGTATTATTGGATACGGATCAATTCAAGCATGGATATATTCACTAGTTTGTTTTGTAAAGAACGGATTGAATTAAATCCTTGGATAAAAAAATGTATAATTAATGTGGCATATTGTTTGTAAACTAATGCAAAATGTGCAATTAATGATTAAAAAAAGAACCTTATGCAATTCCACAATGCAGCGTTTGTGAATGGAATTATTTCAGCTGTTCTCTGGGAGAAATTTTCGTAAGTTTTTTCCTAGTTAACCACTCCTGATTTACAGTTAAGGCAAATTAACCGAAATGTAAAGTTAGTAAATGAAAATAGTTGTGGTTTAACTCATTTCGAAATATGGTCACATTCGGTTACATCTGAAATATTCTCTTAAGCTTAACTGAAACAGTAAGTGTAACCTACTACGTCATCAATGATACGAGTTGTAACTGAAAATTACGGTTAACAAAACGAAATATTTTGTAGTTATGGACAACTGAAATATAAACTTTATTAACAGAAAACTTTTAATATTGTATTAGGGATAGTTAACTGACTTTTAGGGTATTCAATCGATTTATTCAGTTTTATGTGTGGCAAAATATCAGTTAATCTCAATTGAATCTGTCAGCACATACATATATGTATACATAAATATAAATAAATAAATATATGTATAAATTTAATATTTAGTTAGTTACTCCATAATAACAATTTATACTTAAAGGTCAAGCTAAAGACCCGTCTTTATGTTAAAAAAGCGCTGATTATGGAGTATTACAATATATAAAGTTAATATAGGTATCTAATATATCGGTAATATATAGGTAACATATAGGTAACATATAGGTAAATCTGGAGAATATGGCGATAAATACGTTTGATTGTGAATTTAAGAAAAATACAATAAATAAACGCATGCGGTAGTGCGTTTTATATTGTACACTACATTATTCTATTAACAAACTATGTTTTTCTATTAAGATACTGTATTAATCAATTAAATAACTGAACTTTTCACTTAAGTTACCTTTATTTCAATTGTAACTGTGATTTTCGGATAAATAACCGTGCCTTTCAGTTAGCAAAGCTGCTTTACGGTTCAATAACAGTGCTCTACGGTTACGTAACTTAGCTTTTCAGTTAAGACCAAACTACTAAGATTCTTAGTAATGAACGTTGCCAGATCGCACAGATTTACCAATATTCACGACGTTTTTTAGTGAATTGTAAGAAAAAATTGTATTAATTTTACTTAAAAACAAATAAATATATAGTTATATGCAGTTCTTGCCGTATTTTGACATGCAGTTATACAAAAACTTTAATTTCCGTCAAAATTTAACCAATTTGGTTAGCATCAAATGCAAAAAAAATAAAGCGACTTCAACAAGATTGATTTGGCAACAATAATTTTATTCTAACCGAAAATTGGATTGCCGTTGCCGCCTTCTTGGTAACTTGCTGTTGGCGGCGGTTAGCGTGTTTCCACTGTTGTGTAATAAACTGCCCTGTGTTTCAGTGTTTCTTTTAATTCTTATTGTAAAGTGTAAAGTTTAAAGTTTACTGTGTTAAATAAAAGACTAGAAAATAATAGGCAAGTGGGGTACCGCCACCTTCGTCTAGATCGAAATCATCATTCAGCACCGAAAATACAACAGTTCCGTTTGCCGAATTTGAGGCTGGAGTTGAGTGTGAGTATCTATCTACTTAGAATTTCTAACCGTTATTTTTTTCTAATAAATAAATATTATTAGGTTCTGAAGAGGCAGCCACCGCCTTACGGCTATTGGAAACCACATTCATCCGTGGTCGGTGGTAAAGAGGAAAATTGGACCGCTTCGATAGCCCAAAGGAAAAATGCAGTTATTGTCCACTTTCAAATTTGAAGCCCGCCACAGAATGACAATTGTCTAATTTCATATGACGACCTCGTTACACCTATTCCTAATACTGTAACTATTTATTCTTCCCCCCTGAAAATGTATGTTACGTTAAGATATTAAAGTGTAAAGTGTATATATGTTTTATATATGAATTTGTATTGGTTTCTATGTTTATATTGTTCTGTAATAGTCTTGTATTCTTTATTTTTCTCTATTCAATTATATAAAATATATTATTTTCGTATTAATAAATTTGTATAATTAATTTCACCCCAATTTCACCATTTGACAATAGTTATCACTATTGTGATTACTTTAACTGTGAAATCACAGTTAAGGATAAATGAAATTTTGGATTAAACCCAACAGTAAAACCGTGTTAATACAACATAAAATTTCAGTTAAGTTAAAACAAATATACAGTTATGTATTCCATTTTTTAACTAGTCTTAACCGAAAGTTCAGCTTAGAAACCCAAAAAATTACATGGATATACGTTAAAAATTAGTTTAACTTTAACCGAAAATATCGTGTAAGTAATTGTATTTCGAGGATACTATTTTCAGTTGCTTAACGCAAAATTTACTTTGTGTAACTCAAATTTTATTAGTGACGTCATCAATTGAATGACGTAGAACTCTAACACAACTTTTCAGTTAAGCGTTTTACAGTTAAGGACACTCCAAAATTACTGTTAATAACCGCGGCACCAAAAAGTGGTTGCTTAACTGAATTTTTTTCTCCCAGAGTTGATGTTGCATTTTAGGAATTCGTTTTGAGATCATGAAATTCTTGCAATGGTGAAATAAAAAGAAAAATACATAAACTTAGGTACTGTTAAAATATACTTTTTTAAAGTTATTTATTTACATACAAGGTGTTCGAAAAATAGACAGAAATATTTTAGATGGTGATTTCTTGTCAAAAAATGTGAAAAAAGTCTATAAACATGGGTCCGGAAATGCAGAGTTTTCCAGATACAGGATGTTATACATAAAAAAAATATTCTTATATGTATTAAATAATATTAACTTGATTCTGTTGAAATTTGCTGTTGGAAAAGTTGCAAAAACACTCTTTTCTAGAAATTTTTTTGATTATTTGTTTTCCAAGGCACTCCATGATTTTTTTAGCAAAAATATGATAAACCAATTTTGTTCAGTCAATGCAATAAAACGGTTTTTATTTTTTTCTCCAAAAACGAAGTGAGTTACGACAAAAATACAAGAGGTAAAGAAGTTGTATTTTTAGATGCTTAATAAAACAAAAAATATTAAAGTGACAAAAAAGACAGTGGCGTACATTTTTATTTCCCAATAATATTCGCTTAGGTGCCCCCCGGGACGCCACTAGACTTAATAATTTTAATCTATTTAGGGCTAAATTAGCCTCTTATTACCACAAATAAAATATTTTATTATTAATATTTATCTTATTAATATTTATCTTTTTCAATTGAACATCCTGTATCTTGAAAACTCTGCATTTCCGGACCCATGTTTATAATGTAGAAACTTTTTTCATATTTTTTAACAAGGAATAACCCTGCAGATTATCTCTGTATATTTTCAACACCCTGTATACTCTTTTAAATTTATTTATTAATGTTTTCGCGTTTTTTTTATCAAAATTTCGTCAACTCTAGAGGAAAATTAATAAAATTTTGTAATATAAGTACTGCTATTGTTTGCATATTGATAACGCATTAATGCCAAGAGAAACGGTAAAGAATAATTGTTTGAAGCACGTGAATTAATTAAAATTGTTTAAATTCGTGAAGCAAAAATCGGATAATTCAAACATTTGGTAAAAATAAACGTTTGTTATTATTATACCCACATTTATAGCATGTGAAATGTAAATTGTTCGAAATATTTTTCTAACACAATGAAGAATACAAATGATTTTACTTATTTTTAGTCAATAAAAAACAATCATTATAGGCTAGTGATTACTTTCAAATTTGCAATAATCCTGGAGCCAATTTTTCCAAAACGCACAGAACAAAAACAAAGAACATTATACCTACCTAGTATACAAAAAATTGGAGTTTACTGTCCACATAAAGTACACCTGTTTTCTGCCATACAAACAAAAATCTACAATCAACCGTTTAAAACACAAAGTAACAACGAAATTACCAACCGAAAAAACCTTACGAAAAAAAAAATAAAAAAAAACCAGAACCAAACCAACCAGCTCGTGCAAGTTTCTACCTGCAAGACTACCTGCGGAATGAGCGTCACAACACCACCGGGACCAACGTCCTATTTACAAGGCGACCGCGGCCAGACTGTTACCGTTTCCGATCGCGTCTCTAGTCTCTATTCTCTATTCTCCATTCTCGGCCGGTTTCCACCGTTTCCACCGCGTTTTCCACGCCGGCTCGGCGGCTTTTCGCTAGCGGGCCCGGCGAAACGTGCGCCCGATACGCCACGAATCGCACTCGAACTGGCCGGTTTGCTTGATGCTCGTCGCTCGAGAGATGCATGAAAAGTAAAGTAACAACGCGCACACAAGGTGCTGCTTGTCCCAGAACAGGTAGGCCGAAGCCGAAGGGAAAGGTGGGTGTCGCCGGGCTGTGTACAAATAGTAAATAGTACCCCCTAGGTGGTGTTTTGTTTGTTCTTTGCGAGTTGAATGCGAGCCCTTGGCGTCGTTACTATACGATACAGTACTGTAGATAGAAGGTACTATATAGGAAGGGCGTTCGAGTATTTTTGAATACAATAAAGATTATCAGTTATAGTCTGTTCATAAATGAGGCGGAGTAATAAATCAATCAGTTGGCTAAATTTCAGCATATAGTACAGGGTGGTCCACTTTTATGTGGTAGGACTTTAACATTAGATGGAAAAAGATAATTTAAAATGAAAATTTCATATCAACATATATCGGGAAAAGCTTAGTTTCCAAGATAGAGGGCGCTGAAATTTTGGAAAAATATTTGAATTATTTTTTATACACTGTCCGAACCAGTGGAGATATTTAAACCAAATTCGGTGTGTAGTACGACCTTATTGACTACTATATTCAGTGATAATAAGAAGGCCTTGAAATAACCAGTGGCGGAGTTATGGGTTTTCAAAATCATTAAATTTAAAAAATAATTAGTAATGGCTTTTCAATTCTCTACAAAAAGTGTTTCAAGTGTGCCATGAAAAGCAAAATCTTATTGACAGTTAACAATGCACTAATCTGTCACCCATCACTAGATGAACGTAACAGCGCCACTGTTTCTCTTTGTTAATAATTATTTTTTAAATTTAAAGATTTGGAAAACCCATAACTCCGCCACTGGTAATTTCAGGACCTTCATATTATCACTAAATATCGTAGTCAATAAGGTGGCACTACACACCAAATTTGGTTTAAATATCTCCACTGGTTCGAACAGTGTATAAAAAATAATTCATATTTTTTTCCAAAATTTCAACGCCCTATATCTTGGATACTAAACTTTCCCCGATGTATGTTGATATGAAATTTTCATTTTAAATTATCTTTTTCTATCTAATGTTAAAGTCATACCACATAAAAGTGGACTACCCTGTATACAGAGGCCCGTATTCAGGGCTTGTCTTTAACATTAAAGACGCGTTTAGAGTGTCTCTACCTATAACAAGTCCTATATCAAATCTCTAGTCCATCTCTAGTACTATAACAAAGTCCATAGGTACTCCATAAAAACAGTAAAGATGTCAAATTGTTAGCGTGACTCTAACTTTAAAGAGAGGCGCTGAATACGAGGCAGCTCTACAAAGAAGCTACTTGCCCAACACAGAATTTAAAAAATTAATGCTCAAGTGAACATTATTATAGTTAATATTTTAATATTACTTGGATGGTTTATTATTACTCCGCCTCATTTATGAATAGACTATAACGCACAACGATTCAAATTTTTTATTGCCAGTTCATTGAAATGTTACATTTGAACTTTCGTTTGTTAGAGGATGATTTTTTTAATGTCAAGAGGGAGTTTGTGTGAAGTTAAATTTAAGTTTGAGGGATCGCCACACTTGTCCCGCGGCCGCCATCTTGAGAAATGGGGTGGATATGGTTTTTACGTCATATCGGCCAAACTGCTTGTCGCATTGAAACTTTGTTCAGACACTTTTTGTTGTAAATTGAATCCTCTTCAATTTTGGTTATGTAACTTTTGGTCATAGAAGAGAAAATTAAAAAGTTATTAACGAAAATAGATAAAAATTTGGGAACAAGTTTTCTTTTTTTCGTTATAACTTTTTTTGGTCATTTTACAAAAAATATCACATCAGAGGATTCTTATAGAGGAGTTTTCAAGGAATATTTATCATTACCCACTTTCTCAAATTTGTTAATTTATATGACAGTTTTACAGTGGTGCGAAACAAACACTATTCTCCAGAACATACTCGTCAATATACAGGGTGTACCAAATTGGTTGGGACTTGGCTTAACTACAGACTTATTCTGAGATGAAAATAAGTTGATTAAAAACTAACTTACTTAATCCAACTTTTAATGGTTATTTGATATTACCCTTTTACGTACCTCAAAACACTGTAAAAATATATATACTATTCCACCCTGTATATGTACACATTTCTAACTAGTACACCCTGTATATATAATTCTACTGCGCGATTTAATTTAACAGAACTTTAAGGGTATAATAATAATAATTTCTCCTATTAGATGAACTCCTTTTAGGATCGTCAGGGGCTCGTAGAACGCATGGGCAGGACGGATTTTTCACGCAATACCAGAGTGGCAATTTGAATTTTGCATACATAAATATTCAGTTGCCATTGTGGATTTCATAATTGCCTGTAATTTGGATTACATAATGGTTTAGCGCCTTTGGAAAAAATCGTTTCGCGAACCTTGGCAATGCCGTTCCGTCGATTTGAACCAGTTTTTTAATGCGAAATTACCAGCAATTACTCTTTAAATCGACCTAATTATAACTCCGCGAATTAGGAAATCCTATATCCTATATGGCTGCGTAACACACAATGTCAAGGCCGGGAAATAATTACGACGAATCCTATAATAGCATTGTCGCCGGATTATCTGGCATAAAACTATTACCGGAACAATCCTGTTAAAGAAATTAACGACAAAAAATTACAACTCACAATAACAGAAACTTTCCTGGTATATTAATTGCGTGTATAAGCTCGAGAAACTCGAATTTCTTTCCGGACGAAAGCGATAAATTTACAAATTTACATATACAAAGAGATCTAAAAACACATGCGAGCGCATTATAGAAATTTTCTCGATTCAATTCGCCGCGGCGTTTAGTTAATGGTCTCCTAATCACGGTCCGGCGGTTCTACCAGCCGGTTATCTCTAATTATAGTTGTTCCTTTTCGGTAATTCGTTCGAATAGCAGTCGTTTCGGAAAACGAATTCGATTAGACGTAAATTTGTTAATTATTAATTAGGGTAATTATTATTTCGAATGGTAAATAGCGAAATTGGTTTATGTTATTGTAACATTCTTTAGAAAGTACCCACGGTGTTTATTCAGTGGGAAATGAGCTTCAAGTTAAATTACCTAGAGGTTACAATATTGTTAGCTAGCTTATTGAGTCTGATGATGGTGTATAATTATATTGAAACAGGTAACCACTCTTTACTCGTTAAAAATATAGTGGTAATTGGTTTTCATTTTATACTGAATGTTTGTACAAATTTTGATATGATTGATATTTATTCTTAATTAGGATACAATTTGTTAATAATGCACTTACCTTATTTTGTGTCGATTCTTGACTGCCAAAATTTGATCTGAAAAACAAAATTAGAATAAATCAATCCAGATTCAGTACAGTTTCACTCCAGATTCACTCCAGATTTACTCCAAATTCGACTCACTCCAGAGTCATTCCAGATTCTCCAAATTCACTCCTGACTAAGTCCAGAGTCACTCCAGATTCACTACAAATCCACCCCAGATCCACTACATATCCATTCTAGATTCACTCCAGATTCACTCTAAATAGACTCCAGAATAACTGTAGATTCACTCCAGAGTCACTACAGGTCCACTGCATATCCACACCAAATTCACTCAAAATTCTCTACAAATTCACTCATCAATCACTTCAACGTCTCTCCAGTTTCATTACAAATCCACTACAAAATCGCTCCAGAGTCATTCCAGATCCACCCTAAATTCACTACTAATCCACCTCTTATCCACTGCATATCCACTCCAGATTCAAATCAAATTCATTCCAAATTCACTCCAGACTTACTCCAACTTCACTACAAATCCACTACAGAGTCACTCCAGAATCATTCCCGAGTCCAAATTCACACCAGATTCGTTGCAGATTCACTACTTATCCACCCCATATCCACTACATATTCACTCCAAATTCACTTCAGATTAACTCCAAATTCATTACAAATCCACTACATCAACTTCAATTTATCCACACCAGATTAACTCCAGATTCACTCCAAAGTCACTCCAGATTCCTTTCAGATTCACTCCAAATTGACAAATCCACTACATCCACTCCAAATTCACTCCAGATTCACTCCAAATTTACTCTTGTCTCATTCCAGCTTCACTCTTGTCTCATTCCAGCTTCACTCTTGTCTCATTCCATCTTCACTCCAGTTTCACTACTAATCCACTCCGTATCTACACACTCAAATTCACTCCACAAATTCATTACAAATCCACTACATATCCACTCCAGATTAACTCCAGATTCACTCCAAATTCACTCCAGAATCACTACATATCTACTAACAATTTCACTCAAGATCTACTCCAGATTCACTCCAATCATAGACCACTTACATTTTGGCAGTTTGTCCGTAACTCGCCGCTCCTTGATTCCCATAAGAGTAACTCTTCTCCAGAAACGGGCTCCATATTTGCCCAGTCCCGCCCAGCACCTCATCGATGTTGGTATGCTTAGAGATGAACAACGGAGGCGGTTTGTTCTTCCTATAAGTGCTAGGCACATTGTCGTAGGGACTCCTTCGTCCTTCCTCGTCCTTGGGCATCTCCAGTCCTTCCGGACTGGCCCTGTCGCCCAACGGCGGCAGCTCCTGCGAACCGGCTTCATCTACTTGCTGTTTGTTGGTGTCCAGGTCGTTGAGGTTTTCTGAGCTGTTCAACCACCAGGCTCTCTCGCCGGAGTCGATGTGTCTGAGTTTGTGCTGCTCTGGGAACTCTTGTTGCGGTTGGTTTTGGTCCCTTTTGGGGTCGGTGTTGGTGTTGGTTTTGTCGCTGCTGGACAACCACCAGGAGCTTTCGTCGGAATCGTACTTTCTGATTTTGTAGATCACCTTGCCGTCTTGCGTGGTGCCATCTTCTCGCACCCAATTGGGGTAGGTGTCCACCCCTTCGGGCACGTCAGCGCTCTCGTCCAGCCACCAGGCCAGCTCGCCTGATTTTTGGGGGGTTATTTTGTAATTAGTGTTTGTTTGGAGTTCTTGATTCGTTTCGTTGTCGTTGTTTTCGTTAGTTTCATTGTTGTCTTGTAACCACCAGGGTTGTTCGCCGGATTCCACTCGATGGATGATGATTTTGGCTGGTATTGGTTCCACTATTTTGGCTATATTATGGTGATTGCTATCCGTATTGCTGTCTGAACTCGGGTCCATCCAATTCACCCTTTCAGGTGAACCAGTTTGTTTGGGTTTGAATAAATTGGTTACTGGCGCTAGAGCTCGCATTAGCAACGATTTGGCTTCTACTTCAGTCTTTAATCTAGGGCTTTGGGGTGGTTTAGGGCATTTGTCATTAGGAAGCTCGTCTGCTGATGATAGGTTTATTGAGGTTCTGGACGAGCCAACACTGCGTAGCTTCTTCTTGCTTTTTTTGGTTTTAGAATCGTCTTCACTACCACTAGTGGTGGTTGCGCTGGGTTCTGAGCTGGGGGATCGCCTGCTCGAATTATCTCCCTTCGAGTGGTAGGACTTGCAAGTTGCCAGATTCTCCGAAATATCCGTAGCATCGGGGTCATTGGCGTCTGAATCAGCAGAACTCGCCGAATGGCTCCTCCTACCCAGCTTCCCAGACTTCCCCTCGGGGTTCATGTTCAGAACAGACTTCCTGAAATCCTTGTTGGCCGAGTTGATGGAATGTAGTTGTTTGTCGGTTTTGGGGATCTGCGGCGGCAGTTGCTTCTTGGGAGTGGCCAGCTTGGATTTTTGCTTGGGCTCCTTGATGGGTTTCTCGGGTTTGGTGCAGGAATGGTGGACGCTTTTGGTGGAGCTATTGCGAGATAAACTCTTCGGGCTGTCGCTGGATTCGTCCGATTTCGAGGATTTGTGCTTGGAAGGGCTGGAGAATTTCATATCTAGAAACGACGACCAGGGAGTAGATGATATCCTGGTGGCACCAACGAATCTCGATGATTTAGTCGAATCGTCCATTCTATCCGATTGTATTTCCTTATCAGCTGTAGCGTACATCGGCACTTTTGGTCTGGTGATTTGTTTCTCTACAGTCTTCGCTATCTCCAATCTCCTGCTTCGCAGGAAATTCGTAGGTTGCGACATTTGCGTAGGCGAAGTGCCTCTATTAACTACTGTAACAGTCACCATTTCTACTTCTTTGCTAGGTGTTATATCAACAATCTGATTAGGTTTCGGTGAGATATCTTCCGAAGAACACCTACTGGACGATCTGCTCAATCTTTCCTGCTCTTGCTGGGCGTGCAAGACGTTCAGCAACTCCCTATTTTTCCTGCAAGTCTCGTTGGATCTCGCTATAGTCGATGGCCTCGAATAGGAAGCTGTGTAGCTCTTTTCCACCGTGTTCTTCGGCAGGAATCTGCTGTTGATGTACTTCTGCGACCCGCTGGATAAGTCTTCTTTGGAAGAAGCTCGACTGCTCGCTTTGAATTTTGGTACAATGGGATCCTCTTTGGATATGGAGGAACGACCGCCATACCTAGCTGGTTCGTCTTTGCTGGATGTTCTACCCACATATTTTGGGATTGTAGTGGAGCTTAAGGATTCAGTTCGTTCTCTGCTTACTGATCTTTGGTAGGGTCGGGGGTAGAGTTTGTTGTAGTTGTAGTTTGATGATGATGAGGAACTTTTTTCTGATTTATCTACCGGGCTGGGATCGCGGGATCTAGAGCCTGTTCTGGATAGAGATCTGTAGGTTACTGGAGGATGGCTGGTGTCTTTTTTGTCCAAAAGAGGTTTGATTCTTGATGATTCACTCCTCGCAGTGTAACCTAAAATGATAACAAAATGAGCTTCTGGGAGAAGAAATTTTAGAATTTAGGTAATTACCAGATTGGTAAGTGCTGGACAGGCCAGTGTTGTATTTGGTAGAAAGGCGATTCTTCTCGTCCTCTGGCTTCTTGCTAACATCTGATCGAGTCCTCGTAAGAGCTGAATCGAACTGAAACAAGGACAATCGATTCTTATATCGGCATTGAAAGCGTATGGATTTTATTTTTAAATTCGATAGTGTTAATGTTGGCGGACGTCCAATATTTTTGTCGAAATTACGAACCGTCGATGGGTAATATAAAAATTTAAAACAGCTGAGTTTCGCTGTCGATTTTCGAAATGTTCGTTGGGAATTCGGCGTTGCCACGTGTCGCGAAAAATCCTATTTGTGGTAGAAAAATTTAGGAATACCTTTGATAAGCCCGAAGATGGTTCTTTCTTCACTGCATAGCTGTTGATTGAAGAGCTCGTTTTATTTGGCCATTGGACCTGGAAGATAAAGAACTCTTTATAGATACAAGTATTGATGGGATTGCATTATTAGAGAAACATTTCGAACGAAAGAATTTTCTATAATCTCCGGTAACTTCCGTTTATTATAAAATAAATCGTCATCGCCTCGTTCGTTTTTCATTCCTGGACGCACCTTCTATTTCCAGACTGGAATCGAAGCGAGAGCATTCCAGTTTTCGTTTTATTCCTATTAGGCAACCGCCAGTCTCGCTAAAAATACCTGGAGAATTACCTTCTTTTACTCTTTCAATTCGCAATCATCCACAAAAATCGTTGATATTCTGACCACCTTGCGTTGATAGATAAATAATTGCAGCGTGTACTCCATCGGTTTTGTGTGTAGTATACATATACATAGGAGAATTCCTCGAGAGCAGTCGTGAAAAGAAAATAATTACGAATGCCTACGCTATTAGCGGGGAAACTAATTGACTCGACATAAGGAACACACGAAAAATCTATTTCTGGGCCGAGCATCAGTGCATAAAACAGTCAACAGCAGTCGACAATTTCCACTAATCCGACGCTTTTAGTTGCCTCGAATGTAGCGCATTCGTTTGATGCAGGAAGGAATTGATGTTACAGCTAGAAAAATTGATGTTTGATGTAGAAAAAAAATGATGTTGAAGCTGGAAGAATTTTATTGATGCTGAAGCAAGAGGAATGGATAATTTGAAGCTAAGAAAGTTTGTGTTTCAAGCAGAAAAAATTGAAATTTCAAGTTCAAATCAGAAAGAATTCAAGTTTGTTTCAAGTCTAAAGCAGTAAAAATACATAGAAACTTGAGCAAAAAGAATTGATTAATAATGCAGGTTTAAAGCAGTAGGAATAGAAATTTGAAAGAATTGATGTTTGAGGCTAGAAAAATTAGTTTTTGAAGCAGAATAAAATTAAAATTTGAAGCTAGAAGAATTAATATTTTAAGCTACTAAAATTAGTGTTTGAAACAGAAAAAAATTGAAGTTTATAGCAGCAGGAATAGAAATTAGAAAGAATTGATGTTTGAAGCATTAATAATATAAATGAAGTTAAAAGCAGTAAAAATAGAAATACATATTAGCAAAAAGAATTGATGTTTGAAGCTAAAAAAAATAGTTTTTGAAGTAGAATAAAATTAAAATTTGATGCAGAAGAATTAATGTTTCAAGCTAGAAAAATTACTGTTTTAAACAGAAAAAATTAAAGAAATTAGAAAGAATTGATGTTTGAAGCATTAAGAATTGAAGTTAAAAGCAGTAAAAATAGAAATTTTAGCAAAAAGAATGATGTTTGAAGCATTAATAAAATTGAACTTTATAGCAGTAAGAATAGAAATTGAAAGAATTGATGTTTGAATGAATTGATGTTTAAAGTATTAATAAATGAAGTTTAAAGCAGTAAGAATCGAAATTTGAGCAGAAAGAATTGAAGTTTGAAAAGGTAGCATTGTTATTTGAATGAATTGATGTTTGAAGCATTAAGAATTGAAGATTGAAGCAGTCAGTATAGAAATTTGAGCAAGAAGAATTAGAGTATGAAGCTTGAACCAGGATGATTGGAAACCTCAGCAGGAAGAAAGAAGGTTCAAATTCCGGACAAATATTCTTTGTCATTCATGCTCTTCCTAAAAATTGGTTTTAAAAAAACGTAGTAGGTAAATTAATAATTCAGTCAATTAAACTCCCCTGCAGGATTACAGTTGTTGAGCTTTAAGTACACCATACAAAATAAAATAATCAGTAAAACGATATCTATACATATAATTACGCGAGTTGCAATTATAACGTATTGAATTACCGCTATATATTCATTCAATTTATGAATGGTTCTGGTTCGTGTGAAACGGCTCTGTCAACGGATTTAAATAAGAAACACCTTCTTTTAATGTCTGGGCACATTCCGGTTTTATTTCTATTAGTTAACCGACTGACTTCCTGTTGTTTAGTTTTCTTTATTTTTCTATGGCATCCGGTTAAAGGTAGCGCAGAGCAGCCCTTTTAACGAGATTTATTACACTCGCGGGGGACTCTTTTGGAATTGTAAAAAATTAGCAAAAATAGAATTACATATACGGATTATGCAAAACAAAGTTAGATGCACGTCACTTATGTCGTCATATTTGAGAATCATTGTGTCCAACTTTTAAAAATAAGCACATAAAGCAGATTAAGTTCAATACCAACAGAATTTAATTTAATATTCATTATTTATATAATATTCATTTTTTCTTGTTAGTATTTCGAGATAATAAACAAAATTGTTTTATAAGCTGTTTAAATGAAGCTTTACAATACCTAATTATTATTTTGAATGTAGGTACTTCATCTCTAGAAATCTAGGTTTTGTAAACTTTATAAAAGTTCGGCAACACTGTCTATTTGTGACGCAGTAAATTTATGATGACGTGCCTCTAACTTTGTTTCGCATAAACTATACATGAAAACAGTTAAATGAGAGTACGTACGTACACAATAATCTAAAAATATAAATTTGTACATTTTTCAATTTGGCTGTGAATGAAAAAAGTTACACAACTACAACACACTTTAATGCCACATAATAAATTAATAATTAGGATTTTTCATGATGGGAAAAAAAGTTCATAAGCAGGAAATTTCTTACAATAACTTTTCGTTTTGTAATTACCGCGAGTTTTAATTCATTCAGTGTTTGTTTCTAATTCGAGCGGATATTCTGGCACAACCTCTCGCAATCATACGTTGACCCATCATCGCCCCGGTTCCATAACGCGAGTTCTGGTCAACGAAAATATATCCCGCGTAATTTCGCTTGCACGGCCCGAAATCCAATTGCAGATGCCTGTCGAATCGCCCGTTTTATTTTCAATTCGCGAGATATTGACCCGCATACGAGGAAGTTTTTTTTCTAAATTTAACGTTACTTCATCCCGCGAGCGAAGCAGGAAGAATTCGCCGCCGTTACAGAATCAGGAACAAATTAAATTTGTTGGCAAGAAATTAAAACAGTAGTTTTAAAATTAGGATAATTATGCCGCAGAGTAATTTTTGAAAGTGAAATCATGGAGTAGAGTGGAGGGTATTTTAAGGTGAGAATTAAAAAGGGAATAAAAATTATAATCAATAATACAGGGTGTGTTGTAAGTTGATACTTCTTTTTCAACTCTCTATGAACCTCTTAATTCTAAGCAACTTTTTCAAATAAACTTTTTGAATATTATGAATAAAGAAGATAGAAAATTTTAAAATTTCGAATATTTTCCAATACGTACCTGCTTTATTAAATAAGAAATTTATTTATGGTAGTCATCTGTCAAATAAATGCCGAAAAGTAAATAAATTTCATAATTAATGAAGTATTGGGAAATATTCGAAATTCGAAAAAAATGTAAAAATTAAAAAAAAAATTTATCTTTGTTTTTCAGCATATTCAAAAAGTTTATTTGAAAAAGTTGCTTGGAATTAAGAGATTCATACACAGTTAAAAAAGAAGTATCAACTTATGATACACCCTGTAGAATACGTCTAATATAGTTTATGCCAAACAAAGTTGGATGCACGTCACCATAAATTTACTACGTCACAAATAGACAGTGTTGCCGAACGTTTATAAAGTTTTGCAAAATATAAGAATTTTCTAAAACAGTGAAGAAAGATTTCTAGAGATTAAGTAGATTTAAAAATATTAATTCTCGTAAACTTTCATTTAAAACAGCTTATAGAGAAGTTTTGTTTAATAAAACGAAATATCAACAAGAAAGAATGAATAAAGCAACAACCACAATTTTATTCACCATGACAAAAGCAAATTGAAAATTAATAGGTACTAATTAAGTACTGATCAATTGACAACGGCAACAGTGCGAGTCAGGCCTACCAACCTACTATAAGAAAAAAATTATTATTTTATATGCAAATTTTTGTTGAAGAATGTTGAATTTTTGTAATACATAAATTGTGTATCCAGCTGTACAGGGTGTTTTATCAAAATCCCTTCTTTTCAAGTAGCATTAATCAACTTTTATCAAATGAAACGCCCTGTATATATATATTAACGTCATTTGAATGATACACTCTTCTACTTTTCAAAAATGTATAATTTGTACATGTTATTTTGCAAAACAAAGAAGATATTTAACTTTGAATAACATAAGGCAAATAAATAATTAAAATAATATTAAAATAAAATTTACAACAATTATTAAATTTTCCATTTTATAGGATGCTTTTTCTATGGTTTTTCATTAGGAAACACATTTAATAAACCTACACATTAACATTTTCTTTTTGAATTAAAAATGTTTTATAAATGTTTCTAAGATTAGGCCTAAGATTAGGCGGTTAAATGTTACAAGCTGATTAAATGAGCTACCTTTCGTTGGGACACCCTGTACTTATTTTTCTTGGATAATTTAATTCTGCTTTTCAAAAATTTCTGTAGATATTGAACTTAATCAGTTTTAATTTGTTCATTTTTAAAAATTGTGTAAGTACAATGCGTGTTAAATATGACGACATTAGTGACGTGCATCCAACTTTATTTTGCACAAACTATATGCTAATTAAATTTAATATTAAACAAATTAGTGTCGATTTATAATTCTTGTGCGGCGCAAGGCTGAAGGTGTACGATAATAGCAAGAAGTATTTTCGGAAGTTTTAATTTAAATTCTTGAGCACGCTGGTTATTTTCACATACTTTCCCGTCTATGCCAAAGAGATAAACACAAACAACTTCCTCTTCTCCAGCAGGAATGTATAGGCAATTCGCAACTCCAAAACAAACAAATACTTCTTACACCTAAGCCTACTATAACCAAGTGCGAATCGAATGAATTGACCAACATAATAACCAGATTTATCACCGTTTGACTAATAGGTCAAGATTATGACTCGAAATGAAACCGACTTCAATTGTACGGAGCGCAAGCAGCGTAAGAAATTAAATTTTACGACGAGTCGTTAAGTTATTTCGGATGCAAAACATTATCATAACACTTACATACGATCTGTAGCCGCTCATGTTCTGTTATCTGAAGGGCGGGCGCCGGCGACACTACGCTAAACGTCCGTTCTTCGACCTCAGTAGGGCAATGTCTAGTTCATTTGGAGAAGCACGAGAGGATTTCGTCGTGATTGCGATTGATAATGCCCGACGTAGGCCCTGCTCGCATTTCGAACCACTGTGATAGTGGCTGAGTAAGTTTCGAGAGCGGGCGTCGCGACGCCGAGCGTCCGCGAGGTGTACCGATGGCGTTGGGCTATTTAAAGAACTTAAGATGGATGAAAAGATGCATTGAATGTTTTTTTTTTTATTAAATTTTATTCATAACGATTTTTTTAATGTGAATAATTTGTTGATGTTTTTGGTAAAATTGTGGTAATTTTTTATCATTTTGAATAAGTGAAGTTTGTGGAAGTGTTATTTTTGAATTGGTGAAAGAATGTGTTATTATATTAAGATTATTAATAAATTTAGGAGAGTTTAAATTAAATTTAAAAACCTTAATATCCCTGCATGATGATTTTTTAAGTCTATATGGGAAATTGGTTAAATTTATATTATACTTTGCATATTATTTGCATGCATGTAGGCAACCCATTTTGCAAAGTTTCTAGATATTACAGTGCTTGAATTATAATTAATTTCATTAAGTTAATATTGACCATTTTTATACATTCGAAATTTTCCTTTTACTTGCTTGAATTGAAGTTTAAAACGAAGAACATGAAATTTGATGCAGGAAGATTGAAGTTTGAATTGATGTTTGAAGCTTTAAGAACTGAATTTTGAAGCAAAAAAACATGAAACTTTAAGCAGGAAGAATTGAAGTTTAAATTAATTGATGTTTGAAGCATTAAGAATTGAAGTTTGAAGCAAAAAAAAGAAATTTGATGCAGGAGGAATTGAAGTTTGAAGGAACTGATGTGCGAAGAATTGTGAATTGAAGTTTGAAGCAAAAAATCATGAAATTTGATGCAGGAAGATTTCAAGTTTGAATTAATTGATGTTTGAAGCTATAAGAATTGAAGTTTGAAGCAAATAACTAAGAAATTTGAAGTAGGAAGTATTGAAGCTTGAATGAATTGATGTTTGAAGAATTAAGAATTAAATTTTCAAGCAAAAAACATTAAACTTTAAGCAAGAAGAATTGAAGTTTAAATTAATTGATGTTTGAAGCAAAAAAAAGAAATTTGATGCAGGAGGAATTGAAGTTTGAAGGAACTGATGTGCGAAGAATTGTGAATTGAAGTTTGAAGCAAAAAATCATGAAATTTGATGCAGGAAGATTTCAAGTTTGAATTAATTGATGTTTGAAGCTATAAGAATTGAAGTCTGAAGCAAATAAATAAGAAATTTGAAGTAGAAAGTATTGAAGCTTGAATGAATTGATGTTTGAAGAATTAAGAATTAAATTTTCAAGCAAAAAACATTAAACTTTAAGCAAGAAGAATTGAAGTTTGAATGAATTGATGTTTGAACCATTAAGAATTGAAGTTTGAAGCAAAAAAATGAAACTTTAAGCAGGAAGTATTGAAGTTTGAAGAATTAAGAATTGAAGTTTGTAGCAAAAAAAAAGAAATTTGATGCAGGAGGAATTAAAGTCTAAATTAATTGATGCTTGAAGTTTAAATTCAAGTTTTTAAAATTTTACTATTTTTAAACATTCGAAATTTTCCTCTTACTTACTTTAATAAAAATCGTATTTTACCCACATATCTACTTAATCTTTCAACAGGAATATTTCACAATTTCCTTGAATTCTTCATCTATACCTATAAGTAAACTATAAGAAAATGTGACTAATATGAATTGGAAACAACAAACCTTGTACCCAACTGCAATTAGAGTTTTTTTAGAAACAAAATCCGTTTCTCATCTTTCCAATACGAAGAAAATTACTCTTTTTTTAATAAAATTGATACCACCAAAACCATTCATTCCACACACCAGATAGTACCTTAATTAACCGAATTGCTTAATTTCCGAAATTATTAATGAAATTTACCACATACAGTACTTTAAAAGTACATTAAAATCAATTATAAAACCGCAAAGTATAAGTGACGCATCAAATACCTGCCGACAAAAAAATGATACAGAGGATATATAAACTCCAAGTTTACGAAAAATCCATTGTATTCGCGAGAAACCCATCAAACGAAATTCATTTCAATCAAAAATGCCGCTGTCCATGAAGCGATGGGTGGGCAAAACCGCCATTGTAACTGGAGCTAGTGTAGGAATAGGAGCTGCAATCGCCGAAAGATTGGTCCAAGAGGGCCTGCAGGTGAGTCCCTTATTCATAATTAATCGATTGTTTTTATAATTTAATTACCAAGCGAGCTTATAAAGGTGTGTCTAATGCCCGATTTCACCAATTAGTTCTTAAAGTTTAGGTAATACTTAAACAGGATTTAGGAAGTCGTGAGTACAATTTGCGGTTTATTAATGCATGCTGCAGTAATACTTAAAGGTGATAGGAAATACCTAAAGTTAGGATAGCTCACTGGGCTTGCTTAAAGCATTTAGGAAATGCTTAACCATACTTTTCATCTTTAGCAGGCTTTAGATGAAAATCTCACTTGAGATTAGAGATTTTGTAGTACTTTTGTTGATAGTTTAAAAATTTTTTGTTATTGTTATAATTAAAAAATATGCAATCTGTACTACCAGATGAAACATGATGAAGATGAAGACGATGAAGATTAAGTTAAAATTTAATTGAGGAGGGACAATTTGATATTATTCATATTAAAATATTGACATTTTTCACCTCGAGAATTAATTACATAATAAATAATTTTTTTAATATTTAAATACAGGGTGTATCGTAAGTTGATACCTCTTTTTTAACTCTGTACGAATCTCTTAATTCTAAGCAACTTTTTCAAATAAACTTTTTGAATATTCTGAAAAACAAAGATAAAAATTTTTAATAATTTTTACCTTTTTTTTTAATTTCGAATATTTCCCAATACGTACCTGCTTCATTAAATATGAAATTGATTTATTTTTCGGCATTTATTTGACAGGTGATTGCCATAAATAAATTTCTTATTTAACAAAGCAGGTACGTATTGGAAAATATTCAAAATTTTAAAATTTTCCATCTTCTTTGTTATTCATAATATTCAAAAAGTTTATTTGAAAAAGTTGCTTAGAATTAAGAGATTCATAGACAGTTGAAAAAGAAGTATCAACTTACAATACAGTACAGTATAGTGGAAGTTGATAAAATTATTTTATTTTTATGTAGGTTATATACTGGGTGTTCTGTTATGAGAGGGGTTGTTTCATTTCTATACCACTGAAAGTAACAAGTTAAAAAAGATGGCAAATAAGTTAAAGTTTTGAAGTATTTATTAAATTAATCTAGATTATAGTATAATTAGTATTCGATTTAAGTACTTCCTGCCATATGAATTACTTATGTAAGAAATACCTAAAGACTTGGTGAAATCGGGCATAATTGACTTATTTTTATATTAATTTTCAAAAGTTTTTAGTCGACTCAATTATTCATTCTATGGTGCAAAATAATTTTCAAAACGGCTATTCAGATAATCTAAATATTTGAATTATAAACATTTTTTACATTTTTATCTCAACAGCAATTACCAGCAATAAAATTACCATAATTAGAGGCTTGGTAACGAACTGTTACGCCTTTCTTAAACTAATTAGGTACATTTAACTGATGAAATTCAGAGTTCTCATGAATTAACAACAAAATTATAAAATTTTCTTAACAAAGTAAAGGCAACAAATAATATAAATTATCATTATCATTGATAATGTCCCAGAAGTGGGCAGAATTAACTTAACAAAGCATTTAAATACTAAATATTAAATACTTTGATTTCGAGTATTTAAATACTAAATATTAAATGCGTTTAATACAAGTATTTAAATACCAATTTTCAATAGTATTTACTAAATACTTAAATATTCTAAATAATTTAACTTATTATTGCTATTTAAAATATTGGTATATGTATACAGGGTGTCCAGTAAGGAATGGTCAATATTTTAACCATATAGATTTAGAACTTCAAAATATTAATATTTTACTAATTAACTATGGGTCAAATGTTATCTACTACTAAGATATACAGAGTTAAAGTTAAAATTTATTTTTCGTTTTTTTTGCAATAATTCCTTTATTATTTAACATATTGACTTGCTATTTGGAATGATTATATTTTTAAGTTAGTAAAAATCATGAGCATCTTATCAATTTTGAGATAATGAGGGCGCCACATACTCATTTCTGGATGAATAAAAGTATATCCATATTTTTTTAATCCTGCCCTTTTTTGATTTTTCAAATGATTCATATGATACACCCTGTAATTTTGAAAAAAATAGTGGTTGATAATCAAATTACTAATTGCTACATATTGCACAATTAATTACTGATTGGTAAATAAATAATATCTACTAATCGTGGTATACAGGTGGTGGGAGTAGCCAGACGGGTGCACCTCATCCAGGACCTATCCAGGCGCCTGGACAACGAAAAGGGCAAGCTGCACGCCTTGCGCTGCGACGTAATGATCGAAGACAACATCCTCAAGGTATTCCAATGGTGCCGCGAGAACCTCGGCCCCGTCCACATAATGATCAACAACGCCGGCATCGTGGAGAACACCAACCTCATCGACGGCGACACCAGGAAGTGGCGCAACGTCATCGACACGAACGTCTTCGGGCTGTGCGTGGGCACCAGGGAGGCTGTCAGGGAGATGGTGAGGCACCAGGTGAACGGGCATATCATACATATGAACAGCGTGGGGGGACACCGGGTGCCCTATTTCACCTTCAGCAACGTCTATCCAGGAACCAAGCATGCTGTGACCGCCTTGGCGACGACGCTCAAGAAGGAATTGTCAGCTAACAGGCTTGATATTAAGATTACTGTAAGTTTGTTTGTTGTGGAAGAAGATTCTGTATGTTTATGTAATTTTATTTAGAGCATTAGTCCTGGTATAGTGAAGACAGAAATTGGTAAAAATTGCTACAATTTCGAGAAACAAGTATCAGTATCGCCGAGTTTAACTGTTGAAGATGTTGTTGATGCGGTGATATACGCCTTATCCACAGGACCAAATGTGCTGGTTAGTTAATACATAGGTATATTTGAAAAAAATTGTATGTAATGATTTGTTGTTTCAGGTGGAAGAGATAATTCTCCAGCCACTCCACGAACCGTTCTAGTATTGGAAGTTTTTTAGTAGGCATGAAATTGGAGGTTGTGGATATTGTAATAAAGAATTTTATAATAAATAGTTTTCTCGTATGCGGTGTTTTATTCGAAAAAAAAAAAAGAAACTGGCCCATGGGGGGATCGAACCCGCGACCTTCGCGTTATTAGCACGACGCTCTAACCAACTGAGCTAATGGGCCGTTGAATTTGACTTCCCAAGACTACTTGATAAAGTAACTTGCTTATAATACAGTATGTTAACCATAATGTTAACCAAGCGTACTATTAGTTAGGCAACCCGAATTACACTTTATAGGAAAATTACTTATTGAGCGAAACGTGATAGATAGATGAGGAAAAAAGTTAATTAAAGAGTAGGACAGGGAAGATTTAATGCATTTAACGATAAATATATACTTAATACAGTATATTAAATAATTTGTTTTCATTAAAGTTTTTTTTAATTAAGTAAATTTTGAATTTAAAATTTGGATCGAAGCCAACACCTACTTCAATCGAAATATTTAGGTTGTGACTCAAATACATTTTGTCCCGTACAGGCAGAGATTCAACAATAAATAAAAAAAACAATGGACGAATTCGAGAAAATTACAGGTTTCGAAAAATGTAATCTTCAGATTTATTAGTGTATTCTTAAAGGGACACGTTAGACCTTCATTTAGTCATTGTTTTGTATAATTATAGTAATAAAAATCATAAATAAGAGACTTTTTGTACAGAAAATTACAGGTCTAATTAAAAGAAATCATATGCCTGCGTAATCATGATTAATTACTAGGTAATATATTGACGTTATAATAATTAGTAGTAACTGCATATAATGGTATACAATAACAATCAATTACCAAAATCTTTTAGTAGGCAATTATTAAAATTAAAATGATTTGTGAAACAAGTCAGTCAGTTTAAAATTAGGAACGCTGAATGTCTGGAAGCTTTGCGGTGACTAATTTGAATTTTTTGCGAATTTTTGAACAACTGTTAAACGATTTTTGGCAGGCGAAATGTTTTCCAGAAACTATACAGTTTAATAAAACGTTTGAAAATCTCGTTCTCAAATTCTCTTCGATATTATAACGAACAAACCGCGATCTTAATCTCATGCAAATTCCGCCACGCCGATAAATTTTCGAGCTAAATACACACAAAGCGACCGCTAAATTTAGCGCGGCGCAATTACCGATGCGTTTCGATGAATTTATTATAAGATGAAGAGCCATAAAATACCCGCAAAAGAGCGCAAACTGCCCAAGTGCAATAACAATTCCGAAATTACGCGCCAGGTGAACGGACTCTGGAAGTTATTTCCAGAAAAACGGGATCGGAATGGAATCCAAAGGTATATTTGTTACGAAAAACCGCTTTTTATCCCAACAAATCCGTTGTTGCCGAAAATTGCTCAACGCATAAAAAACAACCCAATATTACAATTATTTATTCAATTCTACTCTCATTAAATTCGCAAGAAAATCACTACTATTTTTATAAATATCTATATATGTAATAATAAACTTCATTAAACTCATATAGGTATCTATAGTTTATGCAAAACAAAGTTAGATTCACGTCACCACAAATTTACTACGTCACAAATAGACAGTGTTGCCGAACTTCCATAAATTTTCCAAATCTAAGAATTTTCTAAAATTGTCAAGAAAGATTTCTATAGATGAAATACCTACAATTAAAAATCATGATCCTTGTAAACCTTCTGCTTTTCTGCTTTATGTGTTTATTATTAAAAGTTGGACACAATGCTTGTCAAATATGACGACATTAGTGACGTGCATGTGACTTTGTTTTGCCTAAACTATACACATAGTTAACTTCACTAATTTATAACGTATTCTTACTTAATTCTAACTTCTCCCAGCTATAGTTTTGTTGTTATTTGTTTTTTGTATAGTTTTGTATAGTTTTTGTATAGTATTTTTTTTGTTTATTTTTCCCAATCGTGTTCACACATCTGGCATATCTCTTCAACGTTCCCTTTTCCCTCCTTTACTGTGCCTGTGAAATAATTAGTTAAAAATTAACAATGAACTCGAATACGGAATTTCCCCAAAAATCCTGAAAATCGGTCGATGCGGCAACGCTGCCAGGTAAATGCACCTCCGCCGCCGTTGTCTTTCGCTATGCGAACGCGCGTGCCTATAAAAGGACGCCCCCCACTACAGGTAACTTGAGCTAAGCGGGCTCGGCGTCGACGTCGTCGCGCAAAATTAGCGTCGATTCGTACTTGCGCCGCCGGCGCTCAAAAAATTCGGTTTGAGCGAAATTCTAAACCTTTTTTTCTCACCTATACGAGCGGCGACGGGGAAATATTGGCGATTGTTAGCGGGTGGGACACGGGTCAATCAGGCAGTCAGGGATGATTGTAGATTTATAGTATGAATTGTTTAAAAATTAAAGCCTTTAATAAGCACTATCTGTTCGTTATTTAGGCGTTATTTGGGCATCATTTAGGCGTTATTTAGGAGTTACCTACTTGGGAATTATTAAGTCGTTATTTGTGTATTTATTAAGGCGTTATTTGGACATCATTTAGGCGATATTTGCACATTATTAAGGACATTATTTTGGCCACTATCTAGGCGTCATTTAGGCGTTATTTTGGCGTTGTTTGGACATTATTAAGGCTTTTTGGACACTATTTTGGCGTTGTTTAGGCGTTATTTAAGTGTTATTTGGACATTATTAAGGCTCTTTTTGGGCACTTTCTATAGGCGCTATTTAGGCATAATTTTTGCGTTATTTTGGCACTGATTTGGCACTATTAGTATTTAGGCGTTATTTAGTTGTTATTTAGGCATTATTTAGACACCATTTGGACATCATTAAAGCCATATTTAGGACATTACCTATTAAGGCATTTTTTGGGCACTATCTAGGCGTTATTTAGGTATTATTTAAGCTTTATTTGGGTGTTTTTGGGAATTATTAAGTCGTTATTTGGACATCATTTTGGGCGATAGGTATTTGGACATTATTAAGGACATTATTTTGGGCACTATCTAGGCGTTATTGAGGCATTATTTAAGCGTTATTTCGGCGTTGTTTGGACTTTATTAAGGCTTTTTGGATACTATTTTGGCGTTGTTTGGACATTATTAAGGCTTTTTGGACACTATATTTTGGCGTTGTTTAGGCGTTATTTAAGTGTTATTTGGACATTATTAAGGCTCTTTTTGGGCACTTTCTATAGGCGCTATTTAGGCATAATTTTTGCGTTATTTTGGCACTGATTTGGCACTATTAGTATTTAGGCGTTATTTGGTTGTTATTTAGGCATTATTTAGACACCATTTGGACATCATTAAAGCCATATTTAGGACATTACCTATTAAGGCATTTTTTGGGCAATATCTAGGCGTTATTTAGGTATTATTTAAGCTTTATTTGGGTGTTTTTGGGAATTATTAAGTCGTTATTTGGACATCATTTTGGGCGATAGGTATTTGGACATTATTAAGGACATTATTTTGGGCACTATCTAGGCGTTATTGAGGCATTATTTAAGCGTTATTTCGGCGTTGTTTGGACTTTATTAAGGCTTTTTGGATACTATTTTGGCGTTGTTTGGACATTATTAAGGCTTTTTGGACACTATATTTTGGCGTTGTTTAGGCGTTATTTAAGCGTTATTTCGACATTATTAAGGCGCTTTTTGGGCACTTTCTGGCGCTATTCAGGCGTTATTTTGGCGTTATTTTGGCCTTGATTTGTCACTATTAGTATTTAGGATTTATTTGGTGGTTATTTAGGCATTATTTAGACATCATTTGCACATCATTAAGGCCATATTTAGGACATTACCTATTTAGGCATTTCTTTGGTCACTATTTTTTATTTAGGCGTTATTTGGGAATTATTAAGTCGTTATTTGCGAATTTATTAAGGCATTATTTGGACATCATTTTGGCCTCTATTTAGACATTATTTAGGAGTTGTTTTGGCGGTTTTTGGACCTTTTTGGGAATTATTAAGTTGTTATATAAGTCGATATTTGGACATTATTAAGGACATTATTTTGGCCACTATCTAGATCTAGGCATTATTTAGGCGTTATTTTGGCTTGTTTGGATTATTAAGGCTTTTTGGATACTACTTTGGCGTTGTTTAAGCGTTATTTAAGCGTTACGTGGACATTATTAAGGCGCTTTTTGGGCACTTTCTAGGCGCTATTCAGGCATTATATTGGCGTTATTTTGGCATTGTTTTGGCACTATTAGTATTTAGGCGTTATATTTGGTTGTTATTTAGGCAATATTTATATGTTATTTGAGCATTATTGAAGCCTTATCATTAAGGTCTTATTTAGGACATTTTCTACTAAGGCGTTTTTTGGGAACTATCTAGGCGTTATTTAGGTATTACTTAGACGTTATTTTGGCATTGCTTGTGCATTATTTAGGATTATTCGGGCATCATTTAGGCGTTATTTGGAGATCATTTAGGCGCTACTGGCACATTCTTTAGAATCTTTAGGGATAGTTGGTATAATGAAATATGAAATAAAGAAAGTTGAATAATCGCGTCTCGAACGGAGCGCTATAGTAAAAATAAATTGGGTTATGTTATTTTCGAAGTGTCCGATTAATCCTCTATAAATAGCATTGTGTCAAAGCCTGAAAACGTTTTGATGCGTTAAGTTAAAAACATTTCGAATCACTCAGGACTCGCCGTAATTGCACACTCGGCAAGTGTTTATCAAACACTCCGTGAAAATTGTAACGTGTGAAATGCGTAATTTTAAATCTTAGATATAGTGATAGTATGGATCATTTAAATGTTACTTATTTGTACTACAAATCTGCAATTTGAACACCCTGTACTTATCTCTCAAATAGACAGATGATTTCATTATAAATCACATTGTATATGTTGTAATGTATGTTATAACAATTTTTGGGGTAAATTTCGTCTCACTAGGTCCCCACCTGGAGCTACTTGCAGATGATTTCCAAACATATAAAAATTCTTGGAGGAGCTCGGGAGGGGAATGGTCCAGCTAGGTAAATGCACAAAATGCATCGAAAAAACCGTCGAAAATAACCGAAAATTTCTGGACGCGTGAGTCAGAGCGGCGCACGCGCCGCCGCGACGGCTCATCTCTCGCCGACGCTCGCCGTCCCGACGCACATTCGAATTACGAACGACTCTGCCAGCACTGTCAGGCGGCGACGGCACGCGGATTTCGACGCTGAAGTACATTTTTTTCGAGCCCAGTGCATCCGCGAATTGACCGAAAAGGACACGGTACCGGAAGAAACAGACAAAGCGCTATAAAGATGGCTTCTTCCTCTGTGGCGAGGGCTTCCAAATACTCCTACAGATCCTCCGGGACGGCCGGAGCGGCTGACGTCAGCATCGAGTACAGCGCCGACTTGACGGCGCTATCCAGGCTCGAGGTAAAAACGAATAGCATCATCGAAATTGTGAATTTTTTTTGGTAAATTGTATCTTCACTTGTGATTCGTGTGAAGTGGCTCCTCTTAGTGATTACTCCATTTAGAAAGTCGGTAAATTTTAATAGTGTTAATTACTCTATTCAATTGAGTTGTATACAGTTAACGCGAGATTTAATTGTTCTTCTGAAAGCTGATACGGCTAAATATAAAACTCTAGTTGAAGTGTCCTCAGTTATGTAAATTTTCACAAAACGAATCGGACTGGCACAGTTTCAAAAATAGCTCTTAATACCCAACCTGAAGTGTTTATTGTGTCTTGCATTTTATCCCAAAAATACCTCACAAAATTATTGCCACCAAAATTATTACTCCTCAAACAGGTGTAACAGTACTACTTTTAAACAAAAAAAAAATCTTATAGAAAATTAACAATTTAAATATGCAGAAGAAAAAATTGTTTAATAAAAATTGCAAGAAAAAAATGCAACAGAAAAATTTTAGGTGGTTTTCCAAATCGCATGGACCTTGTTCTGAATCTGCCTATTTTTACAGGACAAAATCCGCCTCCTGCAGGATGATCTCGAAATCGAAAGAGAACTCAGATCCAGAGTGAGTACAACATTTTGCTTAACTCGCTGTTGCTTCGCTCATTTTCATTCGAACAATTAACAATAATAAATAATCCTGCCTCGCAGGAATATAATATGCGCTTCCGCTGACCAAAAATAAGCGTACACAATGCGTGAATCACCGTTTATTCCAGTCCGGGACTAATTTAGATTTTAGAGTTTCGATTTGGCTATCGAATTTTCGAAATTTCGATTTGTCCAAACGCAAAAATACCCATTCAATGCACATTATTCATCAGATGTTTATAGAAAATGTGACTCAATTGGGTTATTGCAGTCTATTTTTAATTTGGCAACTCGCGAAACTAATTTAATCCAACTGTTATTCCTCTACCTATTTATTTGTACTCTTCTAATTACGTACTGCCAATGAAGAAATTAATCACATTTGTATTAAACAAATAGCACTAAAATCCTGCTTGTAAATGCTTCAACTGTTTGCTCAAACGAGCCAAATTGAGGAGAGATCAATGTTGAAACTAAAAATGTTAAGGTCAGAATAACTTAACAGTAACATCAGAAATAACTGCTCATTGAAATGATTAAATTACAGTCAATATTGTAACTAAAAATGTTATTGTTAATATTACAATCTTACTGTTATTGTTATACGGAGCTTATCTTTAGGTTTAATTAGTAAGTGAATTTAATATTGTTTTGCAGATCGAACGAGAAAAAGCTGATCTCAGCGTACAAGTAATCCAATTGTCTGAACGTTTAGAAGAAGCTGAAGGTGGTGCTGAATCCCAGGTGAGTCTTCTACTCTCAGTTCTTTGATTTTATTTTAATATCATTCCACGAAGTTTCACCAGTATATTTTTAACTTTGTTTATGTCTTCGTCTTTCGTTCAAATAACAGTTCCCGGCGCGTCCAGAACGAAAAAAAATTGAACAAGGTCAGGAAGACTTGTACAGTATACTTGAGTTATCGGAAATTGGGTGAACATGTGTTCATTTTCTTCGGTGTTTAAATTAAATTCAACACTCTACTGATGGGTTTATGTACCTTAATGTTTTCTTTTATTCGTTTTATGACTTAAAAATCAATCAGTTTCTGTCATCAACTTTTATTTCTTTGATCTTGTTTAGTGGTGTCGATTAAATCTTCTTCTGTGATTGCACTTTCAGTTCGAAGTAAACAAAAAACGCGACACCGAGTTGTTGAAGTTGCGCAAACTGTTGGAAGATGTCCATTTGGAATCCGAAGAAACAGCGGCGATTTTGAAAAGGAAGCACCAGGAAATCGTGGTCGATTTCCAGGAGCAAATCGACTCCTTGGCCAAGGCTAAATCCAGGTGAGATTATATTTCCTGCTAAATTTTTACTCAATTTTCGGAAAAAATAACAAAATTGGCAAAGCATTGTTCGGGCCACCGTAGAGTACTTAGTAAAAAATATTGAGATTAGGTAATAGCCGAGAGATCGTTCTCCGCCGACAAGCTTCGCCTTGATATAAATAACTCTTTCCCAACTCCTCGCCATATTTGTCCCGGAGAATAAATCGTTCTCGATACGATCGAGAAAGATAAAAAAATTTCAACTATTTAGCTTCACAAAAAAATTAGATAAATTTGTATTATTTGTAGATGAATGTAATAAATTTTAGATGTTTCATCAAATATGCAGCAGTAACCAAACATGATCCTATAGTAGAAAATAGCAAATGTTTATAGAAGCTTTTAAATGTGAAGTAATTGTGGCTCTCTAAATGGTCCACATTTTCTACAAAAATATCAATCTATTTACTACTTTCTTCTGAATTTTTGTAGCTTGATGAGATTGCAATATTCTGTTGTGAATTGCAGATGAAAGTGATGATTCTTAAGAGTTAATAAAATTGATAATAAAGGTAATAAAAAATAGTTAATGTTTACAGATGCATTTAAATTTTAAGTAATTGTGGCTCTCTGAATGGTCCAAATTTTCCACAAAAAAATCAATTTATTATCTTCTTCTGAATTTTTGAAACTTGATAAGATTGCAAAATTCTCTTGAAAATTGCAGATGAAAGTGATGACTCTTAAGAGTTAATAAAATGGATAATAAAAGTAATAAAAAATAGTTAATATTTACGGAAGCATTTAAATTTAAAGTAATTGTGGCTCTCTAAATGGTCCAAATTTTCCACAAAAAAATCAATTTATTATCTTCTTCTGAATTTTTGTAGCTTGATAAGATTGCGATATTCTCTTGAAAATTGCAGATGAAAGTGACGATTCTTAAGAGTTAACAAAATGGATAATAAAGGTAATAAAAAATAGTTAATATTTACGGAAGCATTTAAATTTAAAGTAATTGTGGCTCTCTAAATGGTCCAAATTTTCCACAAAAAAATCAATTTATTATCTTCTTCTGAATTTTTGTAGCTTGATAAGATTGCGATATTCTCTTGAAAATTGCAGATGAAAGTGACGATTCTTAAGAGTTAACAAAATGGATAATAAAGGTAATAAAAAATAGTTAATATTTACGGAAGCATTTAAATTTAAAGTAATTGTGGCTCTCTAAATGGTCCAAATTTTCCACAAAAAAATCAATTTATTATCTTCTTCTGAATTTTTGTAGCTTGATAAGATTGCGATATTCTCTTGAAAATTGCAGATGAAAGTGACGATTCTTAAGAGTTAACAAAATGGATAATAAAGGTAATAAAAAATAGTTAATGTTTACAGAAGCATTTAAATTTGAAGTAATTGTGGCTCTCATGGTCCAAATTTTCCACAAAAAAATCAATTTATTATCTTCTTCTGAATTTTTGTAGCTTGATAAGATTGCGATATTCTCTTGAGAATTGATGCAGATGAAAGTGATGATTCTTAAGAGTTAATAAAATGGGTAATAAAAGTAATAAAAAATAGTTAATATTTACAGAAGCATTTAAATTTGAAGTAATTGTGGCTCTCTGAATGGTCCAAATTTTCCACAAAAAAATCAATTTATTTACTATCTTCTTCTGAATTTTTGTAGCTTGATGAGATTGCGATATTCCCTTGAAAATTGCAGATGAAAGTGATGATTCTAAAGAGTTAAACGTTTTTAATAATTTTTGCATAAAAATCTTTTAAAGCTTCCAAGCGGCGAATTTCAATCGCTTAACGGTCGACCGAAACGTACTAAAAATAAACATTTTCGAAAATGTATGTATACCTACCCAAGGAATTTGGAGCGCACAAATACCCATGCATATTTTCAGTATCTAAAAATACCGCGTCGAATGTTTACGAGATTATCCAGGAACCTGTGCTATTCGACCAAAATTTATTTTTATTCTCCCGAATAACCGGTGGGCGTTTAAAAAACCTGGCGTTAAAAATTTCCAGGGCCGAAAAGGAGAAGGGCAAATTCCAAAGCGAGATCTACGAGCTGCTCGCCCAAGTGGAGAGCGTCACCAAGGAGCGATTGGTCGCCATCAGGCACTCAGAGAGGCTCGAGGTCACCGTCAACGAGCTCAACATCAGAATCGAAGAGCTCAACCGCACCATCGTCGACATCACGTCGCACAAGACCCGCCTCTCCCAGGAGAACATCGAGCTCACCAAGGAGGTGCAGGACCTCAAGGTCAACATCGAGAACGCCATCTACCTCAAATCCCAGCTCGCCGGCCAGCTGGAGGACGCCCGTCGGCGCGCCGAAGATGACGAAAGGAGACGCTCCCTCTTGGAGGCCAATCTCCACCAGGTCAGCTATAAATTCATACCCCAAAACTCATACATTGCAATTTAGTGCTAAAGCACTAGGTGCTAAATTCACGCAGGTCCAATAACCAGAGTTTAATGTTTGCTTGAATTTGGCAGGTGGAAGTGGAATTGGAATCCGTCAGAATCCAACTCGAAGAAGAGAGCGAAGCCCGCCTGGACCTCGAGCGCCAGCTGGTCAAGTCCCAAGGCGAGGTGCAAATCTGGCGGTCGAAATTCGAAACCGAAGCCGCCGCCCGCGCCGAGGAGGTCGAAGAGCTGCGCCGCAAGTTCAGCGCCAGGATCCAAGAGCAGGAGGAGCACATCGAATCCCTGCTGGTCAAATGCAACAACCTGGAGAAGCAGAAGTCCCGCCTGCAGAGCGAGGTCGAGGTGCTCATCATCGACTTGGAGAAGGCCAACAACACCGCCAGGGAGATGCAGAAGCGCGTCGAGCAGCTGGAGAAGATCAACATCGACCTGAAGACTCGCTTGGACGAGACCATTCAGTTGTACGAGCAGAGCCAGCGCGATCTGCGCAACAAGGTCACCGAGCTGCAGCGTGTTGTCCACGAATTGGACAAGACCCGCGAGCTGAAGGACCAGCTGGCCAGGGAGAACAAGAAGCTGGCGGACGACCTCTCCGACGCCAAGAGCACCATCAGCGAGCTCACCAGGAGGCTGCACGAGCTCGACTTGGAAGTCAGGCGGTTGGAGAACGAACGCGATGAACTCACCGCTGCTTACAAGGAAGCTGAAGCCGTAAGTTCATGTACAACTCGATGCTGGTTTGGTGTACTTTAATGGTGGTTTGTTGGTTTAGGGTAGGAAAGCTGAAGAGCAACGTGCTCAACGTCTTTCGGCTGAATTGGGTCAGTTCCGTCACGAAGCCGAGAAGCGCCTTCAAGAGAAAGATGAGGAAATTGAAGCTATTCGGTAAGTTTAAATTTGCATCTTATAAGGGCCGGTTGTAGATGCATAGTTCAACTGTGGTTCTGGGTTAAACCGAGTTTGGTTTTGTACAACACAAATTTGGGTTGTAAGTAAGTCAGTCACTATTGATCTATGGTTCAGAGAGGTTAGTAACGGTCCTTGAAGATCGTTCAAAGGCGGTTCAAGAAGTATACAATTCATTATTCAAAATGAACGTATTATTAGAAGAATTAACGATGAAGATTGTTTACAAATTTTGAATGGGTTTTTACATTATAGAAGACAAACCTTCGGAATAGACCCAGTCATTTTGAAATATGGTTCGATATTGAATTTAAATGTAGATTTCGAATAGATAATTATCAAGAACTGTCCAAAATAATTTAAAACTGTCCAGCATTTAGAACTGTTTTAGAAGTGACTAGCACCATGAAACAGTTCAGGACTATCTCAAATCGATGTAGAACTGTTGAAAATTATATAAAATGGTCCAGAATCATTAAGAGCTATTTTAGAACTGACTAGGATTATTTGGAACAGTTCAGTCTCAGAAGCATTTGGAATTTAGAAAGTGTGTACAGAATAATTCTCAGAGCAGTTGAAAACCATTTAGAATTGTCCAGAATCATTTAGAATCAATTTACAACTGACCAAAAGCATTTGAAACAGTTCTAAACAATCTTAGAACCATGTAGAACTATCCAAGATCATTTAGAACCGTCCAATACATTCAGAACCATTTTAGAACTGACTAAAATCGTTTGAAACAGCTCAGAATGATCACAGACCCATTTAGAACTGTAGTCAACCAAACTAATGTTGATCTTGCACTCTACAACAAAAACCAAAGTGAACTCGGCTCAAAGTTGACTCGCAGTTCAGTTGAACTAACGTTCACCTGTGACATCTACAACCGGGCCTAAAACACAAACCAGTCACTTATATAGACGTGTCAGGCCAATGTTATTTTATGGAGTAAGAAAAGCTCCATCTGGGGATCTGGTCCAAAACTATTTGCCCATAAAAAAAGTTGGCAGAAGTGTTAAATCACTTGTACCAATATGTTTTTTTAATATTAATACGAAATAAAATAAAGTTTTTTAAAATAAATCAAAATTTATTATAAGCTATGATAATATGAAACTAAATTCATAACAGTATTAGTAATAATGATCACTAAAACATGGAAAACCAAAATTAAAACGTTTCTCAAGAAGCGTTTTCTTAAGATGAGCAACATGGGGTCCATTTCACTGAATTCCGTAGATAATATTTAACCTGTATTACTTTTTAAACTGTTCAATATCCTCATTGGGATGGAAACAAATGCCGAATTTTATCATTATATTTGCAATTTTTGCAACACAACATTTTTTAATATAAGGCATGATTTACACATACACCACGATACAGCACTCAAACTTGAAACTTCAAATACAAAAGAAGTGAAATGAAACGCATAGATAAATGTCACTCAACTAGGAATTCATACATTTCAAACGCAAAATGTAAAGTCCCTAGGCTTTTACTACTAAAATTTTTTACTCCACCTTGAGCCATTTACGTGAAACGTCTATATAGTGACAGAGGTCTGTGGCCTAAAAAAAACCACGTTCATAAAACTCCAACTGTCTAAAAATGTCCAATAATGACCAATAAATGTGACCAATAAATGACCAATAAATGACCAATAAATGACCAATAACTGATCAATAAATGACCAATGAATGACCAATAAATGCCCAATAAGTGACCAATAAATGACCAATAACTGACTAATAAATGACCAATAAATTAGCACCAAATCCAATAAATGAGCAATAAATTACCAAAAAAGTCCAAAAAAGTTCAAAAAAAGTCGCAAAGAAGTCCAGGAAAGTCCAAAGAATGCCAAAAAAGTCCCAAAAAGTCAAAAAATGTCCAAAAAAGTCCAAAAAAGTCCAAAAAAAGTCGCAAAGAAGTCCAGGAAAGTCCAAAGAATGCCAAAAAAGTCCCAAAAAGTCAAAAAAAGTCAAAAAAAGTCCAAAAATGTCCAAAACTTTCAAAAACAAAACTCCAAAACTGACCAAAACTGTCCAACACTGTCTAAAACTCTTGTTGTCGTAACTGGCAGACTCTAAATAGAATTTATTATCCAATTAATACAATAAGAAATTCCAAACAGCGTTTGTTGTCATTGGCAAAGGCCGGAAAAATTCCCATCCTTGAACTGTTGATTCGAATCGATTGGTTGGCTTGCATCGCGAAAAATTCCCCCTCGTATAAAAGCCGGAACGGGCTAATCAAAATGTCAGTTAACGAACGCAAAACGCGAATCGAATCGATTAGAAAATGGGTCGGACCAACGCGACAAAATGGCAACCGCAAACGGCGGCGTACGAGTACAATTACGGCGTAGGCATGAACTTCTACCAGCCGATGGTGGATTATGTGGAGGCAAAAAGCGGCGGTAGAAAGGCGAATTTCCCCCACCTGCCCTGGACGGACGAGCTCGGCTTGGACCAGTTCGATCCTCTTAAAATCAAAGCCTACTCGCAAGAGGACCTCTCAAGAGCGGCCCGCCAAACCGAAGCCAGTGCCAAAGCGAGGCTAAGAGATTTCAAGTCGAGTGCCAGTTCGAGTTTCGTGCTCCAGAAATCCGTATCCGCTTCCTCCATAACAGAGAAAGTCCTCAAACGCGACGCCAGGAAGAAGAACACCTTGCTCAGAGACATCGGCAGGATCAAAGGAAAGATGTACGACGATCTGGAAGTGTACGATCCCGACAAGGACAGGGAAATCGAACGGGAATTAAGAGCTTCCCAGAAATTCCTCCGTGGTAGATCCGCCAATCAGATCAAACACCAACTCTTGAGCGCCAGCAACAAGACCATAGCAGAAGGAGTCGAGGAGGATTTCAACAGGAAGATGCACAGTAATGTCTCCAGTAAAATCTCGAGCTCTATGAGCACTCAAGTACGTAAGAAGGTCACCATCAGATCCCATGCTGAGATGATGAACGAACGCATCCAATCGCAACTTGAAGAGAGCTTCAAGGAGCCCCTGGACCATCTCAGCACCGAGCTCCGGGACTTCGACAGACGGTCCTCGCACTTTTACCAAAACACCAGGTGACGAAATCGTGTTGTAAAACGTTTGTTTGTGTTAATAAGGGTCGCAAACGTTACGCAAGTAAGCAGAATTTCTATATATAGAATCGGCGCTTAAGTTCATACCCGTGCACAATGCCTATGCCAAATTTATTTGCGTACCAACTTCAATGCGAACCTTCATCATCTGTTCGGGATTTATTTTAAAAACGGTCCCGAAATAGCTCTGCTAAAGATTTATTGCGAATCGAATGCACCGACCAACGCTGGTTATTTCCTTAGAGATTGCAGCACGATGCAGTTATTGATCGAAAATAAGTTTATACCAAGGAATTCAAAAAAAATCTTCAATCAAAAAGTATCCTTAACATTTACATTCTTGCTACTTGCTGGTATCTTTCAAGCCCTTCAACAATCTTCTCTTATTACCCAATTCAGTTTCATTGTTATAGCAATATGGTCATAAAACCTTATGCACTTTTGAACCTTTCAGCAAAGCTACGAGCATCGAAATCGAACAACTGAACGCTCGCGTCGTGGAAGCCGAGACCAGGCTGAAGACCGAGGTGACTCGCATCAAGAAGAAGCTCCAAATCCAAATCACCGAATTGGAAATGTCCTTGGACTCGGCCAACAAGCTGAACATCGACCTCCAGAAGACCATCAAGAAGCAATCCTTCCAGCTGACCGAAATCCAGGCCCACTACGACGAGGTCCAACGCCAGCTGCAGGTCACCCTCGACCAGCTCAGCGTGTCCCAGCGACGAGTCCAGGCACTCACCGCCGAAGCCGAGGAAATCAGGAGCAACTACGAAGGCGTACGTTACCAACAATTTCTTCTGTAAGATTCATTTAACTTTGTGTGTTTGTGAGCAGGCTCTACGCGGCAAGAGGCAAGCAGAGCAAATGGCTGAAGAAGCTCACACTCGCGTCAACGAACTCACCGTCATCAACGTCAACCTAGCCTCATCCAAATCCAAAATCGAGCAAGAACTCACCACCGTCGTGGCCGATTACGATGAAATCACCAAAGAACTCCGCATATCCGACGAACGCTACCAGCGCGTACAAGTAAGTACAGCTTCCTAGTTTCCAGATCTAAGTCCAGGTCCAGGTCCAAAGCTAAAAATTCTGCGTATTTCAGGCCGAGCTGAAGCACACCGTGGAGATCCTCCACGAGGAGCAGGAGCGCGTCGTGAAGATCGAGGCCATCAAGAAGAGCTTGGAGATCGAAGTGAAGAACCTGTCCGTGCGTCTGGAGGAAGTCGAGGCCAACGCCATCGTCGGCGGCAAGCGCATCATCAGCAAGCTGGAGTCGCGCATCCGCGACATTGAGTCCGAGTTGGACGGGGAGAAGATGCGCCACGCCGAGACCATCAAGATCCTGCGCAAGAAGGAGCGCACCGTCAAGGAGGTGATGATCCAGTGCGAGGAGGACCAGAAGAACATCGCTCTGTTACAAGAATCCTTAGATAAGGCTAACTCCAAGATCCAGATTTTCAAGAGGCAGCTCCAGGAAGTTGTAAGTTTCTTTTGAACATTATAATATTGTGGTTCCTTTCCTTGGTATAAACATCTTGTGTTATTGAAAGTTTAGGTTGAATGGTCATTCATTTAGGCCTCAACTTGGACCCTCTTCCAGCTCATTTTCCCTATCCAACGCAACCTTATTGACCATTATTTCTGTTGATGTAACCAAACTTCATTATGCTGTTTCAAACCTGTAGCATTGTGTTCTAGAACTATTCCTAAGGCTGTTATTTTGGATGTATGAAAGTTAGGTTGAAGAGCCATTCATTTAGGATTCAATTTGGACCCTCTTCCAGCTAATTTTCCTCAACCAAAGCAACCTTAATGACCATTATTTCTGTTGATGTAACCTAACTACATCCTGCTGCTTCAAACCTGCAGACTTATTGTGTTATTGATCCATTTCTAAGCTGTTATTTTGGATGGGTGAAAGTTACGTTGAACAGCTATTCATTTAGGCTTCAATTTGGATCCTCTTCCAGCTAATTTTCCTCAACCAAAGCAACCTTAATGACCATTATTTCTGTTGATGTAACCAAACTAGATCTTGGTGTTTCAAACCTGTAGACTTATTGTGTTATTGAACCATTTCTATGGCTGTTATTTGGATGTATGAAAGTTAGGTTGAAGAGCCATTCATTTAGGATTCAATTTGGACCCTCTTCCAGCTAATTTTCCTCAACCAAAGCAACCTTAATTACCATTATTTCTGTTGATGTAACCAAACTAGATCTTGGTGTTTTAAACCTGTAGACTTATTGTGTTATTGAACCATTTCTATGGCTGTTATTTGGATGTATGAAAGTTAGGTTGAAGAGCCATCCTTTTAGGATTCAATTTAAACCTTCTTCCACCGAAGCCCTCTGGACCCTCTTCCACCATCCTCCACTAAAGCAACCATGACCAACATTTCTGTTTATGTAATCTAACTATATCTTGCTGGATCAAACCTGTAGAGTATCTAATGAGTATGGTTTTGTTCTTTCAACAGGAGGGTGTATCTAGCCAAAGTATATCGCGCGTGCGCCGTTTCCAGCGAGAGTTAGAAGCAGCAGAAGACCGTGCCGATACTGCCGAAAGCAATTTGAACCTCATCAGGGCCAAGCATCGCACTTTCGTCACCACTAGCACAGTACCTGGGTCCCAAGTCTACCTGGTGCAAGAGTCCCGAACAACGACCACCGAAATGTAAAGAATTAAGCGAAATTAACAACTAGTAGGCCGAGGGGAATGGGCGAAACCGGCGTTGCCGCATCGTTACGTTTTGCTTGTGTTTGGGGAAATTGAATGTGTGGCAACGCCGATTTGAGCCGATTTTCTAGGCGGTCGGGGAACTGCATCGTCATTATCCGATAAATTTTCATTTCTTTTATTTATTTATTTTTTGTTTCTTCGTGCACATAATTAAATAATTATACATATACCTAATAACTTTACTACTCTCTACTACTCTCTTTGAAACAGTTTAATTTAATAGTGAAAGGCCGAAAACGAAACGTACACATTTCATCATCAACAAAATAACATAATTTGTTTAAAAAAAATTCGTAAGCGATTTATATATGTTTGCAATCGCGCTTGTTTCGATGGAAATATAAGATTACGAAATCTGTAGGTTTCTTAATGTTAATTGTATACTTATCAGAAGTGTGCTTCCTAGAGGCACAGGGGTTATTGGAATGTAATTTATAAGTTTTTGAATGTAACGTGTAAGAATAAATTGCTTATAAATAACTTTAACGTATTTTATTATTAAAGCCAATTACCCTATTATGGTTTGTTACTGCAAAAATGACAAATTTAGTAGTATATATTCCTAAAAATTTTCAAATTTACATGTGAAATATTGTAATCTGAAAAATCGTAAAATTAAGTAAATTAATTTCTATAAAAATGGCAAATTTACTTCTAAAGTCGTCTAAAAAGTCAATTAGTGGAGTTAAATTTTCTAAAAATCGTCAAATGTACGTAAAATCATCTAAAAAATTGACTAACCAGCAAAATATATTTAAAGAAAATCGATGATATCGACAAATTTACTTGTAAAATCATCAAAAATATCAATTGATTTAGTTAAATTTCCTAACAATTGCTAAATTTATTTGTAAAGTCCTCTGAAAAGTTAAGTAATCCATTAAAATATTTCAAAAGACTATGAAGTAATTTTCAAGTATTTCAAGTAATTTTGTATAATAATCTTAAAAATTACCAAATTTCATGAACTGAATGAACTGAAAAATTGTCTAATTTAGTAAAATAAATAAAAAAATAAATTAGTACAGTAAAATTCGTTTGTAAAATCATGTAAAAAAATCATTTAAATCAGTAAAATGTTCTAAAAATCGTCAAATGTACTTATAAAATCATCTAAAAAAATTGACTATCCCAGAAAATATTGAAAAAAATCGACGAATTTGCTTATAATATCATCAAAAAAATCAATTAATATAGTAAGATTTCCAAAATATAGTCAAATTTATATGATAATTTATCTGAAAAATTAACAAATCTTGTAGAAATATTTAAAAAAATCATAGAATTTAGTAAAAAATCGAGTAATTTAGTATATTAATCCTAAATATCATCAAATTTACGAGTAAAATCATCTAAAAAATAAATTAGTTCAGTAAAATTCCTCAAATTTGTTTGTAAGATCATGTAAAAATCAAGTAAATTAGTAAAATTTTCTAAAAATCGTCAAATTTACCTGTAAAATCAACTAAAAAAATTGACTATCCTAGAAAATATTGAAAAAAATTGACGAATTTACTTATAAAATTATCAAAAAAATGAATTAATTTAGTAAGATTTCCAAAATATAGTCAAATTTATGTGATAACCTACACGAAAAATTAACTAATCTAGTGGAAATATTTCAAAATTTAGTAAAAATCTCAAGTACGTAGGGGTTGTATACAGGGTGTCAAAGGTGCCAAAATTCCGTGTAGACAAAGCTACTTCAGATAACTTATCTGAAAAATTACCTAATCTAGTGAAATATTTCAAAAAATCATTGAAGTTAGTAAAAAATCGTGTAATTTAGTGTAATAATCCTAAAAATCATCAAATTTACTTGTAAAATTATCTGTAAAATCCTCTAATGTAGCAAAATATTCTACAAAATCCTCAAGTTCACTCATGAAAAATCATGAAATCATGGACAATCATAAAAAAGAACACCTTAAAAAATCGAATAAAAACGTTTAAGCAAATAACATTACACTCATATTCTAATACAAATGTTCGGAACATATTTGGTACAACCTACTACAAACCAACTCTGTTTTAGTAAACAAAAACATAGGTACTCAACAACTGTATCTACATACAGCATCGAATAACACATATCTAGCTTATCTACCGAAAATAATTACGAAAAAATCGTTCAATTTTAGATAAACAATTTTATCGATCGCAGCCCATTGGAACACGTGTACAGCGAAAAACCGTTGCATTTTTCATCGAATATTTTTGTGAGTGTAGTCGACGTGAGTCACTCCAACGGAAGGTCGTTCTTACCTGTCGAGTACCCATACCAGTACCCACCACAGCGGCAACGAACCAGTCGAATGGTACCGACAGATGGTGGCTCAGCTGGGCGACGAGGTGCATGGTGAAAATCGAAAATGGTGGGCTGACAGTGCAGTTTTCAGCCAGGATAAGGAAAAATCGGTACTTGCCATGCGATTGACAGTGCGATTCATTCAGGTAAATTTTATCAGTGTTATCGATTTAATTGGTTTGGCCTTCGATGGTTTTTAATTTTAATTTCAATTCGACTCGCTCGTGTGTTACCTAAATACGTCGACGCTATTGCAATGCTAAATAGATAGTCGTTTTAACATCCTGTATTTTTTTAAATACGAGGGGAATTATCTATACAGTATTGTGAACTCGGCGAAACAATATTTATGGTTGTGTGCATTATTTGTGGCTTGGTCTGTAAATCATGTTTACAAACACAATATAATTTATTTTTAAAACTTGTACACTAAAACAAACAGATAATTAATGTCATGTACCTGTATGTCTCACCTCATTCGTTCAGATGGTTTTTCTGGTGAATAGCAACCACTTATAATTTGTGAAATTGGTCCGAAATGCATTACCCAAAAGATAGGTAAGTTAGTTGAACAATTACAATTAAGTGTATTTGTAACGCAAATTCTAGGAGAAATTACTCATATATTTAAATTTCATTGTTAAAGTAAATTACTCTGTTAGGTTTGTTACTATAAAAATGACAAATTTAGTATATTATTTTTAAAAATTGTCAAATTTAATAAAACATTTCTAAAATCAAATTAACCTACTTGTAAAATTTCAGAAAAATCCACTAATTTATTGTTAGTACAGCATTCTAAAAAATCATTAAATTTGCTAAAATATTTTTGGAAAAACGTCAAATTCGTCAAACATTTCTAAAATCATCTAAAAAACAAATTAGTACAGTAAATTATCCTAATAAATCATCAAATACTTGTAGAATTATCAGAAAAATCCACTAATTTATTAGTCATATATTCTAAAAAAATCGTCAAATTTAGTGAAATATTTTTGGAACAACGTCAAATTTATTTCAAAAATTCCCTAAAAACAAATTAGTACAGTAAAATATACTAAAAATCATCAATTTTACTTGTAACATTATCTGAAAAATCCACTAATTTATTAGTCATATATTCTAAAAAATCGTCAAATTTAGTGAAATATTTTTGGAACAACGTCAAATTTATTTCAAAAATTCCCTAAAAACAAATTAGTACAGTAAAATATACTAAAAATCATCAATTTTACTTGTACAATTATCTGAAAAATCCACTAATTTTCGTATAATATTCTAAAAAATCGTCAAATTTAGTCAAATATTTTTGGAACAACGTCAAATTTTCTTCTAAAATCATTTTAAAACAAATTAGTACAGAAAAATATCATAAAAATCGTCAAATTTACTTGTAAAATTATCTGAAAAATCCATTAATTTTGTAAAATATTCTAAAAAATCGTCAAAATTCTAAAAAATCATCAAATTTAGTCAAATATTTTTGGAACAACATTAAATTTGCGTCTAAAATCATCTAAAAACAAATTAGTACAGAAAAATATCATAAAAACCATTAAATTTACTTGTAAAATTATCAGAAAAATCCACTAATTTAGTAATAATATTCTAAAAAATCGTCAAATTTAATCAAATATTTTGGGAATGACTTCAAATTTACTTCTAAAATCACCTAATAAATAAATTAGTATAGCAAAAATAACAGATACAGATATAGAAGTCATCAAATTTACTTGTAAAATTATCAGAAAATCTACTAACAGTAAAATATATTAAAAAATCGTTACAGAAATCATCTAAAAACAAATTAGTTCAGTAAAATATCTTAAGAATCATCAAATTTACTTGTACAATTACCTGAATAATCCACTAATTTACTAAAATATTCCAAAAAATCGTCAAATTTAGTCAAATATTTTTGGAACAACGTCAAATTTGCTTCAAAAGTTCCCTAAAAACAAATTACTAAACAATCTAAAATAAAATAAACTAAAATAAACTAAAATATCCAAAAAATCATCAAAATTACTTGTAAAATTATCTAAAAAATCCACTAGTTTATCAAAATATCCTAAAATCGTCAAGTTTAGTAAAATATTTCCCACAAATTTACCCAAACAATTCATTCAGAAAATCACATTACATCGCAAACTAAACCTTCCTTCGATTGTCCAAACAGGCCACACACCTCAAAATAACGATTGAATTCATTAATTTTCCAGCTGTAAGATGTCGGAATACCTAGAGTACAACTGGAAGCCCCCATCAGTGAACATCTCGGGCGTCATCCTACCCAAATTCACAGACCACAAAGAGAAGCTGCGCGTCACCACAACCCAGCTGCGCAACCTCCTCCACCAATGCGACGACGACGACCTCAAGCACCACCTCCGCTCCCTGGACGACGCCAAACTCCAGAAATTCCTCTACGCTAGGAAATTCGACGTCGAAGACGCCTTCCAGCTCACCAAGAACTATGTATCCTACAAGAAGAGGCACCCGGAGCTCTTCAACCAGATGACCTTGAGCGCAGGGGACATCAGAAAGAGCCTGGAAAACAGTTTGCCTGGCGTGCTGCGGCAGAAGGACAGAAAAGGCCGGTGTGTATTCGTCTTCACTGGCTCCAACTGGGATTGCACCTACGGCATCGACAGCATCTACAGGGCGTTCCTTTTTGTACTCGAGCACCTCACAGACCACGTGCACAACCAGTCCAACGGCTTCGTGGTGATAGTAGATTGGACAGAGTTCACCTTCAGGCAGAGCACCTACTTGAAACCTGGGGTTTTGAGGCTGATGATCGAGGGTTTGCAGGACTGCGTTCCAGCGAGGTTTAAGGGCATACACTTCGTGAACCAGCCGTGGTACGTGGAGGCGGCGCTGGCGTGCATCAGGCCGTTCTTGCACGAGAAGGTGAAGGAGAGGATATTCGTGCACGGGAACAACCTGAGCACTTTGCACGAGCACGTGCATAAGGACGTGCTGCCCGCTGAGCTGGGCGGCGAGGAGCCCAGTTATGATCCCAGGTCGTTCTTGGAGACGTTGCGGGAGAACGTCGATGGGAAGAAGGACCATGAGAAGAGTTCCAGTTGATTCGCCTGTAGGTGGTTTTTGATTGCTACAAGGCCAAAGATTTTTGCTGGGTTTCTATAGGGGGGGGCCATTAAGATTGGGAATGTTAATCGGCTATAAGCAGTAAATGTATATTCTTTCAAAGTTTTACCAACTCAGCCGAAATGCTGATGTCAATTGGCCACCTCGAAGCTGCGATTTGACACCGTTGGATTTTTTTTATGAGGAGCCGTTAAGGATAAGTGTTACGCTAACCATCCAGAGATGTACTGGAAAATTGGACTGAGCGAATTGTAAAGCTAGCCATCCATGGGAGTCATTTTAATGATGTTGTCTTCAATTCCTGAATGGAAAGGTTCAATCTTTCTAATAAACTCAATGCTTTGAAAAAATATTTATTATTTTGTTTTTTATAGCCAATTAATCTTAAATGGCCCTAACTTTACTTTAGCATTCTTTCTGTTTTATCATTCCATCCAGTACCAAGTACTTTTATGTTCTTTATTAATTGTTATAAAGTAAAGCAAAAGTGCGCAGACGTTGTGATATTAAAAATATTATTCATTCGTCCATTAAATGATGCTTTATGTGTAATCGTGTTTGTGTTTAGGGCATTTAAACAATTGTCATTTATGTAATTACTAATATGTATGTTTTTAGTAATTGAGGTCAATTTGTCTCTCTTGTTTGATATTTTATCGACGTTTTTAATAATTATTTATAATAAAAAATAATATATGTATACTGCTCTTTAATTTATATGGAGTCTTGTTAGCTTTTTACCTAAGTCTTAGATTAAATTTCGACCAATTTTTATATGTAATGATACCTTTTATAATTGAATGAATAAAAATATTGAAATCATACCTAAATACTCAAAATTTTCAAAGCCGCCTGTTAGATGATTGCGTAAAAACGAATGCAAATTCGTTCATGTGTTGCTTCGATTTTTTAGCACGATTAAAAACCATGTCACCTATTTATCTATATATGCATAAGCAGTTATTTAAACAAACCGTTATCTAGCGAAATTATTATGAAGTTAAACGGATCCTAAAATAATCTTGCAGACGACAAAAAATACATTTTATAAAGAAAAAAACATAAATATGTGAAAAACATTATAAACACAATCAACAATCATTTATCGCCTATTAGTAAAAGCTTGAATTTGCATATCGACTTACTGTAATTGCAGGTTCTGGGAAAATGCCTCACACGGGATACGCCACTGCAAATTCGCGCACTGTTTAACGAATATTCTGCGGCGCCACTGTAATTTTAAATTCGCTTGCTCGCAAAATGGCCGAATCTCTGTCATACTTCATTCGTTTTTGTATGACAGCTGTCAATTGTAGGTTCCGTGTAGCCAGAACCATTATGGCCGCAAATCGCCTAAATAGGTTCCAAAGCAACACGTTTCGAACTACAGGCCTCAACTTCTAGAGCTATTCAGTTCCGATTGAATGTATCAAAAAATTCTATGCGAACGCCATCTACTAACAAAAATCGAAACTAATAATAATTCATATTACAGTTTCCTGTAATATCTAAAAGTTCCCTTCAGTGCTATTTACTCCTGTTACATATGCAACACACATCACTTGTTGATTTCCAGCTTTTTTTAATGAACTTTAAAAAATTATAATGCAAATAACTGATAAGTTCAGTTCGCGCTTGTTATACCGTTGAATTATTATTATTATTATTATTTTGAGTATAAAAAAAAATCGTTTTACATAACACCCGAAGATCATGCGATCCATTTGAAGGCCGATATACCTTAAATCAACAGAGCTTATTAATCTGTGTATTATTTAAGCTAATATTAGAAAACAAATATTCATTATCATAAATTACATATTGTCATTAAAGATGAAATTAAAAGTCAAACAGGCATTAAAATTGATAACGCTACATTACAATGGCGTTTCGTTGGGGAATGTATAGAAAAACGGAGCAAACAGGGATTTTTTTTGTTTAAAAAGCTATTAAGTATCACATTGAAACATTCACCGGACTTTTTTGTAACATAGCTTATAAGCTTCATAATTACTGATCGAGATAAAAAAAATAATTATTTACCTGGTGCACGCAAGAATTTCTTGTACATTTAGGTGAATTCAACAACTGTTTTTTGGTGATTGTTTGATTTACATCAGATCTAATAAGGTTAATTGGGGGGGCAATAAAATAAACTATGAGTTACTTAATCCAAATAGAATTAAGCGTCGTAAAATTTACGTACTTTCGTGGAAAAACGAGATTTTTTCCAATAGATATTCAAATTTATTTCAGCACTCTAAAACGCGACTTCCAATGGAGAAGACCACGATGTGAGATATGCAGATTTCGACAAAATATACTATTAGAAATGATTTATTAGAGCTCAAAACCGTTTTCAGTTGCTCAAAAGGTGTTATAATTAAAAAGATATAGCCCTTCGAAATTTAAAAATTTCGGGTTCTGACTCATAAGTCATCAACCAATCATAAACCACTCACGTCTTGTTGTATACTAAATAATATGAATTTTCGAACGCAGTAACAAAGAATACACAAACGAACAAAAATCATACTGTCATTTGTCAGATTTTTCTGAAAAATGCACAAAACAACTTACACGAATTGCAGTTCGGCACAAAACACTTTACTGATAATATTGACGTTGACAAGAATGTTGCCAAATGAATTTTTCAGGACCATTATTTGTGTTTTTAACAAGAAAATCGGTTACAATTTATACAGATGAAGATGTTACTTCTATATTAATATATCGAATTATCCATTAGGTAATGGAAGAAATGGATCAATCAGAAAATGTTTATTGCAATAAATATACAAAAAACGCACATTTTGCGGAGTATAGAAGAGTAATAGGAAACGTGGCAAACTTGCTAAATGTGACTTCTCTTTGCAACTCTCGCTTGGATTGGAGCCGAACGTATGACGATTGTGTGACGTTTTTCAAACTTTAAAAATTAATTGCGGCCTTATTTGGCAACAGAAAAAAATAAAAATTTCATTACGCGCCTTCTTAGAACACACGGTTTTGAAAAAAAAAATTAAAAAAAAAGTCGTGGTCTTCTCCATTCAAAAAGCTTCCTCCAATTTAGAAATCGGTTGTTATCGAACCACCCTCGTAACCGACACCGCAAAAAAGAAATAGGAAATGAAATTCCAGCAAATAAACAAACACTCAGACGGTGTTTATTCAGCTCCTACAATGAGCGTTTCAGCTTCCAGTTTATACCTTCTTCTCGATGGTACCGAGACATAAACCGTTTTACGACACCAACGACTTTATTTCCACCGACCGCCCTTTGCCACGTCTAATTGACGCAGGATCGGCGAAAGGACCGGATCCTTTGACGAGAATCCCCGCCTCGTTCGCCATTTAATCCAATAAAATTCACTTTTCAGTACCATTACAACTAATGATTTAGTTGCAGGTACTTTATTGAAGCACTGATGGTAGAGTTCCTAATTAATGAGACTAATTAATGTTAAAGAAAGATTTGTTTAGTGGTGTACTAATAGGGGCTTTACATAAGGGTGTATTGAAAAGTACTTACAGTACTTACTTAAAAATTAATAAAGGATTGTTGAAATTATATCAAGATTTATCTGGAAATTGTGTACTTTGAGGTTGTATTACCTAATTAAAGTACCTGATAGTACCTAGAGAGTATCTAGAGAGTACCTGAGAGTACCTAATTAATGAGACTAATTTGATGTTAAAGAAAGATTTGTTTAGTGGTGTACTACAAGGGGCTTTACATAAGGGTGCATTGAAGAGTACTTACGGTACTTACTTAAAAATTAATAAAGATTGTTGATGTCATAGCAAGGTGTATCTGGAAATTGTGTACTTTGAAGTTGATTATTGCTCTAAATTCTCCATTTAAATTGACTAGTTTAATCTTATTTTATTAGCAGGTACTTTACATACGAGTATAGGTATTGAGAGAGTATCTCAAATACTACCAAAAAAATAAAAAAAATTGTTGAGGTTACTGCAAGATTTGCCAGTAAATTGTATATACTGTGAAGTTAATTGTTGCTCCAAATTCTTCATTTAAACTAATTGAATATTGTACTATTAGCAAGTACTTTATATAAGAGTATATTGAAAGAATATCTAAAGCACTACCTAAGAATATGAGAATTGTTGATTTTACAGCAAGATTTGCCAGTATATTTTGTACTTCGTAGTTTTTCCAAATTCTTCATTTAAATAAACTAATTGAATATTGTATTATTAGCAAGTACTTATTACATAAGAGTACCTATATTGAAAGAGTGCCTAAAGCACTACCTAAAATATATGAAAATTGTACAGCAGGATTTGCCTTTAAATTGTATATACTTTGAAGTTGATTATTGCTCCAAAATCATCATTTAAATAAACTAATTGAATATTGTATTATTAGCAAGTACTTTACATAAGAATATATTGAAAGAGTACCTAAAACACTACCTAAAAAATATGAAAATTGTTGATATTACAGCAAGATTTGCTCATAAATTGTGTACTTTGAGGTTGATCATTGCTCTAAATTCGTCATTTAAATCAACTAATACAATCATGTAATTGGTACTCTGCATACGAGTATATTAAACATTAGGTACAGCGAGATTTGCCTATAAATTATGCACTTTGAAGTTGATTTATTCGCAATTCACCATTTAAATCCATTAGTTTAATCATGAATTATTAAGAGATACTTTACATATCTACGAGTATTTACATTAGTATAAATTAGTATAATGAAAGAGTACCCAAAATACTACTAAAAGAAATATGAAAATTGGAGAGAAATTACAGCAAGATTTGCCTATAAATTGTGTAGGTATTTTAAGGTTGAGTATTGCTCCAAATTCACCATTTAAATCGACTAATACAATAATGTTGTTTAATTGGTACTTTACATACGAGTATCTATATTAAACAAGTATTAGGTACAGCAAGATTTGCTTATAAATTGTGCCCTTTGAAGTTGATTTATTCACCAATTAACCAATCAAATTCACCATTTACATCGACTAAATTAATCATGAATTATGAAGAGATACGAGTATATTCAGTAAAACGAAAAAGTACCTAAAATACCACCAAAAAATATGAAAATTTGAAAATTGTTGATATTACAGCAAGATTTGCCTATAAATTGTGTACTCCAAATTCACCATTTAAATCGACTAGTTTAATCAAATGTACTTATTATTAAGATTTTACATATATACCTACGAGTATATTGAAAGAGTACCTAAAACACTACCAAAAAATATTAATTTTTTTTTGATATTACAGCAAGATTTGTCTATAAATTATGTACTTTGAGGTTTATTATAGCTCCAAATTCACGTAGTACCAACTAAAATAGTACTAACTAAAAAAATCAAGGAAAATAGATGATATGAGAATAAAATTTGCTTAATAAATAGTGTACTTGTAGATTGATTAGATGCGAGAGTTACTCCGGGCCTGCGTAGCGGCGGTACCGGGGCCGTTGTCGTACCGTTTTATTGGCATCAACCCTTCAAGGTAAGTTTTATAACCCCAAAAAGTTCGACTGGCCGAGCGGTAACCTCCAATTTCCTTGCCGTTCCTCGAATTATGTGACCGTTTAAGGACCGTTTTTATTCGTTAGCCGCTGTAAAATGGTATTTTATTTTTTTCACTCCGTTTCATTTATCTCCATTTCGGAGTTTTAATGTTGGAGCATATAGGAGAGTCGGAATTAACGAGTGTATCGTAAATTTTTCCGATTTAATTAGTCGACAGGAGAGAAGAAACCGCGCTGTATAAATTTTCGTGAGAATTAATTCATCCTCAAATTCGTCAACAAAAATCCGGGGAATTAAATTTCGTTTTACGCATGTATTTACGGAGATTTTGTGCGTATGTATTGCGTAAAATAAACAATAAAATCATCGATTCTTCGATAGAATTCGACCTTCCGTTAATTTCACGACTCGCTAAGAGATTTTAACGCTGCATTAATTACTGTTTCTTGTAAAGTACGCGTTAAAACGTTGCCTTTTCGCCTGTAATTTCATCAACTTATCAATTCTCGTTGCACAAACAGCCGACAAAAGAACCGTAAAGCCGCGGCTGGATTAACTTGATCCCTTTATCGCCTTTCTTTCGGCATTAGAGGCTAATTTTATCGCCAATTTCTACATGTACGAGTGCAAAAGTATAAACCGATTGCAAATAATTAGATAAATCGATTAGAGCGTGTTGTGCAACAAGTTGAATGCTTGCTGCATTTTATTCGATTTTTGGAAAAAATATTGTTGTTTGTATAAATAAGGGAATTGTTTCGAAAATTCCTTGCTGTATCTGCAAGTAAAGATTGTAAAAAATCCGGCTTATCTTTCAGAAACTTGGAAAAATCTGTAAATATTTTGCTTAAAAACGGATTATCCTGCTTGGTGAAATAATTCCAATAATAAGAATATAAAACGTGTTTATTTAATTTAACGAATAATTACTTTTTTACTCACAAACTCCATTTCTTTCGTTGTGAAAAATCTCCCCTGGATGGCAAAAAAACTCGAGTATTATAAGTATAGTATAGGACGTTAAGTTGCGAAGATGGATACGTATAACTCCGGGATTTCGAGGAGTTTATCCCGGAATACGAAGCGGTCGGGAACGACGCCCCTGGGACGTCCCGCTCCCCCGAACCCGCCCCCCGGCCGGCGTTTCTTTTACGTTTAGAACAACTTAACAGCTTATTTCGCCGTTATGTAGCGGTTATTTTCCCCTTTTTGTGGTCTTGTTGTTTTCGGTTTTTAACGCCGGTTTTTCCCGATGAAGGTTTCCTCACTTTGTCGTCGATTTCTTTTTCATAAATAGAACTTCTATAACCCCTCAGATGTCAATTATTGACTGATTGATTCGGTTGGTTTCAGTACGCACAAATCATACGAAAAGAATTCTATTCAAATTGTAATAGTTACCTATGCAAAACAAAGTTAGAGGCACGTCACTAATGTCGTCATATTTGACAAGCATTGTGTCCAACTTTTAAAAATTAACACAAATCAGATTAAGTCTATTACCTACAAAATTTAATTTAATATAAAGAAGGGATGATAGGAAATGTTAAATAGTACCCATGTTAAATCACCCAAGAAATTATGTATTATAAAAATTCATCGATTGTATATAAAATAATTATTTTTTTCTTATAGTAGGTTGGTAGGACTGACTGTCAAGTCACACAGTTGCCGTTGTCAACCCATGAGTACTTTTAATTTTCAATTTGTTTTTGCTATTTTGCCTTTTGGTTGTTGCTTTATTCATTCTTTCTTGTTAATATTTCGAGTTATTAACACGTTGACTGCCACGACGATTTTCAGAAATCTGCCCAAAAAATGACAATTTGATTTAATCACATATATAATATTAATATGAGATAAATCGTAGTTGGCGTCCTAGGAACGAAAGCAATCTACGAGTTATCTCGTAGTTGGCAGTCAAAGTGTTAAACAAAACTATTCTATACAGGGCGTATCATAAATTGATATTTCTTTTTCAACTATGTATGCATGAATCTCTTAATTCTAAGCAACTTTTTCAAAAAAAATTTTCGAATATTCTAAATAACAAAGAAGATAGAAAATTTCAAAATTTCGAATATTTTCCAATAAATGCGGAAAAATAAATAAATTTCATATTTAATGAAGCAGGTACGTATTGGGAAATACTCAAAATTCGAAAAAAATATAAAATTTTTTAAAATTTTTTACCTTTGTTTTTCAAAATATTCAAAAAGTTTATTTGAAAAAGTTGCTTAGAATTAAGAGATTCATACACTGTATGATACACCCTGTATAATTAGTTTCAAATTAGAATTATTATCTTCAAATGTACATCTCTAGAAATATTTCTTGACAATTTTAGAAAATCCTTAGATTTTGTAAACTTTCTAAAAGTCGGCAACACTGCCTATTTGAGACGTAGTAAATTTATGATGACGTGCAACTAACTTTGTTTTGCCTAAATTATATTGTATATATTTGTGTTCTCTTACTTTCTGGATCATTCAGCCCTCCAGCATTTTAGAGGCCTAAACCTTCATGGTAACCCTTCATGGTAACCCTTCATGGTAACCCTTCATGGTAATGATGAAAAGCATGAAATAAACAGGACGAGTTTTAAAAACAAAAATTTATTATTAAGAATATTTTTACACGATTTACTTACGAACTCATCAAAAGCTTAAATTAGTAAACTCATCTAATAATTCTCTTTTAGAGTCTAAAAAATTGCACTGAAATCGTGCAATTCGGTATATTGCACATAAACATCGGGACGGTACGGGGAAACCCCGATTTCGATCGTTTAAATAGGTTTTCTTAAGGCGAGTTTTCCCATCGAAACCTGAATTTCCCGCGCTGTGTTTGTATAAAATATATTTCAAATCGTTTTTCCTAAAATCTCGACACACTTGCGCAAAATTGAACATTATTCGGCGATTCAAAAAATAAAATCCATGAAAAAACTATACAGAGCGATTCGTCAATAAATCGAAACGCCCTGTATAAACGATAAAAAATTGGGAAAACGAGCAAAAGGATAAAAATTTATACACAAAACACGTGCTCTTTTAACATCACAAAACGCACAAATAATAATAGTATTGTATTAAAATAATTTTTGATTTTAAATAATTTATTAAAATTAGGGAAAAAGAATTAACTTTTGGTGATTTATTGTTATCGAGTCTCAAATCAAAAAATTGTAACAGCACGTTTTATAGTCTATTCATAAATGAGGCGGAGTAGGTAAATCGCCATCGTGATCTTGACTGATTTTTTTTTTCAATTTTTGTGTTGAGCTTCGGTGTAGCTTCTATGAAGGCTGTGGAAATTGGCCAATTGATTGATTAATTACTCCGCCTCGTTTATGAATAGACTATAGATTTGGCAATGATTTTGCAAAAAAACATATAATCGAAGCAAATATAATTCCCTGGATAAACTGATGGTTCTTCCCCTATAAGGGTAATTATATTGACCTCGATTATACCTAAAGAATTGAGAAACGGGTAGCAAAAAATCGACCGAACCGGATAGTAAACACTTTGAAAATACAACAGTTCTGTACAAATTTAGTCCATTTTATATCTATACGTATATACAAAAACACCGTGCATCATTCATCACTTTCTAACCTAACTGATCGTTCTCACTACTCTCTAATTTCATCGGGTGATTAGTCTCCATGAAGCGCTGCATCACCACCGCCGATCCCGGCACTATATTGGGCAGCACCGTCTGCTGCTGATGCATGTCCTGCAAGTTGTGTACATGCGGATGCTGGTTGATGATGGTCTGCTGGTACTGGCCGTTGGGCGGCATCTCGATCTGGCCCTTCTCCTCGGCGCGCTTCTTGTTCTGCTTGCGCTCCTTGGCCCGGCGGTTCTGGAACCAGATCTTGATCTGGCGCTCGGACAGGCCCAGGTTCGAGGCCAGCTCCGACTTGCGCCTGATGGTGATGTACTTGTTGTTGAAGGTGAACTCCTTCTCGAGCTCGATGCGCTGGTGGTCCGTGTACACCACGCGGTACTTGTCTTTCGTGCGCGTTTTGCCTGCAATGAAAATTCGGTTTATTAGGAAACGTTCTGTATATATTTGAGTATGTGTGATTGAATAATTAGCAACTATCTACTATTATCAACGGATTAATGGATCAAATATAGTTCGAAGAAAGATTAAAAACAGTTAGAAAAAAAGATCAAAGGCAGTTCAAAGTCATATCAAAGACAGATCAAAGACATTTCAAATAAGAAGGATCAAAAGGATCAAAAATAGATCAAAAATAGACCAAAAATAGATCAAAAATAGATCAAAAATAGATCAAAAATAGATCAAAAATAGATCAAAAATAGATCAAAAATAGATCAAAAATAGATCAAAAATAGATCAAAAATAGATCAAAAATAGATCAAAAATAGATCAAAAATAGATCAAAATAGATCAAAAATAGATCAAAAATAGATCAAAAATAGATCAAAAAAAGATCAAAAATAGATCAAAAATAGATCAAAAATAGACAGATTCAAAGACAGATTCAAAGACAGATTCAAAGACAGATTCAAAGACAGATTCAAAGACAGATTCAAAGACAGATTCAAAGACAGATTCAAAGACAGATTCAAAGACAGATTCAAAGACAGATTCAAAGACAGATTCAAAGACAGATTCAAAGACAGATTCAAAGACAGATTCAAAGACAGATTCAAAGACAGATTCAAAGACAGATTCAAAGACAGATTCAAAGACAGATTCAAGACAGATTCAAGACAGATTCAAGACAGATTCAATACAGATTCAACACAGATTTAACACAAATTCAATACAGATTCAAGACAGATACAAGACAGATTCAAGACAGATTCCAGACAGATTCAAGACAGATTCAAGACAGATTCAAGACAGATTCAAGACAGATTCAAGACAGATTCAAGACAGATTCAACACAGATTTAACACAAATTCAATACAGATTCAAGACAGATTCAAGACAGATTCAAGACAGATTCAAGACAGATTCAAGACAAATTCAATACAGATTCAAGACAGATTCAAGACAGATTCAAGACAGATTCAAGACAGATTCAAGACAGATTCAATACAGATTCAATACAGATTCAAGACAGATTTAATACAGATTCAAGACAGATTCAAGACAGATCAAATACATATCAAAGATAAATCAAAGATAGATCAAATACAGATGAAAACTGTTTATTAGAAAACACACTGTATATGTTCGAGTATGTGCGAGTGGATAATTAACAACTAAACGTTGGCAAATATTTTTATACACTAGGTGTAGGTTATTTACAAATGGCTGACGCACTGTAAATATTTGCTGTGGGTTTTTATCAGTTCGAGCGAGCTGTATCAATTTTTGATGTCCCTATATAGTAATGGGAACTTTTTGTAAATTTTTAGCACCGGAAACTCGGAAATTAACGCGAGAAATCGCTGAAAACCCATTCGTAAATCTAAACAGTTTCGTACTCGTTCTAATTAACCCGCGTAGATGTAGGTATGTAGATAAAAATTTCCTTTTTTTCCGGCGAAATTTACATAGCCGAGCGCTATCGTTGTTTCTCGACGTCAGCGAAGGCCTCCTTTGCATTCGAGACAAACCTTGGGCGAGATAAAACGACCTTTTATTCCTCAAAACTGTATTTCTCGCTGTCGGATGTGAAGATATATAATCCTCGAGCAAACAGAACGATTCCGACGAAAGTTAAAAAATATAATATGTGTATAAAAGAGCAGTGTATGGGACAACACTCGCTCATATATACAGGGTGATCATGTCTAAATGAACCAAAAATAAAACGCGTATTTTGACATGAAAAGAATGTTTTTATATCATCCCTTAAAAGCCATACAAGATAATAAAAAAATATTAAAGACTGTTGAAATAGGGAAGAGTTTATATAGGAATGTATGTACTATACGATGGTGTCCACCTTGATTTCCCAGTATATCACAAGGAACTACTTATTAGATTGTGCAATTAAGGTGGACATCATGGTACATATGCCTCGGGAGTACTTAGGTACACCCTGTATATGTACGAATTTTTTTGTACTTTAATCGTCAGGTGAAACCGTCTCTTATCAATAATAAACACGCCGCCCTCTGTCATCTCGCCGCCCAACTAATCCGCCTCTAATCGCCCATATATCGGCTCTTATCGTTTCGCTTTCGCCAGATAATAGAATGTCTGAGAGAATCGTTTCATCGAAACTTTGTCTACTTCTATATTTACTCGAGCTTCCCTAATCTTTGCACAGGCACAATCGCCAGATGATCTGGCAGATCATAAGACAGATTATATGACAAATCAAATGACAGTTCAAAGATAGTTCAAAGACCGTTAAAGACAGTCCAAACGCTGTTTAAAGACAGTTCAAAAACAGATCAGGATCCGATCAAAAACAGAACAAAATAAACAGATGGAAAACAGATCAAAGATAGTTGAAAGATAAATCACAAATAAAAGACTTCAAAAGCGGATCAAAAATAGATTCAATATAGTTCAAAGACAGATCATCAAAAACAGATCAAAAACAGATCAAAAACAGATCAAAAACAGATCAAAAACAGATCAAAAACAGATCAAAAACAGATCAAAAACAGACGAAAAACAAATCAAAGACAAATCAAACACAAATCAAAGACAAATCAAAGACAAATCAAAGACAAATCAAAGACAAATCAAAGACAAATCAAAGACAAATCAAAGACAAATCAAAGACAAATCAAAGACAAATCAAAGACAAATCAAAGACAAATCAAAGACAAATCAAAGACAAATCAAAGACAAATCAAAGACAAATCAAAGACAAATCAAAGACAAATCAAAGACAAATCAAAGACAAATCAAAGACAAATCAAAGACAAATCAAAGACAAATCAAAGACAAATCAAAGACAAATCAAAGACAAATCAAAGACAAATCAAAGACAAATCAAAGACAAATCAAAGACAAATCAAAGACAAATCAAAGACAAATCAAAGACAAATCAAAGACAAATCAAAGACAAATCAAAGACAAATCAAAGACAAATCAAAGACAATAAATCAAACACAAATCAATCAAAGAGAGGATCACAAACAGATACATAACACCGACCAATAACCAATCAATGCATCAATGCTAAATGACAGATGACATATCAACCAGCCTGCCTTGACCAATTCGTGCAATTAGCCCAAAGACATGTGTTCCTAGCTCGAGCTATTTATCTTAGGTGGCGGAGAAAGGTTGAATGGTGGCCTTCTCCGCGGGTGGTTCCTGGTTCCTTTTGATCTTTCGACATCGATTCGCTACTATTTGGATGCGCCTGTCGACGCGGGCCCGTTACATCTTTTTTTTTTGGCTAAACAGGCCGTGAGTAGGCAAACACGGCCCGATGTTGTGACAACAATGAACAGGGATTTGTGTGCGTATTAATTTCAGAATGGGCCGGGTTGACGGGTTGAAGATTGATGGGGTTTTGTCGATGGGGGATTTACCGGGCGATTTAGGGCGATTTTTGAGGATAAAATTGTTGCATAATTTTAGCGAACAATATTTGCTTAAAATTGGCTAAAAATATCCCGCGTATTTATATATAACTTTTTATTGTTATCGCTGAATGTTTGTAGTAAACTCACCGAGGGAAATAAAGATCAATAGTAAAAATGTAATAATGCTCTACAATCAGTTGGTTACCTCTTTAGCGCTCCCCGCATTATATATGGCTATTATAAACTTATTAATTTTATGAACTACTTTTATTGCATTATTTTAATTATTTTATTGTCTTCAGTACATAAATTACACAGGCTGTAAGCTATAGAGACGCATCGCAAACGAACGCCCTGTATGGTGTTGTAAATAAACGAATTGTGTGTATATATTACATGAAAAAAATATAACCTTCGTTAACTTTAAGTAATTTCAGTGTTCAACTGGTTGAGCAGAAAATTGCGAATGAAAATGGGGGTGTTAAGTTTAGAAAGCTAGTACCCATACATTTATATATTTGAACGAAATTAAAAAATAATCGGAATTTAGTGCTATTTTTTAGTGTTTTAGTGTACTTAAAAAACTGAAGAATATAGAAAAAATACATTTAAACATAGTGAAAGGAAAACGATTTTGATCACTAATTTTTCTTTCATTTTAGTGCTTCTAAAATAGCCTAAGTCGGATAGGTATATTAGTGCTCAATTCTTAGCTCAAAAAATTGGTTTTTACCATTTTTTACAGTCCAACCCTTAAGAGTAAATTCTCTTTAAAAATGCAGATACAGAAATGATTTTGGTCACTAAAAGAAACACTAAAATTGAAAATGAATTAGAGCATATTTATATTAGAAATAGAAAGAATCATTCAGAACTATCTTAGAACTGGCTATGATAATTTGAAACAATTCAGGACAGTCTACGGACCATTTGGAACTGGTCAAAATCATTTAGAACTGTACATATTCATTCAGAATCATTTTAGAACTCACCAACACCTTTTAAAACAGTTCTGGGTAGTTTCAGAAGCATTTACAACTGCCCAAAATCATTTAGAAATGTGCAGGCTAACTCCAAAACTATATTAGAACTGACTAGAACAATTTGCATTTCAAGACAGTCTCATAACCATTTAGAACTGTTCAGAATTATTTAGAACCATTATAAAACTGACTAAATCCATTTGCAATAGTTCAGTTTCAGAACCACGTAAAACTATTCAAAACTATTTAGAATTGTCTAATTCTTATTTTATTTTAGAGATTCTTTTAGTGACCAATATCATTTCTCTATCTGCATTTCTAAATGATACTTTACTCTTGACGGTCTGACTATAAAAAATGGTAAAAATGTATTTATTTGAGTTAAGGATTGAGCACTAAAATCCGACTTTGGCTATTTTAGAAGCACTAAAATCAAAGAAAAATTAGTGATTAAAATCTTTTCCCTCTCACTATGTTTAAATGTTTTATTTTCTATAATATTCTTCAGTTTTTTATTGTCTCTAACACATTTTTTTCAAATATTTTTAAGACAAATACATTAAATTAAATTCTGCTTAGTGCTTTCCAAAGCACTAAAATAGCACTAAATTCCCATTTATATTATTCTCTTAATTTTGTTCAAATATTAAAATGTAGGGGTGCTAGATTTATAAACTTAGCACTGCCATTTTCAATCGCAATTTTCTGCTCAACCAGTTGAGCACTAAAATTAGAAATTGGGAACTAAATTAGCACTAAAATAACACTAAATTATAATGAACGGATTTTTAATTTTATTGATAGAGGGGTGTTAAATTCATGCAGTTAGAAAAATAGATTTTTTGCAATGTTTGATATTATTTGAAAGTTTTGTACGAATCGAGCCCGATTAGAGAGCGAACTTGAAAAGTTGCGATTTCTGGTGAACCTTCGGGAAGGTTCAATAACGAAAAATTCGTTTAAAATAAGCGTACGCACCCGACCGCTTGTTTGTTTATTACCTATCGAGTCTCGGAAGGCGTTTTCAGTTTTCAATGAGAATATCGGCGTCCGAAATTTATTAGACTCGGAGAGAGCGGCCGTTTCTGTCCACTGTCCCCCGATGGATTTTATTGGGGGGGCCATTAAACGTCGGCGAACTTCACAGCCCACTAAGTAGATAATCCCCAGAAAATTTTCTAAATTTCCGACCTTCCCCCGGCCTTCCGAAACGTACCTGATTGAGACAGGAATCTCGAAACACCCATTCGCATGAAATTTATTATTAATTGTGTTCGAGATAACTCAGCGATGACGTTTAAATAACGCGGTTACATAGATAATAAAGTGCCGGAACAAATGTCACAGTTTTGGGCATGGATGTTCGGGTAACATTAGGGCCCCAGTGAAATGCGCGGCTCCGCTTGTATCGCCCGATAATTGTCGGGGTTGAATCTCGGCCCCCCGACACTCGGTGGTTATGTTTCCCTGGGGCTCCATTCGCGCTATTACATTGTCGTGGTTATTTCCCTCAACTGTCTGGTGTGCTCGGCTTTCGCCATTTAGTCTTCGCTAATTTTATACATGCGATTTATGCGACTCTGCGACGTCGAAATCTCAAAAAAAAATTTGTTGGGATGCTAGATTTATTGCCGATTTTACCAAGTCTTTAGGTATTTCTTATCTAAGTAATTCATAAGGTAGGAAGTACTTCGCCAACATAAGAAATTCCACACTAAAGGGCCGGTTGTGAATACATAGTTCAACTGTGGTTCTGCGTTGACCCGAGTTTAATCACAAATTTTCTTTGGAGTTGAATTATGTATCTACAACCGGGCCTAAGAAATATCTAGATAAGAAATTGATTTTGTCAGTTTTCTGCATGTTATTTGTAGCACTGTCTAAATTTAACATACAGTGTGTCCCAAAAAGTTGTATACAAATGGGGAAAAAGTTTATCCTACATTTTACAAAAAAAATATTCTTGATAAACTTCTCTGCATGAGATACATAGAATTTTTAAAAATTGCTTGGAATTTGCCTGGAAAACAAAAAATAATGATTTGGTCGAAGCGAAAAATATGCACAAATTGTAATGGAGAGCAAAAAATAAGCAAAAAATAATGCACAATTGTTGATTATTGATATTCCTAGATAAAAGTTAAAAGATATTTTAATAAACAAGTCAAAAATTGCGAGATTAATACGGAACCCGTTCCTAATAAGTGCATTATTGCACTTGATGTTGCTCTCCGCTACAATTTGTGCATATTTTTCTCTTGGTTCAAATCATTATTTTTTGTTTTTCCTGTATTTCAGGCAATTTTTTTAACATTTTGTATATCTGATTATGGATTTACAAGTCATGCAGAGTCAAGAATATTTTTTTTTTGTAAAATGTAAGATAAACTTACCATATTTTTTAACTTGTTACTTTCACTGGTATAGAAAAGTAACAAGTTACCTCTCATAACAGAACACCCAGTATATATAAACTACATACATAAAATAAAATAATTTTATCAACTTCCACTAAATTCAAATATTAAAAAAATTATTACAATTAATTCTCGAGCTGAAAAAGCTCTGTCATTATTTTAATACGAATAATATCAATCCTCAAATAAATTATCTATATTTTGCTTCATCGGGTACAGCTTGTATATTTTTTAATTAACAACAACAGAAAATTGTTTAAACTATCAACAAATAATAGGTACTATAAAATTTACTATGTATAATAAGTGAGATTTTCATCTAAAGCCTGCTAATGATGAAAATTATGGTTAAGTATTTCCTAAAATGCTTTAGGCAAGCCCAGTAAGCTGCCCTAAATCATCTAAGAATTACTTGGATCATGGTAATACGCAAATTGCACTTAGAACTTCCTAAATACAGTTTTAGTATTACCTAAAGTATTTTATTTATTACGGGGCCCACCCTGTGTTTAACTACTATAAATAATGCTATCCTGTTTCATAATTTATAAACTATTTGCATAACAAAACCCTCAACATATTTACGAAAAAATTATGTGTATTTGCTCAGAAAGTTAAAAATTTTGTCATGACATTGTCACTTTAACAATGATTGTTTTTGCAAATATTACGAGTTTATTATGTTTTTAACGCATTCTTAATTAATTTAATTTAAATCATGTATAGACATTATTAGCTGATTAAATAATTTTAAATAAGAACACTCGAAAAATCATTAAAACTAAAAAATAATTTCATTAAAAAGCGATTGGCAATAAACACTTCTTATTATCAGCGAAATTATATCCATTAATAACCAATAAAGGGTACTTCAATCGATTGCTCAAATATTTCATGTACCTAACAGAAATATTATTGATGCTATATTTACTGAATTTAGATTTAATTGTGATGAATCACCTAATGTAATCTCTCAATATTCCCACACTATAATAATTGCTATACACATCAATATAGAAATAATTAATAACAAAATAATCGAATGAATATGAAGGAACAAATTGCTCTAATTTTTAAGATAATTTTAATAATCAAATACATTTTTGCTTATATACAGATTGTCCCACAACAGTTACGTAGGCTTCCAATGCCTGGAAAAATTATTTAATACAGGGTGGTCAAAAAACAAATCGGATGTTTGGGTAAGAAACGGTTCGGGTTACGATTGAAAGAAACTTCCCGGCACTACGGGAGTTGCTTTCGGAGCTTTACGAATATAATTAAAAAAAATTACCGGTCCGTTTTGAGTGTTTGTCCGGTCAATTAGCACGTTTAAAAGGTATGTGTGCTGACGGATAACAGAGATGTAGATCTCTCGAAGGATGCGCAACAAACATTTCGAACAGGTGCCATAAATGCTTATAGGGGAATTTTTATTTCACGAAATTTCGATACTTATGTAATGAAGGAATGCTATTAAAACGCCCGGTATAGCCCTTCCACATATAGCATCAAATATTAGTTTGTTTTTCTTATCGTCGGATTTTATTTACACGAAATGAATATGTGTACTCGGGATGCATGTAATTACTTTGTACCTGTGTTACAAAATTGTATACACAAGAATGACGATACGAATTATTTTTAATACACACATGAAAAAAATTAAAAACGAAATAATTAGGTACACTTATGCCCGATTTCACCAACCTGTCGTTAGGTATTTCTTACATAAGTAATTCCTAAGGTACAAAGTTTTTAAATCGAATTTCTTGCACCAACATAAGAAATCCCGTACTAAGAAATACCTAGATAAAAATTTGATTTTGACAGTTTTCTGCTTGTTATATTGGTAGCACTGCCTAATTTTGATGTGTAAATCGAATTAAGTGGAGATCATAACTGAAATAAGTAGAGAAAAGAAGAAAAATGAGGTAAATATAACCCAAAATTTTATATCCTATATATTAAATAAATGCTGGAAAACTTATTTTCCATCATATGCTTGCCATTTGCGAGATGCTAGATTTATGCCCGATTTCACCAAACTGTTTTAGGTATTTTTTACCTAAGTAATTCATAAGGTAGGAAGTACTTAAATCGAATACTTATACCTAAATCGCATTTCGCCAACATTAGAAATTCCACACTAAGGCCCGGTTGTGAATGCATAGTTCAACTGTGGTTCTGATGCCTTGAACCGAGTTTATCACAAATTTTCTGTGGAACGCAGTTGAACTATGCATCTACAACCGGATCTAAGAAATACCTAGATAAAAAATTGATTTTGTCAGTTTTCTGCATGTTATTTGTAGCACTGCCTAAATTTTACATAAATGTAGACTGAATAAGTGGAAATCATAACTCAAATAAGTAGAGAGAAAAGAAGAAAAATGACGTAAATATAACCCCAAATTTTATATCCTATATTCAATAAATGCTTGAAAACTTTAACATATTTGCCATCTTTTTTCACTCGTTACTTTCACTGGATAGAAATGTAACAAGTTAATTACCCCTCTCATAACAGAACTCCCAGTATATAATCTACATAAAAATAAACTAATTTTATCAACTTCCACTATATTCAAATATAAAAAATATTTACAATTAATTCTCGAGCTGAAAAATGTCTGTCGTTATTTTAATAAGTATCAATTTGACCGTATCCTCAATTAAATTATCTATATTTTCGACTTCATCTGATTCCAACTATCCACAAATAACTACAAAATCTACTAACTCAAGTGAGAATCTTATCTAAAGCCTGCTAAAGGTGAAAAGTATAGGTAAGTATTTCCTAAATGCTTTAGGCAAGCCCAGTGAACTGTCCTAAATTTACGCATTTCCTATCACCTTTGAGTAATACATTTAGAGCATGGTGAAACGCAAATTATACTTCCTAAATCCCCTTTAAGTATTACCTAACTTTAAGAATCGTTTGGTGAAATCGTGCATTAGGTACACCGCGAACGGAATAGCAAGAGACATTGTAATTATCCCGCGCCCAATTAAAATAAATAATAAATTTTTATGCCAGTAAGCCGAATCGAATGAGTCATTTTAGAGGTATCGAGCGAATTGTATGTGTGTATAAAAACCGAAATCCATAAACAATTAAATGTTGAGAACTCCGGTTTATACGTTTGTTATAATGTGACGACGCTCATAAATTTTCTTTATGCGTCAAATGACTTTAACAATAGTATAAAAAAAAACTTTTAGGTGCACCAAAGTTTATTGCTCTCATTTATTTCCTAGTTTTATCAAACAGCGTCGGCCGTCTAGGGGATACCCGGTATATTTGCCTTACAAATTCCAAAAATAATACTGCTTATTTCGAATTAATAGAGATTAACAGTTGTTGTAGGTGAATTTTTGATACATAGTATACACGATTGTTTCGTGAGGTGATTCATGGAGAGTTTGGGGGGTTTAGGGGAATCGATTATAGCGCCACTGGCTCCCATTTACGCCCCTTGGCGATCCTCAAGGTTGCCCCAATCGTAAAACAAAAAAGCGAAAAATTCCAAGACAAGAAATTTTACGCGTTTTTCACACTACCATGCGATATTTCAAAGGAAGTTCCATTCTCCTCGACGTCCACTTGGACCAATGACACCGAAATTCGCAGATATAATTGGATATATTTCACCAATACGCTGGAAAGTTGGTGAAAAACGCGTTGTTGGTGAATACAGCTCGAAAGGGATGGATTGAGATTGCCATAAAGAGGCGACGGTACGCTTTATGGCCATCCTAAAGATCTATCCGATGTCTATTTAGCTTTTAGAACCGACCAGGAGCCTCTATTATCGCCTTTATGATATAAATCAACGTTTGGAATAAATTCTAGATGGGGTTTTTTATGATTGAATTTAACTGTCGTTCCAGAACCACCTGCTTTTTGTACTTGTAAGTTTATCTTGACTGTTACATTTCAATCTTTCACGAGTTTAATTCACAAGCTATTAAAATGTTTTAGGTAGAATTTGGTAACATTTTGGTGCATATTTTAATTTTTTAAGTGCACTAAAATGCTATAATGCGTGCAATAATGCAGCATGTAATAAAATACGGTATAAATTTGCTCAGAATAGATGATGTAGTTTGTTCATATTAAGATTTTTGGAGAAACTATGTAGGCAGGTAGGCACTGTACATGGTGTTAATGAATAAGTGTTACAAACTCCTGGGGTAGGTAGTATATTGAATAATATACCAAAAAGTTCTAATAAATATGTGCCTTGGAGGTTTCGTTTGGGATCTAGAGCTCTTTGAGGATGGTATCGACTCAATATTTCTCAAATTTCTCCAGAAAATGATCAGATTAAACTTGAAACTGGAGACAATTAACAAATCGGTTGAGTAATGATTTTTTAGCTTTAGAAGGTAAAGCAATCACAAGCATCTCATTTGGGGTGGGGGCGAGGGTTATTTTTTCTCATTTATTTCTTATCTGTCAATTTTTTTAGATATTTTTTATCAAATTTGGAAATTTTATGGTATTTACTAACAAAAAGTTGCTCTTGTTCAGTTCAGCTACGATACACCGTTTTCGAGAAAAATCGATTTTAATTTTTGCTTATTGCATTGTTAAACTATTCGGAGTAATTATTTAAAAAAATCACGAATTTATTTAATTAGATCAATTTAATAATAGTTATAACGAAATTATATTAAATGTTGAAGGTGGCCACCACAAGCATCAAAGCAAGCGTTGCATCGAGCCCTTTGAACACCATCTTCAAAGGGCTCTAGATCCCAAACGAAACATCCAAGTGCACATGTTTATTAGAAGTTTTCGAAGTTTGTAACACATATTCATTAACACCCTGTATAGTATTATTATCATCAATTTAAGTAGCTCAAGTTTGAGGTATTTTGTATACCTACAACAAGTTAGTTAACAGCACTCAAGTTACAAAATTTGGGCAACCCACTAAATATTGTTTATTAGAAGACGTTTTTGTATTAACTTATCATATTTTATATCTGACAAGCATGTTTACGCTCGCTCCCGACGGGTTTTTTCCTCGAGAAATATTTTTCCTTTTGATAGACAATTCCTTAAAATCGACTCAATTATAGTCCAATTTATCAACACCTCGTTCATACATGACTTAATAATAACCCAATTTAGCAACACCTCATTCATAAATAACTCAAAAATAGCCTAATTTAGCTACACTTCGTTCATAAATGGCACAATGATAGCCCAATTTAGCTACACCTCGTTCATACATAACTCAAAAATAGCCTAATTTAACAGCTCCTCAATCAGACATGACTCAAAAATAGCCCAATTTAGCACCTCTTTCATATCTGACTTAATAATAAGCCAATTTAGCAACACCTCGTTCGTACATATGACTCAAACTAGCCCAATTTAGCAACATCTCTTTCATACATGACTCAAAAATAAGCCAATTTAGCTACACCTCGTTCATACATAACTCAAAAATAGCCTAATTTAACAGCTCCTCAATCAGACATGACTCAAAAATAGCCCAATTTAGCACCTCTTTCATATCTGACTTAATAATAAGCCAATTTAGCAACACCTCGTTCGTACATATGACTCAAACTAGCCCAATTTAGCAACATCTCTTTCATACATGACTCAAAAATAAGCCAATTTAGCTACACCTCGTTCATACATAACTCAAAAATAGCCTAATTTAACAGCTCCTCAATCAGACATGACTCAAAAATAGCCCAATTTAGCACCTCTTTCATATCTGACTTAATAATAAGCCAATTTAGCAACACCTCGTTCGTACATATGACTCAAACTAGCCCAATTTAGCAACATCTTTTTCATACATGACTCAAAAATAAGCCAATTTAGCTACACCTCGTTCATACATAACTCAAAAATAGCCTAATTTAACAGCTCCTCAATCAGACATGACTCAAAAATAGCCCAATTTAGCACCTCTTTCATACCTGACTTAATAATAAGCCAATTTAGCAACACCTCGTTCGTACATATGACTCAAACTAGCCCAATTTAGCAACATCTCTTTCATACATGACTCAAAAATAACCTAATTCAGCGACACCTCGTTCATATTTTACTTAAAAATAACCTACTTTAGAAGCGTTTCATTCAAACATGACTCAAAAATATCCAATTTAGCATCACTTCGTTCATACATGGCTCAAAAATAGCCCAATTTAGAATCACTTCGTTCATACATGACTCAAAAATAGCCCAATTTAGCAAAACTTCGTTCAACATGACTCAAAAATAGCCCAATTTAGCTACACCTCGTTCATACCTGACTCCATAACAGCCTAATTTAACAACACCTCGTTCATACATGACTCAAAACTAGCCCAATTTAGTAACACCTCGTTCATACATGACTCAAAAAAAAGCCCAATTTAGTTCATATAGAAGTATTTCATGAAGAACATGAGGAAAGAGTAGCTTACCGGGATTGGGTTGCGATTGATATGAAGTCTTCTTAATCCACTCGTAGGGACTCCTGGCGGGCGGCGGCCGGCTCTGGTTGTGGCCCTGCGGCGGCGACACGTTCCCGCCCTGCACCCCCGGACTGGAGATATCGCTGCCGGTGATCGGCGGCGACGGCAGCTGGTTCTCCCCCATGTCCAGCTGGTGCTGCTGGTGCTGGGCGAGCTGGTGCGGCCCGTGGCCCGACCACTCCTGGAACTCCTGCTGGAAGAGCCCCGCGTGCGCCGGGTGGTGGTGCCACATCTGCTGCTCCTGCTCGACGCAGTAGGCGCCGGGCGGCGCGGCGCCCAGCTGGCCCGATTGCCTGAAGCCCGCGTACCACGGGGACACGTGGGTGTTGGGCTGGAAGTGGCCGTGCCCGTTGCCGGTTAACTGGTGCTGCGGATGGTACATTCCCGATGTTTGCGGATAATAAGACACCATAATATTATACACAACGAATTGTTTTTTTTATAATTCGCGACGCACTAATCAACTATAACGAATCAATCCTTACTTTTACTAACACTGTAGTCCTTTTTTTTATTAGTATTTGTTGTTGTTTTTTTTAGGATACCATGCACCGAAACATCGCGCTCTGTCCGTCCAACTGCGAATAAATTTGTTTGGAAGTGGAACCGAAACGTGCGGAGGTGCGTATTGCTAGTAGATAAAGGAGATAAGGATTAAGCTGGGTCCTGGAGGGCGGGGCCGTGGGGTCGGTGAGAGCCAATGGGGAGGCGTCGTCGCGATCATGGCTGAAAATATCGGCCGGTGGCCAATGGGGAAGGAGAGCGAACACGCCGACACGATTATTAGGCAATATTTAATTAACTGCTAGGAGTTGATGTCTTAATTTTCGACGCCTCGAATGGGGTTTTTTGGGTTTTTATGTTTTTTGGTTTCACCCTGTTGGGGTGATTTTATTCGCGCGGGGTGTTGTTTGTGGTGATTTGGAGAAATATCTACCTCTGTAAGGGTGCTTGTAATTTATTATACTGTTGGTTGTTTTGCACTTGAGTATTTAATTTAGTACCAAAAATTATCTAATAGGCTTTGTTTAATCCTTGTGACACCCTTACCTCAATTTATTATTTATCCCTCACCATTTAATTATGCTTTACGAATGTACGAAGCGCCTAAACAAATAATATCGGAATAAACTAATGAAATTTTACTGAAAATAAAAAAGATACATCTGAAAAACCACAAGAATTTTTATGAAGATTTGTGTTTATTAAAACGACGAATACCATTAAGAATTTTTACCTGTAACTATTTTTATTATATACCATCAAGAGCATAAAAAAGCACTTTTTCACTTTGGTATACAGGGTGTTTCAAATATGCGATGGAAAAATATCAAGGAGGCTTCTCACAGAGAAGTATAAGATGTACTATAAAATCACATAATACAGTACCTAACCTATATAAGGACATAAATTAACGATTCTAACTCCTATTCACAAAAAAACTATACCAAAATGAATAGCAAGACTTAACAATTTCAACTTGTTATAATGAAAAAGAAATACCAAAATTTACCCTTTATGAGCAGTGTACCTATCATATTAGAGAATTTATCAAGTATCTTCGACAGTAGAATCGACCAAATAATTAATGATTGATAAATTAAGAATTTAAATTTATTTATTGCTTATTTATTCCGGGGAGAGTACGATTTCCGTGGCGCCGCGATTTGACAACTTTTTTAGCTTAATTATAAGCAAAAATAAAGTGAAAATGAAGAATAACATTTTTTGATATCTCGTTTCTAAGCTAAAAAAGTCGTCAAATCGAGGCGCCACAGATATATCGTACTCTTGCCTTTATTCCATATGGTCTCTAAATTTTTAGAATCATGGATAAATTATAAAAGTAAACCGGGTTTTCCAAATACCTATAATTAGAATAAAAAATCTTTCCACTAAAAAAAAAATATTAGCTCACCTGTTGTAGACTCACTTGTTGTAGAAAAAGGCCTAGAAGTTCATATATAGTAATTGTTCCAGAACACTAAACTATCAAATAAATCACCAAAAAGATTGTATAAAAAAATCTATTTGACCGCGAGGTTACCAACACAATACGCACTATAGGTAATAGAAAACAATCGGCCTACGTTTTTCGAAAGTCGGAGAGAGGCATTTACACGTCGCATTTGTTTTTGAGTTATAAAAAACTAAATAAAAACAAAAATACCGACCATGCGACTATCGCGGTCTCAAAGTTGTTTTCGCTCTTTGAATTTTTTGTAATGGCTTAATTTGTATCTATATTATAAATTTTTTTGATAAATGATATCTGCGAATCGGTCTCAAATTATGCGAACTACCACTCATATAGGTAAATTTGAACCCTACACAGTAAAATATCCCGTGTTAAATTCAACACGAAAAGTGGTCTATATAAGTCCACACCAACTTTGGTAAATTTAACCACTTTTTTTTTGGTAAATTTAAATTTTAAGAATACAGATTATAATAGACTAAATATAAAAAATAAAGGGTTAAATGTGGTTATTTAATTTTTAAATCTGACAACAATGATATTACTCAACACGGAATGGTGTAAGATTCACATAGATCACAGGAAATTTTATCAAATTTTATAAAATATTTTACCACAACAGTGTTCGTAAAAAGAAAACGATTTAACGAAAAACTGTGTACAATAATTACACAGAAGACTTGACCAACTCTGCGTGTTCTTAAACACGGGAATTTTTTTTACTGTGCAAGTTCGAGAATAACATCCTGTATTAGATACATTATTCATGCACCCGTATTCAGCGCTCTTTTAAGTAAAACACGCGTCTTACAGTTGTACATTGTTGTTATGGAGTAACTAAGTACATTATTTACGTTAAAGAGACACTTTAAACATGCGTTTTTAACGTTAACGTTAAAATGATGTGGCGCTGAATACGCGCCATTAAATTTTCCTGGGCATAATTTATAGAACATTTAACAGAGGTGCGAATAACACCCCCAAATACCATTTTAAATCATCATTCCAAATCGATCTAATTCCCCGCCATAAAATATAGGCATACCTACCTACCTACCTAATGCAATTATATACATAAATCCTGGCATTTAAATCTAAATCGTAGCGTATTGTTGCAACTGAGCCTATACAGTTTTAAGTAATGTTTGTAATCGGGTTTAAACAAACAGCATGAGGGCGCAGGCAAATGAGAAAAACCTCGGCGTTTATGGTCCTTCGGACAAAGCGCAGGTTTCCCTGAAACGTTTAAATACAATTTGCCGGGTAGGTTAATCCCGTTCGGGCGGTTTCAGAAATGTTCCTCGAAAACCAGAGGCGTGTTTGCCACGTTGAAATCCCATTCTTTGAACGGAAAATTCCTCATTTTTCCACGAATTCGCTTCTAAAAAATATCTATCTACTACACAAATTAATTTAAAAACAGACCGTTTTACAACCCAAATGTCTTCAATATCGACAACAAAATAATTAGAGTATACCTATAGAAATAATCAAGAAAATAAAAATGCCATTATTTTAGCTAAATTTTGCGCATAAAATACATAAAATGTCGCCGTTATTATCTCTTTATTTATCCGCATAATTGGAAATGTAATTTACAATCTCATGATTTAATTAAATATGCGATAAACGATGCTGGCGTATTTGCCGGGATTAGATTTAACCGTGTAAATCAACAGTTTCACAAAATATTAAATCCTAATTTATTCCTGCGAGTCGTCGTCGTAAAAGTCGAGAAAAAATAAACGCTTAAGTGATTTTTTCTACGTCAATTTGCCACATTGTAATCAATAATTTTTTTGCCGCTAATGAGAAGATTTAAACATTTTTACACATTCGAATTTTGGATAATTATTATTATATTGATGAGTATAATTATTTATTTATCGAATAAATGTGACAAAAAATAGAGGAATATTAAATTCTTTTTATACCCAGTAATATATACAGTGCTTTCGAAAAGTAACGAATAAATTCATTATTTCTGAAATTGAGAGTTTTTAGAAAATTTCCTCTGGCACGTCGATTTTGTTTTAAACAAAGGCACTTTTTGACATATAACCTATATTTGTAACGTAGGCGTTGTTCGAGATATGACGTCATCGACAGTTTTATTAAATGGGCAATCTGTATATTTTTGCATTTTTGGATTCGACTCGATGAGCTGATTACAAAAAGGCGTCATACTTGACATATTCGTCTTATATTAAAGGCTATATAGCCACTCAAAAATCACAAAATTTTGAATTTGTGTGGCTCTTAACATCCAAAATCTTTCTAGTTTGTATTCTAAATGTATAGTTACGCTCGAAAATTAACCAGGAACGTTCAAAAACCTTCTAGAAATGACCGAAACTTTTCAAAAATGAGTCTAAAATGCCCAAAACCTTCCAGTATGGACTAAAAACCTTCCTGCAATGGCAGAAAATATTCCAGATAAATCCACAAATCTTTCAGAAATTATTAAAATCCCTCAAATGATCAAAAACATTCCACAAATTCCTACACTCCTAAAAATGACCAAAAAGTACCCGGTATAACGACTAAAAACCTTTCAAACATGAACAAAAATTTCCAAAAACATCCAAAATCTTTCCTACAACGCATAAAAACTATAATAACCAGAAAGATCCAAAACCCTTTCAAAAACCTCTAAAAATCTTCCAGAAATGTCCAAAACCCTTCCAGAAATGAACAAAAACATGTGTTAGAGCCTCCTTAATTAAAAATTTTGTGATTTTTGAGTGGCTGTATAGCCTTTATTATAAAGCCGAGATACCAAGTGTGACCCCTCTTTGTAATCAGCTCGTCGAGTAGATTCCAAAAATATACAGGGTCCCATTTAATAAAATTGTCGATGATATGTCATATCTAGAATAACGATTGCGTCACAAATATTATGAGTTGTGTGTCAAAATCTTTGTTTAAAACAAAAAACTCCCAAATTTCAGAAATTGGTCGATATTCAGCGCCCCATTTTAACGTTAAACCCATTTTAAGAGATCGACTTTAACGTAAACAATGTCCTTATATAGTTACTCCATAACAACAATGTAGAACTGTCATGTTTAAGGCGCTCGGTAAACATGACTTTAACTTTAAAATGGAGCGCTGAATACGGGGCAATAAATTTATTTGTTACTTTTCGAAAGCGCGTATAATTCTACGTATAATACCTAATAAAACATAATTTAATTAGTTATAATTGGATGAATTGGATTTAGGTAAATTTTTTATTGCCGTCCATTTTGGTAGCGTTAATTTTAATTTTCCTGTTAAACCAATAATCCCGTATCAAAACAGACAAGCTCCCTGCATTTAGTCGAAACAAGATTACGGAGGGATTACAAGCCCTAAGTAGAAACATCCCTATCGCCTATTCACCCTGCAAATTTGCCAATAAAATAAAACCTCATAAATATTCATAATTCCGCAGGTAAAAGGATGAAAGTGCTTACTCGAAACGTAGTAAAACTTTCATAATATCGGCCTAAAGACCCGGATAATTCCCGTTTCTTTTGCTATGAAAGAAAATTCTGTTTTCAACACAAACCCGGTGTAGGTTTCATGAGATTTGCCTGGCAATTATACTCACTTGTTTACTTTACTGCTTAACTATACCCTTCCAAACTTCCTCTATTTTTAATTCTAGATTTTGGTAAAATATTTGGAAAATGGTATTATATACAGGTTGTACTAATAGTGTAGTCTATTATAATTTATATTAAATTCAATATAAATAATAGATGTGTTTGTTTAGCGCTCAATTTGTCATCTTATTCCAAATTAGTTTGGGAATGAAAGGATAGAGGGAAAGCAGACAATATAATTACGAGTGTGTTTTTTTAAGTTTGTCAAAAATGATATCTGGCGAATAAAAGGATAAGTCGACTCAGATAAACGCAAGTTTGAAATAAGCCGACACACGTATATTTTATCTCGGCAGATTTTATGTTCCAGATGAGACAGGTTGTCGTAAATCAAAAACAAACACACCGATAAGGATGTGTGTATGTATGTGTGTGTGTCGCTCTATCTCCATTATCAAAAAGGAAAACAAGGAAACATTCCGGGAATTTTGTGTTATATAAAAAAGTCCGAAATTTCCCCCGTTTACATAAAAACCTACTTATTATAACATAGGGGAAGTACACAGGACATTGTGTGTGTCTTGATAAGAATGAATGCCATCTTGGAAACTATGAGGAAGAATTGAGCAATTAGGGAAATATTTAGCAGCTGCAAATACTTTTTGAATATTTATTTTTGTTTTTGTACAACCATCATCATCAAATCAACTTAATTTTTTTTTAAATACAGCTCTGGTTTTATGTGAATTTTTTTAGTTCATCCATCGTTACCCTTCATATCTTTATCCAATAAGGCACAGAGTAGGTATATACTTAAGGGAGGAAATCACATTAGGAGGCGAGGCTGTTCGAATCTAATTTTTTACGATTTTTTTTGGGTGGGAAGAGTTAATTGGAATTCGATCAAATTTTGATATCATTTTGTTTATATTTCAAACCATCTTTGTGATTTTTTTTATAATACTTTCAGCCCAAAATAACAAAGTTACGCTGTGATATCCGTTGAAAGTTTAAGGAGGGATAATCACATATGTTTGAATCATATTTTTATGATTTTTTTTGGGTGGGAAGAATTAATTGAAATTCGATTAAATTTTGATATCATTTTGTTTATATTTCAAACAATTTTTGTGAATTTTTTTGAATAATTTCAGTCAAAAATAACAAAGTTACGCTGTGGTATCCGTTGAAAGTTTAAGGAGGGAAAATCACATATATAGGAGGCTGTTTGCACCCGATTTTTCAGGATTTTTTTGGCGGGAATTGGAATTCGATCAAATTTTGATATCATTTTGTTTATATTTCAAACAATTTTTGTGAATTTTTTTGAATAATTTCAGTCAAAAATAACAAAGTTACGCTGTGGTATCCGTTGAAAGTTTAAGGAGGGAAAATCACATATATAGGAGGCTGTTTGCACCTGATTTTTCAGGATTTTTTTGGCGGGAAGAAATAATTGGAATTCGATCAAATTTTGATATCATTTTGTTTATATTTCAAACAATTTTTGTGAATTTTTTTGAATAATTTCAGTCAAAAATAACAAAGTTACGCTGTGGTATCCGTTGAAAGTTTAAGGAGGGAAAATCACATATATAGGAGGCTGTTTGCACCTGATTTTTCAGGATTTTTTTGGCGGGAAGAAATAATTGGAATTCGATCAAATTTTGATATCATTTTGTTTATATTTCAAACAATTTTTGTGAATTTTTTTGAATAATTTCAGTCAAAAATAACAAAGTTACGCTGTGGTATCCGTTGAAAGTTTAAGGAGGGAAAATCACATATATAGGAGGCTGTTTGCACCTGATTTTTCAGGATTTTTTTGGCGGGAAGAAATAATTGGAATTCGATCAAATTTTGATATCATTTTGTTTATATTTCAAACAATTTTTGTGAATTTTTTTGAATAATTTCATTCAAAAATAACAAAGTTACGCTGTGATATCCGTTGAAAGTTTAAGGAGGGAAAATCACATATATAGGAGGCTGTTTGCACCTGATTTTTCAGGATTTTTTTTGGCGGGAAGAAATAATTGGAATTCGATCAAATTTTGATATCATTTTGTTTATATTTCAAACAATTTTTGTGAATTTTCTTGAATAATTTCAGCCAAAAATAACAAAGTTACGCTGTGATTTCCATTGAAAGTTTAAGGAGGGAAAATCACATATTATACGAGGCTATTTGCACCTGAATTTTTAGGATTTTTTTTTGGCGGGAAGAAATAATTGGAATTCGATCAAATTTTTTATATCATTTTGTTTATATTTCAAACGATTTTTGTTAATTTTTTTGAATAATTTCAGCGTAAAATAACAAAATTATGCTGTGATTTGCGTTGGAGGGTGTAAGTACCTATAGTTCTCCAATTGTGTGCAATGTAGCCATTCCGATTTTCATTTGAAATCAAAAAGGCTTTAATTTGATATTAAAAACTTATTCTATGAATATGATGAACCTCAATGCTGGTGAAAATAATGAAAACAAAAATCTTTGCGAGCATTGGAATAATTTACTTCGAATTTCACGATTTTTTTTTCTCTAATTATTCAATGAAATATACCCTTAAAATTATAATATCATCTCACAAGTTGGATCATATAATTCGTAATTTAATAAAGAATCATACTATCAATTTTCATAATTATTAGTGCAATACTTTTTGAGTTAAACTGAACACAAATGTGAAAATAATGTGAAAATTCATTTTATATGAATATTAAATTGCCCGTAGCCTGTACCCGATATGCACTCAGTTCTATACTCATAAAATCTAAACGAATGCGAATTTCCCTTCGAAATTTCTACAGCGTATTCTTGAATAATCAAGCTAACGATTTACGCAATAAAAAATCCAACTTCCTAATGTATTTTTCTTCCTTAATTAACCGTAACCTAGCGTTGACAAACACCTATCTTAATCGACTCTACAAGTTCCATATACAACCCTCTAACAAACAAACAAATACCCCGCAATTTCGCAACGAACAAGTACAAATCGTTTTACCACCCGGCTCGTAATTATTCGAATCGTCGATTCCAGAGCGTCGTTGGACATGTACGCGAATAATCCGTTTTTTTTTCTAGAGAGAGCCGCCCGGTCGATTAGCGGGCCCCATGAATCATATTCGGCGCTGCGAAACGCGAAGAAGTCCGTCGACGGGGCGCGAATGCGTCCCCGAGGCTCGCTTAGAGCGCCCCGGTGATTTATGCCGGCGAACGGGGGTTCGCGACGCGCCGTGACGCGCATTTTCACCGTCGCGGCGGCGGTTAATAATCGAATGAGGATCGCGTTGTTAGCTTTTATGGGCGGCGTTTTTTACCTTTAAAGCGGCTCATTGCCTTCGGGGAAGTGATTTATGTTCGGTTGATAATGCTCGATTGATTAGCGATCGATTTTTTTTTTCGGGTATTCCCCTGTGGAATTTACACCTACAATGTGGTATCATAGATTTTCTTAGAATATCTACTGTATAAATGTTAAGGTTTATTTATTAGTATATTAGAATTAGAGATATGAATCAAAGTTTTAATTTTCTGCAATACTGTAAAAAGCCACATAAAGATGCACTAGAAACCTATAAATTTCCTTTTGAAATGAAGTTTACATGTTTACGTATAGGAGGCAATTTATTACTAGTTATGCAACACACATAACACATTGTGTAAACATTGTTGCATACGTCAAAATTTTTTAAAACTTATTTACACCATAAATAGTCAGAAAAATAAAACAAAAATATTGAAAAAAATATGTTTGTTAACTGTTTTTTTTAATAACCACACTACATTCTTTCAAAATTGGTTTTTTCCGTATGAATAGCTTAGAACTAGAAGTTAGAAGTAGCGCTTTATGTTCTAAGATCCTCAGCTTTATGTCAAACAATAAAAAAGAAGTAGATTATTGACATTTTGACATGAAAATGACAGCATAACCTAAAAAAAGTTGTTCAAATTCAATTCAAAATAATGTTAACAAATAAAGGGGCCCTGTCTCTTTTGAGCGATTACGGTGAAAATAGTTCAGATGACGACGTTCCGGGCCCCAGAGTGTCTACAAAAAGAACCCACAAAGATGACGATATGAATAGGTCGTTTAAAAAGAAGTAAGTTTGTTTATTTTATTATGAATTAATGAAACTAAATGGTTATTTCTTGTAGGTTGCCATTACCAGATGGGTTTCTAAAAGATAGTATAGTTAGTGAGGAGCATATCGATGAGCCTTCGTTACATAATGGTCGAATTAGGTCTTTCGCACACGAAAGGGGCAATTGGGCTACTTTTGTGTATATACCATGTAAGTTCATATATTAAATTGTTATTGTACTTTCTACAATCTTGTGATTTATTTTAGTAGAACAACAAGAAGGAGTTAAGGATTTAGTAAACGAAATAATACAAATATCTCCCGAGAACCTTAATTTGCAACCAGTAGATGATTTGCACATAAGTCTGACGAAAACTGTGATACTGAGGCATCATTGGATAAATCCATTTGTAGATAGTGTTAAATTAAGAACAAAATATTCAAATAAGTAAGCAAAAATTCAGTTGAAATAACAGCATACAATATACATAAAGTTTTTCTTAAATGGGTGCAAGAATCACCCCAATATAAGCAAGTCATTGAGGAACCCACTTAAGGAACCCTACCCTACCCCTGTATAATATTTATATATTTCAGGTTTATGGTATTGTTTAACGATTTGAAAATATATTGCAACGAAGAGCGAACTAGAACTTTCATAGGCCTACAAATACAAACCGGTTACGAGTCTTTGAAGAATTTAGTGGATATTTTGAACGTTTGTTTGGGGGAATTCTCTTTACCTGCCTTTTACGATGTGAGTAATTAGCTAAAGGATGATTGAATGGAATTTAATACAAGAGTTTTAGGATCCTTCATTTCACATGAGCATCGTTTGGTGTGTGGGAGATTTAGAAAAGGAGTTGAACCAAATGCTTCCTGAATTTAGTAATAGATTGCAAGAACTTATGGATAGCTATAGTCAGGATAATTGGTATATATATGTAAATTATTTCTTATGTAAATCTGGAAACAAACATTTCAAATTTGATTTAATTTAGGGATTAAAGGGGGCGAAGTTTAGGCAGTTTTAGCCATTTTAATGAGTATTTTTTTTGTATTTTTCTACCATCTCATAATAACAGGAAATAATTTGTGGGGTAAATAAATAATAAAGAACGAAATGATACATTTTTTGTTTTCGAAACAATAAGCAATAAAAACACAGTTTTCAGTACATGTTTTTTTTACAATTAACGAAATTATAAATGAGCAACAAATATTTTCAATACAAAATACATAAAATGAAATAGTATGTACAACCGATTAATACGCTATGTATATAATATATTTGCAACGGGAGAAAATTGTGTCAATCAAAAATTAGTGTTTGCTTTTGCAAAAAAAGTGCAATGTTTTTCTGGAATCCCCTAACTAATTTTTGATTGGCCCATAAATCACTTAATAAATTAACTACAAATATGCAACTAACCTGTACAACTAGTTCCTAATTTCAATATTAAATAGAGTATAATATTGCACTTTTTTTGTAATAAACTGTAAGTCAAGGCAAAAATTTGTTCTAACTTCGTTTAAAAATAATGGTAAAACTTTACAATATTAATTTATTTTAGCACAACAGCCTAGTTACGGTAAATTTGTCAGTTTTAAAACTATCATTTGTAGAAAACACCACCTTCACACTTTGACGCTTTTTTTAGTACCAGATGTATAGAAATAGACACTGTTTCATTGATTTGGGTTGAAAAATTATTCATTATTTGGCACTGCACGGCAAGTATTATCGGTTTTCGATTCACCTTCGGCTATTATTTTGATTCGTAAATACTCCAACCTATTTCTAAACCGAAAACAAACACCTACGAACGAATTCAAAGTACATAAAAAAACAATTTATGGTCTATCTATTTCTCAAAAGCAATCAAAGTTGAAGGCCGTATCTCAGCTGTTTTGATTCTGGTATTGTAACTGAGATGGAGAGGTCGTGTATTCCATGCCGAACGTGTGCTCCATCTGCAACTGGCTGTCCTGGTTCAAGTCCACTTGATCCGGATCGAATTTGATTCCTCGCTTGAAGCGCCCGTACAACGACGAGTAAGGCAAATTGTAGTGTATAGCCGCTTGATTTATCGACATGTGTCCTAACCTGAAACACCACCATCAATCCATTAATCACCCATCACCTTTACAATGCTCCAGTAGACTTATGGCAGCCACCAGAAGAAATATTGTCCACCAAGAAGGCATAATCAAGCCAAGGAAAGGAGTGTAACAGCTTCAGATGAAGAGAATACACGTAGCTCTTCAAGCCAAGCAAAGGAGAGTATAAGCTTCATATGAAGAGTACACATGTTGCTGTAGCCTTGGAAAAACTAACTCCAGTTCCCATTTGATCGAATTTAGAGATTCTGGTAGCAACCAGAAGAGATATTGTCCACTAAGAAGGCATAAACAAGCCAAGCAAAGGAGTGTATCAGCTTCAGATGAAGAGAATACACGTTGCTCTTCAAGTGAAGCAAAGGAGAGTATAAGCTTTATTTGAAGAGGATACACGTTGCTCTAGCCTTGGAAAAACTAACTCCAGTTCCCATTTGATCGAATTTAGAGATTCTGGTAGCAACCAGAAGAGATATTGTCCACTAAGAAGGCATAAACAAGCCAAGCAAAGGAGTGTATCAGCTTCAGATGAAGAGAATACACGTTGCTCTTCAAGTGAAGCAAAGGAGAGTATAAGCTTTATTTGAAGAGGATACACGTTGCTGTAGCCTTGGAAAAACTATCTCCAGTTCCCATTTGATCGAATTTAGAGATTCTGGTAGCAACCAGAAGAGATATTGTCCACTAAGAAGGCATAAACAAGCCAAGCAAAGGAGTGTATCAGCTTCAGATGAAGAGAATACACGTAGCTCTTCAAGCCACGCAAAGGAGAGTATCAGCTTCATATGAAGAGGATACACGTTGCTGTAGCCTTGGAAAAACTATCTCCAGTTCCCATTTGATCGAATTTAGAGATTCTGGTAGCAACCAGAAGAGATATTGTCCACTAAGAAGGCATAAACAAGCCAAGCAAAGGAGTGTATCAGCTTCAGATGAAGAGAATACACGTAGCTCTTCAAGCCACGCAAAGGAGAGTATCAGCTTCATATGAAGAGGATACACGTTGCTGTAGCCTTGGAAAAACTATCTCCAGTTCCCATTTGATCGAATTTAGAGATTCTGGTAGCAACCAGAAGAGATATTGTCCACTAAGAAGGCATAAACAAGCCAAGCAAAGGAGTGTATCAGCTTCAGATGAAGAGAATACACGTAGCTCTTCAAGCCAAGCAAAGGAGAGTATAAGCTTCATATGAAGAGTACACATGTTGCTCTAGCCTTGGAAAAACTAACTCCAGTTCCCATTTGATCGAATTTAGAGATTCTGGTAGCAACCAGAAGAGATATTGTCCACCAAGAAGGCATAATCAAGCCAAGCAAAGTAGTGTATCAGCTTCATATGAAGAGGATACACGTTACTCTAGCCTTGGAAAACCTAATTTCAGTTTCCATTTCATCGAATTTAGGGATTACCTAACAGCTTCGAGGGCTTCCCCCATGGCGTCCTCCGACCAAGGGGTGGGATTCGACCTGGACAGCTCGATGCCTTCGCGCTTGCAGCGCCCGTACAGCGTGCCGGTGGGTATGCCGAACTCGGTGGAGGCCTTCTGCACGGACGTCTGGCCCGTCCGGATCGACTCCAAGGCCTTCTCCAGGTCCTCGGGCGTCCACGTGGTGGGCGCCGCGTTGAACGGAGCCGCCAGTCTTATTCCTTCTCTTCTCGCTATTTTGTACAAAGTGCTGCTCGGTATACCTACGAAGAAGGTTTCGTTAGTGAACTGTGGTTATTGTTGTGAGAGGGTTGTGGTTTACCGAAAGCTTTGCTGGCTTTGTTGGCGGATATCGTGCCTGTTCGTAAAGCCTCGAGAGCGTTATTTAAATTCTCTTCGGTCCATGATTTGGTAGGCCCTTCTTTCTTCGGGGTATCTATTCCTAGTCTATGCGCTCTTTGCCATAATGTAGTGGAGGGAATACCATAAGTAGCTGATGCCTGAAATGGTTGAAATTGTATTATGAACTTAGAGAAGATTGGTTGTTGTTGGTTTTACCTTAGTTAGGCTCATATTGTGGTTTCTTAAGGCATCTAACGCCATATCCATGTCTTCCTGAGTCCATGTTTTTGGTCCGCCGCCGCCGTGGCCTCGCAGCGGCGTTAAATTTTCGGTATGGCCGTTATTTTTTAATCCAGGTACGTGGTTATCGCTATTTACATCTGCACACAAACGCTACAATCAGCCAAAAAGCCCGTCGCTTCAGCTCGAAAGCATTTACCTAATCTAGAAACGCCGGGCATGCCGCTGAAATCGCCGTGCCCCATCAGCTGCCTGAAGCCCTTCTCGCCGTCCTCCTGGCTGTCCATCGAGTGATCGGGCCCCGAGAGGTGGCTCTCCATGTCGAGCAGGCTGTCCTGGTCGTAGGAGCGCAGCGTCTCGAACTTAATGTCCGCCTCCTTCTTGATGTCGATGGTGAACTTGGTGGAGTCGGAGATGTCGGTGCGGTGCACCGGGCCCGTGAGGATCGTCCTGGTGGGCGAGTGGTCGGCGGCCGACGAGGACATGTCCACGTGGCCGACGGGGATGGCCGACGGCGCCGGCGGCTCCGGCGGGAAGTCGTCCGTGTCCACGCCGAAATGGGAGAATATCGTCTGGTTTCGAAGGATTATACAGAGTGTATCAAAAATATAGGCCATAAATTATATCACATATTCTTGGGGCAAAAATAGCTCGATTGAACCTAATTAACCTTAGTACAAATGTGCAAAAAAAAAGTTGCAGCCCTTGGAAGTTACAAATTAAAAATCGATTTTTTCCAATTTCTCGAGAATATTTTAGTATTTTTTTATGAAAATTGACAGGTGGTTCTCCTATTGCAAGAGCAACTTTCTACAAAAAAATTACGAAATCTGTGCACACCATTAAATTTGTATGGGGGTTGTGATCCCTTCAACCTCCCCAAATTTTTGTGTACGTATGGCCTCCATTTTCTTGAACACCTATGGCAACGTTTTATCAAGGAAAATCGAATATGTTGGAAAATCATTGGCTTCTGAGAAAACATTTTTACAAAGCACAAAATATTTAATTAGGTTCAATAAATATTTTTTTAACATCCGAATGACTTGAAAATTCACTTATAATCTACTTTTTCTATTCTCAGAATTTTTGAAACATAATCGAAAAAATCCCATATCTCGATAAAAACTGGCTAATCGAAAAAGTACTAAGAGACAAAAAAGCTTCCAAAATAATGTGTTATAACTAATGGCATGACAAAAATAATTTAATTGTAACGTACACAAAAATTTGGGGAGGTTGAAGGGGTCACAACGCCCATAAAAATTATATGGGGTGCACAGATTTCGTAATTTTTTTGTATAAAGTTGCTTTTGCAATAGAAGAACCACCTGTCCATTTTCATAAAAAAATACTAAAATGTTCTCGAGAAATTGGAAAAAATCGATTTTTAATTTGTATAACTTCGAAGGGTTGTACCTTTTTTTTTGGTGCACATTTGTACTAAGGTAAGTTAGGTTCAATCGAGCTATTTTTGGCCCCAGAATATGTGCTTTAATTTATGGCCTATTATTTTGATATCTACATCCTGTATTGTACAGGGTGTTCCAAATTTCCAAATTTTAGGACATCCTGTATTATCTCGCGTAGTTAACACGGAATAATCGACTTACTTGTCCCGATATAAGGCCATGGCTGCTCATGTTTAGCGGTTTGGTTTGCTCCGGGTGTTGGGGCGGCCTCTTCTTAATCGGCTCCTGGTCCTCCGAAGCTACTGGCATGTCATTTTCTTCTGTTTCTTCATTCGTGCGGTCCTTTTCGCTCCTGTCGCCCACCTCTCGCTCTTCGCCTTTGGCAATTTCATTCGAGGGTCGATGCTCGTTCGGCGGGTGGTTGGTCTTCTGGTGCTTCGATTTCGGCGGACAGGTATCTTGATTCTGCAAATCAACCATTATTATCTAATAATTACTCTTCCTATATGGTGAGTTAGATAGTAAATGAAAAGGGTAGTTTTTTAAGGGTAGCTTCTAGACGAAAAATTGCATATTCACCTTGTGTTTGGGCGGTGGCGGCGATTTGTTGCCTGCGTTGAAGTCGAGTTGCACGGCGAATTCCGCCGGATTCTCCCTGTTCTCCCTGTCGTCGGGCGATTCGCACAATCCTTTGATCTTTAATTGGTCCGCCGTACGTAATATGGACTGGAACAAAAAAACCATAAAGGCAATTAGGGTGATTTTTCGCGCTGCAGTCACTTTAACTCGCAAATTGACTGTCACTTCCAGCTGCACAAAGGGCCGGAGGAAGTGCAGCTACAAAAAAACACCGCCCTCCCGGCGGCTCCGGCGTGCGAAAAGTTAATTAGATCGAAACTGCTGCATCAAAATTTAACTGAATCGAATCGGCAACCCCGCGCTCATCCATTTTTACCCTGTGCAAGATGCGAATAAGAACGCGTATGTGTGTGTGTGTGTGCGTTAGAGTTAGAGCGTCTGGACCAATCAATAGAGGGTTGAGAGGGTTCAAGGACGTCGCATTTTGCTTTTTACCCCCTCGGGTTATTTCCACCCCAATGCGACGAATCCAGTACATTTGATTAAGTTAATAAAACACTCTGTATAGGCATCTTGTAGGTTATTGACCATACCAATGATGCAAAGTTGCAAGCAATATGGTCTTTGGGTGCAACAAAGACAACTTACTTTAGTGTCATGTAAAGGACAAAGATAGAGTGATGTTGTGGTATTGCAACTTTCTTACTCTAACCACTGGTGTTTTAATATACTCTTTGTTCAACTCATTGAATTGACCATATTACAATTATAACTGTGTAGGCCTGATCTATGGGAGCAACAAAGACAACTTCTATTAGTCTCATATAAAAGTAAAAGATAGGGTGATATTGTAGAATTGCAACTTTCTTACTCTAACCACTGGTGTTTTAATATACTCTTTGTTCAACTCATTGAATTGACCATATTACAATTATAACTGTGAAGGCCTGATCTATGGGAGCAACAAAGACAACTTCTATTAGTCTCATATAAAAGTAAAAGATAGGGTGATATTGTAGAATTGCAACTTTCTTACTCTAACCACTGGTGTTTTAATATACTCTTTGTTCAACTCATTGAATTGACCATATTACAATTATAACTGTGTAGGCCTGATCTATGGGAGCAACAAAGACAACTTCTATTAGTCTCATATAAAAGTAAAAGATAGGGTGATATTGTAGGATTGCAACTTTCTTACTCTAACCACTGGTGTTTTAATATACTCTTTGTTCAACTCATTGAATTGACCATATTACAAGTACAAATGGGTAGGCCTGATCTATGGGAGCAACAAAGACAACTTCTATTAGTCTCATATAAAAGAAAAAGACAGTGATATTGTAGAATTGCAATTTTCTTACTCTAACCACTGGTGTTTTAATATAATCTTTTTCAACTCATAGAATTGACCATATTGCAATCAAATTAGCACTTACAACACCCTGTATTTTAGAGAGGAAAATCGATTCTAGGCTAATCTCCCAGCTACACGAAAATTCGATTAGCAAAGCTTCTTCTTATCTCCAAGCTCGGGATAAGAATATTTTCTTTAGCCAAGAAACCGCTATAAATATCATCTATAAAGAGTTGAGAATTAATTTCTTTAACCCGAAATATTCTCGATTGGGCCCATTCGTGCGACTCCCGTTCGAAACACCTGACTCCGCCGGAGTTGTGTTTCGCCCGCGTTTTCCGGAATAAGGTCAGCGAAGACGTTAAAAGATAGTAAAAGTTCCGGAACGGGCGGGGAGACGGAGAGTGCGAGAGTTTGTGTGTCACGGCAGCGGATACCTCGGAAGGAAAAGTGTCCGATATAAGGATATGGGGATGAGGAGAGCACGTGGTGTGACAGACACGCTTGTGGAACGAGGTAATTGGGGTTGAAATGGATTATTATAAGGTAGTTAATATGGTGCTAATGAATATATTGATTAGTCGAGTAGTGGGTTCGTTAAACTTATATGTGATTGGATTTGTTGGTGGCAATGGTGCTAAGTGTTAAAGTTGTTGTGTTTTGCTTGTACGTAGTTATAGGGAAGTGGTGAAAAATTTGTTGAATTTGTTGTAAAATAGTGTACAAGTTTTGTTTGAACAATTTTTTGATTAGATGAATGGAAGTAGCTCTTCATCTTTTCTTAGCATGTAAAGGTGCTAAGCATTAGCACCTTCATATCTACTTTATTTTTAATAATAGAAAAATGATTTAAAATGCTTTGAATGTGCTTGAAAATATACTACAATTGTTATCTGAACAATTTTTTGTAGAATTTATCCTTCATGGTAGAAACATAAGGGTACAAAGTGTTAAATTTGTTGTGTTTTGCTTGTATGTGGTTGTAGAAAAGTGGTGATAAATGCGTTGAATTAGTTGTAAAATAGAATATAAGTTTTGTTTGAACAATTTTTTGATTAGATGAATAGAAGTAGCTCTTCATCTTTTCTTAGCATGTAAAGGTGCTAAGCATTAGCACCTTCATATCTACTTTATTTTTAATAATACAAAAATGATTTAAAATTCTTTGAATGTGCCTTAAAAATATACTACAATTGTTATCTGAACAATTTTTTGTAGAATTTATCCTTCATGGTAGAAACATAAGGGTACTAAGTGTTAAATTTGTTGTGTTTTGCTTGTATGTGGTTGTAGAAAAGTGGTGATAAATGCGTTGAATTAGTTGTAAAATAGAATATAAGTTTTGTTTGAACAATTTTTTGATTAGATGAATAGAAGTAGCTCTTCATCTTTTCTTAGCATGTAAAGGTGCTAAGAGTTAGCACCTTCACATCTCCTTTATTTTTAACAATAGAAAAATAATTTAAATTGCTTTCAATTTGGTTAAAAATATACTACAATTGTTTTCTGAACAATTTTTTTGTAACATTTATCCTTTATGGTAGGATCATAAGGGTGCTAAGTGTTAAAGTTGATGTGTTTAGCTTGTGTGTGATGGTAGGGAAGTGGTGATAAATGCGTTGAATTTGTTGTAAAATAGAGTACAAGTTTTGTGTGAACAATTTTTTGATTAGATGAATAGAAGTAGCTCTTCATCTTTTCTTAGCATGTAAAGGTGCTAAGCGTTAGCACCTACACATCTCCTTTATTTTTAATAATAGAAAAATGATTTAAATTGCTTTCAATTTGATTTAAAATATACTACAATTGTTATCTGAACAATTTTTTGTAGCATTTTACATTTATGCTAGAAATATAAGGGTGCTAAGTGTTAGTCCCTTTACATCTTCTTCACTTTTAATCGTAGAAAAATAATAAAACTTGCATTGAGTTTGTAGCAAACTAGACTTTTGTATGAAACATTTAACTCATCTTAACAACAAAGAATGCCCAGCAACCTTAACTCCCTTGTGAATGCACCAAGTGCAAATTGTAAAAATGTTCAATAATTCACTTACTTGGACACTTGTACTTTACAGACAATTGCCAGGCGCCAACTTACGTCAATTACAAACGAAATCCACCACCCAATCAACTCTCGAGAGCGTCCTTTCCCCGTAGGGTTAATGCTCACAGAGCGATTTCTACTCGACGCAAGACAATCGAACACACACACACACACACGCTCACACAAAACCCAAGCCAACTATACTCGAACCAAAACCAGGTATACACAGGTAAGTTACTTACATATCTTCCCCCCGACCTTAGGATGACCTTCGGACGCCGAACGGCCGGCGAATTTCGAGCCGAGAAGAAGAACGAAACAAAAAAACCGACGAGGAATCGGCCGAGCGGATTCTGCGTGCAGGATTCTCGGGGCCCAACGATCTCGCGACGCTCGAATTCAATCTCCGTTCCCGGGGTGGCTCGTCCGGCGGTTGTCAGGCCTACTGCCTACTGGGTACTGGGGGGTTGGGAACGCGAGATGTGGATGCTGCGGGCTGGTCCGACGTCCTGCGCCCCCCCGGCCTCCCCCTCGCGAGCACGACGCGTCTCTCTCGCTCGCGCGGCGGACGCATAGCGGCGTCTCGCTCGGGGGCCCGGGGGGCGCCTTCTCGCACACGGCGGGGCCCCGTGATAGATCGAGAAACGCTCGGCGCACGCACTGCACGCCGCGACTTCGCTTTTAATTGGGGGGTTTTTGCAGACCGAGGACTGCCGAGGAGGTTGCCTTTTGGCCGTGTGCCGGTTGGCGGGTTTCTACGTGTGTCGGGCACGTTTCTGCGTATCGATTGCGGAAAAACGGAGGATCCTGGAGGATCGCGTCGTTGGAATCGGTTGTTCGACGTGGAAAGGGGTGAGAGGAAATGCGGTGGATTTTTTTTGGGGGGTTAATTGGGGTATTTGTTGCTGCGGGGGGGCTATAGAGAATGCGATGTTGAGAACGAGTTCTTAAATGTAAATACTTTCAATTTTAATTAATTGATCTTTTGTGGCTAAATTAAGATTTATTTCGTTCAAATTCAAATTCAAATGCTCGATTTCGCCAAACAATTCTTAAAGTTAGGTGATACTCAAACCAGATTTAGGAAGTTTTAAGTACAATATGCGTTTCACCATGCTCTAAGTAATACTTAAAGGTGGTAGGCCTAAACAATGCCCAAAGTTAGGACAGCTAACTGGGCTTGCCTAAAGCATTTAGGAAATACTTAACCATCATATGTTTCATCTTTAGCAGGCTTTAGATGAAAATCTAACTTGAGATTAGTAGATTTTATAGTAGGTATTATTTGTTGATAGTTTAAAGATTTTCTGTTGTTGTTAATAAAAAAAATATGCGAGCTGTACCAAATGAAGTAGAGAATATACAGGGTGGTCCACGCTCAACGCGACGGAGTATTATGGGCAAACCGTAAGAGATTTGAAAAATTCCTTCGGGTGAAATATGTATGTGTATAGTGGCTACAATTTAAAATTATTTAGACATATACAGGTTGTCCCAATTTTGAGGAAATATACAAAGTTATGCTTTTTTTAATGGGACACCCCGTATATATTTGTATTTTTGGATTCTACTCGATGAGCTGATTCCAAAAAGGGATCACACTTGGTAACTTGGTCTCATAATAAAGGACTCAAAAATCACAAAATTTTGAATTTAGGCGGCTCTGAAAGGCAAACAGTACAAAAAATTTGATAATTTTTTTTTGATCACCCTGTATACATTTTATATCATGTCATTAGAGAGTACTTGAAAAGTTAGGATAGGACCATGTAAGCTTTTAATCGATTTTCAACTGTTTAGCTTTCAGAGCCGTCTAAATTGAAAATTTTGTGATTTTTGAGTCCTTTATTATGAGACCAAGTTACCAAGTGTGACCCCTTTTTGGAATCAGCTCATCGAGTAGAATCCAAAAATACAAATATATACGGGGTGTCCCATTAAAAAAAACATAACTTTGTATATTTTCTCAAAATTGGGACAACCTGTATATGTCTAAATAATTTTAAATTGTACAATTGTAGCCACTACCTATACACTTACATATTTCACCCGAAGGAATTTTTATAATCTCTTATCGTTTGCCTATAATACTCCGTCGCGTTGAGCACGGACCACCCTGTACAATCGATTTACGTACTTCGTGCCTTAGGAGTTACTTAGATAAGAAATACCTAAAAGGAGGTTGGTGAAATTGGGCATTAGAATCTGAAATTAGATCTGGAATTAGATATCTGAAAGTAGTTAAAATCAACAAAGAGTCAATTTTAGGCATATGATTAAATTAAACAAGAAATATTTATCCCTTTTTGATAAACCCATTAAAACTATATTAGTTCATAATAATTCTTACTAGTAGAAATAAACTTGTGAACCAATCCTTAATTAGTCCCTTAATGAATCCCAATTATTTTCCCTTATCTACCAATTCAAAAGAGAAATCAAAGAAATCAAAGATCAAAATCAAAGAAATCAAAGAATTCAAAGATCAAAACCAAAGAAATCACAGTTCAAAATCAAAGAAATCAAAGATCAAAATCAAAGAAATTTTAACCCAATTTAGCACTCCCAAAAACTAAGGAATAGTAGGTATAAAAACGCCCCAAATATTAAAAAATCCTTCCAATTCCATATACTACCTAGGAAAATCAATACCTCCCTTCGGAAAATCCTTTTGAACAATCATGAACCAAACTACGTCCGCCCGGCAAGGATTGCCGCTTTCAATTTTTTCTCCGGGCCGATGCTGGCCGTCTCTCTCGCACCCGCACGGTCCCTTTTTCGCCCCGGCTTTTTTTCCGACCGTTTCCATAAGGGTTTCCGCGCCGCGGCGGAAAATGAAGAGCGCTTTCCAGAGCGCAAAACTACAATGGCGAACGCACGGAAACGCGGCGTTGCCGCATCGCGTTTGTCGCAAGTCCGGGGAAAAACGGCGGCCGTGGCGAAGGAGGGAAGGAAAGGGAAATGCGTGTTTGGAAAAGCGGGCGCGAAAACGGATGAGGTGACCGACGAATGTGGGTCAAGAAAAGCGACGAAGACGTCTCGAAAGAAAAATTAGGGAAAAAAGTTTTCATTCACCAGCGACGCGATAAAGTCGAGTGTTCGCCGCACACTTTTAGTTTTTCGCTTTTTCTTCGTTTTCGTCCGGCGTCCGGTCGATTCGGCCAAGGTCGAGGAAAAATTGAAAACGTGAAAAATTTTGCAATTAGCCAAGTTTTTCCTTTACTCTTCAACGTTTCGAATACCCCCTTGGATTTTGTTTTTTATCCTTGAGAATCCTTCAAAAGTATCCTTCAATAGAATGCTTATTTTACTATTTGAAGTTGTCTTCTACTCCTTGAAAAATCCTTCTACTCTTTATTCTTTAAATTGTCCATCTGGGAATTCGAAGAATCCATTTACTCTTAGAAGAAGAATCTTTCTATACTCTTTAAGGACTTCTACTTTTAGATCATTCTTTTAACTCTTAGAAGAGTCCTTCTACTCTTAGATGAGTCATTCTATTCTTAAAATTCTTCTTATAAGAGCTTCTTAAATTCTATTCTTATATGAGATTTTTATACTCATAGAAGAGACTTTCTACTCAGCCTTTAGCAGCCCTCTAGCAGCGTTTTTCTATTCTTATAAGAGTCCTTTCACCCTTAGAAAATTCCTTCTATTCTTAGATGAGCCTGTCTACCCTTAGAAGTATCTTTCTGGAGTATCCTTCTACTCTTAGCAGCGTTTTTCTACTTTTAGAAGAGTTCTTCTACCCTTAGAAGAGTCCTTCTACCCTTAGAAAAGTCCTTCTACTCTTAGAAGACTCGTTCTACTAGAAAAGTCCATCTACTCTGTAGTAAAGTTATTCTAGTCTTTGATTGAACAATCCTTCAAATGGCCTCTTTAACTGGCATTTGAAAAGTCCTTCTATTCTTTGAAGGCTCCTCCTTAAGGATTTATCCTGTTTTTTAGAATTTCTCATTTATTCGTTAAGAATCTCCCAAAATCCTTTTCCCTTAAGATTTTAAGGACTTTACTAAAACGATTTCAAAAGCTTATATTTCACGACCTAATTTTTATGAAATTAGCCATCCTTGGTCCTTTTAAAAATTACCAAACATGACTCTTTTTATTCTTCTTTTACTCTCTTACTCTCCTTTTACTCTTCTTTTACTCTCCTTTTACTCTCCTTTTACTCTCCTTTTACTCTCCTTTTACTCTCCTTTTACTCTCCTTTTACTCTCCTTTTACTCTCCTTTTACTCTCCTTTTACTCTCCTTTTACTCTCCCCATCCTCCCTTTTTTTTTCCTTAAGGATACTCCTTAAAAATCCTTCTAAAGCAACCTACTAGAATCCTTTTAAAGCCTATCTCACGGTCAAATGAAGACACACGTTTCTTTACAGAGTACACAAATGAGAGAGACTCGGAGAGGTTCTCGTACAATTCCTGCAAAAAATACCCGAAATTCCTGCATCAGCACATTATCCTTGAGCGTCGGCAGGAGCGTAGCTCCCCTATTACCCGACCCGAAAACATCGACCCATTATAATCGTTGCGTAACGCTTATTATAATCCTGCGAACGGGAATTCAACGAGTCGTGCAGTCGAATCCTGCTGTCTACTCCTGCTATTTTGTTAGCGGAAAATCGCACTATCACACCTATTGTTTATAAATATCCTGTGTAGTTAATAAAGGAGAGAAATTAGCAGGATGTGGCAAGGCGGCAAGGACTCGAGGACGAGCAGGAGGCAACGTGGCCGTTCGCAGGAAACGAACGAGAGAGAGAAATGGTAGGCTTTCGACCGCCGCGCGATTGATTTTTATTATAAAGGGGGGCGAGCGGGTCGGGGGGATGGAAAATAAGGGGGCAAATTCCCCTGTTGATTCGCCGACTGGCGGTCTCTTCCACCGAGGGTAAGGATTTCTAATCGTCTCCATCTCGCGGAATGTCGGATTGAATAAAGAGGGATGGGGGGTTTTTTTTGTCCTGGAGTACCTGGAGAGGGTGGTTCCTCGCAGGACTCTCGGTCTCGTTATTATCCTTTTCAGTGGAATTGGCTTTTGTTGTGAGAAAAGAGCGGAAAGAATGGGCTGTAAACTGTAAAGGAAGGGTCCTTTAACTGAATTTTTTAATATAAAGTAGGCAGTGATTCACTGTGAAGAGGAATAAATCGATTTTTCGAAAAAATTTTGTATTTCGAAAGTTACTGAGTTATAAATAAGAAACCTTTAAATTTGGGTAATGGTGTCTTAAAATCGAGCTTGCGAAGCAAGAATTTAACATTCAGAGCTTGTCCCTCTACTGGTAGAATCTTAGTTAGAATTTCTACTTCCTACAGAACACTATTTGAACTATATGTTCAATAACAAGATGATTCGATGTAAATACTAAAGAGGGCGTTGGTAGAAGGAATCTGTAATAGCTTGTAATAGTGAAAATTCCCGCTAGATGGCGAGAAGTGTTCGAATTTATAATTAATTTTATTTATTGTAGAATAAATGCATAAATTGTAATGAAAAATATAGATAAGAGTTTTATACAGGGCGAGTCAATGAAGTAAGAGTATTTTTATGTAATGATCGAAATTTTAAGTGTTTATCTTTAAAATATATTTATTCTTCCACTTAGTAATAGATAAAAATTGTCTATATTATATTGATTAGATATCGTGGACAAATATTAAAAATCACTAGGTATCCTAAAACCTAATAAGATAAAGTTAATGGATTGTCTCGTTTCGATAAGAAGATGTTATTTTCTAATTTTTTTATAGTAAAATGTAAGTGATTAAAAAAGAAAAGCTACTATATTAAACTCATTTATAAACCCACTTTAAGTCCCTAACAGCACATTTTTAATACATTTTCGAACTTTTACATTTTAATAAGTACCAAAAAAAATACAATTAAGTGGAATACAAAGTTTCTTCGGAGATCAACGACCGATATACAGGGAGATTCAACATTTGTAGCCCCAAAAAAAATTTTAACTTTTTCAATTCACTCGCTTCACTCGCTTGCTGCGTAAGCTCGATTTTATTAAAGAGCTGTTTAATATAACTCAAAAGAAATCAAGTTGGAGTAACTCTGTATATTTTATTTAGTGGAGAAATTTATTTGCAATAAATCAAATTTCCTTACTTCTACGTTCGAATCGCCCTGTATCTGACATCAATCGACCCGTTTTCTCGTTTTCTACCGAATAGAAAGGCGAATGAAATGATTGTTCGCTCGGAAAAAACGCTATTTCGGATTTAAATCGCTGACTAAACTCCTCGTTTTCTTCATGGGAGTTTGTGTACGAGGCGAGGCGACGTTGCCCGCTGGGTTTGTTAACCCACAAAAGTGCATTGGCATCGCTGTCCCCTCGAATCTAGCACGTAACGCGGAGCAGATATGTGTAAATGTTAAGTATACATACGTAAAGAGAATTACTGACACTCGGGAAAACGAGCATTAACGTGCTATACACTCATGTTTCATAAGGAATATATGCTGGCGTAGTTGTGTGGCAGTGAACGTGTTAATTTAGGAATTGAAGGGAAGTTTGGGATAATTTGAGTTTTGCAGAAAAATATGTATCAAGTGGAAAATTGCTCAAAATACTCTATAAAGTCGCCAAAACAACTTTTAGTAATGCCCAAAAAATGTCCAAAAAGCTGTTGGAAAAGCTCTAGAAAAAATTAATTTTGGGTGATAATTTCCTTTGTTAGAGACGCCACTGAAGCTACTGTAACTGTAACTGTAACCAGCCGGTCGAATCAAGTTCGAATTTCCTTTCTATTTTTTTTTGTGTTGTTGTTTGTAAGTTGTTCCACATGTCGAGCGTAAAACGGAAAAGGACGAAACGAAACAATCGAACGCTTAATGGAAACAGACCGTTTCTTCTATGTGAACGTGTGTGGAAAATTCTAAATTTCATTTCCCATTCGATTTTATCTGCTCGATTTCCAATTCATCTAACCGTTTTTCTCGCGTACTGCTAGGCTAATTATTTAGCTACTTTCACAATTGAAAAGTATAGCAAATAATAAGCAACAATGGAGAAGACCACGACTTTTTTTTTAATTTTTTTTTCAAAACCGTGTGTTCTAAGAAGGCGCGTAATGAAATTTTTATTTTTTTCTGTTGCCAAATAAGGCCGCAATTAATTTTTAAAGTTTGAAAAACGTCACACAATCGTCATACGTTCGGCTCCAATCCAAGCGAGAGTTGCAAAGAGAAGTCACATTTAGCAAGTTAGCCACGTTTCCTATCACTCTTCTATACTCCGCAAAATGTGCGTTTTTTGTATATTTATTGCAATAAACATTTTCTGATTGATCCATTTCTTCCATTACCTAATGGATAATTCGATATATTAATATAGAAATAACATCTTCATCTATATAAATTGTAACCGATTTTCGTGTTAAAAACACAAATATTGATCCAGAAAAATTTATTTGGCAACATTCTTGTCAACTTCAATATTATCATTAAAGTGTTTTATGCCGAACTGCAATTCGTGTAATTTGTTTTGTGCATTTTTCGGAAAAATTTTGACAAATGACAGTTTGATTTTTGTTCGTTTGTGTATTCTTTGTTACTGCGTTCGAAAATTCATATTATTTAGTATACAACAAGACGTGAGTGGTTTATGATTGGTTGATGACTTATGAGTCAGAACCCGAAATTTTTAAATTTCGAAGGGCTATATCTTTTTAATTATAACACCTTTTGAGCAACTGAAAACGGTTTTGAGCTCTAATAAATCATTTCTAATAGTATATTTTGTCGAAATCCGCATATCTCACATCGTGGTCTTCTCCATTGACAATAAATTAAGCCATCTCAGCCCAAAATGAGCGATCAAGTTGGCGATTATTACAACAGTTTGAGAATTTCTTTACCTGAAGTTCGGTCTGGGACACGTCGATTTCCCCCTTGTAAACGAACTCGATGATGAATTTGAGGTCCTCGTAGCCGACGTCCTGGGGCATAATGATGGTGGGGTGTTTGCAGGGGTTTTCTAACAGTAGCTTTTGGAAATAGGACGAGCAGGCCGACAAGACTACCTGGAAAAATTCCATGAGAAAATGCTTTTTGTTGTTGCGAGCGAACGGGAATTCGTCGAAGGATCGACCAAAAAAAACCGGTTCGGAGTCTCCAACGGACCCTCTGTACAGAGTGTCTCAAACACAAAACTTACATATACTTTTTTAATTGACTGGATTACCGCGAAGTTTAAGGCCTGAATGATCCAGAAAGTAAAAGACCACTAAATATATACAATATTGTTTATGCAAAATAAAGTCAGCATAAATTTACTACGTCACAAATAGACAGTGTTGCCGAACTTTTATAAAGTTTACAAAATCTAAGGATTTTCTAAAATTGTCAAGAAAGATTTGTAGAGAAGTAGTACATTTAAAGAGAATAATGAGAATAATTGAGAATAATTCTCATAAACATTCATATAAAACTGCTTTCAGAACAGTTTTGTTTAATAACTCGAAATATTAACAAGAAAGAATGAATAAAGCAACCACCACAAGGCAAAATGAAAAAAAAAAAATGAAAATTAAAAGTACTAATTAAAAGTAATTTAATTCTGCTTTATACATTTTCTATCATCCCTTGTTAATATCAAATCAAATTCTGCAGGTATTTAACTTAATCAGTTTTCACTTTTAAAAGTTGACAACAATGCTTGGCAAGCATGACGACATTAGTGACGTACATCTAACATTCTTTTGCATAAACTATATTCATCATTAAGCTGTGGGTAACTAAGGGTAACTAAGAACACTCTGTATCTTACAAAAAGAGCCACAAAATAGAATTACCTTGTGAGCTTTTAATGAAAGATCATTACAAGCCAACGTGACGTCGACGAAATCTTCATTCTGCAAAAGTTGATGGAACACCGACGTCATATTGCTTTGGTAATTGTTCCAACGCAGACAATAATGCTGATCGTCCATGTTGCCTGAAAAACAAACCATCAACATTTATCACCGTCCTCGTAATCAAACGAGCTATTAAGTATACAGGGGAACCTCAAAAAGAATACAAAGAAAAGCAGTGTGGGTATATGGAAGATGGAAGTGAAAAGTTACTAATATTTAACAGTAAATATATCCATAATTAATTTGTTGCCTGAAAAACAAACCATCAACATTTATCACTACCCTCGTAATCGAACGAGCTACTAAGTATACAGGGGAGCCTCAAGTAGAATACAAAAAGAAGCAGTGTGGGTACATTAAAAGTGAAAAAGTTACTAACATTTAACAGTAAATACCCATCATTAATTTGTTGCCTGAAAAACAAACCATCAACATTTATCACTGCCCTCGTAATCAAACGGGCTACTAAGTATACAAGGGAGCCTCAAAAAGAATACAAAGAAAAGCAGTGTGGGTATATTGAAAGTGAAAAATTTACTAACATTTAACAGTAAATACCCATAATTAATTTGTTGCCTGAAAAACAAACCATCAACATTTATCACTGCCCTCGTAATCAAACGAGCTAATAAGTATACAGGGGAGCATCAAAAAGAATACAAAGAAAAGCAGTGTGGGTATATTTAAAATGAAAAAGTTACTAACATTTAATACATCAATTTTTCAGTTAGTATTTTTGAAATCATGTTTTTTATTAAAAAGGAAACAAACGAGAGTTAGCGTGTAAACGTGGCAGCGGTTCATTCGAACGCCCGGGGGGTTGTTTTCCTTCGTCTGGGAGCTCCCCTATGTGCATGTGGGCAGCTGGGCCTCACGTTCGAGCGACCCAGCCGGGTGTGCACGGTACTATTTATTGATCCGAGCGGGCGAATTGGGGTTGGTCTGGGTTTGGGAACCTATTCAGTTCGGAAGAAACGAAACGAATTTCGGGGGGTTCTAGATAGGGGTGGCGGTTTTGGGGATCGTGTTCGCGTTTTATGCTGGTATCTGTTGGGTTTTTAGATACAGGGTGGGTCGGAAATGTTTCCGGAGATTTCTTAAAAATGCTGTTTAAGGGAAGGGTTTGAGAGAAACTATATAGAGAAAAGATATGAAATAAGTGAATTTTTGCTAGTTTGTATTAAGGGATGAATTGTTTTTTGGGAATCTGGGTGGTATACAGGCGACATCGTTTCCTTTGATGGACTATACAAATTTCCTATTGTCTGCATATAATTTCTTGCCAGCTTTATATTTTAGAGACTTATTTCTTTAATTTTTGGAACTATTTTTTAATGTATAGTTTGTGCAAAAGAAACTTAGATGCACGTCATTATTGTTATCATATTTGCCAATCATTGTGCCCAACTTTTAAAAATAAACACATAAAAAGCAGATAAAGTTTATTACATATACAGAATTTAATTTAATATTAACAAAAGGGATGATAGAAAATGTTAAAATGCATCAATAATCATCCAAGAAAAATATAAACTATAATAAGTCAACGTTTGTATACAAAATACTTATTTTTTTCTTATAAAAAAATACTTATAAGTCAGGTAGGCCTGACTGTCAAGTCGCATAGTTGCCGTTGTCAACAGATCAGCATACTTTTAATTTTCAATTTGTTTCTATTCATTCTTTCTTGTTAATATTTCGAGTTATTAAACAAAACAGTTCTATAAGCAGTTTTAAATGAAGGCTTACCAGGATTATTATCATTAAATGTACTACTGCATCTCTATAAATCTTTCTTGACAATGTTATAAAATTCTTTGATTTTGTTAACTTTGTAAAAGTTTTGCAACACTGTCTATTTGTGACGTGCTAACTAACTTTGTTTTGCACAAGCTATACTTGCTAAAATTGTAGTAATTTTCTCATAAAAGTACCAAGTGTAAACGTGTAGAAATAAAAATGTGTAAACGTTTCCTTTTACATTTTCTCCCCAATCCTCTGAGTCACTCATAGACCCTTCTAGCTAGGTAAAAATAAAGTACATCGATTTTCTGTATATCCACTTAATGTCGAACAAAAACACACCCCATTTAAGTACCTACCCAAGGGAAAATAGATAAAAACAACGAACAGAAATGTACATCGCAAGTTCGTACAAATTCCAAGCTTCCCAAGCACTCGAGCCGTCAACAAACGGCCAAAATAAGGCGAATTTTTCTATGGAAACTTCCATCTATAAAACTTTCTATTCGAGTTGGCCTGGCCTAGCTCTCGACTAGGATCCCCGTCCGGCGAACGGTCGAGCGAGACGGGGCGAAGAAGGAGAAAACGGACGGATAGACGATGACGGAGATGAATGGCCCCGCCGAAGGCACGATCACAGTCCCATCGATTTTCCGCGGCCCGCTCGACCTCGCCGGCGAAACGGGAAAAACCGAGGCGAAGAGGAGAGACGGAGCGAGAGAGCGCCAGAGAGGGAGAAGGGGAAGCAGCACAAAAAAGAACCGGAAACTGGAATCGATAGAAGAGAACGAAACTGCCGACTCGGGGGCTCCGCGTTTACACCAGGGGCATACAAAAAGTTTCCATATACTCTATAAGAAATATGAAGGTTGCACTTTTATTTTATAATAATTTAATATGCGTGTTATTTCATTATATTATATCATTTTTAATAAAAAGCATCAACATATAGGTGCGAATAATTCAGAATTAATAGGTGCGCAACATATGGGATGCACCTCGTATATACGCTCAATTTGACAGTTGCCATTCGTACGGAACAAGAGAAAAAATAGGTTACAAGAGACAGAGAGAGAAAGAGAGATAAAAGAAAGATGGAGTTAAAACATTTTGATCGATGACGAAATAAATATACCTACTTTTGTGCATATTAAATGCGCTTTTAATTAATGAATCGTTGGTAATTTCTCTAGAGGGACGAGCATATTTCGTTGGATGAACATGTTTGTGAGGTTATGTTACGAATGGTAAAAACTTACGAATCAAGTGGGCCGTTCAAATCAGGGGACCTTACCTGCTCGAGCTGTCACAGGTGAACATGCAAAAACGGGCACGATCGAAATCGCGTACACGCAAAGAATAAAATCGTATGGGCACAGTGGAAAACGGACTGTGCGATTAGAAGAGAACAGGCTGGCGCTCACTATTTTGTTGTGGATCAAATTCGTGCTTCTCTCCTCATCTCCATCTCCACGCTCTATCCGTTTCAAGTTTTCCACCGTCTCCTCTCTCTCTCTGCCTACACTTCGCCCGGGCACATCTCGGAGCGTCCGGGGCATAATCAACGCAATGCACCGGCGAAGCTTGTTCCCACCATCCGTCGGCGATCGAAAGCTTCGCTCGCGATTGGCCGGCCGGCCGGCGACGCTGCGCCGCCGCTCGACGCGCAGCCACGTGACGTCACGGGCGCTGCGTTTTTATGCCCCGGATGCTCGCCGATGTTCCGAATCGATTTCGACGGGGCGAACGCTTTCAGTTGAAAGCCGACGCACGAACGAAGAACATCAATGTCCGTCATCTCCTCGTAACTTTAACTATAAGTGAAATATTTTGTGATATTTAGTTTTAGTGTGCCAAAATAGGTAACTAGACGATGTTTATTTTGTATTTGTTTGGGTGGTTTTGTTGGGGGTTTCGGGTGATTGTTGATTGTCGATTGCCGGCAGACAACACCCGAGCTTTCTCTTTTCTTATTTGATTACATACAGGCTTTTTTCTAAAGCTTTCGAGTAAATAATGTTAGTTCGATTGTTGTCGTGTCGCTTTTAATGCGAATTTTGATCGAATCGCGGCATGTATTGGGCTGTGTTTGTAAAATTCGGGATAATTCAAAGATCAACGACGCGGAAAAGTCGCCATATTTGCCTCGCCAAGCCACAGCCAACGCTTCGCTTTCCCTACTCCCGCTGACGTGGAAGCGCGGAGCTTACGACGCTTGCGTGCTTTCGCTGCGTCCAATGAAAATCCGTTTTAGAGTGGGAAACGCGCAAAAGTGAGCCCCGGAAAGCCGAGGCCTCTTCGACTCTTCCATTTCGCCGTTTTGAGTTTAGTTTGAGCGGCCATTTTGTGAATACGCGTCATCGCTACGACGCGCTTTTGTTTTCTCGACATCGAAACTCATCCGGGTTGGCTGTGCTTTTTTTATTTATTTATTTATCGGTTTATTTTTATTAAATGTTCGCGTATTTAGATTACGACATACGAAAGATTTTTGGGTTTCGGTGTAAATAAAAAACGGAATATTTATTTAGGTTAGTAATTTACAATTTTACATCGCATTATTTGTTATAAACGGGGGGAAATTTGTTTTGTTTTCGTTAGATTAAGTAAATTGATATATTCTTATAATTGCATATTAATTAATTGATGTGTTTTTTTGTTTGATTTAGAAAGAAATGGATGACGATCAACAGTTTTGCTTAAGATGGAACAACCATCAATCTACGTTAGTGTCCGTTTTCGATACCTTATTAGAAAAGGGCGTTTTGGTGGACTGTACCTTGGCAGCGGAAGGAAAATACCTCGACGCACACAAAGTAGTTTTATCGGCTTGTAGTCCATATTTTGAAGTAAGTATTCGCCGCAATTTCCACCTAACTAGGTCGATTAACGGGACGTACTCGTCATTTAACCGTTAGGTTTCCGATTAATGCCGCATAACAACGTTCAATTCATTTCCTTGTATTAAATTCACATCGCTAAATAGGACGTTCGGTACACAACAAATCCTTATATTTGTTGAATATACTGGAAACATTCAATTACTTCTCAGAACTAAACTTACAATTAATAATCAGGAAATACCCATTCACATTTTGATCAATTAAAAATAACGAGTTTACCCTTTGACTTTGAAAGCAATTTTTTGAATGATATATTAATGAGATTGTATGATTTTCATAGGCGCTGCTTTCCAAACATTATGACAAACACCCCGTCCTGATCCTGAAGGACGTGAAATTTCAAGAACTGAGAGCCATGATGGATTATATGTACAGGGGCGAAGTGAACATATCCCAAGACCAATTGGGCGCGTTACTGAAAGCGGCCGAGTCACTACAAATAAAGGGTTTGTCAGACAACAAGCGAGCCGATACGGACAGAAAGCCGGCGCCGCCGCCGCCGTCGCCGAAGAGCCCCCAGCCGGCGGCGTCGATACCACGAGTACAAGGGCTGTCGATAGAGCAGCGGAGCCGGGACGATTCGCGCGAGGGCAGCGTGTCGCCGGGACCGCGGAAAAAGAAACGGCTGAGGCGGAAGAGCGAGGAATTGGACAATCACGACGCCTCCAATTCGTCGGAATCTCACAGTCTACCCGCCCAAAACATTCCTTCGTTACCGACGGTTACGAAAATGAACGCCGACGTGCCTGATCAACTAGAAAGCCAATCCGAGATACTCACGAGGCATAAACAGTCCGATGAATTGTCTCAAGTTCCTATTAAAGAGAAAATAGAAACGCATACGGAACTGATCTTGGAACCAAAGTCTGAATATGTAGAAGAAATGAATGAGGATAGCGTGGAAGATTTGACGCTAGACGACGATGATTTGAGTAATATGGAACAAATGGATGACGGAGCAGGGCCTAGTCACGGGAACGCTGGCTCCGGAGAGGGTCCCAGTCAAGGTTTGTTTTTATTTATACACTTATTGTTGGAAACTTTGACCTATTACTGTATTTTTACTTCATATTCGCCATGTGATTTTGGGGTAATTAATCGATTTTTGTTTAATTTAATCGAATCTACTTTCTTCGATTAGATTCAAAATTCGATTTTCACCGCACAAAGCAACTATTGTATTCATACAAGTACTATTCATCTAATACCAAATACAACATAGGTCAAAATATAACCCAATATAATTACTTCCCAATCTGGAAATTTAATATAAATTTTGCTGCTTGTTTCAGGATTCGGCGGTTGGCACATGGGTAACCAAAGTCAAGACGAAGTATTCCTGGCCGCGCAAGAGGCCGTTGGTGCACACAGAGATTCACAAGGTAAGATTTTTGTTTTCTTGTAAAGGCTTGTCTACTGTTTTCGTGCAATCGAGGAATGTTCACTGGAATAATGTTGCTAATAAGAAAAAATATCGATTTGTCCATAACAGTAGGCAAGCTTGGTTATTATCAATACGCTCGCACATGGTATGGCAAAATTTTAACACCACACCTCGACTTCCAGTCTCTGGTTTTTTTAACATTATTTATATTTTTCCCTAATGGGTAGTCCTTGGTTTTCGTTAATCCTGTTTACTTTGCTTAACATTTAGCTTACATTATTAGCGATTGTAGTTGTAGATATTTTTACTTTAGTTCTTTCTTTCCCTAATTTATTATTTAACCTTCTCCCCTGCGTCAAGAGCATCCTACACTGCAACACCAGGTTTATATAATTTGGAGGTAAATTGTTTTCGTTGTTAGGAACAAATCAAATAATTACATATCGATAAATCATGCATTATACTGTAAATGCAATAAGAATTTCAGTAGCTAAAATGAAATAGTTTTGATTATAAATTAATTAAGAATGCATATACATAATTTAGAGCCGCGTAATTAAATTCATCTTCACCATTTGAGCGCTTATTTTATCAAGAGCGAGTAGAGTTTCTTCGTAAAGGTAAGAAGGGGGAGAATGGAATAGTTTTGAAACCAAATTGTTTCCAGTTTTGATTTATCCACTTCGTAAAAATGTTTTTATAAGAAACGACAGTTGGTATAAATTATTCTATTACTTCATATGGTATGATTTGTGCCTGTTGTTGTGCTGTTTTCAATTTTTTGTATCATGTTGGGTAAATTTGGAAAACATTTTGGTTTTGTACGAGGAGACTGTTGGTCTCGGTGTTGTATTCTCCCACTTGTTCCTTGATTTGTGTTTATTTTTTTATTATTTTTTTGATTAATTTATTTCATTATTTCCTCCAAATAAATATTGCATTTTGCCATACAATTTGCGAGTGCTTGTTTCGTTGGGTATTGTAATATGTAGGCCTGAACAAATACTACTGTAACAAATTATTCATTATTTTATTTTATTTTCACTGTAAAATGCGTACAGTATTATTTGGTCGGGACATTTAAAAATGTTGGCCTTCTATCTCATGTATTTCTTTACTTTTTGGTCTAACATTGTATTGCATGCTTTTTTTTGTACATTATTTTATTTGTACATTTTTTTTACAAATTGTTTCAGTGGTTAATCTAAATTTAGATTTAACCCTTTTAAATTTCCAATTTGAATCTGCTTAATTGAGTAGATTTGAAGATCTTTTGAAAATTTGTGATTGTTTTTGCAAATTTTGCATTTGTATTAGAAATTACATACAATTGTACGTAATTTCATTTTTTTTCTTTCAGTTATTTGTTTATTGGTTGATATTTTTGTCCAATAAACGTGTGATACAAGAAGAACTTCGTAAATTACAGATGTTTTTTTCTGTACTTTTATGTGAAAATTTTAATTTTAAATTAGATAAACACATTAAACACTTGTAGCTGTTTGTATATTTTTACAAACGGTGAGGTAATTAGGTAATTACATTACATGAAACATAGGTAATTTTTTGCTTATCCCGAATTGTTACAAGTTTTACTTTAAAAACTGGAACCATTTTTGATATGCAAAAATCGCCTACTCTTCAAATTCCTTTAAACTGTTTACAAATCATTTTGTTATTACAACCATTTAGGTTATCGACCATCTGGGTGCTTTTTCTACTCTGTTTTATGATAGAATAACCTATTTGGTATTGATAACTTAATTGGTAGCAATAACATAATTTTTTTCAAAACGTAATTATTACACAAAATTAACTCTCATTAATAGGCCTTTATTATTGATTGGTAGTTTTGTATAATAATTAATAAAAACAACAGGGTATTACTGTTCATTGTCCTGAATGAGTTGCAATTTTTTACTTCAAAAGTTGCATTCTCTGGGAATTAATATTTATGCTTCATCAGTTTCTATTTCAGCCAATTAATACAATTTTTTAGTTTTAATTAATGTGTAATTAATCACAAATTAGACTTCAGTTATACTTTAAAATTGAAGCCTAAGATTCGATTAATTACCGGTTTTTTAATTTATGTTCTTTAAATTAAGTGATGTGTTTAGGCAAGTAATATAGAAAATTCATTTTCTATATTAAGAAGAATGAAAAAATACAGTGATCAATTTTATTCAACATTATTTTGTAGCTGTATAATTATTTTTTATACAGTGAGGTACATTTAATTTTTTTTCCAGCAGTGCGTTTTATTCTAAGTGCTCTTACTATTCTATTCAGTAAAAATATTGGTAAGTTTCTTAGATTTTTGAGTTGCTTGATTGAGCAACTTTCAAATTGTCAATTTAGTAATATTTTTACTGTTTTCGTCAAATAATTTGTTTATAATTGTATTTTTTATAATTATAAACAAATACTAAATTCGTGGGTATTCAACCACATCTTGGAATTGAGATGTAGGACTCCAATGCAATTTTTGAGAGAATGCTGGAATAGAAAAAGAAAAGTATGAATGGTAGAATAATTCACAATTTTTTTCGTTGCCATTTAATTTTATACTTCATTAATTTTAAATGGAATCGAAAAAAATTAATGTTGATTCTACGGTATGAGTATGTTTTGTGTGATTTTGCGTCCAGTTTCCAATGGAAATTTTCCGGTACTTATTTTTTGTACACAACCGGAAGAAAAGTAAGCAGGCCCAGCGTTTCTTTTCCAAAGGACACGCTGGGACTGGGTGGAGGTGGGATTTGCTTTTCTTTCGAATCGACCAAATTCGAGATGATCTTCTGAGATTTCGACGATATTTTCCCTTTCCTAAAGTCCTATTTTCCCTAACCTAATTCACATCTACATCAAGAGACGAACTTCAGGAGATCCTGCACAACAGCGGCGTCGGCGATTCTTCGTTACGATTGAACGTAAGTTTTAATTAATTTTCTTTCAAATTTTTCTTCAAAACTTGCATCAAGATTATTAATTTTAAAAATTAGTAGTTTTTATTGCACAATTAGTCATTGAAAAAAATATTCAATAATCATTGTCTTTTTCTGGCTTATGGTGATTGAATTGATGTACGATGAATGATTCTGCAATAAGGCTGACAACTAATAAATTCAACTTTCATTTACACCAAGTGTTTCAAAATAAATTTAATTGATCTATTTATTTTAATTGATTTTAAATATAGAAACGTAAAATATATATGGAAAATTACTTACATTTCTCATATATATTTCCTGGGTTCCTACGTTTAAAAGTAACTCAAAATATTTGATAAATAAACACTTGGTATTTCTTACTGCGCAAGGCATTAAAGACAGACATTTGTTAATGAATGTTTTCTCTGTTGTTACAGAACCAATTCCGGTCGATCGTTTGAATAGAACTTTGCCAACGAAGAAATTAATGTGTTATAATTATACAAAAATTAATACACTAATTGGTTTCCAATTTCCCGAGTTTTAATGATTGAGACCCCTTTTCCCTCTGTTTTGAGATATTGAACATCTTAACTTGGAAAACTTGTTGGTAATTTAATGGTAATCGATTTAACGGTTAAGATGTTGAATGATCTCGAAAATGTTGGACCGAAAAGAATATGTAAGCTAAGCAAAAAAATAAAGCGCCATAATAGCAAGCAACATTGAAATCGCTAGTACAGCAGTATTTATTTACAGGCGGAAAGTGGATTCTGCAACATATCAAACCATATTTCCCCGGTGGCTTTCCCTGCGCCAACTGCGGGAAAATCTACAAACACCGTGGAAACATGCGTAGACACATGGTGTACGAATGCGGGAAAGACGCGCGATTCCAGTGCTCTTTCTGCGACAGAAAATTTCATCAACAATCTAACCTGAAACGGCATTTCGAAAACAAACATAGCACGTTGCCGAAATTCAGCAAAAGCATTACGGTTTATCGAACTAATTGTCGATAAGTTTCGGAGCTTTTTTCTAAATTTTGCGGGATTATTCCATTTTCATGCAGATCTGTTTGTAGAAAAACAAATTGGCGTATTACTCGATTAGTTTCGGACATTTTCCGCCTAAAATTAATAGTTTAGACCATTTAGAAATTTTTTAACTACCTTCGCAGCAAAGCTTTTCCAATTGACTAAATTAATCAAGCAATACTCCATATAATTTTTTACACGTTATTAGAACCCCCCCTCTTTCAACAGAAGTAATATTACCACATTCAAACCAAATTGTTCGAAGAACAGAAGGTTTTTTTATCTGAAAATACAAAGAAATGTTACCAAAAATGTACATAGTGTATAAAATAGTACAAATTTAAAATCAACTATAAGATAGGGAAATTCGGTCGTTTGTGTTAGCTTTGTGTTTCTGTATTTTATTAGTCAAAAACGACCGTTCTTAAAATATTCTAGTCATTTTGTGTGCCATATTTTTCGTTAAGATAGATTAAACTTGTTCCTACATATATTTATCGGACCATGAGTGTAGCATGTCTAAAGCAAAGAAAATATACCAAAGATTTTTTGTCATTGAGTCATTTCTGTGGTTATCCCAAGGCGTCGCGACGCGGAGGAGGAGATGCTGAATAGGCGCTTAAAGGTAAGTAAAGCGAATTCATTTTTGAGGAAAATTTCGAAGAGCTAGGAAAATTGGAAAGGGGTTTTTATGCTTTTTTTGAACGGTTTTCTAATATTTTTCTTTTGATTTTAGGTTTTAATTTTTGTTTTGATTTGATTTCTTGTGCGTAATTGGGAAGAACGAATTAGTTAAATCCAAAATGAATTGGCAAATTTGATGAAGGATTACTCTCAATTAAAATTGGGTTATTTGAAAATTAATAAAGCTAATTAAACCGTAGTTTTTATAAGTTTTAAAATGGTTAATCTGATTGGCAAAACATTAACGTTTGGGATTGAATTGGCGTCATTGAAAATTATTTGACAATGCTAATTATTGCATGTAGGTACTAATTATAGCAAGAAATTTATACAACAAAATTTTGTACAGTCGTACTTTCAAAAGCAAATATTTTTCGGAATAAAACTAAATTTACTCATTTTTAAAATTTTTATAGTATGTAATTTATTTAGAGATTTTTCGTTATTGCTTTAGTAGAACAACTATTGTTAATTAATATTAATCGAACCTAAATTCGAAATTGTGATATTTTAACTACCCATTATTTTCCAATAATTAAGAAAGAGAAAAGAATCTATTAAAATGACTTGTAAGGTACTTTTAGGTAGATGTACCCAAAGTTAGTAATTTGCAGTAACAGAATCGTAGTGCTTGATTTTTATTTAACCAATTACAGCAATATGTTATGTTTTATTCGACAATTATTAGATTGGTTGAAAAGTATTTTTTTCATAAATAATTGCAACGAAATTTAAATTGATTTCAAAGAAGAAGCTAAATTTAAATTGTTGAATAAATAAATGACAAGCAATATTTTTTAATCTATTATTTTTGTACTTTATATGTTTATATAAGGTCGAGAACAAAGTCTATTTTCCTAAACTTAAAGTACATTAAAAATAATAAACTGCACGATAATAATTAGTTACTAAAATTAATAATGTAATTTATATAATAAAAATTCACTGGCCCATTTTAGTGCCAGTTTTTTCCGAAAAAATCAAAGGAACACAAACTTAGAAAGATATTTGAAAAAGATTGTTATGTTCAACCATTATTATTGTGGAGTTTAGTTCATCCTTGGATACGAATTTCTTCTACTCAAAAAATAAAAACTAACTTTCTTCCTAGAAAGAAACAATCATCCTGGAAAATCAAAGGAAAACAAATTATTTTAGATCATAGAATATTCGATAATAGCGTGAAATCTGGTAGCTGCAAGCTACTTGAAAAAATCTACCAAAAATTCAACATGAAATATCCCAAAGAATCATACCCAACTACACTGGGTAACGAAGTACCCTTTTTAAAGATGATCCAGCGAAGAAATTCCATGAACCCCAGCCATTATATTTTATTTATTTTGTCTTAAAAACCTGAAAATTAGATGAAAAAATTATTGAATTTGTCCTACCATTTGCCCTTCGAATGAGATTTCATTACAGTCGAAGACGTCGCTTCCTATGTGCTAAAAAAATACATTAAAAATTTAATGCATGACAAAAAATTGGCCCCCGATACATTTTTTAATTACTTCCAATTCCTGAAAAAAAATTATGTATGGTATTACCAAAATGCGTTTGGTTTGAATCAAAGATTTATAGCTTGCTGGATTTGATGAATTTGATATCGGTAATGGTTTATAATGAAGAAATGCATTATTCACACATTTTCCACCACCTCATATTAAGAGTAAATTATTAAATTAATTTCCAATTCAAATTGCGGCTTCATATACAGGCTGAGTTAACTGAAATTCGTGTTTTAGCGAAACAAAAATTTTTACGGTTTAATTTAGAGATTATTTAGTCCCAATTTGAAGTTGGATAGTTACAAAAATAGTTGAAAAAATTCGAATTTGCTTTACTTTTCTCTATAGGGTGACATTGCATTGGTCAAAAATAACATGATAATTGCACAGAGATGGCCGAAGTACTGCAAGTCTCTTAATATTTACCTAAATGAAATTTAAGAGAAATCACTCAAATTCTCATCTAAGTACTTTCGAAATAACTCCAAGCATTACTTTCCATTCGCCCGTCTCCTGTTGACAATCTACGTATACATTGTACAAATATGAGTTTGTCCTTAATAAAATTAACACTTGTCTTCTCTTATTACCTAATCGATTAATGGCAGCGTATTTACCTATCGATAACTCACCTATACAGGCGTAGGAAAAATTTCTACTGGTTTTGCTCGGACGGCGAATGGACCACAGACCAGCTCAATCATGTTGCGTTGTTTTTGCAGGTGCGAAACCGAATTTGTTGCACATCGACGAGCAAGTGGACGGCAGAAACCGCACGATCCTGATGGTGGACGGTTTTCGGTTTCGCAGAGGCTCGAAACGTTTGTCGAAGATCAAGGGCGAGGACGAGTACAACTGGAGATGCGTGGAAGCCGGCTGCGAGAACGGGTTTTACATAAATTACGCTCGACAGGAGATTCGGTTCAATAACAAACCCCACCGGCACGAGAGAGAATAGAATTATTGACTTTTTTTTTTGTCGTTTGCAGTCGACGTGTTAATTGTTTTAGTGGCTTGTTCCCTAACACTTACGTAAAAAAAAACTTAATTAAAGCGCAGTTTGAGCCTAACTTGTTTATTTTTGAGTTACCCTCGTACAAAACAATACCCCTCTAAGGATATTTTTCTACTATATAGGGTGTCTCATGACGAGTTAAAACTATCTGTATATTTGAAACTATAATTACCCGATTTTAATAAAATTTGGTATGCATATATTAGTCAATAATGAGAGTCTTTCAAAAATATTTTGACAGTCCTAGGACTTCCTGTTTCACAGGAAGTGGACAGCAACTTTGTTTAAAATGGGACACCCTGTATATTTTTTAATTTTTTGATTCTACTCGATGAGCTGATTACAAGGAGTGGTCACATTTGGTATTTTGGTCTCGTAATAAAGGCTATACAGCCACTCAAAAATCACGAAATTTAGATTATTAGATGACTCTGAAGACCAAACAGTGGAAAATCGGAAAAATCGACTTACATGTTCCTATCCTATTGACATGATATAAAATATATACAGGGTTGATCAAAAATTTCGAAATTTTTATCAAAAAAATTGTTTGTTCCATTAGATAGTATGTACTTGAAAAGTTAATATAGGAAAATGGTAAGCCGTTTTTTTCGATTTTCAATTGTTTGGCTTTCAGAGCCAACTAAAATTATTTTTTTTTAATTTATGAGTGGCTGTCTAGCCTTTATTATGAGACCAAAATACCAAGTATGACACTTTTTTGTAATCAGCTCATCGATTAGAATCTAAAAATGCAAAAATATACAGAGTGTCCCATTTAAAATAAAAAAGTTGCTGTCCACTTCCGGTGGAACAGGAAGTGCTATGACTGTCAAAATATATTTGAAAAACTTATCTTTTTGACTAATATATGCATACCAAATGTTATTAAAATCGGGTAATTAGTTTCCAATATACAGATAATTTTAACTCGTCATGAGACACCCTGTATATAGAAAGTTTGCAAATTCACATGAAATTTATATTCAAGTATTATTAATATTTTCTAAATTTTTTGAGCTTATTGAGCTAAACGAATGAAATTAATTTCCTTAATCAACCATCATTATAAGACTGAAAAATGTTATCATACACATTAACTATTATTAACTTGATCCATTAAGCAAAATTTAATCATCAATATGATTATTGATCCATTTAACAAATCAACAAGTTCCCAAAAATAGGGTAATTTTGAAATAGTATCGATAACTTTGCATGCAAAAACAATCAACCACAAGATTGTTCACCCAGTATCCAGCACGCTGTTTGAACCAGTTTGAACTAGTTTAGCGATCGACTGTAGACCTTTAGTGTGTGCGTTTCACTCGATTATCCATCTTCAACGTTTCTTTTTTGTGGATCGTTTTTTTAGACCCCGACCGCCGCAGCCACCCCCTGCTGCCCTTCCAGTTGATGCGCAACTACTGCGACCTGCTGCGGAACTTCGACCCTTCGAGGAAGAGCTCCACGGAGTACCGGCACGAGTGCAACGTGTGCCACAAGAGCTACAAGAACAAGCGGCACTTGTACAGGCACCAGAAGGGCGAGTGCATAGGCGTCGAGCCTAAGTTCAAGTGCGAGATTTGCTGCAACCTGTTCAGGAGGAAGTACCACTTGTCCAGGCACATGGTGAACAGGCACGGCGTCAAGCGGGAGATCCAGATCGAGAGCGCTTTGACTCCGGAGGTTAATTTGCAAGTCACTGGTTTAATGGGGTGACTGGCGGGGTTTATTTTGTATTAGTTTAAGTTTTATTTAAGAGTTACCAGATTTGCTGCAAGTACCGTGTCGAATTTGGGTCATTTATGAGCTACTACTTCAATGTTTCAAGAGGAATTGTTGTTATTTGGAAACTATATTTTATTACCTTTACACATTTACCTCGAGAGTAATGAAAGTTCAGGAGCTTTATCATTGTCCATTAAGTAACTACAGTTTAAAGAAATTATAAAATCTTGGGTTTTCATTGATCTGAGGAGTTTAAAAAGTACTACAGAGTACCATCTGCCTTTTGCCCAAAATAGGAACTAAAACACTTTTCTCTTATTCCCTTAACTAAATCTGCTTCAGAAGCAATTATAGTACCAGAACGTTCCAATTCTTCACAAAATACTTAGACAGTTTTACACTTTTAAGTAAAAGAACGAATTATTTTTAGTATTATCTAACTTTATACGCATTTTTTTAATTAAGCTATATTTTTGCAAGGGAAAGTTTTCCTGCAATCCTTCAAATATTTTGAACCAAAGAATGTGCCTTTATACTTTTTGTTTCAAGAAATATTACGCTTCAACAATTAGCAAACATTGTAGAATATTTTGAAAATATGAGACTGATTACTACGATATTTTTCGAAATTATTGGATATTGTTTAGAATTAGTTTTTATTTAATATACCGCATTTACATTCTCCGAAACTCTTACTCCAAAATTACTGCCTTAGTTCAAATTCAGTTGAATAACTCAATTTTATATTCAGAAGATATAATGTGTAATTCCAAGAGTTATAGAGAAAGTAAATGTAAAAATTTTTCAAAAACTCTTAGTTTGTATGTAATAATAATTTTTTCCCATTGATAAATAAAACACTATGATTGAGTTAACAACGCTTATTTTCTAATCTACCAGGGTCTTTCAGAGGGCGATTCGTTAGGTCGTTTTAAGAAAAAATGTTCCCATGAAGATATGTCCGGAGTTGCTTCGTTTCTGAAATACAGGGTGTTGAAGTTTTAATAAAAAAATCGGAATATATATATATATCCTTTAACCGATTTTGTTGAAATTTGGTACAGTTATTTGATGAAATATGGTCTTTATTTAGCCCTAACTAGAATGAAATGATTAGGTCCAGTGGCGTCTCAATGGGTACCACAGCCAATTATTATTGAGAAAAAAGTTACGCCACTGAGTTTTTTCCTGTTTTTTTATAGGTCATGCAACTAAAAATACAAATTTTTGATCTTCTGTGCTTTCTTCATATCTAGCTTCGGTTTCGAGAAAATGAAAAATAAAACTCATTCTAAAAAGCTAAGGTAATTTTTATTATTCTTTTTCGCGAAATCGAAGGATATGAAGAAAACACAGAAGACCTAAAAGTTGCATTTTTAGTAGTTTTATCTATAAAAAACTCAGTGGCGTAACTATTTTCTCAATAATAATTCAAAGCCCAGTATTTCAGAAACGAAGCCACTCCGGAAATAAATTCATAGGAACATTTTTTCTTAAAACGACCTAACGAATCGCCCTCTGAATTTTCGCACCGTAGTTAGGAAACACCCTGTATAAATATTAATTAATAGATAAATAAATAGTAATAAAACCACCAGATTTTCATTTAAAACCACCCACCCCCATCCCCGCTTTCTATTGGTGGACGTCTCATCAGTTCAACCACCAGCAAACCGCTCGACTTGAAATTAATTAATTAATGGCATTTGAATTTTAGAAAGCGCTTTTCAAAGATTCACCTGCGACCGTTGCGGTCGCTCCTATAAGCACAAATCGAACTTGTGCAACCACAAGCGGGAGGAATGCGGCAAACCGCCCTCGTACTTCTGCCCCGTGTGCGAGAAGGGCTTCAAGAAGAAGCAGCACCTGAAGCGGCACCTCGTCGTCCACAGCGACTTCGATCTGGCTTTGACCGATACGAACTCGCTTACGCAAAACTTACCCCCGTCGCCCTTCTATCCCGAAGGGATGTTCGGCTTCCCGCCCATAGACAAGCCCTTCGGTTGACTGAATTTGGACTATATATGAACTAAAAACCGGTGTAATGAAAGGGGGTAAAGTTCTAAATATCTACGAAATATGTATGTAATTCTCACGTTGCTTGATGTCGACATCGTGAGTTTCTATGTCAGGTAAGTGCAATTACAGGTAGATAAGAGAGTGCTGTAGAAAAAATTAGTAGCTTCATCAATTGATTATTGACACGAACAAATTATGGTTTTGTTCAAGTTCAAAACTTGGTTTTTTATTGATCAAATTTTGTCTTGATCTAGGTTGAACTGTTGCTAAAAGCCTAAACTAGGGTGAAGACGAATTATCCAGGACTCTCTTCTCGACTTGTATCTACATAATTGTAAATACTATAACTAGAACATTGTGATCAATTGTAAAATAAAAATACATTTTACACAAACAATATTTGTGTTCGATTTTCCCCACTTTCATATTTGAGCATTTCTGAGAAAATGTATGACAAAATGTGGAGAAGTGTGCATAAAGGAGGTCCACATTTAATAACATGTTATACCAACATTGCTATATCGCAGAGTTATATAGCAAGTGTGGACGCTGTTTTTAATGCTATGAATCTTTAACAGCGTCAACACTTGTTATATAACAATGTTATTAAATGTGGACACTGCTTTAGATAATGAGGGCAAGTGATTATTTTAAGGTAAGAAATTTTGAATGGTTCTCTCAACATTCTAACGTTTATTAAGTTTCAGGTAATCGATTACACGTTTTTAAAACAACATATTTGAAGCTCCAATAGAGAAAAAAACCTTTCATCAGATATGTTATGATAGATGTGTTGATTGTTGTGATAGTAGCAAGTTTTTATTTAATTAGTTTTATACGAATGCCGTTTTTTGCATTTTGCTTTCGAACTAAATAGTGCATTTTATTTAATTTTTTTTGTGCATCAGTGTGAGTATATCCTAGCCGACAGCACGCTCGTGTCCGCCCGACTACCCCATTTAAATGATTCGTTTCCCGTATGCTTGCAGGTATAACGTTCTACGCTGCCACCTTCGAGGAGTACACCAAGCTGAAGGTGTTCAATCACGAGAACATCCGCTACGGCTGCACCAGGTGCCAGAAGACCTACCTGCAGAAGAAGACGCTCGGCCGCCATCTGAGATTCGATTGCGGCCAGAGCCCCTCGTTCACCTGCCAGATATGCCAGAAGAAGTTCAAGCACGGCTACATCCTGCTGAAGCACATGCGCCACACGCACGACATCCAGATACAGAAGCTGCGGCAGAGACATCCCAAGCAGGAGAGCGAAATCATCACCATACTGCCCAGCATCGATTTATAAAAGGTCGTGGTTTTTGTTTGTTTGTTTGTTTGTTTTTTTCTCATCTAGTCTTTAATGAAGTTACCCCCAGTAAAATACTTGGTTTTGCAAGTTATGATGGATTGTACCAATTAGAGTTGTACCAGGTTTATCTCTAATATTGACGAACCTCATTGAAGCTTCGTTCCAATAATAATCTATCGCAGCCAATAGAATTACACACATGATTTCGATGTAATACTTCTATTGGTTCTGATGTATTGCTGATACTTTGATGGAACCGATCTCGATGGGTTTCAAATTAGAGTTGAACTTGGTTCAGTTGTAATCTGGTGCAAATCTCGAATAGAAGCCGTACTTTTGGACCGAATTTCACTCTAATTGGGTGAGTTTCAGCACCGATTCGTAGCCCGTACACGTTCGGTCCAGCGGCTTTGTGCCATAAAATTTATCGATTACGATCTAGTCCAATTTTGATATTAATTCGATTTGCCATATTTTCTTATTAGTTAGCTTTAGTCGTTTTACCAGTCAACCCAAAGATGTTAGAGATCTGATTTTTATTCCGATCTAGTCAAATGTAAGCTCAGCTCGATTTGTTTTTAACCAAACCAAAGTATACTTTTACCATTGAATGTTAATTATTTAGGGGTCCTAGTTTATTTTCCCTGTTTTTCGAGTTTGGGATTTTAAAATGGGATGATCGACACGATTTAGGTATAATTACAACTTTGTAAATATTAATTTAGTACTATTTATTGGCTTGTATGTACGTTTGAAATAATCCCTCACTAGCTTTATTATTAGGTAATATTTATTGTTAGTATTTATTTTATTTATTAAAACAAATAACGTATGGATTTATTTTGATCTCCTCAAGTTATGATTTGACAGTGCCATACTAATTACAGCTTTATTCCCAAAAAACTTGACCGGTTCATGAACTAGTCAATATTAGCGCAATATTGAAGGTTTTCTATTGCGCACTCATTGGGAACAATTTCTTTTTGTGAACAAACACCATTTTAACTTTTAACTAACGGAAATTTATAAATGTTTGCTGCTTAGTTACAATAGGTTATAAAAAAATAGTTGATAATAATCGTATCTAGTTTGTATTTTGTATTTTTCGCTTAGGCAGTTTCATGAGTAGTGGAATTTGATGACATTGTGCACCTAATATAATTAGTATAAATAAATATAAAAGTGTTTTATTATTTTTAATCCCTAATTTATTCCTTACCTACATTGAAAGTGATTATTATATAGCTGGTAAGTGAAGTTTAGTAGGCTTTTTAAAAGTCAGTGGTTGCCTAGGAATAGGCTTTTAGACGTGGTGGAGGAAGAAGAAAGAAGATAGAAGGTTAAAGTGGCGCAGTCAGCTTCCCTAATTATTCATCCCTAATTTATTCCTTACCTATACATTAAAAGTGATTATTATACAGCTGGTAAGTGAAGTTTATTAGTCTTTTTAAAAGTCACTAGTTGTCTAGGAATAGGCTTTTAGACGTTGTGGTGGAGGAAGAAGAAGGAACATAGAAGGTAAAAGTGGCGCAGTCGGCTTATCTAATTATCCCTAATTTATCCTTACCTACATTAAAAGTGATTATTATACAGCTGGTAAGTGAAGTTTAGTAGACTTTTTAAAAGTCAGTGGTTGTCTAGGAATAGGCTTTTAGACTTGGTGGAGCAAGATAGAAGGTTAAATTGGCGCAGTCGGGTAGGCAAAAACGCGAGTCGTGCCGAACAAATTAATGAAATACTGGTATTTTTTGTAGGTTACAAGCACAAGTGCGATTGCGGCCGTTCGTACAAGCAATTGCACACGCTAAGGAGGCACAAAAAGTACGAGTGCGGGACGGTACCGGCCTTCACGTGTCCCTTCTGCGGATCGATGCACAAACATCGATTCGACATGAACAAGCACATCAAAAACGTGCACAAATTCGCCGAATGATCGACCGCCCCCTCCGCCACACTGATGCTCTGTTAAATTTCAGATCGCGCCAAATTCGCCTGTCCCAATTGCCCCAAGGCGTACCTGGCCAAGTCGACGCTGCGCCGCCATTTGAAGCTGGAGTGCGGCAAGAATCCCACGCACGAATGCAGAATTTGCGGGCTGTTCTTCAAGCACAAACACCGGCTGATCAGCCATTTGAAGTCTTGGCACTTGCCCGGACATTCCGGCAACGCCTTGCCGTTCGAGTGAACTTGATTTTCACCAAAAAATTGTTTGCTTTATTAAATTATTTTCAGCGTTACTACCAAAAAGCTTTCATCTCTGATCGATTCCCACCTCTATTAAAAAAGTATGTTAGTGCTGGGAAAAGAGATGTAATGAGTTAACACCTTTATAAAGAGTTTATGAATTTGTTATTTAGTTCATTAAATATTTATGAAATAAATTTCCACCCGATCGAAACTGTTTTATTTATCGAATCTAGCAACTTCTCCCACCATTATTCTAAAACATCAACGGGAGAAGTGAATTTACCAATAATTAGTGTAGACATTAAATTTATTATTTACTATTTTTGTTGAGTTTTGTGTTGTGTGTTCGTTTGTTTTATTTTTGAGTTTTATAATTCGCCGCTCGTACGTAGACCATTAAATTTTTTGAACAAACAGCCGTTTAACGCAATGAATACCCCATTTCCAGGTAGAAATTACCACGCTAAAAAGACGTCGTCGCTGGCGCAAAATCTGCAAATCGTTTACACGTGCCCGAAATGCTCGAAAATCTACCATCACAAGAAGACACTGAGCCGGCACATCCGGCAGGAGTGCGGCATCGAGCCGGAATTTCAGTGCCCCCATTGCCCCTACAGGGCTCGAAGGGCGTACGTCCTGCATTCGCACATTCGCGGCCACCAGATGCACTTCAATCGGTTGCAGGGCATCATATAATCCAAGTATTAATCCTTTCACTGCCAGTACGCACTTTGTGAACAATCTGGATCAAATGAACAAATGTGGATAAAGTGAACTAATATGGAAAAATGAACACATTTTGAAGAAAACGTACTAATATTTATAATTAATGCGTTCACTGTCACAAATTTCGCAGAATGTAAAGTGTACATGTCTGGATAACATGAACAAAACTGGATAAAATGACAACTCAAACGGTGTTATAAAAAAGTACTTGAGGCAGTGAAAGTGTTAAATGGTTTACTTATAGTTCGTCTCGAATATTCGCTAACCCAAGCATTAATTCTTTCACTGCCAGTACTCACATTGTGAACAATCTGGATTAAATGAACAAATGTGGATAAAGTGAACTAATCTGGATAAAATGAACAACTTTTGAGAAAAACGTACTAGTATTTATAATTAATGCGTTCACTTTCACAAATTTCGCAGAATGTGTACATGTCTGGATAACGTGAACAAACTGGATAAAATGACAACTCAAACGGTGTTATAAAAAAGTACTTAAGGCAGTGAAAGTGTTAAACGGTATACTTATAGTTCGTTTCGAATATTCGCTAATCCGAGTATTAATTCTTTCACTGCCAGTACGCACTTTGTGAACAATCTGGATTAAATGAACAAATGTGGACAAAGTGAACTAATATGGATAAAATGAACAAATTTTCAGGAAAACGTACTAATATTTATAATTAATGCGTTCATTGTCACAACTTTTGCAGAATGTAAAGTGTACATGTCTGGATAACAGGAACAAACTGGATAAAATGACAACTCAAACAGTGTTATAAAAAAGTACTTGAGGCAGTGAAAGTGTTAAACGGTATACTTATAGTTCGCCTCGAATATTTGCTAATCCAAGTATTAATTCTTTCACTGCCAGTACTCACATTGTGAACAATCTAGTTCAAATGAACAAATGTGGATAAGGTTGACTAATATGGAAAAAATGAACAAATTTTGAGAAAAACGTACTAGTATTTATAATTAATGCGTTCACTGTCACAAATTTATCAGAATGTAATGTGTACATGTCTGGATAACAGGAACAAACTGGATAAAATGACAACTCAAACGGTGTTATAAAAAAGTACTTGAGGCAGTGAAAGTGTTAAACGCTACACTTATAGTTCATCTCGAATATTCGCTTATAAAATAGTGCAGGAAAGAAATATTCGTAGTATTTATTTAATTTTGTATTATCGTACAAGTAAATTATTTAATTATCTACATGTAAATATGTACAAATGCTAAATATCTATAAAACGTAGGTACAACATTTGCTAGTCAATGTGGAATAGTACTGGAAAATTTACGAGGGTCGATTAAAATATTCTAGTCAACCAGCGTTTTAATTGGCCCTCGTAGATTTATGGCCGATTTGTAATATAAAAACCAAATGAAGTCGGCTGTAAACTTAAATTTTTGTTTGTACAATCTTTTTAAGACTGATTATTTATTTCAAGCCATTATAAAATGACCATTTGCATCCACAGAAATCAAACAGAGCTTTGGTTGAAAAGAAAATTTTCTGTTTAAGCTCAACTTACGCAAATGGTCACGAATAACTGGTGTTGTTTCCAAGAAAAATTCGTACTTGTGTGGATTGTGTGCTCGATTTGCCATATTGTATTAAATTTCACAGTAGTAAATTTGCATTTTTAATTAATCCCTTTCAATAAGGATTTACCAATGCCTAGATAAATGACTTATCTACATGATAATAACCCAATTAATTATTGACAGTAGGTATTATCTAAGACATAAATTTATCTCTTTATTGATAAATCCACCTTAATTAGTGCTAACATATAAAGCGAGTTTAATTTGTGACAATTACCTCGCACTATAACTTGCATGAATCGTTAAGTAAGTACTTTGAATAGAAGAATCCTTAATAAATCTCGCCCCCCCCCCCCCTGTGACATTAGCCCCATCTAACCGCCGTCATTTTTTAGCTCCTCTAACGTCGAAGCTCCTCCAAGCGATGGCCGGCTATCCCATAAAGATCGAGCTGACGGAAAAGTCGAGCGAGCTGGCGTCCTTTTCCGACGCCGAGAAACCGAAAAAGAAAACCAACCGCATACGCGGCAACTTCCGCTGTCCGCAGTGCGACAGGACGTACATCAGAAAGGACTCGCTGCAGCGCCACCTGACCTACGAGTGCGGCAAGGAGCCGATGTTTCAGTGCCCGTTTTGCCCGCAAAAGTGCAAGCGGCGCGGCCACCAGCTGAGGCACGTCAGGCGACAGCACAAGGACAAAATCGGCCTGATCGAGGAGAATAATCCGGACATTTTCGGGAAGAAAGAGGCCCTTGAGTGACGAGTTTGCCGGTAATCGGTCGTAAAGTTACGATTTATTCACCTTCTTCTTGACTGATACTTATGCTGATACGAACATGACTGCCAGAAATAGAGTGCTGGTTCCTCCAGAAAGCGATAGACAATCTCTAAATCTAGGGGAATTTCGCTGAATACCTAACAATGTTGGTACTAAAAATTTATTAAAATACTATTTCTGGCAACCCTGTATACAGGGTGTCGCAAAAAGGTTGGGACATGGATTAACCACAGATTCCTTGGACAAAAATAAGACGATTTAACCGAATTTACCTATGTATATCCAAAATTGCTTAGTAAAGAAGTTATATAGGGTTTTGAAGTTAAAAATAAAAAAGAGATTTTTTGATATTGTGCCAGAATGGCTTAACTTTTTTTCGTGAAAATTTGTACAGAATATCTCTGTTTGGTGACATATTTATGTGTAAATTTCTTTTTTTAAATTGTCCATCCCTCTCTGATTTAGGTGGGTTGGCCAACCCCCTTAAGCCCTAATTGTTCCGCCCATGTAATTCATCTAATTTTTGAAACGAAACTAGATTTATTGGTTTATTTATAATGATTTTTTACTCTTTGTAAATTTTCTATAAAACCCATATTTTTGGAGATAAATCTCATTTTTGGCATCCATTCTATTTCAAATCCACATTTTCAGCAAGTTATTATAAACAAACAATTTTTCATAACGCATTTTTAACAAATTAAGTTATTTTCAACAAAAATCTATTTATTAATCATTAATGGAGGCCATATTGAACCGTTATTATAAATTACAGAAATCAAATTTTTAAAAGATAAATCTTTAAAATTTTGAATGTTATTTTTTTCTGTTTTATGTGCTAAGTGGTATGATTAAATGATAGATTATTGTTGAAAATAACTTAATTTAATGGAATGAATTTGTCAAAAATGTGCTGAAAATCTAGATTTCAAAAATCGTATGAATGCCAAAAAGAAAGATTTATCTCTCCAAATATGTGTTTTATAGAAAATTACAAAGAGTAAAAAATCATTAAAAAAAATCTAAAATCTAAAATAAATCTAGTTTCGTATCAAAAATTAGATGAATTACATGGGCGGAACAATTAGGGCTTTAAGGGGGTTGGCCACCCTCCTTAAATCAGAGAGGGATGAACAATTTAAAAAAAGAAATTTATACGTAAATATGTCACCAAACAGAGAGATTCTGTACAAATTTTCACGAAAAAAAGTTAAGCCATTCTGGCACAATATGAAAAAATCTCTTTTTTATTCTTAACTTTAAAACCCTATAACTTCTTTACTAAGCAATTTTGGATATAGGTAAATTCGGTTAAATCGTCTTATTTTTATCCCAGGAGTCTGTGGTTAAGCCATGTCCCAACCTATTTACGACGCCCTGTATATACAGTCGATTTGACATTTTTGGTTATGATTTTATCGTTTTTTTTTGTAATACTCACAGTTTTTCTGTTATTTTTAATCATATACCTAATGTAGTTGTAATTATTTTATAATTTAAGATGCTTCGAATAGTGTACTTTAATTTTTTTTCTACAATATAATTTATAATTACATTATTTCCCAAAAAATATGATTTTTCGTACGTTTATTTTGCATGCTTCTTCTACTCCTCAACATCACCCCCTTATAAATCGCTTGTAAATATAATACATACAAACCGCATACGTAACAAATCCATATAGGCGCAGCTCGCTTACCCCGTTTATTATAGCTTTGTATTTTTTAGCCGAAGACCTGAGCTTGAAAAAGGCCTCCTGGGAGGACTGGCCGTCGCACTTGGTGCTGCCCATGATGCTCATGCGGGAGAACATGAAGCAATCGATGCTGCAATCGATCAACCGCAGCACCCTCGATCTCTCGCTCAGCTCCAAGTCCAAGAGCCGCTTCGGCGAGGTGTCCCCGACGCCCGGCGCCGGCGGCGGCTTCGTGTGCGTCGTCTGCGGCCGCACCTACAAGCTCAAAAGCTCGCTCAGGAACCACCAGAAGTGGGAGTGCGGCAAAGAGCCGCAGTTCAAGTGCCCCTATTGCGTCTACAAGGCCAAGCAGAAGATGCACATGGCCAGGCATATGGAGAGGATGCACCGGGAGATCGATTGCTCCATCGTCAAGGCCGAGATCAAAACGGAGACCAAGTCGTCGGAGGATCAGGACCAGGACAACATCGAAAACAAGCAGATCGAAAGCAACAATGACAATAGCAATAGTTTTAGTAATTTGAGTAGCAATTGATGCGATTGTTTGGGAAGGAATTTGGTGATGCTTCTTTCATGGTTACGTCCGATCTCGTCCAATTCTGGGTCAGATATGTTCACTACTCGCTCAAACGCTCAAATTGGACCGGGTAAGGAGCACGTTGGATTTGCTGGTTAGACCAACTTGGGCTTAAGTTAGACCAGTTTGGACGAGTCGTTGGACATCAAATACATTCCAATATTCTAATGCGACCCATTCACTGCCATAAAAGCGCAAACAGATTTTGTATACTTGTATGTTGATTGTTTACGAACCCTCAAAGTCCCCCAACGCAACCTCGCGTTAAAGATCTAGTGGAGATATTTAGTGGATTGGAGTTGTGGTGACAATTTTTGATCTTCTCTGTAGGTATATTCTTTATTTTTTTTAGATAATCTTCTTTTTGCCTTATCTTGAAGGCACAAATTGTTGGGTGGACTTTTTGAGTTTTGTTTTTGTTTAGTGAAAAATACCGATTGAATACTCATTATTTTAGACGATTTCGAACACTATAATGTCTACCAGTGCGTAAAGTAACAGAAAAATCGACGTAATTGTGATATATGTATTTTTGTATCTATGTATCAAAACCGCAATACCTTTTTTTATACTCTATTTAAAGACACTAGTATTATTGATTACATATCGATTTATCGATCCGTTATTGCTGCCAGTGAATTTATCAGTGGTATTAAAAAGACTGCGTAGTCTACCGGTAGATTTTTTACTCATTCCATTTTTTATACAATGTAGGTACTAAAACGTTCATCTCAAAGTCGAGTAGATTTATGCCTGTATTCAGAAGTTTTGATAATAAATATAACGGTTGGTTTGGCAACTTATGATAACCAACCGGTTATATTATAATCGAAACTTCTGAATACGGGCATAAGTCTACTCAACTTTAAAATGGATGCTATACCGTACGATTTTAATTAATTTACTTGCTCATATTTTAGGAGTTATTGTGATTACGCACAAGCCGAACAATTTTTTCCAATTCGTACGCTTCCAATAGATGTTAGGTAATTTTTAACACGTCGAGTGCCGACGCAAATGTCACGTTTTTGCAACGCACGCGTATTTTTTTTTGTTTAGAGTATTTGTTCCTAGAAACTCGTTGGTTCCTAATGACGCGTATTTTGTGATTTTAGACGTCTTTTTGAATGTACCAAGTGCCTTTTAAGAGCCGAAATTGAGTTGGTAGATAAAGTATAGTTAGATACTCGCGTGTATCTAGCTCGACGATAATGCATATCTGTAGGTAGAAGAAATTTGATTTTTTAAAAAAGTAAAAATATAGTGATATTGTTTGATATACGGGGCGTTTCCTATTTGAAGCAATTTTGTGGGTTCCGTACGTTTTGGTTGCGTTTCGCTTTGATTTATAATCGTAAGGGATAATTTTAGGTAGGTGTTGTTTATTTTTTTTAATTGATATTAGTATTTTAGGATTTTTTCGTTCGAACCGGTCGAAATGTGTTGAATTGGTAAAATACTTAAAAAGTTTTAGTTAAGTAAGGGCTTTTTGTAATGTTTTTTTTTTTCGTTATTTGCTTTGAAAAAAATATTTGTGCTTTTCCTTGAAATAAGGCAGCTTTTGAGATATTTAAATATGGATTACCCAATGTTTTTTTATACCTATATAAATATATATTATGGTGGTAATGTTACAATTTTAAAATTTGAAAAATTATATTATATAAATGTAAGAACTATTTTACCAGGTGTAGGGCCGTATAATTTTCGAACAAACCATATCAGTTAACCAATTTTAAGTACAATTGAAATTTCTAATTAATTTAGAAATTTCAAATCTACTTAAATGTCAACAATACTCAAATTAACAGATGTGATTTTTTTTACCATTTTTTTGTCATTTATAGTTCCTCAAGTTTTACAATAGCTTTCCCACTTTATTGTTAAAAAACTATTTTCTTACAATGTATTTTTATATAAAATAAAATAAAAGCTTCGAGGTAGTGGTAGATAATAAAAAATTTATTACGAAAACCGTTATTGTTTGTTTTATTTCCAATCAAACTCCGAATCATCGTGCACTTTGAACTTAATTTGTATTAATTCGCTTTGATTTTCAGGTAAAATTCAAATTCTATCCGTTACGATACTCAACGGCCCCAAAAATACACCCAAACAGAGCGACATCAACGACAATCGAAAGATTTGCATCCGCAAATATCGGTGCAAAAGTTGCGAAAAAACTTTGCACAACTGGAATGATATAAAAAAACACAAAAACACAAAATAATGAAAGTTCCTATCAATAAATGAGTTTTTATTTATGAACCAAAACTGCACTAATTAAGTCCGATTTTAATCCTGCGTAAGTTGAATTTATAGTGAATGAATTGCTTTTCTTGCATTTTGAATTTTGAAGATGAAATGAACATATTTTTTCTATACCATTTTAGAGAAAAAAAGCTACCTTTCATTTTACTTTTTTCCAGGAGTGAATTTAGTTAGTGAATCAGTGAGTCAATCAGCGATACATGCAGCTTTATTTGTGCAATTATTGAACAATTTGATTACAACGTAGGTAGATTAATTAGTTGTATTACGTACAGTAGGTTAGTTAGGGAATTATTTTTGAACGTAGATAGAAAGTTTAGATTATTTTTACGTTTAATTTAATCCACATGGAACAATTTGAGTTGGTTCAACCTCTCATCATTAGAAAATTTTTATTTTGTTCGGATCGGATATTGCATGACACAATTTGGTAGATCGGTAGACCGTACAACAAATAAAATAAAATTAACTCTTAGTTTTAGACGGTAAGGAAAACAAGACGAAGAAGAAACCGAAACGCAAACCGGTCGTCCGCCCGGAAAACCCGGATTTTCCCGTTTTAACCGAGCTCTTCATGTGCACGAAATGCACGAAAAGCTACCGTCTCAGGCACTCGTTGACTCGCCACATAAAATTCGAGTGCGGCAAAGAGCCGAGGTACGCTTGCTCCCTGTGCCCCAGGAAATTCAAGCACAAGTACGACCTGACGGTGCACGAGCGGGGCAAACACAAACTGCACCAGCAGATGAAGAGGGAGGACGATTTCCCGGAGAGTTTCCCCTCGCTGTCCACACAATTGAGCTACTTAACTCAAGCTAACACTACCATTTGATTGCCTCAATTGAGTAGGTAGTACTTTATGGTACCATTTTGACTTGATTCTAGCTCCAGCTGCACAAAAGATGCAACTGGAATATTTTACTAGAATTGAATTTGCATGACATTCCCTCTACATCTATAGTAGATATGTATTTGTAATTGTGTGTTTAATTTCTTGATTTTTTTACAATAAGTTAGTTGGTAATTTGTTTCTTATTATTATAATTAATTTTTATGATACCAAGACTGATCAACTAGTCTGATTTTTTGACATCGATTCGACCAATAGTTACCGTAGGTATGACATTTATTTCGTTACGACCAAATTGCTCTTGACCAATAAATGATAAATTTGTTCTAAGAAAGGTACTGATGCGTTCTGAATTTGGATTTTTGCAGATCAGAACGATTTAAAACAGTTCAGTACTGCTTTTTTTTAACCACCTTTATCGAATTCAGCTGTGCCTTTATGTACCTTTTAGTGCCTTTTAGCTCATAAGTTGTTCGGTACAAATTTTCTTTCAGTATTAGTTATTTAGTATTTTGTTTTCAATAGTATTGTAAGCTTGTTTGTTTATACATCGAATAAATCGATTTTGAATATTACTGTTGGTTTTATTTTCTTTTAAACTATGCAGCACCAGACTAGTTCCTGATTTAATCGAAAGGGAGCAAAGCTACAGGGCGTGGCAATTTACCTTTCATTTTATTTTGTTTGCAGATCCTTCCATTACTTGTTCCATTTGCAGCAAATCCTACAAACACAAGCGGACTCTGATGGTTCACATTCGCTACGAGTGCGGCCAAATTCCGAGATACAAGTGCCCAATGTGCAAGTACAGGTCGCACAAGAATTACAACCTAAATAACCACATGCATCATGTGCACAAATTGGAGACATAGCTATATTACAGATTGGTACTTGGTCTAATTCTAGGCCTATACCACCAACAAAAACACACCAAATTGTTTATTAATTAACCAATTAGTTCCCTTTTTATAAGTGGATTTTGCGCGAATTTTTGTTGAACTATCGTTGTTTTTAGATCGATTGTTGGAGAACATGTTCCGGACGTACGCCTGCACGATCTGCGATCTCAAGTTTTTTAGAGAGAACTCACTGCAGAGACACGAAAAGTACCACACTTTGATAGACTCTTGAATGTGTATAATCTAATCAAACGAAAACCGAGCCATGTTTTAATAAAATTTGTAAGAATCACCGCGTTTTTTGTATACCCTATTGCGTACCCTTTAACTAATTAAGTTCAATAAAAGGTACGACTAAGGGATGAGCAATTAATCGAAAACGTTGCCAGAAGATAAATAAGTATTAGTTACCATAGAAATCATCGCTTGGTACCATCAGTAACGGTAAATAAAACAGCGTCTTTCGAGCGTAATTCTACAGCCTGACATTTTCCAGATTCCCGGTACTATTACTGCGAGCTGTGCCCTGGCAAGAGGTACGTCTACAAAACCTCCCTGGCCAGGCATCGACGTTTGGAATGCCAGAAGGAGAAAATGTTCGCTTGCCAACAATGCCAGCGCAGATTTTACCACAAGCACCACCTCACCGAACACTTGGCCATATGCAAAGGTCTCAAACCTCGAGCCACTCTATAATTACTCAAGTTTGAGTCCACAAAAAAGGTACTCATTGGTGCTTGGAGATCAATTGTAAAATTCCAAATAAATCTTAATACAGTGCTATTTGTTTTTATACTATCTCCTACCACCAGAACGTACATCCAGGTAGTACCTAGCGTTACTAATCCAACAGCACCGGACGATAGTTCATCGATTCTAACGACCAAAACGTCAGATTTTAGGTACATGCGATTCGAGGTGAACGCCACCGGCCGCTACATGTGCCCCACGTGCCCTTCCACCTACAAGCAAAAGGGCCACCTGGTGCGCCACATAAAGTACGAGTGCGGCGTCGAGCCGCGCTTCCAGTGCCACCTGTGCTCGAAGAAGTTCAAGCACCGCAGCAACCTGAAGAGCCACTACGTCATGTTGCACCGCGACTGGCCTCTTTCCTCCGCGTCTACCGCCACTCCCAAAGCGAAACTCGATTGGCAACTATAGCGCCTTTATGATTGTGATTGTTTCGAAGTAAACGTGCAATTTCTGCTGTATATGCAGGTACTTTCTGTACACTTCCTCTCTCCCCTCTAGTACTATATTTGTACAGGAGGTGTGTTTGTGTGTGGATTAAGCCTTGTACTGGATAGTACTGCTCGCGGTTTGCTCCCAGCACGTTTGCGTGATACAGTTTGGATTAAAACCTGGCCTTCGTTTTGCAGGTGTGAGTGGTGTGACGATGTGGGGCGGGAAATTCTACTGCCCCCGATGCGGGAAAAGCTACGTGCGCAAGCAGCACGTGACGCGACACGTGCAGTACGAGTGCGGCAAAGACCCGACGTTCGAGTGCCCGTTCTGCCCGAAGAAGTACCGACGCAGCGACGTTTTGCAGTACCACTTGCGAAACTCGCACGCCACCTACAGGCCCGCCCACGATTTTCGCTACCACTCCATGTAGTACTTGTCTTATACTCTGTCAATAAACCAGTTTCTAAGAGCGTTTGTACGTTTTCAGTGCGAAGATATAGCGTAAATTTAACACAAAAGTAGTTGGACGCTGGTAGTTTAAACGTAAAAAGGTGATGGTACCCGCAACTTCCTCCCTCTTCCACTCCCGCGCCCTCCACGCTCCTACGTGATAATTAAACGTAATTAACATTCCAGAGCCGGACTTTGTGGAGCATAACGGTATATTCTCCTGCATAAAGTGTTACAAAAGCTACAAGTTCAAGGGGAACATCCGCCGCCATCTCAAGTACGAGTGCGGCAAGGAGGCCACGTTTTCCTGCCACTTGTGCAATTTCAAGTGCAAGAGGGCCGACTATCTGCGTTTCCATTTGAATTCCAAGAAGCATTCCAATAACGCGGTGAACAGCGTCAAACCGGAACCCGTCAAACCGGAACCCGCTGTCGTACCTGTCATCAGAAAGATATATTTCGATTGATTGAAAAGTCGATTTGACGCGCACAACCTTGGTTTGGTGCACATTAATTTTAGGGAAATATTTTTTTAATCTTTTAGAAACATCATCAATGCGAGTGTACCTTACCCAATGTAGCTTGGCACTTGGAATGTTTTATTAGTTGGATGCGCAGTAGCAAATTTTAGAGAGGGTAGGTAATAAGAGCTCAATTAACTCAATTGAGAGCTCAATTAAGATTTACATTGGAAATTTGCACCCTCCGACTTTTCTCAGGTAGCGAGAGTTTTTCTTTAATATCGTTCATCTCTCTTCCACGTTTGCGCATCTGACACGATTTTCAACTGCCAAGCTACATTGGGTAAGGTATAGATTAATTAGTAATTAGAGTGCCTTGTGGAGTGCCTCAAATTTGTTAAATTGTTGCTCTCTTCGATTGTATTTTGAAAACTTCCATTATTGGATATTATTTTTATATACACATACATGTATTGTTGAATAGAAGCAATAGTTTGAGTAATGTAAGGTTAATTAAGGGGATATTAAGAGTGGCTAATAAAAAATAAGCCACACCGCTATTTTTTATATAATTATTATATTATTAGATATTTAGTTAGTTAGTGTTTACTTGTTCGTTTAATATGTTCACTTTAATTACACGTTCACCGATCAATAAATTTTTATTGCTGCATTTGTAACCTGCTACCTCTAATTCTCAAAAAAAGTACCGGTGAAATTAATTAATACTTTTCGCTCGCTCGTTTTTAGGTGTAGCTAATCAGCTGCTCAACGGAGACGCGATGAAGTACTTTTGCCACAAGTGCCACAAACAGTACAGGCACAGGAGCAGCTTGGGGCGGCACTTGCAGTTCGAATGCGGCAAGCCGCCGCAATTCAGCTGCACCCTGTGCAGCTCCACGTTCACCCAAAAGAGCAGCCTGAAATCGCACTTGCTGTGCATCCACGAGGACATCGTGAAAAACTCGTGGAAATTTCACCACTGAAACAATCGTGCCATTTTTTTCTATACCAAAATGTCCAGTACAAATTCGTTTCTAAGGAAATAAATCGCTTCAATGTCTCCACTACTGTTTTGTACTAACGTTCTGCGTCGTGCTTTTTGTGTAGCCACAGCTCGTCCGGCCGATAAATTAGCGCACTAATCTATTTTGTTATAGATGAACTGTCGAAGAAGTTCAAATGCATGAGGTGCTCGAAGGCCTACAAACACCGCCCGAACTTGTACAGACATGCCAAGTACGAGTGCGACGGAGTAGCGAGGTTCGTGTGCGACCAATGCGGCAAAGCTTACACCCAAAAAGCCTCCCTCAAAATCCACAAGGGGGTGCACTAGTTCCCCACTCTTTGGACAATAAACTTTATTTTCTTACGTTGTCAATGCTGCCTTTATTTTCCCTTTTTTACTTTTCGTTCAGCGCTAGAATAACTTACTTATATCCATCAAAAACTTCAGAAACAACAATTGGTAAAACAGTTCTTGAACAGTTCTGAAACGCCTCATTGGAAGTGAAAGAGTACCAAAGACACATTAAATGTTCATTTTACAAAGTTGCTTACAAACGTAGTGAGAAATGAATTTTTTTTCAGCCAAATTATCGAGGAAGTACAAATGCGAGAAGTGCTCGAAGGAGTACAAGTACCGCCAGAACTTGAACAGGCACCGTAGATACGAGTGCGATGGAGTGGCGAGGTTCGCGTGTGATCAGTGCGGCAAGGCTTACACTCAAAAAGGCTACTTGAAAATCCACAACATGAAATGCAATCCTCCACAACACGAAACGCAACCCCCACGTGTAGTTATAAAATTTGAATAAATGTCAATTCCTTATTACCGAATTTTCTTACCCTCGAAACTAACGGCCGATATAAAGGGGGAAAAGCGACGAAGATAGGCGAGAAGAAGAATTTGAACAGTAGTTAGATACGATTCGTTTTGTAGTGCAACCCCACGGCTCCTATTTGCCCTAATTCGGTGTGTTTTTCAGGTTTCTATCCGAACGCGCCGGGGCTAGCGAAGGCCGAGCCGTACCAGTGCGACATTTGCCACAAACTGTACAAGTACTCGCACTCGTTGAGCCGCCACAGGAAGTACGAGTGCGGCAAACAGCCATCTTTCGAATGCTTCGTGATCGGCTGCAAGTACAAGTCGAAGAGGAAGGATAATCTCAACGCACACGTGCGTACCCTGCACCTCAGAGAACTGAAAATCACTTAATCAACTAGTACTTAAGTGTGTTAATTTAGTTATGACAAAGACTGATCTAGCTGCTATACGATACATTTACTCGCATATCGTATTATTTTTTTATATTGTACTATTATTTAATCATCTTATATCTAGCTATAGTATAGACAAAACAATAAAATATACGTACATCCCATAATCTATCTATCTCTCTTGCACTTCCCCTTCCACACTCAAACATCCAATTAGACTAGTAGAACGTAGAATGAAGATAGAAACATCATTGTTGTCGGTTTAGTACAGACAAAACAATAAAATATACGTACATCCCATACTCTATCTATCTCTCTTACACTTCCCCTTCCACACTCCAACATCCATTTAGACTAGTAGAACGTAGAATGGAGATAGAAGCATCGTTGTTGTCGGTAAACCTGTAGGCTTAGGCGATTAATGTTCCGGTTGTTCCAGCTGAATATCGTTACGAGTGCCGCACATGCGGCAAACGGTACGCGGTGAAGAACTCGCTGAAGTACCATCTGAAATTCCGGTGCAAAGACAAAAGGAAATTCGGATGCAAGCTGTGCGAGCACCGGTGCAACACCAAGGGCAACCTCAAGAGCCACCTGTTCCACAAGCACAAGCTCCACTTGTTGGCCACCGAGGTGGAGCATTATTGGAAGATCAATTTCGAGTAGTACCTAATGTGGACGTTGTTTTCAATAAACGAGCTGTGGTGTATGCTTTTTGTTCGTTATTTTCCCCGACTCGCGGCGATCGTAAGTCGATTGGTGCACTGTACAATGAACTTGTTTGCAGGTTTCGAATGCCCGACGTGCGGGAAAAAGTACAGGCAAAGTTGCTCGTTGGGAAGACACCGAAAGTACGAATGCCAAAAAAAGCCGAGGTTCAAGTGCTTGTACTGCCCGTACATGTCCAAACATAAACCCCCTGTAATGAGGCATATGGTGGTCAAACACAACCACCCGAGAACCATGGAAGATCAGCAGGATACGCATATTTATTCCAATTGATTACAAAAGTTCAATAAAATTCCATAAAGTACCACTGTTGATGCAGCTAGATTTGTGTTTCATTTTTATCATCAAGTTATTCTTCCACGTCTTTAATTCCTAGCGCTGTTGTGAGAGAATCTACAATGTTTCTGTTGTACAGAGAATACTTCATCGAATCCCTTGTGTCTTTGCTATTCCCTTGTGCGCCCTGACATGGCGAAAACTGGTCGTTTATCTGTTATTATTCTTCAAATGGATCAATAAATATTACCATTTTTGCATTATTCTTTACCACTCGAGTTCTATTTTTATTGGTAAAGACAAAGTTAAGTTTAAAACGGAATTTCTCGATAGGGTAGAAGAAACTAGGTGTGTTAAAAACTGGCATTTATTAATGGTCTTGGTAGAACTAGCGCCTTAAAGTAACGAAGCTTCTACAATGTAATTAATTACTATATCAAATGTGTTACAAACTCCAGTGGTCTTCATTCGCAAAGTGAGCCATGTATAGACAAGTTCAGTGACCATTTTTGCAATTTATTTGTAAGAATATATTTTTTTGTAGACGAATTAGCCGGGAGGAAGTACCAATGCACCAAGTGCCCGAGACGGTACAAAAATTCGAACGTCCTGAAACGGCACATTGAACTAGAGTGCGGCATCGAACCGAAATTCCAGTGCACTCTGTGCGGCCACAAGAGCAAACGAAAGTACGAGTTGACCTTGCACATCAAAAAGATACACATGAAGGGCTCATATAAATCTGTGAACAGCTGAAACTTAAATACTTTAATAGTGTCTTTTGTGTTTCATTTTTATCACCAAATTATTCTTCCACGCTTTTAAGTTCTAGCGCTGTTATGAAAGAATCTACTACTCTACAATGCTTCTGTAATACAGAGAATGCTTGATCGAACCGCTTGTGTGTTTACAAGTTCTTATCATCGGTGTCTGGTTTTCAGAGAAGAAGTTCGCTTGTAATGAGTGCGGCAAAAGTTACAGTTCTGATGGCGCCCTGAGAACCCACGTGAAGTACCGGTGCTTGAACAAAGTCGTCTTCAGGTGCAAGTTGTGCAAGCGCACCTGCTCCTCCAGGTATAAAGTCCGGATGCATTTGATGCGCTGCCACGGCCTGCTCGTCAACTACAAAGACACCAAGCACTACATGGAGATAGACTCCTAGATTCGTTCCGTGGTTAATTTGGTGTCGATTTTTAGGTAACGTGACGTGCAGCCGGTGCTGGAAGGTGTTCAAGAACTCCAACTCCTGGCGGGTGCACTACAAGCTGGACTGCAATAGCAAGTTGTCGTTCAGCTGCCCTTCGTGTTCCTTCGTTACCAAAAGGAAGTACAATCTGAAAATACACATTATTAATCGACACGGAGCGAATGACTAAATTGCTTGTAAATTTGAATAAATTGCATTTTTTAATACGACGTGTGTTTTTGTTTTTTTACCAGGGTTAAAAACATGCAGTAAAGGGATGTTATTGTGTTGTAGAGACTGAAATTTTGGTTATTTTTAGGTGCAAACCATCACGGGCCTCATATACTGGAGAGGATTCCGTTTGTTGAGGAGTATGGTAACAAATCAGCGAGGAAGATGTGCAGGTGGTGCCACCATAAGGAAGTTAGACGCTTCACAAGGTACCACTGTAACCAATGCATCGGAGAACCAGGCTTGTGCGTTTACCCTTGCTTTAAGGAATTCCACGAACACCACCAGATTTAACATTTATTTACTATTATTTTTTATTTCGTTATCGCTTAAATATATTTCAGTTTCTTTTTATTTCATTGCAACTCCTAATTTGCCGTTTTCCCTGTACATTTTAGTTATTTTTTATCGTTTTCGTTTCGTTTCGTTTGCTTTTATTTTACAACAAATACACGTTTTTAGGTTACATCTGGTTCGATCCGCCCGAGTACAATTGCCCGGACTGCTTCAAAATCTACGCCAAAAAATCGACGTTGGCCAGGCACATCAAGTACGAGTGCTGCCAACTGCCGAGGTTCGGGTGCACCATGTGCTCCTACAGGGGCTACCAGAAAACCCACGTGGAGCGGCACCTGTCCCGCAGGCACGACGTGCAGGACAAGTTCGAGATACGCAAGAAGATACTCGTGTTCCAGGCGAACAAATTCGACAAGCCCTAACTCTAGCCAAGTGCCTTTTGTACCAGTATTAGCGTAGCAGTTGTGCAATTTTACGTGCTTTCTTTTCTCCTTCTTCCTAACCTATAAGTATCTACAGTGCTACAAATGACAGTATGAAATTGTTGTAGTGATGAGGCCTTGTAATGTAATTGTTGGAGTTATGAATAATTTGACAGTGCGTCCTTGTCTAACTTCCCCCACTGCGAAATTTCTACCGGTCCATGGTTAACTGGATGTAACGGGAGCGTTGGATTTTTAGTTGTGGTGGTATTTATTGCAGTATTAAATAATCAAATAACCTGTCACATTATTGCGTAATGGCGCTACTCAGGTTGATATATGTATACAAAAAAAATTCGTAAGACATACTTTGTGATCTATTATAGTATATATTTTTGATACAAACAAACGTATAATATTTAGGTAACTATTTTTATTTCGTATAAGTTCTATTTAAATTGTACACTTGGGGGAGGAAATAGTTTATAACGCAAATATATTGTTTTACAAACCACGTCATTTACTTGCCCCTCAAATCTAGTTGACAATTGACAACGAGTACGTAGAGGTTCACCTGTTACTGCGCAACTCGGCGCTCACAGATTAACAAATTGATATTTTTGTAGCGTTGTTTAAGAAGTACAAATGCAGTTTGTGCGGCAAAGCGTACAAAAATCACAAGAGTTTAGTGAGGCATTTGACGCACGAATGCCAAAAGGAACCGACTGAGGAATGCCGGCTGTGCGGCCACAGGACGATCTACAAAAGCGCCCTTAAGAAACACATGCAGAGCAAGCACTCTGCTGATGTATACGCGAATTCCTTCGGAGATTTGTAAATAAACTTGTGCCATCGACTCGTTGTTTTATTATTATTTTTTCGGTACAATTTCTCTAACTTTCACGCCTTATTACATCTACTAATTCACATCTTTCGTTCGTTTACTTTGCGTTTAATTATTCGTTGTTTTCTTTATTTTTTTTTAGTTTACTGGCGCTACCATTGCCCGAACAAGTTTTGCAATAAATCGTATACGCTCGTGAAAAACCTGTCGCGCCATCTGACGGTGGAGTGCGGCAAAGAGAAGAAGTACAAGTGCCTGTTTTGCTCGAATTCGTACTATTACCGGACGGATTTGCGCAAACACGGCCTCAGAATGCACAATTTCTTCAGCGAAGTTCACGAGAAATGATCGTTTGACTGATTGTTTTGTCTCGAATGGATCACTCAATATTACCTTTTTTGCGTTATTATTTATTACTAGTTACACTCGAGTTCTACTCTTATTAATAAAGGCGAAGTCGCTCGTTATGGTAGAATTTCGTGCCAACTAGTACTTATTAATGGTCTTGGTAGAACTATAGTGCCTTAAAAAATCACATGTATTAACGAAGCTTCTACAATGTAATTAACCACTATCAAATATGTATCAAATTTGTTACAAATATATCGATTAAAATTTGTTATAAAAACTCCAGTGGTCTTCATTCGCAAAGTGACTCACATCTAGAGCAGTTCAGAACGGTTCGGTGACTATTTTGACTACTTATTTCTATAAATATCTATTTTTTGTAGACGAAACCGCCGAGGAGGCCATCAGGAACCTGCTGACCGGCGTGGAGAGGAAGTACCAATGCACCAAGTGCCTTAGACGGTACAAAAATTCGTACATCCTGAAACGGCACGTGGAACTAGAGTGCGGTATCGAACCGAAATTCCAGTGCACTCTGTGCGGTCACAAGAGCAAAAGGAAGTACGAGATGACCTTGCACATCAAAAAGAAACATTTGCTAGCTTAAATAATTGCCAAGACTATTGAGACACTTTGGAGAATCTGAATAAGTCATACGAAACTTCTGCGAAAAGTTGCATTACATATTTAACATTTTTCCTATAGGGTAATTTTTATTTGTTAAAATCGATATCTCAGAAACTGTTCTCTGTTCGCAGAAACAGTTTGTATTTCAGAGTAGGTACCATAAAAAGTGTTTGTAACTTCCCACACTGTTACAAAAATGGAATACAATTGAATTTTCATTATTTTTGTATGCAATTTCATTCAATAAAAACCGAATAAACTCTGTTTTTAGATAATATTTAATCGATTTTGGAATCTACAGTGTGTCTGCGTAAGTTGATGGCATATGGGAAACTTTTTTATTATTAAGTTTTCCAAAAAAATAATTCTTCATAAAGAGTTCTAAATGGCCCAAAACTTAAAATGCAATCATCTAATATCAAAATTTAGCAGTTGTATATACAGGGTGTATCGTAAGTTGATACTTCTTTTTTAACTGTGTATGAATCTCTTAATTCTAAGCAACTTTTTCAAAAAAACTTTTTGAATATTCTGAAAAGCAAAGATAAACATTTTTAATAATTTTTACCTTTTTTTTTGAATTTCGAATATTTTCCAATTCTCAATTTCCCAATTTCCCTTTTTTGTTATTCATAATATTCAAAAAGTTTATTTGAAAAAGTTACTTGGAATTAAGAGATTCATACACAGTTGAAAAAGAAATATCAATCCCTGTATACGAGGTTTATCAAAATTTGATTTTTGCCTTTATTTTTGTAAATTTCAAAAATTTTTATAAAGAAAATATGTTAAGAATTAAAAATAACTTTCAAATATCCAACATTGTTCATTTATAAAAATATTTTTTCGAAATTTTCTCTGTGAAAACGTTGAAAATTTAAGTTTGCTCTTTATTGCATAATTAATTTAGGATGCACTGGTATTCTTTAAAAGTGGCTTTAACATTTCACTTTTCAACGTATTCTCAGAGAAAATGTCGATTTTTTTTTATAAATAAACAATGATGAATATTTGAAAGTTATTTTTAATTCTAAACATAATGGCCCGTATTTAGCGTCCCATTTTAACGTTAAATGCATGTTTAGCGAGCGACTTTAACGTAAACAATGTCCTTAGTTACTCCATAACAACAAGGTAGAACTGTCAAGTTAAAGGCGCTCGGTAAATATAACTTTAACTTTAAAATGGGGCGCTGAATACCGACCATTTTCTTTATAATAATTTTCGATATTGTCAAAAATAAAGGCAAAAATCACATTTTTTGACAACGGAAGCAAAAATTGACAAACCTCGTATACGACTGATAAATTTTGATATCTGATGGTTGCATCTTTAATTTGGAACCATGCATAACAACTTTTTTCTTGAAAACTTAATAATAAAAAAGTTTCCCATATGCCACCTACCAACTGGTACACTTATACCAACTTTACAGGCGGAATTAGAAGTGAGCTGTCCACCAAAACCATCGAGGCCTTTAAAGCTTCATCGATAGCCCTCTAAAAATTCTCGCTTTTTAGGCTCGTCGTTCTCCTGCGACACCTGCGGCAAAAATTACTGCAACAGAAACTCCCTGCGAATGCACAAGTACACCTACTGCGGCAACGAGAAGAAGTACCGTTGCGAGTACCACGGTTGCTTGTACAGGACCAATTTAAAAACCAACCTCAAACGCCACGCCATACGGCACTGTCCTATCCAACGTTTACAATACTGTTTACAAAATTCCAATAATATTATGATGCTCGATTAAATCTCGTTTTTCATTATTCTCTCTACGCTGTATCTATATAAATCACTTAATTGGTTAATTGGCCAATTGCTTGGTTAACCGCGTTATTTAATAAGTAATTAATTCGTTGATTAAACGGTTAATAGGTGGATTAATTGGGTAATTATTAAAGGAGATTGATCAGCATTTGTCGTTGTTTCAGAACACAATAGGCACAAGTGCGTAAAGTGCGGCAGGAGTTACTTGCACAGGCAAACGTTGAAACGGCACGTTTTGTACGAGTGCGGAATAGAGCCTTCATTGAGCTGCCAATTTTGCTCTAGGAACTTCAAGAGAAAGGACGCCCTCAATACGCACGTATTGCTCACGCATTATTGCAAAAATCGCGCTAGCAATTACGGTTTTCAGTAAACCGAACAACCTGGATTATATATATTTTGAATTCTAGTCGTAATTTAGTTGACACATTTTTTTGTAACCACTTTTTACCTCTTGTTGTTAGTTGAATAAACCAATAAAGATATTAACATATTTTTCCTTGTTCGTATAATTACTATATTAATTACTTAACTAGCTAATTGGTTAGATAAGTAACTGTTTGTCAACTCATAAGTTTACTTTTTTAGGTTTCATTTTACCCCATTTCCCAATTTTCTAATCTAGACCAAGCTATGGGGATTGAAAATAACGCTTTTGTGACAAAAATAGTAGAAGCAAACCGATTGTGCGATGATATAAAAGATAATAAGCAGATTAATAGGTATGTGTTTTTCACTCGGTTTACGGTCATTTTGTTAGTTATTAACAATTTATTGCAAAAAAGAAGAGATTTTTTCTTTTTTTGTTTGTAACTTTGAAACTAATGGAGCAATCGGAATGCCTCAATGGAATGATTTGAAGAGGATTAAAATATCTACAAAATGATAGGTTGAACGTCTCAATCGGATAATTAGGTCCTGAAAAATTTAGGAAAAACTGGAAAATTAGGCGTTTTTTCCAAAATTCATAGCTCCGTCATTTTTTTGAGCTAGAGCGCTAAAATTTTGAGATAAAGTAGGGATTATAATGTACCTTGATATGTGCCAAAGGTGGGAGCTATCAGATCATTAGTTTTCGCGAAATCGCGATTGAAAGTTTACAGTGAGCTTTTTTCCAGATGGCCTGTATGCGTTACCGTATGTCCGATAAAAATTTCAAGAAAAGTTTTGAAAAGTTGACATCGTGTACTACAAAACGTATATTTCAGTTTTTCGATCAGATGCCTGGAAGCATGCTAAAAACAATCGTAAAGTTCGCGAAAAACGACCGAAATTCGTGAATTCGTCATTATTCTTATAGGGTGCCATAGCAACCTCGGCGACCGAGCCAAGAAATACGATTTTCGGCCCTTTTTCGTGAACTTTACGACTGTTTTTAGCATGCTTCCAGGCATCTGATCGAAAAACTGAAATATACGTTTTGTAGTGCAAGATGTCAACTTTTCAAAACTTTTTTTGAAATTTTTATCGGACTTACGGTAACGCATACAGGTCTTCTGGAAAAAGCGCACTGCAAACTTTCAATCGCGATTTCGCGAAAACTAATGATCCGATAGCTCCCATTATATCAAGGACATTATAATCTCTACTTTGTCACAAAATTTTAGCGCTTTAGCTCAAAGAATGACGGAGCTATGAATTTTCGAAAAAACGCCTAATTTTCCGGTTTTTCCTAAATTTTCCAGGACCTAATTATCCGATTGAGACGTTCAACCTCTCATTTTGTAGATATTTTAATTCTCTACAAATCATCCCATTGAGGCAATCCGATTGCTTCATTAGTTTTAAAGTTACAAGCAAAAAAAATCTCTTCTTTTATACAATAAATTGTTAATAACTAACAAAATGACCGGAAACTCGAGTGAAAAACACATACCTAATAATCTGCTTATTATCTTTAATATCATCGCACAATCTGTTTGCTACTACTATTTTTGTCATGCAAAAATGCTAGACAGCTTGGTCTAATCCCCAAATTCACGCGATAAGTCCACCAGGCCCATCCTCGACCCGAACGCGCTCTAACCTGGCTCGTCCATTTGCAGGTTACCGCGTAGAGTGCTCGATTTGCGGCCGCATCTACAAGAACAACAAGAACCTGCGCCAGCACTTGCGCTACGAGTGCCAGAAGGAGCCACAATTCGCCTGCTCCTACTGCCCCTACAAGGCGAAGCTCAAGAGCAACCTGAACAAGCACCAGATCCGGTGCAGTGCCTACCGGAGGCTCTACACCGAGTAGAGTGAAAATTGTAGTTTACAGGGTGTTGCAAAATTCCGTGTACTTAGAGCTACTATCTGTTGATGAGATCAAAATAGAGCCAAAATTACCCATATCACAAAGTGTTTTGTTTGCTTGTGAGGATGCTTCAAAGTTGGAAGAAAATTTTGAATTTGTTTTGATACCTCGAACCGATTTTTATAAAATTTGGTATGTAGCTATTTTAATTGAAAAGCCATTGTTAAAGCAAAAATTACACCAACTGAAATCTTGAAAGGGTAAAAACCACCCTAATCCTACCATAAATGACATCGTTTTTATTTAGAGGGTTACCCCTGTTCCCCCATTTTCTTATGGAGAGCTGTATTCAATTGTAGCATTTTTTGTCTCTTGCAAAAAACATGTATTTCTCGTGGTATTTGAATAAAAAAATTTATAATAGAAAAAACATTATAGTTTGTTTATCCATAAATAAGTTTTGCTACAAGTGAATACAGCTCTACTTAAAAAAATGAGGGAACAGAGCCGACCCTCAAAATAAAAACATGTCATTTATGGTGGGATTAGCGTGGTTTTTACCCTTCCATGATTTCAGTTGTAATTTTTGCTTTGAACAATGGCTCTTCAATTAAAAGAGATACATACCAAATTTTAGAAAAATTGAACGAAGCCATTTTTGAGTTATTGAAAAACATTTTCAATTCATTCAACTTTGAAGCTTCCTCACATGTAAACAAATCACTTTGTGATATACAGTGATGGGCAAAAGTATGGAACCATGTGAATATCTCTGAAATGGTTAAAGATATAGAAATGACATTTGCAGGGTAGATTACACTAAATTGTGCATTTATTTTTGATATTTTCAACAAATTTGAACTTCCGGTTAAACCGGAAGTTATGTCAATTTTTAAATTTTTAATAAAACACACTGTATATTTTTGCATTTTTAGATTCTGCTCGATGAGCTGATTACAAGGATGGGTCACACTTGGTATCTTGGTCTCATAATAAAGGCAATACAGCCACTCAAAAATCACAAAATTTTGAATTTAGGTGGCTCTGAAAGCCAAACAGTGGAAAATCGAGGAAAACGACTTACATGGACCTATCCTAACTTTTCAAGTTCCTTCTAATGATATGATATAAAATGTATACAGGGTGATCAAAAATTTCAAAATTTTTATCAGAAATCTTTTTGTACCATTAGATAGTATTTGAAAAGTTAGGATAGGACCATGTAATCCGTTTTTTTCAATTTTCAACTGTTCGTCTTTCAGAGCCACCTAAATTCAAAATTTTGTGATTTTTGAGTGGCTGTATTGCCTTTATTATGAGACCAAGATACCAAGTGTGACCCATCCTTGTAATCAGCTCATCGAGTAAAATCTAAAAATGCTAAAATTTACAGGGTGTTTTATTAAAAATTTAAAAATTGACATAACTTCCGGTTTAACCGGAAGTTCAAAATTGTTGAAAATATCAACAACAAATGCACAATTTAATATAATATCTACCATCCAAATTTCATTTCGATATCTCTAACCATTCCAGAGATTTTCAATTGATTCCATACTTTTGCCACTGTATATATTTTTGGCTCAATCGACTTATTTTGATCTCACCAATTATACAGTCGCTCTATGTACACAGAAATTTCAGACACCCTGTATAACGTGATAGTACAACAGAAGTTACCATTTACTAGTTATTTTATTAGTTATTTAAATAAATAAACTCTTTTTACCACTTATGATTCCTCATTATCCAAAACAAAAACTATAATAAAGAAGCGTGAATACAGTGCACATCTTCGCAGAAGGCCTCTTTTGCGCCATTACACTAGTTATTAAAAAATCGCGCAATAACAAAACAAATTATCGTTGTTAGTGGAGTGAGTATAGTATAGTAAGAGGACTGAATCGATTCTGTTTTTTAGCCCAGTTCGCGTGCGCCTCGTGCAATATGCACTACAAAACGAAGGGTTCGTTGCGCAGGCACCAGAGCCAGGAGTGCGGCCGTTTGCACCGCTGGAGCTGCCTCTATTGCTCGCACAGCGTCAAACAGCGGTACAATCTGATGATACACGTGGCCCATCGGCACAAGGACAGGTTCGCGGAGTTCCGGAAATGGTACCAGAACCGCGGCTGGGATAACTCTTGATCATTTCAGTCAGTTGAAATTCGAATAAAGTTAGCGCTGCAGAAGGTTGCGTTTTTTAGGGACTGTTTCGAGTACAAAAGAGAAAATAAATACCGCTCACTAAATAGTTTGTTGTCTAAATAAATAAATGCATAGAGTGAGTATGTAAAATGAAATAATTCCAAATAAAGTCCTGCTCAACGAACAACGCATTTTCGTATACGAATCCGGCAACACTGTCGACGAAACTCGGTGGTAGGGGTAGATGAAGAAGGATAGATGCGTTGCATTTATACAGGGTGGTGTGCTAAATTAATCCGAGCTTAATCCAAACCAAAACAAAACTAAAGCTGTACATACATACAAAAACAAACAAACCCTTTGTTTGCAATGAAACCGGGGGCTCAGGACGACGATTAACGACGCTCTAATTTCAGATTACATGGAATTCGATCACATTTTCGTCCCGCCGACGTTCGACGAGTTCCTGCAGGCGCCGAAGCCGGCCAAGAAGGCCAAAGAGGGTAAAAACTCGTTGAGGAAGGCCGCGGAGAACCCCTGCCGGCCGGGCTACAGCCCAGACTCGCAGTTCGCCTGCCGCCACTGCGGCAAACGGTACAAATGGAAGTCGACGATGCGCCGGCACGAGCAGGACGAGTGCGGCGACCAGGAGCCGAAGTTCCAGTGCCCCTATTGCCCCTACAAGGCGAAGCAGAAGGGCAATTTGAGGGTGCACGTGAGGAAGCACCACTCGCCGAACGCCGATGACGGGCTGACGGCTTTCAAGAAAGAAGTCAAGTCTGATTAAACTACCAAAACTTCTTATTTTTTTTACTTTTCCTTTCTTACTATTTTCTGTTATTTAAATTTTATTAATATTATTTTTAGATCGAACGTTGCCAGTGGCGCATAAATCCGAAATTTTCCCTAATTTTCCCTAATTTTTCCTTAATTTTCCCTAATTTTTCCTAATTTTCCTCAATCTTCCTTAAGGTTCCCTATTTCCCCTAATTCTCCCTATTTTTCCCTAATTTTCCCTAATTTTCCCTAATTTTCCCTAATTTTCCCCAATCTTCCCTAATTTTCCCCTAATTTTCCCCTAATTTTCCCCTAATTTTCCCCTAATTTTCCCCTAATTTTCCCCTAATTTTCCCTTAATTTTTCCGGCTAATTCCCTTCTCTCAATGGTTTCAGAAGCACTTATTTTACAATTCTTCCTCATTTTATAAAAATATCATCCCTTTATTCTTCTTCTTCTTCCTCCCTCTCACCCTTAATTAGATTAAAAAAACCACCGATTATTCATACTCAATTTAATATCTTTTCAAAAAAAATTGTCGGATATTTATAATTTTCCCTAATTTTCTCTAATTTTCCCCTCATTTTCCCCTCAGTTTTCCCTGATTTTCCCCTAATTTTCCCCTAATTTTCCCCTCATTTTCCCCTAATTTGCCCCTAATTTTCCCTAAATTTTCCCGGCTAACTCCCTTCTCTCCATTGTTTCAGAAGCACTTTTCTCACAATTCTTCCTAATTTTATAAAAATAACATCCCTTTAATCTTCTTCTTCCTCCCTCTCACCCTTAATTACATTTCATCACCGATTTCATACTCAATTTAATATCTTTTCAAAGAGAAAATTCTCGGATATTTGGCAACACTGGTATCGAATGGACTTGGATTTGCCTGCTTTATGAAGAGGGGTGGTTTGTTTGTGAACGTACCCCCATGAAAATAATTTTACTGGTGTTAAATCGTTTATTTACTTTACTCACGAGCGTTTAAATGATTTAATGTTGGTGAAAATTGCGTATTTATTGAATTATAAGGGTTGTTTTTAATCCAAGTTCGTTTCAATAGATATTGTTATGCTTATTAGAAATATATTATAAATGAACAAACTAGTTGTGTTCTGAAATTTGGGTTCTATTTTAATATTTATATGGGTTAAAGGTAATTAGATTTTAGTTTATTTAAACCAAATATATTAAAAAAATTATTATTATTATTATTTCGTATTTTATATTTTATAGCTTAAGTTTTAACATATTGAAAATATGTAAAAAAATAAATTTTTGCAGACTGATTTACGCGGGAATATTCGAATGCTCCGAGCGAAAATACAATCTTCCTTTATTTTTATTATTATTATTATTATTAACAAATTAACCTGTTTATACGGAGACACTAGACGTGTTTTTTATTGTTTATAAATAAATTCGGTGCCTTCCAATTGCGCAATAAAAAGTTGTTATTTAGATTTGTTGATATTTTATTAAAAATTGTACTTACTTTAAATTTTAAATAAAAATAAAACTTATATTTATAACCATTAATGAATTGTGTAGTTTTATTTACTTCTAATCAGAAGGGTTCTTGAAGTATTCCTTCTCCCTCTTCACCAATTATTTTAATCCCCACAAGAACCCTTATGATTCTTAAGCACAATTACACACATATATACTGAATTAATACAAAATATATTATTATTTTTAGCCCACTTTCAATGCTACAATTGCTCCAGAACCTACAAATGGCGGGTGTCTCTGATGAGGCACCTGAAGAACGAATGCGACGTTGCCTTCTACATACCCTGCTTCTATTGCAACCGCTTTAAAACCAAGCAAAAGTACAACCTGATGGTACACGTGCGCAGCGTCCATTCCGAGAAAATAGACGAGTTCAAAAAATGGTACTACATCGGGTGCTCGAAGTCCAAGTGAACTCTATTTGAGTTCCAATCATATCTACACTCTTGCTGTTTTTATAGTGTTAATGATGCAGGTGTAGTGACTGATGAAGAAGATACAACAACTCATTTTCATTGTATAATATTGTTAATAAATGAAAACAATTTGTTAAAATTACTTTATCTGTACCAATTCCCATCACCATAAACATCTACTTTGCGACGAATTTCTTCAGTGTTGTCCTCTTTCAGCCCCATCGCTGGCGCCGATTCCGTGCCCCCGCTGTGGGAAATTCTACAAAAACCTGCCCACCATCAACTCCCACCTGCGCCAGGACTGCGGCAAGGACCTGGCGCACTCCTGCGAGCTGTGCCCGAAGAGCTTCAGGAGGAAGCAGCGGCTCAGAGAGCACTTGGCCTTGGTGCACAAGGCATTGGAATTCTCACTGGACGAATAAAAACGTTTTGCATAAATTGTTGTGATTTCTCACCCGGCGCGGCCTCGTCCCGAGGGCAATTCCTCCCAAGTTGACTGCTCGCTTTGCTTTTAGGGATCTACCCGTGCCCGCATTGCCGGAAAACCTTCAAGGTGGTGAGCTCGCTGAGGCGGCACGTGCGCTACTTCTGCGGCAAGAAGCCGCCCCCGTTGACCGGCTACAGGAAGCTGGCCGACGACGATTTCGTGTGCTCGAAGTGCGACAAGCACTACAAGCTGTACTGCACTCTTAAGAGGCACATCATCCACGAGTGCGATAAACCCAAGAAGATCCGGTGTCCTGTTGCTGGGTGCCGCTACATGGCCAAAATGAACGATAGGATGCTGAGCCATTGCAGGATGGTCCACAAGATTGATATTTAGCTGGTTGTTTTTAGCAGAATAGGCGAAAAGTACTCTAAAGGCTCGTGTCGATTAGCAAGTAACTTGCGACAGTTTTTGCGATAGCGCCCATATTAACGTGTTGAAACACGTCTTAGAACTTAACCTGCAAGTTAAATTTCTTGCAGTATTCACTTTCAGTAAGTTGTGTTTAACGTTATTATTAAAGTGTCTGATAGTACTTTCGACTTTCCAGAAGGTATTGGAAATTTTTAGTGAGAGTAGAACAATGTCGGACAAAAAGTGTTGGGCGAGAGAAGAAGTAATCGATGTAATTTCGCGATGGGATTATTTAAGGTAATTGAAATCTTCAATTTTCATGCGAAGAAAATTGTTGACTTCTTTAGGATTTTCGCCTCTTAATTCAGTTAACAATATTTCACAAAAACCGAGTGTACATCTTCTTAATATCCAATTTCGTATCAACCAATAAGAGACAATAATATAGCAAATATGGCTACAAACAGCTGATTATCAACAAATAAGAGACAATAATAGAGCAAATATGGCTACAAACAGCTGATTATCAACAAATAAGAGACAATAATAGAGCAAATATGGCTACAAACAGCTGATTATCAACCAATAAGAGACAATAATAGAGCAAATATGGCTACAAACAGCTGATTATCAACAAATAAGAGGCCATATCTAGCAAATATGGCTATAAACAGCTGATTATCAGCCAATAAGAGGTCGTATATCTTCCAAATATGGATACAAACATCTGATAATAAAACAATAAAAGGCGATATATTAAAGTGTCTGATAGTTCTTTCAACTTTCCGAAAGGTATTGGAAATTTTTAGTGAGAGTAGAACAATGTCGGACAAAAGTGTTGGTCGATAGAAGAAGTAATCGATTCAATTTCACGATGAGAATTATTTAAGTTAATTGAAACCTTCAATTTTCATGCGAAGAAAATTGTAGCTTCCGACATTTCTTGCGCAAGAAAACGAGAAATACCTCTCACAAATACTTGTAGACAGTAACTTGATGCACTTTTTGCTTTAAGTTTACATAATTTTGGAAGTGACTCTCGCAAGTACTTTCGCAATTTTATTGTTAGTCGACAAAAGCCTTAATATTAGTAGAATTTTTCGTTTATTATTTTGAAATTATTAGTTATAAACGAGATAATATTGTTAATTAGTCACTACTTTTGTTGTTTAAAAAACAATTGTACTAGAAGTGTCCTTATACAGGGCGGCCAACGTTGCAAATAAACCCACCAAGTGGGTCAAATTAGATATTTTATAGCATTTTACTGGCCGCCCTGATGCTAATTATGTGCCTAAATTTGTTACGAGTGTTTGCGGGTTTGTTAAATAAAATCGAAAATTCACCGGCTTGTTAATTGATCCCAACGCAAGTTTAAATCCCATTTAACAGGTGTTTAAATGCGATTTTTTTAGGCCCCTTCGTGTGCCATCAGTGCAACAGCAGCTACAAAAAGAGGCAGTACCTTAGGAGACATCTGAAGTACAGTTGCCTGCGACCGATGAAATTCGCCTGCGCCTACTGCAAAAAAGACTTCAGCCGCATCGATAGCATGAAGAGACATTCGGCAGTTTGCCAGTACAAAAGTGCCCCGTACCAATAAAATCGATTTCCAAATATTTCTACTTCATTTCGCCTCTCTACTAACACCATTTACTCAAACATGCCTTTACAGACGTTTAAGAGCGAATTGTTTTTAGCCCTCTACAAGTGCCCACAGTGCAACAGTAGATACAGAAGAAAACAACACTTACGGAGGCATTTGAAGTACAGCTGCCAGCAGAAATGGCGATTCCCATGCGCCTACTGTGCGAAAAATTTCAGCCGCGTCGACAGCCTGAAAAGGCACTCGGCCTATTGCCAACACAAAACCTAAAACCGAATCTCGCAGGTACTGAACCGGTTCTGGTCTGCCCCGAACCGTTCTGAAATTGTTCTAAACCATCTTGGAAACGTCCCAACCAGTTCTAATTTGCTTGCGCAGCAAAATATCGAACCTTTTTTAGCCAACGAACCACGCTTTATACATACTATTTGCGCGATGACATCCGTGCAGCGAATCGAACTCACTACTGACTTGTTGTAGGTGCGTTCAAGTGCGAAGTGTGCGGTCACACGTACAAGCACTCGCGCTCGCTGCGCAAGCACGAGCGCTTCGAGTGCGGCAAGGAGCCGCAGTTCGTGTGCGTCTATTGCCCCTACAAGGCGAAGCTGCGGGGCAACCTGCGCAAGCACATCATGGTGAAGCACCGCGAGGAGTGGACCTCCGGCGCCGCGAAGATTTACGTGCAGAAGACCAAGAAGAAGGCGGTGGGGGAGATACCGTCGAGTTGATGGGGTTGTTTTAGTTGAGCAAATTTTATAGGAAAATTATACTGTTAATATATTTAATGTTATATTTAATTATGGTTTTTGTTTCCTATGCCCGATTCGTTTCGATTCATTTTTTGTATTCACAATTTCTTATTCTTTTGCAGCTAAGAAAGCCTATACATGCTTGACTTGCGGGAGAATGTACAAGCACCAGCGTTCCCTATGGTCCCACAGGAAATTCGAGTGCCAAAAGGAGCCCCAATTTCACTGCCCCCTCTGCCCGGCTAAATTCAAATACAAAAGAATCCTCAAGAAACACTCCCTTCAGCGTCACGACGCTCTGTAGAAACGGTTCTGTCCATTTTATTTTCGTAGTTTCGTAGGCCATTTTCTCTACGCTCTTCTGTCCATTCGAACCCCTTCATTGCTGAACGTTCTTTTGCAGGATTCAGGTGCGACACTTGCGGCAAGTCGTACAAGCTCAAATCCTCGATCAGGGAGCACAAGAAGTACGAGTGCATGAAGGAGCCGCAATTCGCCTGCCCCGCTTGCCCCTACAGGGCCAAACTCAAGGGCAACCTGAAGAAGCACATGCTGTCCAAACATTGCCTCGGAATGGACAAATATTTTTCATAGTGTATTTCAATAAAGCCTGTTTTAGTTGAAAGGGAGCGTTTTATTAAGCACTTCTATCACCTGAAATTTCACAAAATACTTCTTTACAGCAACAAGAGCTTCAAAATCTTCTCTTTTAGCCTCTCATAGGCTCTTTGAACTGTTAAAATGAACAATTTTATTTGATGAGTTACCTTTTAGTGAACCAAGTCTGTTGATGAGTTTCCATTTGTGAACAATCTTATTTGATGAGTGTCCATTTGTGAACTATCTTATTTGATGAGTGCCCATTTGTGAACTACCTTATTTGATGAGTTTTCATTTGAGAACAATCTTACGCGAAGAGTTCTCATTTAGGAACAATATTATTCGGTGAGTTGTCATTTGGAAACAATCGTATTTGATGAGTTTTCATTTGGGAATAATCGTATGTGATGAGTTGTCATTTGGGAACAATCTTATGTGATGGGAACAATGATGAGTTGTCATTTGGGAACAATCTTATTTGATGAGTTTTCATTTGGGAATAATCGTATGTGATGAGTTTTCATTTGAGAACAATCTTACGCGAAGAGTTCTCATTTAGGAACAATCTTGTTTGGTGAGTTGTCATTTGGAAACAATCTTATTGATGAGTTGTCATTTGGTAATAATCTTATGTGATGATTGTCCATTTAGGAACAATCTTATTTGATGAGTTTTCATTTGGGAACAATCATATTTGATGAGTGTCCATTTGTGAACTACCTTATTTGATGAGTTTTCATTTGAGAACAATCTTACGCGAAGAGTTCTCATTTAGGAACAATATTATTCGGTGAGTTGTCATTTGGAAACAATCTTATTTGATGAGTGTTCATTTGTGAACTATCTTATTTGATGAGTTTTCATTTGGGAATAATCGTATGTGATGAGTTGTCATTTGGGAACAATCTTATGTGATGGGAACAATGATGAGTTGTCATTTGGGAATAATCTTATTTGATGAGTTCTCATTTAGGAACAATCTTATTTTATGAGTGTCCATTTGTGAACTATCTTATTTGATGAGTTTTCATTTGAGAACAATCTTACGCGAAGAGTTCTCATTTAGGAACAATCTTATTTGGTGAGTTGTCATTTGGAAACAATCTTATTGATGAGTTGTCATTTGGTAATAATCTTATGTGATGATTGTCCATTTAGGAACAATCTTATTTGATGAGTTTTCATTTTGGAACAATCTTATGTGATGAGTTGTCATTTGGGAACAATCATATTTGATGAGTTGTCATTTGTGAACAAATCTAATTTGGTGAGTTGTCATTTGTGAACAAATCTAATTTGGTGAGTTGTCATTTGTGAACAAATCTAATTTGGTGAGTTGTCATTTGGGAACAATCATATTTGATGAGTTGCCATTTGATTGACACTCATTTCTTCGTAAATTGTCTACCTACGGAGATGCTTGAGTTACCAATTATTTTAATGCTCAATGTTTTAGGTTTTCATCGGCGCCTTTACACGCAGTGCCAATCGCAGAATTTCTGCAACGCCGATCAGCAATCGCACGGCGATAGGTTGAAGTTCGTTTGCAACTTGTGCGATTACCAAACGAACATACACAGCAATCTGAAGATACATTTCAAGAGCTTGAAACACCTCGCCAACGAGATGAAATTTAACTTTAATCGGTGATTCGTGTACAATAATTACATAAATCCGCTCCAGCAAGTGCATGAACCGTTCTGAACAATTCTGAACCACTCTGAACAATTCTGAATTGCTCTAGATCATTATAAAACGTTCTGGCTTGTTCACAGAACAAACAAAGTGTGTATACGTTTTTTATTGTGAGTCTGTGTGTTGAATAAAGCGAGTCGAATACAATACTTTTGGTGAACCACCTTGATAGCGTAGAACAAAAAATTAAACCACCCCCCGAATTACATGTAGGATTGGTTTTTTTTAGGCGTGTCGAGGAGGCTGTTCTTCTGTCGCACCTGCAACAAATCCTACAGGCACTCGAGCTCGCGCAGCAAACACGAACGGTACGAGTGCCAAAAGGAGCCGCAATTTCAGTGCTTGTTTTGCGACTACAAGACCAAATTGCCCTTCGATTTGCGCAAGCACGAGCGAAAAAAGCACAAGGATGACGTGAAAATTCAGGAACCTAAAGTTGAATATTAGTCAAAAGTAGAGCTTTTTTTGCCGTAGTAGGCACTAGTAAAGTTGTAAAGAGCATTCCTAGATTTTATATTGATAAAAACGATGAATATAATCGTTGAATATGCTAACAATTTTATCTGAGAATGCTCTTTAAACACATCAATTTTTTTTCATTTGACTGTACTTATTATTTTGATTAAATTATACGTATTGTACAGGGCGTTCGGTTTTTATTTATATGCTTGTTTACTAACTTTTTTTTTGGTTGGACTTGTTTACATTTTCCATTGAAATAGCTTGTTTTGTTTTGGCTTGTATATAAAATGTGTGAATTTTCGTAGGTTATCTGAGGAGGCCGCGCGGTCGAGGCCAATACGGCTGCATCTGCGGGAAAAACTATTACGAGAAAAAGAACTTAGTCAGGCACCAGAAATTGCGGTGCGATTTCTATCAGAATGAAGAGAAAATTTTCCTATCGAATTGATTTTCGTTGACGTCTAGTTTATTTATATTTAATTAGTTAATAAAATTATGTTACCTGGTTCTTCTCCTTTCTAATGACAATTCGGAGGTCGCTCGAATCACCCTGTATCAGTCGGAGATTTTATTACCTTTAACTTTAATTGAATTTTATTTTGTACTTAGTTTATAGAAGATTGTTTTTTTGTTTGAATTTGGTGTTTAGTTAGATGCCCCACTTTAATTTTTTTACACTTCCTAAGTAGAAACGCCCTGTAAATTATTGTCCCATATTGTCCCATTTTCGTAAAATTACACATAGAGTTATACAGGGTGATATTATCAACTTATTAAATAGCTCTTGTGCTAATTAAACACCGGAATTCGCACTTATAATAAATTTATTTTTTATTAATTAATATGTATAGGTAGTAAGTTTAAATTATATAGCGATAATGGAATTATATCGAGACTTTTATAAGAATTTGCAATTATTTAACTTTTATCGTACATGAAATTGTTATGCACATATCGATTATTTTTATAACCAATTGTTGACTGTTAATCAATACAATTGAAAGTACAAACCCTCTCGTTTTCACTTCGACATTTTCCCGCTAAAGTGAATTTAACGAGAATCACACGTTTCGTATTCCCATCATCAGATCTAATACGATTTCAAGCCCACTTTTTTCAGGCTTCAAAACAGTGAGTACCAACCCACATTCATACGCTATTATTAAATGTATCTCAGCTGAAACACACGCTGCTACTATGTATCACGTTCCAGATGCTTCCAGACTATTCACATGCAGCCAATGCAACAAACGTTACGGCTCCAAAGGCGTGCTCATCAGGCATTTGACCTACGAGTGTGGCAAAGAAGCGACCTTTTACTGCACCTACCCGGGCTGCAAATACAAAGCCAAGAGACCATGGACGCTCAAAAGGCACTACAAGCACAAAAACCACTACTTGAATTACGATTACGAGTTGCTTTGAGCGAATAAAATCGATTAGAGTTAATAGTTTTCTTTTTGTAAAAAAGACCTTTGGAGTGGAATCTTGTGGAGGTGGTTTTGATTGTTGGTTACTTTTTAGCGACAAGTTTGCACCACTGCATCAATTGCCACAGGAAATACAGGAGCAAAATGGGTTTGAGGCAGCACCTGAGGCTCGAATGTGGCAAAGAGGCGACCTTCTGCTGCACCTCCCCGGGCTGCCAGTACAGAGCCAAGCGCTTCTGGACGCTAAAAAGGCACTACATGCACAGCCACTACCTCAATTAACGAAATAAACGTTGTTACTACCAATGCAATTTTCATTGACAGTTCCCAGTAACTTCCAAAAAGCTCCAACTGATGGGCTGTTTTGAACGTTGGTTACTTTTTCAGCGAGTCGTTTGCATTACTGCTCCAACTGCGGCAGGAAATACAGCAGCAAAGTGGGCTTGAGGCAGCACCTGAGGCTCGAATGCGGCAAAGAGGCGACCTTCTGCTGCCAATACCCCGGCTGTGGCTACAAAGCGAAACGATTGTGGACGCTCAAACAACACTTGCGCAGCCGCAAACACTCACTAACAAAATCCACACCACAAATTTTAATTATTTCGCGACCTAAGAGTGAATGATTTCTCCTTTTATTATATTGTTATTTTAATAAACGAGTTTGATTGGTTACTTGTTTTAATTCGAGCCAGCTATGATGGATCGCTCAATTTACAAAGCGAGCAATCGAGTTGGCGTATACAGGGTGTCCGGTAATGAATGGGCCTTACGCTGAGGGTGCGTTGTTTGGATCAAAATATGACGATTTAACCAAATTTACCTTAGTCCAAAGTTGCTTCTTTAGCAAATTATAGCACTACGAAAATCGATTTTTTATTTCGATTTTTTGTCCATTCAGCGTAATTCAAGAGATATCTTTTCCAAATTTCACATATGGGGGTTTTAGAGGTGTCCAATTAAGAATATGTTATCCATTTTGCGCTTAACCTAGAGGGCGCCACTTCAGCACACTTTTTTTTCCTATGAACGGTCATAACTTTTTTGTACGTAGGAATTTGACCAAACGGGATTAATTTACAAAAACTACAACATTTTAACTTTAAAAAAGGTATACTTACCTGTTTTGAGTCGCTAAGCTGCACCGTTTCGAAGATAATGTAATGTAATTATGTAGGTAATGAATTAGGGGTTATTAGTTATGACATTTCGTCGCAGAGTTTCCAGACATTTCCAGAAATTTCAAGACAGTTTTCAGATATTTCCAAACATTTCCAGAAATTTCAAGACAGTTTTCAGATATTTCCAAACATTTCCAGACATTTAAAGATAATATACAGACATTTTCTATACATTTTACAGACATTTCAGACGTTTCCAGACATCACAGACAGTTTACAGAAATTTTCCAATCATTTCCAGATAATTCCAGACGAAAGCTTCGTTATTACCCTTGTTTTGTAAGCCTGCAGCACACATTTCAAACTCATTTATCTTTGAAACGGTGCATTTTAGCGATTAAAAATATGTATATCTTTTTTAAAGCTAAAGTGTTGTAGTTTTTGTAAATTGATCCCTTTTTATCAAATTCCTACGTATAAAAAAGTTAGGGCCTTTCGAAGAAAAAAAAGTGTGCTGAAGTGGCGCCCTCTGGATTAAGAGCAAACTGGACAACAAATTCTTTATTTGACACCTCTAAAACCCCCATATGTGAAATTTGAAAAAGATATCTCTTGATTTACGCTGGATAGACAAAAAAATCTAAATAAAAAATCGATTTTTGTAGATAACTTCCTAAAGAAGCAACTTTGGACTAAGGTAAATTTTGTTAAATCCTCATATTATCCTCATATCCAAAGAACCTAACCTTAGCGTATGGCCCATTCACTACCGGAGACTCTGTAGAGGCGTTTGTCTGTCCATCCTTGTCTATCTTCCCCCACCACTCGCTTGCTGGATTTTGTGATTGTGTTTACAGTTTTTACAGCTCATTTCACATCGAAGAACTGCACTCCTATCCGCTAACGTGGATTGTTGATCGAAGAATGGCCGTTTTGCAGACGTTGATTTTGTTTTTTCCAGATGAAGGGAAACGCCTCCGTTGTCCCATGTGCCTAAAGGGCTACAACAGCAAGAGTGGATTGTTCATGCACCGGAAGTCCGAGTGCGGAAGCATCGCGCGCTTCGGTTGCCCTATCGATGGGTGCTGCTTCCTGTCTAAATTCAAAGGGAACCTCAAACGTCACGTCAAGAAAATGCACGAAACGACAAGTGACAAGTGACGTTTACCACGATTTTGTCAATTTTGTGTCATTAATAAAACTACCCGATATTCGCACACATTTCTAATTGTTTGTACATATTAACAAGCCAGTCGCCCGCTTAATAGCCGATCTAACGGGGGTTTTCTTTTAGGGGCGTTGACGTTGAAATATTTCCAAAGATTGCAGAAGAGGGTGCGCGCCAAGCCGGCCAGGGCGGCTTTGGCGAAGACGAATTTCAGCTGCGTGTACTGCAAGTACGACTGCAAGAGGAAATTCACGTTGGTCGGGCACGTAAAGTCGTACCATTCCAAGCATTTCGAGAATTTCCTCAAGAACGTTTACCCTACCATGTAAGAGGCCGGTTATCGGTCATTTCAGGTACAGAAGGAGCGATGGAGGCTTACGTGATACGTCACAAGTTGCAGTACTTTTTGGGAATGACAAGTGAACGATGACATGTGACATATGGGAGGCTAATTATATTAGATAAATTAGTTAGTATTGTAGAGGATTTTATTGTTATTATTGCACAATTTAGTTTGTTGTATTTTATGTCAAATCGAAGCGAATTAGAGGGTTGAATTATTTGGTATTTTGTTACCACTATAGATATTTTTAAGGGTTCTTATAAATTAAAAACAATACCTGGTGACTTTTTAGGAAGTTGGCAGTAAATGTCAAAAATTACGTTGGCATCGCCGATCCATCAATTTTCTGGTTTCATAAGGCATACAGGGTGTATCGTAAGTTGATACTTCTTTTTTAACTGTGTATGAATCTCTGTATGAATTCCAAGCAACTTTTTCATATAAACTTTTTGAATATTCTGAAAAACAAAGATAAAATTTTTTAATAATATTTATCTTTTTTTTGATTTTCGAATATTTCCCAATATGTACCTGCTTCATTAAATATGAAATTTATTTATTTTTCAGCATTTATTTGACAGATGACTGCCACAAATAAATTTCTTATTTAATAAAGCAGGTAAGTACGTATTGGAAAATATTCGAAATTTTAAAATTTTCTATCTTCTTTGTTATTCATAATATTAAAAAAGTTTATTTGAAAAAGTTGCTTAGAATTAAGATATTCTTACACAGTTGAAAAAGAAGTATCAACTTACAATACTGTATATCAGATAACTCTAGTATACAGGGTGTCTCACGTCACGACGAGTTAAAATTATCTGTATTTTGGAAACTAATTACCCAATTTTCATAAAATTTGGTATGCATGTAAGGTGAGTCTTTAAAAAATATTTTGACAGTCATACCACTTCCGGTTGTACAGGAAATGACAGCAAATTTCTTATTTTAAATAGAACAACCTGTATATTTTTGCATTTTTAGATTTTACTCGATGAGCTGTTTACAAAAAGGGGCCACAGGGGTATTTTGGTCTCATAATAAAGGCTATACAGCCACTCATGAAATCACAAAATTTCGTATTGAGGTGGCTGTGAAAACCAAACAGTTGAAAATCGAGAAAATCGGCAATTGTAATGGTACAAAAATTGTTTTGATCAAAATTTCGAAATTTTTAATCACCCTGTATACATTTTATATTATGTCACTACGTAGTACTTGAAAAGTTAGGATAGGAACACGTAAGCCTTTTTTCTCGATTTTCAATTGTTTGGCCTTCAGAGCCACCTAAATTCAAAATTTTGTGATTTTTAAGTGGCTGTATAGCCTTTATTATGAGACCAAAATACCAAGTATAATCCCTTTTTGTAATCAGATCATCGAGTAGAATCTAAAAATGCAAAAATATATAGGGGTCCCAATTAAAATAAGAAAGTTGCTGTCAGTTCCGGTACAAGCGGAAGTGCTATGACTGTCAAAATACATTTGAAAAACTTATCTTTTTGACTAATATATGCATACCCAATTTTATTAAAATTGTATAATTAGTTTCCAATATACAGATAGTTTTAACTCGTCGTGAGACACCCTGTATGTGGTCTGTGCTTTAAGGTGACTTGATATTTATTGCTAACTTCTCAAAAAAATTAAACCTTGTATTAGAAATTACATCACATTATTTTCTACAAATTATATTATAAGGGGGTGTATAATGTATTCAAACTTATAGTAATCGAAAATTAACAAATAATAAATGTCTATAAACAAAAAACACCAGTTTTACTATTTGTACAGTATGTTCAAGTTAATGTAGCGATGACGTCTTACCACGAATAATTAAACAATTTGCATCTTCGTTTAGTTCAATAAAAAATTCATCTCATGACGTCACCACTTTATTGACGTGAAAGAACTAACATTGCACTACAAAATCCTTTTCAAAATAAAAGATTTCACTGCAAAACGCGCCGCATCTGCTCGTCCAACCGATTAATTCGCATCGATTTTTAGTGCACTATATGAAAACAAAAGCAGCAAACGGAACGGGTAGCTACGTGTGCAAAAAATGCGGGAAACCCTACAAACATCTCAGCTCTGTTTACACCCACCAGAAATTCGAGTGCAACAAACCGCCCCAATTCGAGTGCAGCATATGCAGCAAAAAGTTCAAACTGAAGGGCAACATGAAAACGCACATGTGCAACGTCCACAACGTCATGATCTAGATAGTACCCCATTTTAACAAATAAAATGTATTCACCATAAAAACCTGCCTTTTGAATTGTCCATCGATACCAGTTCAATCCAGTAGATTAGTTTGATCGATTTGGGAGTGTTCGCAGGAGCCTTTTTACTGATATAAAATATAGTTTTTAGCTCGCCGAGCGGCGTGCTGGCGAAGCTGCTCGACTTCGCCACCGCCCACCACCAGTTCCAAAAACCCGAGCCGCCCCAAGCGGCCTCCACCAGCCTCAACCCGCCGCCGCCGAAGCCCGACCAGAGCCGCTCCAAGGACGACCCGTTCGGGTTCCTCAACATCCGCAACCGCACCTCCATCAGCAAGCAGCAATCCGAAATACTCAAGACCTACTTCGAGAAGAACCAGTTCGTCGACAACGTGATGAAGGAGCACTTAGAGCAGGTCACCGGGCTGCCCGGCAGGGTTATTAAGATCTGGTTCCAGAACCGGCGGCGGGAGAACAAGAACAAAATCAAATACGGCAATCTCGGCTCGTAAACGAGGTTAAAAATCTAGGAGGTTGGCTCTTCTTCGCAGAGTTGTGACGTAAACGTTGAGCCAACCTTTCGATGTTTAATAACCTTGTAAATGTACACAGCATTTCAACCAGTATTTGCTTAGTAATTTTAATTTAGTAGTTAAGCCTTTTTTATGTACATACTTACTTATACTATTTAATGTGTAATTAACTAGCAATATATTTAGCGTCACGTCAATAAAGCATTAAAAAAAACCACAAGTGTCATACGTCAAATGTCACGTTACAAATCCCGCGCGTCCCTCGACTGTCTAACGTCACGAAAAAGTGAGGTTAGAATTCCGCGACTAATCACTGACTTGTTCTTTTGGCGTTTTAGCGTACTTGTTAACCACTGGAATGTGCACCCAACGAGGAAAACCTAAATTCTCGCACGATGGCTACATTTACGTGTTCGACAAATTGAGCCAGAACCGGCTGACGACGTTCTACCGGTGCGAGCAGAAGACCCGCTGCAAGGCGCGAATACACGTGCAAAACGGGCAGGTGATCAAGCTGCTCAACGGCCACACGCACGATCCCGCCAAATTCACCAAAATCAACGGCGACTACATTCGATTGGTCGATTGAAAATGAAACGGCGATTGTGTGGTGACGTCACGACGGTGTACTGACGGATGAACTATAGGCACGGTAAAAATTGTTGGGTGACGTCACGAGAGGGGAATGTTGAACGAACTATATGCATAATTAAAGTGCATAGACAGTGTGGACACGGATGGGGTTGCCTATAGGAGAAAAATTGTTGTTATTCTTTTTATACGACGAAAAGCCGTTCTTTATAAAAATTTCTGCTTCTTTATGATGGTCCACATTTAATAACATGTTATACGAACATTGCTATATAGCAATGTTAAACAAGGTTATTCACGGTAGCCGTGCATTAAAAATATTTGGCGAATGGCTGTTTATAAAAGTATGAAATTTTTAATACAAGGGTTTTTGGATATAAAGAATTCATCTAAAATATTTTCAAAAATGGCCGACTTTCGTTTATACCGGAAGTTGACCGTTACTTCGTTATTTTAAATGGGACACACTGTATATTTTTTCATTTTTAGATTCTACACGATGAGCTGATTACAAAAAGGTATCATACTTGGTATCTTGGTCTCATAATAAAGGCTTTACAGACACTCAAAAATCACAAAATTGTGAATTTAGGTGGCTCTGAAAGCCTAACAGTTGAAAATCGAGAAAAACGGCTTACCTGGTGCTATCCTTACTTCTCACGTACTATCTAATGGCATGATATAAAATTTACACAGGGCGATCAAAAATTTCAAAAATTTTATAAAAAAAATTTATGTATCAACCATTAGATAGAACTGGAAAAGTTAGGATAGGACCATGTAAGCCGTTTTTCTTGATTTTCAACTGTTTAGCTTTCAGAGCCACCTAATTTCAAAATTTTGTGATTTTTGCGTGGCTGTATAACCTTTACTATAAGTCGGAGATACCAAGTGCGACCCAACATTGTAATCAGCTTATCGAGTAGAATCTAAAAATGCAAAAATATACTGGTTGTCCCATTTAAAATAACGAAGTGACGATCAACTTCCGGTATAAACGGAAGTGGGCCATTTTTGAAAATATTTTAGACGAATTCCTTACATCCAAAAAACCTTGTATTAAAATTTTCATAATGTTATACACAGCCATTCGCTAAATATGCATTTCTAATGCACGGCTACCGTGTATAACCCTGTATAGCAAGTGTGGACGCTGCTTTTGATGCTTTATGAATTTTTAACAGCGTCCACACTTGCTATATAACACTGCTATATAGCCATGTTATACAACATGTTATTAATTGTGGACTCTTCTTTTAGAAAATAAGAGTAACATTGAAAAATGTTAGATTGGAACTACAGGGTGTTGGCATATTAAGACAACATGAAGAATCTTCAAGAGAGAAGTACCATTATTTTTTATTTTACTCAAAATTTTTGTAAGAGAAAGTTTTTATGATCTAAAATAAAGCCTGATTACAAATTTTCAATTTAAAAATCCAATTTTTTGCGGAAATTTTCCATGTTTTCTCAATTTACTAACACTTCATACATCTTATTTATGCTGTTTTGATGTGTGAATCTCATTTTCCCGACAAGTAAATTTGTTTATAAAGAATGACTAGATTATAAATAACTTTCCCTTCTAAAAAATTTATTTAAAATAAAAAATGGTACTTCTCTCTTGAAGTACATATTTTCATGTTTTCTTAATTTCCCAACACCCTGTAGATCCAAGAAGATTTTTCAATGTTATTCCGATTTTCAAAAGAAGCAGAAACTTATAAATAAAGACTTTTTGTCGTAAAATAAATAATAAAAATTATTCTCCTATAGGCAGCCCCATCCGTGAACACACTGTATATATGTACCGATCTGTATAAAAAAGTATTATTAGGTATAAAATGTTTAGTGACGTCATCGCTATAATAACTTAAATGCACTATATGCAGAAACCAGAAGTTGGATCTCGTCAATCTACAATTTCTGTATAGAAACTGTTTTTATATTATGTTCACACTAATCCAGCGCTGACGTCACCAGCTATACCACGCTTACTATAAACAAAGCGTGACGTCAGCGCTAGATTAACCAATTAAATTGTAATTGATTAATGTAAAAATTAAATAAACCACTGAGATCTCGCTCGCGTTTACTCTCACCCTATCCTCAACCCACTAGCCTAATTAGTAGCGAATCGATCGCACGTTTTCCCCTTACTTGACGCGCATTTTTTTTTCGTTTTTAGACAAGCGAAAGGGCCCTTACCAGTGCGGCATATGCGGCAAAGTGTACACCTTCCGGAGCACCATGCTGCGGCACACGAAGCTCGAGTGCCAAAAGTACCCCGGCTTCCAGTGCTCCTTCTGCAATCACCTGTCCAAGCGCAAGGACAACCTCAAGGCGCACATGAAGAACTTGCACGGCGTCGAGTACCGCATAAGTACCAACACCTACGAACGCATTTAACGCTAACCTATTGTTACATGTAAAATAAACCGAATAAACGCGAATGTTGTTGCATTACGTTCTATTCATTAACCGCGCCAAAAGGTAAGTACCGAAGTACCCAAATAAACCATAGCGGCGGGTACCTCGCTATACTTTGGCTACGATTTTACAGGGTGGTTTTCTTGTAGATTCGAAGCGGTTCGGCTGCGACGGTTGCAATCGCTCCTACAGATCGAAGATAGCGTTGAACAGGCACAGGCGATACGATTGTGGAAAGGAACCGTTGTTCAAATGCACCTTCGACGGTTGCGGTTACCGCGGCTACCAGAAGGGTAATCTCAAGACCCACTTGATGAGGGTGCACCAGGTGGTAGTCGATCCGACGTCCAGAAAACGCGACTGGGTGCCGAACAGTCCCGAACTGGTTCGGGATCGCACGATAGTTCCTCGGCTCGATTTAAATGCGTTGGAGTGAGATAACGTTAAAGACTGTTAGTTTACTGTCTTTATTCATCTCTTCTCTAGCATCGAATCTTTAGTGACAGTAATCATAAGACTAAAATGTAGATATACCATTTAGAAACTTGTATAGTATTTTACAACCAATAAATTAATATAGTATTAGTAGCGAGTATTTTCTGTCCTCTTTTATCTTCCCCCACCCGCTAAGAGACGCGAGTGGGGGAAACCAGACGAAGAGAATCGCCGCGAGAACGAGATAGCAAGTAGTGTACTGTATTAGGTTATTTTTTTGCAGGTTTTAAGTGCCCCAAGTGCAACAAACGATACAAATTAATGTCGAGTGTGCAGAGACATCTGAAATTCGAATGCAACAAGCCTCCGCAGTTTTTCTGTTCCATAGCCAGCTGCAATTTCGCTTGCAAGCGCAACGAAAGCCTCAAGTCCCATTACAAGTTGAAGCACAACGTCATTTTTATCGTCGACAATAAAAAACATTATTAAGTTGGCCTAGCTGTTTTTTTACCGATTTTGTCGATTAGCAACATTTGCTTGTCGACAAACAACAAATACTGATCGATAGGACACATTTGTTTGTCAGCTAACAACATTTTTTCGATCAAAAACTATTATTGACCGATTAACAACTTTTGTAAGTCGACACGAATTAATTTTTGGTCGACTAGCAACATTTGTTTGTCAGACAACAACATTTTTTCGTCTAAAAACTGTTATTGACCGGTTACCAACATTTGTACGTCGATAAGAATTAATTATTGGTCGACTAGTAACTATTTTTGGCCGATTAGCAAAATTCATTTGTCTACAAAAAAACCATTTTCGGTCGTTTAGCTACATTTGTAGGTCGACAGCATTCATTTTTATTCGACTAGCAACATTTGTTTGCTAGTCAAAAACATTTTTTCGTCCAAAAACTGTTATTGACCGGTTACCAACATTTGTACGTTGATAAGCATTAAATATTGGTCGACTAGCAACAATTGTTGGCCGATTAGCAACATTCGTTTGTCTACCAACAATATTTTTGTCGACTATAAAAACTATTTTTGGTCGTTTAGCAACATTTGTAGGTCGACAAGCATTAATTTTTGGCTGACTAGCAATAATCGTTGGCCGATTAGCAACATTTCTTTGTTTACCAACAACATTTTTGTCGACTAAAAACTATTTTTGGTCGATTAGCAACATTGTAAGTCGACAAGCATTATTTTTTGGTAGATTAGCAACAATTGTTGGTCGATTAGCAACATTTTTGTTGACTAAAAACTATTATTCATCGATTAACAACATTTGTACGTCGACAAACATAAATTTTTGGTGCTACAATTGCTGGGTGATTAGCAACATTTGTTTGTCTACCAAAAACATTTTTGTTAGCTAAAAACTATTATTGACCTATTAACTACATTTTTACATCGACAAACATTAATTTTTGGTCGACTATCGACATCAATGTTAGTCGATTAGCAACATTCGTTTGTCGACCAACAACTTTTTTGTTGACTAACAACTATTATTAACCGATTAACAACATTTGTACGTCGACCAGCATTAATTTTTGGTTGACTAGCTACAATTGTTAGTCGATTAGCAACATTCGTTTATCGACCAGCAACATTTTTGTTGTCAAAAAAACTATTTTTGGTCGATTAGCAACGGTTGCTGATCGTTTGAATTTTTTTAGCCGCTTTTGTGTGCCCCGTGTGCGGCAGAGACTACAAAGTGGCGCGGTCGTTGTGGAGGCACCAAAAGTACGAGTGCCAAAAGGCGCCGAGTTTCAACTGCCACTTGTGCGATTACAAGGCTTTCCACAAGAGCAGCCTCACCAAACACATGACGAAGCACTTTTAAAACTGTTGATTTGTATTTAAAATAAATCGAAATATCCCTAACAGCATCCTCTAATTCGAAACGAAACCACACACGTTTTAAAGCCACGTAGTTCTTATTGCTCAATTAAATGGTGACGTTTTTAGATGCTCCAGTGAAGTGCTTCAAATGCGACAAATTGTACAAGAACCTCGGCTCGATGAGGAGCCACATCTCGCACGATCACGGCCAGGTGTTGCAGTGCCCGATTTGCGGCTACGAATGCAAACGAAAGTACTACTTCAATTTGCACTTGCTGCGCCACCAGACAAACTTCCCCCATCCCAATTAACCATCAAAGACTCACTGAAGGGGACACCTTAAAGACCTGTTCTAACGCGTTTCCGTTTTCAGTTTTTCCCATGTACTGTCCGAAGTGTTCGCACGGTTACAAGCACCGCAGCTCGCTGGTGAAGCACTTGAAGTGGGAGTGCGGCATCGAGACGGGTTTGTTCAAGTGCTACATATGCAGCTATTCGGCTAAGCAGAAACACAATTACTTGCGCCATCTGAAAACCGTCCACCAGATAATGGATAATTTCGTTGTACAGCAGCCCATCAACTAGGCGCCGTTTAGGCCAGTCAGTGTAGACAATGAATTAACAATGGTTTCAAAAGGGTTCAAACTTTCATGTATGGTCGGGATGAGCATAAAAACGAACTATTTTGCAACCTTGGTCGAGGTCCGGAACAGCGTTAAAATTACCATACTGTCGCGAAAAGTCCTGCAAATTTGCAACCAATTAAAGCTACGGAAGATTGTTTTAAATTAGGCAATAAGGTTTTTGTTAATAAAATAACCGACAAAATTCTAAAAGTTCTGCAAACTTAACAGAAATATCAGAAAAGTGCCCTGAACAGTGGTGCAAATTTGCAACCTTTTTCGTTGACCGAAACATCTTTATTTATGCATTTGTTTAAATGTGGCCATTTATTTTAGCAAAGTGGTCTCGAAATAATTACAAAAGTTTTAAATTTGGAATGCAAATGCTCATAACACCTATTGTGATGCATTTACAAGTTTGCAACCTCTTAGGTAATTCGAAACGTTACGCAATTTCGAAAGAACTAATTTTTGGAATTTGACACTCTCGAAAAAATTGCAAAAGTTTTGCAAATCGAGTTGATGACATAATTTGCATATTAATGTCAATTTGCCACCAAATCCAGGACGTGGAAAATATTTTAATCATAAAAATTAAAAATATAATTATTCCGTCCCTACGTCACTGAAGCGCGAGTGACTCACAAACTTGCATTTTTTTTTCGAGAGTGATAAAATCTAAAAAGTCGATTTTTGGACATATACCCCGTTTCCCGTTTACATGCGGGATCCAGTGATCGGATCGGGATTGACTCGAGATATCTTTTATTCGTCGAGTAATCAACTCGATCCGTGTTTAGTGTTTCCTCAGGATCGATCTGGGATCCAAGCCGGCTTCGATCCCGCATGTAAACGGGGTAATTGTTCATTTGTTTGGTTGTATGATGATGAGCAGTGATATTAATCCCAAAATAAACAGCTCAAACAGTTCAAAAGTTAAGGATATTCATTAAATTCGATTTTTAAAGCTAGAGCAAAAAAATTTAATGGTATTTCTTAGAAGGGTAAGTATATGTTTGTTAACTGTTAGATGCCAAAAACGAAACATATACCCTTTTAAGAAATACCATTAAATTTTTTGCTCTAGCTTTAAAAATCGAATTTAATGAATATCCTTAACTTTTTAACAGCTGTTTATAATCATTTCGATTTGTAAAACTTTTATGGAGATATGAAATCCAAAAATTAGTTTTTCGAATTTGCATAACGTTCCGAATTACCTAAGAGGTAGCAAACTTGTAAATGCATCACAATGGATTTTAGAAGCATATGCAAACCAAATTTAAAACTTTTATAATTATTATTTCGCCAGTTTGCTAAAAAAAATGGCCACATACAGGGTGTCGGAAAAAGGCGGTGACATGGCTTACCCATAGACTCTTGAGATAAAAATAAGACGATTTAACCTAATTTACCTATATCCAAAGTTGCTTAGTAAAGAAGTTATAGGATTTTAAGGTTAAGAATCAAAAAGAGATTTTTTGATATTGTGCCAGAATAGCTTAACTTTTTTTCTTGAAAATTTGTACAGAATATCTCAGTTTGGTGACACATTTACGTGTAATTTTTTTTTAAATGTCCATCCCTCTCTGATTTAACGGGGGTGGCCAACCCCTTTAAAGCCCTAATTGTTCCGCCCAATGTAATTCACCTAATTTTTGAATCGAAACTAGGTTTATTGGTTCATTTATAATGATTTTTTACTCTTTGTAAATTTCTATAGAACCCATATTTTTGGAGATAAATCTCATTTTTGGCATCTGTGCAAATTCTGTGATATTCTGTGCAAATGTTCAGGAAAAAAAGTTAAGCCATTCTGGCACAATATTAAAAAATCTCTTTTTTATTCTTAACTTCAAAACCCTATAACTTCTTTACTAAGCAATTTTGGATATAGGTAAATTCGGTTAAATCGTTTTATTTTTTGTCCCAGGAGTCTGTGGTTAAGCCTCGTCCCAACCTTTTTGCGACACCCTGTATAAACAATTGTCTGAATAAAAGTGATCCGGCAAACGAAAAAGTATTATCTAATTTAAAACAATGTTCCGTAGCTTTAAATTGGTTGCAAATCTGATACGTGATATGAGATATCACATTTAACACTACTGCAATTTCTCAGAATTTTAACAAAATTTCTTTATTTTGCAATTTTAACAACGTTCCGGACCTCGGAGAAGGTTGTAAATCTAGATGTATTGTTTTCTCGGTGTACCAATAAGCACCAAAGTCTCAATACTTTTGGAACTATTATCAAATATTGCATTTTTGATGTCCAAAATGACTGGTGTAATTGTGATCGATTACTTCCACTCAATAAATCAATTGTATCCAACGTATTGCCGTTTTATTGCTTCCACCACTTGGCCACATTTGACTCGATTTGATATTCTAGTCGAACGCGTCGTGACCGGTGCTTTTTTTTGTTTTAGACATATCGGGCAGCATAATGCAGGACGAGCTGGGCCACTACGTGTGCCCCAAGTGCATGAAGACCTACAAGCACAAGACCTCGGTGTATACGCATCTGAGGAACGATTGCGGCAAGCCGCCGCAGTACTTCTGCGAGATTTGCGAGTTCTCCAGCAGGTTCGATCACGTCCTGCGCAGGCACAAGATGTCCGCGGCGCACAAGAAGAGGGCTGTGTATGCCAAGGATTTCAACAAAACGGTCTAATTGGAGAGCCTCAGTGCTAAAATTAGCACCCATTTAGGTTCTCAATCAGTGGTTCTAATTAGAGTTCTAGGTGCCTTTTAAACAGTACTTTTGTACAATGGTGTCCACCTTGATTTCGCAATCTAAAGCTCCGTAAGAGGCTTTGTAATCAAGGTGAACACCATAGTACTTACTAGTAGCATTCTTACAATGTTGAAAAGGAACTTAGAAATTCTAATCAGAACCAAGATAAATTGCATATATGTACATATTTATTCAATAAAATATTATTGATGATCCAGAAATTTTTACTCTATTTAATCCCGTTACAAGAAACTCCTCATTGTTTGATAAGAAATTGGTATTTGGTTTCATTTTATTCAAAAAAATGCATCATGTTGTATATTGTTGATGGAAAACAGGTGGAGACCTGAAATTAGTTTATTTTTTGGTATACAGGGTGTTCGAAAAATAGATTCTTTCCTTTGAAAAAAAGTCTATAAATGTAGGTCCGGAAATGCAGTTTTCAAGATACAGGATGTTACATTAAAAAAATATATTCATTCAGGGTGAGTTGCGCTTTACGGGACGGAGTACTCTAGACAAACGGAATGAGATTTTAAAAATTCCTTCTGGTTAAATATATATAGGTATGGTGGTTATAATTTAAAATTATTTAGACATATACAGGTTGTCCCAATTTTGAGAAAATATACAGTTATGTTTTTTTAAATGAAACACCCCGTGTAATATTTCACTTTTGCATTCTACTCGATGAGCGGATTCCAAAAAGGGGTCACACTTGCTATTTTAGTGTCATAATAACTCACTCAAAAATCACAAAATATTGAATTTATGTTGCTCTGAAGGCCAAACAATTGAAAATCGAGAAAAACGGTTTACATGGTCCTATCCTAACTTTTCAAGTACTATCAAATGGTACAAATTTTTGATAAAAATTTTGAAATTTTTGATCACCCTGTATACATTTTATATCATGTCACTAGATAGTACTTGAAAAGTTAGGATAGGACCATGTAATCCGTTTTTCTTGATTTTCAACTGTTTGGCTTTCAGAGCCGCCTAAATTCAAAATTTTGTGATTTTTGAGTGGCTGTAGGTATATCCTTTATTATGAGACTAAAATACCAAGTATGACCCCTTTTTGGAATCAGCTGAACGAGTAGAATCCAAAATTGTAATAATATACGGGGTGTTCCATTAAAAAACACAACTTTGTATATTTTCTCAAAATTGGGACAACCTGTATATGTCTAAATAATTTTAAATTGTAGCTACCATACATATACATATTTAACCTGAAGGAATTTTTAAAATCTCTTTCCGTTTGCCTGCAATACTCCGTCCCGTTGAGCGTAACTTACCCTGTATATTAAAAAATATTTAACTTGTCTTCGAAGGCACGATTTTTTATCAAAAATTTGAAAAACCAATATTATTATTTTGTTATCTGTTGATAAAACAAAAAATATGAAAGTTACAAAAAAGTCAGTGGCGTACATTTTTTCCCAATAATATTCGCTTAGGTGCCGCCCCGGGACGCCACTGGACTTAATTTTAATCTATTTAGGGCTAAATTAGCCTCTTAATACAACTAATAACATTGCCAAATTTCAACAGAATCAAGTAAATATTTTTTTTAACAGAACATCCTGCATCCGGACCATTTCCGGACCCATGTGGAACCCTCTAAAATATCTCTGTCTATTTTTCGAACACCCTGTATTTAGGCTTGTTTGAAATTGTTTCTAATTTCTTTACCGAATAAATAAATCGAAACAAAACATGTTTTTTTACAATCCTCTAACGCAGCATGGCGGTTGAAAGTATTATCGTTTCCTTTAACAATCAATAAGTGTATTTATTAGTTGTTCATCGTCCCTTTTTTGTAGGCAAATACGTCTGTAAGTTGTGCAACAAGCGGTACAGACACAACCAATCCCTCTGCGCCCATAGGAAGTACGAATGCCAAAAGGAGCCGCAATTCCAATGCCCCTACTGCGATCGAAAAGTGAAACTGAAGAACAACCTCTCCAAACACATCAGCAGAGTACACAGAGTACACAAAATGCCCAACGTGTGCGCAAAAAATTATCTAAAAGTAGAAGGGACAGAGATGAAACTAGAACTGACAGAACCCAAAATCGAGTACCCCGATAACTATGGCAGTGAAAATTAAGCAATTAGGTACTTCCCAGCACCTCAATTTGTTTGGAATATTTTGCAGCTATTTATCATGTATCGTTAATTGGAAGCATTATTAAATATTTATTTGAATTTCGAAATAAAGCATTTCAATTAATAGAGTATTGAATTACACTTACAACAAGCCAATAACTTGCTCTTGAATGATATGGTGAGGCGAGTATATCTTCTGTAGCAATTGACCGGATGCCCGTGGACCAGAGGCCACAAACTACGAAGAAGAAGAAACCCTACCAATAGTATTAGAGTGTTGTTCAATTTGGTATTTTCTTGTAGATCGGAGATTCGCTTGCTCGAAGTGCCTGCGCACTTACAAGTACAAATACGACCTGATCAAACATGTTAGAAGGGAATGCGACAAGGAGCCGAGCTTGGAGTGTTCCGTGTGCAATTACAGAACGCACAGAACGAATACTTTGAACAACCATTACAAAAGCAAACGGCACTTGATCAGGCTCAGGAATCTGAAATTGTAATTGTTATTTGTTTGTTTGTAAATAAATTAGAGAAGTTTATTGATTGGTGAGTTTTTATATACAGTTAGAATGGTGTTAAAATGGTATAGAAAGATAGTTTCTTCTGTGGAGCAATCAAAATAATTAGGACATTGAAAGGACAAAACTAAAAATCTAATTTCATACAAAATGTACCAAAAATGTTGAGCTAGAAGAAGAAAAAAATCATCAAATCGTTCCCATGGTTCATTCCTTTTCAGGACCATTCACTGCACTAGCTAAAAGGATAAATTGCACGTGGCGCAAACTTCCTTAATTGACTGTGTTTCTTTGTGTTCCAGAATATCCGCATTTGTGCAATGTGTGCAATAAACGGTACAAGTACAAGGGCAACCTGATGCGGCATCTGAACTACGAGTGCAACAAGTTGCCGCAATTTGTGTGCTCCGTGGACGGTTGCTCATACTCCAGCCGGCTCAAGGCCAACCGAGATCGGCACGTCAAATTGGTCCACAACGGGGATAAGTACTCGGTGAAAACCGAGGTTTATATCCCGGGATTCAGGAACCCTTATAATTATTGATAAATTTGTACGCACCAAAATGTTTAGTAATAAAATTTATTTATACCGAACTAGTTGTTTTTTGGTGTAATTAGAAGATTTTTGGGTGAATAATTGACTCTTTTAGGTGGCCAATTGACTCTTAGGTACGTGAATTTATATCCTAATTTCATTCCCATTTCATCCCCGTAAGTATTAATTAATTAGAAAACCAATAACAGTTTAAATGTGTAAATATTCGTGTCGAATTTGCAATAATAAATTTCACATTATTTATTTTTTTCAGTGTACCCGTATATCGAAAGCGACGAAACACAAGGATTTTCTTCTCTTCCAAGGACGAAACACGAACTGCAAAGGAAGGAAGGAGCCGTCAGGATGACGAGAAAATGGTGTCACGCCTGCTACAAGGACAATGTGGCCAGCCACGATAGAAAATACGCCAAAAATAAAACGAAAAAAGTGTCCACATATTGCCCCCAATGCCCGGCGCAGCCACATTTATGTTTGATATGTTTTAATAAAACCCATCGTTATTGATTTATCCAACTATATGTTTTATTAAACAAAACTTTTCGTTTAACTTTAAACGAATTTATCGACTGATCCTCGTATAACGAGTAAGAAATTATACGTGGCTAGGTCAATAAATACGCTTAATTGAGCGTGACGTCGTCGTTACTTGTTATATAACCTATTTGTTATCAAAATTATGTATCAGAAAAACCTGTTTTAGGCTTGGTGTATTGCCAGCAATGCGGAAAACCCTACAAGAATGTGCATACCCTGAAGATGCACATAAAACTCGATTGTGGAAAATCCAAAAGTTACCAATGCCCAATTTGCCTTAAAACATTCACCAGAAACAGAAACATGGAACAACACGTCATCAGGATGCACAAGAACAATTGCAACTCGTAAACTTCCCATACGACTATACTATAATTTATTTATTAAAGTTTTTATTTGTGCTTATTTATTTATTTTTTCATCCGCACGAGCCTGTAAAAGGACAGTTGTTTTATTGGACCTCACTTTTTTATTGTTTATTGGACAATATTTTATTGGACACTTCTTTTTATTGAACTAACCCACTTTATTGAACAATTTCCTTTTATTTCTGTACATTTACCCGACCCCACGATTGAATGCGTTCCGTTTTTTTAGTTTAGATTTTTCTTGCGAAACGTTTGTACTTTATGAATGGTAATTTGTAGGTCCAGTGGCGTGCCCGAAATGCGACAAACTGTACAAAAACGCGAACAGCATGAATTCGCATTTCTACCAGGACTGCGGCCGGGAAAAGCGATTTTCCTGCTCGTTTTGCCCGGCCTGTTTCAAACGGAAGCAACAGCTGCTCGTGCACATGGCGAGAAGGCATCAATACTACGCTTTCAAATCCTAACCGATCGTGTATTTTTTTTTATGAAACTAATTACCCAAATTAAAAATTATTATAGTCTATTCATAAATGAGGCAGAGTAATAAATCAACCAATTGGCCAAATTCCAGCCTATAAAGAAGCAATCTGCCCAACACTTGGATGGTTCACGTTGTATTGATTTTGCAAGGATCAAGACGGATTACTCCGCTTCATTTATGAATGGACTATAAATCTCTTGATTTAAGTTTTTCTAATAGTAATTTTTTTAAAAGTAGATCATTAACGAGTTTTTTTGGTTAGAAGAATACTAATTTATTTATTATATTTACGGTTTTAAATGTATTATATAAATAAATATTTTCGTTATAAAAATTTGTATCTTTTGTAACCTCGCTATTTATTGAATAATATTTTTTTTCGTTTATTTTATTGGTATTTTGGTCATATTTTTTTTGAACTTTATTACTTTCTACTAATTTTTAGCCCTTACCAATCCGCACAAGTGCCACAAATGTGGCTCCTCGTACAAGTACAGTGGCTCGCTGGGGAGGCACTTAAAGTACGGGTGCGGCCTGCAGCCTACCCTCCCCTGCCCGGGGTGCAGCAGGAAATTCAAGTACCCCCAAGACTTGAAGACGCACCTCAAAAACCGATGTTTAGCCAACAAATTTTAACCCACATTGTTCATACTACCCGTAGATTATGTTGATAAATGTTGCTTGTGTACATTAATAAACGGTTTATTGTCTGTTGTGTATAAAATGTGAACATACCGAGACGGTTGAAAATGTGAACAAATAGTGTAAAAAATGTGAAAAAACAGTGTAAAATGGAGATAATATACCGACAGGCTCAAAAAGGCTTATACTTGGTGTCTTGATGGCTATACAGGGTGATTCACATTTTATCTGCATAACTTTGGAAGTTGATAGAATTTGTAAAAATAATGTTAGTTCTTTATATAATATTTGCTAATTTTTGTTTCTGTTTTGTTCATAACTTTTGATTTAGTTCTCCGATTTATTTCAAATTTAAAACATAAACCGTTCTTATAGTTATACATAAGCTTTAAAAGTAAGAAACCATCCACTCTTTATTAGGCAAGTGGTTTTTTATGTGCCACCCCCTCCTAAATGTTTTGAAAACTTTTACAAATAATACTTTTCAATAGTAAAAACTATTTAGGACTATACCTTGATTCATTTTAAAACTATTTTCATTCTTATAACTTTTTGATATGTTGCTTTGTTCTTGAGATAATTTATGAAATTTGAGGCAGTGCACCACCCAGTGGCAAGCTTTAATTTTATTATCATATCATAGTATGCCATGAAAAATCAAAATGATATGATTTTTTTGAAGTTTTTAATAGCAAATAATTTGAAAATTTTCAATTTTATATAAGTTATTTTATTAAGTTATAAGCTAATAACAAATTTTATTAAGTTTGAAAAAATTTTAGGCATATATTTATAAACACTTTCACGCTTATAACAACTTTTTTAATAATAATATCAACACTGGTGACAATAGTTATGACAATTAACGTCAGTTTACATTAGACCTGTCATTTTAATTTTTCATGGCATTCTATGATATGATAGTTAATGCTTGCAAGTGGGTGGTGCACTCCCTCAAATTTTATAAATTATCTCAAGAGCAAAGCTAAATATCAAAAAGTTACAAGAATGAAAATATTTTTAAAATGAATGCAGGTATAGTCCTAAATAGTTATTACTACTGAAATTAATATTTGTAAAAGTTTTGAAAACATTTAGTAGAGGGTAGCATCTAAAAAACCCACTAAATAAACAGTGGGTGGTTTCTTAATTTTAAGGCTTATGGAGAACAATAAGAAGTCTTTCTGTTTTAAATTTGAATAAAACCGGAGAAGTAAATCAATAGTTATGAACAAAAAAGAAAAAAATGCACAACTTCTATCAAATTCTCTCAACTTCCAAAGTTATGCAGATAAAATCTGAATCACCCTGTATAAAAAATATACCCACTCAAAAGTGACATATTTTTGTGATTTTTGAATGGCTGTGTAAACCTTTATTATGAGACCAATATACCAAACATGACCCCTTCTTGTAATCAGCTCATCGAGTAGAATCTAAAACGCAAAAATATACAGTGTGTCCCATTTAAAATATTAAAACGGCCACGGATAAACGGAAGTCGACCATTATTGAAAATATTTTAGACGAATCCTTATACAAGGAGTTATCGTTGTAATCGTTATACAAATTTTCATTATTTATACACATTATTTTATTCACGAAATTCTTGTATAGAGAAATTTTGCCTGCGTAAATTAATGAACGTTTTATTGTGTGTAGTGCAAAATGTGAACATACCGAGACGGTAGAAAGTATAAAAATGTGAACAAATAGTGTAAAATGGAGATATTGTTGAAAATGTGACAATGTGACAGTGCATAAAAATGAACCAAAAATAAGGATGGTATAGCGATTCATAAAAAGTGGGATAATTTTAACAACTTACACTGTACGACAAAAACAGTGTAAACTCCACGACAAATTGCACGTGTTCGGCTAACGCCAGTCTTTTCGTTTCCAGGTCGCCGATGGCCCCCGGAGGAGTTCTTCTGCTGCAGCGAATGCGGGGCCAAGTTCCACCACAGGAGGACCTACATGCGGCACGTCAATCGCGAGTGCCCCGTCAGCTTCAAATACAGCTGCAGCATGTGCACGTACCGCTTCCGCTCGTCCTACGAAGCCGAACGGCACGTACTCAACCACCACGACATTTAACAATTGCCCCAGAATAAACCTTCATTGTCGCCGCAGCGTTTGATTTTTTTTCAACTTGACAACTCCCGTTTTTTGGTTTTGATTTTTCGAGTTATTTAGTACGGTGCTCACGTTGCGTATGTGTTTTTTAGGCGACTGCGCGGGCCGGTATCGGTGCCTGGATTGCGGCAGATCGTACAAAAACAAGGTGAATTTGGGGCGACACGTGCGCTGGGAGTGCAACAAATCGCCGGCGTACTTTTGTCAAGCCTGCGACTACAAAACATGCAGGAAAGACCACCTGAAAGTGCACCTCATCTCCAACAGGCATATGAAGAACGTCGCCAATTCCCAATACGCCCAATGAAGTTGCATACTACGCTTTTAATACGACTGTAAAATTTTAGCTTGTTTCGTAATAGTAAACTATTTTTATTCTAATTCGGTGTTTTTTTTTACATTCAGTGCTTCATAATTGGTGTAAAATAGTGTATTATTGAAACAAACAATGTTAGTAATTAAGTGCATTTATAAGGTGTCGCAAAAAGATTTAAATATGGTTTAACTGTACAGACTTTTGTGAGGCGAAACTAAGATAATTTAACCTAACTTACATATATCCAAAAGAGTTTAATAAAGAAGTTACAGGATATTAAAGTTATACAGTGTGTCCACCTAAGTTCGCACCTTATGGGAAACATTTTTATTGTTAATATTACAAAAAAAGTTATTCTTCATAAAAAGTTCTGCATTGTGTAAAAACTAAAATACAACCATCAGTTATTAAAATTTTTAAGTCGTACTTATAGGAGGTTTGTCAAAAAAAGTGATTTTTGCTCAAGAGTAAAGTACCTTTATTTTTGACAATATCGAAAATTAATATAAAGAAAAATGTTTATATGTTTATAAAAAAAAAGAATTAAAAATGACTTTCGAATATTCAATATTGTTTATTTATAAAAATATTTTTTCGACATTTTTTCCTTTGAAAATGTTGAAAATTTAGGTTTGCACTGATTAATTTGCATTATTAATTTAGGACGCACCGGCGTTTTTTAAAAGTATTACCGGATTTCACATTTCAATTTTCAACGTTTTTACAGAGAAAAATAAAAAAAAAAACTTTTTATAAACAATATATTTGAATACTTAATAATTTGAAATAATTTGAAACTTATTTTTAATTCTAAACATTTTTTCTTCATAATAATTTTTGATATTTTCAAAAATAAAGGTATTTTAGTACAAAAATCATATTTTTTGATAAACCTCGTATACGACTTCTAAATTTTGATATCTGATGATTGCATTTTAGGTTTTGAAGAATAACATTTCTTCGAAATATTAACAATAAAAACGTTTCCCATATGGTGCGAACTTAAGTGGATGACACACTGTATAAGGATAAAAAAGAGATTTTTTGATATTGGCCCAGAATGGCTTAACTTTTTTTCCTGAAAATTTGCACAGAATATCTCTGTTTAGAGACATGTTTTTGGTTAAACAAAATTTAATAATCATCTCCAATTTAACAGGGCGGTTCAACCCCCTCAAAGCCCTAATTGTCTTTCACCTTTTTAACAGATTAAGTTATTTTCAACAAAAATATATTTATTCATCATTAACGGAGGCCATATTGAACTAAATTAATTTTATACTTTTATACTAAAGTAATTTTATAAATTACAAATTTGAAATTTTTAAGATAAATTTATATAAATTAAATGTCTTATCTTTTTCTACAAATGTTATGATTAATATCTAGAAACTAGATATGGAAATTGTTAGAAAATAACTTACATTAGTACTTTAATAAGGTGTTGTGATTGGTTTCAAAAATCGTATAAATTCCAAAAAAAGAGATTTATCTCCAAAAATATAAATTTTATAGAAAATTTACAAAGATTAAAGAATCTTTATAAATTAATCGATAAATCTGGTTTCGATTCAAAAATTAGGTAAATAACAAGGGCGGAACAATTAGGGCTTTGAGAGGGTTGGACTTCCCTGTTCAATCGGAGAGGGGTCGATAATTTTAAAATTTTTTTACCCAAAAATATGTCACCAAGGAGAGATGTTCTGTACAAATTTTCAGGAAAAAAAGTTAAGCAATTTCAAAAAATATCGTTTTTATTCTTAACTTTAATATCCTGTAACTGCTTTATTAAACACTTGGATATAAGGTACCTAAGTTAGTTTTAAATCATCTTATTTTCGTCTGTAGTTAAGCCATGATCAAACATTTTTGCGACACCCTGTATAATAGAAGAATCCAGCATGTGAAAGTGAAAAAAACAGTGCAATATAAACACCTTATAGGAAGATTGTTGATATTTTAAAAACATTATGAAACAGTGTAAAAATAAAGGGTCAAATCATTTTTCGGTAATTAAACTGGAAAAAATGCCCTGTTATTAACTGGGTCGTTGTGATTTCAGGAAAAATTCGATACCCGTGCTTGCATTGCGGGAAATCCTACACGATGAAAAACAACCTGCGGCGGCACCAGAGGGTGGAGTGCGGCAAGGAAAAGTCCCTGGTTTGTTACGTGTGCGACAGACGGTACTACTACAAACAGGAACTCGACACTCACGTGAAATTGAAGCATAACATATCGGCGAAAATCGAGGGTTTCCCCGTGCCCATGCACTGGAAATTCTGAGGAAAATCCTATATGGAAAAGCGGCGATTAATGCAATAACTTTTACCTTAGATTTAGGTCCTTTAAACGGATGTACTAATATAGGTACTAATATCCTAACCATGTTATATTATTTATTAGCTAGTTTATTATCTAAAGACTGATTTCAATCTTGCAAACCTCATTTTTAGTTGCTTTTAAATAGTGCAAATATAAAATTGTACTAATTTCGATAGTTTTATTGAGCTCAACGAAAAACTAGATAGAGTGTAAAAAATGAACAGACAGTGTAAAAAATGAACAGACATTGTAATGAAGTGGACAAACAGTGTAAAGAAAGTGAACAGGCAATGTAAAAAATGATAAGAAGTAAAAATGAACAGACAGTGTAAAAAAAAGAACAGATAGTGTAAAAAAGTGGACAAATAGTGTAAAGAAAGTGAACAGGCAATGTAAAAAAATATCAGATGTGAAAATGAACAGACAGTGTAAAAAATGAACAAACAGTGTAAAAAATGAACAGACAGTGTAAAAAATGAACAGACAGTGTAAAAAATGAACAGACAGTGTAAAAAATGAACAAACAGTGTAAAAAATGAACTGACAGTGTAAAAAATGAACATACAGCTTAAAAAAGTGGACAAACAGTGTAAAGAAAGTGAACAGGCAGTGCAAAAAGTGAACAGGCAGTGCAAAAAAGCGAACAGACAATGTCAAAAAGTGATCAGGAAGTGGATAAAATTGCATTCTAATTGTCAGTATTTTTAGGAATGTTGCGCAGGATACCGCGTTGTTTGGACTGCGGCAAATTGTTCCAGTGCGGAAGCAACCTGCGCAGGCACAGGAAATACAATTGTCCTCTAACGGGAAAATCCGAGATTTTTCCGTGCAATTTGTGCAACAAATCATTCAGCCAAAACGGGAGCCTCAAAAGACACATGGAGCGTTTCCATACAATTTCTCAATAAGTTATTGTTCAATTTTGTTGTGATTAAATGTTTAATGTTGCATTAGTAGAAGAACCATCGATTCTATTACACTCTACCAAAACTTCTATTACATCTTGCTGATTAAATTAGTGTGCAATAAAATTTGATTGTACATTTTTAGCCTTAATTTCAACAAAACACCAGGTAAGTACTATAATCCTATTACTACAGCACATTCGTGTTATTTAATCGATTTTCAAACTTATTTTTTTAGCACGAATGTCATTTATATAAAAAAACTGTTTGTATGGAATCCCCCTTTATCTCTACCCCCGCATTGACGTATCTCTTTTCTTTTAGTCATCATAACGATAGATGACAACAAATTTATATGCCGAAGGTGCGGCAAAGTGTTCACCAGCAAGCACCTGGTAGTGACCCACATACTCTACGAGTGCGGCAAGCAGTCGGTGTTCCAGTGCCCGCTGTGCCCCAGGAAGTGCAAGCGCAACGACGTGCTGCAGTCGCATCTGAAGAACATACACAGAATAGACTGAACGGCCTCGCGCGACGAGGCCGGATCGGACGACTCGATTGATTGGATTGATGAATTTATTGTGTAATTTTAATAGAGAGTAGAAGTCTGTTGTAGATTAGAATGTGGATGAGGATGGGTTTTTTTTAATTGCCGATTTGGTAATTGGTTGTAGAAAGTTTTTTGGTAACTAATGGCCACTTGCACCAACAAGTTAACGAAATCTTAAGTTACATCTTTAACTTAAGTAACAGATATGGCTTGCACCGCTGTAAAATGATGACTTAAGTTGAATTTAAGATTCTTAAATTTAAGGAGCTCTTTTTGACCCCTTAAGTTCTTCTTAACAAACAACCTAATTTTTATTATATTGCCTTTGTTTTTGCCAATGTAATGGAATTATTTAATGAGGGTCTGGAGCTTCCTAGAGCTTGTAGAAAATGGTTTTCCTAGGAGAACATATGATAGGTAAATAAAAGTTGAATTCTCAACGCGTTTGCTTCTTAGCAAAAGTATAATTTGGGGCTCTTCCTCCCACTTTAGCCTTTGCTTTTGAGAATTTTCTCATTTTTTCCTCCTTTTCCATTTTTATAATTTAGTAGTAGAATTACACCTTACACTCCACAGTTTCACTTGCCCAATTATTATAGTTTATAGTTATAGTTAATGCTAATAAACTGCTACCTATACCTATAAAAATCGAAACTAACCTATAAAAATATTTTTCCTGCAAAATCACTGTAAACAAAATATAAAAAAAGAAAAAAAAAGAAGTAAAATACACTGTTGCCAGAAACTTGTCGACCAAAGTCATAAAGTATTTTTAAAGTGGATTATGAAAATGGCCGTTAAGTTTGTTTTAAAAATAGTTGGTGCAAGACAAAACATTTTTAGGTCTACTTAAAATTTAAGAATTTCTTGGGCAAGTACAACTTAACTTAAGTACCTATAGTTTGGTGCAAGTGGGCATAAATGACTGTAGGTTATGTCATTGTCATGGTTGCCAATCAATGTCGATAGGTTAAATGTCCCTAGCAAATTTTTGTAACAATTATTCTAGAAGGCTTCAAAATTGTAATTAACGAAATTTTTTATTCCTTGAAGTAGTTGACTATCTAATGATTTTTTATGAAACTTGATAATCTTTGCGTTTACCAAAAATCTTCCTTATCTCAATCTAATCAATCTAATCAATTCACCAATTACCAATAAAATTGGCTTCTAAAAAAATGCTATTCCAAATTATTTTATTTATTTCCTTTTTATTCTCCTAATTATTAGAAACCAGCCATTTTGTATCGCAAACAAGTACTTGCTAGGAGTAATTAACGCTACTTTTTCCACTTCTTTATTAAAGGATTTTTTACGAATTATATTTATTTGACTGGGCACATTTTTCATCGCCTGTTTAGCTTATTCAAATGTACATTTCCGAAACTCCTGTATTGAAATAATTGTAATAAAATAGTACAAATACGGATTAACCTGCATTTATCATTTTCTTCATATATTAAATCATCTAACAGAACTTAGAATCATATCGAAGAAAAATTTTTCTTCTATAACTTTTAAAGTGATAAAGTTATCATCATCATAGCTTCGTTTAGTAGGAAAAACATAACCATTCTTTAAAGGTAGATAAGTACTCTTTAACTTCATCCTGCAGTTCTCGATTTAATTTGATTCTTCCTTTCTCACTACATTTTTTTGCAGGATTTAAGTACATGTGCGACAGATGCCCCAAGTCCTATAAATCGCAGAGCAACCTCAAGAGGCACCAAAGGGTGGAATGTGGCAAAGAGAAGGGAATTATTTGCTGCTTTTGCCACGCTAGATTTTATTACAAACACGAGGTTAATGTGCACATGAAAAGCAAACACCAGCTGGGGTTGTAATTATGTTAATAAATCGGTTTAATCAATGGCCCGAAATAGAAGGAAAGAGTACTGTATTTTTGAACAATTGTTCGCAATATTAAGCGTATTTTATTATTTAATTATACAATTATTTTTTATTTGCCTATTCTTCTTATTTATCCTTTAATGCAACATATTTAATTCGATTTGCATTAGGTGCTGCAATTTTGTCCTATGAATCGTTCACGTTAATCAAACGATGATGTCACCACAAGCTTGAATATTAAATTCCCTATACAGGTGATTAATTCCAAATCCATTATTTTTTAAATGTGAATACGAATATTCTACGTTCGTCCTGTATACAGTGATGGGCAAAATTATGGAACCAAGTGAATATTTCTGGAATGGTTAGAGATATTGAAATGAAATTTGGATGAGAGATATTATACTAAATTGTGCATTTGTTGCTGATATTTTCAACAATTTTATACTTCCGGTTAAATCGGAAGTGATGTCAATTTTTAAATTTTTAACGAAACACCCCTGTATATTTTTGCGTTTTTAGATTCTACTCGATTAGGTGATTACAAGGATGGGTCACACTTGGTATTTTGGTCTCATAATAAAGGCTATACAGTCACTCAAAAATTACATAATTTTAAATTTAGGCGGCTCTGAAAGCCAAACAGTGAAAAATCGAGAAAAATGGCTTGCATGGTCCTATCCTAACTTTCCAAGTTCTATCTAATGACATGATATAAAATGTATACAGGGTGATCAAAAATTTCAGAATTTTATCAGAAATCTTTTTGTACCATTTGATAGTACTTGGAAAGTTAGGATAGGACCATGTAAACCGATTTTCAACTGTTTGTCTTTCAGAGCCAACTAAATTCTAAATTTTGTGATTCTTGAGTGGCTGTATAACCTTTATTATGAGACCAAAATACCAAGTGTGACCCATCCTTGTAATCAGCTCATCGAGTAGAATTTAAAAATGCAAAAAATATACGGTGTTTCATTAAAAATTTAAAAATTTACATCACTTCCGGTTTAACCGTAAGTTCAAAATTGTTGAAAATAACAACAACACATGCACAATTTAGTATAATATCTACCATCCAAATTTCATTTCGATATCTCTAACCATTCCAGAGATATTCACTTGGTTCCATACTTTTGCCCATCCCCTATAACTCATCAAGGAATTTGTTTGACGAAATTTATCGCCTGATCCTCGTATAACGATTAATCAATTATACGAGGGTAGAGCAATAAAGAAGAGCGCTTTTTCAACGAATAATTTACATCAATTTATACCGTGGTTTTGGTTTTTTTATTTTTCTTTGGTAGATAGGTGTAGACTTGAAAAGATTTATTTTTTATCAATTTATCAGATCCTACAAAAAACTAGAAAAGGCTCCTCATCGAATGCAATTAAGATAAGAAATACAGTTGGTGGTAATTCACAAATAACCGAAAAAAAGTATTCTTCTGTTTACTGATCTTTTGTGCTACCCGCATCCGGCGCCAGTCCACAATTTACCCCCAATAAAATCTCGTTTAAAGTGAGTCGTTTGGTCCATTTGGTAGAGTGTTTGAGTTTTGTAACGCGACAGCTCCTCGCTGGATTGTACCGGGTTAACTCGATTTTTCGTTTTTGTTGTAGCGAAACCGTTCTGGTGCGGCACATGCGGCAACAGTTACAAGTACGAGAGGGGCCTGAAGAGGCACCGACTGGAGTGCGGCCAAGCGAAGCGCCTGAGCTGCCTGTTCTGCAGCCACAGGGCGCACAGGCGCGACAACCTCAACATGCACATGCTGCTCAGGCACGGCTTCTCCATCACCAAACCAACCAACGCCAATCCAACGGATAAATAATTGAACTATCGGACGAAATGCTGCTTTACCATCAACTTGGCAACATTGGATTTAGTACTGTAAGCTTTACGAAATAAAGTTTTTATTGAAGAACTGCTGTTTTCTTTAACACCTGGCAACGCAGCTTTCGAAGCTCGTGAATAATAGGCCTAATAAATGTATGTTTTTACATGTTTGTTTGGTGATACTTGTTTGTTTATTTTTTTGGTTTTTTTTTGTAGAAATTTACGAGCACCAATGCGGCAAATGTGGCAAATGCTACAAGTACAAATGGAACTTGTTGAGGCACACGAAGTACGAGTGCGGCATGCCGCCTCAATTCACCTGCAAAATTTGCATGAAGGCCTTCACGCAGAAGAGCAGCCTTAAATCCCACGTGGCCTACATACACGGATTCTATTTGACCATCGAATAGTACCGATCGTTGTTTGTGTAGTACTAGTAGTAACAAATTCCCGATGCAGCATCTTTATATCAAGATAGAGCAAGTTACTCGTAGATGAAGAGGTGTTGAACAATTCAACAATTCCAGAACCCAATTGTGCTTGTATAATCCTCAAAATAAAGCAGTAACTTTTCTTGTGGAATTTTTGGACAACACCATTCTCCCTACCTTAATCTTCTTAACTCTTCGTGCAAATATCATTATACCATCCGTTTCTAATATGGTACTAATTGTACTTTTAGCGTTCTATTTCAACGAAACCTACAACGTATTCATATGCCTGCAGTGCAACAAAGGCTACAAGTACCTGAGAAACTTCCAAACGCACCAAAAGTACGAGTGCAACCAACCCAAGAAATTCAAATGCGACGTTTGCGACAAGGGTTTCTCGCAACAGAGGTACCTCAGGTACCACCAAGCCTCCTGCGATCCGTCGAAGAGGAAATGCGATACCGTTTAGTACACACGTCGAGAATTTTTCGCTGTATTGTAGAATAAATGCAAGTGCCAACAATCTTATTTACCCTACCCGAGAACCATCTCCTGCAGTACCGAGAATTCCCCGGTTATTGCTTGTTTCTTTTGTAGCACAAATGGGGTCTTTTGTGTGCGGAAAATGCGGGAAAATGTTCGTGAAAAAGATGTCTTGGTACGTCCATACCAAGTACGACTGCGGTACCGTCGCCATGGTATGCGGCTACGCCAACTGCGGCGTCATGATCAAGCGAAAGAGCAGCATGAAGAGGCACATTTTGAAACACAACGTCTCCGATTGGGAGCGTTACGTCATTTACAATAATTATACGGCGCAGGAAAACGTCAAATGTCATAATTCTAATTGAAATTCACAAGCAGTTGGTAATATTGTTAGTTCTATTGAGGATTTCAGTTGCATACACTGTCTCGAGATTAAATCAATTCGTAATTTTGGTAATTTAATTATTACCTTGTACATATCCGTCCGATTTATTTAATTAATTATTATTTATAAAAATAACCGCCATGTTTTTTTTATTTTGAATCAATAAAATTATTTATGTCATTACTTATGTTACCTGTTTTTCAACGTATATACAGGGTGTTCGAAAAATAGACTGATATATTTTAGATGGTGATTCCTTGTTAAAAATATGAATAAAAGTTTCAATAAAAATGGGTCTGGAAATGCAGTTTTCAAGATACATGATGTTCAATTAAAAAAGAAAAATATTAATGTTTGAAAAAATATTTCCTTGATTCTGTTGAAATTAAACTGAAATTTTATTAAGAGGCTAATTTAGTCCTAAATAAATTAAAATTATTAAGTCTAGCGGCGTCGCGGGGGGCACCTAAGCGAATATTATTGGGAAAAAATGTACGCCACTGCATTTTTTGTAACTATAATTTTTTTTTATTAAGCATCTAAAATACAATTTCTTTACCTCTTGTATTTTTTTCGTATCTCACTTCGTTTTTGGAGAAAAAAATAAAAACCGTTTTATTGCATTGACTGGACAAAATTGGTTTCTCAAATTTTTGCTAAAAATCTCACAAGTGCCTTGGAAAACAAAAAATCAAAAAAATTTGCAGAAAAGAGTGTTTTTGCAACTTTTCCAAAACCAAATTTCAACAGAATCAAGTAAATATTTTTTAATACAGGGTGTATCATACGTTGATACTTCTTTTTTAACTGTGTATGCATGTCTTAATTCTAAGCAACTTTTTCAAATAAACTTTTTGAATATTATGAATAACAAAGAAGATAGAAAATTTTTAAATTTCGAATATTTTCCAATTCGTACCTGCTAAGTATATTAAATAAGAAATTTATTTATGGCAGTCATCTGTCAAATAAATGCCGAAAAATAAATAAATTTCATAATTAATGAAGCATGTACGTATTGGAAAATATTCGAAATTCGAAACAAAGATAAAATTTTTTTAAATTTTTTATCTTTTTTTTTCTCAGAATATTCGAAAAGTTTATTTGAAAAAGTTGCTTGGAATTAAGAGATTTATACACAGTAAAAAAAGAAGTGTCAACTTATGTATATGAATATTTTTTTGTTTATAGGCCCATGTTTATAGAAACCTTTTTCAATTTTTTTAACAACTAATCACCCTCTAAAATATCTCCGTCTATTTTCCGAACAGCCTGTATACAAAAACCTCTAGTGATACTTTATATTCAAAAAAACAACGCAAGTAAGTAACACCTTCCATTTAAACCAACTAAACGTCATAAACCCAGTAACACCAACCCCCCTATCACACCGACAGTTGGCATTCCTGTTTCCCCTAGACACATTTCGACGTTTCCCCTTACATCGCTCGTTTTTTGTAGACGACCTGGACGCCTGCTTCGATCCGCTGAGCGAAAAGTACGTGTGCAATCGTTGCCCGAGCAAACGCTACAAGAGCAAGGCCCACTTGCACAAGCACGTCCTCTACGAGTGCAACAAGCTGCCCATGACCTGCATGGTGGACAATTGCGGCGTGCAGATACTCAGGCGCAGCAACATGAAGCGACACGTCGCCATGCGACATCGCCTCCGCAGTGACAACTGGGAGAAGTACGTCACCTACATAGTTAAAGACCTCAAGTGCGTTGACATTCCGCAGGGCACCAGGTCCATCGGGTTCATCGAGGATCCCTCCTTGTGGCGACCTCCCAGCGATTAGAATATTTGACTTTCTCTTGACTTATGACAAATGACAAGTGGCTTATGAGTAAAGAGCGGGTTATATGCAAAATGCATATACATATATGCAACATTTGCATATATCTAGATATCTGCATATATCTTGCATATTTTGACGAAAATTGCTTATTTTAGTATATACGTATGTAGATATTTATGAACTTACTACTTTTGTATACATTCAAATTTTAATCATATTACATACAATTTCAAAAGATAAAATTTACTTAAGTATGCCCTAAGTAAATTAGGGTAAGGAGGAAATCTTAGGTATAAAATATTTTTCCAAAGTTCAGGTCATTTGCATACCTAATTTATCAATTCATCTTTTCAATCAATTCAAATTTTTGATATTTTCTTGGAAATCAATGCAAATTTTTGTTTTTTTTTTTGAAAATTAATGCAAAATTTTTGATATTTTTTTAAAAATATTGCATAATTTTGGTATTTTTTGAAAATCATTGAATATTTTTGTTATTTTCTTTAAAATCAATGCAAAATTTTTGATATTTTTTGAAAATTATCACTTATTTTTGATGATTTCTTGAAAATCAATGCAAATATTTGATATTTTTGGAAAATTATTCTATAATTTTGATATTTCTTTGAATATCAATGATTTTTGATATTTTTTTGAATATCATTGCATATTTTTATATTTTCTTAAAAATAACGGCATATTTTTAATATTTTTTTGAAAATTATTGTATATTTTTATAATTATAAAAATTATTACATATTTTTGATGTTTTCTTGAAAATCATTGAATATTTTTGATATTTTTTTGAAAATCAATCCAAATTTTTGATATTTTTTTGAAAATCATTGCATATTTTTGATATTTTCTTGAAAATCAATGCAAATATTTGATATTTTTTTGAAAATCACTGCATATTTTTAAATAAATCGTTGCATATATTAGCAATTTTTTTGCATATATTCCGCTCTTTTCTTTTGACAAATGACAAGTGACTTATGACTAAATTGCGGATTATATGCAAAATGCATGGTCCGTATTCAGTGCCCCATTTTAACATTAAAAACTGTTAACGTTGATGAAACAGTTAATTATTTTGCAATGTATCGAACAAAGAGAGCATATGATACTATGACGTGTTGAAGCCGCGCCTGCTTTATGTTGTAGTATCGAAAGTTGTAGTATTGGTGGCGTGTTTTCTATTCCTCACTATCTTCCATTTAATTGAGTGTCTATTTCTATAGAGTGTACCGGCAAAAATTTGCCACTCTGTATATTCATTTGCATATATCTAACGATTTTTCAAGTTTATGCTCATTTTGAAACATCAGCATATACAGGAACCTCTGACGACTTGCCGAGTGTGTTACAAAAAGTTGCGATTTTTCAAAATGCCATTAATATTAAAACTAAAAATCTCATTAGGCTTTGTGTGGTACCTTTTCCTTCGTTTTGGTGGCATATTTTTCATTTTCTCGCTCTAAGACGCGTCGAATAACCCCAAATTTACTCCTAAAATCCACATCCTATAAAACGAATTATCACCTTATTTTTTTCTACCCAACCCGTTGCTAACACTATCAAATTTTTCGTAGGCATCGAGCAAAAAAACTTGACCGACTCCCAACCATCGACGTCCAGTCATTCGAGCCCTTCAAAGATGAAAATCTTCGCCTGCGAGTACTGCAAGAAAACCTTCACTCACAAGGGCGATTTCAACAAACACTTGAGGAACCACACGAAGGAAAAACCTTTCTCCTGCGAATTGTGCCAGAGGAAATTCGCACACACGTCGAATCTACTGCGACACCAACGGCTACACAGCGGCGAAAAGCCATTCACTTGTGATAAATGCTCGAAGAAGTTCAGCCGTAAAGATAAGCTCGATTGCCATAAAAAAAGCAGAACGTGTTAAGCAGGGTCGACATTTAATAACATGTTGTATAACATTGCTATATATCAGTGTTATATAGCAAATGTGGACGTTGTTAATAATTTTAAAACATCGCAAAAACAGCGTCCATACTTGCTATATAGCAGATATAGCAATGTTGGTATAACATGTTATTAAAAATGGACCCTCCTTAAGGATGCTCCTTAAGGACGTCTCATTCGTTATTTAATCAGTGATTTTTGACATTTTTTTACTTTTGTTTTTTATTTTCCTTTGACCTACATTTTGAAAAGATACAATTTGGGTTTTACAAATAGCCATTAAAGTGCTCGTTACGTTTTTGAAAATAGCCGGCACAATGGAAATACCTTATTTCATCTTGTCCTTTAAAATGATAAAGGTATACAAATTAAAAACAAATAAGGTATTTCAAAAGTTATTAGTAAATTGGGATTGTAAATATAACTAAGTACTGTTGAAGGTGATGGTATTATTTCTTATTTTAAATCAGCACAATTTATTTGAACGTTTAACAGTGAAGTTGTGACTAGTGCTTGATATTTTGAGTGAAAATGAAAATAATATAGAATTACTTTTTTAAATAAATTTTTCGTTTCTCAATTTGTTCTTTATTTTTCCACTATTTTCTAATTAATTGATGAACTTAAAAGGATTTACAATATCTTTACACAACTATTACACAACTATTTTCCACAGTTCAGGTCATATTGCATATTTTTGATATTTTATTGATACTAACTGCATATTTTTAAATTAATCGTGCATATACAGAGTGGCAAAATTTTGCCGGTACACTATATAGAAAGAGACTTTCAATAAAATGTAAAATAGTGAGGAATAGAAAATGCTTTCGATACCACAACGTAAAGCAGGCGTGGCTTCAGCGCGTTATAGTATCATATTGCTCTCTTTGTTCGATATGTTGCAAAATAATTAGCTATTTCATCGACTCGATGTACCGCGACTACTTGGACACATTATATAGTTATGCGCATATATTAGCAATTTTTTTCATATAATCCGCTCTTTCCCTATGACAAATGACAAGCGACAACTGACAAATGACAAGTAATGTTGGACTTATTGTACGTGTGATTCATCCAGTCATTGCTTTATTTATTTTGGTTATTTTTTTTCACTGCGAAGCGAATATGTATGTTATTTATATAAGCGAAATGTTAGTTGTAAGCGAGAGATTAAAGCAGTTTTATGTTGATTAATTAATATTGAACATTACTAGTTCAAAATTAACAGCCCATTTTCCTTCTAAATAATTTCCTAACAATCAACGAATCCAATTAACACTGTGAATAATATTAACCTATAATAAAATTAACACCACCAAAAAAAATCAGTAAGTAAAAGGTCTTGTTTTCTAACTCCCCGATTCGTTGACGATCAATCGACTTGTTAAATTAACGTTGGATTAAATTTCAGCGGGAGGATTTTTCGATCCCCACAATCAGAGGTACTTCTGCGGACAGTGCAACAAGAGCTACAAGCACAGGAGGCATTTATCCAGCCACATCAAGTACGAGTGCAGGAAGGCGCCGACGTTCGTTTGTCCATTTTGCAGCAGGAAATTCTACCAAAAGTACACGCTCAACGCCCACTGCAGGCACACTCACAACGCCATCGTTTGAGGTTTTAGAGGGAATTTTGTTCGCCTAGACTGCGCCACTTTCCCCCACTTACTTTGATGCGAATTATGCGCTAATAACTCGTTAATATTGCGCTTATTATGCGCTAATATTGCGCAATTATTGCGCTAATAATGCGTTAATATAGCGCAAATATTGCGCTTATTATGCGTTATTAATACGGTAATATTGCGCTTATCATGCGCTATTAATACGTTAATATTGCGTTTATTATGCGTTAATATTGTGCAATTATTGCGCTAATAATGCGTTAATATAGCGCAATTATTGCGCTAATAATGCGTTAATATAGCGCAAATATTGCGCTTATTATGCGTTATTAATACGGTAAAATTGCGCTTATCATGCGCTATTAATACGTTAATATTGCGTTTATTATGCGTTAATATTGTGCAATTATTGCGCTAATAATGCGTTAATATAGCGCAATTATTGCGCTAATATAGCGAAATTATTGCGCAATTATTGCGCTTATTATGCGCTACTAATACGCTAATATTGCGCAATTATTGCGCTTATTATGCGCTAATAATACGTTAATATTGCGCTAATAATGCGCTTATTATGCGCTAATAATACGTTAATATTGCGCTTATTATGCGCTAATATTGCGCTAATAATGCGCTTACTATGCGCTAATAATACGTTAATATTGCGCTGATTATGCGCTAATAATGCGTTAATATTGTGCTTATTATGCGCAAATCCACTGATATGAATATGTAATTAAAAATGTTATTACTGTTGAATATTGTTCTGTTATTGAGCGCAACATTTTTTGTTTGAGCGCATAATTGATAAATTTATTATCCATTTTAGAAGGGGAATTTTGGGGACTGGTAAGGCGGAATTTATGGGAATTTGCATGTGTAAAATTAATAAATTGAGTAATTGTAATCGAGTATAATTGGAATATATTTTTGTTAACTGGTATTATTTAATTATTTTTCGTGGTGAAATAAACCCCAAAGGTAAACGGAAAAATTTAATTTTATAATTACATAAATAAATCGGTGAGTAAAAATCAATCAAAAAAATTCACATTTAATCGACGATTGGTTACTTATTATTTTTTTAATGTCCTATCGTGTGTGTTTTTTAATGTGTTGTTTACTAATTTTTGTCGTTTGTAGAATTCTCCTGCGCAAAGTGCAACAAGTATTTTAAAAACAAAAAATGCTTATACATGCACAACGCCATCTATTGCGGAAAACGCCCGACTCATCAGTGCCCTTATTGCCCCTACAAGGCCTACATATCGGGGAACATTAAGAAACACATCAGCAGGCGCCACAATGAAAATTTAATTCATTTTTTGTAATTTAATATTACCATAAATCGTGTTCGAAATTTCAATAGAGACCTTATTCATCCTTCAGGATGATGCATATTAAATGAAATTTATTCATTGGACAGATTATTCAACCAACTGCCTGTTCATCTTGTAACATTTGGTATGTTTTTATTGTCTATTCAGTCAAAAATATATTCATCTATTATACATATTATTCACTAATCCTTTCATTTATTCACTTTATTTATGCTAGTAGTTATTCAGTCAACAACCTATTCATCCTACAATTTAACGAGTAAACAGGTAATTCATCAAGTAGCTTATTTATTCAGTATATTGACTTATCCGACCAGTTATTCCGTCAACAATCTAATTATGCTGTATCCTTTTTATCGGGTGTAGGTATACAATTACTTGAATTAATAGTGAATTGTAGACTAAACTGAAAATTTGCAGGTTCCGTGAGCTGCAACAAGTGCGGCAAACTGTACAAAAACAAGAGCTGTCTGTACATACACAGGACTGTGTACTGCGGCAAAGAACCGAATGTATTTTGCCCTTATTGTTCGTACAAAACGTTCATCACATCGAACGTCAAGCGACACATTTTATTGAAACATAGAAACGAAATCGGCGGATAACATCACAAATTTCATAAGACTAATTTGTAATATTGATGAATAAAATTGAGAATTGTATTTTTGTCCTTGTGAGTAAATATTGTGAATAAAATGTTGAATAGAGACAATGCTTTTGTCGACTATAAACAATAGTTTTGTCAACCATAGACAATACTTTAATCGACTATACTGTAGTCGATTACAGGAAATTCTTTTGTCGACTATAGACAATACTTTAGTCGACTATAGGCAACGCTTTTGTCGACTATAGGAAATATTTTTGTCGACTATACTTTAGTCGACTACAGGAAATTCTTTTGTCGACTATAGACAATACTTTAGTCGACTACAGGCAATGCTTTAGTCGACTACAAGAAAGACTTTTGTCGACTACAGGCAATGCTTTAGTCGACTACAGGAAATGCTTTTGTCGACTATAGACAATAGTTTTGTCAACCATAGACAATACTTTAATCGACTATACTGTAGTCGATTATAGGAAATTCTTTTGTCGACTATAGACAATACTTTAGTCGACTATAGGCAACGCTTTTGTCGACTATAGGAAATATTTTTGTCGACTATACTTTAGTCGACTACAGGAAATTCTTTTGTCGACTATAGACAATACTTTAGTCGACTACAAGAAAGACTTTTGTCGATTACAGGCAATGCTTTAGTCGACTACAAGAAAGACTTTTGTCGATTACAGGCAATGCTTTAGTCGACTACAGGCAATGCTTTAGTCGACTACAGGAAATGCTTTTGTCGACTATAGACAATAGTTTTGTCAACCATAGACAATACTTTAATCGACTATACTGTAGTCGATTACAGGAAATTCTTTTGTCGACTATAGACAATACTTTAGTCGACTATAGGCAACGCTTTTGTCGACTACAGGAAATGCTTTTGTCGACTATAGACAATAGTTTTGTCAACCATAGACAATACTTTAATCGACTATACTGTAGTCGATTACAGGAAATTCTTTTGTCGACTATAGACAATACTTTAGTCGACTATAGGCAACGCTTTTGTCGACTATAGGAAATATTTTTGTCGACTATACTTTAGTCGACTACAGGAAATTCTTTTGTCGACTATAGACAATACTTTAGTCGACTACAGGCAATGCTTTAGTCGACTACAAGAAAGACTTTTGTCGATTACAGGCAATGCTTTAGTCGACTACAAGAAAGACTTTTGTCGATTGCAGGCAATGCTTTAGTCGACTACAGGCAATGCTTTAGTCGACTACAGGAAATGCTTTTGTCGACTATAGACAATACTTTAGTCGACTACAGGCAATGCTTTAGTCGACTACAAGAAAGACTTTTGTCGATTACAGGCAATGCTTCAGTCGACTACAGGCAATGTCTACACAGTCGACTACAGGAAATACTTTTGTCGATTATACACAATACTTTTGTCGACTATAGACAATACTTTTGTCGACTATAGACAATACTTTCGTCAATCATAGACAATACTTTTTGTCAATCATAGACAATACTTGTGTCAATCCTAGACAATACGTTTGTCAATCATAGACAATACTTGAGCCAATCCTAGACAATACTTTTGTCAATCCTAGACAATACTTTTGTCAATCATAGACAATACTTGTGTCAATCCTAGACAATACTTTTGTCAATCATAGACAGTACTTTAGTTGACTGCGGGTAATACTTTTGTTGAATAGAAAATACTTTAGTCGATCAGGTAATAGTTTTAAATAAAATTAATGACATTTAAACATTTGTTTTAGGTTTGTACAAATGCGACAAGTGCGAAAAAAGTTACAGTACGAAAAACTCGCTTTATCATCACGCTAGCTTTTATTGTGGCAAAAAGGCGTCGAAATTGTGCCCTTATTGTCCTTACAGATCCCATATAACTGGCAATATTAAGAGACACGTCAAATTAATGCACAAAGAAATGGCTTGAATAAAACCGCTTGATAAAAAAACACCTAATCTTTTCCACCTACCCTCATATCTATTATACTTATAGTCCGTTCGATATTCAGACTTTATAGCGAACAGAGTATAAATAAACATTATTGTACAGGAAGCTTCGACGAAAACGAAAAAAGCACACACACGTTTCTTTTGAATTTCAGATGTGAATTTTTACACGTGCGAAAAGTGCTGGAAAACCTTCCGCATAAAGTCTACATATTTGCGGCACGCCCGATTCCAATGCGGAGAAGGGAGCGGCACATTCACGTGCAAATTGTGCTCTCACAAGTGCAATTACAAAAGTAACTTGAAAAGTCACCTATTCCACAAGCACAAAATCGACAACAAGCACGCCAACGCGTACATTACGTAGTATTTGTCAATTGTCAAATTTCGTAGTGTCAAATGTCATATGTCAAATTTCGTAGTGTCAAATGTCATATGTCGAAAGTGAAGCATAAAAAGAATCTAATTTTTTGTAATAAAATTAATCTGTTTAGTGTAATTATTGTTTTTAAAGGGGTGATAAATGTTCTGATTACTGGTAAAATTATTTCTTAACAGTAATTAGACGTTAAAATGAGACTGCTTTGGCTTTGGATGGGTAAATTAAATACTCTTCTACTAGATACAAGGTGTTTATTAATTGAGTGCCTATATTTAATGGTGTGAACCCTTGGGGTGATGTTAAGAAGAAAAATGTATATCAATATATGTCGTAAATCATTTAGTTTTTGATCTATAGGGTTTTTATATAAATATTTATGGCGATCACTGGTAAAAACTTTTACGTCAAAAAATGCCCCTTAATGATTAAGAAGTTAAATTTGTAATTTTTTTCCCTTTTTAATGATATGGCACATTCTATATTTTGAATTTTCTTAAAACGATCAAAAAAGAGAAAATCTATTTTGTTATAAAAATGGTTAGGGGGCTATGCGGAAAAACAAAAAAAAATCGTAGAAATGTTTTATTTAATATTCTCAACAACTATTTTTGTTCTAAAAGTATTTTATTTTGGTTTTTCTGCATAGCCACTTAACCATTTTCGAATAAAATAGTTCTTCTCTTTTTTGAGTGTTCTAATGAAATTCAAAATATAGACTGTGTCATATCATTAAAAAGAGAAAAAAATACAAATTTAATGGGCAATTACAGTGTGTTCTATTAAAAAAATTGCAAGTTGGTGTCATATTTCAGAAATGGTAACCCCCATAAAAAAACTAAGGACGTCACTGAATTCTACGTAAAATTATCTATAATAATCATTTTACACATTTAAAATATCTTCAATAGCAAACGAGATACGAGGGTGGGTGAATAAGTCAGAATTTTCATTATCGCCCTGTAACTCAAAAATGAAAAGAGATTTAAAAAATCTGTTTGTACCATTGTAAGTTTGACAAAAAAGTAAAGGTTCGCGAAAACCGCAATGTCTTATCAAGTCTAATAACCGAGATACCCCCTAGTCGCGACCAAAATGGGACACAGTGTACATTTATATAAACTTTTCTTATATTAAAATCACCGATTCACATCCTTAAGTATCGGCACTCATTTAATAAACACCCTGTATTCTAGTGGAAAAACAACTTGGTGGTTCAACAATGTAAATTCCTTTTTAATTACAAAAAATCGTACTAATTAAATTGACTCACCAGTAATTACATTGTCAGTTCACCCAAGGTTTAATCCGATTTTATCGACATTTAATTACTGCATTCACCTTTACCATCTACAAAACCTAATCGGGTCTTTCATCTGTAGAAAGTAATTAGTACCCAGTAATTACGTTTTCAGGTTTCGATTGCCCGACCTGCGGTAAAAGGTACAAATTGAAATCGTCGTTGCGAAGGCACGAAAAGTTCGAATGCCAAAAAATCGGCCTGTTCGTCTGCAATTACTGCCCGGCCAGGTCCAAGCACGAATACAACATCAAGAAGCACATGATCACCTGTCACGGTACCGCCAATTAAACCAATTACCCATTAAATCCATGTCCAATCGCAATCAGAGTTTTATTTCCCGTCGGTTTTAAACTAGCCAGTAATCAACTGCGGCAATTAACACGACCAGTTATTACTATTTATTTCCTCTAATTACTGTAATTACCATATTATATGTACAGTAATTACATTACTTTCAGAATTGTATAATAGGTAACATCTAGTAAGCTTACTTTACACCTAGATCTAGGAGACCTAGATTTATTATGATTAAAGTAATTACTGTAATTAAAGTAAATAATTACCAGTAATTATCCCAACGACTAAATAGGTTTGTTCCAGTAGCAAATAGGATTAGGATCGTTCCAGATAGGTGTAGGTACTGTAAACTACCAGTTACAGCCCAATTACTCCCCCAATTAATTCGAGTTGTATTGCAGATTTCTACTTTACCAACCAAGGACGCTTCGGTTGCCTCAGGTGCGGCAACTCCTACAAACAAAAATCCCACCTGATGAGGCACGTGAAATTCGAATGCGGTGTAGAGAAGATGTTCAAATGCGAAGCTTGTCGATGCAGCTTCAAGCACATGCAACACCTCAAGATGCACAAATTGTCCAGAAGGTGTATGTTCAATTCGCTGGCCAGTAATTACCCTTAATTACTTGCTGTTTTAATTAGACGCATTTGTTATTATTTAACTAGCGTATTGTTGAGTTTTTCGGAATTGATTAATTATTGTTGATTACTGTGAGTTTTATTTAATTTCAACCAAGTTGCGTAATTGAAGCAGGTGAGTGACATAAAATTCGTACTTAGAGTATCTTGTTAATGTTTTTTTACTGATAAATTCGGAATTGGAGATATTTTTAGCTAGTAATTACCGTAATTACCTTAATTACTGTAATTAGAGTAATTACTGTATTTAGAAGGTAATTACTATAATGAGAGTAATTCCTGTAATTAGTAATTACTGTAATCAGAGTAATTACTGTAATCAGAGTAATTACTGTAATCAGAGTAATTACTGCAATCATAGTAATTACTGTAATCATAGTAATTACTGTAATCAGACTAATTAGAGTAATCACCTTAATTACAGTAATTACTTTACTCTAATGTTACCAATCGACCGATTTATGTTTACTAGAATTAACTAGAAGTTTGTTTGCGTTATTTTCCACTAGTACCCCTAACTCATTAATTACTTAATTACTGACTGTAATTACTTTTTAGCCCCCGAAGTGGGTTTGAAACGGCTGGTATCCAGCACGTGTATGTGCCCTAATGACGTATTTGGCGCCGAAGAGGAGACGGAAAATTTGAAGACTGACAAATCGGCCGGCAATATGGCGAAAAATGACGGCGACGCCGACGCCAAATCGACGTCCAGTGACCAGGAGAAATTCCGGTGCATGTCGAGCGATTGCGGTTTCGTATGCAGCGATCGCGCCGAGCTAATTAGGCATCTCTACCTTCATTAGCAATAATTGATTAGCCCTAGATAATTACTTTTTTGATCGATGCAATTGGGCTGTTAATTGGATCTGTTATAATCGGTGTTGTATCTTCAATGACTCAGGTTTTTTTTTTGGATTATTAATTGGAGTAATTAACGTCCTTAATTATAATTAAGGAAACGTGTAGAAGAAGTAATTAAGGTCCAATTAAGTCGATCTTCTTCCAATGGGTTGTATTTTGGTGTTTGTGGTTTTTAGTTACCTATACAGGGTGGTTCGAAAATTATGGCACAAATAATATAGATAAGTAGATTAAATTTGTAAATGAACCACCCTGTATTGTACAAATTGACTGTAATTTTGTGTTTTTTATGTAAGTATATCTCTAAGTACCTTTATCGATCATCAAACAAAGACTATATCGAGTAGTTACCGATTTTTTAAATTAGCTAATTAATTTTAATTGAGCCGAAATTCAAAAGGAAAATATCGAATCTCATTAATTTTTAAATGATGTTTTCTTTTGTGTCGTTCACAAAAAATATTCCACTCAATTACTTTTGATTAATGCACTTAATTAATTACATAGGAATTTTTATGTGAACTCTTTCTCCTAATTAAGATAAATAAATAAATATTATTGAGTTAATTAATGGAATATTTTTTGTAATCATAATTAGTAGCGTAAAATGGCCAATCAGTATTTTTGTACGTTCGAATTCGGGCAATAATTTTTGTGTACACCAAACGATACCTGATAATTTCTAATTAATTTAATTAAGTAATTTTATGTCCCCAATCAGGAATGTAATTATTTTATTTTCCATAGAAATAAAAAAAACCTAAAGATTCTCGTCGCACGCCCCTCGTATACACGCATTTAAATCCCCCAACAAACAACGGCCATATTGAAAAAATAACAAAAGGAAATGCTAATGTGCCGTGCGAAAATCACCCGAATCAGGTAGGCTGAGGAGGACGTTGCAACGCCGCCTAGGCGAAATCTGCTTCGACTTACCGTTAAACCAACAAGTGGGCCGTGACGTTGACGTTGACGTCACCGACAGCCCGTGCGTGCCTGGCGGGAAACTCGCTGGATCTGCGGGATTTTCGGGGTTTTCTGGATAATTGGCGGGTTTATTGGCGTTCGTTTGTCCTGTATTTGTGAAAATGTCGGTGCTTGTGTCGGTTTCGAGTGCGGTGATGTTCGCGTTATTTTCCAATGTTTACAATGTGGCGATCCTAACCTAGTTTTTCTTCTTTCGGGTCAGTGTTTAGTGATTTAGGTGTGGGGGAGATGGGGGTCGGGGAATGATTGCTTGGTTTTTAAAGCGCTGTCGATGGACTTGTAAGTTTTGTTTTTGAATCAATTAAGACGTATTTTTTTATTTATGTTGGACAGAATATCAAAATAATTCAGTGAGTCTTGATAATTTTATTAAATTTAAATTTTATTATTATTTTTAATATCTCTAAAGTGGCTTGATTTATTTACTGGACTTAATTAGCATTCACATTTAACAATAAATCATAAGAAAGTACATACCTCAATTACCTAATCCAATAAATTTACATTAAAACAATGCACATTGTTGTCTTGACTTTCCCTGTATATGCTATCAAATAATTTCAAAAATACCTCGTAAGTAATCTACCAAAACATACAGGTATTAAACTTTTTATTAACCGCATTTTCCCTTTAAACTTATTTAATTTGCCCCTATCGCCCCTACGCAACGTCCTCTTGAACTTGAACTTCAATGCGGAGTTGCCGATGTTACCTGATTGTCGCGCGACCCCAAGAAAACGATTATTTTATTTTAGATTCGACGAATTTGAACTTATACGGGGCGCGTACAAAAATTACTTATACAAGGCGCGTTCAATAACTAGTTGAATTATTACCAAAATCGAATAAAAATTGGAAAAACATAAAGATTGTAGTTTTAATCGAAATCCCTAGTAGTGCTTTTTATTTTTTCGAAATTCGATGTTGTTTCGTTTGTTTGTTTTTTATTTCATAGTGTTTACTTTTGCGTTTACCATCCAAGTAGGTATTGAAAAACTTTCGTTTGCCTTTGTAGAAACGTATTTTGTAAAATTGACGATGTGATTTTTCCGTAGTCGATGCGAGAATTTTCCCGTGCACGCGTTGCGGCAAACCGTACCGATCGAGGAAGGCCATGTACACGCACTTTAGGTTTTCCTGCGAGAACAAAAGAACGTTCTTCTGCAACCTGTGCAACGCCGCCTATTTTTACAGCCACCATTTGAAGAGGCACATTCGACAGCAGCACTTCGAGCTGGCCAGCAAGGTTGTCGTGACGCAGGGCGTCGTCGAATGAACTAATCGACTTACCCTCGTAAATTCCTGACCATACTTTGTTTAGTACTCTGTATAAAGGCGTATGTCAAAATTGTCAATTGTCAATTTTTCGACAAAAATGTGTCATTTTTAGCGTTAAATTCCCCATTAATGGTTATTAAATAAAGTATAGTTCGTTTAATTGGTGTTACCATTTATAGAGGAGAGATTATTTTGTGATAAATAATTAAAATTTTACTCGAATTTTTTCTATTTAAAATTTGTGCGATTTAAAAAATTTTCGCTATTATATTAGGGATGTTTTATACCTAGGGGATGATTTTCGAACGTTTGTTTATTAGAATACAGGGTGATTTCTATTCAACTTTCTAAGAGATAAAAAATATAATACTGGGTGTATCGTAAGTTGATACTTCTTTTTTAACTGTGTATGAATCTCTTAATTCCGAGCAACTTTTTCGAATAAACTTTTTGAATATTCTGAAAAACAAAGATAAAATTTTTAATAATTTTTACCTTTTTTTTTGAATTTCGAATATTTCCCAATTCGTACCTGCTTCATTAAATAAGAAATTTATTTATTTTTCGGCATTTATTTGACAGATGACTGCCACAAATAAATTTCTTATTTAATAAAGCAGGTACGTATTGGAAAATATTTGAAATTTTAAAATTTTCTATCTTCTTTGTTATTCATAATATTCAAAAAGTTTATTTGAAAAAGTTGCTTAGAATTAAGAAATTCATACACAGTTGAAAAAGAAGTATCAACTTACAATACACCCGGTATAATTAAAAATTATAATATTTATTTATTTATAAAAATTAATTAATTTATTTTTAGGAATCACCCTGTAAAACAAGTACTAGAAAATCACCAAAATTTTCCAATTTCCTCATTTTGCATGCCTGTACTACTACATAATTATTTATTTAGAACTTGTAGTGAAATAAAAACATAAAAAATCAACTATCTCATTAATTCTTGCTATAAATTCACAGGGCGATTTCAAAATCACCCCGTAGATCCCCGTATAAATAATTCACAGTGCTTAAAACACTTCTACTAACCAACATCAAAGCTAACCATGCAACAATTAATAATTCTCACCTAATCGATCGATTAATTAATTCATTAACATACAGGGAGCGGCCGATATTTACGATTATTATTTTACCGATTTTATTTCTTTATTTTTACGTTATTTTTCGATTATCAGGGTGTTTAAAGGACGATAAGGGGGGCAACTGGCCTACCCCCCTGCGCCGGCCCAAGGGCAGAGGGAGCTACCGGTGCGTGTGCGGCAAGACCTACTACGAAAAGAAGAATCTCCTGCGGCATCAGAAACTCAAATGCCTCGTCAGATTCGAGGAATACATCATCATACAATAACGAAAATGATGTTAATTATATTGTAATTTGTAGGGCGCGATTTGAAGAGGGGTTTTTTTAATTTTTGCGAATTTATGCGCAATATTTGATGAATGAATTTTTATGGGGCGACAGTTGTTGCTAATTAGCAGTAATATTTGATTGATTTAGCATAATTAACGGCGATTGCTAGTCAATTAATTGAGTAAATTGGCGTTAGTATCTATTTATCAATAATTTAATTTAATTTTGTTTTATTTTATTCAATTTAAAGGGAGCGTTATTAAAGGGACGTTTTCGTTCTCGTGCAGTACACCAAATATGTTAGCCTCTAAGTACAATATTTTTTTTGTTTTATTTATATTATTTATCTATAATTATTGTTATGTTGTGGCGGGAACGTAGTCGTAGATTTTTTTAATTTGTTTTATCCGGTGTTTGGATCGACAATAATCAACAAATTTTTGATAGAAATTATCTTTATTTCCACTTTAATTTAATGCAATTTGTTTATTATATTTTATAGGAAAAATTGTCTTTCATTTCGAACTCGAAGGGGGCGTAATTCGCTCAAAAACAGGCAGTTATATCCCCCAATTAACGTTAGAAAAACTCGTTTATTTATCTCCCCAATATAAAAAATATTTTTATTAATTTTAGGAAGCCCCCATTATTATTTTATTATTTTATTCCCCCCTATCAAAATTACCGCATACTAACGCCGGCCGTTTTTTAGGTACAGACCAAAAATTCGGGGGGTTGCCGCCCCACCTGGTGCTCCCCATGCTGCTGATGAAGCAGAACATGAAGAACGCCATGCTGGGCAACCTGAACATCACCAGGGTCAAATCGGAGTACTCCAGCGAGCCCAAGGTGTTCTGCCCCTCCTGCGGCAGGGGCTACAAGCTCAAGAGCTCCCTCAGGAACCACATGAAGTGGGAGTGCGGCAAGGAGCCGCAGTTCAAGTGCCCCCATTGCTCCTACAGGGCGAAGCAGAAGATGCACATCACTAGGCATATAGAGCGCATGCACAAGGCCCTGGATGGGACCTCGGTGAAGACCGAGGATAATGTGGATTCCGATGGGAACGAGGAAACCGCGGTGAAAAAGGAGGTGGTAGATGGCGTTGGTGAAGACATCAATTAGAGAGTATTTTCTAAATGGGAATTCGGGGATTTCCCGGATGTTTTGGGATATTTTGGACACAAACATTCCAGTTAATCGGTTAATTTTAATTTGTCTTGTTATATTCTTGCTTTGGTATTATCGTTTCTAGTTGTTAGAAAAAATACTCGTTAGTTTTTATTCGGAGAAAAATATGCTTCTTTTTTTTTAATAATAGTTACTATAATGTAGTTACCTACTTTAATGATTTAGTAATAATTTTTTTACATTGCTTTTATCGATGTAAAATCGATTTATTAAGCGGGTAGAATACTCGAAATATAATTTCATTGCAAATTTTCCTAATAATTCAAATTGCTCAAATTAATGATCAAATTAACACGATGGAGAGTTTTTGCAAACGTACAAATTACGCGAAATTTAGCGTAAGTTTGCAAAGACTTTCTGATAAATATTGTGATAAAAATAATATTTCAGTATTAATAATTTGTCGGTTTTTCGGTGGGGGGTTAAATGATCAAATCGACAAATTTTTAATCGGTAAAATTGTGATAAACGGTTTTCCTATAATAAACATACTGCCTTCGCTCGCTGCCTTTTATACAATAGTTATTACGATTCAAATTTCATATCAACGTAAACGCTGTTCACTCTAATGCAACGATGACGTCGTCGTGCAGTTAGCGTGAACATGTTATAGTAATTTTTATACTTTATTATATACAGGGTGTTTCTGAAATAAGTGGTCAAACTTTGGGAGCATGTAGAGAAACTCAAAATATGACAAAAACTTACATGGCATTTTTTCGAAATGTCCTTGGTTGTTAGTATAGAGGGTGTTAAAGGTGGATTCTTGAAGAGATATTTTTATTAATAATTTCATTAATAGTGAAGTTATACTTATGAAATTTGGTACACATACTAAGCAAATGAACGGCACCATACAATCGGGTTAAAAAAGTTGTCCAGGGGTGGGTTAAAATGGGGGGCCGTGGGGTAATTCTAATCCATTTTTTTTTATTTTAACCTTTTTAATTGACTTGTATAAAAAACATGAAAAAATGATGTTTTCTACATAAAAAAAGGTACACCTGTTAAATATCCGTAAAGTGAACCGTTTTCACAAAAAAAATACGTTTAAAAATTCTGGTACACGTTAAAATAAAACTATTGTCTTCTTTAAAAATCAAGTAGGAAGGCATACTTTCAAAAACTTGACAATTCGTGACAGTGCCGTTCTGAGAAACACATAAAACCGCTAAGAAAGCTTAACTGTCAACTGTCAAATTTTTGAAAGAATGCTTTCCTACTTGATGACAATATTAGTTTAATAATTTTAATAGTTTAATAGTTTAATAATTCACGTGTTCCAGAATTTTAAAAGAAATTTTTTGTGACAACAGTTCCTTTGCGGAAATTTAATAAGTGTACCTTTTTTTATGCAGAAAACTTCATTTTTTCATATTCTTTAAACAAATTTAAAAAGGTTCAAACAAAAAAGTTAGGTTAGAATTACTCCACGACCCCCAAATTTTAACCCACCCCTGTAAAACTTTTTTAACCCGATTGTATGATGCCGTAAGACATTTCATTTGCTTAGTACGTGTACCAAATTTCATCATTATAAGTACCTTCACTATTAATGAAATTATTAATAAAATTAACTCTTTAAGAATCCATCTTTAACACCCTCTACTTCTCCCTAAAGTTTGACCACTTATTTCAGAAACACCCTGTATAATCGTATCAAATCGAGGGCTTCCTTGTATTTTAATGTACAGGGCGGGTCAATTATTTTTATAAACTGGCCATTTTGCCAAGTTGGTGGGACAATCAACCACTGCCTTATTTACCACAAACAGTTTCCTATAAATGTATTTTTTGATAAAAGACATGTACCAATAAAGTGCCGTTTTTATACCAGTTTTTGATATCAATTTTTTTGTATATATAAAAATATGAGTTAATCTTAGTTTTGTAGTTATATTTTACTTAATTATTTAGGGTTTTTAAGTTGTTGGAAATGTATAGGATTTTTCTGTTAAAAAAAACGGGTCAAGCCGGCAAACGCGCTTCACTTTCAAAAATATTTTTCTACATGCATGCAGCAAATGTTTCTCGGTTTCACTCTTATATATTTAGTTAAATAAATACTTTTTTTTTAATAAATTATCGCCCTTTTTTTTCAATTTCATCCCAGCCAAATGTCATTATTGTCAAATTTTAACAGCTGACAATAATGACATAACATCCCCGCGCAGAAACGTCCTCTATCATAGTAAGTACGCCGGCCAACCGTCCCCAAATTCTCCTTACTAATCCAGTTTATTTTTTAGATCAACCCGTATCGGGAGCCTCCTGCTCGACCTGCGGCAAGAGCTTCAAAAACGTGAACAGCCTGCGGGCGCACATGTCTCTAGATTGCATGAAAACCAGCTTCTTCAAATGCAAGGCCTGCCCGTTCATTTCCAAAAGGCGCTTCAACATGAAAATGCACTACGCCACCAAGCACAAGATCGAAGTGCACAGCGGCAATCTCACCAAAATCACCAGGATCACCTTCTAGAATTATTAATTTTCAGACATCTGGCAAAGTGATAATATGAGCAGAATCAAAAAACAACATATGGGGAATTTTTTGCTAATTTATTGCAAATTTTTTGCTAATTTTTTGATAATTTTTTGCTAATTTTTTTGAAACTAATTTTTTGAACCCTTCACTATTTTCAAAAAATTATTACAGTGGATTTTTTTGCTAATGATTTGCTACATTTGCAATTTTTTGTTCTAGTAATTTTCCGGAATTTGATATACACTCTATGACTTCAAACTGACTTCAAAATTATTTGAGCAAAAAAATTTCAAATGTAGCAAATCCTTAGCAAATAATTAGCAAAAAAAGTCCCATGTAATAATTTTTTGAAAATAGCGCAGGGTTCAAAATTACATGCCAGTTTGAAGTCATGCTAGCATGTAGATACATCATTTTCCGGAAAAGTAATTGAGCAAAAAAATCGAAAATATAGCAAATAATTAGCAAAAAATTCCACAAAAAAATTTTATTCTGCTCATATCACTTTGCCAGCTTGACAGACGTTGCGGATGTGCCGTTAGAATTAAATTAGTTAAGTAGTTAACAGTTAATTTTGGTGCGTAATTTTCGATTGGGTAATTGCCTAATTGGAGCAATTAATGTGCCTTATTTTACTGCACTCTAAGGCAATATTTTTATACTAATTTTTCGTTAATTAATAAAGTCTAATAGTTGTTTTTTTTTATAAAGTTTTCTTTGAATTGTCTAAATTTGAATGTTGGTAAGATTTTTGGGCTATAGATTATACGTTTAATTACACCATTAATTACACCAATTAATTAAACGTATAATTAAAGCGAATTAAATTATTTACGTGGTGGGAGCAAACTAAATTTTAAGTTTCTATTTGTGTTTAAAAGGATGAAATGTCGAGTTTATGGGGAAAAAAAGAATTTTTATGACATTAACATTTAATTCTTTTTTTTATTCATTAAGCGATTATACGATTATATTTTGTACCTACATTATTATAAAAACTTATCCAAAAAACAAGCCGTAATTTTACTCTTCAAAAAAAATTACCCCCAAAAAAATATGAATTTAATTAATTATTGAGGGGCCTTAGAATAAAAGGGGTCCAAATGATTTTTTTTTAAATAAACAGTGATGGGCAAAAGTTTGGAACCGAGTGTATATCTCTGGAATGGTTAGAGATATCGAAATGAAATTTGGATGATAGATATTATACTAAATTGTGCATTTGTTGTTGATATTTTCAACAATTTTATACTTCCGGTTAAACCGGAAGTGATATAATTTTTTAAATTTGTAGTGAAACACCCTGTATATTTTTGCATTTTTAGATTGTACTCGATGAGCTGATTACAAGGATGGGTCACACTAGGTATTTTGGTCTTATAATACAGGCTATACAGCCACTCGAAAATTTTAATATTTTGAATTTAGGCGGCTCTGAAAGCCAAACAGTTGAAAATCGAGAAAAACGGCTTACATGTCCCTATCCTAACTTTTTAAGTACTATCTAATGACACGATATAAAATGTATACAGGGTGATCAAAAATTTCAGAATTTTTATCAGAAATCTTTTTGTACCATTAGATAGTACTTGGAAAGTTAGGATAGGACCATGTAAACCGATTTTTTTAAATTTTCAACTGTTTGTCTTTCAGAGCCACCTAAATTAAAAATTTTGTCATTTTTGAGTGGCTGTATAGCCTTTATTACGAGACCAAGATACCAAGTGTAATACCTTTTTGTAATCAGCTCATCGAGTAGAATCTAAAAATGCAAAAATGTACAGATTGTTTCATTAAAAATTGACATCACTTCCGATTTAACCGGAAATTTAAAATTGTTGAAAATATCAACAACAAATGCACAATTTAGTATAATATCTACTTATCATCCAAATTTCATTTCGATATCTCTAACCATTCCAGAGACCATTACGAGAACTATTACATGGTTCCTTACTTTTGTCCATCACTGTAGGTAAGTGCAGATTTAGGTACTTTCAATGCCAATCTATTTAGTATAAAAAGGAATTAAGTAATTTTCTGCTTCAATAGATGGCTCTCAAAACAGAAAATCACTTAAATTCCTTTTTATAGTGAATATATTGGCATTTAAGTTACCTAAATATGCACTTAAAAAATGTTTCTTCGACCCCTTTTATTCTAGGCCCTTCAATTATTACGCAGGTTGTAATTAGTTAATAAAATTTACGCTATATTTGGGCTGTTCGCTTATTTTAGGAAGATTCACTTGCAAAGTCTGCAACAAATCATACAAATACAAAGGGTCTCTCAGCAGCCACCTTAAATACGAATGTGGTAACAAGAAGCCTTTCTTCTGCCCTATGTGCACGTACAAAGCGAGGTCAAAAAACCTAGTCAATAAGCACTTGGCCAAACATTTTAAAACTAAATCACCAAGTAAATATATCGCCAATTAATGTTGTGCTTTTTATTAAAGTTACTAAACTTTTAGGCAAGCTGTATAGTTGTACAGTATGTCATAAATCCTACAAGCATGATCAATCGTTATACACTCACAGGAAATTCGAATGCAACAAAGAACCGAAATTCAAGTGCTCCTTTTGCCCCCACAAGGCGAAAAGAAAATCCCAATTGAAATTGCACATGGCCAAAAAACACGCCGATAATATGTAATCATACATTAATCAATTGATGACGTTACGAGTTTTAATGTTGAACGCACTATACAGGGTGTCACGAAAAGGTTGGGACATGGCTTAACCACAGACTCCTGAGATGAAAATAAGACGATTTAACTGAATTTACCTATATCCTAAAGTGTTTAGTAAAGAAAGTTATAGGGGTTTTGAAGTTAAGAATAAAAAAGATATTCTGATATTGTGCCAGATTGGCATAACTTTTTTTCGTGAAAATTTGTACAGAATATCTGTTTGGTGAAATATTTATGTGTAAATTTCTTTTTTTAAATTGATCATCCCTCTCTGATTTATCGGGGGTGGCCAACCCCCTTAAAGCCCTAATTGTTCCGCCAATGTAATTCATTTAATTTTTGAATCGCAACTAGATTTATTGGTTAATTTATAATGATTTTATTCTTTGTAATTTTCTATAAAACTCATATTTTTTTCACATTTTCAGCAAGTTATTATAAACAAAATATTTTTCATAACGCCTTTTTTACAGATTGTTATTTTGAACAAAAATCTATTTATTAATCATTAATGGAGGCCATATTGAACCGTTATTATAAATTACAGAAATCAAATTTTTAAAAGATAAATCTTTAAAATTTTGAATGTTGTTTTTTTCTGTATGTGCTAAGTGGTATGATTAATTGTAAGATTATTGTTGAAAATAACTTGTTAAATTAATTAATTTATGTAATTAATTTATTTAATTTGTTAAAAAGGTGTGATTGAAAAATTTTTTTGTCAATAATGTGCTGAAAATCTGGATTTTAAAAATTGTATGAATGCCAAAAAGAGAGGTTTATCTCCAAAAATATGAGTTTTATAGAAAATTACAAACAGTAAAAAATCATTATAAATAAACCAATAAATCTAGTTTCGTTTCAAAAACTAGATTAATTACATGGGCGGAACAATAGAGGCTTTAAGGGGGTTGGCCACCCCCTGTAATCAGAGAGGGATGGACAATTTAAAAAAAGAAATTTACACATAAATATGTCACCAAATAGAGATATTCTGTACAAATTTTCACGCAAAAAAGTTAAGCCATTCTGGCACAATATCAAAAAATCTCTTTTTTATTCTTAACTTCAAAATCTATAACTTCTTTACTAAGCAATTTTGGATATAGGTAAATTCGGTTAAATCGTCTTATTTTTGCCCCAGGAGTCTGTGGTTAAGTCATGTCCTAACCTTTTTGCGACACCCTGTATGCACTAAAAATATAGCCGTACGTCATCGTTGAATTATACTAAACGTATTATACATGATGTTTCTTTGATTTGTTGTTTGCTTTGCACCTATATCCTCAAAATTGCAGTACCAACGCCCAGATTCTTTTAGCACATTTTTTGCTACTGCATCGCGTTTGCCATTGTCACGGTATAGAGGTGTGGAAATGGTTATTTTTTCAGGTAACCTCCTGCACGGCTGCGAGACGTGCTGCAAGTACTACAAGCACAAGCAGTCGTTGCACAGGCACAGGAAATTCGAGTGCGGCAAACTGCCGTTGTTCAAATGCGAAATGGCCGGTTGTCAATTCGTCACGAAAATCAAGTCGAATTTGAAGCAGCACATCGGCAGGCACGCGAAATACTGATAAAGGTACTCATTATAGTACAGTCGTGGCGTCACGACAACTACAAATCGAACGAATTGTTTACGTTTTTTATGTATAGCGTGTTTAAGGTAAACTGGTAGTGACGTGGCTAATTGAAAATATTGAATGAACTTCTTACTTAGTATAGTTCATTCGGCATTTAAGCTTCCTGACGTCATTGCTAAGTGGAAGTAAAGCTAACTGTATATTTTTTAATACACTCTAAATTAAAGAGTGAATTTTCTCGTAGATGAATAGATCAATATTGAAGTTGCTTATTTTTTTAGATAATATTTTGTACACCTGCGATAAGTGCTACAAATGCTACAGACACAGGCAATCCTTGTACAGGCACAAAAAGTACAATTGCGACAAGGAAAATCGAAATTGATTGGTTTGTTGAATTGATAAATTTCCGTTGTAATTTCTCTTTGAAGAATTAAAATTTTGTTAGTATTCGTATTAAGTTTTATTGTTGTTTTATTGTATGAAGATGTTTGTTGTTTCATAGGTAAGTACAAGTCAGTCTTCTACTACTGGTTCTTTTTTCACAATTTTCCTATTATTCTTTTAAAATTTTTCGTACAAATGCTTGTAACAATTAGTGAGATTACTTGTTATATTTCTCGTTTTACCTCCCATATAAATGTGGTAAGATAATTGTTTGAATAGATTTTAATAACTCCTATGCAGGGTGATTCAGATTTTATCTGCATAACTTTGGAAGTTGATAGAACTTGTAAAAATAATGTTAGTTCTTTATATACTATTTTTGCAAAAACCTTTTAGTTTCGGAAATACAGGGCATTGAAGTTTTGCATTTGTTTCTCTTTTTTTGTTCATAACTTTTGATTTAGTTCTCCGATTTATTTCAAATATAAAACATAAACACTTTATTAAGTGGGTTTTTAGGTGCTACCCCCAACTAAATGTTTTCAAAACTTTTACAAATAATACTTTTCAGTAGTAATAACGATTTAGGACTATACTTTGATTCATTTTAAAACTATTTTCATTCTTGTAACTTTTTGATATTTTGCTTTGTTCTTGAGATAATTTATAAAATTTCAGGCAGTGCACCACCCAGTGGCAAACTTTAATTTTATTATATCATATCATAGTATGCCGTGAAAAATTAAAATGACATGATTCTTTTGAAATTTTTAATAACAAATAATTCAAATATTTTCAATTTAGTAAGTTATTTTATTAAGCTATAAACTAAAAACAAATTTTAATGAGTTGAAAAAATTTTAGGCATATTTATAAATACTTACACTTATAACAATTTTTTAATAGTAATAAACACACTGGTGACAATAGTTATGACAATTAACGTCAGTTTTCATTAGATCTGTCATTTTAAATTTCCATGGCATTCTATGATATGATAAATAATGCTTGTGGGTGATGCAATTCCCTCAAATTTTATAAATTATCTCAAGAACAAAGCAATATATTAAAAAGTTACAAGAATGAAAATAGTTTTAAAATTAATCAAGGTATAGTCCTAAATAGTTATTACTACAGAAAAGAAATATTTGTAAAAGTTTTGAAAACATTTAGTAGGGGGTAACACCTAAAAACCCACTAAATAAAGAGTGGGTAATTTTTTTACTTTTAGGGCTTATGCAGAAAGATAAGAAGTGTTTCTGTTTTAAATTTGAAATAAATCGGAGGACTAAATCAAAAATTATAAACAAAAATGTAAAAAAAATAAGTAACTTCAATACCCTGTATTTCCGAAACCAAAAGGTTTTTTTCAAAAATATTATATAAAGAACTAACATTATTTTAACAAGTTCTATCAACTTCTAAAGTTATACTGATAAAATCTGAATCACCCTGTATATCTTATTAGAGATTAAAATCATTAAAAAAATCGCACTTGCTGTTGAAAAAACATCTGGAAAAACAGAAAACAAAACATAACAGGTTTCTTGTGTTTCTTCCTTAAGAAGGATCCACATTTAATAACATGTTGTATAGCATTGCTATATCGCAGTGTTATATAGCAGGTGTGGACGCTGTTAAAGCATCAAAAACAGTGTCATAAAATGTGGACCCTGCTTAACACTACCAATAATAAACGAATTCCCTACCTCAAAACTTTCTATGCAAAAACTGTTACCAACGCAACGAAAACGATTTTTCCTCTAGGAAAGTGTCCCCCATTCCCCTATAAGCGCATCCCTTCGACTAAAGTCGTTTAAATTTTCAGCGCCGGCGTCGCGACGCTTCGGCTGCAAACGGTGCCAAAAAACCTACAAGCACCACGCGTCCCTCTATCACCACATCAACTACGAATGCGGCGTCGCCCCGCGCTTCGCCTGCAGCCTCTGCCCCTACGTGGGCAAGCGAAAGCACCACCTGAAGAGCCACTACAAGTACACCCACAAGCTGATTTGCATCGAGCAATGAGCTGCGTTTGGTGCGAGGCTGCGCTTTTTTTGGACTATACTCGCTCGAGTTTTATAGAGGAAAATTGTAATGTTATTGATTAAACCGTGTAATCTCATTATAGGCCGGTCAGTGTGGACAATCAATTAACAATAACTCCAAAAGGGTTCAAACTCTCTTGTATGGTCGGGATGAGCACAAAAACTAACTATTTTGCAACCTTGGTCGCGGTCAGGAACAGTGTTAAAATTGCCATATTGTCACGAACAAAATTCCAAAAGTTCTGCAAACTTAATAGAAACATCAGAAAAGTGTCCTGAACAGTTATGCAAATTTGTAACCTTTTTCGTTGACAGGAACATTTTTATTTATACATTTGTTTATACAGTGTGTCTTAGAGTCACCAAAATTCAAAATTTTGTGATTTTTCAAATGATGTCCCAAAAAGTTGTATACAAATAGGGAAAAGGTTTATCTTACATTTTACAAAAAAAATATTCTTGATAAAATTCTCTGCATGATTTGTAAATCCATAATTAAGTACAAAATTTTTAAAAAATTCGCTGGAATATGCCTTTAAAACAAAAAATATGATTTGGGCCAAGCGAAAAATATGCACAAATTGTAACGGAGAGCAATATTTTCACTGAAATTGTGATTAAGTAGCAAAAAATTATGCACAATTGTTGATTATTGATATTCCTAGATAAAAGTTAAAAGATATTATAATAAACAAGTCAAAAATTGCGAGATTAATACGAAACCCGTTCCTCATAAGTGCATTATTTTCTGTTACTGATAGAGTGCTTTGCTTTGGAATATCTAGGAATATCAATAATTAACAATTGTGCATAATTTTTTGCTACAATCACAATTTCAGTGAAAATGTTGCTCTCTGCTACAATTTGTGCATATTTTTCGTTTGGTCCAAATCATAAATTTTTGTTTTCCACAGGGAATTTTAAAAAATTTTGTATCTGATTATGGATTTACAAGTCATGCAGAGAATTTTATCACGAATAATTTTTTTTGTAAAATGTAAGATAAACTTTTTCCCCATTTGTGTACAACTTTTTGGGACACACTGTATATTGTGATGCATTTACAAGTTTGCAACTTCTTACGTAATTCGGAACGTTATGCAATTTCGAAAGAACTAATTTTTGAATTTTGATACTCTCGAAAAAATAGCAAAAGCATTGTGCAAAATAGCATAGTGTAAAACCTAAAATGCAATCATCAGATATCAAAATTTAGAAGTCGTATACGAGGTTTGTCAAAAAATGTGATTTTTGCCCAAGAGTAAAGTACCTATTTTTGAAAATATCAAAAATTATTATTAAGAAAAAATGTTTAGAATTTAAAATAACTTCAAATATTCAATATGGTTTATTTATAAAAATTTTTTTTTGACATTTTCTCTGTGATGACGTTGAATAGTGAAATTTAAAATCAGGTACTACTTTTAAAAAATACCGGTACATCCTAAATTAATTATGCAATAAAGTGCAAACTTAAATTTTCAACATTTTCACAGAGAAAATGTCGAAAAAATATATTTATAAATAAACAATGTTGAATATTCGAAAGTTATTTTTAATTCTTAACATTTTTCCTTTATAATAATTTTCGATATTGTCAAAAATAAAGGTACTTCACTCTTGAGCAAAAACCACTTTTTTTGACAAACCTCGTATATGACTGAAAATTTTTAATACCTGATGGTTGTATTTTAGTTTTTACACAATGCATAACTTTTTTTCGTAATATTAACAATAAAAAAATTTCCCATATGGTGGCAAAAGTTGCAAATTTGCACCACTGTTCAGGACACTTTTCTGATGTTTCTTTTAAGTTTGCAGAACTTTTGGAATTTGGTCCGTTAGTTTATTAACAAAAACCATTATTAACTAACTTAAAACAATTTTCCATAGCTTTAAATTGGTTGCAAGTCTGATACGTTAAATTACACATTTAACACTACTGCAAGTTTGCAGAACTTTTGGAATTTTGATCACAACAATATTGCAAAATTTATATTTTTTACAATTTTAACAATGCTAGGGACCTAGGAGGAGGTTGTAAATTTAGATTTATTGTTTTCTCGGTATACCCATAAGTTCACCAGTCTCAAAACTTTTGGAATTATTGTTAAATTTTGCATATTTGATGTCCAAAACGACTGGTGCATTACGTCAATCTTAAATGTACTCAAATAAATGTATCTGTATCGGAAGAAAATTCGTTGTTTTTACGCTCAAATCACCGAAGGTAAGTAGTTTTCCCCGAAGAGTTTTCCGAGCATTTCCGAGTCACTGTAACGGGCGCTAATTCTTGCGGGTTTTGTAGATGAGTGGTACCAGCGCCGCTGCAGCAAGTACTACATGGACGAGAACGGCCGCTTCCCCTGCGACAAGTGCGGCAAAACCTACAAGCAAAAGACCCACTTGATCAGACATTTGCACTTCGAGTGCGGCATCGAGCCCAAATTCGTCTGCGAATGCGGCAGGAAATTCAAGCAGCGCAGCAACTACAACACCCACATCAAAATGATGCACCATTTTTAAAACGTCTCTCTGTTTCCGACCAATAAATTTGCCATATTTCGTTTTACTTGCGTTTTACTCTTTAAGACTCGCAAAGAGGTTGGAAAGGGGGCTGCGCCCCCTTTCGATCCGCCGTTTTCGATCCGCAGTGACATTGACATTTCTTTTAAAATTAAAACATCCTGTACATTATTTTTATTTGTTTCATAAGTAAAAAACACCATGTCGTTCGCTGCGCGAGCTGTTACTCTTTTCAAGAAACAATCCTGAGTACGCTCCTGTCGTTTCCAACGCGCTCCTCCTGTCGTTTCCTCCGCGACAGGGCCGTACGCAGGCGAAATTCGGGGCCCCCCATAAAATGCTAGAGCGATACTAAAACGTAGGGGTTTTGTAGGTGACGGGGTGCGATGTCATCAGTGCTTCAAGCGATACAAGCATCGAATCACGCTCAATCGGCACTTGAGAATCGAATGCGGCAAGCAATCGAAGTACTTGTGCACTTTGTGCGGGAAATCCTACGCGCGTAAAATGACGTTTAACAAGCATATGGCGAAGACTCACGCTGATGCCGGTTCGAAGAAGAAGTCGCGGATGAAAAAATGAACTGCGGCGTTGCCAGGTAGGGAGTTTTTTCCGTACAGATGATGAAACTTCAAGGCCGTTTTTTGGAGATTTTTTACTTTAAAAACTTCCTATACAGGGTGTCTCACGACGAGTTAAAATGGTCTGTATAAGTATTAGTCAATAAGGTCTTTCAAAAGTAATTTGCCACTTCGGGTTGTACCGAAAGTGGTCGGTAACTTTCTTATTTTAAATGGAATATCCTATATATATATTTGCATTTTTAGATTCTACTCGATGAGCTGATTACAAAGAGGGGTCACACTTGGTATCTTAGTCTTATAATAAAAGCTATACAGCCACTCAAAAATCACAAAATTTGGAAGGTGGCTCTGAAAGCCAAACAGCTGAAGATTGATAAACTCAGCTTACACGTTGCTGTCCTAACTTTTCAAGTACTATCTAGTGACATGATATAAAATGTATACAGGGTGATAAAAAATTTCGAGTTAGGATGGGAACATATGTATACATGGTGTTTCCGAACTTGTGGGACAATTTTCTAGGGGTGGTAGTTCGCATAATTTGAGACAGATTCGCAGATTTCGTTTTTCTAAAAAATGTTATATAAACAAAATTGAGCCATTATAAAAGATGTCAAAGAGCGAATACAACCCGGTCGCGATAGTCAGCTGATCGGTATTTACAACTCAAAAACAGATGCGACGTGCAAATTTCTCCCTCCTCCCTCCCGTTTTCGAAAAACGTAGCCGATACCGATGGTTTTATAGTGCGTATTGTATTGTAGGGTTGTGAACCTCACGGTCAAATAGATTTTATTATGGGTACTGTTTTTTTAGTGATTTATTTGGTATTGTTAGTTCTTAGTGTTCTTCTCAGTTTAGTTAGTTCTTAGTGTTCTTCTCAGTTTAACAAGTTGGTGTGTTCAATGAGACGGTAATAAGTTTGAATAATTTTTGAAGCCATTTTTCTACAACAAAATAGGTGAGCTAATATTTCTTTTGAGTTGAATGTTTTCTTCTTCTATTATTTGGAAAACTAGGGTTAATTTTATAATTTATCCATGACTCTGAAAATTTAGAGACCACATGGAATAAATAACTTTGAATGAGATTATCTTTCTTAATTAATCAATCAATCATTATTTTGTCGATTCTAATTTTACGGTAAGTTCGATCGTATCGCGCAAGTTGAGCGACTGCATATGCTATGCAGGACCGCATTTCTTAGATTTTTTTTACATTTTTAATTAATTTTTGAATAAATATTTTTCTTTACGGTTTTGATTAAATAATCACATAATTCTCTAAGATGACCCGTTGTCACTTCATCATTAAAAATTATACCACAAGTTCGGAAACACCTTGTATATCGTAGTACCTTGTTACTTGTACTTGTACTGTACTTGCACTTGTAGCACCTTGTAAGTCGATTTTCTCGGTTTTCAAGTGTTTGGCTTTAAGAGCTACCTATATTCGAAATTGTTTGATTTTTAAGTGTCTGTATAGGTACTCTTTATTACAAGACCACGATACCAAGTATGACCCCTTTTTGTTTTGTAATCAGCTCATCGAATAGAATCTAAAAATGCAAAATTATATAGGGTGTTCCAATAAAAATAAAAATGTTGCTGACAACTTCCTGTATAACCGGAGTGCTATAGGCTGTCAAAATATTTTTGAAAAACTCATCTTATTGAGTAATATATGCATACCAAACTTTATTAAAATCGGGCAATTAGTTTCCAATATACATATAGTTTTATAACTCGTCATGAGACACCCTGTACACACCCCGATTAAAGCAAGCTACAGGACCGTATCCAGGACCATTCAAAGGCTACAACTCGCCCTAATTCGGTGTATTTTTTAGGTCCGAAATGCCACAGATGCGGCAAAACGTGCGAGAACAACTCGATCAATTTACACGTGAAATACAACTGCGACGAAAGCCCCATCAAGTGCCCCAAGCTGGCCTGCTCTTTCGTAGGCAAACGGAAGCACATGAAAGACCACTTCATCCGCCAACACGGACCCGAAATCCCCAAAAATCGAAGATTAAAATAACTTTGTTCCATGTCACTATAATACATAAATACCGTAAATTGTTAGCAAAGTATCGTAGTAGTATCATTTAGCGTCGACTTTAGCATCTGCATGCACCCAACCGCAAAACCGCTTCGATAAAATGTAAATAAATCAACTTGTAGGCTCCAAATCGATGCTGAAGCGGATGTTCTTCCCGCAGAACACCTGCCCCGTGTGCTACAAATCCTTCAACAGAAAGGACCACGTGCAACGGCACTATCTGGAGTTGCACATGCAGCACAGCCACTTCCGGTGCTCCAAGTGCGACAGGCCGTTCAAGAGGCGCTACCTGATGGACAACCACGAGAGGAACTGCGACGGGTTCCGGTTCCACCAGTGCCTCGACTGCAAGCTGGTGTACAAGACCAAGGAGCGACTGGCCGCCCACATGAAGAAGCTCCATTGCGAGGAGAATTTAAAGCTGGAAGGGAAAATTCCTCCAGAGCACCCTTACTTTTAGAGTTTGTTGAAAAATTCGTCTGGAGCGCCTCTACTATAAGTAGGATTATAGTACGGGGGATTAGGGGTGTTTATCGAAATTATACAGGGTGTTTCATAAGTTGATACTTCTTTTTCAACAGTGCATGAATCTCTTAATTCTAAGCAACTTTTTCAGATAAACTTTTTAAATAATACTTTTTAAATATTCTGAAAAACGAAGATAGAAATTTTTCGAAATTTTAGAAAATTCGCATATTTTCCAATACTTCATTAAATATGAAATTTATTTATTTTTCGGCATTTATTTGACGGATGACTGTTATAAATAAATTTATTACAGCAGATACGTATTGGAAAATATTCAAAATTTTGAAATATTCTCTTTTTTGTTTTTCAGAATATTCAAAACGTTTACTTGAAAAAGTTGCTTAGAATTAAGAGATTCATTCACCGTTGAAAAAGAAGTATCAAATTATGAAACACCCTGTATGTAGGGATGTAGGATATGCAAAAGCTCCATTGTGAAGAGAATCTTAAGCTGCAGGGGAAAATTCATCCGGAGCGGCCTTACTTTTAGAGTTTGTTCGAAAATTCGTCTGGAGCGCCTCTACTATAAGTGGGATTATAGTACGGGGGATTAAAGGTGTTTTATGTAGGGATGTAGGATACGTATTTTTTTAACTATATATTAATAATTGTGTTCGAGATTGCATTTGAATCGAATGTTTAAAAGACTGTTAATTTTAGAATTAAGTGCCATTTTAGTGCCTGTGAGTATAAGGATTGTATTTATATATTTTTGACATTAAAAATAATAAAAAAAAACAATCATGATTTATTATTTAAAGGCTCGTGTCAATTAGCAAGTAACTTGCGATAGTTTTTGCGATATTAACGTGTCGAAGCACGTCTGAGAGCTGAACCTGTAAGTTAAATTTCTTGCAGCATTCGCTTTCAGGCAAGTTGTGTATACGTTTATATTAAACTGTCTGATAGTACTTTCAACTTTCCAGAAGGTATTGGATATTTTTAGTGAGAGTAGAACAATGTCGGACAAAAAGAGCTGGTCGAGAGAAGAAGTCGTAGTCGATTTAATTTCGCGAAATTATGGGAATTATTTGAGATAATTGAAAACTTTTTTACTGTACCTTGCCCTATGTAGCTTATTGGCAGTTGAAAATCTTTCAGTTGAGAGTATTTCACTATCTGAGAAATGTCGGACGGTGCAAATTTCCACTGTAAAGGCTCTTGTCGATTAGCAAGTAACCTGCGACAGTTTTTGAGATAGAGCCCATTACCGTGTCAAAACACGTCTGACAGCCGGACCTGCAAGTTAAATTTCTTGCAGCATTCGCTTTCAGGCAAGTTTTTAGACAAGTCGTGTACCTGTACGTTTGTATTAATGTGTCTGATAGTACTTTCAACTTTCCAGAAGGTATTGGACATTTTTAGTGAGAGTAGAACAATATCGGACGAAATGTGTTGGCCGAGAGAAGAAGTAATCGATTTAAATTCGCGATGGGAATTATTTAAGGTAATTGAAAACTTCAATTTTCATGCCAAGAAAATTGTTTTTAGGATCTTCGTCTCCTAGCACAGTTAACAATGTTTCACAAAAAACGAGTGTGCATCTTCTTAATATCCTTAGACCCTTAATGGCTTTGATTACATGGCAAGAATACGTATATACGCTTCCGACATTTCTTGCGCAAGAAAACAAGAAATACCTCTCGCAAATACTTGCAGACTTGCTGCAATTTTTGTTGTAAGTGTTGCTGACACTTTTGGAAATCACTATCGCAATTACTTTTGCAATTTTATTGCAAGCCTTCGCTCTTTACTAACCTCTTAGATTCGTTATTAATCGATTTTTGTTTTAGGATACAAGTTAAGTTTCACCTGTCAATGCGGAAAATCGTACAAACATGAAACGTCGCTGTACAGACACACGAAATTCGAATGCAGCAGACAAGACAGGAAGTTCGTTTGCGCCCTCTGTACAGCGTCATTCAAACGAAAGGACCATTTAATCAGGCACAACAAATATACTCATCACTTGAAAATCGAATCCTTATCGCAAAACCGAGCGAATTACTAAAAAATAAGTGCCCTAAGCCGCTCGACTAACGTTCATTTTTTTACAGAAAAAATGATTGCACGTTACACTTTTTAATTTAATCATATTGTATTAATTGCCTAATTAGTATATTATTTTCTATAATAAAAACATTAACTAACTAAACTGGTATTAATTACTGGACTGTAAAGTGTACATTTTGTATATAAGCAACTCGGTGAGGCGTATAATGGGAAGTAACTCTAGAATCGGCAAAATGAAGAATAGCACGCAAGAATTCGCCACGAATCCCCCTTACTATAAACGCGTCAATAGTAAGGGCGCTCGTGCGAGACTTCTTCCTCCATTTGCGCCGATTCTAGATGTCGCTGTTAGTCCGATATGCGTTTGTTTCAGACAACATCACGCTAGAACAGATGACCGGGCAACAGTACCTGTTCGCCTGCAAGAAGTGCGGCAGGGCGTACAAGCGGAAGAGCTCGCTGTACAACCATTGCAGATGGGAGTGCGGCAAGGAGCCGCAATTCAAGTGCGACTATTGCCCCTACAAGGGCAGGCAAAAGATCCATTTCATTATGCACGTAATGGCCAAGCACAAGGAGCACAAGCAGGAGGTGCTCAATAGCGCTTACAATAAGTGAATGTTATAAAAAGAGACATAAGCGCCCGTACTATAGCATTGTAATTTCGGGGTATACAGGGTGGTCCACTTTTATGTGGTAGGACTTTAACATTATATGGAAAAAGATAGTTTATAATGAAAATTTCATATCAACATGTATCGGGAAAAGCTTAGTTTCCAAGATAGATGGCGCTGAAATTTTGGAAAAATATGAATTATTTTTTATACACTGTCCGAACCAGTAGAGATATTTAAACCAAATTTGGTGTGTAGTACGACCGTATTGACTACGATATTTAGTGATAATATGAAGGCCTTGAAATAACCAGTGGCGGAGTTATGGGTTTTCACAATCATTAAATTTAAAAAATAATTAGCAATGGCCTTTCAATTCTCTAAAAAATGTGTTTCAATTTCAAGTGTGCCATGGAAAACAAACTCTTATTGACAGTAAATAATGCACTAATATGTCACCCATCAATAGATGAACGTAACAGCGCCGCTGTTTCTCTTTGTTAATAATTATTTTTTAAATTTAATGATTGTGAAAACCCATAACTCCGCCACTGGTTATTTCAGGACCTTCATATTATCACTGAATATCGTATTCAATAAGGTGGTACTACACACCAAATTTGGTTTAAATATCTCCACTGGTTCGGGCAGTGTATAAAAAATAATTCGTATTTTTTACAAAATTTCAACGCTCTGTATCTTGGAAACTAAGCTATTCCCGATATATGTTGATAAGAAATTTTCATTTTAAATTATCTTTTTCTATCTAATGTTAAAGTTCTACCACATAAAAGTGGACCACCCTGTATAGTACGGACGATCGCGTCGCGATTTATTATTAATTTATTTGTTTACGAAATGCACCCGGTGCATTTTAGTTGTGGAATAATTACCTATATATTTTTATAAAATAGTTAAATGTACTTTTCTTTATTCTGTGATTTTTGAATCATTTTTTTTAAACAAGTTTGATTAATTATTTTATTAATTTATGGATGTAAATAGGTTCTCGGTGACGGATTTAAACCAATAAATAGGGAATTCGGTAGAAATTTATCCGGTAAATAAGTTGTTATTTTATTTATTTATTTTGCATATTATTTAGGTTTGTAATCGTGGAAAAAATGTTTATTTTTGTATATCTTTGTTGTAATAAAATTTGCATTTTACGAAATTCTATAATATCCCTTTATACCTTTATGTGTTCAATAAACTAATCGTTTTACATAGGAATTTAATTTCAGCACGGTATTTGAACGGCCACAAATTGAAAAAATTGCCCGGGAAAGTCACTAAAGAAAGGAGAAACTGCCGCGGCTGTTCGAAACGAAAAACCCTAGGCATTATACCCAAGAGCAAGATAAGAAAAGTCACCACGTATTGCGACACGTGTCCAGGATGGCCCAAATTGTGTTTCGAATGTTTCGCAAACGAACATTTTAACCCTTATAACCATTAAATGAACCAAAAATTAAATTTACACTAAGCCACTTGACTATACCAAATTATATCGTCAACAGTATTATTACGAGCGCTTCTCCGCAAATAATATTCAACTAACAAAAACATTGAATTAAGCCACCTTACTATACGTATTCGATACCAACAACATTAGTAAGGGCGCTTAAACTGAAAAAAATCAATTCTACTCACCGATTTATTTTTTAGCCTTGGAGTACATAGCTTGCGTACGTTGCAACAAAATCTACAAAAATATGAACACCTTAAGCGTCCACCAGGCCTTCGACTGCGGCAAAACCAAAATGTACACTTGCCCAATATGCGCGTTCAGTTGCAAAAGAAAATTCAATCTCAAGCTACACATGAAGAAAAGACACTTTGCCTCAAATTAGTACGAATCGAACGCAATGTATTCGATTATTTTGTGTTGTTAACATGTAAATAAAAAAACGATTAGTGTCGAATTTTATTGATTTCCTTTCTTCCCATCGCGTTATTGGTGTAAGGCAAATAGATGTAGGCGTTTGAGGTGCGTACGATAGTATTTATTATTTTGTTTTAGCGGTGATTAAGCTGTACGTGTGCGCTGTATGCGGAAGGAAATACAAACAAAAGTGCACGTTGAGAAGACACCAAACGTACGAGTGCAACAAAGAGCCGCAATTCGAGTGCACGCTGTGCAACAAACGCTTCTCGTTGAAACATAACCTCAAAATGCACCTGTACGCTTTACACGCGCCGAACGTCACTTTATAACTTCGATTTGATTAAATAAACTACTTATTCGCTGGTTACATTCGCATTTTTAATTAAATTGCTCTTGTCCTCCTGACTATACCCTTAAATGTTAGTCGGGGCGCTTGAAGACAAAAATACAGTTAACCCCTGACTATTGTATGGAAACATCGATAATGTTAGTAAGGGCGCTTACACCGCAACAATATCATTAGTACAGGTGCTTAATGTGAAAATTTGAGATACTGTCGGTTATTACACAACTTATGATTGAAAATTTAACGCATTATCGATTTTTGTAGATCCTTTTAATTGTCAGAATTGCGGGAGATCGTACAAGCAGAAGGCCAATTTGACGAGACATTTGAGATTCGAGTGCGGAGTCGTGGCGAAAATTAAATGCCCCTTGTGCAACCTCACCGTTAAATACATCTACGTGCTCAAGAGGCATTTGAAACGAGTGCACAACTGCAACAGCGACAACCTGCTCATAGACTTCAGGATATCGGGGATATAATTGAAATGTGCCTTTATCGCCCGCACTATACTGGCCGCTAATGGTATAGTAAGGGCGTTTAATGACAAAAAAGTGTTGTATACAGGGTATTCGAAAAATAGGCGGAGATGGTTTAGAGGGTGATTCCTTGTTAAAAAATATGAAAAAAAGTTTCTATAAACATGGGGCCGGAAATGCAGAGTTGTCATGATACAGGATGTTTAATTAATGAAGAAAAATATTAATATATTAAAAAAGGATTTACTTGATTCTTTTGAAATTTGGTATTGGGAAAGTTGCAAAAAACACTTTTTTTGATTATTTGTTTTCCAAGACACTTGTGATTTTTTAGCAAAATTTGATAACCAATTTTGTCCAATCATCATGCAATAAAACGGTTTTTATTTTTTTTTCCAAAAGCGAAGTGAGATACGAAAAAAATACAAGGGGTAAAGAAGTTGAATTTTTGGATGCTTAATAAAACAAAAATATTAAAGTTACAAAAAATGCAGTGGCGTACATGTTTTTCCCAATAATATTCGCTTAGGTGCCCCCCGGGACGCCACTGGACTTAATAACTTTAATCTATTTAGGACAAAATTAGCCTCTTAATACAACAGCCAAATGCCAAATGCCAAATACATTACCAAATGTCAACAGAATCAAGTAAATATTTTTTAATATATTGATATTATTGATATTATTGTCTCGTTTAACTGAACATCCTGTATCTTGAAAACTGCATTTTCGGACCCATGTTCATGGAAATTTTTTTCATGTTTTTTAACAAGAAATCACCCTCTAAAATAACCCTGTAATTACACTGTAATTATCTAAATTAACTCAATTGAGTGGTAAGTAATACATTAATAGTAAAGGCGCTTACACAACAAAAATGTATTGTATCTAATTTGAATCAATAAAGTGCAATACAAAAGATCAAATTTATCATTGGATTCTCTTTAGTGTTCTCGGTAGTCAGTAGAAACATAGAACTTAATCGATTAGGACTATTTAGTCGAACTAACCTCACACTATATATACATAATTCGCACCCCGGAAAATCCTACTTCACGTCAAATTCCAGGTACCCGGAGGAAGTGGCGCATCCTGAAGACGGCCCTCATGCAGTCCGAGCAGAACATCATCCACGGCCACCAGGTGGGCAGCGGCTTCGTGTGCGGCGCCTGCGGCAGGACCTACAAGCTCAAGAGCTCGCTCAGGAACCACAAGAAGTGGGAGTGCGGCAAGGAGCCGCAGTTTTCCTGCCCGTTCTGCCAGTACAAGGCCAAGCAGAAGATGCACATCAACCGGCACATCGACCGGATGCACATCAAGGAGATATCCGGCACCTACGATGATATCGAAAACGGCGACTTGAGCTCCGTCAAGGAGGATGATAAAGACAATAAGAAGTTTAAGTTGGTTAATTAAGGTTTTTTTTTTAATTATTATTTTTTAAGATTATTTTTTTAGTTTAGTTTTATTATTATTGTATTTTGTGTAATAATTGGTTGATGGTTTTGATTAATTCGTTTGTAGCGCCGTGACTAATCTAATGCGATATAGTCGGGGGGCTAAAGGAATTTTGATCAAAAACACCTCAAACTACCGCCATTTAGTTATTAATTAATTATCTACATATCTTTTTTATCGTATAATTACCTAAATAAGTGCCTTACTGAAACGCTTCATTATATACTCCTTTTTATTATCGACTCAAATAAACTTTTTCTACTTTTGTAAACGCTTTCTTTAATGAACCAACCCGCCACCTACCGCCCGATTTTACTACTAACACACTCAATCAACAACTAATCGCCTCTCTCCCGTATACTGAAGCCGTGTTTTGTTTTTAGGCGTGGGCTACTGCGTTTACAGCAACTACACCGAGTGCTTGAAGTGCCACAAAAAGTACAAGTACAAGAAGAACTGCGTGCAGCACATCCGGCTGCAGTGCTCGAAGGAGCCGAGGTTCGCCTGCGGGATATGCAACCAGACCTACAAGTTCAAGAAGGACCTCATCCGGCACGTGACGGAGGTGCACGTGTGGAACCTGCCTAAGCAGTAACTCTGTCGAAGGCCATTTCATGGCGAATTTGATCCGTTGATCGTTTGATTATATTTTTTATTGTTTGCGGGATTCCCGTGAACGAGGGTTTATTTTAGTTGATGTTAATTTAGTTTTGATTAAGTGCATACTAATGGTTTTTTTCACTTTGTTTCTCTCCCTCCGCCGAGAATTGGGGTTATTTTAATATGCAGTGCTTTCTAAAAGTAACGAATAAACTCATTATTTCTGAAGTTGACTGTTTAAACATAGGCCCTTTTTGACATATAACCCTTATTTTTGACGTAATCGATATTCGAGATATGACGTCATCGACAATTTTATTAAATGGGACATTCTGTATTTTTTTGCATTTTTAGATTCGACTCGATGAGCTCTTTACAAAAAGGGGTCATACCTGATATATTGGTCTTATAATAAAGGCTATACAGCCACTCAAAAATCACAAAATTTTGAATTTAGGTGGCTCGCTGAACATCCAAAATCTTTCTAGTTTGTATTCAAAACGTACAGTTACGCTCGAAAATTAACCAGAAACATCCAAAAACCTTCAAAAAATGACCGAAACTATTCAAAAATGATTCTAAAATGCCTAAAAACCTTCCTGTATGGACCAAAAACCTTCCTGTAATGGCAAAAAATATTCCAGAAAAATCCAAAAATCTTTCAGGAATTAAAAATCCCTCAAATGATCAAAAACATTCCACAAATTTCTAAATTCCTTAAAATGACCAAAAAGGTATCCAGTATAACGACTGAAAACCTTCCAAAAATGAACACTTTCCAAAAACAACCAAAATCTTTCCAAAAACGCATAAACACTAACCAGAAAAGTCCAAAGTCCTTTCAAAAAGGTCTAAAAATCTTCCAGAAATGTCAAAACCCTTCCAGGAATGAACAAAAACATATAGTATAGCCTCCCAAAATCAAAATTTTTGTGATTTTTGAGTGGCTGTATACCTTTTATTACGAGACCAAGGTATCAAGTGTGACCCCTCTTTGTAATGAGCTCATCGAGTAGAATCTAAAAATGCAAAAATATACTATATATTAATTAATTAATTATTATATTAATAAAACTGTCGATGACGTCATATCTCGAATAACGATTGCGTCACAAATATGAGTTGTACGTCAAAAATTGCCTTTGTTTAAAACAAAATCGACGAGTCAGAGGAATTTTTTGAAAAACTCAATTTCAGAAATAGTGAATTTATTAGTTAGTTTTCGAAAGCACTGTATGTTATTAGATTTAATTTAGCTTCTACTAATTTAGTTTTACTTCTAATTGATTTTAACAATAAAATTTCTAACGAGTTTTGCGTTTTGATTCGAATTTATATGATTCTTGATCTAAATATAGTTATCTCCCGGACTATACGAAAGGATATTAGTACGAGCGCATGAAACACAAATTGTGTAAAAAGTGGACTTTCGTGATTACTTATGTTTCCGATTTTTTAGGTGCATACTTTTGCGAAATGTGCAACAAAATGTATACGAAAAAGACATCCCTGATCTCCCACAGGTCGCGCTATTGCGGCAAAGAACCGAAGTTCTTCTGTCGATGTTGCGACTACAAATCCTACATGGCCAGCAACATGAAACGCCACTTTATGCAAAAGAATCATTGGTAATTCGTAGTCTTACAATTAGAGTTAATTTGTAGTGTGCATTAAAATACGTGTGTAAACTTAACCGGTGTTTAATTTCAAAGACCTTTTGTCCCCGCACTAATAATAGTACGGGTGCTTAGTTACGAAATATAAAATGAAATAATTGTCCCCTGGACTATACGAATGCGTCATTAGTACGGGCGATAAACACGAATTTTTCTTACTTTATGTTTACTTTATGTATACTTTATGCTGTAATCTTTGAATTTTCAGGTTATAATGCGTGCAAAGTGCACACTCTGTTAAAGAGCGGCGGTACGTCGAAGGACAGGCGCACGTGCAAGGGTTGCTACAAGAAATTGAGCGCTCAATTCGGCACCAGATTCGCTCAAAATCGCTCCAGAAAGGTCGACACGTTTTGCAACGGTTGCCCCAACGCCCCGCGCATGTGCCTGCACTGCTTCAGAGAACTACACGACGTCAGGGAACATCACAAACCGAACAATTTCCATTGAACAGACCACATTTTGTAATTTTAGACGATACTTTTTAGCAAATAAACGAAAACAATTGGTTTAATTTGGACAATATTCGATTTGAAAGCAGCTTGTCATCTGTCATTTGTCATATGTCATCTGTCACGTCAAATATTTATAATGACGGGACTTTTTTATTACAGAAGCTTTGAGAATGTATGTGTGCGGTAATTGTGGAAAAAAGTACCAACACCAAACGAATCTGACTAGGCATCTGAAAAACGAGTGCGGTATACCAGGCAAATACGTTTGCCCGCATTGCTCCAGAAATTTCAAGCACAAATTCAACCTGCAAAGGCACATACAGAACATTCACATCGCTCCGGCTAGGAAAACCGAAAATATCCTCCAGCCCCCCGACTATTAGTCGTAATAAAAATTAGCGCAAGCTCGTGTTTCTTTCCCAAAACCTACTCTTTAATTATTGTCAACAAAATTCCCCTTAGTAAGGGCGCTTAAAGCATAAAACTCACTTTTTAGGTCAGCAGCAGCAGCACGCTTGCAGGAGCTGCGGCCGCCGGTACAAACACCAGCAATCGCTCTACAAGCACACGAGATTCGAATGCGGGAAACCGGCGCAATTCAAATGCGATTTTCCCGGCTGCCCCTACACCTGCAAGATCAAAGGCAACTTGACGGCGCACCGGAAACGCCATCTACGACCCGACGGGCCTATGTTCTTTCACAAAATAAAATTTTAACCTCGATTCTGCGTTTATAATTTACTTATACCGCTCTGTTAGTTGTAAAGTGTAGGTATTTCTTGTTGCTAACATTTCGATTTAAGCGCCCCTACTAATAATCTCCCGCAATAGGCCAACTAAATAACGGGTGCTCTGGATGCATCTTTGGTTCAAATTGTTTTTTTCTGTTGTCGGTCCCAAGGGGGTTTCTACGTGGACGAGGCCGGCATGTACGGCTGCTTGAGTTGCTGTTCGCTGTACAAGCACAGGGCCAATGTGTGGCGGCACGTGCGCTGGGAGTGCGGCGGCGAGCGGCGCTTCGCCTGCTCGATTTGCCACGTGCGGTTCAAGCAGAAATCCCATCTGCAGTACCACCAGCGGTCGAGGAACTGCAGGAGAACCACCGCCGCCAGTCTCGTTTAGTTACCGCTGGTTGGAGTTACCCTTTTTTGTTGCGATGCCTTGTTTTGAGTTACCCTTTTTTGCGAATAAATCGATTAAATTTGGGATGTTGGTTTTTTTCTATTTATATGCTGCGTTTTATGGGTTAGGGGACATCCTGTATATATTGTAAACCTTTAATCAGTTTATAAACTGCGTACAAACCGACAAATTTGTAGTGCGTCCATAAAGTAAAGCATAAATGAATTATTAGCTAAATAAACAGTAGGTAATGAAAAATACCTGAAATAGCTCGATTTTTGAATTTAATTTACTAATTTTTATACAATGATCTACCATGAGGGTGAATAACTTTTGAATGATGATCAGTTTTTTAATATGAAACAACCCCTTTTTTTCAATTTTCGGATTTCCCTTGCTGATCTGATTCCTAAAATGTTTCACAAGTTGATTCAAGTTGGTACAGGGTGGAAAAGTTTATTATCATTATAATTTAATCTTGTAGTTTATTTAATTCAAATACAGGGTGTATTGTAAGTTGATACTTCTTTTTCAACTGTGTATAAATCTCTTCATTCTAAGCAACTTTTTCAAATAAACTTTTTGAATATTATGAATAACAAACAAAATAGAAATTTTCAAATTTCGAATATTTTACAATACGTGCCGGCTTTATCAAATAAGAAATTTATTTATGGCTGTCATCTGTCAAATAAATGCCGAAAAATAAATAAATTTCATATTTAATGAAGCAGGTACGTATTGGGAAATATTCGAAATTGGCAAAAAAATAAAAATTTTTATCATTGTTTTTCAGAATATTCAAAAAGTTTATTTGATAAAGTTGCTTGGAATTAAGAGATTCATATACAGTTAAAAAAGAAGTTACGATACACGATCAACTTACGATACACCCTGTAGTTATTTTAATAATATTTTTTTCTGTCTATTTAATAAATAGTTAATTTAATTTTTGGAAGTTTTAGATACATAGTGGTCCACAATGTACCAATTTGAATCAACTTGTGATACATTTTTGGGATCAGATCAGCGAGGGAAATCTTAAAATTGAAAAAAAAGGGGGACGTTTCATTTAAAAAACGGGTGCTGACATCATCTTTCAAAGGTTACCCACCCTGTAAAATAGATCATTGTTTAATAAAATAGCAAATTAAAATCTAAAATCGACTTATTTAGCTAATAATGAATTTATATGCGTCACATTATGAAGGCACTGTATAATTACAATTAGCGCCCTGACTATACAAATACGTCATTAGTAAGGTCGCTTAACACAAAATTCTCTCAAATTACAAAAATCGTCATTTTGGTTGAGGTGAAAAGTTTCTCTCTATTATCAGCTGGGTAGAAGGATCACTTTTGTACATTTAACCTTCCATTTAGTGTACATTCAATCGGTAAAAACCGCCGAACGACTCCTAATAATTGCCAGTTAATTTTATAGACCCGTCGAAATGGCCGTCTGACCTGGTGCTGCCGATGATGATTCTGAAGGAGAACCTGCGGGAACCCGCGAAAGTACTCGGGTACTCGTGCTCGGACTGCGGCAAGACCTACAAGGTGAAGAGCTCGCTGAGCAACCACAGGAAGTGGGAGTGCGGCAAAGAGCCGAGATTCAAATGCCCCTATTGCCCCTACAAGGCCAAGCAGAAGGTCCATCTGGTGCGTCATTTGCGGAAGTTGCACAAAGTGCTCGATTCAGATGCGGTTGTTCGCAACGTTGGCGCTGACGGAAAAGCTGCCAAAAGTGTCAAAAATTAGGGTTACCAACTGTGTAATTTTGCAAACTCTAAAATGAAGTTGGTGGAACTGATTGATGATAGTTATGGTGGTTTTAGTTAATTAAAATCGGATTGTAGTTGTTGTACTTAGCGGGTTGTAGTAAAAGATGGTTCCAATTAATGATAAGCAATAATTTATACGTTTGTGAAGTTTAATAAAATTTTACGTTTTGTGCTTACTTTAAATTTTTCAACACTAACCTATCGAAATGTGATATTAATATTTGTTTTAAGGAACTAGTACAATCAGGTAATTAGTGCGTAGATTAAATTACTAATTAATTATACCTGTGTGAAATTCAATAGAATTAAGTAGATTAGCAACCGCCATTTACCCAACGATGACGTCACATTCATTAATCCCTAGGCTTAATATACGCATACAGTGATGGGCAAAAGTATGGATCATGTGAATATCTCTGAAATAGTTAAAGATATTGAAATGAAATTTGCAGAGTAGATATTACACTAAATTGTACATTTGTTGTTGATATTTTCAACAATTTTGAACTTCCGGTTAAATGCAAAGTGATGTCAATTTTTAAATTTTTAATGAAATACTCTGTATATTTTTGCATTTTTAGATTCTATTCGATGAGCTGATTACAAGGATGGTTCACACATGGTATTTTGGTCTCATAATAAAGGCTATACAGCCACTCAAAAATCACAAATTTTTTTATTTAGGCGGCTCTGAAAGCCAAACAATGGAAAATCGGGAAAAAAAGCTTTCATGATCCTATACTAACTTTCAAGTTCTGTCTAACGACATGATATAAAATGTATACAGGGTGATCAAAAATTCCAAAATTTTTATCAGAAATCTTTTTGTGTCATTAGATAGTACTTGGAAAGTTAGGATAGGATCATGTAAGCTGTTTTTTACAATTTTCAACTGTTTGTCTTTCAGAACCACCTAAATTCAAAATTAGGTTATTTTTGAGTGGCTGTATAGCCTTTACTTTGAAACCAAGATACCGAGTGTGACCCCTTTTTGTAATCAGCTCATCGAGTAGAATCTAAAAATGCAATAATATACAGGGCGTTTTTTAAAAAATTTAAATATTGACATCACATCCGGTTTAACCGGAAGTTCAAAATAGTTGAAAATATGAACAACAAATGCACAATTTAGTCTACCATCCAAATTTCATTTCGATATCTCTAACCATTCCAGAAATATTCTTTTACATACTTTTGCCCATCACGTATAGTCCTTTCAATAATTCAACGAGTGACGTCATCGCCGGTTTAGCGTGAACGAACCAATCAATCACCAGTATTATTAGATCGAAAACTATTTAGATTAGTCAGACGCTTAGATTAGCCAAAACCTGTTTATGTTCTAACGTAATTTCTTTCTTTCTAGATTTCAAAGAAAAATGCCCGCAGTGCCACAAGCTGTACAAAAATCGCAAATCGTTGATATCCCACCGATCGAGGGACTGCGGCAGGCCCAAGCACAACATTTGCGAAGTGTGCTTCGAGGCCTTCAAGCGCAAAGAGCACCTCAGAGGCCACATGATCCGAAGGCACGGCCTGCTGCTGCATTAATTATTAATTAGTCGTTTAATTGCACCGCACACTTCGACCCGTTCGACGCATCGAAGCCCACTTAATGTAAACGAAAAATACCTAATAAACTTTGCTTTTTCTAATGTATATATATTTACTAAAGCGTTTCATTCAACACCCCATCTCGTTCGGTAGCTAAAGTATTGTATGCGACTCTAACATGTAAATGTAAATAAACCAGGTATACTTATAGCTAATAAAAACAGTGAAAGTCGATGCGTTTTTCAAGTGGTAATGTCAACGGGGTTTTTTCCAGGGAACCTGGAGTTTTACGTGAACGGCGACTATTTGTACTGTTGCCCGGTGTGCCACAAGAAGTACCGCGGCAAGGGGGCCGTCATCCGGCACAGGCGCTACGAGTGCAACAAGGACCCGACGTTCGAGTGCCGCGTGTGCAAGAAGAAGTTCAAGCAGCGGAGCAACCTCTACACGCACGTGACGGTGGTGCACAAGGAGACGGTGGAGAAGCTGCGGAGGGGCTGGAGCCGGCCGGCCAAAGCGAGGCGGTGAAGGTGTTAAATGGCGCAATAAAGACTTTCGACGAATCTGTTTTGTGTTTTCTTTACCATTTTATCGATTTGGAGGTGTACAAATGTCGTTCATTTTTATCCATTAGAGTCCACTAATGGTCTGTTTTGGATTCTGCGTGAACTTAGCACTTAGTAAATACGTTAAAAATTCATACATTATAATTTAGTGCTGTTTTAGTGCTAATTTAGTGACCAATTCGGAATTTTAGACCTCAACTGGTTGAGAAGAAAATTGCGATGCTAAGTTTATAAAATTAGCACCCCTACATTTAAATATTGGAACAAAATTAAAACAATAATATATCAGAATTTAGTGCTATTTTAATGCTCAATTCCTAATTTTAGTACCAACTGGTTGAGAAGAAAATTGCGATTGAAAATGGCGGTGCTAAGTTTATAAAGTTAGCACCCCTATTTAAATATTGAAACAAAATTAAAAGAATAATATATCGGAATTTAGTGCTATATTAGTGCTTTTTAGTGCTATTTTAGTGCTATTTTAATGCTGTTTTAGTGCTAATTTAGTGCCCAATTCTTAATTTTAGTGCCAACTGGTTGAGAAGAAAATTGCGAATTGAAAATGACGGTGCTAAGTTTATAAAGTTAGCACCCCTATTTAAATATTGAAACAAAATTAAAAGAATAATATATCGGAATTTAGTGCTATATTAGTGCTTTTTAGTGCTATTTTAGTGCTATTTTAATGCTTTTTTAGTGCTATTTTAATGCTGTTTTAGTGCTATTTTAATGCTCAATTCCTAATTTTAGTACCAACTGGTTGAGAAGAAAATTGCGAATTGAAAATGACGGTCCTAAGTTTATAAAGTTAGCACCCCTATTTAAATATTGAAACAAAATTAAAAGAATAATGTATCGGAATTTAGTGCTATATTAGTGCTTTTTAGTGCTATTTTAGTGCTATTTTAATGCTGTTTTAGTGCTATTTTAATGCTTTTTTAGTGCTTTTAGAATGCACTGAGCAGAATTAAATTTAAGGTATTTATCTTAAAAATATTTGATTAAAACATATTAGACATTGAAAAAACTAAAGAATTTAGATAAAATGCATTTGAACTTCGAGAGAGGGAAACGATTTTGATCTCTAAATTTTCTTTGATTTTAGTGCTGCTTAAATAGCTTAAGTCGGATTTTAGTGCTCAATCCATAGCTCAAAAAAATACGTTTTTACCATTCTTTATAGTCCGATCCTCAAGAGTAAAGTATCTTTGGAAATGCACATAGAGAAATGATTTTGGTCTATAATTCTTTTTTCATTTTAGTGCTTCTTTTAGTGACCGAAATCATTTCTCTATCTGCATTTCTACTGATAATTTACTCTTGAGGGTCCTATACTAACTATACAGCTGAAACCTATATAATTTATTCACTGACTGACTGATTGGCGTGTTCTTTTTTACGGCCGTATGCGAAAGAAAATCCTCCGAAGAAAAACCGAATTTTTATAGTATTTTTGAGATTTTTCGGGTTCCTCTAACGATTTTTCTCAAACTTTCCTAAAATATACTTTAAACTAATATCGATTACCTCCCGCAAACTGCGGGAAATTTAAAATATCTTTCGCTGAGTTATAGGGAAAATAGTTTAATTATAATTTAATATATTATAATGTACACGCTCAAATCTCGAAAACTATTAGGTTTACAATAATTTTCCAAGAATACAAATTTGTTAGGCGTAGTTTTTTCCAAGTAACAAAACAAACCGCATATATTTATCTTGAGCCGTTCAATAGTTATAAGGATAAATCTTAGTCGCGGACTTGCGATTCGAGCGATGAACTTATAGTTTAAGCTCGCGCAGCAAAGGGATTCACGAGACCGTTATCTCCGTTGAGAACAGGGGCGGATCTAGAGCGGATCCGCGGGTCATTTAAAAAATTGATATACAGGATAATTTAATTAATTTAAACCTCAAGAAAGGTTTCTTTCATCATTAATAAGCGAGTCGGGCTGTAAAATTGGTAAAAACGTATTTTTTTATATAAGTATTGAATACTAAAATCCGACTTAGGCTATTTTAGAACCATTAAAATCAAAGAAATCGTAGATCACAATCGTTTAAAATTAATATTTCCTATATTCATCAGTTTTTATACATTTTTAATGCCTCTAATACGTTCTTATCTAATATCTTTAAGATAAATACCTTAAATTGTATTCTGTTTAGTACATTCGAAACCACTAAAATAGCACTAAATTCCTACCTTATGTATTATTTTTTTAATTTTGTTCAAACATTTAAATGTAGTGGTGCATGCTAGCTTTATAAATTTAGCACTGTCATTTTCAATCGCAATTTTTTACTCAACTAGTTTAGCACTAAAATTAGGAATTGTCCACTAAATTAGCACTAAAACAGCACTAAATCAAAATGTATGAATTTTTAATTTGGCTAAATTCACGCAGTTCCTTTTGAACTAATTGGTGACCAACAAAACAAGATAACGGAAACTTTCGAAGAACTATCCAGCATCATTTTAGACCCAAACACAAGAAGAAACCAATCCCGAACACACACACACCAGTGCACATTTCACACCACTTACAGTAGTTCATTTGGTGTCCATTCGTTGTTCAAAAGGACCGTCAGGTCCTCCTTTGATGGGTTTCACTATAGATTGACACGTTTTTTGCAGCCTACCAATGCGAGCGGTGCCCCAAGCGGTACACCAAGCCCTCCTCGTTGAACTTTCACCGAAAGTACGAGTGCGGCAAGGAGAAGACCTTCAAGTGCTATCAGTGCTTGTACTCCACCTACAGGGCGGCCGATCTGCGCCGGCACTCCATGGGCAAGCACCGGCACTTCGGCGATGAGCCCCATTGAATTCGCTGTAACCTCTAATAAAATTATTTGGATGTGCGTTGTTCCATTACTTGCTCCTTCTATATGATTCACTTAGTACCTACTAAAGCAATTATTAGATCATGTAGCAGGAAGGCGAGATTCCTGTTAGTGCTCTAATGAAGAGTACCATTGAGTAGTAGCATTTCTGAGCTCGGCTGGATAGTTTTTTGACGGGTTGTTTCCTGATTTTAGACAGTCTGCGGTTCTATTGCACGGCCTGCGGGAAGTCCTACACGCTGAAAAAGAACCTGAAGCGCCACCAAACGGTCGAATGCGGCAAAGAGAAGACCTTCTTCTGCGGTTTCTGCAACAAGAGCTACTACTACAAGCAGGAGCTGCAGATCCACCTCAAGATGAAGCACGGCTACTTCGACCAATGCGTTCAATCGCCCAGGAAATTTACCAATTAGATTGTTCGCAATAAATCGCAATTAACCCGCTCCTAGTTGTTGATTGATTTCACCGTGTAATTATAGGCCAAGCTATAGGGATTGAAAATAATGTTCTTGTGACAAAAATAGTAGTTGTAAACCGATTGTGCGATGATGTTAAAGATAATAAGCAGATTAATAGGTATGTGTTTTTCACTCGAGTTTCCGGTCATTTTGTTAGTTATTAACAATTTTTTGTATAAAAGAAGAGATTTTTTTTTGCTTGTAACTTTAAAACTAGTGGAGCAATCGTAATGCCTCAATTGAATGATTTGTAGAGAATTAAAATATCTACAAAATGAGAGGTTGAACGTCTCAATCGGATAATTAGGTCCTGGAAAATTTAGGAAAAACCGGAAAATAAGGGGGTTTTTCGAAAATTCATAGCTCCGTCATTCTTTGAGCTAGAGCGCTAAAATTTTGAGACAAAGTAAGGATTATAATGTCCTTGATATGTGCCAAAGGTGGGAGCTGTCGGATTATTAGTTTTCGCGAAATCGCAATTAAAAGTTTGCAGTGCGTTTTTTTCCAGAAGGCCTGTATGCGTTACCGTAAGTCTGATAAAAATTTCAAAAAAGTTTTGAAAAGTTGACATCGTGCACTGCAAAATATATATTTCAGTTTCTCGATCAGATGCCTGGAAGCATGCTAAAAACAATCGTAAAGTTCGCGAAAAACGGCCGAAATTCGTGATTTCGTCATTATTCTTATAGGTTGCCATAGCAACCTGGGCAACCGAGCCAAGAAACTCGATTTTCGGCCGTTTTTCATGAACTTTACGACTGTTTTTAGCATCCTTCCAGGCCCTTGATTGAAAAACTGAAATATACGTTTTGTAGTGCACGATGTCAACTTTTCAAAACATTTTTTGAAATTTTTATCAGACTTACGATAACGCATACTGCTCTTCTGGAAAAAAACGCACTGCAAACTTTCAATCACGATTCCGCGAAAATTAATGATCCGATAGCTCCCACCTTTGGCACATATCAAGGACATTATAATTCTTACTTTGTCTCAAAATTTCAGCGCTCTAGCTCAAAAAATGACCGAGCTATGAATTTTGGAAAAAAAGCCTAAATTTCCGGTTTTTCCTAAATTTCTCAGGATCTAATTATCCGATTGAGACGTTCAACCACTCATTCTGTAGATATTTTAATTCTCTACAAATCATTCCATTGAGGCATTACGATTGCTCCACTAGTTTTAAAGTTACAAGCAAAAAAAGAAAAAAACATCTTCTTTTTGCAATAAATTGTTAATAACTAACAATATGACCGGAAACTCGAGTGAAAAACACATACCTATTAATCTGCTCATTATCTTTAATATCATCGCACAATCGGTTTGCTACTACTATTTTTGTCATGCAAAAATGCTAGACAGCTTGGTCTATTAGTCTAATCTGTGGCGGCTTGTTGAACTAGTCGAAGAAATCGAATAGTAATCGATAGAGTAATCGAACGAGGCGTTGTTTCAGGTCAGGACGAGACGATCGTGTGCGAGAAGTGCTGGAAAATTTTCAGAAACGCCAATTCGCTGCGTTGCCATCGCATCACCGATTGCGGTAAACCCAGGAACAAACGGTGCGCCGTCTGCGGCTACTCGACCACCAGGTCCAACAACCTCAAGCAGCACATGGTCAAATACCAGCACTATTGATTCGTTCTCCTGTAATTACCCGCTGAAATTATACTATTTTTTACCAAATTGCTCGGTTTATTCCTCCTTCGTTAATCGATTTTTAGTAGTATTTGTGGTTACAGTGAAGTGAGATTTTGGCTGTTAAATTAACGGTGGAATTGTTGTAGATCGTATTGAAAGGCTCTACTGCTGCAAAAATTGCCCGAAACGGTACAGGCTACAGGCGAGCCTGCGAAGGCACGAAAGGGGCGAATGCGTGAAGAGCATTCAATGCCAGTTTTGCTCTCAAAAGTTCTACTATAAAGACGTCTATCAATATCACCTGATTCACAAGCACAGCATCCATATTGAGCTAGAATATAATTGCTTGTAATTAATTATATGTATTATTAAAGTAATTTAAAGGAAATTATAATTGGTGTTATAGAGCGTATTTTTTTATTCTTAAAGCTCGCTTAAAGCTCGCTTAAAGCTCGCATAGATGATTCATTCTTTGAACCTTTCTGGACAAATTTTGCACAAAACCTGGACAGTTCAGAACGATTCAGTACAGTTCAGAACGGTTCAGTACAGTTCAGAACGGTTCAGTATACTTCAGAACAATTCCGTAGATACAGTAGAAAATTTCCTCTGACACGTCGATTTTGTTTTAAACAAAGGCAATTTTTGATATACAACTCATATTTGTGACGCAATCGTTATTCGAGATATGACGTCATAGATAATTTTATTAAACGGGACACCCTGTATATTTTTGCGTTTTTAGATTCTACTCGATAAGCTGATTACAAAGAGGGATCATACTTGGTATCTTGGTCTTATAATAAAGGCTATACAGACACTCAAAAATCACAAAATTTTTAATTTATGAGACTCTACCACATGTTTTTGTTTATTTCTGGAAGGGTTTTGGACATTTTTGGAAGATTTTTAGACGTTTTTTCAATGGCTTTGGACGTTTCTGGTTAGTTTTTTGCGTTGTTGGAAAGATTTTGGATGTTTTTGGAAAAATTTGGTTCATTTTTGGAAGGTTTTCAGTTGTTATACTGGATTTTAGTCGTTTTAAGGTATTTAGGCATTTGTGGAATGTTTTTGATCATTTGAGGAATTTTAATAATTTCTGAAAGGTTTTTGGATTTTTCTGGAATATTTTTTGCCTTTACAGGAAGGTTTTTGGTCCATATTGGGTTTTTGGGCAAAGTTTTTGGGCATTTTAGAATAACTTTTGAAAAGTTTCGGTAATTTCCAGAAGGTTTTTGGAAGTTTCTGGTTAATTTTGGAGCGTAATTATACATTTTGAATACAAACTAGAAAAATTGTTGATGTTCAGAGCCACCTAAATTCAAAATTTTGTGATTTTTGAGTAGCTGTGCCTTTATTATAAGATCAAGATACCAATTGTGAACCCCCTTTGACCCATTTAATAAAATTGTCAATGACGTCATATCCCGAAGAACGATTACGTCACAAATATGGGTTGTACGTTAAAAAGTGCCTTTGTTAAAAACAAAATCGACGTGCCAGAGGAAATTTTCGAAAAACTCTCAATTTCAGAAATAATGAATTTATTTGTTACTTTTCGAAAGCACTATATAATTGTTATTAATTATTATTAAAGTAACTTAATGGAAATTATAATTGGTGTCATAGAGAGCATTTTTTAATCTTACAGCTCATACCATAGAAAATTCGTTCTCTAAACCTTTCTGGACAAGTTTGCACAAAACCTGTACAGTTCAGAACAATTCAGTTCAGTCCAAAACGGTTCATCACACTTCAGCAAATTCCGTACAGTTCATATAAATATAATTGCTTGTAATTAATTATAAAAGGAAATTATAATTGGTGTCATAATTGACGCATTCTGGACAAGTTTGCACAAAACCTGTACAGTTCAGAACGGTTCAGTACAGTCCAAAACGGTCCAGTACAGTCCAAAACGGTTCATAAAACTTCAGAATAATTCCGTACAGTTCAGAACGATTCAGTACAGTTCAGAACGGTTTAGGTTCGAGTGAGCTAACGAGTGAAAATTGTTTTAGAATCCCGACATCCGTGTCCCCGATGTCGCAGGACGTACAAGACCAAAGAGTCGTTGTCCTCGCACCTCCTGCAGCAATGCATCGAAGCCAGATTCGTCTGTTATTACTGTCACAAAAAGTTCAAAAGACGAGACAGAATGAACCAGCACATGCTCAAAGTCCATCCGGAATCGATGATGGAAGCTCCCGTGTATTAGCGCAATTCAAATTACTGGTGCTTTATTTATTTATTTATTTATTTATTCCTGATTAAATATAAGTTACAACTCAGTACTAGTCTTATTGTTGGTTATTTTTGCTGGAGGTTAGAGGCTTGGAAATTTTTCGAATGAAGGGGATCACATCATGATGTAGTGCAAATAGCAGGATTTTGCATTGAGATGTAACTTCCTGCTAATTTTACTTTGTACACTGTGTCCCATTTTGGTACCCCCCAGTCCCATTTTGGACTGGGGGGTATCTCGATTATTAGACTTGATAGGACATTGCGGTTTTCGCGAACCTGTACTACTTTTTTGTCAAACTTATAATGGCACAAACAGATTTTTTAAATCTCTTTTCATTTTTGAGTTACAGGGCGATAATGAAAATTCTGACTTATTCAGCCACCCCCGTATCTCGTTTGCTATTGAAGATATTTTAAATGTGTAAAACTGATTAGTATAGACAATTTTACGTAGAATTCAGTGACGTCCTTAGTTTTTTTATGGGGGTTACCATTTCTGGAATATGACACCAACTTGCAATTTTTTTAATGGGACACCCTATATTTTTATTGCCTATTAAATTTGTAATTTTTTTCTCTTTTTAATGATATGGCACATTCTATATTTTGAATTTTCTTAAAACGCTCAAAAAAGAGAAAAACTATTTTGTTATAAAAATGGTTAGGGGGCTATGCGGAAAAACAAAAAAATCGTAGAAATGTTTTATTTAATATTCTCAACAACTATTTTTGTTCTAAAAGTATTTTATTTTGGTTTTTCCGCATATCCCCCTAACCATTTTTCGAATAAAATAGTTATTCTCTTTTTTGAGCGTTCTAATGAAATTCAAAATATAGAATGCGCCATATCATTAAAAAGAGAAAAAAATTACAAATTTAATAGGCAATAAAAATATAGGGTGAAATTAAATTTTAATTAAAAAAATTACCCTACCCCCCATTAAAAAAATTACAAGTTGGTGTCATATTTCAGAAATGGTAACCCCCCTAAAAAAACTAAGGACGTCACTGAATTCTACGTAAAATTGTCTATACTAATCAGTTTTACACATTTAAAATATCTTCAATAGCAAACGAGATATGGGGTTGGCTGAATAAGTCAGAATTTTCATTATCGCCCTGTAACTCAAAAATGAACACAGATTTAAAAAATCTGTTTGTGCCATTGTAAGTTTGACAAAAAAGTAGTACAGGTTCGCGAAAACCGCAATGTCCTATCAAGTCTAATAACCGAGATACCCCCAGTCGCGACCAAAATGGGACACAGTGTACTATGTACATTTAAAAGAAATGAATAAAAACATTGGATAATGCATTTTCCAGAGGATCCAATTTCGTGCATCTTGATCTCTTATTCCTGCTATTGTTGATACATTTATCCGAATAAACAGATGTAAATTACACCGTTTATTTTCTGTTTACTGTCCGATTATCTGTGAACGTGCATTTATAGCGCCTTTATCTCCCCGTTTGAAGGTTATTTTTTTTGCTTGTAGAGGCGCCGCGTTGGTCGTACTGGTGCCGCAATTGCGGCAAAGGCTACAAGATCAAAGGCTCGTTGCGCAGGCACGAGAAATTCGAGTGCGGCAACGTCAGGCAATTCGCCTGTCCGGTGTTCGGCTGCCAATTCCAAACCACCAGGAACTACCTGCTCAACAATCACATGCAGCTCAGACACCGGACCGTTTACGCCCAGCAGGAATGAACCCGCTTGTACCTCTGTTAACATCAATAAACGCTAGAGCATTGTATCGGTATATTTCTCATGTTGAATCCCACCTCTATTAAGTAATGACTGTCGTTCCTAATTTCATTAGCGGTTCTATTCAACGTTGCGTGGTTCTTTATGTGTGGTTTCGTTTGGCTTGCAGGGTATTTCGTCTGCGATAGGTGCTGTAAAGTGTACAAACATAAGACGAATTTGAGGCGACACCAAAGGCTCGAATGCACCACGGCGCCTTCGTTCGTGTGCCTGTCCTGCGAGAGGGGCTTCAGGCACAAGCACCATCTGCAGCAGCACGTCTGCCCAGCCCGTTTCAACCCGCTGCAATTTTAAAACAAAACGCAGTCCAATGGGCTCCCGTAACGATTGTTTTTTAATAGTTCATGGCAATATTTGGGATCGAATGTACAAGAATATCCGATTTTTTCAGCTGAAAAGATCCTAAAACGAACGAAGAAAACGAAACGCAAAAATTTTTATTAACGAAAAATTTTTTTTATAAACGAAGAAAAATGTTGTTAAAAATCAAATTTCGATGAGCCCGATGAACCTTTAAGGAGGGTCCACATTTAATAACATGTTATACCAACATTGCTATATTGCAGCGTTATGTATACAGGGTGTCTCACGACGAATTAAAACTATCTGTATATGGAAAAGTACTTATAGTAGATTAATGAAAAATTGTAGGTATAAGTTTTCGAATACGCTCTTTTTAATTAAAATATTTTCGAAGATGGCCGACTTCCGTTTCTACCGGAAGTCGAGAGCAACTTTCTTATTTTAAATGGGGCATCCTGTATATTTTTGCATTTTTGGATTCTACTCGATGAGCTAATTACAAAAAGGGGTTGGTATCTCGGTCTCATAATCAACGTTATACAGCCACTCAAAAATCACAAAATTTTGATTTTAGGTGGCTCTAAAAGCCGAACAGTTGAAAATCGAAAAAAACGGTTTACATGGTCCTATCCTAACTTTTCAACTACTTTCTAATGGTACAAAAAATTTGAATATAAAAATTTCGAAATCCTGTACACATTTTGTCATGTCACTAGATAGTACTTGAAAAGTTAGGATAGGACCATGTAAGCCGTTTTTCTCGATTTTCCATTGTTTGGCTTTCAGAGCCGCCTAAATAAAAAATTTTGTGATTTTTGAGTGGCTGTATAGCCTTTATTATGAGACCAAAATACCAAGTGTGACCCATCCTTGTAATCAGCTCATCGAGTAGAATCCAAAACTGCAAAAATATATAGGATGGCCCATTTAAAATAAGAAAGTTACTGTCGACTTCCGGTAGAAACGGAAATCGGCAATCTTTGAAAATATTCTAATTAAAAAGAGCGTATTCGAAAACCTAAACCTACAAATTTTCATTAATCTACTATAAGTACTTTTCCATATACAGATAGTTTTCACTCGTCGTGAGACACCCTGTATACATAACACTGCGATATAGCAATGTTGGTATAAAACATGTTATTAAATGTGGACCCACCTTAACCTAACTTCTCTAACAAACAGTTATTCTGATCTAAATCGAAAACTTAATCAACGACATAATATTTCGCTTCAAGAAATGTCTCTTATCGACAATATTGTTATAGTTAAATCCTAAATAATGAATTTTAAATAAGGATTATTTCGGAAATCCCTTATTTTTCTTTTAAATGAAGGTTTTCCTAAAAACATATTACTTAGTCTTTTTGCATCTTTTCTGCTTAAAGACATGCCAAATTTTTTACGTTACGGGAGCCCATTAAACTAGTGAGAATCCATTTCGTAAAAGTTAGAGGGAATAAAAACGACTTGTACTAGATATTTTTCGGTTATGTTCGTTTGTGTGATTGTAGTACTTTCTGTGATAAATAAAATTAATGTGAAGAATCCAATTATTTTGTTCTTTTCGTCGAATTCAAAATCGAACCCAAATACCTTTAAGGTAGAGGCCAAAATATAAATTGCATAACCTTTTATGCGATTATTAAACACTCACAACATTAATTCTAAGCCACTAAAACTTCAGCCAACTTTACTGTACAAAATGAAGAGCATTGCACATTTTGCCGACGAGCAAGAGGCCAAAACGAGCTAGAAGAAGACCCGTGGGAAAAAACTTAAGCTCACTAGACGCCCATCTAACAAACTTACTAACACACTAACCAAATCCTGCGGTGGCAGTACGTCCGAATCGACCATTTACGCAGATACACCAACGAACTATTTTTTTTTGCCGTAGGTTACATGTGCGTGCAGTGCCTGAAATCGTACAAATTGAGGTCCAGCCTGCTGCGCCATTTGAGGCTAGAGTGCGGCAAGCCTGCTACGTTCAAATGCCCGTTTTGCGCTTACGCTTCCAAGCAGAAAACGCCCCTGCTGAGCCACGTGTCCATGAAGCACGCCGAATACCTCGACGATTTCCTGCTCACCTACTACACCAGGCCCAAGTTCGAGTTGATATGAACACCAGCGAAAGTACATTTCTTTAATTGTATCAACGAATAAATGACTGTTTACAAATTTCTTATGCCAGTAGAGTTTTTTATTATTGTGTTGGTTCGAAACGTGGTTGTAATGGTAAAATTAATTTCCTTTGCATTTCAGCAGTACAAGTTAAATTCCGGTGCGACAAGTGCGGGAATACCTACGGCAGGAAGGACCACCTGCAAAGGCACGTGACCTACCAGTGCGAAAACCAGAGGAAATTCTGCTGTCTGTTGTGCCCTCACCGCTGCAATTTGAAGGGCAACTTGAAGAGCCACCTCCTGCTGAAGCACAAAATCGACGGGGATTCAATCGATTCCTACATGTACTTCAAACAATAATAAACCCGAATTTCACTCATACCATCTCTCTTTAATTCCCCCCTCCCCAAGTTCACTATTAACCAATCCCGTGGCGTTACCAGTAAATGGAGTGTGTTAATTGGTTTGTTTGTAGTGCCGCCGGGGGGCGGGCAATGCCAGGCCTGCTACAAAATCCTGCGGAACAAGGGCAGCCTGTACACGCACGTGAAGTACGTGTGCGGGAAAGAGAAGAAATTCCAATGTCCCTACTGCCCGCTCAAGTCGAAGATCAAGTACGACATGAAGAAGCACGTCAACAGGATCCATCCGCAGATGTTCGAGGCCTTCTTGGAGATATTCGATCGGCTGTACTGCGAATACTGAGCAACTACTTTTGTTGGATTAATAAAAATGGTTTCGTTGAAAAAAATCAATCGGTGCCGAATCCGGTCGACTTGCGTTCTTTCTACCTTTTACTAGTTACAATTACCGAGCTTCTTCCTGCAAGTCCAAGCAGTACTACACGAAAACCAAGTACTGCCTAATCAAGTATTTTCTTCCTGCAATTCCAAGCAGTAACCACATGAAAACAAAGTACTGCCTAACCAAGTACACTGTGTCCCATTTTGGTCGCGACTGGGAGGTATCTCGGTTATTAGACTTGATAGGACATTGCGGTTTTCGCGAACCTGTACTACTTTTTTGTCAAACTTACAATGGCACAAACAGATTTTTTAAATCTCTTTTCATTTTTGAGTTACAGGGCGATAATGAAAATTCTGACTTATTCAGCCACCCCCGTATCTCGTTTGCTATTGAAGATATTTTAAATGTGTAAACTGATTATTATAGATAATTTTACGTAGAATTCAGTGACGTCCTTAGTTTTTTTATGGGCATTACCATTTCTTAAATATGACACCGACTAGTAACGGAACACCTTGTATTTTTATTGCCCATTAAATTTGTATTTTTTTTTCTTTTTTTAATGATATGGCACATTATATATTTTGAATTTTCTTAAAACGATCAAAAAAGAGAAAATCTATTTTGTTATAAAAATGGTTAGGGGGCTATGCGGAGAAACAAAAAAAAATCGTAGAAATGTTTTATTTAATATTCTTAATAACTATTTTTGCTCTAAAAGTATTTTATTTAACAAAATAGTCTTTCTCTTTTTTGAGCAGTTTAAGAAAATTCAAAATATAGAATGTGCCATATCATTAAAAATAGAAAAAAATTACAAATTTAATAGGTAATAAAAATATAGGATGTCCCATTAAAAAAATTACAAGTTGTTGTCATATTTCAGAAATGGTAACCCCCATAAAAAAACTAAGGATGTCACTGAATTCTACGTAAAATTATCTATAATAATCAGTTTACACATTTAAAATATCTTCAATAGCAAACGAGATACGGGGGTGGCTGAATAAGTCAGAATTTTCATTATCGCCCTGTAACTCAAAAATGAAGAGATTTAAAAAATCTGTTCGTGCCATTGTAAGTTTGACAAAAAAGTAGTAAAGGTTCGCGAAAACCGCAATGTCCTATCAAGTCTAATAACCGAGATACCCCCCAGTCGCGACCAAAATGGGACACAGTGTACTTTCTTCCAACAATTCCAAGCTGTACCACATGAAAACCAATTACTTCCTAACCAAGTAGGGGAAAGGAAGGCAAAAAGGACCACTTAACAAATAACAAGCATAGAAATAAATATATTAATTTTATTGAACTTTTTCAAACGTACAACAATCAACATGGTTAATTCTACATTATGTTTAAATCAGAGTATGATAAAATCTCAAACAAATAAGTTGTAACATTATTTATAATACCTTCAAAAAGTCCGTTTTGCCTTACTTTGTAAAAGTTCAATAAAATAATTTTTTTATACTAGTTATTTGAAGTTTAGCCTGGGTCCGTTTTGCCTTTTTGCCATACTCAACAAAAATTTAAAATTTTGAGGTAATAAGTTGAGATAGCGTCGCCAAACTTGATTATTAGCTTAATCATAGATCAATTAACATACAGTTATCAAGAGAATACCCTATCACAAACCAAACCAAACTGTAGGCAAATTAAAAATTGCAATTTTTTTTAAAAAATCGATAAAAAATAACTTTCCTTGCTAAATCAGTGTACATGCTTTCGGTGGAATTGAGTACACTACCCCAGAAAGGATATAAGGCGGCCGTGGTTTTGACGTAACAAATTCATAGATGGCGCTACACGTTTAAAAATTATTAAGGTGGTCCTTTTTGCGTACAGGGGCCGTTTTGCCTTCCTTTCCCCTACTTTCTTCCTGCAATTCCAAACAGTACCACATGAAAACCAATTACTGCCTAACCAAGTACTTTCTTCCTGCAATTCCAAGCAGTACCACATGAAAACCAATTACTGCCTAACCAAGTACTTTCTTCCTGCAATTCCAAGCAGTACCACATTAAAACCAATTACTGCCTAACCAAGTATTTTCTTCCTGCAATTCCAAGCAGTACCACACGAAGACCAATTACTGCCTAACCAAGTACTTTCTTCCTGCAATTCCAAGCAGTACCACATTAAAACCAATTACTGCCTATCCAAGTATTTTCTTCCTGCAATTCCAAGCTGTACCACATGAAAACCAAGTACTGCCTAACCAAGTACTTTTTTCCTGCAATTCCAAGCAGTACCACACGAAAAGCAAGTAGCTACTGCTTCACCATCAATAAACAAAACCTAATCAACGGCAATTTTACAACAAAATTCTCGTTAATCTAGCCATGATGTCTCCATAATGACCTCCTCTTCAACACCCCCCAATACGTGACATCATCGCAGGATTAACTCATTATACATTTCCCATTTTTCTGTATGTTGCACTACACGTCCCGGCGACGGAGGGCGCATCGATGCAACGTTGACTGTGATTTTTTCAGGAGATTACTGCTGCTGCAAGTGCGGCAAACGCTACAGAGCCAAACGGTCGCTGTGGAGGCACGTCAAGCAGGAATGCGACTCTTTGAAGCCGTTCAGTTGCCTGATGCCGACGTGCTCTTACCGCACGACAAGGAGGTACATGTTGAAGCAGCACATGAGGCTCAAACATCAATTGTTCGCCAACTATTCGGTTTAGGAAATCGATGGTAGATTGGGTACGAGTATGCGCCATTTTGTTTGATAATTAAGACATTAGTAAATTCAACAAAATGGTGGATGTAAATACTTGTTTAGGAACGGTTGTGGACACATAGTTCAACTGTGGTGCTGCGTTGAACCGAGTTTAATTGCAAATTTGTGTTGTAAAAGTACGTCAGTCACTATTGATCTGTGGTTCAGAAAGAAGTTTACGTGAACGGTTCTTGAAAAGCGTTCATGGGCGGTTCAAGAAAGTTTTGACATTTGACATTTGACGTTGAGTTGTTAGCCCAAAAAAAGTGAGGTTGGATTATTCAAAATGAACATATTATTAGAAGAATTAACCGACGATGAAGATTTTTTACAAATTTTGAATGGTTTTTTACATACTAGAAGATCACAAACCTTCAGAAATAGACCCAGTCATTTTTAAATATGGTCCGATATTGAATTTAAACGTTGGTTTCGATTACATTTTAATTATCAAGAACTGTCTAAAATCATTTAAAACTGTCTAGCATCATTTAGGACTGTTTTAGAAATGACTATAGCTCCATTTGAAAGGGTTCAGGATTGTCTCGGATCGATAAAGAACTGTTGAAAACTATTTAGAATTGTCCAGAATCATTCAGAGCTATTTTAGAACTGACTAGGACCATTTGAAACAGTTCAGGACAATCTCAGAAGCATTCGGAATTTAGAACTATCCAAAATTATTTCGAAACTGTACAGAACAATTTAAAACTGTCTAGCATCATTTAGAACTGTTTTAGAAATGACTAGCACCATTTGAAACGGTTCAGGACTGTCTCGAATCGATGTAGAACTGTTGAAAACTATTTAGAATTGTCCAGAATCATTCAGAGCTATCTTAGAACTGACTAGGACCATTTGTCACAGTTCAGGACAATCTCAGAAGCATTCGGAATTTAGAACTATCCAAAATTATTTCGAAACTGTACAGAACAATTTGAAACTGTACAGAACAATTTGAAACTGTCCAGCATCATTTAGAACTGTTTTAGAAATGACTAGAACTGTTGAAAACTATTTAGAATTGTCCAGAATCATTCAAAGCTATTTTAGAACTGACTAGGACCATTTGAAACAGTTCAGGACAATCTCAGAAGCATTCGGAATTTAGAACTATCCAAAATTATTTCGAAACTGTACAGAACAATTTGAAACTGTCCAGCATCATTTAGAACTGTTTTAGAAATGACTAGCACCATTTGAAACGGTTCAGGACTGTCTCGAATCGATGTAGAACTGTTGAAAACTATTTAGAATTGTCCAGAATCATTCAGAGCTATCTTAGAACTGACTAGGACCATTTGTCACAGTTCAGGACAATCTCAGAAGCATTCGGAATTTAGAACTATCCAAAATTATTTCGAAACTGTACAGAACAATTTGAAACTGTCCAGCATCATTTAGAACTGTTTTAGAAATGACTAGAACTGTTGAAAACTATTTAGAATTGTCCAGAATCATTCAAAGCTATTTTAGAACTGACTAGGACCATTTGAAACAGTTCAGGACAATCTCAGAAGCATTCGGAATTTAGAACTATCCAAAATTATTTCGAAACTGTACAGAACAATTTGAAACTGTACAGAACAATTTGAAACTGTCCAGCATCATTTAGAACTGTTTTAGAAATGACTAGAACTGTTGAAAACTATTTAGAATTGTCCAGAATCATTCAAAGCTATTTTAGAACTGACTAGGACCATTTGAAACAGTTCAGGACAATCTCAGAAGCATTCGGAATTTAGAACTATCCAAAATTATTTCGAAACTGTACAGAACAATTTGAAACTGTCCAGCATCATTTAGAACTGTTTTAGAAATGACTAGCACCATTTGAAACGGTTCAGGACTGTCTCGAATCGATGTAGAACTGTTGAAAACTATTTAGAATTGTCCAGAATCATTCAGAGCTATCTTAGAACTGACTAGGACCATTTGTCACAGTTCAGGACAATCTCAGAAGCATTCGGAATTTAGAACTATCCAAAATTATTTCGAAACTGTACAGAACAATTTGAAACTGTCCAGCATCATTTAGAACTGTTTTAGAAATGACTAGAACTGTTGAAAACTATTTAGAATTGTCCAGAATCATTCAAAGCTATTTTAGAACTGACTAGGACCATTTGAAACAGTTCAGGACAATCTCAGAAGCATTCGGAATTTAGAACTATCCAAAATTATTTCGAAACTGTACAGAACAATTTGAAACTGTCCAGCATCATTTAGAACTGTTTTAGAAATGACTAGCACCATTTGAAACGGTTCAGGACTGTCTCGAATCGATGTAGAACTGTTGAAAACTATTTAGAATTGTCCAGAATCATTCAGAGCTATCTTAGAACTGACTAGGACCATTTGTCACAGTTCAGGACAATCTCAGAAGCATTCGGAATTTAGAACTATCCAAAATTATTTCGAAACTGTACAGAACAATTTGAAACTGTCCAGCATCATTTAGAACTGTTTTAGAAATGACTAGAACTGTTGAAAACTATTTAGAATTGTCCAGAATCATTCAAAGCTATTTTAGAACTGACTAGGACCATTTGAAACAGTTCAGGACAATCTCAGAAGCATTCGGAATTTAGAACTATCCAAAATTATTTCGAAACTGTACAGAACAATTTGAAACTGTCCAGCATCATTTAGAACTGTTTTAGAAATGACTAGAACTGTTGAAAACTATTTAGAATTGTCCAGAATCATTCAAAGCTATTTTAGAACTGACTAAGACCAATATTCATTATGAACATATCTATTATTAGAAAAATTAATCTACGATGAAGATTTTTTACAAATTTTGAATGGTTTTTTACACCCTAGAAGACCACAAACCTTCAGAAATAGACCCAGTCATTTTTAAATATGGTCCGATATTAAATTTAAATCTAGATTTCGATTAAATATTAATTATCAAAAACTTCTCATATGTAGATAGTTCCAGTCCAAATAATTCATAATAAACAAAAGTGACATCAAAATAGAATCAGCACTGCCAACGTTCAAATATAAATTATAAATTTTGGCACGTGTCATATTTCAGATGAAAAAAGGGAGTTCAGTGCAACCAACGTGACCTGAACGGCGTTCAACCAAACTAATGTTGATCTTGCACACTACAACAAAAACCAAAATGAACTCGGTTCAAAGTTGACTCGCAGCTTATTTGAACCAGCGTTCATCTGTTACATCTACAACCGGGCCTAAGTATTTGTACGTTTTTATTATAACGCAAATTAGAGATGTAATAAACATGTTATTTATTAGAAACGTTTATTGTTTACCTCGAAAATTATATTATCCTATTTTATTTAACAGTGTTATTTCATCGCTTTTCACCTCTATACCGCAAAACCCGACATTTTAACGTACAACTAACCAACCAAAATGGCTGATTGATCCATTCATATGTACTTACAGACTTTAAAAAAACACGAGGGGACAAGATAAATCCTCACCCCCCACATTCCCACATTAACCGTTATAAAATAACCGTTATAAAGTCATAGTTATAAAATAACCGTTTTAAAATAACCGTTATTTCGTAACATTACACCTCTAATCCGGCGTACTTAGGTAATGAATTCGGGCGTGTTTTCAGATGCGCTGGCGATCCACCGGTGCCCGAAGTGCGGCAGGGGCTACAAGGTGAAGAGGTCTCTGTGGCGACACACGAAATTCGAGTGCCAGCAACATCCGAAGTTCGTGTGCCCCGCTTGTCCCTACAAGGCCAAGCAAAAGTCGACGGTCGTCTCGCACATTACCAGCCGGCATCCGGACGTTTTGTTGCAGAACAAGGAACCGTTTCATTTGTAATTTTTGGCTTCAAATACAAGTGTTTAAGAAACGTATAATTTTATTTTATTGGGACGCCCTGTACGCATAATGTTGGTAGGAATGGGGGCGATGGGATGAGGTAGGAAGTAGTCGCAATATTCATTGGGACATTCTGTACTGTATAGTAGACAATATGTGACCACTAAGTACTTCTAGAAGTAGGTTTGTTCAGAAGTTATTGAGACATTCTGTATAAATCTTTGCTAAATGATTAGTAAAGAGCGGAATATATGCATAAAAATTACTAATATATGCGCATATATTATATGCAACGATTTATTTAAAAATATGCAGTGATTTTCAAAAAATATCAAAAATTTATGCAATAATTTTCCAAAAAAAATATCAAAAATTGAATAGATTTTCAAGAAAATATCAAAAATATTCAATGATTTTTAAAAAATACCAAAAATTTTCAGTGATTTTCAAAAAAATACCCAAAATATGTAATAATTTTCAAAAAATATCAAAAATTTGAATTGATTTTCAAAAAATTATCAAAATTATGCAAAATGACCTGAAAACTATGAGAAACTATGAAAAAGTTTTAAATTCTCTTCTAAATAAATTAAATTTTAATTAAATTTTATCCTTTCAAATTATATTTAAAATGATTAAAATTTATCAAATTGAATGTATAAAAAAGTAGTAAGTACATAAATATCTACATACCTATACGCTAAAATATGCAATTTTTTTCAAAATATGCAAAAACTTGACAAACCGTCAGATATATGCAAATTTTGCATATAATCCCCTCTTTAATGATTAGAATTAAAAATAGTGTTATCTTGATGAGACGCGTACAGCTTTTTGTGACCACTCTGTATACATTAATGCTCGATTAGTAGACGAATAATTTGTTTGCAGCAATTAATTCTAATTTCCCCACTCTACATGTACACCTTTAGTAGAGATGGAAGTGACTGTAATTTTGTAAGTTCTATTAATATTGTGACGCCCTGTACACCCCAACACTAACTTACTAGATAAAGGTGGAGGCGGCAATGTACACCGTACCGTTCATGTAAAATAGTACAATTCCTTAATTGGGACACTCCGTATATCCTCGATTTAATAGAGGTGGAGGCGTCCTGCTCTGTGGGTAACGATAACGATATGGGAATGTTTTCTAGGGAGATTGAACGCTCACAAGTGCGACAAATGCGGCAAATCCTACAAGCACCAGGCGACGCTGTGGAACCACAGGAACTTCACCTGCAGGAACGCCTCGCAGTTCGACTGCGGCTACTGCAGTTTTAGTTCCAAGTACGCCCACAGCTTGCAGCAGCACGCGTTCAGCAAGCACAACGTCACCCTATCAAGGACCGAGATCATGAAAAGCGTTAAAGAAAAATCGGATTTGTTTTCCTGCTAGGATTCCTGCTAGGGTTCCTGCTAGGATTCCTGCTAGGATTTCGGCTAGAATTCCTGCTAGGATTCTTGCTAGGATTCCTGCTAGGATTCCTGCTAGGATTCCTGATAAGATTCCTGCCAGGATTTCTGATAGGGTTTCTGCTATATTTATATAAATTTAATAAAGGAATTAAATCGTTGAGTGATTTTCGTTACAAATCCCTTTCGCCATTTTCGTATATCAACTTAATAGCCTCTTACATAAGTAGCATCCAGCCAATATTTTCCTGCAATTTGTATTTCCAATGCAAGCATTTTTTAGATGCGTCAATTTCTTACCAGAACAAGAACATTCAAAAGGAAAGCATATAATAATGCATATAGTAATGCATATAGTAGGTTTACATTAATGCAGTCATGACGTCACAAACTCGTGATGTCACCGCTTGTTTAGACATACTTTTTGTTAACGATAAATGTGTTGCTTTAATTTCGTTTCACGTTTTAGCCAAACAGGAATTTACTTGCCAGGCTTGCGGGAAATCCTACAACAAGAAAAAGTCCTACAGCGTCCACGTGCGTCTAGATTGCGGAAAAGGGAAGGATTTCGCGTGCCTCTATTGCTTATCGAGATTCAAAAGGAAGCAAACCCTCAGAGACCACATGAGGCTGAAGCACGATCATGATGATGATGTTATTATAGAACAAAACTAATTAAATTCGCTTAAATTGGTGCATAAATTCCTTGCTATAATTGCAGTAAAACTCCAATACTACCATCTACTGTTCCTATTGGTCTACAATCAGCTGTCGGTAGCCATGTTGGGGAGAAATGGCTTCTGATTGGTCCGATTTTGTTTCGTCATTTGCTCAACCAATAAGTGCATCTAATTTATATAGTTTTAGGTTACAGTTGCACAACCTGTGGTAAAGTGTACAGGCAGAATGGGTCGTTATGGCGGCACAGGAAGTACGAATGCCAGAAAGAACCAAAGTTCAGTTGCCAATTGTGCTCATATAAGGCCAAACAGAAGGTTAATTTTATCACTCATTTGTACAATAAACATAATATAATACGTGAATAAAACTGATTAAAATGTTACAAGTTTTTTAACATACCAAAATTTCCCAGTAACTAGTGATTTTCGTTTTTTTTTTTAGTTATTTTTTGTGTACCGAATTTCTAAATTGTAAGTAGTATCTAATACTACACAAGCGCATAAAATGTTATCAATTAAAATGAATTTTTTTCGCTTGTTTAGGCGGAAGTGTCCCGTGCACTAGATGCGGGAAGCTCTACAGGACCAAGAAGGGCATGCGCAATCACTTCAAATTCTCCTGCGAGCGCAAAAAGTCCTTTTACTGCAACTTCTGCACCGCCTCGTATTTCTACAAGCACCACCTGCAGCGCCACAAGTGCAAATACGCCGACAAGGTCATGCAAAAATTCAACATTTACTGAACATTTTGAATCTTATAAATACCCAGTAGGCGCATGTTATTTGTAGACAGGTGGGAGGTGGGGGAAGTGTGACAAAGATAGTTGATGTTCTTTAATGTTAATACATGTTCAAACAGAAGTACTTTGTGGTAGTTTAATTCCGAATAAAGGCGATTTAAAAATAAAAATAATAGATTGTATTTATAAATTAGATTAATCGAATTCGATTTGATTTTAGTTTACAAAGAGGAATTGAAGTCGCACGTGTTCGTTGATACGAGGAGGCTGTTGCAGGCGAAGAAGAATCGAAGAAGATGCATTGGCTGTTATAGATAACTGTACGATATATACAAGGATTCCAGAATGGCGTCCTTTAAACCGAAAACAGTGTACACTTATTGCGCTAATTGCGCTAAACAGCCAGCCTTTGGTTCCCCCTGCTTCCTAGAGATGCATTACTCTTGCAAAACTTAATATGAAATATGAAATAAATTTGTTTGGGATAAAGGGAGTTTTTGTTTATACAGGGTGACCCACTGTGGATGACAGGTTAGACGTTTTGAGAGAACGGAACGGAGGATCGTATTTAGGTAATTCGTCCTGCTCTATAGGTTTAAAATATTTTCTACGCTGCGGCGTTGCCGCTTCTACCGAAAAGTAGCAGCAATTTCCTTATTTGAAATGGAACACTCTGGAACACTCACTTTTGCAAATTTACATTCTATGCTCAATGAGTTGATTACAAAAAGGGGTAGGTACTCGGTATTTTGGTCTGATAAAAAAGCCTTTACAGGAACTTAACAATCACAAAATTTTGAATTTAGGTGATCAAAAATTTCAAAATTTTTATCAAATTTTTTTTGTACCCTTAGATAGAGTACCTATCGGAAAAGTCAGATTTTCTCATTTTTCAATAGCTTGGCTTTTAACGCCATCTAAACTCAAAATTTTGTGATTTTTGAGTGGCTCAAAAAAAAATTTATCAAAAATTTTATTGTTTTTTTTTTTTGAAAAAGGGTTGTATGTAGGTTTTCAATAAGTAGGTGCTATCTAAAGGAACAAGAAAATTTTTGATTAAAATTTTGAATTTTTTTTGTCATTCTGATACATTTTATATCAAGTCACTAGATAACATTTAAGCCGATTTTCTCGATTTTCAACCGCTTGGCTTTCAGCCAAATTCACCCCAAATTCAAAATTTTATGATTTTTGAGTGGCTGTATAGCCTTCATTATAAGACCAAGATACCAAGTGCAACCCCTTATTGTAATCAGCTCATCGAGTAGAATCTAAAAATGCAAAAATATACAATGTGTCCCATTCAAAATGTCAAAGTTGCTGCTACTTTTCTGTAGAATTGGCAACGCCGCAGCGTTGAAAATATTTTTAATCGATAGATCAGGACTAACAACACAATTTTCATAACCTCAAAACCTCACAACCTACCATCATCCGTAGGTCACCCTGTAGTTGGCAACACTATTTAATAACTTTCTGAAAATCCCCTATGGCTACCAACAGCTATTTTTTTTACTTACATCAAGCATCCTAATAACTAATTATTAGATATAATTCAAAAATTGTATTTCAGCAGCATTTAAATGCGAAGTGTGCGGCAAATCGTACAAGACCTACTCGTCGTTGTGGCGGCACAGAAAGCACGAGTGCTGCCAACCTAAGAACTTCATGTGCAAGTACTGCCGCAAGATGTTCAGGCAGCGGTACGACGTCAAAGTGCACGTGCGCAACATACACCCGCACAAAGCCGTCGAATTCGACGAGGAGTACCGGCTGTACTTCGGTTTTAGAAAATAAGTTGGCCGCCCTGTCGAACTGTCAAAATCGAAAAATTCAATATGGCTGCTTTAATGTTAATAAATATTCTTGACGTACGATTGATTTGAGTTAACGTGAACCCTCATTACTTGAATTATTGATTAATTTGTTGATTAGTAGGCTGTTGAAGAGTACATTTGTTGTTTTTTCCAGGTGCGCCATACTTGTGCAGGACTTGCGGGAAATCCTACAAGGCTGCGACCAGTTTGAGGCGGCACGTGCGCGTCGAATGCGGAAAAACCAAGAACATTTTGTGCATGTTTTGCGACCGACGATTCTACTACAAGCAGGAATTGCAATGCCACATGTTCAACAGGCACAAAAACGACATCGCCTTCGAAAATTGACGAGAAAATTGTTTCCGATTTTTATACCATTAAAATCTTATTCATTTAGAATATTCGTTTTCTACCTCTCAAAGCCACCCGTTAGCTATTAAATGCCAATTGCTAGTTCACTTATAATTTTTCAGTGTTCGCTTACAAATGTCCGGAGTGCTTGAAAGGCTACAACAACAAAAAGAGCTGCGCCTCGCACATGCGGGAGGGTTGCGGGAAAAAACTACCCTACAAATGCACCGCAGAACAATGCCCTTACTCGTCCAGCAGACGCTCGAACCTCCAAAGACATTACAGGCTCGTCCATCGCCAACTCACCGTAGATCAACACGAACCACCGTATTTTCAATTTCAATAACACCTGTTAATTTGTGTTTATTATATAAATTAATCAGCTGTTGGGGGCCATTTTATTGAGTCCTGATGGTCGATAATCGGTTGTTTGCAGCTATATTTGCAAAATATCGCCTTTTATTGGTTGATAATCAGCTTTTCGTAGCCGTATTTGCTAGATATGGCCTCTTATTTGTTAATAAGCAGCTGTTTGTGGCCATATTTGCAACATATGGCCTCTTATTGGTGGATAATCAGCTGTACATAGCCTTTTTTGCAAGATATGGTCTCTTATTGGTTGGTAAACAGCTGTTTGTAGCCATATTTGCTATATTATTGTCTCTTATTGGTTGACAATCAGCTGTTTGTAGCCATATTTGCAACATATGGCCTCTTATTGGCTGATAATCAGCTGTTTGTAGCCATATTTGCTATATTATTACCTCTTATTGGTTGATAATCAGCTGTTTGTAGCCATATATGCAACATATGGCCTCTTATTGGTTGATAATCAGCTGTTTGGAGCCATATTTGCTATATTATTGCCTATTATTGGTTAATAATCAGCTGTTTGTAGCCATATATGCAACATATGGCCTCTTATTGGTTGATAATCAGCTGTACATAGCCTTTTTTGCAAGATATGGTCTCTTATTGGTTGGTAAACAGCTGTTTGTAGACCTATTTCCTAGATATGGCCTCTTATTTGTTGATAATCAGCTGTTTGTAGCCATATATGCAACATATGGCCTCTTATTGGTTGATAATCAGCTGTACATAGCCTTTTTTGCAAGATATGGCCTCTTATTGGTTGATAATCAGCTGTTTGGAGCCATATTTGCTATATTATTGCCTATTATTGGTTAATAATCAGCTGTTTGTAGCCATATTTGCAACATACGGCCTCTTATTGGTTGATAATCAGCTGTACATAGCCTTTTTTGCAAGATATGGTCTCTTATTGGTTGATAATCAGCTGTTTGGAGCCATATTTGCAACATATGGCCTCTTATTGGTTGATAATCAGCTGTACATAGCCTTTTTTGCAAGATATGGTCTCTTATTGGTTAATAATCAGCTGTTTGTAGCCATATTTGCAACATATGGCCTCTTATTGGTTGGTAAACAGCTGTTTGTAGACCTCTTTCCTAGATATGGCCTCTTATTTGTTGATAATCAGCTGTTTGTAGCCATATTTGCTATATTATTGCCTATTATTCGTTGATAAACAGCTGTTTGTAGACCTATTTCCTAGATATGGCCTCTTATTTGTTGATAATCAGCTGTTTGTATATTATTGTAATATGTTGTAATATGTATTGTAATATGTTTGTATTATTAATTTGCTATATTATTGTCTCTTATTGGTTGATAATCAGCTGTTTGTAGCCATATATGCAACATATGGCCTCTTATTGGTTGATAATCAGCTGTTTGGAGCCATATTTGCTATATTATTGCCTATTATTGGTTAATAATCAGCTGTTTGTAGCCATATTTGCAACATATGGCCTCTTATTGGTTATAATCAGCTGTTTGTAGCAATATTATCTCAAAATATTGTTCTACAAGCAACTTTTGATAGCCACATTAGTAAAACTTCTATTACCCACAGGCTCACAATAAATTTTTTGTAGCCATTGGAAACATCCTTCCACGATCAAACTGTAATTAAGAAGGTCCTTCTGACACGTTGTAATTTTGTTTTAGCGAGCGCTAGCGTGTACAAATGCAAAAAATGCCCGAAAAAATACCGGTACTCGACGTCGCTCTACAATCACGTGACCTTCGAGTGCGGCTTAGAGCCGAGGTTCTTCTGCTCCTTCTGTCCCTACAAAGCGAAGAGGAAGCATTGCCTCAAGGACCATCTGAAGGCTTTACACGGCATCGCCGATCCGGCTCAATACATAAGGGTCTTGCAATAATTCAGCTTATACACTTATACATACTTAATTATGTACTATGCATTAAAAATGGGGTAATTCCTAACTTGTAATATATTGATTGTTTTTTATATTAATAAAATTATAACAAAATGTGTTGTTCGTACTTGGAAATCAGCGTTGTTACTTTTTAGTTTTTAATTAATGGAAAAATAACTTATAAACTTTAAATTCCAGGGCCGCCTCAATACAGATGCCCCAATTGCGACAAGGGCTACAAGTACTCGTACACGTTGAGCAGGCACGTCAAGTACGAATGCGGCAAAACGCCCCAATTCGCTTGCACCCTCTGTCCCAACAAGGCCTACACGCAGAACATCACCCTCAAGAAACACCTCATCAAGAACCACCCGGAGCTGTTCCAGCACAACGACCAGTACCTGCATTTATTCGACGAGACCCCCAATTAATCATCCAAAATTTTAGTTTAATAAAACGTTTGTTCCACCATTATTTGGCGTATTAATTAGAGTAGACTGGCACCGAAAGGGGAGATTTATAGTGCAATGTAGCATATGAAGTATACCTCACCCAATGTAGCTTGGCAGTTGGAATATTTTATTAGTTGGATGCGCAGTAGCAAATTTTAGATAGGGGATAGGGTAGGTATACAGGGTGGCCCAGAACTCACGCCCACCGGGAAGGGTCTTCCCGGTGGGCAAAACCGACAATGGAGATGCCAAAACTGCAGCCGAAAACATGAAAAAGTTATTCCTTTGGTAAATAAAGAGGTTCAAAATCGACCAATCCCAGTAACAGTTGACATATGCGAAAACGACGTGAATTAGCTATACACCAATTTGACATTATTGAAAGATTCTGTCCTTTTCACATTCAAGATTAACAAAGGACATAGAATCTTTCAATAATGTCAAATTGGTGTACAGCTAATTCACGTCATTTTCGCATATCTGAACTACTACTGGGATTGGTCGATTTTAAACCTCTTTATTTACTAAAGGAATAACTTTTTCATGTTTTCGGCTGCAGTTTTGGCATCGCCATTGTCGGTTCCATAAGGCCTTTCCCGGTGGGGCGTGAGTTCTGGGCCACCCTGTATAATGAGAGCTTAATTGATATGCATCGATCGAGTCCATAGACCAAACCAATAGATGTTTTTCTCGTATAGGCGATTTTGGAAATTATTTTTAGTTTCTTCGAATTTGTTAGATGGCGCTGCAGTTGCTTTCACAGCCAAGAAAAGAGACATGGCAACACATCCTCATCGCAAAGCGTCTGTGTCATTAGTCATTACTCATTATTATTGTCATTATTTGGCATTTATAGTTAATTTTATTTTGTTTGTCGTAATATAAGTACTTTGCGTAATATTTATATAGTCAATTAATAGAGATTTTAAGTATTGGTAGTGCATTTTTGTTAAAAAAATGTAACCAATTTTAACGAAATATTTTTTATTTTATACCTAAGTCGTTCTAGTTTTATAAAAATCTTTGGGCGACCTATTCCTATAATTATTTAATATATGTACATGGTTTAAATAAATGATTGCGAAAGAATTTAAAGGATGATTCGTAGTCAAACATTTTTTTTATATAAAAGGCCTCATTTTTCGACATAACCCACTAAATTCTTTCTCAATCATTTATTTACACCCTGTAATTATAGAAACAAATTAAATAAAATAGTAATCATTTGGTCTGTCAATGTGGCAACGTTGTGTTTAGTTTCTTCGAATTTGTTAGATGTCGCTGTTTAGCTCCAAAATTATACCATTGAGTTATGCATCTATAGGGTTGGTCTATGATTATATCATTGAGTTATGCATCTATAGGGTTGGTCTATGATTATACCATTGAGTTATGCATCTATAGGGTTGGTCTATGATCGAGACATAGAGATTTAGGCTGCGTACAGACGAGACACTAAAATGTCGTCAATTTGCTCTATAGAGCGAATGTCAGAGTATGTTAGACCAGTTCTGTACACACTTCTGTACCTACAACACCGACATTCGCTCTATAGAGCTAATTGACGACATTATAGTGTCTCGTATGTTCGCAGCCTTAAGGCTTGTGTCGACTAGCAACAAAATTGCGAAAGTACTTGCGAGAGTGACTTCCAAAAGTATGTCCACTTAAAGCAGAAATTGCAGCAAGGTACTGTCTGCAAGAATTTACGAGAGGTATTTCTCGTTTTCTTGCACAAGAAATGTCGGAAGCGTATACACGAATTCTTACCATACAGGGTGTGTCACGAAGAGCGCCCATTAGAAGCATCTGGAAAAGTAGTAGTAATTAAAATTTGAAAATTTATAAACAAGTATTTGTCGATACGCTCGATTCAATGAAAATATTTTCAACTGTTTCTCTTACTTCCGGTTATACCGGAAGAGGACAGCAACTTTCTTATTTTAAATGGGACGCCCTGTATATTTTTGCATTTTTAGATTCTACTCGATGAGCTGATTACAAAATGGGGTCACACTTGGTATCTTGGTCTCATAATAAAGGCTATACAGCCACTCCAAAATCACAAAATTTTGAATTTAAGCGGCTCTGAAAGCCAAACAGTTGAAAATCGAGAAAAACGGCTTACATGTCCCTAACCTAACTTTTCAAGTACTATCTAATGACATGATATAAAATGTATACCGGTGAATCCGGTGATAAAAAAATCAAATTTTTGAGTGGCTGCAGTATAGCCTTTATTATGAGACTAAGATACCAAAATTGTGCGCCCTTTTTATAATCAGCTCATCGAGTAGAATCTAAAAATGCAAAGATATACAGGGTGTCCCATTTAAAATAAGAAAATTGCTGTCCACTTCCGGTATAACCGTTAAAAATATTTTCATTGAATCGAGCGAATCGACAAATACTTGTATACAAATTTTCAAATTTTAATTACCACAACTTTTCCAGATCTTTCTAATGGGCCCTCTTCGTGACACACCCTGTATAATCAGAGCCAGTAGTTTCCTTCACAATGTCGAGTGTAAAACGTAAATGTGCGGCTGCGTAAATAATTGCCATTTTAACAAAAAAGAAAAGTTTGGGTACGAAAATGGGTACGAAACACAACTGAATTAAGAGATGAAGATTCTAAACAACTCAACAATTTTCTTCGCATAAAAATTGAAGATTTCAATAACGTTAAATAATTCCCATCGTGAAATTAAATCGATTACTTCTTCTCTCGACCAACACTTTTTGTCCGACATTGTTCTACTCTCACTAAAAATTTCCAATACCTTCTGGAAAGTTGAAAATAGGTACTATCATACTTTAATATAAACGTATACACGACTTGTCCAAAAACTCGCCTGAAAGCGAACGCTGCAAGAAATTTAACTTGCAGGTTCAGCTCTCAGACGTGTTTCGATACGACAATATGGGCTCCATCGCAAAAACTGTCGCAAGTTATTTGCTAATCGACAAGAGCCTTTACAGGGGAAATTTGCACCTTCCGACATTTCTCAGATAGTGAGAGACTCTCAACTGCCAATAGACTCTCAACTGAGAGATTTTCAACTGTCAATAAGCTACATTGAGCAAGGCATAGTAGAAAATATGTAGTGATTTAACGCTCTAAAGACGTCACGAGTTGAAGATGCATATCAAAATGCGATACTAAAATGCGATTCTATTGCAGATTCCTTCGAATGCCCCACTTGTTACAACCGCTACCGACACTCCAGATCGTTGCAGCGCCACCTGCGCTACCAGTGCAACCAGGAGCCGAAATTCCGGTGCTCTATCGACGGCTGCGAATACAGGGCGTTTCAGAAAGTCTCGCTCAAGAGGCACTTAATCGCCAGGCATGGCGACCAAGCAGACCCCGACTCAATCTTATACACTCATTAAAGTAGGTGCTGCTCTCCGTAGATGGATTGGTGGTGGAGTAGGCGTTGTAGAGTACACTGTGTCCCATTTTGATCGCGACTGGGGGGTATCTCGGATATTAGATTGATAGGACATTGCGGTTTTCGCGAACCTGTACTACTTTTGTTGTCAAACTTACAATGGTACAAACAGATTTTTTAAATCTCTTTTCATTTTTGAGTTACAGGGCGATAATGAAAATTCTGACTTATTCAGCCACCCCCGTATCTCGTTTGCTATTGAAGATATTTTAAATGTGTAAACTGATTATTATAGATATTTTTACATAGTTTACGCAGTGACGTCCTTAGTTTTTTTATGGGGGTTACCATTTCTGAAATATGACACCAACTTGTAACTTTTTTTTAATGGGACACCCTATATTTTTATTGCCTATAATTAAATTTGTATTTTTTTTTCTTTCTAATGATATGGCACATTCTATATTTTGAATTTTCTTAAAACGCTCAAAAAAGAGAAAAACTTTTATTCGAAAAATGGTTAGGGGGCTTTGCAGAAAAACCAAAATAAAATACTTTTAGAACAAAAATAGTTATTAAGAATATTAAATAAAACATTTCTACGATTTTTTTTTTGTTTTTCCGCATATCCCCCTAACCATTTTTCGAATAAAATATTTTTTTTTCTTTCTTGACCGTTTTAAGAAAATTCAAAACATAGAATGTGAAATATCATTAAAAAGAGAAAGAAATTATAAATTTAATGGGCAATAAAAATACAGAGCGTTGCATTAAAAAAATTGCAAGTTGGTGTCACATTTCAGAAATGGTAACCCCCATAAAAAAACTAAGAACGCCACTGAATTGTACGTAAAATTATTTATAATGCATAATCAGTTTACACATTTAAAATATCTTCAATAGCAAACGAGATACGGGATGGCTGAATAAGTCAGAATTTTCATTATCGCCCTGTAACTCAAAAATAAATAGAGATTTAAAAAATCTGTTTATGCCATTGTAAGTTTGACAAAAAAGCAATACAGGTTCGCGAAAACCGCAATGTCCTATTAAGTCTAATAACCGAGATACCCCGTCGCGACCAAAATGGGACACACTGTACACACATACATACCGCCATGTTGTGGTTAGATGAGAGCAGTTGAAGCAACGAAATGGCGGCTGCTTGTTGTTATAAAGCTTTTTATTATCAATCGTGTATTATATAGTAGTTAACCATTTTGTGGTAGGCATGTCATTGTTGTGGTGGTAATTGAGTGGTTTTTTGTGTGTTTTAGGTCGTAAACATACGTGCACAACGTGCGGAAAGTCCTTCAATCACAATTCGACGTTGTGGTATCACAAGAAATTCGCATGCGCTGATAAAAAAACCTTCTGCTGCCCGGTGTGCCGGACCACCACCAGCTACGAATCGTCTCTAAAGCGTCACCTCAAAGACAAGCACGGCATTGTTAAATAAAATCGCCCTTTATCTTATAAAATCTCGTTTCAATTCCTCTTCTCGTGGCGCCTTCTTCCTCGCAGAAGCGTTTTCTGATCGGATGATTTTTAGGTCAGAAGGTGCGCGTTTGTCCCAAATGCTTCAAGGCCTACAACAAGACCAACTCCTTCTACAAGCATTGGAAGTTCGATTGCGGCAACGCCAAGTCGTTCGTGTGCAACTTCGAGGGTTGCGCGTACAAGTCCAACAGGAAGGAGAACGTCAAGCGGCACATCATCGATTCGCACAAGAATATCATCAAAACTGATTCATTTATCTACAAAAGCCCCAACATGGAGTAGCAATAGTACACCAGACTTTTTAGACATCAACAATTCGAAATTTAAGAGCAATTCCTAAAGTTTTTAAGCTTTGGTGAGGCCTTTGGAACATCGAGAAAACAAATAAATCTAAATTTGCAATCTTGAACAGTTAAATCAAAGTTTAAAAACTTTTGGAGTTATTGTTAATCGATTGTCCACACTGCCTGACCTATACAGGGTGTCGCAAAAAGGTTGGGACATGGCTTAACCACTGACTCCTGATACAAAAATAAGACGATTTAACCGAATTTACCTATATCCAAAATTGCTTAGTAAAGAAGTTAGGGTTTTGAAATTAATGTTTAAGTTTAAAAAATGAGATTTTTTAATATTGTGCCAGAATTGCATAACTTTTTTTCGTGAAAATTTGTACAGAATATCTCTGTTTGGTGACATATTTATGTGTAAACTTTGTTTTTTAAATTGTCCATCCCTCTATGATTGAACGGGAGTGGCCAACCCTCTTAAAGCCCCAATTGTTCCGCCAATGTAATTCATTTAATTTTTGAATCGCAACTAGATTTATTGGTTTATTTATAATGATTTTTTACTCTTTGTAATTTTCTATAAAACTCATAGTTTTTGGAGGTAAATCTCTTTTTGGCATTCATACGATTTTTGAAATCCGGATTTTCAGCACATTTATTGACAAAAAAAATTTTCATCACACCTTTTTAACAAATTCAGTTATTTCCAACAAAAATTAATCTATCAATTAATAATACCACTTAGCACAGAACACAGGAAAAAATAACATTCAAATTTTTAAAGTTTCATCTTTTAATAATTTGATTTCTGTAATTTATAAAAACGGTTCAATATGGCCTCCATTAATAAATAATAAATGGATTTTTATTGAATATAACTTAATCTATTAAAAAGGCGTTATGATTTTTTTTTTGTTTACAATAACTTGCTGAAAATGTGGATTTGAAAAATCGTATGGATGCCAAAAATGAGATTTATCTCCAAAAATATGAGTTTTATAGAAAATTACAAAGAGTAAAAAATCATCATAAATAAACCAATAAAACTAGTTTCGATTCAAAAATTAGATGAATTACATGGGCGGAACAATTAGGGCTTTAAAGGTGTTGGCCACCCCCCGTAAATCAGAGAGGGATGGACAATTTAAAAAACAAAATTTACACATAAATATATGTCACCAAACAGAGATATTCTGTACAAATTTTCAGGAAAGAAAGTTCAGCCATTCTGGCACAACATCTCTTTTATTCTTAACTTCAAAACCCTATAACTTCTTTACTACGCAATTTTGGATATAGGTAAATTGGGTTAAATCGTCTTATTTCTGTCCCAGCAGTGTGTGGTTAAGCCATGTCCCAACCTTTTTGCGACACCCTGTATATTCTACAATTAAATTAAAAAACGTCTTATTGTTCATTGACTAGTTTTATTACTCCACGAATTTCTACAATACAACAATAAAAAAAACAGTAGAAGCTCCAATTTATAATATTATTCGAGCATTTAAATATAATAAAGTACAGGCATAATTATTTGTAGTAGCAAATCAATTTGCAACACACTTCGTACGTTCCAAAATACAATCCTCCGGTCACCACAGCTTTCACCATACTGGGCAAGTAGCCTTTAAAGAACCCAGCTGCACCTTCACCGCTGTACACCTTCCTAAAAGCATCCAGCATACCGTTGCAATGAAACAATTTACCGAATATCACCCTACCCTCGTCGAAACCCTGCACTTGCATGCGTTTCTTCATCAAATCGAACGGGTAAATGGCAGTTTTAGCCACCAAACCGGCCAGACTGCCAGATACGAAACTAGCGGAGATGGCGGTATCTTTATATTTGAACACAAATCGTTGTATGTCATTGAAAAATTTATACGAAACGAACTGGATGCCTGCATGGGGACCGATCTGTATGAACGTTGGTAAGAGGCCTCTGAACAATGTAAAAAAGTTCTCGGATTTCACCATGCTCATCCATGAATGCATCGTACCTCTGTATATCATCTTTCGCTCGCTTTGGCCTACTAATCGAGTCCTAGCAACGTCGAAGGGAAACGACACCACTGTGGCTGTACAACCTACGACGCAATGTTATAGATAGTAACCAAACGCGCTATTTGAATCGTTCATACCAGCTACGGTACCAGACAAGAAGTTGAACATATACGAGTACTTCGTATCAGCGTTTAAGAGTGCGAGTCTTCGATCGAGGTACTCGTAGGTACTGAATTGAGCCATGCCGTAGACAATAGAGAGCCATTGAGCCGGTACGTGGCCTTTCCATAGAGCCTTGATGCCTTCCTCGTGCAAAATAACCTTCAGTGTTTGGTGTAACGATTGGTATTTGGCTGGATATCGGGGACTTACGGGTTCTACTTGTAATTGCAGTCTGATTTTTAACACGTCTAGCGGCTGACAAAGGGCTCTAGTTAGAAAGCCCGATCCGCCTCCGGCTAATGCGTAATCCAATGAGGTGAAATTTTCGTATTTCTTCGTATATCCTACCATTGTGTGGTATTTTTAGATTATCTACTAGACTTAATTGACGTAAATATATATTGACAGCCTTCAACATAGTCTTTGGTACGCGGTTTACTCGTAAAGCGAAGTAATATCCATTTGAGAAAGTAAGTTCAGTTAATATTAATCAATAAATTATTGTTATTTAACCATTTTTAAAATGTAAACATTATTTGACAGTTGTGGTTGACAGTGACAATCATATGGCCATGATATACAATATTTACATACAGGATTAAAGTCGGCTTGAATCCTAGATCGACTCTGATGTGAACACGAATCGAGTTGAAATCGGGTAAACTCGATTCGACTCAACTCTGACTGGGTCAAGTCGAAATGATGTCTTTAAACGCAGGTTGAGTAATTGAGTTGACAATTGGCAACTGACAACTAATTTTTGCAACAGCCAGCGCAACAGCATCCTGGATATTAAATGTTTCTGCATGACATTAATGTCACTAGCATAAGAAGCAAAATAAGTTTTTATTTAGCACTAGTTGTTTACGTACAAAACTTAATTAAAAGAAACTAAACACAAAATATAAGGTTATGATGAGCTGTCACTTCAACTCTATTTGAACACGATCTCGACTCAATCGTTCAACCCTGTGAACGGAAAAATACGAGTGGAAACTGAAGTCAATCTCGATCCGATCTTTCAAGTCTGCATGTAAACAGGGTAGCTAACGCTATCAATTGATAAACAAAAATATGAAAAATATACAATTTTCGTACATTACCCCCATTAGCTTGAAGTCGACTTGAATCCTAGATCGAGTCTATATAAACACGGATCGAGTTGACTCGACGAAGAAAAAAGATACCGGATGGAGTTGACTCGACGAAGAAAAAGATACCTCAAATCAATCTCGAGCCGAGCTCTCAATCCTGCATGTAAACGGGGTATGTCGGCAAATTTTAAAAAACTATGTAGCTGTTTAGCCGCAACAACCGAGTCCCCGATTCAACATGACAGTTCGATATCTCGAATTAATTTTTTACGAACATTACGCACGTTCTTATTGATTATTCATGCAACGAGGATGAAATTACAAAAAATTAATACGAACAATGAACAATTATCTACCGAAAGCCGATAAATTAAGCAAAATTAACGAATTAAATGGACGAATCGATTATCCAATCATCGACCGCCGTGAAGTTTGCATCGATAGTTTGACGTATCGAATAGTTAACGTGTCGCCGAAATATCAAAACTTATGTTTACGTCACGGACGCGTCACCAAAAAAATTAGTTAAAAATCCTGTTGGTTGGTGTATAGTCGCAGCCAGTGTTGAAGAACTCGAAATCATGGAATTAATAACTGAATTAACCAGCACATACGTTATTTATATTCCCGTAGCGTTAGTTTTCGTCGGGGCGATTTTGTTGTTTACGTTCGGTTTCAAATCAGCCGAACAGCCACCCTTCGAAAAAATCTCCCTAGAAGACAGAAAATCGGCAGGAAAGAAGCGAAAAATCAAGGAAAAGGTAGATTATTCGTCTCGATGTCGTTTACCAATCGTTATATAAATCATTTATTTCATATATTCGCTCTAATCAATCTTAACATATGTTATTTTCACCAAACCATTCATGTCTAAAATAATGCTATTTAGGGAAGATTACTTGCAAATTATCACCTCTAATACATCACTTAAGTTCACTGTACGCACTTCAAACGGATTAACCTCGTTTAAGTTGCGCATTATTAATAATCGTACGATTTGGGACACGTTTCGAAAAGGTTTCTTTCAGCGAATTATATTTGTATTGTTCTTCTAGAAAACCACGGCCAACGGTCATGTAGTGAACGCCGAAACGAAAGGCGATAAATCGCCAGCGAAAGAATCGAAGAAATCCCCTCAGAAGGAAAAAGCTGAGCCGAAGAAGGAGGTAAAGAAAGACAAGCAAACGGAGAGGCCCAAAAGGCAGGAGAACAAAGCGAAAGATGATGTGAAGAGCTTGAAGAATAAAAACCAGGATAAATTGAATGATTTCGATGATGATGGTAACTGGGAAACAGTTCCCCTTAAGTCCGATAAGAAGAAGAAGGAGCAATCGCCGGCTAAAAAGGATGCTAAGAAACCAACCAAGAAAGACAAGGAATCCAAAGCTGAGATGGATAAACTCGTTAAGGAAGTAGTCAACAAGGAATTGCGCGAAAGGAAGGAGAAGGAAAAGGAGAAAGAAAAAGAAAAAGAAAAAGAAAAGGAGAAGACCAAAGAAGAGCCCATTAAAATCGAGCAAGTAGAGGAGAAGAAGGACAAAAAGAAGAAAGAAAAGAAGCCCAAGAAGGACGACAAGCCCATCGAAGAACTCAAGGAAATCAAAGACGAAGAACCGAAGGTGGAGATTATCAAAGAAATTGCTCCACCGCAAATCGATAATAACAAACCGAAAACCGAGGAGCCTGTTAAGAACGTTGCTCCAGCTTTCGACGAATTGGGAGGTAATTATTAACGCAAAAAAATGTTTTCAGCTTCATGAATTGCACAGATTCTAAATATGACTTCCATAACATCCCATCACATATAGGTTTTTTGCAAAATGCATTCAAATTTAATGAAAAACACTTATTTTTCTAGTATCCAGACGCCTTCTAGTAGATTCAGATGCTTCCGTTTACATGCAGAGTTGAACCCGGATCGAACCCTAGATCGACTCTAATGTAAACACGAATCGAGTTGAAATCGTATTGACTCGACTCGCTGCAATTTCTCACTGGGTCGAGTCGAAATGATGTCTTATAAACGTTTATACCGTTCAAACTTGTGTCGAAAACTCAACTCAATCTCGATTCGACCTTTCAACTCTGCATGTAAACGGGTATTACTGGTATTAGTACCCCAGATAACAAGCCCAGTAATATTATTTACTATCAAGCAATCAAGCTAGTAGCTAATGCTACTTTATCCACCACCCCCTACTAACTATTCATTGCAATTATTCTTAAATGTTTATTTAATTTTTACCAAGTTTATCAGTAGTTTTGATACTTTTTAGCCACTTTTTTAAATAAAAAACAGTATTGGTACCAAATTTTAAGTTATGCGAGCCAATACACTGCAAGTTATGCAACCTATATTACATAATTACCGGTCTTGTACAGTGTTTGTAAGATGAACCAATAAATAAAATAAAATAATATAACGTTACCATTTTATAGATATATGGACGGAATCGAAGGCATCCAAGAAAACCAATAAGAAGAAAGCACGCAGGGATAATTAGAAATAAATAAATCTAAGTATATGTGGTAATTGATCGTGAGGAGAGCATCAGGCCGAAAGATGGACGTCTTTCTACCCAAATAAAAAAAAAAACAATAAAGACTTAACCGTTTGATAGCCCCTCGATAAAGCTAAAACAATTATCTCGTTACATAAGAGAACAACGCGGTTGTAATAAGCACAAATTTTTTGATTTTTAACGTTGCTGTTTTATGTAACTTCGTTTTTGTGATAACGCCGATTAATCGATATACTAAACGAGCATTCTTCAGAAGGAAATTAAACAGCTAGTCAACGAATTAATCGGTTGAATTTGATTTTTGATAAATGCTAAAAAAAGAAAGTAATCGGCGAGGGGCCGTCACTGCTAGGAAAGTTAAGTTTCAGATGTATTTTTTTAATTTTAAGCGTAAGTTTAACGTTAGCGGAACTAGCCTATTGTGTATAGCGTGTAATTTGATATGTCGAAAGAGCTTATTGTGGTGAAAACTTAGGGTTATACGATTACAAACGAATTGATTGTTATCAAATCGCGGAAATTTTCTAAGCTAGCGTGTCATATTGGAACATTCCACGGCGTTAAAAGCCGATACAAATTTAGGTTAAGTTTTTAAAAATAGCGTAGAATGTGTGCCAAAAAGAAGCATTAAAATTCGCCTGCTTGTCAAAAAAAGAATCATTAGGAAAAATGATTTAATTTCGTGTGTTTTATCTCATCAGTGTATGCATTTTTAATTTCGTACTTTTAGTGTAACATTTTAACCCCTCTGCTGCATCATTCGTCAAATTAGGACTGAATAAATTCTAATTTATTCCTTAATTTGAATTTGTTCGGTGCCAATTTGAAGCTAAAAAAGGCATATAGTACGTTCAAGTTAATCTAGTAATGACATCATGATATATTTACAAGGTCCTATGAATCGAAACTTCAATTACTTTTACGATCAGAAGTAATAATTAGTTAAAAGTGACGACATTGCTAGGTTAAAGTGAGTGGTGTTTAGTTCATTTATTAATCAGTTTAATTTTAATGAAAATATTGTAGTCTTACCTTGTTGTTTTTATGATCTCCGATCGTTTTTCCTTCTCCGGCGAGTTTCCAGGCAGCACTGTAAAAGAAAATCGATTCGTGTGAAAATGAAAATAAAAAAATGTATGGCCTTATAGTTGGCGTATTTTTAAGAATATATTTTTGCGATAAATAGATGTACGTATACTTGATAAAAGCGTTTTTTGAATGTCTTCCATTCGGTTGATTGACCTTTGTTCTCTTTAGTAAACTCGCACTTCTTTTTTTTTAGTCCAAGACTGAAAACACCACCCTCTAATGTAAGGCAAAAGGCAAGCTTCTATGATTTCAATAAAGTTTTTCACCCAGTTTTGGTGACTTTGTATTTTTTTAAGATGGTATAAATTGTGTGTAGGATAACTAATTAGTCACTTGAGAAACCTAATTCCAATGCGACGAATGCGAAGCTAATCGAAACGTATTTTGCGCTGTTTAATTCGATTCCTTGGCATTTAGTTGTAATTATAACGCCCTGTATATTGTATGTATATTGTACATAGTCGTTGTGATTGGTTTTTTTTTGTATTTTTTAGATAAAATATAGATGTTTCTGTTGTGTTTATTAAATGTTTTTTTATAGAAGAAAAGTTACAGGGTGTAATCACATTACGAAACGCAAACAATAGTTTTGTATTGATCGTATGTAAACACTTATTTTATTTATTTTTTTTTTATTTCGATTTAGTCGTGCGTTAGTAAGTTTTGTAAATTGTAATTTTCTTGTTGTTTACAAAAAAAATTCAACTAATTTTAGGTAGTCTAATTTCTATTTAAGTATTTAAGAAATGTGTTTTTTTAAATCTTAGTCAGTGGAATGTTATCTTTTGGGGACCATTTTTAAAATATATTTAAAAGTCGATTTGTTTGGTTTTATTCCAATACCTACCCCTTAAATTTACTATTTTACCAAATTCACGATTAATTATCCAAAGAGCTTGAACGGTAGAAATGAAATGACGTGTTATAAAATGAATACAGGGTGATCAAAAAAATTTTTGTACTATTAGATAGTACTTGAAAAGTTAGGATACGAACATGTAAGCCGTTTTTCTCGATTTCCAACTGTTTGCATTTCGGAGCCGCCTAAATTCAAAATTTTGTGATTTTTGAGTGGCTGTATAGCCTTTATTATGAGACCAAGATACCAAGTATGACCCCTTTTTGTAATCAGCTCATCGAGTAGAATAAAAAAATGCAAAAATATACAGGGTGTCCAATTTAAAACAAGAAAGTTGCTGTCCATTTCCGGCATACCCGGAAGTAAGAAACAGTTGAAAATATTTTCATTGAATCGAGCGTATAGACAAATACTTGTAAACAAATTTTCAAATTTTAATTACCACTACTTTTCCAGATATTTCTAATGGTCTCTCGTCGCGACACACCCTGTGTATAGCATTGCTATATCGCAGTGTTATATAGCAAGTGTGGACGCTGTTAAAACTTCATAAGCATCAAAAACAGCGTTCACACATGCTATATAACATTGCGATATCTCCTCCACCCCGCACCGTTGCCAATTTTTGGTGATGACTAATTTATCTTTACTACCGAAACTTTATACGCAGAGTTGTCTTTTAATAATTGAATTAGTCAAGCTCTTGTAAGGTACTAAAACTACAGGGTGTCCATTCCCAAAATTCCATGTATATTGAGCTACTGTATGGTGAGATCAAAATGACCTAAATTACTAACTGTTTCATTTGCTTGTAAGGAAGCTTCAATAAAGTTGAAAGAATATTTTCAATGACTCAAAAGCGCTTTGTTCGATTTTTATAAAACTTGGTATGTAGCCTATTTTAATTGAAGAGACATTGCTCAAATAAAAAATTACACCAATTCAAATCAAAGAAGGGTAAAAACAGCCGGTGTTGGTCAATTGGTCCCCACGGTCATTTTTGTCAGCGGGTTTCCATAATCCTACAGGTCGATTGGTCCCCAGTTTCAAAATTTAATGGGCAAATTGGTCCCCGCGGTTAAAATATTCCTAATCCGATTAGATAAGATTTTACATTGCATGAATAACTATCATTTGACTAACATCTTCTGGTGTACTTACATAGCTGAGAGAATTTGGACAAAATGCAGCTTTTAGTGTTAAAAAATATTTAATATCTAAGCATTAGTAATTTAAAATATATACAATTGGTACAATATATATTAAAAGAAAAATTCTGCACAAAAAAAAAATTATTTTAGTTTTAATATACCAACGGATTTCAAAAAATAGTTGGCAACATATGGGAAAATTTATTATTAATTTTACGAAATAGTTATTCTTCAAAAAAAGTTCTGCATGATCTAAAATCCAAGATGCAACCATCAAAAATCAAATTTTATCAATCTTATACGAGGTATGTCAAAAAATGTGAATTTTGCTCAACAGTATAGTACCTTCATATTTTACAATATCGAAATTTGTTTTTATGAAAAGTACACCTAATTTTCTAGAAGTATACTGGAAGGGATGGAATTTTCCCTATATTGAAATAGAAAAAAAAGACAGAAGTCAAAAAATTTCCCCTAATCATAAAATCCTCATTAAATTGTACTACGAAATGAAAATACATAATCGAAATTTGCCAGAGAATTTTGATATTTTAAATATTCCCATCGGTCCTTCTTAGAAACCCTTAATCCGGTATTGGGGACTAATTGACTGATAGCTTTCGAGTCGAAAAAGGATTATATTTGGGTAAATTTGACCGCGGGGACCAATTGAACTCCACCCAAAACAACCCTAATCCTACCATAAATCACCGTTTTTTTTGTGAACCGCCCCTGTTAACCCCTTTTTTTATGGATAAATGTATTCATTTGCAGTATTTTGTCTCAGAAATGCAACCTCTTTTTACGACGCCCTGTATAATTAATAGTTTCCAAAGCCTTAATAATTACAAAACCCAGTACATCACAATTATAATTATCAATAAAACAACTATAGCATTGCTTCATAATGATAACGCTGTTAATAATTCGATCATGGACACCTTCATACCCACATCAAGTACCTGCAATTACCAACAATTTGCGATACTTAATCAACATTCAGAAAAATTACTTCAAACTCCACCTATAAATACATCAGCAATTGCTACTTTACCATCATTAATTCAGCACCACCGAGACGTTCTGTATACAAAGCAAGTACTAGAAATGAAGTCGCGATTGGCGTTTGTGGTGGTAATGGTGTCGATTGCTCTGGCGACTTCGATCGCCCTACCCAACCCGGTGCCCATCCCGGCGCCCATCCCGGCGCCCAGACCGGAGCCCAAAGCCCAGCCTTCGCTATACGGAGGATTCCCCGGGTATTATGGTTATGGCGCCTACGTTAACCCGTATTGGAACTCCTGGTATTGGCCGTCGTACTGGTGGTAATATAAAAAATAATTGTAATTGTATCGATTTTGTTGTTTTGCGAATAAATTCGTTTGGGTCATGGGTAGAAGTTTATTTTATTTGCTGCTTAAGAATTGTGTAAAGGTAAGTATTTAAGTAAAGGTAACAATTTTATTAAATGGGACACCCTATATATTTTTGCATTTTTAGATTTTACTCGATGAGCTGTTTGCAAAGAGGGGTCACACTTGGTATCTCGGTATTATAATAAAGGCTATACAGCCACTCAAAAATAACAAAATTTTTAATTTACTCTACCACATGTTTTAGTTCATATCTGTAAGGGTTTTGGACATTTCTGGAAGATTTTTAGACGTTTTTGGAAGGACGTTTCTGGTTAGTTTTTATGCGTTGTTGGAAATATTTTGGATGTTTTTGGAAATTTTGGTCCATTTTTGGAAGGTTTTCAGTCGTTATACTGGATAGTGTTTGGTCATTTTAAGGTATTTAGGCATTTATGGAATGTTTCTGATCATTTAATGGATTTTAATAATTTCTGAAAGATTTTTGTATTTTTCTGGAATATTTTTTGCCATTACAGGAAGGTTTTTGGTTCATACTTGAAGGATTTTGGGCATTTTAGAATCATATTTGAAAAGTTTCGGTAATTTATAGAAGGTTTTTGGACATTTCTGGTTCATTTTCGAGCGTAACTATACATTTTGATTACATACTAGAAATATTTTGGATGTTCAGAGCCACCTAAATTCAAAATTTTCTGATTTTTGAGTAGTTGTATTGCCTTTATTATAAGATCAAGATACCAAGTGTGACAGTGTGGCCCCTTTTTGTGATCAGCTCATCGAGTCGAAACTAAAAATGCAAAAATAGACAGGTTGTCCCATTTAATAAAATTGTCCATGACGTCATATCTCGAAAAACGATTACGTCACAAATATGGGTTACACCTCAAAAAGTGCCTTTGTTTAAAAAAAATTGACGTGTCAGAGAAAATTTTCGAAACTTCAGAAATAAAGAATTTATTCTGGTTCTTTCCCTCTCTCCGCGTTACGAATCAGAAATAAAGTTATATTGTCGTGGTAATGGAGAAGACCACGACTTTTTTTTTTATTTTTTTTTTCAAAATCGTGTTTTCTAAGAAGGCGCGTAATGAAATTTTAATTTTTTTCTGTTGCCAAATAAGGCCGCAATTAATTTTTAAAGTTTGAAAACGTCACACAATCGTCATACACTCTGCTCCAATCATAGCGAGAGTTGCAAAGAGAAGTCACATTTAGCAAGTTTGCCACGTTTCCTATTACTCTTCTATACTCCGCAAAATGTGCGTTTTTTGTATATTTATTGCCATAAATATTTTCTGATTTATCCATTTCTTCCATTACCTAATGGATAATTCGATATATTAATATAGAAATAACCTCTTCATCTGTATAAATTGTAACCGATATTCGTGTTAAAAACACAAATAATGGTCGTGAAAAATTTATTTGGCAACATTCTTGTCAAGTCAACGTCAATATTATCATCATTTGTCATAACTGTCATAAAAGTAAAATGTAAATAAATATAGTAGGTTAGTTTAGTAGGTATCAATTTTTCTTTATCAGGTTATTAATAATTACAGTTTTGTTCTCACATACTAACTTCCTTGTTAGTTTTGTAAGTTTTGTACTACAAAATAATATTATGGCTTCTACGAAAAAGTGTTTTGTGCCGAATTGCAAAAACTCATCCATGAATTCTTATAAAGAATTCATTTTCGTTCCACAAGATCTAAATAGTAGAAGATTGTGGTATTCTGCAGTGGGATTAACATTTCCGATAAACGTTAAGTCAGTTCTTCATTGCTGTGAGGACCATTTTGATGTAAGTACCAGATTCAAATTTGAATCTCATTAAAAGTAATTATAGTTTCCAGTATTTTCATAGATCAGTGTTTTAAGCCCCTATATTATTGTCTATTATTTCAGATTCCAGATGATTTTCATAATTGGCATATTTATAAAAGTTTGGGCGGCAGATTGTTGAGAAAAAAAAATATAATTCCACATAAATTTATTCGATTGCAACAGATTAAAGAAGATGACCATATATCCGGGACACTATAGACTTAGAAATGCCCTCAACAAGTTCTGGAATTTCAACTAGGTATGTAGTCTACTTGGTTTTACACAACATTTTTATGCCTTTCCAAATATCAAAAATAGCCTTGTATTATTTTCAACAGGTTTCCCTTAGAAGAACAACCGTACCAAATGGACACTGTAGATTCGCCAATGCCCTCAACAAGTTCTGAAGTTTCATCTAGGTCTGTAGTCAACTGTTTGCTTTATATAAAATTAATATGCCCATAATATTGTTTCAAATATAAAAAAATAATCTTGCTTTATTGTTCAATCGTCAGGTTTCCACTAAAAGAAATTCAAGTAAGCAAATTATATGGATCAACTGCAAGTTCGTCCTCAACATCCGTGATCAACTTCAGTGTGACGTCGAGTCCATCTACTTCAGATTATAATCAGGAATCTGTTGGTTCCCAAACATCATTTGATTCAAATGAAAACGAAGAAGACAAAGTAATCGTACAGAAGGGAATAAGACAAATATCCACAATTAAACTCATCGGAAGTAACCCTAAAGTATATTTGGGAATACCAAAGAGTATATTTGGTATTATTAACGATGCATCCGTCTACAGTAAAGTTGAGTATTTAGACGTACTCATTGTGTTAACCAAAATTAAACTACATGATAGTGATGAACGATTAAGTTTTGATTTTGGAGTTAGTAAATCATATGTGCAAAAAACATTTATTAATTGTAGTGGCAAGTTAGCCACTTTTTTCAATACATTCATTTTTTGGCCGAGTCTATTCCAGGTTCAGAAATTGCTTCCGATAACATTTCGAGCAAGGTATGCTAAAGTTCGAAGTATAATAGACTGTTTTGAAGTTGAAATTGAGAAGCCTCCAAATCTGGCACACCAAGCCAGTACCTGGTCAGAATATAAGAAATGCAATACAGCAAAATTTTTGATATCCTGTACTCCATGTGGTTTCATAAACTATATATCACAGGCGTATCCAGGCAGAATAACGGACAAACAAATTACTGAAAAAAGTGGTTATTTAAATTACATAACACCAGGAGACTTAATAATGGCTGATAGGGGGTTCAAGCATATAAATATTTTAATTGAGCAGAAGGGAGGTATACTAATAAGACCTCCTAGTGTAAGTGAAGGAGCACATAGCTCCATAGAAGAAGTACAAATTTCTAAACAAATTGCTGCATTAAGAATACATATAGAAAGGGTAATCGGCCGAGTAAGACATTTTCATATGTTAAAACCCCATACATGTGTTAACCATAACAGACTAGATTTATTAAGTATCGATTATAGCTTGTGGCATTATCAATTTACAAGACCCAATTTTATAATTTTTTTTTTCAATGTATTTTTATTATTATTTTTTTGTATGTGTTTTTACTGTTAATTCTTTCTATGTATTTTTATTGTAATTTTTTTCATTGTATTTCTTTAATCTCCTGTTGAGTTGTAATATATTAATGGTATTACATTAAAATTGTATTAATTGTATTAATCTTTAAACTAATAACCATTCACTCCCAAAAAAACAAGTATTATTTGTAGCTTTTTAATAATTTACAAAAAATGTGTATTTTTTTTAAACCAACTCTGCTGCTTCCATTACATTTTTTAAACTATCTATATCAAATTCAACTTCAATGATTTTAATCATTTTATTTATTTCAAATTGAGGCGAAGCTATGCAAAATAACCCCTTTTGCTTCTCTGCGAAATACATTTGAAGTTGAATTTGATATAGATTTTTATTTTTAATTGCATTATCTTCATAATAATTTTTAACAGTACTTTCCTTTGAAGGGCGTTTAATTTCCACTACATACTCCTGGGAAACTCCATCAGGAGATGCTCCAAAAATAGGATAATCCTTATGTAGGAGTAGGCCGCACTTTTTTATTTTAATTTTTTTGTTTTTTCCTACCTCTTGCAGAACCGCACTTTCCACCATCTTGCCCCTTTTCGTAGCTTCCGTTTTGAAGGGCCTTACTGCGCCTAATTTTTTCCCCCAAACTACCATTTGTAGTTTGGCATCTCGATGCCTCATATAAATGCGACGCAGTAATTCTTCCAAAACGCATTTCAAACCAACGTTTTGAGTTGGCCGTGATCCCTCGTGGTTTCTTCAATGTTAAACACATTGGCCCGTATTCAGCGATCCATTTTAAAGTTAAAGTCATGTTTACCGAGCTCCTTAAACATGACAGTTCTACATTGTTGTTATGGAGTAACTAAGGACATTGTTTACGTTAAAGTCGATCGCTTAAAATGGGTTTAACGTTAAAATGGGGCGCTGAATACCGACCATTTTCTTTATTGAATTCTCCTGCAGCAAATTCCATAAATTCCTCTGCAGTATTGGATTTAAATCTTAGGAGGAAGTTGTGTATTCCAAGGTTCTTCTCCACTTCATGCATTCGGAAAAAGCATCCTTCGTTTCGCTCGTACTTTTTCGCAAGGCTCTTTCTAAACCTCCGTCATTTTGGAACCCGACTAAAAGAAAAATTAAAAAATATATATATATGATTTGAAACTACAAACGATGTAGATGATTGTAGTGAAATTTATTTGTTTGTAGTTTTAAGATTTTTCAAAAAAAAACAATTAATTATAATTTTAAATATTAAATAATATGTTTATTATTTAAAACTGCTTAATTTGTATTTAAAATCGTTTGTAGTTTTATGTAGTAAAAGAAAAAATTTGAAAAAATTAAAAAATGCAAGGTCCCACATTATAAAAAATTATTAATTTTCATTGTTGAGTTCGCCCATCTCTAATCATTTTTATTAGTGCCCAGCTCTATTAAATTCCGCCGGGATGCTAGCAGACGGAGGAGGAGTGAAAAGTGCGCGGGGAGGGGACTGCTAGCATCCCGGCGGAATTTAATAGAGCTGGACACTAATAAAAATGATTAGAGATGGGCGAACTCAACAATTAAAATTAATAATTTTGATTTTTATAATGTGGGACCTTGCGTTTTTTCAATTTTTTTCTTTTACTACATAAAACTACAAACGATTTAAGAGTACTAAAATAATTTTGTTCGTTTGTAGTTTTCAGTTATTGCTATGAAAATTAATAATTTTGATTTTTATAATGTGGGACCTTGCATTTTTTGAATTTTTCAAATTTTTTCTTTTACTACATAAAACTACAAACGATTTTAAATACAAATTAAGCAGTTTTAAATAATAAAAATATTATTTAATATTTAAAATTATAATTAATTGTTTTTTTTGGAAAAATCTTAAAACTACAAACAAATAAATTTCACTACAATCATCTACATCGTTTGTAGTTTCAAATCATATATATATTTTTTAATTTTTCTTTTAGTCGGGTTCCAGAATGACGGAGGTTCTTTCTAAGTGGGCTATTGTCTGCTATAGTTGGCAGTGGCTTGCCTACTATAGCTGCTAGGCTGTCAATAATTACCACAGCTTTCGAAAGTGCTGAAGCCTTCCAATAGCACGCTTTCGCTGTTACGGAAGGTTCGTCTCTTCTCCTATGAAGCCACATCAAGAACGCCACTGCATGTTTACACCCACCTTGAATGAGAAAAATATGAAAATTTATTGTCAAAATCAAATTTATGAAACGTACCTTTTGAAGCAGTGCAATCGAGACATTTGCATGTTACAACTTTTTCTTCCACCTCGTTGATGGCAGCTTCCACTTGATATCAGATGTAGTTGAAAATGTAGATAATTTAATTGAGGAGAGTCGAATTAAGGCTGTTCTATCACCCTAATTCGTTACATATAAAAACGGTTTTCCAAATATCTCCGTTATTTATCGTCAAATTTTGTTGAAATTTTTGTGAGAAGTCAATTGCGAACTTGCGAAGAAATTGTTGGAATTATATTTTCACTTTACCTCATACCTTTGGAAATATAAATAAAAATCCGCCTGAAATATAAAATATTAAAAATGTAATTCCAATTATTTTAGACCATAGTTTTTGTAAACTTTTTTCTATATAAAATTTTCTGTTAAAATAAAAAATAAGCATAAGAAATGGGAAATCGATTTCAAATTTTACGAATTTTTGAAACTATATATCGCTTTTGCTCTTATTTCTACAGCGTGTTTCGCAAACTATTAGTGTACAGAAATGTACTTATATTATTTAGAGCCCCCGACTTTTTATCTTCCTTTTTCCTTACTAACTCTATTGCAATTCAATTAAAAATTGTAATAACTGACAGTATATTGCATAATAAGTTATGAAAATAATAAAATAAAATGGAGAAGACCACGACTTTTTTTTATTTATTTTTTTCAAAACCCTGTGTTCTAACGAGGCGCGTAATGAAATTTTTATTTTTTTCTGTGGCCAAATAAGGCCGCAATTAATTTTTAAAGTTTGAAAAACGTCACACAATCGTCATACACTCTGCCCCAATCAAAGCGAGAGTTTCAAAGAGAAGTCACATTTAACAAGTTTGCCACGTTTCCTATTACTCTTCTTTACTCCGCAAAATGTGCGTTTTTTGTATACTTATTGCAATAAACATTTTCTGATTTATCCATTTCTTCCATTACCTAATGGATAATTCGATATATTAATATAGAAATAACCTCTTCATCTGTATAAATTGTAACCGATTTTCGTGTTAAAAACACAAATAATGGTCCTGACAAATTTATTAGGCAACATTCTTGTCAACGTCAATATTATCAGTAAAGTGTTTTGTGCCGAACTGCAATTTGTGTAATTTGTTTTGTGCATTTTTCAGAAAAATCTGACAAATGACAGTTTGATTTTTGTTCGTTTGTGTATTCTTTGTTACAGCGTTCGAAAATTCATACTATTTACTATACAACAAGACGTGAGTGGTTTATGATTGGTTGATAAGGTATGAGTCAAAACCCGAAATTTTTAAATTTCAAAGGGCTATATCTTTTTAATTATAACACATTTTGAGCAACAGAAAAGGGTTTTGAGCTCTAATAAATCATTTCTAATCGTACCTTTTGCCGAAATCCGCATATCTCACATCGCGGTCTTCTCCATTCAGGTTTTTATTTTACAATCCTCTCCCCTTCCGAAATTTCGTATCAATGTAGAAAACAACAGGGGCGTCCTTCAACGAGACGATCACCTCTAGATTTTGGTATATTTAAAAAGTAGAATTCCATTACAAAGTGTGGACGCTGTTGAAAATTTATGAAGCATCAAAACAGCGTCCACACTTGCTATATAACATTGCGATATAACAATGTTGGTATAATATGTTATTAAATGTGGACTCTCCTTAAAACAGACAATGTGGAAGTGGGATACCTCATGTCTAATGATAGTGTGGATATGAATCTACTTCAATGTCATATAGTAAGAGCTGCAATTTTTTTTAATAAATAGTAATAGATAGTAATTTTGAACAAACACTAAAATAAGATATTTTTCAGATTGCGGAGAAATAGCAGAGAACATCGAGAAAATTTTAAGAATATTGGCGGATTTGCAATTTGATATCAAGCAATTAAAACAAAATGTTGCTGGAATTAATAACATTTTAGATCAAATGCCAAATAAATCAATGATGCAGGAAATACCAGAGCACTTCAAACTTCCATTAAATTCGGAGGCAGAGCTGATTGCTTTTGAGAGCAAATTAGAAGAACCTTCTTTTTACGAAAGTTTGGTACGTATAAGATATATCCTACAGCTTACAGCTATTTAGAATAAACTCCTGATGACTAATCTAAAAGCATTTCATTTCTTCGGCTACTTCATTTAAAAGCGAATGAAATAGTTTAAATAAATTTAATAATTAATGCTTTAATTTTATTTTTAGATAAAAGTATTGTCCCTTGTATCTGGGAGTACAGATACGAGAAAGGTAGTTCACAGCCAAGTGAAAAAATTACTTGCGAAATCTGTCTCTATGCAATATTCGGCTTTCGGTCGAAAAGGAAAAAAAACTTTTCGAAGTTAAAAAGTTTTAAACTTATAATCGGTAGGTAATTCATTGGGAACTTGTATAAAAACTGTGAAATGCATGATGAGAATTTGGTTTAAAGAGAATTTCTATTTTCTCATAAAACACAACTTTGCATTAACTTATTACAAATTCTTTAATGCACTGCGAACGTACATAATTCATATCTATTTTTACACAGTAGATACTTACTTACACAGGAAGGACAGAAGAAATTGTATAATATTTAAAAAATATACCTTTTTTTAGACGCTACCAGAAGAGTCGTTACCACTGCAAGGGACGACGATATCCAGACATTTATAAGTTCTGCTCTAGCGCAGGCAGGAGATCGCGATGGGGGCAGGTTATCCAGGAAATAATTTTTTTATTCAATTTTTATTGAAAGGATTTTTTAGTTTGTAATGGGTTCTTGGTTTTTACATTTTAATTTTTTACTTTTCTTCCTTATTCTCTTAATTAACACGATATTTTATAAGTTGGTTCTGTATTGAAAATAAATTTACGTAATCTTTAATTTTAACGTAGAAAAATTATAGCACAGCAGAAATATATATTTTTTTAACGTCTACAAAATTCTTAATTTTAGGTATTAGGGAAGTAAATATGAACTTCCCTTATTTTTTACACCTGATTTCAATAAAACTGAAAAAAATGGTGGTTCCATTTTATAAAATGAAGAAATTTGATAGCTCAACTTTTCACAATTTTTATACGCACCCTTTATGCAATAAAGGGTTTTTGCAATTTGACTTTTGTAAATTATCCTAGTAGCCACCCCACCAAAATGCGTAAAAGGTCACTTCCAACGGGAATAAATCAAACCACTAACTGATTTTAAAGTCGATTTAACTTTCAACGATTTTAGTACTATAAAAAAATTATCTGCACGGACAAGTACTTTATTTAGTTGTTAAAAGACACAATATACAAGCAGGGTATTTTCAAAAGTATTAAAATATTGTTTAGTTTCTTTAAAGTCATATTTTTCACAAAATATTAAAAGTGGTGCGTTAATTTATTGGAGCAGTGTACATATTTAACCCCAATGAATTTCAAAAATCTCTTACCCTTTGCCTATACAATATTCCGTCCCGTTGAGCCTAAGTCACCTCGTATAAATGGAAGGCTAGAAAGTACGTTTACAACTACAAAATTTGCTGGATACGGTCCTGTCGTTAAAACTCATCAAAATAACAGTGCCGTATTCAGAAATTAGTTTAAAAAAATCATTCATTTCTACAGGGTGGTCCTTATAATGAATGGTCAATATTTCAATAGCAGATAGCGGAGGTCGAAATAATATGATTTAGCCGCACATACCTTAGTGAAATTATTACTCGTTAAAGAGATACAGAGCGTTTAGTGGAAAAATTTTATTTCAATTTTCTGCAATTACGCCCAAAGCAGTAGAAGGATTAAACTGAAAATTTGAAAAACCCAGTTTCTGCGGACGACAAATCACAATAAGGCACTCAATCTTGAATTACTCCTAGGTCGGACTAGTTTCACCACATTAAATCGATAAATTATTTCTTATCTTTTTTATCGGAAATTTTATTATTATTTTGGTTAAAAATTATGATGTAGACATGGTTTCTGAAGAAAAAAGGTATACTTGTTGAAAGTCTCCAAAATCAATAGTATTCGTGAAAAATGCAAATAAAGTTACGAGTGTAGGACCAATGTCAAAAACTAAAATTAAAATATCAAGTCCAAGTAATATTAAATTTAAATCAACACGTTTTCAAAATGTCCCCCTTCCAATTCTACACATTTTCTTAACCGTTTTGTTAGAGATCCTCCAACCCTGAACAAAATTCTATCTTGGTCATTTTTGATAGTTTCAGCAGCACATTGAATTTTCGTCCATAGTTCATCACGATTGTTGATAGTGTTTTTGTAAACCAGTGCCTTTATGTGCCCCCATAAATAAAAGTCCAGAGGGTTGAGATCTGGGCTACGTGGTGGCCATGGAAATTCGCTTCCACGACCAATCCAGCGCTGAGGAAAACGCCTATTTAAATGGGCACGCACATTATTTAAATAATGAGCCGGCGCGCCGTCTTGCATAAACCAGCAATGTTGTCTCACGTTTAGAAGGACTTCGTCCAGGAGTTCGTGGAGGTGATTTTGTAAAAAATTCAGGTACAAGTTACCATTGAGCCTAGCAGGCAATTCGAACGGACCCACCAGCCAATTTCCAATAATACCACACCAAACATTAATGGAGAACTCATGTTGAAAATGTCTTTCTTTGGGCAGGTGCGGGTTTTCGGAATCCCATGTATGTCGATTTCTCCAGTTAAAAACTCCTCGACGGGTAAAAGTAGCCTCGTCGGTGAACAGAACTTTGCCCAAAAACGTATGGTCTGCATTACAACGTTGAAGAAACATCTGAGAGAAACGTAATCTTGCTGGAAGATCAGTCGGCAATAAATTTTGTACAGGAGTGAAATGGTACGGATACAGGTGCTCTGATTGTAAAATTCTGTGAACAGACGTTTTACTCATACCGACAGCTGTAGAGAGACGACGTTCACTAATCTCTGGGTTTTCCGCCACTCGAATCAGAACTTCTTCCTGGTCTTCAACGCGTAATCGCCTAGCACGTCCAGCATCAATATTATGCCGTTTGGGACGAAAAGAGCCTGATTCACCAAGTCTTCTAAAAAGATTGATAAAGAGCCTGCGATCCGGCTGTCTTCGCAAAGGATACGTCCTCAAATATCTTCTTGCCGCAGCTGCAGCAGAAAAATTTTCTTGCGCATAAATGCAAATCATATCCCTCATTTCAGAATTGGAGAATTCATTATGCCTCGGCATGATTGATGATTGACAAAACCTTTTAAGCTGACACAATTACATCTGCATTCATAACTTCATTTGCATTTTTCACGAATACTATTGATTTTGGAGACTTTCAACAAGTATACCTTTTTTCTTCAGAAACCATGTCTACATCATAATTTTTAACCAAAATAATAAAAAAATTTCCGATAAAAAAGATAAGAAATAATTTATCGATTTAATGTGGCGAAACTAGTCCGACCTAGGAGTAATTCAAGATTGAGTGCCTTATTGTGATTTGTCGTACGCAGAAACTGGGTTTTCCAAATTTTCAGTTTAATCCTTCTACTACTTTGGGCGTAATTGCAGAAAATTGAAATAAAATTTTTCCACTAAACGCTCTGTATCTCTTTAACGAGTAATAATTTCACTAAGGTATGTGCGGCTAAATCATATTATTTCGACCTCCGCTATCTGCTATTGAAATATTGACCATTCATTAAGGACCACCCTGTATAACTATCTAAATCTTTCATCCACTGATAGAAACTTTAATTACTCTAATTAAATTATCCACTTATTAGCATCGACGATTTCGAAACGCATTTTCAAAATTACCCAGCCGACTTTTCGATCGAAATCGGCATCGTTAGTTAATTGCGAATTCCCATTTGCCAATATACCTATTTAAATATTACCAATATATCGAATTGCATCGAAGAATCCAGCACGAGTACAAATAAAGCCTTACATGTAGCGCACGTACTGAAGACGCTTCATTTTTTTCCATTGCATTATTGCAATCGATTTAATTTATATACATAATCGATTAACAAATCGATGCGTAACTGCAATCTCGATTTCGATGAGACATTTCACTTATGAACGATAAATTCTCCCATGCAAAAATGGTAATTGAATATTGTTTGAATAGTAATTGAGAATTGTTAAGAATTTTCTAATGACAGGTGTGTAATTAGAAATTTTGTTCGAATAAAATTCGTATAGATGGTTATTTATTAGTTTCCAAATATATTGGAAACAACCCTGTCCTATTTAGGAAAGAACAGGAGTGTACTTAGGAAATTTATTAATTTATATCACCTTCAAGAGCTGCATTAAAAGTGTTGAAAATTGCACAAAAAATTTGCACAAGAAATTGCAGCACCAACTCAATTAAAACCTCATCAACAAAAGAGCCACAAAAATTCGCAGAGTAAACAATAATTTATTTAAATACATTTATAATACATGAACACAAGGTATACTTGTTAAACATTCCCTTATAGAAGTCTTTGGTCGGGGATTTACCAGCCGTGTCAGTAGCCTAAACCGTGTCCTCCGTAGCCTATGCTGCCGTAGCTGTGTCCCAAACCGTGTCCCAATCCGCCGTATCCCAAGCCGTGTCCCAAGCCTATGCCGTGGCCTACTCCGTATCCGTATGAGGACACCAACGGGGCGGAGTGGTAGCTAAGGGCTGGCGATACGTAGGCTTTGGAGATCACCGGGGCGGCTATTAAGGCTGGGGCTGCGTAGGTTTTTAATACTGGAGTGTGGATGTCTACTCTGGAGCTGAAAATTGGGAATTTTTTAATGTTTAATTTGATGTGTAAAAGAGGTGTAATTATGTAAAGTAATTATACAGGGTGTATCGTAAGTTGATACTTCTTTTTTAACTGTGTATGAATCTCTTAGTTCCAAGCAACTTCTTTTAAATAAAATTTTTGAATATTCTGAAATACAAAGATAGAAATTTTTAATAATTTTTACCTTTTTTTTGAATTTCGAGTATTTCCCAATACGTACCTGCTTCATTAAATATGGAATTTATTTATTTTTCGGCATATATTTGACAGATGACTGCCATAAATAAATTTCTTATTTAATAAAGCAGGCACGTATTGGAAAATAATCGAAATTTTAAAATTTTCTATCTTCTTTATTATTCATAATATTAAAAAAGTTTATTTGAAAAAGTTGCATAGAATTAAGAAATTCATACATAGTTGAAAAAGAAGTATCAACTTACAATACACCCTGTATTAGGCATTTTTTAATATTAATACTAAAATTGATGGATGTAAAAATTTTGCAAATTAAAAAATTTGAAAAATTGGGTACAGTAAAGTTAGTGTAATTTTGAAATTTATTGCTTCCATATTTGATTTAAATATCTTAAATATTTAGGGAAAATAATTCAGAAGTAGGTATGTTACTTTTAGTTCAAATTTATATTTATATTTAAATTAAGATAAAAAATAACTATTAACAAATTTTAAAAACTCAAAAATTTCAGAATTTTCTTACAAAACTTCAATTATAAAATCGAAAATATTCAAACGCAAAAATATAAGTTATACTCGCGGAAAGATTAGAAAGGGGGCTTCGCCCCCTTTCAATCCCGATGTACTCAATTTTTACATACCTGTAACTAGTAGCAGCGGGTATATGGGCATATCCGCTGTAATACCCGTGCCCTATACCGGGTGCTCCGTAAGCTACGGCCAAAACAGCACAAACAACGAAAAATCTGAACATATTTACTTATTTTTTAATACGAAAATAAATAAAATAAACGATAATTATCACTATTACAACGAGTGATCTACTTAAAACGCTGCCGTGTCGAGTTATGACTTAAGTGGCTGGTTAGCCGAATATTTATAGGCGCTTCTTGGCTGGCGTTGTGCCGCGTTTTTTTATGTCTTTTGCGCAAGCACTGTCGCTTTATTTGAATAATATTGCGATATATTAAATGAGACCTTTGTTGTGAGAGATTTTTTTTGCTGTTTTCGTCGGTTTTGCTCCAGCGGTTTGACCCTCAGAAGAATATTTTATGATTTATCCACGTCTACGAGATGTTGCAAATGTTAGTCCCGGTTTGCGCTGGTGAATCCCCGAAAAAATGAATCCTAGTATTGCTATCAATAGGGAAATTAAGGAGTTTGTTTGTTGCTCAAATTAGGTCAGTTAATGTCTGTTAACATTTCAAAATACTACAATAAAATCGTCGTTACAAACGATTAAAATTTTCCCCACAAATTAGCCTCAATTTGGCCAAATTGCATGCGTACGTTTTTTTTTCGTAAAAACTGAACGCCTTCCAAGGTTCCAACATTCACCGCGAACAAAGAAAATGCTCGAAGAAAAAAGAAATAATAACTACACACATAATACACACAACTAGGAAGGTCGAAATGTTTATTAACCGTAGTGCCAAAGAATTCCCTAGATCAAGGTCTCGTAAAACACAAAAAAAAATTGTTTCGGACCAATTGCGACACAACCAAACCCAACCATCCGACAAAAATCGTTTCCGCTTGAATTATTCTACATAAAGCGTAATTTACACAGGCAATTTGAAGACAATGTGGCCGAATTATTCTTATATATAACTAAAGAGCGGATTATATGAAAATGCATTTATATGCAACATTTGCATATATCTAGCGATTTGTCAAGTTTTTGCATATTTTAGCATATAATATGTAGATATTTATATACTTACTATTTTTTGTTTATACATTCAATTTGACACTTTTAGAATGCTTCAGAAGGAATTAGAAATAATTCTGAACAAATTTGAACGTTTCAGAATGAATTAAAACTGTCCAGACCAATTTAGAACTCTCCAGAACGAATTATAACTGTTCAGAACACTTTTAGAATGCTGCAGAAGGAATTAGAAATGATTCTGAACAAATTTGAACGTTTCAGTGTGAATTAAAACTGTCTAGAATAATTTAGAACTATTCAGAACGAATTATAACTGTTCAGAACACTTTTAGAATGGTTCAGAAGGAATTAGAAATGATTCTGAACAAATTTGAACGTTCCAGGATGAATTAAAACTGTCCAGGACAATTTAGAACTATTCAGAACCAATTATAACTGTTCAGAACACCTTTAGAATACTTCAGAAGGAATTAGAAATAATTCTGAACAAATTTCAACGTTTCAGAATGAATTAAAACTGTCCAGAACAATTTAGAACTCTCCAGAACGAATTATAACTGTTCAAAATACTTTTATAATGCTTCAGAAGGAATTAGAAATGATTCTGAACAATTTTGAACGTTTCAGAGTGAATTAGTTTCAGATCTTTTGAATATTTTGAATTTGTTTTGAAAATCACTTTTGACATTTCTTTGCAAATTATTGCTTATTTTTGATGTTTTCTTAAAAATCTCTGCATATTTTTGACATTTTTTTGAAAATCACTGCATATTTTCAAATAAATCGTTGACTATATATGAGCATATATTAGCAATTTTATTTTTGCATATATTCCGCTCTTTACTTATAACTCAAGACACTTAAAAAACCTTCTATTGACAGTTGACACAACTTATTGACGACAAATGATAGCTTTAGAAAAAAAAACAAACAACATTCTCATTACAACTAATTTATTGTTTTCCACTTATATTCTTCCAATTTCAAACTCAATGACCAAGTCCTATTCCAATTCCCCCATAACCAAGTCCAATACCTCCGTATCCAGCTCCAATTCCACCATTTCCAGTCACAAGTCCACCACTTCCCGTCAAAAACCCTCCATATCCAGCTCCAATTCCTCCATATCCAGCTCCAATTCCTCCATATCCAGCTCCAATTCCTCCATAACCAGCTCCAAGGCTACCAACGCGTCCAACGGCAACAGCTGGAGCTGCTACCACAGAAGAGGCTACAACTGGAGTGCGATAATCCACTCTGGATTGAGTGCTAATGGCCGAGTTAACTTGCAATGGAGCCGCAGCGATGATTCCATGGCCAACTGAGGCGATGTTACCAGGCCTGGCTGAGCAGATGGAGCACAAAGCGACGAATACAAGAGTTCTTAACATCTTGGCGGGCGTTGTGGTGATGGTGTTGGGAATGCGTCAATTTATATAAATGCGAAAACGTTTGTAATGGGATATGTTGGTAAGTGTAAGGTTTCGATGGGATTCGGTTTCTTGTAAAAAATTGGGTCAATACTTGACGGTGTGATTTGTTGGGAAATCAAAAAATCGCCCGGTTGGTGTAGGTGAAAATTTATTTTGGGTATTTCGAATCATATTCTCTGTCTGACGAAGTGATCGAAGAGTATGACCAGTTCGTAGAGGTCTGTATAGACGCGTTTCCTGCTGGAGTTCGGGCCGGGGTCGCGACCCGGAGCCGGATCGATCAGCTTCCTATCGAACCTGTTCTGGAAAATCAGCCCCTTGCGGGGGTCCTGGTGCACCTTGTAGTTCAAGGAATCGTTGCTCACCACTTTGCCAGTCTTCCAGTGGTAGTATCCAAGGTCGTTCGGTTTCGGTACTATCCTTTTCTTACCTAAAATGTATCACAAATCCCAAACGAAAAGTTTTGCAATCTTGGTAGAATTGGTACTCTAAATGGTTATAGTACCTCTAAAGAACGGTTTCCAATCCACGTTAGCTAATTTTTCGGCATAATCTATATACCCAGATATCTCGAAACCCGACTTGGTGACATACTTGAGGAAGATGATGGTTGATAAAATCCCAACTCTATTAGGTCGCTCTCTCAACGCCAAATCCACCTGCAACGAATCCTCCCCAATGATAGTCTCGCTGGACAACTCGTAGGGTTTGTACGGAGGAAACAGATAATTCCAAACGGCCGCCAATCGCTTCTCGAACTGCGCCTTGTTCAAGGTCTCCCCGGAGCTCCTGTAACCTAAAATTCGAAGACTCTTTGGCCTCATTTCTCGTGTACTCTTGCTGATGGTTTACCCAGCTCGGCGATGGTGCGGCTCACTTCGATGCTCTGCAGGAAGCACTCGTCCTGGTGCGTCAGCAGCGAGTCCAGGTAGTCGTCGTACCGCTCGAATTGCAGCAATCGCCTATCTGCTTCGATTTGCGGGTTCGATTTCATGAAACTTCTGGCCATCTTCTCGACGAATTGTCATTTGGTCAGTCCGTCATTGTCAGTCAATTGATCATTTTGACTGATCGATCTTCTTAGCTTATCCTTAAGCCTTTGATGAATGAGCTTCTCGTAATTTCTACCACTCGTGTATTACCCTATACAGCAACTTTTACTATCGTTTACATTCCCAGATATCTCGCAATATACCTAAGTATCAATTACCATGTTAGATTGTATAAATATCGCACCAATTACTTCGGAATTCATCAATTACTCCTCGACATCTATACAGGTGTAATTCAACCAAAATGATTCAGAAACAGCTCCTTCTATTGGCAGCCATCACAATGGCAAGTGCCGGTAATTTGGCCTCAATAGGACTCAATTCCGGCGCGCTTGGTGGCTACTTGGGCTCAACATCAACTGGAAGTATACTAACTCAAGTAAGTTACTATTACCTACTTATTACTCTTTCAACACCACCATACCTTTGCAACTACCCTTACAGTTAATATTGTCCACAGCACGCTGCGATTCCCGTGCCCGTGGCCTACTCAGTACCGGTTGCAACGAGTTCCCAGTCGCGTGTGGACGTCATCAATCCGCGCCCCCTGGTGTCCCAAGTGGTATCTTCGGTGCCGGTTAACGTGCCGTTAAATGTAGCAGTGCCCGGTTATTCTGTTGGATACGTTTCTGGAAGACAGGGATACGGAGTAGGCGTGGGTCACGGTTTGAGGGCTTATTAAGATTGTATTTTAGCGAATACGAATAAAAGTTAATTGGTTCATTAATCGTTTAATTTTGTTGTAATTAAAGGTGGTCGGTTAGTTAACGGTTGGTTATTATTAGGGTAGATTATTTGGGTATTAATTGATCGGTTTATAAGTCTTAATAATGTTGTTGATTGTTGTATTTAATCGAATGATTAATTAACGTGTGATTAAAATTTATAAATAGACTTTTTTTCTATAAATTTAACGATCTGTAACAATGAGCAAAATAAAAATAGCGCGTTATAAATAAATAAATATAAATATATATGGCTAATTAAATATTGTGTAGGTAATTAATTTATTAAAAGCGTTTAGTTTTAATTGAGTTAATAATGAAATTTCGTAAAACCTTCGGATATGTCGTCACGGCAATAACAACCTTACGTGTATACTTTGACACTTATTACGTACGCATTTTAAGGACTCCGTCATTTGGTTAATTAGCGAAATATTGTGCAAACAGGATTATATAAATTGTGTCAATAACTCAAACATTGTCCATTGTTACGTAGTACTCGCTTTGAGCTTGTACTCGTATAGTTACGGGTGAAGAAAAATCGTAACAATTGTTTTAATCGTTCGTTAACGTATCGTTTGAATAGTTTGAATATCGTTTTGATAGCGAAAATGTCATCAAATGAGACTAGTTTTCTTCTGAAAAAGTATGAAATTTTTTCAATCAGATTTCTCTCTACTTTTTCTCTAATAAAAATGCATTATAGTCCGTTCGTTGAAATCGAGCCGGTTTCGGATTAAGCGTTCAATGTTTACAGTCCCCAAAAAATACCTGTTTTCGGGGAAAACAATATTGTTCACAGTGTTTTACTGCAGATTAATTTTGATAAAATAAAATAATTTTGAGCAGTTGGCGTTTTCCCCGAAAGCAGGTATTTTTTGGGGACTGTAAACATTGAAGGCTTAATCCGAAATCGGCACGATTTCAACGCGGTGTTTGTCAATTGGTCCCCACGGTCATTTTTGTCAGCGGGGTTCCATAAACCTACAGGTCGATTGGTCCCCAGTTTCAAAATTTAATGGGCTAATTGGTCCCCGCGGTCAAAATATTCCTAATCCAATTAGATAAGATTTTAAATTGCATGAATAACTATCATTTGGCTAACATCTTCTGGTGTACTTACATAGCTGAGAGAATTTGGACAAAATGCATCTTTTAGTGTTAAAAAATATTTAATATCTAAGCATTAGTAATTTAAAATATATACAATTGGTACAATATATATTAAAAGAAAAATTCTGTACAAAAAAAGAATTATTTACAAATATACGAATTCTAATAAAAGAATTATTACGAAATAGTTATTCTTCACAAAAAGTTCTGCATAATCTAAAATCCAAGATGCAACCATCAAAAATCAAATTTTATCAATCTTATACGAGGTATGTCAAAAAATGTGAATTTTGCTCAAGAGTAAAGTACCTTCATATTTTACAATATCGAAATTTGTTATTATGAAAAGTAAACCTAATTTTCTAGAAGTATACTGGAAGGGATGGGATTTTCCCTATATTGAAATAGAAAAAAAAGACAGAAGTCAAAAAATTTCCCCTAATCATAAAATCTAATAAAAAATTAAATTGTACTACGAAATGAAAATACATAATCGAAATTTGCCAGAGAATTTTGAAATTATAAATATTCCTATCGGTCTTTCCTAGAAACCCTTAATCCGGTATTGCATGGGGACCAATCGACTGATAGTTTTCGAGTCGAAAAAGGATTATATTTGGGAAAATTTGACCGCGGGGACCAATTAAACTCCACCCTTTCAACGAACGGACTACTTATAGCTCATTTAAAATTTTACATTTTTTGGAGCTAATGGTGCGTTTCTTATGCGTGATTTTTTTTATGTCAATAGCGAGTTAATGTGATGTTAAATTTAAGTTTGAGGGATCGCAAAGCTTGTCTTGCTGTCCCAATATTAAAAAAAGTGGTGTAGATGGTTTTCATGTTATATCGACTAAACTATTAGTGGCACTGCAACTTTGTGAAGACATTTTTAGAGTATACAGGATGTTGTAAAAAGATTGGGACTTGGCTTAACTACAGACTTCTGGAACGAAAATAAGATGATTTAACCTAACTTACCTATATCCAAAAGTGTTTAGTAAAGAAGTTACAGTTTAACTTCACACTAACAACCTCTTGATAAAAAAAATCATCCTCTAACAAACGCAAGGTCAAATGTAACATTTTTCAATGGACTATACTTTGCTTGAATACTGAAAAACTTATTGAATGAAAAATATAGAAGCAAAAATTGGTTTTCTTTTACTCCCTCCAATCACATTTCACTTAAGTTTATTATAATTTTCTCCCTACTTTTACTTATTGTTAGATTTCTCTCTACTTTTCCTTTCATAAAATCGCTTGAATAATCAAATACTTTAATAAGTTGCCTACTTAATAGTAGCAAAAGAATAATTCAAAACAAATCTACAATATTTTTTCTCTACCCTCAAATTTCCTCAATCGCACACATTTCACCAAATTTCACCACAATTTTCTCCCTACTTTATAACGTAACCGGTTAATTCGAGCGTCCGTCCAACCGCTCATTAATCTCACCGGAATCGTCGCACAACAGTTAACCGGAATGCATCCTCCTTTCTTTCGCGTTTCGCGACAATTCCTCCGCGGCGCAGGAATCCGAGAAGAAATGCCAGCGCCATCGACTTCTTCGCCCGGCTCCGCTCGACGACAATACAATTGTATACACAATAGAAAAGTGCGACCTGGTTTTTCGCATTAAAGAACCCTATTATTTACGAATCGAATTCAGTCGGCGCAGCGAGAGCGTCTCGTCGTTTCGATTTATTTTTTCTATTACTCGTTCGCTCGGCGTTTTTGGCTCGCCAGGAGCGAAAAAATCCGCTCTGATTACGCCTAATAGTCGCGATAATAGTTGTGATATGTATTTGCAAACGTGGATGTTGTTCCTGTGGGCGTTGAATTGCTCGGACGTAGCCTCGGGGATTCTAGCCGATGACGATACCACCACTTTGGACGATATCTCCGGTAAGTCCAAGCATTCAACGCACCCTTAAAAAATTTTCAATCAACTCCAATGGTTCATTCAAAGAGCATAGCATATTTAGTCCGTTGAACCGAGTTTAATTGCAAATTTGTGTTGTAAATACGGCAGTCACTATTGATCTATGGTTCAGAGAGAAATTTACTTGAACGATCCTTGAACAGCGTTCAAAGGCGGTTCAACCAGGTTTTAACATAGACGTTGGAGTTGTTAACCCAAAATAGTGACGATTAGAAGAATTAACCGACGATGATGATTTTAGTAGTGCAGCTTTAGAATTTAATAACAAATTCATCTGTTAATTTAATGATTTTTGTTCATTAAACAATTCGTTAGGGTTTCAAAGAACCCCTTGTTGTGTTATTTAATTTTTTTTGTATCACGATAAGTGAAGGAACTGAAGCGGTATTTACGTCGAAATTAAATCGAATTGATTCCTTTCGCAAACTTTGCTCAACATCCTGGATAGACAATGGTCGACTCGGATTCTTACGCTAAATTACCCGTGTCCTAATTGCGAGATTTGTTTGTTTTGCTTTAATTAAATACGAACGCTAATCGAGCTCATATTATGCTATAGTTTGTGCAAAACAAAGTGATATACAGGGTGTTTTAATTTTAAAGGAAACATCAATGTCACTGTTCATCGTAAACCGGGGTTTGAAAGGTGGCGGAGCCCCCTTTCCAACATCTCCGCGAGTCGAGCTCATGTTATATATCGAGCATATGTATATTATGCTACTGTTTGTGCAAACCAAAGTGATATACAGGGTGTTTTAATTTTAAAGGAAACGTCAATGTCACTGTTCATCGAAAACCGGGGTTTGAAAGGTGGCGGAGCCCCCATTCCAACCTCTTCGCGAGTCGAGCTTACGTTATATATCGAGCATATGTATATTATGCTATTGTTTGTGCAAAACAAAGTGATATACAGGGTGTTTTAATTTTAAAGGAAACGTCAATGTCACTGTTCATCGTAAACCGGGGTTTGAAAGGTGGCGGAGCCCCCATTCCAACCTCTTCGCGAGTCGAGCTTATGTTATATATCGAGCATATGTATATTATGCTATTGTTTGTGCAAAACAAAGTGATATACAGGGTGTTTTAATTTTAAAGGAAACGTCAATGTCGCTGTTCATCGTAAACCGGGGTTAGAAAGGGGGCGGAGCACCCTTTCCAATCTCTCCGCGAGTCGAGCATATATTATGCTATAGTTTGTGCAAAACAAAGTTATATGTACGTCACTAATGTCGTCATATTTGCCAAGCATTGTGCCCAAATTTTAAAAATAAATATATGAAACAGATTAAGTTTAATACCTTTAATACAGAATTTGATTTAATATTAACAAGGGATGATAGAAAATGTTAAAAAGCAGAATTAAATCGTCCAAGAAAAATATACATATTATAAAAATTCTAAGTTTGTATACAGAATAATTAATTTTTTCTTATAGTAGGTTGGTAGACACTGACTGTCAAGTAGCGTAGTTGCCGTTGTCAACCAATTAGTGCTTTTAATATTTAATTTGTTTTCTTCATTCTGTCCTTTGATTATTGCTTTATTAATTCTTCCTTATTAATATTTCGAGTTATTAAACAAAACGGTTCTATAAAGAGTTTTAAATTAATACGTTACGCGAGAAATATTATTTTTAAAACTTCATCTATAGAAATCTTTCTTGACAATTTTAAGAAACTCTTACATTTTGTGAACTTTCTAAAAGTTCGGCAACACTGTCTATTTGTGACGTAATAAATTTATAGTGACGTGCATATTAATTTACTTTGCATAACCTATATAGAGTTATTGATTTAATCATCTCGTTAACTAAACGCGGGTTAATAACACTGCCGTTAAATATTAATTTTCTTTGATTTTAATTGTGGAAATGCAGAGGTTTCTAATTAGCGTTTAATTGTGTGTTAAATGATATTTGACACGCCATATTGCACATGACTAGGTCAAAATATTTAAGATTCGAATCTGTAAATATGTAGAACCTTTGCAACTCTTTACGCAATTAACATAATATACATATATACAATCTAGTAGGCGTCCACATACCCTACTATCTATCTTTTGTTCAAAGTTGAACAATGTTTAATTGCCGACGTTACAACATCGGTTATTATTCAGTATTTTCAACGTTTTTCGCACAGTTTCTCTCCGAATATTAATTAATTAATGAATTAATTAAACGCGTTATTAAGAACAGAACTAGAACGCAAACAAGGTCAATTATACGCAATTTTACGCATATTTACAATCTGTCAATTGTCAAATGACACAGGTCTGCCAACTGATACGATTACGTCATCTTTTAGACAATCGGTGGATGTCGTGACCATTCTAATAGCGTTCTGGCACGAATTCCATTCAATTTCCAAGTTTCGTGACCGAACGCTATCTTTTACTTTCGTTTTCGAACAAGTACCGATTCGGAAAATTGAGACACTTAATAAATAATGGACGTGGAAAGTGCACAACAATCGCGGTGAAATCGAATTCAACGCTTATTCATAATTACCACGCCATCAAATTAACCGGTAATTAAGTAACGGGCGATTTACAGATGAGAGGCCGACTAGACCCAACGACAAGTACTCCAGCCAAACGTTTCCGTACTTAGAAGAGGATTCCAATGCGAACAACATCTACCAGGACGATCGGGAAAGGTACGCACACAGGTGCTCCGAGCGACTGGAAAGCGCCCTGGATCACGTGCGAAGACGCCAGATATCCAGAAGGAAAACCCTACCTTTAGACGGGTACTCTTTACACCAGCAGCTGAGGAAAGCACCGTTCGACATGTACGTCACCAACATGAAAATCAGATTACCTTCCACTGGGAATTGGGTAAGTTTGTACCACCTATTGGTACTCGAAAATTACCTTTTTAAATCGCAGGTGAGAGTAGATAGGTGCAGGTACAACCCAAGAAACTCCAGTTTAGAAACCAGGCTACTCTTCAACGACCTCACCATCATGGGTAAAGTGAATTTGTTTAACGATGCAGAAGTGCAAAGAGAACCCATCGATCCTTTGCCAGAAGACACTTGCAACATGATCCTGAGATTAAGGAAAGCTGGTATAGGGTGAGTATCCATTCAATGTGAACTCATCCAATCTTCTATTGGGGAATTATGGTTGTTCCAGGTTCCATACGGAGCCCATTCGTCGCGAACAGGGCCATTTCAATGTAAAAACCAACTCCCATTTCGTGGAGCCTGGCTTCATATCGGTGTACGCCTATGGTTGTGAGCCCAGATTGAAGAGGGAATTCAGGCAAGAGGCCGAAGAAGAGGATGATGGTTTGTCCAGAGAAATGGAGGATATATTCTTGAAGGGTTAATTGAATTAAAGGTGAGGTTAATGTTGAGATTTATTGGTGATTGTATTGCAGGTATTAGATCATTGTTGACAACTTACATGCAGAAGGAACTGCAACCGGCGATCAAGGAAACGTTGATGAGGAATATGGGGTATACTGTATCTTATGGTTAATTCTAGAAGAAGGTGATAAATGTAATATATAATCTATTTACCAAGAATTATTGTTATTTTTTTTTTATGAAACGAACTATTACTTCAACAAGAAAATTTTGCGTTGGTTTAGTAGGTACAAATACCGAAGTAGGTAAATTATTCGAAGACTAATTAGTTAGGTATATTTCGTATTTATCAGCAGGTAATTGAATTAATCAACCTTTCCCGAAAAAAGGGTTTAGCATCTTACACAGATCGTACAGCTTACTGGTAATAATATTAGTTGGCTATTATTTTGAGCAGGTATTAATAAAAATAACAATATACACATAAATCGGCTAATAATAATTTTCAAAATACAATATTCTTAGGATTGAACAAAATCGTAATTCGAATAAATGTAGCTTCGAAAAACTGTTCATTCGAAAAATTGCGTTTCGAAAAACTGTATTCGAAGAATTGTTTTCGAAGAATTTACCTAGATCCGTACAAATACAGTAAATACAGTGCTTTCGAAAAGTAAACTCTTCCAACTAAAATGAGAATTTGGTGATATTCCTGTCTTGTCCACGCAGATCAAAATTGCCCAAACCGGCAACGTTGGGATCGTAGCCTCGTTTGAAATTTGTCATTTTAGTTGGAATAGAGTTTAACGAATAAATTCATTATTTCTGAAATTGAGAGTTTTTCGAAAATTTCATCTGACACGTCGATTTTGTTTTAAACAAAGACACTTTTTGACATATAACCCATATTTGTGACGTAATCGTTATTCGAGATATGACGTCATCGACAATTTTATTGAATGGGACAACCTGAATATTTTTGCATTTTTGGATTCGAATCGATGAGCTGATTACAAAAACGGTTCATACTTGATATATTGGTCTTATATTAAAGTCTATAAAGCCACTTGAAAATCACAAAATTTTGAACTTAGGTGGCTCTGAACCTTTATATTCAATTGTTTGTATTCAAAATGTATAGTTACGCTCGAAAATTTACCAGAATCGCCCAAAAACCTTCTAGAAACGACCGAAAATTTTTAAAAATGTCTAAAATGCCCAAAAACCTTACAGTGTGGACCAAACACCTTCCATTATGGACCAAAAACCTTCCTGTAACGACAAAAAATATTCCAGAAAAATCCAAAAATCTATCAGAAATTATTAAAATTCCTCAAATGATCAAAAACATTCCACAAATGCCTAAATACCTTAAAATGACCAAGAACTATCCAGTATAACGACTGAAAACCTTCCAAAAACATCCAAAATCTTTCTGGCAACGCATAAAAACTAACCACAATCACTCCAAAAACATCTAAAAATCTTCCAGAAATGTCCAAAACCCTTCCAGAAATGAACCAAAAAAACATAGTAGAGCATCCTAAATTAAAAATTTCGTGATTTTTGAGTGGCTGCACGGCCTTTATTATAAGACCAAGGTTTTTGGGCATTTTAGAATCATTTTTGAAAAGTTTCGGTCATTTCAAGAAGGTTTTTGGACGTTAGCTTAATTTTCGAGCGTAACTATACATTTGGAATACAAACTAGAAAGATTTTGAATGTTCAGAGCCACCTAACATCAAAATTTTTGAGTTTTGAGTGGCTGTATAGCCTTTATTATAAGACCAATATATCAAGTATGACCCCTCTTTGCAATCAGTTCAACGAGTAGAACCTAAAAATGCAAAAATATACAGGGTGTCCAATTTAATACAACTGTCGATCACGTCATGTCTCGAATAACGATTGCGTCATAAATATGAGTTGTATGTCAAAAAGCGCATTTTTTTTAAACAAAATCGACGTGTCAGAGAGAATTTTCGAAAAACTCTCAACTTCAGAAATAATGAATTTATTCGTTACTTTTCGAAAGAACTGTATAATGAAAATAAACAAGTATTTTCTTGTGGTACATTAATAGATGGCAAACTTGCAGGCGGGATTAGATCCGCGATCATAAACAAGCAGTTTTATTCGAGAATTAATGTTAATTATGCGCGTCATAAACGCATCGCGTAGTTTAATTTAGTTGTAATTAACGATAGATTAAATCCGAATGAGATGTTAAGCGTTTAATTTTCGTACTTTTTTATTGTAGACGTTACAAACGACGTGCGGTGCGTACTGGTACTTTTAAAGTTCGATTTAACGGACTGTTAAGGATCTTAACAAATTATTTGAAGAATTTTACAATTAAATTTAGTTTATGTTGCGGTTTATTCGTAAAAAATATAGTAAGGATTTAACAAGGCGTTTAATAAATGCCCGCAATTAAATTTCAATCAACTAGCGTTTTTTGTGTACAAAGCATAGGCGAAAAAAGAAAGTTAACATACTAGATGTTACAGTAAATTTAACATACAATTAATTGTATAGATAAATTCTTCCCGTTCCCATTGAATTAACCAAAATTTAATACCCTTTATTTACATCCTGCTCAATATTTATTGTTCAGAATGAAAGTATTATTTTCAAAACCCTAATACAATAGGAATTTAATTTTACTCGGTACTTTAACAATTACTGTTAATCCTAATCGGATATTCTAATAATTCAGGTATTGGAATCTTGATTGGTATTTATTTCGAAATGCTATAGAATTTTAAACGACATTTTGATCGGTTTTTCATAATTACCAAACCTCGGCTCTCATTGACCGAGCTCGATTGCAAATCCCAACCCCCAACCCCCTCCACCGAAAATAACCCACCGCCTATAACTCTCGGTTATGGTCAGGGTTGTACTAACCCGTCATTCTGATAGTGCCCTCGACATAGTTCAGTTCACAGTGATTTTTGCAAGTTTGCGAACAATGGCTTCGTCTATAATTTCCAAACGTTATTCTCTACCGGCCATGACTGCTGAAAAACACCCCATGAAATTCATCAAATCCGGAGCTACGCCGAAGAGGAGAAGCCACGGGGAAGTATTCAGAAGAGTCCTGGGGCTCGATTCCTCGACAAACACCGAAAGAACGGTAAGTGGATTTTTTGCATCATATAATTGCGCCAGTGGTAAACATTTTCTTTATACTCCACCGTTGGTTAAAAATGTTGTTGATTCTATCGATGACTAGGTATACAGGGTGGTCCACGTTTATGTGGTAGGACTTTAACATTAGATAGCAAAAGATAATTTAAAATGAAAATTTCATATCAACATACACTCTGTCCCACGTAAGATGGCCATTGGAAGTATTTCGAGAATGGCTGTATAGCCTTTATTATGAGACCAAGATACCAAGTGTAATACCTTTTTGTAATCAGCTCATCGAGTGGAATCCAAAAATACATGAATATACAGGGTGTCCCATTTAAAGTAACGGACAACTTCCGGTATAAACGGAAGTCGGCCATTTTTGAAAATATTTTAGATGAATTCCTTATATCCAAAAACCCTTGCAAACAAAATTTCATAATTTTATATACAGCCATTCTCGAAATACTAATGCCCGCGTTACGTGGGACAGGGTGTATATGGGGAAAAGCTTAGTTTTCACGATACAGGGCGTTGAAATTTTGGAAAAAATATGAATTATTTTTATACACTGTCCGGACCAGTGAAGATATTTAAACCAAATTTGGTGTGTAGTACCACCTTATTGACTATGATATTTAGTTATAATATGAAAGTCTTGAAATAACCAGTGGGCGAGTTATGGGTTTTCACAATCATTAAATTTAAAAAATAATTATTAACAAAGAGAAACAGCGGCGCTGTTACGTTCATTGCTATTGATGGGTGACAGGTTAGTGCATTGTTAACTGTCAATAAGATTTTGTTTTCCATGGCACACTTGAAACATTTTTTGTAGAGAATTGAAAGGCCATTACTAATTATTTTTTAAATTTAATGATTGTGAAAACCCATAACTCCGCCACTGGTCATTTCGAGGCCTTCATATTATCACTGAATATCGTAGTCAATAAGGTCGTACTACACACCAAATTTGGTTTAAATATCTCCACTTGTTCAAACAGTGTATACAAAATAATTCATATATTTTCCAAAATTTCAGCGCCATCTATCTTGGAAACTAAGCTTTTTCCAATATATGTTGATATGAAATTTTCATTTTTTATTATCTTTTCCATCTAATGTTAAAGTCCTACCACATAAAAGTGGACCACCCTGTAGTTTTGGTTGTTAATCAAAATTTCATAATAACACCGTTATGGCACAATTCCATCATAGGTTAATTTTTCTTTATTATATTTGCAGACGCGCGAACGCCCATTAACCATCCTCTCCCGCTCCTTCGACAAGCTCGAAGCACGCTCGTCCAAAGCCCTGAAGAAGCTGAGGAGCAAAATCTCCAGGAAGTTCTTCGGGAAGCGCTACGACGTGGACCAGCAAGAAGGTAACCACCAAACCACCCTTGCCAACGACGAATTCTTCTTCGACTACGAAACCCGCCGAGCCCAACCATCATCATCTTCATCAACCCCAGCAGAAACCGGTGATCTCCTCTTCGGCTCCGTCTCCTCCATCAGAGACTCATTCTTCGACGACGAGAGCACCCTGAGCACCATGAGCTGGGAGGAAGGTGGCATCTTCGACGAAGAGGCCTACCTGGAGGAGGAAAACGAGCAATGTAAAACAGCGATCAGGCGGGCTGTGGGCGAGACTACGGCTTCCATACAGAAGACCATCGCAGATAGCCTGGAGTCTATCAAAGGGGATGTTAACGTTAAGTACAACAAAATCTTGCAGCAGAAGCATAATGATTTTGTGCGGCTGCTGGAGGAGACGCACAACTCCGTGCTGGACGCTCTGGGTAAGATGGAGAGCGAAATCGATAACGCTGTCAGGAGGAACGAAGAGTGCGCTAGGAAGATCACCGGGTACTTTAGCGCTACGTTGGACGATAACAGGGTGTTTTTGAAGAGGATGGAGAAATTGTACGAGAGGACTCTCAAAGTTGCTGAAGATAAGGTGGGTAGATTTCCAGAGTCAAAATTTTTGACAGTATTGATTTGGAAAATAATAACGTTATATTTTGTTTCAGATACAAAAACAACGCGAAGTCATTAGGAGTCTGCAAACTATGAAGAATCTGGAAGAACGAGACGACATATTGGACCATTGATTGACATAAATATAGTTAGATTAGATATAAATTCGATAAAAGTGATGATTTTTATGATGCAATAATGTATTTCGTTGATAAAATGTAATGTTTAGCTAGCGCCAATACAATTTTTCTGCCGATTTGAAGTGTTTCTGTAAAAAAGAAGATTGCATACAAAATCTAGCAATTGGGAAAAAAATATTTGTATGGTAGAAAATGCAAAAGGGAATGCATCGGCCGGGAATCGAACCCGGGCCGCCCGCGTGGCAGGCGAGCATTCTACCACTGAACCACCGATGCTTGAGATCAATATGTTCATTTCTCAGTATATGTACTCGACCAAATATAATTATTACTTATTTAAATAATTCGCGAAGCGCGAGCGACTATAGGTGGCGCTAGAAATTGTTATTATGGCGGCTCAAAATGAGGTAAAAATCTAAGACAGATTACAACAAAAATCACGCAATATTTAAAAAACCCGAATAAGACACAATAGGACATTTAAAATCAACGATTTAAAAAAAGTAAAAAAAAATCCTCATTTTGGTTAGTTCAATTTAATCCGCCAGGGCCACGCCACCATATCTCGCGCTTCCCAATTAATAAAAACTATTGAAAGTATTGAGTTACTATTCAAAATAAAATTCAGAGTTAAGGCGGCGTTACACGGTGCCAGTAACTTGTAGAAGTCACTAAAATCCAGTACAGTACTTGCTGTCTGTAGACAGATACTAAAATATGTAGTACTAAAATTTAGCGCTGGTTCCAGTAATGATTCCAGTCCAGCGAATAGAAAGCAGTTTTATTTACTGGAGCAAGTGGCTATTCTGCGCTTACTAAAATCGAAAAAAAAACCTGTGTGAACACGTTTTTTAGTTGTGATTACAATCCAGCGGTTTGTTTAGTAAGTACAAGTTGACACAAAATTTACCTACTAGTTTAATCTGTGTAGTATGTGCTGTGATGCATAGCTTGCAATTTATAAAAATTAACAAGCACGTGAGGCAGCTATAAAAAGAATAATCGATGGAATGGCTATTATAGTAGATTTCGGCCCTGCAGAGGTAAAAAACAAATTACATTAAAAACTTGAGGTCTACCTATTTGCAAGAGGTCTAAATTAACTACTTTGCTTCGCTGACTTATAGTCGAGCGCCTGGGGCTTTTTACCTAGGAATTAGGAATACGCATACAGGGAATGAAATTTTTCGGTTGAAGTGGGATTTTGTTTTTTATACTATAAATTACAAAGTTTACAAAAAAATTGTGTGTGCTTACGATTTTTTGATTATTTAAACAAAAATCAAAAAATAATTAATATTTGAGCATATAACTTTGTTAAAAAACAGATTTTTTTATGTATACTTTGAACTTTACCCGAAAAGGTATAGAAGAACATCTTTCAAAGATACCTGTGTATATTTAGGGTCGTATATAGGGTCAATCACGGTAGCCATGCATTAAAACTTCCTCAGTTCCTGAATAGTTACGAATCGGAAAATTTAGGAGCAAGTTAAAATGGATGTTGTGAGTTTTTCTAAAATATTTTCAACCATGTGTGACTTCCGGTTATGCCGGAAGTATAAGTCAACTTCGTTATTTTAAAAGGAAAGTACCATTTTTGACTTCATTTTTGGATTCTGTAGCCCTTTTTAACTAGGTTTTGATAATAACACCATATGCCAAAAATGCACCATTTTTAAATTATTTAATTTTTTCCAATAGGTATATTTTTTAAAACGGTCTAGTCTAGTGTATTTTCTATGATATCATCTCTATTAATAATGCACATTCAAGTTTGAAATTTGGTATCGATAATGTCCAGACATAGTACCAAATTAGACTGTGTTTTCATGGTTCATTTAATAAAAGGGTGTTTAAAATTGGGCAACTTACATAAAATGACAATAACTTTATTATTTCAAATGGATCACTCTGTATTTTTTTGGCATTGAGCTGTGGGTATAGTTAAGCCATTTCGATTCATATGGGTATTCCCTATACCGAAATCCAGTCGTTTTTTGGAATAATCGAACTTTTATAAATTATGCTATGATAATTATAATTTTCATCTTCAATAACCATTCAATAACGAAATAGTTGAATGTTAATTTTGAGTCAAAGTCTACTAAAATTTTACTTTAAGAAAACATACAAAACGTAGAGAATATTGGAGAGGAATAAACAAATTAAGTTTATTTAAATTTATTTTTCGTTCACGGCAAATGCAATAAAATTGTGAGATGAAAGTATTCAATGAACGATATCTATCATCGATGACGAGAAGTAAAATTATTAGAATAGAAAAACGATTTCTTGGTTCTGGAAGTATCCATATTAAGAAAAATATATCAAAACTTGTCACAGAAAGTGAAAAAACTAAGTTTTTAGCATACTTTGAAGCCACCTAGATATAATTCCAAAAGCTTCTCGAGATTTGGGTATTTCTTTCTCGCCGGTGCAAAGAATTCTGAATACTCACAAAATGTAGATATCCATATTCAGAAATACATGTCCATTGTTTTCGAGATGGTCATGAAATCAGAAGACTTGAATTAGCATAGTGCATTAAAGGCATCGCATAGACATCTAGATAACTAAAGAAGAAAATTTATCATAGCTTAATTTATAAAAGTTAGATTATTTCAAAAAGCGACTGGATTTCGGTATAGGGAATACCCATATGGATCGAAAGGGCCTAAAAAATCAACATCAGCTCATTGCCCTAAAATACAGGATGATTCATTTGAAATAACAAAGTTATGGCCATTGGATTTAAGGTTGGATAAGTTGCCCAAGTTAGTAAGACAATTTTAAACACCCTGTAAATGAATAATGAAAACACAGTTTAATACTATTTAGTACTATGTCTGGACATTATCGATACCAAATTTCAAACTTGAATGTGCATTATTAATAGAGATATAGAAAATACACTAGACCGTTTTTAAAAAATATATCGAAAAAAATTAAATAATTTAAAAATGGTGCATTTTTGGCATATGGTGTTATTATCAAAGCCTAGTTAAAAAGGGCCACAGAATCCAAAAATGAAGTCAAAAATGGTACTTTCCATTTAAAATAATGAAATTTATTTCTACTTCCGGTATTTTTTTTCAAAATTAAGAGCACAATTTTTCAATAGGTAAACTTTTTTGCATATATTTTTAGCTACACATTGCATATATTTTTTTTAAATTCCATTCACTGTATGAAAAGTCCTAGGTTTTCATGTTTTTAACGCTCTGGGAACTCCACTATTAAGCAAGTTACTGGAATCATATAAATTACACAATCATTAAAAAGCACTCGCATTTAGTACTGGATTTTAGTGACTTGTACAAGTTACTGGCACCGTGTAACGCCGCCTTTATGATCAGTGATTTTGTTCAATAGTGTTTTATCTTTATACTGCAACATAGGCAACATGAAACACATCAAATGTCATACTAATTACCTGAAGTACACATCATGTAAATAGTTAAACCAAGCATCGGTGGTTCAGTGGTAGAATGCTCGCCTGCCACGCGGGCGGCCCGGGTTCGATTCCCGGCCGATGCAATCTTCTTTTTGTTTTTTTAACATAAAAATATTCTTGCTCAATTACTAGATTTTGTAATTAATTCTGAAAGTTACTCACGGTTGTTTCCAAAATTTTGTCAAATTGAAATATTTCCAATAATTAATTACACAAATAAACGAAAATATTACCGAATATTTCTTGCGGATAAATTTCACCGAAAATATTCAAAAAAAAACGCACGCACATTTACATAATTTCGGTATATTTTCTTCTAATTTATGCGCCGGGCGACAATAGGTAGCTCGAATCCGAGGATGATTAATCGAATACTTATCGATTATAAGCGAGTAATTAAAATACGTAAAAATATCGAATCCGACGGAGAGAAACCCGGCCATTTTAACTGTAAAACTTACACGAGGCTTCTGATGCATGTAAACAAATATCACAGCGGGATTAATTAGAGGATAATTAAAAATTCGTCGATCACCCGACACAGGACCGGCATCACAGTTACATTTAATTGATTCAAATTAAAAATTTTGTGAGTAAGATTTAGCATTCTCAACTTTGTAAAATATTTGCACTTGACTTTGTACTGAATTTGCATTATCAACTTTGTAATGCATATGATCTTTCAACTTTGTAATGAATTTGCTTTCTCAACTTTGTAATACATGCATTTAAACTCTCTATTTAGTAACGCAATTGCACTCTCAACTTTGTAATCCAGCTGCATTCTCAACTTTGTAATTCATTTGCGTTCTCAACTTTGTAATGCATTTGCACTATCAACTTTGTAATGCATTTGCATTCTCAACTTTATAATGCATTTGGATTCTCAACTTTGTAATTATTTGCCCTATCAACTTTGTAATGCATTTGCCCTATCAACTTGGTACATTTGCATTCTCAAATTTGTAATGCACTTGCACTGTCAACTTTGTAATGCATTGGCACTCTCAACTTTGTAATGCATTTGATTTCTCAACTTTGTAATGCATTTGCCCTATCAACTTTGTAATGCATTTGCCCTATCAACTTGGTACATTTGCATTCTCAAATTTGTAATGCACTTGCACTGTCAACTTTGTAATAGATTGGCACTCTCAACTTTGTAATGCATTTGCATTCTCAACTTTCTAATGCATTTGCCCTATCAACTTTGTAATGCATTTGCCCTATCAACTTTGTACATTTGCATTGTCAAATTTGTAATGCACTTGCACTGTCAACTTTGTAATGGATTGGCAGTTAAATATTTTTAATGCAGTTATATTTTTTGAACGACCTAAATAGTAAAGATATTCAACAAAAAAGGTATTAGATGGACGATTATAGATATCGAATTTTCATATGATAAGAATTAAATAAATTAAGAAAAAAAAATACCATAAGTTTCCAATTTTTATGGAAATATTTTTAACAACTACATTAATCCGCACGTCTTTACCGTTACGTTTACTTTCACGTCGAAAAAAAGAGGAGAGAAAAAAATTTACTGAAGAAAAAAAAACATCCTATTATCTCGCGTCTTTCTGTTTTTAAACGGAGATCCTGTACAATAAATTAGCTGATAAAGTTGTACGAGGAGACGATATTTGCTAAAATAGCGTTTTAATTGATTCAAAGAATCTTTGGGATTGCGTAATTTCAGAAAATTGATACGAGTTTTACCGTACAGTCGAGAAACTTGAAATTTCATTTCGACCGTTTTATTTCACTAAAAGTATTTTCATACTATTCCAACGGATACTCGAACAAGATACTACCTGCTGTAATTTAACTAATTTAAACACGGGAGAATTTAATTCTACCATCAAGAATTTTTAAAAAAATTTATAATTTTTTGTAATACGTTTTTCTTGCATAACTTCATTAATATCTTTATCTATAGTCCATTCATAAATGAGGCGGAGTAATAAAGCAATCGATTGGCCAAATTGCAGCCTATACAGGGTGATTCAGATTTTATCTGCGTAAATTTGGAAGGGAACTTGTAAAAATAATGTTAGTTCTTTATATAATATTTTTGCAAAAAACTTGAAGGGTTTAGTTTCGGAAATACAGGACATTGAAGTTGTGTATATTTTTTTCTTTTTTGTTCATAACTTTTGATTTAGTTCTCCGATTTATTTCAAATTTAAAACAGAAACACTTCTTATCTTTCTGCATAAGCCTTAAAAGTTAGTTTCTGTTTTAAATTTAAAATAAATCGGAGAACTAAATCAAAAGTTATGAACAAAACAGAAAAAAATAATACGCAATTCAATACCCTGTATTTCCGAAACTAAAAGGTTTTTGCAAAAAAATTATATACAGCACTAACATTATTTTTACAAGTTCTATAATATCAACTCCGCTTCATTTATGAATAGACTAAAATTGGACAGGGTGGCATCTAAAACACCTACATTTTAAAACTAATTTTTTAATGTCTTACACGGGAATATTCGCCCGGCAGTGGACGTGTTGACGGGCTCAACTTTTCGGGGAACCGTAATCCAGCGTTAAAAATAAAAACGGGTGCGGTCCTCGTTAATTGAGCCGTTTGCAAATCGTCTTTTTTACGATCCCCTTACTCGAAGAAAACAACAAAACAAACAACGCGATTGAGATTTAATTCACTTAATACATGTTTAGCACCAGGGAAGTGCTAAAGGCTTTTTCGAAAAGGGTCAATTGAATTAGTCAATAAAAATTAATCACTAGGTACTCCACTTAATAAGGGATGATTTGTAAAAGATTTGTAAAAGAGCTCCTTTAAGACAGTCCTACTTAGATTGGGATATAGATGATATCAAACATAATATAAATTTATTATACAACGCAACTTAAAGTCCTCATTAAAGCTGCGCACTTCTGCAATAAAATAGCCGGTAATGAAATTATTAAATAGGCATTGAAGATATAAAAAATAAGAAAATTATTAAGTGGAAACGCCATTGAATTGACAAATACAAATATAACATATTTTTTTTTACTGTTATAACTCCTGACAGTAACGATAACTACGGTATATTTTCGTATTAATTTATAGTTGGGCGAAATTACGCTGTGATTAAAATGTAAGAAGAGCGATTTTTTTATCGACGATAAAACGGTTTTAATTTACGAGCGGGCAATAAAACTTTTAGGGATTTCCTCGGCGAATTCAAACAGTTTTCTTCACGCAACTGTTTGTATATAATTTTATTATTACCTATTAAATAATGATATAGTTGGTATAATAAATAATTTGTCTACCTACTTCTAAGAAATTAATATTGAAATATAAATAATCGTAAATTTTCATCATTACATATCAATAAAATTTCAAATGGGAAACTGCTAGCTAGTAAATAAAATATTGTTTGGTACAATTATTTGAATAGTTTGTTAATTGCGCCATTGGTAAAAAGTCCATTTTATTCTTCTCTTCTTCATGATAATATTTAGGGGGGTAATTCTTGGACCCATTTTAAGAAAAAAAACTAATATGAATCTATGTCCTAAACGTCTTAACTTTTGAGATACAGGGTATTGAAGTTTTAAGAAAAAAATCACATTTTTATTTTCATTTTCATACCACTTTAAACATTTTTATGAAATTTGGTGTACGTCGTTCATGCATTAAAGAGCATTTCTTGACCTAAAAAACATTTTTATTTCCATCAGTGGCGTTCCTACTGGTCTCAGACTAGATATTTTCGAAGGAAAAAGTGGTATGCCAGTGCTTTCTCTTGAAATGAAAATTATTTTTGAAGTCTCCTTTCAATTTAGAACAAATTTCATTAATATTAACATTCATTCTATTAACATAGAAAATTTCGCAAATTGCACCTTTGGTAGTAAGTCGATTTTTCTTCTCGAATAGATGAAGGAATTGAATAGAATGGAAAGAATAGACCAATGACCTTTAAAAAAGAGAACTGATATTTTTCACTGTTAATTTTTGATTATTTTATTTTTAATTTTAAGTTAACAAATTGCACAATTGGTAAACAAGTCCATTTTTTTCTTAAATCGATGAAGGAATCGAATAGAATGGGAAGCATAGACAAATAACAAATAAAAATGGGAAGGCGGTTTTTTAACAATGTTAATTTCATTTCAATTTTATGAAAATTTCACAAATTGCGCCATTGGTAACAAGTCCTTATTTCTTCCCACATAGATGAAGGAATTGAATAGAATGGGAAGATTAACGAAAGAATAACATAGACTGTTTTTTTTTTCACTATTAATTTTTGTTAAAATTTCGTAAATTGCACCATCGGTAGCCCCGTCCCAAAAAATTCGCAAACCAATAAAATCACCACCATCGCATCCAATCAATCCGACGGGCCGTCACCATCACCGGTGCGATATCCTCGACCGCGACCGCGGCACGAGCACAACGTCCTTGTTCGTTGACCACGATATCTTCCGTCGTCACCTCGACAGTGGCTGAAGAACGCCAGAGGAGCGAGGCCGCAACGCCGATTTAACGCCGAGCCAGCTCCTCGCCGTGTCCAGTATACGCGATCAGTTGTGTCCTTCATCTCGTCCGGATGAAGAGGATTCCGCCGGCTTCACCAACCCCGCAGCAGCTATGAAACCCGCACCATGTACCTGCACCGCCACCACCACCACCACCATCACCGAGAGTCGTCGTCAGAGGGTTGCTCGTCGCCAAGGGTGTCGACTCCGGACAGCCAGTGCGCCGTGACCGCCTCCAGTCCCCTATCCACCGCTTCGGACCCGGGCATGTCTTCGCAACCGTACACCCCCAATTACTACCAGCAGAATTGGCGGTACTACGGCGACAACAACAACAACATCTACAACAAGTACGACTACCGGTACAAGTCCCAAGGGGCGGACGACCACCACCACCACCACCACCGCGACGGCTCCTCCTACGGGGATAGCAAGTACAAGGGTGGAAAAGAGTGCAATTCGAGGAGGGGCGGCAGCCAGCCGCCGCCGAGCGGCATGGAGGTGATGAAGAAGAGGAGGTTGGCGGCGAACGCGCGGGAGAGGCGGCGGATGAACAGTTTGAATGACGCGTTCGATAGGTTAAGGGACGTTGTGCCGTCGTTGGGGAACGATAGGAAGTTGTCGAAATTCGAAACGTTGCAAATGGCGCAGACTTATATTGCGGCGTTGCACGAATTGTTGCAAAGGGATTGATATGCGTACCTATCATGTGGAAAGGGTAACGTTCGAAAGGATTTTTTTTGCTTTTTTTATGTTTCTTTTTTACCTACTCTAATTTTCGATAGGATTCTCCCTTATTTTTTATTTTTCATAATATTTTTTTATAAATTTGAAAAGTTTGTTACCAATTTTTTAACAACTGCAAAATTTTATTAGAAAATCAGAAAATATTATTAATTTCGAAAGAAAATATTTAATGATAGTTAAATTAATTTAATTATTAATTTAAAGGGAAATTTAATAAACAGAAATCTAATTTAATAAAATTTTTGAAAATAACAAAAACTAAGCAAAAATTCACTAAATTTTAAAATATTAACAATAATAATTTTTTACCAATTTTTTAAAGTGTTCAAAATTTAATTAGTTAATCAGAGAATAATAATAATTACGAGAGAAAATATTTAATATTAATATTTTCTTTAATGATTATTAATATCTATTAAATTGATATTTAAATTAATTTAGTTAATAATTTAAATCCCAATTTAATGAACCAAAAATAATTAATTATATTTTTTTAAAAACAAAAAAAATTAAGCGACAATTCACTGAATTTTGAAACATAACCAATTTTTTAGTAAGTGTTCAAAATTTAATTAGACAGAAAATAATATTAAATTCGAGAGATAATATTTAATATCAATATTTTCTATATTAACAAATATTCAATTGATTCATTAATAAATATAATTTGATTGATTAATAAATATTTAATTTAATTCAGTTATTAACTTAAAGCAAAGTTTAATAAACCAAAATCTAATTTAATAAAACTTACTAAAAGTAAAAAAATAAAAAATTAAGCATAAATTCACTAAATTTTAAAACAAAAAAAATTTTTTTTTATTTTTTAGTAAGCGTTTAACAAATATCAATTAATCAGAAAATATAATTAATTTCGAGAGAAAATATTTAATAAGTATTAATATTTTTTTTAATAATTAATTATATTAAATTGATATATTTATTAATTTAAAGCAAAATTTAACAAACCGAAACCTAATTTACTAAAAATAAAAAAAATTAATTTAATTTTAAAAAATCTTCTATATCCACATATTAAATACGTCTCCAAATATTTTTATTTTGTACAACAAATCAGACAGTTATATCCACAAATCAATGTAAAAAATTTAGTGAATTCGCGCAAAAAATCCTGTAGAAAGTCGAAATTCGAGTGAAAAACCAAATGCATTAAATCTAAAAGGGGTCAACACCATTTTAATTATCGGTGATATATCGGCCTTACATCCGAATAAAAATTTAATCTGGTTAATACGACAGTTTTACATATTTTAAGATCAATAAAAATTATCATATATTCGATATTTGTATATTGTTCGGAGTTTCGTTAAATTAAATAAATTTGCATATAACCCCAAAAAAAAAACGCTATAAATAATAGCAAAAAAAGTCCGTTCGAATGTTATTTTTTTCTAATTTATTTGTAATGTTAGGACTCTATTTATTTTAATTTATTTATTGGAAATTAACGTATTGTTAATCCTATCAGGTCGGGAAAACTAGTGTGCAATATTAGTGGTGTGTTTGTTTTTGTTTTCGTGCAATAAAATAAAAATAACTGTTGATATTTTTTGTAATAATAAGAGTATTATAGGCAAATTTTTATGAACATGTACCCACGAATTGTATAACAAATAAATATATTTTGTACAATTCATCGGGTAATGTTAATTGTTAGAAATTTTTATTGGTGTATTAATCTAGCAAAATAATTAAATCGCATTTTCTCCCTACTTTATCATGTTCGTAATTTTACGGTTGATGATTTTTTCTCACGGTTTTTACCGTGAGTTTGCTTTTTTTGTAGGAATAATCAAATTAAATAATTTTCGTTTTGGTATAGTAATCATCAAAGAAGCGAAGAAGATACAATGAATTGACTATATTTACTAGAAAAAAATGTGTTTGAAAATTGTTTTGCTAGAGTTTTTCCTAGTTGAAAATTGAAAACATTGACAATTAAAAATAGTAATATTTTTACTAATGGTTTTTTTTTGTTAAAGAGTGCAATATTTTTATTATTGTATTATAAAAAAAATGTTTGAGGTGACAGGGAATACGTGCAATTTTGTAATTAAATATTCTACGATTTTAATTGTCAGTATTACAACGAAATAAAGACGTTTATGGCTGTTATTAAATTTATTTGTTAAAAGAAAATCTTATTCTAATTTCGGGAAATTTTATTCGAATTTCAAACCGATCCATTTCTTGTTTTATTTGTATGTAATTCCTGCAATTTCGCTTCCGGGGAGAATTTTTGTGAATATTGTTAAATGTTCCTTATGTATTATTTACATAGACGAATCTCATTTTGTGCAATATTTTATATTTATATATATTTTTAATAAAGCTGTTTTTAGAAAATCTACTCGTTTAATTAATGACAAACTTCGTATATGGTCTGCTTTAAATATATGTAACCATACACTACTATTTTCTTAGTGTGAGTTTTACATAGGAAAATGTAAATTGCACCAATCCTATCTCTCAATCTAATATCTAGATATTATTGACTCTTCCTCTGTGGTTTAACAGTAACGCATAAAGGAGACCATACGCTATATAGATTTCGAATTCAACACGCCTCATTAGTTATAGAAAGCCTTCTGTTTGATGGAACAATTCGAATTGTCGCTAATAATTTTTAATTGTGATACAATTCCGTAACGGCCTCGACATGTTTGTACCGGAAAATGTCGACGCATTTAATTTAATTAATCGCTTTTCCGACGAAAACTCATTAGAAGTCCGTTCGACTCGACGAAATCAACGCCGTAATTAGAGATTTAAAACTTCTAAATGGGAAGAATAATAACAAAAATGCATCAGGCATAATGTTCGTGTGTAGTTTATAAAAATTAAAATAAATAATAAAACCATTGGAGAATTTGCATTGGAAGCGCCACAATTGCGCCAGCGGGCAGGAGTAGCATGTTCAAACACGAAATTACATAGGTTTAGCTTCCCCTTTTGTTCGCGACCCCCGGGGGTAGCGCGAGCTCCAAAGTGGGAGGATTTCTAGCCGAAAGCGGCCCGGAACGTTATCATTTATTTATACAGTGCGTTCGAAAAAAATTGGCCTGCACGCGAAAACCGGTAATTTCGCGTTTGTTTCAGTTATTCTCGATTTGTGGGGATTTAAATGCAGATTTAAAAATATTAAAAAAGTGTTTTAAAAAATGTAAAATATTGGGATTTTTTGATTATTTTTGAATAATTATTCATTCCCTGATAATCTCAGATTTTAAGTTTTTTTCTGTGATAGTTATTATTCCAATACATACAGGGTGTACGAAAAAAAGGCAGAGATATTTTAGAGGGTGATTACTTGTTAAAAATACGAAAAAAGGAGCTATAAACATGGGTCCAGAAATGCAGAGTTTTGAAGATAATAGGATGTTCAATTAAAAAAGAAAAATATTAATATAAGTATTAAAAACATTTAGTTGATTCTGTTGAAATTTGGCAATGTTATTTGTTGTATTAAGAGGCTAATTTAGCCCTAAATAGATTAAAATTATTAAGTTCAGTAGCGCCCCGGGGGGCACCAAAGCGAATATTACTGGGAAAAAATGTACGCCACTGTCTTTTTTGTAACTTTAATATTTTTTGTTTTATTAAGCATCTAATAATACAACTTCTTTACCTCTTGTATTTTTTTGTACCTCAAAAAAAATATATAAAAAAAATAAAAACCGTCTTATTGCATGTGATTGGACAAAATTGGCTAATCACATTTTTGCTAAAAATGTGTCTTGGAAAACAAACATTATAGAAAAAAGTGTTTTCTTTTTCAATAACAAATTTCAACAGTGTCAAGTAATAATAGGATAATAGGAATTAGTAAAAATATATAGGAATAGCCTTAGCGAATATTATTGGCAAAAAATGTACGCAACTGTCTTTTTTGTAACTTTAATATTTTTTGTTTTATTAACCATCTAAAAATACAACTTCTTTGCCTCTTATATTTTTTTCGTATCTCACTTCGTTTTTGGAGAGAAAAATAAAGACATATGAAATATGACATTAGACATGAAATATGCCATTAGACATATGAAATATGACATTATAGACATGAAATATGCCATTAGACATATGAAATATGACATTAGACATATGAAATATGACATTAGACATATGAAATATGACATTAGACATATGAAATATGACATTAGACATATGAAATATGACATTAGACATATGAAATATGACATTAGACATATGAAATATGACATAAGAAATATGATTTTTTTCTTATGTATAACATCCTGTATCTTGAAAACTCTGCATTTCCGGACCCATGTTTATAGATTTCATATATATTTTTCATATATTTTTATATTTACCCTCTTAAATATCTCTCGTCTATTTTTCGAACCCCCGTACTTAATTTTTTTACTGAATTTTTGACCGTTTAGCTTATTTTTCTGCTACGATTTCGCCAATAGAAATTCCCTGCGGCAAACAGGCCTGAGGTAAGTGCCTCGGTACTAGCAGTACCTCCAAGCGATAATACATCAAATAAAACGTTGCGGTGGGTACTCTACAGATATATCCGACGGTGCGAATTATTTAGAACATCCTAGAGAAAGTAGCGAGTACTACCAGTACTGCTACAGCTACTACTGCTGCTTCTGCTGCATTTTCATAGGCGGCTTTGTGACATGGAAACATAAATTAACCCACAGTTTTTCTCCAGCGTTATTCGCTCGCTATAAAACCGAAAAATCGAAATTGTTCGTTAATTATCTAAAGACACGCGCCCGGACGAGCCGGATTTAAATAAATAAATAAATTTGCATGTTATTTCACAATCGGAAATTCCTCGATCACACCGAAAATTTAGGGAAAAAAAGTATTTTTTTAATTGGTGTTAATTAATGCAATGTAATTATTTTAATGGGTGATTCTTGAGCTAATTTTGAGCTAATATCGAAAACCGAGCTTCGGAGGACATACCTTTATATGAACTTTTTAACTCAAAATTAGCCCAAGAATCACCCATTAAAATAAGTGTAACATTGCATTAATTAACACCCTGTATGTATATAGAGGTGGGGTGATCGTTCGTTACAAAGTAACGGGTTATTTTTTAACGCTTTAACCGAATCGTACCGTTAAGTAAGTAGGTAAAGTACGGGGAATTTTATCGAAACGGCTCAATTTTAGTGGTGGTTTTCAAAAAACCAGTTCTTATTGCGCATTAAATATCAAACAACCGCAAAATAAATGCGTGTATACGGCTTTTTTACGTCCGCAGAAAGGCGATAGCCGGATCGTAAATTAACCGGAGCCTAAGTATTCGAAAATATTAAGATGTAAGCACATTTAACCGCTAACAAGGCATTAAACTCGTTTTTATTAGTCGCAAAAACCATACACCGGTGGTCCCCGAATCTGTTTATTACACAAAATCACCAGCATATAATCGACATTTGACGTTTTTGCAAACGTCAAAACGTCATCAACTGTCGTTGTATCAAAGGCGACTTGATCTAACGCGCGATACTCGATGAACTCTAATTCAACATAATGATATCTCAATTGTGAACGCTCTGTATATTAACAGCCGAAGGAACGGGTGATGGGTTTGCGCGTAAAAGAGATTTATCATTATCAAACTGGTTGAATTGGTATGGTAGCCGCTTTATTGACCTTCAGGTGAAATAAGATCTATTGTAGATATATTTGTATGTGACTTTTTTCTTATTTTTTGTAAACGGTACAAACGACTTTGCGCATTGATTAAATGCTTAATACATTCGGAATTAAAACAGAACCAGTCCAATTAGCATGTACCCTAAAAATAAAGTAGTCCTTACACTGCACCATACGTTTCATTTCTATAACCTGCGCGAACTTAGCACCACAACCACCATCAATAAAATTTAAAATTCTTACATTATAATATAGTGCTAATTTAGTGCCCAATTCCTAATTTTAGTGCTCAACTGGTTGAGCAGAAAATTGCGATTGAAAATGACAGTGCTAATTTTATAAAGCTAGCACTCCTATAGAATTAAATAATCGAACAAAATCAAAAAATGTTGCATTAGGGCTATTATTATTACTTTCGAATGCTCTAAGCAGAATTTAATTTAAGGTAGGTTTTTATCTTAAAAACATTATTGAAGAAATTGAAGAATATAGAAAAAATACATAGAGAGAAGGAAATGATTTATAACTCTAATTTTTCTTTGATTTTAGAGCTTCTAAAATAGCCTAAGTAGAATTATAGGGCTTAAACCGTAGCTCAAAAAAATACGTTTTTACCACTTTCTATATAGTCCTACCCTCAAGAATAAAGTAGGTATCATCAGAAATGCAGATAGAGAAATGATTTTCGTCTCTAAAAGAAGCACTAAAATCAAAAAATAATTAGAGACCAAAATCATTTCTCTATCAGCATTCCTATGAGACTTTACTCTTGAGGGTAGGACTATAAAAAATGGTAAAAATGTATTTTTTTGATTTAGGATTGAGCACTAAAAATCGACTTAGGCTATTTTAGAAGAATTATATGTGAAAGAAAAATTAAAGATCAAAATCGTTTCCCTCTCTCTATGTTTAAATATATTTTTTCCATATTCTTCATTAAATTCATTCATTCATTATATTCATATACCTAATCTCTAAATATCTCTAATACGTTCTTATCAAATTATTTTTAAGATAAAATATCTTATTGTTAAAATTAATTCTGCTGGGAGCATTTGCAAGAACTGAATTAGCACTAAATTCCGATATATTATTCTTTTAATTTTGTTCCAATATTTAAAAGTAGGGGTGCTAACTTTATAACCTTAGCACCGCCATTTTCAATGGCAATTTTCTTCTCAACCTGTTGGCACTAAAATTAAGAATTGGGCACTAAATTAGCACTAAAACAGCATCATTAAAATATCACTATAATAGCACTAAAATAGCACTAATTTCCGACATATATTTTTTTTCAATTTTGTTCAAATATTTAAATGTAGGGGTGCTATCTTTATAAGCCTTAGCACCGTCATTTTCAATCGCAATTTTCTGCTCAACCAGTCCAGCACTAAAATTAGGAATTTAACACTAAATTAGCACTAAATTAGCACTAAAATAGCACTAAATTATAAAGTATGAATTTTTAATTTATTTTATGGATGAGGGTGCTAATTCCAGGTACGCATTTTTAAATGCGCGGCGTACGACAATGGAGAAGACCACGATGTGAGATATGCGGATTTCGACAAAATATACTATTAGAAATGATTTATTAGAGCTCAAAACCGTTTTCAGTTGCTCAAAAGGTGTTATAATTAAAAAGATATAGCCCTTCGAAATTTAAAAATTTCGGGTTCTGACTCATAAGTCATCAACCAATCATAAACCACTCACGTCTTGTTGTATACTAAATAATATGAATTTTCGAACGCAGTAACAAAGAATACACAAACGAACAAAAATCATACTGTCATTTGTCAGATTTTTCTGAAAAATGCACAAAACAACTTACACGAATTGCAGATCGGCACAAAACACTTTTGATAATATTGACGTTGACAAGAATGTTGCCAAATGAATTTTTCAGGACCATTATTTGTGTTTTTAACACGAAAATCGGTTACAATTTATACAGATGAAGATGTTACTTCTATATTAATATATCGAATTATCCATTAGGTAATGGAAGAAATGGATCAATCAGAAAATGTTTATTGCAATAAATATACAAAAAACGCACATTTTGCGGAGTATAGAAGAGTAATAGGAAACGTGGCAAACTTGCTAAATGTGACTTCTCTTTGCAACTCTCGCTTGGATTGGAGCCGAACGTATGACGATTGTGTGACGTATTTCAAACTTTAAAAATTAATTGCGGCCTTATTTGGCAACAGAAAAAAATAAAAATTTCATTACGCGCCTTCTTAGAACACACGGTTTTGAAAAAAAAATTAAAAAAAAAGTCGTGGTCTTCTCCATTGCGCCAACGGTTAACTACCAAAACGCGCGGCATCGGACGTGTTAAACAAGAATTTATTCAAATTATTCGACACTCTAACCTCGGCGGCGCATCGGGTCAATATGGAAACATTTTTATGTAAATACGCGCTCGGGTTCATTCGTCAGCGGATTATGAGCGCCCGGTCAAGTTTAATTCGGGTTTATTCTAATTACGGAATTTTACGATTATCGACTTTTATCGTAATAAATTATCGATCGGTTTTTTTCCGGCTCGCGCGATGCCCGTTAGATATTCCTATCGAGTTATAACAAATCGACCGCGCCAATTGACTAAACAATTAACTCTAATAATGCTTTGTTGATGTCGATTCTATTACCGGACGGTTAGGGGATTTATAGCGCTCGTATAAAGGGAGGATGCGCCCCTTACGCCTTAAATTCCCCGTACGCATTTATACCTATATCATCAACTAAAGGAATAAACGTAAAGGTATACCCAAACAATAGGAAACAATAACAACTGTCGTTCGGAATTGTTGGTTTTTATTTCGAAAATACCTCTTCCATATGGCGATCGAGGGTAGCAATTTTTTCCGCCCTCTTGTTGCACGTCAACACTTGATGAATTATATTTCGCCGATACGGTCACGGGGTATCAAGCTTCATGGTTTTTCGAGTATGGTGTATGGATACCTTTCAATTAATCAAACTTCACTATATAGTTTATGCAAGACAAAGGTGCATGCAATTTAATATTAACAAGGGATTATTATAGAAAATGTTAAAAAGCAGAATTAAAAAATCGAAGAAAAATGTATATTATAAAAATTCAACGTTTGTATACAGGGTGTGTTACGACGAGGGCCCATTAGAAGTATCTGGAAAAGTAGTGGTAATTAAAATTTGAAAATTTGTACACAAGTATTTGTCAAAACGCTCGATTAAATGAAAATATTTTTCAACTGTTTCTTACTTCCGGTTATACCGGAAGTGGACAGCAACTCTCTTATTTTAAATGGGATATCCTGTATATTTGAAATATTATGATATATTTGATATATTATATTATAAATAAAGCAATAACCACAAGGCAAAATGACAAAAACAAATTGAAAATTAAATGTTTGAGGACATGACAGTCAGTCCTACCAACCTACTATAAGAAAAAACAAACTTGAATTTTTATAATACAGTGCATTATTCCTGAAATTGAGAGATTTTTTCGAAAATTTCCCCTGGAATCGATTTCGTTTTAAACAAAAGCACTTTTTGACATATAACCCATATTTGTGACGTAATCGTTATTCGAGATTTGACATCATCGACAATTTTATTATATGGACCACCCTGTATATTTTTATATTTTTGCATTTTTAGATTCTACTCGGCGAACTGATTACAAAGAGGGCCACACTTGGTATCTCGGCTTTATAATAAAGGCTATACAGCCACTTAAAGATCACAAAATTTTGAATTTAGGTGGCTCTGAAAGCCAAACAGTTGAAAATAGAGAAAAACGACTTCCTATCCTAACTTTTCAAATACTATCTAATGGCATAATATAAATTGTGTATCGAGTGATAAAAAATTTCAAAACTGTTTGTATTTACCTAAATTTAAAATTTTGTGATTTTTAATAAGTAGCTATGCTGGACCGTTCCAAATAGTCCTGAATTCCTAAATTTTGTTTTAAATGATTTAATACTGTTCGAAATGGTTCTAAGAGCATCCTGAACTGTTTCAAATGGTTCTAGTGAACTTTGAAACGGTTCTGAATGGTTCCGGACTGCTCTAAAATGATTCCGGACAGTCCTAAAATATTCCAAGATTATCCTGAGTTGATTCAAATGATCCTAGTCAGTTCTAAAATGATTCTAGATGATTCAGTACAGTTCTAATGCGTTCTGGATTAGTTTAGAGATACCAAAATTTTGTGATTTTTGAGTAGCTGTATGGCCTTTATTATAAGATCAAGATACCAAGTATGGCCCCTTTTTGTAATCAGCTCATCGAGTATAATCTAAAAATGTAAAAATATACAGGGTGTCCCATTTAATAAAATTGTCAATGACGTCATATCTCGAATAACGATTACGTCACAAATATGGGTTGATGTGTCAAAAACTTCCTTTGTTTAAAACAAAATCGTAATGTCAGAGGAAATTTTCGAAAAACTCTCAATTTCCGAAATAATAAATTTATTCGTTACTTTTCGAAAGCACTGTAGAATAATTATTTTTTCTCTAAGTACTTATATTAGAAAATTCTTAGATTTTTTAAACTTTATAAATGTTCGGCAACACTGTCTATTTGTGACGTCGTAGCAAATTTATGGTGACGTGCAACTAACATTGTTTTGCATAAACTATATGTAATTCTTATAGTTAGTGTCAATTGCTCTAATACATCGCGCAACGGCAACTAGAGCAATTGACTTTTCCGGTAAAATTTAAGGCAGTCCACGCACGATAAAATCCATATTATGTTGTTTTCGACGAAAGGTATAATTATAGGCGAACGTGGAAAAACGTCAAAAACAATTACCGGCGTTTTTCATGCCAACATATTAATTAATAATCTTAAAACGCGCGTTTAATTAGCATGAAAAAGCGATATTTGATACCGAAACAAGTGGTGCACGCCACTTAATATTTGACGTTTCTATAATATACAGTGTGTTACAAAGCACTCGACATCGTCCCAGCGCTACCAAAGGACTGTAAATACTATTAAAAAACACCATTAACCCGACCGCTTCTGGAAAATTGAAATTACACCGATTTTTAATTGCCTACATTATTAAAAAATAATGTAAATTACAATTCGCTATCTAATCAGAATCGAAGCGAATCTTTAATTCAACTAGGTAGTACATCTGGCAATGCCACTAATTTAACGATTACATTCGAATAAATTAGTACAATTGACTGGCTACGAATTTTCTTAAAGGCGACCGTACACTAGACTGTTACATTAAAAATACTTAGTAACATTATTTGTGTCAATTTCATCAAACAAATAATACTTCGTGGAAGCGAACCAATCGGAAACAAAGGACCGATATATACGCCTAACAAAAACGTAACTGTCAAGCGACACTTGGCGTTTAAAACAAAAAAAAACGACTTTTAAACTCTATTTGCAGTGGCCAGGAAAGGCATAATAGACACGCACGCTGCTCATAAATATGGATGAGGCGACACTCCACTTGCAGGAGATGTCGTCTCTATTCAAATTTAAGCAAAACATGCGCCGACAGGTAAGTGGGCTCTCGAAAAATATTGGTGTGATTTCGAGTATGGAGCGCGAGATTTCGAGTGGGCATTTTTCTCTCAAACGACGCGCGAGCCGCTAATATTGATTTTGTACGCATAATAAAGACCACTCTTGTTCGTATATTCGAACAAATAAAAAAAATTCGGAGATTGTAGAATTTGCGAAAAAAAGACGTGTGTGGTCTACTTTACGTTCGGGGTAAAGGTTAATTGCACTAATTTGCATCTACCGTTGGTGCAATTATTATACTTCCTAAAAAGCGCAATTTACCACACTTTTGAAATAAAGCTAGTCGTACACTTGATTTTTTGAAAACGATTGTTTTTTGGGAAAAATTAGAGATTTTAGAATTTGAGAAAAATATGTGTGTGGTCTATTTTACGTTTAGGGTAAATGTTAATTGCACTAATTTACACACACCGTTGGTGCAATTTTTTCACTCCCTAATAAGCGCAATTTACCACACTTTTGAAATAAAGCTAGTCGTACACGCGATTTTTTGAGAATGATTGTTTTTTGGGAAAATTTGGAGATTTTAGAAATTGAGAAAAAGACGTGTGTGGTATACTTTGGGTTCAGGATAAATGTTAATTGCCTAATTTACATAGACCGGTTGTTTGATAATTTTACTCCCTAAAAAGCGCAATTTACCACACTTTTGAAATAATGCTAGTCGTACACGTGATTTTTTGATGATTGTTTTTTGGGAAAATTTGGAGATTTATAATTAGAGAAAAAGATTTGTGTGGCCTACTTTACGCTCACTAATTTACATTTGTGCAATTATTATACTCCCTTAAAAGTCCAACTTACCACACTTAAAATAATGAATTTGCAGAATCTGCGAAAAAGACGTGTATGGTCTACTTTACGTTGAGGGTAAATGTTAATTGCATTAATTTACATACATCATATTATTATTATATACTCACTTAAAAGTCCAACTTACCACACTTTTAAAATAAAACTGCTTGGACACGTGATTTTTTTCAGAAAGATATGGTTTTTTTGAAAACTTTGGATACAGAATTTGCGAAAAAGACGTGTGTGGTCTACTTTACGTTCAGGGTAAATGGTAATTGCATTAATTTACATACACCATATTATTATTATATACTCCCTTAAAAGTCCAACTTACCACGCTTTTAAAATAAAGCTGCTTGTACACGTTATTTTTTTCAGAAAGATATGGTTTTTTTGAAAACTTTGGATACAGAATTTGCGAAAAAGACGTGTGTGGTCTACTTTACGTTCAGGGTAAATGGTAATTGCATTAATTTACATACACCATATTATTATTATATACTCCCTTAAAAGTCCAACTTACCACGCTTTTAAAATAAAGCTGCTTGTACACGTTATTTTTTTCAGAAAGATATGGTTTTTTTGGAAAACTTTGGATACAGAATTTGCGAAAAAGACGTGTGTGGTCTACTTTACGTTCAGGGTAAATGGTAATTGCATTAATTTACATACATCATATTATTATTATATACTCCCTTAAAAGTCCAACTTACCACACTTTTAAAATAAAACTGCTTGGACACGTGATTTTTTTCAGAAAGATATGGTTTTTTTTGAAAACTTTGGATACAGAATTTGCGAAAAAGACGTGTGTGGTCTACTTTACGTTCAGGGTAAATGGTAATTGCATTAATTTACATACATCATATTATTATTATATACTCCCTTAAAAGTCCAACTTACCACACTTTTAAAATAAAGCTGCTTGTACACGTGATTTTTTTCAGAAAGATATGGTTTTTTTGGAAAACTTTGGATACAGAATTTGCGAAAAAGACGTGTGTGGTCTACTTTACGTTCAGGGTAAATGTTAATTGCACTAATTTACATACACCATTTGTGCAATTATTATACTCCCTTAAAAGTCCAACTTACCACACTTGAAATAAAGCTGCTCGCACACGTGAATTTTTAAAGAAAAGATTGTCCATTGAAAAAAATTTGCTGGTTTTGAAATCTGCGAAAAAGATGTGTGTGGTCTTCTTTAAGCTCAGGATAAAGGTTAATTGCATTAATTTACATAGAACGTTGGTGCGATTATTTTACTCCCTAAAAAGCGCAATTTATCACACTTTTAAAATAAAGCTGATCGTACACGTTTTTTTTGAGAAAAATTTGGAGATTACATCTAGATTTTGTGTAAAAGACTGGTGCAGTCTACTTAACACTCAGAGTAAAGGCAGTTATTTGCGCTATTATTTAACTCAAAAGGCGCCATTTATTTTAATATAAAGCTGACCATACACGTGGTGTTTTTGCGGCGATTTTCAAGCGACTTCTGGTAAATCACTCGATGGAAATAAAGCGAAATAAAACTAAACGCGTCTATAAAGCATTTTCCTGTAACGTTACTGTCACGTACGGAGCATTTATTAAACTTTATCTGCGACTGGTCGTCTTTCAAGGGAATACGGGTCACTCAGTTTACATTTTTTTTTCCTTCTTATTTTTATTATGCTATGGTTTAATAGTCGATTTATTGCGGCTTCTTATATATTAATTACTATAAATTACGCTCTATTGCAGTTAAACTACCTGGCTGTTATCTAAACTCGCTTATGAACTTATGTGAATTTATACATACGGTTTATTTTTGTTTCACTTATACCCACTTAAATTTGTATAGAAATATTGAAAAATCACATACTTGAAGAAAAAGAAAAGTAAATAGTATATTATACAGGGTGTTAACGAATACGTGTTACAAACTTCTTTACATATACATAGTATAAAAAAAAGGTAGGTACTATTTTTACCTATCCCTGCGATGCACCGTTTTTGAGAAAAATTGAGGAAGCCTCAATGCAACTGTTGCATATAGCGTTGCATCGAGCCCTTTAAAGGCACCATGTTCAAAGGTTTTTAGGTCCAAAATAAAACCTCCAAGGGAACATGTTTATTTTAAAATTTTCGATCTATTAAGTTTTAGTAAATATGTTAAGTTTGTAAATATACAGGGTGTTTCCTAAGTACGGTACGAAACTTCAGAGGGTCATTCGTTAGGTGGTTTTAATAAAAAATGCTCCCATGAATATATGTCCGGAGTTGCTTCTCGTTTCTGAAACACTGGGCGTTGAATTATTATTGAGAAAATAGTTACGCCACTGAGTTTTTTTCCTGGTTTTTTATTTTTTATAGATCAAGCAACTAAAAATACAACTTTTTGGTCTTCTGTGTTTTCTTTATATCTAGCTTCAATTTTGCGAAGAAGAATAATAAAAATAACCTTAACTTTTTAGACTGGGTTTTATTTTTCCTTTTCTCGAAATCGAAGATAGATATGAAGAAAACACAAAGGACCAAAAAGTTGTATTTTTAGTTGCTTGATCTATAAAAAATAAAAAACCAGGAAAAAACTCAGTGGCGTAACTTTTTTCTCAATAATAATTGGCTGTGGTACGCCACTAGACCTAATAATTTCATTCTAGTTAGGGCTAAATAAGGGCCTTATTACATCAAATAACTGCACCAAATTTCAACTAAATCGGTTTAAGTACATTTGTAATATTTTATAAATACCGATTTTTTTATAAAACTTCAACGCTCTGTATTTCACGAAGCAACTCCAGACATAATCTACTTATAAGAAAATTATTGTAATTTATTTTATATTTATATATTAGCGATAGAACATCTTGCTAAAATCATCGTGCTCCGATACCAGTGCGTCCAGTACTGATGTTTAGGAGAATTCTTTATTTATTATTATTCCTATGTATATGTTGTAATCATTATTTTGAGTTTTATAATAATAAAAAAAAAACATATATTCATGGACACTTTTTTTCTTAAAACGACCTAACGAATTACCCTCTGAAGTTTCGTGCCGTAGTTGGAAAACACTGTATATAATTTACTATTTGTACAATCAATTCTTCATAAAACGGTGTTACTGGCGCAATTAACCTTCTCCCGAATATGATTGTAAAAATATTCGGTGAAAATAAATAAAATCGTATCGGTGGGAATTCGTGCGAACCGACAAAAAGTACCGTGTTAATATTACTATTATTAATAGTTAATAGTTCGATATCAACGTTAATTAACGCCTGCCGAAAGATCATTAATTTTTCTACGGATCTAACGAGACCTCTTGATGATTTGTCGAACGCACGAAGCGATAAATACAAAAAAATATAGGAAAAAAATGCGCATAATCATCGTTCGAAATTATATGGCGAAATCTATGGCGATTTATTCGAAAAATCCACGAAAATTTACACGAAACGTGAGTACCGTATTTTCACGTCTAACGAGTAAGTGCGTGTATAATAAAACGTTTTCTTTTTGACGTGTAGCGTAATTAAATTATGTGCATTTGCTGCGAAAAATTGATGAAAATTATGGCGGTCGTTTATTTAATTATACAGGTGTAATAAATTTTAGGCGTTTATCACGGTTAAATCTCGCAGTACCTATACCCAATGGCGTAGAGATATACACAAAAAAATCAACGCAAAAGTAATTAAATTTTTCCTACAGTCATTTAACCCTGTTTAGCATCTAAATTAATACTAATCGAATAATAATAAGCGCGTTTTTAACTTTCTTCCACTGGCCAGAGCGCTTTTATAAATACTTCTCGAGCATATGCTAATCCGGTACGGCGCGCAATCTCGACATTTTACAGCATATCGCATATATCGGAGATTTTCCGTAGGAAACGCGGGGCTACAGGGAACGTATCGGTTTAGAAAATTGCGCGATAAAAATAATTCAGATCGATGTCGGGCGCTGCACAACTGGCGTTCGACGGTGTTCTTCTGTTAATCTAATTACGCCGCAGACCGGTTGAAATTGGCATCGATGCGAAAAAAATATCATGCGAGATGGAGGATTGTTTGTGTCAATTCGAACTGGATGGGTGAGAGTTTTTCGTAAAGTCGCGGAAAAAGTTTTGTATATTATACCTACTCTAAGGAAAAGGAAATTTTCTCTAGGTATATCTATACAGGGTTATTCACGGTAGCCGTGCATTAGAAATATTTGGCGAAAGGCTGTGTATAAAATTATGAAATTTTTAATAAGTACAAGGGTTTTTGGGTGTAAGGAATTTAATTCATCTAAAATATTTTCAAAAATGGCCGACTTCCGTTTACACTGGAAGTTGACCGTTACTTCGTTATTTTAAATGGGACACCCTGTATATTTTTGCATTTTTAGATTCTATTCGATGAGCTGATTACAACAAGGTGCCACACTTAGTATCTCAGACTTATAGTAAAGGTTATGCAGCCACTCGAAAATCACAAAATTTTGAATTTAGGTGGCTCTGAAAGCCAAACAGTTGAAAATCGAGAAAAACGGCTTACATGGTCCTATCCTAACTTTTCAATAATTATTTAATGGCATGATATAAAATTTGCACATGTCGATCAAAAAAATTTCAAAAATTTTATCAAAAATTTTTGTGCACCATTAGATAGTATTACTTGAAAAGTTAGGATAGGACCATGTAAGCCGTTTTTCTCGATTTTCAACTGTTTGGCTTTCAGAGCCACCTAAATTCAAAATTTTTGAGTGGCTGTATAACCTTTACTATAAGTCTGAGATACCAAGTGTGGCAACTTTTTGTAATCAGCTCATCGGGTAGAAATCCAAAAATGCAAAAATATACAGGGTGTCCCATTGAAAATAACGAAGTGACGATCAACTTCTGGTATAAATGGAAGTCAGCCATTTTTGAAAATATTTTAGATGAATTCCTAACATCCAAAAACCCTTGTATACAAAATTTCATAATTTTATACGCAGCCATTCACGAAATACTTCTAATGCCCGCCTTACGTGAGACAAGGTGTATACCCACAGGATGTCCCAAAACTCCCTGTACTCCCCAATTTTCAAGTTGCGGTAGTTATAACCGCCAACTTAGTTTCCTTGAAAATTTTAATTCACTGACCCTCAGTCCATAAAAATTTTTTTCCTCGAATACCATGAGAGATACATGTTTTTCGCAAGAGACAAAAAATGCTATAAATGAATAAAGCTCTCCATACAAAAAAAAAATATTGAGGGATCAGGGGCGGCCCTCAAAAAAAATACGATGTCTTTTATGGTAGGATAAGGGTAGTTTTTACCCTTCCATGATTTCAGTAGGTATAATTTTTAGTTTCAACAATGGCTCTTCAATTAAAAGAGCTACATACCAAATTTTATAAGAAACGATCGAATCGTTTTCGAGTTATTAAAAAAAATGAAAATTTTCTTTCAACTTTGAGGCTTTCTCAGAGGCAAATGAAGAACTTTTGATATAGGTAATTTTGGTCAAATCGACTTATTTTGATCTCACCAACATACAGTAGCTTTGTGTACAGGGAGTTTTGGGACATCCTGTATAACAATGGTCTTGTATGTAGTATCCTGTAACATGGATATTATAGAGTAGCTAGAGTATTATAAATGAGAAGTTTATAATAAACACGTTCCCTTGGAGATTTCGTTTTGGACCTAGAAACCTTTGAACATGGTGTCTTTGGGGCTTAGAGTTTAAGGGCTTAATACTGAAAAAGAATACCTTTTTGTTAGTAAGTAAAAAAGATGAAGTTTTCCAATTTGATAAAAAACATCTAAAAAATTGACAGATAAAAAAGAAATCACACAATAACCCTCGCCCCCACCTTAATGAGACGCTTATGATTACTTTACAAAAATTATTTCTAAAGCTAAAAAACCGTTATTCAATATTTATTAATTGTGTGTCCTATTTCAAGTTCAAAACTGATCATTTTCTGGACAAATTTAAGAAATATTGTGTAAGTATATAGTAGACACATCTTCAAAGTGCTCCAGCTTCCAAACGAAACCTAGCTCCTAGGGCACATTTTTATCAGAACTTTTCGGTATATTTTTACATACACTACCTAGCCTAGAAGTTTGTAACACATATTCATAACCACTCTGTATACAAAACCAAAAGTATCGATAATAATGTAGGTGGTTGCTTTTTTGTTTCTCGAATAAAATAATTGACGAGACCCGCTCGGTTGGTTATAGGAAGAAACTTGTTAGAAAATAACGGCTCGTTAGGTATATAAACTCAGTTTACCGTATTCGAGGCGCTCTAAACATCTTTATTAACGTTTTTTCCGCCGCTTTTCCTTGCCGGAAAATAACCCGCCGACGTTAAAACGACAATTTTTAATAATATTAATTGCCCCAGCGAAAGAAATCGAGCTCTTTGAAACTAATTATTATTAAGCATCGACATTATCTAATATTATTGTTATAGCTAAATTGTAGGCAATAAAACGGGTAGGTATTTTAATGGATTACTCGTCGATTATTTTTTTCCTATTAAAACAAGAAATTGTTTAGTATAGATATGTAAGAGAGTTAGGTATCCCAATTGGAATTATTAGAAAAGGGTTGAGTGGAGTGATAAATTAAAAAATAATTAGCGAGCCGCGACAAGTCGATTGGATGAATATTCATCGCGTATCAGATAAAGAAAAATTAAGATTATCTACTTGAAATTTTCTTTCGCCGCTTCGATTATCTTCCCTGTAATTTCCGAGCCGTTTTCGAATAATTTAGATGCTTTTTAGCGATAAATAGACGCATTAGGAATTGTTTAATCTAACTTAAAACCGAAAAATATACAACAATACAATAGAAACGTGCATATATACAGGATGTTAATGAATATGTGTTACAATCTTCTATATTAAGTATTTGTAAAAATATACTGAAAAGTTCTTATAAACATGTGCCCTAGCCTAGTATAGAGATTTAGATTGGGATATAGATCCATTTGAAGATATGGTGTCTCATTCAAAGGACTTCAAAGGACTCAAAGGACTTGATTTTTCAAATTTGATATAAAAAATGTAAAAAAATTGACTGAAAAATTAATGAACCCCTACCCAAATGAGACGCTTATGATTACTTTACAAAAACCATTTCTACAGTGTGTCCCAAAAAGTGGTAAACAAATGGGGAAAAATATTATCTTACATTTTGCAAAAAAAAAATTCTTGATAAAATTCTCTGCGTGACTTGTAGGAATCCATAATAGTAAGGTACACATTTTTTTAAAAAATGCCTGATGCATGGAATACAGGGAAAACAAAAAATAATGATTTGGCGAAAAATAAGCGAAAAATATGCACAAATTGTAGAGGAGACTGGACTACAACATTTTCATTGAAATTGTGATTAAGTAGCAAAAAATTATGTACAATTGTTGATTATTGATATTCCTTATATTAGTTAAAAGTTAAAAGACATTTTAATAAACAAATCAAAAATTGCGAGATTAACACGAAGCCCGTTCCTAATAAGTGCATTATTTCCTGTTATATACTGATAGAGCGCTTTGGAATACCTTAGGAATATCAATAATCAACAATTGTGCATATTTTTTTGCTACAATCACAATTTCAATGAAAATGTTGCTCTCTGCTACAATTTGTGCATATTTTTCTCTTGGTCCAAATCATTATTTTTTGTTTTCCCTGTATTCCAGGCAATTTTTTAAACAATTTGTTTCTGATTATGGATTTACAAGTAATGCAGAGAATTTTATCAAAAAAATAATTTCTTTTGTGAAATGCAAAATAAAAACTTTTTCCCTATTTGTATACAACTTTTTGGGACACATTGTATATGGATATTATTTCTCCAAATTTTCGAAACTTGATTTTTGCATTGTGCGCTGTAAATTTCTGTAATTCTCCAATTACCAGCCTTAATAAAGGCCTCCTTGTGGCCGTCTTGGCTGCATCCTAATTCTTCCATGCACACTCGCTTTAATCGTGGATTAGATGCCTATCAAAGCCAGCGTTTATGTATAACTTGTCGAAATAATTGCGTTGTTGACGCGAATATTTAGAGGATTATTCATTATCGAGGATGAGTCGAGCATATGCGAAAAAATTCCGAAAATGAATCCCGCGTTTGTTTGCCGTATCGATGAACCTCTCCACGAGTCTCCTGCTGGAAAATAGATGCTAAAATATTCGTTTGCGGCGCTCGTTGGTGCGGAAAACGAGCGGACCGTGTCCCGGTCGCACGAAAAAATAATATATAAGTGTAATTTCAGCTACATTTGTAATGCACAAGGCTAATTAAGGATGGGCTGACGCGTGCCGGATCGTTAGTCGACATATGGCTTTACCGGTAGGATATTTACGTTGATACAGAAAACGAAATGTGCCATAGCATTTACCTACTACCTATAGGATGATTGATTTTTTTTTGTAGGTATTTGGTATATCTATACAGGGTGATTCATATTTTATGTGCATAACTTTGGAAGTTAGTAGAACTTGTAAAAATAATGTTAGTTGTTTATATAAAATTTTTGCAAAAACCTTTTAGTTTCGGAAATACAGGGTATTGAAGTTGTGCATTTTTTTTTCTTTTTTGTTCATTACTCGATTTAGTTCTCCGATTTATTTCAAATTTAAAACAGAAAGACTTCTTATCTTTCTGCATAGCCTTAAAAGTAAGAAACCACCCACTTTAAATTTAGTGGTTTTTAGGTGCTACCCTCTCCTAAATGTTTTGGACACTTTTACATATAATACTTTTCAATAGTAATAACTATTTAGGACTATACCTTGATTAATTTGAAAACTATTTTCATTCGTGTAACTTTTTGATATTTTGCTTTGTTTCTGAGATAATTTATAAAATTTGTGAGAGTGCACCACCCACTTGCATCAAGCATTAACTATCACATCATAGAATGCCATGAACAATTAAAATGACAGGTCTAATGTGAACTGGCGTTAATTGTCATAACTATTGTCACCAGTGTTGTTAATGCTATTAAAAAAGTTGTTATAAGCGTAAAATTGTTTATAAATATGCCTAAAATTTTTTCAACTTATTGAAATTTGTTATTAGCTTATAACTTAATAAAATAACTTTTTGAAAATTTTTGAATTATTTGTTGAAACACTTGTTTGTTGTTTGAAACACTTCAAAAGAATCATGTCATTTTAATTTTTCATGGCATGCAATGATATGTTAATAATTAAAGCTTGCAAGTGGGTGGTGCACTCCCACAAATTTTATTAAATATCTCAAAAACAAAGAAAAATATTAAAAAGTTACAAGAATGAAAATAGTTTCAAAATTAATCAAGGTATAGTTCTAAATAGTTATTACTATTGAAAAGTATTATTTGTAAAAGTTTTCAACACATTTAGAGAGAGGGTAGCACCTATAAAAACCCACTTAATAAAGAGTGGATTGTTTATTACTTTTAAGGCTCATGCATAACGATAAGAAGTGTTTATATATATATATATATATATATATATATATATATATAGTTAGTAGACAGTTAGTATATATATATATATAAATATATATATATACAGGTATATATGTTTTAAATTTGAAATAAATCGGAGAACTAAATCAAGTTATTAAAAAAAAAGAAAAAAAAATAAGCAACTTCAATGCCCTGCATGATGTGCCTATTTCCGAAACTAAAAGGTTTTTCTAAAAATATTATATGAAAAACTAACATTATTTTCAGAAGTTCCATCAACTTCCAGATTATTGCATATAAAATCTGAATCACCCTGTATACAAATTAATTTTGTAGTACCTACTGAATTTTTTGTTCACACAAAGAGTAAATATTTTGAAAATGCACCGGGTGACGGTTTTTATAATCTTCCTATCTAACGGTCAGAAAACGAATTATTGCACGGCAACAGAAACGAATTTCAAGATAAATTATTGTCGCTAGTATTTCACCAAAAAGTTTCGGTAAATATAAAAATTATAATTTTAATGTCCAGATATGCAAATGCGCGCCTTTTAATATAAACCCAACGATAAATATTGATGATTATGCGTGTAGATATTTATTAATTTCGGCGTGTTTTTTTATATAGTATAAATAATGAAATTCCCAGTCGGATATTCGTTATAACGAGTAACAAATATTTAAGTGTGCTGGCATCCCTAATGAATTGATTAGTTTGTACGAAATTATGTAAATATATATTACATTTAGGAATTTTATTATTATCTACAATTTGAATTTTGAATTAACTGTTATTCAATCTATAAAATTCACTTAAAAGCATGTGGAGATATCAATGATAGTATAGGAAAGAAACCCACCTATATATTTTGTCATGAGAGGTAACTTGTTATACATTTCTATAAGGTAAAGTCGCCTAATATGAGATAGTTCCTAATATGAGACACCATCATATTTTTAATACGGGCACTTACAAACTATTGGAGTTCCATCGAATGTCTATAAGTAGGTAAAATAGTAGTACTATGAATTGGTGGCTATTATTGTGTTATCTGTAATTTGGGCGATAAACAGATTTTTCTGATCTTGGGTGTCATTAGTTTTTGTAGTGATCCTAGAACTTTTCTAATAACTCAAATAAGGTAAATGGCAACAATATAAACTTTTTCCCTTGATTAGTTGTTGAAGTGACTATGGACATTTATTAAACCTATATTTAAATAATATCACATTTAACCGCAAAATGGAGTTCAGTTTTACTGAATACATGATCCTATAATATGAGACACCATGAGAAACCTCTTATGAGAGGGTCTAATATTAGAAACTTATTTACAAATTTTTTACCAAACAACCTAATTATAAAGTTGAACTAAAATAAGAAAATTATTTATTATACTTAAAAGTATTATATTAGTACGATTTTTTTATTTTATTCTAGAATCTGAAACAAAAGCAATGGGTACAATATACAAGGATCTACCATTGAGCACACAAACTCTATGGGGTATAGAACCTCTAAGCTCCAAAGCTATTATGGAGAACCTCTATTTGTATGTCCTTCATGCGAAAAGAAGAAATGGAACCTATTAACATTTTTTACCAGGTGTCTCATATTAGGACCCCCTATATTTTCTCAAATATATATGCAAAATATTCTATTTTGTTTTTTTAATAAACTATTTTTAATCTGAACGTCCTTTTACTTTGTGTACTTTGAAACAACCCATTCACCATTCACTTCTAATGTTCTGTTTATTTTTATTTCTTCCCAATCTCTTATAATGAACTTACATAAAATGGTGTCTCATATTAGGCTACTTTACCTTACCTGTGAAAGTAACATCAAGTTAAAAAAGATGACAAATAAGTTACAGGTTTGAAGTTGTATTTATATTAAATACCAGAAGGGTGTTTCATAAGGTGATATACTTCTTTTTCAACAGTGAATGAATCTCTTAATTCTAGATATAAGAAACTTTTTCAAGTAATTTTTTTGAATATTCTGAAAACAAAGAAGATAGAAAATTTTAAAATTTTGAATATTTTCCAATACACATCAGTATTAAAACAATAAATTTATTTATAGCAGTCATCTGTCAAATAAATGCCGAAAAATAAATATATTTCATATTTAATGAAATTTGGAAAATGCGAATTTTCTAAAATTTCGAAAAACCTTTGTTTCAAAATCAGAATATTCAAAAAGTTTATTTGAAAAAGTAGCTTAGAATTAAGAGACTCATACACTGTTGAAAAAGAAGTATTAACTTATAAAACACCCTGTAAGATATAAAATTTAGGGTTATTTGTATTTATTTGTTCTAAATGAGTTTGGACACTACTAAATGATTTTGGACAGTTCTAAATGGTTCTAAGATAGTTCTGAACTGCTTCAAACGATCCTAGGCAGTTCTAAAATGCTTATAAACGATTCGGAACATTATAAACGGTTCCAAGATATTCCTGAGCTGTTTCAAACGATCCTACTCAGTTCTAAAATGGTTCTGAGTGATTCTGAACACTTCCAACCGATTCTAAAAGTGTCTTGGACAATTTGAATAGAACTGCGCACTCTTTTCAGATCACTATATCTTGTTGTTTTTGTTATGCAGGCAGGTCTTTTTCAGCCCCAAGATCACCTAGATCTAAGGATCCTCTGTAGTTTCCCGGTGTTTTCTAAGGCCATTGATTCGGCCACAGAGGTCACAGATATTTGCGAACCTCAGCAGTTCTGATGCCCTTGTTTTATTTAGATCTTTGGGATCTAGTGACGTCCTTCCCTAGGTTTTATACCATGCTGACACAATATGTGTGTATGCTGCCTTCGTATATCGGCCTCCCCACATGACGGAATGTTTTCTGCTCTACTATTTTGAGTCGGTGTAAGTGTGCTCTGAGTGCTACGTGTCCTGTGAGTAGCACAAGCGTTTTGCTCAGTTTGTCACGGTCCATAGCCCAGAGCTCGGTTGCCCTTTCTTGTGAAGGTGTTTCCATGCATGAACTGTTTGGATACCCTACAGCCTGTTGTCTCTCTCCATCGAATGAGGTGCTCTCTTTCTAGGAGTTTGCTTAAATATTGTTTTCCTTTTGCAAAGGGCACTCCGACTATCTGCCTCTCAGGTTGCTCGTTGGCCCCCTCTCTGGCTAGATTGTCAGCTACCTCATTGCCTTCAATTCCCTCATGTCCAGGGACCCATATTAGAGTCAACACATTCTCAGCCCCTAAGCTGGCTGGGGTCTGCATGCAGTGCCGCACTACGGTTGAAGCCGTGGTGTTTTTCGCCAGTGCCTCTAGAGCAGCGCGGCTTTCCGAAAATATATTTATTCGGGAATGTGTGGCCCCATTGTTGATGAGATGCTCTGCACATCTCAGTATTGCAAGTACTTCGGCTTGAAAGACCAAAGCATGTTCACCAAGGGATATACTCTCCCTGTAGTTGGTGTTTTGTCCGTATAGAAGCCCGATCCATGGCGGTCCCCGCACCCCGAGCCATCGGTGTACCAGTTGTCGCCACGATGTTCTATCAACGGTTTTTTATCCTTCCAGTCTTCTCTGGTTGATATTTTAACCTCGTAGGTGTGTTCAATAATAACCTGTTTGGAGGTTCTGTCTTGTTTTGATGTAAAGAGTACGTTTCGAAGGGCATTGATTCTGGTATGTCCAGCACCATTTTCCTTCCTCTCCCCTTGACATTTCATTCTACATGCTGTCTGCCGGGCGACATTTGTCGCCTTTAGGTCCAAGGGTGGAATATTGAGTGCTATTTCTAGCATATCAATTGGTGTGGTTTTCATGGCCCCTGTTGCAGCCCGCTAGTAGTTACCTTGCAGTCTTTTTAACAGCTCCCGATTCCCCACCAGTTTTACCCTGCGCCACCAGACTACTGCAGCATACAGGAATCTTGGTATTAATACCGTTTGGTATATCCATAGAGTTATCCTACGTTTTAACCCCTAGTTTTTCCCTATGGCTCTTCTACATGCCCACATGGTGCTGTATAGAATTTTTTTCTCTTTATTTCGAGGTGAGTATTCCAATTCAGTTTGGCATCTAGGTGGACTCCCAGATATTTGACTGTATTGGAGTAAGGAATCTCCACCCCCCAAAGCCTCACTATATCTTAATTGGATTAGAAAAGGGTGGCCTATTGTTAAATATATCCTGTATACAGAGTCGCACTACTAAAGTAAATAAACGTTACTTATTAGATACTATAGATTTTCTACATTAGGTATAGTAGGTTTCTTTCTATTCTGGAAAAATGACTTATATGTCAATGAGTTTACAACAACCCCTTACTGTTTCAAAACAGCCGGTCCGAGTGATGTTGAATAGGCCGGGCGGCAATTTCGGAGTATCCGAGTTCTCCCCCGTATTCGAGCAGGTAAATTCTTATGGGTCGAGTTCTCCCCCGAGGGTGTCTGAGTTCTCCCCGGTACGGCAGGTAGCATTTAATTTCCGATTAATCCTTCTTCGTTGAAACCCTAAATACTTATTAAAAGTAACCAACTTTTAATTTTTATTATTTCAAACTTATTTAAATTTGAGATATTTTTTGTAGTTATAACTTCACTTTATGTAAGTACCTACCTATACCTACATTTTAAGTATTACAATTTAAATAAAACTAAAATTTCCTTTTACATGATATACAATTTATTTAATATAAAATAAATACTATCTAAGTATTACTCTATAAAAATAGATTAAGGGTTTCTAGGAAGGACCGATGGGAATATTTATAATTTCAAAATTCTCTGGCAAATTTCGATTATGTATTTTCATAATTCGTAGTACAATTTAATGAGGAATTTATGATTAGGGGAAATTTTTAGACTTCTGTCTTTTTTTTCTATTTCAATATAGGGAAAATCCCATCCCTTTCAGTATAATTCTGGAAAATTAGGTGTACTTTTCATAATAACAAATTTCGATATTGTAAGATATGAAGGTACTTTACTTTTGAGCAAAATTCACATTTTTTGACATACCTCGTATAAGACTGATAAAATTTGATTTTTGATGGTTGCATCTTGGGTTTTAGATCATACAGAACTTTTTGTGAAGAATAACTTTGTTCCGTAAAATTAATAATAAAGTTTCCCATAAGTTCACGGAAGGAACAGTAATCCTCCTTATCAGGCAATTAGCCCCTTATAAGCTACAACTACCCGTTAACAATAGACGGGGAGAACTCGGACACGACCGTTTTTCGTGCAGGTAAGATTTTGAAAATTGGGAGAGAACTCGAACCCGTCCGGCAATTTAAATACTGTTTCCTATCTGACCCACCGACGGATTTATTAGTTTTTATGGCCGTAATTGGATCCTCTAATAAACAGTATTTAAATTGCCGCCCGGCCTATTCAACATCACTCGGACCGGCTGTTTTGAAAGAGCAAGGGGTTGTTGTAAACTCATTGACTTATAAGTCATTTTTCCAGAATAGAAAGAAACCAAGTATACCTACATTATTAGGTTTTATTACTATTTCCTGATAGCGAACGGAGTATAGTTACAAATGTTCACAATAAAATAAAGCAAACTTATACGTTTTCTGAAACGCATATTGGAAAAAGTAAAGCGATAATGTCGGTATAGAGAAGAGCTAATTAAGTCGATAACAAACCCATATCGAAAAATCAACATTATGGGAAAGTGTACACACACTTACTTCATTCAAGCTAAATATTTGCGTTCGTTTGGATCCCTCTCATTAAGCGAACGAGTGAGTTGTACCCGTTCATTAAAATCGTATATATATTGAGCTGTTTCGACCGCTTCCATTCGATTACCGGCCAATAGTTTTATCGTAAAATATTTACGACTGTTTAATTGTTAGTAATAATTAAAAAATAATTCCGACGATTGTTAATTCAACCGGCGATCTCGGCGCATATAGAGAATATGTTAGTACGGTGAAATTGTAAAATTTTACTCCAACAGAAGGAAGTTGTAGTAGAAAAAGTTGCATATACAACACTTTGAAAATATTTATTTATTATTAATTTGTAGTCTCTTAATATTTGCTTGTTGTGTAGAGTGATTTGGATGATAGAGGGGTTATAGATGTTGAATTTACTTGTACTATAATTATTTAGAAAATGTTTGTTTTATTTTCGACGATCGCGAGTTTACCCACTTAGTAAATAGGAATAAATTAAAGTACTATAAAATCGCCAACATCGCCGGGTAATCTATAAAATAGGCATTCGAAGATGAAGACGCTTTTAAGTTTTATTTCTGGTAAAGTATCCAATTAGACTCGGATTAAAAGGTCTCGCTTTCAAGGGCCTCCTTGATCTTCGACTTCTCTCGTTTTTTCCGCAACTTTAAGCTCGATTTTCGGCCGAGAAAATTTATTAGTATTAATTTATCAGCGTTTATATGGCGAATTGATGGATGGAAATTTATGTCTCGTCGTCGCGGCACAAAAGCGAAGATAGATAAAGACAGTTAGGTGAAAAATTATAGCAATAAATGCGATATTATCTGTTTCGGTTTTTACTAAACGGTGATTGATTCCGTATGTGTTAATAATTTACATGGTTCGATGGCTTTCGAGTATCGATTTTTTTGCGCCGTTTGATGGATTCGCGTCGATTCCGCGAACAAAGAGATGAGTAATTTCCAGTTTTATATTCTCAGTAGAAACACATATCCTGGAATCGCAGAAAAAACCACAAAGCGGCAACGCCGCAAAGCAAAAATATCAACACCATTTGCACCCCGTGGCAAATAATCGATAACTGTTAATGCACTGTAAAAGTAATACCCGTTGATAATTTATCAACCGTAGACATCTTGTAAGTCTTTTGTAACATTTTTCTCCTCGATCCTCGTTTATGTATATACTGCAAGGGAAAAAATTTATCGCTGCGGCTGCGGGCGCGATGCGAAATTAATTGTCAAACGCTTAACAGTGCGGCCAACTGACGTGTTGCCAACTTAAACGGCCGTTTTCGGCGCAGAGCTGGCCTTGAATCGCTTACAATAAAAGAAGAAACAACTAAAAAATTACCCCTAAAGCGCTAAATATTTAGAGACCGTACGGAATAAATAAAGGTCCTAATAAATAAATTTGAATGAGATTATCTTTCTATAAATTAACCAATCATTATTTTGTCGATTCTAAGTTCTAGGTAAGTTCGATCGTATCGCGCGAGTCGAGCAATTGCTATGCAGGACCGCATTTCTTAGATTTTTTTTTACATATTTAATTAATTGTTGAAAAATATTTTTCTTTTCGGTTTTGATTAAATTATCACATAATTCGCTAAGATGACCCGGTGTTGGTCAATTGGTCCCCACGGTCATTTTTGTCAGCGGGCTTCCATAATCCTACAGGTCGATTGGTCCCCAGTTTCAAAATTTAATGGGCTAATTGGTCCCCGCGGTCAAAATATTCCTAATCCGATTAGATAAGATTTTACATTGCATGAATAACTATCATTTGACTAACATCTTCTTAATCTTCTTAATCTAAGCATTATTAGTATTAAAATATATACAATTGGTACAATATATATTAAAAGAAAAATTCTGTACAAAAAAAGAATTATTTTAGTTTTAATATACGAACGGATTTCAAAAAATAGTTGGCAACATATGGGAAACTTTATTATTAATTTTACGAAATAGTTCACAAAAAGTTCTGCGTGATCTAAAATCCAAGATGTAACCATCAAAAATCAAATTTTATCAATCTTATACGAGGTATGTCAAAAAGTGTGAATTTTGCTCAAGAGTAAAGTACCTTGATATTTTTTACAATATCGAAATTTCTTATTATTAAAAGAACACCTAATTTTCTAGAAGTATACTGAAAGGGATGGGATTTTCCCTATATTGAAATAGAAAAAAAAGACAGAAGTCAAAAAATTTCCCCTAATCATAAAATTATCATTAAATTATACAACGAAATGAAAATACATAATCGAAATTTGCCAGAGAATTTTGAAATTATAAATATTCCCATCGGTCCTTTCCTAGAAACCCTTAATCCGGTATTGGGGACCAATTGACTGATAGCTTTCGAGTCGAAAAAGGATTATATTTGGGTAAATTTGACCGCGGGGACCAATTGAACTCCACCCAGATGACCCGTTGTCTCTTCATCAATAAAAATTGTACCCCAAGTGCGGAAACACCCTGTATTGATGAATTTTTTTATGTGGTCAAATTTTTGGTTCATTTCCCTGATGCAGTAAATCCGTTCCTGTGTCGATTTTATTTTTGCGAATCTTCTTCTTTTTCTTTTGGCGAATTAACCAGACGGACCGTTAGCGTAATTGATATTCGCCAACAATGCATTGTTCGTTTTTCCGCATTTAACGGATTCGGAAATATCGAATTAGTCGATTCGTTTTCGATGATTAAACGTTCGTTAAACTTTAACGAACGGCCCTTTTCCATTTTCGCCCCCGTTTATCTATATATTTTAACGGGCTGTTATAGTTAATCATCTGTTGATGCGATTATTATTTTGTGCCATGGAAGGAAAATTTTTATTAGCTTTTGGAAATTTAATGATTTATTCGTGATTAAAATTAACGATTTCGATAATGATCCGTTAAATTTAATTATAATCCAGCGCGTAATTAATACGTAATAACGCGTTTGATCTTAATGAAGGCGTCAAATATTCGGGCATGTTATTATCTAATTATAAAGGATGCGATATTACCCTATTTGGATAATGATGGTGAAGTACATTAAAGTAATAAAAAAAATTTGACTGTTGAATTGTTATGTACCAAACGGTAAATTATCGACGATTTCCGAAAGCGCCGGCATTTTTCGATGCGTCCAATACAATTATCTCCTTAAGGAAAAACCTGTTATTAGTGGAACAATAAGTCGACAGAAAGAAAGTCTTAATTTAGGATTAACCATCTATTATGCCTTCGATGAAAGTTACCTATCAAATATCATTTTTCAATCAACCTACAATAAATTCTTTAGAGTTTTCAATTAACTTTTTGTACCAATTGACATTAATTCCAACTGTCATCAATGTCAGCTGTCAACTGTCTTAATGATGATTGACTAATCATTTAATTTCGAAATATACCTACATCGATTAGTGTATCCAAATGAGCCGTATAAATAAAAATGTTTAATTGTAGTTTGACCTTAAAATGAGTAGCCGTTTATTAATCGAGATGTTTTATAAAAAAGTCATTACCGAGCCTGGGCTTTCGGTAAACGTGATGCATTAGTATATTCATTAGTTAATAAAACCCTATTCATAGGATGGCTATGAAAAAAGCGCGGGATAATTTCGAATAAAAAATGTAATTTTAAAAGCCTAATCGACGCAGTAATTACACCTACAAGAAACTAGTGTAATTAAATTTTACAAAATTAGACCACACATGATTACTTCCATGTGAAATTACTTCTGCTTGATTCTATTATTTTATCCCCCCGACTATAATTTTGCTAATTATTGAACGAGAAGAAAAATTTATACCGAAATATCGCAAACTCAAAATTTTGAGGCGATTTAACCGCTTTAAGAGTCACGAACGTTTTCACATTTCTAGCGAGTGCTAATGGTGCTTAATGGATTCGATGGGAATTCGTTAAATAAAATGCTGGAAATGAGTTTGTTGTATAAAAATTTAACTGTAAATTCGTAAATTTTGTAAGTGTCTATTCGAAACGTTTTATAATAAAGTGAAGAATTTGAGGAATGGATAAATATTGTCGGCATAAAAAATTATTTATGACTTATTTTAATCTACATGGTGGCACATTATAGTAGCCCATGCAATGTATCAGTTACTATAGATAATATCAAGAAAGCTTCTTTACTAAAGTTGTAGTTGTAGGTACTTTTATTCTGGATATTTTTAATTTGGTTATATTTATGCCTACAGTGAGTGCCGTTTTGCAGTGGTAAATCAAAATTATAACACTTTTTTAAATGGAACACCCTGTTTTTTTTTTTCAAAAATTGAATTTAGCCCAAAAATAGGTACGCGAATAAAAGGTTTTTTTCAAAAAATTGTAGGTTTAGGGAATGTTTATTAATAAGAAATGAAAGCACTTCAAAAATACTTGCTGGAATACCTACTTATAGTGATCTAAAATATATAGATTGATTCATTTAAAATAACACAGAAAATATTAGTTTAGCGTTTAGGACTCACCTTTTGTACTGCCCCTGTAAACAGTTTGATAAAAATTTACGAAAAATATATTCATTTGGTACATTTTCACGATATTTTTGGAAAGCTGACGACGAGCTGAATTCAATTTTTGAATAAAAAACATCAGGGTCTTACTTTAAAAAAGCATAAAATGGACTATCACGGTAAAACGAAACACTCTGTATAAATATAACCAATTCTAAAATACGCAGCCAAAAAGTATCTATATACAACTTTTGTACTGAAGTTTTTATCTAGAACAATACAGGGTGGAATCTAAATAAGTCTCGCAACTTCAAACGATGATTCTATGTCTTATATATGATTTGCAAAAAAGTTTATTACAACATAGGTCCTAAGTCCTAAAACCTACCGTTTTCGAAAAAAATAACTTTAAAGTTTATACGTGCGTGAGTATAGTGATACCACTTCAAAATACAAAATCCATTCACGTATACTAAACTATTTTATTATCAATTCATTACTTAATCGTCTAATTGCACTTCAACATTAATTTATACAAAAAAAAATAATTTTATTCCCATTTAAAAATTTTTTTTTTTTGATTTAGGACCTACGCTGTACTAAACTTTTTTGCTAGTCGTAAGACATAGAAACATCGGTTGAAGTTACGAGACTTATTTAGATTCCACCCTGTATATCTATACAGGGTGTTAATTAATGCAAAGTACTTACTTATTTTAATGGGTGATTCGTGGGCTAATTTTGAGTCGAAAAGCTCATATAAAGGTATGTCCTCCGAATCTCGATTTTCAATATACAGGGTTGTAAAGTTTTATTTTTATTTAGGTTTTCTGCAAAAATTTAAAAAACCGTTTGCGATATTACATTTAATTCTAGGATAACATATTATGGTATAAATACGCATTAAACAGAAAATAGTTTTTTATTTTAACCAGTGACGTAGATAAGTATGGGTAGGTCTTGGTACTAACTTTTGGACTCAAAATTAGCTCAAGAATCATTAAAATAAGTTAATTGCATTAATTAACACCCTGCATAACAGATACATCGAGCTTATCCTTACTAATGTGCCACCCTGATGTATTTTATGTAAAGTTATGTAATTCAATGATATAAATTTGATTGTGACTTTTAGAAACGTAATCAGTATTAGCACGTTGACTGCCACGGCGATTTTCATGAATCTGGCCAAAAAAAATACAATTTGATTTAATCACATCAGTACTTATAATTAATACGAGATAAAACTCGTAGTTGGCGTCCTAGAAAAGAAAGCAATCTACGAGTTATCTTGTAGTTGGCAGTCGACGTGTTAAAAAAGCCAATAAAAGCCTTCTATAGTATAATATAATAGAAATTTAACAAACTTATCTAATAAATAACCAAAAACTCCCTACAGGCCTAATTAAAAATCTCATCTAACCTAACGACCCGAAAATATCCAATCAAAAAAATCGCATAAAAAACAAACGAATATATTCCTACGAATAATTTTTCCGGTTAAGAATCGTATATAGATACATTTAATTAGTGGCATTGGGCGACCATACTTTTCGCTCCTATTCTCTACAATTCTACACGAATTTTCGAGCCGATATGGAAGGAAAACCGGTCGGATACGCGCCGCTACACACCGCATCAAATCAAATTTATTACACCTCTATTCATCGCTAAACAGGTGGCTATACCGATAGGTGATCGCTCGACTACTGAATGATGACGAGCCCGCGCTATAAAAAAATATTTACTAATTACTAATTTACTCGCAATTACGAACGGGGAATTTTTAATCAGGCGTTTGTTTTATTTACTCCACGACGGTTGGTAACACTGGAAATTGTTTGACAGTTTTGTTGTCAATTCATCAGGGCTGCCACCAACTGATTTTTGACAACAGCTTGTTTCTTTAGGTGCTGGGTTTCTTTCTATTCAATCATTCAAACCGCCAGAATTTTTGCTATGTTTCTGTCCTATGTAATTCATAATTTCTGTAAAACACCCTGTATATCGACATTATGTACAGGGTGTTTTAATTTTAAAGGAAACGTCAATGTCACTGTTCATCGAAAACAGGGGTTTGAAAGGGGGGCGAAGCCCCCTTTCCGACCTTTCCGCGAGTCTCTAATTTTTTAGAGTAATTTTTTTGTAATTTTTTTAGAGTAATTTTTTTGTGGCATTCATCCCGTATATTTTCGGCTATTAGTTTGGGCAATTATATTACATTTTATAATGGCCAAACGAATTAAATAAACTATTTCCAACGGGGCAATAATGGCGATCTAATCAATACTAATGGGCTACTTCGTTAGGTCGAATTGTCGAATTGAGAACGAACAAAAACAACAAAAAAATCCGGTAAGTGCAAATGTCCGGTCGAATAATTCGTTCGGGATATTTATTTTTGAAATCTTATTTAAACTCAATCAAATTACAACCAACAGTTTACAGTTAGAACACAGTCGGAGCGAATTATAAATCGAATAACTTCTCTGCGTGTAGAATTATAGTCCGGTGGCCGAGGCGACGATTTCGATTTTCATCTAAAATTCGACCTCGTTCTCTCGATTATCGCTAATCGCAGATGCAACGAAAGTGTTACGAGCGGTTTTCATCGATTATTTATCGATACACCATCGAATTACGCGCACTTTCTAATCTAACGAGCGCTTTATTTGCGAGAACCAATGGGAAATTGGCCCAACCTCGAGGAAATTCGCCATTGGCCGATAGAATAAAGAATACCTTTAATTACACCACACCTTCGTATTTGCATTTGTCCAACGCCATAACTTTTTTGTTTAATATAATACTGATATTTTACATCTTATAAGTATGTATGAAATGAAATACCGGGTGTTTCCGAACTTGGGGTACAATTTTTAATGGTGAAATGACAACGGGTCATCTTAGCGAATTATGTGATTATTTAATCAAAACCGTAAATATAAATATTTATCAAAAATTAATTAAATATGTAAAAAAAAATTCTAAGAAATGCGGTCCTGCATAGCAATTGCAGTCGCTCGACACGCGCAATACGATCGAATTCACCGTAAAATTAGAATCGACAAAATAATGATTGATTAATTAAGAAAGATATATCATTCAAAGTTATTTATTAGGACCTTTATTTATTCCATATGGTCCCTAAATTTTTAGAATCATGGATAAAATTAACCCGGGTTTTCCAAATAATAGAAGAAGAAAACATTCAACTCAAAAGAAATATTAGCTCGCTTATATTGTTGTAGAAAAATGGCTTGAAGTTCATAGCAATTATTCAAACTTATCACCGTCTAATTGTACACACTAACTTGTTAAACTGAGAAGAACACTAAGAACTAAATAAACTTAGAAGAACACTAAGAACTAAATAAACTTAGAACTAACTACGAACTAACAATATCAATTAAATCACTAAAAAACAGTATAAAAAAATCTACCTCACGGTCAAATAGATTTTTTTATACTGTTTTTTTAGTGATTTATTTGATATTATTAGGTGTTCTTCTAAGTTTAGTTTGTTCTTCGTGTTCTTCTAAGTTTAGTTAGTTCTTAGCGTTCTTCACAGTTTAACAAGTCCGTGTGTATTTACAATAAGACGGTGATAAGTTTGAATAATTACTATGAATTTCAAGCCATTTTTCTACAACAAAATAGGTGAGTTGAATGTTTTTTCTTTTATTATTTGGAAAACCCGGGTTAATTTTATAATTTATCCATGATTCTAAAAATTCAGAGACCATATGGATCAAATAAAGTTCCTAATAAATAAATTTGAATGAGATATTAATTAATCAATCATTATTTTGTTGTGATTTTGTCGATTCTAATTTTACGGTGAGTTCGATCGTACCGCGCGAGTCGAGGGCGAATGCAATTGCTATGCAGAACGGTATTTCTTAGATTTTTTTACATTTTTAATTAATTTTTGATAAATATTTTTCTTGACGGTTTTGAGTAAATAATCACATAATTCGATAAGATGACCCGTTGTCACTTCATCATTAAAAATTGTACCCCAAGTTCGGAAACACCCTGTATAATTGGAATAACTAATCAACATTCCCCCGTAAAATAGAAACAATAAAATTGAGTATAAGTACTCGCACAATTTATCCTCACCTCCTCGTATATGAGATGTTTAATACAGGGTGAGTATAGCATTAAATTGTAGAGATACACTTCATTTTTTTAATACAATTATATGGCGATAATCCTCCTGTATAAGTAACATTTTAGTGGAAATAAAAGAGTACGCGATATACCCGACAGTTTACCACATCTTTTGTCGTCTGTACATAAATCAAGCGATGTTTTGTTGGGCTTGTAAACGCCCGGTAATTTGTTTGAATAACGCGCTTTAACCGTTTTAGCCCGTACGATTTTACACCGTCGGGAAAAAATGCCCATCGAAAGGCATAAATCATAGCCAGTCAAAACTGGTTAGGAACATTTCCAGTAAACCGTCGTAAATAAATAAATAAATACTTATCTTACAGGACGAAACGAGTTTCATTTCGAATTTATTTACCTGGATAATTGTTTTTTTTTTGGGACACCGCGTAAAAATGCCGTTCTACACTGAGAAAAATTTGTTGGTGTTGGATCGGTTGGTGGATTCGTACAGAGAATATATTTGTCGGAGACTCGCAAAAACACGACTGGCTTGAGTAACAGTTTTATTGACAATGATTATTTATAACAAATATAACAACAACAGTAACTACCGCAACATAGCGTAACATAAGCTCGCTACTTATTGTCGGTGGTCGAATCGCGTCTATCAGCTTCAACACTTCCCCTCGATGAGACCGCTAGTCCCATCATCGCCATACAGCGTTCGTGCTGTGGTCTGGGCAACGTCTTCGTCAAAACGTCAGCTGCCATGTCCCCGGATCCGACGTGCTCCAACCTTACCTGGCCGGACTCCACGACTTCCCTGACGTAATGATGCCGAATGTCGATGTGCTTCGTTCGCGCATGGTACACGGGATTGGACGCCAATTTTTGTGCCCCCACGTTGTCGACGCACAGGCGAATGGACTGGAGTCCCGGCGTCCCCATCTCCTGCAAAAAACGTTTTAGGTATACGGCCTCCTTTGCGGCCTCGCTGAGGGCCATGTACTCAGCTTCGGTCGTCGAAAGGGCCACGGTGCGCTGCTTCCTGGAGTCCCAGCTGATCGCACCACCTGCCAACAGGAAAACGTATCCAGTAAATGATCTCCTGTCGTCCACTGACCCCGCCCAGTCCGCGTCCACGTATCCGATCGTAAAGCCTTCTTCGTACCTGTAGAGTAGCCCTGAATCGGGCGTCCCTTTCAGGTACCTTAGCACCCTCTTGGCGGCGTTCCAATGGGATCGGTTGCAGCAGTCGTTGAACTGGCTCAGTGAGCTCGTTGCGTGAGCGATATCCGGGCGCGTGGCCACTGACAGGAATATCAAACTCCCGATCAGCTCTCGGTAAGGCGGCTTACTTTCTGCCTCCTCCTCCGACCATGGTTCGCCGCGCCTCAACCTCTTTCCGTTGTCCATTGGCGTAGTCAATGGATTGCAGTCTTGCATTCCAAAACGTTCGAGAATGTCGCGTATGTATGCCGTCTGGGTGACGAGTATACCGTCCGACTTCCTGGTGAACTCCATGCCTAGACAGCGTCTCGCCTCCCCCAGGTCTTTTAATTCGAAACCTCTTCCTAGCTTCGTCCCGAAATCGATTAAGATTTCGAGATTTTGGCTCATCAACAGTATGTCGTCGACGTAGATCACGACGAGCAGTCTCGTTCTGCCCTGTCCTCTTACGTATACACATGGATCCCCCGTGGTCGACTTGGCTCCCAGGGCTCGGAGATCCCCGTCAAGGCGCTTGTACCAGGCACGGCCCGCTTGTTTTAGGCCGTAAAGTGCCTTCTTCATTCGGCATACTTTATCACCTGTCGTTAGCTCCTTCAGCATCGCCGACGCCTTCTCGACCGTCCGGTGACGCCCGTTGACGATGTGACGCAGCGTCTCCTCCACTTGAGGTGGCGGTTCCATGTACACTGTCTCCTCGAGATCGCCGTTTAGGTAGGCGGTCTCCACGTCGTACTGCCGAATGTGCATTCGATTTTGCGCCGCCACAGCGATGGCTGCCCTTATAGAACTAAGGCGCGCTACCGGGGCGTAGGTCTCGTGGAAGTCCTTTCCATAGGTTTGAGCGTAGCCCTTTGCTACGATTCTTGCCTTTCGCCTCTCTATGGTACCGTCTTGACCGTACTTGTTGCGCAAAACGAACCGACTTCCGATAACTCTCGATTCTTTTGGTCTGTCGATCAGTTCCCAGGTATCCTTTTCTAGAATCGACCTGGTTTCGCTGGCCATCGCCTTCAGCCACTCGTCTCGTTCGGGACCGCCCAATGCTTGATTCATGGTAACTTCTGCGAGAAAACAGTATTCGTCCCCGGAATCAGCATAGTTTGCATTCGCGTACACTTTGCGTGGTCTTCCAGGCTGACCCGTGCGCAAAAAATGTGGCCTACCTCGACCTCGTCTTGAATTATTTGGCGCACTGTCTCCTGCTGATTCTTTCGGTTGATCAAGATCGCGTCCACGATCAAGGTCGACCTCGACGATCGGAGCATCGTCTTCCGCGTCGTTCGGAGTTGTCGGCTCTTCCAGGCTCGTTTCTTGTGGACAAAAATCTACGTATCCACCGCCTGATTGAGTAGGAAATATTCGGAGAAATTTGACATCCCTCGTTATCTCAATCTTCCTATTCTCCGGTATCCAGATTCTGAACGCCTTGGACTCTGAGCTGTACCCAAGAAACAGCCCTTTCCTGGATCGTGGTTCGAGCTTCCCCTTGTTCGGCGATCGATCCATGGCGTAGACCTCGCTTCCGAATGGCTCGAACATGGACACGTTTGGTACTCTCCCGACCCATTTTCCGTATGGAGTCGTCCCGTTCAGCTTGCTGGTCGGCGATCTGTTTCTGATAAAGTTTGCCGTGTAGACTGCTTCTGCCCAGAAACTCGCCGGAAGATGGGATTGAATTAGAAGACATCGCGCTGTCTCCATCAAAGTACGGTTTCGCCTTTCGGCAACGCCATTTTGCTCGGGGTTGTAAGGAGCTGTGAGGCGTCGCGTTATCCCATGCGTTTGTAACAGCGCATCGAATTTTTCGTTTACGTACTCTCGCCCGTTATCTGACTGCAGCTGTCTAATTCTCTTCCCCTGCTGGGAAAGTAGAAAGGCTCTGAATTTTTCAAATTCTTCCATCACTTGGTCCTTGCTTCGAATGAATCGTACCTCGCACCATCCCGAGAAATCGTCGATGAACGTGACGAAGTAACTTTTCTTTCCCATGGACTCTACGCGCATAGGGCCGCAGACGTCGGAGTGTATGATCTGCCCAAGCTCGGTTGCCCTCGTCGACGCCTTGGGAAAAGGCGCTCGGTGCATTTTTCCGCGCGCGCATACTTCGCATTCGAGTTTCCCACTGACGTCTTTGATGTCTGGTCCCCGAATAGATCCAGACCTGACTGCTTCGCGGAGATCACGAACGTTTAAGTGTCCCATCCTCAAATGCCAATCGGCAAGGGAGTTCTTCTTTGGCACCTCAGAGGACGTCTCCGTAACTTTATTGCATGTTGGAGCATTTGGTTTTGCGATGCGATACAGCCCGTTCACGCGATCCGCTGCTAATAGTACATCGCCTTGGTGGTTGACAACTTCGGCCTTATTGTTGCTGAAGATGACCCGATGACCCTTTTCAGTCACCTTTCCAATCGATATCAAATTTACACGAAGATCTGGTACGTATAACGCGTCACCAAATTTGACGGTTTTACTCCTCCCATCTACGCTTACAGCTACGGACGCAACGCCTCGTCCTCGAATGTCTGTGCAGGCGCTGCTCGCGAGATTCAGCTTACCGCGGTCGCAGTCTTGGTCCAAATCGACGAAGGACTCGACGTTCCTGCACATGTGCGACGTGCACCCGCTGTCCAGGATCCATTCGTCAGAGTCTGAGCTATTGTCAGCTTGGAATGAGGTATCTGCCGACGTGCCGCATTGACTTACGACAAAACAGTCGTTCTCAGCGTTAGCGGAGCACTCCTGATCCCTCTTTGGGCAATTTCGCGCGCGGTGTCCGACGTTCCCGCACTTGAAGCACTTCATCTTTGAATCGCCATTGGTGAGATCCTTTCCGGATTTTTCTCGATTTTTCTTCGACTGGAAAAACTTCTTCCCCGGCTTGTTCGCCGTCATCGCGCTCGGGACGGGTTTCTTATCCGCTCGCGCGTCGAACTCCTCTGCAATTTTGATGCACAACTTCTCCAACGGTGGTAGAGAGTCTCGGGACGATACCGCACACCTGAAGTTCTCGAAACATTCGGGCAGGCTTCGAAGCATCATGACCGTCAGGAGATCGCCATTGATTTCGACCTCCAACTCGGCTAGCTTGTCGACTACATCGGTGAACCTCCGACAATGTTCACGCGCGTCGTCCCCGTCACACATTCTTATGGACATGAGCTGATTCATAAGGGCCACCTTTCGTGCTGGCCCCTTGGACTGGTAAATTTCCTCCAGGGTCTGCCATACTTCACTCGAGGTCTTGCAGTGCTTGATCTGCTTGATCTCAGACGGGCTTATTGCGAGGATGATGTCCGCCTGCGCTTTTGAGTCGTTCTCTTCCCACGCACAAACCGCCTCCGCCGCCTTTGCCGTACTGCACGCCTCACCTTCAGCGGTCGCCGCTGGTTTGGGTATTCGGCCGTTGGTGTAGCCCCACGCATCGTTCTTAATCAGGACGGCACGCATCTGTATCTTCCAAGTGTCATAGTTATCCTTGGACAGAGTTTGGAATCTAACACCGGTTGAACTCATCATCGCTCCAAACGGGGAACACGACGACACAGGTTCACTTGCAAAATCTCTGCGAATTTACTCTTCGAAATTACTACTACTGCACGAAAGCACACGTGCACCTGGGCCCATAACCTGTTGGTGTTGGATCGGTTGGTGGATTCGTACAGAGAATATATTTGTCGGAGACTCGCAAAAACACGACTGGCTTGAGTAACAGTTTTATTGACAATGATTATTTATAACAAATATAACAACAACAGTAACTACCGCAACATAGCGTAACATAAGCTCGCTACTTATTGTCGGTGGTCGAATCGCGTCTATCAGCTTCAACAAAATTAATAATTCGTTCATTTTCCTTTGCATATTATTTGCCTACTCATTACCCAAGTAATTCCTAATGTAGAAAGTACCTACTTAAATCGAATACTTACCTAAATCGAATTTTACAAACATAACAAATCTCCTACTAAGAAATACCTAGATTAAAATTTGATTTTGACAGCTTTCTGTATATCTATTATTGTCTAATTTTGAAGTTAAACCAAATAAGTGAAGATCATAACTAAAATAAGTATAGAGAAAAGAAATGATGCAAATATAACCCCAAATTTTATTATAAATTTATTATATATATATTTTATTATAAATATACTTAAATTTAACCCCATCTTTTTTAACTTGTTTCTTTACAGTGGTATAAAGAGAAATGTAACAAGTTACCTCTCATAACAGAACACCCAGTATATCACCTACATAAAATAAAATAATTTTATCAACTTCCATTATATTCAAATATTAAAAAAAATATTTACAATTCTCGTGCTGAAAAATGTCTGTCAATATTATTTGAATAAAAATTTGACCCTCCTCAATTAATATATTTTCAATTGCATCTGATACAGCTAGCATATTTTTTAAATAACAACAACAAAAATTATTTAAACTATCAACAAATAATACTATATAAAATCTGTGTACTAATCTCAAGTAAAATTTTCATATAAATCCTGCTGGGAAAAGATGAAAATTATGGTTATAAGTATTTCCTATAAATGCTTTAGGCAAGCTCCTAGTGAGCTATCCTAATTTTAGGTATTTCCTATCCACTTTAAGTATTACTTAGAGCATGGTGAAACGCAAATTGTACTTAGGACTTCCTAAATCCGGTTTAAGTATTACCTAACCTTAAGAACTGGTTGGTGAAACTGGGCATAAGAAAAGTGATTTATGGAATGCTAAAAGGTGGTCTTCATACGATGCGAGTGAAGTTGAAACGTCATCGCGATGCTTCGAGGTTCGGGGAAAAGAGAAGAAGAAAAATTGGGCTATTCACCGGGAAAATAAAAGACCCAATCATCCCGGCAACAAAGAGTACCCGGCGCGTTCGCCGTTCAATAATTGATTTATTTTATTGTCAGGCGAAAATCGCTTAAGGACTCGAGGATTTCCCATTAAACGGCTAATTCCGTTTCAATGCGAGCGTAATTTAATCGGGAAATTAATTTCTAGAGTGTATACGCAAAAATTTATTACGAAATTGTGCTCAACTAATTAACGCGCGCGTTAATTTATGCGAAAAATTCAACGCTAATTGAATATTTACCAAATTTATTTTTTCTACTTCTTACGCATTTGTAAATAAGTTAGTTAGCGAGCGGGTGTTGTTGACATTTCGCGTGCCCCCGGTAAAAGCTTTCCGTAAACAACAAAAACATACGGGTAGTAATCGATAAATTCGAGCGTAAGTATACGAGGATGAATCGTTAATTAATGAATCGATTAATTAATAATAGTCGAAAAGGATTAATGATTAATGATTGGAAATATTAACGTTAACGTTTACACTTCTGTAGCCTACCGTTAACAAGTTTTAAGTTGACTCTCGGCGATCTAACAGTAGTTTTTTTTATGCGCGGATACATTCTGTTATTTATCTATTGCGATAAATTGTTGTCGAAAACAATCGGGGAATTATTTCGTCTAATCATCCGTTTAAATGGCTTCGTAAAAATATATCTCTACTGGCGTATTTAAAATTAAACGCTATACAAATTACCGAATTAATTAACGCATTTTATCTAAATTGCACCAGATCCGCATTTCACACCGTATAAATTTGATAGCACGAATAAGTGCTCGTTTGGAATTCAATTTACACTAAGTAGAAAATAATAAAATACATCTACTTTAATTTAATATTTTCGTTCGCCTACCGGAGTTCCTTTTATATTTAGATATCGAAGGAACAGGTGCGTAAATCAATCCTCTACGAGCATATACCTATAGCATGAAAATAACTGCAGAGCTTGTAAGTTATTTAAAAAGAAATTATATATCTGCAAGGGAAAAAACGTTTTCAAGAATGTCCACTCCGGACATCGTACGGTAGATATTTTCCCACAAAATTATAATTCTTCGAGTTACAATGACGACGTTTCAGTCCAGTTCTTCGGAAATTCACGTCATTCATCAATTAAACATTCTTTTTTCACATGAAACACAATAAAATTCGAGTCGGGAAACGTCAATTATGTCACTAACGTCAACATTGTCAAATGTCAAATTTTTTGTTATCGATAAAGTCGCCGGTTCGACTAGAAAAAACCCAACGGGAGAGTTGAAAATGAAGAAATAATTTTTTCCCTCTACGAACAGTTGCAAATTTCAAGGAAAGCTCGACAATAACAATTATCTTCGCATTAAATTAGAATGCATCGCCATAGATAATCAGCACTGATGAGGGGGGAACAAGAGTCGAAACAGCGGCGGACTTTATTTTCCAATTTTCACAAAACCCAAAGCCTATTTGATTTCTTTGAGTCTCTATAAAGCATTGACTTAAACGTCAAACTTCATAAGTCACATTTTATAAAAGTGTCAATGTCAAAATCGATGTTGTGTGTATACAAATAAAGTAATGAGTATAGTAATGAAAGAGGACTACACTGAGATGTGTCTCCTAAGACAATCGATGCAAAAAAATCGATTTTTTTTACACCGAAGGCACATATAAAGACAACTAATCGGATGGCACTCAGTCGACGCAATTACACGTATTTTTTGATATTTTTTTTAGCGAAAATTACGTCCGCATAAGGTTCTGCAATTAACATTCTAGAATTTCCTTAATTGCCGAAGACTCTTGAAATCCACTCGGCATTCGTTTCATTTGAGGAATCCCTTTTTCCATCCACAAGAAATTTATATACCTACCTGCCTACTATACAAAGAAATATCGAATTATTCACTAGTTATTAGATTTACTATATGACAAAATTAAATACTGAGTGAAATTTTTATATTAAATATAGGCAATGGAGAGTTATCGTATCGGCAGCATTTCGCGAAGATTTAAATTTCGCAGTAAACGTATAGAAAGCAATAATTTCCTGACCGCATAAATAATAATACTCCGAATAGCAGTGATAGCAGTAAAACTCGCCCATAAACTCGTAATAATATCCCCGGGGCGCTCTTGTTTTAAGACGTTACTCTAAATACCGATCTAATTGTAAAATAAAACGATAAATATTAAGAGGAAAGCGAGATTCTATTTTCTATTACAAATACATATTCGAATTTATCGGTTATCGTTTATAAGTAAAGGAAATTTTCAAAGTAAATTGCGACAATTTCTGCGAAATAACATGATTAGATATGATTTGAACATGATTTGAATCTACTAGTAGAGAAGGCATTGTGAAATAAATCGACCATTTGATTCTACTACTAGTAGAGAAGGCGTTGTAACATAAAACCTCCATTTGAATCTACTACTAGTAGAGAAGGTACTGTAAAATAAAACCTCCATTTGAATCTACTACTAATAGAGAAGGCGTAAAATAAAACCACCACTTGAATCTACTAGTATAGAAGGTGTTTTAAAATGAATCCACCATTTGATTCTACTAGGTATTGTAAAATAAAACCACCATTTGAAACTACTACTTATAGTAGAGAAGGTGTTGTAAAATAAATCCACCATTATTTGAATCTACTACTAATAGAGAAGGCGTAAAATAAAACCACCACTTGAATCTACTAGTAGAGAAGGTGTTTTAAAATAAATCCACCATTTGATTCTACTAGGTATTGTAAAATAAAACCACCATTTGAATCTACTACTAGTAGAGAAGGCGTTATAAAATAAAACCACCATTTGAATCTACTACTAGTAGAGAAGGCGTTGTAAATAAAATCCACCATTTGATTCTACTACTTATAGTAGAGAAGGTGTTGTAAAATAAAACCACCATTTGAATCTACTACTTACAGTAGAGAAGGTGTTGTAAAATAAAACCACCATTTGAATCTACTACTTATAGTAGAGAAGGTGTTGTAAAATAAAACCACCATTTGAATCTACTAGTTATAGTAGAGAAGGCGTTATAAAATAAAACCACCATTTGAATCTAATAGTAGAGAAGGTGTTGTAAAATAAATCCACCATTTGATTCTACTACTAGTAGAGAAGGTGTTGTAAAATAAAACCACCATTTGAAACTACTACTTATAGTAGAGAAGGTGTAAAATAAAACTACTTATAGTAGAGAAGGTGTTGTAAAATAAATCCACCATTATTTGAATCAACTACTAATAGAGAAGGCGTAAAATAAAACCACCACTTGAATCTACTAGTAGAGAAGGTGTTGTAAAATAAATCCACCATTTGATTCTACTACTAGTAGAGAAGGTGTTGTAAAATAAAACCACCATTTGAAACTACTACTTATAGTAGAGAAGGTGTAAAATAAAACTACTTATAGTAGAGAAGGTGTTGTAAAATAAATCCACCATTATTTGAATCAACTACTAATAGAGAAGGCGTAAAATAAAACCACCACTTGAATCTACTAGTAGAGAAGGTGTTTTAAAATAAATCCACCATTTGATTCTACTAGGTATTGTAAAATAAAACCACCATTTGAATCTACTACTAGTAGAGAAGGCGTTATAAAATAAAACCACCATTTCAATCTACTACTAGTAGAGAAGGCGTTGTAAAATAAATCCACCATTTGATTCTACTACTTATAGTAGAGAAGGTGTTGTAAAATAAAACCACCATTTGAAACTACTACTTATAGTAGAGAAGGTGTAAAATAAAACTACTTATAGTAGAGAAGGTGTTGTAAAATAAATCCACCATTATTTGAATCTACTACTAATAGAGAAGGCGTAAAATAAAACCACCACTTGAATCTACTAGTAGAGAAGGTGTTGTAAAATAAATCCACCATTTGATTCTACTACTAGTAGAGAAGGTGTTGTAAAATAAAACCACCATTTGAAACTACTACTTATAGTAGAGAAGGTGTAAAATAAAACTACTTATAGTAGAGAAGGTGTTGTAAAATAAATCCACCATTATTTGAATCAACTACTAATAGAGAAGGCGTAAAATAAAACCACCACTTGAATCTACTAGTAGAGAAGGTGTTTTAAAATAAATCCACCATTTGATTCTACTAGGTATTGTAAAATAAAACCACCATTTGAATCTACTACTAGTAGAGAAGGCGTTATAAAATAAAACCACCATTTCAATCTACTACTAGTAGAGAAGGCGTTGTAAAATAAATCCACCATTTGATTCTACTACTTATAGTAGAGAAGGTGTTGTAAAATAAAACCACCATTTGAATCTACTACTTACAGTAGAGAAGGTGTTGTAAAATAAAACCACCATTTGAATCTACTAGTTATAGTAGAGAAGGCGTTATAAAATAAAACCACCATTTGAATCTACTAGTAGAGAAGGTGTTGTAAAATAAAACCACCATTTGAATCTACTACTTATAGTAGAGAAGGTGTTGTAAAATAAAACCACCATTTGAATCTACTAGTTATAGTAGAGAAGGCGTTATAAAATAAAACCACCATTTGAATCTAATAGTAGAGAAGGTGTTGTAAAATAAAACCACCATTTGAATCTACTTCTTACAGTAGAGAAGGTGTTGTAAAATAAAACCACCATTTGAATCTACTAGTTATAGTAGAGAAGGCGTTATAAAATAAAACCACCATTTGAATCTACTAGTAGAGAAGGTGTTGTAAAATAAAACCACCATTTGAATCTACTACTTACAGTAGAGAAGGTGTTGTAAAATAAAACCACCATTTGAATCTACTACTTATAGTAGAGAAGGTGTTGTAAAATAAAACCACCATTTGAATCTACTAGTTATAGTAGAGAAGGCGTTATAAAATAAAACCACCATTTGAATCTAATAGTAGAGAAGGTGTTGTAAAATAAATCCACCATTTGATTCTACTACTAGTAGAGAAGGCGTTGTAAAATAAAACCACCATTTGAATCTACTACTTATAGTAGAGAAGGTGTTGTAAAATAAATCCATTATTTGAATCTACTACTAATAGAGAAGGCTTAAAATAAAACCACCACTTGAATCTACTAGTAGAGAAGGTGTTGTAAAATAAATTCACCATTTGATTCTACTAGGTATTGTAAAATAAAACCACCACTTGAATCTACTAGTAGAGAAGGTGTTGTAAAATAAATTCACCATTTGATTCTACTAGGTATTGTAAAATAAAACCACCATTTGAATCTACCACTAGTAGAGTAGGTTTTATAAAATAAATCCACCATTTGAATATACTACTAGTAGAGAAGGCGCTGTAAAATAAGACCACCAGTTGAATCTACTACTAGTAGAGAAGGAGTTGCTAGAGATGTTTGAAAAACGTAACTGTTACGTAGAGTGTATTAACGAAAATAAGAGAAGCGCCTTTTCGACTATTATACGCGTTAAATAGTCAACTTATTAGTCCAACACCTGTCTCTCGGGCTCGAATCTCGATTCTCGGACCGAGTAGTTACCATAATGGCACCGGCATTTTCGCCATTATACTCGGTAAATTAGCAATGATTCATACACTAGAACAAATTTAATCAAACAATGAATAAAAACGAATAAAGCCCTGATGGTCTAATGGACCCCGGCCGTAGATCGGGTACGGTTCGACGAATCGCTAATGACCGTTCTTCGGTAGTTCGCGTTATCGTATTTCACGTATTCATCGTCTTCATTGCGTTAATATTATGTGCTTGGAAAATCTGTTGAAGCTGATAGACGCGATTCGACCACCGACAATAAGTAGCGAGCTTATGTTACGCTATGTTGCGGTAGTTACTGTTGTTGTTATATTTGTTATAAATAATCATTGTCAATAAAACTGTTACTCAAGCCAGTCGTGTTTTTGCGAGTCTCCGACAAATATATTCTCTGTACGAATCCACCAACCGATCCAACACCAACAGGTTATGGGCCCAGGTGCACGTGTGCTTTCGTGCAGTAGTAGTAATTTCGAAGAGTAAATTCGCAGAGATTTTGCAAGTGAACCTGTGTCGTCGTGTTCCCCGTTTGGAGCGATGATGAGTTCAACCGGTGTTAGATTCCAAACTCTGTCCAAGGATAACTATGACACTTGGAAGATACAGATGCGTGCCGTCCTGATTAAGAACGATGCGTGGGGCTACACCAACGGCCGAATACCCAAACCAGCGGCGACCGCTGAAGGTGAGGCGTGCAGTACGGCAAAGGCGGCGGAGGCGGTTTGTGCGTGGGAAGAGAACGACTCAAAAGCGCAGGCGGACATCATCCTCGCAATAAGCCCGTCTGAGATCAAGCAGATCAAGCACTGCAAGACCTCGAGTGAAGTATGGCAGACCCTGGAGGAAATTTACCAGTCCAAGGGGCCAGCACGAAAGGTGGCCCTTATGAATCAGCTCATGTCCATAAGAATGTGTGACGGGGACGACGCGCGTGAACATTGTCGGAGGTTCACCGATGTAGTCGACAAGCTAGCCGAGTTGGAGGTCGAAATCAATGGCGATCTCCTGACGGTCATGATGCTTCGAAGCCTGCCCGAATGTTTCGAGAACTTCAGGTGTGCGGTATCGTCCCGAGACTCTCTACCACCGTTGGAGAAGCTGTGCATCAAAATTGCAGAGGAGTTCGACGCGCGAGCGGATAAGAAACCCGTCCCGAGCGCGATGACGGCGAACAAGCCGGGGAAGAAGTTTTTCCAATCGAAGAAAAATCGAGAAAAATCCGGAAAGGATCTCACCAATGGCGATTCAAAGATGAAGTGCTTCAAGTGCGGGAACGTCGGACACCGCGCGCGAAATTGCCCAAAGAGGGATCAGGAGTGCTCCGCTAACGCTGAGAACGACTGTTTTGTCGTAAGTCAATGCGGCACGTCGGCAGATACCTCATTCCAAGCTGACAATAGCTCAGACTCTGACGAATGGATCCTGGACAGCGGGTGCACGTCGCACATGTGCAGGAACGTCGAGTCCTTCGTCGATTTGGACCAAGACTGCGACCGCGGTAAGCTGAATCTCGCGAGCAGCGCCTGCACAGACATTCGAGGACGAGGCGTTGCGTCCGTAGCTGTAAGCGTAGATGGGAGGAGTAAAACCGTCAAATTTGGTGACGCGTTATACGTACCAGATCTTCGTGTAAATTTGATATCGATTGGAAAGGTGACTGAAAAGGGTCATCGGGTCATCTTCAGCAACAATAAGGCCGAAGTTGTCAACCACCAAGGCGATGTACTATTAGCAGCGGATCGCGTGAACGGGCTGTATCGCATCGCAAAACCAAACGATCCAACACCAACATGCAATAAAGTTACGGACACGTCCTCTGAGGTGCCAAAGAAGAACTCCCTTGCCGATTGGCATTTGAGGATGGGACACTTAAACGTTCGTGATCTCCGCGAAGCAGTCAGGTCTGGATCTATTCGGGGACCAGACATCAAAGACGTCAGTGGGAAACTCGAATGCGAAGTATGCGCGCGCGGAAAAATGCACCGAGCGCCTTTTCCCAAGGCGTCGACGAGGGCAACCGAGCTTGGGCAGATCATACACTCCGACGTCTGCGGCCCTATGCGCGTAGAGTCCATGGGAAAGAAAAGTTACTTCGTCACGTTCATCGACGATTTCTCGGGATGGTGCGAGGTACGATTCATTCGAAGCAAGGACCAAGCGATGGAAGAATTTGAAAAATTCAGAGCCTTTCTACTTACCCAGCAGGGGAAGAGAATTAGACAGCTGCAGTCAGATAACGGGCGAGAGTACGTAAACGAAAAATTCGATGCGCTGTTACAAACGCATGGGATAACGCGACGCCTCACAGCTCCTTACAACCCCGAGCAAAATGGCGTTGCCGAAAGGCGAAACCGTACTTTGATGGAGACAGCGCGATGTCTTCTAATTCAATCCCATCTTCCGGCGAGTTTCTGGGCAGAAGCAGTCTACACGGCAAACTTTATCAGAAACAGATCGCCGACCAGCAAGCTGAACGGGACGACTCCATACGGAAAATGGGTCGGGAGAGTACCAAACGTGTCCATGTTCGAGCCATTCGGAAGCGAGGTCTACGCCATGGATCGATCGCCGAACAAGGGGAAGCTCGAACCACGATCCAGGAAAGGGCTGTTTCTTGGGTACAGCTCAGAGTCCAAGGCGTTCAGAATCTGGATACCGGAGAATAGGAAGATTGAGATAACGAGGGATGTCAAATTTCTCCGAATATTTCCTACTCAATCAGGCGGTGGATACGTAGATTTTTGTCCACAAGAAACGAGCCTGGAAGAGCCGACAACTCCGAACGACGCGGAAGACGATGCTCCGATCGTCGAGGTCGACCTTGATCGTGGACGCGATCTTGATCAACCGAAAGAATCAGCAGGAGACAGTGCGCCAAATAATTCAAGACGAGGTCGAGGTAGGCCACATTTTTTGCGCACGGGTCAGCCTGGAAGACCACGCAAAGTGTACGCGAATGCAAACTATGCTGATTCCGGGGACGAATACTGTTTTCTCGCAGAAGTTACCATGAATCAAGCATTGGGCGGTCCCGAACGAGACGAGTGGCTGAAGGCGATGGCCAGCGAAACCAGGTCGATTCTAGAAAAGGATACCTGGGAACTGATCGACAGACCAAAAGAATCGAGAGTTATCGGAAGTCGGTTCGTTTTGCGCAACAAGTACGGTCAAGACGGTACCATAGAGAGGCGAAAGGCAAGAATCGTAGCAAAGGGCTACGCTCAAACCTATGGAAAGGACTTCCACGAGACCTACGCCCCGGTAGCGCGCCTTAGTTCTATAAGGGCAGCCATCGCTGTGGCGGCGCAAAATCGAATGCACATTCGGCAGTACGACGTGGAGACCGCCTACCTAAACGGTGATCTCGAGGAGACAGTGTACATGGAACCGCCACCTCAAGTGGAGGAGACGCTGCGTCACATCGTCAACGGGCGTCACCGGACGGTCGAGAAGGCGTCGGCGATGCTGAAGGAGCTAACGACAGGTGATAAAGTATGCCGAATGAAGAAGGCACTTTACGGCCTAAAACAAGCGGGCCGTGCCTGGTACAAGCGCCTTGACGGGGATCTCCGAGCCCTGGGAGCCAAGTCGACCACGGGGGATCCATGTGTATACGTAAGAGGACAGGGCAGAACGAGACTGCTCATCGTGATCTACGTCGACGACATACTGTTGATGAGCCAAAATCTCGAAATCTTAATCGATTTCGGGACGAAGCTAGGAAGAGGTTTCGAATTAAAAGACCTGGGGGAGGCGAGACGCTGTCTAGGCATGGAGTTCACCAGGAAGTCGGACGGTATACTCGTCACCCAGACGGCATACATACGCGACATTCTCGAACGTTTTGGAATGCAAGACTGCAATCCATTGACTACGCCAATGGACAACGGAAAGAGGTTGAGGCGCGGCGAACCATGGTCGGAGGAGGAGGCAGAAAGTGGTGCGATCAGCTGGGACTCCAGGAAGCAGCGCACCGTGGCCCTTTCGACGACCGAAGCTGAGTACATGGCCCTCAGCGAGGCCGCAAAGGAGGCCGTATACCTAAAACGTTTTTTGCAGAAAGAGATGGGGACGCCGGGACTCCAGTCCATTCGCCTGTGCGTCGACAACGTGGGGGCACAAAAATTGGCGTCCAATCCCGTGTACCATGCGCGAACGAAGCACATCGACATTCGGCATCATTACGTGAGGGAAGTCGTGGAGTCCGGCCAGGTAAGGTTGGAGCACGTCGGATCCGGGGACATGGCAGCAGACGTTTTGACGAAGACGTTGCCCAGACCACAGCACGAACGCTGTATGGCGATGATGGGACTAGCGGTCTCATCGAGGGGAAGTGTTGAAGCTGATAGACGCGATTCGACCACCGACAATAAGTAGCGAGCTTATGTTACGCTATGTTGCGGTAGTTACTGTTGTTGTTATATTTGTTATAAATAATCATTGTCAATAAAACTGTTACTCAAGCCAGTCGTGTTTTTGCGAGTCTCCGACAAATATATTCTCTGTACGAATCCACCAACCGATCCAACACCAACAAAATCCGTAAAAAATTCTATTAACAGTTATCTGGATGATTTTTTTTATCACATTCTACGTACTAATTTGGCTACGTGAACTTGGCACCCATCAAAAGAATTAAAAATTCGTATATTAAAATTTAGTGCTATTACAGTGCAAACTTAGTGCCCAATTCCTAATTTTAGTGATCAACTGGTTGAGTAGAAAATTGCGATTGAAAATGACGGTGCTAAGTTTATAAAGATAGCACCTCTACGTTTAAATACTTGAACAAAATTAAAAAAAAATAATAGATAATAGCTAGCTTTCGAATGCACTAAGCAGAATTTAATTAGGAGGAAAAATAAGAGGAAAAGGAGGAAAAATAGGAAAAATACATTTAAACATAGAGAGAGAGAAACCAGATATCTAATTTTTCTTTCATTTTAGTAAGTAGAGGTAAGATATAAGAACACCTTGTATTAAAACCACCTTTTCTCTACTTTTTTATTAGTGGATGGTACAGTGAATTGCATACTAGATATATGCATAGGGTGTGCGACAAACTTCAGGGGGTGGTTCTGCATGAAAAAATAATGATACTTTGCTATATAAACCTATATGTCCGCAAATGCTTCGTTTTCGAGATACGGGGTGTTAAAGTTTCTTCTTAAAAACCGAAGATTTATTTATTTCTCTGAAACCAGACAAGATATTCAAATGAAATTTAGTGAGTTTTGAGAGGTAACTATTACGCATTTTTTGATATAAAATTAAAAATTTTATGTCCATCATTGGCGGGCATACGGGTTATAATAAATATTTTTTAAAGAAAAAAATTTGTTGGTACGCCACTGAGGCATTTTAATTGAAAATTTAATTATGAATGAATTCCTCGTTCAATTTGTGACAAAAATGCTCTCCTGTGTTTATTTCGTACGGGCCGCCGTTTTCGAATAAAAAAATAAAACATCTTGACGTGTATTTTTCATTTCCTCCATCGTTATATAGTAGTGACGTTAGACGGTAGTAGGCTACTGTCAAAATTATGATCAAACAAATGATCAAATTAGCTTTTTTTGATAATCTAAAATTACGTAAATTAAAGTATAAATTAACTATATCTTTTTTTTATTATCTTTGTTTTTAATAAAAAACTTTAACACCCCATATCTCGAAAAGGAAGCATTTGCGGACATATGTTAACATATAGCAAAATATCATTATTTTATAATCCAAAATCACCCCCTGAAGTTTGTTGCACTTATTAAATAACACCCTGCATATTTTTTATATACGAATTACTATAGAGTTTACAAGTGGACAGAAGAGAATAATGTAAAAACACCTTGTATTAACATCACCTTTCCCTACTATTTTATTAGTACATTTTACAGTGAATTGTATAATCTATTTTTTCTACGATTTACTAAAGATTTTGCAAGTGAAGAGAATAGAATCTAAGAACATATTGCATTAAGACCACCTTTTCCCTACAATTTTACAAGTGGATGTTACCGTGAATTGTATACTCTATTTTTTATACGATTTACTAAAGAGTTTGCAAGTGAAGATAATAGAATCTAAGAACACCTTGCATTAACATCACCCATTTCCTACTATTCGTAGAGATTACTATAAGTAGATGTTAGAATGAGTCAGTGAGTTGCATATTACATTTTTTCTACAATATATTAAAGAGTTTGGAATTGAAGAAAAAGGAATGTATGAACACTTTGCTACTATTCACCCACTTTTCCCTACTATTTTTTACCATTTAAGGGTGTAATTTTCTTATTTTTACGTCTCGAAAGACACACAAAAGTGCCAGTAATGACCACTTCACGCGTATCCTCTTTTCTGTGACGGGCTACACGCGTAAATAGTAGAGGCGAAAACCGCAAGGCCTTATGTCGGTCGCGTGCCGGCGCACGTGCGCCCCTCGCTCGGACCCCGAGGGGCCGGGGGCCCCCGCCCCGTCGGTGCAACGGTCGCCCGGAATGACAGATGCCCTAATTAACTCTTACAGATACTGCGATTAGATGTGTCCCGGCGATAAAATCCCATGAATATTTATCCGTTGGATAAGGCCGGTTTTTAAGGGTTGTTAAGGAATGTTGTAAGTACTAAAATGCAAATGCAACGCCGTAGTGGATTCGGCTGTTAACTGACCGGTGTATTGGCGGTGTGCAGGGTTAAAATTTGTAAGGGTTGTGCAGGATAGAGGGCTTTGGATGAACTTCTAATGTATGGGAGATAGAGCAAGGGTTAAATGAGGAAAATTTGAATCTTCGTGAAGTTAGTGCACTCGCCATCAAAAATTTTAAAAATTCATACAAAATTTAGTGCTAATTTCGTGCCCATGCATTTCCTAATTTTAGTGCTCAACTGGTTGAGTAGAATATTGCGATTGAAAATGACGGTGCTAAGTTTATAAATCTAGCACCCCTACAGGTATTATTCTCTTCTCTTCTCTTCTCTCCCAAACTCTTTGCCTATACAGGGTGTTAATTAATGCAGTGTACTTACTTTAATGGGTGATTCTTGAGCTAATTTTGAGTCGAAAAGTTCTTATAAAGGCATGTCCTCTGTTTTAAAAAATGCATCGTATTTATACCATAATATGTTATACTATAGAATTCAATGTAATATTGCAAACGGTTTTTCAAATTTTTTAGAAAACCTAAATAAAAATAACTTTAAAAACTAGAAGCGTTCTAAATTGACCTGAGCAGTTCCAGTCAATCCTGAAGCCTTCTAAATTTTTCTGGGCAGTTCTTTTCCATTTTGAAGTTGTTCTGGACATATCTGATTCATCCTGAAACGTTCTAAATTGTTCTGGGCGGTTCTTTTCCATTTTGAAGTTGTTTTGAACATATTTAATTCATCCTGAAGTGTTGTCAATTGTCCTTGATAAATCTAATTTATCCTGAAACGTTCTAAATTGACTTGAATAGTTCTAATTCATCCTGAAGCGTTCTAAATTGTCCTTAACAGTTCTAATTAATTCATTCTGAAGCATTCTAAATTGTTCTGAACAGTTGCAGTCAATCCTGAAGCGTTCTAAATTTTTCTTGGCAGTTCTTTTCCATTTTGAAGTTGTTCTGGACATATCTGGTTCATCCTGAAACGTTCTAAATTGTTCTGGAGGGTTCTTATCCATGGTGAAGTTGATCTGGACATATTTAATTCATCCTGAAGCGTTGTCAATTGTCCTAGATAAATCTAATTTATCCTGAAACGTTCTAAATTGTTCTGGACGGTTCTTTTCCATGGTGAAGTTGATCTGGACATATTTAATTCATCCTGAAGCGTTGTCAATTGTCCTAGATAAATCTAATTTATCCTGAAACGTTCTAATTGACTTGATCAGTTCTAATTCATCCTGAAACATTCTGAATTGTTATGAACAGTTCCAGTCAATCCTGAAGCGTTTTAAATTTTCCTGGATATTTCTTTTCCATTTTGAAGTTGTTCTGGACATATCTGGTGACTAATAAAAAATAGGACAAACCTTTAAATGAACTTTTCGACTCTAAATTAGCTCAAGAACCACCCATTAAAATAAGTACATTGCATTAATTAACACACTGTACTCAATGTAATATCCACTTATAAAATAATAGGGAAAAGGTGATGTTAATGCAAGGTGTTCTTAGATTCTATTCTCTTCACTTGCTAACCCTTTAGTAAATCGTAGAAAAAATGTAGTATACAACTCACTCTAACCTCCACTAATAACAGATAATTTTATGCAAGTATTTTTTAACCGTACACTCGTTATCTAATATTTGCAATAGTAAATTCAGTAATTTTTGTGTTAAGTTCGCGCTGTTTAATTCGACCAAATATTACCACAAATCGAACGTTTAATGGGTGTTTATTCTTCGAAAATACGGACTGTTTGGTCAATGTAGGCAAAGGCACTGGGCAAATACGGGCCGTTGAAGCGCTAGTTCTAAAATAAATTATTGTTATTACCGCGGTAATGACAATGGCAAATAGTAGTGTAAATATATACATAATAACTGTCAAATAGTGGATTACACAGTGAATGGGATTTTGAGAAGTAGCAATTAAATGTGGCGATGTATCGGTTACCGTTAGATGTGTTAATTCCATCGATGTTGTGGTGGTTTCAAAAGGGAATCCAGCTCAAAAAATAAGCTTACTTATTTTAGTTTAAGTATATAAATATTGAAACAAAACCGTTGAATTATTACGCAAGATAACGAGGGAGAAGAAACAAATAGGTTAATTATCTAATTGAATTTTGCGGTAACGGTTATCCCACCAACTATATAGCAGGTAGGTATTTTAGTTCTTTTATCGGAAAGCCTTGCACTTGGTATTTCAATTCGGTTCGGCTCATTAAATTTACACGGCGATTTCTAGATGCATTGTTAGAGGTGCACGTACTCTCTGGAGGCGTAAGAAATGCGGTAATGCAGTTCCTTCTACGATTCCGGGGAAGTTGGAGTACCGACAGGGCCGGATTCGAATTAAAAAAAAACAAATTATTATCGAATTTAGCGAAACCGATCCTGCGTTGATATTAATTTCTACGACACGCGCCTGCTATAATAATTGTTTTCTTTGGGTTGTTCACAATGCAACCCTGTTGTTTACTTTTAATAAGGATTCCATTTGAAAATTGTTTGTTAACAGTCGATTAACCGACGAAACAAGTTCGCGGGAAAGTAATTTTACGAACGGTACATTTCGAGAAAATAAATCGTCGGGACAGCGCGCTTTTTCGTTTCCTCAAAACGTTAAATAATAAATAAACTATTATATCTTTCGTAAAATTAAACATTCAATTAATATTCATAAATGTAACTAAATACTCACGATACAAACGGCCATTAGCATAAGTTAATTGCGTTTGCGACGTAAACGCCAAACGAATAGGGCCGTTTCGTATATACCGGGTGTTCCAATACTTATTGTCTAGTTAATATACTTCAAAAATTATGTTCATACTGTATACCTCACAGGAAGGAAATAATATATAGTTTGTGCAAAACAAAGTTGGATACACGTCACTATTGTCGTCATATTTGCCAAGCATTGTGTTCAACTTTTAAAAATAAACATATAAAACAGATTGGTTATAATACCTGCAGAATTTAAGTTAATATTAACAAAGGGATGATAGAAAATGTTAAAAAGCAGAATTAAATCATCCAAGAAAAATATATACAGAGCTTTCGAAAAGTAACGAATAAATTCATTATTACTGAAGTTGAGAGTTTTTCGAAAATTTTCTCTGACATGTCGATTTTGTTTTAAACAAAGACACTTTTTGACATGCAACCCATATTTGTGAAGTAATCGTTGTTCGAGATATGACGTCATGGACAATTTTATTAAATGGGACACACTGTATATTTTTCCATTTTTAAATTCGATGAGATTATTACAAACAGGGGTCATACTTGATAAGTTGGTCTCAATAAACCTAATCAAATGGGCACTCAGAAATCACAAAATTTTGAATTTAGGTAGCTCTGAACATTCAAAATATTTCTAGTAGATATGTATTCAAAATGTATAGTTAATTAACCAGGAACGTCCAGAAACCTTCTAGAAATTACCGAAACTTTTCATAAATGATTCTAAAATGCATAAAAACCTTCCAGTATGGACAAAAAACCTTCCTGTAATGGCAAAAAATATTCCAGAAAAATCCAAAAATCTTTCAGATATTATTAAAATCCCTTATATGATCAGAAACATTCCACAAATTCCTAAATACCAAAAATACTAAAATGACCAAAAACTATCCAGTATAACGATTGAAAACCTTCGAAAAATGAACAATAATTTCCAAAAGCATTCAAAATCTTTCCAAAAACGCATAAGAACTAACCACAAACGTTGAAAATCCTTTCAAGATCGTCTAAAAATCTTCCAGAAATGTCCAAAACTCTTCCAGAAATGAACCAAAACATGTGGGAGAGCTTCTAAATTAAAATTTTTGTGATTTTTGAGTGGCTGTATAGCCTTTATTATAAAGCCGAGATACCAAGTGTGACCCCTCTTTGTAATCAGCTCGTCGAGTAGAATTTAAAGATGCAAAAATATACAGGGTGTCCCACTTAATAAAATTGTCGATGACGCCATATCCAGAATAACGATTACGTCACAAATATGGGTTGTGCGTCAAACAGTGCCTTTGTTTAAAACAAAATCGAGGTGTCAGAGAAAATTTTCGAAAAACTCTCAATTTCAGAAATAATGAATTTATTCGTTACTTTTCAAAAGCATACTGATGTATTATAAAAATTCAACGTTTGTTTATAAAATAATTATTTTTTTCTTATAGCAGGTTGGTAGGACTGACTGTCAAGTCGCATAGTTGCCGTTGTCAACCGTTTAATTTTCAATTTGTTTTTGTCATTTTGCCTTGAGGTTATTGCTTTATTCATTCTTTCTTGTTTATATTTCAACCTAAAAAATTCACTATAAGCAGTTTTAAACGAAGGTTTACGAGAATTATTATATTTAAATGTAATTCAACTTTCTTGAGAATTCTAGAAAATTCTTGTTTTTGTAAACTTTATAAAAGTTCGGCAACACTGTCTATTAGTGACGTACTAAATTTATGGTGACGTGCATCTAATTTTACTATATTAATATTTTACCCCTAAATTATGCAAATATTATTCAGCGCAAGTACGGATGCTCGATTTAATCGATTAATTATTCGATTATTTCGCCACCTTTGCCTGCTCATCGGCTATTTATTGGACATTTTCGAGCACATTTATACAGGTGTAGCGGAAAAGCGAGATTATAAAATATTCACCATTAAAGAGCGCGCAAGGTGCACCCGACCCCGCCGTAATTTCCTCCGTTTCATTCTCCAAATCGTCCGACGGAATTATTACCATTGTGGAAAAATTGGAATCGCCGAGCGCGAATTATAACGAGCAATTAGTTCGCGGATTAGACGCGGGCATTCCGGACGGTAAATAAGCTATAATAGAAGGCGATCATCTATCTGAAATCTATTCGTTACACACCCAGTTCGGTTCGCCCGAATACTGTTTACGTTAGAGGCCGGGCAAAGGGAAATTTCTGGAATGCTAAAAATTCTTATAGGTAGCTGCACTTTTCCGTTATAGTAAGCTTGCAGAAATATTATTTAATAAGCCGCAATATTGTTCTATAGCGTTAAATTAGTGATAGAAAAATTAAAGGATGCTAATAAGAAACAAGTCATATTATATTGTATCTGCTGTATAGATAATAATTAAGGGGAGAAACCATCACATTAGGCGCCTGTTTGAGCCAGATTTTTTTTTGGATCGGAAGAATTAATTGGAATTCAATCAAATTTTGACATCATTTTTTTTTATATTTCAAACAATTTTTATGAATTTTTTTGAATAATTTCAGCCGAAAATGACAAAGTTATACGCTGTGATGTCCGTTAAAGGTTGTAAAATATACAAGCATATTATAATTAACTCCAATTGAAGGCAGTGTAGCCATTCCTGTTTTCAACCGAAATCAAGAAGGTTTTGATTTCACATTAATAACTTATTTTCTAAGAATATGAACCTCAATGAAGGGGAAAATAATGAAAATTAAAAATTTTGCGGGCGTTGGGATAATTTACTTCGATTTTCACGTTATTTTTCCTTTAATTATGCAATGAAAAATACCCTTAAAATCATAATATCATTTCAACAAGTTGGTTCATATAATTCGTAATTTTATAAAGAATCATAGGTACTATCAAGAATACTACTAAGAATATGAACCTCAATTTGGCAGGCGAAAATAATTAAAATTAAAAATTTTGCGAGTGTTGGAACAATTTACTTAGAGTTTTACGATTTTTTTCTCAAGAAAAATACCCTTAAAATCGTAATATCATCTCACAAGTTGGTTCATATAATTCGTTATTTTATAAAGAATTATAGGTACTATCAAGAATACTACTAAGAATATGAAACTCAATGCAAATGAAAATAATTAAAATTTAAAATTTTGCGAGTGTTGGAACAATTTACTTAGATTTTGACGATTTTTTTCTCAAGAAAAATACCCTTAAAATCATAATATCATCTCAACAAGTTGGTAAGTACATATAATTCGTAATTTTATAAAGAATCATAGATATCTACTATCAATTTTCTTAATTATCAGTTCATTACTTTTTGAGTTAAATCATCAAATTTAGCAAATTATTCGTCAAATTGTTCGTGTTTAACCATTTAGAGCTGTCTTGAATCATGAACCATTTTAGAACCATTTCAAATAGACGATTTCAGAATCATTTGGAATTGTCCACAATCTTTTAGAACCATTTTAGAACTGACTGGCCTGAGGGCCATTTGAAATAGTTCAGGACGATTTTAGAACCATTTATAGAACATGTTCAAAATCGTAATTAAAAGCATACCAATCAATTCAAATTCAATACTAGATATCAATCAATTTTTATTCAGTTCATTATTTTTTGAGTTAAACAGCACTCAAATGTGAAAAAAGTCATTTCGAGATAAACGCGTTTGAAAAATAAATTCCCTGTAGCCTCTACTCATAAAATCTAAACGAATGCAAATTTCCCTTTGAAATTTCGACAGTGTAATTAAGCTAACGATTTATGCAATAAAAAATCGGATTTCTTAAACCTCCTAATGGTTTCCCCCTTTAAATATGCCTTGAACAGTACCAAAAATCTATAGTCTATTCATAAATGAGGCACCATCGTGATGCTTGCAAAACCAATACAAGCCGAACCATCAAAGAAATATTAAAATATTATCGTGAACAATTAATTTTATCTTCTGTGCAGGCTGGAATTCGGCCAATTGATTGATTTATTACTCCGTCTCATTTACGAATAGACTATAGTTCTAAAGCTAGGACTTCTGGTATATATTTAAACGAGCCCGAACCGGTCCTGGTATCGGGCGTCGGATCAGAACAATCAACTGTCGGCACGCGACCCGAGTTGTGCAGGTCAGCCCCATTGGACTCATCCCCTCGTCATATCATTTTCGAAACACACACTAAACTCTTCCTCTTCCTATTCTTCAGCCTCGCTCGCGCCACTTCCGCATGGCACGCGCGACCGGCAACAACCCTTCGCGGTTATTCTTTCGTTATCTTGCGATCGCTATTGCTTTTTCTCTTGCGGTTTTTTTCTGTTTTTTTTTTGCTTTTTTGCCGAAGCGATTTCGATGACAGTTGTTAAGTGATGTGTCGGTTCAAATTGAAAATGTAGTGATTGGGGATTTACATAAATGGATGAATTAATAAGGTGGGTTAATTGGTTTCGATTATTGGTATTAATTATTGATTATTGAGTCCTGGTAGTTTACGTAGGAATTTTTACAATTTACTAAACATACCTAATTTATTTTTCATGTAGGTAATTTAAATCCTTCGTAAGAGAGGATACCTGTTGAATATGCACTGTGTCCACATTTCGAGGGTCACCATTGGTATCTCCGTTATTTGGAGAGTTACAGTAACGATTAAATGGGGAATGTTTTGCAGAATTAAATGCTTGTAATAGAACCGCTTTCAAAATTGCCATATTTATTTTAGTTTTTAAGAAAATTGGAAAAAACCAATATTGACCGAATTCAATATTACCTAATAACTCGAAAATAAATAATGTGATCGATTTTAAAGTTATAAATTGTACGGACATTTTTTTAAGACAAATTTTTTGATGTTATGGGAATCTTTCGACTTTTATTTGTTTTCAAGTTAGATAACTGCTAATTTTTTTTCATACGCCATGCCCATATTGGATTTTGGGTTGCATACGAAGACCTTTTTAATGACGTACAGCATGTCCCAAAAATATTTATTTATAAGGTAGATACTTAAAAAAATACAAATTTAATATAAATTTTAAAATAGTAACCTTTGAAATTGAACAATAAAGAGATTTTTTGTACGACTGAAAAAAATTTAATGATAGAATTATTTCAAAATAATGGATCTGTTCAATGACCTACCAGGTCACGCCTGATCAGGCTGATCTTACCCCTCTTGATTTTTACTTAAGGGGCACCACTAAACATCAAGTCTATGAGTGAAAACCACCAGAACCACATCAAATCTTAAAACAAAGAATGCTTCAGTGTTCGATTATTCGATTTTATATAGATTACTATTTTAAATTTAATATTACATTTGGGTTTTTTAAATATCTACCTTATAAATAAATATTTTTGAGACATCCTGTACATTGTTAAAAAGGTCTTTTTAAGGGCTACGTAACTAACCCAAAATCCAATACGACTGCCACATGAAAAACAAAAAGTTAGCAGTGATAACTTCAAAACAATGAAAATCGAAAGATTCCGATAACATCAAAAAATTTGTATTGAAAAAGTTTCTGTACAATGCAAAACTTTAAAAAGGATCACATTATTTATTTTCGAGTTATTAGGTAATATTGAATTCGGTCAATATTGGTTTTTTCCAATTTTCTTAAACTTAAAAACTAAAAAAAATATGGCAATTTTGAAAGTGGATCTATTACAAGCTTTTAATTCTGCAAAACATTCCCCATTTAATCGTTACTGTAACTCTCCAAATAACGAAGATACTAATGGTGAGCCTCGAAATGTGGACACAGTGTATATGCACTATTCAATGTACAGGATGTTAATGAATACCGATTATAAACTCCTAAAACCTTGTAAAAATAAACCAAAAAGTTCTAATAAACATATGTCGTTTGGGACCTAGAGCCCTAGAGGTTTCTTCGACTCATTATTTCTCGAATATCTCCAAAATATCAAATTTTGAAACTCAAATTTTGAACTTGAAACAATTAATAAACATTCGAATAACATTTTTTAGTAATGGTTATGAATTGGAAGGATAGGATTAGGAATGGTTTTTGTAAAGTATTCGTAAGCGTCTCATTTGGATGGGGGCGAGGGTTATTTTCTGGTTTATTTTTTATATCAATTTTGAAAACTTCACGATATTTATATTAACAAAAAGGTATACTCTTGTTCAGTATCGCTACAATGCACCTTTTTCGAGAAAAAATTTTGCTGAATTTTTGCATCTTTAAAGGGCTCTAGGACTCAAACAAAACCACCAAGGACACATGTTTATTGCATCCTTTCGGCCTATTTTTACATAGGCTATCTACTCTAAAAGTTTGTAATATGTATTCATTAACACCCTGTATAAAAAATATTTTGTAGAATCTAGCAACCTTTCATATTTCTATTAATTTCTTCCCTATTAGAATTGTTAATAATTATTGAAAAAACACGGTACATACAGGGTGTCTCACGACGAGTTAAAACTATCTGTATATTGGAAACTAGTTCGCCGATTTTAATAAACTTTGGTATGCAAATATTAGTCAATGAGTTTTTCAAAAATGTTTTGACAGTCCTAGCTCTTCCGGTTGTACCGAAAGTGACAGCAACTTTCTTATTTTAAATAGGACTTCCTATATATTCTTGCATTTTTGGATTCTACTCGATGAGCTGATTACAAAAAGGGGACATACTTGGTATGTTGGTCTCATAATAAAGGCCATATAGCCACTCAAAAATCCTAAAATTTTGAATTTAGGTGGCTCTGAAAGCCAAACAGTTGAAAATCGAGAAAAACGACTTCCATGTTCTTATCCTTTTCAAGTACTATCTAGTGACATGATATAAATTGTATACGGGGTGATCAAAAATTTTGAAATTTTTATCAAAAATATTTTTGTACCAAAATATAGTACTTGAAAAGTTAGGATAGGAACATGTAAGCCGTTTTCCTCGATTTCGCTGTATAGCCTTTATTATAAGACCAAAATACCAAGTATGACCCCCTTTTGTAAACAGCTCATCGAGTAGAATCTAAAAATGCAAAAACATACGGAATGTCCCATTTAAAATAAGAAAGTTGCTGTCACTTCCGGTAAAACCGGAAGCGGCCTGACTGTCAAAATATTTTTGAAAAACTCATCTTATTGACTAATATATGCATACCAAATTTTATTAAAATCTGGTAATTAATTTCCAATATAAAGATAGTTTAAACTCGTCGTGAGACACCCTGTATGTACTTTATTTCAAAAAAATCAACAAATGAATACATTTTTGATCTTACAAACAATTAAAACGAACAAATCACAATAAATCCTCAATTTCCATTATCCTTTGGGCCTCATCCTCAATCTGCTCCACCAACGATTCATCTAAATTCCTCACAAGATCGTCCCGTCTCAACTTGTAAATCTCGCAAGCCGTCGCAGCGACAAATGTACAGGGCGATGTGGCGCCCAATAGCATTCTAATTTCTCCAAAATTCTCCCCATCCTCCAAATGACACAGCTCCTGCCCCTCCGAAGAGTACACGGCGACTGTCCCATAAAGAATAAAGTACATGGAATTGAAGTTTCTCCCTTTGGACACGACCACATCATCTTCCAAATACACCTCGCATTTCAAACACTCCACCAAATTACGCAAGGTTTCTTCGGACAGGCCGTTCAGAATCCTCAAGTTCCCCGCGTACTTCGCGAAAACGCTCAACAAAATCTCCTGCTTGAGCTTCTCGGAGAGGAAGTTGTAGATCAACTCCTCGTTGTAGAAGCTGTTGCGGTACCGGAAATTGAACAGATCGTGCAGCTTCCGGCGGATGTGCACCGGCAGCGCCTCCAGCGTCATAAAGTGGCACATGTTCTCCCAAATTTTCGTGTCCAGGTTGCGGCTCCTGTTGAACAACACCCACACCTGGTAGGCTTCCACGTACAGAAACGAACTGATGCTGTAGCCTAATAAGAGAAAAACGGCGAGCAACGCCAAGCTCAATTCTTGGCTTTTCAATTTGCCCAAATTGCTCACGGCTAGCACTACTTGGCTGCTGAAGAAGAGGTCGCGCAGCGACTCGATGTGGAAAGTGTTGGTGTTCTCCCTTATGACGAACATTAGGGTGAACGCGAAGAATATGATGAGTATGTAAATGAACACCAGCTTGATGATTTTTATGTATTTGCTCGATATTTTGTAGTACTCTTTGTACAAATCCCAACTCTTCGAACATCTATAGATCCTGAACACTCTAATCAAACCGGTGAATCTGATCCATCTGAATACCGGGTGTTTGCCTTCGTCTTCGACGCCCGTTAGCCATTCTAAAGGTAGGGAGAAAGATGGTAACAACGCCAGCAAATCCACTATGAAATAAGACAATAAATACTTCCTAGCCACCCATTTTGGCGACAATACGGTACTACTGCTGGGTTTGTCGTAATAACCAGTTAGAAAGAAGTGGAAAAAATCCACCAAGAAGATCACGTCGCCGGCTAATTTTCCGTACTGCAGCTTATCAGAAACATCGTCGTTAAAAATGTACAGACACGCAGCAGCGTAGATGGCCACCATGTATATGAAAGCCTGGAATTGTAATTAACAGCTTGATGATGGTGCAAAGTTAAAGTCATGTTACCCAAAAGATAAAGAGCTCCCAATAGAGATTGGCCATACTAAACGGGTGTATCATCCAAGGGTGGTTCACCAAGTGGTAATATCCTTCTCTTCTGATGGAGTAGCTCGATTTGAAGCAGACGTTCGTGTTGGGATGCTTCTTACTAATGATGTACAGCGATAGTATCTTCCTTCGACAGTTTATGAACAATCCAGAATCTGGGAATACCACAAAATTGATTTTTCACCTCACCAGTACTAGACGAATCTTACCTATCCAACGTTTTTCTATAATATCACCGCGATCAACCAGACCACACTCATCATGGTTCACTTTAATCACCTCCATTTTATCATCTACTAGTAGATTATCTGACAGTTTTGATGTCACTTAGACATAACCACACAATTTCCTGTTCGAATTCCAGGTAACCATGGACGTGGCTCGATATTTTTTAGTACTCTTTATACAAATTCCAACTCTTGCTCACGGCTAGCATCACTTGGCTGCTGAAGAAGAGGTCGCGCAGCGACTCGATGTGGAAAGTGTTGGTGGTTCTCCCTTATGACGAACATTAGGGTGAACGCGAAGAATATGATGAGTATGTAAATGAATACCCGCTTGATGATTTTTGTGTATTTGCTCGATATTTTGTAGTACTCTTTGTACAAATCCCAACTCTTCGAACATCTATAGATCCTGAACACTCTAATCAAACCGGTGAATCTGATCCATCTGAATACCGGGTGTTTACCTTCGTCTTCGACGCCCGTTAGCCATTCTAAAGGTAGGGAGAAAGATGGTAACAACGCCAGCAAATCCACTACGAAATAAGACAATAAATACTTCCTAGCCACCCATTTTGGCGACAATACGGTACTACTGCTGGGTTTGTCGTAATAACCAGTTAGAAAGAAGTGCAAAAAATCCACCAAGAAGATCACGTCGCCGGCTAATTTGCCGTACTGCAGCTTATCAGAAACATCATCGTTAAAAATGTACAGACACGCAGCAGCGTAGATGGCCACCATGTATATGAAAGCCTGGAATTGTAATTAACAGCTTGATGATGGTGCAAAGTTAAAGTCATCTTACCCAAAAGATAAAGAGGTCCCAATAGAGATTGGCCATACTAAACGGGTGTATCATCCAAGGGTAGTTCACCAAGTGGTAATATCCTCCTCTTCTGATGGAGTAGCTCGATTTGAAGCAAACATTCGTGTTGGGGTGCTTCTTACTAATGATGTACAGCGATAGTATCTTCCTTCGACAGTTTATGAACAATTCAGAATCTGGGAATACCACCAAATTGATCTTTCACCTCACCAGTACTAGACGAGTTTTACCTATCCAACGTTTTTCTATAGTATCACCACGATCAACCAGACCACACTCATCATGGTTCACTTTAATCACCTCCATTTGATCAACTGACAGTTTCGTTGTCATTTAACACATAACCACACAATTTTCCTTTGGAATTCCAGATAACCATGGACGTGGCGATGAAGCCGTATTACCAGCGCTACCAGCCCATGTGGCCCATGGAGGACCATCACCAGTTCGGCGGGTACTACCCGCACCATTTGGACGGCCGGCGTCCCGACGCCTGCAGGTCGAGGTCGCGCGAAACCGAGGATATTTACGACGCGAACACGTACGACAGCTTCGCCTCGTCGAGCGGCGATTTCATCGATCTGGGCTCGTTAACCGAGGAGGAGAAGGCCCATTACGGCAATTTCAATTTTTTCACGTTGAAACGCGGCGAGTTCGACGACGATAACGAACCGCCGCAGAAGAGGACGACGGTCGTCCTTAATAGAGATAGGAAGAGCGCCGGCGGTAAGGCGATTGACGGTCTAACGTTATCCATATAATTTTTTTTTGTGTATGAGATTTATTATTATGTTGGTTAGCTGTAATTTGGTTGTGACGTCACGTACTAGTACTACATTGAATGTACTATAGTATGCATATTTTGGTAGTCAATATCTAAGGCCCGGTTGTAGATGCATATTAGTTCAACTGTGGTTCTGCGTTGAATAGAGTTTAATTGCAAATTTGTGTTGTAAGTACGTCAGCCACTATTGATTCAGAGAGAAGTTTACGTGAACGGTCCTTGAAGAGCGTTCAAAGGCGGTTCAAGAAGGTTTTAACATTTGGCGTTAAAAAGTGAATTTCAATTTCTAATGTACAATTCGGTATTTGCTAATTACAATGTTAATTTAAAAAAACTTGCATTTTTGTCCACCCTTTATCAATTTGAATCAACTTGTTATACATTTGTTATACATTTTTGGAATCAGATCAACAAGGAAAATCCGAAAATTGAAAAAAAGGATATATTTCATTTAAAAAAACTGGTGCTGACGATCATTCAAAAATCATTCATTCTGTATGATAGATCCGGTGTTGGTCAATTGGTCCCCACGGTCATTTTTGTCAGCGGGCTTCCATAATCCTACAGGTCGATTGGTCCCCAGTTTCAAAATTTAATGGGCTAATTGGTCCCCGCGGTCAAAATATTCCTAATCCCATTAGATAAGATTTTACATTGCATGAATAACTATCATTTGGCTAACAACTTCTGGTGTACTTACATAGCTGAGAGAATTTGGACAAAATGCAGCTTTTAGTGTTAAAAAATATTTAATATCTAAGCATTAGTCATTTAAAATAGCTACAATTGGTACAATATATATTAAAAGAAAAATTCTGTACAAAAAAAGAATTATTTTAGTTTTAAAATACGAACGGATTACAACAAATAGTTGGCAACATATGGGAAACTTTATTATTAATTTTACGAAATAGTTATTCTTCACAAAAAGTTCTGCATAATCTAAAATCCAAGATGCAACCATCAAAAATCAAATTTTATCAATCTTATACGAGGTATGTCAAAAAATGTGAATTTTGCTCAAGAGTAAAGTACCTTGATATTTTACAATATCGAAATTTGTTATTATGAAAAGTACATCTAATTTTCGAGAAGTATTTTTCCCTATATTGAAATAGAAAAAAAAGATAGAAGTCAAAAAATTTCCCCTAATCATAAAATCCTCATTAAATTGTACTACGAAATGAAAATAAACTCTATTCCAACTAAAATGACAAATTTAAAACGAGGTTACGATCCCAACGTTGCCGGTTTACAATTGAAATCCTGTCTATTACTGATTTTCAGGTTATATAGTTATTTGAAGGTTATGTTTACTTTCAATGTTTACAAATGAAAAAAGTTGTAAATAGAGGAATTTAAACAATAAAAAGAGGATTAGGATGACAATATGAGCTTGCGAGTATTACATTATTTGAATATTGTAGGTTAACGAGTTAACTACAACGAGCGAGATTTTGTTACTGAAATTTGCAAAGGCATGTGGCAACCGCGTATCTTCAAAATCTAAGATTTCAACCGCGCGCCGTATAATTCCCCTAGTCGAATGGGAGAATTAACATTGACACTAGGGAAATTTTGATCTGCGTGGAAAAGACAGGAATATCACCAAATTCTCATTTTAGTTGGAATAGAGTTTACATAATCGAAATTTGTCAGAGAATTTAAAATTATATATTGAAATTATAAATATTCCCATCGGTCCTTCCTAGAAACACTTAATCCGGTATTGGGGACCAATTGACTGATAGCTTTCGAGTCAAAAAAGGATTATATTTTGGTAAATTTGACCGCGGGGACCAATTGAACTCCACCCGATAGATCATTGTTTAAAAAAATAGTAAATTAAAATCCAAAAATCGACCTGTTTCGGGAATTTTTCATTACTGTTTATTTGCTAGTAATGATCTATAGGTGCAACAAAGACAACTTGTTGTTGCCATTAGTTTCATATAAACGAAAAAGAATTAGTGCTTTGCGGAATTCCAACTATCTCACTCTAACCTACTGTTATTTTAATATAATCTTTGTTCAACTCATTGAATTGACCGTATAAACAAACAAATTTGTACTTACCTGTAAATTTATAATTCATTTAGTTCACCAGGGAAAGTATTTGAATGGAACAAATGAAAATGTTTCGATACATCACTAAATTAATTCAAGTTTATGATTAATATGAGCAAATAGTTAATAAAAATTGTTAATAATATTAGATGTTATTATATTTCAAATTTTGATCAATCAGTTCGATCATACAAACTTTCAATTGTAATTGAAATAATTGTGTTAATTATTTGTACTTATTTTAATGGGTGATTCTTGGGCCAATTTTGAGTCGAAAAGTTCATCAAAACGTTCACAGGGTTTTAAATACCTACCCATATCTAGCCCACTGGTTAAAATAAAAAAATATTTTCTGTTTAAAAAATGCGTATTTATACCATAATATGTTATCCTAGAAATCAAGGTAATATCGCAAACGATTTTTTTAAGTTTTTGAAGAAAATCTAAATAAAAAAACTTTAAAAACTAGAAGCGTTCTAAATTGACCTGATTAGTTCTAATTAATCTTGAAGCGTTCTAAATTTTTGTGGGCAGTTGTTTACGATTTTGAAGTTGTTCTGGACAAACCTGATTCATCCTGAAACGTTCTAAATTGTTCTGCATGGACGGTTCTTGTCCATGGTGAAGTTGATCTGAACATATTTAATTCATCCTGAAGCGTTGTCAATCGTCCTAGATAAATCTAATTGATCCAGAAACGTTCTAAATTGACTTGAACAGTTCTAATTCATCCTGAAGCGTTCTAAATTGACTTGAACAGTTCTAAATTCATCCTGAAGCGTTCTAAGTTGACTTGAACAGTTCTAAATTCATCCTGAAGCGTTCTAAGTTGACTTGAACAGTTCTAATTCATCCTGAAGCGTTCTAAATTGACTTGAACAGTTCTAAATTCATCCTGAAGCGTTGTAAATTGACTTAAATAGTTCTAATTCATCCAGAAACGTTCTAAATTGACTTGAACAGTTCTAATTCATCCTGAAGCGTTCTAAATTGACTTGAACAGTTCTAAATTCATCCTGAAGCGTTGTAAATTGACTTAAATAGTTCTAATTCATCCAGAAACGTTCTAAATTGACTTGAACAGTTCTAATTCATCCTGAAGCGTTCTAAATTGACTTGAACAGTTCTAAATTCATCCTGAAGCGTTCTAAATTGACTTGAACAGTTCTAATTCATCCTGAAGCGTTGTAAATTGACTTGAACAGTTCTAATTCATCCTGAAGGGTTGTAAATTGACTTGAACAGTTCTAATTCATCCAGAAGCATTCTAAATTGACTTGAAGAGTTCTAAATTCATCCTGAAACGTTCTAAATTGACTTGAACAGTTCTAAATTCATCCTGAAGCGTTCTAAATTGACTTGAACAGTTCTAATTCATCCTGAAGCGTTGTAAATTGACTTAAACAGTTCTAATTCATCCAGAAACGTTCTAAATTGACTTGAACAGTTCTAATTCATCCTGAAGCGTTCTAAATTGACTTGAACAGTTCTAATTCATCCAGAAGCATTCTAAATTGACTTGAAGAGTTCTAAATTCATCCTGAAACGTTCTAAATTGACTTGAACAGTTCTAATTCATCCTAAAGCGTTCTAAATTGTTTTGAACAGTTCCAGTCAATCCTGAAGCGTTCTATATTTTTCTGGGAAGTTCTTTTCCATTTTGAAGTTGTTCTGGACATATCTGATTCATCCTGAAACGTTCTAAATTGTTCTGGACGGTTCTTGTCCATTGTGAAGTTGTTCTGGACATATTTAATTCATCCTGAAGCGTTGTCAATCGTCCTAGATTAATCTAATTGATCCTGAAACGTTCTATGTTATCCTAGAATTCTATTGAAATATCGCAAACGGTTTTTCAAATCATTGAAAAAAACCTAAATAAATAACTTTAAAAACTCGAAGCATTCTAAATTGTCCTGTACAGTTCTAATTCATCCTGAAGCATTTTAAATTGTTCTGAACAGTTCCAGTCAATCCTGAAGTGTTCTAATTTTTTTAATAAAAATAAATAAAAACTTTACAACCCAGTATATAGAAAACCGAGCTTCGGAGTACATACCTTTATATTAACTTTTCGGCTCAAAATTAGCCTAAGAATCCCGTTAAAATAAGTACATTGTATTAATTAACACCCTGCATAATAATATAAGATTTCAAATTAATTACACCGCCAACAATGCTTCTTTTTTTGATATTATAAAAAAAAAACCACTAATAATGAATCATGACCAACGCAGTTTACCGCATTCTAAAACAATAGTTAACCCAGTATATTTACACAAGTCAATTTAATGTAAAAAGAAAAACCAATTTAAATGACCAAGGATCTTACTTGGGGTTCGCAGGCAGGAGGAGACCGCCAACTCGAGACAGGCCGACGTCGCCTACCGTGATGAAGAAGCGCCGGTTGGCGGCGAACGCGCGGGAGCGGCGCCGCATGAACGGGCTGAACGAGGCCTTCGACCGGCTGCGAGAGGTGGTGCCGAGCGTCGACGCGGAGCACAAGCTGAGCAAGTTCGAGACGTTGCAGATGGCTCAAACGTACATATCCGCTCTGAGGGAGCTGCTGGAGAGGAGCGGCGTCGATAGATAACGAATCGCGTCGACCGGCGGCGGTTGCTTAGCGCGTTTGAGTACTCATCGGCGATACGAGATACGAACTGTACTGTGTACTTTTAAATTACTACTATTGTACATTAATTGGCACCTGCCAGTTTTGACATCTAAGGGTAAAGCTTCATTTACAACCAACAAATTACAATTAATACATAAAATTATAATTAAATGCAAAGGAAATATGAACAAATTGCAATTATTCAGAATGGTAAAATCCAACTTAAAGATATTCGCCCGTATTCAGCGCTCTTTTTTAAAAGTTAAACACGCGTCTTTAACTTGACAGTTGTACATTGTTGTTATGGAGTAACTAAGGACATTATTGTTTACGTTAAAAGACGCTTTAAACATGTGTTTAACATTAAAATTGGGCGATGAATAAATGAGCTTTGCGCCTCGGCAACATTATTCATTTTAATTTACAATTATTTATTTCCTAATAATCCTCATTTGTTTATTTTGTAAAGAGCCGATAATCATTTGAGTTTAGCTAATTTGACAATTTTGACATTTCACAATTAGAATTAGTGGCAAAAGTTTGAAAATTACAATTAATAACTTAATTGTAAGTATAAGTGGCTACACTAATTTAAAGGTTGTGAATGATCATATTATGTCGTATGCCAAACTTTTGGTAATAATTCTAAGTACTAATTGTAATTTGTTGGTTGTGAACGAAGCTTTACTCTATCTAGGAAATGTCAATGTAGTTGATAAAAATGATTGTGTATACTTAGAGGGCGGCGGAATAATGTGAATGCGCCTTCAATTTATACTTACTTACCAAAGAATAAAATTTTGTTTCCTTATTTTATTATACAGTGCGTCCATAAAGTAACGCATAAATTCAATATTAACTACCTATACAGGGTTTTCCAACGAAAATTTGACCCCTGTGTAACTAGAGAACCGAAAACTTTTTGAAAATTCGCTGAGACCTGTCGATTTTTGTTTTTAGGGGGAGCATTTTGACAGTCAAGCCAACTTGATAAAGATTTGATAAAGTTTTTAAATAAAATCGAAAAATTGACAAGCAACCTTAACAATGCCATTAACAAAAATTTAAAAACTTTGTCAAATCTTAACCAATTTTCAAATACAATATACCAGATTTCAAAGATAGCTTTCAAATAATATGTTGGAAGTAGGGTAGTTCCATTTGAAATACAAAAGTTAGAGCTTTCGATTTTATTTCATAACTTTGTCAAAGCTTAACCAATTTTCAATGTTCAACCATGATCATTGTTCAAAAAAATAGTAAATTAAAATCAAAAATCGACTTGTTTCGAGGTTTTTTCAAATTACTGTTTATTTAGTTAATAAAGAATTTATGCGTTTCTTTATGGACGTACTGTATTATTGAACAGAAAGTTAATTCTAGTCTTACTATTTATATTATCGAATACTTCACGATAAGTATACTCTAATTACAAAAATTCACTCGCGTAGTTGTTTATACGGCACTACTTTTGCGATAAATTTACATTATTTATTGTACACTTACATTAATAAAAAAATAACGTAAATTTCTGTATAACTTTATTTCACAAAAAGAAACATCCAGCCAATGTTAGAGTCTCGAAAAAAATGTATATTTACGCACCGACTTTCAGCCCGTGTACATACAAAAAGAAAAACAAAACACGAAAAATAATTATTGATAAAACCAAATTTAAAGATTTCTGAATAAAAAATTTCGCAATTTAGGCCAATAGATATAAAATAATTCAATCAAAAAGGAAAATTCACCTCTCATCCTAGAGCCAGCTTGTGTATATTGTATAAACATTTCGAACAAAAAAAAACCTTGCCTTACACTAAGAATTTACCATACTTTGTGCCATAAAATTTCCTTTTTGATTCCAACACGTTACAAGTTCTTAAAGCCTGACCTAAATACGTTCCTCCTTTTATCCGGCATTCGTCCATTTAGCAATGATTGCAAAAAATAAATAATAAAAAAATCAACTTTGAAACGCGCGTTTATATACACACACACACACGCACCCAGATCTTCTTTACGAAACGACTTTTCGCTTGGTTTCTTTTATGTTACGATGCAATATAACAACGGATTATAACGATTTTCGGTGACATGTCAGTCTATGGTTTCCTCCGACTTACTAGAAGTATCTAAATAGATTTTTAAAGCTCTTTCACCTCCAGATGAGTACGATGATAGATATAATTTGCTCATTCGCGTGTTTTCCTTTTGCATCAATTCTTTGTGTTCTTCGGTCGTTAGTTCTTTCGAACTCTCTTGAGAATCTCTACAAGAATTAATTCAATCGTTTAATATTAGTACTGTATAGTTTATATAAAACAAAGTTAGATGCACGTCACCATAAATTTGCTACGTCAAGAGTAGACAGTGTTGCCGATTTTTTAGAAAGTTTACAAAATCAGAGAATTTTGAAGAGAGATGAAGTACATTTGAAGATAATAATTCAAGTAAGCCTTCATTTAAAACTGCTTATAGAACAGTTTTTTTTAATAACTCGAGATATTAACTAGAAAGAATGAATAAAGCAACAATCGCAAGCCAAAATGACAAAAACAAATTGAAATATTAAAAGTACTGATCGATTGGCAAAGGCAACTATGCGACTTGACAGTCAGTGCCTTCCAACTTACTATAAGAAAATATAATTATTTTATACATACAGGGTGATTCAGATTTTATCTCCATAACTTTGGGAGTTGATAGAACTTGTAAAAGCAATGTTAGTTCTTTATATAATATTTTTGCAAAAACCTTTTCGTTTCGGAAATATAGGGCATTGAAGTTGCGTATTTTTTTCTTTTTTGCTAATAACTTTTGATTTAGTTCTCCGATTTATTTCAAATTTAAAATAGAAACACTTCTTATCTTTCTGCATAAGCCTTAAAAGTAAGAAACTACCCACTCTTTATTTAGTGGGTTTTTAGGTGCTACCCCTTAGTAAATGTTTTCAAAACTTTTACAAATATTTATTTTCAGTAGTAATAACTATTTAGGACTATACCTTGATTCATTTTAAAACTATTTTCATTCTTGTTACTTTTTGATATTTTGCTTTGTCTTGAGATAATTTATAAAATTTGAGGCAGTGCACCACCCACTTGCAAGCATTAATTTTATCATATCATGGAATGCCATGAAAATTTAAAATGGCAGGTCTAATGTAAACTGACGTTAATTGTCATTACCATTGTCACCAGTGTTGTTATTGCTATTAAAAAGTTGTTATAAATGTAAAAATGTTTATAAATATGCTTAAATTTTTTTCAACTTATAACTTAATAAAATAACTTTTAAAATTGAAAATTTTTGAATTATTTGTTATTAAAAAGTTCAACAAAATCATGTCATTTTGATTTTTCATGGATTTTTCATATGATAATAATTAAAGCTTGCCACTGGGTGGTGCACTGCCTCAAATTTTGTAAATTATATCAGGAGCATAGCAAAATATCAAAAAGTGACAAGAATGAAAATAGTTTTCAAATTAATCAAGGTATAGTCCTAAATAGTTATTACTATTGAAAAGTATTATTTGTAAAACTTTCCAAAACATTTAGGAGGGGGTAGCGCCTAAAAACTCACTTAATAAAGAGTGGATGGTTTCTAGCTTTTACGGCTTATGCATAACGATAAGAAGTGTATCTGTTTTAAATTTGAAATAAATCGGAGAACTAAATCAAAAGTTATGAACAAAAAATTAAAAAAAAAATGCACAACTTCAATGCGCTGTATTTCCGAAACTAAAAGGTTTTTGCAAAAATATTATACAAAGAACTAACATTATTTTTATAAGTTCTGTCAACTTCCAATGTTATGCAGGTAAAATCTGAATCACCCCGTATACAAACGTTGAATTTTTATAACATACATTTTTCTTGGATGATTTAATTTAACTTTTTAACATTTTCTATCATCCCTTGTTAATATTAACTTAAATTCTGTAGGTATTAAACTTAATGCCCCGTATTCAGCGCTCCATTTTAAAGTTAAAGTCATGTTTACCGATCGCCTTTAACTTGACAGTTCTGCATTGTTGTTATGGAGTAACTAAGGACTTTGTTTACGTTAAAGTCGATTGCTTAAAATGGGTTTAACGTTAAAATGGGGCGCTGAATACCGACCAATCTGTTTTATGTGTTCATTTTTAAAAGTTGGCCACAATGCTTGTCAAATATGACAATATTAGTGACGTACATCTAACTTTGTTTTGCATGAACTACAAATGTTACCTGTAGAAGAAAACGCTGCCGTTTTCTGCGTTGAGTGGACAAAAATCGAAATTCATAAGCATCGAATTCCAAACAACATGCGTTTCCATATCTAGTACGTGTATATTACAAGGCAGGGCGGTTTTCACGTTAGCCACAACCAAATTTTCCACCGGTATGTTAGATAATTCGGACAGTTTTTTCTTCAGCTCGTCCATACTTAGATTATCGACTACGACCTACAAAAACAAAGTACAATATCTTCAACTGTTCAATTACTAGCGTCTAGCACCTTAGCTGAACTTAGTGAGATTCATCCATTATAATTTAGTGCTATTTTAGTGCCAAATTCCTAGTTTTAGTGCTCAATTGGTTGAGCAGAAAATTGCGATTGAAAATGGCTGTGCTTGGAAGTTTATAAAGCTAGGCACCCCTTCATTTAAATATTTGAACAAAATCAAAAAAATAATACAACATCGGAATTTAGTGCTTTCGAATGCACTAAGCAGAATTTAATTTGAGGTATTTATCTTAAAGATATTTGATAAAAACCTTAGACACATTCGAAAAACTGAATAAGAATATAGAAAAAATAGATTTAAACATTAGAAATGGCTACTATTAGTCTCCTATTAGAGACCATTACGTTAGGAACATTAGACTATTTTAATATCTAATTTTTCTTTGATTTTAGTGCTTTTAAAATAGCCGTCTAAAAAACCTAATTACTTATCTCAAATACTAATCGAGATTAAAAAGTGAAATTTCACCATCTCATTAAAAAAAACAATCTACAATTTTTGAAAGAATAAAAAATTTCGAAAAATCCACAAATGTCCGAAATATTTCGACTTTTTTGTCATAATGTCAAAAAACAAATTTCTAGTGCATTCGTTGAAAAATCAGGATTATCTCAAAAACTAATCGAGATAAGAAAATTAAATTTCACCATCTCATTAAAAAACTAAAAGTCGAATGGAGAAGACCACGACTTTTTATTTATTTTTTTTTTCAAAACCGTGTGTTCTAAGAAGGCGCGTAATGAAATTTTTATTTTTTTCTGTGGCCAAATAAGTCCGCAATTAATTTTTTAAGTTTGAAAAACGTCACACAATCGTCATACACTCTGCTCCAATCAAAGCGAGAGTTGCAAAGAGAAGTAACATTTAGCAAGTTTGCCACGTTTCCTATTACTCTTTTTTACTCCGCAAAATGTGCGTTTTTTGTATATTTATTGCAATAAACATTTTCTGATTTATCCATTTCTTCCATTACCTAATGGATAATTCGATATATTAATATAGAAATAACATCTTCATCTGTATAAATTGTAATCGATTTTCGTGTTAAAAACACAAATAATGGTCCTGAAAAATTTATTTGGCGACATTCTTGTCAACGTCAATATTATCATTAAAGAGTTTTGTGCCGAACTGCAATTCGTGTAATTTGTTTTGTGCATTTTTCAGAAAAATCTGACAAATGACAGTTTGATTTTTGTTCGTTTGTGTATTCTTTGTTACTGCGTTCGAAAATTCATACTATTTACTATACAACAAGACGTGAGTGGTTTATGATTGGTTGATAAGGTATGAGTCAAAACTCTAAATTTTTAAATTTCGAAGGGCTATAACTTTTTAATTATAGCACATTTTGAGCAACTGAAAACGGTTTTGAGCTCTAAAAAATCATTTCTAATCGTATCTTTTGTCGAAATCCGCATATCTCACATCGTGGTCTTCTCCATTTTAGTGTTCAATCCTTAGCTCAAAAAATACGTTTTCACTTTTTTTTAGTCCGACCCTCAAGAGTATAGTATCATTGGAAAAATCATTGGAAAAGCATATAGAGAAATGATTGGACTCGTAATTCTTTTTCATTTTAGTGCTTCTTTTAGTGAGCACCAAAAATCGAAATTGGGCACTAAATTAGCACTAAATTGGCACTAAAATAGAACTAAATTATAATGTATAAATTTTGGAGGTAGTGCGAAGTTCTAACTAATTCACTTACTTCTTGAAATGGTTTAAGCGTTAACGTAGAGGGACACCATTGCCTGACGAAGAACACGTACTGGTCTCGAGACGTCACCGGTTCCTCCTCAGGCAACTCCTGCAGAAACACGTCGATGCTCGACGACACCACCATAATATCCTTGTCGAATTTCTGATCGTCTAAGTACACCCGCTTGGGCACCTTCCAGTCCTTCTTCCGCAAGCGACACTTGTGGTACGGTATGTCCAGCATGTGCTGCTTCTTCGCCTGCACCAGGATCTCCTTCTTCACCGAACCCACCGTTTGGCCTCGAGTCACGATGTGCTCGAACAGGAGTTTGTTCAAATCCATCGTGTCGAGCTTCAGATGGTACACGTTGCATTTCAGCTCGTCTTTGCGCAACACGCGGCCCAATTTTATGGTTAATCTGCCAATTTATTCAAAGTGTTAATAGACCAAGCTGTCTAGCATTTTTGCATGGCAAAAATATAGTGGTAGCAAACCGATTGTGCGATGATATAAAAGATAATAAGCAGATTAATAGGTATGTGTCTTTCACTCGAGTTTCCGGTCATTTTGTTAGTTATTAACAATTTGTTGCAAAAAAGAAGAGATTGCTTGTAACTTTGAAACTAATGGAACATGTCGGAATGCCTCATGAATGCCTCAATGAATGATTTGTAGAGAATTAATCCTGAAAAATTTAGGAAAATTAGGCGTTTTTTCGAAAATTCATAGTGCGAAAAATGCTAAAAACACTCGTAAAGTTCGCGAAAATGGCCGAAATTCGTGAATTCGTCATTATTCTTATAGGTTGCCATAGCAACCTCGGCGACCGAGCCAAGAAACCCGATTTTCGGCCTTTTTTCACGAACTTTACGACTGTTTTTAACATTCTTTCAGGCCTCTGATTAAAAAACTGAAATATAAGTCTTGTAGTGCACGATGTCAACTTTTCAAAACTTTTTTTGAATTTTTTTATCGGACTTACGGTAACGCATACAGGCCTTTTGGAAAAAAGCGCACTGCAAATTTTCAATCACGATTTCGCGAAAACTAATAATCCGACAGCTCCCACCTTTGGCACATATAAAGGACGTTATAATCCCTACTTTGTCTCAAAATTTTAGCGCTCCAGCTCAAAAAATGACGAAGCTATGAATTTTCGAAAAAACGCCTAATTTTCCTGTTTTTGCTTAATTTTCCAGGATCTAATTATCCGATTGAGACGTTCAACCATTCATGCTGTAGATACTTTAATTCTCTGCAAATCATTCCATTGAGGCATTGCGATTGCTCCATTAGTTTCAAAGTTACAAGCAAAACAAAGAAAAAAATCTCTTCTTTTTTGCAATAAATTGTTAATAACTAACAAATGGACCGGAAACTCGAGTGAAAAAACACATACCTATTAATCTGCTTATTATCTTATATATCATCGCACAATCGGTTTGCTACTAATATTTTTGTCACAAGAACGTTGTTTTAAATCCCTATAGCGTGGCCTATAAGTATACTGATAGGGTGTTTATTAAATATGCGGCAAAAATTCAAGGGGGTTGTTCCTTGGAATTTTCTGGGTGCAACTCAATAAGGAACTATCCTGGTGTTTTTGATAAAGTTCTGCAGTAAATGAGGATAGAATTAGATGCTTGTATCATAGCTGGAGGTAGTCATTTTCAACGGTTCTTGTAGATTACATTTACATGTATTTTTTGGTAAGAAAATCTTGTTATTATCTAATTTTTTGTTCATCCTGTAACTTCAAAATATTCTTAGAATAGTCCAATGAACCCCTTGAATTTATGCCGCTTGTTTAATAAGCACTCTGTATTTTAGTAGCGTGTACCTTTCTCCATCTCTGGCTGATCTCAAAGTGTCGGACAAACAGCTCCATTCCTCGTCGGAATTCGCATAGTGTTTGTAGACTTTAAAGTACTCTGATGGTATCCTCAAAACAGTTTCCAAATTCTTCTTAAACTTCTCTAAAGTCATCCGCTTATCCGCTAGTATTTTACAGAATCTACAAAACAAATCTTACTTAGTGGCCTCTTACTCTATAAGCGAACATCCAACTAATACAGGGTGTTTCCGAACTTGGGAGACAATTTTCTAGGGGTGATAGATATAATAATTTGAAAGCGATTCGCAGATTTCGTTTTTCTAAAAAATGTATTATAAACAAAATAGAGCCATTATAAAAAAAATCAAAGAGCGAATACAACCCTGGCGCGATAGTCAGCTGATCGGTTTCAAAAACCGATGAGCAAATTTCACCCTCCGCGCGCCTCATTTCGAAAAACGTAGCCTATTGCTTTCTAGTGCGTATTGTAATGTAGGGTTGTTAACCTCACGGTCAAATAGATTTTTTTATACTGTTTTTTTAGTGATTTATTTGATATTATTAGGTGTTCTTCTAAGTTTAGTTTGTTCTTCGTGTTCTTCACAGTTTAACAAGTTGGGGTGTACTTACAATAAGACGATGATAAGTTTGAATAATTACTATGAATTTCAAGCCATTTTTCTACAACTAAATAGGTGAGCTAATATTTCTTTTGAGTTGAATGTTTTTTTCTTTTATTATTTGGAAAACCCGGGTTAATTTTATAATTTATCCATGATTCTAAAAATTCAGAGACCATATGGATCAAATAAAGGTCCTAATAAATAAATTTGAATGAGATATTAATTAATCAATCATTATTTTGTTGTGATTTTGTCGATTCTAATTTTACGGTGAGTTCGATCGTACCGCGCGAGTCCGGAGCGACTGCAATTGCTATGCAGGACGGTATTTCTTAGATTTTTTTTACATTTTTAATGGAGAAGACCACGACTTTTTTTTTAATTTTTTTTTCAAAACCGTGTGTTCTAAGAAGGCGCGTAATGAAATTTTTATTTTTTTCGGTTGCCAAATAAGGCCGCAATTAATTTTTAAAGTTTGAAAAACGTCACACAATCGTCATACGTTCGGCTCCAATCCAAGCGAGAGTTGCAAAGAGAAGTCACATTTAGCAAGTTTGCCACGTTTCCTATTACTCTTCTATACTCCGCAAAATGTGCGTTTTTTGTATATTTATTGCAATAAACATTTTCTGATTTATCCATTTCTTCCATTACCTAATGGATAATTCGATATATTAATATAGAAATAACATCTTCATCTGTATAAATTGTAACCGATTTTCTTGTTAAAAACACAAATAATGGTCCTGAAAAATTCATTTGGCAACATTCTTGTCAACGTCAATATTATCAAAAGTGTTTTGTGCCGATCTGCAATTCGTGTAAGTTGTTTTGTGCATTTTTCAGAAAAATCTGACAAAATACAGTATGATTTTTTGTTCGTTTGTGTATTCTTTGTTACTGCGTTCGAAAATTCATATTATTTAGTATACAACAAGACGTGAGTGGTTTATGATTGGTTGATGACTTATGAGTCAGAACCCGAAATTTTTAAATTTCGAAGGGCTATATCTTTTTAATTATAACACCTTTTGAGCAACTGAAAACGGTTTTGAGCTCTAATAAATCATTTCTAATAGTATATTTTGTCGAAATCCGCATATCTCACATCGTGGTCTTCTCCATTAATGTTTGATAAATATTTTTCTTGACGGTTTTGATTAAATAATCACATAATTCGCTAAGATGACCCGTTGTCACTTCATCATTAAAAATTGTACCCCAAGTTCGGAAACACCCTGTATAGCAATCTGGTTTACCTGATGGTGTTGTTGTCCCAATTCGAAGGATCCTTGATCTGCGACTCGCTGGTTATTTTGAAATAGTAGTGGGGCGCGTTGCCGTCGGGCTGCGTCTCGACGTCGTCCCAGTTCATCTCTTCGAACGGATTGCCCATGAAGTCGTGGCTGTAGCTGTCTTCGCGCGGGTCGCCCGGCGAGGCCATGTGCTGGTCGGCCGGAGAAGCGGGGCTGCTGGACAACATCCCGATGCAATCGCCTTTTAAATAATAATATTAATAATAAAAGTTTATTATATAGAAAAATTTAGTTTTTAATGTATAAATCGTTGGATTAATTATTGAAGATTACGCTGTCGAAATTTCAAAACGAAATTTGCATTCGTTTGGATTATATGAGTATAGAAATGAGTGCACATCGGGTATAGGGTACAGGGAATTTATTTTTCAATTGCGTTTATCTCGAAATAACTTTTTTCACATTTTGGTGCAGTTTAACTCAAAAAGTAATGAATTGAATAGAAATTTATTGATATCTAGTATTGAATTGATTAGTATGATTTTAATTACGATTTTGAACAGTTCTATGGTTCTAAAATCGTCCTGAACTGTTTCAAATGGCCCTCCGGCCAGTCAGTTCTAAAATGGTTCTAAATGATTGTGGACAATTCTAAATGATTGTAGACAGTTCTAAATGATTCTGAAATCGTCGAGAACTGTTCGATATGGTTCTAACCAGTTCTAAAATGGTTCACGATTCAGGACAGTTCTAAATTATTAAACACGAACAATTTGACGATTAATTTGCTAAATTTGATAATTTTTCACATGATTTTACATGTAAATTTGATGATTTTTGGGGATATTACAAGTCTATTTTTTAGATGAAAATTCTTCTAAAAGTTCTGAAAAAAAGTTCTAAATATTCCTGAAATAGTTCTAAATGTTTCTGGACTTTTTTTATTTAATCCCAGACAATTCCAGTTCTAAAGTTCTAAACAGTTCTCCACAGTTCTAAACAATTTTGTACAGTTCTAAATAGTTCTAAATGATTGTGGACAATTCAAAATGATTGTAGACAGTTCTAAATGATTCTGAAATCGCCGTGAACTGTTTGATATGGTTCTAGCCAGTTCTAAAATGGTTCATGATTGAGGACAGTTCTAAATGATTAAACAAGAACAATTTGACGAATAATTTGCTAAATTTGATATTTTTTCACATGATTTTACATGTAAATTTGATGATTTTTGGGGATATTACAAGTCTATTTTTTAGATGAAAATTCTTCTAAAAGTTCTGAAAAAAAGTTCTAAATATTCCTGAAATAGTTCTAAATGTTTCTGGACTTTTTTTATTTAATCCCAGACAATTCCAGTTCTAAAGTTCTAAACAGTTCTCCACAGTTCTAAACAATTTTGTACAGTTCTAAATAGTTCTAAATGATTGTGGACAATTCAAAATGATTGTAGACAGTTCTAAATGATTCTGAAATCGCCGTGAACTGTTTGATATGGTTCTAGCCAGTTCTAAAATGGTTCATGATTGAGGACAGTTCTAAATGATTAAACAAGAACAATTTGACGAATAATTTGCTAAATTTGATATTTTTTCACATGATTTTACATGTAAATTTGATGATTTTTGGGGATATTACAAGTCTATTTTTTAGATGAAAATTCTTCTAAAAGTTCTGAAAAAAAGTTCTAAATATTCCTGAAATAGTTCTAAATGTTTCTGGACTTTTTTTATTTAATCCCAGACAATTCCAGTTCTAAAGTTCTAAACAGTTCTCCACAGTTCTAAGCAATTTTGTACAGTTCTAAATAGTTCTAAATGATTGTGGACAATTCAAAATGATTGTAGACAGTTCTAAATGATTCTGAAATCGCCGTGAACTGTTTGATATGGTTCTAGCCAGTTCTAAAATGGTTCATGATTGAGGACAGTTCTAAATGATTAAACAAGAACAATTTGACGAATAATTTGCTAAATTTGATATTTTTTCACATGATTTTACATGTAAATTTGATGATTTTTGGGGATATTACAAGTCTATTTTTTAGATGAAAATTCTTCTAAAAGCTCTGAAAAAAAGTTCTAAATATTCCTGAAATAGTTCCAAATGGTTCTGGACCTTTTTTTATTTAATCCTAGACAATTCCAGTTCTAAAGTTCTAAACAGTTCTCCACAGTTTTAAACAGTTTCACAGTTCTAAACAATTTTGTACAGTTCTAAATAGTTCTAAGATCGTCCCGAAATCAAAAAGTAATGAACTGATAATTTTATTATGAAAATTAATAGTACCTACTATGATTATTTATAAAATTACGAAATATGTTAACCAACTTGTGGGACGATGTTATGATTTTCAGGGTATTTTTTCTTTGCTTAATTAGAGAAAAAATTCGTCAAAGTCTAAGTAAATTGTTCCAACACCCGCAAAATTTTTAATTTTCATTATTTTCACCTGCATTGAGGTTCATATTCTTAGAAAAAAGTTATTAAAGTGAAATCAAAACCTTTTTGAATTCAAATGAAAATCGGAATGGCTACACTGCACGCAATTGAAGAACTATACTTACAACCTTCAACAGACAACACAGTGTAACTTTGTTATTTTTGGTTGAAATTATTCAAAAAAATTCACAAAAATTGTTTGAAACAAACAAAATGATACCAAAATTTGATCGAATTTCAATTAATTCTTTCCATCCAAAAAAAATCCTGAAAAATTAGGTGCAAACAGCCTCCTATATGTGATTTTCCCTCCTTAACTTTCAACGGAAATCACAGCGTAACTTTGTTGTTTTTGGCTGAAATTATTCAAAAAAATTCACAAAAATTCTTCGAAATATAAACAAAATGATACCAAAATTTGATCGACTTTCAATTAATTCTTTCCATCAAAAAAAAATCCTGAAAAATCAGGTGCAAACAGCCTCCTATATGTGATTTTCCCTCCTTAAACTTTCAACGGAAATCACAGCGTAACTTTGTTGTTTTTGGCTGAAATTATTCAAAAAAATTCACAAAAATTCTTCGAAATATAAACAAAATGATGCCAACATTTGTTCGAATTCCAATTAATTCTTCCGACCCAAAAAAATTCTGTAAAATCAGGTGCCAACAGCCTCCTATATGTGATTTCCTTCCTTAAACTTTCAACAGACATCACAGCGTAACTTTGTTACTTTCGGCTGAAAGTATTCAATAAAATTCACAAACATTGTTCGAAATACAAATAAAACTAATCCTAATGTCCTAATGTGATCCTAATGTGATTTCCCTCCTTAAACTGGACTTACTTGGAGTTTCTCCGACCAAAGTGCGGTCGCTGTCGCTGAGGCTGCTGTCTTCGCTGTTGCTTTGATCACCGAAACCATCGGTTTGACCGCCGGGTTGCGGGGATACTCTCAGATTCGGCGAATTGGTGCATCTGTCCCCGCTATCCAACTCCAATTTGTCTAAATTCTGGTTCAAATCTAACGACGGGATCGACATGGATTCTAGCGTGGCTGGAAATTTAATCAAGCTTACTTTAAAGTACTGTTTATGGTATACAGAGAGGCAAATTTTTGTCAGTACACTCTACAGGGTGTCCGATAATGAATACGCTAAAAGTACCTTTTTTGGGTCAAAATATGACGATTTAACCAAATTTACCTTAGTCCAAAGTTGCTTCTTTAGGAAGTTATAGCACTACGAAAATCGATTTCTTATTTCGATTTTTTTGTCCATCCACCGTAATTCAAGAGATATCTTTTTCAAATTTCACATATGGGGGTTTTAGAGGTATCCAATTAAGAATACGTTATCCATTTTGCTCTTAACCTAGAGGGCGCCACTTCAGCACACTTTTTTTCCTTCGAAGGGCCATAACTTTTTTATGCGTAGGAAATTGATAAAAATGGATCAATTTACAAAAACTACAACACTTAACCTTTAAAAAAGGTATACCTATTTTTAGTCGCTAAAATGCACCGTTTCAAAGATAAATGAGTTTGAACTGTGTGCTGCAGGCTTACAAAACAAGGTTAATAACGAAGCTTTCGTCTGGAATTAACTGTAAATATCTGGAAATTAATGGAAAATTTCTGTAAACTGTCTGTAATGTTTGGAAACTGTCCGGAAATATCTGGAAAATGTTTGGAAAATCTCTGGATAATATCTTTAAATATCTGGAGAATGTTTGGAAATATCTGAAGACTGTCTTGAAATTTCTGGAAATGTCTGGAAACTTTGGCTACGAAATGTCATAAATAATAACCCCTAATTCATTATTACCTACATAAGCATGCAGCACAAATTTCAAATTATCTTCGAAAGGATGCATTTTAGCGACTCAAAACAGGTATACCCTTTTTTTAAAGGTAAAATGTTGTAGTTTTTGTAAATTGATCCCTTTTGATCAAATTCCCACGTATAAAAAAGTTATGGCCGTTCATAGGAAAAAAAGTGTGCTGAAGAGGCGCCCTCTAGGTTAAGTGCAAAATGGATAACATATTCTTAATTGGACACCTCTAAAACCCCCATATGTGAAGTTTGAAAAATATATCTCTTGGATTACGCTGGATAGACAAAAAATCGAAATAAACAATCGATTTTCGTAGTGCTACTTCCTAAAGAAGCAACTTTGGATTAAGGTAAATTTGGTTAAATCCTCATATTTTGACCCAAAGAACCTACCCTTAGCGTATGGCCTATTCATTACCGGACACCCTGTATAGAAAGCGACTCTCAATTAAAATGTACAAGTTAGTGAGAATTCTATTCAATACTACAACATAGAGCAGGCGTGGCTTCAGCGCGTCATACTATCATATGCGCTCTTTGTTCGATATATTGCAAAATAATCAACTGTAAATTGCAGCTGTCCGACTTGGCCATCGTGTATATATTTGCTTACCAATATCCGTATCCGGTAGAAGAACAGTTAAACTGATTACGTAGCCGAATTGTTCGATTAATACTTTGAATTTCGAAAACATAAACGTATTTTCCGGATATTCGTCTAATGCGTTCGAAACGTAGAGCTTGTAGTTGTTGCAATTCGCATCGAACTTTACTACGGCATCGTCGTTATCCAAATACTAAAAAAATCAATCAATTAAACTTAAATAAATTAAACTAACATAATAAGTGTGAAACGAAATTTACCTTAGGCTCGTTGCTGTACATTTCCATGACGATTTTCACTGTATTGGGTTCCATGTTAAGTAAAGTGCCGATTTTTTCTTTCAATTGCTTCACCGTATCATCGACATCCACTCGCACAAGTCGAGGTTCGCAAACTTCCTCACTCTCCAGTAATATGTTATAAACTTTCATGTTGATACCTCCCGTTTTATATGTTTGCCATTCCGTTCCTAAAAACCAAACAAAAAAATATTAATACATATTATAATTCGCTAAAAAAATTAATGTGAATCTGCTTCAATTGGTTCCCGTAACGATTTTTTTTAATAGTCCATGGCAATATTTTGGATCGATTATACAAGAATATCCGACTTTTACAACTGAAAACCTCCTATTAACGAAGAAAAAAATATCAAATTTCAATGAACCCTATGAACCATTTACGTATACCCCTCGCGTACCAATGGAATCTGGCATTCAAAATTTTGTTGCCAAATTCTCTTATTCGTTCGCTATCTTATTGGTTATAAAAAATGAAAGGGTTGTATTTTAATAGTCTTAACTCTGTTCTAGTAGATTTCGGGACTATAGGAAGTAGTCCATTAAACCTTAAAAAAGGGTAACGCTATCTTAAAATTTACTTTAGCACATTTGAAATTTTAATGGGTAATTCAAACTAATTATTTTCATATACAATTTATTTAATAATAGAAAATTTTTGACGGAATATTATCTTTGAAAAATTCCTTATAAATACGAATTTATTTCGTAATTACATTTAATTACGAGGTACCCCCTAAAAATCTATTTATTAATCATTAATGGAGGCCATATTGAACTGTTATTATAAATTACAGAAATCAAATTTTTAAAAGAAAAATCTCTAAAATTTTTAATGTAATTTTTTTCTGTGTTATGTGCTATGTGGTATGATCAATTGATAGATTATTGTTGAAAATAACTTAATTTGTTAAAAAGGTGTGATGAAAATTTTTTTTTGTCAATAATGTCCTGAAATCTGCATTTCAAAAATCGTATGAATGCCAAAAATAGAGATTTATCTATTTCTCTATATATTTATCTATAGAGAAAAATATGGGTTTTATAGAAAATTACAAAGAGTAAAAGATCATTATAAATAAACCAATAAATCTAGTTTTAATTCAAAAATTAGGTGAATGATAAGAGCGTAACAACCCTTTGAGAGGGTTGGACCCCCCCATTAAATATGAGAGGAATGGATAAATTTTAAAAATTTTTACACAAATATGTCACCAAACAGAGATATTCTGTACAAATTTTCACGAAAAAAAGTTAAGCCATTCTGGCACAATATCAAAAAATCTCTTTTTAATTCTTAACTTGAAACCCTATAACTTCTTTACTAAGCAATTTTGGATATAGGTAAATTCGTTCAAATCGTCTTATTTTTATCCCAGGAGTCTGTGGTTAAGCCATATCCCAACCTTTTTGCGACACCCCGTATATTAGTCTTACCCGGTTCTCTAATTTCCAGCAGCCATTCGTTCAGATAGCCTCGCTTCTGCATCGTATTAAAAATATCACAGAATTTGGTTTCGTTAGACTCGAAGCTAGTATCGATGCACTCCTGTTTCCTGTTGAACACCACCAATCGACAATCCTTCAAATCGACGGTGGACGAATCGAGATTGAAGCGATGGTAGGCGTCTTGGGCGGCCTCGGCCAACGTCAAATTGTGGAAGAACACGTATTTTGCATCGTTTAAGGCGTTAGTAATCGGATGTTGGCAATAAATCTGCAATTATGTTAATGCCATTTAAAGAGGAGTTTATACCTTATAGAGAACTACTAAATAATTAAGGGGGGAATCCCATTAGGAGGTCCAAAAAAACAGATTTTTATTGCATAAATTGTTAGCTTAATTAATCAAGAATTCGCTGTCGAAATTTCAAAGCGAAATTCGCATTTGTTTAGATTTTATAAGCATAGAAATGAGTGCACATAGGGTTCAGGCTATAGGCAATTTATTTCTCAAATGCGTTTATATCGAAATAACTTGGGTGCAGTTTGACTCAAAAAGTAATGAACTGATAATTATGAAAATTATTAGTATGATTCTTTATAAAATTACGAATTATATGAACCAACTTGTGAGATGATTTTAATGGGCTATACCAGTGTGACACTTTCAAAAAATCGATTTTTGTTTTTTTGGCTTATTTGATAGTTTTTGCTTTCAAAAATATCCTGTGAAAGCGGCAATGTCGTATCTTGAATATTTTTTGAACGGCAGCGTTCTAAAAGAGATTTGAAAGAGAGTTGAAACTTTAAGAGCATTTTTCTCTAAACATTTTTCAAAATTCATAACTCAAAAAGAAATTGACCAATCGACTTCACATTGAAACTGAGTATTCTTGAATATATTTACTATACAATGACCTACGATCTTTTTAATTGGCTAAAAATTGTCAATTTGGCAATAAAAAAACGACAATTTTAAACCACTTTTCTTTAGAACTACGCCATTTTGTTAATTTTTGATATTTTTCAAAAATCGTAGGTCATTGTATAGGAACAGGAATAATAACCTTTTTGATTTTTTTTGTTTCACCTACTCATTCGGCTGGAATCATGTCAGCATTTGGGGAACTTTTTTTGGCACCTCCGAAGACAGTACATAACTCCGTTATTTTTCAATATTTTTATAAAAAAAAAAATCTTAAAACATAGCTGAAAATATACATTATGTCCAAAAAAACAACTTCAAAACATTCTATCTAGTACTTTCTTTACTACTGTACTACTGGTAGAGCCCCTTAAAAATAGATTGATTGATTTGAACAAAACTGAGTTACATCCTGGACTCGGATAGAATTCACATACAGGGTGGCACATTAGTATGGAAAAGCTCAATATATCAATTACTGTAGATAATATGAAAAACTTCTCTACAAAAGTTGTAAATTGAAATATGTATCTCAGAAAGTATTAAATTTATATAGGGAATTTTTAATAAGAATGAAAGCACTTCAAAAATACTTCCCGCTAGTGATTACAAATATAGGGTGATCCAATTAAAATAACAGATAAAATGTTATTTTTGCACTTGGATCCAACCTGTAATTAGTATGATTAATATTTACGCACAATATTCATTTTCACGATATTTGCAATGATATGAAGGCTATAATTTATTTTCAATTCAATCAATTTAGTTTCTACAGAGTGATAAACTTAAAACTATTTTCATAGAATAGAGGTCATAACTATCACACCACTCAGTATAACATTATACTATATTACATTTTTGGAAAGCTGAAGACGAGATAATTTAAATTTTTGAATAAAAACAGGGTGTTCCATTTAAAGAAGTGTATGTTTGGTCTACCACAGCATAACGGAACACTTTGAATAAATACAGGGTGGTCCAGATTATAATGGCATAACTTTAGGAAATGATGGATAATGTTAAAATAATGATAATTTCTCAATACTTATATAGCCGGGAAAGCTTTGTTTTCGAGATACAGGGTGTTGAAATTAAAAAAAATATATGTATTATTTTGGATATGGCCAAAACGGCTTCTTGGAAAAATTTTAATTTTGGCACACAGGATAAGCTAAGGATCCTTCATGAAAATAAATCATAGCCTACTTCCAGAATATTTGCGATGATAGTAGTCCTACATAACCGGAGAAAATTGCAAATATCTCCAAAACGGTGCGTCGTTCAAAAAAAACGCAAGAACACTTTTTTGTTCTAAAAAGCATGGAGCATCGAATAACAGTACTGTTATTTGCAAAAAAGTCAGTGGCGTAAAGGATTTTTTTAAAAAGGGCAATGGCATACCCATATCACCGCCACTGGTTTTTGTAATTTATCACCATATTCCCTAAATCATGAAGGATCCTTAGCTTATCCTGTGTGCCAAATTTAAATTTTTTCCAAGCAGCCGTTTTTGCAATATTCAAAATAATACATATTTTTTTTAAATTTCAACACCCTGTATCTCGAAAACAAAGCTTTCCCGGCTATAATAGTATTGAGAAATTATCATTATTTTAACGTTATCCATCATTTCCTAAAGTTATGCCATTATAAACTGGACCACCCTGTATAACCAATTTTAAAATATGTAGCTCAAAAGTCTTTTGTAAAGAAGTTTTAATTTACAGTATCTTATATAATATATTGGGCATTTTACTGTGCCACCCTGAAGATATTATGCGATACACTATAGCCTTAATCTACTCTACATGGTTAATAAATTAATTGTTGACGAAACTTACAGTTAACCTAATCATATCGTTTTCCTTTTCCTTGTTAATCCTGTCCTCTTCCTCCTTCTTCCTCATATCCGCCAGCAACTTTTTAATGTGCGGCGGAAACTCCGAGTAGGTCATGGCCTTGGCGTTTTTCTCCTTATCTATTTGCCTGTACATCAGCATGTAAGCGTTGGTGCCCAACGAATAGACGGCCGAACAATAGCCCCGTCTCGGACCGCCTCCGTAGGTATTCCTTATATCATCTTCGGTAATCTATCAAATATTTTAATACATCGAATTATTTGTTGGTAATTTAGTTAGTAAGAGATAATGCAGAAAAGTGGACACAGAATAACTAATTAGAGATCAGGAGAAACGAAAAAAGGCGCAGGAAAACCGCAAAAGAAGTGGATCGATGATGTGAAGGGTATAGCGGGAAAAGAATGGCCAAGAACAGCAATAGACAGAGATATACAGGGTGTTTCCAAACTACGGTACGAAACTTCAGAGGGTGATTCGTTAGGTCGAATTAAGAAAAAATGTTCCCATGAATGTATATCCGGAGTTGCTTCGTTTCTGAAATATTGGGCGTTGAATTATTATTGAGAAAATAGTTATGCCACTGAGTTTTTTCCTGGTTTTTAATTTTTGTATGTATATCAAGCAACTAAAAATGTAATTTTTTGGTCTTCTGTGTTTTTTTTCATATCTAGCTTCGATTTCGCGAAAAAGAAAAATAAAAATCACCTTAACTTTTTAAAATGAGTTTTATTTTTCCTTTTATCTAAACCGAAGCTAGATATGAAGAAAACACAGAAGATTAAAAAGTTGTATTTTTAGTTGCCTGATCTGAAATTTGATTTGAAAAACTCAGTGGCGTAACTTTTTTCTCAATAATAATTGGCTGTGGTACCCATTGAGACGCCACTGCACTTAATCATTTCATTCTAGTTAGGGATAAATAAGGGCATGATTTCATCAAATAACTGTACCAAATTCCAACAAAATCGGTTAAAGGATATTTATAATATATAAATTCCGATTTTTTTATTAAAACTTCAACGCCCTGTATTTCAGAAACGAAGCAACTCAGGACATATGTATATTCATGGAAACTTTATTTCTTAAAACGACCTAAAAAATCACCCTCTGAAGTTTCGTATCGTTGTTAGGAAACACCCTGCATATGGAAAAATTTAGAAGAGGCCTATGTTCAGCAGTGGACGAAGGAAGGCTGAAAAGAAGAAGAATTTAGATGACGATTTGGTGAATACTTACACCAGAGACGCTTTGATCTTTGAATGAGAACCATAAATTCTTGTCGAAATCTTTGATGTAGGCGTAGTAATGTCCTCCGTTGGCGCTTCCCGAGTGTATCATAATACTGAATAATTCGTACATATAAGGACCTTTAGCGTCGTCTTCGTGATTATTACCCGAACTTACGTCGATACCTACAAATATTTAGAAGTATATAAAAAGTTTATAACAAATATACATGTCTTTCATAAGGGATGGCCAATATAAATAACTCTGGGTGAAATGTTATCTACTACTAAGATACAGGATGTTGAAGTCAAAATTTATTTTTCGTTTTTTGCAAGAACTTCTATATTATTTAACATATTGTCTTGAAATTTGTAAAGTTGTTTTTCAGTTAGTAAATCAAAAGAATGTTATCAATTATGATATTAGATAAAGAGGGCACCACCGGCACTTTACTGGATGAAGAAAAGTGTCTATTTTTTTAATCCTGTCCTTTTAGGAGTTTTTCTTTTGACAGTCTCAGAAAATTTGAAAAAAAATTATACACTGCGCCGCAAAATTAACGCATAAAATTGTAAATTCGAATATTAATTTTACTAAGTATTTTAAGTGGGTAATAAATGTTCATGGGTCATGGGTTCATGAGTAAAAGTCATGTTCACGACTTAAACCCTATCGAGCACTTGTGGGAAAACATGGGACGACGTATTAGAGCTTTGCAAAACCTAAATGAGCTGTGGCTGTGACTTGTAGAGATGTGGAATCAAATTGATCAAGATAAAGTCAGAAACCTAATTTTAAGTATGCGGTTAAGCTTAGAGGTGGTAATACCCGTTATTAGAGGCATTTTTTGTACATTTTTGTTCGACATTAATAAATTAAAATGTGTCATATTTCTAGTCAAGTGCTCGCTGGTTTTTCAAGAAAGCACACAAAAAATAACTCATAAAACTTTAAAGATAACCTCTACAAACATTTGTCAAAAACCATTGCCTACTTTAAAAAAATTAATTTTTAAAATACACATTTATGCGTTAATTTTGCGGCGCAGTATACTTGTTTTAATAGCATAAATTCAGCTCATATAGAGATTTTTGCATTTAAAATATTCTAGCCACAGTATCTATTTAATTTACTTTACCATATTTCAACATAATATTGGCTTGAAATCTGGTTGAAGTCTTTTTTTGGATATTTTTCTCTGTATCTTCTGGCAGCAGCAAGTCTAGAAAAATTCATTTTTGCACAAACAAAAATTATATTTCTCATTTTTGAATTAGAGAAATGGTTCATTTTCGCTGCTTAGATGGAATTTGGTTTATAATGGCATAACTTTAGGAAATGATGGATAACGTTAAAATAATGTTAATTTCTCAATACTTATATAGCCGGGAAAGCTTTGTTTTCGAGATACAGGGTGTTGAAATTAAAAAAAATATATATATTATTTTGGATATGGCCAAAACGGCTTCTTGGAAAAATTTTAATTTTGGCACACAGGATAAGCTAAGGATCCTTCATGAAAATAAATCATAGCCTACTTCCAGAATATTTGCGATGATAGTAGTCCTACATAACCGCAGAAAATTGCAAATATCTCCAAAACGGTGCGTCGTTCAAAAAAACGCAAGAACACTTTTTTGTTCTAAAAAGCATGGAGCATCGAATATCATTACTGTTATTTGCAAAAAAGTCAGTGGCGTAAAGGATTTTTTCAAAAAAGGGCAATGGCATACCCATATCTCCGCCACTGGTTTTTGTAATTTATCACCATATTCCCTAAATCATGAAGAATCCTTAGCTTATCCTGTGTGCCAAATTTAAATTTTTTCCAAGCAGCCGTTTTGGCCATATCCAAAATAATACATATATTTTTTTTAATTTCAACACCCTGTATCTCGAAAACAAAGCTTTCCCAGCTATATAAGTATTGAGAAATTATCATTATTTTAACGTTATCCATCATTTCCTAAAGTTATGCCATTATAAAGTGGACCACCCTGTATATGGTAAAGTTGATTAAATAGGTGACTAGAATATTTTAAATGCAAAAATATCGACGAGCTGATTTTTGTTATTAAGACAAGTATACCTTTTTTTTTTATTTAGTATCATAAGAAATTGATAAATATTCAAAAAAGAACAGGATTAAAAAAAATTGATACTTTCCTTCATCCAGTAAAGCGTAGGTGGTGCCCTCTTCATCTAATCTCAAAATTGATAACATGCTTATGATTTACTAATTTAAAAATATAACAATACCAAATTTCAAGTCAATATGTTAAATAATTAAGAAACAATCAAATCAATCCTAACTTCAAATATCTTAATAGTAGATAACATTTGACCCAGAGTTATTTAATAAAATATTAATATTAGGAGTTCCCGAACCTATAATTAAAATATTGACCATCCCTTATGGAACACCCTGTATAAGTACCTTCATCGCTATCGGCGCAATTATCGTCTTGGCCATTAACAGTGGAAGATACATCGGTGCCCTGGCAACTCTCATCATCAGCGGATCCCGAATCCGTCGTGCTGCAATCATCACACTTAACAATATTCTCCCTTTCATTGATGCTTTCGATATCCGCGGTACCGTGCACCGTTACAAACGAATTCAAATTCAATTTCTCCGGAAACACCACCTTATCGTTGAGCTTGATGCGATCCATGGTGTTGTAATCGAAATCGAACCGTTTCAAATGCAACGTCAGCAAATAGGGAAACTTGGTGAATTTCAGACCTTTGTGTGCGTCGCATTTCTTGTTGCACTTCTCGCAGTGGTACTGATTGTTGCCTTCCAACGTTTCGGGCTGCACGAACGCCCTCAGGGCTTCCTCCACGCTGTTGTAGGCGACTGTGTTACCGAACGGTCTCACCGGCAGGGGTATGTCCAAGAAGGTGTCCTCTCTCGATTTCTCCGTACCGCATTCCAAACATTTCACGTAGTCCAGCATCTTTCCCTCGTACAAATCGTTGATCAGATTCGCCTGCTTGGTGTCTTTGAATTTCTGCTCGAGGGCGTCGAACATCACGCGGCACAGCTCCTGGATGTCGTGCTGGTGCCAGGCGTCGCTGTTCTTCCAGCCGAAGCTGTACGTTAGATCGGTGGTCTCCACCGCGGACCTCCAGGACGTTTGCAAGTTCAAAAACAACTTCTGCAATTGGTAGGGCAACGATCTCGATTCGTTGATGCCGTCGAACTCCCAATTGTACAGGGCGTTTCGGAATTCCGGCGTCATGTAGAGGGTTTGCAGCAGGCTGTTCAAGTAGCAGGTCATCGCTTGGTTCACCAATCCCACGTAGTTCTTGGATTCTGTTACGACCGGTTTCAAGTATTCTCGCTTCAACGACGGGCACTTGATTCTGATGTCGTAATCCTGCAAGATAGTGTACAATGTACAGGGTGTTTCAAAAAAAGGTGACCTCCTTGATAGGATAGGTAGGATATGATAAAATAAGTTGTACACAATTTTTACGATTATGTCGAAACTACTGGCAAGTTTGTAACGAAATTTTGTACAAATATGTTTTGTAACTTATTAATAATGAGAAACTTATTTCCTCATTTATACCTATACTAGCAGGAAGATCGCCTTTTTTTATACACCCTGTATATACAAAATACTAATAAGTATTGAGCGGAATATATGCAAAGTGCATATACTTGCATATATTTAACGATATGTCCAGTTTTTGCATATTTTGAAAAAAAAGGCATATTTTAGCATATACTATGTACTTACTACTTTTTGTTTATACATTCAATTTGATCAATTTTGATCATTTGCATAATTTTGATCTTTTTTTGGCATTTTTTGAAAATGATTGCATATTTTGGATATTTACTTGAAAAGCAATGCAAATTTTTGATATTTTTTGAAAATTATTGCATATTTTTGGTATTTCCTTGAAAATCAATGCAAATTTTTGATATTTTTTTGAAAATTACTGCATATTTTTGATGTTTTCTTGAAAATCAATGCAAATTTTTGGCATTTTTTGAAAATTATTGCATAATTTTGATATTTACTTGAAAAGCAATGCAAATTTTTGATATTTTTTGAAAATTATTGCATATTTTTGATATTTACTTGAAAAGCAATGGAAATTTTTGATATTTTTTGAAAATTATTGCATAATTTTGATATTTTTTTTTAAAAGCACTGCAAATTTTTTATTTTTTGAAAATGATTGCATAATTTTGATATTTACTTGAAAAGCAATGCAAATTTTTGACATTTTTTTGAAAATTACTGCATATTTTTGATATTTCCTTGAAAATCAATGCAAATTTTTGGCATTTTTTGAAAATTATTGCATAATTTTGATATTTACTTGAAAAGCAATGCAAATTTTTGACATTTTTTTGAAAATTAGTGCATATTTTTGATATTTCCTTGAAAATCAATGCAAATTTTTGGCATTTTTTGAAAATTATTGCATAATTTTGATATTTACTTGAAAAGCAATGCAAATTTTTGATATTTTTTGAAAATTATTGGATAATTTTGATATTTTTTTTAAAAAGCACTGCATTTTTTTTTTTTTAATATTACTGCATTTATTTTTTATATGTATATTCTGAATCAATTTAGAAAATTTATGAGTAATTTATAATGATTCCGAATAAAAACTGTCCTGAACATTTAAAAAAGCCTTGGAATCAATTAAGATTGTTCAAAACAATTCACAAAGTTTTAGAATGAATTTTGATATGTTCAAAATAATTAAAACGCTTTTGAAGGAATTAAAACTGTTCAGAACACTTAGAATGCTTCAGAAGGAATTAGAAATATTTCTGAACAATTTTGAACGTTTCAGAGAGAATTAAAACTGTCCAGAACGAATTAGAACTGTTCGGGACACTTTTAGAATGCTTCAGAACGAATTAGAAATGATACTGAAAAATTTTGAACGTATCAGAATGAATTAAAACTGTCCAGAGCAATTTAGAACTGTCCCGAACGAATTAGAACTGTTAAGAATACTTTTAGAATGCTTCAGAACGAATTAGAAAAGATTCTAAACGATTTTGAACGTTTCAGAATGAATTAAACTGTCCAGAACTAATTTTGATATTTTTTTGAAAATCACTGCATATTTTTAAATAAATCGTTTCATATATATATGCGCACATATTAGCAACATTTTTTTGCATATATTCCGCCCTTTACTAATAAGTGTTACAGATGTATCTTTAAAATCTGTAATACTCATTCATTAAGACCCTGTGTAGGTTTGATTATTGTAATTACTTGTGAAGCATCGCTGGTGGAACTGGGAGCATCCGCTACGTCCATAGTGGGACTAGCGGAGGCACCTAAAAGCAAATCGTCTTCGTTACAGGGATCGTACAAAGTCATGGGTTTCACTTTGATTTGATTGATCACGATGGACAAACGGTCTAAAGGCGTCCATTTGATGCCGGCTTCTTGGACCGTTTTGTTTTTGAAATCGTTGAGGATTATCTGCAATTTAATGGTTAGTAATTGTTGATTGGTTTTTATTGGTAGGTCTTACTGTCTCCTTTTTGCCAATTGATTGGAGAATCAGTTCCATTTCGTCGATTAAATAATGGAATTCGTCAGATATCTCTTGGAAAATACTATTAATGGTTTTCGATGGCGACAGTTGTATCGTAAATTGTTTTTTACCGGATATTAGAATTGTGTCGCGTACAGTCGCACGAATCAACATGCCATCTTCTGGTAGACAAACCATTTTTTCTGTATAAATAAAATAAGAAATTATTAGTCGAAATTTGCGTGTGTTATTGTTGCATTATGCCTAAAACAAACTATTTTTATTAAACGATAACTAACAACTATTATTACATACTCGAATATTTTGATAACAATAAGTCATATGTGATTATCAAGCAAGTATCGAATTAAAAATATTTTCAGTAGTATTGCTATACGATCTAACCCAATTGATCCCGACTTCTTGTATTCGTTCGTTAACACACCAAATGCTGTTATTTGGCTGGGATCCAAAAGTTAAATTTAGTAACAAACGTAGTAGACACATTGAATACAATTCGATTAAAAATAACCACACAATTTAAGGGCAATTCAACTTCGTACTCACCGAATTTACTATGAAAATTTGCAATCTAAATCCTTTCAGCCGAAACGTTTTTAACTGGGTCCTGCAATATGTTCAAAACACGCATTATTATTGCGAACAACAATTGTTACTGCGATACAATTAGAACTGATAATTGCGAAATTGTTTTAAACTGTCTTGTGTTTGCGATAAATGCAAAATTAAAAATAATACAGATACTTTTGCTGTGTAATGACAGTACAAAAAAATCTAGAAATGTTCGTGAGTACCTAAAGCGCTTAAACAAACAATAAATGGACGAAACAAATGTAACACTGTTCTATTAAATATCGGTAAATGGAAATTAGAATTACTATAAGGAAAATATTATTTCTTACCGGAGAAAATTGACATGTGCTAAAAGTCACTTAACGCCATTTTCTGCGAATTGCGCATTTCACCACCGCCTTCGTTGACAAATAGGGCAGCACTGTCGCACAGTAAATCAAACTTTTTGGTCTTCTACTGTCTTGGTCGTCATCATCAATAAAATCTAATACCCCGTTTACATGCGGGATGGAAGTCGGCTTGAATCCTAGATCGACTCGATCGAGTCTTCCGTAAACACGGATCGAATTGACTCGACGAAGAAAGAAGATACAGGATCAAATTGACTCGACGAAGAAAAAGATATCTCAAGTCAATCTCGATCCGATCCCTCAAGCCTGCATGTAAACGCGGTAATGAAGGCTTGAGGGCTCGGCTGGAGATTAAGGTAGGAGATTAAGGATTAAGGCTTGAGGTATCTTTTTCTTCGTCGAGTCAACTCGATCCGCTATCTTTTTTCTTCGTCGAGTAGTCAACTCGATCCGTTAGTGTTTTCTCAGGATTGATCTAGGCTGCAAGCCGACGACTTCAAGTCGACTTCAAATCCGCATGTAAACAGAGTACATGTAATCGGGGTATTAGATAAACCGGCACTGAATGCATTTATGGAAATTTTAATTTACTTTTATCTGAATCAGCAAATCAGCAAAGGCCATAGAAAGCAAGAAAAGCAGAGAAAGTGCAAACATCAGCGACATCTGCCGTGTGATTGTAGAACATCTAGTTAAAACGAAAATGGCGAAATACTTAATAACATGTCAATCAAGTAGTCGGCGTTTTGTATAAAAGCTAAAAAAATTAACCAAACAAACGATATTTGCATCAAAATCAGCCTACTAGTGTAATATTAGTGTACAAAATCATTTTTTCGAAATGGAGGAGAGTGAAAAACTGGAAGAGCCGTGCAGATTATGCGATGAAAACGCCGAGAAGATGGTAAGCATCTTCGACAAGAACGAAGAAGGTGTCGAAATACTTCAAGTTATTAAGGATTGCATCCCGATTGTGGTAAGCGTAAACTTCAATTCTTATTTATTTGTATTAAATTTGCGACTTTCCAGATTTACAGAACCGACCCCCTATCGAAAAGCATTTGCGAATCCTGTTTAGAAAGTCTCTATTCCCTCAGCAGCTTTAAGAAGAATTGCGAAGAAATCGCCCACAAACAAAAAGAGAAATTAAGGGCAGTTCCTAATAAGAAATACCAAGCTTATTTGGCTTGCGGTGAACGAACGGTAAACTTTATCATACCTTTTCTATTGCATGAATTTATGTAATTGCTTCGATTCAATTACAGGATGAAATATCCGAATTACAAGACGCCTCCACATCAACCGATGACATCAACACGTTCTGCAACAGCTGCAAACAATCTATACTCGATGGTAACCTAATCAACGGTGAATTAGAATTGGCCATTGCGGAGTCGCTAGCCAAAAATAAAATACGTACCGAATCGGCGGAAAAGTCTCTCAGGCGGCGTAAAGTTGTTCCGTTCTATCACGAATTAGACGATTCGTTATGCAGTAGCCTAACGGAATATACACAAAATACCGAAGGATCTCAAATGTTCGAAGACAACAGGTAAATGCATTTGCTCATTAAATTAGTCATAATGTTAATTCGAAATTTGCTGCAGTGATATAGATGGATCTGATGATGACTCCTCGGACTTAGCCCACTCCCGTAAAAAAAGGAGAATCATGTCTGATGAAGAAGACGCGGAAAACCCGGATAGAAACGGCAGAAAAGACGAATCGATGTCCATCTTGAAATCGACCGTTCACGAAGTAAAAACCCCAACCGACGAAGAATTCGTACAATTATTCCAACACGAAGAGTGTTATAGGTACAATTTAAACAATCAGCAGCCTTCTCGATATATGACCAATATTAATTCCAACAGGTATCAACCGTTTTCTTTGCTTCAACTGGCTTTAAACGTTATCAATGTGGCCATTTTACCGGATTACAAACCGGACGATTTCCTGCAGCAAACCGTAGTACCCGAATGCAGGTACTGCGGACAGAAATTCCGCAATTTGAAGGTCTTGTCGATCCACGAGAAGCTCCACATCGACGTGGAAGTGGGCGAGAAAATCGACAACCCCATACCGTGGCACGATAGCAGAGACTACGCAGATGTGAGGAACAAATGGTTGAGTTATTTCGACGAAAATGGGTAATTTAGATTAAGATATAGTTTATGCAAAACAGAGTTGGATGCACGTCACTAATGACGTCATATTAGACGAGCATTGCACTTAACTATTAAAAATATGTAAATACATGAAACAGGTTAAGTTTAATAACTACATAATTTAGTTTATGATGATGGATGATAGATAATGCTTAAAAGCAGGGTTACATTATTCAAGAAAAATATACAGGATGTTAATTAATGCAATTTACTTATTTTAATGGGTCCAGTCAATCATGAAACGTTCTAAATTGTTCTGGACGGTTCTTGTCCATTTTGAAGTTGACCCTGGACATATTTAATTCATCCTGAAGCGTCAATCGTCCTAGATAAATCTAATTGATCCTGAAACGTTCTAAATTGTCTTGAATAGTTCTAATTCATCCAGAGGCGTTCTAAATTGTTCTGAGCAGTTCCAGTCAATCCTGAAGCGTTCTAAATTTTTCTTGGCTGTTCTTTTCCATTTTTAAGTTGTTCTGGACATTTCGGATTCATCCTGAAACATTCTAAATTGTTCTGGACGGCTCTTGTCCATTGTGAAGTTGATCCTGGACATATTTTATTCATCCTGAAGCGTTGTCAATCGTTCTAGATAAATCTAATTGATCCTGAAACGTTCTAAATTGTATTGAATAGTTCTAATTCATCCAGAGGCGTTCTAAATTGACCTGAACAGTTCTAATTCATCCTGAAGCGTTCTAAATTGTTCTGAACAGTTCCGGTCAATCCTAAAGCGTTCTAAATTTTTCTGGGCAGTCCTTTTCCATTTTGAAGTTGTTTTGGACATATATCTGATTCATCCTGAAACGTTCTAAATTGTTCTGGACGGTTCTTGTCCATTGTGAAGTTGATCTGGACATATTTAATTGATCCTGAAGCGTTGTCAATCGTCCTAGATAAATCTAATTGATCCTGAAACGTTCTAAATTGACTTGAACAGTTCTAATTCATCCTGAAGCATTCTAAATTGTTCTGAACAGTTCCGGTCAATCCTAAAACGTTCTAAATTGTTCTGGGCTGTTCTTTTTCATTTTGAAGTGGTTCTGGACATACCTTTATATGAACTTTTCGACTCAAAATTAGCTCAAGAATCGCCCATTAAAATAAATACATTGCATTAATTCATGCATAGTATTCTTATAGTAGGTTGGTAGGCACTGGCTGTCAAGTCGCATAGTTGCCGTTATCATCCGATTAGTACTTTTAATTTTCAATTTGTTTTTGTCATTTTCTCTTGCAGTTGTTGCTTTATTAATTCTTTTTAGTTAATATTCCGAGTTATTTAACAAAACTGTTCTATAAGCAGTTTTAAATGAAGGATTACGGCAATTATTATTTTTAAATGTTCTTCATCTCTGGAAATCTTTCTTGACAATTTTAGAAAACTCTTAGATTTTGTGAACATTATAAAAGTTTGGCAACACTGTCTATTTGTGACGTAGTAAATTTATGATGACGGGCTTCTAATTTTGTTTCGAATAAACTGTACATACAATTCTAATTTGTGTGCGTTGTGTTGTAGGTACGAAGATGACGATATCATAATCGAAGATGTAGTGAATACGAGTGTTTGTGTTGACAATGACAATTTGTTGATACCGATGGAAGAATGCAAAACCGATAGTTCTGGTAAATTAACGGGCGAAGAAAAATTAGTTCTAGTCGGCACCCAACCAATGGTAAACGGCGTGTATTTAGGCGACTATTCCAAAGACGAACGAAAGCTGCTCTATCAAACCATGAGGATACAGGGTGTTAATAAAAAATTTTGCCCCCTTTGCAGGTTCTTATACACACTTAAACCATCATATACAAATCATTGATGTATTCGTTATTACAGGTACACGTTCAAAGACAACTGGGCGATAGAAAGCCATTATTTTTCACTAGCCTGCTACTACACGTGCCGCTACTGCGGCATGCGGTTCAACAAACAACGACACAAATTCAAAGAGCACGTCGACGAGCACGAAGCCAAAAACGACGATTTCTCCGAGAAGATATTCGCCGCCAACAAATTGAGCAACGTCATTCCTAAGGTCATCCACCCGCCTAAACCTAGGCGAATCGTGGTGACGCAACATAATCCTCCCCCCGAAATGGTGGCGGCGAATAACCAATTCTTCAGCGGCCCGAACTTCCATCAACAGCAGCTCGCCTACTCCCAACAGCCTAAGAGAAGCTTCATGGAGAGGAAGACGTTGCAGCCTAATTTGCAGAACGTGGTGATTAAGGAGGAGCCGCAGGATAATAGGGTGCGTTTTTGTCAAATATACAGGGTGTTTCCTAACTACGGTACGAAACTTCAGCGGGTGATTCGTTAGGTCGTTTTAAGAAAAAAATTTCCCATGAATATGTCCGGAGTTGCTTCGTTTCTGAAATACAGGGCGTTGAAGTTTTAATAACAAAATCGGAATTTATAAAATATAATAATTATCCTTTAACTGATTTTGTTAAAATTTAGTAGTTATTTGATGAAATAAGGCCCTTATTTAGCCCTAGTTAGAATGAAATAATTAGTTCTAGTGGCGTCTCAATGGGTAGCACAGCCAATTATTATTGAGAAAATAGTTACGCCACTGAGTTTTTTCCTGGTTTTTTATTTTTTATAGATCAAGCAACTAAAAATGCAACTTTTATGTCTTCTGTGTTATCTTCATATATAGCTTCGGTTTCGAGAAAAGGAAAAATAAAACTCATTCTAAAAAGTTAAGGTGGTTTTTAAAATTGTTCAGAATAATTTCTAATTCGTTCTGAAGCATTCTAAAAGTGTTATGAACAGTTCTGAATTATTCTAGACAGTTTTAATTCACTCTGAAACGTTCAAAATTGTTCAGAATCATTTCTATTTCGTTCTGAAGCATTCTAAAAGTGTTCTGGACAGTTCTACATTGTTCCGAACAGTTCACTCTGAAACGTTCAAAATTGTTCAGAATCATTTCTAATTCGTTCTGATACATTATAAAAGTGTTCTGAACAATTCTAAATCGTTCTGGACAGTTCTAAATTGTCCTGGACAGTTTTAATTTATTCTGAAACGTTCAAAGTTGTTCAGAATCATTTCTATTTCGTTCTGAAGCATTCTAAAAGTGTTCTGGACAGTTCTACATTGTTCCGAACAGTTCACTCTGAAACGTTCAAAATTGTTCAGAATCATTTCTAATTCGTTCTGATGCATTCTAAAAGTGTTCTGAACAGTTCTAATTCGTTCTGGACAGTTCTAAATTGTCCTGGACAGTTTTAATTTATTCTGAAACGTTCAAAATTGTTCAGAATCATTTCTATTTCGTTCTGAAGCATTCCAAAAGTGTTCTGGACAGTTTTAATTCACTCTGAAACGTTCAGAATCATTTCTATTTTCTTCTGAAGCATTCTAAAAGTGTTCTGAACAGTTCTAATTCGTTCAGAAGCGTTTTAAATTGCTCTGGGCATATCAAAATTCATTCTAACGCATTGTGAATTGTTTTGAACAATCTTAATTGATTCTAGGGCGTTTTGAAATGTTCTGGACAGTTTTTATTCGATTTGGACCATCATTATTAATTGCTCAGAAATTACTTTATAAGTTTATCCATCCATGACCCAATTCGTGGTATTTGGCGTATCATAATTATAATACGCCGACCTGCATTCGCGATTCACGAATAGTTGCCAATTCAGCAACTATTATGTTTATAAATATTTAGTATAAATATATATTGTTAATGAAGAAATTAGTTCAAGTATGCTAAAATATTTAATAATTTTGTGTATTTTATTAGGAGGTCCAAGCTTCCCAATCGAAGACCGGCAACCAGGCCTTCTTCTGCCGGAAGTGTTACAAAGTGTTTTTCAAACTCGACGAGTTCAACATCCACAGTAAAAACTGCGATTTTACGCAGTTTCCGCAGGCGCGAAACAATTCCAATACCACCAGTAACAAGGCGATATCGAAGAACGGAGACGTCTCGCCAGCGGGCCGGCCAATAAGAAACTGCGCCAAAGAAGTGGGGCCCTACAAAGACGATGTAATATTAACATTAACCCCAAAACGATTCGTAGTAAACAATTATTTTTAGGTGTACCTCCCCGAGCACATCTTGAAAGACGCGAAATCGCCATCGCAACAATCGAGCTTCGTGTGCTTCATTTGCAACACTCCATTCCCTACGATTTATTCGCGCAACAGCCATATGCGCATCCACAAAGGCGAAACCCAGGGGCAACAAATAACCTTACACCAGCCGCCGCCTATGATGAACAGCCGCCGCCTTCACAACAACCAACTGCCCAACAACCAGCTAAACTATCGCCAGCCGCCGCCCCAGAATCAATACCACTCGTTGCCGGCGGACGCCATCGTCAAGCAGGAGCCCCTCGACATGGAGACGATGGAGCCGATGGTGGAGATCCACGAGCAGGAGCAACAGACCGGGTTCCCGACGAGTCTCGGCGAAGGCGCCGTCAGTATTACGCCCATCGTGAAGAATCCCAAACAGAAGCCGACCATCAATGCTAACGTGATGAAAATCGTTCAGAGCAATCCGAATTTGTCGATCAAGAAGGCTCCCGAGAAGCTGCAGTCGTTCGCGCCTACTACTAGTTACAGCCAAATGCCGTTGGGGGTCGCTGTTGTGGCGCCGCCTGATCCTGACAGGTATTTTTTTTTACATAATCGCCCGTATTTAGGGCTCTATTTTAAAAGTTAAACCCGCGTCTTTAAGTAGTAAGGTGTAGAGTAGCTAAGGCCATTGTTTACGTTAAAGAGACACTTTAAACATGTGTTTAAAGTTAAAATGGGGCGCTGAAACGGATCATTCACCCGTATTCAGCGCTTTTTTTAAAGTTAAACAGGCGTCTTTAACTTGACAGCTGTACATTGTTGTTATAGAGTAACTAAGGACATTGTTGACGTTAAAGACGCTCGCTAAACATGGTTTTAACGTTAAAATGGGGCGCTGAATACGGGCCATTCAGCCATATTAAGCTCTCTTTTTTAATAGCTAAACACGCGTCTTTAACTTGACAGTTGTACATTGTTGTTACGGAGTAACTAAGGACATTGTTTACGTTAAAGTCATTTTAAACATCTGTTTAAAGTTAAAATGGGGCGCTGAAACGGATCATTCACCCGTATTCAGCGCTTTTTTTTATTAAAGTTAAACAAGCGTCTTTAACTTGATAGTTGTACAATGTTGTTAAGGAGTAACTATGGACATTGTTTACGTTAAAGAGACACTTTAGACATGTGTTTAATGTTAAAATGGAGCGCTGAAACAGACCATTTTGTTTGTGTAAGAACCAAGTAAATAAATTTTTGTTGATAGCTATATACAGGGTGGTACGTTGTAAAAACGTAGATACTTTTATGCTACATATTTTGAAATTGGTTATAATTATATAGAGTGTTCCGTTTTGGTGTGATTGGCCAAATTTGTAAAATCGTGATCGGGTATCCATTTGTTAATACCTTCGATATATGCAGACGGGACCCGAAACGAACAGTACGATATCCGATTTCAACTGGCCCAGGCCGTAGCAATGTTGTCAGCTTTACAATGCGTTCTCGAGGCGCTGGCCATCTAAATAGGTAGTAGGGCGAGTTAAACAAGGAAGCTTTTATTGGCCTGGGGGATTATGGTGAGCACGATTCTACGTTTATTAACGGAACACCCTGTTTTTTATTCAAAAATTGATGTTAGCTCGCCTTCAGGTTTCCAAAAATATAAATAATGTTATACTGAGTGGTTTAAAACTTTGGGAAAATCGTAGTAAGTTTCGGCAGAGTGGTAAATTAGTACAATTTTCATGAAAAAGTGGCCATAACTTTGAAACCACTCACAACATTTTTGGAAAGCTGAAGACGAGTTAAATTCAATTTCCGAATAAAAAACAGGGTGTTCCATTTAAAAAAGCATTAGTGTCGTCTAACACGGCAAATCGGAACACTCTGTATAAATATAACCAAATTCCAAAATATGCAACAAAAAAAGTATCTACAACTTTTCTAAAGAAGTTTGTTTGATATTATCTACAATAACTGATACATTGAGCTTTTTCGTACTAATGAGCCTGTAAGTAGACTTTCAGAATTAAAATCTCACCGTAAATTGGATTCGACTGGTTCTTGCCAATCAAAATTGTTACAAAGCGAAAGGATGTTTTAATACTATCTATTAATTTTATTGCAGAACTTACAAATGCTCCTCCTGCTGGGAAGCATTCGCTAACAAATCTCACCTGTACTTCCACAAGAAGAATCAGTGCGAAGGATCTCGATTGCCCTGTCCCTTCTGCAAGAAACGGTTCGGAACCGAAGCCGAGTACAGTTCGCATATTTACTACAGTCATCCGGAGTAAATTCAATTCGGGATTCGAGTGGTTTAACTCTTTTGATTCCGCGATATAGTGAAATTAATTTTTAAAAACCGTGTCTTATATTGAAGCTTAAGATTCTATTGTAAATTTCGTGAGTTTGTGATAGTTTTTATTAGAAGGTGCCCACATTTCCAAGAAGAATCTCAGATTAATCGACTCGCTTCTCGTTTGCCAATTGCCTTTTTTTAGGAAAACGTTGATATAGGCTCCAAGTGAATCAAGTACAGTGGGAACATGTAATACAAAAACTAATGTATATTGTAATGATATTTGTTTTGAATTTGATGTAAACTTATACAAGGTGTTCGAATTTGAACGCTCTGATTTAATGAGATTTACCTCGTTGGATTTATGTCTAAATTTATTACTCTCTTCGTAAGCGTTTGAATTCGAAAGTGTATTGTGTAAGGTAAAATATTGTCGCAAAATTTTTTAGAATTCTTTTTTTATCTTATTTATTTCGTAGATGATTCTCATTTTAATAATTGTATGGTGTTATTTTAATTCGGTATCATCTACGTTTACTTTTTAAATATAGTATATTATTGGTACATTCATAACACTAGTTTTTTTGTACATACATTTACTTATTACGTAAATAAAACATATATTAAGTATATTTTATGGTTTTATTTTTATTTCCATTCCTTGATTTTTCTAATCCAAGTGCTAATTTCTACAAAAGTTGCATTAAGATAGTGTTTTTAATCTTTTAAATATTTCACAACGTTGTTTTAAATAAAAATTAGCAACAGAATGAAGTAAATTCAATGATAATGATCAAGTAAAACTTATTACAGGGTGTCCCAAAATTCCGTGTACCTAGAGCTACTGTATTTTGGTGGGATCAAAATAAGTCGATTGAGCCAAAATTACCTATATCACAAAGTTCTTCGTTTGACTCTGAGGAAGCTTCAAAGTTGAAAGAAATTTTAATTTCTTAATTTTAATTAGTGAATTCTTTTGTTCAATTTAAGGTCATAAATCCACATTTTAACTTTGGTTTCTTGAACCTAAAACACTGTACAATACCTTTGTGACCTCAAAATGTACCAAAATTAAATGTTTTTATATGGATATGGAGAGTATACTAAAGGTGGGCGAAAATAGGGTTGATTATTTCTGATTTTATTTGATTTTTTGTAGGTTTATGAAATATTTTAGTAGAATTTCGATAGAATTTTAGTTCCTTATTTCCAGAAAATTCAATTCTGCAACATTTCGTGACAGAGTAAATTATTTTGCTCATTTTAACTTTGGTTTGTTAAACCTAAAACACTGTACAACACCTTTGTGACCTCAAAATGTACCAAAATGACTTATTATGTAGATATGGAGTGGCTAAAGGGTGGCTTTTAGTGCCCAACAAATTGTTAATAAAATTGATATTAATTATTTTTTTAGAAAATCAGGTATAAGGATGAAGTTTGGTGAAAGTTGAGGTTTTGTGGAAAGTGAAATGAAATCCATGAAACTAGAATACTGTTTTTTTATACATGGTTTTATCGGTACATATATTTCGTTAATGGGTTGCAATATTAGATAATTGCATAATAAAGTCCCATCGCGAATCTTCGTTAAATAATTAACTTTTGATCATTCCAATTAAGTATTAAGTACCTACTAAGTAGATAAGTCAAATTAAGCGATAAGAATAGGTTAGTTTTTGAAAGTTTTTATTTATTATCAATGAGAATTTTTCAACGAAGATTCGCATTGTTTTCCTAATTTTAATAATTTTTATAAGTACGTTATCTACACAGACTTTTGCTAAAACTACAAACTAAATTTAACACTTTGCACTTTTTCTCAAAAATTTACTTAAGTATTTAATATTTGCATAAGTACGTTAATAATCTCACAATTTGGTAGAGTTATTAAAGATTATTCAGACTCCGAATTTTATAAATGTTATTAATTTTTTCGTAATTATTTCAATGTTTTATTTGTACTGTTACGCCATTAACTAGATGTATAGCAGCGTATTATAAGCCTAAAATATTTTTGATAACTCCACTGTTCATTTACAAAAATTAAAAATATCTACTATTTTTATCTATTAGTTTTATTGTGCATAAAATGGTTAATTTTTTACGAACTGAAAAATCACACAATATAATTATTGCATAAAGGAAAGGAACATAATACCTACTTAAGGTCAGAGTACTTGTAAATTGCAAACTACAATAAATATAAAAAAATCAATTATTACGAAAGCGTAGGTAAAAGCATCAGTAGTATAAACATTGTGAATTTTTCAAAAACTAGAATAAAAAATATATATATTTTTCAAAAATTCCAACCTTAAAACAGTGTAACGCACATTTATAATGACGTAGAAGAATATTATACAGTTTTTATACAAATAATTTAAAAAATTCTAAAAAAAATCGTCTAAATATTTACAAATAATATTACAAATCGAGCGGGAACATTTTCAAGTAGAACACCTCAGTAAATTTAGGCAACAAACATATTTTTATTACGAGTGAAACACATATATTATACAGAGTGTTTCTGAAATAAGTGGTCAAATTTTGGGCGCATGTATAGAACTTCAAAATATGACAAAAACTTAAATGACATTTTTTCGAAATGTCCTTGGTTATCAGTATACAGGGTGTTAAAGATGGATTCTTAAAAAGCTATTTTTATTAAATAATTTCTTTAATAGTGAAGATGTAATGATGAAATTTGGTACACGTACTAAGCAAATGAAAGGCATCATACAAACTGGTTAAAGAAGTTGTCTATAGGGATGGGCTAAAATGGGGGGTCGTGGGGTAATTCTAATTTAACTTTTTCATTTCAACCTTTTTAATTTATTTGTTTAAAGAATATGAAAAAATGAAGTTTTCTACATAAAAAAGGTACACTTGTTAAATTTACGTAAAGTGAACCTTTTCACAAAAAATGACTATAAAATATTCTGGTACATGTTAAAATAAAAATACTGTCATCTTTGAAAATCGAGTAGGAATGCATACTTTCAAAAACTTGACAGTCCGTGACAGTGACGTTTCTGAGAAACACAAAAAACCGTTAAGAAAGCATGCTGTCACTGACTGTCAATTTTTTGAAAGAATGCCTTCCTACTTGATGACAATAGTTTAATAAAATTTTAACGTGTTCCATAATTTTAAAAGTCTTTTTTTTTGACAACAGTTCACTTTACGGAAATTCAACAAGTATACCATTTTTATGAAGAAAACTTCATTTTTTCATATTCTTTAAACAAATCAATTAAAAAGGTTAAAATTTATTTTAACTTTAATTTTAACATTTTTAAGGTTAGAATTACTCCACGACTCCCCATTTTAACCTACCACTGGACAATTTTTTTCATTTGCTTAGTATGTGTACCAAATTTCATCAATATACATACCTTCACTATTAAAGAAATTATTAATAAAACTACCTCTTCAAGAATCTATCTTTAACACCCTATACAGGGTGTTATTGAAATGAATGTACATATTGAAACGGGCTTATCTTTACACTTTTCTAGAATGGGGAAAAATATTATTTTTTAAAAATACCTATTTTTAAAGAAAGGTCGGAAAAGGTGTATTTTGCGCCAGATTTATTTGTTTGAATTTAATAGTAAAATTAGGGCCATTCATTTTTTGATATCAAATATTCTTCATAGTTTAAATATGTATACGTTTATTTCAATAACACCCTGTATACTGAAAACCAAGGATATTTCAAAAAAATGTTATTTATGTTTTTGTACTATTTTGAGGTTCTTTACATGCTCCCAAAGTTTGACCAGCACTTATTTCAGAAACAACCTATATTAATAGATATAAAATTGGTGAATAATTGTGAAAAATTGAAAAATGTTCCCGCCTATAGGTATCTATTGCACATTTTGCACATTGTAGTAAACATTCCGTTTAGGTTTCGGGACATCTAAACACATTTATTTCACTCAAATATTCGATGTCGATGTGTAGATAAGATAGAAACTTCAAAAATTTACAAACTGCGGGGGCTAAATTACTTCGAAGCGACGTTTCGATTTTCGTTGACTCGAATTCCAGGGCCGGGGAAACGGAAAGAAATTATTTACGAGCACGTCGTATCACAACCAAAATGTTAGCTTTGTTTTATTACAGCGGGCTCTCGCATTCGCTACGACAGAACGCTGTAATAACGCTGTGAGACTGTAATAAACTGTCGAGGAAATTTCAAACGGTATCAAAAATGAACTTGCCGGGAATTTTTACCTAAGTATTGCTCTAAACCCGTATTTACTCTCTCTCTGTTAAAATTATTTGTAGTCAGTGAGTTAAAAACATTTGTCAATCATATTTTAAAGCATTAATGCCCGATTTCACCAACCAATTCGTAAAGTTAGGTAATACTTAAAGCCGGATTTAGGAAGTGCTAAGTACAATTTGCTTTTCACCATGCTCTAAGTAATACTTAAGGGTGATATAGGAAATACCTAGAGTTAGGACAGCTCGCTGGGCTCGCCTAAAGCATTTAGGAAATACTTAACAATGCGTTTCATCTTTAGTAGGCTTTAGATGAAAATCTCCCTCGAGTTTAGTAGATTTCATAGTATTTTATATTGTATAGTATATTATAGTTAAAAGGTAGAAAGTTTGTTGTTGTTAATTGAAAATTATACGAGCTATACCAGATGAAGTTGAAAATATTGATAATTTAATTGAGGAGGGTCAAATTAATATTATTCATGATAATATAATAATAATAATATTATTCAGTCAAAATAATGACAACCTTTTTTTCAATTCGAGAATTGATTGTAAATATTTTATTTAATAGAAACTTGATTATTGGAAGTTGATAAAATTTATTTATTTTATGTAGGTTATATACAGGGTGATCTGTAAAGTATTTTAAAAGTATTAATATACCTACGTGTATTAAAAATATTTACTTGATTCTGTTGAAATTTGGCAATGTTATTTGTTGTATTAAGAGGCTAATTTAATCCTAAATAGGATAGCCTTAGCGAATATTATTGACAAAAAAACGTACGCCATTGTCTTTTTTGTAACTTTAATATTTTTTGTTTTATTAAGGATCTAAAAATACAACTTCTTATATTTCTTATATTTTTTTCGTATCTCAATTCGTTATTGGAGAAAAAAATAAAGACATATGAAATATAACAATAGACGTATGAAATATGACAATAGACAATAGACATATGAAATATATGACAATGGACATATGAGATATGACAATAGACGTATGAAATATGACAATAGACATATGAAATATGACATAAGAAATATGATTTATTTTTTATTTTTAATGTAACATCCTGTATCTTGAAAACTCTGCATTTCCAGACCCATATTCATAGAACCTTTTTTTCATATTTTTTAACAAGGAATCACTCTCTACAATATCTCCGTCTATTTTTCGAATACCCCGTATATTATACAATTTGGGTGTATATTTACCTCATTTCTCTGCTTTTCTCTCTACTTAGCTCAGTTATGATCTCCACTTATTCAGTGTATGTAAAATTTAGGCAGTGCTACCAATAACATGCAGAAAACTGTCGAAGTTAAATTTTTATCTAGGCATTTCTTAGTACGGGATTTCTTATGTTGGTGAAATTCGATTTAAGTACTTCCTAACTTAGGTAAGAAATGCCTAAAGAGAGGTTGGTGAAATAGGGCATAACATATTGATAAATTGTGTGGTAACTGGTTAGTTCAAATGCATCCTGTAATGTGATGAAGATATTAAAAATTCCCCACAAAATCATAATGAAATTACCACTCATATTCCTATACGCGTACCATTGCAACACCGAACGAGTACTAACATAAGTTATATGAAACCAAAAAATTAAAAAAAAAAACGCTATATAAATTTTACATAATAATCTCGTCCCGCTGGCCGCCATCCTGTCAGAAAATCCCCGGCGTCTCGGCCTTCCCGACCTGCAGACTGTTAGCGTTCGCATCGCAATTCGTCGGGCTGCCCTGCATCTGCATCATCAAATTGTGATTCATGATCTTGGCGCTGTGCGCCTGCGCCTTGGCGCGCAGGCACGCTATCGAATTGTTCCGGAACGCTTCCGGATCGTCCGGATAGCCCGGCGGCGCCTCCTTGGCGTCGCCGCCCGCCGGCTGCAGGTGGCCGGTCTGCTGGGACGACGGGGGCTGGCTGGAGGCGGCGCTCGTGTCGCTGTTCTCGGTGCGCATCGACGTCGTCTCCTCGTGATCGCTGCCGGCGCCGTCGTCCTTTAGGTGTTCGGCTGCTTCGAGGGATTTCCGGTGCATTCCTGAAACCAGATCCGATGGGATAGTACCCGGTTTGTGATATTTGTCGATCGAAGTCTTTCTTAACGCTACAAATACAACATTTTTCATTAGGTACCGCTGGTTTTTTTTGGAGTACTACAATGGTAGTACCAAGTTGGGGTACTTTTAAGGGATGTTTGATGATTGGTAATACAACATTTTTCATTATGTACCGCTGGTTTTTTTGGAGTACTACTATGGTAGTGGTAGTACCAAGTTGGGGTACTTTTATTAAGGGATGTTTGATGATTGGTAACCTCGACTTCGATCAGCAAAATCAATTTTTGACGATCGAAGTCTTTCTTATACGCTACAAATACAACATTTTTCATTAGGTACCGCTGGTTTTTTTTTGGAGTACTACAATGGTAGTACCAAGTTGGAGTACTTTTAAGGGATGTTTGATGATTGGTAATACAACATTTTTCATTAGGTACCGCTGGTTTTTTTTGGAATACTACAATGGTAGTACCAAGTTGGGGTACTTTTAAGGGATGTTTGATGATTGGTAACCTCGACTTCGATCAGCAAAATCAATATTTGTCGATCGAAGTCTTTCATAACGCTACAAATACAACATTTTTCATTAGGTACCGCTGGTTTTTTTTGAGTACTACAATGGTAGTACCAAGTTGGGGTACTTTTAAAGGATGTTTTGATGATTGGTAATACAACATTTTTCATTAGGTACCGCTGGTTTTTTTGGAGTACTACAATGGTAGTACCAAGTTGGGGTACTTTTAAGGGATGTTTGATGATTGGTAACCACGACTTCGATCAGCAAAATCAATATTTGTCGATCGAAGTCTTTCTTAACGCTACAAATACATCATATTTTTCATTAGGTACTGCTGGTTTTTTTTGGAGTACTACAATGGTAGTGGTAGTACCAAAGTTGGGGTACTTTTAAGGGGTGTTTGATGATTGGTAACCTCGACTTCGATCAGCAAAATCAATCAAAGCGGTTCAATTATTATTGGCGATTAAATAACCACAATATACAGGGTGTTTCCTAATAATATGCTTTGAGGGGAGTGATTCTTGGACTCGTTTTAAGTAAAAAACTTCATGTGAATATGTGGCCTAAACGTCTTAACTTTAGAGATATTGCTTTAAGAAAAAAAATAATTTTTTATTGTCATTTTCATATCGCTTTCAATATTTTTAGGACCTATTTTTTGACCAAAAACACATTTTTTTTTATTTCCTACAGTGGCGTCCGTACTGGACTCCACTGGATAATTTTGAAGAAAAAAGTGATACACCACTGCTTATTAAATTTAATGCAATCATATTTGTACGATGCCTCGGTTATGAAATTAGGTAGTACCTATAATAAGAAATTTCTTTGGAACCTAGATTCATATGAAGTTTTTTCTTAAAACGGGTCCAAGAATCACCCCCTAAATATTAGCATGTTATTAAGAAACACCCTGTAGAATCTATAACGGTTCATTAAATTGAGCAGTACCACCCGATATATTGTCGTTATCAAATCGCCATTAATTCGACAAAATTAATACAGACATTACCTAACAGCCAAGGGGCGACGCTGTCGTTCTCTTTGGCGCTCTTCAGTATCGTCTCCGGCAGGGGTAGCGAATGCCGTACCATCGCTCCATACAACCCATATTCGGCCATTATGGTACTGCGGCCCCAGCACTTCTCCGTTTTCCTCCACTTCGCCCGACGATTTTGAAACCACACCTGCAATAAATCGCTATATTAAAACTATTTTCCACCCATTGGAACCCCTATAATAATCCCTCCACAAGTACTACCTACGTATAGTTTGTGCAAAACAAAGTTGGATGCGCGTCACTAATGTCGTCATATTTGACATAACTTTTAGAAATAATCGCATAAAACAGATTAAACCTGCAGAATTTGATTTAATATTAACAGGGGGTGATAGAAAATGTCAAAAATCAGAATTAAATCGTCCAAGGAAAATATACAGGGTGTTTCATAAGTTGAAACTTCTTTTTCAACAGTGTATGAATCTTTTAATTCTAAGTAAATTTTCCAAGTAAACTTCATATTAAATGAAGTAGGTGCGTATTGGAAATATTCGAATTTTCGAAAATTTCGAAAAATTTCTATCTTTGTTTTTCAAAATATTCAAAAAGTTTGTTTGAAAAGTAGCTTAGAATTAAGAAAAGTAGCTTAAGAATTAAGTTCATACACTGTTGAAAAAGAAGTATCAACTTAAGAAACACCCTGTTATAGATAGATAGTAGATATTATTTATTTCAAGCAAAAATAAGTGAATAACTGAAGCGTTATCAATTGTCCTTAGATAAATCTAATTGATCCTGAAACGTTTTAAATTGACTTGAACAGTTCTAATTTATCCAGATGCGCTCTAAATTGTCCTCAAGAGTTCTAATTCATCCTGAAGCATTCTAAATTGTTCAGAACAGTTCCAGTCAATCCTTAAGCTTTCTAAATTTTTCTGGGCAGTTCTTGTCCATTGTGAAGTTGAACTGGACATATTTAATTGATCCTGAAGCGTTCTAAATTGTCCTGAATAGTTCTAATTCATCCTGAAGCGTTCTAAATTGCTCTGAATAATTCCAGTCAATCCTAAAGCGTTTTAAATTGTTCTGTGCAGTTCTTTTCCATTTGAAGATGTTCTAGACATATGCTGGGATTCATTCTGAAACATTCTAAATTTTTCTGGACAGTTCTTGTCCATTGTGAAGTTGTTCTGGACATATCTGATGTATAATAAAAAAATAAAAACTTTACAACCCTGTATATCGGAGTTTCGGAGGTCATACACCTTTATATGAACTTTTCGACTCAAAGTTAGCTCAAGAATCGCCCATTAAAATAAGTACATTGCATTAATTTGAAAATTCAAATTTGTATATAAAATAATTAATTTTTACTAATAGTAGGTAAGTGGCATAGTTGCCGTTCTTTACCGATCAGTAAGTACTTTTAATTTTCAATACGTTTTTGTCATTTTGTCTTGTCATTGCTTTATTCATTCTTTCTTGTTAATGTTTCGAGTTCTTAAACAAAACTGTTCTATAAGCAGTTTTAAATGAATGATTGTGATAATTATTATTTTTAAATGTTCTTCATCTCTGGAAATCTTTCTTGACAATTTTAGAAAATTCTTAGATTTTGTAAACATTCTAAAAGTTTGACAACACTGCCTATTTGTGACGGAGAAAATTTCTGGTGACGAGCATCTAACTTTGTTATGCATAAACTATACCTATAATACAAGAATATATTTTGCATCCAATAAAAAGAAAATCCTGGCGTTCATTAGAGCGAATCCGGGCGTAGGAGAACGCGAGGCGAGGGGGAGGCACTTACGGATCCCATTGAAAACTTTAAAGCCCGGAGATTTAATCGAAAATCTCCCGCTCTCCGGGACTGCGTTAGGTAATCTTAGTCGAGAAGTTAATACAAACAAAAATCCGTCTGGTGGCGTCGTCGACTCCGCCATGCTCCCCATTGAACGAGTTAATTTCTAATTTAATTCGATAATTAATTCTGTGTAGGTCGGCGCGAGGGGATGAGCGAGCCGGGGCGGCCGGGGAGGCGGCGAACGGGGGGCGACGGGACGGTGGGGAAACGCGGAGGGGCCGGTCGGCTAATCGGTTTCATTGTATTTTCGAAATTACACCTCATTCGAGGCGGTGTGTATTCGAATCAGGGGCGGATTCGCGATCAATTTTCAACCCCGTTGCTATACAGGTATATGAGGCGTTGCGAGGACAAGAAGACCATAGGTGGTTATAAAAGGTTGTGGATGTGGCAGGATATTAGAAAAGGAAGAGGCCTAGTTGAATAAATTTACAAATATAAGTATATAGTTTATGCAATAGAAAGTTAGAAGCACGTCACCATAAATTTACTAGGTATGTCACAAATAGACAGTGTTGCCGAACTTTTAGAAATTATCTTTCTACGTTTCTATTTTCTTAGAACTTTCAGAATTATGGGATAAAACTTCTAGGGATTGTTCTGGGCAACGAAAAAAGACATTTGAGTATAATAGCCCAATGTCCAGATCAACTTCACAATGGACAAGAACCGTCCAGAACAATTTAGAACGCTTCTGGATGAATTAGGACTGTTCAAGTCAATTTAGAACGTTTCAGGATCAATTAGATTTATCTAGGACGATTGACAATGCTTCAGGATGAATTAAATATGTCCAGATCTTCACAATGGACAAGAACCGTCCAGAACAATTTAGAACGCTTCTGGATGAATTAGGACTGTTCAAGTCAATTTAGAACGTTTCAGGATCAATTAGATTTATCTAGGACGATTGACAATGCTTCAGGATGAATTAAATATGTCCAGATCAACTTCACAATGGACAAGAACCGTCCAGAACAATTTAGAACGTTTCAGGGTGAATCAGATATGTCCAGAACAACTTCAAAATGGAAAAGAACTGCCCAGAAACATTTAGAACGCTTCAGGATTGACTGGAACTGTTCAGAATAATTTAGAATGCTTCAGGATGAATTACAATTGTTGAGGACAATTTAGAACGCTTCTGGGTGAATTAGAACTGTTCAAGTCAATTTAGAACCTTTCAGGATCAATTATATTTATCTAGGACGATTGACAATGCTTCAGGATGAATTAAATATGTCCAGATCAACTTCACAATGGACAAGAACCGTCCAGAATAATTTAGAACGTTTAAGGATGAATCAGATATGTCCAGAACAACTTCAAAATGGAAAAGAACTGCCTAGAAAAGTTTAGAACGCTTCAGGATTGACTGGAACTGTTCAGAACAATTTAGAATGCTTCAGGATGAATTAGAACTGTTGAGGACAATTTAGAACGCTTCTGGTTTTTAAAGTTTTTTATTTAGGTTTTTTCAAAGATCGCAAAAACCGTTTGCGATATTACATTGAATTCTAGGATATAACATATTATGGTATAAATACGCATTTTTTAAACAGAAAATATTTTTTTTATTTTTTACCAATGGCGTAGATATGGGTAGGTCTTTACAACACTGTATATAGAAAACCGAGCTTCGGAGGACATACTTTTTCGACTCATAATTAGCTCAAAAATCACCCATTAAAATAAGTAAATTGCATTAATTAACACTCTGTATATTTTTCTTGGATGATTTAATTCTGCTTTTTAACATTTTCTATCATCCCTTCTTAATATCTATTAAATTAAATTCTGTAATATTAAACTTAATCTGTTTTATGTGCTTATTTTTAAAAGTTGGGCACAATATACATATGTATGACGACATTAGTGACGTGCATCTAACTTTGTTTTGCATAAACTATAAATAATTATAAGTTGGATGGTAGAATAAGTAACAATAAAAATCCTTCAGGATACGTTAGTGAACTATACATATTGGTATATGGGATATAAACGTGTCCCTGTTGTTCCCCCTATATACGTGCGCTCGGGGACGGGTGTATAGGGCAGGTGCCGCCCCTCTAAACCTGCTATTGACGTTTATTTCATTATTGCACGCTGTCGGTGCGTGCTCCTGATTATTGCACTGTTCGCGAGTTTTGTTCCTCTATAATTATTTAATGCGTTTTGTTAACGCGAATATTGAATAATTCGACGTTGAATTTTCGCCCCGGTTCCGCCTACGAGCGGCGATTTTCACTTTGCCGCTGGCGCCTGTCCGTAAAAGCTCAATGGAATTCGGATTAATTGGTCTTTTGGAGTTGACGTGCCGGTGGAAAAACCAATCACCGGGGGGCGAGAAAAATCCCGGGCCTAATAATAATTGTATTTTTTTTTGTTGTTGTTATATCGATTTAGAAACGTTCTGTATATACAGGGTGTTTCGTAAAGAATGTGATGAATATATTTTAATCATTGGTTCAGGAGTTCCAAATATTAATATTTTACTAAATCTACTACTATAGATACAGGGTGTTGAAGTTAAAATTTATTTTATGTTTTTTTTTGTGCGATTATTTCTTTATTATTTGACATATTGACTTGAAATTTGTTATTGTTATATTTTTAAGATAGGAAATCATAAAAATGTTATCAATTTTGAGATTAGAATATAAAGGGCACCATGCACCTACACAATACTGGATGAAGAAAAGTATCCATAATTTTTTAATCCTGTCCTATCTTGAGTTTTTTTCAAGTTATTATGATCCACCCTGTTAATTTGAAAAAAGGTACTTACTTATACTTGTTTTAATAGCATAAATTCAGCTCATATTATCTAATCTTTATCTAATCTCAAAATTGCCCAGAAAAATTTAGATCGCTTGAGGATTGACTGGAACTGTTCAGAACAATTTAGAATCCTTCAGGATGAATTAGAACTGTTGAGGACAATTTAGAACGCTTCTGGATGAATTAGAACTGTTCAAGTCAATTTCGAACGTTTCAGGATCAATTAGATTTATCTAGGACGATTGACAACGCTTCAGGATCAATTAAATACGTCCAGGTCAACTTCAAAATGGAAAAGAACTGCCCAGAACAATTTAGAACGCTTTAGGATTGACTGGAACTGTTCAGATCAATTTAGAATGCTTCATGATGAATTAGAACTGTTCAGGACAATTTAGAACGCTTCTGGATGAATTAGAACTGTTCAAGTCAATTTAGAGCGTTTCATGGGATCAATAAGATTTATCTTCGATTGACAACGCTTCAGGATCAATTAAATATGTCCAGATCAACTTCACAATGGACAAGAACGGTCCAGAACAATTTAGAACGTTTCAGGATTGACTGGAACTGTTCAGAACAATTTAGAATGCTTCTTGATGAATTAGAACTGTACTACAGGACAATTTAGAATGCTTCTAGTTTTTAAAGTTTTTTTTCTAAGATTTGAAAAACCGTTTGCGATATTACATTGAATGGAGAAGACCAATTTTTTTTAATTTTTTAATTTTTAATTTTCTTTTCAAAACCGTGTGTTCTAAGAAGGCGCTTAATGAAATTTTTATTTTTTTCTGTGGCCAAATAAGGCCGCAATTAATTTTAAAAGTTTGAAAAACGTCACGCAATCGTCATACACTCTGCTCCAATCATAGCGAGAGTTGCAAAGAGAAGTCACATTTAGCAAGTTTGCCACGTTTCCTATTACTCTTCTATACTCCGCAAAATGTGCGTTTTTTGTCTATTTATTGCAATTAACATTTTCTGATTTATCGGTTTTATCCATTACATAATGGATAATTCGATATATTAATATAGAAATAACTTCTTCATCTGTATAAATTGTAACCGATTTTCGTGTTAAAAACACAAATAATGGTCCTGAAAAATTTATTTGGCAACATTCTTGTCAACTTCAATATTATCAGTAAAGTGTTTTGTGCCAAAATGCAATTCGTTTAATTTGTTTTGTGCATTTTTCAGAAAAATCTGACAAATGACAGTTTGATTTTTGTTCGTTTGTGTATTCTTTGTTACTGCGTTCGAAAATTCATACTATTTACTATACAACAAGACGTGAGTGGTTAGTGGTTTATGATTGGTTGATGATTTATGAGTCAGAACCCGAAATTTTTAAATTTCGAAGGGCTATATCTTTTTAATTATAACACCTTTTGAGCAATTGAAAACGGTTTTGAGCTGTAATAAATCGTTTCTAATCGTATATTTTGTCGAATTCCGCATATCTCACATCGTAGTCTTCTCCATTCTAGGATATCATAATATGGTATAAATACGAATTTTTTTAAACAGAAAATATTTTTTTTTGTTTTAACCAGTGGCGTTGATACAGGTAGAGTTTACTTTAAATATGCTAATATAACTGTAGTGTATAAGTCACCACTATTACATGGGATGAATCATGTATGTATCGGTATTGGTGGATAAAGAGATTTGATTGTAGAAGTTCAGTTAATATAATCTAGCCGAAAGAGTAGTGGTTTCATTAATACACCCGAAATAAATATTATAAAGTACAGAATATTACACTAACTATAAATTAGCTTAGGTATATGAGCTGAATTTATGCTAGTAATCCTTTTTTTTTTCAAATTTGCAGGGTGTGCCATAAGAACTTGAAAAAAGATAAAAGAAAGGCCAGCCTTATTAAAAAATGGATACTTTTCTTCATCCAGTAAAGTGTAGGTGGTACCCTCTTTATCTAATCTCAAAATTGACAACATGCTTATAATTTACTAACTTAAAAATATAACCATACCAAATTTCAAGTCAATATGTTAAACACTAAAGAAATTATTGCAAAAAAATGAAAAAAGAACCCTAACCTTAACACCCTATATCTTAGTATCTAGTAGATAATGTTATTTAACCCAGAGTTATTTAGTAAAATACTAACTACAACCAGATTACGCAACTTGATATTAGTGCACTAAATATTTGAATTGGTGATGTCATATTAATATTATTTAAAACGTATTGTATAGATAAATTCGAAAATGGAGACGTCATCAAAGTTGGAAATGAAGTTAGTTAGGGGGCTGCAACAAAGTTTTTCGCGACGCTCGGCGTCGCTTAAAAGGATCGTCGGATTTTCCGATCCCTTAGGCACGATGAAGTTAGCGTCACGACGCCGAAAATAAGATGTTAACGGCAGTCGTCGGTTCGGCTGGAAACTGTATACAAATGGCGTATTTATGTCTTAATGCGAATTTATTACTGACGGCGAATCAGTAGGGCCCTAAATGCGGACATTATTCAAATTTTTCCGGGCTAACGGTCGCCATGTAAATGAAAATCCTATTCCTCGCTAACGAAACTTTCCGGACGGGCGGATTTTAAATGGGGTGGCGAAAATCGGGAGACGTTCGGGGAGAAAAACATCGTAAAGATTTCGGCGATGATAGAATTAACGAACCATTAAAATATAACGAACGGTTAAAAGTTAAAAGCTTCTTACGTACACTATAATATACAGGGTGTTTTTCATAAGGAATTCTCAATATTTTAATCATAAGTTAAGGACCTCCAAATATTAGAATATTTTACTAAATAATCACACAGGACTATCAACACAGGATTAATGTGTTATGATCCAGAGTTTATCCAGGCGGTCATATTTGATTCAAGAGAGTTAATTCTGGATTAAAGTTTCATGTAATCACATATACAGGCAAGTGGAAATTTGTGTACAATATATGGTCTATGGGTGCAACAAAAACAATTTCCATTAATCTCATATGAAGGAAAAAGAATGACTTTTACACACCCTTAACAAGTTTTCCCTTAAATCTCGGAAATTGGGGTATTATCCGAAATTTTTTATTCTTTAAAACTTCGCTAGACAATTGTTTTTTAATAATATGTGGTGAAAATTTAATTTTTTTATCTCAACTAGTTTTCGAGACAATTAAGGTTTTCCAAAGAATTGCAGTAGAATTTTTTGTTTGTCTTGTACATTATGACAAGAAAGTCAAAACATCTGGGAAATTTGTGATTCTTGATATTTTTTATTCATCCTATCTTGTAGACCACTATTTTTTAACATAACAGTGAAAATTTAATTTTTTTATCTCAACTAGTTTTCGAAATAATTCAGGTTTTTCAAATGTAATAGCACTAGGAATTTGTTCTTTTTGCATGTACATAATGACTAAAAAGTCAAAATATCTCGAAAATTCGTGGTTTTTTCGAAATTTATCATTCTTTTCAATCAATCATCAATTTTATAGACAATGGAGAAGACCACGATGTGATTTTCGAACGCAGTAACAAAGAATACACAAACGAACAAAAATGAAACTGTCATTTGTCAGATTTTTCTGAAAAATACACAAAACAAATTAAACGAATTGCATTTTGGCACAAAACACTTTACTGATAATATTGAAGTTGACAAGAATGTTCCCAAATAAATTTTTCAGGACCATTATTTGTGTTTTTAACACGAAAATCGGTTACAATTTATACAGATGAAGATGTTATTTCTATATTAATATATCGAATTATCCATTATGTAATGGATAAAACCGATAAATCAGAAAATGTTAATTGCAATAAATAGACAAAAAACGCACATTTTGCGGAGTATAGAAGAGTAATAGGAAACGTGGCAAACTTGCTAAATGTGACTTCTCTTTGCAACTCTCGCTTTGATTGGAGCAGATTGTATGACGATTGTGTGACGTTTTTCAAACTTTAAAAATTAATTGCGGCCTTATTTGGCCACAGAAAAAAATAAAAATTTCATTACGCGCCTTAGTAGAACACACGGTTTTGAAAAAAAAATTAAAAAAAAAGTCGTGGTCTTCTCCATTGTTTCTTTTACAAAACGGTGAAAATTTGGATTTTTAGCTCAACTAGTTTACGAGATTATGCAGATTTTTAAAGATTAGAACTAGAATTTTATTTATTTTTTTATCATGTACATTTTGACAGAAAAGTCAAAATATCTCGGAAATTTGTGGATTTTTCGAAATTTCTTATTCTTCAAAACTTGTAGAGAATTATTTTTTCAACAAATTAGTTGAATTATCGCTTTTCTATCTAAATTAGCTGTCGAGATAATTGATGTTTTTTTATAGAATAGTGTGATTGTAACTTACTCGTACTCATCTGTTATTTTAATATCATTTGTATTCAACTCATAGAATTGACCATATTGCAAACAAATTTCCTCTCACCAGTATATCATATAATTGGCCTCTTTCTCAACTGGCTGTTAGATCCACTAAATTCTTCTGCTTTAATTACGTGTGAGTGTGTGTACCGGTTGGTGTTCTATCAAATGTGAACCCGTCAAAGTAAATTGGGGAATACCAGTGATTAATTCGAAGCGCCCGGAAGAGTCCTCTCGACGGGAAAAGAACTATAATAACAGTTATTAAAGATGTAATTACACGAACAATCCGGCCGACAGGTGTCATATTTTCGTTTCCGGTTGGCGTACGCTGCTCGAAGAAGAAGAAGAAGAAATAGAAGAAAAAAAACCAACGCGCCCATTACATCATTAGTCGGTTTGGAGAAAAATAACAAAATGGTATTCGGCGCTAATTGGGCGCTGTCTTGTTTATCATAAGAAACACGAATCGTTATTTCTTGATAGTTTTGGTCCGACTGACACGTCCTTTGTCCCTGCGAATCCGCCGAGTCACGGTGCCCCTTTTTCCTCTCATTTCTCTTTTTTATCCTTATTGTTATCATCGATACGTGGGCGCGATTTTGTGCTTAGTAATTTCGAACGCCAACGGCTCGATGTCGAATTTCAACAAACTCCTCATTTAGAACTTAATTAGTATGTTTACATTCGAAATAATAGGTGAAGTACAAAACTTCTACTTTTCCCCTTAAATGCCCACTTGCACCAAACTAAACTTAAATTGTACTTGCCCAAAAGAAATTCTTAAATTTTAAGTAGACCTAAAAATGTTTTGTCTTTCGCCAACTATTTTTAAAACAAACTTAACCAAGATCGACAAGTTTCTGGCAAACAGTGTATTTTAGTTCTTTTTTTTCTTTTTTTATATTTTGTTTACAGTGATTTTGCAGGAAAAATATTTTTATAGGTTTATTTCGATTTTTATAGGTATGTCGCAGTTTATTAGCATTAACTATAACTATAAACTATAATAATGGAGAGGACCACGCCTTTTTTTTTAATTTTTTTTTTCAAAACCGTGTGTTCTAAGAAGGCGCGTAATGAAATTTTTATTTTTTTCTGTGGCCAAATAAGGCCGCAATTAATTTTTAAAGTTTGAAAAACGTCACACAATCGTCATACACTCTGCTCCAATCAAAGCGAGAGTTGCAAAGAGAAGTAACATTTAGCAAGTTTGCCACGTTTCCTATTACTCTTCTTTAGTCCGCAAAATGTGCGTTTTTGTATATTTATTGCAATAAACATTTTCTGATTTATCCATTTCTTCCATTACCTAATGGATAATTCGATATATTAATATAGAAATAACATCTTCACCTGTATACATTGTAACCGATTGTCGTGTTAAAAACACAAATAATGGTCCTGAAAAATTTATTTGGCAACATTCTTCAATATTATCAGTAAAGTGTTTTGTGCCGAACTGCAATTCGTGTAATTTGTTTTGTGCATTTTTCAGAAAAATCTGACAAATGACAGTTTGATTTTTGTTCGTTTGTGTATTCTTTGTTACTGCGTTCGAAAATTCATACTATTTACTATACAACAAGACGTGAGTGGTTTATGATTGGTTGATAAGGAATGAGTCAAAACCCGAAATTTTTAAATTTCAAAGGGCTGTAACTTTTTAATTATAACACATCTTGAGCAACTGAAAACGGTTTTGAGCTCTAATAAATCATTTCTAATCATATCTTTTGCCGAAATCCCCATATCTCACATCGTGGTCTTCTCCATTGGGCAAGTGAAATCGTGAAGAGTGAGGTGTAATTCTACTACTAAATTATAAAAATGGAAAAGGAGGAAAAAATGAGAAAATTCTCAAAAGCAAAGGCTAAGGTAGGAGGAAGAGCACCAAATTATACTTTTGCTGAGAAGCAAACGCGTTGAGAATTCAACTTTTATTTACCTGTCATATGTTCTCCTAGGAAAACCATTTTCTACAACCTAGGAAGCTCCAGACCCTCATTAAATAATTCCATTACATTGGCAAAAACAAAGGCAATATAATAAAAATTAGGTTAAGTTTGTTAAGAAGAACTTAAGGTCAAAAAGGGCTCCTTAAATTTAAGAATCTTAAATTCAACTTAAGTCATCATTTTACAGCGGTGCAAGCCATATCTGCTACAATATTTTAAAACATTTTAAAACAAAATTAAATTTCTCAAACTTAATTTATCATTAATAAATATTAATAATAGTAATTAAATTAATAAATTTATTAATAAGAATATCTAATTATTAAAGTGAAATTACAATATCACTAAAGGAACTACACGGAATGTAATCGGATTGTCGGATTAGGGTCATAAAATTGAAGACTCGGTCTACCCCTCATAAATCATCAATAGGAGTGCCTTACTAGTTGCCTATAAATGCTTATTTTGTGATCAGAAACATTAAATTTACAAACAAATACGCTCTAATTATAAACAAATGCCAAGGAAATTCAAAAAAAGGGCTGTTTAGCGCATTGTGGATTAATAAGCTCTTTCTTTTGATATAAAATTTGCACAGAAAAAGTTAAAAATGTACCCTCAAAATGTCCTAAGAATTTTAAACATTTTAATTAATTAAGCCAAAACAAAAGCGTTTTTTAAAAAAAGGGCCGTTGTGCGCATTGTAACTATATGGGTAGATGCTATATAGAGTGCGACCCCCCTTTCAAATTTCAAATTGCGCCCTGAAAGTTTCCTAGAAATTTCAGCATTTTACGCCTGTTTTCAGAGTACTGAACTCTAGCCTTAAGTTAAAGACGTAACTTAAGATTTCCTTAGCTTGTTGGTGCAAGTGGCCATAAGGCCTCCGCTTACGCGGCTATTCGACCTAACGACGCTTGACGTTTTATCTATCACTTCACAATAAAATTTCGATCAAAATTCCTCGGAGAGACCTCGCTGTTCGCTCGCCCCGACGATGGCCCTGGCGATGATCCAAACCTGCGGCTTGGCCAGGAAGTGCTACTCGCCGTCGGACAAATGCAACAAGAAGCCTCTCAAGCCTTGCGAGCCGATTTGCGGCCCCAGGACGTGCCCCGGGCCCTCCGCCAAAAGGGGCTTCCCCTTCGGCAAATACATCCCGCTGGGATTTTTCAAAAAATTATTCGCCAATCCCTGTGTAAGTATATCGAGTACACAAGTAGGCGTCTCTCCTAGGTTCCTAGGTTATATAGGCTTCTTTTCACATGTCTTCTTTGGTTGTCTTTTAGTGGAAGTCTTCAGAATAGGTTTTTTTAGAATTGGTGTTTTTTTCTGCTACCTGTGTGGACTTAGCACCCCCAACATCAAAAAAAATAATAATTCTAGCGTTATAATTTAGTGCTATTTTAGTGATGTTTTAGCTCTACTTTAGTGCTATTTTAGTGCTATTTTAGTGCTATTTTAAAGCTATTTTTGTGCTAATGTCCTATTTTATTGCCATTTTTGTGCTATTTTTGTATTATTTTAGAGCTACTTTAGATCTATTTTAGAGTATCTTAGTGCTATTTTAGAGCTATTTTAGAGCTATTTTAGAGCTATTTTAGTGCTATTTTAGTTCTAATTTAGTGCTAATTTAGTGCCCAATTCCTAACTTTAGTGCTCAACTGGCTGAGCAGGTAATTGCTTTAGAAAATGGCGATGCTAGCTGTATAAAACTAGTGCCCCTATATTTAAATATTTGAACAAAATTAAAAAAATAATATATCGGAATTTAGTGCTGTTTTAGTGCTTTCGAATGCACTAAGCAGAATTTAATTTAAGGTATTTTTATTTTAAAGATATTTGATAATAATGTATTAGAGACATTAGGAAAACTGAAGAATGTAGAAAAATACATTTAAACATAGAGCGTGCAAAGACGATTTTCATCTCTAATATTTCTTTGATTTTAGTGCTTCAAAATAGCCTAAGAAGAATTTTGGTGCTCAATCCTTAGCTCTAAAAAATACTTTTTTACCATTTTTTATAGTCCAACCCTCAAGAGTAAAGTTTCATTAGAAATGCAGATAGAGAAATGATTTTAGTCACAAAAAGAACCATTAAAATGAAAAAAGAATTAGAGACCAAAATCATTTCTCTATATCAGCATCTTGAGGGTCGGACTAAAAAAATGGTAAAAACCGAGGTAAAAACGTTTTTTTTTTGAGCTAAAGATTGAGCTTTAAATTTCAACTTAGGCTATTTTGATGCACTAGAAAAAAAAGCAAAGAATAATTAGAGATTAAAATCGTTTCCCTCTCTCTATGTGTACATGTATTTTTTCTATATTATTATATTTAATTTCTCTAATATCTCTAAGTTTTTATGAAATATCTTTAAGAAAATCAAATTCTGCTTAGTGCATTCGGAAACTAGATTATCTATTAAGCTTTATAAACTTAGCATTGCCATTCTCAATCGTAATTACCTGCTCAGCCAGTTGAGCACTATAATTAGGAATTGGGCACAAAATTAGCACAAAAATAGCACTAAAATAGCACTAAAATAGCACTAAAATAGCACTAAAATAGCACTAAAATAGCACTAAAATAGCACTAAATTAGCACAAAAATATCCTAAAATAGCACTAAAATAGCACCAAAATAGCACTAAAATATTACAAAAATAGCACTAAATTAGCACTAAATTATCACAAAAATAGCCTAAAATAGCACTAAAATAGCACCAAAATAGCACTAAAATAGCACCAAAATAGCACTAAAATATTACAAAAATAGCACTAAAATAGCACTAAATTTCACTAAAACAGCACTAAAATAGCACTAAAATAGCACTAAAATAGCACTAAAATAGCACTAAAATAGCACTAAAATAGCACTAAAATAGCACTAAAATAGCACTAAAATAGCACTAAAATAGCACTAAAATAGCACTAAAATAGCACTAAAATAGCACTAAAATAGCACTAAAATAGTACTAAAATAGCACTAAAATAGCACTAAAATAGCACTAAAATAGCACTAAAATAGCACTAAAATAGCACTAAAATAGTACTAAAATAGCACTAATATAGCACTAAAATAGCACTAAAATATGACGCATGAATTCTTAATGTTTTTGATGGGTGCTAAGTTCACTCAGGTTTTTCTGCTTCTAGTTTAGAACAGCAGGTGCCCTGCTGGCGGGATTAATCATTTTGGATATGAGCGCAAACGCGTTGCTGTGCAAAGAGTCCTGCGACACCTGCTGTTGCGAATTTTGGAAAACCAGGGAGGCCATGAAGGCAGATAGGAAGAGAAAGTACGAGGAGGAGTGCAAGCGCAAGCAGGCCGAGGAGAAGAAGAGAAGGGAGGACCAGAAGAGAAGAAAGGAAGAGGAGAAGCGAAGAAGGGAGGAGGAGAAGTTAAGGAAGGCTGCCGAGGCGGCTAAAAAGGAAGCGGAGAAGAAGAAAGATAAATGCTGATTAATAATTACACCCACAGGTCACTTATTTAGGAAGTTAATGAGTTTAATATCTAGCCACCTTCTATTTGGGTTTCTTCTCTATAAGGGGAATTTAATGCTAGTTATTTTTATTAGGCTTATTTGGAAGTGAACTGTGTAAATTTTCTTTCCAGGCCATGTGCATGTTAGCCACCTTTTTGGGAGGCGCTTATCTCTATGACGCTTTCTTCAAGCCCCTAGTAATGGGACCAGGTTTCTCCAAATGTGATTGTTGGGACAAGAAGCGAATACAACAAGTGCCCAAGCCGAAGCAATGCTTGAAGCAACCCAAATGCAAAACCGATGCAAAACCTGATAAATAACGAATGGAAATGGAATAACGCGAGCGAATATGTAACGATTCGAGGTCGAAACGAATAAAAATTTAAAAGAAACGTGCGTGCGTGTTTTTAGAGGGTATTAGGAGGGATTTGGGTGTTGCGATATCGTAGGGGGTTGTGCCTATGAGAACGTAAATCATTATGAGCGGCACGCGGTGCCCCCCGTGGTGACGAAAAAAGCGGTTATTTGTAGAACAGACAAAAAAATAATCTCGGTTATTGTCGTGCGAAATGTAAGTGAAGAATAATTAGGGTAGAGTAATTGTACAAGATAACAAAGATATCTATAGTTTGTGCAAAGCAAGCCTAGATGCGCGTCACCAAAAATTTACTACGTCATAACGCGCCTTGAGCAACCAACCTACTATTAGAAAAAATTACTTATTTTGTATACAAACGATGAATTTTTATAATACAATATCATGGATATGAAAACTCTCATTTTTAGAGCAAATATTTTATTGGGGTTGTTTAGGGTTTATTAGGAATAGTTGGGACATCGAATTTCAAATTACAATTCACTTTTCATTTATATTTTTATTTATAAAAATTAATTATTTTTTACAGGGTATAATTAATTAAACTTATTTTAATTGAAAGTCGAAGAGTTCATATAAAGGTATGTCATCCGAAGCTCGGTTTTCGATATACAGGGTTGTAAAGTTTTTATTTATTTTTATTAAACATCAGATATGTTCAGAACAACTTCAAAATGGAAAAGAATTGCCCAGAAAAAATTAGAACACTTCAGGATTAACTGGAACTGTTCAGAACAATTTAGAATGCTTCAGGATGAATTAGAACTTTACAGGACAATTTACAATGCTTCTAGTTTTTTTTATTTAGGTTTTTTTCAATGATTTGAATAACCGTTTGCGATATTTCAATAGAATTCTAGGATAACATAGAACGTTTCAGGATCAATTAGATTAATCTAGGACGCTTGACAACGCTTCAGGATGAATTAATTATGTCCAGAACAACTTCACAATGGACAAGAACCGTCCAGAACAATTTAGAACGTTTCAGGATGAATCAGATATGTCCAGAACAACTTCAAAATGGAAAAGAACTTCCCAGAAAAATATAGAACGCTTCAGGATTGACTGGAACTGTTCAGAACAATTTAGAATGCTTCAGGATGAAATAGAACTACTCAGGATAATTTGGAACGCTTCTGGATGAATTAGAACTGTTCAAGTCAATTTAGACCGTTTCAGGATCAATTAGATTTATCTAGGATGATTGACAACACTTCAGGATGAATTAAATATGTCCAGAACAACTTCAAAATGGAAAAGAATTGACCAGAAAAATTTAGAACGCTGTAGGATTGACTGGAACTGTTCAGAACAATTTATAATGCTTCAGGATAAATTAGAACTGTTCAGGTCAATTTAGGACGCTTCTAGTTTTTAAAGTTTTTTTATATAGGTTTTTTTCAAAGATTTGAAAAACCGTTTGTGATATTACATTGAATTCTAGGATAACATATGTTATATTTTATGGTATAGATAATACGCCTTTAGAAAATATATTTTTATTTTAACCAGTGGCGTATATATGGGTAGGTCTTTACAACCCTGTATATCGAAAACCGAGTTTCGGAGGACATACCTTTATAATACGAACCTTTCGACTCAAAATTAGCTCAAAAATCACCCATTAAAATAAGTACATTGCATTAATTACCACCCTGTATACAAACGTTGAATTTTTATACTATGACTTTTTTAAAATGATTTTTTATCGTAAAATGAAATTTTTTTCTCCTACAGGCAACCCCATCCGTGGACATACTGTATATCTACTTACCATCGTATAGAGATTTTTGGATTTAAAATAACAGGGCCGTACCGATAAAAAAATTGCCAATTTATAACCTCTATTTTTAGTTATTTAAATATTATTACAAAGCTTATTCCATTCTAAAATAACGGGACAGTACTGAACTAAATTAACTAAAATTATTAACTTTTTTTCTTAGTTCAATAAGACTTTTTTAGCCCAAAAAAATCCCAGAATATTTTTAACAAATTACAGTTTTAGCAATTATAAATATGGGCGGTAAATATCGGTTAAAAAATAATCTAATTGATCTTTTATTGTGCAACATAAGATGACATTCGAGCGCGCGAATTGTCCTGGCGCAATTGACGTATCCATTTTCCGTTCGATATACAGGAGTTTTTCAATGGTAGGTATCGGTTTACTTATTGTTAGCCCGAACCGGGGGTAATACAATATTTACTCGAAAAGCTAAGTGTCTATTAGTAACCGTTACTAATTGCTCAACGGCGCTTTTTCACACGCCTAACGACACTCGAAGGAGCGGATAATGTTTGCGCTGGCGTATCGAATGTATGGAAGGATAATTGGATTTCTTAAATTATTCCAATTTTATCTTTTATCTGTAGATATTTTTTGATGAGTCTAATCTTATTTAAAATAATTATAGTGTTTAATATGTCCGAACAAAAGGCGCATGCATAGTTCAAGCCTGTACTGTACAGGAAGATGACTGTGGCAAATGTTGGAGCACACTAAGGTCTCTATAACATAATTACCGTACCGGCTTGTTGATTTTGGCCGGATTATTTACTCTAGCATCTCAAAGGCCGTTGTCGAAATGCCACTCCAAGTTATTAATAAATTTTAAATTGGCATTTACCATTCACATGAAATATCCCACAATCATTGCACAAATATTTACCTTGCGCTAGTTTGGAAGTGAAAAAAATTCTGGTCGCTATATCGACAATATTAAAATATTATAAATGAAAAGTGAATTGTGATTTGATATTCGATGTCCCAACTATTTCTAATAAACACTAACAAATCCCTACAAACTCCAACAAAGTATATTTGCACAAAAAATGAGAGTTTTCATAACTCATAACCACGAAACTTGTATTATAAAAATACATCTCGTTTGCATATAAAATATGTAAAGAGCGGATTATATGCAAAATGCATATATGTATATGCAACATTTGCATATATCTAAAGATTTGTCAAGTTTTTGTATATTTTGAAAAAAATTGCATATTTTAGCATATGCACATATGTAGATATTTATGTACTTCCTACTTTTTGTTCATACATTCAATTTGATAAATTATAATCATTTTACATACAATTTGATAAGATAAAATTTACTTAAAATTTATTTTATTACAAGAGATTTTACAATATTTTAGGTATAAAGCTTTTTTACATAGTTCAGGTCATTTTGCATAATTTTAATATTTTTTTGAAAATTAATTCAAATTTTTAATATTTTTTTGAAAATTATTGTATATTTTTGATATTTTCTTGAAAATCATTGAATATTTTTGATATTTTCTTGAAAATCATTGAATATTTTTGATATTTTCTTGAGAATCAATGCAAATTTTTGATATTTTCTTGAGAATCAATGCAAATTTTTGATATTTTCTTAAAAATCACTGCATATTTTTGACATATTTTTGAAAATCATTGAATATTTTTGATATTTTTTTGAAAAATATTGTATAATTTTGAGAGTTTTTTGAAAATTATTGCATATTTTTGATATTCTCTTGAAAATCATTGAATGTTTTTGATATTTTGTTGAAAATCATTGAATATTTTTGATATTTTCTTGAGAATGAATGCAAATTTTTGATATTTTCTTGAAAATCATTGCAAATTTTTGATATTTTTTTGAAAATTATTGCATATTTTTGAAATTTTTTTGAAAAACACTGCATATTTCTAAATAAATCATTGCATTTATATGCGCATATATTAGCATTTTTTTGCATACATTCCTCTCTTTAAAAATAAGTAATTTTTTCTTGTAGGAGGTTGGTAGACACTGACTCAGTATTTTTACTTTTCAATTTGTTTTTGTCATTTTGCCTTATGGTTGTTGCTTTATTCATTCTTTCTTGTTAATATTTCGATTTATTACACAAAACTGCAATTTTATATGAAGGTTTATGAGAATTTCTTAACAATTTTAGAAAATTCTTACATTTTGTAGACTTCCTAAAAGTTTGGCAATACTGTCTATTCGTGACGTAGTAAATTTATGGTGACGTGATCCAGCTTTGTTTTGCACAAACTATAGTCAATTAACATAAAACTTTGTTGAACTAAAAAACCTCATAAAAGCGGAATATCTATATCAAATACCTACTTCCCAAATTATCGGCCTTCACCTAAACGCGAAACCATCCAATTAGTTATACAGTGCGTTGTTTTTTTAGCTATTATTTTAATCGAGCGTGCCGCGACATTGACGCTAATGACAGTATATCGAACAACAACGGCCTAAAAGCCACTCTCTTCTAATTGAATTAACCGGCCCTAATCGAATTGCGTATTAAAGTCGCTACACGCACGAAGACGATTTATTACACGCGAACGTGTACACGAAATTAAACAAATTCGCGTCGACGACGTCGCGACGCGCTTCGTGCGCCGAACGGAAAAACTAATCGAATCAAAACCGTATTTAATATTTAACACCCTCATGGATATCGAATGTTTAATGAATCGGATAAGGCTGCAGAGATGTCGGTAAATAACAGTTAGGAATGATCTAATTGAGCTTTTGTTGGCGACGATGACGGTTTTTTTTTATTCGAAAATAACAGAACCATGCCGAGAAAATTGTACCAGTAGTGGTTACAATATTAAGTACATAGTCATTTACCCTCGTACAGTTAAATTTAGGGGTTGTCTATTACCCGTATTCAGAAGTTTAGATTATAATATAACCGGTTGGTTATCATAAGTTGCCATGGTTATTCCATGTTAAATTATTATAACCAACCGTTATATTTATTATCGAAACTTCTGAATACTGTTGCCAACATCCTGCAGATCCAATCTATGATTTATAAATTAGATTTACATGTCAAAAGTCAAAACATTATATAAGATATATTGGCGTTAGTCAAATAAGAAAACATGAAAAAATTTTGCACAAAATTAGAATTTTATATAGTTTGAAAATTTGTATTCAGGTATTTATTTCAGATTATAAATAACTTTTTCTTAAAAAAAATTATCTAAAATAAGAAATAATGGTTCTTCTCTCTTGAAGTATTTCCATGTTTTCATAATTTCCTAACACCCTGTAGATTCAATCTAAGATTCTTCACTATTATTCTCATTTTCAAACGAAGCAGAAATTTTTATAAAGAATGACTTTTTGTCGTAAACTAAACAATAAAAATTATTCTCCTATAGGCAACCCCATTCGTGGACACACTGTATAATTACGTATTTTTCTTGGATGCTTTTTAACATTTTCTATTATCCCTTTTGTTAACATTAAAGGATAAAATAGAAAAGTCCAGAACCATTTAGAACTGTTCCAAACTAATTATAACTGTTCAGAATCATGTACAACCATTTAAGAACTGACCAGGACTAGGGCCATTTCCAATAGTTTAGGACGATATTTAGAACCATTTAGAACGAACCATTTAGAACCCTCAAAAATCATCTAAAAACAGATTCAGGACTTTGTGGAACGCTCTAAGATAAAATATAAAAGTGCAGAACCATTTAAAACTGTTCCAAACCAATTAGAACAATTCAGAATCATTTAGAACCATTTTAGAACTATCTAGGCTAGGGCCATGGTTTAGGGCGATCTTCGAACCATTTAGAACTCTCAAAAATCATCAAGAACAGATTCAGGACTTTTTGGAGAGCTCTAGGATTAAATAAAAAAGTTCGGAACGATTTTAGAACAGTTCCAAGCCAATTAGAACTATTCAGAATCATATGGAACCATTTAGAACTGTTCAAAACCAATTAGATCTATTCAGAATCATTTAGAACCATTTTAGAACTATCTAGGCAAGTGTCATTGGTTTAGGACGATCTTCGAACCATTTAGAACTTTTAAAAATCATCCAGAACAGATTCAGGACTTTGTGGAACGCTCTAGGATAAAATAGAAAAGTCCAGAACCATTTAGGACAGTTCCAAACCAATTATAGGTAACTATTCATAACATGTGAAGCCATTTAGAACTGTTCAAAACCAATTAGAATTATTCAGAAACATGAAGAACCATTTTGGAACTGACTAGTAGATATCATTTGAAAAAATTTCTAGGACGATATTCGAAATATATTTAGAAATGTCCAAAATCATTTAGAACTGACTCAGAACAATTTGTTATTCTAATTTAACAAACTAGAAAAGTCCAGAACCATTTAGAACTTTTTTTATAAATTTTAGAAGACTACTTAGAATATTTCAATAAACTCTTGCCAAAAATCATCTAAAAAATCGTGAAATAATTAACACTAAAGAGGTTCAGTAACTTTTTGATAACTTATTATATAATATACTTTGATAACAATTATTAGGTATCTATCATTATCTAATCACCGCATGTGTACATGATATTTACGAACACCCTGTATTACAACGAAAAGGTGTATTCGTTTAAGTATAGTCGAGAACCCGTAACGTCACTCTTTATTTCCCTCTGAGCCATCTCCTGGGCATTGTTAGTTCGCTTTTCTTATGGTGCTCGCGTCAGCACCTCCATTCACACGTCAATCTTCCTACCACTAGATCATTTTAAAAAGATTAACACCTACCATTTGGATGGTCATTATGTCGTTTCGATTGTAATACTAATTCGGGGATTTCTTTTTGTGCGACCGGGCACTTAGAGAGGCTCTCGCTGTTGTGGAATTTAATTTCCATCATTCATCGCAGGTCGAGTAGGTATCGTTTTCTCGGTACGGTCCTGTTGTTTTCGTTTGAAAAACATTATTAATTATAGTAGAAGGATTTATTTAGTCAGCAAATCGATACAGTGTCTCCACGAATGGAGATGACTGAAGGAGAAAAATTTTTATTATTCGTTTTACGGCAAAAAGTGATTATTTATAAATATTTCTGCTTCTATTGAAAATGAGAATAACATTGAAGAATCTTAGATCGGATCTACAGGGTGTTATTTTTAAAAGATGGACACAATGCTTGGTAAATATGGCGACATTAGTGACGTGCATCTAACTTTGTTTTGCATAAACTATACAGGGTGGAATCTAAATAAGTCTCGTATCTTCAACCAATGATTCTTTGTCTTATGACTAGCAAAAAAGTTTATTACAACATAGGTCCTAAATCAAAAAAAAAATAAAATTTTAATTGGAAAAAAAATTATTTTTTTTTTGTTTAAATTGATGTTGAAGTGCAATTAGACGATTAAGTAATGAACTGATAATAAAATAGTTAGTACTCGTGCATGGATTTCGTATTTTGAAGTGGTATCATTATACTCACATGTATAAACTCTAAAGTTAATTTTTTCGAAAACGGTAGGTTTTAGGACCTATGTTGTAATCAACTTTTTTAAAAGTCATAAGACATAGAATCATCGGTTGAAGTTACGAGACTTACTTAGATTCCACCCTGTAGATTAAAAACGACAACTATGACAAAATTTCGCTACACATCCAGTGTCCTTACCAATATCTAATAGGTACTAATTGTACATTAAACTATTATTGGCTAACATAATAAGTAAGGAGCGGAATAAATGCAAAAAAATTGCTAATATATTCGCATATACCGTATATGCAACGATTTATTTAAAAGTATGCAGTGATTTTCAAAAAAAGGTCAAAAATATGCAGTGATTTTCAAAAAAATATCAAAAATAGTTTTGGACAGTTTTAATTCACTCTGAAACGTTCAAAATTGTTCAGAATCGTTTCTAATTCGTTTTGAGCATTCTAAAAGTGTTCTGAACAGTTCTAAATTGTTCTGGACAGTTTCAATTCCCTCTGATACGTTCAAAATTGTTCAGAATTATTTCTAATTCCTTCTGAAGCATTCTAAAAGTGTTCTGTTTTAAATTGTTCTGAACATATCAAAATTCATTCTAAAGCATTGTGAATTGTTTTGAACAATCTTAATTGATTCCAGGGCGTTTTTAAATGGTCTAAAATATCAAACATAAGCAATAATTTTAAAAAAATATCAAAATTAGTTCTGGACAGTTTTAATTCACTCTGAAACGTTCAAAATTGATCAGAATCATTTCTAATTCATTCTGAATCATTCTAAAAGTGTTCTGAACAGTTCTAATTCGTTCTGGACAGTTCTATATTGTTCTGTACAATTTTAATTCACTGTGAAACGTTCAAAATTGATCAGAATCATTTCTAATTCGTTCTGAATCATTCTAAAAGTGTTCTGAACAGTTCTAATTCGTTCTGGACAGTTCTATATTGTTCTGTACAATTTTAATTCACTGTGAAACGTTCAAAATTGATCAGAATCATTTCTAATTCGTTCTGAATCATTCTAAAAGTGTTCTGAACAGTTCTAATTCATTCTGGACAGTTCTATATTGTTCTGGACAGTTCTGGACCTACCCTCTGAAACGTTCATAATTGTTCAGAATTATTTCTAATTCCTTCTGAAGCATTCTAAAAGTGTTATGAACAGTTCTAATTCGTTCTAAAAGCATTGTGAATATAGTTTTGAACAATCTTAATTGATTCTAGGGCGTTTTTAATTGTCTGAAATATCAAAGTTATGCCATAGTTTTCAAAAAATGTCAAAAATTTGCTGTAATTTTCAAAAAAATATCAAAAATATTCAATGTATGTAAAATGATCAAAATTGATCAAATTGAATGTATAAACAAAAAGTAGTATCTAAGTACATAAATATATCAACATATATGCTAAAATATGCAAAAACTTGACAATTCTTTAGATATATGCAAATGTTGCACATTTTGCATATATTCCGCTCTTTAATAATAAATAAAATACAATCTAATATAGAACAAATAAATAAATCTAAATAAAGAGTCTATAATATAGTTTTAATATGTTGTAAAAAGCGCCGGTGTTGATCGGATGTTGTTCCTAATACGGAAAATGATCACCGTTTAGGACAATGGGCGCGTGTCGGGGGCGCAATGCGCCGCGTGTCGCCGTCGGGACGGACCGCCCGAGGAAAGGCGCTTGCGTCGCGACGCCGACGGCACGGCTCGGCGTCGATCTGTTACACTAACGAACCGTGAGGGCGCGTGTTCGAACGCCGTCCAATTACTTTGCGGTATCGTTACAATGTTGTCTTGCGATTAGACGTTAGAGAGGGCTTTTTTTTCTTCTTCGAACGGCTACGGGGAGTCTATATGAAACGCGTTTCGATTTTGTGTACTAACTAAATAAGCTCTTTACCTCGTATAGGATGCGGGTTTTTTAGTTGAAAAATATCTAGTTTAAAGATACTACTAATTTTAACATTGATTAAATATTCATTTTCCCTCGTACTCCGATTGCTTCATTCGAAAATAATAAGACCGTATATTGAGAAAAAAAGTGTGTATTTACAACAAAACTGTTTATGCAAAACAAAGTTAGATGCACGATGCACGTCACTAATGTCGTCATATTTGATAAGCATTGTATTGTATGTAACTTTTAATAAATAAGCACATAAAGTAGATTAGGTAAGTTAAGAGCGTTCCACAAAGTCCTGAATCTGTTCTAGATGATTTTTAAGACTTCTAAATGGTTCGAAGATCGCCCTAAACCTAAACGTTCTAAATGATTGTAGATAATTCTAAATGCTTCAAATATTGTTCTGAACTGTTTCAAATGGTCCTAGTCAGTTTTAAATTGGTTCTAAATGACTCGGGATAGTTCTAAATGTTTCAAATATTGTTCTGAACTATTTTTCAAATGGTCCTAGTCAGTTTCTAAATTGGTTCTAAATGACTCGGGATAGTTCTAAATGTTTCAAATATTGTTCTGACCCGTTTCAAATGGTCCTAGTCAGTTCAAAAATGGTTCAAGATAGTTCTAAATGTTTCAAACATTGTTCTGAACTATTTTTCAAATGGTCCTAGTCAGTTTCTAAATTGGTTCTAAATGACTCGGGATAGTTCTAAATGTTTCAAATATTGTTCTGACCCGTTTCAAATGGTCCTAGTCAGTTCAAAAATGGTTCAAGATAGTTCTAAATGTTTCAAACATTGTTCTGAACTATTTTTCAAATGGTCCTAGTCAGTTTCTAAATTGGTTCTAAATGACTCGGGATAGTTCTAAATGTTTCAAATATTGTTCTGACCCGTTTCAAATGGTCCTAGTCAGTTCAAAAATGGTTCAAGATAGTTCTAAATGTTTCAAACATTGTTCTGAACTATTTTTCAAATGGTCCTAGTCAGTTTCTAAATTGGTTCTAAATGACTCGGGATAGTTCTAAATGTTTCAAATATTGTTCTGACCCGTTTCAAATGGTCCTAGTCAGTTCAAAAATGGTTCAAGATAGTTCTAAATGTTTCAAACATTGTTCTGAACTATTTTTCAAATGGTCCAAGTCAGTTTCTAAATTGGTCCTAAATGACTCGGGATAGTTCTAAATGTTTCAAAGATTGTTCTGACCCGTTTCAAATGGTCCTAGTCAGTTCAAAAATGGTTCAAGATAGTTCTAAATGTTTCAAACATTGTTCTGAACTATTTTTCAAATGGTCCTAGTCAGTTTCTAAATTGGTTCTAAATGACTCGGGATAGTTCTAAATGTTTCAAATATTGTTCTGACCCGTTTCAAATGGTCCTAGTCAGTTCAAAAATGGTTCAAGATAGTTCTAAATGTTTCAAACATTGTTCTGAACTATTTTTCAAATGGTCCTAGTCAGTTTCTAAATTGGTTCTAAATGACTCGGGATAGTTCTAAATGTTTCAAATATTGTTCTGACCCGTTTCAAATGGTCCTAGTCAGTTCAAAAATGGTTCAAGATAGTTCTAAATGTTTCAAACATTGTTCTGAACTATTTTTCAAATGGTCCTAGTCAGTTTCTAAATTGGTTCTAAATGACTCGGGATAGTTCTAAATGTTTCAAATATTGTTCTGACCCGTTTCAAATGGTCCTAGTCAGTTCAAAAATGGTTCAAGATAGTTCTAAATGTTTCAAACATTGTTCTGAACTATTTTTCAAATGGTCCAAGTCAGTTTCTAAATTGGTCCTAAATGACTCGGGATAGTTCTAAATGTTTCAAAGATTGTTCTGACCCGTTTCAAATGGTCCTAGTCAGTTCAAAAATGGTTCAAGATAGTTCTAAATGTTTCAAACATTGTTCTGAACTATTTTTCAAATGGTCCTAGTCAGTTTCTAAATTGGTTCTAAATGACTCGGGATAGTTCTAAATGTTTCAAATATTGTTCTGACCCGTTTCAAATGGTCCTAGTCAGTTCAAAAATGGTTCAAGATAGTTCTAAATGTTTCAAACATTGTTCTGAACTATTTTTCAAATGGTCCTAGTCAGTTTCTAAATTGGTTCTAAATGACTCGGGATAGTTCTAAATGTTTCAAATATTGTTCTGACCCGTTTCAAATGGTCCTAGTCAGTTCAAAAATGGTTCAAGATAGTTCTAAATGTTTCAAACATTGTTCTGAACTATTTTTCAAATGGTCCTAGTCAGTTTCTAAATTGGTTCTAAATGACTCGGGATAGTTCTAAATGTTTCAAATATTGTTCTGACCCGTTTCAAATGGTCCTAGTCAGTTCAAAAATGGTTCAAGATAGTTCTAAATGTTTCAAACATTGTTCTGAACTATTTTTCAAATGGTCCTAGTCAGTTTCTAAATTGGTTCTAAATGACTCGGGATAGTTCTAAATGTTTCAAATATTGTTCTGACCCGTTTCAAATGGTCCTAGTCAGTTCAAAAATGGTTCAAGATAGTTCTAAATGTTTCAAACATTGTTCTGAACTATTTTTCAAATTGTCCTAGTCAGTTTCTAAATTGGTCCTAAATGACTCGGGATAGTTCTAAATGTTTCAAAGATTATTCTGAACTGTTTCAAATGGTCCTAATCAGTTCTAAAATGGTCCTGAATTATTCTGGACTTTTCTAGTTTATCCAGTAGACCATTGAAAATAGTTCTAAATGCATTCTAAAATAATGTGGACTCTTCTAAATGGTTCGAAGATCGCCCTAAAACGTTCTAAAATGGTTCTAAATGACTCTGGATAGTTCTAAATGTTTCAAAGATTGTTCTGACCCGTTTCAAATGATCCTAGTCAGTTCTCCATTGGTTCTAAATGACTCGGGATAGTTCTAAATGTTTCAAATATTATTCTGAACTGTTTCAAATGGTCCTAATCAGTTCAAAAATGGTCCTGAATTATTCTGCACTTTTATAGTTTATTCTGTGGACCACTGAAAATAGTTCTAAATGTATTCTAAAATATTGTGGACTGTTCTAAATGGTTCTAAGATCGTACTGAAATGTCTCAAAAAGTCCCAATTCTAAAGTCTCAATTCTAAAGTGGTTCTAAATGATTATACACTTTTCTAGTTTATCCTGGAACATTCCAAATAATCCTGAATCAGTTCTAAATGATTTTTGAAAGTTTTAAATGGTTCGAAGATCATCCTAAATCACAGTTCTAGCCATTTCTAAAATGATTCTAAATGATTCTAAACGGCTCTAAAGGATTTTTAACAGTTCTAAATGGTTCGAAGATCGTTCTAAAGCATGGTCCTGGCCAATTCTAAATCAATTCGACATGATTCTGAACAGTTCTAAATGATTTTAAAAAGTTCTAAAGTTCTGAACTTTTCTAATTTATCCTAGACCGTTCGAAATAGTCCTGAATCAATTCTAAATGATTTTTTCGAGAATTTTAAATGGTTTGAATTGATTCAAATCTAAAATAGTTCTAAACAGTTTTGAACAATTCTAATTAATTCTAAACTATTCTCGAACAATTTGAAAAGAATAGCAAACGCACACTTTCAGTTATAATATACCGTCTCTCACCCTCTTGAGCGATATCACAATTTCCTTTTCACACTTGTGTTATTCGCCTGCATCTTAGCGGATCCACCCGGTATAATTAACGAACTCAAAAAAGCGCTATATACAGTTATATAAATTAGTAATAATTTAATCGAGGACAATTTAAATAGATAATAATGGTCGAACGAATGAAGATTGGCGTTTTATTAACGGGCTGGGGGCTAAATGGATTTACGGGTGGAATTTCCTGAGCACTCAGCGAGCACGCTTCTGCCGTCGCAGGAGGAACATCGGGCAATGAGCAATGAGCAATAAGCGCCGGATTAAAACCCCATCGATGATGAGTATGAATATAATAGCGGGCTCCGGTGTCGACTAGTCTCTCGCAAAATACGTCACCGGCATAGCGATTAACCATTATGGGCATTATGCGAGGAATTAGTCAATTAAGAGGAGCGGCTTTCTACCAATTCGCGAGCCGGGCATACCATGGGGATTATACAAACAGTGGCGGCGCTGCTAGACATTATTTCGCTGGAATTTCATTGGACAATAGCCAGTTTTTGTAGATGCATAGTTCAACTGTGGTTCTGCGTTGAACCGAGTTTAGTTGCAAATTTGTGTTGTTAGTTAGATCAGTTACTATTGATCTGTGGTTCAGAGAGAAGTTTGCGTGAACTGTTCTGCAAGTGCGTTCAAAGTTCAAAGGCGGTTCAAGTTTTAATATTTGACGTTGAGTTGTTAACCACAAAAAGTGATGTTGAATTTCTGATAAACAATTCATTATTCAAAATGAACGTATTATTTTAGAAGACGATGAAGATTTTTTACAAATTTTTAATTGTTTTTTTACACCTTTTACATATACATTTTTTCACTATACACTAAAGTAGGGTAGAGTAGGTTCTTATAAACTTAGCACCACCATTTTCAATCTGCACCCTGTTGAGCACTATATTTAGAAATTTGGCACTAAAATAGCACTAAAATAGCACTAAAATAGCACTAAAATAGCACTAAAATAGCACTAAAATAGCACTAAAATAGCACTAAAATAGCACTAAAATAGCACTAAAATAGCACTAAAATAGCACTAAAATAGCACTAAAATAGCACTAAAATAGCACCAAAATAGCACTAGAATAGCACTAAAATAGCACTAAAATAGCACTAATAGTAGCACCAAAATAGCACTAAAAGGCACTAAACGAGACCTGAACGGCGTTCAACCAAACTAATGTTGATCTTGCATCACTTTTCAACAAAAACCAAAATGAACTCGGTTCAAAATTGACTCGCAGTTTCATTGAACTAACGTTCACCTGTGACATCTTTTCATCGGACCTAATTAATTACTTCTAACCAATTTGATATGCTTGTTGAAAACCGCATATAGAAGGGGTTAGGTGAATTTATTTTGGGGGGTTGAAGGGTGGTACGCCTCTGAAAATTCATCATAGATTCGAAATGGTGATCAATGCGAGCCGGCGGAACGGAGTTATTCGACTTTATTAGTTCTAACCGTTCGAAGAGGAATGCATTTGTGTTTCCATTCACAAACGAAATTGAGCAAGGATTCTTTCCGGGATTCTCTCCTCTTAATCGGATTAACGCGCGAATTTAATTAATTATTAGAACAAATCGGCGGGAAAAAAATTATTAGATCGGCGCCGAGTAGGTATACTTTCGATCCGATTGGATTTAATAAAGAAATTTCGATCGTTAATTAATCGAATTCCCGTTAACGCCCTTAATCGAATTAGGACCCGCACGAGGCTTCGAATATTTCACTATCTCCTCGTCTACCCGAGTTAATTATAAATGCCCGGCAAAGGGGCAAGAAGCATTGTGGTGACTGCAGAGGGGCCGGTCACAAACACAAGAAATGATTAAATAATGCCTTCATTTACGCCTAATTTAAATCCCAAATATGAGCAAACTTTTTTCGTATAGTGTAGCGAGAATTTATAAAAAAAACGTTCTAAATGGTTCTGGGCTTTTCTAGTTTATTAGGATAACGGTTCCAAATTGTCCTGAATCAGTTCTAAATGATTTTGGACATTTCTAAATAAAGTTCGAAGATTGCCCTAAACTTTTTCAAATGATACTATTCATTTCTAGTATATTGGTTATACGTGATTCAAAATAGTTCTAATTGGTTTGGAACAGTTCTAAATGGTTCTGGACTTTTCTATTTTATCCTACACCTAGAGCGTTCCACAAATTCCTGAATCTGTTCTAGATGATTTTTGAGAGTTCTAAATGGTTCGAAGATCGTCTTAAACCATGGCACTAGCCAAGATTGTCCTAAAATGGTTCTAAATGATTCTGAATAGCTCTAATTGGTTTGGAACATTGGTTCTAAATAAGGGTTCTTCACTTTTCTATTTTGTTGTAGAGCGTTCCTCAATGTCCTCAATCTGTTCAAGATGGTTTTTGAGAGTTCTAAATGGTTCGAAGATCGTCCTAAATCATGGCCCTAGTCTAGATAGTTCTAAAATGGTTCTAAATGATTCTGAAAAGCTCTAATTGGTTTGGAACAGTTCTAGAGGGTTCTTCACTTTTCTATTTTATCGTAGAGCGTTCCTCAATCTCCTGAATCTGTTCAAGATGGTTTTTGAGAGTTCTAAATGGTTCGAAGATCGTCCTAAACCATGGCCCTAGCAGATATAGTTCTAAAATGGTTCTAAATGATTCTGAATAGATCTAATTGGTTTTGAACAGTTCCAAATGGCCCCACATGATTCTGAATAGATATAGTTGGTTTGGAACTGTTCTAAATGGTTCTGGACTTTTCTATTTTATCCTAGAGCATTCCACAGAGTCCTGAATCTGTTCTAGATGATTTTTGAGAGTTCTAAATGGTTCGAAGATCGCCCTAAACCATGGCCCTAGCCTAGATACTTCTAAAATGGTTCTAAATGATTCTGAATTGTTCTCATAGGTTTGGAACAATCTTAAATGGTTCTGCACTTTTCTATTTTATCTTAGAGCGTTCCACAAAGTCCTGAATCTGTTCTAGATGATTTTTGAGGGTTCTAAATGGTTCTAATATCGTCCTGAAACATGACCCTAGTCTAGATAGTTCTAAAATGGTTCTAAATGATTCTGAAAAGCTCTAATTGGTTTGGAACAGTTCTAGAGGGTTCTTCACTTTTCTATTTTATCGTAGAGCGTTCCTCAATCTCCTGAATCTGTTCAAGATGGTTTTTGAGAGTTCTAAATGGTTCGAAGATCGTCCTAAACCATGGCCCTAGCAGATATAGTTCTAAAATGGTTCTAAATGATTCTGAATAGATCTAATTGGTTTTGAACAGTTCCAAATGGCCCCACATGATTCTGAATAGATATAGTTGGTTTGGAACTGTTCTAAATGGTTCTGGACTTTTCTATTTTATCCTAGAGCATTCCACAGAGTCCTGAATCTGTTCTAGATGATTTTTGAGAGTTCTAAATGGTTCGAAGATCGCCCTAAACCATGGCCCTAGCAGATATAGTTCTAAAATGGTTCTAAATGATTCTGAATAGATCTAATTGGTTTTGAACAGTTCCTAATGGCCCCACATGATTCTGAATAGATATAGTTGGTTTGGAACTGTTCTAAATGGTTCTGGACTTTTCTATTTTATCCTAGAGCATTCCACAGACTCCTGAATCTGTTCTAGATGATTTTTGAGAGTTCTAAATGGTTCGAAGATCGTCCTAAACCATGGCCCTAGCAGATATAGTTCTAAAATGGTTCTAAATGATTCTGAATAGATCTAATTGGTTTTGAACAGTTCCTAATGGCCCCACATGATTCTGAATAGATATAATTGGTTTGGAACTGTTCTAAATGGTTCTGGACTTTTCTATTTTATCCTAGAGCATTCCACAGACTCCTGAATCTGTTCTAGATGATTTTTGAGAGTTCTAAATGGTTCGAAGATCGCCCTAAACCATGGCCCTAGCCTAGATAGTTCTAAAATGGTTCTAAATGATTCTGAATTGTTCTCATTGGTTTGGAACAATCTTAAATGGTTCTGCACTTTTCTATTTTATCTTAGAGCGTTCTACAAAGTCCTGAATCTGTTCTAGATGATTTTTGAGGGTTCTAAATGGTTCTAATATCGTCCTGAACCATGACCCTAGCCTAGATAGTTCTAAAATGGTTCTAAATGGTTCTGGATAGTTCTGAATGTTTCAAAATAATATTTTTCTGACCCGTTTCAAATGTTAATTTGAATAATTTTGCAAACTTTTTTCCTAGTGTACCGAAAACTTCGAATTCAATACACAATAAGAAAAATGTTTCATTAAATTTCGCAGTGAAGTTTCAATTTTTGCGTCCGATAAATATACAATAATATCCGAAATATTGATTACTCATTTGTTATTGTGTGTTCTCCGGTTTATTTAATCCGGGATCGGCCGGGAGCGGTGACGTCGGGCCGCGATAAGCGATTAGGTCCGAGTCCAATTTGCGGAATCGTCCTGGAGATTAGAAATTCGAGCGAACGAGGCGTTCGATAGGCTTAGCAGCTTGCCGAGCATTAACTTCGGTCCTTTTCTCCTTCGATTCAACCCCATCCTAATTGGAATCGGGATAATTTCTGTCCTCCGGCCGCATAACATATCTTTATTGAGCTCTTATGAGCGAAATGTCAGTTGTCAGTGAAGTGTATATCGTTCGATTGAGTATCGATTGTATATCGATTGTACATACAAGTGCAAATTGCAACGCAATATGGTGTATGGGTACAACAAATACAATTTCCATTAGTTTCATATGAAGGAAAAAGAATTACTTACAATTTTATTCCCATTTAACAAGTTTCTCCTTAAATCTCGGAAATTAGCGTATTTTTTATTTTTTAAAACTTGTAGAAAATTGTTTTTTAACAAAACGGTGATAATTTTGCTTTTTTATCTCAATTAGTTTTCGAGATAATTCAGGTTTATCAAAGAAAATCACTAGAACTTTATTTTTTGTCATGTACATTATGACATGAAAGTCAAAATATCTCGGAAAATTGTGGTTTTCTCGAAAATTTTCGTTCTTCAAGACTTGTAGACAATGTTTTTTTAATACAATGGCGAAAATTTAAATTTTTTATCTCAACTAGTTTTCTAGAAAATTTAGATTTTTAAAAAAATAGCAATAGAATTTTATTTTGTCATTTAAATTATTACAAAAAAGTCAAAAAAAACTCGGAAATTTGTGATATTCTTGAAATTTTTTATTCTTCAAAATTTGCAGAGAATTGTTTTTTTAATAAAACGGTGATAATTTTGCTTTTTTATCTCAATTAGTTTTCGAGATAATTCAGGTTTATCAAAGAAAAGCACTAGAACTTTATTTTTTGTCATGTACATTATGACATGAAAGTCAAAATATCTCGGAAAATTGTGGTTTTCTCGAAAATTTTCGTTCTTCAAGACTTGTAGACAATGTTTTTTTAATACAATGGCGAAAATTTAAATTTTTTATCTCAACTAGTTTTCTAGAAAATTTAGATTTTTAAAAAAATAGCAATAGAATTTTATTTTGTCATTTAAATTATTACAAAAAAGTCAAAAAAAACTCGGAAATTTGTGATATTCTTGAAATTTTTTATTCTTCAAAATTTGCAGAGAATTGTTTTTTTAATAAAACGGTGATAATTTTGCTTTTTTATCTCAATTAGTTTTCGAGATAATTCAGGTTTATCAAAGAAAAGCATTAGAACTTATGACATGAAAGTCAAAATATCTCGGAAAATTGTTGTTTTCTCGAAAATTTTCGTTCTTCAACACTTGGAGACAATGACCCGTATTCAGCGCTCCATTTTAAAGTTAAAGTCATGTTTACCGAGCGCCTTAAACATGACAGTTCTACATTGTTGTTATGGAGTAACTAAGGACATTGTTTACGTTAAAGCCAATCGCTTAAAATGGGTTTAACGTTAAAATGGGGCGCTGAATACCGACCATTGTTTTTTTTAATACAATGGTGAAAATTAAATTTTTTTATCTCATCTAGTTTTCGAGATAATTCAGCTTTTTTAAAGAATAGCACTAAGAAATGTGTTTTTTATGTGCATTATGATAAAAAAATCAAAATATCTCGGATATTAAGGTATGTTCCGAATTTTCTTATTTTTTAAAACTTGTAGACAATTGCTTTTTTAATAAAAAGGTGAAAAGTTAATTTTTTTATCTCAACTAGTTTTCGAGATAATTGTGGTTTTTTTAAAGAATTGCACTAGAATTTAATTTTTTTTTTGTCATTTACGTTATGACAAAAAAGTCAAAATATTTCGAAATTTATCATTCTTTAAAACTTGTAGACAATTGTTTTTTTTTAACAAAACGGTGAAAATTTGGTTTTTATCTCAACTAGTTTTCGAGATTATGCAGGTTTTTCAAAGACAAGAACTAGAATTTTATTTATTTTTTGTCATGTACATTTTGACAAAGAAGTCAAAATATCTCGGAAATTTGTGGTTTTTTCTACATTTTTAATTCTCCAAAATTTGTAGATATTTGTTTTTTTAATCAAATAGTGGACTTTCAGTTTTTCTATTTCAATTAATTTTCGAGATAATTGATGTTTTTTATAGAATAGTGGGATTGCTACTTACTCACTCCAACAACTGTAATTTTAATAACAATCTGTATTCAACTTATAGAATTGAGCATAGGTATTGCAAACACATTTGCACTTGCCTGTATATCATATCATTGGCCTCTTACTCGACTGGTTATTAGATCAACTAAATTCGTACATTCGATATTATATCAAAAATTTCACATCAGGCGATTTAGTATCCTCGTGGCGGCAATACCGGATTTATTTATTAAATTTCCGGCGTTGAAATTCGAGTAGTAAATATTTCGAGTATAGATACCTCGAGCCGGGAAAAATAAGGGAAAAACGAGCGAAGGAAAAGTGAAGAGATCGACTGGAAAAGATCAATCCGGCATTGTTGTTGAAGTGCAACTATTGTAGGCGAATTTACGAGTGGCGAAAAAGGGAAAATAAACTTACAGGATTTTCTCGTAGAATATTTTCACGAAGAAAACGCATTTCGTTAATTCACGAGACGCGATTTTAATAGGGTAGGAGTAGATTGTATAACATGCGTATTTATAATTCGAACGTTCTCCCTGCGGGCCTCCGGGGAGAGGCGATAAACATTTCCCAGCAGTGATAATTTTCGATACGTTTTAGCAAACCGATTTTCTGACACCCTCTTTTTCGGAGGGAAATGAACTCACAAGGGGGAAAATAAGCAGCAACAGCATGTTACAACGTGTATTCAGTTCGAGGGATGTTTCGGGGCGAGTTTGCAAACCCCTTCGGGGACCCGACCAGCGATTAGGGTATTACTTTGGAAATTAATTTACAAGTTGCCGGTTTGTTCGGCTATAATGAATAGATTAGGCGAGTTTGCTGGGAGATTGAGTCCCTCATGTTATTGTGAATTTTTCATGTTTTTGATACTTTTATTATTAAATTAATTAAATACCTAATAAAAATTATATAGGATAATATACAGGGTGTTAATGAATACGTGTTACAAACTCCTACACTCTCCTTTGAAGATACGGTGTTAAAAGTTACAGGGTGGCTCAATATAATATATGCTGCACTTACTGTGTGATTTTGGTAGTTAATTTCGTGATATTGATTCCCGATTTTCACCAACCAATTCTTAGGTAATACTTAATTGGATTTGGGAAGTGCTATGCACATTTGGCGGTTCACAATGCTCTAAGTAATACTTAAAGGTGATAAGAAATACCTAAAGTTGGGACAGATCACTGGGCTTGCCTAAAGCATTTAGGAAATACTCAACCATACTTGCCATCTTTAGCAGGATTTAGATGAATATCTCATTTGAGATTAGCAGATTTTATTTAGTATTTGTTGTAAGAATTTTTGTTGTTGTTGATTAAAAAATATGCGAGCTGTATCAGATGAAGTTGAAAATATAGATAATTTAATTGAGGAGGGTCCAATTGATATTAATCATATTAAAATAATGACAAACATTTTTCAGCTCGAGAATTAATTGTAAATATTTTTTTAATATTTGAATATACCTACATTAAGTACCTACAAGTTGATAAAATATTTTATTTTATATAAGTTACATACCTACTGGGTGTTCTCTTATGAGAGGTAACTTGTTACATTTCTATACCTGTGAAAGTAGCAAGTTAAAAATGATGGCAAATAAGGCCTGGTTATAGATGAATATTATAGTTCAACTGTGGTTCTGCGTTGAACCGAGTTTAATTGCAAATTTATGTTGTAAGTATACGTCAGTCACTATTGATCTATGGTTCAGAGAGAAGTCTACGAAAACGGTCCTTTCAGAGCGTTCAAAGGCGGTTCAAGAAGGTTTTAGCGTTTGATGTTGTTAACCCAAAAAAGTGAAGTTGAATTTCTGATATACAATTCATTATTGAAAATGAAGGAATTATTAGATTTTTTATAAATTTTTAATTGTTTTTACACCTTAGAAGACCATAAACCTTCAGAAATAGACCCAGTAATTTTGAAATATGGTCCAATATTGAATTTAAATATAGATTTCGATTAGATATTAATTAAAAAGAACATCCTCAAATGTATAGATAGTTCCAATCCAAATAATTCAAAATAAACGAATTATTAAAAGTGGCATCAAAATAGAATCAACACTGCTAACATTCAAAAATATAAATTAAAAATTTTGGCATGTGACATTATATTTCAGGTAAAAAAAAGGTTCAACGCGACCTGAACAGCGTTCAACCAAACTAATGTTAATCTTGCACTCTACAACAAAAACCAAAATGAACTCGGTTCAAAGTTGACTCACAGTGTTTAGTTGAACTAACGTTCACATGTGACATCTACAACCGGGCCTTAAGAGGATACCGGACCTATTTTTTTCCATAAAAAGGCGAATGCTTCTAGAATCGTTAGTTTTTATCCGATTTTTATGAAATTTGGGGAAGTTATTTAAAAATAATAATTGTTTTGAGGAGACTCATTGAAATTTTTGTAATCATTTTATTTTTCAAACTTTTTTTTCAATTTTTTTAATTTTTGGTTAAAAATGAGTCCGCGCAATTCCATAGATAATTTAAATAATTTTGTCCTTTTTATATTTTAAAATAGTTTTTAAATGAGAAGCTTTCCCACCTTTTTTTCATTGGAACCTTATAGAAAGGTCTAATAAGGTTGAAATTTGTTTCACACGCGAGAGCTCCGGTACGCTCTTAAAGTTATGAATATTTATTAAATATATGTTATAAAATTTGAGATTATGCTTATAAATACCTCATTTCTCTTCTTTTCTCTGTACTTATTTTAGTTATGATTTCCATCCTCTTTCCACAAAATTAGGCAGTGCTTCCAATAATATGCAGAAAACTGTCAAATTAAATTTTTATCTAGGCATTTCTTATTACTACCAAATTTCTATTGTTGGTGAAATTCGATTTAGTTAAGTATTCGATTCAACTGCTTCCTACCTTAAGAATTACTAAGGTAAGAAATACTTAAAAACAGATCGGTGAAATCGTCCTAAAAATGTCCCTAAACGAATCAAAATGTATTATTAAAGCATTGTCAATACCACTCGAAAGTGTCTCGGCGATGAAGCGCCGTTGATGGGAGGATATAGGCGAAAGATAATTCCGGGAAATTCCTTCCGCCCGGCGGAAAAGTCGCCTTTTTCACTGGCGGAAAAGCCAGCCGCCAGTCACCACATACTGCGACTCGGATGTGCCGGGCGAAATTGCTGTTGGCAGATCAATCGTCTGGATCTATGAAGTTCGCCTTGCCGGAGTTTATTTCGAGCCGGCCGGAATTTTATGAAAGGGCGAGAGAGAGGAGCATTTCGCGCCCGGAAAGCGCGGGGGCGGGCGGGCGACGGGAGGAGGGCCTGTTCGCGACACTTTCTTTCTGTATCGAATAAACTTAATATTGGATTTTCGCCGCCAAAAGGAAATGTAATTACCGCTGATTAATTTTTGTGTGGCGCACACAATGGTTTACATGCCGGGGGTCGGATCGGCCTGCTGCGATGCGGACATAGAGAAAATTTTATTCGGATTCATTAGAGTATTTCACTAAATTAGTCCATTTTTCGATTGAAAAATTTTAAATAGAATTCAAGAATTGGTTCTAAAGTGGTCTAAATTATTCTGTATTTTTGTAGCTTATCCTGGACCGTTCCAAATAGTTCTGAATCTGTTCTAAATGATTTTAGACAGTTCTAAATGTTTCTTAGATGTTTCTGGACTTTTCTAGTTTATCCTGGGGCATTGGAAATTGTCCCAAGTTCTATACTTTTGGACGGTTCTAAATATTTCAAAGATTGTTTCAAATGGTCCAAATCAGTTTTAAAATGATTTTATATGATGCTGGAGTATTCTAATTGGTTTTGAACAGTTCTAAAATGGTTCTGGACTTTTCTATTTTATCATAAAGCGTTCCACAAAGTCCTGAATCTGGTCTAGACGATTTTTGAGAATTCAAAATGGTTCTAAGATCGTCCTAAATCATGGCCCTATAGCCTGGACACTTCTAAAATGGTTCTTAATGATTCTGGATAGTTCAAAATGTTTCAAAGATTGTTATGAATCGTTTTAAATGGTCCTAAGTCAGTTCACTAAAATGGTTCTAAATGATTCTGGACTTTTGTTTTATCCTGGGTCTTTGCAAATTGTCCTGAATCTGTTCTATAATTTTTGGACAGTTCTAAATAATTCAAAGATTATTCCAAACTGTTTCAAATGGCCCAACTCAGTTCTAAATTGTTTGTATAAGATTCGTTTTTAAGATCATTCTGCTGAATCGTTTCAAATCATCCTAGTGAGTTCTAAGATGGTTCTAAGATTCTGATGGTCCTGATTCTGGATTTTTCTAGTTTATTCTAGACCGTTCCAAATAGGCCTAAATTGGTTCTATATATGATTTGGGAGAGATCTAAATGGTTCTAAGATATTCCTGAATTATTTTTAATGGTCCTAGTTGGTTATGAAAGGGTTCTAAATGATTCTGGACTCTTTTAGTTTATCGTGGATCGTTCCAAATAGTCCTGATCTGTTCTAAAAAGTTTTAGACAGTTCTAAATGGTACTAAGATCGTATTCTAAACCGTTTGAAATGAGCCTATAATAGTCAGTTCTAAAATGGTTTTAAATGATTCAGGACTGTTTTAAATGTTTCAAGGATTGTTATGAACTGTTGGTAAATGATTCTAGACAGTTCTAATATTTTTAAGATCGTTGTAAATCGTTTCAAATGGTCCTAAATGGTTCTGGACTTTTCTAGTTTATCCTGGACCATTGCAAATAATCATGAATATGTTCTATAATTTTTTGTTAACATTTCTAAATGATTTTAGGATCGTACTGAACTTTTTCAAATTGTCTTGGTTAGTTCTAAAACGGTTCTAACTGGTTCTGGACCTTTCTATTTTATCCTAGAGTGTTTCACAAAGTCCTGAATCCTGATTTTTGAGAGTTCTAAATGGTTCTAAAATCGTCCTAAATCATGGTCCTAATAGCCTAGACACTTTCTAGAATGGTTCTCAATGATTCTGGATAGTTCAAAATATTTTCAAAATTATTTTGACCAGATAGATATTTTTGAAATGGTCCTAGTCAGTTCTAAATGATTCGGGATTATTCTAAATGTTTCAAAGATTGTTCTGAATCATTTCAAATGGTCCTAGTCAGTTCTAAATGATTCGGGATTATTCTAAATGTTTCAAAGATTGTTCTGAATCATTTCAAATGGTCCTAGTCAGTTCTGATTTATCCTGGACCATTGCAAATAGTCTGTTATATCCTCAATATGTTCTATAAATTGTTGGACAGTTTTTACTAAAACCAGACTAAATGTTTTTATAGGATCGTACTGGACTGTTTCAAATTGTCTTGGTCAGTTCTAAAATGGTTCTAAATGATTCTATATTTTTGTAATTTGTCCTGGGCCGTTTGAAATAGGCCAAAATCTGTTCCATTATGATTTTGGATATAGATTTAAATAGTTCTAAGATCTTACTGACTTGTTTCAAATGGTCCTAGTTGGTTCTAAAATGGTTCTAAATGATTCTGGACTTTTCTGGATCGTTCCAAATAGTCCTGATCTGTTCTAAGAAGTTTTGGACAGTTCTAAATGGTTCTATGATCGTTCTAAAACCTTTTAAAATAAGCCTATAGTCAGTTCTAAAATGGTTTTAAAGGATTCAGGACTGTTTTAAATGTTTCAAATGTTTCATTGTTATGAACTGTTGGTAAATGATTCTAGGCAGTTCTAATATTTTTTTAAGATCGTTGTAAATCGTTTCAAATGGTCCTAAATGGTTCTGGACTTTTCTAGTTTATCCTGGACCATTGCAAATAATCATGAATATATGTTCTATAATTTTTTGTTAATATTTCTAAATGATTTTAGGATCGTACTGAACTTTTTCAAATTGTCTTAGAGGTCAGTTCTAAAACGGTTCTATCTGGTTCTGGACCTTTCTATTTTATCCTACAGTGTTTCACAAAGTCCTGAATCCTGATTTTTGAGAGATTTTGAGAGTTTTTGAAGAGTAGTCAGTTCTAAATGATTCGGGATTGTTCTAAATGTTTCAAAGATTGTTCTGAATCATTTCAAATGGTCCTAGTCAGTTCTAATTTATCCTGGACCATTACAAATAGTCTGTTATATCCTCAATATGTTCTATAAATTGTTGGTCAGTTTTTACTAAAACCAGACTAAATGTTTTTATAGGATCGTACTGGACTGTTTCAAATTGTCTTGGTCAGTTCTAAAATGGTTCTAAATGATTCTATATTTTTCTAATTTGTCCTGAGCCGTTCGAAATAGGCCAAAATCTGTTCTATTATGATTTTGGATATAGATTTAAATAGTTCTAAGATCTTACTGACTTGTTTCAAATGGTCCTAGTTGGTTCTAAAATGGTTCTAAATGATTCTGGACTTTTCTGGATCGTTCCAAATAGTCCTGATGTGTTCTAAGAAGTTGTGGACAGTTCTAAATGGTTCTAAGATCGTTCTAAACCGTTTAAAATAAGCCTTTAGTTGGTTCTAAAATGGTTTTAAATGATTCTGGACAGCTCTAAGCGTTTTTGAACAAAACTAAATGAATCCAAAACTGTCCTGGACAATTTGAAAACCCAAGTGAATCACCGGGAACCGATTCGGATAATACATTTACTTGTGAAACTAACTCGTTTGCCTATCGAGAGAATCACTTTAGTTGGCACCACTGAATAACAACACAGTAATACCAACACAAATTCTGACATTTAATTTCCCCAAAAGAAAAGATTGCATAGTAGAAGTGGTTAGTATATAACATGCATCGGATTTACTGCAGGGAGATTGCGTATTAGAAATTAGTTATCCAGACCAGCAATTATTCCTCTTCCCTCGAGCTAAAAAAATTAATCACCCAACGGTGGAAACTCGTCGTTTTCCTCTAAAATCCCGCACCCTCCGCGAGAGCCGTATCTCCGGCCGTTCATTAAAAACGCCACCGCACTTTCGCAACTAACAAAGTGCAAGAAGGAGCCCGGCCGTAATGGAGAGGGGAATTACGGTGGCGAAAATAAGGGAAGGTAAGGGGCGAGTATCTCCCAAGATTACGTACACGCACGCATAATATAAATATCACGTCGCCGGCGCGTCCGAACGGAAAAAAATCATTCCTAAGCGCGGCCCACTATTTTTACTAATTACTACTTGAATGCGGTTGCCGGCGGGGTCGGCCAGAGGGCGCCGCGGAGGGCCAGCGCCATTGGTCGGGCGACGTGACGCCCACCAATGGCTGCCGAGCTCGGGGCTCGAGTACGATGTGAACTACTCGCGAACGGATTTTTGACTTTTTTGCTTTAGAAGATAATGGAAATGTTTCTTGTCGATTAGATATGATTAGTCGGACATTTATCGGACGCTCCCCGTACAATGGAAATTGTACGTACTTTGTTTCACCAAACTGTCTTTAGGTATTTTTTACCTAAGTAATTTCTAATTTACCATTATATAAGTTTTTGTACTTTGTAGAAAGATTTAAATGCTATAGATAATTAAATAAGTTACAAAAGTACCTAGATATACAGGGTGTGCCTATCGTAAGTTGATACTTCTTTTTCAACTATGTATGAATCTCTTAATTCTAAGCAACTTTTTCAAATAAACTTTTTGAATATTCTGAATAACAAAGAAGAAAGAAAAATTTTTAATTTCGAATATTTTCCAATATACCTACGTACCTGCTTTATTAAATAAGAAATTTATTTATCATCTGTCAAAAAAATGCCGAAAAATAAATAGATTTCACATTTAATTCACACAAAATTCGAAAAAAAGATAAAATTTTTAAAATTTTTTATTTTTGTTTTTCAGAATATTCAAAAAGTTTATTTGAAAAAGTTGCTTAGAATTAAGAGATTTATATACAGAGTTGAAAAAGAAGTATCAACTTACGATACACCCTGTATATTCTACCATGAAATCTGATGCCAGATTGCACCAACCTGTCTTTAGGTATTTCTTACCTTAAGTAATTCGTAAGGTAGGAAGTACTTCAATCGAATACTTACCTAAATAGAATTTCACCAACATAAGAAATCCCATACCTACTAAAATATACCTACTGATGTAGATAAAAATTTGATTTTGACAGTTTTCTGAATATTATTGGTAGCACTGCCTAATTTCGACTTATAAACCGAATAAGGGGAGATCATAACTGAAATAAGTAGAGAGAAAAGAAGAGAAATGAGATAAATATATACCTACCCTTAAATTGTACAACCTATATTTAATAAAAACTTCAATACTTTAACTTATTTGTTATCTTTTTTTAACTTGTTATACTTTCACTGGCATAGAAATTAGACAAGTTATACCTCTCATAAAAGAACACCCAGTGTATAACCTACATAAAACCTTTTTGCCAATAATATTGCTAATAATATTCGCTAAAGCTAATCTATTTAGGGTTAAATTACCATCTTAATACAACAAATAAAATTGCCAAATTTACATAAAATAAAATAATTTTATCAACTTCCACGATATTCAAATATTAAAAAAAATCTACAATTAATTCTCGAGCTGAAAAATTTGTCTGTCATTATTTTAATATGAATAAAATCAACTTGACCCCCTCAAAATTAAAATATCTATATATTTCCAACTTCATCTGGTACAGTTCGCATTTTTTTTAATTAACAACAAATATAATTCTTTAAACTATCAGCAAAATAATGCTATAAAATCAACTAATCTCAAGTGAGATCTTCATCTAAATCCTGCTAAGGATGAAAAGTGATGGTTAAGTATTTCCTAAATGCTTTAGGCAAGCCCAGCGAGCTGTCCTAACTTTAGGTATTTCCTATCACGTTTAAGTATTACTTAGACCATGATGAAATGCAAATTGTACTTAGGACTTCCTAAGTATGTTTAAATTCGGTTTAAGTATTACCTAACTTTATTAACTGGTTGGTGAAATCGGGCATACCTAAGTATCCTCCTGAGAATCCTCTGAAATGTGGCTTTTCTTCAACATATTATTTAAACATTATGCATCAAAAATTCTACATAAATCAACCCTAATACTATTTTCAAATTTCATATTAATTAAAAATAAAGAGTAATCACTCAGTTAATTAAAATATGAAGCATATTTTATTCATATTTTCTATTATTATTGTGGAAAAAAGGACTAGATGTCGCTATTGTTGACCCGAGAAAAGCGCCTTAACGATTTTCCATCAAGCACGTAAAGAATTCTCGTCAACCGTTTGCATCTCACCTCTTCTTAATTAAATTAAAGTCCCTAAAAGATGGGTCTAAACAGGCCGTGACGCGAGTAAATACAAGGTCGCCCAAAAATATCGGGAAAAATGCTAAAAAATATCGTACAATCCTCGTATAACAATTCTGACGTTTGTCTAGGTGGCCATTAAATAGTGATTTTTATTGTTTGATGACGTTTGACATCAGAATTGACAGGATCATTCAAAATCTCAATTGTTACTAGATTTGACGCGAGCCAACTTATTTTTGTTGTAGAAGTTTTTCTTGAAATGAAAGGATTTTTACGTTTCGTTTTCGAGTTAATTTTATTTATAGAGGCAGAAGGTTTGAAATAGGTTCACCCTGTATTTAGGGAGCGTCGCTTTTAGTAAGCTTTCGGTAGTTGGCGGGGAATTTTACTAACGAAGTAATTACGTTTCCTGCTAATAGAGAGAGGAAGGCTATGAAGTTTTGTTCCGGCGTTTCAGTTGTTTAACGCAACTAATGACGTAACCCGAAGAGAACGCCGAACGGCGACGCTTTAATGAACGTATAGGGGTCGCTTTTGGTCGTTTTGCCAACGCGAAATTAGTTCGTTGAAGTTTATTTTACGTCGACGAAGTCAAGGATTAAATTCGGGCTAATTTCGTCGTTCAAAAATAATAATTCAAATTGACACAATCGCACAATCCTAATCGTGACGCCATCACAAACCGATAATGATCCATCATTTTAACGTTAGCGCACCTTGGTTATTTTTATAGAAAAAAATAAGCACTCTTCTGGTCAGTTCTAAAATGGTTCTAAATGATTCTGGACTTTTCCAGTGTATCCTGGACCATTGCAAATAGTTTTGAATCTGTTCGATCAATGATAATTTTTGGACAGTTCTAAATGGCACTAAGATAGACCTAAACAGTTTCAAATGAGCCTATAGTCAATTCTAAAATGGTTTTAGACGGTCTGGACGGTTCTGAATTCTTCATGACAAAGATTGTTCTGAACTGTTTCAAATGGCCCTATAGTCAGTTCTAAAATGTTTGTAAATGATTCTAGATACCTACTTTTAATATTTCTAAGATCATTTTGAATTGTTTTAAATAGCACTTGTCAGTTCTAAAATGGTTCTAAATGATTCTGGACTTTTCTAATTTATCCTGGACATTGGAAATTGTCATACGTAAGTTCTATAATTTTTGGGCTGTTCTAAAAATGTTTCAAAGATTGTTCTGAACTGTTTCAAATGGTCCAAATCAATTTTAAAATGGTTTTATATGATGCTGGACTATTCTAATTGGTTTTGAACAGTTTTAAATGGATCTGGACTTTTCTATTTTATCCTAGAGCTCCACAGTCTAGGCTCCTAGGGTTCCACAAAATCCTGAATCGGTTCTAGATGATTTCTGAGAGTTCTAAATGGTTCTAATATTGTCCTAAATCATGTCCCTAGCCTAGACACTTCTAAAATAATTTTGGATAGTTCAAAATATTTTAAACATTCTTTTGACCTGATGTTTGACATGGTCCTAGCCAGTTCTAAATGATTCGGGATAGTTCTAATAAAGATTGTTCTGAATCGTTTCAAATGGTCCTAGTCAGTTCTAAAATGGTTCTAAATGATTCTGGACTGTTTTAAATGTTTCAAAGATTGTTATGAACAGTTTGTAAATTATTCTAGACAGTTCTAATATTTTTAAGATCGTTGTAATTCGTTTCAAATGGTCCTAGTGACTAAAATGGTTCTAAATGATTCTGGACTTTTCTAGTTTATCCTGGACCGTTCGAAATAGGCCAAAATCTGTTCTATTATTATTTTGGATATATAGATTTAAATAGTTCTAAGATCTTACGGACTTGTTTCAAATGGTCCTAGTTGGTTCTAAATTGTTTGTATATGATTCTGAACAGTTCTAATATTTCTAAGATCATTCTGAATCGTTTGAAATGATCCTAGTTAGTTCTAAGATGGTTCTAAATGATTCTGGACTTAACTAGTTCATCCTAATGTGAATTGTGACGTCATCAAAAAATCGATAATGATGCAACCTTTTAGCGTTGGTATACCCTGGTTATTTTTATAGAAAAAAATAAGCACTCTCGATCGAGAGATGAAAACTCACCTGTATCCTATCCTCGGGCAAATCGGTCTTGAGGCTGAGCATCTCTCTGGCGTAGACGTCGGGATAATGAGCGTCTTTGAACGCTTTCTCCAGCTCCTCGAGTTGGTAGCTCGTGAAAATCGTCCTGCCACAAAACCCACCAAGGGTAGTTAAATATGTAACAACGCGGGGATCTTTCTTATGTAAAATTAAACTCGCGGCTCGTTTCGCTAAACGAAAGCCATCATCAGGAATGTTTCATAAGAAAGGAAATTGATGCAATTATTTGTGGTGGTTAAGGAGGATGTTTGTGAGTGTGTACGTTTCTGGAATTTAGGGAGTGTTGGGTATGTGCTAGATTGGATTTTTTAGTATAAAATGAGGGTAGTTTCATGTTAGTATATCATTAATTTTGGAGTTATAAGAGGGTGTAAAGTAAACCGATAATTCAGGTTTTTCAAAGAATAGTATTAGAATTTTATTTATTTTTTGTCATGTACATTATGATAAAAAAGTCAATATATCTCGGAAAATTGTGGTTTTTTCGAAAATTTTTATTTTTCAAAACTTGTAGACAATTATATTTTTAACAATTATGTGAAAATGTTATTTGTTTATCTCAATTAGTTTTTGAGATACTTGAGGTTTTTCAGCACTAGAATTTTATTTATTTTTTGTCATGTTGTAATGAAGCATATTTTTTTTATTATTTTTGGGAATTTAAATATAAATGTAACGGTAGATTTTTAAATCGAATGTAAAACGAATTTATCGGTGTTAAAATTTAATTTTGCAAAGCGAATATCTATCCGAAATACCGATAAGCTCGATATCAACAGTTTTTTGTGATCTTAATTTGTCGCCGTCCGCTGTTGTGGAAATTTCCGTATAAACACTATTCGATTGATCCCACCTACGAAATCGTTCGACGCTTGTTTATTGGGCAAACCACTACTACCGTTGTTCCCACTTAAAGGGTTATTTTTTGTCCCTTTAATAATTAAATAAAAGTCGCAAATTTTGCCGAAAACGGCAGTTCCGCTGTTCCACTTGTTTTGGAAAAATAAACAAGCTTCCGAACCGTTTCCGAACCCTTCGAAATTATTATGAAGTGAGTATTTAATTCTGTGGCCGCATTTTGTAATTTAACCGAAACTCTGATTTTAATTACAAGATTTTCTATTCATTTTTCCGTGGAAAAATCAGCCTCACTTGCAAGTAGAGCTACTTCTCGTGAGCTGGTATCGAGTCACACTGTCATTGATCAAATTTTCCGCGAAACAAACCCTTTCACTTGCAAGTAGAGTTACTTCTCGTGATCGGGTGACGATTAAATATTCGATTTCCCGCTCCCTAGAATTTTCCGCGTAAAAAAATCAATTCCACCTGCGAGTAGAGCTACTCCTCGTGGTTTGATCCGATTTTCCTCCAAGGAAAACTACCCAACATATTATTTCCCCGCTCTCTATAATTTTCCGCGGTAAAAATCAATTCCACCTGCGAGTAGAGCTACTCCTCGTGGTTTGATCCGATTTTCCTCCAAGGAAAACTACCCAACATATTATTTCCCCGCTCTCTATAATTTTCCGCGGTAAAAATCAATTCCACCTGCGAGTAGAGCTACTCCTCGTGGTTTGATACCGATTTTCCTCATAGAAAACTCCCCGAAAGATTATTTTTCGCCCTCTAGAATTTTTCGCGTAAAAAATCAATTCCACCTGCGAGTAGAGCTACTCCTCGTGGTTTGATCCGATTTTCCTCCAAGGAAACTACCCAAGATATTACTTCCCCGCTCTCTATAATTTTTCGCGGTAAAAATCAATTCCACCTGCGAGTAGAGCTACTCCTCGTGGTTTGATCCGATTTTCCTCCAAGGAAACTACCCAAGATATTACTTCCCCGCTCTCTATAATTTTTCGCGGTAAAAATCAATTCCACCTGCGAGTAGAGCTACTCCTCGTGGTTTGATATCGATTTTCCTCCAAGAAAATTCCCCGACAACATTTTCCGATCGTGAAAAACCACAGAATTTAAATTATTTACTTACCGAAATAAAAATATTTGTAATATACGCTACTGCTTGTATGTGTACAAGCTTTTGTCTATTCATTTATTTCCCGCTTACATTTTCCGCTTTTCTTCTTTAACATTATTGTACCTGGTTTTGGTTGTTCTTCGGTACTGTTGCTTTGCACCGCTAAGTATTTATTTCTGCACCGCTTGTAATTATTTCACGCCGCCTGTATTTATGTATTTCGAATTTGCTTTATTTAGTTTATTTAGACCAGAATAAATTTAATTTAATAACTTATACTCGTACTCGAAGTTATTTCCGTTCCCTGTCCGATAAAATAAATTAGACATTAGCTACCGGTTGCTTTCATAACGTTACTAAGGGTAAGTAAAGTCTACCCTTAGTATCAACTCTGTATACGGGTCAATTATTTTCGCCGACCCCTGGAAGTACCGTATCTCCATCTGTAGCTACCCAAGTCCTTCAACGCCGCTTCTGAAGGTAAGTGGAGTAAACCATTTCAAAAATCTGGCGCCCGAGGCATTCCCGTAATTATTTCTATAACCGATTTTGCGCCAATTGTAATCGACACACCGAAAAACGGTTACAATGTACATTATGATAGAAAAGTCAAAATAACTCGGAAATTAGTGAATTTTTAGAAATTTTTTATTCTTTAAAACTTGGAGACAATTATTTTTTTAACAAAATGGTGAATATTTTTATCTCAACTAGTTTTCGAGATAATTCAGGTTTTTCAAAAAATAGTTCCAGCTAAATTTATTATTTTGTCATGTAGGTATGCATTATTATGACAAAAAAAATTAAAATAACTCGGAAACTTGTGTTATTTTGGAATTTCTTTATTCTGTGTATACGATCCAGAATATTGAATTTTTTTGTGTAAAATGAGGTTATATTTATGTAAGATATCATTAATTTTGAAGTTTTTAAAGAAAGTGGGTAGAAAGTGGGGGTAAAGTGGGGGTCATTTCTAATGACTCCATAATGATTAATTATTATCATATAATGTATTAATTATTATGTAGAACCCCAAGTAACTTAAAACTTACATCATGTAAAATTACTTACATAAAAGTAACCAATAACATCATGACAAATTTCGGATTTATGTACCTACAGGGTGACACATTGTAAGGAAACGCCCAATATATCAACTACTGCAGTTATATATTTTTTTAGATTTTTTTAATTTAGCTATAGGAAATGTTCAATAAAAAGGAAGTACTTTTAAGTACTTAACAGTATTTAAGTGATATAATAACATATGTGGTGATCCATTTAAAATAACAGACAAAATGTTACTTTTGTGTTTGGACCCACCCTGTAAAGCAGTGTGATTAAAATTTATGAAAAATATTCATTTTATACATTTTCACGATATTTGCAATGTTGTAAAGACTATTTTTTATTTTCAAGTCAATCCATTTTGTTTCTACAGGGTGGTAAAAGGGGTCATAACTTTTAATTAAACCACTCAGTACAACAATATACAATATTAAATTTTTTGGAAACCTGAAAATGACCTAAATTCAATTTTTGAATAAAAAAGAGGGTGTTCCATTTAAAAAGGCATAAGTTTGGTCTACCACGGCAAAACGGGACACTCCGTATAAATATAACCAATTTTAAAATATGAAGCAAAAAAGTATCTACCAGTTTTTTTGATGTTATACAGTAAATGATATATTGGGCTTTGCCCTAGTAATAAATTCGTTTAAGTTGACTTTAGAAAAACTATATAAAAATTCTGAAGAAGGTAATTAATAAAATCAGAAAAAATAGTTACCTATGACGCCGCTTTTTCTTCTTCTTTTTATTATAACCGCCTAATCCTTCGCTCGACGAGAAGTCTTTGGAATTATCTAATTGTCCTGTAAACCAAAAAATTACGCTAATTAGACTAAATAAATTTAACTATTCGGTGGGTTTATTGTCTTCTATCTATCTACTCCTCGCGTTAGTTTCCCTCTCGCACATTATTCGCTCCGCGTAATAAATGCAGCGCCATCGGAGCGCAAAATGGGGGTAGGAAACCCGCCCGACGACGCACAAAAGAAAAGCGATTCAAGGGCAGGAAAAACAATGGACAGAACCGTCGACCATGATGAATGTTTTCGCACCTCGCTCGACGGCGGCCTATTCAGATGGGACGCCATCTCGCGGGTTAACACCTCGCAGCCGGGGCTTTTTTAATCTTGCCACCTTTTGTTGGCGCGGAAACGCGATACGCCTCGCGGACGGAACACAAAACCACGCGTGACCGGCTGGTTGGTCGCCTAGATACGCCAGCCTGACACCTCGATGACGAGATTAGTCGATTAGAAAACCGTCAGGAACGGGCTGTTTAGAAATCTATCCTATATACACCGACTGCGCCAGTTTGTTACATACATACATACCAATCGCCAAGGATCTTAAGAAGGATCCTCTTACAGAGGATTGAGCATTGTATACCGTTGTCTTAAGACGTCAGAAAAAGAGTATTTAAATAAGAGATTTTTGGTCAATTTATCTTACGAAGTGTCTTTAAAAAGAACTGACTTTTTGTAAATACATAGACTGCGCCAGTTTATTACATACAAGTAAATATCCTACTAACTATAAAGCTGAAACCGAAAGAATCCATTCATTCACTGACTCATTGGCGTGTTTTTTTTTTTACGGCCAAACGCGAAGGAAAATCGTCGCGGAAAAAACGCTATCCGACGTAACTCGACGAGATCTATCGGAAAATCGATATTTCGAAACCCGGAAAAGTTTCCTTCCGGGTGAAAAACCGGATTTTTGGGGTATTTTTGAGGTTTTTCGGGATTTTCTCCGAAAATCTTCCAACGATTTTCTTTAAAATTTTCCAAAATATTCTTTAATATATTACCAATCACCTCACGCAAACCGCATATCGGGGAAAATCCATTTACCGGAGTTATAGGAAAAACAAATTGTCATTTTCGCAATTTCGGCAAAAAAATTGAAATATCTCGAAAAAAGATGCGATTTCGAAAAAAATTTTATTCTTCGAAAATTGTAGAGAACGTTTTTCTCTATAATAGGACATATAAGGGGTTATTCTATTTTGAACCGTTTTTGAGTTATAACGATAAAAAACAAACTTTCCTTCGCGAACGAAAAATTTATATTTTACAATTACTCAAAAACTAGCCGTTTTTTGAAAATTTCTCAAGAATCGAAATTTGTAAAGAATAGTATTTTGTATAATATATGTGGATGGGGTGATTTGATTTTGAGCGGTTTCCGATTTATAGCGCGATATCGATTTTTTAAAATAAACGCAATTGACAAAAAGTCGAAATAACTCGAAAAAAGATGCGATTTCGAAAAAAAATTTATTCTTTGAAAATTGTAGAGGATATTTTTTTACATAATAAAAAGTTTACGGGGTGGTTCCAACTTTAACGGTTGTTGAGTTACGACGAAAAACCTGCGATATTGCTGGGTAAAACCGAGCTGATTGGCGTGTTTCTTTCTTACGGCCGTACGCGAAGGAAAATCGTCGCGGGAAAAACGCCATCTTTACGAATTTTGACGAGATCTATCGGAAAATCGACATTTCGAAACCCGGAAAAGTTTCCTTCCGGGTGAAAAATTCCGGATTTTTAGGGTATTTTTAGGGTTTTTTGCGATTTTATCGGAAACGAAGAGATCGATTTTTCTCAATCTCTCCTAAAATATTCGTCAAATTAATATCGATTATCTCACCCAAACCGCGGGAAAATCAAAATTTCCTTCGCGGAGTTATGGCAAAAATAATTTAATTATAATTAAATTCTTTATTATTTACACGCTCAAATCTCGAAAACCGGTCTCTCCGTAGAGTACAGGGACGGATCGAGAAGGAATTACTTTATGAATAAATACATTATTATCTTCGAAACGGAAGGTTTACGAAAATTTTACAAGATACAGAAATTGTTTAGAATTGATTTTTCTATCGAACGGTATATTTTCCGAACCTCGCGAACAAGCCGTAACAAAAATCGTTTTTCCGGAAAATTCAAAATCAAATATCTCCTAAGCCGTTAGATTTACGAAATTTTTTCAAACTAGGTGATTTGTAGGGATTATTTTTTTACATCGAATAGTAATTTACAAATTTTTATTCGACAATTAGTTTTTGAGTTATTAGAAAAGGTTTAATTTTAATTAGTCATAATTAAAATTATCACGCTCAAATATCGAAAACTATTAGGTTTACGAAAATATTACAAAATACAAATTTGTTAAGCGTAGTTTTTTCAAACTAACAAAACAAACCGCATATTTTTAACTTGAACCGTGAGAGGGCATTTTACTTTGAAACGTTAACTTGAAGCGGTCGAGAGTGGGGTGTGCAATGTGCATTAATATTTTGGCATTTTGGATTTTGGCCGAGCGATTATTAGCATTAGCATATGTTAGAAATGAGGACGGCACTGCGATGGATATTTATTTAAAACGAAAGAATTGTATCGAAAATGTATGATTCACGGAGGGACTAGTTTTTATGTTGATAAGGTGGAATCGGATGATGTATTACTTTACTTTGTTATTTTGTTCTTGGGTGTTAATAAAGAAAGACTTACAATTATTTATTTTTTGGGGTGCGTTTATAAACCTTATTTCATTTGAAGCGAACAAATTTTTGGATTTGGACGCTATTATCAAAGTTTTATTAACAATTACGGCTAATAAACTTTTGAGCTTACAATTAGTGATTTGTGATAATGAAGCAGTAGTGTATAGTTGTATGGTAGAATGTATAATAGTGATAGTAATTGCCTGACTAAGTGACAAGACCACCAAAAGATTTAATTGCAACAATTGACGACCTGGCAACGGGTCAGTGTCCCAAGAAAGGGCGCGTTAGCGCCCTTTCCAACCATTCTGCGAGTTACAATACATACAAGTAAATGAACTCTATTCCAACTAAAATGACAAATTTAAAACGAGGTTACGATCCCAACGTTGCCGGTTTGCAATTGAAATTCTGTCTATTACTGATTTTCAGGTTATATAGTTATTTGAAGGTTATGTTTACTTTCAATGTTTACAAATGAAAAAAGTTGTAAATAGAGGAATTTAAACAATAAAAAGAGGCCAAAATCGACTTTTAAAAATCACAAAATTAGTAAATTGTAGGTTAACGAGTTAATTACAACGAACGAAATTTTGTGACTGAAATTTGCAAAGGCATATGGCAACAGCCATATCTTCAAAATCTAAGATTTCAACCGCGCGCCGTAAAATTCCCCTAGTCGAATGGGAGAATTAACGTTGACACTAGGGAAATTTTGATCTGCATGGAAAAGACAGGAATATCCCCAAATTCTCATTTTAGTTGGAATAGAGTTTACATACCAATCGCCAAAGATCTTAAACTATACAGAGGATTGATCATTGCATATACCGTTGTCTTATGACGTCACAAAAAGAGTATATAAACAAATGATTTTTGGTCAATTTATCTTACATAAAGTGTCCTTAAAATGAACTGACTTCCTATAAATACATCGACTGCGCCAATTTATTAGAAATATTAGAGGAATAGCGATATGCATATGACATTTGAGGATTGTTGAGATATGAAAAGGATAGTTGAGAAATGTAAAGAAATATTGGGATGTGCATAAGGGGGTTGAGATATTATGTTTGGGATTGCTGAGATATGAGCATCAGGATAGCTGAGAAAAAGGTATAGAAATATTGAAGCGTGCATAAAGAGCGTTGAGAAATATAAAGAATTGTAGAGATATGAAAAGGCTAATTGAGAAATTTATAAGAATACTGAAATCTGCATAGGAGAGTTGAAAAATGTACAGGATTTTATTGAAATGTGCATAGGGGAGTTGAGAAATGTGTAAGATTATTGAAATGCACATATGAGAGAATAGAAATGTATAGAAATATTGGGATGTGCATAAGGGCGTTGAGATAAGTTTAGGATTGCTGAGATATGAGCAGGAGAGTTGAGAAATTTAAAAGAATACTGAAATATGCATAGGAGAGTTGAAAAATGTACAGGATTTTATTGAAATGTGCATAGGGGAGTGGAGAAATGTGTAAGATTATTGGAAATATTAGATTAATGGAAATACTCGCCTCATGACTTCACAATAAGAATCTTAAAACAACTGACTTTTAGGTCAATTTAACCTACCAATAGCGCCTGGTTTATTACATGCCCATCGCCAAGAATCTTAAACTACAAAGGATTCCTCATGCTCGCATCATGACATCACAAAATGAGTCTTTCAAGGACTGACTTTTGGTCACTTTATCCTACCCATTGCCAGTTTATTAAGTACCAATCGCCAAGGATTTTATATTATAAAGGATTGCTCATTGTACCCTCGCCTTATGACATCGAGAACTTTAGGTCAATTTATCCTACCGATTGCGCCTGTTCATTACATATCAATGGCCAAAAAAAAAATCTTAAACAATGTTCATTGTAGTACACTCGCCTTATGAAATCCTTAAAGAACTGACTTTAGGTCAATTTATCCTACCGACTGCGCCTGTTTATTATATACCAATGGCCAACAAAAAATCTTAAACAATGTTCATTGTAGTACACTCGCCTTATGAAATCCTTAAAGAACTGACTTTAGGTCAATTTATCCTACCGACTGCGCCTGTTTATTAGATATCAATCGCCAAAAAAAATGTTCATGGTTGTACACTCGCCTTATGATGTTATAAAATGAGTCCTTCAATTACTGACTTTTGGTCATATCCTACCCATTGCCAGTTTATAAATACCAATCGCCAAGGATGTTATAATATAAAGGATTGCTCATTGTAGATACCCTCGCCTTATGACATCCTTAAAGAACTGACTTTTGATCAATTTATCCTACCGACTGCGCCTATTTATTACATATCAATGGCCAAAAAAATCTTAAACAATATTCATTGTAGTACACTCGCCCTATGAAATCCTTAAAGAACTGACTTTAGGTCAATCTATCCTACCGACTGCGCCTGTTTATTATATACCAATGGCCAAAAAAAATCTTAAACAATGTTCATTGTAGTACACTCGCCTTATGATGTTATAAAATGAGTTTTTCAAGGAGCTACAGTTCACAGTATATAATTCCGAAATTGCCCATATGTCGCGATAGCAAAACGCAACGAACTAATCGCGGAAGCGTCGGGCGGCGTTGGGTGCGGGCGACCCGCCGCCCAATAATCTGCCGGTTCGCGGAACTCGATTATCCGGCCGAACGGAAAGCGGCTCCCCCGGGGGGTAGAGCCGGCCCCTCGGCCCGACGGGGCGCCCCGTTCGAAAGTTCGCTCGCGCAGCCCGGCGGCCCCGTCGCGCCCCGCTCGACGCCGACGCCGCGCCGGGCGCATTTGCCGTTATGCCGATTCGGAATTGCGCTCCGCGAATTTTATTAGTTGGTAATTAATGTTTTATGTCGAATCGGATGTCACGCTGGTGGTGCTGCTGATGCTGCTGCCGGTTGGGTTTCTTTTCTTGGGATTATTTTTGTTTTTTTGATTAATTTAGCGTTGCTGGTAGGTGGTGAATTGAAGGTGAATTGGGGTTTATTGGATATGAGAAACGTGGAGATTAAAGTTTTCTCTACAAAATGATACATAGGTAAATGGGGTTTCTGTGATGGGAAATCATAGTTGAAGATTTGTAATATCTTGCTAAAGTTTGGATAAAGTATTTTGAAATTGGAATATGGTGGAAATTAATTGAGTTAGAATTCTGTACAATGTAAATCTCAACATTTTTTCACTACACTTTTTATATTTCAATAATCCCATGCATTTCCCATACATTTAAGAAACTTGTACATTTCTCAACTGACCTATGTACCATTCAAGATTCTCATACATTTCTCTATTATCCTAATACATATCTCTCTAGTTCTCTACACTTCACAACTCTTCTTCGCATATCCCAATACCATTGGACCATATATTTTTCAGTTATCCTGTTTATATTCATTAATCCTATACCTTTCTTAATTCACCTATGCACACTTCAAAATTCTCCTACATTTTTTAATTATTGTTCATATCTCTACAATTCTCTATACACTTCTCGACTCTCCTACGCGTATCCCAATACTATTCCCACACATATTTCTCAATTCTCCTCAAAATTCTTATACATTTCTCAATTCTCCTGTTCATATCTTTACAATTCTTTAGGTATATTTCTCAATTTCCCCATATTTCTCAGTTGTGCTGTTCATATCTCAATATTCCTGTACATTTCTACACTGTATAGTTCTTATGCTCATCTCAATATCTCTAATACACTTCTCAAGTATCCTGTTCGTATAAATGTACAATCTTAAATATATCTCAACTGTCATTTAAGAAATGCACCAAAAAATGTACTAAGATGTGTACTAAGAAATGTATCTACTAACTCATGAACTAAAAAAATTTAGACAATAGACAATTTAAAAGAATAAATTACAATAAGAATAAAGTATGTACTCTAAAAAATCGCGTAGGTAATAACTAAAGAGTGGAATATACGCAAAAAATTTTGCTAATATATACGCAATCATATGCAACGATTTATTTAAAAATATGCAGTGATTTTCAAAAAAATATCAAAATTAGTTCTGGACAGTTTTTAGTCACTCTGAAACGTTCAAAATTGTTCAGAATCATTTCTAATTTGTTCTGAATCATTCAAAAAGTGTTCTGAACAGTTCTAATTCATTCAGAAGTGTTTTAAATTGTTCTGAACATATCAAAATTCATTCTAAAGCATTGTAAATTGGTTCATTAAGGGCGTTTTTAAATGTTCTCGGCAGTTTTTATTCGATCTGGATCATTATAAATTGCTCAGAAATTTTCTAAATTGATTCAGAATATACATACCTAGTATAAATAAAAATAAATGCAATAATTTTCAACAAATATCAAAAATTTGCATTGCTTTTCGAGTAAATATCAAAATTATGCAATAATTTTCAAAAAATATCAAAAATTTGCAGTGATTTTCAAAAAAATATCAAAATTATGCAATAATTTTCAAAAAACTATGAAAAATATGCAATGTATGTAAAATGATCAAAATTGATCAAATTGAATGTATAAACAAAAAGTAGTAAGTACATAAATATCTGTACATACATATGCTAAAATATGCAATTTTTTTCAAAATCTGCAACTTGACAAACCGTTAAATAAGTATATACAAATGCTGCATTTTGCATATATTCCGCTCTTTAGTAATAACATTATTGCTAGCTTATACCTATGTAATTGCGTTTCAAATGCATTTGTTTTGGCTATACAAGACATTATTTTCATTATTTTTTGATCATCGGAAGGAGCTTTTGAGGAGTGCAGCGGAAGTGCATCGATTCCGGGCTGCATAAATCGTAAACTTCTCCGGTTAAATATTTAAAAATCGTTTGTTGCACTAAGATAAGACGGGCGTCTCGGCGTTAAAAGGAAACCCGCACTGCAGCGTCGTAAAACTAAAAGCCGAACTGAATTTAACTCGCCGCCCGCCATAAAACGCATAACTAATTCAACGTCACCCCGCCGGATTACTCCGGGCGATGCGTCGAATTTTACTGTTATTTGCGACTAATTTTTAAAAATATTCGAAATTCGCCTGATTCCAATTCTGCAACGGACATGGCACGCTCGATTATGATTCCCCAAACGAGATGATTACATTCCCCCTCTCGGCCGCGTTTTTCCTCCCCCGTAGACTCGGCGCCCCCTTTTTCTAATAACCGGGGGTTCCTTGCGAGACGGTTCGGCGGATTCGCCTTTATTTTGTAACGAGCTTTAAGGTACTCGTAGGACGTAATTGCTAATGGAAGCGAAACGCGGCGCGCCGAAGGGGCCCGATCCATTTTTTAATTTTTTTTTCCTTTCTTCTCTTCGCTTTCCTTCAAAGGATCCCGGTTTCCATTCGTAATTGGATGGATATGCGAAGAGGTAAATACGCTATCATGGCGGCGGCTTGCCGAAAAATAAAACTCCAGGTCCGAATTTAGGATGCAAAATAATCGGTAGGTACTTTTTTTTTGAGAACAAGACAGTTCAACAAAATATACCTACAGGATTAGCGTAATGTGCAAGGAATACTGGAGAAATATTTAGGAATACCTATTGAGTTGTGCATAGGGCAGTTGAGAAATGAAGGAAACGTTGAATAGGATAGAGTTGAGAAGTGTGAAGTGAGAAATGTAGTATACAAATATTGAGGTGTGTATTAGAAGGTTAAGATAAGTTTAGGTTTGCGAGATATGAGCAGGATAGTTGAGAAACGTAGGAAAATATTGATATGTGCGTAGGACAGTTATTGAGAAATATTTAGGATTGTTGAGATATAAACAGGAGAGTTGAGAAATATTCAGAAATATAGTGTTACCATATGAACAGGATAGTTGAGAAACGTATAGGAAAATATTGATATGTGCGTAGGACAGTTGAGAAATATTTAGGATAGTTGAGATATAAACAGGAGAGTTGAGAAATATTTAGAAATAGTGTTGCCATATGAACAGGACTCGCAGAATGGTTGGAAAGGGCGCTAACGCGCCCTTTCTTGGGACACTGACCCGTTGCCAGGTCGTCAATTGTTGCATTTAAATCTTTTGGTGGTCTTGTCACTTAGTCAGGCAATTACTACCACTATTATACACTCTACCATACAACTATACACTACTGCTTCATTATCACAAATCACTAATTGTAAGCTCAAAAGTTTATTAGCCGTAATTGTTAATAAAACTTTGATAATAGCGTCCAAATCCAAAAATTTGTTCGCTTCAAATGAAATAAGGTTTATAAACGCACCCCCAAAAATAAATAATTGTAAGTCTTTCTTTATTAACACCCAAGAACAAAATAACAAAGTAAAGTAATACATCATCCGATTCCACCTTATCAACATAAAAACTAGTCCCTCCGTGAATCATACATTTTCGATACAATTCTTTCGTTTTAAATAAATATCCATCGCAGTGCCGTCCCCATTTCTAACATATGCTAATGCTAATAATCGCTCGGCCAAAATCCAAAATGCCAAAATATTAATGCACATTGCACACCCCACTCTCGACCGCTTCAAGTTAACGTTTCAAAGTAAAATGCCCTCTCACGGTTCAAGTTAAAAATATGCGGTTTGTTTTGTTAGTTTGAAAAAACTACGCTTAACAAATTTGTATTTTGTAATATTTTCGTAAACCTAATAGTTTTCGATATTTGAGCGTGATAATTTTAATTATGACTAATTAAAATTAAACCTTTTCTAATAACTCAAAAACTAATTGTCGAATAAAAATTTGTAAATTACTATTCGATGTAAAAAAATAATCCCTACAAATCACCTAGTTTGAAAAAATTTCGTAAATCTAACGGCTTAGGAGATATTTGATTTTGAATTTTCCGGAAAAACGATTTTTGTTACGGCTTGTTCGCGAGGTTCGGAAAATATACCGTTCGATAGAAAAATCATTTCTAAACAATTTCTGTATCTTGTAAAATTTTCGTAAACCTTCCGTTTCGAAGATAATAATGTATTTATTCATAAAGTAATTCCTTCTCGATCCGTCCCTGTACTCTACGGAGAGACCGGTTTCGGGAATCCCTTTGCTGCGCGAATTTGAACCATTAATCCGTCGCTCGAGTCTCATGTTCGCGACTTAGATTTACCCCTAAAACTTTTGAACTGTTCAAGATAAACATATGCAGTTTGTTTTGTTAGTTGGAAAAAACTACGCTTAACAAATTTGTATTCTTGTAAAATTATCGTAAACCTAATAGTTTTCGAGATTTGAGCGTGTAAATAATAAAGAATTTAATTATAATTAAATTATTTTTGCCATAACTCCGCGAAGGAAATTTTGATTTTCCCGCGGTTTGCGTGAGATAATCGATATTAATTTGACGAATATTTTAGGAGAGATTGAGAAAAATCGATCTCTTCGTTTCCGATAAAATCGCAAAAAACCCTAAAAATACCCTAAAAATCCGGAATTTTTCACCCGGAAGGAAACTTTTCCGGGTTTCGAAATGTCGATTTTCCGATAGATCTCGTCAAAATTCGTAAAGATGGCGTTTTTTCCGCGACGATTTTCCTTCGCGTACGGCCGTAAGAAAGAAACACGCCAATCAGCTCGGTTTTACCCAGCAATATCGCAGGTTTTTCGTCGTAACTCAACAACCGTTAAAGTTGGAACCACCCCGTAAACTTTTTATTATGTAAAAAAATATCCTCTACAATTTTCAAAGAATAAATTTTTTTTCGAAATCGCATCTTTTTTCGAGTTATTTCGACTTTTTGTCAATTGCGTTTATTTTAAAAAATCGATATCGCGCTATAAATCGGAAACCGCTCAAAATCAAATCACCCCATCTACCTATATTATACAAAATACTATTCTTTACAAATTTCGATTCTTGAGAAATTTTCAAAAAACGGCTAGTTTTTGAGTAATTGTAAAATATAAATTTTTCGTTCGCGAAGGAAAGTTTGTTTTTTATCGTTATAACTCAAAAACGGTTCAAAATAGAATAACCCCTTATATGTCCTATTATAGAGAAAGCGTTCTCTACAATTTTCGAAGAATAAATTTTTTTCGAAATCGCATCTTTTTTCGAGATATTTCAATTTTTTTGCCGAAATTGCGAAATGACAATTTGTTTTTCCTATAACTCCGGTAAATGGATTTTCCCCGATATGCGGTTTGCGTGAGGTGATTGGTAATATATTAAAGAATATTTTGGAAAATTTTAAAGAAATCGTCGGAGATTTCGGAGAAAATCCCGAAAAACCTCAAAATACCCCAAAAATCCGGTTTTTCACCGGAAGGAAACTTTTCCGGGTTTCGAAATATCGATTTTCCGATAGATCTCGTCGAGTTACGTCGGATAGCGTTTTTTCCGCGACGATTTTCCTTCGCGTTTGGCCGTAAAAAAAAAACACGCCAATGAGTCAGTGAATGAATGAATGAATGAATGGATTCTTTCGGTTTCAGTTGTATAGTTAGTAGGATAGTTGAGAAACGTATATTGAGATAGTTGAGAAATTTATAAGACTAAAATGTGCATATAGGAAAGTTGATAAATGTATAGGATTAAATCATCATTGATTTTGAAAAGACTATATAATACAGTGTGTCCACTTAAGTTCGCACCATATGGGAAATTTTTTTATTGTTAATATTACGAAAAAAAGTTATTCTTCATAAAAAGTTCTGCATTGTCCAAAACATAAAATGCAATCATAAGATATTAAAAATTTTCATTCGGTGTACGAGGTTGTCAAAAATTGTGATTTTTGTCCAAAAGTAAAAGTACCTTTATTTTTGAAAATATCAAAATTTATTATAAAGAAAAAATGTTTAGAATTAAAATAACTTTCAATTATTCAATATTGTTTATTCATAAAGATATTTTTTTTACATTTTCTCTGTGAAAACTTTGGAAAATGAAATGTGAAATCCGGTACTACTTTTAAAAAATGCCGGTGCATCCTAAATTAATTATGCAAAAAAGTGCAAACTTAAATTTTCAACATTTTCACGAAATATTCTCAAGAAAAAATGTCGAAAAAAATATTTTTATAAATAAACAATATTGAATATTTGAAAGTTATTTTTAATTCTAAACATTTTTTCTTTATAATAATTTTTGATATTGTCAAAAATAAAGGTACTTTACTATTGAGAAAAAATCACAATTTTTTACAAACCTCGTATACGACTGAAAATTTTTAATATCTGATGGTTGTATTTTAGTTTTTACACAATGCAGAACTTTTTATGAAGAATATTTTTTTTCGTAATATGAACAATAAAAAAGTTTCCATATGGTGCGAACTTAAGTGGACACACTGTATACAGGAATTATAATAAGATTATAATAAGAATTTAGCATCAGCTATGGGTTAATTGGGACAGCTTCTTTAGTTCACCCTGAAAGTTTTGAATGTAACATTGAATTTTATGCAAAATTTATAATTTTTTAGTAATTTAAATATGAGCAAAATTAACAAAACCCTTTTTTTCTGGTGTAACTATCAAATTACATACTCTAGTAAAAACATTTTGTTCCATATTTATGATGGACTATTATTTAAACTATTAAAATTTTGGACTATTAAATTTTAGACAATTCTAGATACTTTTACTAACAATTTCTACGAGGGTACATCGAAAAGTACATCTTAAATATTATGGAAATTATGATGGTGTTATTTTCATTTCTTCTAAGACGTTTCGTTTTTCCAGAACCATCATCAATCTCATTTATTTAATACCGTCTTGTTTTTTTTTTTATAAATTTTGGTACATTTGGTAAGAACTACCGTAGTGCAAGTTTTGCTTAAATAACCAGCATTGATTTTGCAAGACTATACAGGAATCACAATAAGAATTTAGCGGTTTTTGTTCGCAACGGGGCCCATATCGATTTCGATCAACAATCGAATCGAAACTCAAAAGCCGCGTCGAAAAATTCGAGATGTAGGTACGCGTTGTTGTCGAAAACAATAAAAGAAAGCCATCGAAATAAAGACGTCGGCGAAACGCAAAATTAATGCCGGGAACGTGGGGAGGACGCGGTGAAAATAAGACGTTTTGAAAAGGAAATGGCAAATCCGAAGGCACCCTCGCGATTTACCGCGTGTTTTTTTTTTTGTATTTAACCGAGAGAAATAAAAAGAGGGTAATCGGATACGGCGAAGGGAAGTTTTAAGGAATTGCATCCGATTCGATTCGGATAATTTGAAATCTTAATTGAGTCATTATCTACTATGTTTTCGAACTCATTTATTTTTTTTTTGTCCGGACGAACCCCTCGGACCATCACAAAGCCCTACCAACAAATTTCAAATTAATATTTACCCATACCGTTCGTTTAAGAAAATATTTTCAACTGTTTCTCTTACTTCCGGTTATACAGTGGACAGCAATTTTCTTATTTTAAATGGGACACCCTGTATATCTTTGCATTTTTTAGATTCTACTCGATGAGCTGATTATAAAAAGGGGTTACACTTGGTATCTTAGTCTCATAATAAAGGCTATACAGCCACTCAAAAATCACAAAAATTTTGAATTTATGGTCCTATCTTAACTTTTCAAGCACTATTTAATGGTACAAAAAAATGTTTGTTTTTGATCACCTGCATACATTTTACATCATTTCATGATAGTTCTTGAAAAGGATAGGACCATGTAAGCCGTTTTTCTCAATTTTCAACTGTTTCGGCTTTCAGAGCTGCTAAATTCAAAATTTTGTGATTTTTGAGTGGCTGTATAGCATTGATTATGAGACCAAGATACCAAGTGTGACCCCTCGTTGTAATCAGCTCATCGAGTAGAATCTAAAAATGCAAAAATATACAGGGTGTCGCATTTAAAAATAAGGAAGTTGCTGTCCTCTTCCGGTATAACCAGAAGTAAGAAACAGTTGAAGATATTTTCATTGAATCGAGCGTATCGACAAATACTTGTATACAAATTTTCAAATTTTAATTAGCACTAGGTACTTTTCCAGATGCTTCTAATGGGTCCTCTCGTGACACACCCTGTATACTAGAGAAATACGCTAAGAAATTCACTAAGAAATGTAGGTACAAACTCATGAACTAAAAATATATTAGACAATTTAAAACAATAAATTACACTAAGAATAAAGTATAAGGTATACTTACTCTTAAAAATCGCTTACTAAGGAGAGCTCCTCTATGCACATTTCGATATTTTAAGCAAAATTAGACCTACGGTAGGTACCTATTATAAAAATCTACCAAAATTTATAAAAAACAAGGGGAGTATTAAATAAATGAGATTGATGATGTTCTGCAATAACGAAAACGTCTTAAAATAAGAAGAAGAAAAAATACCACAATTTCCATAATTTTACATTACTGGACTGAACTAACAATATTTCTTATATAGGTAGTTGCAATATTTCAACATATTTTCCTCCATATTTACGCCATTTAACATTTCGAAAATAATTCTAATATACCGTTGGGAACATCCATCCCGTATAATTCGACTTAATCTAGTATGTTGACACAATTGGATTTCGGGAAACCGCCCGTCGTGAAATTTACAAGCTCTCCCCGTCCATAAATCCGGGCTGATTGGACGTTATGGCCGCATTACCAATATTACAAACCGAAATTTACTAGTTAAGGGCGAGCGTTTTGTTTTCGTTTCGCGAGCTCCGTCGAGCCGCGCTAGATGTCGCTTCTTATTTACCCGGACGTTTTTGTTTACCAGCCATTCAATTCTCCGGGCATAACCGAATTAGAGGCGAATTTATTTACTGACTCCGAATGGGAAAACGTTATACTATAGGGATAATAATGTGTTGTTATTATTGAGAAGGGAAATAGGGAGATATAGCAATAGTAATTCGAAAACTCGAGTGCTTCTTTAATCCACCCTGTATGTTTTAAATTTTATGCAAAATGTACAGCTCTTTTTTTCAGTGTAGTTTAGTAATTTTGATATTTTTGTAAACTCTTTTTTTTTAGTGTAACTATTAAAGATTAACTAAGAAAATAGTTTGTTCCGCTTAGGATTAGTAAATTTGTGGACAATTCTGGATAATTACTTTTATTAACTATTTTTACAGGGGTGCATCAAAAAGTTGATATAATGAGAAATTTACAGCACTTAAGTGTTGTGTAGTAATTTAAATATGTAGCAAAATTAACAAAATTCTTTTTTTAGTGTAACTATCAAATTACACTACGAAAAATGAATGTTTTGTTCCACATTTATGCCACTTGAGACTATTAAATTTTGCATAATTTTAGATCTTGTGTTAACTGTATTTACGAGGGTGCATCAAAAAGTTTATTTAATGCAAAATTCACACCACTTCACTGTATAGTTTAGTAATTTAAATATGTAGCAAAATTAACAAATCTCTTTTGTAGTGTAAGTATCAAGTTACACTACGCAAAATGTTTTGTTCCACATTTATACCACTTGAGACTATTAAATTTTGGACAATTCTTTTATTAACTATTTTTACAGGGGTGCAGCAAAAAGTTTAATTAATGCAAAATTTACGGCACTTCACTGTACCTAGTTATTTAGTAACTTAAATACGAATATGTAGCAAAATTAACAAAACTCTTTTTTTTCTAGTGCAACAATAAATTACACTATGAAAAATGTTTTATTCCACATTTGTGCCACATGAGACTATTCTAGGAACTCTTTCTAGGAAGTTTGGACAATTCTAGGAACTTTTATTAACTATTTTTACAGGGGTGCACCAAAAAGTTTATTTAATGCAAAATTTACGGCACTGCACTGTAGTTTAGTAACTTAAATATGTAGCAAAATTAACAAAACTCTTTTTTTTTCTAGTGTAACCATAAAATTACACTAAGAAAAATGTATCCACATTTGTGCCACATGAGACTATTAATTTTTGGACAATTCTAGATAAGTACTTTTATTAACTATTTTTACAGTGCATCAGGAACTTCATTTGATGAAAAATTTACAGCACTTAAGTGTTAGTTTAGTAATTTAAATATGTAGCAAAATTAACCCAGAACTTTTTTTTCTAGTACAACTATCAAATTATACACTAACAAAAAATATTTTATCCTACACTAGGAAAAATGTATTGTTATGTTTCTAATGAAATCTACCGTTCTAGTTTTAGAACTGGTGTGGTAATTAAGCTTCTGGTTAATTCGAATCGAATTGGCCGAAAGCTAGTCGAATTCTCGGGCGGCCGCGCGGCCGAGTTAAATTTTCATTAAACGTCCCCGGTTTTGTTTCGAAATTTTCCGGGTGCAGGAAAAGCGGCTCGTAAATCGCTCTAATGACCCGATGGTATTTCATAAGTCACGACGGCGGCCCGGGCCCGCCGTTAGCCCCGGAACCCTCGTCGTCGCTCGCGCGGACCGAGGTTAAATTACTTTCGCGTACGCACGGTCGAATAGTTTCGCCGGAGAAACGCAAATTGACCCGATCCGGCGGTCGATGATTAACTTAAGTAGTTCGTTTTCCCCGCCGACCGTGCCCAAATCACCGGCCCTTAGATTTAAGTGCGAAATTTTAACTCGAAAAAATACTGCAAGCCGGTCGAAATACGTCAACATTTCGATGCACCCCCGTAGAAATGGTTCATAAAACTATCGTAGTGTATCCAATTTTGTTGGTGTAATTTAATCTTTACATTAGAAAAAAAGAGCTTTGTTAATTTTGCTTCATATTTAAATTACTAAACTACACTGAACTGCTTTCAATTTTTCATCAAATCAACTTTTTGATGCACCCCTGTAAAAATAGTTAATAAAAGTTTCTAGAATTGTCCAAAATTTAATAGTTCCATATATGTGGCATAAATGTGGAACAAACATTTTTCTTAGTGTAATTTGATAGTTACTAAACTACTCTGAAGTGCTTTAAATTTTGCATCAAATCTACTTTTTGATGCACCCCTGTAAAAATTTAATGAAAGTATCTAGAATTGTCCAAAATTTAATAGTCTCAAGTGTAACTATGCCACTTGGAAACATGGAAAATGTGGAACAAAACGTTTTGCGTAGTGTAATTTGATAGTTACACTAAAAAAAGAGGTTTGTTAATTTTGCTACATATTTAAATAACTAAACTATACTGAAGTGCTTTAAATTTGTCATCAAATCAACTTTTTGATGCACCCCTGTAAAAATAGTTAATAAAAGTTTCTAGAATTGTCCAAAATTTAATAGTCTCAAGTGGCATAAATATGGAACAAAACATTTTGCGTAGTGTAATTTGATAGTTACACTAAAAAAAGAGCTTTGTTAATTTTGCTTCATATTTAAATTACTAAACTACACTGAAGTGCTTTAAATTTGTCATCAAATCAACTTTTTGATGCACCCCTGTAAAAATAGTTAATAAAAGTTTCTAGAATTGTCCAAAATTTAATAGTTCCATATATGTAGCATAAATGTGGAACAAACATTTTTCTTAGTGTAATTTGATAGTTACTAAACCACTCTGAAGTGCTTTAAATTTTGCATCAAATCTACTTTTTGATGCACCCCTGTAAAAATAGTTAATAAAAGTTTCTAGAATTGTCCAAAATTTAATAGTTCCATATATGTAGCATAAATGTGGAACAATCATTTTTCTTAGTGTAATTTGATAGTTACTAAACCACTCTGAAGTGCTTTAAATTTTGCATCAAATCTACTTTTTGATGCACCCCTGTAAAAATAGTTAATAAAAGTATCTAGAATTGTCCAAATTTTAATAGTCTCAAGTGTAACTATGCCACTTGGAAACATGGAAAATGTGGAACAAAACGTTTTGCCTAGTGTAATTTGTTAGTTACACTAAAAAAAGAGGTTTGTTAATTTTGCTACATATTTAAATTACTAAACTACACTGAAGTGTTAGAAATTTTGCATCTTATATTAACATCTTGATGTGCCCCTGTAAAAATACTTAATAAAAGTATCTAGAATTGTCCAAAATTTAATAGTCTCAAGTGGCATAAATATGGAACAAAACATTTTGCATAGTGTAATTTGATAATTACACTAAAAAAAGAGATCTGTTAATTTTGCTATATATTTAAATTACTAAACTACACTGAAGTGTTATAAATTTTGCATCTTATTAACTTCTTGATGTACCCCTGTAAAAATAGTTAATAAAAGTATCTAGAATTGTCCAAAATTTAATAGTCTCTAGTGGCATAATTATGGAACAAAACATTTTGCATAGTGTAATTTGATAGTTACACTAAAAAAAAGAGTTTTGTAAATTTTGATACATATTTAAATTACTAGTTGCGGAAAGGTTGTAAAGGGGGCTTTGTCCCCCTTTCAAACCCCGGTTTTCCATGAACAGTGACATTGACGTTTTCATTAAAATTAAAACACCCTGTACATAATGTCGATAGGTGTACAGGGTGCTTGTACCTTAACCTTGTTTGTACCAAACCTAATAGTACCTAATAGTAGTACCTATCTAAAGTTGCACAAAATTTAATTGTCTTATGTAGTATAAATGTGGAACAAAACATTTTTCCTAGTGTAATTCGATAGTTACACTAGAAAAAAAGAGTTGGAATACCTAAGTAAGAAGAGTATTGAAATTTTCTACTTTTATAATGCACAAGAGTAGAATCCCACATCGATTTCGGTTCGGTCGAAGCATTGTATTTATTGGGTAAACATCTGTCAACACACCACCCATATTTCATCGCTAACATGTCATTATCCTTTATCGGCACAATGGCTAACCGTTTCATCGAAGGACGATCTCTTTACAAATACACCTTTACGTACGATGTAACACCTATGTTTAGTTAATGGGACACGCCCGGTACGCGGTGTACAGCACGGAGTAGGAATGGGGGGGTTGAAGAAAAGGGTTGTTGGGGTCTATTTGTTCGGATTGAAATTGAAATTCGACCAATAACTGATGATTTTTTTTTTCATTCAAGGTATATAGGATGTGCTTTGTTTCCTAATATGGAATACCCCTTTTTTTGTTAATTCTATTGTAAATGCGCAGGTAAAGAGGGAAAAGTGTAATTAGGGTAATTGTGCTGAATTATAATTATTATTAGTAGATAATATTGGATACTGAGTTTGGGAGCTAATAACTTCAAAAATACTTGATGTAAATGAATGATTCAAAAAATAATATGTTTTTTAATTGTTTCGTGTAAAATTTAATTACGTCAAATGAAAGTTCAATAAAAAATACAAAAATAAAAATGTATTTATATTTTGATATAGCTATTTCAAGCCTGTAGATAGGTACGTTTCATAAATTAATTAATTACTAAAAAACCAAGTAACTTGTAATACTAAAAATTTAGACACAAGTAGAATGCATGGTATACAGATATGAACAGAATTTTGCGGGTAATACGACGAATTTGCCACTAAGGAGGAACAAGGATATAGCTTCCACCGATTGATTCATGAAAAGATAAAAGATCCGATTGCCTCCTTCGACTAGATTCCTCGCTCACTTCGCCACCTCTCTCATCTGCCCTCATCTACTCTAAATTCCTCTCATTTCTCATCTACTCTCAACTCTTATCTATTCTCAGCACTCATCTATTCACAGCTCTCATCTACTATCATCTCTCATCTACTCCCATCTGCCCTCATCTCTCATCTGCTTTCAACTCCTCCCATTTCTCATCTATTCTCATCTCTCGTCTACTCTCATCTCTCATCTACTCTCATCTCTCATCTACTCTCGTCTCTCATCTACTCCCATCTGCCCTCATCTTTCATATACTTTCAATTCCTCTCATTTCTCATCTACTCTCGTCTCTCTTCTACTCTCATCTACTCTCATCTACTCTCATCTACTCTCATCTACTCTCATCTACTCTCATCTACTCTCATCTACTCTCATCTACTCTCATCTACTCTCATCTACTCTCATCTACTCTCATCTACTCTCATCTACTCTCATCTACTCTCATCTACTCTCATCTACTCTCATCTACTCTCATCTAATCTCATCAACTCTCATCAAATCTCATCTACTCTTATCTACTCTCATTTCTATTAACGACATTGTCCATATAGGTATAGAGTATTTACCTATTTTTTTCTTCTGAAAATAACCATTTTTAAGAGAGTTATTTATAAAAAAAAGAGTTGCTTCCTATATCAACAATTTTAATTAAAAAAAAATCGAAATGAGTTAGTGGTTTAAACTATATTAATATTATCTATATTTTGTGGAAGAAAATTTAATTATAGTGTTACTATTAAATTACACTTGAAAAGAACAACTACTAAACTGCACTAAGAAAAATGTTATTGTATACCTAATATTCGGATTGAAAAGAAAATAAAATTCACTCTATAAAAAAATAATTTTTCTTATTTTTGATTAAGCCGTATCATTCCGGCGCAATGTAATTCACTAAACGAGTAAACGCGAAGCACGTTAAAGCGAGTGAATTGCATTCCCGGAGCGGTCCTAATCGAGCGTTAAGTCGTTCCCCGGAGACGGGGGTAGTTACCCCCTAGATAAGGTTTTTCGAATAGCGAATAGAATTCCCCGCCACTCGTACACATGTCGCGAATTAATAAATTCGCTTTACTCTATATGGCTTTATTACATACGGTGAAATACCGATTATGTTTAATCGAATACTTTTTAATTATAATTTAGTATACCATATACAGGGCGATTCAGATATTATCTGCATAACTTTTTTGGGAAAACAAATTTAAAATAGAAACACTTCTTATCTTTCTGCATAAGCCTTAAAAGTAAGAAACCACCCACTCTTTATACAGTGGGTTTTTAGGTGCTACCCTCTACTAAATGTTTTCAAAACTTTTACAATTATTTCTTTTCAGTAGTAATAACTATTTAGGACTATACCTTGATTCATTTTAAAACTATTTTCATTCTTGTAACTTTTTGATATTTCGCTTTGTTCATGAGATAATTTATAAAATTTGAGGCAGTGCACCACCCACTTGCAAGCATTAATTTTATCATATCATGGAATGCCATGAAAATTTAAAATGGCAGGTCTAATGTAAACTGACGTTAATTGTCATAACTATTGTCACCAGTGTTGTTATTACTAATATTAAAAAAGTTGTTATAAGTGTAAAAGAGTTTATAAATATGCCTAAAATTTTTTCAACTTAATAAATTAGTTATTAGCTAATAACTGAATAAAATAGCTTATAAAATTGAAATTTTTCGAAATATTTGTTATTGAAAACTTCAAAAGAATCTTGTCATTTTGATTTTTCATGGCATACTATGATATTATAACAAGCTTGTCACTGGGTGGAGCACTGCCACAAATTTTATAAATTATCTCAAGAACATAGCAAAATATCAAAAAGTTACAAGAATGAAAATAGTTTCAAAATGAATCAAGGTATCGTTATTACTATTGAAAAATATTTTTTGTAAAAGTTTTCAAACCATTTAGGAGGGGGTAGCACCCAAAAACCCACTTAATAATGAGAGGGTGGTTTCTTACTTTTAAGGCTTATTCATAACGATAAGTAGTGTTTCTGTTTTAAATTTGAAATAAATCGGAGAAATAAATCGGAGAAATAAATCAAAAGTTTTGAACAAAAAAGGAAAAAAAAATGCAAAACTTCAATGCCCTGTATTTCCAAAACTAAAAGGTTTTTGCAAAAATATTAAAGAAAACATTATTTTTAAGTTCTATATTAACTTCCAAAGTTAGAAGATAAAATCTGAATCACCCTGTATATCTTACTTATAGTCTAATCTACGTATAGTTTATGCAAAACCAAGTTAGGTGCGCGTCACTAAGGTTAATATGAGCAAGTACCATCGAGTGCAAGGTAATCCCCAATTATTGAAATTGCCTGAAATTCAACTCGTATTCTTCCAGCTAATCAAAATTTAATAAACCTAACAAACAGTGCAGCTTAACTTCTTTTTCGCTCTCTCTCTCTCTCTCTCTCTCTCTCTCTCGCAAAGACGGCTGGTAATTCAAGTAACGGAATAAAAGTGACGCGAAACACTCGTTTCTAGACGGCTAAGGAAAACAAATAGAGCGTTTTTAAAACGGAAACTACAAGGAGAAATTCAACACCAATACCGCCAGTCGGTGGCGCCGCTTTTAAGCCGAAAAACATGTCGTTACTTTCGCCCTGTCATCTGTCATAACATCGCTAATGAGGCACTGATGTCGCGCTTTTTGTTACATCTCAAAAACTAACTACCAATTAACCTCGTTTTTATCCACGATCCAAAATATATATTTTTTTATACCCATTCTACCACTTCAAATATAATTATTAAAGAGCAGATTATATGCAAAATGCATATACCATAATGCATTTGGTATGTGCAACATTTGCATAATCTGTCTTGTTTTTTCATATTTTAGCATTATGCAGATATTTATGTACTCACTTCTTTTTGTTTATACATTCAATTTGATGAATTTTGATCATTTTATATAGGTAATATTTGAAACGATAAAATTTACTTAAAATTTAATTTATTACAAAAGAATTTACAATATCTTATATTTTTTATATGATATTTTTTTGAAAGTTATTGCATATTTTTGATAATTTTTGAAAATGATTGCATATAATTTTGATATTTTCTTAAAAATCACTGCATAAACTCTATTCCAACTAAAATGACAAATTTAAAACGAGGTTACGATCCCAACGTTGCCGGTTTGCAATTGAAATCCTGTCTATTACTGATTTTCAGGTTATATAGTTATTTGAAGGTTATGTTTACTTTCAATTTTTACAAATGAAAAAAGTTGTAAATAGAGGAATTTAAACAATAAAAAGAGGCCCAAATCGCCTTTTAAAAATCACAAAATTAGTAAATTGTAGGTTAACGAGTTAATTACAACGAACGAGATTTTGTGACTGAAATTTGCAAAGGCATATGGCAACAGCGTATCTTCAAAATCTAAGATTTCAACCGCGCGCCGTAAAATTCCCCTAGTCGAATGGGAGAATTAACATTGACACTAGGGAAATTTCGATCTGCATAGAAGGGACAAGAATATCACCAAATTCTCATTTTAGTTGGAATAGAGTTTAATTTTAATGTTTTTTTAAAAATCACTGCATAATATTTTGATATTTTTTTGAAAATTATTGCATAATTTTGGTGTTTTTTTGATCACTGCATATTTTTCATACTTTTGATATATTTTTTGGCATATTTTTAAATAAATCTACTATAGTTTATTTCACAGACATGCGAACTTCGACAAAAAATATTGAGATCTTCTAACAAAGGGGTAGAAGGCCGCAGGCTTTCGAGCTTATTCGTGTCTATGCGGCAGAGTCCATCGTTACAACCATATACAAAGAACGAACTCGCGGAGCGAGCGAGACTTATGCTATTAACAGCATTTTGCATAGAAGGCCTTTTTTCTGTCGATCTCGTAAAATGTAGAGGACGATTGGAGACGATACCTACAGGAGGAACTGTCTACGGCGAAGAAGTCCTTAATGCCCTCTGATTGGGGGTTCGAAAAGGGGGGTTTCCAACCTTTCCGCGAATCCTTTATTATGAAAATTCAACGTTTGTATATAAAATAGTTATTTTTTCTTATAGTAGGTTGGCAGGCACTGACTGTCAAGTCCCATAGTTGCCGTACTGCAGTAGTTTTAATTTTCAATTTGTTATTGTCATTTTGCCTTGTGATTGTTACTTTATTCATTCTTTCTGTTGGTTAATATTTCGAGTTATTAAACAAAACTGTTTTATAGGCAGTTTTAAATGAATGTTTAGGAGATTTATTATTTTTAAATGTACTTCACCTCTAGAAATATTTCTTGACAATTTTACAAAATCCTCAGATTTTGTAAACTTTATAAAACTTCGGCAACACTGTCTATTTGTAACGTAGTAAACTTATGGTGACGTATGCAACTAACATATTTTGTATAAACTATATGTAGTATTTACTAAATAACGAGAAATTCGAATTTGTTCGCAAGCTTAGGAGAACACTCCACTCCACCACTATTTAATACCCATTAAATCACATGCTTATTAATATTCTAGTGGTTTTTCGGCATAATCGAAACGCCACTCGATTTATTATTAATTTATTCGCGTACAGGTATGTCTCGGAGGCGTTCGAAACGGCTAATTAGCCCGTCCATTTGCGGCGTACTGTCGTTAATATTGTTTGCAGACTGCCGTTCGACGATCACTCAGGAGGCTGTTTAGTGTTGGAGATAAGAAGACGATTTCGAGGACCCGGCGAATCGATATCCCGGAAAATTTCCGATAATGCCTCGCTTAATCCGGTTGAAATTCGACGAGCATCTAGTTAGCTGTTACTGGTATACAGCGCTAACCAAAACTACACTCGCGTGCAATTAAATCGACTCACCTGATATCATGAAAGGTTTATTCAAATTACTTTAATTTAAAAAGTGATGATCATATTTCACTGCATGAATGTGGTATCCTTATAAAGGTGAAGGACTGTGCTTTTAAAAAACTAAAGGTTTGTGAAAATCGGTTGAACAATTTAAACAAAATAGGACTGCTTTAAGGCGGCGTTACACGGTGCCAGTAACTTGTACAAGTCACTAAAATCCAGTACTAAATGCGAGTGCTTTTGAATGATTGTGTAATTTATATGGTTACAGTAACTTGCTTAAGTCAGCGAAGCAAAGTAGTTAATTTAGACCTCTTGCAAATAGGTGGACCTCAAGTTTTTAATTTTGTTTTTTACCTCTGCAGGTCCGAAATCTACTATAATAGCCATTCCATCGACTATTCTTTTTATAGCTGCCTCACGTGCTTGTTAATTTTTATAAATTGCAAGCTGTGCATCACAGCACATACTACACAGATTAAACTAGTAGGTAAATTTTGTATCAACTTGCACTAAACAAACCGCTGGATTTTAATCACAACTAAAAAACGTGTTCACACAGGTTTTTTTTTCGATTTTAGTACGCGCAGGATAGCCACTTGCTCCAGTAAATAGAACTGCTTTCTATTCGCTGGACTGGAATCATTACTGGAACCAGCGCTAAATTTTAGTACTAAAATATCTGTCTACACACAGCAAGTTCTAAAATCCAGTATCTACTGGATTTTAGTGACTTGTACAAGTTACTGGCACCATATGACGCCGCCTTTACTTTTAGTGCGCACTGGTCAGGTGAGTCGATTTTACTGCACGTAAGTATAGTTTATTTCACAGACATGCGAACCAAAACAAAACAAGTTGCAGTGGCGTGCGACTTTAATCTACATAAATGGATGAGAAAACACAAATTTCGGATGGCAACTAATATTTATGAATATATTTTAACCATTTTCCATATAGGGAACGTCACTGATGTGTTTTTCCAGAAAAATCGGTTTCGTTTTCTCTGAAAATATAATATAGCTATTATGCAAATATATAAATATTAAATATTTTATTCACTCCGCTAATGAAAATAAATCATTTATAGCTTATCAGTTGTATGACTCGCAAAAATACCGCAGTCGACCAGAACCGCAGTCTACCCAAACGGCTGTTAATTGCATTGGTCTCGCTCGCTCCGCGAGCTCGACAGCTCGAAGGTAATTTATCGACATGAATTTGTAAACATAACCTTCAAATAACCATAACCTGAAAATCTGTAATACATATATACGATTTCAAGTAGGTACAACCCGGCAACGTTGCAGCAGACTGGCTTTTGACATAAGATCTAAATAGTTTGGACGACGCGCGACGTTTGTATATTTTTCTTGGATGATTTAATTCTGCTTTTTAATACTGTAAGTATTAAACTTAATCTGTTTTATGTGTTTGTTTTGAAAAGTTGGACACAATGCTTGGCAGATATGATGATGACATTAGTGACGTGCACATAACTTTGGTTTGCGCAAACTATATTATCAATTTCGGTAAAAAATAAAATTGTAAATTTGGTTTGAAGAATTTCGTTTTTATTGTTGTTTGGACGAAATTATGCAATTTCGAACGAATTAAGCGGCTTCAAAAGAGATTCTTTTATAACGATTCCGCTCTTATTTGCGTACAAAAGGGCGAAAAACGCTACCAGAAAAAGAAAAATTTAATATCCAATTTTTATATCATTATATTTTTTCGCCCGACTTGTCGCATCCACGGGCGAAAATCTGCCAGATAATTATCCTCCGCTGGATATAAAAAAGGGCCTTGTTTCCAACTTTTTTTTCGCCTTTCTCACAGTGGTGTAGCGCAATAATACGAAAATTTATTCACCCATACAATCACTAAATATAACTGTTACGTTACTTTCATAAATTCCCGCCTCTAGCACAACACAATTTGTCCTATCCTACATATGTTATTAGAGGTGGACGTTTCGGTAAGTAACAGTTCCAGTACTTATAAAATAAAGTTTTGTATTACTGATAATAATTTACAAGTTACGCCACTGTTACAATGCAACTTTTTCGTCTCGTTTTCGGGGAGACACAGGCAGATTAGTACATGCCGATGGAAAGAAGGAGACGGTTGGTAAAGCGAGAGTTGAAAACCCGGAGGCCGTTCTCCAATTATAATATTATCAAGTTATTGGAGAGAGTCACTCTAATTGTCACTTTGGTTTCCAATTAAGCCTGACGTACCGGAACCGTGTTCTCCCGAATATTCCAAAGGGATCCGCGATGGAAATTCGTTTCGAAGGAATTTTTACAATCATTCGCTAATTTATTTACATGCTATACCTGGTGTTTCCGAACTTGGGGAACAATTTTCTAGGAGAAGATTTAGTTTTTCTAAAAAATGTGTTACATATAAACAAAATAGAGCCATTATAAAAAAATCAAAGAGCGAATACAACCATGGCCGCGATAGTCAGCTGATCGGTATTTACAACTAAAAAGCAGATGCGACGTGCAAATTTCTCCCTCCTCCCTCCCGTTTTCGAAAAACGTAGCCGATACCGATTGTATTGTAGGATTGTAGGGTTGTTAACCTCACGGTCAAATAGATTTTTTTATACTGTTTTTTTAATGATTTAATTGATATTGTTAGTTCATAGAGAGTTCTTCTAAGTTTAGTTAGTTCTTCGTGTTCTTCTCAGTTTAACAAGTTTGTGTGTACAATGAGACGGTGAAAAGTTTGAATAATTACTATGAACTTCAAGCCATTTTTCTACAACAAAATAAGTGAGCTAATATTTCTTTTGAGTTGAATGTTTTTTCCCCTATTATTTGGAAAACTGGGGTAATTTTATAATTTATCCATGATTCTAAAAATTTAGAGACCATAATACATTAAGATACTTATAAATAAATTTGAATGAGATATCTTTCTTAATTAATCAATCATTATTTCTGTCGATTCTAACTTTACCGTGAACTCGATCTTATCGCGCGAGTCGAGGTATTGCTGTGAATATCTGCTGTGCAGGCCCGCATTTCTGAGTGTTTTTTTTACATTTTTAATTAATTTTTGATAAATATTTTTCATTGCGGTTTTGATTAAAGTATCACATACTTCGCTAAGATGACCCGTTGTCAGCACTTCATCATTAAAAATTGTACCCCAAGTTCGGAAACACCCTGTATATAGTAAAACGTATAGAATTTTCTTCTTATATCTACTTAAATAATCGTTTAAAATGCGGTACGTGTGCAGCAAACACACACACAAGGGAGGATCTTTGTGAACGAGCCTTTCGCCGGAATTGGGTGGTAATTTACATAGCGTTGTTTTAGAGCTGCTCCCCCGCCGCCTCCGGGCCGCCGCCGCGTCCCCGCCGCCCCGCCGAAGGGCCCGTTTTCTCCGTGTGCACGGAGCGGACGTGTTATGGCCCCCCCGAATGTGTTGAAATGTACTGCGCAAGCCGGATCGATAGCAAAATTCTTATTGCTAATCTCGCGATGGCGATCGTTGTTTGCTTTTACCGACCGGCCAATAACTGTTTCCATTCAATTTTCCCCTGTTCTACGTCCGTTTTGTCTCGTTAGTTCGCCGAGTCGGCCGCCCCAATTCGCCCTGTTGACGCTTTTGCGAGCCACCCTGTACATTATCAGAACCTAAACCTATATCTATTATCTATATGCTTCTCAATGCAATAATTATAATACAATGTATGTACATTATCAAAGAATACCAACCAAAATAAAAATAGAGAAAGTTACCAAATTCAATTTGATATGATATTGATATTGATGAAATAATAAGTGATTTTATTGAAACGATTGTTTTTATGAGGCATCACTAACGCCCGATTTCACCAACAAATTCTTAAAGTTAGGTAATACTAAAACCGGATTTAGGAAGTCCTAAGTACAATTTGCGTTTCACTATAATATGCTCTAAGTAATACTTAAAGGTGATAGGAAATATCTAAAGTTAGGACAGCTCTGCTCACTGTGGGTTGCCTAAAGTATTTAGGAAATACTTTTCAACTTCAGCAGGCTTTAGATGAAAATCTCATTTGAGTTTAGTAGATTTGATAGAATTTTTGTTGTTGTTAAATAAAAAATATGCGAGTTGTATCCTGTATCGGATGAAGTTGAAGATATTGATAATTTAATTGAGGAGGATCAAATTGATATTATTCATATTAATAAAATGACACAAACATTTTTCAGCTCGAGAATTAATTATAAATATTTTTTTAATATTTTGAATATAGTGGAAGCTCATAAAATTAGTTTATTTTATGTAGGTTATATACTGGTAGTCTGTTATGAGAGGTAACTTGTTACATTTGCATACCAGTGAAAGTAACAAATTAATAAAAAAGTTGGCAAATAAATGGAAGTTTTGAAGTATTTATTAAGATGCATTGCCGTTTGTAGATGCATAGTTCAACTGAGGTTCTACGCTGAACCGAGTTTAATTGCAAATTTGTGTTGTAGGTATATAAGTAAACGTCAGTCACTATTGATCTGTGGTTCAGAGAAGTTTACGTGAACGGCCATTGAAGAGAGTTCAAACACGGTTCAAGAAAATTATAATATTTGACGTTGAGTTATTAACCCAAAAAAGTGAGATTGAATTTCTGATATATAATTCATTATTCAAAACGAACATGTTATTAGAAGAATTAACCGACGATGAAGATTTTTTACAAATTTTGAATGGATTTTTAGAAATAGACCTTCAGAAAAAGACCCAGTCATTTTGAAACATTGGCCAGTTATTGAATTTAAATGTAGATTTAAATGTAGAACTTCACAAATGTACATAGTTCCAGCCCAAATTAATAAAAAAAAACGCAATATCAAAAGTGACATCAAAATAAAATCAACACTGCCAACGTTCAAATATAAATTATAAATTTTGGCAAATCTCATTATATTTCAAATGAAAAAAGGGAGTTCAGTTCAACCAACGTTACTTGAACTGCGTTCAACCAAACTAATGTTGATCTTGCACTCTACTACAAAAACCAAAATGAACTCGGTTCAAAGTTGACTCGCAGTTTAATTGAACTAACGTTCACCTGTTACATCCACAACCGGGCCTAAATATCACACTAAATTAAAAGAAGAAGTGCCAACAAACTATAATTAAATCACCAAACAGTGTTACCAACTTCTGTTGTTCCACTACAGTCTTATGGCAATAATTTTATTATAGAATCCTGATGGGACACATTTTACTGGCCAATTTATAAATTATGCACAATATCTACGATTTTTATTTATCATATAAGAAGGTAATAATTTGATTGATAACCCTTAATATCCCCTATTCGCTACCATTCGGAAAACATTTCACGTGCCATTAAATACCGAGCGTATAAATAATAGATCACCACTTGCTACATACACGCGCATTATAATTTCGATTTATCACATTATCATCCGTTAAACGGTACATTATTCACGAGTAAAAAGACCGGCCGCCCGTCTGGGATGTTTGCTCGCACAAAAGAGGGGTGGGCTCTTAATTTAATTATTAAACCCCCGAATACTTTTCCGTATACTGCGGATACAAATTTAATTCGATAAATGATGGTTTCATTAAAATTTATCGCTTTCTGCTGAATAATTCCGTGAGAATAACTCTATTGATTTATGGACTTGTGGTTATAGCGAAATACAAGAGATGCGCTATAATCGATGCGCTATAATAATGATAATTAATATTAGCTAGTGCGCATGTGAACTTGGAGTTTCTAGCTATTTAGGATGGACTGTACGATGTCTTTTGTGTTAGGTATGTAATATATAGTATATTAGGTATAATTTATAATTGATTAAATTTGTAGCAAAAATAACTCACCTGATAAACACGAACCAGGACCGGAGGAACTAAAGGAGTTTTTGAATTGAGCTAAACCTGCAAAAAATATATTTGATAAAACATTATTACAAAATGCACATTAGATACTAGACAGGTAAGTTCAAAATTGCATGCAATATGGTTAATTCAATGAGTTGAACAAAGAAGATATTAAAATAACAGTGGTTAGAGTGAGAAGGTTGCATTCCCACAAAATCGCTCTTTCTTTTTCTTTTGCATGGCACTACTGGAAGTCGTCTTTGTTGTACCCACAGACTATATCGCTTACAAATTTGCACTTGCCAGAATGTAGTTTTGTTCTTACACTAAAAAAAGTTTTGGTAATGTTTTCTAAATTTGCCAACACCCTGTAGATCCAATCTAAGATTTTTCAATGTTATTCTCATTTTCAAAAGAAACAGAAGTTTTTATAAATAATAACTTTTTGTCGTAAAAATGAATAATTAAATTTTTTTTCCTACAGGCAACCCCATTCGTCGATACACTCTGTATATTTGACAAACCATTTCCATAAAAAATCGGTAATTTTTAACTCGAAAATATCCTTATATGGTAATACAGGATGTTAATTAATGAATGTACTTATTTTAATGGGTGATTCTTGAGCTGATTTTGAATCTATAAGTTCATATAAAGGTATGTCCTCCGAAGCTCGGTTTTCGATATACCTACAGGGTTGTAAAGTTTTTATTATTTTTTCATTAGACATCAGATTTGTCCAGAACAACTTCAAAATGGAAAAGAATTGCCCAGAAAAATTTTTAACGCTTCAAGATTGACTGGAACTGTTCAGAACAATTTTGAATGCTTCAGGATGGATTAGAACTGTTCAGGACAATTTAGAAAGCTTCTGGATGAATTAGAACTGTTCAAGTCAATTTAGAACAATTTCAGGATCAATTAGATTTATATAGGACGATTGACAACGGTTCAGGATGAATTAAATATGTCCAGATCAACTTCACCATGGACAAGAACCGTCCAGAACAATTTAGAACGTTTCAGGATGAATCAGATATGTCAAGAACAACCTCAAAATGGAAAATTGATCAGAAAAATTTAGAGCGCTTCAGGATTAACTGGAACTGTTCAGAACAATTTAGAATGCTTCAGGATGAATTAGAACTGTTCAGGTCAATTTAGAACGCTTCTAGTAATTTATTTAGGTTTTTTTCAAAGATTTGAAAAACCGTTTGCGTTATTACGTTGAATTCTAGGATAACGTATTATGGTTATGGTATAAATACGCATTTTTTAAACAGAAAATGTTTTTAACATAGAAAACCGAGCTTCGGAGGACATACCTTTATATGAACTTTTCGACTCAAAATTAGCCCAAGAATCACCCATTAAAATAATCACATTGCTTTAATTAACACCCCGTATAAGATTACGCATCAACGCATTTTCAGTTGTGCGTTTTTTTTGTTTGTTTTGTGGCTTGATGTCGGGAATTAAGCCATTCCGAATAAAGTACGACCGTAAACTTAATTATGTCAAAAATGCGAAGAATCCCGACTTCTTAATTAAATGCAGTTTTCCCCCGGGCGTATCATCCCACTTTGCCGAGATGAATAAGTTTAATTAAATCCTCGTGTTTTATTATGTCTCGCCTTCGCGTGACTCGCCTTAACTGGAGTATGCCCCCCTATTTTCCTCCGATATTCCTTCCTTTCTACACCTAAACTCCAAACCCCATCTATGACAAAAACACCGATGATATACCAGAAGAAATTTTATGTTACATACAATTTTCATTACCATTAATGGCCTCTTCTCCGAGTACACATCCGACCAGTTGAAGCGCCATTATACAGTGTGGTCCAAAAAATGACAGATATTTTAGAGGGTTTTTCCGGAAATGCATAAAGTTTTCAAGATCCAGGATGTTCAATTAATATATTAAAAAATATTTACGTGATTAATTCTGTTGAAATTTGGCAATGTTATTTGTTGTATTAAGAGGCTAATTTGGCCCTAAATAGATTAAAATTAATAAGTCGAATGAAGCGAATATATATTATTGGGAAAAAATGTACGCCACTGCCTCTTTTGTAACTTTAATAGTTTTTGTTTTATTAAGCATCTAAAAATATAACTTCTTTACCTCTTGTATTTTTTTAGTATCTCACTTCGTTTTTGGAGGAAAAAAAAATTAAAACCGTTTTATTGTATGTTATTGGACAAAAATGGTTTATCAAATTTTTGGAAAACAAAAAACTTTAAAAATTTCTAGAAAAGAGTGTTATTGCAACTTTTCCAATACAAAATTTCAACAGAATCAAGTAAATATTTTTTAATATATGAATAAATATTTTTTTAATGTAACATCCTGTAAACTTTTTTCATATTTTCTTACAAGGAATGGGCCTTCTAAAATATCTCCGTCTATTTTAGATATATTTTCGATAACCCTGTATAATTTAGTATTTTCATCCTCATCTAATTTTATTAATCTGTAATTCACCTATCACGTACATTTCCTAAATTGACCGGGCGACCGAGAAGACGAAGTCCGCTATCCATTTAATCCGGATAACGACTCGATAAAATTAAATGTTTTGACTGGTAAGTATTGTAGTTGTACAAAGGGGGCCGTAAAAACCGCCTTTTCACCCAATATAGGATTACATTTATTTCGACATAAAGCCTTCAATATGGTCTATTATCCGAAAAATCCGGGGCTCTCCGGCACGCACAAAGCCCGGATCTCTTGCGGTCAAAACATTTTCAAATCGATCCGGCGATTCTTTCGTATACGGAGCGAAAGGAAAAAGAACGAGACGGGGATGAGGTCGCTTAGAAAAAGAACTTATGCTTCATTTATCTTCAATGGTATTCAGATTTCGCTTTCTGTGGTAGGTATGCCCCTTGTACAGTGGCGTTCGTACGAATTTTTTACAAATTATTATACAGGGTGATTCAGATTTTATCTGCATAACTTTGGGAGTTGATAGAATTTGTAAAAATAATGTTAGTTCTTTATATAATTTTTTTTGCAAAAACCTTTTAGTTTCGGAAATACAGGGCATTGAAGTTCCGTTTTTTTTTTTCTTTTTTGTTCATAACTTTTGATTTAGTACTCCGATTTATTTCAAATTTAAAACAGAAACACTTCTTATCTTTCTACATACCTAAGCCGTAAAAGTAAGAAACCACCCACTCTTTATACAGTGGGTTTTTAGGTGCTACCCTCTACTAAATGTATTCAAAACTTTTACAATTATTTCTTTTCAGTAGTGTAATAACTATTTAGGACTATACCTTGATTCATTTTAAAACTATTTTTATTCTTGTAACTTTTTAATATATTGCTTTGTTCTTGAGATAATTTATAAAATTTGGGGGAGTGCACCACCCACTTGCAAGCATTAATTATCATATCATAGTATGCCATGAAAATTTAAAATGACAGGTCTAATGTAAACAGACATTAATTGTCATAACTATGGCCACCACAGTGTTATTTATTACAGTTAAAAAAGTTGTTAACAGTGTAAAAGTGTTTATAAATATGTCTAAAATTTTTTCAACTTATTAAAATTAGTTACTAGCTTATAACTTATAAAATTGAAAATTTTTGAATTATTTGTTATCAAAAACTTCAAAAGAATCATATCATGTTCTTTTGATTTTTCATGGCATACTATGATATGATAATAATTAAAGCTTGCTACTGGATGATGACCTGCCTCTAATTTTATAAATTATCTCAAGAACAAAGCAAAATAACAAAAAGTTACAAGAATGAAAATAGTTTTAAAATGAATCAAGGTATGGTCCTAAATAGTTATTACAATTGAAAAGTATTTTTTGTAAAAGTTTTCAAACATTTAGAAGGGGACAGCATCTAAAAACCCACTTAATAAAGAGTGGATGGTTTCTAACTTTTAAGGCTTATGCACAATAATAAGAAGTGTTTCTGTTTTAAATTTGAAATAAATCGGAGAACTAAATCAAAAGTTATGAACAAAAAGAAAAAAATGCACAACTTCAATGCCCTGTATTTCCGAAACTAAAAGGTTTTAGCAAAAATATTATATAAAGAACTAACATTATTTTTACAAGTTCTAATCAACTTCCAAAGTTATGCATCAGATAAATTCTGAATCATATTGTATACCTAATTTTTAGCCTCATTCAACTCCCTTATTACAGCTTCAAAATTTAAAAAAACTACCACCATTTTTAATGGTAATTTTCTATTGAAGTGTAAAGTTGAGTTTTTCTTTAAAATTGGTAGATAATATGAAGTGATGCGCCTATGAAATGTACACATAACACGACAATTTCGTCATGACAGACAGCCACTTAACATTAGGTGTAGGTAGGTATTGTAAAGTAGGGAAGTGAATAGGCATATACACAAAAATAGGCATGCGGAAGCCAAAACCTCTTCTATTGTCGTAATTATTGTGCTCTTGCCTGTTCCGCACGAAATATGATCTTTTTATTAAGAATTTTTTTATGTGCCCATCCATGAATAGAAAATATTTCACATCTTTTTTTAGCGGGTGTCGCATACCAAGTTTAGTGAGGAACCAGATATGTCAATGTCATTTTTTGAATGTTCTTGTCATTAGGCACTGGCCTTTGACCTAATATAACAACCAGTCTTATTACAATAGTATACCCAAAGACACCATCTTCTTACTTTAATTTAATATGGTTTAAGCAAAATAAAGTTAGGTGCACGTCACTAATGTCGTCATATTTGTCAAGCATTGTGTCCAACTTTTAAAAATAATCACATAAAACAGATTAAGTTTAATACCTACATAACTTGCATAAATTAATATTAACAAGGGATGATAGAAAATGTTAAAATGCAGATTTAAATCATTCTTGTATATAAAATAATTAATTTTTTCTTTTAGAATCTTTCTTGACAATTTTAGAAAATTCTTAGATTTTGTAACTTTAAAAAAGTTTGTGGCAACACTGTCTATTTGTGACTAAAGACCCGGTTGTAGATGCATAGTTCAATTGTGGTTCTGCGTTGAACCGAGTTTAATTGCAAATTTGTGTTGTAAGTATACGTCAGTCACTATTGATCTGTAGTTCAGAGAAAAGTTCATGTAAACGGTCCGTGAAGAACGTTCAAAGGCGGTTCAAGAAGGTTTTAACATTTGACGCTGAGTTTTTAACCTAAAAAAGTGAGGTTGAATTTCTTATGTACAATTCATTATTTAAAATGAAGGTATTTATTATAAGAGGATGAAGATTTTTTACAAATTTTAAATGGTTTTTTATATCTTAGAAGACCACAAACTTTCAGAAATAGACCCAGTCATTTTGAAATATTTAAATGTAGATTTCGATTAGATATTAATTAATCGAGAACTTCCCAAATGTAGATAGTTCCAGTCCGAATAATTCAAAATAAACGAAATATCAAAAGTGGCATCAAAATGAAATCAACACAACCAACGTTCAAATATAAATTTTGGCATGTGTCATTATATTTCAGATGAAAAAAGGAGTTCAGTGCAAGCAACGTGCCTGAACGGCGTTCAACCAAATAATGTTGATCTTGCACAAAAACCAAAATGAACTTGGTTCAAAATTGACTCGCAGTGTAGTTGAACTAACGTTCACCTGTGACATCTACGACCGGGCCTTAGTAAATTTGTGGTGTGCATCTAACTTTGTTTTGCATAAGCTATAGATGTAATTAATTGCGAATTTACCCGAAATATTTCTCTTAGTGTAGTTTAACAATTACACGCAAAAAAAGAATATGTTGTAATTCAACCATTTTACCAATCACTCATGCTTTTTCGACGCAGACTCCATTTTCCAATTTACTTTTTTTAGTCAAATTCCCGCATTTTTTCACCCGAATTCGTCGTTCATCACACGCTAAAACTCGAATAGCATTTCATTGACAGCTTGATTACATTCTGAAAGAGAGCATTGCGAATTCTGTATGCACATGTAGAAATTAAATTATGTCTAAACAAAAGGGGGTCGGTCGGAGTGTATACATTTAGCGAACGGGTTATTCGGGGTTGCATCCAGAACCGGCCTTTACCCTTTGAGCTAGCTCGCCAAATTTCCTTAATATACACCTCATTATAAAGTTAATTGAACTGTTATTGTAACAAACGCATGCAACATTGAAATTACAAGTATAACTTAACCCTCCCACAAGTACTCTATTTAATGGAAAAATTAATTAAATTATGTAGTATACAGGGTGTACGAAAAATAGGCAGAGATATTTTAGAGGGTTAGGGTTAGGGTTACATATTTCTAGTTAAAAAATATGAAAAAAAGTTTCTATAAACATGGGTTCGGAAAAGCAAAGTTTTTAAGATAACAGGTTGTTCAATTAAAAAAGAAAAATATTGCTAGTTATAGTATATTAAAAAATATTTACTTGATTCTATTGAAATTTGGCAGTTAATTGTTGTATTAATAGGCTAATTTAGCCCTAAAACTAGTGCTTCCGAAAGATAAAGAATAAATTTGTTATTTCTGAAATTGAGAATTTTTCGAAAATTTCCTCTGAAATGTCGATTTTGTTTTAAGCAAAGGTACTTTTTGACATACATATTTGTGACGTAGGTACTCTCGTTGTTCGAGATATGACGTCATCGACAATTTTATTAAATGGGACACCCTGTATATTTTTGCATTTTTGGATTATGCTCGATGAGCTAATTACAAAGAGGGGTCACACTTGGTGTCTTGGTCTTAAAATAAATGGCTATCCAGCCACTCAAAAATCATAAAACTTTGAATTTAGGTAACTCTGAACATCCAAAATCTTTCTAGTTTGTATTCAAAATGTATAGTTACGCTCGAAAATTAACCAGAAACGTCCAAAACCTTCTATAAATGTGACCGAAACTTTTCAAAAATGATTCTAAAATGTCCAAAAACCACCAGAAGTCTTCCTGTAATGGCTTATAAAATTGTTCCAGAAACATCCAAAAATCTTTAAGAGACTATTAAAATCCCTGAAATGAACAAAAAACATGCGATAGCCTCCTAAATTTAAAATTTTGTGATTTTTGAATGGCTGGTATAGCTTTTATTATAATGCCAATATTCAAGTGTGAACCCTCTTTGTAATCATCTCATCGAGCAGAATTGCAAAAATGTACAGTGTATCCCATTTAATAAAATTGTAGATGACGTCATATATGGAATAACGATTACGTCACAAATACGTCAAAAAGTGCCTTTGTTTAAAACAAAAGGGACAAAAGGGACAATTTTCGAAAAACTCAATTTCCTAAATACTGAATTTATTCGTTATACTTTTCAAAAGCACTGTAGATCAAATTTATTAAGTCCTGTAACGTCTCGGGGGCACCTAACGAATATTATTGGGGAAAAAAAATGTACGCCACTGCCTTTTTTGTAACTTTAATATTCTTTGTTTTATTAAGCATCTAAAAATACAACTTCTTTTCCTCTTGTATTGTTTTCGTATCTCACTTCGTTTTTTGGAGAAAAAAAAATAAAAACCGTTTTATATTGTTATGTGATTGGACAAAACCGGCTTATCAAATTTTTGCTAAAAAAATCACAAGTGCCTTGAAAAACAAATGACGTCAATGACGACAAAAATTTCAAGGAAATATTGTTATTGCAACTTTTCCAATTATTTCAACAGAATCAAAAGTAAATATCTGTCTGTAAGTAAACTCTGCATTTCCATGTTTACAGAAACTTTTTTTCATATGTTTTAACAAGGAATCACCCTCCAAAATATCTCCGTTTATTCTTCGGACACCCTGTATATTGCACTACTTAAAAAATTATTAATTGCTAATTAAAACGTCAACAATGTACAGGATTTTTTGCCAGGAAACCAGTTACCCAATATAACGATTTGTGGGCCGCTTTCCACGTTAATTTTCTTCTCGATGAGCTCGAATTAGAATAATCGGCGTGTTAAATTAGACGTTCGACGGCTCGTTAAACCGCTCACCGTGCCATTTCGCCGGAGGTGTAAAAATATTTAAAAATTCCAACAGGAAACCGAGCCGAGGATCCGTCATGTTGGTAGTTCTGGCGCGATGAATGAACGGCAGAGAAACGGACGGACGAAAAGAAAAGAACCGTTTCATCGGAATTAATAATAGTAATTTTGGGCCGTCGTTTTATTTTCGGTATCGTATTTAAAACAGGGTTTGATTTAGGTGTATTTTTTGTATGAATATCTATACAGAGATTGTATTGATAAACCATTGTAAGAAATGGTATACTAATTTATTTATTGCTGTGAATCCCTGGATGACAACTTAAAATTATGACACTTGTCAAAAGTCAAAAGTGTCAAAAGTTGTACATTAAGAGCGTACCGGAGCTCTCGCGTGTGAAACAAATTTCAACCTTATTAGATAGACCTTTCTATAAGGTTCCAATGAAAAAAAGATGGGAAAGCTTCTCATTTAAAATTTACTATTTACTATTTTAAAATATAAAAACGACAAAATTATTTAAATTATCTATAGAATTGCGCGGACTCCTTTTTATTCAAAAATTAAAAAAATTTAAAAAAAGAATTGAAAAATAAAACGATTACAAAAATTTCAATGAGTTTCCTCAAAACAATTATTATTTTTAAATAACATCCCCAAATTTCATAAAAATCGGATAAAAACTAACGATTCTAGAAGTATTCGCGTTTTTATGAAAAAAAAAGAGGTCCGGTGTCCTTTTAAGGTGTATTTTTTATATTAATAGAGATATTGCATTGATACATATATGTAGTTTAACCCCCTTATAGCCCTAATTGTCCCGCCCATGTAATTCATCTAATTTTTGAAACAAAACTAGATTTATTGGTTTATTTATACTGATTTTTTACTCTTTATAATTTTCTGTAAAACCCATATTTTTGGAGATAAATCTCTTGCCAAAGCATTCATACGATTTTTGAAATCCAGATTTTCAGCACATTATTGACAAAAAAAATTCATCACACCTTTATAACAAATTAAGTTATTTCAACAATAATCTATCAATTAAAGTTAACACTTAGCACATAAAACAGAAAAAAAAATAACATTCAAAATTTTAAAGATTTATCTTTTAAAAATTCCCTGGGTGGCAACTTCAAATTATGATAAAAATACAGGGTGTTTATTAATTGAGTGCCGATACTTAAGGGTGTGAATCCTTGGGTGAATTTAAGAAAAAAAGTGTTAATATTAGTATATGTATGTCATAAATCTCTCAGTTTTTGAGATACAGGGTGTTATAGTTTTAGAAAAAAAAATAACTTTTTTATCATAATTTTCTTCTATCTAATGACTATACAGATATTTTTATGAAATTTTGTACACACCTTTTAGCCATTTGTAAAAGTAAATAATTACTTTTTGCTCAAAAAAAAAGTGAACAAAATTTCAACAAAATAACAAAAACACCCTCAATGAATATAGGAAAATTTTTTTTTTGGTTTTTATTTTTGTTTTTTCGCGAAAATTGTGCCTTGTACGAAAATAAGCGTTGGACCATATTTGCTCTTAAATAATGATGCTCTTAATGATTTACAGGTGATGTGAACAAAATTTCATAAAAATATCTGCAGTGATAAGAACACCCTTAAGTATCGGCACTCAATTAATAAACACCCTATATATCAAGAGTTATACGATAGGAATTATTTACGCAATTATTTGATATAATAAATTTTAACATATGGAACATATACACGGCGGCCAAGTCGGATCAGTGCATGCAATTTAGTGAGCGGTACAGTTGATTATTTTGCAATGAATCGAACAAAGAGCGCATATGTTATGACGCGCTGAAGCCACGCCTGCTCTATGTTGTAGTATTGAAGGTATTTTCTATTCCTCACTATCTTACATTTTAACTGAGATTCTCTTTCTCTTATGCCTCTTTGTATAATAAAGCTGCAGAGGTTATTCACTGATTCACTAATTGAGGTCCATTTTAAGTAGAGTTAATCCAATCCATTTAACCCTGATTTCTACACATAAAAAACGAATTAGTATCATCAAGTTATGTATCTACAATAGGCATAACTATACAAATTTCCATTCGCGTTGGATTCGTCGCCGATAAAAATTTTGCTCACATCTGTAAGCTCGTTCTCGCTATCCCCTTTTCGGAGGCAAAACCGCGCCGTGACGCTTTGTGCTCCCTTAAGCCGGGGCCCCACTTCGCATTCAAGCCCGAGTTCCCGCTTTCCCGGCGACTGATCACAAGTTTGTATGTTGTTTTTTTTATTTGTGCGACTCGCTAACCCGTTTTCTCTGCTTCGACACGTAGGCCATTGTGAGGGCCCTTCGAGGGCTCCGCGTACACACCGGTTATCGATTCCGATCTAATTAGAGTAATTAACGCGGAATTATCGGGTATCGTTTGGTTGCGAGGAGTTGTGTTTTTTAATAAAATCGTGTAATAGCGAATGTTCGCTGGTGTTGTGTTATAGACCGTGCGTTAGGGCGGGTTAAGGGCGAATTTCGCCCCCTTTCCTGGTCGACAGCCCGTCCGCAGATCGGAACCCCCGCGGGGCCCTGGAAGAGCTCCGCTTTTGTTCCCGTCACTAACGGATCATTCGCGTCTGCTACTCCGGGGCCCCGTTGCCAAATGTGCCCACATTTCAGAAGTACTGCTAATTTACATATTTTATAACTCTTTATTGGGTTACTGGAATAGCTTTGTTATGTTTGCTATGTTATATTATGAATAGGTTATGTTTGTAGATGGTACATGTAGCTCTGATTTTGGTGTACACAAAAATTTCGATAACTCTCCTATTTTTTGAACTATTTCAATTCTACTAATGTTTGTTCGCAAACTAAAAAACAAAAATGATAGATACCCATTTTATATTTATTTTCGCTTGTAACTCCGAAATGACTGTTTATAAAAACGTCAATATAAATTCATTTTATACAAAAAATTTCCCAATTAAACCCTCTAATTCACAAAATTTACCTTGTTCTTCTAGTTTTTGCAAAACTCCAAATATTTTACGATATTTTACAAGTTTTAATTCATAAATAAATTCTTCCATAACTCCTAAATGAGTTAACGAGATAACTTTGTATTAGGTTGTATTTGTAGGTGATACTTGTAGCTTTGATTTTGGTGTATACAAAACTGTGCAACTTTTTTTTAATTTTTGGGCTATAAGTATTTAAATTCTACTCATATTCGTTTGCAATATCTAAAAAAATTGATACCCACCTGATATTTTGGCTTATAACTCCAAAACGACTTGAAATAAAAACGTCATTATAAGTTCATTTTGTACAAAAAACTTCCCTCTTAATCTCTCTAATTCACAAAATTCACCTAATTCTCCTAGTTTTTGCAAAACTCCAAACTTCCCCATATTTTACAAGTGCTCCTAATTCTTCCATAAATAAATTCTTCCATAACTCCTAAATGAGTTACAAGAATAACTTTGTATTAGGTTATATTTGTAGGTGATACTTGTAGCTTTGATTTTGGTGAATACAAAAATTTTGCAACTCTTATAATTTTTGAGCTATTTCAATTCTATACTAATGTTTTTTCGCAAACTTAAAAAACTATAGGTACCCACTTTATATTTTCGCTTGTAACTCCAAAATGGCTTGATATAAAAGCGTCATTGTAATTTCATTTTATACAAAAAACTTCCCTCTTAAACTCTCCAATTTACAATATTTACCTAACTCTACCTATTCTTCTAGTTTCTACTAGTTTTTGCAAAATTTTAACTCCAAATTCCTTCACATTTCACAAGATGTGTACTAATTCATAAACATATTCTTCTATAACTCCTAAATGAGTTGCAAGAATAACTTTGTATTATATTATATTTGTAGGAGATACTTGTAGCTTTGATTTTGGTGTATACAAAAGTGTGTAACTCTTTTAATTTTTGGCTATGTATGTGTTTCACTTCTACTAATATTCGTTTGCAATATCTAAAAAAATTGATACCCACTTCATATTTTGGCTTATAACTCCAAAACGACTTGAAATAAAAGCGTCATTATAAGTTCATTTTGTACAAAAAACTTTCCTCTTAAACTCTCTAATTTACAAAATTTACCTAATTCTTCTAGTTTTTGCAAAATTTCCACTCCAAACTCCCCCTATATTTTACAAGTGCTGTACTAATTCGTAAATAAATTCTTCTATAACTCCTAAATCAGTTACAAGAATAACTTTGTGTTACGTTATTCTTGTAGATGATACTTGTAGCTTTGATTCTGGTGCGTACAAAAATATCTATAACTCTCACAATTATTGAGCTATTTCAATTCTACTAATGTTTGTTCGCAACTATAAAAAAATTATATAGATGCCCCCTTTATATTTTCGTTTGTTACTGTAAAACGACTTGAGATAAAAACCTCAATAAAACTTCATTTTATAACAGAAAACTTCCCTCTTAAACTCTCTAATTTATACAAAATTTACCTAACTCATCTAACTCCAAACTGTTACCTCAATACTAAACCATTTTCACCAAACCATTCATTATAGGTAGATGTCCCATTTTTCTTCTATAACTCCTAAATGACTTACTAGAATAACTTTGTAATAGGTAAAGGTAATTCTTATATTAGGTGAAAATTGCAGCTTTGATTTTGGTGTTTATGAAAATTTGGGATACCTCTCATAATTTTTTGAGCTATTTCCATTCTACTTATGTAAGTTCGCAAACAAAAAAAAAAGTACCCATGCACTTCATATTTTCGTTTATAAGTCCAAAACGACTCCAGATAAAAACCTCAGTACAACTTTATTTTGTACAAAAAACTTCACTATAAAACTCTCTAATTTACAAAATTTACCTAACTCTTCCAGTTTTTGTTTTGCAAAATTTTAACCACAAACTCCTACCCAAAACTAAATCATTTTAACACCATTTTACACCTAAATTCCCAACTAATCCATCCATCCCGTTCCCAATCAACATCGGCACCATCGCATTTGCATACATGCTAGTCGATGAGGGGATAAGTGTGAATTCGCATTCGTCGGGATACATTTTTTTTCGGCAGAGTTTTAACGAACAAACAAAGATTTCATTATGCTCGGCTGGCTAGAGCGCGTTTTCGCGTTTTCGAGCGATCGATAGACTCTTATGGTATCTCCGGGTACTATGTTATGTATACAGGGTGTCCCGGAAACTGTGGTAAATCGCTCAGATCCACATAGAACATGAAAAAATAAGATAACAAGTTTCTACAGGCCTTTCCTACGGAGGTACATGTCCCTGAGAGATTTCACCACCCTGTATGACAAAGACTTAAAAAACATAATTCTAGAGAGTTTTCTATCTGAGACATATCTGAGAGGTCTTTCCGAGAGTCTTCCCTCATTTTCTGGATCACCCTGTAGAAATCGAGCACAGGAAAAAATTGTACCGCAAATAATCGGTTTATGAGACGTGTGAAAAGTTCAGTCACACGTCAAGTGGGGGGAGTGGAAGGTACTTCCTGGGTACCTATTCAACGCTTCTTTTATACGCCTCTGTACAGTTTAATTTCTTCAAACGGCTCAATTCAATTGGACCCAAACCAACATAAAAATGGACAAAAAATGTACCAATTTTAGCTCGTTATTGGCGCTATGAAATAATTAAAAATGCTTGATAATTCTTTAATGCAACTGTTATTTATAATGTAGAAAATAGTGAGGAATTTTGTGCAAAAATTGATGTAAATAAATTGGTGTTGGTTGAATGTAAATCGTGACCACAGTGCTCTATTAACACATTCATGGGACAACAATCAAAAGGTGTTTCGCAATTCCAGCGTGTGGTAAACAGAAAAAAAATTATTTACCTGCTTCTTTCTTGGAGATATGCCATATACGAGGTCAACGGGATACGGGGTGCTCGCGAAAGGTCCGAGGCATATACGAGGGGCGATTAATTAATAGCGCGAAAACTTCTGGTTGTAATTTAGGTCGGTTGTTACATCGAAAATGGCGCTTTTCGCTAAAAATTAAGCAATTTCGAGGCGTAGGCGAGCGCCCGGATTTAATTACTACAATAAACCGGCGTCTCGCCGAGTGGAAAAGTATGTCGCAATTTAATTCGCGCCGTTAAAATGACGCCGGTGAGTTATGGCACAAGTGACTTCGATAAAATGCAACATAATTGTGCAAGAATAATACGAAATGGTTGTGGCGCGAATGCGGCAGGAGACATTCCGGTCGTTATGCATTCGAGATTTAGGATATGCCGTTTCCATTTTGCCTATCCCGATTTACTTACGCGCAACGCCTGCTGGATGTAAGGGAGAGAAGAGAACTCGGGAACAAAAAAAATCCAATTTTCGAATTACTTTTTAATGTTTCAAAGGAAGTTTTATATGTGCTTTTTACACTTTTTACAGGGTGATTTGTGAAAGAATTCACAAATTAGGACCAGAATATAAATTTTAAGTGCGTTGTAATATAACTTAATAGGTTAATGAAATTTTAAGTGACTGTGGAGTTATTAGAAAATTAGAAAAATGCCTTCTTTATTAATTTTATTATATAGTAATGTTGGGTAGAAAGCGGCACAAATAGATATATAGTTTGTGCAAAACAAAGTTAGGTGCACGTCACTAATGTCATATTTGCCAGGAATTGTGTCCAACATTTAAAAATAAACATTTAAAACAGATTAAGTTTATTATCTACAGAATTTAATTTAATATTAAATTAATATTAATATCAAGGGATGATAGAAAATGTTAAAAATCAGAATTAAATCACCCAAGAAAATTATACAGTGATGGGCAAAAGTAGGCAAATTTGGATGGTAGATATTACACTAAATTGTGCATTTGTTGAAATTCTCAACAATTTTGAACTTCCGGTTAAACCGAAAGTGATGCAAAATTTTAATAACACACCCTGTATATTTTTGCATTTTTAGATTCTACTCTATGAGCTGATATACAAACTTGGTATCTTGGTCTAATAATAAAGACTATACAGCCATTCAAAAATCACAAAATTTTGAATTTAGGCGGTTCTGAAAGCCAAACAGTTGAAAATTGGGAAAAACGCCTTACATGGTCCTATCCTAACTTTTCAAGTTCTATCTACCCTGAAAATTTCATTTCGATATCTCTAACCATTCCAGAGATATACACTTGGTTCTATTCTTTTGCCCATCATATATAAAATAAATCATAGTAGATTGGTAGAACTGACTGTCAAGTGGCATAGTTGCCGTTTGTTAACCGATCGGTACTTTTAATTTTTAATTTGTTTTTGTCATTTTTCCTTGTGATTGTTGCTTTATTCATTCTTTCTTGTTAATATTTCGAGTTAGATTTAGAAATTTTAGAAATTTCTTTGTAAACTTAATAAAAGTTCGGCAACACTGTCTATACGTAGTAAATTTATGGTGACGTGCATGTGACTTCTTTTTGCACAAACTATATAGGTACTTGTAAAAGCCTGACCGTTACTGTGCTAGTAACCAACCCCTTACTTCGATACAATTAAATAGTTTCCAAAACGAGTGTATACCGCATTCATTCCGGCAGGGAAAACTCTCGCATTCGCAATTCGACTAACGCGAATTTACTAATCGAACTTTGCGTCATTTTACGCGGATTTAATCCCGGCAAAAATGCGCTTCGAACGCAAAAATACCGCACAAGATTGAACCAAAAAAATAAATAAAAAGCGTGTACATATAACGCCGGGGCGCGAGAAAGAGACGCGAAGTATCAGGTGTACTTTTTCGATCTTATCGGATTTTCCAGCGGAAATCTCGAGAATACATCTTGTATTGCTCATATACCGCATGTACTTGTATGTGGGAATATAGTGCATTTCAATTAGTTGTTGTGAATTTTATTGTGTATACAGGGTGTTAATAAATACGTGTTACAAACTTCTAGGGTAGGTAGTATATGTTAAAATAGACCGTGAAGTTCTAATAAACTTGTGCCATTGGAGGTTTTGTTTGGGACCTAGAGCCCATTGAAGATGGTTTGATAACCCTCATCCCCACCCACATGAGACGCTTATGATTACTTTACAAAAACCATTTCTAAAGCCAAAAAACCGTTATTCAATGTTTATTAATTATGTCCAATTTCACATTCAAAACTGAAACGTTCTGGAGATATTCGAGAAATAATGAGTCGATGACACCATTTTCAAAAGGCTCTAGGACAAAACCTCCAGGAGCTCATATTTATTAGAACTTTTCAGTCTAATTTTACATATAATGTCTATCTACCCGATAGACGTTTGTAATACCTTGATGTATAGAGTGTCTAAATAAAGAATTTCTTTTACTATATTATAGTCTATTCATAAATGAGGTGGAGTAATCCGCAATCCAGATCCTTACAAAACCAATACATGGTGAACCATCATCCAAGTAATAGGTATGAATATATTGTCTTATACATTATTTTTTTCAATTCCTGTGTTGGGCATGTAATACCTAGCTTCTGTAAGTATAGCTTCGTTGTATAGGCTGCATGGAATTTGGTCAATTGATTGATTTATTACTCTGCCTCGTTTATGAATAGACTATAACTAACTCAAAATATTGTAACTGCAATAAATATGATTTCATTTTAAAAAGATTAGCATATCTTCAGGGCATCTAGTAATAAGATTAAAGATTTCACTAACTCGTCAAATTTCTCAGGTATGTTGAGTTTCCCAAACACTCATGCCAAAACATAGTCATTAATCTTCTCCATTTTTATACCAATTTATACAGTGCTTTCGAAAAGTAACGAATAAATTCATTATTTCTGAAATTTCCTCAGACACGTCGATTTTTTTTAAACAAATAGGCACTAATTGTGACGGAATCGTTATTCCAGATATGAAGACATCTGCAATTTTTTTAAATGGGATACCCTGTATATTTTTGCATTTTTGGATTCTGCTCGATGAGGTGATTACAAAGAGGCGTCACACTTGGTATCTTGGTCTTAAAATAAAGGCTACACAGCCACTCAAAAATCACAGAAATTTTAATTTAGGAGGCTCTCCCACATACTTTTGTTCATTTCTGGAAGGGTTTTGGACATTTCTTGAGGATTTTTAGAGGTTTTTGAAAGGATTTTGGACGTTTCTGGTTAGTTTTTATGCGTTTTTGGAAAGATTTTGCATGTTTGTGGAAATCATTGTTCATTTTTGGACGGTTTTCAATCGTTATACTGGATAGTTTTTGGTCATTTTAAGGTATTTAAGAATTTGTGGAATGTTTTTGATCAATTAGGGGATCAAATAGAGGGATTTTAATAATTTCTGAAAGATTTTTGGATTTTTCTGGAATATTTTTTGCCTTTACAGGATGGTTTTTGGTCCATACTGGAAGGATTTTTAGCATTTTAGAATCATTTTTGAAAAGTTTCGGTAATTTCTAGAAGGTTTTTGGGACGTTTCTGGTTCATTTTCAAGCGTAACTATACATTTTGAATACACATTAGAAAGATTTTGGATGTTCAGGGCCACCTAAATTCAAAATTTTGTTATTTTTGAGTGGCTGTATAGCCTTTATTATGAGACCAATATATCAAGTATGACCCCTTTTTGTAATCAGCTCATCGAGGCGAATCTAAAAATGCAAAAATATACAGGGTGTCCCATTTAATAAAATTGTCGATGACGTCATATCTCGAATAACGATTACGTCACAAATATGGGTTGCATGTCAAAAAGTGTCTTTGTTTAAAACAAAATCGACGTGTTTTCGAGAAACTCTCTATTTCAGAAATAATGAATTTATTCGTTACTTTTCGAAAGCACTGTAGAAACAAAACCATTATTTTATACAGTGTGGTTGGTTTTAATAAGTGTAGTAAAAGATTAATCCTTATAAGGAAAAACATACACCTAATAAAAATGTGAACCAGAAAGAGACGAAACATTTCGCTGATGCAAAACTTCTAATATATCCCCCGCAATAATGCGAGAACATCGGAACAACGGAACAACCCGTGTAGGAGATATACCGAAAAAAAAACCGCCCGGTAATAACGTAATCCGAACCACCGGCTGAATATATATAGTATGTACCGGGGAAAATTTCTAATTATAAGATTGTTAGCGGCTTCCGTTCGGGGCTCGGTCTCGGTACCGAGTTAAATCAATAGGACACGTAATGAGGATCAATGGCTCATTAAGGCCTGATCTGAACATCAATACTAATTGGTAATTTGATGTGGTCCTGATTAGACCGGCCCCCGGGGCGGAGGCGGCCATTCGTTTCCATATTTATACCGGGGATATACCCGCCAGTTTGTGTGTTACGATTAACCGTTTGTTAACTAAACTATTAACCAGAAATGCACTTGTAGGGGGTGGTTAAAAATTAACATTAAAGTAGATTTATAGAAAAAAAAACTCGTTATTTCTGGTGTATTGCACAAAATGTTATATATTTTAACACCCTTTTAGCACCCTTTAGGTCGTTAAATTTAACTCATTTGCACCCCATATATGTTGAGTAATGTATTTAGAATTTCTATACAAATACTATCCTCATACCAACGTAAAAATAATTAATTAACTAGATAGGTACATTTTTTTATAAGATAAGATTTTAATAATTTTATATAAAATTTTTCGGGGATAAAAAATGTTTGAATTAGAATCCAACCCTGTAGGATTAGGCAGGTATATACAGAATAGAATATTTTAAACGGCATACCGACGGCTAGGTGACTAAACAAAAATTTTAACGTAATTATGTCAAATTAGTACAATGGCTGACAAGTTAAGCACCACAAAATCATTTATTAATTTCCAACTGGGTGAAAATAAACAGGAAACGCTAAGTGGAAAATTAACAATGGACGCGCACTGCACGTATCTGGATGGAAATATCTGTAATTTACGTTATATCGAAATTAACGATGAACGTTGAATTAATTTTCGTATTATTGTTGTTAGGAAAACAAACATTTTTCATATAATGCTGGTTAACGCGAATATAGTGGGTTATTTTTCACTATGTATTGCATTAGATGTAGTTTAATCAACCATATACCTATTGTGATGCAAAATAAAATCATGTTCGAATGGTTTTTAATTTTTTTATATAGCGAATTAATATTTATTCCTATTAAAAATGTATATACGTAGGTATAACGAATCAAAAGAGATATGTTATAGCGACTCGCGGAAAGGTTGGAAAGGGGGCTCGACCCCCTTTCGAACCCCCTTTTTCTTTCCTTCCACATTGACATTAACATTCTTTTAAAATTAAAACACCCTGTATATCATTTTAATTTTTTGTATAAAATAAAAACACGCTGTACATCATGTCGATCTACAGGATGTTTCAAGGGATCTGCATGTTATAGTTATATTATTATTATAAATATAAATTTTATTTGCAGCACCTGTATTTTATTAGAATAATATTTTTCTAACAATTATATTTTTTAATTTCTATAGGTATAATTATTGTATAAAAATTAGTTAATATACGCTGTATTTTCTATATTATAATAGTATATTATCTGGTGGCTGCAAAAATTTGGGGATATTGTGAAATTTTATATAAACTGTAACTATCAATATTTCAAAAACAAAAACAAAAATTACATACAAAACAATATTTATTTGGATATATAAAATGTAGCAATATCCCGCAATTTTTGTCGCCAGTGTATTTTAAAATACTGTTTAATAAGTGAAAAAACTATAAATCTTTAAGTATTAAAAATATAGAAATCCTTAATACTCTTATGTGCATATTTCTTTTCTTATTAGAGTAAATATATATTAGAGTAAATATATTAGCATGTTATGCAGTAAGTACATTAAAAAATTAATTAATTTGTAAAGTTTTATATGTCAAAAATAAGCAGTTCAGGAAAACAAGAGTACCTACATATATTATTTAAAAAATAGAAGACTATTATATGTAAATTATATAGTAAATTATGGAGCATATAGAGCATCATAACTATCTATATTTGTGAAAAATATGCTGAGGATCCTAAAAGAACAATCTCCAGAAATAATAAAATTATATCTCCAATTTCCAATAGAGCTCTCAAAATATATTTTAGAGTAAGTATATATATTACAGTGTGTCCTATAGACTTAATATAATGCACATTTCTATTGAAAATCAAAACCAAAAAAATGTAGTGTATAGGGTTTTCTTAACAACATACTAATATTATTTAAGGGTGCGATTCTTGGACCCATTTTAAGAAAAAAACTTAATTCATATTAATTATATCCTAAGCGTCTAAACTTTTGAGAAACGGGGTGTTAAAGTTTTCAGAAAAAAAAATCAATATTTTATTGTCTTTTTTGTACCAATTTACATATTTTTATGGAATTTGGTGTAGGTAAGTGTATACTTACTTAATGCATTTTTTGGACTGAAAAACATGAAAAATAGTGGCGTACGTATTGGACTCAGGCAGATATTGTTGAAGGAAAAAGTGGTAGATACCTCATTGCTTTTTCTTATAATAAAAAGAAACACCTTGTATATAGAGCCTATAGAGCATAGCCATTTTTTTAAGAAAAATACGGGGGTCCTAACAAAACAAACTATAGATATAAAAAAATTATATCTCCAATAGAGCTCTAATACCTAGTATATATTTTAGACTAGGTATATTACAGTCTGTTTTATAAACTTATATAGATATATAGATATTTACAATTCTATTAAAATCAAAACCAAAAAAAATGTAGTATTAGTATACAGGGTGCAATTTTTTAATAACATGTTAATATTTAAGGGGGTGATTCTTTAAGAAAAAAACTACATATCATATGAATCTATGTCCTAAACGTCTTTTGAGATAAAGAGTATTAAAATTTTCACAAAAAAAATCAATTTTTTATTGTCATTTTCACACCAATTTAAATATTTTTATATAAGGAATTTGCTGTACTGCACAAACAGCATTTTTTCCAAAAAAAAAACATTTTTTATTTCCAACTCTGTAGGTATAGAGCATAATAGAGCATAACTATTTTTGTGAAAAATATGGGGATCCTAACAAACAAACTCCAGAAATAAAAAATGTACCTAAAAATAAGTATACACCTCCAAAAGAGCTCTCATCATGTCTATATTGTATACAGTGTGTCCTATAGATTTAAATGCACATTTCTATTGAGAAACAGAACCAAAAAAAAGTAGTATCTATACCTATTATAGAGAGCATTTTATGCAACATCCTGGAGCAAAAATAATGCAATACTAACAAAACTAATAGAGTACCTATCCATCTATATTTGAGTATTTACAATTATAAAGAGTAATTCATAGTGAATAAGAGTATAGCGACAAATGAAGTTAACTTCAACTCACCGGCGCCTCCAGTCTGGTGCCCGGCCAGTCCCAAAACCGCCGCCGGCGACGGCGTCCCGTTGGCGTTCATCCCGGCGGCGGCCGCGATGTTATGCGGCAGGAAAGCGGCGGCCACCGCCGCCTGGGCGTTGAAGTACGCCATGCGGCTGGCCGCCATCGTCATGTGGTGGTGGTTGAACCCGTGGTGATCGGACGGGAAGCACGTGGTGGCCTGCAGGTGCCGCTGCGGGTAGACGTTGGGCGTGATGGCGGAGACGGCGGCCGTCGGCGACCGGTGCTGGTGGCTGTCGCCCAGCCCCAGGAGCTCCTGGATGGCGAACGGCGATCGCTGCGGCATCGTTTGGGACGGTTTGTTCAGTATGCTCGGCGCCGTTACGTGTACAGTGCTCGATTCTATGCTTTCATTGTTCATTTTTCCCGACTTTTTTCCACTCGATCCAGTTACCGTCGGATGGAATTACACCGCTGTACTTCCATCGTTTAACACTAAAACTCACTAACACAGTTTATAAATCTACTTGTAAATTATTGAACGGCTCTTTCGATGTGTTAAGTATGGATAATATTAAGTACCTAATTTTGGGGGAAAAAATCGCGGTTGGCTGCGGAACCTTACATGGCCGAATGTGAGAGTAAACTGACTATTACTGTATGAAAAACGAGTCCTGTAGGGTCTCTGATACTCCCTAATATTCGGATGAAAAGGTCCCCTTAACGAAGGCGGGTCTGGCTTTCTACCAATAACACAACGATTGAATCGAGTTCATTGGGAACGCGAACGCAGCGGTTTCTGAACTCTATGGGGTCCTATAGAAAGGATCAGAATCGTCTGTTGTCCTCGAAACGAGGCGGGACTTATACGCGCGATTTCGACTCTATGCGAGTTAGAGATAGAGGCGAGATTCGCTCGATTTGGAACTACAATTACTGTCGAATAGTTTACACGCTTAATTAGTAGTGATGTGTTCAATTATGATAATTGTGTTGGATTAATTGGCCCAGTTTGGGGATACAACTAACTATAGTCTTATACAGTCTTAGCATAGGAGGTTTGAATGGTGATTTTGTATCGATAGCTAATTTTTTTTCGATAAAATGATGATGTATAAAAGTTGTGATTTTATAGTGATTAGGTAGTTTCGAAGTTGCAGGTGAAAATTTAAAATTAGGTGGCTATATGTACAATTTTTATTATGGGATTTAGAGGAAGTTGGGGATAAGGATTAATCATGTTTCAAGGGTAACTATATTTTTGGAGATAAAAAGAAATTATTAAGCCAGTTATTAATAACTATTAATTAAAAATTGAGTTATAGTTGTAGTAAAACTAATAACAGGGTAAAAAGGAAGATATAGCTAATATAAAATCTGTAAATTAGGGGTATTTTAAAATTTTTAATATTTAATTTAATAGATATTTAATTTAATATACATAAATTAAGGAAATAATATGATGATGGTCTTATGAAAGATTAATTAATAAAATAATAATATTTCTAAAATATACTTTTTATCTATGACATATCTACTACATGTGTACATATATACAGGGTGAATATATATAGATAAACTTGGGCATAACCTATGGGCAACCAATTTATTTCAAATAAAACAAATACTCTGAATTTCATAAAAATAAAAATGTATATAATTTATTATAGTGCCTATTCGGAGTTTATTCCGCGTGTGGTTTTTAATACTTTATTACTTATTTTTAATAATTCAATTTATTTTTTAGGAAATTCTGATTCTTTCGGTTATTTGAAATAAATTGGTAAGTATCTCCGAAATTAAAAATATTCTATTAAACTTTTTTTTTGCTATATTCATCGTAGCTATCATTATTCTTTTAAAGTTTATGCGTATATAATATAGGTTAAGAATCACCCTGTATAATATTTTTTTTTTCACTTAATTAGTCCTAGAGATTAATTTAATCTTAATATTTAATCTTATTGTTTAGTACCTAGATGTTTCATTTAAGGGGGAAAACTATTCTCTACAATTTTCAATTCTCAATTTTTCAAAGTATTATGATGTTTTTTGTAAATCTTATTATTTTATAGTTATTTATTGAGAAATTAAAATGCATCACTAGCTTTATTCATAACATTTCTTATTATATTTTTTGCTACAGCGTCAAAAGTGTCAAAAATATAAGAAAATGTCTACGTTTTTTTTCTTCTAATAGGTATACAGGCAAGTGCAAGTTGGTTTGCAATACCTAGGTATATGGTCTAATGTCTAATGTGGATGCAACAAAGACAACTACCACATAAATCTCATAAGAAGGAAAAAGAAAGAATTATATTGTGTGGGGATTGCAACTTTCTCATGCACTCTAACCCACTGCTATTTTAATATTATCTTTGTTCAACTCAAATTGACAATATTGCAAGGCAAATTTCTATGCAATTTGATCTATGGGTGCAACAAAGACAACTTTTATTATTCTCATATACAAAGAAAAAGAAAGAGTGATATTGTGGAATTGCAACATTCTCATTCTAACTCACTGTTTTAATATCATCTTATTTCTTCAAATGATAGAATTGATCATATAAATACAAAAGTACAATTTTGTATGCATGTCTATAAATGCAACAAAGACAACTACCATAAATCTCATACATATAAAAGGAAAAAGAAAGAATGATATTGTGTGGGATTGTAACTTTCTCACTCTAATCCACTGCTAATTTATTATAATCTTTGTTCAACACAATATTATACAAACAAACTTGCACTTACCTTTATACATTTTTCCCTAATACCCCAATAATAAAGCCGCAAAAAATCTTCAATCAATCAGCCACTGATCTCGCAGCTTTATATATACTCCACATTGCTCAACAATTAAAATAAAAATGCCCTTATAGTGTATAGAAACACTGCAGGTAAATTTTACACATTGGAATTCGTTTGAACAACACCCGTTGATATAAAATCGTCGAATATAAATGGTAAAATTTTGACGCGTTGTCTCCGCGCTGACGAGGGGGTTAATTGGTTTTCGCGTGCCGACTATTTCGGCTCGTAATCAATGTTTCCCTAGAATATAGATTGAAAAAGTTTCTCTCCCATGCGTCAGTTTGTTATCGACGTCAAATCGATGACACACTAGATTTTTTTATACTGCATCTACCTATATTTTTTAAAATTACAAGAAATTTTATAACTTATTTGAGAAAATATTTAATTTAGCTTGTAACAGTTACAGAGCTACAGGAATAGCTGAAGAGAACCATGCGCAATGTTATCTACACGTTGGCCAAATCGGACCGCTGCAATTTAGTGAACGGTACAGTTGATTGTTTTGCAATGTATCGAACAAAGAGCGCATATGATACTATGACGCGCTGAAGCCACGCCTGCTCTATGTTGTAGTATTGAAAGTATTTTCTATTTTCACTATTTTATATTTTAATTGAGAGTTTCTTTCTATAGAATGTACCGATAAAAATTTGCCTCTCTGTATACAATGTGTACTGTATAGGGCTTTATAAAATCAATGTGTAAACTTCTCCAATTTATTACAATGTTTGAGGTGTACAAATATAGCGTGCCAGCTCATAAAAGAAGTATGAATATAAAAGATAAATGGAAAATATGCAAACCTATTTGTATAAAAATCGAATAATCCATATTATTCAAATGTTACAAACTAAATATTTACCTGAATTTTGCTCTGAAACATACTCAAGTGTTAGTAAAAACTCACATTGTATGTTCATACCTTAGTATATGAAATTTTATATGTAAGTGCAAATAAGTTTTCCACAAATCCTTATTTTATTGTATATAGGACTGTTATTTTCTTGTGGTTCTAATAAAATATATGAAAAGTTGAATTTAAACAAAACTAATGAGTAAAGAGCGGATTATATGCAAAATGCATATATATGCAACATTTGCATATATCTATAAACGATTTGTCAAGTTTTTGCATATTTTGAAAAAAATTGCATATTTTTGCATATACATATGTAGATATTTATGTAATTACTACTTTTCAATTTGATAAATTTTAATCATTTTACATACAATTTGAAAAGATAAAATTTTCTCAAAATTTAATTTATTAGAAAAGGATTTACAATATCTTACAATCAAAACTTATTTCCATAGTTCAGGTCATTTTGCATAATTTTGGTTTTTTTTTGAAAATCATTGCAAATTTTTGATATTTTTTTGAAAATCAATGCACATTTTTGATAGTTTTTTGAAAATTATTGCATGTTTTTTATATTTTTTTGAAATTCAATGCAAATTTTTGGTAGTTTTTTGAGAAATCATTACAAATTTTTGGTATTTTTTTGAAAATTATTGCACATTTTTGATATTTTCTTGAAAATCAATGCAAATTTTTGATATTTTTATGAAAATCATTGCTTCTTTTGAAGTTTTTTTGAAAATGATTGCATATTTTTGATATTTTCTTGAAAATAAACGCAAATTTTTGGTACTTTTTTGAAAATTATTGCAATTTTTTTGATATTTTTCTGAAAAACATTGAAAACTTTTGATATATTTTTTGATAATAATGCAAATTTATGATATTTTTTTGAAAATCACTACAAATTTTTGGTATTTTCTTGAAAATCGCTGCAAAATTTTGATATTTTTTTTTTAATTTTAGGATATTTTTCATATTTTTGATTTTCATATTTTTGATATTTTTTCCATATTTATAAATAAATTGTTTCATATATTAGCAATTTTTGCATATATTCTATGGTCTTTACTAATGAGATATTTTAATTAGTGTATTGCAATATAGCTTTATTCAGTATTTACCTACTTTGCAAAATCCACAAATTTCGACATTAATAACATTTCAAAACGGACATAAACTTCTATTAAAATACCTTTAATGTAAAGTATAAGTATCTGTTAATACGAATTTTCCGAAGATTCGCTGATGCGATATCTACGAAAGGAGAAAATATAACTCGAGCCGAGAAACGGTCCGGGGGAAATCCCCGAGCCCGAATCGGAAATGATTATCTTTTTTTTCTTCTCGTGAGGATTATATTTCGTTAAGTAAAAGACGATTTAAGTAAATAACTCGAAACGGACCAGCGGCACGAGAAAAGGGGATCGTTTAATTTATGCCAAATCCGCCGAAAAGGTTCATATTCAATGGGATTTTAATATGATGCGGATTTAGTTTAATCAAAACCTTTTTCTCCGGTCTATCCAGATGCCTAAATAAATCTCTCGATTTGGAGTTGTATGTATAATACAATCGAAAGTTTAAGAATTTGAAATCTTCATGAATTAATTCATTAATTAAGGGTCATTACTAGATCTACTAGATCTATAGAAGGGGTAAGTTCTATAATATTGAAATATGGTAAAATAAATAGATACCGTGGCTAGAATATTTTAAATGCAAAAATCTCGATATGGGCTGAATTTATGCTATTAAAACAAGTTTAGCTTTTTTCAAAATTACAGATTGTATGAAATGAACTTGAAAAAAATCCAAAAAATGAACAGGATTAAAAAAATGGATACTTTTCTTCACCCAGTAAAGTGTAGGTGGCTCCCTCTTTGCCTAATTTCAAAATTGATAACCATGCTCATGATTTACTAACTTCAAAATATAACCATTCCAAATTTCAAGCTAATGTATTAAAAATAAAGGAATTGTTGCAAAAAAACGAAAAATAAATTTTAACTTTAACACCCTGTATATTGGTTAGGTAGTAGATAATATTTGACCCATAGTTATTTAGTAAAATATTCATATTTCGAGGTCCTGAATCTATGATTAAAATATTGACTATTCCTTACGGGACACCCTGTATATTTTTCTTGAATGATTCTGCAGCTTTATAACATTTTTTATCATCCCTTGCTAATATTAAATTAAATTCTGTATGTAGTATTTAAACTTAATAATCTGTTTTAAGTGTTTATTTTAAAAAGTTGTACACAATGCTTTGCAAATATTAACGACATTATAGTGACGTGCATCTCACTTTGTTTTGCACAAGCTATACAAAACATACCTACAGACCAGCAAGTATAGCTGAAGACGTGTAGTATCTACCTACATGATTCACAATTTAATTAGTAATTATAAGGGTGTCTTAGAGAAATATGTTTTGAATATAAAACTCATTAAATTAGTAAGATATAATTGTCGCGGTAAAATTTATTCATAATGGCTACTTTTTTGAAAGCCCGACCGTTCGGAGGGTGGCGTTTTTATGCATACACACACATTCGCTAGTCAGCTTTTAAGCCATCTTTGAAAACAACCCTTCCCTTCGGCGTACTTTCGGAATCGTTGCGGTAAAAACAAAAGAACGTGGGCAGAGGCATAATTAAAAATTCATACCGCAGTAGGCTAGGCTTCGTTTTCATTGGATATCCATTTAATGTGCGCGACTTTTCTTTCCTTTATCATCGTCCCTTCGTCCCCTTTTCGCGAAACGAAACGTTCGATCAATTTCGCGATTGAAAAGAAAGTCCTCCGTCGCTCCCCCCGGCGGGTCGTCGACTCGACGTAATTGCGGATTTCTAAATATTTTTAGTGGAAACTATCTAATTAATGTATACAGGGTGTTTCCGAACTTGCGGTACAATTTTTAATGATGAAGTGACAACGGGTTATCTTAGCGAATTATGTGATTATTTAATCAAAACCGTAAAGAAAAATATTTATCAAAAATGAATTAAAAAAGTAAAAAAAATTCAAAGAAATGCGGTCCTGCACAGCAATTGCAGTCGATCGACAAGCGTGATACGATCGAACTCGCCGTAAAATTAGAATCGATATTATTGAACGATTGATTCGGATTAAGAAAGATATCTCAAAACTATTCAATTATTCAAACTTATCACCGTGTACACACAAACTTGTTAAACTTAGAAGAACACTAAGAACTAACAGTGTCAAATTAATCACTAAAAAAATATTATAAAAAAATCTATTTGACCGTGAGGTTAACAACCCTACAATATAATACGCACTAAAACAATCGGTATCGGCTACGTTTTTCGAAAACGGGAGGGAGGAGGGAGAAATTTGCACGTCGCATCTGCTTTTTAGTTGTAAATACCAATCAGGTGCAGACTATCGGGGCTAGGGTTGTAATCGCGCTTTAATTTTTTTATAATGGTACAATTTTGTTTATAATATCTACATTTTTTAGAAAAACGAAATCTGCGAATCGGTCTCAAATTATGCGAACTACCACCCCTAGAAAATTGTCCCCCAAGTTCGGAAACACCCTGTATACTATGAGAAATATATCTCTCTACATTATCTATAACATCTAAATAACTTATGGTGAAAAAAAGAACATTTGAATTTATGGAGAAGTTTATAATCTCGAAATAATCGCATTCAAGTTACTTTGGGAAGACTATAAGAAAGTTTTGTTGTATTTTCGATATGGATTTTCATTATAAGAAATAAATATTTTTTTACCTATAATAATTTCATCTGTAAACTTCTAAATAACTTATGATAAAGAATAAATTTGGATTTATAGGGAAAATTATAATATCCAAATTAATCGACGTTTTCAAGCGTCTTTGGGAAGACTATAAGACAGTTTTGTTGTATTTTCGAGACTGATTTTTCAGTATGATAAATACATCTCTCTCCATTATTATTTCATATGTAACTTGCTATTAAAACTTATCTATATATAGTAAAAAATATACATTCGTTTATGGGGAAAACTATAATCTCTAAATGAATCGTTTTAAACTGGCTTTGGGAAAACTATAAAACCAGTTTTCAATAGGTATGAGAAATATATCTCCCTCCATTATTATTTCATCTGTAACTTCTAAATAACTAATGGTAAAAAATACGTATTACGAATTTATGGGAAAATTATAATCTCCAAATTAATCCACGTTTCACACTGACTTTGGGAAGACTATAAGAAAGTTTTGTTGAATTTTCGAGACCGATCGTGAACAATTTGGAGTGCATAATTTCGAATTACGAATCACTGTAGCGTATAGTCGAGGAATCTTAACCGTATAAGAATAATGATTTAATAATACCCTTTAACTTAATTGTTTTGTACGTAAGTGTACATGTAACTGCTTCTGTAAGTATTCTTAACTAGATTTTTTATAGAAATTTAAATCCGGATTTACTGCTGGAAAATCATGAAATTATTGTGCTTAAGAAAAAGTATCATTTTTCAAATTTAGGTTGCATAATTTATCAAATTTGTCATGTAATTTATCAAATAATTTGTCAAATTTAGGTAGGCATATTTAATAAGTTCATAATAGGGTAAAAGGAATATTTAATTGGAAAAATTGGTTGCCTAAATTCCAGGCTAGTTATCTATATAATTAAATTTACTGTATCCTATGAATATTAAATTTCGTTTGATAGAAAATATTTTTCTCTACATTTTCTGATTATAAGAATTCGTAAATCTTAGTTAACAAATAATTTTAATTTTTCAAGGCAAATCTAAGCGGTAAAATTTGTGTTTTATGAAATATTTATTACATGTTTGATTAATTTTAATATTATAATATATTGTTGAATAGTAACCTTTTCTTATTCCCCTGTATAATAATAATATAAAGAAAATTTACTCTACGCTTCACACTTGTTGAGAATCGCTGGTTTTATTCAGTCGCGTTCATTTTTACAGGAATCTGCAGAATTTCAGTACGTTTTAAGCAGGAACCTGTAAAATATGCTTAGATTTCTTCGAATTTGCAGGGTTCTGCATCACCTAGGTTCGCAATCCGGATAAATTCGAATTTAATTTCATAAAAACCTTATAAATTCTTCATTATTTCTCTACTAACAATTCGCGAAATATGTTTTAATGCAATAATAAAGTTATAACAATATCAAACATTGATTATGTAACTTTGGTAATAAATAGTAAAGCATCATACAACATTAGGTGCATATTTTTCTACCAGGTGACTACAATAAGTAGTTTTCAAAATAAGTCAAAAATTTAGTGAACAAAAATTAACAAATTTGAACGTTTCAAATTCATTTATTTAAATTTGTTTTAAATTCAATTTTATTATACACTGATAAAAATCAATTAATATCTACAAACATCTAAGTAAGCAACTAAATTTCCTAATTACTAATTAACTCTCCATGCATGATTAATAGATACCTACATAGCTATTTGAAACTTGATCATCATTTTAGTGGGTATACCTAATACCATTTATATTCATTATTTCTAACATTATACAGCCTCAATAAATTATCTATATTTCAGGCTCAAATAAAAACAAAATAGAATCACATATTACCCAATTAGAGCCTCTATTTTAATCTAATTAGACTGATTTTCTAAAAGATTTAGCCCCGTTTTTAAAGTATACATATATCCAACGAAAAGAAAAAAATCCATGGGATTCACTCGATGCAAATATTCGTACGCAAATCCATCCCGTAGCGAAAATTATCGCTAAGGAAGCAATATGATAATCTTATAAAAGTAAATAAATTACAAAGTCGCTTTTGTAAGCGATACGCGCGACGCGAGCTCTCGAATGAAAAAAAAAAATAATGAATTTCTTTAGAAACAGCGCAAGGGTGAAAAATTTAATATGACATCAAAGGGAATAGATTATGTGTCATTAAGGGCCGGAGATACCGCGACGACCCGACGACGTAAACGTAAAGACGAAATTGCTTTCGTTATTTTTCTTGCGTTTTTATTATACACACCTTAATTATCTAAGACTTTTTAGTAATTTGAGAAATCGTAAAATCGTTAGCTATAATCAAGTTAATCAAGAGGTGACGTCATGAAGTAAATTGTTGATTGAACTATATGCAATATTTTGTTAATGTTGCTGCAACTTAATTAGGTTGTGACGTCATCGATACATTAAAATAATCACACTATATGCAGTGTATCTTTTGTAGAAATTGCTTTTTTTTCATGAAGAAGAGACATCTTTATGTTCGTTAAAAACCCGGCGCGATTCATTTGCTGGGATTAAAAATTAATTGCTCTAACTGGTGAATCGGATTTGGAAAAAAGTAATGGCTCTCGATCGGCGCGTTGTAAACTGAATAATGAGTTTCAAAACGATAGAAATATCATAACACCGCCGATTAAAACTATATTCGACTTGCACAGGACCGGATTTTCCTTCATTTTATAACACAATTAGTAGGTAGATGTTTCATTATCACTTCGGTTTAATCAAATTTTCTTTTACCATAGAAATTAAGAAAAGAATAAACCGATGTATTCTATTTTCATTAATTAAAATCTAGTTGCAATAATTATTTTTTCTCTATAATAGAAAATCATTCCTTGGGAATAGATGCTAGTACCTACTTCTTTAGTTTTTGGATCCATTTGCTTGAAATAAATAATATATTTGTTTATAAAGAAATAGGAATTATCAAGGAATGATTATTTTTCTGAGTGATGCTCCAAAAATAATATAAATTTTTAATGCAACCCTTTATCTTGGAAAAATGGTTGATTTTTTTGACAGTGAATATTTTGAAAAATGAACAAAATTTCAAGTAATTTCCGCAATTCTAATTTTTTCCTAAGGAATAGATGCTAGTACCTACTTATATATACCTACTTCTTTTTGCTTGAAACAAATAATATCTATCTATTTATACAGGGTGTTTCATGAGTTGATACGTCCTTTTCAACTGGTATGAATCTCTTAATTCTAAGCAAGTTTTTCTGTTTGAATATTCTGAAAAACGAAGAAGATAGAAAATTTAAAAAATTTCGAATATTTTCCAGTACGTACCTGCTTTATTAAATAATAAATTTATTTATAGCAATCTGTCAAATAAATGCCGAATAATTAATAAATTTCATAATTAATGCCATGAAGCTGGTATGTATTGGAAACTATTCGAAATTTTAAAATATTCTTCCTTTGTTCTCCAGAATATTCAAAAATTTTAATTGAAAAAGTTGCTTAGAATTAAGAGATTCATACACAGTTGAAAAAGAAGTACCAACTTATGAAATACCCTGTATTTGTTTATAAAAAAAGGAATTATCAAGGAATATTCAATATGAGTGTTGTATAATTAATCGATATACCTAAATATCTAATGCATCAACTATTTATCATGCAAAGTTATCATGGAAAGTTATCATGGAAAGTTATCATGGAGAGTTATCATGGAGAGTTATCATGGAAAGTTATCATGGAAAGTTATCATGGAAAGTTATCATGGAAAGTTATCATGGAAAGTTATCATGGAAAGTTATCATGGAAAGTTATCATGGAAAGTTATCATGGAAAGTTATCATGGAAAGTTATCATGGAAAGTTATCATGGAAAGTTATCATGGAAAGTTATCATGGAAAGTTATCATGGAAAATTAACATTGGAAAGTTATTATGGAAAGTTATTATGGAAAGTTATCATGGAAAGTTGTCATGGAAAAATGGATGATCATAGCTTCTTTTTGACAGTGAATATTTTGAAAATAAACATGATTTCCACTAATTTCCAATTCTAATTTTTTCCTGTCATACAAGAAATAGAAGCTATAGTACCTACTTCTTTAGTTTTTGGTACCATTTGCTTAAAATATATTCGTTTATATAAAGAAAAAGCAATTATCAAGGAATGATTACCTGTATTCAAAATATGAGTAAATTATAAATATAGGTAGTACAAACTTCTAATATAACCCTTAAATGGAGTTATGTTGGAAACATGGAAGTAATTTAGTAATTTAGTAATTTTTAAGTTTATTCAGTATTTTAAAGAAAATTAACATAATTTCAACTAATTTTCACAATTTTATTGTAATTTCTCAATGACAAACAAAAATCCTTACTAATAAATTCTACATACTTACCCCGTAACAACTCGCTTTACAAATTGGATTTTTCTGGGTGCCCGATCCGGCTCTTGTCGCCAAATGGAAAATGAGGAAAATCGCGATCGGATATCGCTATAATCGTCATCGGTTTGTGCCGCGCCGAGCGGCGGGAGGCGGCGGCGGCGGCGGCGGCGGCGGCACCCGGCAGCTCGTAATTCGCATTATTTAGCCGATGAGCGTCGAGGCGCATATTAAATTACAATCATTTGTTTCGGAAATGAAGTCAAATCGTGTCGGAATCGCGGTGTGCTTGTTATATCGAAGCGTCGACGGAGAGAGAGCTACGGGATTCCTGATTTTCAGACCGCCATCGTTTCGAACTCGAACTAATTTCGATCATTATCGACGAGTTTTATTTTCGTTTTGTATATTTTTTTTTCGACTTTTTCTTTGATAACGATACGCTTTGTTAAAAAAGCGTACTTATTATACTAGGTATTAGATATAAATTGAAATTTTTCTTGGATATTTCAGAAGTTCTACGTGAGAGTTTCAATCTTTGGAATAAAATTATATTGTACAAAATTTAACAAATTTAGTCAATGATCGTTACATGTTAGTGACATGACTGTATACTAATGTAACTTACTTTATCTATACAGGGTGTGTCATAAGTTGATACTTCTTTTTCAACTGTGTATGAATCTCTTAATTCTAAGCAACTTTTTCAAATAAACTTTTTGAATATTATGAAAAACAAAGATAAAAATTATTAATAATTTGTAACTTTTTTTTGAATTTCGAATATTTCCCAATAATCATTAAATATGAAATTTGTTTATTTTTCGGCAATTATTTGACAGATGACTGCCATAAATAAATGTCTTACGGCCATTTTCATAATAAAATCCTTAAAGTCACTTTAAGAACTTAATAGTCATCCTTTTTCATAATCAACTTGTTTGGTTACTTTAAGTAAAGTTCGGTTTTTTCTTTTCGTGACACATGATGGCAAACCTGATTGTCAAAATTTTGATAAAATTTTAAGAAAGAGAAGAAATTTGGTTTTGATATGGGTCAATACTGTTAAAGCCGCTTCCTTACTTAAAGGAAATCTATAATAAACCAAGTGTTTAAAATTTCAATCCGCCCTTACTGATATTCATTCATAGGTATAGATAATTACATTGTGGAGCTTTTTGCCATCTGAGTAAGGGCTATCAGGGCTTCGATATTTACGTTGAAATTAAGGAATAAATTAATTTTTCGATGCTAAAAGTATGCTTCAAGCTGTTTATAAAAATTTGTGTAGATCAAGCGTCGAAAGTATTTATTCTTATCTTGTAAGTTTTTGGACGACGAATTCTAAACACTATGTTTTCTTCTTCGACCGAGCTTGTTGTCATCATGGAGTCAGTTGAAATATCCGAATCTGTCGTGTCCATTATACTTTTTTAAATATTTTAATATTTATGTTGTTCCGAAAAACATGGATGGCAAAACATCAAAATTTTATAGGTTAAAGTAGTTTAAAATACCTTAAAGTGACGTAGAACCTCACTTTATAGTTAAAGTCACTTTAACGGCTAAAGTGGTATTATGAAACTCACTAGACGGCTTTAAAATCTTAAAGTCATAAAGTAATTTTAAAGTGGATTATGAAAATGGCCGTTATTTAATAAAGCAGGTATGTACTGGAAAATATTCGAAATTATAAAATTTTCTATCTTCTTTGTTATTCATAATATTCAAAAAGTTTATTTGAAAAAGTTGCTTAAAATTAAGAAATTCATACACAGTTGAAAAAGAAGTATCAACTTATGATACACCCTGTTATGTCGACTCCGAGATCAAATTGTCTATACCTAATACTGCAAGAAAGTTCCCACAAGAGAATCAATTTCAATTTTCAATCAATAAACAAACTTCTCCCTAGGGAGTAAATAATTGAAGGGTACAGGCACAGAATAAGGCGATATGTCAAAAAAATTAGTTTTGAGAAGAACGCTTTTAAAGGTTTTAAGAGGTCTACAAAATGAATTTATAAAAGTAACATAGGATACATTTTTACATATTATTATTAGGGTACTGTGTTACAAATACCACTCAGTTAGTTTTTTAAGATTTTTTTTAGCAAAAAGACGCAATTTTTCCCAAAAATATAGCGCCTTTTTAGCCTGTATGGGAAAAATAAAACGGGTTATATCAGCTGACTGATCGCTCTTTTAGCCATGATAGTTTCTAGGGGAAAAGTTTACATCTTTATCTCATAGATTGCAAGATTAACTCACTTTTGACAAAAATTGACATATCGCCTTCTTTGCCTGTACCCTTCAATTGGAGTATACTCTTTTTATATTTTTGTAGATTTTCATTTGTATAGAGAGAGTCAATTATCAATTCAATACAATTTACTTATCCAATATACCTATATCCATTCAACATTCAAGACATCAAACTATCTGTATTTTGCAAGAAAGTTCCCACAAAACAATTAATCAATAGATGCTTAATCAGTAATCAATATTAATGGGGTAATTTGAGTATATATCTAATAACAGAGTTCTTATATTTTCTCAGATTATCTTGTAAAGAGTCAATTATCTACACAATACAATCCACTTACCTATGCATCATTCAATACTGAAAAAATCAAATTATCAGTATTGCAAGAAAGTTTCCACAAATCAATCAATAATTAATCAATCAGAAATTAATTAATATCTATCTAATCAATTAAAAGAATTAATAATTTGAGTTTTCATAACTTCTTATAGAGAGTCAATTATCTATAAGCTAATTCAATTCATTATTATATCCATCCCACATATTATATTTATTCCAAGAACTAGTCCCAAAATAACCCATTTATTTGTCTACCCCATAAAGGAGTTAATAGGTAATCTTGATATAGAATTTTTAGATTCTATTTAACTTTTTTTTAAGAGTTAATTAATATCTACATAATACAATTCATTATCTAGGTATTTACCTACCTATGGTATCTACAGTGTGTCTACTTAACTTGGAACCATATGGAAAACTTTTTTATTAGTGGTTTTATGAAAAAAGGGTATTCTTGATAAAAAGTTCTGCATGGTCCAAAACCTAAAATGCAATGATCAGATATCAAAAAATTTCAGTCGTATACGAGGTTTGTCAAAAAATGTGATATTTGCTCAAGAGTAAAGTACCTTTTTTTTGACAATATTGAAAATTATAATAAAGAAAAAATGCTAAGAAATAAAAATAACTTTCGAATATTCATTATTGTTTATTTATAAAAATATTTTTTTCGACATTATCTCTGTGAAAATGTTGAAAATTTAAGTTTGCACTTTATTGCATAATAAATTTAGGATGCACCGGCATTTTTTTTAATTCTAAACATTTTTTCTTTATAATAATTTTTGATATTTTCATAAATAAATGTACTTTACTCTTGCACAAATTTCAAATTTTTTGACAAACCTCGTATACTGCTTTAAAAAATTGATATCTGATGATTGCATTTTAACTTTTGGACCATGCAGAGCTTTTTATCAAGAATACCTTTTTTTCATAAAACCACTAATAAAAAAGTTTTCCATATAGTTCCAACTTAAGTACTTATATCTAGGTATTTATAAAACACAAATTTATTCATATACTAAAAGAGATATACCAAAATAATCAATCTATACCTATACCTATAAGAGACTCAATAATAATTGAAATATAGAATTCTCAGATACCTACTCCCTTTATACGAAAAGAAAATAAACCAAACGTGCCTAGATAAGAGAAACAGCAGGCATTAGGGCCGAATAAAAAGGGCCGATTCGCCGTAATTTGCGAAACAAGTAACTAACAACGTAACAAAGTTAATTGAGACGCGCCCCGGAGCGCCCGGGGGGGAGAGCGTCGGGACGCCGGTCGCGCATTGATAGGATAACAAAACACGCGTCGCTCGTAGACCGACGTCGTCGACGTCGACGTCGATAGATAAGTTCCCCCCTTGTACTAGCATGTGTAATAGTTATTCGCCGCCCCCCCTCGAGCGATGCCTTCGAATGTCACGATTTCCGAATTAACTGCTCTTAACTCGCCGCTAATTGTTTTCCTCGAGAATTCGACTCGTAATTATCAATTTGTCGCGTTATAACGGGAAATGGTATACGGGTGAAAATTATGGAAATTGTGCTATATTATTTGTCATATTTGTTTGTTAAAAAGAGCTTGTTATATCTGAAAAATTTTGACTTTTTAGGAAGGCTTTTATAGAAATAATTTGCTTGCTTTTTAGTAGATAAAAGGAGTCCATTTTCAAAAGGAGTGAGTTATTTGTGCACCAAAATAGAGTCTATAATTATTTATAAAGCAGAGCTATTCTTATCTGCTTATTTAAGATATTAGGTCTCTAAATGTTTAGTCAATTTAGAGAGTTCTTTAGAAATAATTTGCTTACTTGTTTTTGGATTATCGAAAGGAGAGAGTCATTTGTGCACCTAATTAGAATCAATTGTTTCTAAATTGGACTATTTTTATCTACCTATTTAAGATAGGTCTTTAAATTTTTAGTCATTTTAGAGAGTGTTTCAGAAATAATTTGCCTGTTTATTAGAAAAGCATCTCTATAATCAAAAGGAGGGAGTCATTTATGCACCAGTCTATTATTTATTAAATTGAGTTATTTTTATCTGCCTATTTAAGATAGATATTTCTAAATTTTTAATCATTTAGAGAGTGTTTCAGAAATAATTTCCCTTCTATAAGGTAGATCAAAGCAGTGCATTATCAAAAGGAAACAGTGATTAATGCACAAAAAAAGTCTTTTATTTATAAAATGGAGCTATTTTTATCAGCCAAAGTAAGAGAGGTCTCTAAATTTTTAAGTCATTTTAGAGAGTCTTTTAGAAATAAATTGCAGGCATATTGGTAGGTACATTAAAGAGTGCATTTATAAATGACTCTAGCAATATTACCTACTAAATGACTAAATCGGGTAAATGACTCTATACTAAGACTAAGTAATGACTCTTTTACCACTTCATAAATAGAGTAAATTATTAATTATTAAGACAATATAAAACGAGTATGAATGACTCTTTTAAGATTACTTACAACTCAAGTAAATAACTTTATTAAACTGTAGTAAATCGAGTAAATGATTACAGTAAGATTACTAAAATGACTAAATGACTGGTCTTTCTTCAGCAGCGAATAAATCATGAAATATAGGGTAAATGACTCTATTAATACGACGTAATGACTCTTTTAGCATTTCATGAATCGAGTAAATGACTCTCTTAAGACAAATAAAACGAGTAAATGACTCCATCGAGATTACTGAAATCACGTAAATGACTCATTTAAAATTACAACTTGAATAAATGATGACTTTATTTAAATGCAGTAAATCGAGAAAATTGCACTAGTAAGATTACTAAATGACAAAATCGGGTAAATGACTATTAAGACGACGTAATGACTCTTTTAGCATTTCATAAAGCGAATAAATGACTCTTTTAAGATTACTCATAGACTAAATGACTCTTTTAAGAGTAGTAATTAAGTAATTAAATCGAGTAAATGACCCTGATAAGATTACTCATAGACTAAATCACTCTTTTAAGATCACTCAAATCGAATAAATGACTCTTTTAAGATTACTCATAGACTAAATGACTCTTTTAAGATCACTCAAATCGAGTAAATGACTCTTTTAAGATTACTCAAATGGAGTAAATGACTCTATTAAGATTACTCATAGACTAAATGACTCTTTTAAGATCACTCAAATCGAGTAAATGACTATATTTAGATTTTAGATTCCTTATTAGATTGGGTAATATTCTGTTGATTTATTGGATAGTGTAAGTGATCCTCTTTTAATTAATAACTCATTTTTTGTTTTCTCACGTTAATGTATGAGCATATTTACTATTCTAATGCGTCACGACAAAGAGCATATCGCATAATTTTCATCGCGGACTGTACGCATTAAAATACCCAAAGAGTCCGCACCGATTCCGTCTCGTTCTCTCCACATCCTGCCCTTTTTTGCTTCTCGCATGCCATCTTCCTCACACGCACGCGGCGGGTAAAAGAAGGAGAAAAAAACCCACCCGTACCAATTTACAAATGAAAGTCTCCTCCGGTGCCTCCGGGCGGCCGAACATTAAACGTCGAGCCATCAAGCCGGCCGTGGATGTAAATCAAAGGCGACCAATCAGCGGCGCTCCTTGCAGGAGGGTCTCCGCCAATCGGCGGTCGAGGTAAAAACCGAAGGTGCGAAGGGGGATTGTTTACACGTGTGTGTAAACGTGCACGTTTCTCACCTGGTGTTTTTCGGGGAGAAAAACGTAAATCGATTGTTACTTTTTTTTGGATGTGTGTAGAGACGACCCTTTGTTGGTGTACTTGTGGGGATTGTACTTACGTACTTGGTAGCGGAAGAAAGTAAATACGTTACAAAGTATACAGGGTGTACCAAATTCTAGGTGAATGAAAGAGTAATAGGTAGAGAAAATCGGTTAAATTTGATGGGGAAATTTGTTCGATGTGTTTATCGAATGCCCCTCGTATATTCTAGTAATTATAAGAATGCATTTTTTGATGTTTTTTATGATAATTGTGTACAGATTGTTTCAAAATAATGTTACTTTTCTTACAAATTATAAACTTTCATGACCAAAAAACTACCCCTAAAGAGTTAGGGGATGCTAAAACTGTTCATTGATTTGTGCCACTTTTGAATTTCTACCAATGATACAACTTTTTAACACATGTTCTGTCATTTTATTATTTTGTTTTATAAATTTGTCTGACTAGATTTTTCATTTTTATTAAAAACTTATTTATTAAACGTCCCTCGAACATATAGTATATTCTGGTAATTGGAAGAATTGCTTTTTCTAATATGTTTTTTATGATAACTGTGTACAGATTGTTTCAAAATAATGTTACTTTTCTTATAAATAATTATAAACTTTCATGACCAAAAAACCACCCTTAAAGAGTTAGGGGATGCTAAAACTGTTCATTGATTTGTGCGACTTTTGTATTTTTACCAAATGATACAACTTTTTAACACATGTTCTGTCATTTTATTATTTTGTTTTATAAATTTGTCTGACTAAGATTTTTCATTTTTATTAAAAACTTATTTATTAAACGTCCCTCGAACCTATAGTATATTCTGGTAATTGGAAGAATTGCTTTTTCTAATGTTTTTTATGATAACTGTGTACAGATTGTTTCAAAATAATGTTACTTTTCTTATAAATAATTATAAACTTTCATGACCAAAAAACCACCCTTAAAGAGTTAGGGGATGCTAAAACTGTTCATTGATTTGTGCGACTTTTGTATTTCTACCAATGATACAACTTTTTAACACATACTCTGTCATTATTTTATTTTATAAATTTGTCTGTCTAGATTTTTCGTTTTCATTAACAACTTATTAAACGTCCCTCGTTTATATTCTAGTAGGTAATTGGAAGAATTGCATTTTCTAATATGTCTTTTATATAGGATAACTATGTACAGATTGTTTCAAAATAATGACTTTTCTTATAAATTATAAACTTTCATGGCCAAAAAACTACCCCTAAAAAGTTAGGGGACGCTCAAACAGTTTCTTGATTTGTACCGCACTTCAAAGAGCTCTACTATTTTAAGTTTTATACTGTTTTAATAACCAATAAAGAAATAAAAGAATATAGAGATTGTATTTATACCTATTTCTACAAAATTATACTCCCTCTACTACACTTACCCTTATCCAAAACATTTCAAATTTTCTAGCAAATTCAACTAAACATTTTCGTTGATTTACAATGATAAATATGCGAGAAAAGAACTTTATATTCGCGTTTTTCGTCGTCTCTTTCGCTTTCGATGATTCACGAACACCCCCAAGCGTCCATATTTTTCGCCGCTTCCGACGAATGCGCCTCTATTAAGTCAAAAATTACCCCTCGAGGGAGCGAATGAATTCGGTTTATTGGTTGAGTAAAATTTCATGACAGGCCGACGACGAGATTTCGGCATGTTATTCAATAATGAGTAATTGAAGGGGTGAATAAATTGAAAAATTTTCCCTCTTCTCCCTCTCGACCGAGTAATTTCCACGGGAAATGCCGTTTTGTCGCCAATACTCATGTGTGTATATGTTATATGCTCATCAATTGAGAATCGGGGTTGAATTTAAATTTAAATATCCACTCATACAAGAGTTCAATTGTATGCAAAAAATTAATGGGAAAAGTTATGTCGCTTTAATGGGAAGGTATACAAAATAGCAATAATTTCATATAAGAACACATTAAAATTGGAAAAAATTCCGAAAAGTACATTTGAATAGGTTTAAAAATGTTCAAGCAGGGGAGCTCTTATGATATACAGGGTGTTTATTAACGTAATGTACTTATTTTAATGGGAGATTCTTGGGCTAATTTTGAGTCGAAAAGTTCATATAAAGGTACCTATATGAAGGAGCTCGCGGAGCGGGCGAGACTCTTTTGTAATGTAAAAACACACTGTATATCGACATGATGTACAGGGTGTTTTAACTTTATGAAAAAAAATAAAAATGATACAGGGTGATTTACTTTTAAAAGAAACGTCAATGTCACGGGATCGAAAAAGAGGGATCGAAAGGGGGCGGAGCCCCCTTTCCAACCTTTCTGCGAGTCTGTTAATTATTTTTACAATCTGTAAGATACAGGGCAGTGTTCATTAATTTTGAGTGCCGACACTTAAGGATGTGAATCCTTTTGGGTAATTTTAAGAAGTTCATAAAAATACTTTGTGGGGTATTGAGCCTGTTACTCAACACCGTATTTTTTCCGATGTAAGGAATTTCCAAAATAACCACGATATGTAAAACTAACAAAACGATTTTTATTTCTTAAAGATTACAAGCGACCCTCTTGGGTTTTTTCGTTCGCTCGCCTGTCACATTTCTTACGAGTCTGGCGCTGTTGCCAAATTTCAAACAAAAACGCTTACTAAGAACAGAAACATATTCCGCGCTGTTGCAACAAATTCTATACTAACATCTAAACTTACACATACTCCCCACCTTGAAATCATCTGATTTCAATAGAGAATGAAACGAATAACAAAGTTACAATTTAAGTATAACTAAACAAATATGATTATAAAAAAAAATAATCCAAATACAATCGCTCTAATCTATAGGCAAAGGACAAATTCTTTGCACCGCTCGTTTCACTACACCGTGTGACGTTTTAACACTCATCACTCTCACTAAGCCGTCGTTACCAGGATGAACTTCGACTATTCTTCCTAGGCGCCATGATAAAGGAGGAGTGTCATCTTCCTTTAAAACCACCAATGATCCGATTTTGATGGTAGATGAGCTTGAAGTCCACTTAGAACGTTTCTGGAGGCTCGTGAGGTACTCCTTCTGCCAGCGATTCCAAAATGATTGCATACATTGTTGAAGCAACTGGTATCGTGAAAGTCGATTCAAAGGAATCGCATCGAGACTTGACTCAGGTAAACAATTCAACGGTGAGCCCACAAGGAAATGACCAGGGGTGAGAGGATAAAAATCATCAGGATTGCTGGATAATTCGGTGATAGGTCGAGAATTTAATATCGATTCTATTTGAGCGAACAACGTGAGCAACTCTTCAAAAGTGAAATGATTATTTCCTATTACCCGACTAGAATGATATTTTGCAAGACGCACGGCCGACTCCCAAATTCCTCCCTGATGAGGAGAGTAACTAGGTATGAAATGCCATTCGATACTGTTTTCAGTCGCGAACTTAGACAACGAATTATTTTGAGTCACGAGAACGTTTACAACCTCCTTTAAGTAATGATTCGCACCCACGTAATTCCTGCCGTTATCTGAATAAATTCTTTTACATAAACCCCTCCTAGCGATAAACCGTTTGAAAACGTTAAGAAAAGCATCGCTGCTTAAATCACTAACAGCCTCGATATGAACTGCTTTAGTACTGAAGCAAATAAATATGCACATGTAGCTTTTAATAAATTTACGATTACGAAGTTTACTTTCTTTTGTTAGAAATGGACCAGCAAAGTCAGTACCGCACACATAAAATGGCCTATTTGGAGTTACGCGATCCAAAGGCAAATCACCCATCTTTTGCTTCAGTGGTTTCGGACGATTTTTAAAACACACCACGCATTTAGACAACACACTTCTGACCTCGCGTTTACCATTTATTACCCAATATCTTTGACGTATGATCGCTAGAAGAGTAGAAGGCCCTGCGTGTAATTGCTTCAAATGTTCGTTATGTATCACCAATCGAGTTAAATGATGTTTTGGTGGTAAGATTATTGGAAATTTTGAACTGAAATCAACGTCAGCCATTTTTATTCTTCCACCGACCCGTAATAAATTATTCTCGTCTAAAAATGGACTCAGATCTAACAACTTACTTGACTTTAAAATCTGATTGGAAGACTTGATTGATTCAATTTCTTTGGCATACTCCTGATGTTGCACTGCTTTAATAAGAATTTGTAACGAAAATTCGAGTTCTGAACTCGTTATTCTTGCTGAAAGGTTCCGACTATTTTTACATCCTTTCGTATTATTGTAAAACCGATATATCCACGCGGTCGTACTCTTTAAACTGCGAAGTGACGAATATCTATTGATAAATGAGTGATCCATGTTGACCGCTAAACACACCCTTTCTTTCCTTTTACGCTCCGGTATATCCTGTAAATTCAGATTCAAATGACTACCGATTTCTCCATAATTTTGCAATGTCAAAAAAAACGGACCCTGCCACCACAAATTAGTTTCACGAAGACTACTAGGCATAACACCGCGCGAAATGATATCAGCAGGATTGCTTCCCGATTCGACGTGTCGCCATTCAGATATTTCTGTCATACCTTGAATTTGACCTACTCGATTTGATACGAATGTTTTCAAACTACTGGGTTCACTCGATATCCAAGCTAATGCTATAGTCGAGTCACACCAAAAATATTTCACGGCACCTTCAATATTTAACGAATTGACCACCCTTTTCATAAGTTTTGCCAATAACAACGCCCCGCATAATTCCAAACGCGGTATAGTTGTTCCCTTGAGAGCTGCTACTCTTGACTTAGCGCATAACAATCTTACGCTTGAAGCTCCTTCGCGGTTCACGACCTTTACGTAAATGCAAGCACCATATGCCCTTTCGGAGGCATCCGAGAACCCGTGAAATTCGCACGCTAACATTTCCCTTAATTCCAACGATCGACATACCCCTATATCATTCAAACATACTAACTGACTTTCGAATTGGTGCCAAGCTGTGTGAATATCCAATGGAACCGCTTCGTCCCAACCTATTCCTAACTGCCATAAAGTCTGCAAAAACATTTTTGCCTTGATGATCACCGGACCTAACAATCCCAACGGGTCAAAAATACGCGCTACAATCGACATTATTTGCCTTTTCGTAACCCTACCTTCATTGGAACACACTGGAATTTTAATTTTATAACCCAATTCGTCGGATGACGCGTTCCAATATATACCTAAAGTCTTCGACGAGTGATCATTGTCCGCAAAATCCGTTTGTCCAATCGCCAGTGAATCCTTGTCCACCAGATTCGTTAATGCTTCGCTACAATTTGAGCTCCACTTGCGAAGATTAAACCCGTACCGCTTTAAGATATCAGAAATTGTTTTAGCTAATTCCGCAACCTTTTCAACAGTCTCTCCCCCGGTGATTAGGTCGTCCATGTAAAAATCCCTAGATATTATTCGAGAAACCTCTGGATTTTCCTCTGAAATGTCCGCAGAAACCTGTGCCAAACAACGTGTAGCCAAAAATGAAGCCGGACCCGTTCCGTATGTTATTGTGTTAAGTCGATAAGATACATACTTAGAGTCGTCGTCCATCCAGATAATTCTTTGAAGATCCCGCTGATTTTCGTCAACCCAAATCATCCGGTACATCTTTTCGATATCCGCAGTTATGACAATTGGATAACTTCTAAATCTACATAAAATCGAAAACAAGTCGTCCTGAATAGAAGGCCCAACCTTTAATACATCGTTCAATGATAAATTCGCGTTTGATTTGCAGGAAGCGTCAAACACAACCCTTAGTTTGGTCGTACTGCTATCCTTCTTAATAACTCCGTGATGAGGCAAATAAAATATTTTAACCGCTTTCGTGCCCTCGCCTTCCAACTCATGTTCACCTATTCGACTCATATGACCCATCTCTTCATATTCGCTCATGAAATTCGCGTATCTAATTTTGAATTCCTTGTTTCTCATAAACCGCCGTTGCAATCCGTTCAAACGCTTTTCAGCCATCGCTAAAGACTCTCCCAAATTATTAAACGTGTCTCTTGTTGGTAAACTTACTATAAATTTTCCATCCCTTCCCCGTTTCGTTGTTTCCCTAAAATGAACCTCGCACTCAAGTTCCTCTTTCGAATATATCAACTCTTTTGCATCGTTGCTGCATTCTTCTGTGTCCCAGAATTTCTCCAAAATATTTTTGATTTCATCGTCCTCAATGGATAAATTGCACACCACTTCTTGCGCATTATAAATCTGCAATGGTCCCGATATCAACCAACCCAGCATTGACTTTTGTAAGATGGGCAACCCCGTTCCTAACTTTATTTGACCCACGCACAACATGTCGAAAAATACCGCTGCTCCCAACAAAATATCAATGGGAGATGAAATAGAAAACTCCGGATCTGCTAATGTTAAATTTTCCGGTATTTTCAACTTAGTGCAATCGAAAGACACCGATGGCAAAGGATTCGTGATTTCGTTTACAACCAACAATGGGATGTTCATTTTGTAATTATTGTAGTAAGATTTAATTTCCGCCTGAATTTTAGCGACTATTGAATTGTTCGATCTGTTAATTCCCACTACCGGTATGTTTACTCTTTCAACTGTTATTCCTAATTTTGATGATAACTCTCGTGTGATAAACGAAGGTTGAGATCCATTATCCAGCAAACATCTAGCTCTGTGAAATTTTCCCCTATTATCCGCGATTAAAACCAAAGCTGTGGATAATAAAACTTGATTTCGCATACCACAATGCAACGCCACTTCGTTATTTAAGTTGCTACCAGCTTGATTCGCATTTTCAATTACTCCTACTACCGGGCTAGTTTGAGTTTCTGAATGTAAAATAGTATTATGCCTTCCGCGACATTTTTTACAACCCATCGAACGACAATCCCTTGCAAAATGCGAACTTCGTAGGCAATTCAAACACAGTTTTAATTTTTTGATTTCCTCCTTACGCCGCTCCACCGATAATTCAAGCAGCCTTCCGCATGAATAAACAAAGTGCTTGCCCTGACAATACTCACATGTGATAGATCTCCCCTCTGATACGTGAGCCGAAGTTACGTTTTCAGCTTTAGAACGATAATTAGCTTTATTGAACGAGTTTGGAAATTTATTGTTAAATTTTGGTTTATTGCTAGATTCCATTGTCCTATCTGAACGAGCCTCTAACCCTTTACACCGTTCCAACAAAAAATCGAGAAAATTGCTAAACTTAGGAACGCCACGAAATTTTACCACGCGAGTTTTTTCCCAAGAATCACGCGACTTTTCATCCAACTTTTGCGACATCAATAATATCAATAATGTGTCCCATGAATCAACCGACTCGTCAAGTGATTTTAGCGACCGAATATGACGATTTATCTCATCCAACAATTTTCTAATTGAAGCACCCGATTCCACCTTAATAACTGGCAAATTTAACAACTCCTTCAAATGCTTTTGAATCATTGAGGGTCTATCCTCAAATCGTTCAATCAACAAATCCCACGCGATCGTAAATTCCTCAATACCTTCAATTACTGCTTCTGCATTTCCGGTAACGCATTCCTGTAAACGATAAAATCGCTGCGATTCGTCAATTTTAGGATTCTTTAATATCAACGACTCAAACGTGTTTTTAAATTTGAACCAACGATCATACTCTCCGTTAAATTTAGGCAGAACGTATTTCTGCAATTCTAACTCCGCCCTTGTATTTACGCCGCTTGTTGAAGCCCTGGTTGCCGCTTCTATTACCGCGCCGGCTCGCGATTCGTCGCTCTCGCTTTTCCTACTCGCGCCGTTACTGCTCGAAATACTACCCTCGCTGTTTTCCGCTTTTAACAAATTTTTGCATTTACCTACTGCTTCAAAATATTTTTTCTCAAATTCACTACGTACATCAGAATCTGCCTCAGTGCTATCCATAAACTCAATGCTCTCCTGTACGTGATCAAACTCGCCCCAAACGATTTCAATTTTATCAAGACGTGGTTGCAACTCATTATATTGACTGTCTTCATAAGCTCTTATAAAGGTGCAAAATCGAGTCAATTGCCCCTTTATAGAACCTCTACGCGATATTAATTGCTCTAACGTTGACATTATGATCCCTTGTAACACTACTCAAACCGCTACTCGTGACCCAAATATGTATTATGTTAAATTGACAGTTAAACAATTCAACCTATTATACGATTACTAAACGATTTGCCATGTGGCAACCCTGCGACCATGCAAATAAACCTTTTCTTAATGTTAAACTGTAAATTCGATACCCAAATAGATCGATATCAAAGGGAAAAAATGAAAAATGAAGGGAAACTCACCGCCTGTGCGTTGATTGTTACCTTCTTTGTTGCGAAGTACCGCCGACCTTCTCCCTTGTTGCTATGCTAATCTGCAATGGCCGATTTTCTGGAAATCCCACGTGCCTTGTTCCTCGTTGATTACTGTTACGATTTTCGTTTATCCGTTTCGAAGGACCAATGTGGGGTATTGAGCCTGTTACTCAACACCGTATTTTTTCCGATGTAAGGAATTTCCAAAATAACCACGATATGTAAAACTAACAAAACGATTTTTATTTCTTAAAGATTACAAGCGACCCTCTTGGGTTTTTTCGTTCGCTCGCCTGTCACATTTCTTACGAGTCTGGCGCTGTTGCCAAATTTCAAACAAAAACGCTTACTAAGAACAGAAACATATTCCGCGCTGTTGCAACAAATTCTATACTAACATCTAAACTTACACATACTTGGAGTGATAAAAAAGTAATTTTTTTCCAAAAATTGTAACACCCTGTAGCTCAAAAACTAAGAGATTTAAGACACATATTCATATTTTTCTTCATCAAATCATCCAAGGATTCACACACTTATAAGTACCGCCACACAATTAATTAAACACCCTTTAGGTATGTTTTTCAAAATAATAGTTTTTATTCATGGTGATTAAAGAGCGGATGAGCGAATTATATGCAACATTTGCATATACTGACGATTTGTCCAATTTTTGCATATTTTAGCATATATATGTAGATATTTATGTACTTATTACTTTTTCTAGTTTTTACTAATATTCTATTTGATAGATTTTAATCATTTTACATACAATTTGAAAAAATAAAATTTACTTAAAATTTAATTTAATGCAGAAATGAATTTGCAATATCTTAGGTAAAAAGACTTTTTCCTTAGTTCAGGTCATTTTGCATAATTTTGATATTTTTGGAAAATCAATTCAAATTATTGATATCTTGTTTGAAAATCAATTGCATGATTTTGGTATTTTTTGAAAGTCATTGAATATTTTTTATATTTTCTTGAAAATCAATGCAAATTCTTGATATTTTTTTGAAAACTACAACACATTTTTCATATTTTTTTGAAAATCTCTGCATATTTCTAATATGTTTTTGATAATCACTGCCAATTTTTGATATTTTTTTGAAAACTATTGCATATTTTTGATATTTTTTTGAAAATCACGACCGCGGAGCGGACGAGATCCTACAAACACCTTGTATAACGACATGATGTTCAGGGTGTTTTTATTAAGAAAATAGAAAAAAAAACTGATATATATATATATATATATATATATACGTAGTGTTTTTAATTTTTGGAAAAAATAAAAATGATATACAGGGTGTTTTAATTTTAAAAGACACGTCAATGTCACCGAGAGAGCAAAGCGAGCTACAATATACTTCTATTATACATATACCTGGCAACGGGTCAGTGTCCAAAGAAAGGGCGCGTCAGCGCCCTTTCCGACCTTTTCGCGAGTACATACTATATGCGCATATATTAGCAATTTTTTACATATATTCGGCTCTTAAATTTAATGATGATCTATTGAATATTTTTCTCTTTTTTACTAACTACATCATAATTTTGTTTATACTTGTTTGTAATAATTATTCAATTATTAAATTTGAAATATTCTTAATTACCTACTTTTACAGACACATTTTTGATAAATACATAAATATACAGCAAAATTTTAAAGCTAAAAACGCCCTTCAACTGCACACCTATATAGGTATAATACTTCTATCCATTTATTTTCGTCGTTGCACTTATAGTTCGAAAAGATTGGATAAGTGTTAGCGTTTTTCCCGAGGAAAAAAGGAACGAAGGAAAAACGCTTTTCGAGACATTTTCCGGAACTGACAGTCGAGTAAACACTTCGAAAGCAGGCTCCAAAGCCGCCTTTGCCTACGGTCGAAAATCCCCCGAGCGAACATCCAAATGATGAGCCATTGTGAAAACTCTACAAGTCACGAGCAGGGTATGGGCTTAATCCAATTTATTTTGTCATTGTTGAGTTAGAGGAAAAGATGTATGCGTGACGTCGTCGTGCGGTTTCCCTGGGAAATTCGCCTTTAAGATGGAAAATTCCCCGATGCGATTTCTCCTCGTTCATCAGAACGTTATTCAAAAGTTTCCTGGTTATAATGTGTTCACCTACATACCCACCTTTCTTTGGGGTGTATTATAGGAAAATTTAATGAGGTGATGGGATAGTTTTGCAAATAATTTTTATAAATTGAATGTGTATTAAAAATAAATTTATATAAACTTTAATGTTCAATTTCAAATTAGACAAAGATTTTCGATGTTAAATTATAGCACGGTAGAAAGTCTTCAAATATCTTCAAAATTAATTAGATTTATGTGTAGGGCAGTGTACATGAAGTTCCTTTATTTTTACCGCTGATTTCAATAAAACAGAAAAAAGGGATGTTTCATAAAAATTAAGAAATTTGATATTTTATAAGTTTAACTTTAGACTTCATTTTTATTAGACATACGTCCAGAACAAAGAACAACTTCAAAATACATTTAGAACGCAATTTAGAACGCTTCTGGATGAATTAGAACTGTTCAAGTCAATTTAGAACGTTTCAGGATCAATTAGATTTATCTAGGACGATTGACAACGCTTCATGATCAATTAAATATGTCCAGGTCAACTTCACAATGGATAAGAACCGTCCAGAACAATTTAGAACGTTTCAGGATGAATCAGATATGTCCAGATCAACTTGAAAATGGAAAAGAACTACCCAGAACAATTTAGAACGTTTCAGGATGAATTAGATATGTCCAGATCAACTTGAAAATGGAAAAGAACTACCCAGAACAATTTAGAACGCTTCTGGATGAATTAGAACTGTTCAAGTCAATTTAGAAAGTTTCAGGATCAATTAGATTTATCTAGGACGATTGACAACGCTTCATGATGAATCAGATATGTCCAGATCAACTTGAAAATGGAAAAGAACCGTCCAGAACAATTTAGAACGTTTCAGGATGAATCAGATATGCCCAGACCTCAAACTTCAAAACTTCAAAATGGAAAAGAACTGCCCAGAACAATTTAGAACGTTTCAGGATGAATTAGATATGTCCAGATCAACTTCAAAATGGAAAAGAACTGCCCAGAACAATTTAGAACGCTTCAGGATGAATTAGAACTGTTCAAGTCAATTTAGAACGCTTCTAGTTTTTAAAGTTTTTTTATTTAGGTTTTTTTTCAAAGACTTGAAAAAACGTTTGCGATATTACATTGAATTCTAGAATAACATATTATGGTATATACCTACACGCATTTTTTAAACAGAAAATATTTTTTTTATTTTAACCGTGTGTGGCGTAGATATGTGTAGGTCTTGGTACAATGTTATCTTAAAAAGTAGTAGGTACGCCACTGTTTTTTAGAAACTTCCTTTAAAAATTATTGATAACCATTTTATTTTAAACAAAAAAAATTTCTTGCGTTTTTGCCGTAGAAATTATCATTTTAAAGAAAATAATTAAAAACTAATTTTGTACATGGATTTCGGCAATTTGAGTAAATTCTTTGCATCAAATCAAGTTAGTAAGTGCCACAAAATTTGTTGACTAATTGTATTTCTATTTATCTTAAGTAATCTTAAGTAAATTTGAGATTTTTTTTTAAATCTAAATAAAGATATAGCTTTACACCCTATATATCGAAAACCGAGCTTCGGAGGACATGTATTCCTTTATATGAACTTTTCGGCTCAAAATTTCCCCCCAAAAGAATCCCCCATTAAAATAAGCACATTGCATTAATTAACATCCTGTATATTTTTTCTTAATTGGGGCATTATAAAAAACTCGCCATTTGCCTATAATACCCCTCGTTATAATGGTCATTAATTCTTATATTTTTTGTAATTGAGAAAATTTTTAGGTGGACTAAAATAGTACTAAAATAGCACTAATTATCGGTATTTCAATGATTTCAAAAGTATATGCTTAAGCTTCAAGTGCAGTAAAGTAAGCTTTAAGTAAATAGCTCGAAAAAACACATACATGACTGATTGAGCGATTTTGGCTATTTACAAAAACCCCAGCAAAACAATTATCTACTATACCTACATTAAGAAATAAACCCTTTGATCAAAAGAATCGGGTCGAAGAAGAGAACCCCACCACCCACATATCGACAAAAAGAAATTCAATATAACTCGATTCTTTCGAAAAAGAAAACACATAAAAAAATAATCCGAACGAGACCCTTTTTCCGCGTCAGTTCGATCGAACAAAAGCGAACAAAAATCACTGAAACGCAATCTGATCAATCTGATTTCATCGGTCTGTCAAAACAGTGACGCCATTACCGTAATGAGACGTGATTTCTCCCGGGGGGCCAGGTGGGGGAGGATTTTTCCATACACGCAGACACACAGACACACACATGTGTGTTTTTTTGTGTGTACACAAACGTCAGATTTCATTTCCGATAATGTCTAAACGAGATCTAAAAAGGTTCGAATGCGATAGGCATAGAAATTCGATTTTTCTATAGGTGGTTATTACAATGGGGTGGGTTTCTCAGGAGTTTTTTTTTCTCGTTGTTAAATGTAATTTGCTGCTTACATGGAAAATTTGGGGATAATTTTGAGAGGAAATACTTGTAGTTTCCTCATTTTTATGCCCGATTTCACCAATTTTCTTACCTATAATTTGTAATGGTGACAAAACACAAACAAAACTGAAACAATGTAAAAAGTATATCTATTATAGTTGAATATAATACAGGGTGTTATTGAAATGAATGTACATAGGAATAGTCGGTGCAACACAAAAATGAACGCACGTCACCATAAATTTACTATGTCACAAAGAGACAGTGTTGCCGAACTTATATAAAGTTTACAAAATCTAAGAATTCTCTAAAATTGTCATATGTCAAAATGACAAAACAAATTGAAAATTAGCGGTTCCTGCTTCACGTTCCTAAACTACCGATGTGTTCAGGTGCTCACTACAATTTTATATCATCAAATTCCTTTATCATCTGAAATACATTAATAGGCCGAGTGAAAAATTTTGTGTATAATTTTGTCGTTTATAAGTGTACATCGTGAAATTTTAGAGAAAACTTTCGTAAAATATAAAATATTTAGTGCTGAAATTGTGTCATTTATAACATGTGAAAAAGATAACTAAGCAAGAAATTCTTATTTCTTCATCATTCGACCGAATGTCATTAGTCGTGGAGGCTAATAAACTAGAAAGAAGAAGAAGAAGAAATGAAAAATTAAAAGTACTGATCGGATGACAACGGCAACTATGCGACTTGACAGTTAGTACCTATCAACATACAACAAGATAAAATTATTTATTTTATATAAATACGTTGAATTTTTGTAATATTGATTTTTCTTAGATGATTTAATTCCGTTTTTAAACATTTTCTATCATCACTTCTTAATATTAAATTCAGCAGGTATTAAACTTAATCTGTTTTATGTATTTATATTTTTAAAAGTTGGACACAATGCTTGGCAAATGACGTCACATTAGTGACGTGCGTTAATTTTTGTGTTGCACGAACTGTATTTAAACTGTGAAGAATATTAATTTGATAGCAAAAAATGAAGGGCGAAATAATTTACTATTAAATTGATACAATTAAATCTGGGGCAAAATACCCCTTTTCTGACACACTACGCCTAATATATAGTACTCCTAGAGTTCTGCAGTTCTATGCGGTTTATCTGACGTATCTGTTGTTTGCAAATTAGTAAATTCTTAGTTACAAATATGTCATTCCAGGACCTATCTCTATAATGCAACGGCGTATACATTCATTTTAAAATTATTTTTTAAAATTTAATAGCTCCTTTAAAGATATTTAAAAAATAATATTTTCACCATTTTGGAAAAGTGTAAAGATAAACCCGTTTCAATATGTGTACATTCATTTCAATAACACCCTGTATAGTATTAATATTAACAATGAGTTTCTGCATGTTATTGGCAGCACTGGCTAATTTGACTGTAAATTGACGTGTAAACCGAATAAGTGGAAATCATAAAAGGAAATAAAAGTAGAGAGAAAAGAAAAGAAATTATATATATATATATATGTATTATAAAGTATGTATGTATTTAAAAGTAACAAGTTAAAAAAGGTGGCAAATAAGTTAAAGTTTTGAAGTTTTATTAAAAAATATATAGAATATACATTAATAATATATATAATAATATTTTTATAATATATATATATATATATATATATATATATATATATATCATAAAAGGAAATAAAAGTAGAGAGAAAAGAAAAGAAATTATATATATATATATATATATATATATAATTGTTATTTTAATAAAACTTCAAAACTTTAACTTATTTGCCACCTTTTTTAACTTGTTACTTTTAAATGGAGCAAGTTACCACTCACAACAGAACAACCAGTACTTATATAACCACATAAAATAAAATAATTTTATCTACTTCCACTATTATTAAAAATTATTTACAATTAATTATCGAGCTGAAAAATGTCTTTCACTATTTTTATATGAATAATATCAATTTGACCCTCCTCAATTTAATTTTCTATATTTTCAACTTCATCTGGTACAGCTCACATATTTCTTTAAACTATCAACAAATAATACTATCTACTAATCTCAAATGAGATTTTCATCTAAAGTCTGATGCTAAAGTTGAAAAATATTATTAAAAGGTTTTCCTAAATGCTTTAGGCAAGACCAGTGAGCTGTCCTAATTTTAGGTATTTTCTATCACCTGTAAGTATTACTTAGAGCATGGTGAAACGCAAATTGTACTTAGAACTTCCTGAATCCGATTTAAGTATTACCTAACTTTAAGAATTGGTTGGTGAAATCGGGCTTTACTTAGAGGATTAAATCGTGCGGTAATAATAACTCATAGGAAGAGTCAATATATATTATTTAAATATGGCACTAAATGATTGTAATTGTACGGAGGACAAAATATGTCCTCATTTAAGTTTTTTTTTCACATTCTTTTGTAATTGATTCATCAATTAAAGCTTGATTAATGAACAAAAAATTGTGTACCTACGCAATATTACAATATTTTTTTAGAGAAAAAAACTCTCATTACCTACGCTTCGAGGTACCTAGATCTTTCCAATTTTTCGAAAAGCCCCGCGCAAAGAAAAATTCCCGCTTTTGTGCGACGCACATAGTCAAATAGGCGTTGCATCGTTGCTTTTTCCTCATTAAATTTTTTTTAATTAACGCTACACTTAACGACTCCATGAATAACAAACGGCAGGAAGGACGGTTCGAATGCGAAAAAAGGAATCATTCATCGCCATTTGCAGAATACTGAATCCTTTTCGTCCTTATTTTCTCTATATATACTGCAGCGACGCGTTTTAGGTACACAGTGGCGTGCTATACTTCACTGCTTTTGCACTTATTTTTAATTGGTTTCATTTTTTTATTAAAATATTGCAATCATTTCTCTATCTGCATTTCTAATAAAACTTTACTCTTGAAGGTTGGACTTCTAAAATGGCAAAAACGTATTTTTTTTGAGCACTAAAATTCGTCTTAGGCCCGGTTGTAGATGCATAGTTCAAAAGAGATTCTCCGTTGAACCGAGTTTAATTGCAAATTTGTGTTGTATACGTCAATCACTATTGATCTGAGGTTCAGAGAAAAGTTTACGTGAACGGTCCTAAGTGCGTTCAAATAAGGCGGTTCAAGAAGATTTTAACATTTCAAGTTGAGTTGTTAACCCCGAAAAGTGAGGTTGAATTTCTGATATACAATTCATTATTCACAATGAACGTATTATTTTAGAAGACGATGAAGATTTTTTACAAATTTTGAATGGATTTTTAGATCCTATATAGAAGACCACAAACCTTCAGAAATAGTCCCAATCATTTTAAAAAAGGGAGTTCAGTGGAACCAACGTGACTTGAACGGAGTTCAACCAAACTAATGTTGATCTACTCTACAACAAAAACCAAAACGAACTCGGTTCAAAGTTGACTCGCAGTTCAGTTGAACTAACGTTCACGTGTGTCACCTACAAAAGGGCCTTAGGCTATTTTTATAGAAGCACTAAAATCAAAAAAAATGTAGATATCAAAATCGTTTCCATCTCTCTGTTTGAATGTATATTTTTTCTATATTCTTCAGTTTTTTAACGTCTCTAGTACGTTTTTATCAAATATCTTGAAGGTAAATTATACCTTAAATTAAATTCTGCTAGTGCATTAGCACTAAAGTAGCACTAATTTATCACTAAAATAGCACTAAAATAGCACTAAAATAGCACTAAAATAGCACTAAAATAGCACTAAAATAGCACTAAAATAGCACTAAAATAGCACTAAAATAGCACTAAAATAGCACTAAAATAGCACTAAAATAGCACTAAAATAGCACTAAAATAGCACTAAAATAGCACTAAAATAGCACTAAAATAGCACTAAAATAGCACTAAAAAGGCACTAAAAAAGCACTAAAAAAGCACTAAAAAAGCACTAATTTCCGATATTTTTTAATTTTGTTCAAATATTTAAATGTAGGGGTGCTAGCTTTATAAACTTATCGCAACAATTTTCAATCGCAATTTTGTGCTCAACCATTTGAGTACTAAAATAGCCCTAAAATAGAACTAAAATAGCACTAAACGTGACCTGAACGGCGTTCAGCCAAACTAATGTCGATCTTGCACTCTACAACAAAAACCAAAACGAACTCGGTTCAAAATTGATTCGCTCTTTAGTTAAACTAACGTTCACCTGTGACATCTTCAAACCGGCCTTAGTTTGTGTTTTATAATGCTAAAACTATAACATTTCCATAATAAAATTTTAATTATTTTATATTTTGACCGAATTGTTCCTGACAACTTGATTTAACAATATCTTTGACAACATTTTACACTTTTACTCAAACTAATTTTCTTGAAAATAGCACCGATTTTATTAGATTTTTGTATAGGTACTTCCGAATTGTGAAATATTAAAAACAGTGACAGGAGAGAATAATACAAAAGCAGTCGAGGAGCAGTTTCTTTTAGTGGAAATTACCGCACTTGTAGATTTTTTTAAACCCTGCGAGGTATTTATACAATGGAAACGCTGATTATGCCCGCCGTGGAGATGTTTCCCGGCGAAGAAAATTCCTCATTAAGCCTCCTCGCCGTTCGCTCTTCGCCTAAATGCCGTTTTTCACAACACGCCAGTCTTACTTACGCTCTCGTACAATGAGAGTGTAATTACGCAAAAATGGAAATGGAAGCTCCGCTGTTCGAATGTACGAGTATAATATAGGTATACTTGCTTTGTTGCTTTCTATTTTCGAGTATATAATTGCAAAAATCGCTATTTTTTATGACTCCTAAACTATTATGGAATGCTGATGGAATCGAGTTCTTTAAAAAGCTTCCGAAATTACCAGCATGAACTTCATCACCACTATCTAAAAAATTGCTATTTTGGTGCTATTTTAGTGCTTTTTTAGTGTTATTTTAGTGATATTTTCGTGCTATTTTATTGCTATATTAGTGCCTTTTTAGTGCTATTTTAGTGCTATTTTCGTGCTATTTTAGTGCCCCATTCCTAAATGCAGTGCCCAACTGGTTGAGCAGATAATCGATAATTGATAATTGCGATTGAAAATTGTGGTTGAAAATTGTGAAAAAAAAATGGTTGAAAAAAGGGCCAAGTTTATAAAGCTAGCACCCCTACATTTAAATACTTGAACAAAATTAAAAAAATTATACATTGTGTATCATAAATTTGATACATTCTTTTTTAACTGTGTATGAATCTCTTAATTCCAAGCAACTTTTTCAAATAAACTTTTTAAATATTTTGAACTTTTAAATAGTTTGAATATTTTGAAAAACAAAGATAAAAAAATTTAAAAATTTTAACTTTGTCTCGAGTTTCGAATATTTCCCAATACGTACCTGCTTCATTAAATATGAAATTTATATATTTTTCGGCTTTTATATTTGACAGACCACTGCCATAAATAAATTTCTTATTTAATAAAGCAGTTATTACGTATTGGAAAATATTAGAAATTTTAAAATTTTCTAACTTTTTTGTTATTCATAATACCTATTCAAAAAGTTCATTTGAAAGAGTTGCTTAGAATTAAGAGATTCAGACACAGTTGAAAAAGAAGTATCAAGTTATGATATACCCTGTATATCGGAATTTTAGTGCTTTCGAATGCACTAAGCAGAATTTAATTTAAGTTATCATGCCTTCAAGATATTTGATAAAAACGTAATTATAGAGACGTTAAAAAAACTGAAGAATATGGAAAAAATACATTTAAACATAGAGAGAGGGGAACGATTTTGATCTTTAAATTTTCTTTGATTTTAGTGCTTCTAAAATAGCCTGAGGCCCGTTTGTAGATGACATACGTGAACGTTAGTTCAACTAAACTGTGAGTCAACTTTGAACCGAGTTCGTTTTGGATTTTGTTGTAGAGTGAACTCTCTTTTTTTTATCTGAAATATAATGTTAAATGCCAAAATTTTTAATTTATATTTGAACGTTGACAGAGCGTTGATTCTATTTTGATGTCACTTTTGATATTTCGTTTAGTTTGAATTATTTGGATTGGAACTATCTACCATTTGAGAAGTTCTTGATAAATTCAATATCGCATTTATTTAATTATCTACAATTATTTCAAAATGAGGTCTAGGTCTATTTCTGAAGGATTGTGGTCTTCTAGGATGTAAAAAACCATTCAAAATTTGTAAAAAATCATAATCGTCTCTTCTAATAATACTAGCCTTCATTTTGAATAATGAATTGTACATCAGAAATTCAACCTCACTTTTTTTGGGTTAATAAATAAAGTGTAAAATGTCAAAACCTTCTTGAACCGCCTTTGAACGCTCTTGATGGACAGTTCACGTACACGTCTCTCTGAACCACAGATCAATAGTTCCTGACATACGTGTATACAACACAAATTTGCAATTAAACGCGGTTCAACGGAGAACCACAGTTGAACTATGCATCTTCAACCGGGCCTAACAAAGTTTCAATCTCCATTTAATACTTACCTATTTCATTTGGTGTATAAAATTATTCTGTACAGTTTTTGACTTACCTATATGAATTTTATTTAGAACATACTTATATTAAATTCAATTTTTTCATTCAAAAACCAAAAATTGTTTCATATTGTATAAATTTATATCAAATTTTTGATTCTTATTAATCACACTCTATAACATTTAATTTGGTGCCAAAAAATTTCCCTAAACTTTTCGAAATATCGAAAGTTTTCAAAAGTTTTTTATTATAATTAATAATCCTTACCGTTTGCATCATGCAAATATTATTTATCTGATATTTATTTACTAAATACTCCTCATAGAATAATAATTACTTCAACTATTTAATTGTTAATTATTCTTCGCGTATATAAAAGTAATTAGTATTTATTATCAAGAATAAGCGCTCGACAAAAACTTCACACCATCTAGAATGCGTTGTTTCTGCGAGGAGGACGACAAAATGGCGGGTAATTTCGAAAAAAAAAGGGTACAGCAGGCATTAGGGATTAGTTTTCGGTTCGTTAGGCGTCGCGATGAAAATGGAAAATTCCTCTCGCCGCATTTGAATTCTAAGATTCGAAATCAGTTCAAATCGCTTAATCATATTTCGCTGATTCTCTCTCTATATCCCGCGCGTTGCCCCCCAGTCGCATGCGGGCTCAAACAGTTCGCTCTAATTGACTTTTACCGAACAATCCTTAATCAAGTTTCGAATCGAATTAACCCCCGGCGCTCCGGGCGGGCGCCTCTTTCTTTAAGGCCCGCTAGGTTTACCTGCGAATCCTGCAATTACTTATCTCTTTATTCGCTTTTTTTTAATTTATTAACACGTTTATTTTGCTAAAAATATAACCTAAAATATTTCTAACAAACTATAAAGATGTATAAAACATTTTTCTTAGTGTAGTAATACAGGGTGTTTCTTAATAACATGCTAATATTTAAGGGGGTATATGTCCTAGTTTAAGACTTTAACTTTTAAGATACATGGTATTTTTAAGTTCTAAGAATGTTTTTTATTGTTATTCTCATACCACTTTAAATATTTTTATGAAATTAGGTTATGCATTAAAGAACATTTTTTGAGATAAAAAACTAATTTTGATAATTTTTTTAAATGCTAAAAATGATATTTTTTTTATTTCTAACAGTGGCGTCCGTACTCCGTGGAGTCCACGTTCAATTTAGAACAAATTTGATTTCTTCAAGTTTTTTCGAAAAACTCACCGTTGGAATAAAAAAAATTAAATGCATTCATTTGTAAATTACGACCGCTTTTATGAAGTTAATTAGCACATAACAAGAATTAAAATTTAAAACGTTTTAGACATAGTTTTATTCTTAAAATGGGCCCAAGAATCACCCCTTTAAATATTAGCATGTTATTAACAAACACCCTATATAATAAACATTTTTTCTACACGCAGAAAAATCATCAATTATCACAGACGTCATAGTTCTCTAACCCACTCATTTTACCGGAAATAGGACCCTATTTTCATTGTATCTATTATTTTATACAAATATAACAAACCTATTATATTTTTTTGCATTAATAACTATAACGTACCAAATTTAATGGTGGCCGGGATTCGATGGGGGCCCGTCCCCTTTGCTTACTAAATGTAGTTTTTAGAAAGGGGCGGGATCCCGCCATTCGACGATACGATCTCTGCCTCTCGACCCCCTCCGAACTCCCCCCCGTTGTCCTTCGATTCATTCATTCTGTATGAATAAAAAGTTTAGCCGTGCGTAAAAACGTAGAGATGGAACGACAACCAGGAACATATCCGTACACATACTTGCCATATTTTCTATTTCGAATAAATCATAATAAGTAGCATTGTTTCCCAAAATATAGTTTCTATAGCCCCACTCATACGACCTCTCTTTACTATTAGCCTCACTAATCTTCCATATTCCCTCAACTAGCCTCACTCATCTGCATCTGCTCGTTTTGACCAGTTTATCCTATACCTAACCCTATTAATGCATATTGTCTCAACTAGCTTCACTCCACTTGCACTTCTCAACCAGCCTCACTCATCTGGAATTGCTTAATTTGGCCAGTTTGTCCTTTTCCTAACCCTATTTATGCATATTGTCTCAACTAGCTTCACTCCACTTGCATTTCTCAACCAGCCTCATTCATCTGGAAGTGCTTAATTTGGCCAGTTTGTCCTTTTCCTAACCTTATTTATGCATATTCTCTCAACTAGCCTCACTCCGCTTGCATCTCTCAACCAGCCTCACTCATCTAGAAGTGCTCATTTTGAGCAGTTTGTTCTTTAACTATCTCTATTCATGCATATATTCTCTCAACTAGCCTCACTCCGCTTGCATCTCTCAACCAGCCTCACTCATCTGGAATTGCTCATTTTGACAAGTTTGTCCTTTTCTTAACACTCTTCAAGCATATCTCTCAACTAGCCTCACTCCACATGCATCTCTCAACCAGCCTCACTCATCTAGATCCGTTCATTTTGACAAGTTTGTCCTTTTCTTAACACTCTTCAAGCATATCTCTCAACTAGCCTCACTCCACATGCCCCTCTCAACCAGCTTCACTCATCCAGATCAGTTCATTTTGACAAGTTTGTCCTTTTATTAACACTATTCATACATATCTCTCAAATAGCCTCACTCCACTTGCCTCTCTCAACCAGCCTCACTCATCTAGACCTATTCATTTTGACTAATAGTACTTAATTAGTCTCATTCATTCAACCCCTCTCATCTAGCCCCACTCGATCATCTAGCCCCGCTCATCAAGCCCCACTCATCTAGCCCCATTCAATTAATTAGGTAGGTATCATCTTTCATGAAGGTATTATAGTTTTGTTTGACAGTTACACTGTTGGGGTAACGGTATTTGTGTTACTTAGGCGTCCACCTCTATTCGGGTAGCGCTCTTCGGGGCGAATAAAAAGTCGCATCGGTACACAAAGGCTTTCCAGTCGTATTTACATATTTTTACATTTGAAAGGGCGCAAAATTCGCGGCGCTATCTTATGATGGAAACCGGAACTTTTGGAATATTCATTCGTAGGTAGGGGAGGCAGGAAGGGTGGCGGAAGAGGTGGGGTGGCCCCGTACGGGAGGAAGCGAGAGGCGAAAAGAGGGCGAGGAGACGGGTGATTTTTTTCCACGGGATAGAGAAAGACGCCAACAGCAATGGCTGAAGTACAGTCAGTGGCAGGATCGAGGCCTCCGTTTTTAGATATTTAATGGTTATTGTTTAGTTGGGGTTTTGTGCGAAGGGGACTTTCGTCGCTTATTTGTGTAATTGATGTTTTATGAATATGTGAATACCAGAAATTCTTTTCAGAGAGTAATTATTTTTGAAAAATTGACTCTCTAAAATTACACTAATTTAATGAAACTTGTATATAATCTTGCACTCGTCGCTGACTGACTAACGAATTAAAATATTGCACTCCAGCAGGGAAATTATTAACGAACGTGAATTTCCCGATATTCATTAATACCGAAAATTTTCCTATTACGCGTGCTCGTTAGACGAATAATGAACGGATTTAATTTTTTATATGCCGATGAATAGGTGGGTATAATGCGATTCTCGTTACGAGAAATTAAGCACTTTAATTTAAATTCGCCCGATTTTAATTCAAAGGTTTCATTAAAACGCGCTCGGTGCGTGCCCATAAAAGTCTTATTCGAAATCGAATTGATTTTTTTTTTTTTCATAATAATCATTAATGAAAGAGATATAGATACTTATTAATATTTTATGAATAATTTGTCTTTTCATAAATAACTACAGTCTATAATAGTAGGTATAAGTACCATCAAAATGGTCTAGACTCTAGGGGACAAAATAATTAATGGACAATTATGTGTCAATTTGATAGTAGTTATATTGGGAAAATATTGAAATCTAACAAATATGGACGTTTCTTTAACATGAAATTATGAAAAACAGAAAAATTAATTTACAGAGGTTATACTCCACATTTTGCTATTATGCTACAGTTTTATACAGAGGGAGTATAACAAATTGGAAAGAATTAATAAGAAATTTTCATTTAAAATGTTCACGCCCCCTTGATCATTTTGATGAGTGTAGATTAATTAATTAATTATTAAGTAATTGTGTATTAGTTAAATGAGTTCGATACATTTCAAATTTGTTTTATTGAGAATCAGCTAGTTGTTATTTTTCTTAGTATAATTTTTTAGTGAAAAATTTAAGGCGACGGAAGCTGGATCTAGGTATCTATAATATTCTTTTATTACTTATTACTACTCTTTTATAACTCAAAAATTATTAAAATACAAATGTGCATGTTCATTGCAATAAGTATAGTCAATTCTATGAGTTGCACAAAGATTATATTAAAATAGTAAGTATATTAGTGATTAGAGTAAAAAAGTTGCAATCCCACGATATTACTCTTTCATTTTTAAATATGAGACTAATAGATGTTGTCTTTGTTGTACTCATAGACCATATTGTATACCTACAAATTTGCACTTGCAATATGGTCAATATAACGATATGAGTTGAACAAAGATTATATTAAAATAGTAAGTATATTAGTGATTAGAGTAAAAAAGTTGCAATCCCACGATATTACTCTTTCATTTTTAAATATGAGACTAATAGATGTTGTCTTTGTTGTACTCATAGACCATATTGTATACCTACAAATTTGCACTTGCAATATGGTCAATATAACGATATGAGTTGAACAAAGATTATATTAAAATAGTAAGTATATTAGTGATTAGAGTAAAAAAGTTGCAATCCCACGATATTACTCTTTCATTTTTAAATATGAGACTAATAGATGTTGTCTTTGTTGTACTCATAGACCATATTGTATACCTACAAATTTGCACTTGCAATATGGTCAATATAACGATATGAGTTGAACAAAGATTAAGTATATGTATTAAAATATGTAGTAGTGATTAGAGTAAGAAAATTGCAATCCCACAATATATCACTCTTTCTTTTTTCTTTATATAAGACTAATGAAAGTTGTCTTTGTTGCACCCATAGTCCATATTTTCTACAAATTTGCACTTATTGCAATATGGTCAATTATATGATTTGAACAAAGATTCTATTAAAATAGTAGTGATTAGAGTAAGAAAGTTGCAATCCCATGATATTTCTCGTTCTTTTTCTTTTATATGAGACTAATGAAAGTTGTCTTTGTTGCACCCATAGACCCTATTACATAAAAATTTGAACTTACAATATGGTCAATTCTATGAGTTGAACAAAGATTATATTAACATAGTAGGAATAGTGATTAGAGTAAGAAAGTTGCAATTCCACAATATATCACTCTTTCTTTTTCCTTTATGTGAAACTAATAATGAAAGTTGTCATTGTTGCACTCATAGACCCTATTGCATAAAAATTTGAACTTACAATATGGTCAATTCTATGAGTTGAACAAAGATTATATTAACATAGTAGGAATAGTGATTAGAGTAAGAAAGTTGCAATTCCACAATATATCACTCTTTCTTTTTCCTTTATGTGAAACTAATAATGAAAGTTGTCATTGTTGCACTCATAGACCCTATTGCATAAAAATTTGAACTTACAATATGGTCAATTCTATGAGTTTAACAAAGATTATATTAACATAGTAGGAATAGTGATTAGAGTAAGAAAGTTGCAATTCCACAATATATCACTCTTTCTTTTTCCTTTATGTGAAACTAATAATGAAAGTTGTCATTGTTGCACTCATAGACCCTATTGCATAAAAATTTGAACTTACAATATGGTCAATTCTATGAGTTTAACAAAGATTATATTAACATAGTAGGAATAGTGATTAGAGTAAGAAAGTTGCAATTCCACAATATATCACTCTTTCTTTTTCCTTTATGTGAAACTAATAATGAAAGTTGTCATTGTTGCACTCATAGACCCTATTGCATAAAAATTTGAACTTACAATATGGTCAATTCTATGAGTTGAACAAAGATTATATTAACATAGTAGGAATAGTGATTAGAGTAAGAAAGTTGCAATTCCACAATATATCACTCTTTCTTTTTCCTTTATGTGAAACTAATAATGAAAGTTGTCATTGTTGCACTCATAGACCCTATTGCATAAAAATTTGAACTTACAATATGGTCAATTCTATGAGTTGAACAAAGATTATATTAACATAGTAGGAATAGTGATTAGAGTAAGAAAGTTGCAATTCCACAATATATCACTCTTTCTTTTTCCTTTATGTGAAACTAATAATGAAAGTTGTCATTGTTGCACTCATAGACCCTATTGCATAAAAATTTGAACTTACAATATGGTCAATTCTATGAGTTGAACAAAGATTATATTAACATAGTAGGAATAGTGATTAGAGTAAGAAAGTTGCAATTCCACAATATATCACTCTTTCTTTTTCCTTTATGTGAAACTAATAATGAAAGTTGTCATTGTTGCACTCATAGACCCTATTGCATAAAAATTTGAACTTACAATATGGTCAATTCTATGAGTTTAACAAAGATTATATTAACATAGTAGGAATAGTGATTAGAGTAAGAAAGTTGCAATTCCACAATATATCACTCTTTCTTTTTCCTTTATGTGAAACTAATAATGAAAGTTGTCATTGTTGCACTCATAGACCCTATTGCATAAAAATTTGAACTTACAATATGGTCAATTCTATGAGTTTAACAAAGATTATATTAACATAGTAGGAATAGTGATTAGAGTAAGAAAGTTGCAATTCCACAATATATCACTCTTTCTTTTTCCTTTATGTGAAACTAATAATGAAAGTTGTCATTGTTGCACTCATAGACCCTATTGCATAAAAATTTGAACTTACAATATGGTCAATTCTATGAGTTGAACAAAGATTATATTAACATAGTAGGAATAGTGATTAGAGTAAGAAAGTTGCAATTCCACAATATATCACTCTTTCTTTTTCCTTTATGTGAAACTAATAATGAAAGTTGTCATTGTTGCACTCATAGACCCTATTGCATAAAAATTTGAACTTACAATATGGTCAATTCTATGAGTTGAACAAAGATTATATTAACATAGTAGGAATAGTGATTAGAGTAAGAAAGTTGCAATTCCACAATATATCACTCTTTCTTTTTCCTTTATGTGAAACTAATAATGAAAGTTGTCATTGTTGCACTCATAGACCCTATTACATAAAAATTTGATCTTATATAATATGGTCAATTCTATGAGTTGAACAAAGATTATATTAAAATAACAGAGGTTAAAGTGAGAACGTTACAATCTCACTTCCACAGAAAATCCTAAAGAAAGTTATAGTATCACTCTTTCTTTTTCCTTTACATGAGACTAATAAAAGTTATCATTGTTGCACCCATTTAATGTAACAATCTACTTCTATAGAAAATCCTAACTAGTCCTCAACACAAATAAATTCTTCTATTATAATCTAACAACATAATATAGATATTATTAGATACGTATTAAGAATAATGTAGATAAATAGAGACAAGAACAATAAATAGGTACCCCATAGAACTGACCAAATAGTACCCATAACGCAGACACCCACCTGTCCCATCACAATGCCTTTCAAAAGGCGTTATCAAGACTACAATTTTCCACTGAACAAAACTCCCTTATACATGTAGAGTAATTTTCGTATAACGCATTATGATAAATAATAAACGTGTCGTTCGAAAGCTGTCAAATCGAACCGACCTCCATCTGCAACAGCTCTTGTGTTTCCTCGACGAGGACGGTACGTTCGACGGGTACCTGAAACAAGTGTGGCTAATTTAACTGGGAATTCGTGTATCTGTGCCAGGAGATAATGAAATAATGAAATAGGAGGAAAGGTGGTCAGGCCCGCATCAAACTTCTTTTGACACTTTTCTTTGATGGGAATTTCGTGTTCCATTAGGTGCTAACAGATCTGATATTTACATACAATTGTATGTACAATTTTGATTGTATATACAGGGTGTTGAATTGCGTACGATTTGATTTTCATAATTACTTATATTATTCATTACTTACATTATTCATAAATGAGGCGAAGTAATCCGCCGGCTAAATCCTTGCAAAACCAATACAATATTACTCCGCCTGATTTATGAATAGACAATAGTAACAATCTTATATGATGTAAAATTATCATTGGGCATTAAGAAAATTAGTAAGAATATATTTTTTCTAAAGTGTTTTTTTCTAATTTCTTTTATGTTATAGGTAGCATCTGATTCTAAAAAGGAAATTTACTTTAAAAAAGTTACCATCGAAATCGATTTAAAGTTAAGGTTTGGAATATATTTGGAAAATATGTTTTTTTTTATTAAATTTGAATAAATGTTTTTATAATCCGTTTGTGTATGCCAATAAATATTGTTACTCGTATAATGACAATAAAAATCACTTACTTAATACAGGGTGTGTCATAAGAGGATACTTCTTTTTCAACAGTATATATGAATATCTTAATTCTAAGCAATTTTTTCAAGTAAACTTTTTGAATATTCTAAAAAACAAAGAAGATTGAAAATTTTAAAATTTCGAATATTTTTCTATACGTACCTGCCTTATTAAGCAGTCATCTGTCAAATACATTCCGAAAAATAAATAAATTTCTCTTTTAATAAAGCAGGTACGTAATGGAAAATATTCCAAATTTTCAAACTTTGTTTTTTAGAATATTCAAAAAGTTTATTTGAAAAAGTTGCTTAGAATTAAGAGATTTACACACAGTTGAAAAAGTAGTATAGTCCGTTCGTTGAAATCCTGTCGGTTTCGGATTAAGCGTTCAATGTTTATAACAGTTCCCAAAAAATACCTGTTTTCGGGGAAAACGCCAACTACTCAAAATTATTTTATTTTATCAAAATTAATCTGCAGTAAGACACTGTGAACAATATTGTTTTCCCCGAAAACAGGTATTTTTTGGGGACTGTAAACATTGAACGCTTAATCCGAAACCGGCACGATTTCAACGAACGGACTGTATAGTTTATGCAAAACAAAGTTAGATGCACGTCACCATAAATTTATTAGTTCACAAATAAACAGTGTTGCCGAACTTTTATAAAGTTTACGAAATCTATGAATTTTCTAAAATTGTCAAGAAATGTTGTGATGAAGTACATTTAAAAATAATATTTCTCATAAATCTTCATTAAAAATTGCTTATAGAACAGTTTTGCTTAATAACTCGAAATATTAACAAGAAAGAATGAATAAAGCAACAACCAAAAGTCAAAAAAACAAATTGAAAATCGGACAAACAAACGCCAACTATGCGACTTGACAGTCAGTGCCTACCAACCTATTATAAGAAAAAATTAATTATTTTATATGCAAATGTTGAACTTTTATAATATATTTTTCTTAGATGATTTAATTCTGCTTTCTAAAATCTACTATCATCCCTTGTTAATATTATATTAAATTTTGTAGTTATTAAAGTTTTGTAGTGTTTATTTTTAAAAGTTTGGGCACAATGCTTGGCAATTATGACGACATTAGTGACGTGCATCTAACTTTGTTTTGCACGAACTGTATCTATTTTTGCCGCTTTCTACCTAAAATTACTATAATAAAATTAATAAAGAAGGCATTTTGCTAATTTTCTAATAACACCACAGTCATTTAAAATTTCATTAACCAATTAAATTATATTACAACGCATTTCAAATTTATATTCTGGTCCTAATTTGTGAATTCCCTATGAAACCTATTCGACCCAGACCCGGGTTTGATTATAATTTTCTAATATTTGGCGTGATCGTCTTGGACCTCATATTCGTTGTGTTTTTGGATATAGAGCTGACGTAAGAATAATTGAAATAAAAGAAAATGGTACCTTTAAATATCGTTTATTGATAAATAATAATATTAAACACTATTGGTCGGAGCGGGCCATCACAGGCCACGCCCGAACAAACCTTACAACTCATTGCCTGTAAAATAAACCTTTAAATTAACTTTAACTGGTTGATTTCCTCAAGATTGGATTACCTCTTGGACATTTTATCACGGGATTGGTTCAGCGGTGCCCCTACTGAGATGCTCTTTGACCCCTTATATTGTAGTTTGCACATGAACATCTTTTTGTATATTTGTAGAGTGTCCGTGAGATGCTATTTGACCCCTTATAATCGGATTCACTCAAGAGATTGGGTAATAGTTAGTAATGACCTTGTTGGCATTCCAACCCTGTAGTAAAATCAACCAAACACGTGGGCGGAGGTTAATACTCTCGTACCCAACCAATATGCAGAAAACATCTGTTAATAATCGATAAACATCCCAGGCGACAATCTGTCTGGCCATTCGGACATGGTCACATGAAGACACCAAACCTCCCAATGGGTTGTTAGTTACGAGTGGATGTCACGACGTCCATTGGTCATCGTGGTGGCGCTGGACAGGAGCGTCGTACTCAACATCATACTCATCGTCGTACTCAGCATCATACTCATCGTCGTACTCAGCATCAAACTCATCGTCGTACTCAGGGTGGCGTCGCGACGTCATACGTCTCTCGGCTGGACCTAGTGTGGCGCCGGTGTCGGGTGGCTCTTGTCTTCAGGGCGTGCGGCGGCTTCAGGGCTTCCGGTGGCTCTCGACCTCAGGACCCAGGGCTGCTCTCGGCTTCAGCACCCAATGTGGCGTCGGGACGGCTCTTCGGCGGTTGGTGGATGGCTTCCTTCTGGGCTGGTGGTGGCTTCTTCTTCGGTTCGGAATGAACCGATTCTGCTGTCTGATTTCACCCTTTTTATATCCGAAAAACTGCTGACTTCGCCCTCTTGAAACACTGAACCTCGAACCGATCTCACGCTCTTTCTATCGCGCGTAGTTATCTTTATATTTATGGTGTTTGTTTTAGGAAACGCACTTTTGGCGTCTAGACTGGTACTTGAGAAATATGCGTTTATGAATTTTACTTCATACCCGGGGCCGGTAGGTTACACACACCCCCTAGTTTTTAGTAGCTACTACACCGTAGGTGTTAGTGACGAAAAACTTAACTTCTTCGCATATACGTTCGGTACTGTTTCCTCGAGGATGTGTTTTACAGCGGCGGCGTTGTAGGCTTTCGTAGGGCTAGCATCTGTTATACTTTGTAAATACATCTGCTGCAACTAGGGTGTAGGTCACACTGCCTCGTCCTTTGGGTTATGGTCAGTAGAAATCGCCAGCTACTTATTCTCCTACTTCCTTCGCTCAGACTGGTTAGATTTGTCCATGTGGTACAGCTTGTATGGTCCTTTAGCCTATTGACACAACGTTGGGCATGTTGATTGATGTGTTCTCGAATTATCGTCCAATGGAAATATAATTTTATGGCTGCGAATATTTTCTCTCCGGCAAACGTCCTATTTCCTGGTGGCACTGATCTATTATTCCCTCTAGTAATATTTTCGGCACTTCTATGGTTCGCTGCATTCCGAAATTATCGACATGAAATACGATACTTTCGTCAATTTCGTAGTTCCCTGTGAGCTGCCTCAGTGGTGTAGGTATTTCTGTATTGGCCTTCGGATTTATGTTTTATGATTTCAGATATTTGTGACGAAATCTCCTTTTGTTATCTCAAAAACGGTGGCATTGGCGGGCGTCTTATCTTCCTTCATCGTCCATAAATATTGTATGTGTGGTGGAAAATGTCGGATTAGTGCGGACAGCAACACTTCTTCTGGTATTGGCTTGGTCAACTGGCGGGCCATCCTTGGCAAAATGTCCCTCCATTGAATGGTTTTGTCCTGCTATCCATTTGTGTGTATTTATTTGGTGGCGTACTTTGTTCTGCTCTACCTCGGACCAGAAGCTCATAAGGAAATCTCGTCGGAAGTCCTCAAAGGTCACCCATGTAATCCGGTATATGGTGGACCAGTCTTCGGCGGTTCCAAGCAGGGCTTCCTTGACCACTCCCAGTTGTTGGTCGGCAGGGGTCTTCATTTTTTTTATGTATGTGTCCAGTTCCTCTAAGAATTTGACGGGCTGCTTTGTTCCATCGGCTCTGAATTTCGGCACGGCGGGCGCATGCGTCATCAAGTAGGGACGGTCGTTTTTCTGTCCGGTGGACTCGGCTTGGCAGTGAGCTTCTTTTGTCTTCAACATCTCCTTTATTTCGGTCAGTGTCTGTTCATTCAGCTTTTGGTTTTCCCGGTGCATGGCTACCAGGCTTTGTCCAATCTGGGCATTAAAATTTTGTTGGCTCGACACGAACAGTTGTAGGGTGTTCCGTAGTTCATCCATGGTAGTATTCATGCGGTCGCTCAGTGTTGGTATAGGCTCTGCAGCAGGTGGCGGAATCGCAGGGAGCGGAATCGGACTCGGACTCGGTCGTTGTATCTGACTGCTGTTGATCATGCTATCGGAAGAAGTCTCTGGAGGATAAAGTTTAGAAGTATCAAACATTTTCTTTATAACCTGTAATTTTATTTCAATTATTCACGTCCATTTATGAGCTCTATATCCTGGTCACGGCACCAGTGAAACCTATTCGACCCAGACCCGGGTTTGATTATAATTTTCTAATATTTGGCGTGATCGTCTTGGACCTCATATTCGTTGTGTTTTTGGATATAGAGCTGACGTAAGAATAATTGAAATAAAAGAAAATGGTACCTTTAAATATCGTTTATTGATAAATAATAATATTAAACACTATTGGTCGGAGCGGGCCATCACAGGCCACGCCCGAACAAACCTTACAACTCATTGCCTGTAAAATAAACCTTTAAATTAACTTTAACTGGTTGATTTCCTCAAGATTGGATTACCTCTTGGACATTTTATCACGGGATTGGTTCAGCGGTGCCCCTACTGAGATGCTCTTTGACCCCTTATATTGTAGTTTGCACATGAACATCTTTTTGTATATTTGTAGAGTGTCCGTGAGATGCTATTTGACCCCTTATAATCGGATTCACTCAAGAGATTGGGTAATAGTTAGTAATGACCTTGTTGGCATTCCAACCCTGTAGTAAAATCAACCAAACACGTGGGCGGAGGTTAATACTCTCGTACCCAACCAATATGCAGAAAACATCTGTTAATAATCGATAAACATCCCAGGCGACAATCTGTCTGGCCATTCGGACATGGTCACATGAAGACACCAAACCTCCCAATGGGTTGTTAGTTACGAGTGGATGTCACGACGTCCATTGGTCATCGTGGTGGCGCTGGACAGGAGCGTCGTACTCAACATCATACTCATCGTCGTACTCAGCATCATACTCATCGTCGTACTCAGCATCAAACTCATCGTCGTACTCAGGGTGGCGTCGCGACGTCATACGTCTCTCGGCTGGACCTAGTGTGGCGCCGGTGTCGGGTGGCTCTTGTCTTCAGGGCGTGCGGCGGCTTCAGGGCTTCCGGTGGCTCTCGACCTCAGGACCCAGGGCTGCTCTCGGCTTCAGCACCCAATGTGGCGTCGGGACGGCTCTTCGGCGGTTGGTGGATGGCTTCCTTCTGGGCTGGTGGTGGCTTCTTCTTCGGTTCGGAATGAACCGATTCTGCTGTCTGATTTCACCCTTTTTATATCCGAAAAACTGCTGACTTCGCCCTCTTGAAACACTGAACCTCGAACCGATCTCACGCTCTTTCTATCGCGCGTAGTTATCTTTATATTTATGGTGTTTGTTTTAGGAAACGCACTTTTGGCGTCTAGACTGGTACTTGAGAAATATGCGTTTATGAATTTTACTTCATACCCGGGGCCGGTAGGTTACACCTAATACAGAGATGTTTGGCACATATGACGACATTGGTGATTTGCATTTAACTTTATTTTGCACAAACTATAGGTAAATATGATGTTTGATTTAATGTTTCCAATATTAATTGAACATAAATTTGTTTAGTAGAAATATGTTTTTATAGATCTAGTTTTTTCAACTAAATTTGAACACAGCGTATCACAATTTAATGTCCCCTGTAGATTTTCGTCCAGTTCTCACCGAACCATCGCGAGGTCGTCCTCGTATAGAAAAAGTAACTCGATACAGCCATATCATCCGAAATTCGTCCTTTCTAAACACGGCTCTTCGCAAGAATCTCTCCCATGGCGTGATTCCACGTCCCAAACGCAGCCACACACACAAAAAAAACGGTTTTTCGGATCGTTTTTATTCGAGTGACACCGTGTTTGACAAGCGGTTGAAGAGCGTCCAACACCTCTTTGAATGGACGTCACCGCCGACACCGGTGATTGAACGGGACACCTACACAAAGGGCACCTCGTGCAAATACACCTTGAGATATAGCGCGAATCTAGAGTGCACATGTACATATATAGGTATATCCACGACCTGCTGTGTTTATTTACTGCACAAACGGATTATTAAGGATAATTTGGTATAAAAATATCCTGGTTTTTTCTGTTATTGTACGAGTGGGAATGTATAAAATACTTAGTTATTTTTTGTGTCTATTAATTCTAGCAAAGTTGAATATCGTTCTTCAAGATGTTTAACTTAATTTTAACTTAATTTCCTTAAGAGGAAAATTAGTAGCATTATTTTTATTATTGAAGAGTGGAATAGATGCATGAATATATGCAAAAAAATGTTAATAAATGCGCATATATATACAACGATTTATTTAAAAATATGCAGTGATTTTCAAAAAAATATCAAAAATTTGCAGTGATTTTAAAATAAATATCAAAAATTTGAATTGATTTTTAAGAAAATCTTTTCTTTCTTTATCAAATTGTATGTAAAATGATTATAATTTATCAAATTGAATGTATAAACAAAAAGTAGTAAGTACATAAATATCTACAGATTATACGCACGTATGCTAAAATATGCATTTTGCATATATTCTGCTCTTTACTTAATAGCAACACAACCCATTAACATTTTATCTAACTGATACTTATAAAATTTTCAATAGATATTCAACCAAATCTGCTTCTACTATTATTTTAATAAGTAATTTTATTTAATCTTCAAGATGTTATTAACTTAAATCAGATTTTTCATAACTTTCGATATGTTACTAATAAGTAACAATTAATAGTATCGAAACCGTAGAAAAAATATATCTTTGTTTCTCTGTGATGATAACTTTGATTGTTGTTTGATTACCACTGGTTTTTGGATTGATATGTAGGATATTGTACCCTCTACATTTAAAAAGTTTGATCGGTAGTTTAACGAAACGACTATAGGGGAACGTATGGTATAATTGAGCCTTCAACTAAGAGATGGCCTGAAAATGTTGAGTAAAGGAGGGAAAACTTATCTAAATTTAAATTTAAATCGCAATATTATTTCATTTTTGGCATTCTTTTAATTTTTACTGTTTGACTAACTTGTGTTTTAGAAATTTTGGCTTTTTAGCAATACTTACAGTAACGAATAGTAATACGAACAGTAACTACAGTTCGTGCAACACAAAAATGAATGCACGTCACTAATGCCGTCATATTTGCCAAGCATTGTGTCAAACTTTTAAAATATGCACATAAAACTGATTAAGTTTAATACATGCTGAATTTAATTTAGTATTAACGAGGAATTATAGAAAATATTTAAAAGCGGAATAAAATTATATAATTTAAGAAGAATATAAATACAGGGTGGTCCACGCTCAATGGGACGGAGTATTATGGGCAAACCGCAAGAGATTTTAAAAATTCATTCTGGTCAAATATGTATATGTATAGTAACTACAATTTAAAATTATTTAGACATATACAGGCTGTCCCAAATTTGAGAAAATATACAAAATTATGTTTTTTTTAAATGGAACACCCTGTATATTATTACATTTTTAGATTCTACTCGATGAGATTGTTCCAAAAAGGGTTCACACTTGGTATCTTGGTCTCATAATAAAGCTCTGATAGCCAAACAGTTGAAAATCGAGAAAAACAACTTACATAGTCCTATCCTAACTATTCATGTACTATCTAATGACCAGATATAAAATATATACAGGGTAATCAAAAATTCCAAAATATGTATCAACATTTTTTTTGTACCATTAACTTTTGTAACTTCGTTTTGCGCAAACTACAAGTACATAATTTTTACTAATACGAGTATAGTTACTATGTACGAATACACGCATTAATCAATTATTGAAATATCTGAATTTAATTTGTACAGTTTAATCTTTAATTTTTGTAGTTTCTTTTGGTCTATTTTATGACGTATTAACAAAAAATATGCCCATATTTTGATAAGAAAAAATACCACAATAAAATAAATCATTTATATTTATTTATATTCTAAATTATTGTATACAAATTTAAATAAAGTTTTATATATGTATCTACACAGTCCAGCTAAAAAGTAGCTATTAAAAACAATTTGTTTAAAAATATTTGTCTATCAATAAATTATTAAAGACTAATCTTTAATCGTATGAACAATGTACATATAAACTATACACTCCTGGTACAAAATATTTCAAATACAAGACATTATTAAAAAATTAAACATTTAACAAATACAACAATTACATTAAAAGACACATTACAATAACATAATTTAAAAAAAAATTATTTAGTTAACAAACCTAACAATTAGTACGTTTTCTGATCAATAGTCCCAGTGCTCTCTGGATAAATCGAGCTGATAAGTTCGTTAAGATACCAGCTTTTTATTACCTCGTTATCCCGCTCGTTTACCCAACATCCATCTGCAAATCAAAACATTTTGAATCAAAGTACCTCTTCAAAACCCTTCTATATAATAATTTTTTCTATTTACCAGCCGACGCGGGCTCGGTAAAACTACAATCATCTTCGCTGCAAGACACCATCAATAGCGATGATCCCGTCCTGTCTCCCGCCGGCGACTTGGTATAAAAACTATCAGAAAACGTAAGCAAGGAAATCTCACTGGAATCGTTCGTCGACGAGTAGTCGCTTGGATGACAAATCCAATTCGAGGTTTCTCTTAAATTCCCCGCCAAATCCATGAGGTCCCTGTTCTGGTACAACACTTTCCTGTCGCAGAAGGAAAATTGCAGGTCGTAGGGAAACTGCGACAGGAAGTCCATGTTCTGGAAATTGGTTAACTGTATTATTAACAATAAAGACAATGAGGTAATAGGGGATGAATCGACAGTAAGGAAATAGTTATTAATTTAAAAATAGCAGAAATGATGAAGGAGATGTGATGCATTTACAGAAAATATTCTTACAATAAAGGAGGATTGTAGAGGAATGTAGATGGCAAGAAAATGAAGATTGCAGATGAAGGAATTCTTCAAAGAAAGGAATATTCTAAAAGAATGGAGAAGGGCAATGGAATGATGGTTGCAGAGAAATGGAGATGAGAAGAGAATATATGGAGGTGTAGAGAAAGGAAAGTCGTAAAGAAAGGAATAAGACTGTAGAAAAATGGAGATGAAAAGGTAATGTATGTAGATAGTAGAGGAAGGAAAGTTCCAAAGAAAGGATTATTGTTAAGGAGTAGAGATGGCAATGCAATTAATACTGCGCAGCGTTGTAGGGATTGCAGAGAATCGAGATTGCATATGAAGGAAAGTTGCAAAGAAGGCAAGATTGCAGAGTAAATGAGATGACAAAAAGGAATGTAGATTGCATAAGAAGGAGGATTTCAAAGAAAGGAATATTGTTGGTATATTGAGAATATGGAGATAGCACAGAATGGAGATGGAAGAAAAATTGGTAAGCTTAAGAATATTGAAATGTAGATGGCAAGAAAATGAAGATTGCAGATGAAGGGATTCTTCAAAGAAATGAATATTCTAAAAGAATAGAGAAGGCAATAGAATGATGGTTGCAGAGAAATGGAGATGACATGAGAATGGAGCATATGAAGGAAATGTAGATGGTAGAGTAAGGAACGTTTCAAAGAAATGAATATTATTAAGGTGTTGAGATGGCATTGACTGAATATTGCAGAGTTGCAGAGAATGGTGATTGCATATGAAGGAAAGTTGCAAAGAAATGAAGATTGTAGAGAAAAGGAGATGCCAAAGGAATGTAGATTGCAGAGAAAGAAGATTTTCAAAATATTGTTGTAATATGGAGAATATGGAGATTGCATAGAATGGTGATGAAAGGAAAGTTGCTAAGCTTAAGAATATTATAAAGAAATGGAGATGGCAATGGAACGAAGATTGCAGTGTTATGGAGATGATAAGGAAAGGAAGATTGCAGAGAAATGATAGATGATAAGAAAATGGAGATTGCAGCAGAAGGATAGTCGTAAAGAAATGAAAATTGATGTTGAGGAATGAAGGCGATGAGGGAATGCAAAATCGTAGTGGTAATATAGCTGATGGCAAGGGAATGAAGATTACAGAGGATCTATATGATGAGAATATTGGGTGGAACTTACCGTAAAAAAGTCATCTATCAATTCGAATTGGTAGTGATGAGTAACGCTCCTTCGGCACGATGTTCCTGTCGTTTTCGTCGAAGAAGATATTTCGCTGTTGTCTGAGAAACAACTGCTCGTCGGTGAGGCGGGCGTCGAAGAATCCGGCGACGTTGCCGGAGAAGGATCCGGAGTTTTTACGGTTTTTAGTAGCAAAACGGCGTCCATTACGCTGTCTTGGAATTCGCTGGTCAAATCGTCCAAAGGGACACCTGATAGAGCCAGAGCAGCCGCCAAAGCCATTGCTATAAAACTTGGTAAAAGAATGGTACTAACAGAAAATTTGGTCATGGATAGCATGATGGTGTGGATAGCATGTGGAATAGATGATGGTAAGATAAATGGAAAGGTTCTTTTACATATGCTTACTTAAATGGAGTACTTGGGAAGATTGTAAAATTCTAATAACATGATAATAACATAAAGAAGTGAAGAAGTAAATAAAATGTAGGGAAATGGATGAAAAATTTCGAAAATTATCGTATCAAATTTTGGGATTAGGTTAAATTTAAGGAAGAGAAATTTTGTAAATTTGTACTTACTTTTTAACTACCAATTCGATATTTTAATGACACAAATATACGAACACTACGAGCGGTTTCGTTTCATTTAGGAATCTTTATATGAACTGGAATTATTTGCAAAGTCAGTTTTTTATTAATATTATTGGTTTTTATTAAAATTAAGGTTTTTAATAATTTTCCATCGTCTTACAGTGGTTTACCATTAACTTTCCAATACAATAATTTACAATATCTACAATTTAATAATTAAAGAGTTTGTTCAAGTTCTTTTCTTTATTTCATTAATCTCTATCTCTACAAGTTTTAATTTTCTTGGTTGAACGGTATAAACATAGACAAAATATAAGACAAATTTGTGTACCATTAGATATAGTACTTGAAAAGTACATGTAAGCCGTTTTTCTCGATTTTCAACTGTTTAGTTTCCTAAGTCAGCTAAATTCAAAATTTTGTGATGTTTGAGTGGCTGTGCAGCCTTTATTATGAGGCCAAGATACCAACCTTTTTGTAATCAGCTCATCGAATGGAATCCAAAAATACATGAATATACAGGGTGTCCCATTTAAAATAACGAAGTAAGGGATAACTTCCGGTATAAACGGAAGTCGGCCATTTTTGAAAATATTGATGAATTCCTTACATCCAAAAACCCTTTCAACCCGGGTTCAACTCTGCATGTAAACGGGGTAATTCTCTCCAGCTAAAATTACCGCGTTTACATGAAGGCTTGAGGGATCGTATCGAGATTGACTTGAGTTATCTTTTTCTTCGTCGAGTCAATTCGATCCGTGTTTAAAGAAGAGTCGATCGAATCGAACTAGGATTCAAGCCGACTTCAAATCGTTAGTATCGACTTCAAGTGGACTTGAATCCTGCATGTAAACGGGGTAAATAAATAATAGTGGCTAATTGCAGGAAATATTCCCATGGTGCCATGTTGATAATTCATTTTAATATGACAACATGTCTACAAGGTTACTGTCAATGTCAACATAAACGTCAATGTCAAAGTCAGACATTTGTGTATTTTATAAACAAATATGTTTTGTATATTTTAGAAAGATTTTAATTATTATTGTTTAATAGACGAACGATGTAGTACCGAACAATGTGTGTTGAACAATGCACAGAGTGTTTCGCTAGATGGAAATTATGGATAAGGCCAATATTCATAATTCTCTACGGTCTAGCAGCATTAGTTTTCATCCCTTTGTTTTTGGTGAAATCTCTCAAAGATGGTTTCAACCGACACGACCAAGAAATCCTGATAGGCGGAATATTCGTTTGGGTGGCGATTCCTTTGTCCTGCTGGGAAATCATACAGCACATTATTCATTATGCGCAACCCAAACTACAGAAACATGTTATTAGGTGAGTATTTATTCATTACGATTGACGCATTCACTGATTTATACCATGTTTTAGAATATTATGGATGGTGCCAATTTATGCTGTTAATGCAGTAAGTATATTCACACAAGCGCGTCCCATCTACAATATTTTTCTTCCAGTGGCTGGGTCTTATTTACCCCGAACAATCCGTTTACGTAGATAGTGTAAGGGAATGCTACGAGGCGTTCGTTATATACAATTTCATGAAATTCCTTTTGAATTACCTCAACATGGAAATGGATCTCGAAGCCAGCTTGGAACTCAAGCCGCAAGTTAAACATATATTTCCTCTATGTTGTTTGCCCGATTGGGAAATGGGCAGGTATGCCAGTTCATCAATTCAAATTTTAAAGCTAATATCAGTCATTTTGTTGTTCTTGTGTTATCTTATGTAATTGACCGATTCGTCTTGTTTGTTTGAATTAATTCGGTTTGTTTATTTTTAGAGAATTCGTTCACATTTGTAAGCACGGAATATTACAGTACACTGTGGTAAGACCTCTAACTACTGCAATTTCTTTGTAAGTATATCGTTTAAATGTTGTATATGAAATTAACGACACTATTATACATACAATGTGTCCACAGACGGGGTTGATTATAATTTTATTAATTGTTTTTAGTTTATGCAAAACTTTCGATGTCTATGGAGATGGTCAATTTAAAGCTAACGTGGCGTTTCCTTACCTGACAGCCGTTAATAATCTCTCGCAATTTATAGCCATGTATTGCCTAGTGATGTTCTACAAAGCGAGCCTAGCCGAATTGAAGCCTATGAAACCGTTGCCCAAATTTCTGTGCATCAAAGCCGTCGTGTTTTTCTCATTTTTGTAAGCATCACAATGTAATAACTTCATATACAGGGTGTTTAACCTTGCTAGGATAGGTAGAACGTGACATAATAAATTGGGGCTTACGAGACATGAAATGAGCACTATTGGGACACCCTGTATACAGGGTTGGGACCATAGACCAACCCTATAGATGCATAACTCTATGGTATAATTTTGGAGCTAAACAGCGACATCTAACAAATTCGAAGAAACTAAACACAACGTTGCCACATTGACAGACCATATGATTACTTTTTTATTTGATTTGTTTCTGTAATTACAGAGTGTAAATAAATGATTGAGAAAGAATTTAATGGGTTATGTCGAAAAATGAGGCCTTTTATATAAAAAAATGTTTGACTACGAATCACCCTTTATATAAATTCTTTTGCAACCATTTATTTAAACCATGTATTTTAAATAATTATAGGAATAGGTCGCCCAAAGATTTTTAGAAAACTAGGACGACGTAGGTATAAAATAAAAAATATTTCATTAAAATTTATCACATTTTTTTAACAAAAATGCACTACCAATACTTAAAATCTCTATTAATTTACTATATAAATATTACGCAAAGTACTTATATTACGACAAACAAAATAAAATTAACTATAAATGGCTAATAATGACAATAATAATGAGTAATGACTAATGACACAGACGTTTTACGATGAGAATGTGTTGCCATGTCTATTTTCTTGGCTGTGAAAGCAACTGCGGCGCCATCTAACAAATTCGAAGAAACTAAAAATAATTTCCAAAATCGCCTATACGAGAAAAACATCTATAGATTTGGTCTATGGTTGGGACATGGCTTAACCACAGACTCCTGAGACAAAAATAAGACGATTTAACCGAACTTACCTATATCCAAAGTCGCTTAGTAAAGAAGTTAAGAAGGTTATGAAGTTAAGAATAAAAAAGATTTTTTTGATATTGTACCAAATTGGCTTAACTTTTTTTCGTGAAAATTTGTATAGAATTTTTCTGTTTGGTGACATATTTATGTGTAAATTCTTTTTTTAAATTGTCAATCCCTCTCTGATTTAACGGGGTGGCCAACCCCCTTAAAGCCCTAATTATTCCGCCCATGTAATTCATCTAATTTTTGAATCGAAACTAGATTTATTGGTTTATTTATAATGATTTTTTACTCTTTGTAATTTTCTATAGAATTCATATTTTTGGAGATAAATCTCATTTTTGGCATCCATACGATTTTTCAAATCCACATTTTCAGCAAGTTATTATAAACAAAAAAAAAATCATATCGCATTTTTAACAGATTAAGTTATTTTCAACAACCTATCAACAAAATCTATTTATTAATCATTAATGGAGGCCTATTGAACCGTTATTATAAATTACAGAAATCAAATTTTTAAAAGATAAATTTTTAAAATTTTGAATGTTAATTTTTTCTGTGTTATGTGCAAAGTGGTATGATTAATTGATAGATTATTGTTGAAAATTACTTAATTTGTTAAAAAGGAGTAATGAAAATTTTTTTTGTCAATAATGTGCTGAAAATCTGGATATCAAAAATCGTATGAATGCCAAAAAGAGAGATTTACCTCCAAAAATATGGGTTTTATAGAAAATTACAAAGAGTAAAAAATCATTATAAATAAACCAATAAATCTAGTTTCGATTCAAAAATTAGATGAATTGCATGGGCGGAACAATTGGGGCTTTAAGGGGGTTGGCCACCCACCTTAAATCAGAGAGGGATAGACAATTAAAAAAAAAATTTACACATTAATATGTCACCAAACAGAGATATTCTGTACAAATTTTCACGAAAAAAAGTTAAGCCATTCTGGCACAATATCAAAAAATCTCATTTTTATTCTTAACTTCAGAACCTTATAACTTCTTTACTTAGCAACTTTGGATAGAGGTAAGTTCGGTTAAATTGACTTATTTTTGTACCAGGAGTCTGCGGTTAATCCATGGCCCAAACATTTTGCGACACCCTGTATTTAGCACTACAAGCCTTCTTGATCCAATTCAAAACCATCACCGTTATCATACTAATTCCATTTTATTTACAGCCAAGGGGTACTCATTCAGCTGGCCGTTTACTTCGAGGTGATCAAGCCGAGTCCGGATAACCCGGACGAGGGGCCCAGCCTCTCGACGAGGCTCCAGGACTTCCTGATTTGCATCGAAATGTGCTTGGCCGCCATAGCCCACCATTACAGCTTCTCCTACGAGCAGTACCTCACGCCCGAATCGCCCAGCAGGAACCAGTCCTGCTGCTCGGCGTTCCTGGCCATGTGGGACGTTTCGGACGTCCACACCGACATCAGGGAGCACCTGGGTATCGTGGGTAGCTCGATTAGTAGGAGGATTAGGGGTAGGTCGATGTACAGCGTCCCCAGGGGCGAGGACGAGTACGCTAACCTGGTGGAGCCGAGATCGGCGCGGAGCGTCCCGACGCCGGGGTACTATCAGAACGAAGACGATTGTGATGAATTAGTCGTGAATTATGGCACGGTTAACGCTAGTCAACCTATTAAAGTGCATAACGATAAATTTAACGCTAAGACTTAAAGGCTTTGATGATTAGATGTAAAGGTAAAACGTACTCTTGGAGTTATATTATGGATTTATGTGTTAATGTAATTAATGCATATGTATGGAGTTTAATTAAATATTTATGTATGTTAATATATTTTAATTTTTATGGAATTTAACATCTTATTGGTACTTATAGGCCAGTCAGTGTTGACAATCAATTAATAATAATTTCAAAAGTTCTGCAAACTTGCAGTAGTGTTAAATGAGTTATTTCATATCACTAAAGAGTGAATATATGCAAAAAAATTGCTAATATGTATATGCGCACAATATGCAACGATTTATTAAAAAATATGCAGTGATTTTTAAGAAAATATCAAAATTAGTTCTGAACAGTTTTAATTCATTCTGAAACGTTCAAAAAGCATTCTAAAAGTGTCCGGAACAGTTCCAATTCGTTCAGAAGTTCAATTCGTAAATTGTTCTGAATATATCAAAATTCATTTTAAAGCATTGTGAATTCTTTTGAACAATCTTAATTGATTTAGGGCGTTTTTAAATGTTCTGGACTGTTTTTATTCGATCTAGTACATACGTAGTGAGTACATAAATTGCACAGAAATTTTCTAAATTGATTCAGAATATGCATGTACTTATAGAAAAAATAAATGCAATAAAATTTCGTAAAATATCAAAAATTTGCATTGATTTTCAAGAAAATATCAAAAATGTTCAATGATTTTCAAAAAATACCAAATTTATGCAATAATTTTCAAAAAATATCAGAAATTTGCATTGATTTTCAAAAAAGTATCAAAAATACACAATAATTTTGAAAAAAATATCAAAAATATGCAAAATGAACTATGGAAAAATGTTTCATACCTAAGATATTGTAAATTCTTTTCAAATAAATTAAATTTTATCTTTTTAAATTGTATGTAAAATGATGAAAATTTATCAAATTCAATGTATAAACAAGAAGTAAGTACATAAATATCTACATATGTATATGCTAAAATATGTAATTTTTTTTCAAAATATGCAAAAATTGGACAATTCATTAGATATATGCAAATGTTGCATATACAGTGAGGGGCAAAATTATGGAATATGTAAATTAATTTTTTTGAGGATAGGCGACTTTGGAAACAAATCCCGAAACAGGTCGATTTTTATTTTTAAATTGTGATTTTGTGGCATATGTGACATGCTAGTGACGTCAATTGAAAGCTTATTCAATTCTCTATTCAGTGATATAAACATTAACATAGTTATTGACACAGCCGAAAAAATAATTTTTAAATGCAATTAATTTACACAAAAAGAATAATTAGTAATTTATTTAAAACAAAACACATTTTACTACTGTCATAAAACACTTAAATTGTCACTTAAATTAAATGTTTCAGTTTATGGTACCATTATTTATTTATTTATTTATTGCAATAAACTAGTCCTTTTGAGAAAATGCCAAGAACTGACTTAAATTTGATCCAAACGAATTCAAAAACTTATTTTTATCAGAATTTTGAAATTTTTGAAAGGATACTTTTCTGATGCTTATTTTAAGTTTGAAGAACTTTTGGAATTTTGTCTGTTAGTTTATTAACAAAAACATTAATACCTAATTTGAAACAAAATGTTTCGTATCCTTAAATTGGCTGCAAATCTGATACGTGCTATGAAATAACACATTTAACCATACTGCAAGTTTGTAGAACTTTTGAAATTTTGTTCACAACAATATTGCAAAATTACATTTATTTGCAATTTTAACAATGTTCCGGACCACAAAGAGGTTGTAAATTTACATTTATAGTTTTCTCGTAGTACCAAAAGTTTATTGTTAAATTTTGCATTTTTGATATCTAAAACGACTGGTGTATTAACACTAATCTCATAACAAGTCAAAGTCAAACAAGAGTACTTTCGATGGCTTTATCTGGAAACATTGTAGGTTCTAACCCGGTGGTGTTTGTAGCAGTAATTTCAATAACTCCAGATTTTACTGTAGTTTTATTGTACTCTTCCAGCTCGTTGTAGAATGAAACCATACAATAAAACCCGTACCACCACAAAACTGAAACATCCAGACATAAATACATATCTGCAAAGATTAATCACATCGGCTACTTACTGCTCATAAGCAACAGTCCTACAAGACTGAAGGACCTCTCCAAGGATTTGTAATCGAACATGTTGATAGCGGAGAATACTGAGATAATGAACAGATTCGCCATTTGTAATACGAGGTACAAGAACACTCTTCGTTCGCAACCCTTAAAAACAACGCTTCAATTAATCTGTTATTTAAAGGTTGTATGGTATACTTACTTTTATCAACGCAGATATCATCACACCTGCAATACCGATATTACAAATGCCCAATAACACGGTCATCAACAAATTTAATCTGTCCTCATCGTCCTCCTCGCCTGCCAGTGTCACAGAGGCGGATATAATCGACGTGAATCCGTATATCTGGAAAAATAGTACATAATTAATTTTTGAAATTACGATTTAGTTTACAATTCTGCTTAAAATAATACCATATTTGCCTATTCCATCCCAAAAGCGTTTTAAAGTTATTCAATTTTTTGCATCATTTTAATCTCCCATTTTTCATATTTTCCCTTATCTCCTTTATCTCAGGCACTATTTCTAACTGATACTTAAAATTTTTGCAGAAGATAGTAGAAGAATTGTACTTTATAAAAACATTAATTTTCATCGTTTTTGTTGTACAGGATATTTCCAAATTAATTATTTTAAACTTAAAAAAATTGCCTATTTTAAATGGGACGCTCTGTATATTTTTGGGTACAAAATTATGCTGATTCAATCCCTACCCGATTAGCATTCCCTACATCTACATATCTATTATCAATTTTAAGAAAATTCCAATTTAATTGTTTCACTTTTTTTTTGAAATAACTTTTTTTAGTGTTCTAAGAAAATGTAATTATACTGACAATCTACGAGTGTCATCAGACAAATCATGGTTATCAAAAATATTGTAAATGTCCCTTTTTTGCTTAAAAGCACAAAATTAACATCGTTATCTTTAATAAAATAGGAACTATCTGTTTTGTACACTGTGTCCCATTTTGGTCGCGACTGGGGGGTATCTCGGTTATTAAACTTGATAGGACATTGCAGTTTTCGCGAACCTTTACTACTTTTTTGTCAAACTTACAATGGCACAAACAGATTTTATAAAACTCTTTTCATTTTTGAGTTACAGGGCGATAATGATAATTCTGACTTATTCAGCCACCCCCGTATCTCGTTTGCTATTGAAGATATTTTAAATGTGTAAAACTGATTATTGTAGATAATTTTACGTAGAATTCAGTGACGTCCTTAGTTTTTTTTATGGGGGTTACCATTTCTGAAATATGACACCAACTTGAAATTTTTTTAATGGAACACCCTGTATTTTTATTGGCCATTAAATTTGTATTTTTTTCTCTTTTTAATGATATGGCGCATTCTATATTTTGAATTTCATTAGAACGCTCAAAAAAGAGAATAACTATTTTATTCGAAAAATGATTAGGGGGCTATGCAGAAAACCCAAAATAAAATACTTTTAGAACAAAAATCGTTGCTGGAGAATATTAAATAAAACATTTCTACGATTTTTTTGTTTTTCCGCATAGCTCCCTAACCATTTTTATAATAAAATAGTTTTTTTTCTTTTTTGAGCGTTTTAAGAAAATTCAAAATATAGAATGTGCCATATCATTAAAAAGAGAAAAAAATTACAAATTTAATAGGCAATAAAAATAGAGGGTGTCCCATTAAAAAAATTACAAGTTGGTGTCATATTTCAGAAATGGTAACCCCCATAAAAAAACTAAGGACATCACTGAATTCTACGTAAAATTATCTATAATAATCAGTTTACACATTTAAAATATCTTCAATAGCAGACGAGATGCGGGGGTGGCTGAATAAGTCAGAATTTTCATTATCGCCCTGTAACTCAAAAAATGAAAAGAGATTTAAAAAATCTGTTTGTGCCATTGTAAGTTTGACAAAAAAAGTAGTAGAGGTTCGCGAAAACCGCAATGTCCTATCAAGTCTAATAACCGAGATACCCCCCAGTCGCGACCAAAATGGGACACAGTGTACAAAATGTTTCAATAAATTAGCTTCATAATCGTCAGAGCCTACCTTTAATACGGATTACATTCTCCATGGATATAAAATAAATTTAGAATATGTATATTGGTTAGTACTTTCTTCAAGATCTTCTATTTTTAAAACTCAAAAATAAGATAGTTGACAACTTAGATAAGAATTCAATGCATTGACAGAATGTCGTTACCTTTCCATTAGTAAGCTAATGAAAAAAATAATAGTAAATTAAAATAAAATTAATAGTGAAATAATTAAATTTTAATTTACCCTGATAAGTAAAGAGCGGTAATACATGCAAAAAAATTGGTAATATATGCAAAAAAAATTGGTAATATATGCAACGATTTATTTAAAAATATGCAGTGATTTTCAAAAATATATCAAATTTGCAGAGATTTTCAAATAATTTGCAAATAATCAATGATTTTCTAAAAAATACTAAAATTTTGCAATGATTTTCAAAAAATGTATCGAAAATTTGCCGTGATTTTCAAAAAATATCTAAAATATGCAAAATGACCTGAACTACATATGTATGTAAAAAAGTTTTATACCCAAGTTATTGTAAATTCTTTTCTAATACATAAAATTTTAAGTAAATTTTATCTTTTTAAATTGTATGTAAAATGATTAAAATTTATCAAATCAAATGCACAATCAAAAACTAGCAAGTACATAAATATCAAGCAAGTATTAGCATACATGCTAAAATATGCAATTTTTTTCAAAATATGCAAAAACTCGACAAATCGTTAGATATATGCAAATGTTGCATATAAATCCATTTTGCATATAATCCGCTCTTTACTGATAAGAGCTAGGTTTAGGGAATGCTAATACAGATCGAATCAGTAATGTTGTAAAAAATTGCACCCAAAGACATACAGGGCCTTCCATTTAAAATAACGAATGGATATAAGTATGTAGTAACTTACCAAATTAGCCCCAGTCATAATCCAAGCACCTGTTTTCAAACTCATGCAAAAAAAGAACGTTTTGGGCAACTTCATTGCGAACTGTCTCTAACTGTGCGTGTGTATTTCTGGCGGAAATAAAATTAGAGAGGGATCGGAGAAGAGAAAGAGGACGCGACGCCAGACGTCTCGGCGCCCGTCGACGACGGTTTTCTCCGGGTGGAGCGTTGGCAGATGCGAATGGATTCGTTTCGGGGAAAATCAGTTCACAATGAAAATTCGTTAACGTGTATTTTATTTAAATAATGTAATACAATAATTATTTATACACCTACAGGTAGAATAACGTTATATAAATAATTTAACAACGATATATAAGTTATTAATTACAAGATAATTTTATAAAAAAGTTATTTATAAACTATAATGATATTATACAAATTGATATATTATACGTCGTGTTGGGGGTGTCACTGCAAATATTTGAAGATCGAATATAGTTTATGCAAAACAAAGTTTGATGTACGACACCATAAATTTAGATACTGCGTCACGGATATACAGTGTTGCCGAACTTTTACAAAGTTGACAAAACCTAAGAATTTTCTAAAATTGTCAAGAGAGATTTCTAGAGATGAAGTATGTACATTTAAAAATAATAATTCTAGTGAATCTTCGTTTAAAACTGCTTATAGAACAGTTTTAGAGTATAGAATCAAAGGTATAAAATGACAAAAATAAATTTAAAATTAAGAGTACTGATCGGATGACAACGACAACTATGCGACTTGACAGTCAGTGCCTACCAACCTACTTGAAGAAAAAAATAATTAGTTTATATACAAACGTTGAATTTTTATTATACTTTTCTTGGGATACTTAATTCCACTTGATGACATTAGTGAAGTGCACCTAAATTTGTTTTGCGTAAACTATATATGAAGTATTTTGAACAAATAAGTATTTTAAAAGTTTTTATAAAAAATTTCTGTAGTTTTTATAGGATGTAAAATAATTACATTTGCCTTTCTTCAAAATTGTACATCGTGACTGAATTTATTAATTTAATCTATAAATATATCACTTTATAAAATATTATTAAAATTAAAAATAAATAAAATCAACTTGGCAATACCTAATACTAATTTTTGAAAGTTTTTGTCAAACGATCGATTATTTTGATTTTTTTATAATTAAAATTTATTAGAAATATTTAACTATGAAAATTATCTATGTTTTTTACCATATACAGTTTGTCCCTAAAAGTTGTATAAAAATGGGGAAAAAGTTTATTTACATTTCACAAAAAAAATATTCTTAAATTTCTCTGCATAACTTGCAAATTCATGATCAGATACAACATTTTTAAAAAATTGCCTGGAATACAGGGAAAACAAAAAATAATGACTTGGACCAAGAGAAAAATATGCACAAATTGTAATGGAGAGCAACATTTTCATTGAAATTTTGATTGTAGCAAAAAATTATGCACAATAGTTGATTATTGATATTCCTAGATAATCCAAAGCACTCTATCAGTAACAGACAATAATGCACATATTAGGAACGGGTTTCGTATTAATTTCGAAATTTTTGACTTGTTTATTAAAATATCTTTTAACTTTTATCTAGGAATATCAATAATCAACAATTGTGCATTATTTTTTGCTACTTAATCACAATTGTAATGAAAATGTTGCTCTCCACTACAATTTGTGCATATTTTTCTCTTGGTCCTAATCATTATTTTTTGTTTTCACTGTATTCCAGGCAACTTTTTAAAAACTTAGTACCTGATTATGGATTTATAAGTCATGCAGAGAATTTTATCAAGATTAATTTTTTTTGTAAAATGTAAAATAAACATTTTCCCCATTTTTATTCAACTTTTTTGGGACACACTTTATATTTTACCATCTATATTTTTAAGTCATAGTTTTTTTGTGTATGCCATATAAATTCTGGGATAGGACATTAATCTTCTTATTTTTAGTTCAAAATTATCCATCTATTAGCACATTCATATACGTGCAGTGAATCCCCTAACACACGTTGTATTAACAAAAAACACTAGCCTTTAAATTTTCTTAACTATTATGTATATGCACTGGTTTTTGAAGGTTTTAGCAAATAATAAGAAGGTACAAGCATATTGTAGACGCAAACTAAAATATTCTACTCGTCTATGAAAAATAACGTGCTAATAACATCGTGAATAATTTTCCACTCTGTTTAAAAATTACAAAATTCGAAAACCACCTTATTCAAATTAAACTGGGTTACTAACATTACTTTTCGCAGATAAAAATAAATAAAAGAAATTCGCGCGAATATTTGACGGTTGTTTGCTCGCACTAGTTAGTTAATTTACGAATTATGTTGTGCCTCGATATAACGGAATTTTTATAATTTATTGCCGAGATTTTTTATTAGTTGATGTTATCAGTAACTCGTCTTTAAATACCATCGAATTGAACGAATAGAGAGTCTGTAGAGTAAAAAAAAATAATACCCTATTATTACATTAAGCAGTACAATCTCAGTGTAATAAACGAGATTTTCTCTATTCTTTTTTTAAAAGTCATTCTCTAAAGGCTTGTGTCGACTAGCAATAAAATTGCGAAAGTACTTGCGAGAGTCACTTCTAAATGTACACAGGCTGCGTACAGACGAGATACTAAAATGTCGACACTTTGATCTATTCAGTGTATGTACAGAAGTTAGACCAGTGTCACTACAGCGAATATGCGTCAATAAATATGTCAAATATGTGTCAATAATAGATCAAATATTCACTCTAGGGACACTGGTCTAATTTCTGTATACACAACGGCATTCGCTCTATAGAGCAAAATGTCGTAGAGCAGCCATATGCTTAAAACAGACGAGACATTAAAATGTCGACAATTTGATCTATAGAGCGAATGGCAGTGTATGTACAGAAGATAGACCAGTGTCGCTAGAGCGAATTGCCTTAAAGCAAAAATTGCAGCAAGTTACTGTCTGCAAGTAATTGAAAGAGGTATTTTTCATTTTCTTGCGCATGAAATGTCGGAAGCTTATACACGTATTCTTGCCATAGAATCAGAGCCAGCAGTTACCTACACGATGTCGAGTGAAAATCGTAAATGTGCGGCTGCCTGTATAATAGCTATTTTAACAAAAAAAAGAAGAAAAAAGAAAAGTTTGAATACGAAATTGGATATTAAGAAGAAGTACACTCGGTTTTTGTGAAACGTTGTTAACTGAATTAAGAGACGAAGATCCTAAAGAACTTAACAATATTCTTCGCATGAAGATTTCAATTGCCTTAAATAATGCCATAAATTTTTGTCCAACATATATTGTTCTAATCTCACTAAAAATTTCCAATACCTTCTGGAAAGTTGAAAGTACTCTCAGACACTTTAATATAACCGTATACACGACTTGCCTAAAAACTTGCATGAAAGCGAATGCTGCAAGGAATTTAACTTGCAAGTTTATTGTTTCGACTCGCGGAAAGGTTGGAAAGGGGGCTTCGCCCCCTTTCGAACACCCGTTTTCGATGAACAGTGACATTGGTGTTTCCTTTCAAATTAAAACATTTTTCTTAAAATAAAAATACCCTGTACATCATGTCGATATTCAGGGTGTTTGTACCTTAACATTGGGGCTCGCGAGCTCCGCGAGCACAGCAGCTGGAAGGCCTGCGGCCTTCTACGCACAAGAACGTTAACTGAATGGCAATGTATTCAACATCGCAAAAACTGTCGCAAGTTACTTGCTAAACGACACGAGCCTTAAAAGTTGTTCAATACAAACGACCTAATTTTCATCCGAAGAATAAAGGTACCTAGGACTCCGCGACGTCACTCTGAACTCCACCGGCATGTCGTAGCACTTGCAGATGCAACACGAAGGGAACTTGAACCAATCGGAGAAGATCCCCCGGCACTCGTTGTTGGGATCGTAGGCGAGCAGCCGGTGCAGCCGGTACTGCTGCTCGCACCGGCATCCCTCCCTGCAGTGCATCTGCCGGTGCTCGAAGGCGCACTTCTCCCAATGCACGTACTGCTCGAACGGGTACATGTTGAGCAGCGCCAGCACCTCGCCGCGCGTGTTGTTGGCCCAAAACGGCGCCACCACCTCCTCGCGCACCGGACAGGCGTTACTGAAACAGCCAAAATACTACCTTCTGATTCTATCCTTTTATGTATGTAAGGAATAACAGCTGCTTAGAGATAATCTAGAGAGGTCTGGGGCATCCAAAAGAAGTTTAGAGAGACTTGAAGAGGTATAAATAAGGACCTGGTGCAACCTAGAGAGATCTGGTAAAGAAATGTGAAAGGTCTGGAGAGACTTAGAAAAATGTAAGAAAGTATGTATGTACCTGTGCATTAATAAACTATGTGCAAAACTTTGTGACTTGAAAGACTTGAAAGAAATAGCTTTACATAAAGTAATATTTATGTACAAATCACTTGGTGCAATCTAGGGAGACCTGGAGTAGTCAATAAAGAGGCCTCTGGAAAGGCTTATAGAAATTTGAATAGGTCTGGAGAGACTTAAGAACATATAAGAAACTATGAACATGTATAAACTACCAAGAGACATGTAGGAAACTTATAAAACATACTTTTGCATATGATGTGCTAAATACATAAGAATGTATGAACAGTTGCAATAATAGACCTGATGCAACTTTGTGCAAACCTAATGGCAAATACTTTTGAAGATACTTGGAAGAAATTGGCAGATAGCGTTACAGAAACTAATATTTATGTATAAATCACTTGGTGCAATCTAGGGAGACCTGGAGTAGTCAATAAAGAGGCCTCTGGAAAGGCTTATAGAAATTTGAATAGGTCTGGAGAGACTTAAGAACATATAAGAAACTATGAACATGTATAAACTACCAAGAGACATGTAGGAAACTTATAAAACATACTTTTGCATATGATGTGCTAAATACATAAGAATGTATGAACAGTTGCAATAATAGACCTGATGCAACTTTGTGCAAACCTAATGGCAAATACTTTTGAAGATACTTGGAAGAAATTGGCAGATAGCGTTACAGAAACTAATATTTATGTATAAATCACTTGGTGCAATCTAGGGAGACCTGGAGTAGTCAATAAAGAGGCCTCTGGAAAGGCTTATAGAAATTTAAATAAGTCTGGAGAGACTTAAGAACATATAAGAAACCATGAACATGTATAAACTACCAAGAGACATGTAGGAAACCTAGAAAACCTACTTTTGTATAAGATTTGCTAAATAGATAATTATTTGTGAACAGTTGCAATAATAGACCTGGTACAATTTTATGCAAACCTAAAGGTACCTACTTTTGGAGATACATGGAAGGAATTTGCAGATAGCGATACAGAAACTAATATTTATGAATAAAGCACTTGGTACAATCTAGAGACCTGGAGCATCCAATAAAGAGGCCTCTGGAGAAACTTATAGACATTTGAAAGGGTCTGGAGAAACTTAAAACCTTTATGCATACTTACAGATTCACCTACTTTTGAAAGAACTTGGGGGAAGAAATTTGAAAAGAGCTTTACAAAAATTAATATTTACTATAATATAAAGCACCTGGTGCTACCTTTTGAAACATGGAGCAGCCAATGAAAAGGCCTCTGGAGATGCTTAAAGAAATGTGGAAGAAACCCTAGAGAGACTTATGCCCGTTTGCACCGTTTGAAATTTAAGCGTTGCTTACGTAAGTGTTGCTTAAGTTTAAGAATAACTTAAGTTTGTCGCATGTTGCACCGTCGGAGAACAAGCTGTTCTTAATAAAGCAGCCCTTAAGTTTAGGAGCATATTGCAACGTCGCAAAATCTGGTGACATTCTAGTAACTTTCTGCGTAGAGCAGTTGGTTGACAATGACACTTCAGCAGTTCGCGCCTAAAAGATAGTTTGGCGTTTATGTTCGACTGTTGTAGGTTATTGGCATTGTATATTATTCTTGAGTTATTGGTTTGTTTATTGCGAAGTTTGGTCATCCAGATCATCTTCCAGAATGTCGAAAATCGCTAGTTCCATCGTTTTTAAATGTTTCTTTCCGCACAATTGCGCACAATACAACGAATTTTTGAGGTTATACCGGGAATCAATTGGCTAAGATGAACTTAAGCGCTGGTATTTGAGATCTTAACTTTAAGATTTCTTAAATCAATCTAAGCACAGTTTTGGTAACAGTGCAACGTAAAATGGCTTCTTAATATTTAAGCATTACTTAAGTTGTACTTAGACAAACGGTGCAAACGGACATTAATAACATAAAAGAAAGCTTGTAAATGCTAAAATAGAAGCAATAATAGACTTGTTGCCACATTATGCATACCTAGAGGTACTAGAGGTACCTACTTTGAAGAGACTTGGAAGAAATTAGAAGAGAACATTACAAAAACTAATATTTATGTCCTCTACCAGCCATTAATTACTTTAAATGCTACATCAAAACACTTACACTCCCTTCATGTTGTAATTGACGTGCAACTTCTTCTTGCTGTTATCCTCATTATCCATATCCTGGAATAGCACCGTCTCCATGTGGACCTTCTCGTCGGTTTTCTTGGCCTCCGAGGCTACCTCGGTGGTAGTACTCGCCGCGGTGGTGGTACTCGTCACCGTGGTACCCTCGCTTTCGGTGGTACCCTCCTCGATCGATCCCTCCTCGGTGCTCGCCTCCGTGGTGGTGAACTCCTCCGGCTTTGCCCGCGTGTCCTTCGACGTGTGCTCGGGGTTCTCGCGAAAGTGCGGCGCCGTCTGCAGCCCGGCCAGCTTGATGGAGATGATCGGCTCCTCCGAGTAGATGAACTTGGTGTTCAGCACGTCGTCGTTGACCGGATCGTCGGAGAAGAAGCGCGCCTCGCTCTCCACCTCGTTGTCCGCCTCGTTGTCCGTCTCCTCGAAGTGGTACCTGAAAATCAACGAAACATCTTCAACATCTTCTATCTTCGCACCAGGAGATGTAACTGAAATGTAGCTAAGATCTAAAGGGGAGGTATCTGGAGAGAGTTGTAGCTTTTGCATCAGGAGGTGCATTTAAAAAGTAGCTAAGATGTAAAGGGTTTTAGCTTTTGCACCAGGAGGTTCCTGTAAAAGGTACCAATTATCTAAAGAGGAGGTATCTGGAGAGAGTAGAAGATTCTGCACCAAAAGGTGTATCTAAAAAGTAAATAAGATTTATAGAGGTGCAGCTTTTGAACCAGGAGGTCCATGTAAAAGGTACCAATTATCTAAAGAGGAGGTATCTGGAGAGAGTAGAAGATTCTGCACCAAAAGGTGTATCTAAAAAGTAGCTAAGATGTAATGGGTTTTATCTTTTGCACCAGGAGGTTCCTGTAAAAGGTACCAATTATCTGAAGGGGAGGTATCTGGAGAGAGTAGAAGATTCTGCACCAAAAGTTGTATCTAAAAAGTAAATAAGATTTATAGAGGTGCAGCTTTTGAACCAGGAGGTCCATGTAAAAGGTACCAATTATCTAAAGAGGAGGTATCTGGAGAGAGTAGAAGATTCTGCACCAAAAGGTGTATCTAAAAAGTAGCTAAGATGTAATGGGTTTTATCTTTTGCACCAGGAGGTTCCTGTAAAAGGTACCAATTATCTGAAGAGGAGGTATCTGGAGAGAGTAGAAGATTCTGCACCAAAAGGTGTATCTAAAAAGTAAATAAGATTTATAGAGGTGCAGCTTTTGAACCAGGAGCTCCATCTAATAAGTACCAATTATCTGAACAGGAGGTATCTGGAGAGAGTAGAAGATTCTGCACCAAAAGGTGTATCTAAAAAGTAGCTAAGATGTATAGAGGTGCAGCTTTTGCACCAGGAGGTCCATGTAAAAGGTACCAATTATCTAAAGAGGAGGTATCTGTAGAGAGTAGAAGATTCTGCACCAAAAGGTGTATCTAAAAAGTAGCTAAGATGTATAGAGGTGCAGCTTTTGAACCAGGAGGCCCATCTAAAAAGTACCAATTATCTGAAGAGGAGGTATCTGGAGAGAGTAGAAGATTCTACACCAAAAGGTGTATCTACAAAGTAGCTAAGATGTATAGAGGTGCAGCTTCTGCACCAGGAGATCCATGTAAAAAGTACCAATTATCTAAAGAGGAGGTACCTGGAGAGAGTAGAAGACTGCACCAAAAGGTGTATCTAAAAAGTAGCTAAGCTGTATAGAGGCGCAGCTTTTGCACCAAGAGCTTCATCTAAAAAGTACTAATTACCTATAGAGGAGGTGTCTGGAGAGAGTTGTAGCTTTTGCACCATGTGGTGCATCTAAAAAGTACCTAAGATGTAAAGGGTTTTAGATTTTGCACCAGAAGGTCCATGTAAAAGGTACCAATTATCTGAAGAGAAGGTATCTGGAGAAGCTTTCGCACTACGAGGTGTATCCAAAAAGTAGCTAAGATGTAAAGAATCGTAGCTTTTGCACGAGAAGCTTCGTCTAACAATAACCAACCGAGGAAGTACGTGGAGAGAATTGTAGCTTACCTGGAGTACCTGAGGCTGTTCTCGATGGGCTGCAGGATCTCCGGCTCGTCTTGGAATTCGGTCTTGAGCACGTGGCCGTGCCTCTGGTCGCCGTACATGCGTCGCATCAGGCCCTGGTTGTCTTTGATGAAGCGTCGCACCGCCTGCCAGGGGTACGTTTTGCCCGCCGACGTGCAGTAGCCCTGCTTGACCAGATCGCAGGGCGGCTGGTGCATCTTACCGGAGCGGTAGGGGCGGCCGCAGGTGGCCTGGTCGCCGCCCGAATCGTATCCGTACTCCAAGGTACCGCGGGCGGAGACCTGGAATTTGTACATGATATACTCATTAGATGTGTGGATAAGAAATTTAGCTCTGGTGTAAGTGCATGTAGAGATGAGTTGAAAAATAACTTTAAAAGAGTACCTACTTTTACGGTACTCATTAGTTGTGTGGAAAATAAATTTAGCAGTGGTGTAAATGCATTTAGAATTGAGTTGAAAGTTGACTCGCGACGGGTACTTTTAGGGTACTCATTAGATGTGTGGAAAATAAATTTAGGTGTAAATTCATTTGGAGTCGAGTTGAATTATACTTAAGACGGGTATTTTTTGGGTACTCATTAAATGAAGAAATTTAGCTCTGGTGTAAATGCATTTAAAGTTGAGTTGAAGGTTGACTTAAGACTTGTACTTTTAGGGTACTCATTAGATGTGTTGAAAATAAATTTGGGAGTGGTGTAAATGCATTTAGACTTGAGTTGAATGGTACTTAAAACGGGTACTTTTAGGGTACTGATTAAATGTATTTGAAATTAATTTAATAGTGGTGTAAATGCACTTAGAGTTAAATTGAAAGTTGACTTAAGACGGGTACTTTTAGGGTAATTTTATTCATTAAATGAAGAAATTAAATTAAAAAATTTAGCTCCGGTGTAAATGCGTTTAGAGTTGAGTTGAAAGTTGACTTAAGACTGGTACTTTTAGGGTACTCATTAGAAGTGTGCAAAATACATTTAGGAGTGGTGTAAATGCATTTAGAGTTGAGTTGAATGGTACTTAAGACGGGTACTTTTAGGGTACTGATTAAATGTATTTGAAATTAATTTAATAGTGGTGTAAATGCACTTAGAGTTGAGTTGAAAGTTGACTTAAGACTGGTACTTTTAGGGTACTCATTAGAAGTGTGCAAAATACATTTAGGAGTGGTGTAAATGCATTTAGAGTTGAGTTGAATGGTACTTAAGACGGTTACTTTTAGGGTACTGATTAAATGTATTTGAAATTAATTTAATAGTGGTGTAAATGCACTTAGAGTTGAGTTGAAAGTTGACTTAAGACTGGTACTTTTAGGGTACTCATTAGAAGTGTGCAAAATACATTTAGGAGTGGTGTAAATGCATTTAGAGTTGAGTTGAATGATACTTAAGACGAGTACTTTTAGGGTACTTTTAGGGTACTCATTAAATGTATTTGAAATTAATTTAATAGCGGTGTAAATGCATTTAGAGTTGAGTTGAATGATACTTAAGACGAGTACTTTTAGGGTACTTTTAGGGTACTCATTAAATGTATTTGAAATTAATTTAATAGTGGTGTAAATGCACTTAGAGTTGAGTTGAAAGTTGACTTAAGACTGATGGTACTTTTAGGGTACTCATTAGACGTGTGGAAAATAAATTTATGACTGGCGTAAATGCATTTGGAGTTGAGTTGAATGATACTTAAGACGAGTACTTTTAGGGTACTTTTAGGGTACTCATTAAATGTATTTGAACTTAATTTAATAGTGGTGTAAATGCATTTAGAGTTGACTTGAAAGTTTATTTAAGACTGGTACTTTTAGGGTACTCATTAGATGTTACTAAAATAAATCTTGCAGTGGTGTAAATGCATGTAGAGTTGAGTTGAAAAGTATACCTAATAAATCGGTACTTTTAGGGTGATCTTTAAGTGTACTGAAATAAATTTAAAAGTGGTGTAAATGCATTTAGAGTTGAGTTGAAAAGTACTTTTAGAGTACTCATTAGATAAATTAAAATAAATCTAGCAGTGACGTAAAAGCATGTAGAGTTGTGTTGAAAAGTACTTAAGACGGCGGGTACTTTGGAATTGGCATGCACGAATGCGTAGATGAAACTGGTCGGTACTCGTTTTGTATGCATTGCACCGGGCGAGCAGATTCAGTATGTAGGTCACTAGGTTAGTTTTAACGTTTTAATTTATTCAACACACTATTGCTTTCACGAGTCTCCATGTTGATTTCCCTCTCGAAAAAGAAACGTTATAAAGTACCTAGGCGTAATTGGTACCATCGAAAAAGTACGATAAATCCTTAATGGATCTCGATCGATTAAAAACAAAAAGCGAAAATGGAAATTTCGATCAGTAAAAGTTTCTCCGCCGAAGCTCCTCGTTAAATTCCAACGATCTTGTTGCTATTCAATAATAAAATAAACTCCAAGTTAAATTAGCAATTTAATCGGCCTCGCGATCTCTTTTGCGTATAATATATCATTCATTAATGATGTTCCAAATATTCAACAGACTCGAAACGTTCACGTTCACATTTGCAATTTAATTAATGAAACATTTACACAAAACGAACGTACAATTATCAATTATTATAATCGAATAAAACGCACAATTTGCGAACAATTAGCAGTACTACCCTCCAATTTTCTTGGTATAATCGAGCGTGTTACTTACAAGAAGCACGAAACAAACTAGCATCTTGCATCTCAGCCGCTTCTAGAGTTCACTTTTCCCGCGGGAAACCCGCCGGCTCGGCATCGTCGGCGTCGCGACGCGCTATTACCCGGCGACGACGCACCGCGAACGAGAAACGACAATGTAGAAAACGCGTTTGGATCGCTCGAAGCGCGGCCTACTAAGCGAGTATATAGTCGATTGAAGATTGAAGACCAGTTCCTAGCCGGGCGCTATGCGATAGTCAGTCAGCGGTGCCCGATGAAGAACTAAAACCGCCGGCCCGAAGGCCCTGGAAGTGAAGAGTTCAGTAACGAGACGTAGTCAATGGTGATGGAATGGCCGGCCATACACTACGGTCGATTTTTGCCTACCGTTTATACAGGGTGTTTCCTAAATATGGTATGAAGGGGGTTTTCTGAGTTGATGGGGCAAAACAGACTGCGGGATCGGATTCAGGGCGCCAAAATACCTAGGATTACCATGGTCCGGTCAAATAGTCCGGACAATTTTTTTTCTTTTTTTGTAGACCTGTGTTATTATTGAGAAAAAATGTTACGCCAATGAGTTTTTTCGTGTTTTTTAAATTTTTTATAGATCAAACAACTAAAAATACAACTTTTTGGTCTTCTGTGTTTTCTTCATAATCTAGCTTCGATTTCGGCGAAAAAGAAAACTAAAAATCACCTTAATTTTTAGATCATTCTAAATATTTATTTTTTATTTTATTATTTTTTATTTATTTTATTTTTCTTTTTCTCGAAATCGAAGCTAGATATAAAGAAAACACAGAAGATCAAAAAGTTGTATTTTTAGATCTATAAAAAATAAAAAAACCACGAAAAAACTCAGTGGCGTAATTTTTTTCTCAATAATAATTGGCTTGGTACCCGTTGAGACGCCACTGGGTCTAATAATTTCATTCTAGTTAGGGTAAAATAAGAGCTTTATTCTGCCTTATTACATCAAATAACTGTACCAAATTTCAACTAAATCGGTTTAAAGATATTTAAAATATTTTATAAATACCGATTTTTTTATTAAAACTTCAACGCCCTTGTATTTCAGAAACGAAGCAACTCCGGAGATAAATATATGAATACATGGGAACTTTTCTGAAGTTTCGTGCCGTAGCTATAGGAAACACCATGTATAATACAGAATGTTCGAAGAATAGACGAAGATATTTTGCAGGGTTTTTCAAGGGGGGAAATGCAGGGTTTTCAAGATACAGGATGTTCAATTAAAAAGAAAAATATTAATAATATTAAATATTTCCTTGATTCTGTTGAAATTTGGCAATATTATTTATTTTATTAAAAGGCTAATTTAGCCCTAAATAGATTAAAATTATTAAGTCCACTGGCGTCCCTAAGCAATTATTATTGGGGACCAAATGTCTTATTTGACCCTTAAATATTTTTTTTTATTAAGGATCTAAAAATACAACTTCTTATATTGCATGTGAGTGAACAAAATTGGTTCATCAAAGTTTTGCTAAAAAAAATCATACCTTGGAAAACAAATAATCAAAAAAGTTTCTGGAAAAGATTGCTTTTGCAACTTTTCCAATACCAAATTTCAACAGTATTGTTTGAGTAAAATTAATATTTTTTGACAAACCTTGTATAAGGCTCAAAAAATTTGAATCTGATGGTTGTTTTCAAAGACATTAGAATAAAGAGACCGAATTGTTTACATTTTTATGTGGCAAATCATTAATTTCCACCCGATATTATCGCATGTTCTGGTTTTTGCGTCGTTGTCGATTTTATCTGTCTGTAATAATTATTTGAAAAAATTCTTTAAAAAAATAGAATTTGATATATCCTACAACTACAATTTTATATTATATAAATAAAGCAAAACGTTTTTAATCAAATTATTCCTTAAAACTTTTAATACAAGGTAAAAGTTCAAAAATAAATCAATATTCAATTAAAGAAATATTAAGATTGTAAACATCTACGTGAATACGGCAACAAAATATTACCACAGCGTTGCCAGTAAGTCCTAACAACTATTTTGTATTTATGTGCATTTTCGTGAGTGATCTTGGTCTTTTTATTCAATTTTTTTCAAAACTATAAACAATAATGGTGCATGCGTGTGTAGTGTGCCAAAAAGTGGATCATTTCGATCCATATTTGCCTTTTATCGGTAAGTACTTTTAGGTTAAGTTATATTGCATTCATTTGAATCAGTGGAGTAGGGTACCGGATATTCTTTTAAATATCATTAAATTATTCTTCTTTTTCTTCTTCTTCCTTCCTATACATATACAATCAATGCCAATTCCTTCTTCGTCTCCATGCCTAATCTCCATCAATGGTAATATCGCGCCGTCATTTCCTTGGTCTTCCCATGCTTCGTACTATCCCAGAACATGTTTTATTTATATAATATAAAATTGTAGTTGTAGGGTAGTTATAATATATCAAATTCCATTTTTCCAAACCGACAATGACGCAATGACCCGAATCTGCGAAATATCGGGTGGGAATTAATGATTTGCCACATGAAAATGTAAACAATTTGGTCTGTTATTTGAATGGTCATTGGTTACAATGGTGTTAAGTTTAAAACTACCCCACTGGCGATCATAATGACACTTCATTGACGCTCCGTTACAGCGATGCCAGCGAATCCTAAGAGATATATCTTTCTCTCTCCCACTCACTAACAATTTTAAAACAATAATAGTCCGCAATTTTATCATATTTATCATTGTAACATTTGGTCTCTTAATTCTAATGTCTTTGGTTGTTTTAGACAATGCAGAACTTTTTAAGTAGAATAACTTTTTTTCCTAAAATTAATAAAAAAAAAAATTCTGTATGGTTCCAACTTAGCGAGACATATACAATCTGCAGTATTGTATACGAGTAGATATAGTTATAGATTGTCCATGGAACATCACATGTAGACCTTTTTTATCGTGAAACTTTTATACAGGGGTTTCCTTTTATTTTTGGCATTTTTGGAAGGGTTAAGGTGGAATGTCCAAGGTACCTCACACATAAATAGTAGACCTTATTGCATCATAACAGTTTCATACTGAATGTTTTATTTTTTTCGGCATTTTTGGAAGGGTAGTGTTGGTTTGGTAGTGTAAGATAGTGTAGAGTAGGTAATGTAGAATTGATTTTATCATAGAAGTCTTATAATTGGGTGTTTTCTTTTTTGCATTTTTGGTAGGATATGGTGGGCTAGAGTGTCCAAGGTATTTCACATATGAATAGTAGACTTATCATGAAAGTTTTATACTGGGTGTTTATTTATACCAGTGTAGTGTTTACTTCGCCAGAGTACTTCAGATACGAATAGTAAACTTGTCTTTTTCATAGAAGTCTTGTACTGGGTGTTTTCTTTTCTTTGCATTTTTCGTAGGGTAGAGGTACTTCACATATGAATAATAGACTTGATTTTATAATAAAAGTTATTACTAGGTGTTTTCTTTTTTTTACACTTTTGGCAGTATAGGGTAGAGTTAGAGTTAGAGGTATGTCACATAATGAAGAGCTCTTATTTTAACATTAAAATTTTATACTGAGTGTTTTCTTTTTTTATCGGACTTTTTGGTTCGCTACGTGAGCTCGACTTGTCTACTGTCGTCAGTTGACTGCAAACGATCTCGCACGCTTCGCGAGCTCGACTTCGCAATACAAGACAGTTATAAATAGAGGAAAATGTAATCTCGCTCGCTTTGCGAGCTCGACTATTACAGTTGATAGGGGGTTATGTAGGAAAGTTGCTAAAACATTCTTAGTTAAAATTATGCTATATAATGTACCTGACAAAACTGATCAAAACAGGTTTAAAGAATGGTGAAAATGTGTATTTGCAACAATTACAATATTTCCTTTACTATTAGTGCCTAGTACAAGAGGAAGTAAAAAGAGTGTGTGCGGTGTATGGCCGGCTATAAGCGACACATTGTTTCTGCTCGCCGTGGAAGTAAACGAGGTTTCTCTGGTTTTCTGCTTTCTGTAGCGGCGATGTCCAAGAAAAAGTAAAGCAAAGTGGGCCAAATCGCTCCTCCCTCGTGCGTCGGCCCGGCCTCGGGCCGTTTTTTCGTCTTTTTTTTCAACGCGCCTCGCCGATTATACGGTTGTTTGTCGGCGATCGGCTTCATTCTTAATTTTGTAATGTGTCATTTTTCACGTTTAACGACCGACCGTCCACGAATTTAGCGAACTCGCGGTGACTCTTAAGCAGGATCCACATTTAATAACATGTTGTATAGCATTGCTATATAGCAGGATTATATAGCAAGTGTGGACGCGTAGAAGACATCTTATTAAATGTGGACTCTCCATTTTAAGCAGGGTCCACACTTGCTATATAACCCAGCTATATAGCAATGTTAGAAAACATCTTATTAAATGTGGACACTACTTTTAACAAATTACTTAGGTGTATAACATGCTAGATGTTATCCACTTTTAGTCGGTAAAGATCAAAAGATGCTACACAACATTGCTGTTGTAACATGAAGTATATCATAAGAGTCCGCGAAATGAAAATCGTGGTGTATAGTGAGCTGATAGTGAGTTAGTTAAGTTTATTTATTTACCTACTTTATTTTTTGTGGTTATCAATAATAATAAATTATTTATGAATAGAGTGGAGAAACGCACAGACTTGTAAACTAATAGAGGTATACAAATTAAATTTATGGGGTGCACAGATTTCGTAATTTTTTTGTAGAAAGTTGTTCTTGCTATGGGAGAACCACCTGTCCATTTTCATAAAAAAATACTAAAATGTTCTCGAGAAATTGGAAAAAATCGATTTTTAATTTGTAACTTCCAAGGGCTGTAGCTTTTTTTTTTGGTGCACATTTGTACTAAGGTAAATTAGGTTCAATCAAGCTATTTTTGGCCGAAGAAAATGTGGTTTAATTTAAGGCCTATAATTTTGATACACCCTGTACGTACAGAGTTGGGCAAAAATCCGGAATAAAATTAATATCTGTAACTTAAAACAAAAAACGCTGAAACACATGAATTGATTTAACATTCCACGTAGTTGTGCACTACACTATACCGTCTATTACTGCGCTATAACTCGCACTACACCACGATTTTTATTTGCGAACGACTCTGATGATATGTTAAGTTAAAATATTAATATAGAGCAAGCATCTACGGATACGACGCCGGTACGATGACGACACGGTACCGACACCGACACGATAAATCGGCGGGTAGTTTCACATTCACTGACATAACCAAGCAGTGTCATGCCGACATGGCTGCAGTGAACAAATTGTATTTGCTTTATTTGTTGTACTTAAGACGCAAAAAGCGAAACAAACAACGGAAGTTCTGGGTGCATCCAATTATAAAAGTACGATACTTAGAGGGCACGTATTACACTCTATTTATTTTATTTTTATTATTTTCATTAGTTTTGTCCCAAAGACACGGTTTGGACTCAACAACCTCTATTAACTCGTCACTAAATCGTATTTAAAATTTAAAATTTGTCATAGTTAAAAACAAAATTTTCGGTGAATAAAACGTTAATAATCGGTAACGACAACACAGGGCAGACTGCTACCTACCGACATGTCGGTGCTTGTACCTACACGGTACCGATATATCGGTGAATGTGAAAGGTCCCTATTTAATTACATTAGATTAAGCGTCCGCCGATATCGTTGTCGTTACCGTTCCGGTGTCGTGTCGATAAGTGTGAAAACGCCCATATGTTAAAATAGCAATGTTGTACAGTATCTTTTGATCTTTACCGAATAAAAATGGATAACATCTAGCAAGTTATAACTTATATAACTATATATATAGCAAAGACATTTGCTAAAAGTAGTGTCCACATGTTGCAACATGTTGTACAACATTGCTATACCTATAGGGCCCATTAGAAGCATCTGAAATGAAAAAGTAGTGCTAATTAAAAGCGTACCGGAGCTCTCGCGTGTGAAACAAATTTCAACCTTATTAGACCTTTCTACAAGGTTTCAATGAAAAAAAAAAACGAGGGAAAGCTTCTCATTTAAAATTTACAAAACTATTTTAAAATATAAAAACGGCAAAATTATTTAAATTATCTATAGAATTGCGCGGACTCCTTTTTATCCAAAAATAAAAAAATAAATAAAATTTTTTTTTTTTTAAATAAAACGATTACAAAAATTTCAATGAGTCTCCTCAAAACAATTATTATTTTTAAATAACTTCCCCAAATTTCATAAAAATCGGATAAAAACTAAATTCGCGTTTTTATAAAAAAAAAAGAGGTCCGGTATCCTCTTAAAATTTGAAAATTTGTATACAAGTATTTGTCGATACGCTCGATTCAATGAAAATATTTTCTACTGTTTCTTACTGCATGTTATACCGGAAGAGGACAGCAACTTTCTTATTTTAAATGTGGGACACCCTGTATATTTTTACATTTTTTTGCATCTAGTCGATGAGCTGATTACAAAAAGGTGTCAAATTTTGTATCTTGGTCTCATAATCTTGGCTATACAGCCACTCAAAAATCACAACATTTTGAATTTAAGCATTTTTAGACTCGATGTCTACTACTACTCGATGAGCTGATTATAAAGAGGGGTCACACTTGGTATCTTAGTCTCATAATAAAGGCTATACAGCCACTCAAAAATCACAAAATTTTTAATTTGGGCGGCTCTGAAAGCCAAACAGTTGAAAATAGAGAAAAACGGCTTACATGGTCCTATCCTAATTTTTCAAGTATGTAAATACTATCTAATGACATGATATAAAATGTATACAGGGCGATCAAAAAAATCAAAATTTTTATCAAAAATTTTTTTGTACCATTAGATAGTGCTTGAAAAGTTAGGATAGGACCATGTAAGCCGTTTTTCTCGATTTTCAACTGTTTGGCTTTCAGAGCCGCCCATATTAAAAATTTTGTGATTTTTGAGTGGCTGTATAGCCTTTATTATGAGACTAAGATACCAAGTGTGACCCCTTTTTATAATCAGTTCATCGAGTAGAATCTAAAAATGCAAAGATATACAGGGTGTCCCATTTAAAATAAGGAAGTTGCTGTCCACTTCCGCGGTATAACCGGAAGTACCTAACAGTTGAAAATATTTTCATTGAATGCGCTCGGTATCGACAAATAATTGTATACAAATTTTCAAATTTTAATTACCACAATTTTTCCAGATATTTCTAATGATATATTTCTAAAGATTTCTACACCCTGTGTATGGAAAAACACGAGTTGAAAACACAACTCAATTTCGACTCGGTCTTTCAACTCTGCATGTAAACATGATCATGTGATGGATATTATTGACAAATGACAGCTTCTACGTTTTTCTTGGGATTGGAGTGTTTCTTTACCTGTAAAAAATAAACAGAATTAAAAAATTGCACCGTAATGCAGATATAGAATAATGTAATTGTATTAAATATAATATTTAAAGTTAAATTATCTAAAATTCAGATGTAATTATAGAATATTTATGAGAAACTGAAAAATAATTGCAAAAAAGAAGATGTCAACTGTCAATAGTGTCAATAATTACTGTCATCGTAAATATAGGTTATATGACATCGTCAACATAAATTTCTGATAAAAGTCGAGAAAACCCTCAAAAATGCGTTTAAAATACCTCTTCATCGCGTTATTCATTTACCAATTCAGTTTATCCAACGAATATCAAGACGCATCGGATAACGAATTCGCCGAATTCGAGGAATTCGACGTCGAGGACGACATGGCCTCGGATCAATCAGACGACCAAGTCAATCCTGCTGCCCAATCCCCCGACGAGCACTCCCCGAACAAAATCCACCCCCACGAAGACGAAGAGGACGTCACCATCGACGACGACGACTCCGAATTCGAGCACTTCCAGGACGTGGAGGAGTTCGAAGGCTTCGAAGGGAAAGACGACGCCGTCGACGCCGAGCCGCAGATCACCATCGCCAAGGTGCCGATCAACTTCCGGCAGAACTGGGACAGCTACTACCTCGAGATACTGATGATGTCCGGCCTGATCGTGTACTTCATCAACTTCGCGACAGGCAAGAGCAAGAACAGCCGCATAGCCAACACTTGGTTCAACACCCACAAGCAATTGCTGGAGGAGAATTTCTCGTTGGTAGGCGATGATGGGGTGGCCGATCGAAACGAGGCCACCGGTTTGGTGAAGGAGAGCGAGAATGTCTTTACGTTGTGGTGCAGCGGAAGGACTTGCTGCGAAGGCATGCTGGTCGAGTTGAAACTAATTAAGGTTCGTATATTTAGGGTGTCCCTAAATTCCTTGTAAGTATGTTGGTGAGATCAAAATAAGGCGATTGAGCCAAAATTATCTGCGGATACAATCGAATTCAGAATTGACTGGAATTGTTCAGAACAATTTAGAATGCTTCAGGAAAACTGTTCAGGTCAATTTCGAATAATTCAGGATCAATTAGATTTATCTAGGACAATTAACAACGCTTCAGGGTGAATCAGAACTTATCCAGAACAACTTCAAAATGGAAAAGAACTACCCAGAAAAATTTAGAACGCTTCAGGATTGATTGGAACTGTTCAGAACAATTTAGAATGCTTCAGGATGAATTAGAACTGCTCAGGTCAATTTAGAACGCTTCTAGTTTTTAAAGTTTTTTTTATTTAGTTTTTTTAAAGACTTGAAAAACCGTTTGCGATATTACATTTAATTCTAAGATAACATATTATTATGGTATAAATACGCATTTTTTAAACAGGAAATTTTTTTTTAACCGGTGGCGTAGTTGTGGGTAGGTCTTAGGGTAGATACGGGAGCTTTGGAGGATGTACCTTTATATGAACTTTTTTGAAAATCACTGCAAATTTTTGATATTTTCTTGAAATTTATTGCATATTTTTGATATTTTCTTGAAAATTATTGCACATTTTTGGTATTTTTTTGATAATTAGTGCATATTTTTGATATTTTTTTGAAGATTATTGCATCTTTTTGATATTTTCTTGAAAATTATTGTATATTTTTGATATATTCTTGAAAATTATTTCATATTTTTGATATCTTCTTTAAAATTATTGCATATTTTTGACATTTTCTCGAAAATTATTGCATATTTTTGATATCTTCATGACAATTATTGCATTTTTTTTTTCATATTTTCTTGAAAATTATTGCATATTTTTGTTATTTTCTTGAAAATTATTTCATAATTTTGATATTTTCTTAAATATCACTGTATTTTTGACATTTTTTTGAAAATTATTGCATAATTTTGGTACTTTTTTGAAAATTATGGCATAATTTTGGTATTTTTTTTGAAAATCATTGAATATTTTTGATATCTTCTTGAAAATCAATTTAAATTTTGATTAAATAAACATAGTTACCCTTTACAAATGAAACTCCCTGTTATTATACAGGGTATTAATTAATACTATGTACTTATTTTAATGATTCTTGAGCTAATTTTGAGTCGAAAAGAAGTTCATATAAAGATCCTCCGAAGCTCCCTAATAAGACATACCCATATCTACGCCACTGGTTAAAATAAAAAAAAATACTTTTTATAAAATGCGTATTTATACCATAATATGTTATCCTAGAATTCAATGTAATATCGCAAACGGGTTTTCAAATTTTTCAAAAATACCTCAATAAAGATAAAACTTTACAACCCTGTATAAAGAAAACCGAGCTTCGGACGACATAATTTTATATGAACTTTTCGACTGAAAATTAGTCCAAGAATCACCCATAAAATAAGTACATTAACACCCTGTATACAGGGTGGTCCACTTTTATGTGGTAGGACTTTAACATTAGATAGAAAAAGATAATTTAAAATGAAAATTTCATATCAATATATATCGGGAAAAGAACCCGTGTCATGTTAGCAGCCAACTAACTAGCAGCTTTTCGGGCGCATGGTAAACAACTAGTGCTGTGACAATTTAATCCGATTTCTATTTGAGGCTCCAAAATATCATCTCTATTATATATATTGTAATAAATAGTAAATATAATTTATTAATATTAAATTCATGTCCGGCTTCAAAAAATAGAAACTAGTAACAAGTCGAACTATCAATAATGTATCCGATTTTAAATATCAAAACGGCGTTAGATAGACAATTAAAATACAAAAACATTTTTCAAATACCAAATTCATAGCTGCCTTCAAATAAACCCTCTACGAGGGCGAAAACTAAAAAATTTTCAAAATAGAAAAGCCGCTGGGCTCTCAAGTTTATCCGATTTTAAATATCAAAACGGCGTTAGATAGGTAATTAAGATACAAAAACATTTTTCAAATACCAAATTCATAGCTGCCTAGGGCGAAAACAAAATATTCATTCGTTTTGATATTTAAAATCGGATAAACTTGAGAGCCCAGCAGCTTTTCTATTTTGAAATTATTTTAGTTTTCGTCCTCGTAGAGGGTTTATTTGAAGGCAGCTATGAATTTGGTATTTGAAAAATGTTTTTGTATTTTAATTACCTATCTAACGCCGTTTTGATATTTAAAATCGGATAAACTTGAGAGCCCAGCAGCTTTTCTATTTTGAAATTATTTTAGTTTTCGCCCTCGTAGAGGGTTTATTTGAAGGCAGCTATGAATTTGGTATTTGAAAAATGTTTTTGTATTTTAATTACCTATCTAACGCCGTTTTGATATTTAAAATCGGATACATTATTGATAGTTCGACTTGTTACTAGTTTCTATTTTTTGAAGCCGGACATGAATTTAATATTATTAAAATTATTATATTTACTATTTATTACAATATTTATAATAGAGATGATATTTTGGAGCCTTAAATAGAAAACGGATTAAATTGTCACAGCACTAGTTGTTTACCATGCGCCCGAAAAGCTGCTAGTTAGTTGGCTGCTAACATGACACGGGTGGGAAAAGATTAGTTTCCAAGATAGAGGGCGCTGAAATTGTGGAAAAATATGAATTAATTTTTATACCCTGTCTGAACCAGTGGATTTATTTAAACCAAATTTGGTGTGTAGTACGACCTTATTGACTACGATATTCAGTGATAATATGAAGGCCTTGAAATAACCAGTGGCGGAGTTATGGGTCTTCACAATCATTAAATTTAAAAAATAATTAGTAATGGCTTCAATTCTCTACAAAAAGTGTTTCAAGTGTGCCATGGAAAACAAAATCTTATTGTCAGTTAAAAATGCACTAATCTGCCATCCATCAATAGATGAACGTAACAGCGCCGCTGTTTCTCTCTGTTAATAATTATTTCTTAAATTTAATGATTGTGAAAATCCATAACTCCGCCACTGGTTATTTCAGTACCTTCATATTATCACTAAATACCGTAGTCAATAAGGTGGTATTACACACCAAATTTGGTTTAAATATCTCCACTGTTTCGGACAGTGTATAAAAAATAATTCATATTTTTTGTTGATATGAAATTTTCATTTTGAATTATTTTTTTCCATCTAATGTTAAAGTCCTACCAAATAAAAGTGAACCAGTATCCTACCCTACCCTACCCTACCACCCTGTATAGGTAATTTTGGACATCATCGACATATTTCGATCTCACCAACAAACACGTACCTCTACGTACACGGAATTTTGTAACACCCTCTACATTCGTCTACACTTTATACGATAACTTATTCTAATACATTACAGCGCCAAGATTTGCTGGCCATATTAGCCGGAATGATGCGCCCGACGACCGACCAGCTCCACATAACCATCAGGATGAACAAAGAGGACATGGATTCGTTCGTCTTTTGCCTGGCATCGAAGAAAACCGCCTCGAATCTGGTCAGAGACCTGGCCGATTTGTCCGTTTACTGTCCGGAACGTAAAACCGGCGACAAATACAACGTACCTGCCTCGTTCAGCGTGATGAGCGAAATCTCAGAAGCCACGTCAGCCATATTGGATCATAAAGTCACTAGTATCATTAATAAGTACCCAGAATATATTGATTATATTCATATATCCGATCAATACTCCGGTGCCAAGCAGACCGAGGACGGCGGGGCGCTTAAATTACCAGAGACTGAGAAAGTATGTTGTTAACGTTGTTATTAATCGTGGAGATTATGATTACCTTTTGATTTTTTTTTTAGGTAATTTTGTTCGGCTTCAACGTACCTCTCAAAGGGATGCCTCTGGAAGAGGCTTGCTCGAAGATAACACCTCTGATGAACATGGTGTTTTATTGTATAGATAAGATTAAGCGCATTAGACTGTCTAAAGAAGGTAAATAGGCCAGTCAGTGTAGACAATCAATTTGCAATAATTCCAAAAGTTCTGCATACGTAAAAGATATCAGCAAAGTATACAGGTTGTCCGGTAATGAATACGCTAGGGGAGGTTCTTTGGGTGCAAATATGACGATTTAACTAAATTTACCTTAGTCAAAGTTGCTTCTTTAGGAAGTTATAGCACTATGAAAATCGATTTTTTGTTTCGATTTTTTTTGTCCATCCAGCGTAATTCAAGAGATATATTTTTCAAATTTCACATATGGGGGTTTTAAAGGTGTCCAATTAAGAATATGTTATCCGTCTTGCGCTTAACCCAGAGGGCGCCACTGCAACACATTTTTATTTCCTTTGACGGCCACAACTTTTTTGCACAAAGGAATTTGACCAAACGGGATCAATTTACAAAAACTACAATATTTTAATTTTAAAAAAAGTATACCTGTTTTGAGTCGCTAAAATACACCGTTTCGAAGATAAATTAGTTGCCACTTCTACCGAAAAGTGGTAGCAACTTTGTTATTTTAAATGGGACACCCTATATATTTTTGCATTTTTAGATTCTACTCTATCAGATGATTACAAAAAGGGGTCATACTTGGTATCTTGGTCTCATAATAAAGGCTATACAGCTAATCGAAAATCACAAAATTTTGAATTTAGGTGAAACTTCCTAATAACTATACAGCTGAAATCGACATAATTCATTCACTGACTGATTGGCGTGTTTTTTTTACGGCCAAACGCGTAGGAAAATCGTCGCGAAAAAAACGCCATCCTATGTAACTCGACGAGATCTATCGGAAAATCGACATTTCGAAACCCGGAAACTTTTCCTTCCGGGTGGAAAACCGGATTTTTAGGGACGAAGGGATAGATTTTTCTCAAACTTTCCTAAAATATTCTTCAAACTAATATCGATTACCTCACGCAAACTGCGGGAAGATCAAAATTTCCTTCGCGGAGTTATACCCAAAAATAGTTTAAATGTAATTAAAATCATTATTATTTACACGCTCAAATCTCGAAAACTATAAGGTTTACGATAATTTTACAAGAATACAAATTTGTTAAGCGTAGTTTTTTCCAACTAACAAAACAAACTCCATATGGGTATCTTGATTCGTTCAAAAGTTATAGGGATAAATGTTAGCCGCGAAACGAGACTCGAACGACTGACTTTTGGTTTAAATTCGCGCAGCAAAGGGATTCCCGAGACCGTTTTCTCCGTTGAGAATAGAGACGGATCGAGAGCGGAGTGGCGGACCAATTAAAAAATTGATTTGCAGGGAAATTTAATTAATTTGAACTTCAAGAAAGGGTGCGTAGCGCCCTTTCCAACCTTTCCGGGAGTGAATTTATATAAAACTACTGCAAGTGTGCAGAACTTTTGGAATTTTGTTCGCGACAATATTATAAAATTTCATTTATTTGCAATTTTAACAATGTTCCGGGTATCGGAGAAAATTGCAAATATACAGAGTGTCTCTGTAAAAGAGCTCTGGAAAGAAGACTACCACAAATTCCTTAGGCTAAAATATGACGGTCTTATCCAACTTAACTCAGTACAAAAGTTGTGTTCAACTTTTACAGTAATTTAGACATGATCATACACGAAACAGACCTTTTTATATCCACATTTCTCAAAAACTGCTGCTCAAATAAAGTCTTACCTAGTACACCTTTTTAGGTAAGAGACATTTGGAGAGTAAGAAATTGTATTTAAAAGTAAAATACAGGGTGGCTCAAAAAAGTTATTCCGTTATAAATGTGTACGTTGTATCGCAGGTGGCTCCCTCTAAATTTTAAAATGAAAATGAAAGCAGATTTGAAATTTTGGCCTCACAAAACGCCGCCCTAGCCGATTATTGTGATAATACATCAATTATTAAGAAAATTATTTACGAAAAACTAAAACCCAATTGAACTTTTAACACTCATTATCTCCGAAATCATCCATTTTTGGACTGTGGTAAATTGTGTTAGAATGTCATATTTTAGCACCCTGTATAACTTATTGTTTTCTCGGTGTACTAATAAGTTCACCAAAGTTTCAAAACTTTTGGCATTATTGTTAAATTTTGCATTTTTGATGTCTAAAACAACTGGTGTAAAAGTAAATTATATAATCGTGTTATTAGTTATTAATTAAATAATGTTAATAAACTTTTTATAGCCAAAACGAAGGCGGAGAAGAACCGCCAAAAGGTGGAAGAGGCCTTCCTGAAGTCGACTCACGCGGCCCGAGCTGAGGCGGCCGCCGCCCGCCGGGAAGAGAAGAGGCGGCTGGAGAAGGAGAAAATCATGGCCGAAGACGATCCGGAGCGACAGAGACGCTGGGAGCTGAGAGAAGAAAAAAGACAGGCCAAGAAAAGGGGGCCGAAAATGAAGCAACTGAAAGTCAAAGCGCTTTGAATTAGTTTGATCTCTCCGCAATGCTGTTTTCGAATTGCGAGTTTTTTTTTCGTTAGATTAAAAATAAATTGATTATTTAATCGATTAAATAATCGATCCGTGTTTCATTTCTTTTTAATATTATTATACCGGGTGGTATCTAATGGTACACACATTTTTTTGATAAAAATTTTGAAATTTTTTATCACTCTGTGTACATTTTATATCATGCAATTAGGTAGTACTTGAAAAGTTAGGATAGGGACATGTAAGCCGTTTTTCTCGATTTTCAACTGTTTGGCTTTCAGAGCCACCCAAATTCAAAATTTTGTGATTTTTTGAGTGGCTGTATAGCCTTTATTATGAGACCAAGATACCAAGTGTAATACCTTTTTGTAATCAGCTCATCGAGTGGAATCCAAAAATACATGAACATACAGGGTGTCCCATTTAAAATAACGAAGTAACGGACAACTTCCGGCATAAACGGAAGTCGGCCATTTTTGAAAATATTTTAGATGAATTCCTTACATCCAAAAACCCTTCTATACAAAATTTCATAAGTTTATACAAAGCCATTCTCGAAATACTTCTAATGCCCGTCTTACATGGGACAGGGTGTGTCAAAACTATAGGCCATAAATTAAACAACATATTCTGGGGCCAAAAATAGCTCGATTGAACCTAATTTACCTTAGTACAAATGTGCACCAAAACAAAGGTACAGCCCTTGGATGTTACAAATTAAAAACGATTTTTTCCAATTTCTCGAGAACATTTTAATAATTTTTTATGAAAATGGACAGGTGGTTCTCCTCCTGCAAAAGCAACTTTCTACAAAAAAATTACGAAATCTGCAGCCCATAATATTTTTATGGGGGTTGTGATCCCTTCAATCTCCCCAAATTTTTGTGTACGTTATAATTAAATTACTTTTGTCACGCCATTAGTTTGTAACATGTTCAACATGTTTTGGCGCATTATTTATTTTAAAAATATTGAAAATACCTTTGGTGCCATCTTTTGTTAAAAGATGTATATCATTGTAAATTTTCTACTTTTATTGTATTGTTGTAAAGAGGCACCACTGGACATGATTAAATTTTCTGCGCAAATTCGCCTTCTTCACTTACCAATATGCGTTGATTAATCAGAACGTTATCGAACCTCATTGAGTTCTCATCTCGAATTTTCCATCTGTGATAGACAGTAAATGTAAGTAATTTCAATATTCTTCTTATAGTTAAATAAATCTAATCATTGAAGTCTATATGGGTATGTGCGTAGTAATTAATCATTGTAAATGTTAAATGGAATCATTAGATTTAAATTTGAATTCATATAATTTTAACGGCATGGTGACGCATTTTGTGATTTAAAAATCAATTTCATTCACCCATATCTATTTTCTATAATATTGTTAAATAATATTTTGTTCTTTAAAATATGCTAAATGCAACACATATGTCAGTTTAAAATATTGTTTCGCACATAAATCCCAGACGAAAATCAATGTTACATAATTGGGATTAAGACTTTGCGTCTCATTTTTCCAGTGGAATGAGCTCACAGATGTAAAGACTCGATATTTTTTTGATTTCTTCCGAATTGCAATGTTCGATGCCAACATATAGACAAAATATAAGAGACTGTTTATAACATATAACTTATTCTACAACGTCTGTTAGTTCTTGTTCCCGCTCTAGGGGCGCTGCTATCGAAAAATGAAATATATTTCAATGGTTTTGATTGGCAAATTTTTATAGAGGTTTATGAATGCAAACGATCGCGGCTTTCGTTTTCTTTCGTTCCGTAGCCTCCTTGCCGTTTGAGTTGAACTTGAACTTTTTATGCCGGTTAGTTTCGTGAGTCGTGAGTGTTTATAGAAGCCAATTTTGTTTATAACCTAAATTTGTGAGTATTTTTATATTTTCTGCTGATATTGAGTAAAAAAAGTCTTATTCGTGAGACTAGGTGAGATCCTTTTAGCTGATAAATGTTTTACTAATACGTTAAAAACACTCCTGAATCGGTTTACTTTTCAATTCTAGTTTGCCTCATCCTGGTGCATCCTGGATCCTGGGTAACGGCTATAATAACAAGATTTGTACTATTATTATTTTCCTGTGATTATGTTTCATGTTTATATCGTTATTATTTTATTAATATCTTATTAATTAAGGATATTTATGTATTGAATTTTTATAATTTTGAATAGACACATCTCTTATTAACAAATTTGTAATTCTTATTTATAAGTTCAACGTTATTTACATAATTTGTTAATTGGTGTAGTCATTTGATAGCAATTTTCCATCTTTGAGGATTAGCTATTGAAATGACTACACAATTATCAAATGCAAGATAGTAGATTATACAAATATAAATATAAAATTTAAATTTACCGCCTATTTTTGATTTTCAAATATAGAAGAAATCTACATCACCTAACCTTGATATCATGCTTAGTTCACGGTTAAGCCGTGGGTCCTGGTAGCAGCAGTACCATCGACGTTATGCCAATTTTTAGCATGGAATCGAACTCTCTCATATTTCTTTCTCTATGGATGCCAACGTCCACTAGAAACTAGAAATTTCGATTGATCGGTAGCGGTCATTTTTTCGTACTTGACCGGAATCTGTCATCGCCTCCGGAGAACTCCCGGACCGCATTGGACGACACGCCCGCTTTCGTTTATACCTACAAGTGTTTGGTGTTGTACTCGTATGTCTTCAAAAAGCAGGTTAGCTAACCTTGTGTGATTCGTAATATTTATAATCCGTTCGCATATTTTCGCATAGTTCGCATATTTTTTGGCATATTTTCGCATACATATTTTCCACGGAAAAGTGGACTTCTAAGTCTCGCAAGCTAGTTTCTATATTTTCACGCAACGATAGGTATACAGGGTGTAACAAAAAGGTGGGTCATAAATTAAACCACATATTCTGGGGTCCAAATTATGTCGATTGGTTCATATTTACCTATATCCAAAGTGCCATACAAAACAAGTTAGAGCCTGTTTAAAGTGCAAATTGAAAATCGATTTTTTTCGATAACTCCAAAAGTATTCAATGAATCTTCATGAAATTTGGCACGTATTATTTTTATAGCAAGAGCATTTTATCAACGAAAAATTAATAAAATCGGACCACCCATTAAATATTTAAGGGGTTCATGCACTTTTAATCCCCCCCTATTTTTTTTGTACTTTAGATTTAAGTTATTTTTTTATGTCCACTAGCTTAATGAATTCATTTTGAACATTTTTTTACTCTTAATTTTTTTTCGAAAAATTAATATTTTTCGAGTTATTGCGAGTTTCTGTAAGAACTATTTTAATGCAAACAAATAGAGGTAAAAAATTTTAAGCAATAAAATGCTTAGGTGGCTTTGGAACTTACAAAATTTGATAATTTTAATTACAAAACAACGGACTAAATTGTATTGTTTCGATAAAAAAATTAAAAATAAGTTTCTATTAAAAGAATGAGGAAGCGTATAAACCACAAATAACTACAACACGAGGTAATAATATTCACATTAGATGTTCGATATGACCACCGTTTTCTTGCGCACACATTCTGCAACGTTTTAACATTGAAAAACGAATTTTTTGGAATATTAATGGTTTGTTCGAAAAAAATTTGAGCTGCTTCCGTAATTCTGTCTTTTAATTCTTGTACTGTAGTTTTCAATATCCTGGACGTTGGATAGGCAGAGGTCGCGATGCGCCAATTTCTTGGCCAGCCAGAGGGCCAGATCTTAATCCCATCGATTTCAGCGTGTGGGGATTTTTGAAAGACGAAGTGTATAAAACAGAAATAACTACAGTACAAGAATTAAAAGACAGAATTACGGAAGCGGCTCAAATTTTTTCGAACAAACCATTAATATTCCAAAAAATCTGTTTTTCAATGTTAAAACGTTGCAGAATGTGTGTGCAAGAAAACGGTGGTCATATCGAACATCTAATGTGAATATTATTACCTCGTGTTGTAGTTATTTGTGGTTTATACGCTTCCTCATTCTTTTAATAGAAACATATTTTTAATTTTTTTATCGAAACAATACAATTTAGTCCGTTGTTTTGTAATTAAAATTATCAAATTTTGTAAGTTCCAAAGCCACCTAAGCATTTTATTGCTTAAAATTTTTTACCTGTATTTGTTTGCATTAAAATAGTTCTTACAGAAACTCGCAATAACTCGAAAAATATTAATTTTTCGAAAAAAAATTAAGAGTAAAAAAATGTTCAAAATGAATTCATTAAGCTAGTGGACATAAAAAAATAACTTAAATCTAAAGTACAAAAAAATAGGGGGGGATTAAAAGTGCATGAACCCCTTAAATATTTAATGGGTGGTCCGATTTTATTAATTTTTCGTTGATAAAATGCTCTTGCTATAAAAATAATACGTGCCAAATTTCATGAAGATTCATTGAATACTTTTGGAGTTATCGAAAAAAATCGATTTTCAATTTGCACTTTAAACAGGCTCTAACTTGTTTTGTATGGCACTTTGGATATAGGTAAATATGAACCAATCGACATAATTTGGACCCCAGAATATGTGGTTTAATTTATGACCCACCTTTTTGTTACACCCTGTATATTTAAATTTATAAAAGAAAGCTATTTTCATAGAAATTGTACTATATAATCAAAGAGATTTAAAATAGATATATTTATACTTTTCTTCAGTTTTAATTTTAATCGTTACAAGGAAACCAAAAATTCTCTTCGCGCAATTAACCATCTGTTGATCCAATTATTAATTTACGATATAGTCAGTTTAAGGCAATTCTCCCGACGTGCTAAAGAGAATTCCCGGCGCCCATGAAACTCTGTACCTCACCCTTAACACAGCCATCCTCCAAATAAAAGCCTACTCACGAACCCAAGATTAAAAGTCTTTTGCTCTTGCTCAATGGTTCCTTAGTTAAAAGTATCGTGTAAGAACTTTAACAATACATATTAACTTAACAAAGTAATTCTAATAACATTACAAGTTTAACACATTATTTTGGAAACTTTTTTGTTTCTTAGTAATTTTTCGATTAGCCAGTTTTTATCGAGATATGGGCCCTTGTCGATTATGTTTCAAAAAATTCTGAGAATAGAAAAAGTAGATTACAAGTGAATTTTCAAGTCAATCGGATGTTAAAAAATGTTTATTGAATCTAATTAAATATTTTGTGCTTTGTAAAAATGCATAATGTAAAAATTTAAATAATTCACATGTTTCCTAATTGTTTCTTTTTGTTATAGAACTTTTTCCAACATCACCACCACCGTCGCTTCCACCACCACTGCTGCCGCTTATACTTATATAATAAATAATTAATTTTTAATAAAAACTTTATTTTATTATTATCTAACAATGAACTACCTAACAGACGAAACTAAAAAAATGTGCTGGCTGTGCTACAACCATTCCGGACTACCTGTGGTACGAAATCACAATTTCCACAACACAATTTTACGAAAGAGAATGGTTCAATATGTAAATATGTACTATATTATGATAGGTGTAAACATAGATTATTTAGCATTAGTTGTTTAGATAACTGTAGTATATGTAATGTAAGTAATACAACACCCTTCTAGTACAGTTTTAGTTAATTGTTTATTTGTATAATTTTCTGTAAAAGTTTATATACTTATATATTTTTTTATAATAAAATGATATTATAATTATTTTTTATCTTTAATTAATATTATTCCATTAAAAAAATAATTTTATTAATTGAAATATTTAAAAACTTTTGGTAAAATATTATAAGATATAGTTGATTTTAGAAAATCATAAACCATAATGTGATATCTTAAAAGAGATATATAGCGGTTTATCTATTTAAAAAACATTAGACGTCTCTTTCTATTGAGCGAGAAATGTTTTTGGTACACGAAAAATTCTAGTGGAATACAAAAGATGTTAACTTGAAAATTACTAATTGACTAACTGAAAAATAATAAAAATGCAAGAAAGGTAAAATAGATAAAAAATGAAAGATTAGCAGAGTTCCCACGAAGCTTCTAGAACTTGGAATAGGATCCGCTGAATCTGCATGGGAGCCGACTGATAATATATACAGGGTGTATTGTAAGATGATACTTCTTTTTCAACTGTGTGAACTGTGTATGAATCTCTTAATTCTAAGCAACTTTTTCAAATAAACTTTTTGAATAGTATGAATAACAAAGAAGATAGAAAATTTTAAAATTTCGAATATTTTCCAATAGGTACGTAAATACCTGCTTTATTAAATAAGAAATTTATTTATGGCAGTCATCTGTCAAATAAATGCCGAAAAATAAATAAATTTCTTATTTAATGAAGCAGGTACGAATTGGGAAATATTCGAAATTCAAAAAAAAGGTAAAAATTTTTAAAACTTTTTATCTTTGTTTTTCAAAATATTCAAAAAGTTTATTTGAAAAAGTTGCATGGAATTAAGAGATTCATACACAGTTAAAAAAGAAGTATCAACTTACGATACACCCTGTATACAATTCCTGCTATAACAAGCGTGTGAAACAGTCATTGTAAAAGGGCGTTTTTGTACGTAAATCGTTATTGTTCATTCTGCATTTATATTCGTTTATTGTACACGTTTACTATTGCATTATTATTCATTTGCGAGTGTGACTTCATTATGTTAAAATCTAAAACCAAAAATCTCTTTATAATCTAAAAATGTTTAGAAAAATTGTGTTTTTGTGCTTTGTGTTCGGATTTACAAAATCCGAATAAGTACTTATTCTAATTTGTGCGAAATAATTGTAAACCTTAAAAAAGATAATATGGAATTTTGGAAGAATGCGTGTTTGATACGGGACAAAAACCGAAGTGATTAAATTGTTATTTATGTAAGTTTATATATTTTTTTATAATCTATAAACAATTAAGTTTTAATTTTTTTTTTAGTCGTGATAAAGAAATCATTGCTATAAAGCAAGAAATGATCGAAAAGGATGAGCAATGTACTAGGATAATTGGGAAAAAGGCTGATGAATTAACAAGAATGGAAGAAAGTCTAGAAGAAATTAAAAAAAAAATTAGCCATAATTATAAAGAAAATGTGCTTCAACTAAATATTACATTAACGGAAACTTTTAAAGATTATAAACTTTTAGAAGAGAAATATGAAAATTTTTATGATAAATCAGAAAAAAAGAATAAATTATAAAAAGTTTAAGACGTAAAATTAAAGAAAAAAAAAAGAAAAAAAAAAAAAGATTTAAAGCATATTTTTTTACAATTTTTGGCTAGTTTTGTAGAAATAATTTTTAATGTAGTTTTTATTTTTATTAATAATGTAGTAAATAGGAAATAAAACTTAAATTGTGTATACGTATTTTTTTGTTATCCACTTTCAATAATTTTAAAATTAAAATGTTATTAAAATTTAAAAATTATTTAAAACAATTATAAATTGTTTTGAAAGTCTGCTAAAAACTTATTCTTAATTTTTCTATACATCACAAGCCTTTTGTTGTATTTTTTACTTTTGCAATGGTTTTTTTTAATTTTTTGATCGAAAATCGACATAGTGTCAAAAACAAAAATTGTTGTTGTATACAGTGGGATTACAAATATGCGAGAAAAAATTCGTAATATGAACAAAATAATATGCATCAAAATGCAGATCAAGTGCTAATTTACGGTGGTGTTTACGGGTTTTTCGATTAACATGAAATAATTAATTTATCTAAAAAATATAAAAAAGATATGAAATTTGTTCAGCATTTGAAAGTGGTAAAATTTGTCTGGGGTGTTTGATTTCGAGTATACGAGCTATTGAGATGCAAGGATTTTTAAGATGTAGGTATCCAAAAATATTTACCATCATTCCTACAGGAACCTGGTTAATTATCAAGAGGGGAAAGAAGAAGAAGGGGGGGATTCCCCCTCCAATCAAGAAACTTTAGTATAAAATGGGCTAATGTTAGTTATACAGGGTCTTCCAACGAAAATTTGACCCCCCTGTAACTAGAGAACCGAAATTTTTTTCAAAATTCGCTGAGACCCGTCGATTTTTGTTTTTAGGGGGAGCATTTTTGACAGTCAAGCCAACTTGATATGTTCATCCCCCTAAACCCCAGCCATCCTAACTTTAGAATTTCAAATGGAGCTACCCTACTTCCAATACATCATTTGAAAGCCCTTTTCTTTGCGAATATTTTGGAGTTTCGTATTTGAAAATCGGTTAAGATTTGACAAAGTTCCAACAACCAACCTTAACAATGCCATTAACAAAAATTTTTCTTTTTTTTTCTGGTTCCCAAACGGTTAATTTCCGGATAGGGGTTTATTACGCAAACTTGCTTATTTTGATGCCCTCTACAACTACCATCAGTTTGATACAAGAATTATGAAACACCCTGTATATGATTATAAATTAGCAATTCGCATCCAAAATTCAACTAAACAACTATAATAATTTGTAAATCAATTATTTTTTTCACCTCAAAAAGAGTACCCGGAAAAACCAACAAATACTGCGAGTATATTACAAAACGCATGACAAAAGAATGAAAAAGAAAGTACCAAAAACAGAGTTTTAGATTATTAAGGATGAATGTACGTCTTCTTCTTCTTTAAGTGCATCGGCTATCGGACGCTAACATCGCAGCTAATTATAGCTGTCTACTTATAATATTAATCTACTTATAGTACTTATCTATACCCTTATGTGCCTCTATACACCGTTCAATTATGTACAATTCCTCACAACTCACCCTGTATACAATTTTTTTACGTCCATCTGCTTAATGATTTAGAAAAGGTTTTTGTATGTTGGCTACTAGGAAGGTCAAAGGCTACTAGGGTAAAGTACGGATAGATGCCCCATTGGGATAGATGCCCCGATCTCCAAAAACAACATTTCCAAAATCGCAACAAAAATTTTATAAACTAAATAAGAAGTGTCTATCCATATGTCTTAATGGTCCGTAGGCTGTTTTGGAAAAAAGACGCATCTTGCTTGTGTATGTTTGATTATCTCCGCAACAAACGCAAAAAATGCTTCAAACTTTCAAAAACAAGTATATATTACTGCATAACGTTTGAAGTAGTAAAAAATTACACTCTAATTTTTTTATATGCATACATTGGTTTATTAAGTACACACCTATGTGTTAATAGTTGCACTTTTTTATTTAGTTTATTTAAATAATAAAAGGGCATCTATCCGTACCAAAAAGGATAGTTGCCCCGATTTTTGGACGGATAGATGCCCCTAAGAAAATACATATACTATGATGCATTATTATCTCTTACATGAAATTTATTGGTTTTTAGTTGATATTTGTTGATTTTTTGGATATTTTGGACATTTTTTAGTAATTACTAGTTTAATGTTTTACTATATATGGTTTTGACTAGTTAAAAATTAAAAATTAAATTTTGATATTTTTTAACAAATACTTTAGTTTATTGATGGTTATTCACGGATTCTTAGGATTATCATCTAAAGATTATAAATCAAACATATTAAAACTATGTATTTTACATGTTTTAGTCCATAGGGCATAAATTTTACACTAAGGGCATCTATCCCCCCTTAGCATTTTCATGGTGGGGCATCTATCCGTACCGATAGGCATCTATCCTCCAAAAAATGGTTTTGCAAAAACTCAATTTTTTCAAAATCAGTGATTGTTAGGTCAATGAAAACAAATCATAATGTTGCACAAAGGATTAAACTAGGTATATGCGGAGGAATAATTATTGATAAATTAATAGTTTCAAAATTATGAGGCGATTTCAAAAAGTGGGGCATCTATCCGTACTTTACCCTATATATTTTTGCATTTTTAGATTCTACTCGTTGAGCTGATTACAAAAAGGGTACATACTTGGTTTATTGGTCTTATAATAAAGGCTATACAGCCACTCAAAAATACAGAATTTGGAATTTAGTCATACAGTTGAAAATCGAAAAAAACGACTGGTATGGCATGTATATGAAATAAAATAGAAAAAAAGGGTGGTTCCATTTTATAAATTGAAAAAAAAAATATTATATTTTAATTTTAGTTTTCACACTTTTTATACATACCATAAAAGAAAGACTTTTTCGCCACAGGTTCAAATACCTTCTTAAGCGGATAGTCATAAAAAATGTTGGTTGGACCTGAAGAGTTTCAACCTAGGCCGGCCGCACATTTACGACGATCGGATCCGATTGTCGGAAACGATTGTCGGATCAGAGAATCTGACGCTCAAATACCTATAAGTTTATACGACCCTATCGCACACCTACGATCCGATAGCGGATAGGATGTCCGACACGGATACGCTAGCAGTGCGTCCGACTATCGGACCGACTAAAAATCGGATCCGATTATCGGAAGGTATGGTTTTTATTGTTTTAGCATAGCCTACCGCACACATACGATTATTTTTGTTCGTTTCATCAGTTTTTCATTAGGAATGGTACACTCGGCAGTGTGCGGTAGTGGTCCGATTCCCTTATCCGACAATCGTTTCAGACAAAAATCTTTCCGATTTTCTGTATCGCACCATGATTTCACAAATATTTTCTAGTAGTCCTAGTAAATAAACTGAGGAAACTGAGGAAAGGCCAAACAGTTGAAAATCGAGAAAAACGGCTAACATGGTCTTATCCTAACTTTTCAAGTACTATAAAATACGATATAAAATGTAAAAAAAGTTTATTACAAGGCAAAAAAGTTTATTACAAAGTGAAAACCTACCGTTTTTAAAAAATTTAACATTAAAGTTTGGATATGTGAGCAGTAGATACCACTTCAAAATACAAAATCCATGCATGAATAATACCTATTTTATTATCAGTTCATTACTTAATCGTCTAATTGCACTTCAACATTGATTTACCTAAAAAAAAATTAATAATTTTTTTTTTGTTTTAGGACCTGTATTGTAATAAACTTTTTTGCAAGTTATAAGACATAGAATCATCGGGTGAAGTTACGAGACTTATTTAACTTACACCATGTATAGGGTGTTATTTAAAAAAAAAACAAAGTTACAAAGGTGGAAGTCGGCCATCTTTGAAAATATTTTAGTTAAAAATGGCGTAATCGAAAATCTAAACCTATAAATTTTCATTACTGTATCATACTGTAAGTATTTTTCCATATACAGATAGTTTTGACGCTAGGTTTAGGCGTTTAATTAATTTCCTTTTAACATACCCAATAAAAATTCAATTTAAAATTAAAGACTATTCACAATAATTAATCGACAACTACCGAGGTCATTTCAATAACCCGTTTTATTTCAGCAGTTTTCGGAACTAAAATTTAATTTATTTTAAATCGATCTGACGCCATGGAATCGTCCCTTTATTGCGTGCTTTTCATCACCCTACTTTATCTAGTTGCTTGTGGTGCGGACAAACTCGTAGAAAGTCTCGATGGAGGAGTAAAAACAGCCGGAAAACCGCCAGAAAATCCGTCAATGAATAATATCTGTAAGTAACAGTATATACTAGTCAAAGTAATCAAGTAATCAAGAATCAATGCTTGCTGGATGTTCATAGTTTTTTTTTGAAGATTGGCTTATGACTGATAATTAAGATAATCCGCCAAATTCTTTGCTAAAATTGATCAATATGTTTAAAGTATTTTTATTTTTGTAGCACCACCTTATTGACTACGATATTTAGTGATAATATGAAGGTCCTGATATAACCAGTGGCTGAGTTATGGGTTTTCACAATCATTAAACTTAAAAAATAATTATTAACAAAGAGAAACAGCGGCGCTTTTACGTTCATCTATTGATGGGTGACAGATTAGTGTATTGTTAACTGTCAATAAGATTTTGTTTTCCATGGCACACTTGAAACACTTTTTGTAGATAATTGAAAGGCCATTACTAATTATTTTTTAAATTTAATGATTGTGAAAACCCATAACTCCGCCACTGGTTATTTCAAGGCCTTCATATTATCACTGGAATATCGTAGTCAATAAGGTGGTACTACACACCAAATTTGGTTCAAATATCTCCACTGGTTCGGACAGTGTATAAAAAATAATTCATATTCTTCCAAAATTTCAGCGCCCTCTATCTTGGAAACTAAGCTTTTTCCGATATGCCTATATTGATATGAAATTTTCATTTTAAATTATCTTTTTCCATCTAATGTTTAAGTCCTACCACATAAAAGTGGACGGTGGTCCACAGGGTGCTGTATATAGGTTGTCCCAATTTTGAGAAAATGTACAAAGTTATGTTTTTTTTAAATGGAGCACCCTATATTTCATTGCATTTTTAAAATCTACCCACAAATTTAGAGAACTTTTCTCAAAATACTTTTTCCAAAAATGTATACTTTTTTAGGTTAAAAAATTTTTTAAAACAAATTTTACCAATGCAGACCTTTATAAATTATTTTTTAATGAGAATCCGATTAAATATTTTGAATCGATTTTGGTAGGTTGGTTACTAGGAAGCTCAAAGGTATTTGAACCTTTGGTGAAAAACTCTTTATTGCCTACGGGTGTATATAAAAATTGTCTAAAGTTGAGCTTCAAAAATATAAAATTTCTTAATTTTTTTAAATGAGCCACCTATTTTTTTCTGCTTTATTGAAATCAGCGGTGAAAAATAAGTGAAGTTCATGTTTACATCCCTATAACCGAAGATTGTCAATATTTCTGTTTGTAAATTTATTTTTAATACAGGGCCAACTTATAAAATCTTGAGTTAATTAAGAATAAGAAAGAAATGTAAAAATTTTCAATGCTTCTCATCATTCCTTTCCGATCTTCCCCTGTTTTCCGTCAACCATCACCCTCATCTCAGTTCCCTCTGCAATTTCATAGATCTGCCAATCTGCAAAGTCTTTTAAATCGATTATTCAACTTTTTGAAATGATTAATATAAAACGATTTACCTACCTTTGTTACTTACTTATTATGGAGATTTTATTAGGATTTTTTTTTATTAGGAAATTCATTTTTTTATTAATTTTTTCATATTATTTAAAATTTATTTTTTTATCTTCCTCCAGGGAAATGCGGTAAAAACGAATACCGAGAATATTGTTCCTGTACAGTCTCACAGCCTACTTGTAAAAACAGACATCCTCAACTTGTTAAAGGATCTTGTCAATGTTTTCCATTCTGTTTGTGCAACGAGGGTTTCTTAAGGGAAGAAAATTCCAAGACGTGCGTTTTACCGGAAAATTGTCCTGGCATGAAATAGTGCAAAAACTATAGTGTAAAATAAAATATATTTATGTATAATACATAAAATACGTAGATTATTTTGTTATTTATTTTCATTGTTGGTTTTCATTTTATTGTTTCATTGTACACTGTGTCCTATTTTGGTCGCGACTGAGGGGTATCTCGGTTATTAGACTTAATAGGACATTGCGGTTTTCGCGAACATGTACTACTTTTTTGTCACACTTACAATGGCACAAACAGATAAGATAAGAACCACATAAGAACTATTTTTCTACATGAATATCAAAATTCTTAAATCCAAATTGTATTGAAATTGTTCAAATAATGAAATGTGCGCTAAAAGGTCTTTTCCTTCTTGATAAGCAATTCATTTTTATACATTGTTTGGGAAATTTCTTTTTTAATACTTTCTCTTTCGAAATATTTGCAAAATATTTTTTTACTGATATACATTACATAGTTACATTATGAATCATGTTTATTTCTCATTGTCAACATTTTTTGTTTTTGTTATTGTACCATTATGTCTTACAGGCAAATTAACTTTAGAAGTACATATTTTTTGTTTTTGTTTAAAAGCTGAAATAGTAATGTTCTATTATCTTTTTATTTTCCTTCATCTCGAAACTAATTAAACTTATAGTAACCCATTAGGGCTTGAGTGTATTTAAGACACTCCACTTGATTTGTAGTCTTACTTGTCCTTCTTTATTACTTTTTTCTTTCTCAAATTTGTGAATAACGCTTTACCTCTATTTCTCTTGTACGGTTTTTTATCTTCCAACTAACATTTTTATAAATAATTTTCTATTAAAAAAGTTTTGCTGTATTTACTGCAGTAGGATTTTTTGAAAAATTATTACTTCTCAATGCCGAAATCTTTAGTGTAGGGTAAGTAACATTGTTTTTTGATAGCGGAAATGAATATCAACAACTTCAAAGTTGGTCATCTCAATATAAGATCGTTATTTCCTAAAATACTCGCAGTTAGACCAATCGTGAAGATGTATGACATTTTTGCTATATCAGAATCATGGCTGTCAAATAATATAACTGAAGAACAAATAGCGATAGATGGCTATTCAGTCGTGAGAAGGGACAGAGACTCTCTTGGGGGAGGAGTACTATTTTATATTAGAAACTCGATTCCCTTTCAACTGGTAAATACCTCGAACAATATTGAACAGGTGTGTATTTCAATTTTCTTAAATAATACAAATATTATTTTTTGTTGCGTATATAGACCACATCACGTGGCTTACGATCTCTTTATGAGCCAAATTAAATATAATATTTTAACACTTTTGCCGAAGTCAGAAAATATATTTATTTTGGGCGATCTGAATGTGGACATTCTTGATGCTCCTAACTCTATTGCGAAGTTATATGATGAAACTCTGGACATCCTAGGGCTTACCCAACTCATAAGCGCACCTACAAGAATTACGTGTAATTCTATGACACTAATAGATCATATAATTGTCACAAACGCTGCTCGGTCGCTATGCATCGAATCGGGGGTACGAACAGTAGATCTCTCGGATCATGAGCTTATATTTTGCACTCTAAACGTACCAAAAACGGATGTAGACCCAATGATACACACATATAGAGATTTTTCTGATTTTGATGAAGATTTATTCTTACGTAATTTACAAAACTCTTCTTTAGATACAATATTTTTTATACAAAATATCGATAAGAAACTAAATTTTCTCAACAAAACAATTCTGAACTTATTTGATACTTTCGCTCCATTTAAAACAAAGAGACTTACAAAACCTTGTTCGCCGTGGATTACAGAAAACATTAAACTATTAATAAACTTAAGAAATAAAGCAAAATCTAAATTCATCAGAACAAAAGTCCTCGCCGATTGGGATTACTACAAGTCTCTGAGAAATTTCACAAACGGAGAGAAAAAAGAAGAGAGAAAAAGAGAGAAAAAAGCTTACATTGAATGTAGACTGAGAAATAACGACCCCAGAAATTTGTGGAAGCAATTAAGATCATTAGATATTATAAATAAAAGCAAAAAACATGTTCCAAAAGAATTAAAAAATGTAAATGAATTAAATTCATATTATATAAATTCTATACCAAGATCTACAGTCAGCACCGAAGATACTTGTAGATATTATCGTGAAAATACTCATACGGATTTTGAGTCTCTGTTCAATTTTTCTCTTGTCGACGACATTACCATTTTAAAATTTTTGGATCAAATTAAGTCAACATCGACTGGTTCTGACGGAATAAACATAAATATGGTAAAAATGTGTTGCCCTTATATCGTTAAATATCTTACACATATCATAAATTGTTGTATTTTGGAAAACTATTTCCCTTCGTCATGGAAAAAGTCCTTAATTATTCCTCTACTAAAAATTGCGAATCCTTTAGAATATAAAGATCTGCGGCCTATTAGTATCCTGCCTACTCTTTCTAAACTGTTTGAAAAAATTCTTTGTTTTCAGCTTCGCGAACATCTTGCCAAATATAATGTTATACCGGACGAGCAATCCGGGTTTAGAAGTAATCACAGTTGCACTACTGCCCTTTTAAGGGTCACTAATGATATATTGTCGGCCACCGATGTAGGTAATGTTACTTTGTTGACTCTTCTTGATTACAGCAAGGCCTTTGACACCTTGAATCATGAAGTATTACTCTCGGTTTTGGGGTTCATAGGTCTTGGTGAAGAAGCAATACATTTACTTAAAAGTTACTTATTTTTATTATAGTTATTTATTTAAAAGTTACGTATTTTTTTTAATGGAACACCCTGTATTTTTATTGCCCATTAAATTTGTAATTTTTTTCTCTTTTTAATGATATGGCGCATTCTTTATTTTGAATTATCTTAAAACGCTCAAAAAAGAGAAAAACTATTTTATTATAAAAATGGTTAGAGGGCTATGCGGAAAAACAAAAAAATCGTAGAAATGTTTTATTTAATATTCTCAACCACTATTTTTGTTCTAAAAGTATTTTATTTTGGATTTTCTGCGTTTAGGATGGAAAGTTCACTTAACAAAATCGGTACTAAATCCACAATCGGAAATGGAATACTTGGGAATTCTCTGGGACACCAGGAGATAACTTATAGCGATTCCATTGAAAAATAAGAACTCATTGAGAGGAGAAATAGAAAAGATCCTCATCAGTCATCGATGGAGTTAGGAGCAGGCCAAGAGGCTCCTCGGGAAGATGAACTTCGCAGCGTTCGCGATCCCTTTAGGAAGGTTGAAATCGAGACGAATTCAAAGGGCAAGTCTAGCTCTTCCTATGCAAGATTTAAAATTGCCAGAAATTTTTGTCGCAACCGACGCCTCAGAGACGGGTTGGGGAGCACAAGTGGGGAATTGGAGATAATGGAGGAGTGGTTACCACATCAAAAGCTATGGCATATCAACAAGAAGGAGATGTATGCTATCTTCGCAATGATAAAGAGATACGGATCGTTATGGAAAACGAAGTCGGTTCTATTCCAATCAGACGACCGAACTGTGGTCTCTTATCTAAGAAATCAGGGAGGGACGAAGTCAAAAGCTCTTCTTCTTTTGACGACCCATATTTTGAAAATGGCTCGAAGACTAGAGATCACAATCTCGATCCAATATATCCCAGGAATATGCAACGATGTGGCAGACATCCTTTCTCGAAACTGTCTAATGTCAGATTGGCACCTCTCTCAAGCAGTTACGGAGATAATTTTTCAACTATGGGGAACTCCGATGGTAGATTTGTTTGCGACCAGACAATCGAGAGTGGTTCCGATTTACGTGACGAGGGATGTAAGAGATTCAGGTGCTTTGTTTGTAAACGCCTTCAGCAGGATATGGGATTTTCCGTTAGCCTACCTGTTTCCTCCACCATCTCTAATTCCGAGAGTTCTAAATCATCTCAACTCGGCCAGAGGAACTTACATACTAATCGCACCGAGTTGGGAGAAAGTTTTTTGGAGAGCGGATCTCGAGGCTCGAGTCTTGGAGGGCCCTATGAAAATTCCACATCTCAACGAGAACATAATAGATATGTGCTCAGGCCGACACTTGCCCCGGGCACGAGAACTTCACTTGCAAGCTTGGAAAATAAGGGGTGGTGCAAGACTGGCATAGAGAAGACATAAAGTTATTGGAAAGCTCTTGGCGGGAATCTACGCGAAGATCATACGCAGCGCCTTGGAAGGAATGGCTATTGTGGGACTATAAATAATCTGTCTCCTATTAATCCTAGTCCAGTTCTGGTTGCTAAATACCTGGCCTTTTTGCATCGACAAAAGCATTTAGCAGCGGCGACAATTAAAGTACATAAGTCCTTGATCTCGGCATGGGCAAATCCGATGAAAAGTTTAGAAATATCAGGCCACTCATTAGTAAAACGAATTATAAAAGCTGTAGATTTGGTTAAACCGCCTGAACATAAGAAATGCATTTGGGATGTAGGAGATCTTATTTCATGGATGAAGAAAGAAAAAGTATAAGAGGATAGTTTATTTCAAGTATCGCGCAGAGTAGCCTTAATATTATTGCTAGCGTCAGGCCACAGAGTGCACGATTTGACTCTTTTGCGTATCGATAAGGATCATTGCGAAATAAATGACCAATTTGTTACATTTTGGCCAGCTTTTGGTTCAAAAACCGACAAGAGTTCCCGCAGGCAATCGGGATGGAAATTGAAAACGAGTCCACAAGTATTGGCAGATCCGGAGTTTTGGATCAGAAAATTAATGGACGTTTCGATCTCCAGAAGAAGCACTCGTCCGGAAATAAAGCATCTTTTCATTACTACAAGAGGAAAGGTAGGCCCTGCCTCTAGGTCTGTCATTGCGGGTTGGATTAATACAACATTTAATTCGGCTGGAATTGATGCACCACCAGGTAGTATAAGGTCAGCAGCGGCTTCGAATAGATTCAAAGGTGGAATGTCTTTAGACTCGATCCTAAAATTCGGAAATTTGAAAGGAGATACACATTTCTTTAAACACTATTATAAGGAATAGCACGTCGTTCAGGGACTGCTGATAAAGAATCCTTAATAAATGATTCTTTTATCCCTATTTAAAGGATCATTGATTTACTGTTTCGTTTACGACTTGTTCGGTTACGTTTATTGTTCGTTTTCAACTTCAATTATTTTATTTTGTTATATACTCACCATTCGTTAATGTAAGTAAATAAATACTTTAAAATGCATTTTTGGTCTGTTTCTTATTGTTTTGATAATATTATTACAGATCACAGTACGCTTCATGCGTTGTCAGAAACCAAACACTTCTCACCAGGGTCAAGCCGTAGGACAGACCCTGAAATAAAGGGTTTAGGACATCTGGACGTCGCCGTTTCGGCGTGGTCATTTCGGCGCGGCCATTTGGACGCCAGGCCATTTCGCCGCCGGCCGTTACGGCGTTGGCCATTTCGGCGTCGGGAATACTATTTTTTAGTACGTATGTTAAATCCGCTGTAATTTTTATTATGAAATGAGTATTGAGATAAGTGAGGTATTGCATGGGATTGGGAAAATGCTTTAATCTGTTTTTCAAGTACCTATCCGAATTATAATGGTATTGTCATTAATATTTTATATTAGTATAATAATAGTGAAGATATAGTTTAAGGGATTTACTTGAATAACTCGTCCCTAATAATCCCTTAATCCCACATTTTAACAACATTTAAACTATATCTGAGCTCAAGCTGAATGCAAGTATTAGAGAAATTAATTAGTATTTATTGTTATGGTAATACATAAATCTTTTCCGGTAAGTATCTAAATAACTTTTAAATACCTAATCGTTGATAATTTTCTAAGAATCAATCAACTTAAATTAACAAAATCTTCTATATAATAAGCAATAATATTCTTATTCAGTTCATAAGTTTGCTAGTATCTCGCAATAGAGAAGGAATTTTAAATGATGCATCGAAAAATTTTGTCAATCAGAGGAAAAGAAAAATTCAGTGCGGACGGTTTTATATATGTTTTTGACGCAGTTAGTAAGAACGATGGAAGCCTAAAATTTTGGAGGTGTGAGAGAAAACAACTATGCAAAGCAAGAATCCACACGAGAGATGGTGAAGTGATCAAGAAATTAAATGAACACACTCACGACTCCTCGGCAATGGATGTAGAAGTTGCGCAAGTTGTTTCCAAAATTAAAAGGCGAGCTGAAGAAACAAATGAAGGGACAATACAGGTAAATTTGATACTTCTATGCTTATAATGCCTTATTTTGTATTCTGCTTCCTTATTAAATTTAGATTTTTCTTTGATGTAGCACTCCAAGCCGTTAGTAAATAAATTAAATTACTGTGTTTAAATTGACAATGTCAGATTATATAATATATTATTTTATATAGATTTTTTATTACAGGTAATCAACGAATGCTTGAGAGACAGTAGTCAAGCTTGTCAAGGTCGGCTTACCTAATATTGGCGCGATGAGAAAAGTTATCAGACGGAAACGCAACGAAATTCATGCCGCACCTTCGAATCCTACAAGTCTGGAAGAATTAGAAATTCCCGAGTCGTACCGTGTTTACCCTATTCAAGATGGCATAGAAGAAAATTTTCTCTTGGCAGATGCTGGAGAAGGATCAAATAGAATTTTGATTTTTGGGAGAGAATCGTGGTTGCAACACCTGCAGTTCTCAGACGTGTGGTATGCTGACGGCACATTTTCCATAGCACCAACTCTATTTTCGCAAGTTTATACAGTTATGGCTACAAAAAATCATGGAGTCCATCCAATATTTTATGCCCTGCTACCAAATAAATCAAGAGCCACATACACTCGTATGTTTCATTTGATTAAAGAAATTGTTCCAAATTTGCAACCCAGAGCAATCCATTGCGATTTCGAACAGGCAGCATTCAAAGCAATGGAGGATTGTTTTCCAGGTGTCACTATATATGGTTGTTTTTTTCACTTGGCCCAAAATATGAGGAAACAAGTGGCTTCTATGGGACATACGAGAGAGTACAATGCTGATCCACAATTCTCCCTGAATTGCAGAATGGTGATATCTTTAGCATTTGTGCCTATCGACCATCTAGATCATGCCTTTGATGTTCTAGCGGAAGACCTACCTGCCGAATATCAACCACTGTTGGACTGGTTAGAAGATAACTATATTGGACGCTTAAATAGGTATTTAATTAACTGTTTTTAACTAAATTCGTGTATTTTAATACTATTTTTATCAATAATGTTGTCTGTTTTTTTGCAGAAGAGGAAATGCTAGACGACCAGGTTTATTTCACCCAACGATGTGGAACCTCTACCAAAGGACTTTGGATCAGACAGACCGGACCAATAACCATGCAGAGGCAGCACATAGAAGGCTACAGTTCGAAATGGGAGCAGATCATCCAACCATATGGAAATTTATAGATGGCTTGCGTCAGGTGCAGAAAGGTCGAGATTTATATTTCGAGCAACTTGTGGCGGGCAATCCTCCACCATTGAAGTTGAAAAAATACAGGGATGCAGATGAACGCATTTTGCGGCTTGTTCAAAATTTTGAAGCCAATGGGGATATTTTAGAATATCTAAGAGGACTTGCTCATAACTACAACATGTAATTTCGTGAATAAGTTAATTCATTAAATATATTTATATACTTTAGCAATACAATATAGACATTTTATTTTAGTCTTCCTTTCGATACTAAAACAGTTTTATCATTTAACTATAATAAACCTAATAATAATAAAAATAACAAATGTTTAAAATTTATAAAAATTATATTGTTAAGTTTGCCAAAACTTCCAACGCCGAAATGGCCGGCGCTGAAATGGCCGACGTCCAAACGGCCACGTCGAAACGGCCACGCCGAATTGGCCACGCCGAAACGTCCCATTCCGTGAAATAAACAACTGTAATAACCAGTTTGGTAACAACAAACACTTTATTAATAGCACTCGAACCACAATAATATAATTCCAACAAAAGCTCCAACAATGAACTTTGTAATTATTCCGCAGTGTTCGCCGTTGAACGCCCCAAACAGAACTGACCTCCCTGCAGCTTATCCGCCATAAGCTGCATTCGCCTTAGTTCCATTCGCAGGCTCACTGGTTACGCCTGGTTACCGGCACCTGGGCAACAGCTCCCGCAGATCCCTCTGCGGTGGTTTCCAATGTTTTTCCCCCGAAGGGTAAAAAACGATATATTTCAGGTCTTGCCAAGGCTTGACCCTTCGGTAATGTCTTGACGACTTAAGGTACTGATTAGAACCGCGCTTTGGGGTACTGAAACATCGATGGGAGGAGCCGGAAGGGCGCGATTCCAAAAGCTCGGACTAGGAACGAGGCATGAATAGACAAGAAACAACAGGAAAACACAGTGGTGGAAGAAGGGGTAATCTCATCAGGGTCAAGCCTAGGCAAGACCTGAAATATATCGTTTTTTATCGTTCGGGGGAAAAAAGTTGTTTATTACAAAAGTAAATTCTGTGTCCTAACACTCCCTCAATAACTGATGCAGGGACCCAACTCTTCCTCTTAGGATTTCTATAATCTCTTCTTCTAAATACTCTATCTCCCACTGAAAATTTCGAATTCCTCCCATTATTTCCCACTTTATTAATGTTTTCCGAAACTGCCTTTAACAAATCAAAACGAGGTTCTACCTTATGTTTAAATACAATATTTGCAGGAGGGACGTACTCGTAGTTATATGAGTTGAATTGCTATATTAAAAGAAAAAACAGATAGTACAGAATAATACTTTTGTTTCAAACTTATCCGGTTTACAACAGGAAATAAGGCCGAGGGTGGCGGAAGAGAGCAGCACCTCCGCGGAAACTGATAAGTAAACAGCGGAGGTGCTGCTATAATTATATTATGCAAAATAAATATACAGGGTGTTTTCGAACTTGGGGTTTAATTTTTAATGATGAAGTGGGACGTCATCTTAGCGAATTATGTGAATATTTCATCAAAATCGTGAAGAAAAAAATTAATCAAAAATTAATTACAAACGTAAAAAAAAATCAAAGAAATGCGGTCCTGCACAACTGTGGCAATCCCTCGACTCACGCGATATGATCGAACTCACTGTAAAGTTAGAATCGACAAAATAATGATTTATTAATTAAGAAATATATCTTATTAAAATTTATTTATTAGGTACTTTATTTATTGCATATGATCTTTAAATTTTTAGAAGCATGGATAAATTATAAAATTAAGCCGGGTTTTCCAAATAATGGAAGAAAAAGACATTCAACTCAAAAGAAATATTAGCTCACCTATTTTGTTGTAGAAAAATGGCTTGATGTTCATAGTAATTATTTAAACTTATCACCCTCACATTGTACACACAGTCTTGTTAAACAAGAATACTAAGAACTAACTAAACTTAGCATATTATGCAACATTTGCATATACAGGGTGAGTCGTGAGGAATCGTACATATTTTAACAGTGTATAGAGGCACATAAGGGTAATATCAAATCAGCATTAAAAGTTGCATCTGTCTCTTCTTTAAGGAAATACAGGGTGATTTATGAATTTTTAGGAAATTTTCTTTCGTTTATATCTTCACGGTGGTTAATTCGATTTGGTTCATTTTCTGGCAAAAGTATACATTTTGAACAAGGAACATACTGGAACTTTACTTAAATAAAGTAAATTATTTAAAAATTAATATTTCACCCTGTATAAACTTTTTACAAATTTTCAATTGGTCATTGTAGAAGGTATAAGTAACTGTCAGAATTGTCAATCTTTTTTTTACACGTAAGTTACCTTTTACAAGTAAGCGTATGCAGCAACAAAATTTTATTTCTTCGACCACACAATATACTCAATCCAATCCAAATACGACGAAACCCTCGTATACGCAGCCGGAATCGAACCACTTTCGCAACTAGCCCCGTACGAAACAACGCCTACAATCGCATACATATCGCTTGTCTCCTTTATTTGCAGGGGACCCCCCGAATCGCCCTAAAACGCAAAATCGATTATTCCGCCAATTCCAACGAACTTTCCACGAAACTCACCTTACACTATAGCTATAGAACCACTATCGAAAGCCTTGGCGCAAATTTGCTTTGACCACACCGAGAGTACCCCATTATAGACCTCCTTGTACCGGGTTTTGTATTTCTCGATCGGCACCCGCTTCAACTTCGCCTTCTGCAGCACCGTAGTAATGCCTGCATCCTCTTAAACAACCAAATAATTAGTAGATACAACTAAAATGTTTCTGTATACAAGCTTACTTGAAGCATCAGTTGTCCCCCATCCAGTGACGTTCATCTCGGGGGGGTTGTCGGCTTTGGTGTAGAGACAAGCCGGCAGGATTCTCTCGCTGAAGGCCAGCCGTACGAGGCTTATATCGTTGAATTTAGTACTATCATCATAGGAGCTGTGTATTGTGATGTTTTGGATATTGATATCAACCCCCCGGGTGTCGTTTAAGTTGGTAACGCCGATTCGGGCGACAATGGGGCGTCTGCGGTCAGTGCAATGGGCCGCTGTGAGCAGGAACCTGTCCGATATCAAGGTAGCCCCGCATAGCCATTCCAATTCGCCGCTGGTCTTGTTGTATCCTAGAGCTGCCTAAGGGAATTGTGGGGTTAATTTTGGCGGGTTTTGGAGGTGTTAAGGGGGTTACCATGTGTGGGAATTCGTCCGGTTGGGCGTCGTCGCCTTCGAGGATGAACGTTTTCACATAATCGGATTTGGCCGTGTTGGTGATCTCTTCGCAAGCTGCAATGGAAGCGATTGTTGTTGTGTAATTTGTTACTTCATATGGTGGTTCTTTGTACTTTAATTTACCTATTTCGTATTGTTTTTTGTTGCTTGGTGGTGGTAGCGTGAGAGATATAGTTGCTGATACGGATTCGGTGGGATTCTTCTTCGTAGGTATGGCGTTGTGACAACAGACGATTTCTTCGAATCCTTTAAAACCGCATCTGGTCAGATAGTGATAGCCTCTTTCTGCCACGGCGTTCCAGCCCAATGGGCAGTTTTTTAAGAGTTTACATACGCCTTGCGTTTCGCCAGTTGTGCAAGGATCACCCTCTAAAATACAGGGTTTAACTTTTAATATATTTTATATACAGGGTGTCCCATTTAATCAGCTTGTAACTTTTCAACGCCTATATAATCTTATATACTTACCCTGTCTCACGTAAGGCGGGCATTAGAAGTATTTCGCGAATGGCTGTGCATAAAATTATGAAATTTTGTATACAAGGGTTTTTGGTTGTAAGGAATTCTTCTAAAATATTTTCAATAATGCAGAATTCTTTATTAATATTTGTGACATTTTTGTAGCTAACCTTTAGCATTATTCTTCGTAGACTTGGAACCACAAACAAACAATAAGGAAATCTACAACATACAGTTCATCTACAGAACAAAAGTCACAATGGAACCACCCAGGACAAATAACAGTATAGTTCAATGTCAAAGATGCCAAGCCTACGGCCACTCTAAGACATACTGTATGAAACCATTTAACGCAGTTAAATGTGGTGGACAACACGACACGAAAATATGCAAGAAGCCAAATAACGCCGCTCCAAAATGTGTCCTTTGTGGACATGATCATCCCGCAAACTATAAAGGATGTACTGTGTACAGAAATCTAATAGCAACAAAGCACCCAGCAGACAGGGAAAATAATAACAACCACAGGCAGACAACCGACACAACACAACATACTCAAACTAACCCCCGCACCCCATATAACGTCAACACTCAACTACTAGCTCCCCAACGCACCCAACAATTAAGCTACGCAGAAGCAACCTCAAGGAATCAAAACCCTCAAACAACAACCTACCTTACCCAAACAACAAACATCGGCGAACAGCTGACAGCCTTCCTCAATGAGTTCAAATCCATGTTCACACAGCTAATGAACCAAAACAGCATGATCCTTAACTTGCTTACAACAGTCATGGGGAAAATAGGCTCTTCGCACCCATAATCAGAATCGCGACATGGAACGCCAACGGACTGCGTCGAGGCATCATAGGCATCATCGTCGATCATAGGCAGGAGATAATAACATTCTTAAACTTAAATAAAATTGATATCCTCCTCGTATCAGAAACACACTTCACAAATCAAACAGTATTATCCATACCACATTACACAACTTATAATACTCCACACCCAGACGGCACAGCTCACGGAGGCTCAGCGATAATCATCCGTACAGCCATACGCCATCACGAGCAACCCAAATTCCAAACAAACAAAATACAAGCCACAACTATCGAAGTAGACGCGGCACCATGGTCATTCAAGACTACTGCCATATATAGCCCGCCGCGACACACAATAACATCTGATGAATACAAATACTTCTTCCAGACTATCAAAGGTAAACTAATAATCGGCGGCGACTGGAACGCCAAACATACATACTGGGGCTCAAGATTCACTACCACAAAAGGACGAAATCTCTTTCGCACTACATCGGACATCAACTTCGACCCCCTGACTAGTGGAGTACCCACGTATTGGCCAACCGACCCTAGGAAGCTTCCAGACCTACTCGACGTTTTTATAACTAGCGGAATCCCTAGAAACAGCTGCTTAGTCGAAAGCTGCTTGGATCTTTCTTCAGTTCATGCCCCGGTTATTCTAGCATGGGTACTACCATCATCAATAAACCCCCCCCCCCCCACCGCAGTTATCGTCAAAGAACACCGACTGGAATAAATTCCGAAATCATATTAACAAAAAAATAGCCCTTAATATACGAATGAAATGCCCTGCTGACATAGATGAAGCTACCCAATACTTCACCACTCTCATACAAGAAGCTGCGTGCTGCTCAACACCTCAAAACCGCCAACAAATATCTACCCACATTAGCATACCACTCCACATCAGAAATCTAATTGTAGAAAAACGCCGAGCACGAGAAACATGGCAAAGAACGAGAAACGTAGCTGATCAACATCTCTATAACAGGCTGCGCAGGCAATTATCAGCAACCCTAAAGGACTTCCAAAACTCGACATTCGAACACTACATCACCACACTATCTACAGACGATAACACACTGTGGAAAGCGACAAAAAAGCTAAAGAGACCCCAAACACACGTACCCCCAATCCGTAAACCGAACGGAGAATGGGCACGAACCGATAAAGAGAAGGCAGACACTTTCGCTGAATATCTGAGTGAAATCTTTAGAACCACCCCTGGAAATGTTGAAAACGATATCCAAGAATATATCAACGCACCTTGCCAAATGTCCCTACCCATAAAACCTTTTACACCAAGAGAGGTCAAAGCAGAAATCAGAAACTTAAAGTCAGGCAAAGCTCCAGGATACGAACTAATAACCGGCGAAATTCTAAAGCAACTACCCCGTAAAGCCGTCGTCCTATTAACAATTTTATACAACCGTATACTATCCCTATCCTACTTTCCTATAATATGAAAGTATGCCGACATTCTAATGATCCAGAAACCAAGCAAGCCTCCTAATGAACCAACATCCTATCGTCCTATCAGTCTTCTCCCCATACCAAGCAAATTATTTGAAAGACTACTACTTAAAAGGATTAAAGAAGATCATGAATTATCAACACTACTACCCAATCACCAATTTGGATTTCGCGAGGAACATTCCACAATACAACAAAGCCAACGGATAGTAAATGAAATTGCGAAGAGCCTTGAGAAGAGCGAATTTTGCCATGCAGTGTTTCTTGACATCTCTCAGGCGTTTGACAGAGTCTGGCACCCAGGCCTTCTTTACAAATTAAAAAGTACTCTGAATGCTAACTACTACCTCCTTCTGAAGTCATACCTATCTCAAAGATACTCATCCATCAAATACAATGACCAAAGATCCAGTCACTTCCTTGTTCAATCAGGCGTTCCCCAGGGCAGTGTACTTGGACCGCTCCTCTTCTTAATCTACACATCGGATACACCCGAAACAAATCACACCACCGTAGCAACCTTCGCCGATGATGTAGCAGTGCTCTCTACTAACGAAAATCCCCAAACTGCGTCTGAAAACCTGCAAATCCACTTAAACCTCCTTAATAAATGGTACAATAAATGGAGAGCTGAAATCAATCCAACCAAATCAGTTCAAGTCACATTAACCAACAGGCATACCACCTCTCCACCTGTAACTATGAATAACGTCCCTATTCCAACCAGTAAAGAGGTTAAATACCTTGGACTTCATCTAGACCAACGACTCACCTGGCATAAAAACATTGAAACTAAACGAAGACAACTAGATCTCAAGCTTAGACAAATGTACTGGCTTATAGGAAGGAAATCAAAGTTCCCCGCAAAACCCACCAGACTGAACATTATCCAAAGGTTCCAGTCAAAAACGCTCAGAGCAATAACCGATGCACCCTGGTACGTCAGCAATCAGACGCTCCACAACGATCTACAAATACCATATATCAGGGATGAAATAAAAAATATCGCTACAAAATACCAATACCAGATAGTAAGCCATCAAAACACACTAGTTGAACAGCTATATGACAACGAACCCGAAGTAAGAAGACTACAGAGAACCTGGCCAAGAGACCTCCTACAGCCCTAATCATACTAAACCATAAGGAGAGACATCAGTGGGCGTCTCCCTTCCAAATCCAGTAAACCCAACACATTTACTTAATGCTCCTATTGGATGTAGATTGTAAATTTACTATTAATAAAAAAATATATATATTCTTACAAGGTACTATGAGTTAAGTAATCAACAGAAGAATTCAAATCCTGTGGGTTAAATGGAACAGGACTCTGATAATCTTGACTTCTTAATGTTTCTCTAGCCCAATTAGATTGAGACTGATTTAATTCGGTTGAGTTTCCGAATGATGCATTTCGTTCTGAATTGAACATAATACCGAATAACGTTTGCTGTACTTTCATACGAAACCTTAATTTGTCTCTGGGCGATAATGTTTTAACATGGGGAAGAAGAGAATTAAAAAATCCCACATCTTCATCGTTAGTGTTCTGACCAGTCCTATTCATTTTGAATGCTAATTTTTTTTCCCAGCTCTATAATTTCTTATCCGATTTGCGTCTGCGGAGTAATTCGTTTTTTGTAGCCCGTTTTCGTAATTGTGTATGCCGGTTCACTTTGGTACGAACTTGTAGTAGGGGTGTCTGGAGAAGGCGTTGGCCTATATGAAGTAGTAGGCCGATATTCGCAGAACTGCGAATATTAACGTTTGGTAATAAAGTAGATGAAGATTGATCACCATCACTTTCATCCGATATATCTAAATTCTGATCAGTACTGTTCTGTATCAGGGATTCGTCAAGTTCATCAATAGTAATATTGCTGTAAGAACTGCGAGGTGTAAATTGTTCCTTAAGAAACATTAGAGGCTGAAAGTACGGCCAATGGTTTTCGGTATCATTTGCTGCATCTACCGATCGACCCTGAGTTTTTTTCAGCTGTTTACCAAATTCTTGTCTAAGATTTTTCCAGCGATTTCGTTCATCTTTTTCTGAAAAAATATTATTTACTTTAAGGCTGTTCTATCACCCTATATTCGTTACATATAAAAACGCGGTTTCCCAAATATCTCCGTTATTTCTAGTCAAATTTTGATCAAATTTTGTTCAAATTTTTGTGAGAAGTCAATTGCGAACTTGAGAAGAAATTGTAGGAATTATATTTTCACTTTACCTCATTCTTTTGGAAATGTAGATAAAAAACCACCTGAAATATAAAATATTAAAAATTTAATTCCAACAGATTGTAGACCATAGGTTTTGTAAACTTTTTTCTATATAAAATTTTCTGTTAAAGTAAGAAATAAGCATAAGAAATGGGAAACCGATTTCAAATTTTACGAATTTTTGAAACTATTTATATCGCTTTCGCTCTTATTTGTACAGCGTGTTTATCAAACTATTAGTGTACAGAAATGTACTCATGTTAATTTAGATTATATTACTTTTTATCTTCCTTTCCCTTCCTATCCTCCTATACCTCCTCCTATACCTCCCTTCCTATCCTCCTTCTTACTAACTATCTACTAGATTGTAATTAAATTAAAAATTGCAATAACCGACAGTGGGTATATTGCATAATAAGTTACGAAAATAATAAAATAAAGTTGTTAGGTATATTTCTACGAAGAAAAAATCTGAGTGCGTGTCTGTATTGAATAGCATTAAATCGGTGAAATATGCGAGTGAAATAGGCGACCTATCTCTATGAAGTATAGAGTGAAATAATGTCAGTGCTGACATGAAGCGAAAAAAATTTGGTAAACAGTGCCGACACGTAACAAAAATCATAACAATCTGTGTCGTCATAACCGATAAAACAGCCTTAAATAACTTCTATTATTGTCAGCATTGATCATACAAATAAAAACAAAATCTTCATTTTTTTTCAGATATCTGGCTACGGGGTGTAGTTTCAAATCATTATCATTTTCATTCCGAATTGGAGCGTCCACTGTTGGTAATATTATAAAGCAAGTTTGCAAAGTTCTTTGGGAAGTATTCTAACCTATTCATATGAGATCACCAACAACAACAGACTTCGAAAGAATTTCTAGAGAATATGAAAAACTTTGGCAATTTCCAAGTTGCATTGGTGCTTTAGATGGGAAACACGTGCGTATAAAGTGTCCAACCCATTCTGGATCTATGTTTTTCAATTATAAAAAATACTTTTCTATCGTTTTGCAAGGTCTTGTTGACGATCACTATAGGTTTATTTCTATTGATATTGGCGGCTACGGCAAACAGAGCGACGGTGGAACATTTCGCGCTTCTTCACTTTATAAATTATTAGAAGAAAATAAATTGGGAATTCCAGAAGACAAAAATTCACCAAATTCTGAATATAAAGTTTCTCATGTATTTATTGCTGACGATGCATACCCACTTAAAGAAAATGTTATGAAACCATACTCAAAAACACGGCTCACCGCAGCAGAGGAAACTTTCAATATACGATTGTCACGTGCTAGGAAGACCGTTGAATGTACATTTGGAATATTTTTTGCCAAATGGCGAATTCTAAACACTTCCATTGAAATGCACGAAAAAACTGCAGATAGTGTGATTAAAGCTATCTGTATTATGCATAATCTGATAATAGATAAAGAAGGGCATTTATTGAATATTTCAGATCTTCCAAAGGTTCCAGCACGATGTAATTTAGCAAATAATCCGTCATCAAGTAAAGCAAAAGATATCCGAAAAAAATTTACTGAATTTTCTGTTAGTAATCCTTTGAAATATTAAGCCTATGCATTTTTCTTTTTTGTGTCAAAATTTAAATTCTAACAAAATTTGTTTCTTTATTTAAAAATAAAAAATACTTTTAATATACCTGTTACTCCAATTTGATTGGCGATTTTCCTCCATTCCCTCGTAAGCACATGCCTATTGTGGTGTTCCTTGTGTTTTTATCTCACAAAGCGGGATAGTTAAACACCGCATAAATAAAATCTTCTTTATCCAACCGAAAACCGCAAAAAAACTAATCATGAATTTTTAGAAATTCGCTACCCCAAGCGTCGTAAAAATCACGTAATTTCGGTAGCTAATAAAAACGATTTTACTGCGATGTCCATCGTGGTAGCGCTATAGAAAAACAAACTATTTTGTTTTAATATCGACGTCGCGGTGGGCCTCGCGGTAAGCATTGAGGGTGAACAGAACAGATCATCTTCGGTATATCCTGTCTCATTAAAATACATTGATTTGTTTTACATGGAGGGCATCGACATCGACCGAAAGTGAAGCATCGAGGCATCTTTGGTAAACGACGTCCAAACTATTTAGACTAATTTTCAGAATTTGATTATTTCCACGCAGTTTAAAATTTCCCTAGCGTCAATGTTAATTCTGCCATTTGACTAGGGGAATTTTACGAAGCGTGGTTGAAATGCCGATACGTTGTTGCGATGCGTTCAGCACATTGACATTTATAGGTTATGATAAATTTGTTAAAAGTAATTATCTATTTTAAAAATCATATAATATTCATTTATATTAATACTGGCAAGCTCATATCTCCTACTCATTTTTTTTTCTTGTTTAAATTCAACTATTTATGCCTTTTTTAATTTATAAACATGACTTTCAAATAACCATAACCTGAAAATCTGCAAAATATAGGATTTCCAGTACCCGGCGACGTTGCAGCAAGCTGGCTTTTCACACATTAGTCTAAATAGTTTGGACGACGTTTATGTTCTTATCCTTAAAAACACAGAATAAGACACAATAAGACATTTAAAATCAACGATTTAAAAAAAAATAAAAAAATTTTCCTCACATCCCTTCCTCCCTGCTTCCCAATTGTTATGATTTTTGTTACGCGTCGGCACTGTTTAGCAAATTTTTTTCGCTTCATGTCAGTACTGACATTATTTCACTCTATCCTTCAAAGAGATAGGTCGCCTATTTCACTCGCACATTTCACCGATTTATTGCTATTCAATACAGACACGTACTCAGATTTTTTCTTCGTAGAAATATATCTAACAATTTTATTTTATTACTTTCGCAATAAGTACTTATTATGCGATATAGGTATTGTCGGTTATTGCAATTTTTATTTAATTACAATCTATGCGAACTTCGACAAAAAATGTTGTAATCTTTTAACAAAGGAAATGTAGTTGAAATAAAATATAAGGATTAAATAAAAGTCTCACTAGTTCTAAAAATGAGCTAAAAAAGTAAAATAAATTATCAACTAACCCTATAAATTAGTATACGTTTTCCCCAAAGACGTCATCCCCGTTCACAAAGATTCATCACGTTAGTGCAACGCGTACGAGACACCGGATCGATTCAACCCCAGTGAGGACGAGATGGAGGTCTTGGACGTCCTTTGCGAGTACATCAAGCTGAGGAAAATATCTTGGATTTACTCGATGATGATCCCTCAACAAGTACGCGTAAAATAGCTCGCCAAGTTAACGTTTCGAACAGTATTGTTTGGCGTACTTTAAGGGAGGAACAGTTGTATCCATACCACGTGAAACGTGTTCAAGCCCTGCTCCCCGAAGACCATCCACGACGCCTGCAATTTTATGAGTGGTTAATAAATCGGTCTCAAGAAAACTTTAATTTTCCGCGTTCTGTGTTGGTAACCGATGAGGCACAGTTTTCACGGAATGGCATTAACAACATGCATAATACGCATGTTTGGGCCATAGAAAACCCATACGCCATACAGAGAACCCATTTCCAATATCGTTTCTCGATAAATCTATGGGCAGGAATAGTATACGGTTTATTAATAGGTCCGTATGTTCTACCTCCTCGGATGACCGGAGTACATTACCTGAACTTTTTAAGAGACGAACTCCCTGGTCTTCTTGAAGATGTGCCCTTAGACGTCAGACAACGTATGTGGTTCATGCACGACGGTGCTCCTCCACATTTTCGCCGTGAAGTTCTTGACTATTTGGACGAAACGTTCCCATATAGGTGGATTGGTCGAAGTGGGCCTGTAAATTGGCCACCGCGTTCTCCTGACTTAATCCCCTCGATTTTTATTTATGGGGACACTTAAAACAATTGGTGCACTGCCAACGGAATGAAGTTGATACCATGGAACAACTCCAAGAGCGCATTGACAACGCGGTGACTATTGTTCGTCAAAGCAATGCCTTAACAACGTATACTGAATCGTTGTTACGACGAGGCAAACTATGTGTACAATGTGAAGGTAATAACTTTGAACAATTACTGTGAATTTCAAGCCATTTGAAGAAAACTACAAACGAACAAAATGATTGTAGTACTCTTAAATCGTTTGTAGTTTTATGTAGTAAAAGAAAAAAATTGAAAAATTCAAAAAAATGCAAGATCCCACATTATAAAAATCAAAATTATTAATTTTCTACAACAAAATAGGTGAGCTAATATTTCTTTTAGTTGAAAGATTTTTTCTTGTATAATTTTGGAAATCCCGGTATACTTTTATGATTTACCCATTATTCTAAAAATTTAGATGGAATAAATAAGCAATAGATAAATGTGAATCAGATGTCATTCTTAATTTATCAATAATTATTTCTGACTTTACGGCGAACTCGATCATATCGCGCGTCGAGGGATTACAATCGCTGTGTGCAGGGCCGTATTTCTTAGATTTTTTTTGCATTTTTAATACATTTTTTTCTTTACGGTTTTGATTAAATTTTCACATAATTCGCTAAGATGACCCGTTGCCAGTTCATCATTAAAAATTAAACCCCAAGTTCAAAAACACCCTGAATATTATATTTTCAGAGAAAACAAAACCGATTTTTTTGGAAAAACACATCAGTGACATTCCCTGTATGGGAAATGGTTAAAACATATTCGTAGATATTAGTTGCCTGGAGAAATTTTTGTTTTCTCATCCATTTATGTAGATTAAATTTGCACGCCTCTGCAACTTGTTTTGTTTTGGTTCGCATATCTGTGAAATAAACTATAGTAGAGTTAGTAAGAAAAACCTTGCGCAGGTATAAAGCCTGTGGAAGGACGTCACTAGATCCGAAAGATCTAAGTAAAACAAGGGCATCAGAACTGCTGAGGTTCGCAAATATTTGTGACCTCTGGCAGAATCAATGACCTCAGAAAACAGCGGGAAACTACAGAGGATCCTTAGATCTAGATGGTCACGGGACTGAAAAAGACCTGCCCGCAAAACAACAATAGTAAGAAAAAAGGAAGATAAAAAGTCGGGGGCACTAAATAATATGAGTACATTTCCGTACATTAATAGTTTGCGGAACACGCTGTAGAAATAAGAACGAAAGCGATAGTTTCAAAAATTCGTAAAATTTGAAATCGGTTTCCCATTTCTTATGCTTATTTTTACCTTAACAGAAAATTTTATAAAGAAAAAAGTTTACAAAAACTATTGTCTACAATCTGTCAGAATGATATTTTTAATATTTTATATTCCAGGAGGATTTTTATTTATATTTCCAAAAGTATGAGGTAAAGTGAAAATATCGTTCTGACAATTCGTTCGCAATTGACTCACAAAAATTTGAACAAAAATTGACTATAAATAACGGAGATATTTGGGAAACCGTTTTTATATGTAACGAATATAGGGCGATAGAACAGCATTAATTGAAATTTTGCTGTGTAAAGAACAAAGAGAGCATAGCTAGAGTCCCCGCCTACCATATTTCGTAAATCACGCGTGGTCGAGTTCCGATTTCCGAAGATTTGTGCGAAGCGAAGGCGAATTTTATATTAGTAAAAATTAATATTTGGTAGAGTTGGCACCAATTTTTGGGTAGGTATTTGAGGCAAGCTGAAAACTTGTCCTATATGCCTCTTTAAATTAATGTTGAAAATAACTTAATCTGTTGAAAAAGTGTTATGAACATTTTTTTGTTAATAATAACTTGCTGTAACTTGTAACCAATTTGTTAATAAATTATAATTTGATTAATAAGAGCCGTATCGAATAAATATAATATTAAAAATTTTCTTTAAATTATTTCTCGTAATTTTTGCATGTCTGGTATAGTCACGAAACATCTTGCTGAGTTGTATTGTAAAATTTAATGATTACAAAATAAAAACAATATTATACATGGCGAATTTATCTGCAGTGACAAACGCGACGATTATCACACCATCCTCCGGTTTTTCCCCTAAAAAGACAATGCACCCCGCAGGCTGCATCATTCAATTTCACCCCTTTCGCTTCAACGCTGAGTACGTCACACGTGAATCTTCTTACTCGATGGTGTTCTGTGAAAAAATGCAAAAAATATAAGTATTGTTGTATCAAGTATTGTTAGCGAAAGAAAATTCGTGATTACAACAGAGAAAATGTAAAAAAAATATTTTTATAAGTCAACAATATTGAATATTTGAAACTTATTTTTAATTCTAAACATTTTTTCTTTATAATAATTTTCGATATTGTCAAAAATAAAGGTACTTTACTCTTGAGCAAAAATCACATTTTTTGACAAACCTCATATACGACTGAAAATTTTTAATATCTGATGGTTGTATTTTAGTTTTTATACAATGCAGAACTTTTTATGAAGAATAACTTTTTTTCGTAATATTAACAATAAAAAAGTTTCCCATATGGTGCGAACTTAAGTGGACACACTGTATATAAAACATGGAATTTAACTTTTGATCACCCTATATTAAATATACATACTAATGGATAGAATTGAAAGGAGTGTATACAGTAAAATGCAAGTGGCATTCCTCGATTTTCAATTTTTGTACAATGAGGTATAAACTAAATTAATCAATATTAATCTAAAACAAGTGATGTTTGTGTTGTTATATATCTGTATTAATCAATAATTGGAAAGTGTTTTGAACATACAATTACAATCAGTTCTTACAGAGAATTCTAAAATCGCAAAAATATACACGGTGTCTTAATAAAAATGTAACAATACTTTGATATTTATTGATTAATTTCAAAACAACCTGTATAATACAAAAAAAAAAAGAAATATTTACTATGTAAGGACATATACGACCTTTAATACCTACTGCTATTGTACAGGTCTTTAGTGTGCATGTCTTAATTACTGAAAAAATCATGTTTTTCCTGTTTTATCAACATTCCTTATTTTAAAAATATGTCCTCCAATATTCTCTAATATTCAGAATTTCCTAAATTACCTTTTACTAAGTAAAATTGTTAGTACTTACCCGATTGTTTTATAGTATTGGCGATTTCCTCGGCGATTTTCCTGTCAAATTCGCTGACTGGAATAGTCGAAACGCAGGCGAGAAAAGCGCAGGAAAACAAAACGATTACGATTGATTTTCTCATTTCGAAAAGATTTGGAAAATTTCTATAGATTCGAGAATCGAAACTTTTTCTTCTTTTATATGTACTATGTTTTATTCTACGTATACCTTACGGAGGTGCAACGGCAATACTTATGTGATTGCTTAAGTACTCGCTTGTTTGTTTATACAACAAATTACTGAGGGGAATTACTTGCTCATGTGAAATACTCTTTTCAAAGATGTTATGATTTTGATTTCTTGGAACCATTGATAGAAATTCTTATCGGGAATTTCACATAAACTAACCGAGCGCAATGCATAATTAAATGATAACTCGTATTATTATGTATTGTAGACGCTTATTGTAAATGTTTGATTTTTTTGCTTAAATTTATTTATAAAGTGCCCTTAAAACAAACGTTTTCCTTTTAAAGTAATAAAGTTGCTGTCCACTTCCGGTATAACGGAAAGTAAGAAAATACAGGGTGTTCGAAAAATAGACGGAGATATTTTAGAGGGTGATTCCTTGTTAAAAATTATGAAGAGTTTATATACAGGATGTCCCGTAAGGAATGGTCAATATTTTAACCATAGATTGAGGACCTCAAAATATGAATATTTTACTGAATAACTATGGGTCAAATGTTATCTACTGCTAAGATACAGGGTGTTAAAGTTAAAATTTATTTTTGTTTTTTTGCAATAATTCCTTTATTATTTAACCTATTGATTTGAAATTTGTATTTTTAAATTAGTAAATCATGACCATGTTATCAATTTTGAGATTAGATAAAGAGGGCGCCACATACACTTAACTGGATAGATGAAGAAAGATATCCATATTTTTTTAATCCTGCCCTTTTTTAAATTTTCAGTATCATAAAGTTCATATGATACACCTTGTAATTTTGAAAAAAAAGGTATAATTGTTTTTATAGCATAAATTGAGCCATATCAAGATTTTTGCATTTAAAAAATTCTAGCCACTGGTATCTATTTAATTTACTTTACCATATTTTAACAAAGTAGGCCTGAAAACTATGAAAAAAATGATTAATGATTAATTAATTTAAAAAAAAAATCATTTGTGCATAACACAAATCATATCTTATAATCTCATTTCCGAATTAGAGAAATGCTGTGTCGCGGCACTTTCACTACTACTTTTAGATGGAATTTGATCAAGACAAAATTAACACAGCAGTCATTAAATTAAATCTAACAATTAATTATTTGACAACTGTCATTGTCATTTTAGTTTTCAAGCCTACTAATATGTTGAAAGTATATTAAATAAATAGCATGTCTAGAATACTTTAAATGCAAAAATCTTAATATAGACTGAATTTATGCTATTAAAACAAGTATACCTTTTTTTTTCAAAATTACGGGGCGCATCATATGAACTTGAAAAAAATTTAAAAAAGGGCAGGATTAAAAAAATATGGATACCTTTCTCCATCTATCCAGTTAAGTGTATCTGGCGCCCTCTTTATCTAATCTCAAAATTGATAACATGGTCATGATTTACTAACTTAAAAATATAACCATTCCAAATTTCAAGTCAATAGGTTAAGTAATAAAGGAATTATTGCAAAAAACCAAAAATAAATTTTAACTTTAACACCCTGTATCTTAGTAGTAGATAACATTTGACCCGTAGTTATTCAGTAAAATATTCATATTTTGAGGTCCTCAATCTATGGTTAAAATATTGACCATTCCTTACGGGACACCCTGTATAAACATGGGCCCGGAAATGCAGGGATTTCAAGATACAGGATGATAAATAAAAAAAAATATTCATATAAGGTAAATGAACCCTAAACCTAAACGCCAAATATTGTTTTTGGTAAATCGAAAAAAACGAAATACGATCGATTTCTTTATCAAATAAAATGACTGATATCACTTTCAAAAAGAACATATTCTTATGGTAGGCAACGCAGTTGTCTGTATTATAATACCTATTGTGATTATGAGCATATTTTCCTCATTTCAGTCAAACAACGTTGTATATCCACGTCGATTACAACGTTGTTTTAATATTAAAAAAAAAGCACAAGTGAAAATAAATATTATTACTCTAACGATTATTGTTATTACTTATTACTATTTTTATTAAACGAATATACAAAAATTAAATGCATTAACCCTTAAACGCCCATGGGTTTGAGACAAACATAAATGCCCGTGCGGGGTCCTTTAGAGACCCCACCAATTTATAACTTTTCTAAATATGTAAGACTTGCATAATTTGTGGATAAAGTAGAAAAGTGTTTATAAGTAATATTTTAATTCAAATTAAAAAAGAAACAGTAACAAATAAATAAAACCTTCTTAAAAACAACTTGTTACAGAACATTGTATCTAAGCTTTGTAAAAAATCTTATGTCCGCTCAAGGCGACTCGAGACTCTCCACGAGGCTACACGAGGGAACGCGAGAGCGAGAGTGAGGACGGTGCGTTCAGGAATGAAAAATAATTATTATCTAAATAATTTCGAAAACTTTCTACTCTGCTATCTGCAGGCATTAGCACAGTACACAATATGGCAAAGTTGCCGCGACGCAATTTGACTACCTGGACAGTTAATTTGTGTAAAGAACAAAGAGAGCATAGCAAGAGTCCCCGCCTACCATATTTCGTATAGATCTCGCGAGGTCTAGTTCCGATGATTTGTACGAAGCGAATTTTAGTAATCATTAATATTTGGTAGGGTATACATCTCTTAACATTAACGAAGCTCGGAATTCCACGTAGTTGTTTATCATTTCCTATCGTAATTAAAAACAAGTTGAGATTATTTATCGAGAAAGTAGTTTAACGCAAATAAATTTGTCTACTAATTTGTCTACTCTCTAAAAAAAGCTTCAAGGTATTTTGAAAATAAAAATAAAACAACATTGTTAAAAACTTAAAATGAAAATTCTAATAAAATAAAATTAATTCAAAAAATGCTCAAATCGGGCACCACCCTCCGCTAAACAATAACCAAGCCTATTGTAAAAACCTGCCCGGACGTTCGCAAGCATTTCGGGGCTAATGGCCCTCAATGTGTTAACGATTTGCAATCGCAACTCATCGAGATTTGTAGCCCGCTGCTCTTGAAATCCGTAGATCCTAGATTTGACATATCCCCATAAAAAAATCACAAGGAGCCAAATCCGGTGATCTCGCCGGCCAGGAAATATTCATCTCCTCGTCTCCCGCAAAATTGCGGAAACCTGCAATTAAGCGGTTGGGAAACAGTTCCAATAAATATTCCCTGACAGCAGCGGCATTGTGCGCAGGACATCCATCTTGTTGGAACCAAAGAGATGCAAATGTTACATCCAAATTGCACACAGCGGGAATAATATGGTCCTGCAGCAGTACCAGGTATCTTTGGGCATTGAGGGTACCATCTATAAAAAAAGGCCCTACAATGTGGTTCCCTACTATACCAGCCCAAACATTGAGAGTTTGGGGGTACTGCGTGCGTGCAGCGTATGTTCGATGTTGATTTTCCCTTGATCAATACCGACAAATGGAGGGATTGTGACGACCGTGTATAGGAAACGTCGACTCGTCGGTGAAAATAATATTGGGAATAAAATTTTCGACCTGGAAACATTTGTTGAAATAATTGTATTATTCGAGAACATCTAGTACCAGTACCGTGCCAAAGCACGACTTGGTAACATTCCTCGTTGGTAAAATTCATACCCAAAGCAATTTTTAACAACAAACCACGCGACTTAAGTTTTCCGAATTAGAAAAACCGTTTTTAAAAAAGTTAATTTTCGATTATAAACAATTTTATTCAGTTCACAAATTTTATTTTTTACAAAGTATTCTATTCGAATTGGACCGAAACGAACAAAGGCTAAAATCAGACTGACTCAATTAAATTGAAATTTAGCGATTTCCTGAAATGTAATTATTACTTTATTATTATTGCTGGAGTTGCGTCTGGGCGAAGGTGCATCGGGTTGCTTGCTCAGCGCTCGTGTATCCGGTTCGATATATTATAGGTGCGAATGGGTTCATTGTCTATAACTCCTCCATCCCTAGATTCTGGCATTTTTCTTGGGGTTGAAAAATGGCAGGTGGCTCTGGTTTCCAAGGGGGTTCTCTTCTACTTCTTCTTCTTTCTTCTTGAGAGCTATTTCTTCAGGTTGCTGCTGCTGCTGCTGCTTTCTTGTTGAATTTTTCTTTTTGATGGTTTTGATTACGTAATACAAAATGGGAATTACTAGGATAAGGAATATTGGTATATTCCAATAATATTGCCAGGGATTGTGAGAAATTTCTAAAGGTTGCAAGGTTAATGTTTCCATTTCGTTTTGTTTCTTCTGTATTTCATGAACTTTATCAAGGCGGATGTTTTGCAGATCGATCTTCGGTATTTTGGATCGTTTATGTGGGAGTGGAATCTTGACATCGGGTAGTAGTAAGGGCTGGTTGCTGGTGGTTGGTTTTTCATTTACGAACGTTTCATTTTCGGTGCTGAATCGGCACTTGTGGGGTACCTTGATAAGATAGTTTCCTTGGAGAACTCTGAAATCGGTATTGCCACAAGTGGTTTGGATTTTGGTCTTTTTCACGAAGATAGCTATGTAGTGTTCTTCGCTGATCTGTTGGATAATGTTTTTGGAAACTTGAATTGGCGTCTGTGTACACTGCTTGACTTCGGTTTGTAATTGCAGTATTTGGAATATACAGTCATCGTCTCTGTAGTGGAGGGCCTCTTCGGTGCAGTAGTAGTAGGGTTTGAGGTCCATGCAGGGCAGTGATGAGTATTGATATAAATCTTCGCTCATGATCAGAAATGTATCCTTGGGTATGATAGTGGTGAAGTTATTTGTGGGGATGGAATATAAGTGAAAGTAGGAAAAATTTTCAGGGTAAACTATCGGAAAATGTACAGCAAACACAATCTTGGAATTTGAGTAGAAAGCATCGGTTGTGATGATATTATAATATTTGTGAATATCTAAATATATATCAGGAAAAATCAATTCGTCTCTAGAGTGATAATTTAATATGATTTCAAAGATATTTTTCATTTCTTTAATTTTTACTATGCTTGTATGTAGAATACCTAGCCTTGCAAATAAAATGGAATTTTCAATTTCCGTCAAAAGTTGCAAAATTATATTAACACTGATAGAAATTTGATCTAATACATTTTTTGTTTCGAGGAAGTCGTCAAATTCAAATATGAATTTATTTAATTTTGAACGAATGGTGTTTAAAGCAGAACATATTACGTCTTGATTACTTTTTAATAAGGATAGGGAATGATTAAAATTGTTTACAATTTCTTTAGATAAAGATATTTGATCATTTAACTTATTAACTATTTCTTTTTGATTACTACTAAGTTCTGTCAAAGCGTTGTCGTAGTATTTAGCGTCGTCGGCGTCAAGGTTTCCTGAAATGCTTTTAATAATGGTTCCGAGACCATCTATAAGGCCTCTCTTAACTCGGGAATTTGGTAATAGTGATTCAAGTTTTTGGTCGGCTAAATTTAATTGAAAGGTTAGGGCTCGATTAAAATTTTGTAATTCCAAAAAGTAAGGGTTGCTCAATCCGGAGTAAATTGCTTCCGTGGTATTTTGATAGGAGATTTGTAAAATTTTTAGTTCATTTTTTATTGGTTCTAAGTCAATGAAGTGTAGGAATGTATGTGTGCTGGATTTAATTTTTGCAGTGCCTAATTTGTAAGGAAGGATACCGGGATTATTTTGTAAGTTTGTTAGTGAAATGTCTTCAAGTCTTGCTGGTTGAAGGGCCAGGGTCAGCATCATCACTATTTGCCTGTAAAGGTTGTCTCTTGTTAGTTATAGGTCGTTTTAAATTTTGTTTGTGTAAATGTCTTTTTTCTGTAACAACTGTAATGTCTTTATTTTCCACGACTTTCTCTTTAAAGAATTTAGGATTGAGTTTATTCCTCACGAGAGTAGTGTTTTTTCGATAGATATTAGAGTTTTCGTCATAGTGTAATGGTTCGTGTCTATTTCTGTTATGATATTCTATGGTGTTTTCTTTTTGTTGGATTAATTTTTCGTTTAAATGTTTGTAGATTTCTTTTGTTACGTCTCTATGATCGCGGATGTAGTTATTAATTAAATGTTGGTTTATGTCAATGTCGAATGGATCTTTAGTGTCGAGATGCCCGTTTACAATGTCTATTGGTTTTTGTTTAGTGACAGAATGTATTGAATTATTGTACCCTAATATTGCATAAGGCATTTGATTTAATATGTCGATCTTACCGTCGTTTTTGTCTCTTATTATTCGTAGGTGTTCAATAAGTGTAGAATGGAATCTTTCTATCGGTCCTTTAGACTGTGTACTGTTGACAGACACATAATGTGTTTTTATTTTGTGGGTATCAAAAAATTGTTGTACAAGGGAATTTTTCATTTCTTTACCGTTATCCATTGAGATTATTGTAGGTAAACCGTGGTGTGTCATAAATATCAAAAATCCTCTTATAATTTCTGTTCCTGTACAAGCCGAAAGGGGGTATGCTTGGCCATATTTCGAGAAGGTGTCTATTATTGTTAAAAATTTTTGACCTTGTGAACTAAAAGTGTCCGCGAAAATCATTTCGAAAGGTTTCGAGGGGGTAGGAGATATCATTAATTTTTGATTCGGAGGGTTTCTATCGTATTTGTTTAGTTGACATGTGTCGCAAAGATTGATGTAGTCAGCTATATCTTTTCTCATGCCTGGCCAATAATATAAGCGTTTAATTTTATTTTCTGTTTCCTGAATTCCACGATGGTTAGTTTTTCCTTCATGGTAGTTCCGTATTTTCATATGCTGAAGGTCTTTTTCCGTAACGTCCTCTAATATTTGATTACATTTTATAAGTTTATATGCGGAATGCTTAAACGTATTTCTTAATGTTTCTAGGAATTGGGGCAATACACTTTCGTCCTTAAAGTAAATCGCGTGAGTGTATTTTGGATTAATATAATTTTTGAAGAGGTTTATTGTTTCGTTCTCTAGGTCTGTTTTTGAGATTTGAAGGTTTATTCTCTTTTTATTTGGAAATGGTTGCTCTAATTTTGGTTTCGCCGAAGAATGTAAAACAAAGTTAATGATAATTTGGTGATCGAATGAATTTAGTGGTTTTTCGGTAATTTTTAGTCCCAGTATGGGGTCTTCGCTACTACTGTGTATGGTCGCATTGTCGTCGTCCTCATCATCATCATTGTCATCATCGTTTTTGCTTTCGACGTCTTCTACGTTGTCTTCGTCATCTAGATTGTCCTCTCTGTCATTTTTGTCGTCATCGTGATTGTCACCTACATTAACGATCACAGATTCGTTGTCGTTGTCAAGATTAGTTTGTTGTGTAGAGAAACTTTCGTTAAATTTTTGCATGTGTTCAAAAAATTCCTTTGTATGTATTTCTATTCGTGACAAGGCATCGGCGTTGGTATTATTTTTTCCTTTTTTATATTCAATGTTATAGTCAAATTCTTCAAGTTTCAGTCGCCATCTCACTAGTCGTGAATTTGGCTCTTTGAGTGACATAAGCCATTGTAATGGTTTATGATCTGTCCTAATTTTGAATTTCCTACCGAAAAGATATGGTCTAAAGTATTTTGTAGCCCAAACGATGGCTAAAAGTTCCTTTTCAATTGTGCTGTAATTTTGTTCGGAATCATTAAGCGTCCGGGATGCGTATGCCACGGGTTTGTCTATATTTGAATTTGTCTGTGATAATACAGCCCCTATTGCTATATTGCTTGCGTCAGTAGTCAGTATAAAGTCCTTTGTAAAGTCGGGATATTGAAGAATAGGTTCATTGACAAGAAGGCTTTTACAATCTTCGAAACATTTTATAAATTGGGGATTATGTTCTATTTTAGCGTCCTTTTTTAAGCATCGGGTTAATGGTTTGGTTATGTGTGCAAAGTCTTTTATGAATCGTCGATAGTACCCGAGGAGTCCTAAAAATCCTTTAATTTCGCGGGTTGTTTTAGGTATCGGATATTTCAGTATTGCAGAAATTTTGTCTGGGTTGGGTTTAACGCCCTCGCTGGTTACAACATGTCCTAGGTAGGCGACCTCCTTTTTTAAAAACTCGCATTTATCCAATTGAATTTTAAAGTTACTGTCTTGAAGTCTTTTAAACACTTTTTCTAGGTTAACAATATGTTCCTGAAGGGATGTTGAAAAAATTATAATGTCGTCTAAATATACTAAGCAAATATCATTTTGTAAACCACGCAAAATATTATCCATCACCCTTTGAAAAGTCGCGGGCGCGTTTTTGAGCCCGAAAGGCATTCGAACATATTCATAATGCCCGTTTTCTACATTAAACGCTGTTTTCGGAATGTCTTCCGGATACATTTCAATTTGATGAAATCCGCTCGCTAAATCTAGGGTGCTGAAATAGTTGCATTTTCCTAGCTTATCTAAAATATCGGTTATGTTGGGAAGCGGATAGCGATCATCGATGGTTTTTTCGTTTAACTTTCGATAATCCACTACTATTCTCCACTTCTTCTTCCCAGATGCGTCTGCCTTTTTGGGCACTACCCATATAGGGGAAGACCATGGTGAATTACTTGGCCTGATGATTCCCTGTTTTAACATGGACTGAATTTGTCTTTCGACTTCCGGTTTGTGTACAAAAGGGTATCTATATGATTGTGTGTATATTGGTAATTCGTCTTTAGTCTTAATAGCGTGTTTGATTTGGTTTGTAAATGATAGCGTTTGTTCTTCTCTGTGAAATATTTTAGAGTATTTTTTACAAATTTTTAAGATTTGCGATTTTTCTTCTGAATTCATATGAGAAGTTCGTATCAGTTCGTTTATATCCGTATTTTTTTTTGAATCTGAATATGGTAAAATGTCCGCGTGGAATAATTCAAAATCTTTTTCGTCAAATGGTATACAATTAATTGGGTAATTTAAATTTAAGGTAATTTCGTTATCCGTTTTGTTAAAAATTTCCACCAAAGCAAAACCGTCACTAGATTTGGAAATCGAGGAAGGTATTTCACAATTTTGTATTAATTGATTTTGGATGAATATAGTACCGTCTTTTTGAGAGACAGGAATTTCCGCTACAACGCAAGATAATGGATCTAATTTTAATTTAAATATTGTTTTCAATGCTGACTTATGATAATGAATTGGTATTTCTACGTATGGTGTAATTAATTTTGAGTTTACAAAATCTAAATGTGCATTCAAAAGTTTTAAATTATCCAAACCTATTAGCCCATCGAAATGTTTATGAAAGTCAAATAAATGAAATTTTATAGTTTGATTTTCATTAAATTCAGTGAAGAGTGGAATTTCTGCACAAAAGTCTTGTTTTGAACTTTGAAATACTCCTGAAACTATAAATGGTTCGAAATAAACGAAATTTTTAAAATAATTTTCTGCTTTTTGTGGGTTAAGAAATGATTTAGTGGATCCGGTATCTATTAACAATTTCAAAGGCGGGTCAATTATTTGAATATAGGGTAATTCTTTTTTATCTGTGGATATATGTAATTCTATTACGTCTTTTTGTTTCTTTTCTGGTCCTTGGAAAAATTTTGAGCCTGACTTTCGTCTGTTATTTCGCGATTCCCATCATTGTCAATAGTTTGTTCGTCGAAATAGTCGAAATTCTGGGCGTTATCAAAATTCTCGTCGAAAACGTTTTCAAATTCTGTATTAAACAATTCTTCGGACACAAAGTTTGGTTTTTGATCGTGGTTTTGGAAATAATTTTGTCTATATTGAGGAGTGGTATTTGTTGTCGAAATAGACATTGGAGTGGGTTTCGGTTGTACTGAATTCGGGTTAGGTTTCCAAACATTACTTCTTGGTTTACCGAATTGAGTTCTATTGGGGTTAAATCCTTGATTTTGTTGAGGGTTCGTCGGTCTTTTAAAGAATTGGTTAGGTTGCGAATTGGAATATTGAGCATTTTGGGGTCTGCCGAAGTTCCTGAAGTTATTTTGAAATTGATTTCCGAAATTATTTTGAGGTTGAGAATTGAAATTTGGTTTTCTATTTTGTGGGAAGTTGAAATTCGGTGGTTTCTGGTAATAACGGACGTTGCTTTCTTCTTTAATGAATTGAAGAGCTTGTTCGATCGTTTGCGGTCTCATAGCCCTAATTGTCGGACCTAAGGGTTCCCTAAGACCTGCTAAAAATGTTTTCAAAGCTTGTTTTGTAAAAAAGTCGCGTTTGTAATGTCGCTCTTCGTCAGTATAATGTAAGTCAATGTAATTGCAAATTGTGTTAAGTAAGTCAATCACGTTATTATGAAATTGATAAGGGGATTCATTTGGTTTTTGTCTTAAATTAACTAGATCCTGATTCAAGCAATTTTCGTCCCTCTGATCCCCAAAGTTCGAAATTAAAGCATTTTTGATCATTTCCCAACTATTAGCTCCCGTAATCGCGACGACCTGTTCGGCTTTACCCTCCAGTTTATTTAATATTCCATTTAATAGCAAAACGTTTTGAAAACTATTTGGGTTAGTTCTGTCAAAATAATGATTTAGAAGGGCTTCGCTCGAATCAATAAATCTATGCAGTTTATTAATGTTTCCATCAAACCGAGGGATTATTTTTAAATTATTCATTTCAAGATTAGGTACTCCATTGTTACCTACTGGATTATTCTGATTATTCATAGTTTCTAAATTTGATTTTCCTTTATTTATACCTTTAGATTTTATTCTTTTATCGTTGATTAAACTTAATCTATAAAAATTATTTACTAATTCGAACTCTTCACAACTACTGCTGTCACTTAAGGATTCAATAGATGGTAAAGAGGAGTCTGACATGAACAAAAATATTATACGCTTACCACATCAAGCCTGCTTTGAGATTGGTCCCTCTGGTTGGATTTCCTCGATGGAGTCCTCAGCAACTGTAGGTTACGTCGATGTTCGAATTTTCCGTCTAAGAGTTGGAACTCACAGAATTTCCACGATGGATTTCCACGGAAAATCCTACTGACTGCGCCACTTAAGTTTTCCGAATTAGAAAAACCGTTTTTAAAAAAGTTAATTTTCGATTATAAACAATTTTATTCAGTTCACAAATTTTATTTTTTACAAAGTATTCTATTCGAATTGGACCGAAACGAACAAAGGCTAAAATCAGACTGACTCAATTAAATTGAAATTTAGCGATTTCCTGAAATGTAATTATTACTTTATTATTATTGCTGGAGTTGCGTCTGGGCGAAGGTGCATCGGGTTGCTTGCTCAGCGCTCGTGTATCCGGTTCGATATATTATAGGTGCGAATGGGTTCATTGTCTATAACTCGCGTTAATTACCTTTCTCTGTAATGAGGAAATTTATTCGATCGATATGATATCGAACTGGATCTACTAACTACGTCTGATTTCCTATTCCTCACTATCTTACATTTTGATTGAGAGTTATCTCTTTCTATAAATTGCTTCGCCCGAAATTTGCCACAATGTAGATACTATACTGTGGCATTAGATAAAATAATTCGTTTTGAAAAAATTCGGTGGCTTCGTCAGGGTTCAAAAATAGAATGCCAATATGCGTTTTTAAAATTTTCCGATGATTGAATATTCTTTGTTCACTAAACCTAATTGTTGAATTTTTTTAAACCAATTCTGGCTTAAATGAAATCTGCATCCAACAAGATTAGCATTTAGCCAAGGAGCAAGACAAGCACTATGTATGGTTTGTTCCAAAGACATTAGAATAAAGAGACCAAATGTTACAATGATAAATCTCATAAAATTGTGGACTATTATTGTTTTAAAATTGTTACTTAGTGGGAGAGAGAAAGACATATCTCTTAGGACTCGCTGCCAACGCTGTAACGGATTGTCAGTGAAGTGTCATTATGAACGCCAGTGGCGTAGTTTTAAAGTTAACAGCATTGTAACCGAAGACCATACAAATAACAGACCAAATTGCTTACATTTTCATGTGACAAATCATTAATTCCCACCCGATATTATCGCAGATTCGGGTCATTGCGTTATTGTCGATTTGGAAAAATGGAATTTGATATATTATAACTACCCTACAACTACAATTTTATATTATATAAATAAAACAACATGTTCTGGGATAGTACGAAGCATGGGAAGACCAAGGAAATGATGGAGCGATATTACCATTGATGGAGATTAGGCATGGAGACGAAGAAGGAACAGGCATTGATTAAACATAAGAAGGAAGAAGAAGAAAAAGAAGCATAAGTTGATATTTAAAAGAATATCCGGTATCCTACTCCACTGATTCAAATGAAAGCAATATAACTTAACCTAAAAGTACTTACCGATAAAAGGACAAATTTTGATTGAAATGATACACTTTCTGGCACACTACACACGCATGCACCATTATTGTTAATAGTTTTGAAAAAAATTTAATAAAAAGACTAGATTATTCACGAAAATGTACATAAACACAAAATAGTTGTTAGGACTTACTGGCAACGCTGTGGTAATTTTTTGTTGCCGTATTTTCGTAGATGTTTACAATCTTAATATTTCTTTAATGGAATATTGATTTAGCATTTTTAAATTTTTACCTTGTATTCAAAATTTTAAGGAATAATTCGATCAAAAACATATTGTTTTATTTATATAATATAAAATTGTATATCAAATTCCATTTTTTTAAAGAATTTTTTCAAATAATTATTATGGGCAGATAAAATCGACAACGACGCAAAAACCAGAACATGCGATAATATCGGGTGGAAATAAATGATTTGCCACATAAAAATGTAAACAATTCGGTCTCTTAATTCTAATGTCTTTGGTTTGTTCAAAATCAATTACAATATTTTTTGGCGATAATAATAAGTTTAATTCGGAACATTTTCCTAGCAATAATGTAAATAAGTTGACATAAGTTTGACGCATTTTGTCAGGCAGTAATGCAAAAACAAGAGGGATGTAATAACCGTTTTTGAACCTGTAAATGACAAACGTGTTTACAACAAAATTGAAAAGTGCCATCCATGAAACATGGACATGGTAAACATGGAAACCTGGTAAATTCGTGAAACATGAAAATACAATTATTTCATATTCACTATTAATAAAACAATTGAAATTTTCATGTTTCGATGTACTTAAATTTAATTGTCCCTTTTTATCTACACTGCGCCGCAAAATTAACGCATAAAATTGTAAATTCGAATATTAATTTTACTATGTTTTTTAAATGGTTAATAAGTGTTTACGGGTCATGGGTTCGTGGGTAAAAGTCATGTTCACGACTTAAACCCTATCTATAGAACTTGTGGGACAACATGGGACGAAGTATTAGAGCTTTGCAAAACCTAAATGAGCTCCAGAAAACCTAAATGAGCTGTGGCTGCGACTTGCAGAGATACGGAGTCAAATTGACCAAGACAAAGTCAGAAACCTAATTTTAAGTATGCGGTTAAGTTTAGAGGTGGTAATACCCGTTATTAGAGGCATTTTTTGTACATTTTTGTTCGACATAAATAAATTAAAATGTGTCATTTTTCTAGCCAAGTGGCTCGCTGATTTTACGAGAAGTCACACAAAAAATAACTCATAAAACTTTAAAGATAACCTCTACAAACATTTGTCAAAGATCATTGCCTACTTTAAAAAAATAAAGATTTTATTTTTTAAAATACACATTTATGCATTAATTTTGCGGCGCAGTGTACCTATATCAATAGTTTCAGCTCTAGTAGAGGGCAATGGCGGTAAAAGTTTTCTTCTTGCATTGTACCGGGTGTCCAAATAAGAAAGGTCGCCGGCCATATCTCGAAAACTAATAGTCGTAAATACTTGCGGCAAAAATTTTTATAACTAAATTGGCCAAGAGAAAATGCTGGAAATAATTTTGAAGTCTCTGAAAAGGGCACCAGTACGAGTATTCGTCATCTTGATTTTTAAAAGCCGTTTTTTTCAAAAATTTCCATAGTAGAGGTATCAAAAATACATTTTATTTTGAGAGTTGAGATAAATGCGATTATTTTTTGCTATATATTTTTGACTCTAGCTTTTAAAATAAAGTGGTGGAGGAAGGTTGAATATGTTTACAAATAAACGTTAATAACTTCAAAACCCCTGAACGGATTTTCATAAACATGAAATCGTTGAAAAGGGCTTTCCTTAGTTTATCACTCACACATTGTAAAATATTATTTCGATTGCATACTTAGCCACAAGAGGGAGTTTTCCGACATTGCCTCAAATAACATCGATTTTCTCAAAAAAATTAAATGCAACAATATAACTTTTTATTTAGCAAATGATAGTCAGGGAATTGCCCAACAAGCCTTTGAAAACTGCATCTCGATATCTCTTTCCTATCCTAAAATATACGTAAAAAAAGAAAATTGTTAAAAAACGATAAGAAAACGGTTAAAAATTGGATTACGGGGATATTTTCGGCACACCTATTATTATAAAAGCCTCTAATTATCGTTCTTTTATGCACAAAATTAGTTGGTTTGTTATTAAACTCCAAATAGGTATTATATTTAAATCTGCAATCTAATTAATATTCATTTAACGATATTATTGAATCTTCACTTCCGTTTTCACTGAATGCAATCTTCAAAAAAAATTAGCATGCCATGGAAAATAAGGCACAATATCAATATTGGTGACCACATAATCCAAACTGAATGCAGAAGATCCAGAACCAAGGTCGTTGGTCTATCAGCATGTGATGGTGTGGTGTGGTGTAGTGAGTGCAGAATTGTTTGTGCCTTATTTTTCATAGCATGCTAATTTTTTTTGAAGATTGCATTCAGTGAAAACGGAAGTGAAGATTCTATAATAATGTTAAATGAATATTAATTAGATTGCAGATTTAAATATAATATTTGGAGTTTAATAACAAACCAAATAATTTTGTGCATAAAAGAACGATAATTAGAGGCTTTTATAATAATAGGTGTGCCGAAAATATCCCCGTAATCCAATTTTTTAACCGTTTTCTTATCGTTTTTTAACAATTTTCTTTTTTTACGTATATTTTAGGATAGGAAAGAGGTACCGAGATGCGGTTTTCAAAGGCTTATTGGGCAATTCCCTGACTATCATTTGCTAAATAAAGACTTATATTGTTGCATTTAATTTTTTTGAGAAAATCGATGTTATTTGAGGCAATGTCGGAAAACGCCCTCTTGTGGTTAAGTATGCAATCTAAATAATATTTTACAATGTGTGAGTGATAAACTAAGGAAAGCCCTTTTCAACGATTTCATGTTTATGAAAATCCGTTCAGGGGTTTTGAAGTTATTAACGTTTATTTGTAAACATATTCAACTTTCCTCCACCACTTTATTTTAAAAGTTAGAGTCAAAAATATATAGCAAAAAATAATCGCATTTATCTCAACTCTCAAAATAAAATGTATTTTTGATACCTCTACTATGGAAATTTTTGAAAAAACGGCTTTTAAAAATCAAGATGGCGAATACTCGTACTGGTGGCCTTTTCAGAGACTTCAAAATTATTTCCAGCATTTTCTCTTGGCCCTATTTAGTAATAAAAATTTTTACCGCAAGTATTTACGACTATTAGTTTTCGAGATATGGCCGGCGACCTTTCTTATTTGGACACCCGGTACATATTCTGTCTAATACAACCTAGATCCTCTAGAGTGAGATTGTCACTGTCGTTGCATAGCAGCTTCGTTTGGATTATTTTGGACGGTCTTTCCAAAAGGTCGTCCTCGGCCTTCCTCTTGACGGAATTGCTGAATGACTGTCTAGCAATTGTTGTATCCTCGCCATGAATGTGGTTCCCAACCTTTTCAATAATCTTATATTCATCTTCAGCCATTGAATATAATCTTGCAGGGCATCTTGTTTTCCACTACAACAATTTTACTTTCTCTTTGGGATAGCATAACACTTGTATCTTATTAGACCATTATTATTCGAAAAAATAACAAAAAACAGAAACACGAAGAGAACCAAAAAACGATGTCACTTTGAATTGCACAATTTCTCTAACACTTCAGATCTCTAACTCTTCATCAAGACTAATGAATTGTGAAATCTTATTTTTATTTATATGTAATTAATTGATAAAAGGGTGCCTATCACCCTATTTAATCCCTAGTTTTATGTATTTACCTGAGATAGGGTAGTTCGTGGTCGAGCTTACATACGCCCATAAAAATCACCTTGGCGACCAAAACCCCGAGATTTACTTCTAGGTACGACGGATGTCCAGAACCCTTCTGGCATAGCGACTGCAGACTTGGGACTGCATATGTTCATTAAAATAGCGAATTTCTCCGATTCTGTTAATAATGAAGACTTGCCGGGACCCTCGGCGAATTGCCGTGATGATAAACTGAGAAAACGTATCTTCATTATGGCATTCCTAATTGTCGGTCTAGTGTTATTGGCCTCACTAGTTGCGTTAGCTAGAAGCATAAATGAATGAGTTATTAACTTGATAAATTTTCGGATATTTATTGAATATTAAGGGCGGGGTAACGTTAATTCGTGCAAAAAAGGCACATTATTCTTTTATTATATAGTTATTACATAGTTAGAATCTATTTATTAAAAAACCAATGGTTCATTCAAGTATAACATTCGAAGAATATTGTGTAAAATGTTCATGAAGAAATATTAAAAAATAAGGCAATGGAAACAATTATTCGGAAGCATCTCGGAAAAAAGTAGAAATGCGGTGCACCTCATAGCTGATACCAAAAAATCTAAGTTCATTCCCCAGGAAACGTTTGGAGGGTTTTCCAAAATTTCAAAAACACGATTTTTGCGAAAAAGAACGGCTAATTGGTTATTGTAAAATAAAAAATATTAACAAATTAGAAAAATTCTCCTGAGGGGCACCGCAATTCTACGTTTTTTTCGAGAGGCTTCCGACTAATTGCTGCCATTGCCGTATTTTTTAATTTTAAATGTCTTAGTGAAAATTTTAATACACAATCTTCTTCGAATCTTAAACTTCCATGTACCGTTTTTTTGTGTCGTCAAAAAAAATCACAAAAATGTGCCTGTTTTGCACGAATTAACATTATCCCGCTATTAAATGGAAGAAATAGCAATTATCCATACAGTCTAGTATGGGAAATTTCGCACCTGAGCTGTAATTGTGTTTCGCAGCGTAACGGCTAATGGCCAAAAACAACTCTAGTTCGGAATTGATATTAAGCGCGTCTTGATCAAATAATGTTAAAATGGTCGACAATTCAGCGTCGTCAAAGTTTTCTTCTTTAAGGACTTCAAACGTTTGATTACACATTATCTTAAATCGATCAAATTAATAAACGGCAAGGAAATCCCAGGCACATTTCGCTTACTCTCAAACACTTTTCTATTAACATAGGCTCCTCATACAATTTAGCGAACTCATAAGCTCTACAAGCGTTTTTAGGATATACATTTGAGTATAAATATTTCGTACATTCCTTAACAAGATGAGGTAATATGTATTTCTTAGCACCATAACATAACTCGCAAGCTTGATCGAATGAAGTCAAATTGATTTTGTCTGTGTAAATATATCTGCAATGAAAATGGTTATTAATCTCTTATCATTAAAGTATGTAAGAACATTATTCATACTCCAGTAGAGCTTTGAAAGCATCGGGTTCAACATCCAAAATAACAATTTCAACCTTCTCGGCCATTCCTCCAAAGAACATGGCCTGGAAAACAGGACTAGACATGGCCAGAATAAGCTTGTGTCCTTCTAATACTTGTTGATTTGGCATCGTACCGACAATAAACCTACAATCACTCCATGTGCCGGTTTCAAGCAAATATTTGCCTCTTTCTTTCATTAATTTCGTAGTAGTTTGCCAATCGCAAGGAGCCTGAGGAGCACTCATTTCTAAACTATAAAATATTAAAATGGAGGATCTATTAAATCAAACGTAAATTTTAGCTTACTTACTTTTTATATGTTTAATATTTATGCTACACCCAACGTTTATCTCGTTGATATTGAAGATATTTTAAATGTGTAAACTGATTATTATAGATAATTTTGCTATCAATTCTATGCATGATAAAATGCTATCCAAAAAAAATCCAAGTTGGTGTCATATTGTAGAAATGGTAATCCCCATATAAAAACTAAGGACATCACTGAATTGTTATACGTAAAATTATCTATAATAAACAGTTTACACATTTAAAATATTTTCATTATCAAACGAGATAGGGGAGTGGCTGTGTACGTCAGAATTTTCATTATCTCCCTGTAACTCAAAAAAGAAAAGAGATTTATAAAATCTGTTTGTGCCATTGTAATTTTGACAACAAAAGTAGTACAGGTTCGTGAAAACCCCAATATTCTATCAAGTTTAATATCCAAGATACCCCCAGTCGCTGCCAAAATTGGACACAGTGCACATAGAGCGACTATACAGGGTTATTCACGGTAGCCGTGCATTAGAAGTATTTCGTGAATGGCTGTGTATAAAATTATGAAATTTTGAATACAAGGGTTTTTGGATGTAAGGGATTCATCCAAAATACTCTCAAAAATGGCCGACTTCCGTTTATACCGGAAGTTGACCGTTACTTCGTTATTTTAAATGGGTCAACCTGTATATTTTTGCATTTTTAGATTCTATTCGATGAGCTGATTACAAAAAGGTATCATACTTGGTATCTCAGACTTATAGTAAAGGTTACACAGCCACTCAAAAATCACAAAATTTTGAATTTAGTTGGCTCTGAAAGCCAAACAATTGAAAATCGAGAAAAACGGCTTACATGGTCATATCTTAACTTTTCAAGTACTATCTAATTAATGGTGCACAAAAATTTTTAAAATAAAATAAAATAAAAATTAAATTCTTGATCGACATGTGTAAATTTTATATCATGCCATTAGATAGTTATTGAATAACCCTGTATGTTGGTGGGATCAAAATAAGTCGATCGAGCCAAAATTATCTATATCACAAATTGTTTCGTTTGCCTGTGAGGAAGCTTCAAAATTGAAAGAATTTCCAATGGAGAAGACCACGACTTTTTTTTTAATTTTTTTTTTCAAAACCGTGTGTTCTAAGAAGGCGCGTAATGAAATTTTTATTTTTTTCTGTTGCCAAATAAGGCCGCAATTAATTTTTAAAGTTTGAAAAACGTCACACAATCGTCATACGTTCGGCTCCAATCCAAGCGAGAGTTGCAAAGAGAAGTCACATTTAGCAAGTTTGCCACGTTTCCTATTACTCTTCTATACTCCGCAAAATGTGCGTTTTTTGTATATTTATTGCAATAAACATTTTCTGATTGATCCATTTCTTCCATTACCTAATGGATAATTCGATATATTAATATAGAAGTAACATCTTCATCTGTATAAATTGTAACCGATTTTCTTGTTAAAAACACAAATAATGGTCCTGAAAAATTCATTTGGCAACATTCTTGTCAACGTCAATATTATCAAAAGTGTTTTGTGCCGATCTGCAATTCGTGTAAGTTGTTTTGTGCATTTTTCAGAAAAATCTGACAAATGACAGTATGATTTTTGTTCGTTTGTGTATTCTTTGTTACTGCGTTCGAAAATTCATATTATTTAGTATACAACAAGACGTGAGTGGTTTATGATTGGTTGATGACTTATGAGTCAGAACCCGAAATTTTTAAATTTCGAAGGGCTATATCTTTTTAATTATAACACCTTTTGAGCAACTGAAAACGGTTTTGAGCTCTAATAAATCATTTCTAATAGTATATTTTGTCGAAATCCGCATATCTCACATCGTGGTCTTCTCCATTCTTTTTTATAATTTGGTTAGATTTTTATAAAATTTGGTATGTAGCTATTTTATTTTAAGAGCCATTGTTCGAAGCAAAAATTACACTAACTGAAATCATGAAAGGGTACAACCACCCTAATCCTATCTAATCCTAACCCGACTTGATCTTTCTGGATTTTTTCTTATGGCATCATGCAAACCCTGTATACAGTGTGTGTCACGTAGAAGGCCCATTAGAAGTATATGGAAAAGTAAATAAAATTTGAATATTTGTATACAAGTATTTGTCGATACGCTTGATTCAATGAAAATATTTTCAACTATTTCTTACTTCCGGTTATACCAGAAGTAGATTGTAACTTTCTTATTTTAAATGCAACACCCTGTATATTTTTGCATTTTAATATTCTACTCGAAGAGCTGATTACAAAAAGGGGTTCACACTTGGTATCTCGGTCTCATAATAAACTCAAATGACACTCAAATAAACACTCAAAAGTCACAACATTTTGATTTTAGGTGGCTCCGAATGCCAAACAATTGAAAATCGAGAAAAACGGCTTACATGATCCTATCCTAACTTTTCAAGTACTATCTATTGACATGATATAAAATGTATACAGGGTGATCAAAAATTCCGAAATTTTTATCAAAAAAATTTTTATACCATTAGAAAGTGCTTTAAAAGTTAGGATAGGACCATGTAAGCCGTTTTTCTCGATTTTCAATTGTTTAGCCAGAGCCACCTAAAATCAAAATGTTGTGACTTTTGAGTGTCTGTATAACCTTTATTCTCAGACCGAGATACCAAGTGTGACCCCTTTTTGTATTCGAGTAGAAGGGTGTACCGAGAAGGGTAACCCAGTACAGGGTGTTCCATTTAAAATAAGAAAGTTAGTCTACTTCCGGTATAACCGGAACTAAGAAATAGTTGAAAATATTTTCATTGAATCAAGCGTATCGACAAATACTTGTATACAAATTTTCAAATTTTAATTACCACTACTTTTCCATACTTCTAATGGGCCCTCTACGTGACACACCCTCATGTATGTGGTATGTAACTAATACATATTTTGTTACTACTGTTCGGTTGATGAACGTTTAATAGTTTTAACTAGTTACAATAAATGGTAATCGAGAATTTAAAACATGTAGCGGTAGAAAAAATGGCTGTTCAGCTGCACGTTGCTCGTGTCGAATTTTTGAGTCGAATGGGACGGTCCAGCGGTGTTGCCGCTTGGCGAGCTTGTTCTCGAATTTAATAGGCCGGCCGGCAGGTCCACCGGTAGGCAATACGGAATACGCCGCAGGAACCAAATGCAGCTACACAAACCGCAGTCCCGAACATGCCCCACGCCTTGAAAGAATGCACTTTCAAGAATGAAGAGGTAGTGGGCATATCTTCTGAAATCCTCGCTTGACTAATCCGCTGGAGGTTTTTATGGTGGCAACCCTGGCAAGGCCGTCACGACCGGGATGCAAATTTAGGATGCGGCCCATACTCCACTGGGCAGGAGGGGTACCATCTTCTTTTAGAAGGACTAGTGAGCCTTCCACAAGGTTCGTCTTATTGGTGGACCATCGATTTCTTTTTTGAAGTTCGGAGAGATACTCCGTCTTCCATCTTCGCCAGAAATGCTGGCACATTTGCTGAAGCAATTGGTAGCGATCCAATCGATTTATCTTCAAGTCCGTTACGTCGTCGTCCGGAACAGCGACCATTGGCTTGCCAATAAGGAAGTGAGAAGGAGTTAATGGAGTTAGGTCATTGGGGTCCTCATTAAGAGGGGACAAAGGCCTAGAGTTCAATACTGCCTCTATTTGAGTGCATATGGTAGCGAATTCCTCGAAAGTGAGAGGGGTGGATGCTAGAACTCTTTTTAAGTGATGTTTGCAACTCTTTACACCGGCTTCCCACAAACCTCCAAAATGGGGTGAGTGGGGAGGAATAAATTTCCATTCTATTCCCTGAGACTTGACATAATTTTGAATATCGTTAGTAGTACTGGTTAAATTAATAAAATTGGAGAGTTCGCGCTGTGCACCGACAAAATTGGTGCCGTTATCTGAAAACATTTTGGAAGGTTTTCCCCTTCTAGACGCGAATCTGCGTAAACATTGAATGAACGATTTTGAGGAGAGGCTGGAGACCACCTCCAAATGTATAGCCTTAGTTGTAAAACAAATAAACAAAGCGATATAGCATTTACTGGTTTTACAACCACGACCTGGTTTATCCTTGATGATAAACGGTCCCGCATAATCAACCCCTGTTACTGCAAAGGCACTGGAAGGTACAATTCTTTCAAGAGGCAAATTACCCATTATTGGTTGAACTACCTTTGGGTTGAATCGAAAACAACGTACGCATTTTCGCACAATGGAGCGGGCCAGGTTGCGACCAGAGATAGGCCAATAGGTATTTTTTACAGAATTTAAGAGCAATTGTGGACCGGCATGTAACAGAAGAATATGCTCTTCTTGAAATAAAGTCTCTGTGAAATGATGTTTTGCATGCAATAAAATAGGATGTCGCTTATTAAAGTCATAATCGGAGTACTTTAAGCGGCCACCAACACGCAGAATCATATTTTCATCTAAGAAAGGAGCTAGACCGGACAGTTTGCTCTTAGGCTTCAACAATTTATTGTCCCTGAGGCCCTGAATTTCATCTTGAAATGTTTGAAATTGGCAAATTTTAATTAATATTTGCATGGATTGTTTTAATTCGATTAACGTCAGAGACCCGGTTTCTCGGTCCTTTTTAGGACATAAACAATTGCGTTTAAAACGTAAAATGTACGCAAGGATGCTACGCATCTTAAAAATACTAGAGTAATTAGTGAAAGGAAAACTGACTGATTTTAGACAATCTTGGGCGAAAAGCGTATTTTCCTTTAATTCGGGTATGGAATTTATAATGGGTGACTCCTTGGGCCAGTTGGCCATATCAAAACGAAGCCACTCAGGACCACTCCACCACAGACGGGAAGAAACTAGCTGACTTGGATAAAGACCCCTTGACACAATATCGGCAGGATTATCATCAGTAGGAACATACTTCCACTGACAGCCCCGAGTCAAGGATTGGATCTCGGATACACGATTACCCGTGAAAGTTTTTAGCAAGTTTGGGCTAGTATTTATCCAAGCTAATGTTATGGTTGAGTCAGACCAAAGAACACATTTTTGAAAATTTATATTCATAGATTTTATAACCTTGTCTGCCAAGCGGGCCAACAAGAGTGCACCGCACAATTCTAATCGCGGCAAGCTTATAGTTTTAATCGGTGCTACTTTAGATTTCGCACATAGCAAATTTACTCCCACCCTATTATGAATATCGACACTTCGAATATAGATACACGCGCCGTATGATCGCTCTGAAGAATCTGCGAAACCATGCAGTTCAATTTTAATAGCTTCGTCAATGACAACACGACGATTTATCAAAAGATTATTGAGTGTGGGTAATTGCGTTTCTAAATTAATCCATGTAGGTTTAAGATTATCTGGTATGGGATCGTCCCAGGACATTTTCTCTGACCACAAGCGCTGCATCAGAATTTTTGCCAGGATTATACATGGGCTAAGCAACCCCAGTGGGTCGAATATTTTAGATATTGTCGACAAAACGATTCTTTTTGTAGGATTACTAGTGAAGGAATTAGTATTAATATTATAAGATAGCATGTCCCTCTGGCATGACCAAGTTAGGCCAAGTGTTTTAGTGGTATCGTTATCAGAAAAATCCAAAACGTCGTAACTCAAATGAAACCTATCAATCTCGCTCAGCACTTCATTATTATTGGAGCACCATTTTCTAAGCTCAAAACCTCCAGTTTTAAGTGCCCTGGACACCTCAAGACAAATCGCCCTAGTCTCGCTTATAGTGTCAGCTCCAGTGAGCATATCGTCTACATAAAAATCATGATTAATAATTCTAGAAATATTGGGCTTACTGCTTTCCAATTCTTGAGCCAAACAAGACAAACATTTTATTGACAAATAACTAGCAGAGGCCTGACCGTACGTTACGGTGTTAAGTTCATATACCTTTAAAACCTCACTTGGATCACAGCGCCAAAGTATCCTTTGAAGCGGACGATGCGCTGGGTTTACTAACACCTGCCGATACATTTTGGCAACGTCCGCGGATAATACGTATTTATATTTCCGAAACCGTAAAATAATAGAAAGTAAATCATCCTGTAAAATAGGACCTATCAGTTGAATGTTGTTAAGGGACAAACCGCTCGTAGTTGGCGCTGAAGCGTCGAATACTACTCTAAGTTTCGTGGTTAAGCTTGTCTCCTTAAGAACGCCGTGGTGAGGCATATAATACTTTAATTGAGAGTCCCCTTCGTTGTCAACCAACGACATGTGATGCAAAGACTCGTATTCCGCCATAAAATCCCTATAAAGGTCACGGAGTTTATCGTTTTTTAATAATCGTTTTTCTAGTGCATAAAAACGCCTTTCAGCTTGTAAGCGACTCTCACCTAAACCCTCTGGATCCCCTTTAAATGGCATATTTACTACAAAGCGCCCATCAGGTTGTCGAGTGGTAGTATCCGCAAAAACTTGTTCACAAGAAAGTTCATCTTGTGACATATATTTATTCCCGGTGAAGTCCTCTACTTCCCAGAATTTTGTTAATGTATTGAGTAATTCCTGATTCAAACTTAAATTACATGAAATATTTTTGAACTTGGGGTCGCCGAATGAACCGGATACGACCCAGCCGAACTCGGTACTCTGAAGTACAGGCATATTTTTTCCCAAAGCAATTCTATTGGTACCCATAATTTGCCAAAAAAGGTCAGCGCCAATAAGCACATCTATTGGTCCTGGTATATAGAACTCGGAATCAGCTAAAGTAAGATTCGCAGGAAAATGGAATTTAGCAGCGTCAACTTTGAAATTTGGCATAAGACTAGAAATTACGGGTAAAACATAAAAGGTTAATTTTGCTTGAAATGAGGAGTGTATAGATTTAATGTTAGCTTGGCATGACTTGTTGATGTAGGATTTTACATTCGTTATGCCGAATATTGTTAAGTCTGCATCATTTGTGGCAAGACTTAATTTAGCCAAAGCGTCTTGCGATATAAATGAACTTTGCGACCCACAGTCGAGCAATGCGCGCATTTTATGAAATTTATTGTTTTTGTCTTGAATATGAATATTGGCAGTAGAAAGCAACACTTGACCTGGCATGACGTTACTGCTCAAGACATTTGAACTGGTACTCGATTGAGCATTTTCTGACACATTACTAGTATTGTCCGGTGCGTCAGTATGGAGAAGCGTGTTGTGTCGCATCTTGCACCGCCTACAAGGACCCATTTTACACTTAAAAACGGAGTGTCCCTCGCGTAAACAATTGCTACAAATATTGGAATCTTTTTTTACGAACTGGCACCTCTCATTAACAGAGAGTTTTAGGAAATCATCACACGAATATATAGAGTGGGCACCCTTGCAGAAGGTGCATGTATAGCCACCACTGGAAACCAAAACCCTAGCCGTTTCCTTTTTCGTGTTTCTATAATATTCCTTTTCTCTAACTTGTTTGGTATTGTTTCTTTCGCGCGTTTGATTAGATTTATAGTCGAGCCTATCAACAAAATTAGCTCGTTCACGCAGAAAATTAAGAAATTGATCAATTTTAGGAGGTTCAGATTTGCCCCTAGTTTGGCGCTCCCAGTCACCCAATGTGGAGTTGTCTATTTTTTGAGAAAACCAAAATATTAGCAAACAATCCCAATTAGTAGTAGACTGACCCAATTGCTCTATAGCCCCCAAGTGACTGGTGATATTATCAGCCAATTGCTGTAATTTATCGTACGAAGCCTTTTGTATAGAGTCCAAGGAAAATAGCGCGCCTAGGTGGTCGTGCAATAATTTTTTCGAATCATTGAACCTCTCACACAACGTGTCCCACGCCAATGTATAATTATTCGCGTTATATTGTACCTTTCTGATTGCTGCTGCAGCAGTACCTTCCAGAGCACCCCGCAGATAGAAATACTTCTGCATATTCGACAATGTTTCATGCTCATGAATTAAACTCTGAAATAAATCACGAAACTCCAGCCAATCCTCAAAATTGCCCTTGAATTTTGGCAAAGAAATCTCAGGAAGTTTCACTACTTGATGCTTAGAAGTTGAGGTCGAATTTGAATTGGAGGAGTCGGAATCCTTATATTGTTTCAATAATAATTTGGCACTACTAACAATCGAATAATAGTTATCTTGAAAGTTTTCTCTTTCCGTTTGCTGCTCCTCTAAAGCATCCTCCTCACAATTCAACTCGATTTCACTCTGTATTGCATTAAACTCGTCAGAAAGCTGTAAAATATTGTCAAGCCTGTCCTGTAATTCAACGACTTGAGCTTCTGATAACTCGTTTTTTGAAGAAATATTTTTAAAATACTTATTGAATACGGTAACTGAACTTTTTAAACTACCCCGTTTTCTCTTTAATGTCGAAAAATCCGCCATTTTATAGCCGGCAGTATTGAAAAATAGGTTATACTTGGAAAAAGGTCAAAAAATAGGATAACTCACCTCTTATTGGCTTGCTAGCTGGCGATGCTATCACCTTTTTCTTGTGGAATATAGAATGATGTGGATGTCACTGGTTGGCAATCCGCTGTCGAAGGACCATATGTTCGGTTGATGAACGTTTAATAGTTTTAACTAGTTACAATAAATGGTAATCGAGAATTTAAAACATGTAGCGGTAGAAAAAATGGCTGTTCAGCTGCACGTTGCTCGTGTCGAATTTTTGAGTCGAATGGGACGGTCCAGCGGTGTTGCCGCTTGGCGAGCTTGTTCTCGAATTTAATAGGCCGGCCGGCAGGTCCACCGGTAGGCAATACGGAATACGCCGCAGGAACCAAATGCAGCTACACAAACCGCAGTCCCGAACAACTACAACTGTTGAATTCCACAAGCCTTCATATGATTTTAAATTAGCAATTCGCATCCAAAATTCAACTAAACAACTATAAAATTTATGAATTAAGAATTTTTTTTCTCCTCAAAAAGAGAACTCAAAGAACCCAGAAAAACCAAGAGAGTACCTTTTTGGTGTAAAATTGAATGATGTTTGAGCTGGCATAAAATTTAGACTAGAAAATTTACCCTCAAAAAAGTTATGTATAAACTACTCGGTACGAACCGTGCAACTAGTGCTCTCTATGAGAGGCAGATATAAAAACAAATTTGTACGATGCATTAACTTCCAAAACATATTTGTACAAAATTTCATTACAATCTAACCAGTAGTTTCGACATAATCGTAAAAAATGTGTTAAATTTTTTTTTCAACACCCTGTATCTTGAAAACGGAAGCCGTTACGAAAATTTTTTACTGAGCAAACTCAACTAATTTTGTCATATTCTACCTCACCTACCGTCCTTTTTGAAACACCTTGTATAATTGAAAAACGCTGTTTAGGAAGGGGATACTCCTGAAAGGGCGTACGTGTATGACGGTGAACTTTCCACTTTTGGCACTGCATACAAATTTCTAGACCATTCTGCAACATCCTTGCGCATGGAAGGCCACACGAAACGTTAGGTTATTATCTTTATCGAGCCTTTAATACTTTAACGATCTTTTCCCGGAAGTGAGCAAATGGATTAGATTTTCGTCTTTGAGCTGTTCCCTAGCTATTTCGCCGTATGAAACGGGACCAGGACAAGAAATAGTTTCGATCCTTGACAAAGTATCTGCTGGGACGTTTAATTTACCCTTAAAATACCTGATGTCAGATGTAAACTGCGAAATAAAATCGAGCTGTCGAAACTGGCTTGGTGATGCTTTCTCAGCTTTTTGATGGATGGCGTAAATCAAAGGTTTATGATCAGTATACACTATGAACGGACGACCCTCTAAAAGGTTTCGAAAATACTTTACGGCTGAATATATTGCGAGTAATTCTCGATCGTAAGTACTATACTTTTGCTGTGTTACAGAGAATTTCTTTGAATAGAAGGCTAAGGGTTGGAAATCTGAATCGTGTACTTGATGCAGGGCAGCACCCATGGCCATGTTTGACGCCTCTACCATAAGGGCTATTGTTGCATTGGCAAGAGGATGTGTCAGTGAAATACAATTCGCTATGTCATTCTTAATGTCTTCGAAAGATAGTTTGGTTTCGGCGGTCCACGATACCTTTATCGTACCTTTCGAATTATTTTTCGTTAGCTCAAAAAGTGGAGCTTGCCTCTCTGCAGCCTTGGGCATGCACCGACGGTAAAAATTAATCATACCAAGAAATCGTCGCAAACTTTTGACTGTTTCCGGAGCTTCGTATTCCTGTATCGCTCGTAAACGATGTGAATCGGGAGCAATACCTGCCGCACTAACCATGTATCACAGGAATGGTATTTCGGTTTTGCCTAAAATACATTTAGAGATATTAAGCGTAATTCCAAATTCGTTGAATTTTTGAAAAACTAATTTTAAATGACCTCTATGCTCCTCCACTGATGAGGAAGCTATTAAAATGTCATCAATATATGGAAAACAAAAGGTAAACTCACGTAAAACGTTGTTAATAAAACGTTGTAACGTTTGCGCGGCATTGCATAAACCGAAAGGAAGGAATAAAGATTCATACAAACCGAAATGGGTAATTACTGCGGTTTTAAGAATGTCAGATTCTTCCACAGGTTTTTGATGAAAAGGCTTAATTAAATCCAGTTTGGAAAATATAGTTTTACCAGCCAATAATGAATTAAAATCTAATAGTCTGTGAAATCTTTAATAGCCTGTGAAGTCCCAAATCAACCTGCAGCAAACGCTCTCCGTCCGTATTTATCGGTGATCCGTTAGCTGCATACAATTTGTATTCTTTGGACGGTTCGGCGCGTCATCTGGACGGAATAGTGGACACTTCAATTCCGGAATCAACCAGAAATTGTGTGTTGGTGATTCTGTCTTTGACGAACAATCGGCAGCCGGGCCTTGGCTCATTACATGCTGCCAGGGTTAATGAGTTTTTCCGCGGTTTTCCGTCGACGTAGCGGTATTGAATAGGCATGGTTGAATGCATTTCTTCGCGTTTTCGCTGAATGAAGAAGACCACGATGTGAGATACGCGGATTTCGGCAAAAGATACGATTAGAAATGATTTATTAGAGCTCAAAACCGTTTTCAGTTGCTCAAAATGTGTTATAATTAAAAAGATATAACTCTATGAAATTTAAAAATTTCGGGTTTTGACTCATACCTTATCAACCAATAATAAACCACTCACGTCTTGTTGTATAGTAAATAGTATGAATTTTCGAACGCAGTAACAAAGAATACACAAACGAACAAAAATCAAACTGTCATTTGTCAGATTTTTCTGAAAATTGCACAAAACAAATTACACGAATTGCAGTTCGGCACAAAACACTTTACTGATAATATTGAATTTGACAAGAATGTTGCCAAATAAATTTTTCAGGACCATTATTTGTGTTTTTAACACGAAAATCGGTTACAATTTATACAGATGAAGATGTTATTTCTATATTAATATATTGAATTATCCATTAGGTAATGGAAGAAATGGATAAATCAGAAAATGTTTATTGCAATAAATATACAAAAAACGCACATTTTGCAGGAGTAAAGAAGAGTAATAGGAAACGTGGCAAACTTGCTAAATGTGACTTCTCTTTGCAACTCTCACTTTGATTGGAGCAGAGTGTATGACGATTGTGTGACGTTTTTCAAACTTTAAAAATTAATTGCGGCCTTATTTGGCCACAGAAAAAAATAAAAATTTCATTACGCGCCTTCTTAGAACACACGGTTTTGAAAAAAAATTTAAAAAAAAGTCGTGGTCTTCTCCATTTGGCATTATACCAGCAAAGCTTACTATTATCGCTCGAACCTCCAGATCTAGATCGAGATACACGCTTTATACGCTTTAGTTCGGTGCTTAACGACTAGATTTGTTTCTGCATATTTGTAACAATTTCGAGTAACTCGGTCGACTCGCTTTCATGTTTTGTGTGGCTCGTTGCTGTCACCCGGTAGTCTAATGGAGCAACCTCGACGATTTTATCGACCATTTCAGCAATTTTCGGCTTTATCATTTCCCTCAACAGGGCGGTAGGCTTTTTGTCTCCCAGTTGGAGTACATTTAAAAGTTTCTTCGCCTTCCTCTCCTCGGATTTAGCATATTCTAAAATTAAACTCTCTTTGAGAAGTTGGTACTTGTTATGCTCCAGTGGATTCGTGACTAAGTCAGATATTTCTTCTTGCACATTGCCCTCGATACTAGCCAGCACGTGGGGGTACTTCGTGAGGTCACTGACGATGTGTGCGGTGTGGAAATGTGGAATTGCGAGTCTATTTGTATAAACCATAGGGGAACATTCTTCCAAAACGGTGGGATTTTGCGGTTGCAGTTCAACTATTCAGGACGTATGAAAAGTCAGAAGATAAGTTTATTCACAAAGACTAACTTTATTTCATCAGAAATTATAATTTTCCGGATTAACCAGGATTAACTACAAGACACAAGACTGACCCTTTGTCCCTTTAAGGACCATTAAAAGACCGCCAGTTCATCTGTGTCTCGTCAACGTCAAAACATTATGACAAATGACAATTCAATTCATCTCTTCCTGCCAATCTCGCACAATCTACTTGGGCCGAGACTAGGGCACCCCGTTTACATGCGGGATCGAAGCCGGCTTGGATCCGGCTTGGATCCCAGGTCGTTCCTAAGGAAACACTAAACACGGATCGAGTTGTTTACTCGACGAAGAGAAAAGATACCGGATCGAGTTGACTCGACGAAGAAAAAGATACCTCAAGTCAATCTCGATCCGAGCCCTCAAGCCTGCATGCATAGACAAAATATAAGACATAGATAAAACATATTTCTTTCTCTATGCCTGCATGTAAACGGGGTATTCGCGAAGATTTTTCCGACAGGGGCGCTGCAGTATATGTCAGTAGAATGGGGAAAACAAACAATATAAACAATACAACTTTGAATCTCTTGCACTTGCTGGTCATTATTAGAGTCCAAATAAGTATTTTGATACAACAAACTTCACCAAACTTCACCAAACATTTTTATAAATCAAGCGAACAATAAGTAATAAAGTAATATTGGACGTACTCTAACCTCTAATGTATTTAGTCTTGGTTTGTTTTCCCCATTCAAATGATATAGAATTTTGACGGTAGGTGTCGCACCCTTTGCTCGTTTTCGCGAATTTATTCCCAGCTGTCAAATTCGAACATTTTTATTTTGAAAACAAGAAGAAGAGAAACTAGTATTTATAACCTCACTTTTTACGTCTTATTTTCATATTCAATCTTGAATCTTTGATTTGAATATTCGATTTAATTTAATTAATCTCGAACAATTACGAAACGACGGGTGATTTATTAATTCAATTATATCGATTTATTATAAAATCGCGATAATATCGAGACGAAATGGTGGGGATTTTTCCTTCATATAAAATAGCAATACAGCCATTTTGTTTAGTGTTTAATGTTCTCTAACAGACGCAAGAACAACTATTGTGAAGTTACTGTGAACAGTTTGTTTACAGGTAAAGTTTGAGTAATGAGAAAAATGAATAACTATTTATTCGAGGCCATTTTGTCTATGATTGTTGTTATGGAAGTGACAACGGGGGAATCCGAATTCAGGTCATTACAAGTAAGTTTTGTTTATTTATTTATCCTATTATACTTTATTTCAATAAGATTTTGTTTGTATTGTAAATTGGCGTTTTTGGTGTAAATGCTGTTCAATTACGAAGAGATTTTGATTAGTTTCGAGTTGAATCGGGATGGTTCGAAGTTAGTTGAGTAGTTTCGAAATGAGTTTGTTTAATGAGATTTTTTTAATTAAAATTTATATTTATAAGGGGAAATATTGTTACTTGTTTTGTTAAATAGTGTTTTATGTAAAATGACATAGCTCAACTGACTTCAATCACAATGAAAATTTGTGTGTGATTTATTTAATGAAGAAAAAAACTCGCAATTTACTCGAAAATTAAGATACCTCAATGGTTGAAATTATTTTTATAGGATGTCGATTTTAGGGGTAAATTTGGTGTCATTTGGCGCGTCTCGACGAGCTGAATCAAATGGTACTATTCTTGGAGCGAGGAAATTAACTCCTAAAAACAGGAAAAAGGGTACCTAAAAACCGTTCAAAATGAACAAAAATGCTTTTATAAATAATATTTCAGATAACGCACTTCACACATGCCATTCACAAGGTAACGGAATGGCAAATATTGGGGGTATGGGCAGTAGAAAACCAGACATCATAGGCCATATCGTATATTCCATTCTTTTATATTGGCGATTCAATACAGGGTGTTTCAGAATTATGGGATAAAACTATTAGGGATCATTCAGGGCAACGAAAGAAGACATTTGAGTACAAGAACCCATGTCCAGAAATGTCTCCCTCAATCTTCAATAATTTTTAGCAATTTAACAAAAAATGCTATTCAGGTTCATGCTAACAGGTATTCATTTCAAGTACAGGGACGACTTTTTGAGAATTATTGTATTGTTATTTTAGACAAACAAATTAAAATAAAATGTATTAAGACTTGATAAAACATATTTTTGCACATAGTGGTCTTAAAAAACCATAGGGTCGTTGCGCCTTAGGGAGACATTTCTGGGCATGGGTTCTTAAACTCTATTCCAATTAAAATGAGAATTTGGTGATATTCCTGTCTTTTCCACGCAGATCAAAAATTCCCTAGTGTCAATGTTAATTCTCCCATTCGACTAGGGGAATTTTACGGCGCGCGGTTGAAATCTTAGATTTTGAATATACGCTGTTGCCATATGCCTTTGCAAATTTGTCACAAAATCTCGCTCGTTATAGTTATATTTAAAAAATCGTATAATATTCAACTAATATAATACTCGCAAGCTCATATTGTCATCCTAATCCTCTTTTTATTGTTTAAATTCCTCTATTTACAACTTTTTTCATTTGTAAACATTGAAAATAAGCATAACCTTCAAATAACCATATAACCTGAAAATCAGTAATAGACAGGATTTCAATTGCAAACCGGCAACGTTGGGATCGTAACCTCGTTTTAAATTTGTCATTTTAGTTGGAATAGAGTTTAAACTCAAATGTCTTTTTTCGTTGTCCTGAATAATCCCCAGAAGTTTTATCCCGTAATTCAGAAACACCCTGTATAAGCGATATGCCCTCTGGTGGTAGAAAATAGACCGCTTCTAACTGGCATTGCCATATTGTTTTGGTTTTACATCCATCGCATTTATTCTGTATTTGTAATGCTTTTTCTCGTGACACACTACCAATCTGTTTGAGAAATGATTTCAAATTCATCTGGACTCTCTCAGAGCAAAAAGGAAAAACCAGAAAATCTCCAGAACTAGACATAAATATAAAAATCGTAATTAACAAAAATCATTTCTGCACAATTACGCCTTTTTGTGTTTGTCTCTAGTACATTTAATAAGAACAGCAGAGATGTTTTTAAATGTACCACTCTTCCCAGCGTTGCCACATGTATCAAAAGAAAGGAAGAGGGAGGTAGAAAACGACACTAGGAGGAGTGAGGAGAACCCTCGCTTCCCCCGCAAGGACGTCGAAAGTCGCTAGCCGACGGTACCGCCTTGCGAAGGATTTATTATTATTGTTATTGTAATTATTAAATATAACAAAAATTTAAAAATAAAAAAAAGAAAGATAAGAAATAGTGTAGGTGGATTAACGGGAGAGGTGTGCTTAAAGATGTTTTTCCATTCTATCAAAAAAGGGGGGTATTGATGTTGGGCAGAGGGGTATTGTACAGTGTGTTATCTGAAATATTTCTAAAAGTTTTAATGCATTTTTGTTCATTTTGAGCGCTTTTGGACACCCTTTTTTTCGTTTTTAGGAGTTAATTTCGTCGATTCAGTTCATCGAATTATACCAAATTTACCCCTAAAATCGTCGACATCCTATCAAAAGAAAATCAAAAATTGTAGAGAAACATTTTTTCTACTAAATAAAACATATTTTCAAAACAATCTCAAAGAATCTCAAAATAACTCAAAAATTAAGAGGTTTTTGAAAATTTCCCATTTTTCAAAAATTGTAGAGAAATTGTTTCTCTATAAAAAATTATAAAATATATGTAGTCTCCATATACAGGGTGCCTCAAGACGAGTGAAAACTATCTGTATATGGAAAAGTACTTATAGTAGATTAATGAAATTTTGTAGGTTTAGGTTTTCGAATACGCTCTTTTTAACTGAAATATTTTCAAAGATGGCCGACTTCCGTTTCTACCAGAGGTCGACAGCGACTTTCTTATTTTAAATCGGACATCCTGTATATTTTTGCATTTTTGGATTCTACTCGATGAGCTGGTTACAAAAACGGATCACACTTGGTATCTCAGTCTTATAATAAAGGTTATACAGACACTCAAAAATAACAAATTTTGGTTTTAGGTGACTCTGAAGTCCAAACAGTAGAAAATTGAGAAAAATGGCTTACATGGTCCTATCCTGGACAATGGTACAAACATTTTTTTGATAAAAATTTCGAAATTTTTGATCGCCCTGTGTAAATTTTATATCATGCCATTAGATAGTACTTGAAAAGTTAAGATAGGACCATGTAAGCCGTTTTTCTCGATTTTCAACTGTTTTACCTTCAGAGCCACCTAAAATCAAAATTTTGTGATTTTTGAGATGGCTGTATAACCTTTATTATGAGACCGAGATACCAAGTGTGATCCGTTTTTGTAATCAGCTCATCGAGTAGAATCCAAAAATGCAAAAATATACAGGATGTCCCATTTAAAATAAGAAAGTTGCTGTCGACTCTGGTAGAAACGAAAGTCGGCTATCCTTGAAAATATTTTAGTTAAAAAGAGCGTAGGTATTCGAAAACCTAAACCTACAAATTTTCATTTATCTAACTATAACTACTTTTCCATATAGGTACAGATAGTTTTCACTAGTCGTGAAAAACCCTGTATAGCTTGCGAGTTATAAGAAAAAAAACCATTTTAATTAACAAATATTTTATTATTCATATTAGCATGAACATTATTAAAATATCGAAAACTATACTTAAGTGATTACGAATTGATCGTGTTTAATTTTTTTTTAATAAAAATTAATAGACCAAGTGCCCAGGGCTACTTTTGTAAACAGTTAATGCAAAATTAATTTTTCGTGAACAGCTTCATTTTAGCAAGACTTGCAAAATTTTTCTCCAATTTTCAAATGAAGGACTGGGAAAATGGCCCAATCAATTTGTAGTCCTTTGTGTGGCCTTTTAATTATGATAATATTTATCAAACTATAAAAAAAAATAATCTATCATACTCTATCATTTTTTATTTTCTAGTAATCTCTACATATTTAGGAGGGGGGACAATCTTGATAGACCTGTTTTTTTTTATAGGACAAATATTATTTCAAATTATTTATAAAAATAATCTTAAGATTTACAAAAAAAAGGAAGAGGAAATTTTAGGTCTTGCTAAAATGACGCTCCTCACGAAAAATTAATTTTGCATTAATTGTTTACAAAATTAGCCCTGGGCTCCCGGTCTATAATGTTTCAAGTGGAAAATTTGTTATTTATTTTATAAATTTGTGTTTTATGTAAAATGCTAAATTAACATAAAATCACAACAAAAACAATTTGTGTATGGTTAAAACAGAATTGAATTTATTCATTTCTGTTAGTCATTTCTAATTTAACTCAAAAATTGCAGTCTTCGTTTATTCTTTATTTCGCTTAATATTCTATAGCAACAGCCAAATAATGTATAATAAAATTATTTGTCATTGTAATAAAAAAATATTAATGTAAACTAATGTAAAGAAATATTAAAAGAATAATTTTATAATATAAATAAACAGTGTTGAATATTTGCAAGTTATTTTTAATTCTAAAGTAATTAATTAACTAATTTTAAGATTTTTAACTATAATTTTTTTCTTTATAATAATTTTCGATATTGTCAAAAATAAAGAAGTTACACTTTACTGTCGAACAAAAATCACATTTTTTGATAAACCTATGTGACTGCTAAATTTTCATATACAGGGTGTTAATTAATGCAATGTTCTTATTTTAATGGGTGATTTTTGGGTTAATTTTGAGTCGAAAAGTTCATATAAAGGCATGTCCTCGGAAGCTCGGTTTAAAATTTTTTATTTTTATTTAGGTTTTTTTCAAAAAATTGTGAAACCGTTTGCGATATTACATTGAATTCTAGGATAACATGTTATGGTAAAAATTCGCATTTTTTAAACAGAAAATATTGTTTTCGTTTTAACCAGTGTCGTAGATGGTAGGTCTTAGGGTAGATATAGGTATATGAACTTTTTAAACAGAAAATATTTTTTTATATTAATCAGTGGCGTAGATATGGATAGGTCTATGGTTATATGTTAAAATGCTAGCTTAAACTTTTTCTACTTAATAGTTTTACTAAGGTAATTGGTTAAGTATTAAAATTTCGACAATATTCGTTGGACTCGCTTTCGATCGGAAGGGGGCTGCGCCCCCTTTCAATCCCCCTTTTTTAGCGGCTATCCCGTAGACAGTTCGCTAGCCGGATCCTCGCCCGTTCCGCTCGTTCGGTGTAATTAACATTTCTTTGAAATTGAATCATTCCTAGGATGTTAATTACATGGGTCCCGCTCGCTCCGAGAGCTCGAAAGCTCGAAGGCCTACGGCCTTCTACGCACAGACAGTTATAGTCCGTTCGCTGAAGTCGTGCCGGTTTCGGATTAAGCGTTCAATGTTTACAGTCCCCAAAAAATACCTGTTTTCGTGGAAAACAATATTGTTCACAGTGTTTTACTGCAGATTAATATTGATAAAATAAAATAATTTTGAGCAGTTGGCGTTTTCCCCGAAAACAGGTATTTTTTGGGGACTGTAAACATTGAACGCTTAATCCGAAACCGGCACGATTTCAGCGAACGGACTATACCTATTTAACCTTTCGCTACTGGCGCAGAGTTTTTGAACATGGTTACTGGCGGCGGACTGAGACTGCGCGTATTAATTTTAAAAAATACATAAAAACAAAATCATTCAAATGGGTGAAAAACATAAAAATTGATTTTCCAAAAAAGTTGAATGAAGAAGACCACGATGTGAGATATGCGTATTTCGGCCAAAAGGTACGATTAAAAATGATTTATTAGAGCTCAAAACCGTTTTCAGTTGTTCAAAATGTGTTATAATTAAAAAGTTATAGCCCTTCGAAATTTAAAAATTTCGGGTTTTGACTCATACCTTATCAACCAATCATAAACCACTCACGTCTTGTTGTATAGTAAATAGTATGAATTTTCGAACGCAGTATCAAAGAATAGACAAACGAACAAAAATCAAACTGTCATTTGTCAGATTTTTCTGAAAAATGCACAAAACAAATTACACGAATTGCAGTTCGGCACAAAACACTTTACTGATAATATTGAAGTTGACAAGAATGTTGCCAAATAAATTTTTCAGGACCATTATTTGTGTTTTTAACAAGAAAGTCGGTTACAATTTATACAGATGAAGATGTTATTTCTATATTAGTTACCGCGTTTACATGAAGGTATCAGGAAACGACTCGAGATTGACTCGAGATATCTTTTTCTTCGTCGAGTCAACTCGATCCGGTATCTTTTTTCTTCGTCATAACTGGATCCGTGTTTATACAGAGAATAGACCTTGGCTTCAAGCCGACTTGAAGTCGGCTTGGATCCCTCATGTAAACAGAGCTAATATATGGAATTATCCATTAGGTAATGGAAGAAATGGATAAATCAGAATTGCAATAAATATTCAAAAAACGCACATTTTGCGTAGTAAAGAAGAGTAATAGGAAACGTGGCAAACTTGCTAAATGTGACTTCTCTTTGAAACTCTCGCTTTAATTGGAGCAGAGTGTATGACGATTGTGTGACGTTTTTCAAACTTAAAAAATTAATTGCGGCCTTATTTGACCATAGAAAAAAATCAAAATTTCATTACGCGCCTTCTTAGAACACACGGTTTTGAAAAAAAAATTAAAAAAAATGTCGTGGTCTTCTCCATTAACACTGAAGTGGTTCCAATCAAAGCATACACAGACGGGCTTATTAATTGAGTGTTCAAGTTTTCAAGAAAACTGAAATTATAAGTACGTGCGGATTCAGAGTCCGCGCACCAGTAGCGGAAGGTTAAGGTAGGCGTAGATATGGGCAAGTCTTGGTACAATTTTATCTAAAAAAGCAGTAACGCCACTGTTACAAACTTTCTTTAAAAATTTATTGATAACCATTTGATTTTAAACAAAAAAAGTTATAGAACTCCTCATTATAAAGAAAGTAATTAAAAACTAATTGTACGTGGATTCTGGCAATTTGAGTAAATTCTTTGCATCAAATCTGGTTAAAATAAAAATAATAATTTTTGTTTAAAAAGTGCGTATTTATACCATAATATGATTGTTATCCTAGAATTCAATATAATATCGCAAACGGTTTTTCAAATTTTTGAAAAAAAAAACTAAAAATTAGCTCAAGATTCACTCATTGAAATAAGTACATTGCATTTATCAACATCTAGTATATTCTGTGTATAATAAGTAGTTGATCAATATTCTACAATATTAATGTATTATATTCTCTCATAATCCATCAATATGCTAATAACTGATTAATATTCTATTATAAATGAATAATATCCTATAATATTTGAATAATATTCTCTCATAATCTATTAATATTTCATAACAATTAATCGATATTAAGCAAATGAATCGATATTTCCAGCTGAAACACAGCCCCCTTCGATTGGACGATTCGGCCGTAAAACATCTATCGCAATTGTCTAACAAAAAATACACCGAACAAGTATTAGATAATATTCTGAAGCCCCGCGTGGTGGGTACTCATAATCACCGGAAAGTCTACGATTACATCGTTTCCGAACTGGAGGGCCTCAATTGGACAGTAGTGCCCGATGAATTTGAAGATGATACTCCGCACGGAAGGAAAACCTTTAGGAATATCGTAGCCTACTGGAATCCGCGTGCCGAGAGGTTTTTGGTATTGGCTTGTCATTTTGATAGCAAGTATTATGATGATATCGAATTTGTTGGTAAGTTTAATTTTTGAACAATTTTTAGTTTATTTTTAGTCGACTTTTTGACATTCCATTAACATTTTCAGCCGATTTTTGGTCGATTTTTAGTCGTTTCTTGTACAATATTTTGAACAATAATTTTTAGTTTATTTTTGAACAATTTTTAGTATACTTTTGGACGTTCCATTGACATGTTTCAGCCGATTTTTGATCGATTTTTAGACGTTTCTTGAACAATTTTTTGAACAATAATTTTTAGTTTATTTTACAATTTTTAGTCGACTTTTGGACATTCCATTAACATTTTTCAACCGATTTTTGGTCGATTTTTAGTCGTTTCTTGAACAATTTTTTGATCAATTTTTTTAACAATAATTTTTAGTTCATTTTTGAACAATTTTTGGCCGACTTTTGGACATTCCATTAACATTTTTCAGCTGATTTTTAGTCGTTTCTTGAACAATTTTTTGAACAATTTTTTGAACAATTTTTTGAACAATTTTTTGAACAATAATTTTTAGTTTATTTTACAATTTTTAGTCGACTTTTGGACATTCCATTAACATTTTTCAACCGATTTTTGGTCGATTTTTAGTCGTTTCTTGAACAATTTTTTGATCAATTTTTTTAACAATAATTTTTAGTTCATTTTTGAACCATTTTTGGTCGACTTTTGGACATTCCATTAAGATTTTTCAGCCGATTTTTGGTCGATTTTTAATCGTTTCTAGAACAATTTTTTGAATAATAATTGTTAAAATTTTTTGAGTACTTAATTTGTGAACAATTTTTTAGTCGCTTTTGGTCGTTTTTAGATCAATTTTATATGTCGGTTATATATAATATATAATTGAACATTTCGATTACACAAGATTTAATATAAAATTGTTTAAAACCAAACAAAAAATAAGAATCTAACAATGACCTAAAATATACCTCAAAAAAAGACATCAAAAATTAAAGAACAACTGAACGATTGTCCAAAATAAATTTACGTTTAAGAATTTATCAAAAATCTACTAAAATTGATCAAAAATCGACTAAAAAGACGTAAAAAATCCCAAAAAATCGACCAAAAAATTAAAAATAAGTGACCTTTTTTTGTAAAATTGGACGGAAAGAACAATTAAACAATTTCGGTTAATCGAAAATCTGTTATTATCAAAATAAATTTACAAAAATAGGAATAAATTTTCGGTATTTTGATAAATAAAATTATCGATAATTTAAAATAAAATTAGCAAATTCAAAATGTTTCCGAAAACACGAGAGATAAACTAGAAATTACTGAGAATTTCGAATTTTTGATTTTAATATATTCGATAAATATTGTGATACAAAAATTTCCGAGATTCTATTAATATAATTATTTATTACACACTAATAATTATCTTAGTAAAATCAAGGTAATTTTCAAAAAAATTAATCAAAAAAAGTTAAAACCGACCAAAAATTAAACATAAAACAATGAAAAATTCTAATAAATTCATTCATAAATTCTTCAATAATCGACTAAAAAATGTATCAAGAACTGATCAAAGAACGAAAAGAATTCATCAAAATTCATCAAAAATTGTTCAAAATTTCAATAAAAGTATATCATAAAGCAAAAGAAAAACATAAAAATTGATTGAAATCTGAACAAAAATTCATGAAAAGACGACTATAAACTAACAAAAAATTAAATTAAATTGTTTTTCCGAAAACACGCGAGATAAACGAGAAATATCTGGGAATTTCGAATTTTAAATTTAAAATTTCCGAGAATCCATTAGCATATTAATTATACACTGTTAATTCTATTAATAAATTCGATTATACGCTAAATAAAGTTTCGTAATGAAACAAGGATAATAATAATAATTGCAAAATAATTAAATGTCGATAAGGACCAGGAAAATTTGTGCGAACGTAAATTTTAATTGAATTTTATTCTTTCGAAAAAATCAATTTATTTATTCATAAATACCTAATCGGTATCTTTTCCTCCTTTTCAAATTCTGTTATGATTTTAATTAGAGTAAAATAGGGTTGTTAAATTGATGAAATTAATTGGTTAAAGTTATATTGGTAGAATTTAAAGTGAAGTATAAATATTAAAGTTGTTTAAAGTTTAAGTTAAATCAATGAAGTTATTTAAATTTAAATCAAAACAAAATATTCTCTTAAAATCAATTTTTCTCATATGCAAAGTGTCGGAAAATTCGCAGAGAAAACTTGTCACGAAAGAACAAATATTTTTCCTGTTATATTGTCTAAAAAAATTTAACCGATTTTCTTTAAAAAGGCTTCGATGATTTTAAATCAATTTAGGTAAAAATATTCTCTAAAGAAATTCCAAAAATACTAAAAATTCGACAGAAAAAACAAAAATTGATGAAATGTCAACTAAAAATTGATCATAAAGTACTTAACTCTTCAAAAATTGCCTCAAAAATCTATCAATATAATTGATAATAAATTCTCCTAAAATTGATAAAAATAAAAAAAAAATTATCAAAAAAGACCAAATTCATCAAAAATTGATCAAAAACAATCAAAAACCGACCAAAAATAGTCAAGAAAATAAACAATAAAAAATCTATTATAAATATCTCAAACATTGTCTAAAAATTGTCAAGACTTGGTCAAAAATCAATCAATAATTTTATTTAAAAAAAAAACAAAAATTCATCAAAAATTAATATTATTTATATAAAAAAAAAATCGACTAAAAAACTCCAAACATTGATGAAATATTGACTAAAAATAGATCATACAACAACTCTTCAAAAATTGCCTCAAAAATATATCAAGAATTGATAAATTCTCCAAAAATTGATTAAGAAAGACCAAAAATTCATCAAAAATTGGCAATAAAACAAACATAAATTTTACAAATTTTTCAAACATTGTCTAAAAATGGTCAAGGATTGATCAAAAATCAATCTAAAATTGATAAAAAAAACGAACAATCCATCAAAAATTAATATTAATAATATACATTTTAATCAATAATTCAGGAGCCACGGACTCGGCAGTACCCTGCGCCATGCTCCTAAACCTCGCCAAAGTGCTCCACAACGAACTCAAAGGCCTCACATCGGATTACCCCCTCAGCCTAAAGCTGGTCTTCTTCGACGGCGAGGAGGCTTTCGAAAAATGGGGCCCCACCGATTCCATTTACGGGGCCAAACATTTGGCCGAAAAATGGGAGAGGAATCGATTCAAAAGCAAATTGACGAACGACGTCGTTTCGGATTTGGAGAGAATCGATTTGTTGATTTTGTTGGATTTGATCGGACACCAGGGCACCAGATTTTTGAGTTGTTTCGAAAACACCAAACATTGGTTAGTATTTGGGGGTGTAAAATGGGGAAATAGCGGAGGTGTTAAAATAGGGGATGGGGTGGTGTAGGAAAGAAAAAGAGTAGGGTTAGCGGTATAATTAGAATTATTCAGAATTAATTTAGATGAACTGTTCTGAAAAATTTAGAATGCTTCAAAATGAACTTAGAACTGTTTTGAACCATTTAGAATGATTAAAGATGAATTTAGAACTGATCTGAACCAATTAAAATACTTCAAAATTAACTTGAGAGTCATTGAGAATGATTCAGAATGAGAAATATTTAAAACTGATCTGAACATATTAAAATACTTAAGAATTAATTTAGGATCCTTCTGAACAATTTAAAATGCTTCAAAATGAATTTAGCATTGATCTGAACAATTTAAAACGATTCAGGATCAATTTAGAACAGTTTTCAATAATTTATAATGATCCAGATTGATTAAAAACTGTCCAGGACGTTTAAAAACGCTTTCAAAATGAACTTTTAGAACTGTGCTGAACCATTTAGAATAATTAAAAATGGTTCAAGAACTGTTTTGAACCATTTAGAATGATTCAGAAATAATTTAGAACTGATCTAAACCATTTAAAATACTTCAAAATGAACTTAGAACTGTTCATAACCATTTAGATTGATACAGAATGAATTTAGAACTTTTCGGAACCATTTTGAATGATTCAAAATGAACTTAGAACTGTTCTGAACAATTAAGAATGATTCAGAAATAATTTAGAACTGTTCTGAACAATTAAGAATGATTCAGAAATAATTTAGAACTGTTCTGAACCATTTAGATTGATTCAAAATGAACTTAGAACTGATCTGAACAATTTAGAATGATTCAGAGTGAATTAATGAATTTAGAACTTTTCGGAACCATTTTGAATGATTCAAAATGAAATGTAGAACTGTTCGGAACTATTTAGATTGATTCAAAATGAACTTAGAACTATTCTGAACAATTTAGAATGATTCAGAGTGAATTAATGAATTTAGAACTTTTCGGAACCATTTTGAATGATTCAAAATGAAATGTAGAACTGTTCGGAACTATTTAGATTGATTCAAAATGAACTTAGAACTATTCTGAACAATTTAGAATGATTCAAGATGAATTTAGAAATGTTCTGAACAATTTACAATGAGTCAGAAATAATTTAGAACTGATCTGAACCATTTAAAATACTTCAAAATGAATATAGGACTGTTCGGAACCATTTATAATGTTTCAAAATGAATTTTGAACTGTTCTGAACCATTTAAAATACTTCAAAATGAACTTAAAACTGTTCTGAACAATTTAGAATGATTCAGAGTGAATTAAGAACTGATCTGTATTAAAACACTTCAGAATTAATTTAGGATCGTTCTGAACAATTTAAAATGCTTCAAAATGAATTTAGAACTGATCTGAACAATTTGTAACGATTCAGAATCAATTTAGAACAGTTTTGAATAATTTATAATGCTTATGATCCAGATCAAACAAAAGCTATCCAGTGCATTTAAAACGCTTTGGAATCAATTCAAATTGTTCAATCAATTCAATTTGTTCAGAACAGTTCTGAATTAATTTAGAATTAGGGAGATGTAAAATTGTGGGATTTATTAAAAGTAGGTAAAATGATGTACGGGGAAATTAACTTAAGTGTAAAATGGGAAATTTTATATAGATTATATTAATCTATTAATTTAATTATTATTTATAATGTAGAGATTAATTTAATTGCAAAAAAATGTAATATTAAGTAGATTGTAATTACGAGTATATGGAGGATAAAATGGGGAATGTTAAATAGATTAATAGGGAATAATACATACTTTTTTTAAGAGTAAAATGGAGAATTTCATACAATTAATCTATTGCCTTGTATTTTTCCAAAAATATTAATATCCATTTGTTTCTTTTAAGGTACATGCACATGGCGAAATTAGAAGATAAATTACATAATATGAATTTACTCGAAAATAAAAATTCTAATGATAGATATTTCGCAAAAAGGAAATATTTGGGTTACATTGAAGACGATCATATTCCTTTCGTACATAAAGGTAAAATAGTTTTATTTGCATTTAATATATTTTTATTAAATATAAAAAATCGTTTGAATTTATTAATTTAATTTTTGTATTAATTTATTTTCCAGACGTAAAAGTAATGCATTTAATATCGATTCCATTTCCAAAAGAATGGCATACCGAACACGACAATCGAAATATAATCGATTCCAAAACAGTCGAAGATATTAATAAAATTTTAAGGATATTCGTCGTTGAATATTTAAATATGTTAGTAAAACCCAATTAATAAAATCGATGAAATTTATTAAATTATTAATTAGATTTGATTTATATAAGGTACATCAAATTTAATTAACGAAAAAAATCCACTTTTTACTTCAAGTATTTAATTAGTACTTAAGTGTTAAATAGAATAAATATTAAAATTGAAATTAATATTTTATTTAGAATACACATTTTAAATAATTTTTTTAATTTATTTTAATTTTTAATTATATTAAATTGAAATAAATCGTTAAAGCCAGGTTAAATTTATTTATTCGGGAAAAAATGCGATTTGTTTATAATAAGCTGTTAAATTTATGTCAATTTATTACTAAAAAAATTAAAAGTACTAAATACTAATAATAGTAAATTACGTTTTTTAAGTTTTTGGGCTATAAATAAATGAATTTTGAATTTTTTTAATTCGGAAAAATTGAACTCAGGTCAATCTAATTTTAATAAATTGCGAAAGTATTAAAATAAAAATAAATAAGTCGGAGAAATTTGATAAAAATGGGGGAATTTATTTACGTTCGCTGTATTTTTTTATTTCATATTATTAATTATATTTAACTACATAATTTTATTTTTAATTGATATTTGGCTTTCGATTAGATATAAATATACAGAAATAAACATACATATGTCCAAATGTTTGGAATATTGGAGTTTGCAATAATATGTAAATACCCAAATCATGTGGCATAAACTTTGATTTTTTAAATGTATATTTTTACTCTTTTAGATGCTACTCGATGAGCTGATTACAAAAAAGGGTACATACTTGGTATCTTTGGTTTATAATGAAGGCTAAAAAGCTACTCAAAAATCACAAAATTTGGAATTTAGGTGGTTCTGAAAGACAAACAGTTGAAAATCGGCTTATAAAATATAAAAAAATGCCTTTATTTTATATAGTCCGTTCGTTGGACTCGTGCCGGTTGCGGATTAAGTGTTCAATGTTTACAGTCCCCAAAAATACCTGTTTTCGGGGAAAACAATATTGTTCACAGTGTTTTACTGCAGATTAATTTTGATAAAATAAAATAATTTTGAGCAGTTTTCCCCGAAAACAGGTATTTTTTGGGGAATGTAAAAATTGAATGCTTAATCCGAAACCGGCACGATTTCAACGAACGGACTATAATACCAAGACACCAAGTACGAACTCTTGTTGTAATCAGCTTATCGAATAGAATCTAAGGTAATGTAGTCTTTTACACCCGTAAGAGTGCGCATCCTCTTCGCGCATGTCCAGCCTCCAGCCGTTTTGAACGATTTTGACAGGCATCATTGCCGAGTATTTATTGTTTTATTTGATTTAGGGAAAAATTAAACTATATTTATTCTATTAAGAGTAATTGAAAACTAAATTGATTATTCCTAATAGCAATATATAATAATAGTGAACATTGAAATTAAATATTTAACGTAGTTTATTAAATTGAAGTTTATTTATGTTTAATTTGGCAATTATTAGTTCATTTTAAATTATCAACGGGAATCCAATAACAAAATACATATTAATTACCTGGTAATCTAATAGCACAAATTGCATAATAAATCAAATTACACATTAACATAACCTAAAACTCAATTCTGAAGAATTTAAACATTAAACATTTGACAACAGAGCCTGTCGAAATCGTCCAAAACGGCTGGAAATGGAACATGCGCGAAGAGGATGCGCACTCTTACGGGCGTAAAAGACTGCATTACAGTTAAAAATATTATTAAATACCCCTGTATATTATTAAAAATATACAGGGTGTCCCATTTAAGAAATCAAAGTTGCTGCTAAGTCGCGGTGCCATCGCGCCATCCACCGTCGATCAACCTGTATTACTTGTACGTATTCCAAACTATTGGACATGAGTAAGTATTTTAATTCGATTAGTCAACATTATTGATTAATTATTAACAAATATGTTAATATGTATTATACTAAATATAAATATTGAGTTTTATGAGTTTTTCTTCCTGTTTCCTTTAAAGTAATTTTTAAACTGAATTCTTTTAATTTTTTTATAATTTAATAATTTAATTTACTTAATCAGTAACTAGTCGAATTAAAATTTATCAAAACTAAACCGAATACTATCAAGATGAGTTTATTATAGAAATTAATTGTTAATAATGTAATAATTAATAATCTCATTTCCTATCTAGATAAATTACATACAGGGTGTCGCAAAAAAGGTTGGGTCACCGCTTAACTACAATTTTAAATTTAACCGAATTTACCTGTATCCAAAATTGCTTAGTAAAGAAGTTATAGGCCCTATATATAAATATGGGTCTTCGATTCAAAAATTAGATTAATTACATTGGCGGAACAATTAGGGCTTTAAGGGTGTTGGCCACCCCCGTTAAATCAGAGAGGGATGAATAATTTAAAAAACAAAATTTACACATAAATAGGTCACCAAACAGAGATATTCTGTACAAATTTTCACGAAGAAAAGTTAAGCCATTCCGGCACAATATCAAAAATTCTCTTTTTTATTCTTAAGTTCAAAACCCTATAACTTCTTTATTAAGCAATTTTGGATATACATAGGTAAGTTCTACAAAATCGTCTTATTTTTATCTCAGGAGTCTGTGGTTAAGCCATGTCCCAACCATTTTACGACACTCTGTATATTTGATTGTTTTTAAAATTACCTAAATATTGATTCATGGTTAGATAATTGACTAATTATCTAGGTGGATTAGATATTTATTAGATAATTTATCTAGTTAAATTAGATTATTATTAGTTAGATAGAAATAGTTTTATTAATAAACAATAATTATCTATCTTAATACTTTAAATTAATAAAATTATGTGATTTTTAGAGAAATTGTAAATGCTGAAAGTCCTGCCATTCCAGCCAAAGAATTATGACGTATGAAAATGAATTTTTAATTAATTTGTTGATTTTGTTGAGGATTTGTTGAGGAAAGAAGGAAAAGACGAAAATAATGTAATTATTCTATTTTTATTATTTATTAATTAATCTCGTACTGTATTAATTAGTTAATAAAAAATGACTGAGTTAAATGTGATTTTGTCTTTATTCAAATGCTCTTTCTAATTATTTTATTTTTTATTGAAGGCAATCAACATGATTCTCAGTTTCACGAATTTTATAAAATGTTAAACAAAACAATACAGAGTGTCTCACGACGACGAGTTAAAACAAAACTATCTGTATATTGGAAACTGATTATCGATTTTAATAAAATTTGGTATGCATATATTAGTCACTAATTGTAAGGTAAGTCTTTCTAAAATATTTTGATAGTCAATAGCACTTCCGGTTGTACAGGAAGTGGACAGCATCTTTCTTATTTTAAATAGGACATATTAAATGGAATATATTTTTGCATTTTTGGATTCTACTCGATGAGCTGTTTATAAAAAGTCGTCATACTTGGTATTATGGTCTCATAATAAAGGATATACAGCCACTCAAAAATCACAAAATTTTTAATTTAGGTGGCTGTGTGAAAGCCAAGCAGTTGAAATGACGTCTGTCAAGCTGGCAAAGTGATATGAGCAGAATCAAAAAAAAAAAACATACGGGAGATTTTTTTGCTAATTATTTGCTACATTTTCGATTTTTTTGCTCAAGTAATTTTCCGGAAAATAATGTACACTGTGTCCCATTTTAGTCGCGACGGGAGGGTATCTCGGATATTAGACTTTATAGAACATTGCGGTGTTCGCGAACCTGTACTACTATTTTGTCGAACTTACAATGGCGCAAAGAGATTTTATAAATCTCGTTTCAATTTTGAGTTACAGGCAATTCTGATGTATTCAGCCACTTCCGTATCTCGTTTGCAATTGAAGATATTTTAAATGTGTAAACTGATTATTATAGATAATTTTACGTAGAATTCAATGACGTTCTTAGTTTTTTTATAGGGTTACCATTTCTGAAATATTACACCAACTTGTAATTTTTTTAATGGAACACCCTGTATTTTTATTGTCCATTAAATTTGTAATTTTTTTCTCTTTTTAATGATATGACGACCAAAATGGGACACAGTGTACATGCTAGCTTGACGTCTAGCTGGCATATAATTTTCAACCCTTTACTATTTTCAAAAAATTATTACATATGATTATGATTATTATAATTATTATGATTAATTATGATTATTAAAACTTCATGGGAATTTTTTGCTAATAATTTGCTACATTTGCAATGTTTTTGCTCAAATAGTTTTCAGGAAAATGATGTACATGCTAGCTTGACCTCATGAAGATCCGGAAAAGTACTTGAACAAAAAAATCAAAAATATAGCAAATAATATTTTTTTTGAAAATAGTAAAGGGTTCTAAATTACATGCCAGTTTAAAGTCATGCTATAAAGTATATATCAAACTCCGGAAAACTACTTGAGCAAAAAATTGCAAATGTAGCAAATCATTAGCAAACAATTAAAAATAAATTTAGAATATTCAATATTGTTTATTTATAATATTTTTTTGCCTGTGAAAATGTTGAAAATTTAAGTTTGCACTTTATTGCGTAATTAATTTAGGATGCATCGGCATTTTTTAAAAGTAGTACCAGATTTCACATTTCACTTTTCAATGTTTTCGAAGAGAAAATGTCGAAGAAATTTTTTTTTTATAAATAAACAATGTTGAATATCAAGTTATTTTTAATTCTAAACATTTTTTCTTTATAATAATTTTCGATATTGCGAAAAATAAAGGTACTTTACTCTCGAGCAAAAATCACTTTTTTGGCATACCTCGTATACCAATTCTAAATTTTGATATCTGATGATTGCATTTTAGGTTTTGGACCTACAAAAAAATATTTTTATGAATAAACAATATTGAATATTTGAGCGTTATTTTTAATTCTAAAGATTTTTTCTTTATAATAATTTTTGATATTTTCAAATATAAAGGTATACTTTACTTTTGCACAAAATTCAAATTTTTTGACAAACCTCGTATACGACTTCTAAATTTGACGATTGCGTTTTAGGTTTTGGACCATATGCAGATCTTTTTATGAAGAATAACTTTTTTTCGTAATATTAACAATAAAAAAGTTTCCCATATGGTGCTAACTTAAGTGGACACACTGTATATCTGTATATTATATCTATATATGTATATCTATATTCACTTTTTCTTATTAAAATCCTATCATTTTTTGTTCTCTCGGATAAAATTCGGTTCCTTCGGTTCGGGAACAGTTTGCTAACGCCTGATAAGAACAGGATAATGTAAAAGCGCTTAAGTAAAAATAATCTACGATTCATTAATAATTAATTATCTCCCAAATCATATTGATTTTATTCGTTAAAATTTCCTCAGAATCTTCTTTTGCTCTTGTAGGAGTAATTAATAATCCCGTTTCTCATAAGTAAACGAAGGATTCGAAGATAATTCATCGATAAATTGATATATCGATTTCGTGTTCTTATTCGTAAAAGGAAATCCTTGCCTTGCATTTTTTTAACAAAACTCAAAAAACAATTGCGTTGATATCGCAATGTGTATTTTATTCTGTAAAAGATCAATTTCTCTACAATATTTGGAGAAACGGGAATTTTCGAAAAACTCTTTCCGAGTTATATTAAGTTTTTTTCGTTGTTCTGATTATTGTTTTTTGATATAACTCAAAAAAAATATATATAATAACCTTTATGTTTTATTTTGAATAAAAGTGATTCTCTTTTCGATTTTCGAAAAACTGTTAGTAATTCAATTATTTCGTTTTTTTTTTGAATAATTGTTTGCAAATTTGTTTTTTGATATGGGTAACTCAAAAATGATTTGAAATAGAATCACTCTGTATGTTTTATTTTGTAGAAAAAATAATTTGTCTGCAATTTTTAAAGAAACGAAAAATTTCGACTCTCTTAGTTTTCTAGTTACATTTCGAGTTTTTTTGTTTGCTTTTTTAAAAAACGATTTTAATAAAACTCGAATACTAATTGAGACAAAATCTTAGTATATGTTATAATTTGTAGAAAAACAAATCCTGTACAATTTTTGAAGAATCGAAATTTTTATACACAATTTTTAGTCACAATTAATTTTCAATTTAGTTCCAATTCCATTTTCTTTTACAAAACATCTCACAAGTTGGACGCGGGACCCAATTTCTATTAAACGAAACATTCGACGACTCGTCAATATATTCGATCACGATCTCCACGTCAATCGATTATTCATCGATAATTGACGGTTATATCGATTCCGTGTCCTTATTCGTCAAAGCCAAAAATCGTACTCATCGAAAATCAACTGTTCAATTCAATATTAATGCCCGTTCGCTTCTAGATAATTAAACCTTACGTAAGCAGGCGTAATAAATTTTAACAGATTTCATTCGATACCGGGTGATTATCGTGTGAAGTACCGACCGTTTGAAACGCAATATACAGAACGTTCAAAAGTAATTTACTCTTTATTGATAATTAAAAATTCGAGTAGTACAATAGATAAATAAATTTTTTGTTTTTTTTTAATAACAAATACAATGGACTTATTATTAGATCAGGTTAGTATTTGTAACCACCTTTATCATCTTGCTGGGTTCCGAATCTTTGCTGGTTGTTATTGGACGAGGATGTTAATTGTTGTCCATCAAAACCCCCATTGAATCCACCACCGTTAGGCTTCGAATACTGGTAACCGGAAGGCTTTTGGTACCCATTAGTTTGAACAGATTCAGCTGGTTTGAATGAGGTCCCCTGTTTGTTATTTACCGTAGGAAAAGCACTTGGTTCCCTACCTGAAGGGTATTGGGGTCCAGAAGAACCTCCATTCGCTTTAAACGGAGCTACTTGCTTGTTATTAACCGTAGGAAAAGCACTTGGTTCCTTGGCCGAGGGGTATTGGTATCCAGAAGAACCTCCATTTGCGTTAAACGGGGCTACTTGCTTGTTGTTTACCGTTGGAAAAGCACTTGGTTCCTTGGCCGTGGGGTATTGGTATCCAGAAGAACCTCCATTTGCGTTAAACGGGGCTACTTGCTTGTTGTTTACCGTTGGAAAACCACTTGGTTCCCTAGCTGAAGGGTATTGGTACCCATTGTTCTGGAACACCTGCTTGGTGTCTTCCGAAGCGGAGGGAGATTGCTCGCGAGGAGGTAGCGGTTTCTGCCATTGGGAGTGATCCCCGTCCACGTAGGAACCTTCGTTGTACTCGCCGCGAGCCAGGGCGGCCTTGTTCAATTCGATGGACTTCAAAATGGCTTCCATGTTGGGCAAGTGGGCGCCTTTGGGCAGGAAGCCGTTGGCGTCGGCCGTGTACTCTACAGTGATCTCCTGGCCTTCGGGGGAGGTATACGAGTAGCTGCCTTGGGCCGATGGGCCGTGCTCGGTCAGGGATCCCTCCTCTTGGGCTTTGATGCCGTTCTCCGTTTCGAATGAGTAGTTGTAATGGCCGTCGCCGCTGTCCGGGTTCAACTCTTTTCGGATGATTTGATCGGTGGGTTGCTGTTGATGGAATGCTGGGCCGGCATGTTCTCCTGAGTAGTCTTGTTTCGATTGGGAGAATCTATCGAATTGGTTGGACGTCTGGCCAACTTGTTCGGTTTGACCAGAAGGCGCCAAGTACTGCCTGTTCGGTTGGTGAACTTGCCCGAACCTGTTCGATGGCTGTTCGGTTTGTTCCTGTTGTTTAAAAGGAGCCAAATATTGTCTGCTGGGATCTGGTTTTGGCTGGCTAAATCTATCAAATTGGTTAGATGTCTGGCTAACCTGCTCATTTTGTTGACTAGAAGGAGTCAAGTACTGCCTGTTAGGTTGGTGAACTTGCCCGAACCTGTTGGATGGTTGTTCAGTTTGTTCCTGTTGCTTAAAAGGAGCCAAATATTGCCTGTTGAGGTCTGGTTTCGGTTGAGAAAATCTATCAAATTGGTTAGATGTCTGGCTAACCTGCTCCTTTGGCTGATTAAATGGAGCCAAATATTGCCTGGTAGGATCTGGTTTGGGTTGAGAAAATCTATCAAATTGGTTAGAAGTCTGGCTAACCTGTTCCTTTGGCTGATTAAAAGGAGTTAGATATTGCCTGCTGGGGTCTTGTTTTGGCTGGCTAAATCTATCAAATTGGTTAGAAGTCTGGCTAACCTGTTCCTTTGGCTGATTAAAAGGAGTTAGATATTGCCTGCTGGGGTCTGGTTTCGGCTGGCTAAATCTATCAAATTGGTTAGAAGTCTGGCTAACCTGTTCCTTTGGCTGATTAAAAGGAGTTAGATATTGCCTGCTGGGGTCTTGTTTTGGCTGGCTAAATCTATCAAATTGGTTAGAAGTCTGGCTAACCTGTTCCTTTGGCTGATTAAAAGGAGTTAGATATTGCCTGCTGGGGTCTGGTTTCGGCTGGCTAAATCTATCAAATTGGTTAGAAGTCTGGCTAACCTGTTCCTTTTGCTGATTAAAAGGAGTTAGATATTGCCTGCTGGGGTCTTCTTTTGGCTGGCTAAATCTATCAAATCGGTTAGAAGTCTGGCTAACCTGTTCCTTTGGCTGGTTAAAAGGAGTTAGATATTGCCTGCTGGGGTCTTGTTTTGGCTGGCTAAATCTATCAAACTGATTAGACGTCTGGCTAACTTGTTCCTTTGGTACGCTAGAAGGCGCCAGGTACTGTCTGTCCGATTGGTAAACTTGCCCGAACCTGTTCGAAGATGTTGGCGGATTGTCTTTCTTGGGACCTAGCGGTGGGAAACCGGTATCAACAGGTGGTTGAATGAAGTCGACATTGTCGTTCTTGGGACCTGGTGGAAGGTACCTGTTGTCCAAACGGTCGCTTGACACGACCAATACGACGACAGAGAGTAGCAGTAACTAGAAGAAAAATTTGAAAAAAATTAAAAAATTAAAAAATTAGTTTGTGTGAGTTAGATATATTTTGTCTACTTTTACAACAATCTTGGTACTCAGTTTAGCAAGACTGGGTGTACAATGTAGCGGTGATAACTTTGAATAATTACTATGAACTTTTTTCTACAGCCATTTTTCTACAACAAAATAGATGAGCTAATTGTTTCTTTTGAGTTGAATGTGTTTTCTTCTATTATTTGGAAAACCCGACTTAATTTTATAGTTCATCCATGATTCTAAAAATTTAGTGATCATATGGAATAAATAAAGGTCCTAATAAATAACTTTGAATGAGATATCCTTTTTAATTAAACAATCAATATTTTCGAGTCGAGGGATTTCAAGCGCTATGGACCGCGTTTCTTTGAACCGCATTTCTTTGAATTTCTTTTAACGTTTATAATTAATTTTTGATAATTTTTTTCTTCGCGATTTTGAATAAATTTTCACATAATTCGCTAAGATGACCCGTTCCCACTTCATCATTAAAAATTAAACCGCAAGTTCGAAAACACCCTGTATACTTTAAAGAAAGTGTTACTTACTTGCTTCATAATTTTGGCACTATCTCCAATTACGAATGGTATATGTAACATCCGATTAGATCGTACGTTAAGGTATCTAACTACTTGAATTATTTTTTGGAATTTCTTTTTTATATAGGTGCTCGTCGTACGAAAATAACCCCCTACTCCCCCACGTCTCTTGTTCTGATGCGCTCTTGAACCGCCGTTCATCCGAGAACCCGAGACGTCGAAATCGATGAATCGCCCATTACTTTGGCCAAGGTAAAACCGTTTAATGAGGATGATATGGTGTCTTTCGTTCGAAGATTTTAGGAAGCATTTCGGTTATTGAAAAATGCTACAGCGGCGGAGGTAACATTGGTTTTGTTTGCTCTTTATTACATATTTAATCTAACAGCTATATATTTAATCTTTACAATTTTATTAATTCTTTTAGGTATTATGCGAATAAAGAGCGCATAATTAGCGCATAATTAGCGCCAGGATTATATGCAAAACAAATTGCGAATATATGCGCATATAGGTATATGTATATGCTACGATTTATTTAAAAATATGCAGTGATTTTCAAAAAAATTCCATAAAATTTGCAGGGATTTTCAAGAAAATGTCAAAAATATACAATTTTCAAAAATAAATATCAAAAATTTGCAGTGATTTTCAAAAAAATATCAAAATTTGTAGTGTTTTCAAAAACATATTAAAAATAAGCAATAATTTTCACAAAAAATATCAAAAATTTGCATTAATTTTCAAAAAAATATCAAAATTATGCAATAATTTTCAAAAAAAATATCAAAAATTTGCATAGATTTCCAAGAAAATATCAAAAATATGCAATAATATTCAAAAAATAATCAAAAATTTGCATAGATTTCGAAAATATCAAGGATCAAAAAATCAAAAAATATCAAATCAGGGATTTTCAAGAAAATATCAAAAATATTCAATGATTTTCAAAAACTAACCAAAATTACGCATTAATTTTCAAAAAAACATCAAAAATTTGAACTAAAAAAAACTGACCCCGGGATCGGATTCAGGACGCCAAAATACCTAGGAATACCATGGTCCGGTCAAATAGTCCGGACTTTTTTTTTGTAAACCTGTGTAATCAATGATTTTCAATAAAATATCAAAAATATGAATAAATTGCATTCATTTTTAAGAAAATATCAAAAATATGCATTAATTTTCAAAAAAAATATCAAAAATTTGCATACATTTTCAAGAAAATATCAAAAATATTCAATGATTTTCAAAAAAATGCCAAAAATATGCAGTGATTTTTAAGAAAATATCAAATTAAAATATTCTATGATTTTCAATAAAATATCAAATATGCAATAATTTTCAAAAATAATATCAATAATTTGCATTAATTTTCAAGAAAATATCAAAAATATGCAAAATGACCTGAACTATAGAAAAATGCTTTATTGATAGATATTGTAATTTTTTTTCTAATAAATTAAATTTTAAGTAAATTTTATCTTCTCAAATTGTGTGAAAAATGATTAAAATGTATCAGATTGAATGAATAAATAAGTAGTACATCATAAATATCTACATACCTATATGCTAAAATATGCATTTTTAAAATATGCAGAAACTTGACCAATCGTTAAATACTTATATGCGAATGTTGCATATACTATATGCATTTTGCATAGAATCCTCTCTTTAATTATGAAGAAATTACAAAATTAAATTATTTATTACGGAAATGCCGAATTGCCAAATATATTGAACGTGGGGGAAATAATTTTTACAATTTTTTACATTTTTTTTAAGTTATTATAACCAAAATTAAATAATTTAAATCTCCAAAACTAAACAAAACGTGCATTGTGCAACGAAACTATGACAAATTGCGGTCGTTTTTCAAATGTAAATCGACGATTTATTCAACATATAGAGAAGTTCTAATCCTTTTTGATACAGATCTCGTCGTTGTGCAGATGAATATCTCGCAATAAAAAAATTAGACCGTTTCAGTTTGTCCTAAATAGATAAAATAAAACTAGAAATAATTACGTTCTACGTGCACATCAAGGTTGCTGTGATGTTAATTCTAACAAATGTCATTTGTCAAGAATCAAATGCCATTTGTCCATGAAATATTATACCTACTAGATTATTCATAATAATAATAATAATTCTACGACCATGTTGGTTAATTTTCGAAACTATTCAAACCGCATAAAGTAAAAGTATACATATAATTCGTACGGTATGCGTTCATCTTTCATTGTCGATGTATTATTGATTGATTTCCATAGATCGATTGATTTTTTTTGTGATGTATTCAACGGGATTTGATTGATTCCCGTCTCAAAACAAACGATGCATTAGCGAGTATTTACTCAACATAATGAATAAATGAAATCCGGGTTTATTACTACACAATTAGATTCATTAGAGTTTATTTTGGTTTATTAATTACAAATATAATGTCTTTTCGTTACTTCACGAATTACATGCGCCATGAGAGTGTATACGGGTGACATTAGATAGATGACAAGGGACAGATGAGAAGATGTGTCACTTGTCTTTTAAGATAAACATGGTGGTTTTGCAACTAACATAAAAGGAAACTTTCATTAGAATCTAAAGCAAAAAATCATTAACTCGCCTTTTACCTCCTTTTTGTACGCATTCTCACACGCATTCTTCTACGCATACGCATTCTGTACAATTAATAACATAGAAAATATACTTACTGGCAATGTCAGCCATTTTGCGGGGGTTTTCTGGTAGTTTTTCGTGTCACAGCCTACCTCGATAATGCTTCTATTCAGTAGGTTCTGGTATATTTATGCGTGGGTAAAGGTTAATTAAAGGATTGAATAATGTCCTTTATCAACGAAAATTTATTACCTGTAGCAAAAATGTCGAGTTAAATCAAGGCGAATGACAGACATTTAAAAAATTATTTGGCTTCTAGGTTGGGGTTTCATTATTGTTGACGGTGTCTTTAATACATTGGAAATTAATTTCGCTTGGTGTTTGAATAAATTTGAATAATATTACAATTCATTTAAATGCGTGATTTCATTCCGTTTGTTGAATGAGTTTAGTTACGTTACTGAGTTTATGAAGAGTAAAAAAAACAAGTGTCATTTGTTGGCATGTAAATATTTTTTTTTAATATTTGAATGCTAGTGTAAGTTGAAAAAATGTAGGTTATGTACTGGGTGTTCTGTTACGAGAGGTAACTTGTTATACAGGGTGTATTGCAAAAGTTGATACTTCTTTTTCTACTGTGTATGAATCTCTTAATTCTAAGCAACTTTTTCAAATAAACTTTTTGAATATTATGAATAACAAAGAAGATAGAAAATTTTAAAATTTCGAATATTTTCCAATACGTACCTGCTTTATTAAATAAGAAATTTATTTTGGCAGTTATCTGTCAAATAAATGCCGAAAAATAAATAAATTTCACATTTAATGAAGCAGGTACGTATTGGGAAATATTAGAAACTCGAAAAAAGGGTAAACATTTTTAAAAATTTTTATCTTTGTTTTTCAGAATATTCAAAAAGTTTATTTGAAAAAGTTGCTTGGAATTAAGAGATTCATGCACAGTTAAAAAGGAAGTATCAACTTACAATACACCCTGTATTTCTTAAACTTAAAACCACTTAAAAGTAATAAGTTAAAAAAGGAGCAGGAAACTCTCAAAAGGTAACTTGTTATACAGGGTGTATTGTAAGTTGATACTTAAAAGAATTCTTTTTCAACTGTATGAATCTCTTAATTCCAAGCAACTTTTTCAAATAAACTTTTCGAATATTCTGAAAAACAAAGATAACAATTTTTAAAAATGTTTACCTTTTTTTCGAGTTTTGAATATTTCCCAATACGTACCTGCTTCATTAAATATGAAATTTATTTATTTTTCGGCATTTATTTGACAGATGACTGCCATAAATAAATTTCTTATTAAAGCAGGTACGTATTGGAAAATATTCGAAATTTTAAAATTTCTATCTTCTTGGTTATTCATAATATTCAAAAATGTTTATTTGAAAAAGTTGCTTAGAATTAAGAGATTCATACACAGTTGAAAAAGAAGTATCAACTTACAATACACCCTGTATGTAGATATTTATGCAGTACTTACTACTTTTTAATAAATTTTAATCATTTTACATACAATTTGAAAAGTTATAATTTACTTAAAATTTAATTTATTAGAAAAGAATTTACAAAAATTTTTTTTCCATAGTTCAGGTCATTTTGCATAATTTTGATATTTTCTTGACTAAATTCTTGTATTTTTTGTATTGTATTAATTATATGTTCATGAAAATCAATGCAAATTTTTTTATATTTTTTTGGAAAATCAATGCAAATTTTTTATATTTTCGAAGCGTAATTTTGATATTTTTTTGAAAATAATTAATGCATATTTTTGGTATTTTCTTGAAAATCACTGAAAATTTTTAAATAATTCGTTGCATATATGCGCATATATTAGCTATTTTTGCATATAATCCGCTCTTTACTCATTATATTAAAGTATATTAGGCAATTACCCATTAAATTGTAAATTATAGGAATACCTTCTCGATTGACAAAAGTAATCTTTTATGACCTAATACGGTTATAAAAGTTACGAAACCGACAAAAAATGCCATACGATTCATCTGAATTAAGAAAATTGGCAATAAACTAATCAATCGATAATTGCTCGATAATTACTAATAAAAGTAATTTACGTCGACCTTAGTAAAAAAAATGTTCCTATTAATCCTATTCGTGATTAAATTAATTACATTCGAGACACCGAATTTAAATGTGGCAATTTAAACCATTTATCGCAGTTGGCTTCCATGTTGTTATCCAACCTACCTCGTATACTTATATACAAGCATAAAATTTTGGGAAAATTTTCGAATTTAAATATATCTAAATATTCATGATACGATCCGATTACCGCTAGAGAGCTTTTTCTGAAATAACAATGAATATTACGATTTTTCCGAAAAAATTAAATGGAATTGTACATTTATTTTTATTTTAGAGAATCGAGAATTAAAAGCTTATGATACCAGTGAAAAACACAACTTGGTAGCTTTTTTCCAACGCGAGATATTGACGGTCAAAGTTAAAAGTACCGTGGAAACTGAATTCTCCATTTATAGATGAAAACTAGCAAGCAATGGAAATCAAACATTACAAAGTCATCTGTCAAATTTTAAATTTTCATTGTCAAGTGAACTTTTGTCACACTTTCGTCTGCTGTAATTTTTATACTGTGTTTTATACTATATTCTGTACCAAAGTTTTTGAAAATCTCTTCATAATTGTTAATATATTTTTGATAATTATTGCATATTTTTGATATTTTCTTGAAAATCTATGCAAATTTTTGGCATTTTTTTAAATCATTGATTATATTTGGTATTTTTTGGAATATTTTTGAATATTTTTTATATTTTCTTGAAGTGATTACTGCATATTTTTGAAATTTTTTTGAAAATTATTACATATTTTTGATATTATTTTTAAATAAATCGTTGCATATATTCCGGAACCAAAATGACCTTGTAATCAGCTCATCGAGTAGAATCTAAAAATGCAAAAATATACAGGGTGTCCCCCTTTAAAATAAGGAAGTTGCTGTCCACGTCCACTTTCGGTTCGACCGGAAGTGCTATTATCAAAATATTTTAGGAAGACTCATCTTATTGACTAATATATGCATACCAAATTTTATTAAAATCGGGTAATTAGTTTCCAATATACAGATAGTGTTAACTCTTCGTGAGACACTCTGTATATTCAGCGAATTCGGCCTACTTTTGGGTAACTTACCGACCCGAAACGGAATGACCGGGCTAGGAATCTTTTGATGCGAGATCACGACGCGTTCTCTTTCTCAATTATGCAACGCGCCGAGTTCCACATTGAAAGTGAACGTTGAACTTGAACTGGACTCGCAATAAACAAACGTTTTGTTCGAATTTAATGCGCCTTTATGGCCGACGTTTACACGACGTTTCTAGAACCGCTGTTACTTCTCGGGATGCTGGATCGTTCTTTAGTTGAAGTAGTAAATAGAGGTAACTCAGTTTGCAGATGAGCAGTTAAAAAGAATAATAGGTTTTTATAATAGGTCTGTTCTAGCGGTATGTTCTGAACTTATTCGGCATTTTTAATGCAAGAAAATTGTTCCAGGAAGATTATTTGACATTTTTAACAAAATATTTTGGGGTTCCTATAAAGCATTCAAGTTGCTTGTAACAAGTTTCATACCTGTAAAAAGTGGTAAAAAGTGAGACCATTTGCTGCAAATTATAACCACTAGAACCTTTTAAAATTTTCTTAAAAATCGACTCAAATAGTGAATATTCCAAAAAATTGTAACATTTACATGTAAAATTTTACAAAAGAGACTTTAATGCCCGATTTCACCAACCTGCTTTTAGGTATTTCTTACCTAAGTAATTTCTAAGGTGGGAATTACTTAAATTGAAATACTTATTACCAAAATCGAATTTCACCAACATAAGAAATACTAAAGTAGAAAGTACTAAGAAGTACGTAGATAAAAATTTGATTTTGAGAGTTTCCTGCTCCTTTTTTAACTTATTACTTTTAAGTGGTTTTAAGTTTAAGAAATACAGGGTGTGTTGTAAGTTGATACTTCTTTTTTAACTGTGCATGGATCTCTTAATTCCAAGCAACTTTTTCAAATAAACTTTTTGAATATTCTGAAAAACAAAGATAAAAATTTTTAAAAATGTTTACCTTTCTTTCGGGTTTCTAATATTTCCCAATACGTACCTGCTTCATTAAATATGAAATTTATTTATTTATCGGCATTTATTTGACAGATGACTGCCATAAATAAATTTCTTATTTAATAAAGCAGGTACGTATTGGAAAATATTCGAAATTTTAAAATTTCTATCTTCTTGGTTATTCATAATATTCAAAAAGTTTATTTGAAAAAGTTGCTTAGAATTAGAGATTCATACACAGTAGAAAAAGAAGTATCAACTTACAATACACCCTGTATAACAAGTTACCTCTTGTAACAGAACACCCACTACATAACCTACATAACCTACATTTTTTCAACTTACACTAGCATTCAAATATTGAAAAAAATGTTTGTCATTATTTTCGTTTCTAATATCAATTTGACCCTTCTCAATTAAATTATCTATATTTTATTCATCTGGTACAGTTCGTATATTTTTTAATTAACAACAACTAAACTTCATTAAACTATCTACCAATAATACTATAAAATCTACTAATCTCAATTGCGATTTTTATTTAGTCCGCTAAAGATGAAAAGTATGGTTGAGCATTTCTTAAATGCTTTATAGGCAAGCCTAGTATTGCCTAACTTTAAGAATTGCTTGGTCAAATGGGGCATAAAACTCGACTACTTAATAGAATATTCTAAAAAATCGTCAAGCTTACTTGAGAAATCTAAAAAAATTGAGATAGTCAGTTTTTCAATTGAATTTTTTTAAGTATTATTATTCCTAACTCAGTTCTCATGTATTACTGGATCTCTTTTGCTCCCTGAAATTTAAGTTTTATAGTAAGTTTACACACGGTTTGTGAAAAAGCTTTAGATCCGCGTTATTTTGTGCATTACTGTGTAAACGTTGTTTTTCGTTGAAGTAGTAAATAGGCAACTCTTTTTACCTAGCAGTGCAGGTGAGAAAAGAAAATATTGTTTTCACAATAATTCACAAGTTTATTGAAATATTCTTCAGGTCCAAATTATTAAATTTAGTAGATTTACACAAGTTATGGTATAGCACCTATTGAAGAGGATGCACATTTGAAACAATAAAAAGAAGAGAACCAGATGAAGATATTAAAAAACAAATTAACAATATTTAAATCAGTAAATCAGGAAGATTTAAAATGTAAAAGATGATTATGGGGTTGGTAGTACCTATTGAAGAGCATGCACATTTGAAACAATAAAAAGAAGAGAACAAGCTGAAGATATTAAAAAACAAATTAACAATATTTAAATCAGTAAATCAGGAAGATTTAAAATGTAAAAGATGATTATGGGGTTGGTAGTACCTATTGAAGAGCATGCACATTTGAAACAATAAAAAGAAGAGAACAAGCTGAAGATATTAAAAAACAAATTAACAATATTTAAATCTGTAAATCAGGAAGATTTAAAATGTAAAAGATGATTATGGGGTTGGTAGTACCTATTGAAGAGCATGCATATTTGAAACAATAAAAAGACGAGAACGAGATGAAGATATTAAAAAACAAATTAACAATTTTTGAATCAGTAAATCAGAGGAAGATTTAAAATGTTAAAGATGATTATGGGGATGCTGGTATCTATTGAAGAACAGGCATATTTGAAACAATAAAAAGAAGAGAACAAGCTGAAGATATTAAAAAACAAAGTAACCATAATCAGTAAATCAGAAAGATTTAAAATATAAAAGATGATTATGGGGTTGGTAGTACCTATTGAAGGGCATGCATATTTGAAACAATAAAAAGAAGAGTACCAGATGAAGATATTAAAAAAACAAATTAACAATATTTAAATCAGTAAATCAGGAAGATTTAAAATGTAAAAGATGATTATGGGGTTGGTAGTACCTATTGAAGAGCATGCATTTTGAAACAATAAAAAGAAGAGTACCGGATGAAGATATTAAAAAACAAATTAACAATATTTAAATCAGTAAATCAGAGGAAGATTTAAAATGTTAAAGATGATTATGGGGATGCTGGTATCTATTGAAGAACAGGCATATTTGAAACAATAAAAAGAAGAGAACAAGCTGAAGATATTAAAAAACAAAGTAACAATAATCAGTAAATCAGGAAGATTTAATATGTAAAAGATGATTAATGGGGTTGGTAGTACCTATTGAAGAGCATGCTTATTTGAAACAATAAAAAGAAGAGAACGAGATGAAGATATAAAAAAAACAAATTAACAGTATTTAAATCAGCAAATCAGGAAGATTTAAAATGTTTAAGATGATTATGGGGTTGATAGTACTACTGAAGAACAGGCATATTCCAAACAATAAAAAGAAGAGAACAAGTTGAAGATATTAAAAAACAAAGTAACACCATTTAAATCTGTATCATTTTTATTATCATACATTCTTTACTAATCACAGAATAACATCACATCAATATTTGTAACCGGATTTGGTGTTGGGCGGTATGTACTGCTTCTGCGGCTGGAAATCGTACTGAGCCCTGTTAGAGCTGGCGCTGGCGCCCGCATCCTGTCTGCCGTACCCGCCTTGGTGCTCCGCCTTGTACTGGCCGTCGTCGAACACGCCGTTCGCTTCGTCGGCCAAGTTCTGTTCTACTGCCTTCTGGATGTCCGCGGGCACGGGCGGCGGCGTCGGGAGGTGGGCCCCCTGCGGCTGGAAGCCGTTCTCGCCCGCCTGGTACTGGACTTGGATCTGCTGGCCGTCGGGCGCCGTGTAGGAGAAGCCGCCTTCGGCGTTGGTACCGTCTCCTCTGGCATCACCTTCGAACCAATTGCTCGTTTAGTTTGGTTATTTGTTATTTACAAAAGGTCAGCTGTACTAGATTCTACAAGTCTATAGGACTTGGTCAAACTATCTTGTAAAGGTCTGTAGAGAATTGAGAATCTAGCCAGAGGTCTGGAGATAAAAGGTTCTCTGCACTAGGCTCTACAGATCTATAGATATCCATAGAGATACAATCTAAGTCTAACTATGTTCTATAAGGATCTATAAGAGATTAACAATATAGACACAGGTGTGGAGAACTATTATAACAGTTCTTTATGCAGATGTATGTCATTTAATTTGGTGATGTTCAATCCTCAAGAGATACTCTGCATTAGGAGGAGCTGTAAGAGATCTATAGGAAAGCTACAAAAGGTTCCTGTACTAGATTCTTCAGACCTATGGGAAAGCTACAATCAAAATGTATGTATATGTTATACAGGTCTAGAAGGGTCCATGAGGGTCTGTAAGGGTCTATAAGAATTTAATACTCTAGCTTCAGCTCTGGTGATCCATAAAACTTCTGTATATAGAATATTCATTAATTCTTTAGGAAAAAGAAGAGAACCAGATGAAAATATAAAAAAATCAAAGTAACAATATTTAAATCAGTAAATCAGGAAGATTTAAAATGTAAAAAATGATTATGGGGTTGGTAGTACCTATTGAAGAACAGGCATATTTGAAACAATAAAAAGAACCAGATGAAGATATTAAAAAACAAAGTAACAATAATCAGTAAATCAGGAAGATTTAAAATATTACTTTCTAAGAGTCTATAAGAATTTAATACTCTAGCTTCAGCTCTGGTGGTCGGTCTATAAAACTTCTGTATATAGAATAATCGTTACTTCTTTAGGATCTCTTCAAGACCCCTTCAGGACTTCCTCAGGGGTTTCTTTAAGACCTCTGTTGAGGCCATCTAAGTACATTTAAATAATTTAAGGGATATTTACCGTGCTCTTGTACTTGGACACCATCTCCAGTCTCGACGGCGTAATTGTAGGTTTCTCCGTCGTTTTCGTTGTCTAATCTGATGATGGGGACGTCGTTGGCGGCTTTGTTAATGGGGCCATCGGGGCCTTTGTTGAATGAGCCTTGGGCCTGGTGGTTGAAGGAGCTTTGGGCCTGGTGGTTGAAGGAAGCTTGTGGCTGGGGTTGGTAGCTGTTGCCGCCCTTATTGGGGGGCAAGTACTGGCTGTCCAGGCGGCCGCAGTAGCAAGCGCCCAGGATGGTCAACAAGATGGTTAACTGCGAAATTTCGGATTCAAGTAAAACATGCTTTAATTGTTAATAAAAATGGACTTACTTGTTTCATCGTGTGATAGTTTGATCGAATAGGCGCGGTGTGGTTGTGTTGTCTAAAAAAATCGAACGCGATCTTTTTATAGTGGTCTTCGGACCCCCCGTTTTCGACGAGAATCGAAATAGTGGCAAAAAAACCGAACAGCAATTTCATTGTAACATTTAAAATAGCCGGAGGGCCGATACACATTAAAACAAACAGTGTATGGTCGAAAATTCATCTCGCAAGGCGAGCGGCACGGGCGCCGAAAGCGACTGGGATTAGGGGACAATTTAATTAGTAGTCCAATTTTTTTTTGTCATTTTCATTCGATAATTACTAAAGAGCGGAATATATGCAAAATTAATATGGCCAACAAATTTCAGGGGTTGATTCTGCATGAAAAAATAATGATATTTTGCTATATAAATGTCATATTTTTATATTTTTATTTTTCTTTAAAAAAAATTATGCGCGCCAATGATGAACATAAAATTTTAAATTTTATGCCAAAAAATGCGTAATAGTTACCTCTCAAAATTCACCAAATTTCATTTAAATATCTCGTATGGTTTCAGAGAAATAAATAAATCTTCGGTTTTTAAGAAGAAACCGTAACACCCCATAACTCAAAAACGAAGCTTTTGCAGACATATGTTTATACAGCAAAATATTATTTTTTCATGAAGAATAACCCCTGATGTCGTACTTATTAATTAACACCCTGTATATGCAAATATTTATTTTCAAATATGCAGTGATTTTCAAAACAATATCAGAAATTTGCAGTGATTTTCAAAAAAATATCAAAATTATGCAATAATTTTCAGAAAATGTCAATAATTTGCATTGATTTTCAAGAAAATATAGAAAACATGCAATAATTTTTAGAAAATATCAAAAATTTGCTGTGATTTTCAAAAAAAATCAAAATTCTGCAAAAATTTTCAAAAAAATATCAAAAATTTGTTATTCTTCTTTGTTATTCATAATATTCAAAAAGTTTATTTGAAAAAGTTGCTCAGAATTAAGAGATTCGAGATTCATACACAGTTGAAAAAGAAGTATCAACTTATGATACACCCTGTAAATCTACATAAATGCTAAAATATGCAATTTTTGGAAAAACTTGCACAAACCGTTAGATATATGCAAATGTTGCATATAGGTATAATATATGTATTTTGCGTCTAATCCGCACTGTAATAATTGCCCTACAATACTTTACTGTGCTTATTTTAACATTTAAAAATCTACAATATAGTGTACAATCTGTGTTTATGTATCGTGAATTTTCCTATAATGGTATTTAAGTGTTATAATAACTTGAATCCGTGATTTGAATATTTTTGGACTACGCTCGTGATGTGATGTATTCGGAGATTATTAGAATGTAATTGATCGATTTAGAGATTAATAATTGGAAGAATGTGGTCGATTCGATGAAGGTGGAACGCGCATATTGCAAAATGATTTTTTTTTATTTCATTTCGGTAACGTTGATGAATTTATTCTCTAATTGAGAACGCCGAAATATCGTTTCAATCGGTGCTTATAGCGCATTATGTTCGTTATTGTACTTGTAACCTATGCTATTTGCGTTACGTATGGGTACCTAATGGTTTAGTTGCGAAATCATGTTAATTTATGAGATTTTGAGTTCGTTTATAGTAAAAAACACACCCATACAACATTGACTGAGGCACGCTTAAGGGAAAATTCGCTCAATTGTCTGCTACCCGACCCTTACATTGTTGGCGAAATTGAAAATTATCTTCAGCACCTTTTGTAAATTGAGCGAATATCCGAGGAGTGCAGGGCCTTGCTTTAATTACTGAATATCCGAATAATAATAAGGCATTAAATGACATATGCTCATAAGATTTATCTACTCATAATACCTACTCTCATTTTTGCTGCACCCCTGGACAACTATTTAAACCCGATTGTATGGGGCCGTATGACATTTCATTTGCTTAGTATGTGTACCAAATTTCATCAGTATACCTTCACTATTAATGAAATTATTAATAAAAATACCTCTTTAAGAATCCATCTTTAACACCCTGTATACTGACAACCAAGGACATTTCGAAAAAATGGCATTTAGGTTTTTGTCATATTTTGAGGTTCTCTACATGCTCCCAGTTTGACCACTTATTTCAAAAACACCCTGTATAATACACTCACCGACTCAAAATTCAATCCAATCAAAATAATGGTTTATTTAATTTTTTATCAACTTTTAGATAAAATACTGTAGTTTTAAGATTATTTTTCGGACATCTAAAAGTAATTTAGTACTCGCCGCATAAACAGGGGAGAAGAGAAAACAATATTTTCATCTACTTTTGACACACCCTGTAGGTTAATTCTGCCAGTAGATCTGCACACAATTAACTTTACCAAGAAGACTGATTTGTTTCCGACATTTTGATTTTTTTTCCCCCGATATCTTAATTTGTTTGTGAAATGTGACGATTTAAAGAAAATGATACATTTTAGAAACGGTCATAATTTAAATGACGGTAGCGAATATACCTACTACAAAATAAGTAGAGTGCTGTGGCCAACTCACAATACTGAGACCTACCGTCTTGTACCAGAGCAACTGCTCATGCTACATCAGTAGGTGTTAAAACCAAGATGTTATGCTGATAATTAAACTGCAATTGCCAAGTTGCCAAGTATTTGACAGTTGTCATATTGTGAGTTGGCCACATTCTATTTATTTTGTAGTATATTCTCTACCGTCATTTAACTTATGACCGTTTTTAAAATGTATCATTTTCTTTAAATCGTCACATCTCACAAACAAATTAAGATATCGGGGTAAATAAAAAAGGGAAATGTTGGAAACAAATCAGTCTTCTTGGTAAAGTTAATTGTGTGCAGATCTACTGGCAGAATTAACCTACAGGGTGTGTCAAAAGTAGATGAAAATATTGTTTTCTCTTCTCCCCTGTTTATGCGGCGAGTACTAAATTACATTTAGATGTCCGAAAAATAATCTTAAAACTACAGTATTTTATCTAAAAGTTGCTAAAAAATTAAATAAATCATTATTTTGAATGTATTGAATTTTGAGTCGGTGAGTGTATTATACAGGGTGTCCCAAAAGTATGGAAATGTTTGGTCGAATATCAGTAAAATTTTAGGCCTTTTGCAAAATCAACGGGTTTTCAATTATATTTTTAAAGTTGCACCCCGCCCCTCCCTTAAGAGTTGTCATTGGATTGTCGACATTGGTATCGATGGTTAGCTTCTGAAGAAAGATTGAAAACGAGTTTTTTGATTCTATAATTAGGCCTAAAATTTAACTAATATTCGACCGTTTCCATACTTTTGGGACACCCTGTATAAATTTTCTTAGAAATAATAGAGATACTTCATGCTTTTTTAGATAGATTCTTTAGGTTTTTAAATTCTTTTTGCAATTTATTGAAAAACATGATTTTCTTCATAATATGTACAGTATTAGTTATATTCTTCATTATAGTTAATACAAGTAATGACATAATAATTTGACATGATTGTCAAAAAATTAAATAAAACAACAATTTTAAAAACGTACACTTTTTTTTATTGTACCTAAGATAAAACGTTCTATGTACAAGAAATAATATACACAATGATACAGTAATGAAACACACTATTTTATGGCAAGCGTCCTTTCCTCTTAATACCTGTAACCGTCCGATCCTCTGTTACCGGATCCGGTTCCCGGAGTACCGTACAAACCGGAAGGCGCCCCACCTCTACCGCCGGATTGTCCACTGCCTATACAACAAAAAAACATTATTAGAAAACACAAATTTATTACAAAAAAAATATTGTCCTCTACTCACCTCGTCCACCACCTTGTCCACCTCCTGAGTACCCTCCTTGTCCACCTCCTGAATACCCTCCTTGTCCACCACCTGAATATCCTCCTTGTCCACCTCTTTGTCCACCTCCTGAGTACCCTCCTTGTCCACCACCTGAGTACCCTCCTTGTCCACCACCTGAGTACCCTCCTTGTCCACCTCTTTGTCCACCTCCTGAGTACCCTCCTTGTCCACTTCCACCGCCAGAATAACCTCCTTGTCCACCGCCGCCGCCAGAATACCCTCCTTGCCCGCCTCTACCGCCGCCATATCCGCCTCCTTGTGCGCCACCGCCTCCGGAGTAGCCGCCTCCGTAACCGCCGCCTTGTCCCTCGTCCGCGCCGGGTTTGTACTGGCCGTCGTCGACGATGCCGCGAGCCTCATCGGCGAGGTTCTGTTCTATGGCTCGCTGGATCTCCGGCGGTATGGGGGGCGGCGTGGGTAGGTGGTCCCCTTGGGGCAGGAAGCCGTTCTGATCGGCCGTGTACGACACGGAGATCTGCTGGCCCTCCGGCGACGTGTAGCTGAAGGAACCTGCGCAAATGGTCCCACCAAGGTCACACCAAGTTGATGATGATGATGGTGATGATGATGTGTTCTTACCTTGGGCTTGGGTGCCGTCCCCGCGGGCATCGCCTGATTCGTCAGCGTTGATGCCGTTCCCGGTTTCGTATAAATAGTTGTAGGTGCCGTCCCCGTTGTTGTTGTTCTCGTAACGAATGATGGGAATCTCGGAACCGGCTCCGGGTCTGCCGCCGCCGCCTCCTCCGAAGCCGCCGCCGCCTTGAAATTGTTGGGTAATCGATTGAAATATACGGAATGTCGGGTCGAAGATGTGCTCGTAATAATAATCATAATAATGATCATAATGATGAATAATGGCCGAGTCACCTGAGGTTATCTCGAATGGGTTGGTTTATAATTAGAAATATGCGGGTTATGTAATTATTATGTGGTGTATTCGAAATGTTGTAAAATGAGGAAAAGTTCGGCGTATAAATTGCGCGGATTAAAAATTAATCCGAATAGGTGCAGTTTTCCACGATTCGAAAATTAAGCGAACCATACACTAATTTTAATCGACCGCTAATTTATTAATTTTAAAGTGTTTGTGCAAGATCGCGCCTAAATTGTAGAGAAAATGCGATCGCGTATCTTCGAAGGAAACCTTGGGAAATGACCTCAAATTAGGAAAGAAATCTTCGAATGATGAATGCTGTTCTTCTACAAAATGGATGTTGTTTTGCCATTAAAAAAAATATCGGTCGACTAACGAAATACGCAAAACTAGAAGAGTTCAATTAATTTATTACCTACATTAACAAGGTCGTTTGGTTAGATGAGCAACGGATTTAATGGACTTTTTATTACTAAAAAAATATTAAAACTACCTGATATGTTAATTTTTAAATTCTTGAAATTAGATCATTAAAATGCATACCTAATGCATAATCTTACCGAATCCACCAGGTCTTCCAACGCTACCTCCTTGGTATCCTCAACCTCATATACAGGGTGTTAATTAAAGCAATGTACTTATTTTAATGGTTGATTCTTGAGCAAACTTTGAGTCGAAAAGTATAAAGGTAAGTCCTCCTAAGCTCGGTTTTCGTTATACAGGGTTGTAAAGTTTTATTTTTATTTAGGTATTTTCAAAAATTTGAAAAACCGTTTGCGATATTACTTTGAATTCTAGGATAACATATTAAGACATAAATACGCATTTTTTGAACAGAAAATATTTTTTTGTTTTAACCAGTGGCGTAGATATGGGTAGGTCTTAGGATAGATACAGGAACTTCGGAGGACATACCTTTATATGAACCTTTCGACTCAAAATTAGCCCATTAAAATTAGTACATTGCTTTAATTAACACCCTGTATATGCAACGATTTATTTAAAAATATGCAGTGATTTTCAAAAAAATATCAAAAATATGTAATGATTTTCAAAAAATGTCGAAAATATGCAGCGATTTTCAAAAAAATATCAAAAACATGCAGTGATTTTCAAGAAAATATCAAAATTTTGCATTGATTTTTTAAGAAAATATCAAAATTATGCAATAATTTTCAAAAAAATATCAAAAATTTGCATATATTTTTAAGAAAATATCAAAATTATGCAATAATTTTCAAAAAAATATCAAATGCTTGCATTGATTTTCAAGAAAATGTCAAAAATATGCAATAATTTTCAAAATAATATCAAATTTATGCAAAATGGCCTGAGTTATGGGAAAAAAGTTTTATACCTAAGATATTGTAAATTCATTTCTAATAAATTAAATTATAAGTAAATTTTATCTTTTCAAATTGTATGTAAAATGATTAAAATTTATCAAATTGAATGTATAAACAAAAAGTAGTAAGTACATAAATATCTACATAATATATGCTAAAATATGCATTTTTTTTCAAAATATGCAAAAACTTGACAAACCGTTAGATATAATCAAATGTTGCATATAATCCGCTCTTGCATTAAACGTACTTGTATTAAACGAAAATATCCAAAATATTCAATGATTTTCAAAAAAATATTAAAAAAAATTTGCATTGATTTTCCTACCTGCGCCTCCTTGATATCCTCCTCCAGTTCCACCGCCTCCTTGGTAACCACCTCCCGATCCACCGCCTCCTTGGTAACCACCCCCAGATCCGCCGCCTCCTTGGTAACCACCTCCAGATCCACCGCCTCCTTGGTAACCACCGCCAGCGCCGCCGCCTCCTTGGTAACCTCCACCTCCTCCGCCAGAATATCTATTTTGTCCTCCAGGTCCAGCAGGAGCGGTAGCTCCCGGGTACCCACCGCCGCCGCCTCCACCGTCCCCTCCTCGACCCGGCGGCAGATAATCGAGTCGAGCGCCGGCGGTGACACCGATTAAAGCCAGCACTAAGACCGCCTGGGAACAAAAATCGTTTGTAGCCGAACGATTGGTGAAATAAAGGTGACCACACACCGCGTAATTAATAAAAAAATTAATTGAGCTCTTACTCGTTTCATGATGGATTTATATGGTACTTGCACCGTTCGGCTGTATAATAAGTAGTGTAACTAGACGATTTTCGATCGTAGGCTTTTATAATGAGTCTCCCACCGGGTGCAGTGGAATGGAAGATGCACTTTTTGTCGTTGCACAAAATTTCGAACGGGGTACCCCTTACTAGGGGGGGCTTGCTCGGGGGGCTACGGCCGGTTAATTGCCGCGCAAAGTGCCGGCTTTTTTGCGGCGGTTGCGCCGGCATTACAGGGCGCGAAGAAAAACGAAACACGCCGACCGCAATTAGCGATATCAAGGAGAGGAAAAGTCCTTTCGAAACGCTTTTCGTTCAAACATTATCTACCCTGTATAATGCAGGATATTTAGGGCATATGAAGATAGTGGGTTAAACCGTGTACTGTTTTCTTTGGGAAAAATTTCAGGTGGTTCGAAAATTATTAAATAAAGGTGACCATGCACTACTGTATTTCTGTATTTGTACAAGGTGTCCCATTTTGGTCGCGACTGGGGGATATCTCGGATATTAGACTTGATAGAACATTGCGGTTTTCGCGAACCTGTACTACTTTTTTGTCAAACTTACAATGGCGCAAACAGATTTTATAAATCTCTTTTCATTTTTGAGTTACAGGGTGAATGAAAATTCTGATGTATTCAGCCACTTCCGTATCTCGTTTGCTATTGAAGAAATTTTCGGTGTTGGTCAATTGGTCCCCACGGTCATTTTTGTCAGCGGGGTTCCATAATCCTACAGGTCGATTGGTCCCCAGTTTCAAAATTTAATGGGCTAATTGGTCCCGCGGTCAAAATATTCCTAATCGATTAGATAAGATTTTACATTGCATGAATAACATCTTCTGGTGTACTTACATAGCTAAGAGAATTTGGACAAAATGCAACTTTTAGTGTTAAAAAATATTTAATATCTAAGCATTAGTAATTTAAAATATATACAATTGGTACGCAATATATATTAAAAGAAAAATTCTGTACAAAAAAAGAATTATTTTAGTTTTAATATACGAACGGATTTCAAAAAATAGTTGGCAACATATGGGAAACTTTATTATTAATTTTACGAAATAGTTATTCTTCACAAAAAGTTCTGCATGATCTAAAATCCAAGATGCAACCATCAAAAATCAAATTTTATCAATCTTATACGAGGTATGTCAAAAAATGTGAATTTTGCTCAAGAGTAAAGTACCTTGATATTTTACAATATCGAAATTTGTTATTATGAAAAGTACACCTAATTTCCTAGAAGTATACTGGAAGGGATGGGATTTTCCCTATATTGAAATAGAAAAAAAAGACAGAAGTCAAAAAATTTCCCCTAATCATAATTTCCTCATTAAATTGTACTACGAAATGAAAATACATAATCAAAATTTGCCAAAGAATTTTGAAATTATAAATATTCCTATCGGTCCTTCTTAGAAACCCTTAATCCGGTATTGGGGACCAATTGACTGATAGCTTTCGAGTCGAAAAAGGATTATATTTGGGTAAATTTTACCGCGGGGACCAATTGAACCCCACCCGATATTTTAAATGTGTAAAATGAATATAATAGATAATTTTACGTAGAATTCAATGACATTTTGTAATGTTTTTCTCTTTTTAATGATATGACACATTCTATATTTTGAATTTTCTTAAAACGCTCAAGAAAGAAAAAAACTATTTTATTATCGAAAAATGGTTAGGGGGATATGCGGAAAAACAAAAAAAAATCGTACAAATGTTTTATTTAATTTTCTCAAAGACTATTTTTGTTCTAAAAGTAGTTTATTCTGGTTTTTCTGCAAAGCCCCCTAACCATTTTTCGAATAAAATAGTTCGGTTTTTTGAGCGTTCTAATGAAATTCAAAATATAGAATGTGTCATATCATTAAAAAGAGAAAAAAATACAAATTTAATGCTTGATGGCAATGCTTTGGCAATGCTTGGCAAGTATGACGATATTAGTGACGTGCATTCATCTTTGTTTTGCATAAACTATATAACAAAAACATTCTTCAGGATCATTTAATTCCAAAGTAGCCTTTGAAACAATATAAAGGCAAATAGTCTTACCATTATTAATTAAAGTTGACCGTTCATTTGCACTATAAAATGAACCGCCTTTTTTATCAAAACGCCCCGGACCTCCCTTATGGAATGGAATTAAATGGATTAAATGGATCCGTAAATGGAAAATTAAAAATTATTTTATAAACTTTCTTTCGACCGACATTAATCGAAATTCCCCTTAAAAATTAAGAGACTCACATAATCACAAAATGATTAGATAAAGGCGGCCATACACTATGTGTTTTCAGTACAAAATCTACCCAATTTTTTTTAATATTCTCTCTGTAAGTATCGGCATATTTTTTAATAAAACGCGCGTAATTGCATCAGCGATAAATCACAACTCGTTTCGATGAAGATCGATCCCAATTGGGCAATAACAGGTCGATAAACCGACCGGGCGCAATCTCAATTTCGATCTAATCGATTGCGATCGAACCCGCGCGCATCGCCCTGTACATTCGATTCACTATCGATACCGATATCGATTCGAAATTATTCACAATCGGAGCGAAAACAATTCGAAAAACAAACGGCTTTTCAGAGCGGTTAATTATTTTAATAATATGAAATTTCGATGGAAAACGAGCGCTTTGTTTTCAAAATTTCTCTGAAATCGAATCGTTAAGTATGATTAAATTATTAGGCAAACGATAAAAAAATTTAAGAGAGTATCTAATGTTGTGTTCAATCGAAATATTACTTAATTTTCGCTTGTAATAATTACTCCATTATGCGGGTTATGTAAATTTTATAGTCGTGATAAAAAATTATATTGTACATACAAATATTGTATATGCGATGAAATTTACATGATTAAAACTGATAATTAAAATATTTGATGAGAAACGTCGTTTCCTATATAAGCTGTTTTTTTTAGTTTTAACATAGATATTCGCCTAATTATATGTTATAAGCTTTTTTTATAGCTATTAAAAACGTATTAATAAATTCAAATTCTTTGGGATTTTTATGGTTTTTTCGCTATAGGTACTTGTTGTTTGTCAGTGGTCTCTTCCCAGTTTATGCATTCAGCCAATTTAGCAATTGTACTTCCCACAGCAATTTTTCAGTTACGTTTAGTTTACAAACTGAAACTTCTTCACGCTTTATCGATTCAAATTAACCTGTCAATAACACGACACGATATTACAGTAAAGACGTAGAACGATATGGAAAAAAATATTCGAAATTATGAAACGATTTTCATATCCCGTGCAGATCTCGTAATTTCACCTTTTAAAATCCGACTGACGTAGGCGACGTTCACGCTCTCGAAATGTCGATCCCAAAATTACGAAATATCAAGGATTCCATTTTTTCTCAAATTTAACTAATGGAATTTAATTTACAGGCAATCATTCGATAAGTATCGAATATTATGATAAGGCTTTCGCCAAATCTGTCGCCATAAACACCAAAAGAACCGTTCGATAAAATAAATGCAAATTTTTGATGTTTATTCGAAAATTATTGCATAATTTTGATATTTTTTTGAAAATCATTGCATAATTTTTATATTTTTCTGAAAATCAATGCAAATTATTGTTATTTTTTTGAAAATCAATGAAAATTTTAGATATTTTTTTTTTGAAAATAATTGAATAATTTTTATTTTTTTTTGAAAATCCACGCAAATTTTTGATGTTTTTTCGAAAATTATTGCATAACTTTTATAATTTTCTGAAAATCTTTAAAATCGCTGCATAATTTTGATATTTTTTTGAAAATCAATGCAAATTTTAGATATTTTTTTGAAAATCATTGCATATTTTTGATGTTTTCTTAAAAATCGGTGCATAATTTTGATATTTTTTGAAAATTATTGCTTAATTTAGATAAATAAAAAGTTCTGCATTGTCCAAAACCTAAAATGCAATCATCAGATATTAAAAATTTTCAATCGTATACGAGGTTTGTCAAAAAATGTGATTTTTGCGCAAGAGTAAAGTACCTTTATTTTTGAAAATATCAAAAATTATTATAAAGAAAAAATGGTTAGAATTAAAAATAACTTTCAAATATTCAATATTGTTTATTTATAAAAATATTTTTTTTTACATTTTCTCTGTGAAAACTTTGGAAAGTGAAATGTGAAATCCGGTACTACTTTTAAAAAATGCCGGTGCATCCTAAATTAATTATGCAAAAAAGTGCAAACTTAAATTTTCAACATTTACACGAAATTTTATCAAGAAAAAATGTCGAAAAACATATTTTTATAAACAATATTGAATATTTGAAAGTTATTTCAAACATTTTTTTTTTATAATAATTTTTGATATTTTCAAAAATAAAGGTACTTTACTCTTGGACAAAAATCACATTTTTTGACAAACCTCGTATACGACTCAAAATTTTTAATATCTGATGGTTGTATTTTACATTTTACTAATTTGTTTTTACACAATGCAGAACTTTTTATGAAGAATAACTTTTTTTCGTAACATTAAAAATAAAAAAGTTTCCCATATGGTGCGAACTTAAGTGGACACACTGTAAGTATATGCGGATTTTTTTTTGCATATATTCCGCTCTTTAGTCAGAAACACAATAAGAAGCATTCGATAAATTCAATGCAATTTATTAAACACAAAAATATTATAATTAAATAAAATCAATATCACTGTTTTGTCGTTGTATCCAATTTGGAAATTTAATAACTGTAACCGCCTCTGTTGTGGGAACCCCCGAACGAAGAACCGCCGAAATGGGCTCCACCTCCTTGGTTATCCCTGTACGATCCATCATCGACTACACCTCTAGCTTCTTCAGCCAAATTCTGCTGGATCGACTTCAATATAGCGTCCGGGATCGGCGGAGGCGTAGGCAAATGAGCACCTGCAGTACCAAAAATTACTAACTAACTAATTGTCTCCAAATTAATCCATACCTTCCGGTCTGAATCCATTTTCGTCTGCCGTGTACGTAATGCGAATCAGCTGGCCATCTGGAGCTGTGTAGGAGAACCCTCCTTGGGCTCTGGTACCATCACCTCTGGCGTCTCCTTGCTCTTGCGCCGAAATACCATTGCCCGTTTCGTAGTTGAAATGGTACGACCCGTCGCCTTCGTTGGTGTTGTCGTTTCGTACGATCGGTACTTGTCGACCAGAACCTGCCAAAAAGAACCATCGTTTAAATTGCTCCAATGGGACCGCGGTGGGGATTGAGTAGATTGTTATGGTGTTATTTGCAATGAATAATTTCGTATTCAACTGCAGGAAGAGGTTTGTATTGGATGGATAAGAGTTTCTATGATTTCAATGATATTTAGGACAATACTGGTGAGATCTGATAGGAGTACCTACATTGGAAGTGGAATCTAAAGATTATATCAAGTGATAATGATGGTTAGAAGAGGAGGTTCTGTAGGAGTCCATTAAGGGTAGTACTGTTGAAGTTAAGTTAAATTTTAACTATTAACAATGGAATGAAGTAGGTACTGGTATCTAATGTAGAAAGCGTTCAATAAACCACTAAAACCTTATTTACATACAGGGTGTTTTCGAACTTGGGGTATAATTTTTAATGATGAAGGGGGTACGGGTCATCTTAGCGAATTATGTGAATATTTCATCAAAACCGTCGAGAAAAAAATAACCAAAAATTAATTAAAACCGTAAAAAAATTTCAAAGAAATGCGGTCCTGCACAGCGATTGCATTCCCTCCACGATTCACGACCGTAAAGTTAGAATCGACAAAATAATGATTGAAAAATTAAGAATGATTGTACAAAATAACTTGTTAAACTGAGAAGAACACTAAGAATTAAACTGTTAGTTAGTAAAACTAACTAAACTGAGAACTACCACCCCTATAAATTTGAACCTCAAGTTCGAGAACACCCTGTATAGGTGCACCAAGGAATAATTTTGGATTTGAACTTCTGGAAGGTTTGTTGAATATGCCACTGAAGTGGTATACTCTGCATATATAATAAGATTAATTTGGTACTTACTCGAAAAAGAACCTGAAAAAGCATTGGATTGGCTGCTACCGAACGACGAGGAACCGGAAAAAACCGCCCCTATTAGGCGGCAAATAATTATGGCTAATTGTACATGATACTAATTTAATAAACGCCAACGCTAGAAGTACCTGAAAAACACGTAAACCTGGATAAAAATATCTTCTCCTGGATACAGCAAAGAAACAACTTACCTTCATCGTTAACAAATTTTCCCTACAATAAAAAATAAAAAAAATGTAGATCTATCTGAATTGTTCTGTACCAAATTGCTTCGATGGAATGACAACCACTAGAGATGACCATCGAGCTTTTATAGCCAATAATCTTCCGAAATTGTTAAGGATCGGCCAACATTTAATTCCTAAGGATGATGCGTACGAATTTTTCCATCTTCATTCGTCGTGTTAATGTTAATATTAAATGGCGAATCAGATCACACGGAGGTTGGGCAAGGTCGGAAGCAAAACAATTTCTTTTTATTGTTCTTGCTGTGCATCAGATTCGCGTCGATCGACGCCCATTTTCGTTTTAATGGAATTTACAGTTGAACTTTAAATTGTCCTTCTAGTATTTTTATTGCCCGCCGATTTTGTGGCTATTAAGTGGCTCCTCTCTAATAAGTGAAGAGCGGAATATATGCAAAAAAATTTGCTAATATAAGGTGCGTTATTTAATTTATGCGATTTATTTAAAAATATCCAGAGATTTTCAGAAAAATATCAAAATTATGCAGCGATTTTCAAGAAAATATCAAAAATAAGCAAAAATTTTCAGAAAAATATCAAAAATATGCAGTGATTTCCATGAAAATATCAGAAATATGCAATAATTTTCAAGAAAATATTAAAAATTTGCATTGATTTTCAAGAAAATATTAAAAATTTGCATTGATTTTCAAGAAAATATCAAAAATATGCAATATTTTTCAAGAAAATGTCAAAAAATGGAGTGATTTTTAAGAAAATATCAAAAATATAAATACTACGATTTTCAAAAAAATATCAAAATATTACATTGATTTTTAAAAAAATATCAAAATTATGCAGTGATTTTCAAAAGAATATCAAAATTATGCAATATAACCTGAACTATGGAAAAATGTTTTATACCTAAGATATTGTAAATTCTTTTCCAGAAAAATGAAATTTTAAGTAAATTTTATCTATTTTATCAAAATACCCAAAAACTTGACAAACCGTTAGATATATGCAAATGTTGCATATAATCCGCTCTTTACTAATAAGCATATTGTAGAGTTTTTGCAAACATAAACGCTATTTTTACGTAACGCTACTTTTACGTACGTTTACGAAAACTCTTTAACGGTCCTCGGATGAGGAAAAGTAAAATCATTACACATATTTTCGAACCACCCTGTATATACCTACATTTACTGAAACAATTCGAAGATGTTACACACGTTCAATAAGCGACTTACGCAACGCACGTTAAGTACACGTACGAGTACGTACATCTCAAAGCGCTTAATTATTTCAGCCTTGCAACAGATCGGTATCTCATTTTTGTAATTATTTAAAAAAAATTTGATTTATGCAACGCTGCGCGAGTATTACGACTATGTAGGTACTCGCTTTAGAATTTCCATTCGATATATTCACGTCAAAGTAGCGTTATATTGCAAATACACAAACGTCTTAAAGATTGACACGAACGACATTTGACATTTGACGTAAATACGTATGTTACATGTCAAAAAATTGACAATAACGACGTAGGTATATTTGACTTACGTTAAAATAGCGTAATGTCGAAAATCAATCGGAGTTTGTAAATGCAATAAAATTCATAATTAACATGGGAATTCAATGCAAGTTTGAACACATGTGAAAATTGCAGGCGTTACAAATAAAAAACATTCACACGTATTGTGTAAATTACGATTTTCATAACGCTAAAATTACGTAAACTTGCGCTATTCACGACTAACACAAAATGATCTTATTAATAAATTAATTAAATGTTTTATTATACCGGGCGAACATAAATTAAAGAGATTTTTTGGTTGGCATTAGTGCAATTTGCGTGGGTATTTATCTGAACACCACTCGTAGTAACTGATGCTAATTCGTTACCTAACTGTTAGATTCCTTAATTATGCTTCAAAATATGAATTTTTTGGACTACATTTGGAGTTGCACAATAGTCCCGTCGTTTAATAAGGCGATGAGTCTTCCTCGATATGCAACATATACGGCAAAAGGTTATTCGGTTCGCAGGATTTATCGCTCGAAAGATATCAATAAAAGCGCGAACCGAATGATTTATTATTCGTATTAAATACGTGGGAGATGGAAAAAGTCGCCTAATTGTCTCGCAATTACGCGTGAGAGTGTAAATTATCGATTGAATCGCGATTCTTCGGCGTTAATGGAACGGCGTTACGCTATTTTGACGCACGTCAAACGTCATTACTGTCAAATTAAACGTTTATTAATTTATGACTGAGTATAAGTAATAATACCGCGATTAAATGGCATTGGAACGGCATTACGCTATTTTGACATACGTCAAACGTCATTACTAAAGAGCGGATTATATGCAAAATGAATTTATAAGTATGCAACATTTGCATATATCTAACGGTTTGTCAAGTTTTTGCATATTTTGAAATAAATTCCATATTTTAGCATACATGCATGTAGATATTTATGTAATTACTACGGTTTGTTTATACCTACATTCAATTTGATAAATTTTGAATCATTTTACTTACATATAATTTGAAGGGATAAAATTTTAGTTAAAATTTCATTTTCCTGGAAAAGAATTTACAATATCTTAGGTATAAAACATTTTTCTACAGTACAGGTCATTTTGCATGTTTTGAATTTTGATATTTTTTTGAAAATCAATTCAAATTTTTGATATTTTTTTGAAAATTATTGTATATTTTTGATATTTTCTTGAAAATCGCTGCATAATTTTGACATTTTTTTGAAAGTCACTGTATATTTTTGATATTTTTTTGAAAATTAATGCATATTTTTGATATTTTCTTGAAAATCAATGCAAATTTTTTATATTTTTTGAAAATGATTGTATATTTTTAATATTTTTTTGAAAATTAATTCATATTTTTGAAATTTTCTTGAAAATCAATGCAAATTTTTGATATTTTTTTGAAAATTATTGTATATTTTTGATATTTTTTTGAAAATTAATGCATATTTTTGAAATTTTCTTCAAAATCAATTGCGTAATTTTGATATTTTTTTGAAAATCGTTGCATAATTTTGACATTATTTTGAAAATTACTGTATATTTTTGATATTTTTTTGAAAATGAATGCATATTTTTGAAATTTTCTTGAAAATCAATGCACATTTTTGATATTTTGCATATTTCTTTGCATATTTCATTGATATTTTTTTTGAAAATTATTGCATATTTTTTGAAAATCAATGCAAATTTTTAAATAAATCGTTTTGCATATATTCCTCCCTTTAGTCATTACTGTCAAATTTAACGTTTATTAAATGGCATTGGAACGGCGTTAAGCTATTTTGACGTACGTCAAACGTCATTACTGTCAAATTTAACGTATATTAATTTATGGCGAAGTAAGTAATAATAATACCGCGATTAAACGGCATTGGAACTTACGATTAATTTCGTAACGATTTCGCAACGAACCGGTGCAATAAAATTAGATAAAATGTTTACAAGTAAATAATCTAATTACTGGACATAATTTTTTGCCGGGATTCCTAATATGTATAAGTGCATCGACGAAACTAATTAACTAAATATTTAATAAACATAATAAAATCGTAGCGAGGCCGTCGTCTCGATTAACTCGAATTCGAAAAGCTCGAAAAAAATCGATAGAACCGTTTCGAATATCGAACAGAAGGTCGACGTTATTATAAATCATCGGTACTATATCGCTTCTAATGAAGGTACTTCATGCATCTATTGCGCTTATTAACGAAACTCTCGACTACCTAATAAGGTCTATTTTGATGCAATACATAAAGAAATTGTTGATTTATTACACTTTTTACACTTAGTTATGAATTGGACTTGTACAGGGTGTCCCGCTAAGGGTACGGAGCGGCTGCAACTCGACAATGGTAAGGCCTACAGGTGTGAGAAAAAAAAATAATAAAACGGGCAAAAGAAATTACTGGAAATTATTGTCAAGTTCTTAATTCGACCGCTACGGAAGTGACATAAAATATGCTCTATCTCGGAATGTTTGGCTATGAAGTATAACTTTGAGAACATCACATGAGATCTTAGATAATACCGCACAATTTTGTCTTCAGACTTTTTTCGTATCTTTCAAAACAAGAGGGAGGGATGTCAATGCATTTTTAACACTTTGCATTTTAATATCTTCTGGGCCAATGAACCAAATTGAACTCAATATTGGACTCATTTTAAAGAGGAATTGGTGGTCTTTTCAAAGAAATTTTTTGTTGAACAAATTTAAATGGAACGATACTATTTTCTTTACAGGCCTAAAATAGTCATAAAATTTGTAAAATTTTAGAGAAAACTGCATCGCAATATCTCCATCAATTCTCAAGATATACGAATGAATATTAAAACGTTCGAGTACTTCTATTGAATCAAGTTATCTTAGTTTACAAAAATTTACTTTAATAAATTTAAAACTTTTAACATTAAAAATTACTTCTTTTGCCCGTTTTATTCATATTTTTTTTCTCAAACCTGTAGGCCATTATCGAGATACAGCCGCTCCGTACCCTTAGCAGGACACCCTGTATATTATACATAAAGGTCCGTATTCAGCACCTCTCTTTAAGTTAGAGTCACGCTAACAACTTGACATTATTACATTGTTATTATGGAGTAACTATGGACTTAGAGTAGCTCTAAATGCGTCTTTAACGTTAAAGAGGGGCAATAAATACGGCCACAGTATTTTACTTATCGTGTGCTTAGAAATTAGAAGTACCAGCATAGGTTGAAATAAGTTTAATACAACTTTTAGGGTAAAAATGTTGTAAATATTTAGCTGTTAATTGTGAATTTCGATGGTACCGAGTTAGGTACTGTTTCGCAATAGTTTCGTGTGTGGTACTCGTATCTCGAAATCTCGCCAAACGCCATTTATTTACCCGTATTTTACGGATACTCGACGTGGGCCGTGTTTACTTTCTTAATAGCTCGAAATTACAGATTGCACCGATTGTAGACGGTTTATCGACTGATAGAGAGGAAGAATTGAAATATCGTATGTCTAATTTAATTCTCCGCTCACGTACCGTCTCATCATTTCATTATTATACCCAGCGGAAAAAAGATAATTGTCAGATATGGATTCGTAGATGGATAATAATAAACACATAATTTTTACAAATTTACGAATGAGGTAACATCCAATCGAAAAATGTGTACAGGCCGACAGAAATAACCGGATGAATAATCTACGAAAACTCAGTGTAACTTTTGCGCATACTACCTTGGCGTCTCCGGCTATTCCAGTCGAACCGTAGACGCTGCACTTTACGGCCTACTTGACGTATTCGATGTGGCAAATTTCGTCGGTGTTCTCGATTACGTATCGATGGGAAACGATTTTTGCGAGCCTGTCGTCTCATCGATTTCGATCGGTGCGAATGCATGCCGCTTAGAAATGAAATTCTCACCGCTCCAAACCCGTTCTATTTCCCAACTCGACTGTGTTAATAAACGATTTCGATTAATCGCTTCATCATCGCATCGTCCTTTTACTGAGAGGTTTTTTTATATTATTTATGAATTGTTATTATTCTGTTAAATATGAGCACCAAATACGTTCAGTATTCATTTCTTGCAGTACTTATAAGAGAGTTTAAAGTGCAGTTAAAGGCTAATTTTAGCTGAAAATAAAAGGGGGTTCTTGCAAAAATGTCAACTGTTAAACGACGTCCAAACTATTTAGACTAATTTGTCAAATTTGGTTATTTCCACGCAGTTAACATTTCCCTAGTGCTATTGTTAATTCTGCCATTCGACTATAGGGGAATTTTACGACGCGTGGTTGAAATGCCGATACGATGTTGCCATGCCTCAATCACAAAATTCTGCTCGTTGTAGTTAGAACGTTTGGGCTAAATACAATTTGAATTTTGCGAAATTTCTCTGGCGATTTTAGGCGATTTATTGAATCGTCTTATTAATAATATTGTTTTATTTTTATTATTAAGCTTTGCGTTTTTTATTTTATGTTTTATTTCTGTACGTTTACCGACAGTTTTCGTACTCGCAAGGTCTTATCTCCTCCTGATTTTCTTTTTCTCGTTTAAATTAAACTATTAATGGCCGATTGCACCACCTTTACTTAAAATTTAAAGTGAAGCTTAACCGTTTAGGTGACGGATATTCCATGCAAATATCTGTATACAGATCGCCGAAAGACTTATAATTTAACTACCACTCCTCAGTTTCCCCATAGTGAATTTTGATTGGTCTGTTTAATGTGTCATTCGTCTGTCTAATGTAACATTAGACGTCACATCCAATTAGCACTATTTGCGGGGTAGGGGAGGTAAATGTAGGCTGTCCAGATTGATTGCAACCACTGTTATTTTAATAATCCTTGTTCAACTCATTGAATGGAGTAGACCACGATGTGAGATACGCGGATTTCGGCAAAAGATACGATTAGAAATGATTTATTAGAGCTCAAAACCGTTTTCAGTTGGTCAAAATGTGTTATAATTAAAAAGATACAGCCCTTTGAAATTTAAAAATTTCGGGTTTTGACTCATACCTTATCAACCAATCATAAACCACTCGCGTCTTGTTGTATAGTAAATAGTATGAATTTTCGAACGCAGTAATAAAGAATACACAAACGAACAAAAATCAAACTGTCATTTGTCAGATTTTTCTGAAAAATGCACAAAACAAATTACACGAATTGCAGTTCGACACAAAACACTTTACTGATAATATTGAAGTTGACAAGAATGTTGCCAAATAAATTTTTCAGGACCATTATTTGTGTTTTTAACACGAAAATCGGTTACAATTTATACAGATGAAGATGTTATTTCTATATTAATATATCGAATTATCCTTTAGGTAATGGAAGAAATGGATAAATCAGAAAATGTTTATTCAAATAAATATACAAAAAACGCATATTTTGCGGACTAAAGAAGAGTAATAGGAAACGTGGCAAACTTGCTAAATGTGACTTCTCTTTGAAACTCTCGCTTTGATTGAAGCAGAGTGTATGACGATTGTGTGACGTTTTTCAAACTTTAAAAATTAATTGAGGCCTTATTTGGCCACAGAAAAAAATTAAAATTTTATTGCGCGCCTTCTTGATGGTTTTGAAAAAAAAAATTTTTTAAAAGTCGTGGTCTTCTCCATTTACCATGTTCCGAGTAAATTTGCAGCAATCTGTATATATAAAGTTTGTGCAAACAAAGATGGATGCGCGTCACTATACATTTACTACGTCACAAATATTGACAGCGCAGCGTTGCCGAACTTTTATAAAGTTTACAAAATCTAAGAATTTTCTAAAATTGTCAAATGGCAAAAAGATAAATTGAAAAATAAGTATTCCTGTTTCACGTTCCTATAAACGGCAGACATGTTCACGTGCTCACTATAATTAATCATGAAATTTCTTTAGGATCTGAAATAAATTTATAACAGTGCGGTTGAAAAATTTAGTGTATTTTTAATGTCGTTTAAAAATGTACATACATAGTGAAATTTCTGAGAAAACTTTGATAAAGTTTAACTTTGGCAAACTTTAAAAAAGGTAACTACGCAAGAAATTCGTATTTCTTTGTTATTCGGCCGAATAGCCATTAGTAATTGAGGCTAATAAACAAGAAAGAAGAAGATGCGACTTGACAGTCAGTGCCTACCAACCTACTATAAGTAAAAATTAATTATTTTATATACAAACGTTGAATTGTTATAATATATATTTTTATTGGATGATTTAATTCTGCTTTTTAACATTTTCTATCATCCCTTGTTACTATTAAATTAAATTCTGCGGGTATTAAAATTAATCTGTTTTATGTAAGTTGGACACAATGCTTGGCAAATATGACGACATTAGTGACGTGATTCATCTTTGTTTTGCACAAACTATAAATACCAAATACCAAAGTTTGTAAGTCTCTAAATTGCTATTAGCTATCTTCCTTGTATAAACCATCTATCGAATACATTATGTTCGCACAAACTATTGATGTTCACCTAAACGCTTCATAAATTATTGGAACATCGCTCGAGCGATGGGAGCCTTTCTTTTATTTCTTAATCAGACAGGTAATTATCCGCAATTTCGAGCTAATTCGTCCGCTCCTAAAACGTCTTTCCGTCTTCGATTCGCCCGCGATATTTCAAAAGAAGAAGCAACCTTGAAGCCCGGGGGCCGACACGCAGATATCTAGATCGTCAATTAAAAATCGGATACATTCCAAGAGTACCACATCGGCCAAATGCCGAGACGCATCTTCCATCGATTAGAGATGGAACCGGTTTCTCCTAATGGTAATGTTCCTTCAACCCCCCAGCATTTCCTACCCTTTACCCCAAGATGCATTGAGATAATTTTCGCTCAAACATTGCAACCTATTGATACTCAAACTCAATACAATTTATTATTTAAATAATAGTGATGGGAAGGTTCAGTACTTAACCACCGTGCATTTTCTACCCCTAAATAACAATGTATATAAAGCAAATTTTAGAAATTCGTACAAAAATTGCAACCCTTTAGAATACACAATTACCCCTATATTATTTCCTAATATAATAAACAAACACTTAATAATTTTACCCCCTTACAAAATCTGCCTGATGCTATTAAAAACCACAGTTGGAGTGAAAATAAATTAAATGGAATAAATCAAGCGTATAATGCGAGTGTATAACGAATAGCATCCAACTCTATTGAAGGGTCAAATTGAATTGCAGGTGGGTCAAAGGGGGGCAGGAAATTTTACCAACCGACCTAATCATCTATAATCATCTTTCTATATAAATAGGTGGGTAATAAAATATAAGGCGCTTGTAAAACAGTGCCTTTCAATTAGCAACATGATTTCGGTAAGTGCAAGTACCAAGTATATTGTGCATTTTTAATTGTTTCTTTCAGGTTCTAATTATCTGCTTGATTGCTTCAACACTGGCCGGTCGTTTGGAGTACCTACCCCCAAGCGCAGGGGGTGCCAGGGGTGGAATTGGAGCCTCACCGTTCGGTTCAGGTTTCGTAGGAGGCGGTGGAGGATCGATTTTCGGGGGTGGTTTCTACTCATCGGGTCCTCAAATTCCAATTATAAGGTAAATGGAACCTCTATCAATTAACAACATGTAAATTATAAGAGAATTCCAGATACGAAAACAACCCGAACAGAGGAGATGGTTCCTACAATTGGTTATACGAGACTGGAAACGGCATCGTCGCCGAGGAGAGAGGATTTCTGAAGCCCCTAGGGCCCGAAGGTACCCAAGTAGCTGAGGGGGGTTTCTCCTATACGGCCCCTGATGGGCAGAGGATCAGTTTGCGGTACACTGCCGATGAGAACGGGTTCAGACCGGTGGGGGCCCATCTGCCCACGCCGCCCCCCATTCCTGAGGCTATTTTGAGGTTCGTAAAATCGCTATTTTCGCTGAAATGTTAAGAGAAAAATGGAATGTGCTATCTCGTACATACAAGTTGTGGATTTGTAAATTGATTCTCTCTTAAAAGTTCGAAAGGGGCGCAGCCCCTTCACTTGTGTCCGAATCCTCGCCCGCTACGAGAGCTCGGTCAATAATAGGAAAACAACAACCTGTATATTAAATTTAATGTTAACGTTTCACGACAAATGTCATTTTTGACATTTTGACGCTTTGTCTTCGCCGCTCTCGGCGAAATTAAATTATTAGATTTCTCTCAATCATTTAAAAATAATTTATTGAATTTTCTTTAATTCTCAACCATTAGAATCGATGAAATGGTCCAAATATAACGTAAAATGTGTGCTCGGTTCCTTTTAATATGAACCTAAACGAACGGGCAACACCAATCGAATAATTAAACAATTATTTTTTGACAGACTGTCAAATATTTTATTTTTAAATTCGAACTAGAACAAAAAACGAATTTTTCCGGGGAAAAGACGGTTATTTTCGTAGTCAGCGAATTTTTTACGTTCCCCCTCTGTCCCCTTACGCCTCAATTTTTTTTAATTTATCGTTCTCCTATTATAGTTAACCCCTAGGGACTGTGATCTATTGTATTAGTTTGGCGCTTCGAATAAAAGACAAACAAAAAAAAACTTTCTCCTCCTCTATTGTGCAAAGAGCGTCTCGTAATCGTAACATCTCCGGCACTTACCCATTTATTTTAGTCGTTATTAATTGCAATATAATAACAGTAATAACAATAATTTATTATGCAAAAGTTGTTACAACAATATAAAACGTTATTACCGTTGGAGGATTTATTAGTTTACGTGTACGTATATGACTATATAGGGACTGCACGGAAAGGTTGGGAAGGGGGCTCCGCCCCCTTTCAAACCGCCGTTTTCCATCAACAATGACATTAACTTTCTTTTAAAATTAAAACACCCTGTATATCATTTTTATTTTTTCCATAAAATAAAAATACCCTGTACATCATGTCGATCTACAGGGTGTTTGTACCTCAATACTGGGTCTCGCTCGCTCCGTGAGCTCCACATATGGGCTATATTTTATGTTTTTTTTTAATTCAATATTTATTTAGATCTTTGGAACAGAATCGTTTGGAGGAGGCCAGTGGGGTGTTCGACAATGGACAATATAGAGCTGGATCAGGAGGATATAGATATTGATGAAATACTAAAATATTTACATAAGTTAAGGAAATTAATTAAGTCTGATAAAATTGGTCGAATTCTTAGTATAGACTTTTTAAAAACACAGGTAATTTATTTTTAAACTTATCTTGTAACACCAAAATAATATATGATATATTATTGCCAATAAAGCTTAATTTTGCAGTGAAAAGTTCATTCTTTAATTTACCCGGCAAATTTAAATTTTCGCGGTACCTTCCTGATTAATTGGCCTCTACCTTATACGTTTCTAACCACAACAATTTTAAGTAGCCGGTCATTAATAAAAAAGAGGCCTTGTTAGTAATTCTTCTTTGACATTTGACGTATAAGACGCACTTAACCCACAGACCACTCACGGTCTCTTAATAGAACGGTTGTCTGGTAACTTTGTGGCCAATAACAGCTTGGCGGCCGCTGACGTCACAGGTATGCTGGAAAACGCGGCAAAACTGAATATTCTGAAATAATAATCCTCATAAGGTAAAAATAGTATATTTTTATAACATTTTAATAGCGATTAACGATCCATTATATCATTAAGTCGTTAACTTTAATTTTATTTGGCTACTCGAGAGCTATTTTTTATAGGGGTAAAATACAATTCTCCATTCGACTCGTAAAAAAATTCGTAAATATCCAATTGAAATGATCTTATTTAAAATAATCATATAACAAACAAAGTAGGTATTATACTCGTATATTAAATTATAAGACAATAAAATGTATATGCATTAAACTGACAGAAGATATTAAATTAAATAATATAGAAAATTAATAGTTACGTCTAAGAGAAGTTATGGTTCCTTTGAAACTAATTAAAAAAAATAGGAAAAGTATATCAATATGTATATTTAAGTAATATTAGTATAAAGCAAATATAAAGAAAAATCTAGAGTGACTACGTGCGGACATAAATTAAAGTATAAAGGTGAATGCGTGCGACGATACGGTAAAGTATAAATGCGAATATGTGCGACGATATTTTACAATATAAATAAATGCGACCTCAATCGCAGGTAACATATAACATGTTCTTCAGCACGAAACAGTATATTGAACAGTATAACTCCAACTCGGGGACATAACCGGTTACATTAACATTGACATAGACGTGACATGTACATATCTGCGATATAACAAATTAAGAATGTTATCAAACCTGATTCTCAACTAACGAGGATTAAAGCGTGTCTACAGAACGGCGGAAGTGAATGCGTCGTCCAAGGCAGGCCTGGAGTCTTCCAGAGGTGATGGAAGATTTCAGCCAGTAGCAGAAATGACCACTAAAGGTCAGTCGACGTCACAAATGAAAGTGGTTACCGATTACAAGATATCAGGAAGAAACTCTGGATTCCACAATATCAGGAAGAAAATCAATCTGAATTTCAAAATATCAGAAAGAAAATCCATCTGTGAGCGCATTCCAACTTAATGTATATCACAAATGTTCAATACGAGGTGAGAACTCAACGGGGTTCGATAACGTTCTGATTAATCAACGCATATTGGGGAATGAAAAAGGCGAATTAGCGCATAAAATTTGGTCATGTACAGTGGTGCCTCTTTACAAAAATAGCATAAAATTTACAATTACATACATCTTTTAACAAAAGATGGCACCAAAGGTATTTTCAATATTTTCAAAATAAATAATGAACATTTTACACCAAACATGTTACAATATTATTTTTTAAAAATAACTATTATTAAAGGAGTTATTACATTTTGAAAAATAATTTTAAAATGAACGTACATCGCTGCATTATAGAGATAGGTTCGAGAATGACATTGTAACTAAGAATGCAACCAACCAGATACGTCAGATACACCACATAGGCGTAGTGTAAAGGCCGGAAAAGGGGTATTTTGCCCCAGATTTATTTGTTTGAATTTAAGAGTAAAATTAGTGCCATTCATTTTTTGATATCAAATATTCTTCACAGTTTAAATATGTACATTCATTTCAATAACACCCTGTATAGTAGGTCCTGGACAACCCCGCATAAAGGTATGGCTGCCCCCGACGAGTTTCTAATTGCCCGAATTATTTTTCCTCCCGTTTTCCGAAAATTTTTCTACCATCCCCGAATGACAATGTCATTTGTTACTCCAATAATTCCTGGTTTACTTATGTGTCGTCCCGACCTAATCCGAATCCCAAAGTTTAGTTACCCACTTAATCCGCCGATTCCTTCCAGTATGGATTTCGACGACTCATTTGAGATCATCCAAATGACTCCCGATCCCGAAGAAGTTCTCCTGTTCGAGACACATGGGAAGATAATCCCGCCGACCAGACCGACCGTCCGACATACTATCGGTGTCCACGACCGTTCCCACCGCAGACCTGGAACCGATGCCGCCAACTACCACCCCGACGACGACCGACCATACCACGCAATGCAGGGTTTCGAACTTTCCACTTCCAGTACCTGGATCCTCTCATTGGTTTGAGGATCCTTTTTCAAGGAATGCCTACCTGACCTCGCTGACGACCGTCACCGTCGACCGTTACCGCCGTGGGATCTCCCGAGGCAGTCCATCTCGATACCTTCGCCTCCAACGAGACTCCTGCTGGCGATGCGGAGAAGTAGGCCATAGCCGTTTCCTGTGTTCCAACGCCCGACGACTATTCTGCTCCTGATATGGAAAGGAAGATACCATGTCAAGGGACTGTTTCTGTCCAACCTTTCCGACAAAGTAGACCCGGACTGGGGTTATCGTTCTAATACACATATTCCGAATTTTCATTTTTATTTTTAGGATAGTTACCTTAGCTTTGACTGATTGTCAAAGAAAATAAATAAATGATCATGGTCATTTATTTATTTTCTCCGAAGAAAGGGGGGATGTAATGAAGCATATTTTCTTTCCGTTTTCTTACCGTTAAAAGGTAATAAGGTAGAGGATATAAATGAAACGATAAATTTCTAAATCGAATGTAAAACGAGTTTATCGGTCTTCAAATCAATTTTGCAAAGCCAGTGTCTTTTTCAAAATACCGATAAGCTCGATATAAACGACTTTAGAATTTAATTTATCGCCATCCATGGAAATTTCCATGTAAACACCGACCGGTGTCCCACCAGCGCAACCGCTCGAGACTCGCCTATTGGACAACCCACTACTACCGTTATTCCCACTTAAAGGGTTATTTTTTTATCCCTTTAATAATTGCATAAAAGTCGCGAATTTTACAGAAAACGACACTTGCTCTTCCGCACTCGACTTGTGACTTTCCCAATAGGCCAGGATCCGAACCGTTGCGAACCGAACTTAAAAAGTGCCAGCAGTTTTGCTATGAAGTGAGTATTTAATTCTGTGGCTATTTTCAAGATTTGACCGAGATATCTTGACTACCGACCGTGATTTTTCTATACATTTTCTCGTGGAAAAATCAGTCTCACCTGACAGTAGAGCTACTGCTTGTGAGCTGGTATCGTTTGACAGATTTACCGATTATATAACCTTTTCCGTGATAAATCAATTCCACCTGACAGTAGAGCTACTGCTCGTGGATTGATAACGCTTTTCCGAGCTATTTTCCCTTCGTATTATTATACGTAGAAAATCAGTTCCACCTGCCAGTAGAGCTACTGCTCGTAGACTGATATCGGTTTTTCATTCTGTTTTCCCTCCGTTGATACATACAAAGAAAATCAATCTCACCTGCCAGTAGAGCTACGCTCGTGAGTTGATGCCGGTTTTCCCACCAAAGAAAACTCCCCGATAGGATTTCCCGACCCTGTAAGCCACAGAATTAATATCGTCCGTTCACCGAGAATAAAAGCGCTTATAAAATATCTGCTTTCCTAATAATTACTGGGGGTAATTAAAGCCTACTCTTAGTAATAACCCTCTATACGAGTCATTAATTTTCATCGACCCCTAGAAGCACCGTATCTCCATCTGCAGCTACCTAGGTCCTTTAACACCGCTTCTGAAGGTAAGTGGAGTAAACCACCAAAAATCTGGCGCCCGAGACAAAGCCGTAAACTAATCCGTAATTATTAATTGTACCGATTTGCGCCAATTGTAATCGACTCACCGAAAAACGGCTACAATGCGTTTACCCATCTCCTAACAGGGGTATTACAGAGTACTGTAGGGATCTCGATGGTATTATGGACTTTTGCCAGGGCATCCAGGGGGAGTTTATCCTTATGGGTGATTTTAACGCTAAGGCAATAGAATGGGGTTCACCAATATGCGTGTTAGGAGAGATAGATAGGATAGAAGAGAAGAGAAGAGAAGAGAAGAGAAGAGAAGGAGAGAATACTACTTACTAGAATGGCTCGCCACGATGGACCTTACGGTAATTAATAGTGGGAATAAACCGACCTTCGTTAAGGGAAACAAATCCTCTTATATTGACACCACGACGGCCTCAAGACAAATAGCTCGAAAGTTCCAATGTTGGAAAGTGCTGGACTGCGAAACTCTAAGTGATCACCGATACATATACATAGAAATTAGAATCAATGCACCTAGAAGACAGGGGAGTGAAAAGACAGTGCAAGTGACAGATTGGGATGCATTTAGGGATACGATCTCCTTAAGACTGGAGGGGGCGAAGGATATGGAAACAGCGTGCAGTGGAGTGGAAATTATCGAGGAAGCCTTTCGAAATAGCACCTCTAAGTATCGTGGGAGGCCAAGATTAACGCCCTTCTGGTGGAATAAAGATATCGAGAACGCGAGAGAGGAATGTGCACGAGTTCGAAGGCTTACAACCAGGATGGCCTCAAAGGGGTCAGCTTCTGAGGTTGGTGAGTTGAAGGACAGGTACAGGCAGCTGAAGAGGGGGGGTAAATAAACTAATTCGGAAGGCGAGAAAGGATGAATGGAGCAGGATATGCAATGAAGTGGAGAATGACATCTTTGGAAATGGGTACAAGATCGTGACCGGCAGAATGACCAAGCACACTCCAGTAGAGCTAACCTGGGAAGAGAAGTCTGAGGTGGTTAAGGGTCTGTTTCAAGTGGGGCGGTGAAGGCTAAGGAATGCGCTCCTTTACCGGAGCCTCTGGAGCCGTTTACCGGGGAAGAGATAATGAAAGCTGTTAGTCGGTTAAAGAATGGAAAATCGCCTGGTCCCGACGGGATACCCTCGGAGGCGCTGAAAGAGGTATATCAGGTAAATCCGGCATTTCTGTTGGAAATAGCAAACAGCGTACTTAGAACTCAGCAGTTCCCAAGAGTATGGAATGAAGCGAAAATAGTACTGATACCAAAGGCTAAAAAGACACCAGAAAAATCCACAGCGTATGGGCCGATCTGCCTGCTGAACACTGTGAATAAGCTGATCGAAACGATGGTAAATAATAGAATAACGCAGGATAAATGATAGGAATATGCTTTCCGAAAACCAGTTTGGCATTCGAGCGGGTAGATCGACCGTGCATGCTATTGCAGCTGAATTGATGGCAGAGTCTAAGAAGAAATGGGTGGCTCTGATCGCCATCGACGTTAGAAACGCCTTCAACATGCTGTCCTGGCCGCTGATTATCGAAGTGCTAGAAAAATGGAAAATACCGGAGTATTTAATTAATTTGATGAAATCTTACCTGAGCGACAGACACATCGTAGTGCGAAGAGGCAGCAAGATACCGGTTGCGGCAGGCGTTCCACAGGGGTCCGTTCTTGATCCGACGCTTTGTAATGTAGTGTACGATGGGATCCTGAGGGTGAAGCTTCCTGAAGGTGTGAAGATCCTAGCCTTCGCTGATGATGTGGCCATACTTAATATACCGCGCCACAGAACAGCATTGTTTGAGCGTTCTTTCTCCTACGTGATTCCCAAACTATTCAACACAGAAACGCTCATCAGATTTTTGAATTCGAACTGTGCTTCCTTTAAGAACAAATATAAAAATCATCTACTTTGCAAGTACCGAGAGGTGGGCTTCTTTGGTAGACTTTAGTTATCTTTTTTCTCTTCTTTTCGTTTTTTTTATTTTTTGCGCATATCTTGTATTTTGTTTTTTTTTTGTCTTGTATTTATGATATATTGTATTTATATTGTATTTTTCTTGTTTTCATGTTACATTTTTAATTCTGTTATATAATTAAAGTATTGTATTCTTTTATAAATGCTCGGTTAAGAAAACATCTATGCTGCCCTTCGCCGAGTTGAAAATAAAGACGATTCTATTCTATTCTATTCTATACTAGTTGAGGCAGAAGATCCAGAGGAGTTGAGGCACAGGGCAGATCTATCATTGGACTGCTTGGATGGCTGGTTGACCAATCTCCATCTAGAGTTGGCACCTGAAAAAACGGAGGCAGTGATACTCAAGAGTCCAAGAAATAAGAAGGCGAGGGATGAAATTCAATTCGAAATTAAGGGTACGGCAAAAAAACTCAACGGGCGGTTAAGTATCTAGTCGTAATGCTGGACGGAAGTGCTGGTTTTCGAACGCAAATAAAGCGTTGGAGAGGACTAATAAACTTGGCAGGCTGTTACCTAACATCGGAGGACCTAGTAGCAAGAAGAGGGAGGTACTGTACAACGTGACTATGTCCATATTGCTGTATGCCGCACCGATCTGGATTGAAGCGCTGGAAGTAAACAAATATAAGGCACGGCTGGAGGCGGTCCAGAGAAGAAGTCTATTGAGAGTAGTAATGGCCTATAGGACAACATCGTTGAGAGCAGTGCAAGTCGTGGCAGGGGTAGTCCCGATCCAGCTGATGATCGAAGAGAAGAAAAGGGTATATCAGAGAAACGTAGGAAGGGATCCAGCTTCGAAGGCCGAAGAAAGGGCATGCAAGCATAATACTTTACTCGGGCTTTAACTGGTCATGGGTGTTTCAAGGAATATACGATGAGGATCGGTAAGGAAGCTAATGACAGTTGTGACTACTGTGGAGATTCCCGTGTGGTGGCACCCATCGGGTGCGTCCCCAGGTGGCGGATAGGGGAAACCCAGCTGCTGGAAGGGCTGTCTGAGCGTTTAAAACCGCAATATGGCAGTTCGGGCCGGTCGTGCTGGGAAGTGCGGGCTATAAGGGCTGATGGTTGGTATGAGCGGTCTAAAACCCGAAACATTACGAAATATTACCCGCAAGATTACCAACTGGACCTGAAGGCCCCACCGCGGACCATCCCCCACCCGGCTGTAGTGTCGCGGCTTAGGGTTAGCACGGGGATAGCGATGCCGGAGGGCCCCTAAAGGGGACCTCTGCAAGACCGATAATCTGGCTGACTGTGGTCATATCTCGCGGGCTAGAGAGTCGGGGGTCTTGGCTTAGCCGCCTGGACTAAGAGGAGACAACCTCATCAAAAACCTGAATCCTGTGGTGGGAGGACCAGGCCCATAGGATGCGTGGTCGAACAGAAGATCGATCTCTACTGGTTCTCACCTTGGGGAACCGGGCGAAACCCCATTGTATTTAGCCTTACCTCCGCATGCGGGGCTCTGCGGAGGTGGACCAAACTTTCCCTAGCTACTCGTGGGACCATTTATGGACTCAAAGAAAATACAAGAGACGAGCGCTCCGGAGCAGGGGACCTCGCAGGGGACTCTGGAGGGCGACCTTTCTAGGGCCCTTCGTTTGGAGTCTCTCGAGAGGGGCTCCGAAGCAGGAGCAGGTGGAGGGAGCAGTGAGGGCCCAGGCGACGCCGGGAACAACTGCCCCTTCACCAGAGAGGCCAGCAAGGCATGCAAGAACAACTGCGGTGCCGAGAAGAGGCGAAGACGTCGGGCTGCAAGGGCTGTAGAAGGGACGCCGAAAGGTGGCCCCACCGGCCCTCGCAAAGAGGCGACAGTAGCGGGACCAAGCCTTTTTTTTTGGGAACAGTGGAAAATGCTTTTACGCACACCTCCGCTGATGGTCTGCGGAGGTAGTGTGGGACTCCAGTGGCGCCTTGACTACCCACTAAAGACCACTCTACTGTTCTTTTTTTATTTTTTGAAACACGTGCACAACATACAGGACGACACAAACAAGTAATAAAGGACGACATACAAACGATTAACATATATCAGACACACAGATAACTACTTTTGCACTACAAGTCTACAAGTAGTTACTGTAGCTCGTTGTCCTCCATCGGTACCATCCTAGTGGATATATCGTCGCTGGAGGGCAAAGCTTCTGACTCCTTATACTCCCGCCTGCTGCATTTCCCTCTCTTCCTTTTCCTTTCTGCCTATTACTTCCTTGCAAAACTTGTGAACTACATTCCAGTTTTCTTGGGAGTAAATCATCCTCTCGACTAGATTTTGCGTTGACAAATCTTGTCCAACCCTTTTGTAAAGTTCCATTCTTTCTTCCTTCCATCTGGGACAGAAAAACATTGTATGTTCTGCATCGTCTATTTCGATACAGTACACACATGTTTCGCTGATGGATCTTTTGAAGCGAAAGAGGTATTTCTTATTATAGCACCCGTGTCCTGTTAAGATCTGGGTGAGGTAATAGTCTGTGCGTTTGAATCTGCAATTTAGCCAGTTCTTGAGTCTCGGAATCAGTAACTTGGTCCATTGCCCGACGTGTGTGGTTTCCCTCCACTCTTTTTCCCATTTCTCTATCGTAACTTCTCGCTCTTCTTTCTTTATTATCAGGTCCGTCCGTCCTCTTCTGTGTATCCTGTATCTTTCCTCGGCTAGGAGATGCACAGGAACAACACCTGCCACCACTTGGATTGCCGGCCCAGAAACTGTCCTGTAGGCGCACGTCACGCGTATCAAGCTTTTTCGCTCCACTTTTTGGAAGAGATTACGGTAAGTTTTGGTCTCTAATAGGTTTTTGTACCATATAGGTGCACCGTACAGGAGTATTGATTGCGTCACTCCATGAAGTACCGCCCGCTTCAACGTGTCAGGACAACCAATGGTCGGCATTATTCTACAGAGCATCATCTGCCTTTTTTCCGCTTTTCTTGCAGTTTGCCTGAGATGTTCTCCAAATCTTCCATATTCATCAAGAGTAATACCCAGGTAAGTCAGGGCCTTCGTCGGTCTAACCACGCTGCCTCCGCACTCGAAAGTTACCGTCTTTCCTCTTCCCCGTCCTTTGAGGACGATTGCCTCCGTTTTTTGGGCTGCTAGCATCAGTTCTATCCGAAATATCCAAACCGGATACCCACAGATGCAGAAATATCCGGCCGTGTGTTATTTGCTATGTATAGTAGTGAGCCAATCATACTACGGTATTCTTTTTGGTTAATGACCTCACTCTCATTGTACTTATCATCTTTATGATAACCTGGGTCCATTGGATACTTGCTACTTCTAGAACCGATTAATTTATACAAGTTTAATTTTTCTTTCAAATATTTCTCTTGATGCAGAAGAAATTCACCATTGTGACCCCGTTCAATCTGAATCCCCAGATAAGTACGTATTCTTCCGAGATCCTTTAATTTTACTTCTTTGTTAGTGTTATGTTCGAAGTAAGTAAACAAATCCTCTGAAGATGCGGCCACGGAAATATCGTCTACATGGACTCCAAGGAATATTTCACCCTGTGAACTGTGATATATATAAAGGCAAGGATCGTTCTCACTTTTTCTGAAACCGATAGTCTGCAAAATCTCATTCCAACGTTTATACCATTCAACTGTTCCTTGTCCTATGCTCATTTTAATCCATAGATACTACGATTCAATTTGCATACCCTAACCTCGCCTTCTTCTACGTTGTAAGATGGTTGTTTCATATATATCTCATGATGCACCAACCCGTATAAATATGCTGATTCTATATCATAATGGCGTACTATGTACTCACTCTGCGCTGTAACCAGCAGGATAGCTCTAAAAGTTGCTGCATGCATAACTGGAGCGAATATCTCATCGTAATTCTCGCCAAACGTTGAAAATAACCCCCGGGCTACTAATCGTGGGTAGCTACTAATCGTCGCCAATTCCCATTGAAGATGGTCCTTAGATATCAGGGCATCCTGCACTGTTAAAGGATCACGAATATCTGTGGACTGGACTTTATTAATTGTTTCTATTACCATGCAAGTCGTGAATACACCTTGATTTGTGAGTAACTTTGCATATCTTTTCCTTCTCATTTACACGGTTTAACTTGTCTTCTAACGTAGCCGTAAGCACCGTTTTATTTCCTTTCCTTACGTAGCATCCCGAATCAACGAAATGTACCTCAAGTCCCTTGGTTGTAATACAACGTATGGACAACAGGTTACTATCAATTTCAGGAACATATAGCACCTGCTGCAATAAAATTGGTTGCTCATAAACACTTGGCTGCAACTTTACGGTACCGCTTCCTTTAATATCCAATTCCCTGCCGTGAGCCACTGAAACTTTGCCACGAACTGACTCCCTATAATTAAAAATGATGCTACGGCTATTAGACATGTGTGATGTTGCACCAGAATCCAGATACCAAGCACTACTCTTTTGAGCTCCTTTGTTTACTTTCAAACATAAATGTACTTCTTTCACCAATGAATTAGTCTCGTTGTCACTACTGTCACTACTGCTGGTCCCGTCATTGCGATCACATTTCTTCGCTTTGTCACGTTTCCCTGACTTGTTGTCATTGTATTTAAGCCATGCTGCATATATTCGGCAATCCCTCTTTAGATGACCACTTCTCTTACAGAAGAAACTCTCTATTCTATTTTCTTCCTTGAATTTGTCTGTACGATGCTTCATTTTATTTGCTGGATAACCTTTCTTCGTTATTATTTTCATTGCCATGTCTAACTTTTCCTCATGAGCTAATGTGTTGGCAATTCGTCGATCTGCTTCTTCCAATAACTTCTCTCTAACATACCCTTGGGTTATTTTATCATCAGGCTGATTCGTCAACGACATAATTAGTGGGCCGAAATCTTCAGGAAGGCTACTTAGCATTAGCGCAGCACACAATCTATCGCTAAGAATTGTACTGTTTATCACTGAGAGCTGATCCATTAGACTTTCTAGTCTTTCCACATGACCACGGATATCACCCTCACACTGCAGCTGAGCTGTGCATATTTTTCTTAACAGAGAAACTTCTTTACTAAGAGTGGATTTTTCATAATAATTTTTCAAGCTATTCCACATTTATTTAGCAGATGTTTCCCTCTTCACAAAACGTATTTGACTGTCTTCAACGGATAAGGATATGAAACTCTGAGCTTTTGCGTCCATGCTCATCCACGCATCCGTAATGGGTTTTGGAGCAACTTCCTCTATGCAGTCCCATACTCGTTCCTTTAGCAAGAATAATCGCATACGATATGCCCAAACATTGTAATTAGAACCATTTAATTTGGCAATGGTAAACTTTATTGCATCCGCCATTGCGTCAGCTGTATCACTGCGTCTATGTTCCTTTAATTAGTGGCCTGGGCCCATAACCTATTGAACTATGCTCCAATATATGTTTTTAATTATTTATTACAGATCATGACAATACAATAAATTATACTGACAAGACAACGACAGTAACAATAATAACATAAAAACAAAATATCTTTCATAACTCAAAATGGCCTTTTTCTAATGAACGTAATAGTTGATTATCCAACAGATAAAATGTTAAGAATTAAAAATAACTTTCGAATTATTATTTTTTATTTATAAAAATATTTTTTTCGACATTATCACACTGTGAAAATGTTGATAATTTAAGTTTGCACTTTATTGCATAATTAATTTAGAATGCACCGGCAATTTTTAAAAGTAGTTCCGGATTTCGCATTTCACTTCTCAACGTTTTCACAGTGAAAATGTCAAAAAAATATTTTTATAAATTAATAATATTGAATATTTGCAAGTTATTTTTAATTCTAAACATTTTTTCTTTATAATAAATTTTGATATTTTCAAAAATAAAGGTACTTTACTCTTGGGCAAAAATCACATTTTTTGACAATATAACGTAATATTAACAATAAAAGAGTTTCCCATATGGTGCGAACTTAAGTGGACAAACGGTACTGTATATGATCTGAGGAAGTATGATCACGTGACATTTCATAAAGCTTCAATGGTTAAAACTTAAAAACATATTCCAATTGCGCTTTGTCGCATTTTTGTATAATTTGTTGAAAATGGGAACTCCTAAGCATCTCCATGAACCGCTTTTTAAAATAAACCTTATTTTTCTGACCCGCTTTTTAAAATAAAAATCGACGTGTCTGTGCTTTTTTCCCAAATGGACAAATCAAGCATTTAACGAATTTGTTCCAACCTTTACACTCTCACTGTATAGATATTCATACTAAAAAAAGTGTTGCCAAATCCACGCTGAAGTTGCAAATAAACAGATTTTCACATGAGAACTTTGCACCCCCATAAAAAATTGAAAATTCGTACGTAATAATTTATTGTTAGTGCGCAATGGAGAAGACCACGACTTTTTTTTTAAACCGTGTGTTCTAAGAAGGGGAGTAATGAAATTTTTATTTTTTTCTGTGACAAATAAGGCCGCAATTAATTTTAAAAGTTTGAAAAACGTCACATAATCGTCATACACTCTGCTCCAATCAAAGCGAGAGTTTCAAAGAGAAGTCACATTTAGCAAGTTTGCCACGTTTCCTATTACTCTTCTTTAGTCCGCAAAATGTGCGTTTTTTGTATATTTATTGCAATAAACATTTTCTGATTTATCCATTTCTTCCATTACCTAATGGATAATTCGATATATTAATATAGAAATAACATCTTCATCTGTATAAATTGTAACCGATTATACTACGGCACTTCATTCTTCATAGTTTACTACTTGTAGTATCGCTCGGATACGTTAGATGGCGCCCAGTTCAAAGACCTTCAAACAAAAAACTGTCACTTGTCACTACTTTATGCTCTGCGCCCACAGAGCGGTACGATCACTTTTCGTTTGGGCGTTGGCTGGCGTGCCAATTCTTCGTCACTACTGCGTATTTATTTGCATTTTATTCATATTTTCTATATATACATAACTTTAATTCTTATTTTTCAGATTAACCTTTTGTTTTCTAGTTAGGGATGTAAGAGGAAAAGATCGAAGTCGCGCTCGAGAGCTAGAGCGACCAAGGTTTCCAGAGGAGAGTTAGAGGCCAGGCTTTTAAAGCTGGAGAGGGCGTTGCAAAGTCTCAGGCCCCATTCTCGGTCTCGTTACTCAACGGCTAGCTCGGCTGGAGCAGCTAGGACATTGACGCCTGATTTAGAAAGTCCCCATCATGGGCATAGTCGCCGATATTCGGCTAGCTCTTTTAGAGCAACTAGGGCGCTCTCGCCTGATTTAGAAAGTCCCCATCATTGGCATAATCGCAGTCGCAGTCACAGCAGTTCCCTTTCCACAGGATGCAGCTTTGCGACCCATTCCGGTGCACCTTTGCTCAGGCCGAATAATATCGAAAGTCCCCAACAAGGGCAGGCTGAGAAGTTAGACGATGACGTATTATCTTTGCATAATGAACCTCTTGTTGAGGATGTCACACAAGGCATTGTTGATGAACAATTAATGAACCTATTAGGTAAGGACCCGGGAGACAGCGTGACCCATTCCCCCGATCTAAACCCGGAGCTCGTGAAGAGGTGGTTCCATATACTTGAGGTAGGCCTAGAAAAGGAGGAAGTTGCTGCAATTTTAAAAAGATACCAACCACCGAAAAATTTCACTACCCTCGAGGCCCCTTTGTTGAACAGCGATATTCAACAAGCTTTACAGTCTCCTATTTTGAATAGAGATAAGTTTAAGTTTTATGCGCAGACTCAATTAAGAGCTGGCGTCACGGCATTGGCCTCCACGGTCGAAGCGATTTTAAAAAGCGACAATAAATTTGCAAAATCCTGCCTTCATACTCTTTCTGACGCGGGAAAAATCCTTATAAATTTACAGAGGATTTTGTCTTTTGTTTGGGTCTGATTTTTCAGAAAGGGAGAGAGCGTTTAAGGAAGTACAGAAAAATAGCCTAGATTTGAAATACGATAACACAAAAAAATCACAGGTAAAGAAACAAACCTCCGTTTCTTTAAACTACAAGGGGCCTCCTCGAAATCAGAGGGATTCGAGGGGTTACAAGCCTCATCCTCAAAGCCAGAGGTCTTCGAGATCCCAGCGGTTTTACAACCAACCGAGATCCCAGAGTTTTCACAACCAAGGGAAAAAATACTAGAGGTAAAATAATTAGCAGGCCATTTAAAATTCTTCTTGGCAAATTGGAAAAAACTGAATCCACACCCAACGATTTTACAATGGTTAGAGGGTTACAAATTACGATTTATATCGCAAATGCCGAGATCTCAACCCGGGACAAATTTACAAATACGTCCCCATGACAGGCCATTTTTAGGTAATAGTATACAGCAATTGTTAAAGCAGGGTGCTATTAAAAAATGCCGGGGTTCCACAGATCAGTTTGCGTCCCCTTATTTCTTGGTTGATAAGTCTTCGGGTGGTAAAAGATTTGTGTTGAATCTAAAAAATTGAATAAGTTTGTTTGTAAGGAACATTTTAAAATGGAGGATTGGCGGACGGCCTCAAAATTGATTTATAAAAATTGTTTTCTGACGACTATCGACCTAAAGGACGCTTACTTTTAATTCCAATTCATGAATCTTCTAGAAAATTTCAAAGATTTAAATTTGATGGTAAAATGGTCGAATTCACAGTGTTACCTTTTGGGTTATGTTCAGCTCCTTTAGTATTCACAAAGATTTTAAAGCCAGTGTTTGCTCACTTACATAAAAGTAATATTACTTGCATGTCTCATTTAGACGATTTTTTGATTTTAGCAATCAGAGGAATTGTGTCGAAATGATACACATAAAGTGGTCACTTTGTTAGAATCACTAGGGTTTGTAATAAATAAGGATAAGAGTTCGTTAACTTCAAAAAGGAGTTGCAAATTTTTGGGGTTTTATTTTTAATTCTCAAAAAATGGATATCCCTGAAGAAAAGAAAATTAAGATTATTAAAACTATTCAATTGTTATTGAATTCAGAGTCTTGTACTATTAAATGTTTGGCTCATCTTATAGGACTGCTTGTCTCTGTCCTCCCTACTGTTAAGTACGGCCGTTTGCATCTTAAATGTTTGGAATTTGAAAAGCTTGCAGCTCTTAAAAAATTTAACCAAAATTATAATAAATTAATAACCTTAAATCATAACAAAATTGATGAGGACTTAAACTGGTGGATTAAAAACCTGCATTTGGCAGAACAAAAGTTAAAAAACGATTATCAATTACAAATATTCACGGACTCGTCTAATACAGGTTGGGGAGCGTGCTGCGAGGGAAAGGAAACGTATCGTTGGTGGAATTTGTTGGAAAAATCCAAACATATAAACTATTTAGAATTACTTGCAGTATTTTATGGACTAAAACGTTTTGCGAATGAAGCTCTGCCTTCCACTAACATTATGCTTAGGGTAGACAATATAACTGCGTTAGCTTATGTTAATCATATGGGGTAACAGAAATAATGAGTTAAATAGGTTGGCTAGATCCCTTTGGAGATGGTGTGAGGAGAGAGATTTATGGGTTCAGGCCTCGTACATAGCATCTGCAGAAAACCCAGCAGATGAAGCGTCCCGTGTAATTTCTGTCGAAGCCGAGTGGGAATTAAACCCAGTAGCTTTCGAGGATATAATTAACCGATTTGGTCAGCCTTCGGTGGACCTTTTTGCTTCGAACATAAACAATAAATGCCGCATTTATTATTCCCTAAATAGAGACCCTAATGCGGCAGGGGTGGATTCCTTTACTATTTCATGGAGGGATTTATCATTTTATGCATTTCCTCCATTTTTCGCTGGTCTTACGAGCATTAAGGAAATTTATCAATGATCAAGGGTGTGGAATTTTAGTTGTTCCTTTTTGGCCATCACAAGCTTGGTACCCTTTGTTTCTCAACTTATTAGTTGATGAACCGTTGTTTCTTGATTTTGGTTCTGACCTATTATTTTCTCCATTTAGGAAGACGTTCCCGATGAAGATTATCCTGGTTGCGGGGAAATTATCAGGAAAGCGTTTTTGCTGAAGAACATGCCCGCAAGTAGCATTCCTGTAATACTAGGATCGTTAACTCAATCTACCAAAAAGCAATATAATACGGTATATAAATGTTGGTGGTTGTATTATCGGAATAATAATATAAATATTTATTTGGCATCTGTACCATAGGTGATTGCGTTCCTCCAGGATCAATTTGAGAACATGAACTTTAAGTATGGTTCATTTAATAATATAAGGTCAGCTTTGACTTTGATCTTGCCAGAAGGCTTGTCCAATAATTTGTGTTTACGAAGATTCCTTCGTGGTATTTCAAAACTGAGACCACAACGTCCGAGGTACAATTTAACATGGGATCCATAGGCACTTCTAGCATTTTTAGCCTCATTATATCCTAACGATGAGATATCTCTGGAATTGCTGTCAAAGAAATTGATAGCTCTGTTGGCGTTAGTTTCGGTCCAGCGATTTCAAACGCTATCCTTAATAAAAATTGAAAACGTTATTATTACCGCAGCGGGCGATGTTCAGATATTTATCCCAGATAGAATTAAAACTTCAGCACCCGGAAAGGATCAACCATGTCTACAATTCGCCAGATTCAAGGAAAAGCCAGAAATCTGCGTCGCGAACACTCTGCTGGCTTATATAGATAGAACTACGGAAATAAGAGGATCGCAAGAATTTTTATTTGTTACACTCAACAAATCTCACCATAGAGCGTCCAGTCAGACGCTCGCTAAGTGGGTAAAAGACATTTTAGCAAAGGCAGGAATAGATACAAATAGGTTTTCAGCGTATTCCATAAAACACGCCTCTTCTTCATATGCATTTAAGAATGGTGTATCAATTGATGAAATCCGGAGATCTGCAGGTTGGTCTAAAAAATCGCAGACATTCTTTAAATTCTATAATAGACCTATAGAAACTCACGAGACTGACTTAACAAACACGATTTTGAATTGTTTAAAATGATTTGGTTCCATTGTTGTATACCTACATATTAGTAGGCAATTTCTTTTTTGCTTGTTCATGTCTACATTATGTTAGTAGTCAAATTTTATATTGTTCGGTGACTACATAGAAGTCACTATTGTTTTGTTCCTAGTTAGCATTTTTGAAATGTTATATTTTGTTTCTGAAGTTGTTCATGAGTTAATAAAGTTTTTATTATCATAAAATATTTTTAACGCAACTAGCAGGACAAAAAATGTTGTCTTTGAACATCTACAAGTAGTAATCTATGAAGAATGAAGTGCGTAATTGACGATCAATCGAACTTGTGAAGTTCGATCGAAATTTGGCAACATTCTTGTCAACCTCAATCTTAGATTAGACATCGTGGTCTTCTCCGATTTTATCGAACAGCGAAAATACACGATCAAATTTTCTTCAATTTTTGTCCGATTCGACAAAATCGTACTGCGGGGTTGGAACGTGAGTGTCTCGCTTTAAGATAACCAACATTGCTAAACTAACCGAAACAGAATAAGAATTTTTTTTTCAATATGGTTACAACTTAAATATATAACAACTTGGTCAGAGAATATCTAACTATAAAGAAGCGAAAGTCGGCGAATTTCCTTTGATGTTTCATAGTACAAAAATTTCTGACAGCGCTTGACAGAGAATACCTTTATCACATACACTGAGAAATATAATCGCATTCACGTTGTGTAGAGAACATCGCTACACGAAAAAAAGTGGAGAAATTGTTTCTTTATAAAATGGAGAAGACCACGATGTGAGATATGCGGATTTCGACAAAATATACTATTAGAAATGATTTATTAGAGCTCAAAACCGTTTTCAGTTGCTCAAAAGGTGTTATAATTAAAAAGATATAGCCCTTCGAAATTTAAAAATTTCGGGTTCTGACTCATTAGTCATCAACCAATCGTAAACCACTCACGTCTTGTTGTATACTAAATAATATGAATTTTCGAACGCAGTAACAAAGAATACACAAACGAACAAAAATCAAACTGTCATTTGTCAAAATTTTTCCGAAAAATGCACAAAACAAATTATACGAATTGCAGTTCGGCATAAAACACTTTAATGATAATATTGAAGTTGACAAGAATGTTGCCAAATAAATTTTTCTGGATCAATATTTGTGTTTTTAACACGAAAATCGGTTACAATTTATACAGATGAAGATGTTATTTCTATATTAATATATCGAATTATCCATTAGGTAATGGAAGAAATGGATCAATAAGAAAATGTTTATTGCAATAAATATACAAAAAACGCACATTTTGCGGAGTATAGAAGAGTAATAGGAAACGTGGCAAACTTGCTAAATGTGACTTCTCTTTGCAACTCTCGCTTGGATTGGAGCCGAACGTATGACGATTGTGTGACGTTTTTCAAACTTTAAAAATTAATTGCGGCCTTATTTGGCAACAGAAAAAAATAAAAATTTCATTACGCGCCTTCTTAGAACAGACGGTTTTGAAAAAAAAAAATAAAAAAAAAGTTGTGGTCTTCTCCATTTTATTCTATTCAATAGTTAATTGATTTTTTTATTAATGAGGTTATTAAAATAATTTTACTTCTAGGAATGGAATTAGGATTTGTAATGCAAAAGAGTTATGAAATGTATGTAGATATGAAATGTATGTTATGTAATGTATGAAGAGTATATGAAACGATACAAAACATTTATTTACATTTATTCACATATGTTTCAATATATTAAGTTTTCTGATACCTTTTTCTTTTTTTATTTTTAAATCATTGTTTAAATATTTCAATGAGTAAAAAATTTTTCAATCCTACTAACTATACAACTGAAACCGAAAGAATCCATTCATTCATTCACTGACTCATTGGCGTGTTTTATTTTTTACGGCCAAACGCGAAGGAAAATCGTCGCGGAAAAAACGCCATCCTACGTAACTCGACGAGATCTATCGGAAAATCGACATTTCGAAACCCGGAAAAGTTTCCTTCCGGGTGAAAAACCGGATTTTTGGGGTATTTTTGAGGTTTTTCGGGATTTTATCGGAAACGAAGAGATCGATTTTTCTCAATCTCTCCTAAAATATTCTTCAAACTAATATCGATTACCTCACGCAAACCGCGGGAAAATAAAATTTCCTTCGCGGAGTTATAGCGAAAAATAGCTTAATTATAATTAAATTCATTATTATTTACACGCTCAAATCTCGAAAACTATTAGGTTTACGATAATTTTACAAGAATGCAAATTTGTTAAGCGTAGTTTTTTCCAACTAACAAAACCAACTGCATATGTTTATCTTGAACAGTTCAAAAGTTATAGGGGTAAATCTAAGTCGTGAACATGAGACTCGAGCGTCGGATTATGGTTCAAATTCGCGCAGCAAAGGGATTCCCGAAACCGTTCTCTCCGTAGAGAACAGGGACGGATCGAGAAGGAATTACTTTATGAATTAATACATTAATATCTCCGAAACGGAAGGTTTACGAAAATTTTACAAGATACAGAAATTGTTTAGAATTGATTTTTCTATCGAACGGTATATTTTCCGAACCTCACGAACAAGCCGTAACAAAAATCGTTTTTTCCGGAAAATTCAAAATCAAATATCTCCTAAACCGTTAGATTTACGAAATTTTTTCAAACTAGGTGATTTGTAGGGAATATTTTTTTACATCGAATAGTAATTTACAAATTTTTATTCGACAATTAGTTTTTGAGTTATTAGAAAAGGTTTATGACTAATTAAAATTATCACGCTCAAATATCGAAAACTATTAGGTTTACGAAAATATTACAAGAATACAAATTTGTTAAGCGTAGTTTTTTCTAACTAACAAAACAAACCGCATATACTTAACTTGAACTGTGCGAGGGTATTTTACTTTGAAACGTTAGCTTGTAGCCGTCGAGAAAGGGGTGTGCAATGTGCATTAATAATTTGGCATTTTGGATTTTGGCCGAGCGATTATTAGCATTAGCATATGTTAGAAATGGGGACGGCACTGCGATGGATATTTATTTAAAACGAAAGAATTGTATCGATAAATGTATGATTCACAGAGGGACTAGTTTTTAGGTTGATAAGGTGGAATCGGATGATGTATTACTTTACTTTGTTATTTTGTTCTTGGGTGTTAATAAAGAAAGACTTACCATTATTTATTTTTCGGGGTGCGTTTATAAACCTTATTTGAAGCGAACAAATTTTTGGATTTGGACGCTATTATCAAAGTTTTATTAACAATTGCGGCTAATAAACTTTTGAGCTTACAATTAGTGATTTGTGATAGTGAAGCAGTAGTGTATAGTTGTATAGTAGAGTGTATATAGTGGTAGTGATTGCCTGATTAAGTGACAAGACCACCAAAAGATTTAATTGCAACAATTGACGACCTGGCAACGGGTCAGTGTCCCAAGAAAGGGCGCGTTAGCGCCCTTTCCAACCATTCTGCGAGTCCTACTAACTATACAGCTGAAACCGAAAGAATCCATTCATTCATTCATTCACTGACTCATTGGCGTGTTTTTTTTTTTACGGCCAAACGCGAAGGAAAATCGTCGCGGAAAAAACGCTATCCCACGTAACTCGACGAGATCTATCGGAAAATCGACATTTCGAAACCCGGAAAAGTTTCCTTCCGGGTGAAAAACCGGATTTTTGGGGTATTTTTGAGGTTTTTCGGGATTTTATCGGAAACGAAGAGATCGATTTTTCTCAATCTCTCCTAAAATATTCTTCAAACTAATATCGATTACCTCACGCAAACCGCGGGAAAATAAAATTTCCTTCGCGGAGTTATAGCGAAAAATAGCTTAATTATAATTAAATTCATTATTATTTACACGCTCAAATCTCGAAAACTATTAGGTTTACGATAATTTTACAAGAATGCAAATTTGTTAAGCGTAGTTTTTTCCAACTAACAAAACCAACTGCATATGTTTATCTTGAACAGTTCAAAAGTTATAGGGGTAAATCTAAGTCGTGAACATGAGACTCGAGCGTCGGATTTATGGTTCAAATTCGCGCAGCAAAGGGATTCCCGAAACCGTTCTCTCCGTAGAGAACAGGGACGGATCGAGAAGGAATTACTTTATGAATTAATACATTAATATCTCCGAAACGGAAGGTTTACGAAAATTTTACAAGATACAGAAATTGTTTAGAATTGATTTTTCTATCGAACGGTATATTTTCCGAACCTCACGAACAAGCCGTAACAAAAATCGTTTTTTCCGGAAAATTCAAAATCAAATATCTCCTAAACCGTTAGATTTACGAAATTTTTTCAAACTAGGTGATTTGTAGGGAATATTTTTTTACATCGAATAGTAATTTACAAATTTTTATTCGACAATTAGTTTTTGAGTTATTAGAAAAGGTTTATGACTAATTAAAATTATCACGCTCAAATATCGAAAACTATTAGGTTTACGAAAATATTACAAGAATACAAATTTGTTAAGCGTAGTTTTTTCTAACTAACAAAACAAACCGCATATACTTAACTTGAACTGTGCGAGGGTATTTTACTTTGAAACGTTAGCTTGTAGCCGTCGAGAAAGGGGTGTGCAATGTGCATTAATAATTTGGCATTTTGGATTTTGGCCGAGCGATTATTAGCATTAGCATATGTTAGAAATGGGGACGGCACTGCGATGGATATTTATTTAAAACGAAAGAATTGTATCGATAAATGTATGATTCACAGAGGGACTAGTTTTTAGGTTGATAAGGTGGAATCGGATGATGTATTACTTTACTTTGTTATTTTGTTCTTGGGTGTTAATAAAGAAAGACTTACCATTATTTATTTTTCGGGGTGCGTTTATAAACCTTATTTGAAGCGAACAAATTTTTGGATTTGGACGCTATTATCAAAGTTTTATTAACAATTGCGGCTAATAAACTTTTGAGCTTACAATTAGTGATTTGTGATAGTGAAGCAGTAGTGTATAGTTGTATAGTAGAGTGTATATAGTGGTAGTGATTGCCTGATTAAGTGACAAGACCACCAAAAGATTTAATTGCAACAATTGACGACCTGGCAACGGGTCAGTGTCCCAAGAAAGGGCGCGTTAGCGCCCTTTCCAACCATTCTGCGAGTCTAATGAATAATTTCACAATATTTAATGTGTGGAAGTTTGCGCAAGGATGAACGAATTCAACGCTTTCCATTAACTTAAGGAAGGTTTTAGACACTCCATTATCTATTAAGCTATTTTTAAAATTAATTTCAAATAACAAATCTAATTTATAAACGAATTCAACAAAACTATCTTGGGGAACTCTTAAACCTCCGTATACACTAGTTTTATTTGAAAAAGCTTTGAAATATGTTAACAAGTGATTGATATCTAATTCATTAATTTTTTTTGAAAAATCCGTATAAACTTTACAACCATGTAAATGCAGTGCTTTCTTTATTAAGTAACCACACACATAATTGAAACTATTTCTAAAAGGAACATTTTCTTTTTGGTAATCTTTATAAGGAACACTTATGGCTCGAGATTCTTTGGAATTTACTGGAGTTTCATATTTAGTAACTTTTGTAGATTTTAAATTTAATAACAATTCATCAAGATCGTCTATACAATTCATTTGATTTGAATGCAGGTAGTTAAAACAAAATTATTTTTTAAATGCCCGTTGGAATTGTATTGGCGTCGGGTTTAAGCAATTGCCACCTTGCTGTCTAATACTACCAAAAAAAATTTCTAGGCAATCTTGATTGATTCTCCTGGTTTTTAAATATTTAAAATCAACTTTACTTAGTCTATTCCATAAGTTTTTTATGCCATTAATAGTTATAAGCCAACATTTTTTAGACCGCGATTTATTAGTGACATCAATGCCATTTTTATTAAATAGTTTTAATGGTTTGATAAATTCAATCATTTCATCTAAGAATAGATTTTGATCTTCACTGCCGTCATAACAATTTTTAAATTTATTATTATTATTTAGTTCGTACGAATTTGCCATGTCGAACAACTTATCAAATTTTTGGATCAGTGTTATTGTCCCGATTGCATTCTGAGGCAAAATTTCCAAAGTCATATACGTATTCATGGCGGAAGCGACGGTATTACTAAGTACTTGAGAAGCAAATTTAACCTTCATTTTTTCGAAATTAGTCGGATATATATGTGAATTGGTTAATTTGGGAGCACATGTATAATTTTTTTTTTTATCTTGCTCGTAAAAATTTTCTATATGTGACCAAAAAGTCTCATATTCCCCAAATCTAAAGCTATTATTAATTAGGTTATTTTTTATTGCTTTAATTAAATGATACGGGTCAAATACATATGTTATGACAAAATTCCCTATATAAAAATATGGGTTTTCAGGATTAACGCCTAAATCTTTCCCCAGTTTGATAAAATTCGAACCCATATCACTAACTAAGCATTCCACATATAATCCCGATTCTAACAACTTAATGATGCAATTTTGAATCATCGGTACTAATTTTGACCCCTCAAACCCAGTATCGACAAAAAAATATCCCAATGGCAATTTCCAGTTGGAATACATTATCGAACCATTACTACCAAAACATTTTTTGCTATTATATCCTCTTTTTTCCCTTCACCCTTATCTACCAAACCAACAATTTCATCTTTACCTTTATCGAAGTATAGATGGGATTTCAATGACATTTCATCGATACAGATGCTACAATGCTTATCTGGTTCAGTCATTGTTTTGGTTTTAATTTGGATAGCTTGAAAAACATTTTCATTATTCAATCCAGCCTTTGAAACTAAATCTTTAGTTAACAATTGTAGGCATCTTTTAGAAGGCAAATATAAAATTTTACTTAAAAACTATATGCACGGGGACCAAGAAAATATAAATTTAGTGCAATTTTTTTGTAGTTGTTGAAATAACGTCGACCACATGGTCGTTTACCTTTTAGACTTGCTTGAATTTTTACAATTTCAGCAAGGTTTTTGTTTAAGTAAACATCGCACATCTTTTTAAAATCTTCCAGACAATATTTTGGTTTTTGCGGTTTTAAGGGTGTTTTAAATTTCCTAAATTTCTGTTTATGAGTTCTTATTTTTAATCTTAATTTATTTTTTCGGGGTGAATTAAAAGAAAACTTCAATGGAGTTTGAGTGATTGCAGATGGAGATGTTAATGGCGATGTCTCGTGTTACATGTTTCCATATCATCATTTTTTCTTTTTTGCCAGGGAAAAACCGTTGGCACAGCATCGTCGAATAAATGTTTTCTGGCAGCTGAACTCTTAACTATACATTTTTCTTCAAAATGAAATTCACAGATCTTATGATGTTTAAGGTTTTTAGACATCAAATCTTCCCTATTACAGGCTTTTAACCAAATCTCAGCTTTAAAAAAAGGCATTGTTAACAATACTGTTCCCCGATGAGCGCAAAAATTCTTTTAAAACAATGATATAATTGCTATTATATGCATTTGTAAATATATCTACTTACCGAGTAGTATCGTCCGGAAATTTAAATAAACTCGTTCCTTCACCACTTCTTGTAGGACAAGAACGCACAACACACGATACTTTTCCCATCGCACAAAGAGTTCTAAACAAAGTTCTAAACTAAATAACTAAAGAAAGTTCTAAACTTTAATTTTGAAAATAATCAAATTTTACCGGAAAAAAAGCGCACAGGATAAAAACGCAATGAAAAATGCACGCCAGTCATACAAACGCTGCACAATATTAAATATCGGCACCAAATATACTGTGCCTACCGGTCCGGGTATGAAGTAAAATTTATAAACGCATCAAAAATGTGTCAAGTGCAAGTCTAGACACCAAAATTGCGTTTCCTAAAACAAACACATAAATATAAAGTTAATTACGTGCGATAGAAAATACGTGAGAACGCGATCTAAGTTCAGTATTTTAAGAAGGCAAAGTCAGCAGTTTTTCGGATATGAAAAGGGTGAAATCAGAAGAAGAAGCCATCACCAGCCCAAGTGTAATTCTTTAATGAAAAAGAACGATGGAGTAATTATTCAAGAGCCAATTAGTCATTGCCATGATTCCTGTCCACAAAAAGCATATAAGCAAACATTTTTGCATATAAGCAAAATTCAAATATTCAAGATCCTCAAATTTCAAATACATTTGGTTCTTGAAAGCCAACTCTATGAATTGTGTGTTGTGTAATTTACAAAAATATGAAATCTGCTAAAATCTGCTTAGTACGACATCTATTGCATCTAGTCACAATTCCTTCGTTTGACGTTAAACTCCATAGACAAAATATAAGAGACTGTTTAAAACATAGGAGTTATTCTACAACGTCTGTTAGTTCTGGGTCCCAGTACCAGAGGCGCTGCTATCGAAAAATTAAATATATTTCGTAAATTAGATAGAGGCCCGAATGCAAACGATCGCGACTTTCGTCTTGTTTCGTTCGGCACGGTTCGGCAGCATCCTTGCTGTTCTTGTTAATTTTTTTGTTTGTGCCGGTAAGTTTCGTGAGTGTTTAACCGTGAGTTTCGTGAGTGTTGAGATTTTTGTGTATAACCTAAATTTGTGAGTATTTTTATATTTATTGGTTTTTCCTCATTCATCCAAAGAGCTGATACTATACCTCCCTATGACCTATGAGGATAGTTTTGCTGATAAACGATAAATGTTTTACTTATGTATACTTTAAAAAATACGAAGCCTGAATCAATTTATTTTTCAGTTCTACTTTAGTACTTTGCCTTATCATGGTGCATCCTGGGTAACACTAAGGGGTATTATTAATATTGTATTATTATTATTGGCACTGTTATTTTTGTCGAATGATTTTGTGTACTGTAAATAAATAATTAATGATATAATGTATTGTTTGTATATGTACAGTGAGGGGCAAAATTGTGGAATAAATTCATTTTTTTGAGAATAGGCGGCTTTGGCCCTTAGGGCGCGATAATTTTGCCCCTCACTGTATATAATATTGTATATGTATGTGTAATTTTGAATAAATACCAACATTTCTAATTTACAAAAGTTGTAGTTCTTATTTTTTTTTTATTTTAAACATTTACATACAATCGAATTTGGTAATTGTGTAGCTATTTAATAGCCATTTTCCATCCTTGAGGATTAGCTATTGAATGACTATGCAATTATCAAATGCATGATATTATTTAGTTAGAAATACAAGAATAAAATTTAAATTTACCGCCTATTTTTAATTTTGAAATATAGAAGAAATCTACTTTGAAAGTCGACCTTGATATTAGTTCCTGGGTCCCCGCACCAGAGGCAGTTCCATCAACGCTAGGCCAATTCTTAGTAAAGGATCGAACTCTCTCATATTTCTTTCTCTATGTTAAACTCATCTATAGTGACGCATGCGCATTCAAACTTTGAACCACATAATTCGCCGAGTTTCGCTTCTTTATTCGCGAAGATTTTTCCGACAGGGGGCGCTGCAGTATATGTCAGTGGAATGGGGAAAACAAACAATATAAACAATACAACTTTGAATCTCTTGCACTTGCTGGTCATTATTGTTAAAGTTATAAAATTATGTTAAATGAAATATGTAGGCTGGTTGTTTTTTATTTTTGAGTTAGATAAATTTGTTTATATATAAATAGAAACCGTCAACATAAATAATGTTGATTGAATTGTAAAAGCTGTAATACCGTTTTATTAAAACCAATTGCATAAATCTCTTGGCTCATTTTACCATCAACTAATACGAAGAATCTACAAATTTAATAGGTTATGGGCCCAGGCCAACGAACCTGCGTTATCCGTGTTAGTTATATAGTAAAGTTGTAAAGTTCCCGAGTAAGAATGGATCCAATTCGTCACATTAAGCAGCTGAAAGGAGGAGAAGACTGGCCAATATGGAAACATAAGATACGCGATATGCTCGATTATCATGAAGGTGCATTGGATGTTATAGATGGAAAGTTGACCAAACCTGAATCCTTAGGTGATAATGCAACTGAAGCTGAAATTAAGAATTTCAAAGATAAATCCGATCTCTATCGAAAAGCGAACAGTACGCAAAATCAATGATGACAAATGCCGTAAGTGATGCAGTCTATCAACAAAATAACAAAATAACAGCTTACGAAGCCTGGCAATCACTAAAACTACAGTTTGAAGCATCGTGTAAAGATCAGTTATTTAACATGTGTACAGAGTTCTTTTCGTTTAACTGGAATCTTGAAGAAGACGTCTCCACCCACATCGCCAAACTTAAGATATTATTCAACGATTTGAACAACGCATTGAAAATAAAGAATGAAAACCCCCTTCCCGAATTGATGATTATTTGCAAAATTCTACATATACTCCCTTCAAGTTATGAAAACTTTCGTGCAAGTTGGATGCTTCTTACAAAAGACCAAGATAAAACTCTTTATGAATTAACAGTGCAATTGTATATGCATGAGAGAAATTTTTCAAAATTTAAACAAGATAATAGCTCTCAAGAAATACTAGTTGTTAGCAACGACAGAAGAAGCAAACCGGACAATCGAAACTCCAAGAGATCGTCAACTTGTTATTACTGCAAGAAAAAGGGACATTGGTTGAAAGTATGCAGAAAATGGATAGCAGACGGGAGACCGCCCAAATATAAAACGAGTTCTAAGAATGAAGAAACTTCAACAGCGAGTGTAGCTCTAGTTTTTACGACCGAAGTCGATGACGAAAATGAAGAGGCATGGTGGATAGATAATGGTGCCACCAAACACGTAGTCAGCTCTAAAAGGTATTTCATAAAATACGAAAATTTCGACTCGCCTAGAAAAATACAGGCAGCAGGAAGAGAATACCTACAAGCATTAGGTAAAGGTACGATCGAAATTAGGTCAACGGTTAATCAAACAGTTAATAATTACACACTCAATGATGTCTGGTATGTTCCTGAAGTTTCAAGGAATCTCTTTTCAGTTTTAGCAGCACAAGATAGAAATAGAAACAGTATGTTTAAATCTACAGCCACAGAATGTTTCCTAATAGTCAATGGGAAAACAATAATTTCTGGAAGTAGACAGGTAGAAGGCGGCTTATTCCTATGTTCATGTATTCCTCTTAAACCTAGATTAGAGAATTCTCTCAATTCTACAATAGAAGAAAGCTCCGTTTTAAGCTTATATCATGAAAGATTGGGTCATCAAGATATACGGTACGTTCAAGATAAATTGAAGAAAGAGTAGAACATAAACACAAAGATAGAAAACCGTATTTGTGAGCCTTGTATTTATGGAAAAATACATCGTTTGCCGTTCGGAAATCGAAATGTTGCGACACAACCAGGAGAATTGATTTCAACAGATATTTGTGGACCTTTTGATACGTCATTTCAGAAGAAAAGATACTTACTGGTATTCAAGGATGCGTATACAAAATTTCGTTACGGGTATCTATTGGAAGAAAAATCAGAAGTTAAATTATGTCTTCAAAACATGATAATCCATGCTGAAAATTTGGGACATAAAATTAAGCAATTACTTAGTGATAACGGCGGAGAATTCGATAATGAGGAAGTTAAAAAGATACTCCATAGTAAAGGTATTGAGCAGAGATTCACTGCACCTTACACACCTCAGCAAAACGGTACTTCTGAATGAGACAACCGCACAATTGTTGAAATGGCATGAAGATTTAAATATTCAAACACTGGAGTTAATTTTCCAAGCTCAATTTGGGCAGAACTAGTAAACACTGCAATTTATATCTTAAATAGAACTGGAAAATCAACAGTGAAAGATTGCAGTCCATTCGAACTTTGGTTTAGTAAGAAACCCAGAATAAGTCACCTAAGAATAATAGCGTCAACCTGTTTTGTCCACATTCCTGTTCAAAATAGAAGAAAAATGGATAAAAAAGCTGTAAAAGGATATCTAATTGGATATGATGGTGATGAACGTTACAGAATTTATATTAAAGAAAATCACAATATAATTTTATCAAGAGATGTTAAATTTGATGAAAAATTAGGTAAGTGTGAAAGATCACTGGAGTTATCCCGTGAAGAAACACGGAAATTACCTCTTCAAGACAACGCACATATGAAAATGCAAGGTGAGATTCCACAAGAAAGTGATGATAACACAAATATTGAAGATAATAATCCTGAGATAACAGAAGAAATTGAAGGCAACCGTAATCCTGAAGCAGAAGATCTAAGTAGTGAAAGTGAAAGCTTAGATGATAATAATGAAAGTACAGAAAGTAGTGAGTATAGAAAATGCCCATACAATTTAAGAAATAGACAAGAACTAAGAAAACCCAAGCGCTTTGGTATTGATGATTATATCACAACTGCTGAAGCAATTGTAAGTAAGGTTAAAGAACCTGAAACGTATGAAGAAGCTGTCAATAGCAGGGACTGTGATAATTGGAAGCGAGCAATGGACTCCGAAATGTCCTCGTTGGCTGAAAATGAAACTTGGTGTTTAGAAGAACTACCAAAAGGTTCCAAGCCAATTGCATGTAAATGGGTTTACAAGATTAAGAAAAACCCTGACGGCTCAATTGATAAGTATAAAGCTCGACTAGTAACGAAAGGTTTCTCTCAACGATATGGCGTTGATTATGAGCAAACCTTCAGTCCTGTAACAAAGTTGGTAACAATTCGCACGATGTTAAGTTTAGTTGCTAATGAAAACATGGTTTTCACTCAATTTGATGTGTGTTCGGCCTTCTTGTATGGTACTCTTGAAGAAACTATATACATGAAACAACCAGAAGGCTACACAGATGGATCAGGTAAAGTGTGCAGACTAAAACGATGCCTGTACGGTTTAAAACAAGCCCCGCGCTGTTGGAACCAGTGCTTTGGAGAATACCTGATAGAGTTAGGTTTTCGTAAGAGCGACGCAGACGTATGCCTATATATGAGAAACAGAGACTTAAATAAACTAATCATTTGTTTGTATGTAGATGATGGACTGGTTGCAGCTAGCAATAGGAAAGAATCTGAAGAATTTCTTCAAGATCTGAAAAGACGGTTTAAGATCACCTCGAATCCATCAGCAACGTACTATTTAGGTCTTGAAATTCAAAGATTTCAAGATGGAAGCGTACGAATATGCCAACAAGCATACGCAAGGAAAATGCTTGAAAAATTCGGGATGGAAAATTTGCAAACCTGTAAGTACACCGATGCTCCAGGATTCGAAGACGCAAGAAGAAGAAGATACTGTACAAGACTCATCATTTCCTTATCGAGAAGCTGTAGGAACCATGATGTACTTAATGGTAGGTTCTAGACCAGATTTGGCTTACAGTATTGGAATTCTTTCTCGCAATCTCGAAAACCATACCAACAACGACTGGGTCAAGGTAAAACGTGTATTTAGATATATAAAAGGCACTATTGAAAAGGGGATAACATATAAATTCAATTATAAACGAGGATTTCTAGAGTGTTATAGCGATTCAGACTTTGGAGGGTGTAAGAATACTGGAAGATCAACAAGCGGAATGGTAGTAATGTATAGTGGTGGAATAATATCGTGGGCAAGTCAAAGACAACCTATCGTTGCAACATCAACAACAGAGGCAGAACTGATTGCTGCAAACGAGTGCTCACGGGAGATCATTTGGCTGAGGAAACTATTTGAAGGTGTTACAAAGCTACATGAAATCCCAACATTGCAAGTGGATAACACTGCTGCAATCAGACTTGCACAAAACCCAGAATTTCATAAGCGGACCAAACACATTGGCATAAAATATTTCTACATTCGAGAAAAGGTCTCGGAAAAATTAATTAATATTAAACAAGTGTCTACTGAGGACCAAGCAGCCGATATGATGACAAAACCGCTATTTAAACCACGATTATTGAAACTTTGTGATAAAATTGGACTGACCTAGTGTTAACATATTTCTTTTAACAAGGGGACGTGTTAAAGTTATAAAATTATGTTAAATGAAATATGTAGGCTGGTTGTTTTTTGTTTTTGAGTTAGATAAATTTGTTTATATATAAATAGAAACCGTCAACATAAATAATGTTGATTGAATTGTAAAAGCTGTAATACCGTTTTATTAAAACCAGTTGCATAAATCTCTTGGCTCATTTTACCATCAACTAATACGAAGAATCTACATATTTAATAATTATTAGAGTCCAAATAAGTATTTTGATACAACAAACTTCACCAAACATTTTTATAAATCAAGCAAACAATAAGTAATAAAGTAATATTGGACGTACTCTAATCTCTAATGTATTTATTCTTGGTTTGTTTTCCCCATTCAAATGATATAGAATTTTGACGGTAGGTGTCGCACCCTTTGCTCGTTTTCGCGAGTAGTTAGATATTCTCTGACTTGGTTATTATCATAGCATGATTTATAGAAAGATCCAAACAGAATAGACCTGATTGTGTTATCTGTAATTTGAGCGATAAACCGATTTTTCTTATCTTAGGTGACATTAGTTTTTGTAGTGATCCTAGAACATTTCTAATAAGTCAAATAAGGTAAGTGCATGGCAACAATAAAAAAGTTTTATAAACTTTTTTCCCTTGAATAGTAGTTGAAGTGACTATGGAAATTTGCTGGCACCGTGGCTCTATCGATTTAAAATACAGGGTGTATTTTATATTTTATGATAAAATAAGTCATGTTATCCGTTTTGCGCTTAACCCAGAGGGCGCCACTGCAACACATTTTTTTTTTTCCTTTGACGGTCACAACTTTTTTGTACAAAGGAATTTGACCAAACGGGATCAATTTACAAAAACTACAACATTCTAACTATAAAAAGGTTTCGAAGATAAATGAGTTTGAAAAAGGAAAAAAAATGTGTTGCATTGGCGTCCTCTAGATTAAGCGCAAAACGGATAACATATTCTTAATTGGTCACCTTTAAAAACCCCATATGTGAAATTTGAAAAAGATATCTCTTGAATTACGCTGGATGGACAAAAAATCCAAATAAAAAATCGATTTTCCTAGTGCTATTATAACTTCCTAAAGAAGCAACTTTGGACTAAGGTAAATTTGGTTAAATCGTCATATTTTGACCCAAAGAACCTCCCCTTAGCGTATGGCCCATTCGTTACCGAACACCCTGTATTAGGCTACTTTAGCATAATAACGTTATTTTTCTTGTAAATTTTCAGTACTAATTCAAAATGTGCGAAGAAGAAGTCGCCGCTTTGGTCGTAGACAATGGCTCCGGTATGTGCAAGACCGGTTTCGCCGGGGAAGACGCCCCTCGTGTAATGTTCCCCTCCATCGTAGGACGTCCCCAAAAACATTCCTACGTAGGAGACGAAGCCCGAAGCCAACGGTATATCCTCACCTTGAAGTACCCCATTGATTGCGGAATTGTCACCAACTGGGACGATATGGAGAAAATCTGGCATCACGCCTTCTACAAAAAGCTTCATGTGGCCCCCGACGAACATCCCGTACTGTTAACCGATGCTCCACTCAACCCTAAAGCTCAAAGGGAGAAAATGACGCAAATTATGTTCGAAACCTTCAACACTCCCTGTATGTATGTAGCCAACCCAGCCGTACTCTCTCTGTACGCCTCCGCTCGTACCACCGGTATCGTATTGGACTCCGGAGATGGTGTATCCAACGCTGTACCAATCTATGGAGGTTACTCTCTGTCCCACGCCACCCTTCGTCTGGATCTGGCCGGCAGAGACTTGACCTACTACCTCATGAAGATCCTCGCCGAACGTGGATATTCTCTAACCACATCAGCCGAAAGAGAAATCGTGCGCGACATCAAAGAGAAGCTCTGCTACGCGGCGTTGGACTTCGAACGGGAGATGGCCACCGCGGCCAGCTCGAGCGATTTGGAGAAGAGCTACGAACTACCCGATGGCCAGGTGATCGCCATCGGTAATGAAAGATTCCGTTGTCCGGAGGCTTTGTTCCAGCCTTCGTTCTTGGGCATGGAATGTGCTGGTATCCACGAAACCACTCACAATTCGATCATGAAGTGCGAAGTGGGCATCCATAAGGACTTGTACGCTAACATTTTATTATCTGGTGGTACTACGATGTGCCCCGGTATTGCCGAGAGAATGCGGAAGGAAATTACCACGTTGGCTCCCCCCTATATGAAAATCAAGATCGACGCTCCTCTGGAGAGGAAATACTCCGCATGGCTGGGTGGATCCATCTTGGCTTCGATGTCCACTTTCCAATGGATGTGGATCTCCAAACAGGAATACGACGAGTCCGGTCCCTCTATCGTTCACAGGAAGTGCTTCTAATTCGTTTTTTGCTTATATTTATTCTCTATTTCTGGTTTACATGCCCCCGTTTTGGGGGTAGGAACTGCCATGTTTATAATATGGGACTCAAAGAAAGGTTGGAAAGGGCGCTGACGCGCCCTTTCTTTGGTCACTGACCCGTTGCCAGTGAAAATTAAATTTATTTGAAATTAAATAAATTTATTCATAAAGTAATTCATTCTCGATCCGTCCCTGTTTTCTACGTAGAGAACGGTCGCGGGAATCCCTTCACTGTGCGAATTTAAACCATAAGTGCATCGCTGGAGTCGCCTAATTTCGCGCTAATAATGCATTTAGGCGATTGTGGTCGTCATAGACAAAATATAAGAGACTGTTTAAAACATAGGAGTTATTCTACAACGTCTGTTAGTTCTGGGTCCCGGTACCAGAGGCGTTGGTATCGAAAAATGAAATATATTTCAATGATTTTGATTGGTAAATTAGATAGAGGCCCGAATGCAAACGATCGCGACTTTCGTCTTGTTTCGGTCCGGCACGGTTCGGCAGCATCCTTGCTGTTCTTGTTAATTTTTTTTGTGCCGGTAAGTTTCGTGATCGTGAGTGTTTAGATGCCATTTTTGTGTATAACCTAAATTTGTGAGTATTTTTATATTTATTGGTTTTTCCTCATTCATCCAAAGAGCTGATACTATACCTCCCTATGACCTATGAAGATAATTTTGCTCATAACCGATAAATGTTTTACTTATGTATATTTTAAAAAATACGAAGCCTCAATCAATTTATTTTTCAGTTCTACTTTAGTACTTTGCCTTATCATGGTGCATCCTGGGTAACGCTAAAGGGTATTATTAACGCTTGTATTATTTGCACTGTTATTTTCTTATGTTCATACATATTTGCTTCACGTTTATATTGCTATTGTTATTATTTTTGTCGAATGATAACCAAATTTTTGTACCGTAATTTCTTAATTAATGATATTACAATGTATTGTTTATATATGTAATTATGTACAGTGAGGGGCAAAATTATGGAATAATTTCATTTTTTTGAGAATAGGCGGCTTTGGCGCTTAGGGCGCGATAATTTTGCCCCTTAGTGTATATAATATTGTATATGTATATGTAATTTTGAATAAATACCAACATTTCTAATTTACAAAAGTTGTAGTTCTTATTTTTTTTATTTTAAACATTTATATACAATCGAATTTGGTAATTGTGTAGCCATTTAATAGCCATTTTCCATCCTTGAGGATTCGCTATTGAATGACTATACAATTATCAAATGCATGATATTTAGTTAGAAATACAATAAAATTTAAATTTACCGCCTATTTTTGATTTTGAAATATAGAAGAAATCTGCTTTGAAAGTCGACCTTGATATTAGTTCGTGGGTCCCCGCACCAGGGGCAGTGCTATCAACGCTATGCCAATTTTTAGTAAAGGATCGAACTCTCTCTTATTTCTTTCTCTTTGGTGGTCGTAGAAAATAAAAATCGCCAGTATATAATCCCCCCATTTATGAAACGACCATAGCAGGCCGACGGTAACATCCGCCTCATTTATGATTAGACTAAAGCCGGTCGTATTGGAGATTACTCCACTTACAATTATGTAAAATAAAAATTTTTCGTTCGCCAAGGAAAGTTTGTTTTTGTCGTTATAACTCAAAAACGGTTCAAAAGAGAAGAACCCCTCATATGTCATATTATAGAGAAAAACATTCTTTACAATTTTCGGAGAATAAATCTGTTTTCAAAATCGCATCTTTTTTCGAGATATTTAAATTTTTTTCCCGAAATTGCGAAAAAGAAAATTTTTTTTTCTAAATAAATATGCGGTTTGCGTGAGGCGATTGGTAATATATTAAAGAATATTTTAGGAAATTTTAAAGAAAATCGAAGGTTTTCGGAGAAGACCCCAAAAAAACCCAAAAATAACTTAAAAATCCGTTTATCACCCGGAAGGAAAAGTTTCCGGGTTTCGAAATGTCGATTTTCCGATAGATCTCGTCGAGTTGCGTAGGTTAGCGTTTTTTCCGCGACGATTTTCCTTCGCATACAGCCGTAAAAAAGAACATGCCAATCAGTCAGTGAATTATGTAGGTTTCCGTAGTACTTAAAGTAGTACCATAAAATATAAGCCAAAGTATTAATACTATCTTAATTTTTGTAATTTATTACATGTGCAGAATAAGAGTATTGTCACGTCTAAGGGTTTCGGCTTCCCCTTAGACTTCTTCCTAGCTACCTGGAGTGTACTAGGTTATGGTCCAACAGTGTTTCAAAGGTAATAACTAGACGTAGTTCAAAACAATAACAGCTTTATTAATTCTACCAACAATGCCTCCAAGGGCTTCTCTATAATCTATGACTTATCCTACTTACTTGGGGCCAGTCTAACGGTCGGGGCTCCGTCCCCGATTATACCTCGTACACCTGTGGAACTCGCACCTTACTTCTTAGAGGATCCTCTTGACCTTCTACTGGAGCCCCCGACTCCTGGACTGGAGCTCACCAGCCTCCTCTAACGGAGCGAACCGGACTCCCCGAGCCAGGTCAACCCACCGCTTATACAGGGTGAGTCGTGAGGAATCGTACATACTTTAACAGTGTATAGAGGCACATAAGGGTAATATCAAATCAGCATTGAAAGTTGCATCCGCCTCTTCTTTAAGGAAATACTTAGCTATGACAGGTTTATGAATTTTTAGGATATTTTCTTTCTTTCATATCTTCACGGTTGTCAATTCGACTAGGTTCATTTGCTGGCAAAAATACCTTTTGAAGAAGGAACACACTAGCATATTAAGAATTAAAAAAATCCAAGACCGTCTTAAAAAAAATGAGGTAAAATATTTAAAAATTAATATTTCACCCTGTATACAGTTTTTGCTAATTTTCGGTTGGTCACTGTAGAAGGTATAAGTAACTCGTAAGGTCTGACATTCGGAAATTTTTGTCACCCTTTTATTAAAGTTAAAGTTAAAATATATATCAAAATTTCATTTACGAACTTAGACATTATAATTTTTGATAAAGAATATATTATGAATTTGGTTCTATTTAATCATGTGGGACTCATCCCACCAATGAATGAAGAATTTGGAATTACCTCTAGGTTTATGTCTTTGAATAGACTGGTTTGCGATATTAATTAGGTTTGATGAAAATTGATTATTATCGTTAGGCAGTATTATTTCTATGAAGGAGGAAACTTTCTCTTGATATACTTTCCAATCGGCTTTTTTGAAATTTCTTCTATTCCTTGAATTATAGGGTTGATTAACTTTATGAAGATAAACTTGACACATTGTAGGGAAGTGATCACTAAAGCCATTATCCTTAATTACCTCCCTGTAACGTAGTTATTTCGTTACTAATATGTAGGTTCGATTCCTGGCAGTGAAAGACTGAATATGATTACAAGTGCTTTATTTAAATATACGCAAAATACTCAGTGAAGAGATACGAGCGGAGGCGAATCGAAACAGGCGATTAAGCGTAACCGGGGACAGTTGTTCCACACCTAGGATGCAACTGAGAGGTAGCTTAGTCGGACTGGCGTGCGTTCCCAACTGCCTAGTCGGTCGCAGTCCAGCCCTTATTAAGAGGCTGACCGCGCGGTCTAACGTAGGGCGTAACTACCGCCCTCTCTCCGGGTGGAATACTAGCTTCGCGAGGGTGGTGCGTTACAGTACTCGATGTTGGGGTGGTATGCGTCGGGACTAGGTAGTGGTCGTGTTACATCCCAAGAATATTTGTTGGCTAGGTTAGCCGATTCTAGGGTAATATATATACAATAGAAATTGACTTATCTGGAGCGGAGAGTCTAGTGGGGGAGCCATCATTTAGAAAAATCATATTTGTTAAGTCTAATGAATTACTGATAATTTTACCATTATAAGTATTATTGGAGCTGCCCCATGAAGTATGGTTACAATTTAAATCTCCCATTAAAATCAAAGGATCTTCAAATTTTGTAAGCAAGTCTACCCATTTGTTTCTTTCAATATTAAACGCGGGCAATAGATGTTAACTACATTAAATCTAAATTGTTGTAGAAAAATAGTCTGACTTGAATGTTATGGTTTAATTCAATATTTTGTTTGACTTTTGACCATTTAATGTCCTCCCTGATTATGCTTACAATTCATCCATATCCATCTTCCATATCCATTCTAAATATCCGATATCCTAATTATATGAACTTTTTTCAACCAAGTTTCATTCAATAGAATAATGTGTGGGTTAAACTGCTATATCAATACCTTAAGATTATCTACATTGTTATTATAAGACTCGCAGAATGGTTGGAAAGGGCGCTAACGCGCCCTTTCTTGGGACACTGACCCGTTGCCAGGTCGTCAATTGTCGCAACTAAATCTTTTGGTAGTCTTGTCACTTAGTCAGGCAATCACTACCACTATTATACACTCTACTATACAACCATACACTACTGCTTCATTATCACAAATCACTAATTGTAAGCTCAAAAGATTATTAGCCGTAATTGTTAATAAAAATTTGATAATAGCGTCCAAATCCAAAAATTTGTTCGCTTCAAGTCAAATAAGGTTTATAAACGCACCCCGAAAAATAAATAATTGTAAGTCTTTCTTTATTAACACCCAAGAACAAAATAACAAAGTAATACATCATCCGATTCCACCTTATCAACCTAAAAACTAGTCCCTCCGTGAATCATACATTTTCGATACAATTCTTTCGTTTTAAATAAATATCCATCGCAGTGCCGTCCCCATTTCAAACATATGCTAATGCTAATAATCGCTCGGCCAAAATCCAAAATGCCAAAATATTAATGCACATTACACACCCCTCTCTCGACCGCTACAAGCTAACGTTTCAAAGTAAAATGCCCTCGCACGGTTCAAGTTAAAAATATGCGGTTTGTTTTGTTAGTTAGAGAAAACTAGGCTTAACAAATTTGTATTCTTGTAATATTTTTGTAAACCTAATAGTTTTCGATATTTGAGCGTGATAATTTTAATTATGACTAATTAAAATTAAACCTTTTCTAATAACTCAAAAACTAATTGTCGAATAAAAATTTGTAAATTACTATTCGATGTAAAATAATATTCCGTACAAATCACCTAGCACCAAAAATTTTCCTTCTCGATCCGTCCCTGTTCTCTACGGAGAGAACGGTTTCGGGAATCCCTTTGCTGCGCGAATTTGAACCATAAATCCGTCGCTCGAGTCTCATGATCGCGACTTAGATTTATCCCTATAACTTTTGAACTGTTCAAGATATACATATGCAGTTTGTTTTGTTAGTTGGAAAAAACTACGCTTAACAAATTTGTATTCCTCTAAAATTATCGTAAACCTAATAGTTTTCGAGATTTGAGCGTGTAAATAATAAAGAATTTAATTATAATTAAATTATTTTTCCCATAACTCCGAGAAGGAAATTTTGATTTTCCCGCGGTTTGCGTGAGATAATCGATATTAATTTGACGAATATTTTAGGAGAGATTGAGAAAAATCGATTTCTTCGTTTCCGATAAAATCGCAAAAAACCCTAAAAATACCTTAAAAATCCGGAATTTTTCACCCGGAAGGAAACTTTTCCGGGTTTCGAAATGTCGATTTTCCGATAGATCTCGTCAAAATTCGTAAATATGGCGTTTTTCCCGCGACGATTTTCCTTCGCGTACGGCCGTAAGAAAAAAACACTCCAATCAGCTCGATTTTACCCAGCAATATCGCAGGTTTTTCGTCGTAACTCAACAACCGTTAAAGTTGGAACCACCCCGTAAACTTTTTATTATGTAAAAAAACATCCTCTACAATTTTCAAAGAATAATTTTTTTTTCGAAATCGCATCTTTTTTCGAGTTATTTCGACTTTTTGGCAATCGCGTTTATTTTAAAAAATCGATATCGCGCTATAAATCAGAAACCGCTCAAAATCGAATCACCCCATCCACATATATTGTACAAAATACTATTCTTTACAAATTTCGATTCTTGAGAAATTTTCAAAAAACGGCTAGTTTTTGAGTAATTGTAAAATATAAATTTTTCGTTCGCTAAGGAAAGTTTGTTTTTTATCGTTATAACTCAAAATCGATTCAAAAGAGAACAACCCCTTATATGTCCTATTATAGAGAAAAACGTTCTCTACAATTTTCAAAGAATAAATTTTTTTCGAAATCGCATCTTTTTTCGAGATATTTCAATTTTTTGCCGAAAATGCGAAAATTAAAATTTATTTTTACTATAACTCCGGTAAATGGATTTTCCTGGATATGCGGTTTGCTTGAGATGATTGGTAATATATTGAAGAATGTTTTGGGAAATTTTAAAGAAAATCGTTGGAAGATTTTCCAAGAAAATCCCGAAAAACCACAAAAATCCCCAAAAATCGCCCAAAAATCCGGTTTTTCACCCGGAAGGAAAAGTTTCCGGGTTTCGAAATATGGATTTTCCGATAGATCTCGTCGAGTTACGTCGGATAGCGTTTTTTCCGCGACGATTTTCCTTCGCGTTTGGCCGTAAAAAATAAAACACGCCAATGAGTCAGTGAATGAATGAATGAATGAATGGATTCTTTCGGTTTCAGCTGTATAGTTAGTAGGATCTAATATTCCATTGGATGATAACCAATGCTTGTCTATCCATTTGTTATTTTAGATTGATTGCAAGGGAAAACCCAACGATTACATTTAAATATAAAAATACAAAACAGAAGTTCAAAATTGAATAAGTAAAAATTAAAATGTTAGTGGGGTTACGTTAAAGTGATACGATAGGTAGGTACTCCTAATACTCCTCCATAAAATCTATCTCCGCCTCTTCGTTTCTCTTATGAATAGTTTTTTCTTTTGTTGGGGTATAATTTTGTTTACCTTGGTGTGAGTTGGTTAAAAAACTGTTTATAAATGTCGCTACTAATTCTTTCTGTTGGTCTGAGAGAACTTCTAAAGATCTGTGTACATCTGAGATTACGTTTTTAATCCTTTCAATTCTCTCCGTTCGGAAACTTGATGTGAAAGGTAAATTACTGCGCAGATTTATTTGCCCATTTGTTGATAAAAGGCCCATTTGTTGATTTGTTGATGTTCGGTTCCTTTCGATTGTATCCTACTTCTTCTGCTTTTCGCTTTTTCACTCCGCCATTTTTGGTTACTTGGTTGTACCTTGGTCTTCTATCGTTATTGTTATCTGCTCTACCTCTCCTTTCGTGGATTGAAATGGTATTGAGAGTGATTGCGCCTTCGTTCAGAGCTGGAAACTCCTCCTTATTTAGATGGAATCTATTTTATGATAGATTCCATCTGATTCCATATGATAGATTTTATGATAGATAGACATTTACTTCCAAGATGGCGCCAAGTGAAGTCGCTTCGCAAGTAGCTGCCAATAATTTGTGCAAATATTGCAATAAAACTGCACTAACAAATATTATAAAGTGTTCAAATTGCAACCTTTTCTATCATAAAAGATGTGCTGAAAGAAATGATGTCGAATTTAGTAAGTGTGGTACTACTCAGAATAACAAAGAAAGTGAGCAATGTTCTGATTCCATCGCGTTTACAGTGGAAAAATTTTACTGAACTGAAAACCCAAGTATTTTATCTAAATAAACTTTTAGTAGAAAAAGACAAAATAATTAACGATAAAGAAAAAATAATCGGTGACAAAGAGCAAATAATATATTTATTAAATTTGCAATTAAATCTGCAATTAAATGAATCTACTAAATCTAAAGTGTTCGTGGCTAAAAATTATAAAAAAAGTTGTGATAGTGATAATAACAAGAAACAAACAAGTCCCTTATCTCGGGAATCGAAATCGCAGCCTTCAGCAGGTAACAAATCCATAGGCAACACAAGTGTCCGAAGTGCAAATTCAAGAAATAATGTGAACGAATCCGCAAACAAAAAGTCTGTGACTTCTCCTGCTGTCGATAAAACTTCACCAACTAACGGCAGTAATTTGACTGATTGGACAAATGGAAACAACAAAAAAAAGACAAATATGATAGACGTAAAAAATGGGCTATTACCGGATCTTCAAAGAGTAGCACAATTAAAACAACACAGAAACCAGTTATTCTGTTTATTTCCCGAATTGATCCTGAAACCACATTGGATGATTTTGCTAAGATGGTGAAAATAAACATAGCCGAGGCCTCATGTGAAAAACTTGTATCAAGGTACCCAAATAGTTATTCTTCGTTTAAGGTGACAATCAACGAATAGAGTTTTGTTACCGCTCAAGATGTTGCAATGTGGCCTTATTGCATTATAATATTGCATTATATGTTGGTTTAATCCGTATATCAAAACCTCCTTGGAAAGGGTTTTTCCAGAGAAGGTTAGACAAGTCGTCCCTGTCGGAATATAAGAAATGTCTCCGTTTGATTCCTGAATTCTTTGTTAAAGCCTTTCACATGGATAGTTCTGATGTATGGGATTGTTGTGTCCTTTGACCTTAGGATTTCTTCCTCCTTGAATTCTTTAAATACATTTTTACTATACCCTTGCAGGTTACAGTCTGGGAATATACAGGGTGTTTCATTGGGAAAGGGCAATATTTTAACCATATATAGAGGTCACCTAGGGGATTATAAAAAACCCATATAGTATGGATCTTGCGGCCCTTATAACCGAGTTACAGGGTGTTTTTTGAATTTAGCCCATTTCTTTCATGGCTCATAACTTTTGAATCACTCAGTATAATTTTTTGATATTTGGTGTACATAATCTACACCTTTATGACAATTTATCTACACATTAACAAATTTGAAAATCCAGGTCCGGCTTAGCAAAAATTATTAAAATTTGACCAACCCTAAAACAACACCCTATACATCAAAATTAAAAAAATTGAATTTCAAATTTGAAAAGAGCATGAAAAACTGAATACATTGACCAACTTTTTATTTTTCCGCATGCCATTTTACTAATAAAATTTTAACTTCAAAGTGTAAATTATGAGAATTTTAGTCCATTCAAAATGTAATTGAAGAGGTTTTAATTATTTTTTCTTCATTAACATCAAATTTTAGTAACTTTTTCATGGAAATTCCTGAAATAAACCTATTGATTTTGAATTAACATTCGCATAAATCAATAAATATTGCAATTACAGATCCGTACTTAAAATTATAATAATTCAAATTCACTTAATAATAATTGGTCATTAATTATTCAATTTTTATACATTATTACAAATGAAAATTGTAAAATAAAAAATGGAAAAAAAATTGCGAAAATTTATGCGGCATTTTTTAAAATCTTAGTAATAAACTAATACAGTTCTAGAAGATCGTACACTAATAGATTAAAACCAAATAATGACATTTGAAATGACACAAACAAACATGATATCTCAATATCATAGCCTACGTTGATATTTCATTACCCTCGAATGGGTGTATTTTAGAATTGTGATTTAGTGTCAAGTCTACTATAACAATAATAATTAACTATTATTATTTTTACCATTTTTCGAGTTCGTGTGGTTTAGGCCTATTGAGGATACCACAATAAAAAACGCGCCATGCATGTATTCTACCTCTTTTGGTGGTGTGCAAAGGAATACTTTATTATCTTTTATAATGAAGATAATAAATGTAACACAGTTAAGTCTTTCAAATTTTTTTCCATTCTTTATTTTACAATTTTCATTTGTAATAATGTATAAAAATTGAATAATTAATGACCAATTATTATTAAGTGAATTTGAATTATTATAATTTTAAGTACGGATCTGTAATTGCAATATTTATTGATTTATGCGAATGTTAATTCAAAATCAATAGGTTTATTTCAGGAATTTCCATGAAAAAGTTACTAAAATTTGATGTTAATGAAGAAAAAATAATTAAAATCTCTTCAATTACATTTTGAATGGACTAAAATTCTCATAATTTACACTTTGAAGTTAAATTTTGATTAGTAAAAGGGCATGCGGAAAAATAAAAAGTTGGTCAATGTATTCAGTTTTTCATGCTCTTTTCAAATTTGAAATTCAATTTTTTTTAAATTTGATGTATAGGGTGTTGTTTTAGGGTTGGTCAAATTTTAATAATATTTGCTAAGCCGGACCTGGATTTTCAAATTTGTTAATGTGTCGATAAATTGTCATAAAGGTGTAGATTATCTACACCAAATATCAAATAATTATACTGAGTGATTCAAAAGTTATGAGCCATGAAAGAAATGGGCTAAATTCAAAAAACACCCTGTAACACGGTTATAAGGGCCGCAAGATCCATACTATATGGGTTTTTTATAATCCCCTAGGTGACCTCTATATATGGTTAAAATATTGCCCTTTCCCAATGAAACACCCTGTATACATCATATTGAAGGTCTGTCCATTTGGGATCTTGGACAAAATTATTGGCTGCAATTCTAGATGAGAAATGTAATATCCTGTAATTTATAATATTTATTTCGGGTGTATTAATAAAACCACTACTCACTCGGCTAGATTTTATTAACTGAACTTCCACAATCAAATCTCTTTATTCACCAATACCGGTACATGATTCATCCCATGTATTAGTGGTGACTTATACACTACAACCACCCCTTTGAAATAACAATAATTTTATTTTAACAACGTATTAAGCCTAATTACATCATATATGAATATGTGCATAATGAAATCTGATAATAATTAGGTAGAAGAGAACAACAAACATGATTTTAGTTTCGTTATATTTAGTTAGTGGTTTTACAATTTTCAAACTTTGTACCACATAATTCGCCGACTTTTGCTTCTTTTTAGTTAGATATTCTCTGGTTTAAACACAGATAAATTTGTTTACATGGCCCAGTGGCGGCGAGGAAAAAATTGCTTCATTACACAGTTCTATCGTCATTATCCGATTCTTGGTCATCTTCTATGTACTATGGTGGACAGTAAGATCGTGCGGTCGTAAAATGCGCTCCTCGTTTAACTCGCCCTACCACCTATTTAGATGGCGAGCGTTTTGAGAGCGCATTGTAAAGCTGGCAACATTGCTATTGCCTGGGCCAGTTGGAATCGGATGTCGTACTGTTCGTTTCGGGTCCCGTCTCCGAATATCGAGTATCCATTTGTTTATACATTCGATGCAGTATCGATAATGATAATATCCTTTATCGTGGTCCTATAGTATGTCAACTTGCCTTAGATATTAAAATAGTTTTATAAATAAAGGAAAATCTGATTACATGTCATTCATTAAGAAAAAAACATTAAATTCATTAGGAAAAAATAAAAAATCGACCTACCTATTCGTGGATTATTGTGAAAAAGCAAATCCTAGGGATTTGCGTATATTGTATGTGATAATCCTGCGAAGTATTTGCCTTTGATGAACCCGAATTAGTTTTTGAATCATTCGTTTTGATCATTTATGTTAATGAAATGTTTTATAAAATTTTATAAAGGCCTGCCTTTTTTTACCTATTTCTTATGAATAAAAAGTTCCTAAAATGAGATCAAATAATTTTTATTTTTTTTATTATAACTTGGCTTTTAATGTAATGTTAATATTTTAAATTTTCTCACCCCCTCATGCGGTATGATTATACCTAAGAAGCAAATTTTTGTAAAAACTATTTTTTTAATTATTAATGAAAGATAAGTTTAGAAATCTGCTTATGTTACGAAATGTCTTTAAAAAATATAAAAATATAATGTTAATTTAAAAAAACATAAACTAATATTAAAATAAGAAAAATTCTAGTCGGTCATCTTCATTAACATAAATGATCAAAATGAATGATTCAAAAACTAATTCGGGTTCATGAAAGGCAAATACTTCGCAGGATTATCACATACAATATACGCAAATCCCTAGGATTTGCTTTTCACAATAATCCACGAATAGGTAGGTCGATTTTTGATTTTTTCCTAATGAATTTAATGTTTTTTTCTTTTGAAAAACTTGTTGTGTATGCTAATTTTTTTTAATGAATGACATGTAATCAGATTTTCCTTTATTTATAAATATATATATATATATATATATATATATAACTATTTTAATATCCAAGGCAAGTTGACATACTATAGGACCACGATAAAGGATATTAGCATTATCGATATTGCATCGAATGTATAAACAAATGGATACTCGATATTCGGAGACGGGACCCGAAACGAACAGTACGACATCCGATTCCAACTGGCCCAGGCAATAGCAATGTTGCCAGCTTTACAATGCGCTCTCAAAACGCTCGCCATCTAAATAGGTGGTAGGGCGAGTTAAACGAGGAGCGCGTTTTATGACCGCACGATCTTACTGTCCACCATAGTACCACACTTTTGAATCTTTAGCTGTTTTATAGGGATATCTCCTTTGTGTAATTGCATTGGGTGGCATTTTCCTTTTCTTAGTTGCCGTTTTACATTGTGATGAAAAGTGTCCTTTAAGCCCACATTTATGGCAAATCTTATCTTTTGCTTGGCATTCATCGGAAGAAAATATTTGATCTTTTTCCCCACATCGGCTACAAGGTTCCTTTTCCGTTGATTTGGCTCTTCTTCGTATTAAGTTAACATCATGGGAGGTTCCAGGCTGCGTATGGAACTGTGTTCTAGTTGTCGGTTGACTGTTTCTATGGAGTGGGCATCAGCAATAATCATGTCCGGGGTGATTTGGTCTCCCATGGCCAATATCTTTTTCCTCAATTCTACCAGAGAATATCTAACTATAAAGAAGCGAAACTCGGCGAATTATGTGGTTCAAAGTTTGAATGCGCATGCGTCACTCTAGATGAGTTTAACGGCAAACGAAGAAATTGTGACTAGATGCAATAGATGTCGTACTAAGCAGATTTTAGCAGATTTCATATTTTTGTAAATCACACAACACACAATTCATAGAGTTGGTTTTCAAGAACCAAATGTATTTGAAATTTGAGAATCTTGAATATTTGAATTTTGAGAAATAAGCACAGTCGTATAACGTAGGAGAAATTACCGCACATGGTAAAATGTTTGCTTATATGCTTTTTGTGGACAGGAATCATGGCAATGACTAATTGGCTCTTGAATAATTACTCCGTCGTTCTTTTTCATTAAAGAATTACACTTGGGCTGGTGATGGCTTCTTCTTCTGATTTCACCCTTTTCATATCCGAAAAACTGCTGACTTTGCCTTCTTAAAATACTGAACTTAGATCGCATTCTCACGTTCCTTCTATCGCGCGTAATTAACTTTATATTTATGTGTTTGTTTTAGGAAACGCAATTTTGGTGTCTAGACTTGCACTTGACACATTTTTGATGCGTTTATAAATTTTATAAAGAAACAATTTCTACACTTTTTTTAGTGTAGCGATGTTCTCTACACAACGTGAATGCGATTATATTTCTCAGTGTATGTGATAAAGGTATTCTCTGTCAAGCGCTGTCAGAAATTTTTGTACTATGAAACATCAAAGGAAATTCGCCGACTTTCGCTTCTTTATAGTTAGATATTCTCTGATTCTACGGAAACACCTTTTGTTAGATACCAACCCTCAATATTATGGTTAAGGGACGTTGTTTACCCAAAGACAGTTTGTTCTACCGATATCATTTATTTCTCAAACATCCTGAGACTAAACTTTACGTCAAGATCACGTAATCACAAACAATCGTACATCCCTAAATTGATAGAGTAAAAATAAGAAAAGCACGTTAAAATAACATAAATGTTTTTACATATCCTTGCTAGTTTTCTCAAATGATAATAATCGCGTCTTCTGCAAACAGATCGACCCTATTCGATATCGGTTCGATAATAAACAACTTCCCTTAGAACAGGCTTTTTCTCCTACCACCGAGGGGATAAAAAGCCGAAACATATAATTTTTGATTCAGTTGTATTCTAGTTGTTAAACACAGTTTTCGGAACTATCGGTTCGGGAAACCTTTTTTCTTTGTGACGAAATTCGAGTTAAGTGAAATAAAGTTGTATTAGTTACTGCAAAACTCTGTTCTCAATCGCTCCTAAAACCTGACTTGCACCTCGTGTCGGCGCGTACACGTACAAAATACCGCCTGGTGTCAGAATTGAACTCCAACACTTTTTCAACAATCTGATCGATTAAGTGTTCATTGATGTTATGAAATTGGCATTTCTGTGCTTGGTCCCTTAATCTTACTAAGAATTTATTTCTAGGATTTACTAATTAGGTGCGAAATATTCATTTAGTTTCTGGATGGAAATGTTATAAACATTGTTATCTGATGTAGGACAAACATCGGCTCCAGGGATGTTGAAATAAATTTCTTGAAGATTAGGCCCTCCTACATGTAGCAAATGTGATCGCTGCTTTACAGGATTCTCGATGTTTAAAGCATCTAAGTAAGTGTTAAAGGACCTTTTCCATTTTTGCCACCTGGCCCCTACGGATGAAACATCGCCTTCGCAGTCGAACTGCTCTATTGAGGGTAAATTCATTTTAGTCTGTAAAGAGATAGTTTGTCCACTTGTTTGGACCATTGTCCTCTTGTTTGACCTTTGTTCGCTTGTTTTTATTTATTTTTTTTTATTTTTGTAGTGTTGTTATACCATATTATTATGTGGAGATATTATAATAGTCGGCAAAACTGCTGAGTAAATGAATCATCATGCCTACGCATTTACTGCGTTATTCAGAGAAAATTTGTTGATAAATTTCGATTATGCGTTATTAGATTATAATTATAATTTATTCAATTTCTGTTTAACGGCCTTATGCTAATTTACTTTTATAGTAATTTTTTATTCTTTCTTTACGTTTAGGTACTATGGTGGACAGTAAGATCGTGCGGTCGTAAAATGCGCTCCTCGTTTAACTCGCCCTACCACCTATTTAGATGGCGAGCGTTTTGAGAGAGCATTGTAAAGCTGGCAACATTGCTATTGCCTGGGCCAGTTGGAATCGGATGTCGTACTGTTCGTTTCGGGTCCCGTCTCCGAATATCGAGTATCCATTTGTTTATACATTCGATGCAATATCGATAATGATAATATCCTTTATCGTGGTCCTATAGTATGTCAACTTGCCTTGGATATTAAAATAGTTTTATAAATAAAGGAAAATCTGATTACATGTCATTCATTAAGAAAAAAACATTAAATTCATTAGGAAAAAATAAAAAATCGACCTACCTATTCGTGGATTATTGTGAAAAAGCAAATCCTAGGGATTTGCGTATATTGTATGTGATAATCCTGCGAAGTATTTGCCTTTCATGGACCCGAATTAGTTTTTGAATCATTCGTTTTGATCATTTATGTTAATGAAATGTTTTATAAAATTTTATAAAGGCCTGCCTTTTTTTACCTATTTCTTATGAATAAAAAGTTCCTAAAATGAGATCAAATAATTTTTATTTTTTTTATTATAACTTGGCTTTTAATGTAATGTTAATATTTTAAATTTTCTCACCCCCTCATGCGGTAAGAGAAGCAAATTTTTGTAAAAAATATTTTTTTAATTATTAATGAAAGATAAGTTTAGAAATCTGCTTATGTTACGAAATGTCTTTAAAAAATATAAAAATATAATGTTAATTAAAAAAAACATAAACTAATATTAAAATAAGAAAAATTGTAGTCGGTCATCTTCATTAACATAAATGATCAAAACGAATGATTCAAAAACTAATTCGGGTTCATGAAAGGCAAATACTTCGCAGGATTATCACATACAATATACGCAAATCCCTAGGATTTGCTTTTTCACAATAATCCACGAATAGGTAGGTCGATTTTTTATTTTTTCCTAATGAATTTAATGTTTTTTTCTTTTGAAAAACTTGTTGTGTATGCTAATTTTTTTTAATGAATGACATGTAATCAGATTTTCCTTTATTTATAAAAATATATATATATATATATATATATATATATATATAACTATTTTAATATCCAAGGCAAGTTGACATACTATAGGACCACGATAAAGGATATTATCATTATCGATATTGCATCGAATGTATAAACAATTGGATACTCGATATTCGGAGACGGGACCCGAAACGAACAGTACGACATCCGATTTCAACTGGCCCAGGCAATAGCAATGTTGCCAGCTTTACAATGCGCTCTCAAAACGCTCGCCATCTAAATAGGTGGTAGGGCGAGTTAAACGAGGAGCGCGTTTTATGACCGCACGATCTTACTGTCCACCATAGTACATGCACTGGTACTTACGTTTTCAATACACTATTTACACTTAGTTATCCTCGTCGCCACTGTATTATCCTGTACTTTATAATATTTATTTCGGGTGTATTAATAAAACCACTACTCACTCGGCTAGATTATATTAACTGATCTTCCACAATCAAATCTCTTTATTCACCAATACCGGTACACGATTCATCCCATGTATTAGTGGTGACTTATACACTACAAGAAAGTTACCCCTAATCTGTTTTTCCCTTTCCTTGTAGTTTTGATTATATCTTTGGGATTCGCGTACCGGCTTTCGAGAAAGAAACACGTGAGTGCGGAAAAATACAAATAATCTACTAGTGCCGTCTAGTGCAAATTTTGAGGGATAGTTGGTAAGCGGGCTAATACTAATAAACCTTTGTATAGCACAACCTTCAACCCCAAAAACGTTTATTTTTTCGAATTTTTCTTTTTTTTTCGATTTTTTAAATGTTCTTAGTATAACTTTTTATTTAATAACAAAAGAATAAAGTAGCGAATAGGGGAGGAAAATGGGGGACAGCTCAGGGGGGCTCAGCCCCTCTGAAACGTATAAAAGTATTGAAAATTTAAATCAGATGAACTTTGACTAATTTATTCAGAACAACCGAGAACAGGTGAAAAAAGCAGTGATAAATACTCGTATTTGGATATCCTCCAGTCATTATATACGAAATAACGGGGAAGAAAAGAAAATGAACCGAGGAAGCCAAATTTTGGATATATTGTGGGGAGTGCTTAGAAAAGCTTAACTTCAAGTTTTCGACCGGAAATTCCTTGTGCATTTTCCGCCATCTTGAAATAAAAGGGGTTTAAGTCCATTTTTTGACGATAACTCGGCTGTGCGTCGTCATACGAGAATTATTGTAATATACTTTTTTGTTGTTTTTTTACGCTCTACAATTTAGGTCTTATGCATTTTTAACCTATCGTTGATGGTTGTTAAGATATCGAACGCGAAAGTTAAAAATAAATTCTTCGCAACCGATTGTTTGCTTTTTTCTCATTTTTCGTGATATATATCGAAAAATTGTCTATCACAAAACTTGTAGAGGATGCTAATATCTACAAAATTGTTCTCTTTTGTTTTTTTGTTTGTAAGACGGTAGAAATTTTTGATTTCATAGCCCGCGCAGTTGTATATATATGTTTGAATGGATTTGCGGTCGTAGAGAAAATGATTTAAGTACAATAGAAATAAATAAAACAGCAAAATTATGAATAATACGTTAAAAATTTATCAAGGACTTCAACCAATCACCAGCACAGCAGAGGCCGCGCCACTTGAGCTTTTAAAGCTCATATCATGCAAATGCAAAGGAAAATGCGAACCTGCCTGTGGGTGCAGAAAAGCGGGGATTGCGTGCTCAGTTATCTGCCAAAATTGCAGTGGGCAAACATGCAACAACGTCGCCACAGTCAACAATCTGTTCGATGAGGATGATCACGATGATTCGACGACTGAAGAATCGCTTAATGTGGTCGAAGAATTATCACGACTCGAAGAGGCTGTCGTATCTGAGTATGCCGAACTAGAAGACTGCGAACACGGACCATCGAAACGGAAAAGAATTTAAATATAAAGAGAACCCGATTCATTTTTCTCTTTTACAACATAAAAACCTGGAATTACATAATAAATTTTTAATGTATTATTCATAATTTTGCTGTTTTATTTATTTCTATTGTACTTAAATCATTTCCTCTATAACCTCAAATCCATTCCAACATATATATACAACTGCGCGGGTTATGAAATCAAAACTTTCCACTGTCTTACCAACTTTACGGCGCTCCAACAGTCGTAATTTTTGTCAAACAAAAAAACCCCTGAGAACAATTTTGTAGATATTAGCATCCTCTACAAGTTTTGTGATAGACAATTTTTCGATACATATCACGAAAAATGAGAAAAAAGCAAACAATCGGTTGCGAAGAATTTATTTTTAACTTTCGCGCTCGATATCTTAACAACCATCAACGATAGGTTAAAAATGCATAAGACCTAAATTGTAGAGCGTAAAAAAAACAACAAAAAAGTATATTACAATAATTCTCGTATGACGACGCACAGCCGAGTTATCGTCAAAAAATGGACTTAAACCCCTTTTTTTCAAGATGGCGGAAAATGCACAAGGAATTTCTGGTCGAAAACTTAAAGTTAAGCTTTTCTAAGCACTCCCCGCAACATATCCAAAATTTATCTTCCTCGGTTCATTTTCTTTTCCAAATGTATATAATGACTGGACTAATAAGGCACCGTTGAAGTGTATATCGAAGCAGCTAGGGAAAATAAAAATATTGGGAATTACAACTACTTAGCAATCGCTAGAGAAATACTGGATTTAAAAATTAATTACGTTAGGAAAATTAATAAAAAGGGAAAAAACAGGATTGGCGTGGAGTGTGCCAAGTATAACGACGCTAATGAATTCTTGAATAATGATGCTGTTCGGAGTAAAGGATACGATGTTTTTATACCCAAAAAAAATATTTCGTGTAAGGGAATTGTTAAATATATAGACACATCGATATCGGATGAAATACTGAATAATTACTCGAAAGCAAATAATATTCAACCAAAGTCCTTGAAGCAAAACGGTTTTGAGAGTTTTGAGAGAACGGTTCAGAGAATTGAAACAATGAAACGCACACAATGAAATGCAAACACTGTGGAAGCATGGAACACAACAACGTTAGCAGAAGTTGTCCAGAGAGAGAGAGAGACAACAACTAATCAGAGAAGCGATGTCGCTGGATAACATATCCTTCTACGAGGCCAACGAAAGATTTCCCAAAAAACAAGAACAGAGAAAATCAGGAAGGGTTTGCACGAAGATATAACGAATTCCCGGAATTGCAAAAAAGCCGAAGAACCCAAGACAGCGGAATTTTAATCAGTATCAGGATCAGTAGTATTGTAACGTTCTAAAATTTCCCCACGACATTAACCGATTTTATTTCACACTTCGAACTCACTAGTTGGATTAAATCGAAGCTTTGTTTACCCTTTGAAATAAGTGAGGTTAAGTAGTACGCGAATTTTATTCGATCGATGGAACGCTACTTTTCGATAATTTTGATTGACATTTATAATGTTCTGTTGACGGGTTGGTACTCTGAGAAATTGACACTTCTGTTAGGTTATTGAGTTGGTACCAGAGATAGTTTCGCCCTTTTTGGTTTTGGTCTTCGAGGAGAACAGTTCACGTGGTATTATATTGGAAATAATCGGGAAACATCTCGGATTTTCACGGTCTGTTCAGTATTTAATGACTTCGTAATTTTGTTTGGAGCCTTGTGCTATTGTTGTTGCTGCGTATTTTCGGCGTAAACGAAGTTATTTCCGACATTTCGGGATTTCAACCTCTTGGCCAAACCAACCACGTTGCGATCCCCGACTTTCACCACCAGGGGTAAGACTTTGCTTTCTTCTTGTTGCAAATTGTTAATTTTGTGTCTTTTAGGATCTTATTTTTATCTTATTTTTATCTCATTTCTATCATCGATTTTATTTTTATCATCGATTTTATTTGTATCACCGACTTTGTCATCGATCTTTATCATCTTGGATCGTCGATCATCTGTAATATATACCTGTTCGTCTTTTCCATTCGATTCGTGAGGATTTCGCCTACGATTCTGCTGAGAAGAGGGATGATCGTCAGTCCATCGTTGGATTATGCGGTTTAGAGAAGTTTGATCCACGATTATTCAATATTTTATATAACTAGTACAAAATCGATTCGTTTAATTCAAGCAGTTAGTGTAATAATAACTTTTCTTTAAGTTTAAATGTTTAATTCGTGTCAGTACATTTTGATTCTATTGGGATTGTAGAAAATTCGACTCGCTTTGATTGTTTCTTAATTATTCTGTATAATTATAGATTTTTCATCGCATCTGGACCCCAACTGATCGATCAATTGGAGGACCCAGCTGTCCCACTTTTCGTCATCTAACTCTACGCATAGATTATTGGTTTAATTTGACTCATCTGGTTACCATACCGGATTTTCATAGGTAAGTCGAATTTTATTTTACTCGTCAACTATTCTTCGTACTGTTCGGATTTTTGAATTTCTGAATTTCTGAGTTTTTATATTTCTATTATAATAATTTCTATATTGTTAAATTTCTAAATTTTTGAATTTCTCTTACGCTTTGTAAGTTACAATTTTGTGTACGGTTAATTCCTTGTTAAGTTGGGAATTAATTTCGATTTACTTAATCAAGGGCATATGGTCAAACTTAACTGGCGCCCATATATTTTTAACTGAAGTAAATTATAATATTTTTGTTGAACCACTCCCGTCTTCTCTGAGTGTAGTCGCGTGCCCGGATGCTTGATTCATCCACATTGATGTAACTTGGACAAATATATAAGTGTATACTTGAATTATTTTTGAGTTTTATTTAAAGTGAAATTTCAACGTTACAGTATACAATAATCAAAGCACCCCGAACAGGTATACCTACACGCAAGTAGTAAAAGCAAAGATAAGGAAACCTACATCCCCAGGATACGATAAGGAAGCTCATCAGGAAGCACTGATATCGCCCAATGGGCAAATAACCTATTACCAGAAAGAAGCTAACCAACAACAATCACGAACTTCAACACCGGGATGCAGCCATCAACGATCCCCAGCAACATCATCTACAGGTAATCAACCCCAGTCGCCGGCATCGACATACTACATACCAATCTCGGATATAGAGAGCGAGGATGAGGAAGGAGATAGATCACTGAGAGAATACCCGGATATGCTACAGGACATTATGAAGACGGCTAGTAAGCTCAACAATACGACACGGACAGGGAGTACACGCTCCAGTTCATGGCAAGGCTAATAAACCAACCGGGAGATAAAATCTTCAGCAATGAACCGCAACGGAAACGAAGAAACCAGTAAGAGAAAGGATGGAAACCAAGAAAGAGATACAAACAGAATCTTAAAAATCGTACAATGGAATATAAGAAGTATTAGAGCAAATTATGACCAATTACAATTTTTAATATTTGAATTAAAACCACATATTATTTTACTTAATGAAACATGGATGAATGAGAATTATCATTTTAACATCAAAAATTACAACATGTACAGACAGGACAGAATCGGTGGATATGGGGGAATCTGCACCCTGATTAAAAGTGGCTTAGATCATCACGTAATAATAGAAAAAAGTAATATATCAGAAACCTTACAGGTAATAACAATCGCTATACCAACACTAAAAATTAATATCACCAATGTGTACCTACAATCCAGCAGGACGAAAATTAAATATGGAAGAATTAAGGAAATATTAGACAACACAACAAACCAACACATAATAATGGGAGACTTCAATGCCCATGATAGTATGTGGGGATGTAACAGGAACGATGTAAATGGCAGAATAATTAAAGAATTATTGGAACGCAAAAATCTAATAGTATTAAATGATGGTAAATTCACACGTTTGGGGGATCATAATCGCAATCCATCGGCATTAGATTTAACGATTGTATCTAATGGGATAGCAGAGAAATGTAAGTGGAAAATACATGAAGATCCAGGTAACAGCGACCATCTACCTACCATATGTGAACTGTCCAACGGAACTACCTTTATAAACGACGTAGTGAGCAAGAGAAATTTGAAAAAGGCGGATTCTAATTCCTACAACGCAATAATAAAGAATAAACTAATAGACAAAGGGGAGACGTTAGAGTATGATGACTTATATGATTATATGACTGAAGCAGCAGACGAAAGTATACCAATGAGTAAAATCGGACTGAATCAACAAAAATATGCAGCATGGTGGGATAAAGAATGTTTCGAATTGACCAAAAAACGCAGGATAAGCATTAACAAATTTATAGAAACTACATAGAGTTTAAGAGAACAAGAGCTTATATAAAAGTTAAACTAAAAAACGAAAAGAAAAAATCATTCAGAGAATTTAGAAGCATTATCAACAGGGAAACGCCAACCAATAAAATTTGGAAAACAATTAAGGGCTTTAAAAATTATTTTCAAAACAACAACATTAATTTCCCGAATCAGGAGATAACAGGGAAAATTCTAGAAAGTTTAGCATGGCAATGTGTGAGGACATATTTGAACCCATAACATATATTGAATTTAACAACATAATCACAAGGAAAAAAGATAAAGCTAGAGGAAACGATTATATCTCATTCTCGATGATTAAAAATCTAAATAAAAATACACAAATCAGACTAATTGAAATATATAACAAAATTGTGGAAAGAAATAAAATGCCAGCAGAATGGAAAGAAACCATAATATTACCATTCCTCAAACCCGGGAAAAATGCGAAAAACTATATTAGTTATAGACCAATTGCGCTAACATCGTGTGTCTGTAAAGTACTAGAATGCATCATAAAAACCAGAATAGAATGGACAGTCGAAAACCAAAAAATCCTACCAAAATAAGAATTAGGTTTTCGTAAGAACAAAGGGTGCAATGAAGCCATAGCTTTGCTAACACATTCAGTCTTAGAAGCTTTCAGCGAAAGAAAATATTTACTAGCAGTTTTCATCGATTTAAAAGGAGCCTACGATAATGTTAACCTGCATATACTGCATAGTATAATGCGTGAAAACCATATCCCCAGTAAAATAGCTAATTTTATATTTAACTTATTTAGTAATAGAAGTTTATATGTGAAGGATACAGAAGGGAAACTAATAGGGCCAAGAAATAATAGCCAAGGACTAACCCAAGGATCACCCCTCCAGGGGTCCAAGGAGTCCAATCCTTTTCAACATATACACAAAATCCGTACACGAACTAAGTAAAAACATCAAGATAATTCAATACGCCGACGATATGGTGATTACATTAGAAGGAAAAGATCTACAAAAATTGGCAGAAAAAATGAATAGATGCCTAGTCAAATTCCAGCAGTGGATGATAAAACACAACTTCGAAATATCCACGGACAAATGTGCCGCCATAACCTTCAGCAACATCAGGAAAAATTTACCAAAATGCGAAAATATTAAAATCAATGGCAAGGAAGTTGAGTTCAAAGATAACATACAATACTTAGGGGTTATATTGAATAAACATTTAAACTGGGGATCATACATTCAATATATTGAAAACAAAGTAAACAAGGGGCTAAATATCATGAGAGCAGTTTGCGGAACGTATTGGGGGCAGACCCAGTCACCTTTTATTACTCTTATATAAAGGATTAATCAGATCACACCTAGTAGACTATGGGTCAGCAGTACTTAAACCTTGCAGCAAAAAATACCTGACTAAACTATGTAGACCAAAATCAATATAAAGGACTACGAATTATAAAGGGCACTATGAAATCTACCCCCACGAATAGTCTCTTAGCAGAATGTGGAGAGATGTCGTTGGAGTATCGGAGAAAAATATTAAGTACTAAAATATATTTAAAAATTTACACAGAAAATCAAAACCCGCTAAAGGAATTAATCGATAATCTATGGGAAAAGTGCAGAGTAAAGGCAGGATACTGGGGAAATAGAGAATGGCCGTATTTAATCGAAGCGAAAAAAAGAATAGAAGGAAAAAGTCAAAACATATATGTAAGTGAAATAGACCCATGCTACAAGGAAGAAATTAAATATCAAACGGACAAAATTAAAACGGTATTTTCCAAAACAAAAAAAGGCAACACATACTCACAGCAAGAATTCATAAACAAATTTACACCGACATTTAATGAATATACATGGATATATACAGATGGATCTCTTAATCCGGAAGACAACAGAGTGGGCTGTAGCGTCTACATTCCATCCCTTAACTACAAATTTTCCATGAGACTATTTAATCACAAACAGATATGCACCGCAGAGATTATAGCAATAATTAAAGCAATCGAAATAGCAAAAAATAAGAAAATCAGTAAAATTGTAATATTCTCCGATTCACAAAGTGCAATCAAAAGCCTTAAGAACCAATTAACAGGCAAATTTAAACGTATTACGTTAAAGGGAAAAAAGTTAATAGTGGACTAGTGGACACAGTAAATGAAAATTATAATATCGTGTATTAGCTTGGATTCCTATCAGTCCTAGAGGGGAAAGGCTCCATGACTTCATAGTGCGTACAGACCTAACAATACTCAATAGAGGCAATGAACCAACCTTCATGGACTGCAGAAGACAGGAGGTTATAGATATCACTGTGGCAACAGGTAAATTCGGGGAGCTGGTTCAGAACTGGAGGGTCGATAACGAACCTACAGGCTCTGATCACAGGCTCATCCGAATGAACATCTGTAAAAAAACAGAAACAGAATGGGGACGAAACCCCAGAAACACAAACTGGGAGGGACACAGAGAGGAACTCAAGATGAGACTCTCCCAACTTCCTCGCAGACTAAATACAAGGGATCAACTTGAGGAGGCGTCGCGGTACCTAAGCGACGCCATCAAGAATTCCTATGAACAAAATTGCCCTCTAAAGCGCAAAACCCAATCGAAGAGCGTAAGCTGGTAGGATAGCCACCTGGCGAAACTCCGACGAGAGGTGAGAAGGGCTTTTAACAAGGCAAAAAACTCAAAAAATGAGGGGGACTGGAGTCAATTCAGAGACCTCCAAAAAGAATATAGCAAGGCAATAAATGCCGCTAAAAAAAGAAGCTGGAGGGAACATTGCGCTAGTGTAAAGAACTCTTCGGAGGTATCGAGACTGGCCAAAATACTCGGCAGAACAACCACTCCTAATCTGGGCTGCTTGAAAAGACCGGACGGAGAGTATACAGAAACAATGGGGGACTCGCTGAATCTTTTGATGGAAACCCATTTCCCGGGATTCAGAGAAGACACCAACAACCTACCAACCGAGGAGATACAACACCGGGCTGAACGCAAGCCTAGGAATTGGACTCTGGCGTCAGAGGTTGTAAAACCAAGAGTCGAATGGGCCATAAGAACATTCGACAAATACAAAGCTCCTGGACCAGATGGAATCTATCCCATCCTGCTACAGGAAGGACTAAGAGACCTTCTAGGGCCATTAACAAGAATTCTAAGGGCTAGTATAGCCCACAGACACGTCCCCAGAGTATGGAGCGAAAGTAGAATTACTTTCATACCAAAACCTGGGAAAAACGGTCATCTGATGGCCAAAGATTTCCGCCCCATCAGTCTCTCCACCTTCATTCTGAAGACGCTGGAAAGACTAGTGGATACTTAAATCAAGCATAGGACTCTAGTGACACGCCCCCTGGCCCCCTCTCAGTACGCGTACAGAGCAGGAAGGTCCACGGAGACAGCTTTACACCACTTGGTGGGAATAGTAGAGGCGCAGCTAGAGTCTAAAGGCTATGCTATAGGAGTCTTTATGGACATTGCAGGGGCTTTCGATAGTACCTCAAACGTTGCCATAAAGAAAGCAATGGACAGATGGACAGTAGAGGGGTACCCGAAACCCTCAATGACTGGACACAGGCCCTGCTTAAAGGCAGGAAACTGTCAACAAGCATGGGAACGGACCAGGTAATAGGACGCCCAACCGGCGGGTGCCCACAGGGGGGAGTACTCTCACCTCTGTTGTGGTGCTTAGTGGTGGATGAACTACTGGTAAAACTGACGGAAGCAGGACTCTCGGTGTTTGGCTTTGCAGATGACATAGCCATTATAGCCAGAGGAAACTTCCTACCAACACTCAGGGACATCATTATGGGTGCCCTGAAATTTGTAGAGGAATGGTGCTCCGTTGTTGGCTTGATGGTAAATCCAGAAAAGACGGCAGCGGTGACCTTCACTAGGAAATATAAAACCGAACCAATAAAGCCATTAAGGCTTTGGGGGGTGGAGATTCCTTACTCCAATACAGTCAAATATCTGGGAGTCCACCTAGATGCAAAACTGAATTGGAATACTCACCTCGAAATAAAGAGGAAAAAATTCTACAGCACCATGTGGGCATGTAGAAGAGCAATAGGGAAAAACTGGGGGTTAAAACCTAGGATAACTCTATGGCTATACCAAACGGTATTAATACCAAGATTCCTGTATGCTGCAGTTGTCTGGTGGCCCAGGGTGAAACTGGTGGGGAATCGGAACCTGTTAAAAAGCCTGCAAGGTAACTACCTACGGGCTGCAACAGGGGCCATGAAAACCACACCAATTGATGCGCTAGAAATAGCGCTCAATATTCCACCCTTGGACCTAAAGGCGACAAATGTCGCCCGGCTGACAGCATATGGAATGAAATGTCAAGGGGAGTGGAAGGAAAATGGTGCTGGACATACCAGAATCAATGCCCTTCGAAACGTACTCTTTACACCAAAACAAGACAGAACCTCCAAACAGGTTATGATAGAACACACCTATGAGGTTAAAATACCAACCAGAGAAGACTGGAAGGATAAAAAACCGTTGATAGAACATCGTGGCAACAACTGGTACACCGATGGCTCGGGGTGCGGAGGGCGCCATGGATCGGGCTTCTACGGACAAAACACCAACTACAGGGAGAGTATCTAGGGATCTATCTAGGGAATATCTAGGGAGAGTAACTACAGTAGAGGCCACACATTCCCGAATAAATATATTTTCGGATAGCCGCGCTGCCCTAGAGGCACTGGCGAAAAACACCAAGGCTTCAACCGTGGTGCGGGACTGCATGCAGACCCTCGCCAGTTTAGGGGCTGAGAATGTGCTGACTCTAATATGGGTCCCTGGACATGAGGGAATTGAAGGCAATGAGGTAGCCGATAATCTAGCCAGAGAGGGGGCCAACGAGCAACCTGAAAGGCAGATAGTCGGAGTGTCCTTTGCAAAAGGAAAACAATATTTAAGCAAACTCCTAGAAAGAGAACACCTCATTCGATGGAGAGAGACAACAGGCTGTAGGGTATCCAAACAGTTCATGGAAACACCTTCACAAGAAAGGGCAACCGAGCTCTGGGCTATGGACCGTGACAAACTGAGCAAACCGCTTGGGCTACTCACAGGACACGTAGCACTCAGAGCACACTTACACCGACTCAAAATAGTAGAGCAGAAAACATGCCGTCTATGTGGGGAGGCCGACGAAGACAGCATACACATATTGTGTCACTGTCCAGCATTATCCTTGCGCAGGTATAAAACCTGGGGAAGGACATCACTAGATCCGAAAGATCTAAGTAAAACAAGGGCATCAGAACTGCTGAGGTTCGCAAATATTTGTGACCTCTGGCAGAATCAATGACCTCAGAAAACAGCGGGAAACTACAGAGGATCCTTAGATCTAGGTGGTCACGGGGTTGAAAAAGACCTGCCCGCAAAATAACAACAACAATAACAACATCTTGGATTCCTGGACATACGGGAGTCATAGGTAATGAAATAGCGGACCAGCTTGCACAAATCGGTAGAAGCCTTAATGTACCAGCCGAGAACTTCAAAATATAGTCAGAGAGGACATTTATGTATACTTCAAAGAGCAAATCAGAACAGAATTTAAGGAATACTGGAAAAACTCATTTACAAATAAGGGGAAATGGTATAATTCGATACAAGAAGAATTCCCGAAAACACCTTTCTTCTACAAAATTCCATTTGTAGATAAAAGACATTTAACGATAATAATTTAAGTAGACTGAGAACGGGACATCGTCGCTACAAAAAACATTTATTTAGAATAGGATGTGCAACAGATCCATACTGTATTTGTCGTGGGCAAACGGAAGATTTAAATCATGTTTTCTTCGGGTGCCCAATAAATCGAACCCCCAGCTTTGACTTGAGAATTGCAAATACCGACACCAATTACACTACCTAACATTCTAAACAAAGAGAATTATATTATAGTAAAGCTACTCATGAGATTCAATAATACTTTCAAAATAGATATTAAAAAAAATAAATAAGTAAATAAATAAATAAATAAATTTAAATTAGTATAAATCAATTAGTTCAAAAGTAAATTTCCTTCCTGGTTACACTTGGGTCCTTAAATCCTATCCGAGGCAACTCCTGAGTATGTGTAATGCTCGGCTGTTGCCCCTGAGCGAGAAGAGTCTGTCTGTAAAACATTTGTTGTGATAAGCTCTCTTTACATGAGGGATCCAAGCCGACTTCGAGTCGGCTTGAAGCCAAGGTGGACTCTCTGTATAAACACTGATCGAGTTACGACAAAGAAAAAAGATACCGGATCGAGTTGACTCGACGAAGAAAAAAATATCTCGAGTCAATCTCGAGTCGATTCCTGATACCTTCATGTAAACGCGCTAATAGTCTTTAACATGTCTATCCCACGAGAAGAACAGGGTATTACAAAGAGAACGGAATAATCGAAGAAGAGAACACCTCGAAGGCATCAAAGGATACATAACACGAGAAGGAATAGTAATATAGTAAAAGCATTGATCATAGAGAAAGAAATATGAGAAAATATTATATTTTGTCTATGGCTTTGATTTAGGTAAATCAAAGCGAAAACCTGCGCTGGCCAAGTACTGTTCAGGTGGAGGCCAAGAATATAAAAGAAGAAGAAGTAGCTGGTCGTCCATTAAAAAAAGGCCTTTTCAGTAATTCTTCGTTGACATTTGAAGTATAATACGCACCTAACCTTAAAATTATGTTTGATTTGTTGTGGTTCTAATTCGTAAGGGATTTTTTTAATAATAATTAACTCACAAAAATGGTTAAAGAAGACAATTCCTCTAGTATAAAGAAAAAACGTAAAATAGCAAATCCAAAAACAGAATCAGAAAGTGATATATACAAAGTAATTATACAATATTTGTACAAATCTCGCATTAACAATGTCCCTTTCAGAAAGTCGTTGAATTCGAAGAAAAAGAATCATTCAACAGACAAGGATCTGTAGATGCCGAACTTTATTTCGAACTATGCACGGATATAAGAAATCTTTTAACAGAAGTATTCAATTTAAAACAGTCCGATGTAAGTACATGCTTAGATTGATTCAAATATCACTAATTGTGCTACCCATCATACCCCCTCAACCTTAAAAAAATATCCTAAACAAATAGCAAAATACTTTTCTACTATCACTACTACTACTACTCTACTCTTCTCCGCAAATAAACATGCCATTTCTTTGGGATATTTGTTATACTCGAATGCCGAATCACTTGGCACTGATGTCACTGAGTCTATCAAATCTTGGCGCTCTATTTTTTCTCAATAGTATTCCCCACCAATAATGGCTCTCTCTGAACAGTGACGTCAGTGCCAAGAGATTCGGTATTCGAGTATAAGATTGCGGAGTAGTACTCTAATTTTGTCCTATTGTAATTATTCAGCCGACGTCTAAAAAACTGAAAGACATACAAACGGAGATTTTCATTAAAATGTGCCTGATCAAGAAATTGAACAGGATCGACAAAATCAGGCACGTTTATGGCAAGGAAACGCTATCGACGGAGAAGCAAAAATGCGACAGCATCAAATTAAATTATCAAAATTTGGTATACGAGCTACACCATCTAGTTACAGAAACCAACAAATGTCTCGCATTCAAGTTAGTATAATATTTAATTATTAAAAACACAATTATATCCGTTGGTATTTTCTAGATCGAAAGACGAAGACATAGAGCTAGTCTCGCTCGAAGAGTTTATGAAGGAAGCTCCGGAAGATATCTCTAAGAAATTCCTGAATGTAAGAATTATAATATTTTGCAACTATTTTTGTTAAATTCAAAAATTATTTTAGTACGATGAAAACGATAGAGACCAAAAGCACAGCTTACGTTTAGCTAGATTGGAATGGGAATTGACGCAAAGAAAAAACCTAGCACAACTATGCAAGTCTTTGATCGAGGAACAAAAGAAATTGGAGCAAGGTAAATCGAACAATACAAATGTAATACTCTAAATTAATGCAATGGCTTTTAGACCTTGTCGAAAGAAAGGATAAATTAAACGCTCTACGTCCTCTCCTCATGAATATCATCAACTCCACGAAACCGCTACAGGAGCATTTGGATATGTCGCTAAAAGAAATGAGAGTTGATCATAAGTTAGCTTATTTACTACCAGATCCTCTGTATATTTTCTACGTCAATGTAGTTTCGTATAAAAGCGTAAACGGTAAAGAATTACACAACAAAAGGTACTAGCTGATTAATATTAAATGTACGTTTTAGGTTTAAACATTACTGTTGAAATCGTTGGCGAAGAAGACGAAGCCGTTCAATGGAAGGAATGCGGTAAAAATGGAAATTTCCTCGAAGATGAATCGGATGCTCAAGATCACGAGCAAGAACAAGAAATCGAGGTATTTCTATAGATTTAACAGGGTTCTATGATAAATAGGAAAATTGAGATGTGTACTTTAATATCATTTTGATCTAAACAGGATGCTTTATAAATCGAAGCCGAACAAAACACTTTTTTTAAAGGCAATCCCCAAACATGCGTCTTTAACTTGACAGTTGTACATGGTTCTTATGGAGTAACTAAGGACATTGTTTACGTTAAAGAGGCTCGCTAAACATGTGTTTAACGTTAAAATGGGGCGCTGAATATATCATAATTGATTTCAACTCGTTTTTGCGAGGTTCCGTATGGTTCCATATGATTGTACTGAGTATTTAAAATGTTTTTGAATGTTTTTAAAATTACCATTTTTATGTTAAAATCACCGTAACTGCAAGGCCCTATTTAATATATGTGTTTTTTTTTCATATCTACAAACATACAGGGTATTTTATGACGAGCTTAAACTATCTCTTTATATATTGGACACTAATTACACGATTTCATTAAAATTTGGTATGTATGTATATACAGGGTGTTCCTTAATGACTAATATTTATGGGGATGATTCATGGGTCCATTTTAAAGAAAAAACTTCATATGAATCTATGTCCTATTACTAATTCTTATTACTACCTAATTTCATTACAGCAGCAACGTACAAATGAATGCAATTGATTTTTTCTATACGAGACAGCGAGTCGTACGAAAAAAAGTGAAGAAATCAAATTTGTTCTAAATTGAACGGGGATTCCAAAAATAATTGTTATTTTAAGAGAAAACCGTGGCGTTCCACTTTTTCCAGAAGTCCAGTACGGACGCCACTGTTGGAAATAAAAATATTTTTTAGGTCAAAGAATGATGTTTAATGCACGAAGGTCGTACACCAAATTTCATAAAAATATTTAAAGTTAATTGAAAATGACAATAAAAAATTGTTTTATTTTTCTTAAAACTTTAACACCCGGCATCTCAAAAGTAAAGATGTTCGTAGGAGACATACAATGTAGTTCTTTCCTTAAAATGGGTCCAAGAATAGCCCTCTTAAATATTAGCATGTAATCATAGCAGGAACATTGGAACACCCTGTATAATGCAGTAAGACGGACATTTTAAAAATATTTTAAAGGGGCCTCCAGACTCGCGGCGTGAGGACCCGTGAACACCCGTGAACGCGAGTGTTGATTGTCTTCGCGGACTTCACGCCTGTTCGCGCTTGTTCCCGATAAAAGTCGGTATTTTGGCCCACGACAGAGTTTTATGCTTTTACAAACAGCCTCGTACAGGTCCATTTTAATTAAAGGCGCGAACTAAATAGAATTTACGCCGCGACTTCCCGGAGCGTGTCTGGAGGCCTCTTAACAGTCACGGCACTTCCGGCTGTACCGAAAGTGGACAGCAACTTTGGTTTATTTTAAATGGTAGACCCTATCATTGTGTGAATTGGTCAAATTTTTTATAAAAATATTAATAACTCAAAAAACGAATTTTTGCACAAAAGTACCCTAAAATTTTATGCAGATTTCAAAAATATAATAAACAAAGTTGCTGTCCATTTCCGGCACAACCGGAAGTGCTATAACTGTCAAAATATTTTTAAAATATCCACCTTATTGCATTATACAGGGTGTTAATTAATGCAATGTACTTACTTTAGTGGGTGATTCTTGAATTAATTTTGAGTCGAAAAGTTCATACAAAGGCATGTCCTCCGAAGTTCGGTTTTCGATATACAGAGTGTACCAAGACCTACCCAATATCTATGTCGCTGGATAAAATAAAAAAAATATTTTCTGTTTAAAAATGCATATTTATACCATAATCCCCAGAATTCAACATAATATCGCAAACGGTTTTTCAAATTTTTGAAAAAACCCAAAATAAAAAACTTTAAAAACTAGAAGCGTTCTAAATTGACCTGAACAGTTCCAATTCATCCTGAAGCATTTTAAATTGTTCTGAACTGTTCCAGTCAATCCTGAAGCGTTCTAAATTGTTCTGGACAGTTCCAGTCAATCCTGAAGCGTTCTAATTTTTTCTGGGTAGTTCTTTTCCATTTTGAAGTTGTTCTGGACATATCTGATTCATCCTGAAGCGTTGTCAATTGTCTTAGACAAATCTAATTGATCCTGAAACGTTCTACATTGACCTGAACAGTTTTAATTCATCATGAATCATTCTAAATTGGACTGAATAGTTCTAATTCATCCTGAAACCTTATAAATTGTTCTGGACGGTTCTTGTCTAATGTGAAGTTGATTTGGACATATTTAATTCATCCTAAAGCGTTGTCAATTGTCCTAGATAAATCTAATTGATCCTGAAACATTCTAAATTTTTATGGGCAGTTCTTTTCCATTTTAAAGTTGTTCTGGACATATATGATGTCTAATAAAAAATTTACAACCCTATATGTATATAAAATTAGCCCAAGAATTACCCATTAAAATAAGTACATTGCATTAATTAACACCCTGTATAGTGTGTATACCAAATATTGTAAAAACTGGATAATTAGTTTCCAATATACAGATAGTTTAAGCTCGTGGTGAAATACCCTGTATAATAATAACGGAGTAAATGACGCTATTGCGACACCCTGTATGTGTAAAAAAAGTTTTCAATTTATACGTTTGTATTTAATTAGGAGATCGTAGAAGTGAAAAAACGCCGTCACAGGAAATCCATGCAAGTCGATCCGATGGAAGAGAAGAAAAAGAAACTATTGGAAACGCATCCTTTAAAAGTCCAAATTCAAGCAAAGCTGGCCGATGGATTCGCTCTCATCATCTCCTACTCCTACCAAACCAGACTGAAGATAATTACGGTCACTTCCGAAACTAATTTACCGTCGAACATAACCGGTAAATTTATAAAATACACCCTAAATAAGAAAGCGTAAAGTACGTACATTTTTTAGGAAACTGCGCGAAAGATATTTTGACGGGAGAGAACCTCCTGAGCGAGCTGATCGAAGGCGATACCGGCCTGGAAAGTCCGAATCCGATCACCAAATTCCAGATAAAAAAAGTCGGATTCACCTCCTTCCAATCGCTAGTACCCCAAATCGGGTACGCTTACAATTGGGCCCAGAAAGTTTGCGGAATGGATTTCCTGAATAAAAAGGTGCGTATACAGTGATGCCAGCGTTCCTAAACACCCTTATCATTGAACGAAGTGAGCTTTTGGATTTTAAGTGCTCACTGATCGCTTCCTTGTATAAGGTTGCGTACAGACGAGACACTAAAATGTCGACACTTTGCTCTATAGAGCGATCTTAGAGCAAATATCAGTGTACGTACACTGTGTCCCATTTTGGTCGCGACTGGGGGGTATCTCGGACATTAGACTTGATAGGACATTGCGGTTTTCGCGAACCTGTACTACTTTTTTGTCAAACTTACAATGGCGCAAACATATTTTTTAAATCTCTTTTCATTTTGAAGTTACAGGGCGATAATGAAAATTCTGTCTAATTCAGCCACCCCCGTATCTCGTTTACTATTGAATATATTTTAAATGTGTAAACTGATTATTATGGATAATTTTACGTAAAATTCAGTGACGTCCTTAGTTTTTTATGGGGGTTACCATTTCTGAAATATGACACCAACTTGTAATTTTTTAATGGGACACCCTATATTTTTATTGCCTATTAAATTTGTAATTATTTTCTCTTTTTAAAGATATGGCACATTCCATATTTTGAATTTTCTTAAAACGCTCAGAAAAGAGAAAAACTATTTTATTATAAAAATGGTTAGGGGGCTATGCAGAAAAACAAAAAAATCGTAGAAATATTTTATTTAATATTCTCAACAACTATTTTTATTCTAAAAGTATTTTATTTTGGTTTTTCTGCATAGCCCCCTAACCATTTTTCGAATAAAATAGTTATTCTCTTTTTTGAGCGTTCTAACGAAATTCAAAATATACAGGGTGTTTCAAAAAAAGGTGACCCCCTTTCTAAGAGAGGTAGAACATGACAAAATAAGTTGAGTTTGCTCAGTAAAATAATTTCGTAAGGGCTTCCGTTTTCAAGATACAGGGTATTGAAAAAAAAATAATATATACACAGTTTTTACGATTATGTCGAAACTACTGGCTTGATTGTAATGAAATTTTGAACAAATATGTTTTAGAAGTTATCGCATCGTATAAATTTGTTATTATATCTGCCTCTCATAGAGGGCGCTAGTTGCACGTTCGTACTGAGTTATTTTTACAATAACTTTTTTGAGGGTAAATTTTCAAGTCCAAATTTTATGTGAGCTCAAACATCATTCAATTTTACACCAAAAAGGTACTCTTGGTAAAACTCGATACTGTGTACCGTTTTCGAAATATTTTTATTTGAAATTGATGAAGCAATAACTGATGCTTGTATAAAGTATTTTTAATCAATAGTCATTACTATTGAAAAGTAGTATTTGTAAAAGCCTAACTGGCTGGGTGCGACACGAGGAGAAGGACATATACCCTACTAACAAATACATTAAAATTTACAATTACTCTATTCGCAGATGAATTCCGACGAAGTGGGCAGCACGAACATCGAAAAAGTGTTGAAAATTTTATTCAGTCGTCTCGAATCGAGGAGAGATTTGGCCAATCAGTTGCAGTTGTTAGAGCAAAATCTGCTGCCCAAGCTGCCAGATTCCACCGACTATCACGCGAATTTCGTTTGCGCTTTGACGAAATGGAGCTCGATAACGTACCAAAAATACTGCCAGAGCGAATTCACCAAAAGTTTAGTCGAGGACGAGCTGGTGTCGCCTTCGGATATGTTTTACGCTTTGAATATAACCAGAGGAAACGGTTGGGTGTAATTGAATATTATATGTAGCATACTAAATTTATTTTATTTTAGCTGTACTCGAAGCATTGATTGTAATTAAGAATAATTACCCGCAAGACGTTCCCATGTTTTCCTTGTGCATAAAGTACAAGGGCCTTAATCATTCTGACAATGACGACGAAATAAGGGTAATATAATTGATTTGTTGAACAGAAACAATAATAACTTAGATAAGATAGAGATAGATAGAAAGATAAGATAGATAGGTAGATAGATAAGTTGAATTCGATGATTATTTTTTTATATTGTGTTATACAGGGTGTTATTGAAATGAATGTACATATTGAAACCGGCTTATCTTTACACTTTTCTAGATTGGGGAAAAATATTATTTCTTAAATATAACTATTATTAAAGGAGTTATTACACTTTGAAAAATAATTTTAAAATGAACGTACACCGCTGTATTATAGAGATAGGTCCGGGAATGACATTGTAACTAAGAATTCAACCAACCAGATACGTCAGATACACCACATAGAACTAGGCGTAGTGTAAAGGTCGGAAAAGGGGTATTTTGCCCCAGATTTATTTGTTTGAATTTAAGAGTAAAATTAATGCCATTCATTTTTTGATATCAAATATTCTTCACAGTTTAAATATGTACGTTCATTTCAATAACACCCTGTATTGTGTTTCATAGATAGATAGATAGATAGATAGGTAAATAGATATATAGTTAGATAGATAGATAAGTTGAATTCCATGATTACTTGTTTTATATCGTCAAGTTAAATGCGCTCAGTAAACATTACTTTAACTTTAAAATGGGGCGCTGAATACGGGCCATAATGTGTCAATAGATCGAATATTCGCTCTAGCGACACTGGTCTAACTTCCGTACATACAGTGACAGCCTTAAGGCGCGTTTTCACGAGTCGATTTTAGTTGATCAACAAAAGTTGAATACAAGTTGAATCAATTGTTGTTCACACATTTCAATATAAACTGAACTATCAGTTTCAATGTAAAATGGCGTCGAATGCAATTGTGCGTGAATGTGTACAGATTGTAAGACCAGATATTCCCATTTCCTTTACAATTGATTCGAGCATCTTTATTTCTATATTTGTCGGTTCGGTGGTTCCACAGACAATCATGTTTATGATTGAGTTCCAAAAATTTAAACATAACAGTTTCAGACCACTTCAAACTCATTTTTCTGAAATACTTACTGTTTACTTTTATTTATTTACTTAATTTATTTTTACAAATCAAAACACGCCTAGTTACCGCGGCCTGTTGCAAATAATTAGTTATCTATTTATTTAGCACATTCAACAAAAGTTGACAGTCTTGTTCACATGTGTCAAGGTAAGCTTCAACTTGAAACAATTCATGATGACGCATCACTTGAACGATAAAAGTTTGACTGGGTCAAACTTTTGTTGATCAACTAAAATCGACTCGTGAGAACGCGCCTTTAGTCTGCCATCTATGTATCTATCTATCTTAAGTAACTAAATGTAACTTCTTTACATTTTATTTTCCAGGACATGGAGAGACTTTTAAATGTGGACATAGGCGACAAATCGTCTTCTTTACTGTCCATTCAAATCGCTCGTTTGCAATCGTATTTCGATGTTTATTTGGAAACGACGGACGCTAAAGTTTTTCCACAAACTGTAACTTTTATCAGGAGCGTGAGGTAAGCTTTTAACAATGCAATAAATTCTCATTTGTAATAATATCTATTTATTTTCAGCGGAAGGAACAGAAAGAAGCCTTTGAAGTACTGTAATACAGGAAATGGTATTTTTACTCAATAAGTTCTCTTTGTTCGATTTAACTTAATGCTGACTTAAATAAAACAGATTTATTGACATAATTATATTTCTTCGAAAGCCATTTTTGTGCAATCTAACGTCTTTAAATTTAAGAGGACCACTTCATGGGTGGTGCAGAATTTCGGAACGCTAATTAATCTCACTTTTTGTCCTTGTTCACCTGAAACGCATTCACATTATTACCTATAATTGGCTACCTATTTTATAATAACGACATACCAGTAACTATTTCAGTAGCAAACTCCGATTGGTTTCCAGCAAAAAACGCGTGTGGACAATCCTGTATGACAAAAGGATCCGTATTATAATAAGGATAACATCCTAACGTATCAGGAGCAGTAGGAGCCAAATGGCTCCAGTCTAAGCATTTTCGTAAAGCCTGTAAAGGAGTTTTGTTATCGGAATACCACATAACATTCTGTACCGGACTTCCAGAACTTCCTAATACTTTAAAATTATCCAAAGAACATGAATAAGGATTCGATACCAAATTCAGCGTTTTGTACACAGCAGATTGTGGAAACATGCAGGGATGCATGGGCCTCTGAGGTAATATTTGATTAGAAGGATCGTGTTCTCCGGGCATCACGTCCACATCTACTACAGAGCATAATTGTGATAGGAAATTATCAAATAGTTTCACAGACTCGATACTCTCAGTGGATTCCGGCACTCTGCTGATTAGAGAAATAGTGGGTTTCCGTTTCGTGGCCTCGACTTTTAAGCTGTTTCCGGCTATTACAACTCTCGCCACTTTCTCCACATTTTCGCACATTCCCATTAACCAAAACATCAGTAGCTGTAAGTTAACGACGATTTTTTCGTAATTTAGGAAATCTAGACCGCTCAAGAACACTACAAAAGCGTCGTCTTCGAATAAAGGCCTTTCTATTTGTTCTCTAAATCCTGCGAACAAGTATTCGCAGGCTATGAATTTGCCTTTTCCTGCATCCGATCCTAATAGGGCTATGGTAATACCGGTCACGACTTCCTTAAGGGAAAGGTTGCCTTCCACTTCGTATCTTTGCGCTTCGTCTTCGATGAATAACTTGTCGGAATCGTCGGTGAAGTTATTCAATATGGGATTGACTTCGGAGACCAATTGGTTGGCTTCGGAGAGTTCTCGTAATATCGAAGGTTTCAATTTTTGGTCTTTAAATAACGTACCGATTACAATGCAAGTTTCTACGTCCTCTTCTGATAATTTATGCAGTTTTATTATCGGATACTTGTCGCCCCATTTCTCTTTTATCCTGTTCCTGAGTAACGGTTCCATTTCCTTCAAACGGGCCGCGTATATGCTGCAATATTGCCTGTTATAGTCGCTGGGATGGTCGGCGAATTTCTCAGATAGATTTTTATAATTCACATTAACTCTTTCCATTTCTGGGGTTGTTATTGAGGGCATTTTCAGTCGCTGTTTATAGTGTTTACTTTAAAAAAATTATAATTTCTAACCTCAAATAACAGATTTGCCGCTATTTCGGTTAGTTGTGAAATTGGTGTCTTTGCCTCCGTTGTTATTCAGCTACTTTCTTTTTTTTGAAAAAATGGATCGAGATTGACTTGAATTTCGACTTGAGAATTTGAGAGCGATTTTACCCCGTTTACATGCGGGATCCAAGCCGACTTCAAGTCGGCTTTAATCCTAGATCGACTCTCTGTAAACAATAAACACAGATCGAGTTGACTACTCGACGAAGAAAGAAGATACCGGATCGAGTTGACTCGATGAAGAAAAAGATATCGATCCGATCACTGAATCCTGCATGTAAACGCGGTAATTGAGTCGAGATCGTGTTCAAATAGAGTTGACGCGACAGCTGACAACTAATCATAAATTTGTTTCATCATGATCCCACACGTTCCTTTTTGCCATTGCAACAACAAATAACACAAAATAACTAAACGTAAACTCGTAAACACAAAATAATCTATCAAATCTAACCAAACAAAATGCCGCAAGCCACAAATCTCATCTGCCAGTTGCCAGTTGTCAACTTAACTACTCAACCCGCGTTTAAAGACATCATTTCTAGTTGAGTCGAGTCGAGTCGAGTCGAGTCAACCCGGTTTCAACTGAATTCGTATTTACATTTGAAGCACAGCTTATACATGTGTATAAGCTGTGTTTGAAGTCTAGATTGTAGTAACCGAATACAGTTTAAGAAAAGCCCCACTTTAACTATTGACGTAGAAGATTTATTATTCGCCATCTAGTGTCAGTTTCGGGAAGAACGCCACGTCACTCAAAAATAATATAATTTAGGGCTCTAAACATTGTAAAAGTGCAAAATGAATATTTTCCGTTTAACAGGAGATTTATCTCATTTAGTAGCTATAATAATACTTCTGCAAAAAATCTGGCATACCAGATCATGTGCTGGTGAGTTTAATTAATAATTTGTACCTTTTACACCGGTCGTCATACGTACACAGAACTGCGATAGTTGCGGATCTATTTTGGGCATTTATGTGGACTTTTCATTTGAATTCCATAACGCCCCAATGCTTGGGATGTGCTAATTTTACTTGCGAATGAACATTTGTTCGATTTTGTTAAGAATTTCGTATTTTTTAGATATAGTTGAACATAACCTTTCCACGTCAAGAGTAGACAAAAAATTACTAATCTCCCAACTTTTCAACTTCCCACAACGAACCGGAATTGTCGCTAGTTTTGTAATCGAGATTCATATTTATTTAGTTTAAATTTCTGGGTTTTATCCCAGAAAATATTGGGGCACCTTGTTAACTAATTATTTGTAGTCTACATTTATTATACAGGGTGGTAATTAACGCAAAGTACTTGCATTTAACTTGCACTGTTTTAATGGGTGATTTTTGGGCTAATTTTGAGTCGAAAAGTTCATATAAAGGTATGTCCTCCGAAGCTCAGTTTGCAACTTTACAGGGTTGTAAAATTTTATTTTTATATAGGTTTTTTAAAAAAATTGAAAAACCAGGATCAGGATCATTTAGATTTATCTAGGACAATTGACCACGCTTCAGGATGAATTAAATATGTTCAGATCAACTTCACAATGGACAAGAACCGTCCAGAACAATTTATAACGTTTCATGATGAATTAAAACTGTTCAGGTCAATGTAGAACGTTTCAGGATCAATTAGATTTGTCTAGGACAATTGACAACGCTTCCGGATGAATCAGATATGTCCAGAACAACTTCAAAATGGATAAGAACTGTCCAGAAAAATTTAGAACGCTTCAGGATTGACTGGAACTGTCCAGAACAATTTAGAATGCTTCAGGATTGACTGGAACTGCTCAGAACAATTTAGAATGCTTCAATATTGACTGGAACTGTTCGGACAATTTAAAACGCTTCAGGATTGACTGGGACTGTTCAGGACAATTTAGAACGCTTCTAGTTTTTAAAGTTTTTTTATTTAGTTTTTTTTTGAAAAATTTGAAAATCCGTTTGCAATATTACAATAGAATTCTAGGCTAACATATTATTGTATAAATATGCATTTTTTAAACAGAAAATATTTTTTTATTTTAACCAGTGGCGTAGATATGGGTTACCTCTGTATATCAAAAACCGAGCTTCGGGGACAGACCTTTTTATGAACTTTTTGACTCAAAATTAGCCCTAGAATCACAATTATTAAAATAATTACATTGCATTAATTAACACCCTGTAATAATTTACATGGAACAATTCTTTTAGTCAGGCAATTAACTCATTTATACCTGTAACTTGCCTTATCGATTCTCTGAATCCGTTTATTTGTAAACAAATTATTCTTCGGTTGTAGCAATATTTTTTCATTTTGAATGCAAATTCCATATTCCTGTATAGTCGTTTATTAAAGCGTATTACTCAAAAAAGTATCTACTTAAATTTTAATTTAAATAATTCAATAGCCAATAAAGATAACGAAAAAAAGTAAAAACTGTTTACGTTAATGGTAATTACACATTATTTTTGTTTTATTACAGGGATATCGGGTAAAAGTCAGATACTTTTCGCATTGGTCTACACTACGAGATACCTGGATTTGGTGACATCCTACGTGTCTCTCTACAACACTGTTATGAAATTCGTGTTTCTGGCCACATCATACGCAACAATTTATCTAATTTACCTCAAATTCAAGGCCACTTATGACCACAATCATGACACGTTCAGGATTGAGTTTTTGATTCTCCCATCGTTCGGCTTGGCAATGTTGATAAATCACGCTTTCTCCTTTATGGAAGTAAATATTTTTTAAACAATTCTGCTAAACGTAAGATTATCTAATCATCTGTTGTAGGTGTTGTGGACGTTCAGTATATATCTAGAATCTGTGGCTATTTTACCACAATTGTTTATGGTTAGCAAAACAGGAGAAGCCGAAAGTATTACTTCGCATTATCTATTCGCTCTCGGCTCTTACAGAGGTCTTTACATTCTGAATTGGATCTATCGCTACGCCACTGAAAATTATTACGATCTCATAGCGATTGTGGCCGGCGTGGTGCAGACTGTTTTGTATTGTGATTTCTTCTATTTGTATATCACGAAAGGTAACCGAATGAATATACGTGAGATGAAAGTTGATTAATTATTTTTCTGTTTGCAGTTCTTAAGGGAAAGAAACTTCAGTTGCCAGCTTAAAACCTAAGACTTACACAGTACAAATTTCGATTATTTTTTTTTTGTTTTCAACTAAAGTGGTATTAAAAACGTAATTTTATTTGTGTGAGAAAATTGATCATCAAATTCAACGTTTTACATAAATATTTATCAATTATTGTTTTGGAGATTTGTCTAAAAATTTACATAGGCTTAGCATTAATTTTGTTTTTCTTTTTGTGTACAGATTCTTTGATATTTTCATATACTTTTTATTATAAGGCAAAACGTTATTTTGACTAGGTACTTTATTTAGAATTACGGGCCTTTATTGATGTTTTGTAAAAAATTTTAAACCTACTGATAATGGAGTGCTACTAGTTAGGAAAATGTAATCTATTTTAAACAAACATTTATAAATAATCGTTTTTACTTCATCTTCTATTAGCATATTCATACAAAAAATAAACGTTTTATCTTCCAGCGAGCTTACATTGCGTTCAAAGAGCTTGCCTGTGATGAATTCGTTTTATTGCGCAACACCTTATCGCGTTTTTGTAAAGATAATCGATAACATTTCTTCGTTTACTTAAATATTGTTTGCTAAATAATACTAGGATTTGTTTAAATAATTGTAAATCATTTGTCTATCGTGATGAAATACACGAAAATTGTATGAATCAATGTTTAAATTAGGTAGTATTAAATATTTCTTACCTACTTAAAACGAGTCCTTTAAGGATGCTAAACTAGTGTATTGATTATATACAGGGTGGTTTGTATAAGTATAGGCATAGAGCAGGGAACCCAAAATATGCTAATTGAATACAATTTACCTCTATACTCCTTAGAATACCTCAATTGACTTTATTTTATATTCATTTTATAGTCTTATTATATTCTTGAAACTATAATTCCAATTTCTCGTATGTATAGCTTGATACAGAAATGAACTGTATTAAATTTTCATATTTAGGGTGTTTTAGCACAATCCTGTTATGTGCTATCTTCTTCACCAGAACACCTTGTATAACTAAATATTTCTTACTGTTTCTTTTTTACAAATAGTAAGGTGAAATACCAAAAAAAGAATGTGCTCATTTTAGTTACTCAATTATAATTAATACGAAGTAAAATTGTAAGAGTTACTTTAATCTCTGTATATTTACTATCGAAATATAATACAGTGTGATTCAACGATAGGGTACAGTAATATATGTCTCTTATTCAAGCAGGAATAATATTGGAGCTTATAAATTGAAATGTAATTTTTCAGTGGCTGTAGATCCTTTACTGTACCTAATTGATAGTGTGCCATATGGTTGGAATCAGCTCATCGGGGTGCGCCGATTAAAAAAAAATTGATGTACCTATACAAAAAACAACTATCCTTTAATGAGTCAAAATAATTTGTAATCAAGTCGGTTTAAACTTAATCTAGAATGGATTTTCTAATTTTAAAGCACATTTAATAACAGGTTGTATAGCAATGCTGTATCGCAGTGTTATATAGCAAATGTGGACGCTGTTAATTATTCATAAAGCATCAAAAACAGCGTCAACACTTGCGATATAGCAATGTTGGTATAACAAATATGTTATTAAATATGGACCCTCCTTTATATAACAAGTGTGGACGCTGTTAAAAATTCATAAGCATCAAAAACAGCGTCCACATATGCTATACAATAACATTGCGATATAGCAATGTTGGTATAACATGATATTAAATGTGGACCCTCCTTAACGCCTCCTATAATGGGCGGCATATTTTGTTTGGCCGATTCGTTGGATCACCCTGTGTATATTCTTTTATCAAGTTTCAGTAAAAAGTTTTTAAGAGAATATTACTGTAACATTTCGTTCCTTAAATATTATGAAATAGAAGTAATAAAGATTATTTTCTGGCCCTGTAAACCCCTTCCATAAATAATCTATACAGGGTGTTACATAACAGCGTGTAAAGATGTAGCTGGATAATTTCAAGCTCAAAATATGAAGATACAATTGGGTTGGTTTAAATTTTATTACTTAAATGTAAATGTTAGATAAAATGAGAATGCAATTTTATTGTACAATTGACAGAATATTGGAATGGTAAAATTAAGTTTTTTTTCTCTTTTACTAAACTCTGTAACTTTTAAAGTGAAATGTTTTGTCTAAACGAACTTATTTAAATATTCAACGTATGATTTTAGTTACATGGATTGTAATTGTAGTGGAATTTTTAGTTAGTGTTGCTGAATGGTTTCTAAAGGAAAGGCCATAGCAAATAAAAAGAAGAAAGACGTTTATGATTATTTTCCCGTTTACATTCAGGATTGAATCCTAGATCGACTCTCATGTAAACACGGATGGAGTTAAAATCGGGTTGACTCGAAAACGCGGGTATGTAACTAACATAGACAAAATATAATAACTTATTTCTTTCTCTATGGTAACTAACATGAGAAGCAAAAATTAGTTTTTCTTTAGTACTAGTTATTCCCGTACAGCATTTAATTAAAATTAACAAACCATAAAATAAAAGGTTATGATTAGCTGTCACTCCAACTATACTTGAACTTGATCTCGACTCAATCGTTCAACCCTGTGTCCGGAAAAACAGGAGTCGAAAACTCAACTCAATCTCGACTCGATCTTTCAAGTCTGCATGTAAACGGAGTACGGGGTATGAAAGATCACTCACTAAAATACGTTTGCATAAAAATATTTCCTTAAAAGGTAAAGTATGATGGGGCGGAATTTTTAACGAAAGTATTATTATTTAAATACTCGTTATCAGTTGTAATAATAATGCCGAAATCAGCAATAAGTCAATAACGAGCATATTTCGAGATATTACCAATTTCGGTAAGAAATCGATGTATTTCGAGGGCGGGGCTGCCATATCATTCGAACCAACGTCAACCATGTTGTCACGACTTCTCCGCTTTACCTTTTATGGACATTTAAGCGGATCCAGCTTCAACATTGGCCGAGATCCCGAGATTGCTCGCCGACTGTCCAATTCGATTCCGCCGTTTCCAGAGCTACCGAAAATCGCGCGGAAACGTCGACGCTCGCCGATCGCGAACCGTTTTCACCGATTTTCCGCCATCGAATCGCCGGACGTTTCGAAAAATTTGGAAATATTCGAAACCGAACGCGAATTCAAAACTCGCGCACTCCACGCGCCGCGAAAAGTAGTACCCGGGTATATTAGAAAATCAAGCCGGTTCGGTGACAGTAATTAGCGAGACATCACAATTTCGCGATCAATCGGTTTGATTTTCGTCGATTTGTTGGTTTGCGGTTCGGTTTTTTTTTCGATAAAATTCCGATTCGGGGCGTAGGAATTTTTTTCCGCACGGCGCACGCGCAGTATCGCCAAGTCAACCGGCAGGACAACGTCCCCAAGAGAGAAGAGAGAGCAGCAGCACAGTCGTTTACATCATATTCAGTGTAACTGAGTGTCTGTTATTAAAATTGTACAGTTTTCATATTAGGGAGTAAATCAAATATGGTAAGTAATCGGTTAGTTTGTTACGTTTGCGTATATTTCATCGAATAATTAGGCGTGTTTGCGAAGATATTGCAAATCGTTCAGACAGTAAGCCGGGCGGCCATATTTTTGTAGATTGGCATTAAACTGGCCAAAATAGGAGAAGACTCGAATAAACCGGATTAATTAAGTTGTTCATGCCAATTCGCTCGCTTCAAAAAAATCAAATTGGTACAAATAACCGAAGAATCTTATTGGATAACCGAATAATTCAACCTCGCCCTTTGCCGTGCTGTTATCGCTTTATCGGAAAAAATCTTTGTTTTACACTATAATTGGATCGCGTTGTGAATCATTCTTCTGAAACATTCAAGGTTGATTAATGAAAGAAAACCAAAGTTAATGGTTTATATCGGATTCCAGCGAGTAATTTCGGTTTAATGACTCATGCGTATATATGGTGTGACATCTGATATCTCCACATAATCCCGCATGGAATAAAAAAATACCAGCGAATAATTTAAACAAAAGCGTCGCTAATTTTATCGAAACGGTTTAAAAATACAATCAACGTGTCCGGTTTTATTTTTAGTCTACTAGGCGTTCGCGTTTCGTAGACATTATGCCTCCTTATGTGGCAAACCGTTTTATTTTCGACCGAAAACGCTCCGAGACATCGAAGTCCGTTCATTTCGGGTCTGAAATTATTCCGATTAAACGCGTTTAACGTTTTACAGTTACTCGCGACTTGTACTTATGTGTTATTCATTTCCTGTCTTCCAAGGCAGGATGCAGTAGCGAAACGTCGAGATATCCGGATTCGGTAAAAACTTGATAAGCGTCTTATTAAGTGATTTTTTTTATGTCATTTGTATCGTCTCCAATCTTTTATGGCTGTTTTTAATCGTCTATTGTGCCCCAATCTTCTTATTTTTACTAATATCTGGAGATGTTTCCATGGAGGTATGCCCCCATTCCCTATTTGATCCCTTTTCAAAATATTTCATCCTAGTATTGTGGAGGATATCCAGCCACTAGTGCAGCTCTAATCAAATGACCAGTCATTATTCATTGTCCGTAGATCAATGATTCATCATTTTTGATCAGCTATGCTAAAGTCTACGCTAAACAGAATAATGTTGCAATTATCCTTTCTATCCAGACCTAATGTAATGGATTTCCCTTGAATCTCGATTGTGTGTAGTATGGAGGTAACTCCCCATTCCCTAATTAATACCTTTTCAAAGTATTTCATCCTAGTATTGTGGAGGATATCCAGCCACTAGTGCAGCTCTAATCAAATGACCAGTCATTATTTATTGTCCGTAGATCAATGATTCATCATTTTTGATCAGCTATGCTAAAGTCATACTGACAGAATAATGTTGCAATTATCCTTTCTATCCCGACCAAATTGTAATGGATTTCCCTTGAATCTCGATTGTGTGTAGTATGGAGGTAACTCCCCCTTCCCTAATTGATACCTTTTCAAAATATTTCATCCTAGTATTGTGGAGGATATCCAGCCACTAGTGCAGCTCTAATCAAATGACCAGTCATTATTTATTGTCCGTAGATCAATGATTCATCATTTTTGATCAGCTATGCTAAAGTCATACTGACAGAATAATGTTGCAATTATCCTTTCTATCCCGACCAAATTGTAATGGATTTCCCTTGAATCTCGATTGTGTGTAGTATGGAGGTAACTCCCCCTTCCCTAATTAATACCTTTTCAAAGTATTTCATCCTAGTATTGTGGAGGATATCCAGCCACTAGTGCAGCTCTAATCAAATGACCAGTCATTATTTATTGTCCGTAGATCAATGATTCACTCATTATTTTGTCCGAACGATATTTATGTAATAAAAATGAATATATACGAATTGGTTGTGTTTGTTTTTAGGCATCAGGAGTAACTGTAGCGGATGCGTGCAAAAAAATCCACGAAGAAATCAAAAGGGACAAGAAGCACCGATACGCTATTTTTTCAATTAAAGATGGCAAGCAAATCGACGTGGAATTGGTGGGAGCCAGAAACGAGGAGTACGACGATTTCTTAACCAATCTGCAAGCCGGCGGTGCGGGAGAATGTCGCTACGGGCTGTTCGATTTCGAATACTTGCACCAATGCCAGGGTACTTCCGAGTCCTCTAAGAAACAAAAATTGTTCCTTATCTCATGGTGCCCCGACACGGCGTCTGTAAAAAAGAAGATGGTGTATGCTAGGTAATTATCGCGCAACTCATCGGTATTTGTGGAATTGCTGATATTAAATATTGTCATTTGCTAGTCATCTGTAACATTTTCTGTTCCTTTTTATTTCAAATGTCGAGACATTGAATCATGTTTATATAACATGACTAAACACGGTTTGTTATTTATTAATCATATAATTGATACCTAGATAATTTTCTAAACTTGACAAAGATGTTGATATGTTATCTTTGTTTTAAATAGATTATAAATTAAGTTTTCTGTAATCTATTTTTTTTTTGAAAATTGGCAGCTTCGGCCTCTTAATGTTGTTTTTCTGATTTCTGAAAAAAATGTTGGATTACTTCCAAATGATTTTATGCAATAAGTTTGTGTTTTCTTACTGCTCATCGTTATTTGATTATTTCGTAAATTGTTAATGAATTTTCGTTTTTGTTTTTTTTTTGATCACTTTTATAGATTGATTTTTGACCAAGTCCTAATAATTTTTAGATAATGTTTGAAAAATTTATTGTCGATTTTTTATTGTTTGTTTTCTAGCCAATTTTTGGTCGATTTTTATCTGTTTTTGGTCAATTTTTGATCAATTTTAATTTTGTATGTTAATATCAATTTTAGATTGATTTTTGACCACACAAGTCAATTTGACCAAGGCAATTTTTGGTCGGTTTTTGATTGTTTTTGCTCCAATTTTTGATGAATTTTTGGGAAGACATTGACATTTCACCAATTTAGAAGAATTTATTATCAATTCTTGATATATCTTTGAATAAATTTTTGAAGAGTTACTTTATGATCAATTTTTAGTCTATATTTCATCAATTTTTGGAGTTTTATTGAATTTTGTATATTAACATTAATAATTATTACAAATTTTCTTTTTTTATTTACAGTTCATTTGATTATCTTAAAAAAGCCTTGGTAGGAGTACAAAAGACCATCCAAGCGACGGACTTGTCAGAAGCCAGTATAGAAGCTGTGGAAGAAAAACTGCGATCCACCGATCGTCAGTAGCGCCTTTTTATTTTTTCTTTTTTTGTATCTCTGACTGTCTTTACTCAACGCACCGACCTACCGAGGTGTATTATTTATATAAGTATTTGATTATTTAATAAAGCTTCATTTTTAAATTAATACTTTGAGCTTTTATTTTTCTATTCGAAATGGTAAAATTAATTTTTGGTGAACGTGGTTATGTTTGTTTAAAATTTTTCGAGAGTTTACGTCAATTTCATTGAAATGTATTATTATTTTGTTTTGTTTTTTTAATATGAAAGTAAAAAGCGTTCAATTTGACAATATCGGTATTATAATTTGAAATAGGAATTTGATGTGTACCTTTTTTTTAATAAAATTATTGTAGTGACTAATTTTTTATTCCTACAAATTCTGATTACAAATCTTTTCTAACACCAAATCCTGGTCCCGGAGGTGGTTCTATCAATGATGTTGGCTCTCCCGTGGGCTCGGCGGCAAATCGACCATTCCTGAAATAAATTTATTATATTTCACGGTAAAAACTCGCACTAACAACCTACTTTGGCCCAGGAGCTGGTTTGTTTCCAGCTTTTAATTCATCCAATATTTTCTTCGTAGTTTCCTCAGTTAAATCTTCCTACAATGAAATAAATTGTAATCGCCTCGTAACATTAATTCCTCAAAATTACTTACGTAGTAATCATCATTAATTTGGATCATTGGAGCATTTACACATGCTCCTAAACATTCTACCTCTGATAAAGTCCACTCTTTATCCTCACTAGTTTCTCCAACTCCGATACACAATTCCTTTTTGATCGTATCTAATATTTTATCCGATCCTCTCAGCATGCAAGGGGTCGTAGTACACACTTGAACGTGATATTTGCCAGTAGGTTTTCTGAAACGCCAATTATACGTTAAATATTGGGTGCTATTTCATTACACCCCTACCTACAATCTCAACAAAAATCCTATTAAAAGGAAAATCATGTTTCTTGCAGAGAAGCAACAGTAGAATAGTAAACGATATATTTAGGATATTTGCTAAGATTCTGAGGGTATCATGGAATATTATTAAGGAAGAGATTAAATATAATAACAATCCGTAAGGCGGCTCATTAGAGCGCCTTACAGGGTCTTAGACAGTCCAGGCTCCTGTTAGGTGGATGTACATGCTAAGGCGGCTCTAGGACTACCAAGGAGTAGGTTAAGGAAAATAGCAGGGCTCCTAACAGGGCACTGCTGCCTGAGAAAACACCTCTATAACCTAGGTTTAGAGGAGAATCCCCTATGAAGGGGTTGCAGAATGGCTGATGAAACGTCAGACCATATTCTTTTAGTGTCCCTATTGGGCTGTGTTAAGCAGGCGAATCTTCGGAGTCCCTGCTATGGCCCCTGAGGACATAAACAGGCATCTACTGAGAAAGATCGAGTCCTTCATCGAAGGACTCGGCTTCATGGATGCAAAAGCAGCAGGAATGGCACAATGGGTCCGTCAGTGGCCTCAGTGCTGCAACCTTGGCTTGAGCATGGCTTGGCTAAGGGTCGCCTGCACTTAAGTAGTACTAGTAGTAGTAAATACAATAACCTCATAAACATAGTGTAAAATGTGGCAACTTCGTAAACCCTCATGTTCGGTAAATTCAAAATTTCAGCCACTTTGTGCATAGCAGATATCGGTAGCCATCCATGCTGTCTTTGGGCCAAATCTAACAAGGGGATCATCGCAGCCCTCTTGTGACCTTCGGGATAAATAGCTAGGATTGCTTCTACCCTCTAAAACAGTGTAAATTGTACGATTGTCCTTTGACATAACATCGGATACAAACCTTTTGATTTTCAGATGAAAATTCAAAATTAATTCCTGGATTATCCTCAGGTGTATCTCTATGTACAAATAAACTATCATGTTGCAAAACTGAACAAGTTTGTATAGATCTTTTGCTCAAAGTTGCTCCCTAAAAAATTAGGTTACGTCAGATGTTAGATAAGAATAAGAAGGAAAAATTGTATTTTTGTGAATAATATAAACGAAACAATTTCAAGTATTACCACTTTAGAGCACACCCCCGTTAATACTTTTAACATATTCTTCGTTAGAAATGATTTTTCTACTTATTTATTGTTAGTTGATTGACATTGACATTTGTTTTTTGAAATGTCAAATTATGTAATAGACCTCTATGGCCTTTATTATAGGTTTACGTCAGTTTCTTAATTGAAAACGTCAAATGTCAAAAAATGGAAAAATTGAACTACATTTATTTTGATTGTCAAATATTGAAGATAAATAAATATTAAATGTAATTTTGTGTAAGAAGATAGTGATTTTGTTTATTTATGTAACATGTAAAGTGCATTACAAAAATGGCTTGTTTTCAAGTGAAAATCGCCCTTAAAAGTTTTTTCTTATCATTCTTTATCGTAACAATAATAGGCTTCTTGCAAATTTATTACAATTTCATAAATAATTTCATAAATGTTGCCATCACGTTTGCCTGTACAATATTCGTTGTATTCGTTATTACAAAACTCTACTTCCAAGGTTATTACCCGTTTCAGGTAACGTATACACAATTCCTTTTAATCCTCTCGTAAAACACTTTATATTTTAGATTGCCATCAGAGCTGCTTTCTTAGGCTGTGTCTTGTCTTTAGGATTATTTGTTAAGCTAGTCGCTCCGCCGCACATTCAAATATTTGGAGGATACATGTGCGTCATGGCCTTCTTCCATTTCAGCGAATTCGTAGCCATTGGCATTGTCCAGCCGAAATTCGTTAATAAAGATTCGTTCGTTATCAATCACAGCCCTCAGTATATCGCGGCCGCTGTCACCTCTTGGGTAGAATTCTTCACAGAAAGCTATTTATTTCCTGGTAATTATACTTTGATTTCATATAGTTTATTTACTTATGCTTGTTTACTTTAGGCATGAAGCAAGTTGAGTGGCTGTCGAATGCCGGACTGGTTATTTGCGTATCAGGTGAGATACTTAGAAAGACTGCAATGCTGACGGCTGGTTCGAACTTTAACCATTTGGTAAATTAATTCTATTTATCTATTTAGGTGTATTTGTTACTCAATTATTGCTTTTTTAGATACAATGTGAGAAGTTCAGCAACCACACTTTAGTTACTTCGGGTGTATATGGCTGGTTTAGACATCCTAGTTATGTAGGTTGGTTTTATTGGTCTATCGGAACGCAGGTAAATATTAATAAAACGAATTAATAGTCAATTATACAATTGTATATTTTTATTCAAAGGTTCTACTCTTAAACCCATTTTGTGTACTATTATACACAATAGCAAGTTGGTTGTTCTTCAAGACTAGAATAGAAATAGAGGAGATAACTTTGTTGAATTTCTTTGGCCAAAATTACTGTGATTATCAAGAGAAAGTCAGTACAGGGATTCCTTTCATCGAAGGCTATAAAATCTAAATTTGCAAGAAAATCTTGCAGTAAGAAATGTCTTTTTACTAATTTGCTGCTAAGTTTATTTATTTATTACTAAATAATGTTGTTCTAACAAAAGAAAAATCGAAAAATTTAATTTTTTATTAATATATTTTTGTAATGTGTATTATCTATTGGTTTCAAGTAATTATTTAATGACATTAGCTACTGTAATTACTGATTTTCCAATACAATTCTTCAAAAAAGTGTTATTTATTTATTGTGCTTATATCTTAATTTATTCAAGTTGGCATAATTTATCAATAAATATTTTAGGCACATTTGAATAAAAATAGAAATTTGAAAATTTTATGACATTGACAACTGTCATTTAATAATTGGAAAATTTCTTCTTTTTAAGTTTCCAAATTATTTAATGTGCCTACTGAACAGTTTAGGATTTACCATAGAGAAAAAAATAATATATTTTGTCTATGTGATTTACCTCTTGATTCCAACGTTAATTTAGTGACCTACACAACTATTATTCATTCCGGCTAGACTTTACTTTAGTGCTTTATTTAGTGTACTTTATTCCTAACCCCGTTTACATGCGGGATTGAAGTCGGCTTGAATTCTAGATCGACTGTTCTGTAAACACGGATCGAATTGACTCGGCGAAGGGAAAAGATACCGGATCGAGTTGACTCGACGAAGAAAAAGATAACTCAAGTCAATCTCGATCTGATTTCTCAAGCCTGTATGTAGACGCAGTCATTATTTTTTTTAATTTTTATTTATTAAGTGGCGCCATCTGTTAGTAAACGACCAAACGAAAATAGACGGCGTGACGCTAAAATGTCGACGCCATTTTGAATTTGTTGGGTATTTAAACTTAACCAAAAAATACGAAGAAGTTGTATTAACAATATTTACATTTTGTTCTTCTTTGTTCGAATTAATTGATGCGCATTTCTGTATCAGCATTACGGAATTTATGCTTTCTGGTAACTAATACAAAGGGGCACAATGCTTGAAAAGTCGAACGAAAGCGAACAATTTTCAGAAGCGACAAAAATCAAATAAGTAATTTTAGTTCTTCAGGTAAGCAATTTCGTAAAACATTGTCGAATTAATTCAGTCTCTGTTACCAGGGTTTTCATTGCGAATTTAAACCCGCCCTTACGAGCACCAGTTGTCAACCACTATTCTCGTTTCGTAGATTTTTCTCTGTAATATGGAATTCTCGGAGAGCGAAAGAAAAGAGGCCGAGCATTTCACCGAGTTCTACATCGACAAATTAGAAAACGACTTCCAGCATTTCGGCTATTACATATCCGATGATGTGATACTCGATTGGTTCGGGCAAACGATCAAAGGCAAGAAAACCGTACTGGAATTCATCGAAAGGGCGCTTTCCTTTACGCATTTACTAACCAATATCGCGCCGGTGAAAGGAATAGGTTTCAAAGATTCCCATAAAGTTAAAATCCCTAAGTAAGTACCATATTACATACACATTATGGTAAATATTCGTTGAAAGGGTTCACAAAATTAACCCCTAAAAAAGAAGGAAATGGGTGTGAAAAAGCGCTCAAAATGGGCCCCAGACCATCCTACCCTATGGTGATCCTACACTTAAGCCGCTCAAATACTGCCCTACCCTACGGCGATCCTACTACGACCCTAACATTACCCTCCACCCAATTACATTCCCTGCCCCTCTACCCATCCTCTACCCTTCGGCGATCCTACTCCTATGAATATCAACCCTTAAAAACATTTTTTTCACTTTTTTTAGGGGTTAATTTTGATTTCCGCACTCTAAGAATGGTACCTTTCGATTCAGCTCGACAAGACGCTTCGAGTGACACCAAATTTACCTCAAAAATGTACATCCTACGAAACGAATTTCAGCCCACCTTACACGTTAATACAACTCCTTTTAATATTTTAGAGAAAAAATGGTGACGCCTTTCATACTATTGAGTCCACCTAGAAACGTTCAATTAAAAAGCGAGACTACAACGCCTAAGAAACAACCTATACCTTCTACAAGCCATAACAACAACAACAACAAAAACAATTGCCCATATCGCAGAGAAATCAAATCAAAATACAACAGAGATTGTTATGATAGAGACAACGACAGCCCAACAGGTAAATTACTCCTGCGATTAACTTCCATCGATAACCTTACTCATCTATTGAATATTTCAGACATTCCTACGTCCCCTTTAAAGAAACTGAAAACCTCCGCCTTTGATCTATCGGAGAACCTCGAAACGCTGGAGAGCGAAAGCGATTGCACGGAGAGCCTGCACAAATTGAAGTACGTGAAATCGGAGGGGCACGTGGAATTCCACAAGCCGAGCTTGAAGAAGTACCAGTCGGAGACCAAGTGGCAGAGGCCTTGTAAATTGAGCGTCGCCTATTTGTCGGTGAATCCCGAGGATTATATGATCTATTTGATCATATACGAGGGTAACCTGAAGTGCAAGAGGAACTTGTTGAAGGATTTCGAGGCGGAGGAGTGCGAGAATTAGACGAGGAGCGGAATCGAAGAGTGTTGTTATTGTTGTTAGATATTCGTTTGAGTTTACAATTTGTTGGTTACTTCATTAAGTAATGTCTAAAGTATTTTATTAAGTTGGATAGATTTGTTGTAATCTATTTCCCAGTGTTTTAGGTATTCGATTACTTACGGCCGTTCTATTCTTAATTGCTAGTAACGATGGTTCATTAGAAATCTGTATACAGTTCGACAAGAATAACTGGAGACGTGACCTGCGCAAAAGTATTAAATATCGTACTCTGACGTCTGCAGTTATCTATGTTGGGGTGTACATGGAGATCCAGAATTTTTCACCGCTTTATTTAAAAATAATCTTTAATAAAATGTATATGAATACAATACAAATTCTTTGGAAATTCTAGATCTCTTTGCGACCGTACTTTCAAAATATTAAACAAGTGCAATGCTGATGATGTAATTAAATTGCTTTTTCATCGAATATGTTTGTGGTTGAAATATTTTATTGCCGAATTATTATGTTGTACGAGGTGTTTCAGAAAAGGCGTACATAATTGTCCAGAACACCCCATACTGGGTGTACTAGTACTATGATGATTTAAAAGTATTCATATATGGAAAATTGGGTATATAATTTAATGAGAATTTTTAGGATTTCATATTTTCTGTAGGAATTTTCGATATGCGGATAGTGTTAACTCGTCGTGGTTCATTCTGTTTATTAATGAAGACCGTATGAATGACTGGGTACCTCTTCCTTTAGGTTTCATTTTCCCATAATTAGTATTAATACCGTTTATAAAAATTATTTTTTTATATTTCTCGATTCTCTCTAATTTAAACTTGCTGATTTTCACCCTAATTGTTTTTTATAAATCATTTAATACAATAAGGACGTCATGTGCTGTTGATACAATATAGATTCGGATTCCTTTTCGTTTTTTTATATTGTTTTGTTGGTTGTTTCTGGCGAAGATGTAAAACTTTCGTATTTTTTAGTACATATTTTATCAAATTAAATGTATGTAAACAAGCGTATTTTTATATTTTTCATAAAAAAGGATCTGTTTAGACTAAGATTGTGATTATTTATCCTAAGTGCCACATTGTAAAAATTAAGGTAGAAAATAATTTATATATAAATTTTTGTTAAGCCTTCATTTTTATTTCAGGTTAAATTTCGTTTTATAGGATGTCCATTTTAGGGGTAAATTTGGTGTCAATCGACGCGTCTCGACGAGTTGAATCGAATGGTACCATTTTTAGAGCGAAGATAATTAACCCCCAAAAACGAAAAAAAAATGTTTACCCAAAAGCGCTCAAAATGAACAAAAATGCATCAAATCTTTTAGAAATATCTTAGATAACGCACCCAAAACACTACCCTTCCCCCTACTCCTACCCTACGCCAAACCTACCACTACCCATCGCCGATCCTACCCTACTACTACCCTGCCCTAAAAGGTATTTATTTGAACTATTTCTGATAGTTTTTAATAAATTTTTGTTCAATTTGAGCGCTTTTGGGTACTATTTTTCTTCGTTTTTAAGGGTTAATTTTCATTTCCTCGCTCTAAGAATGGTACAATTCTATTCAGCTCGTCGAGACGCCTCCGCCTCATTTATGAATAGACTATAGCAGACCGACGATAACATCCTCCTCATTTATGATTAGTTAATGTGAATGTTAATGAAACCGTTAATTATTTTGCCTTGCATTGAACAGAGAGACATCAACATTAGCAACAGAAAATTTTTCATCTTTTTAACAGATTAAGTTACACACACCGGCAGGTGGAAGGATCAGTTAAAGGAAAAATTAGTAAATGTAATTTATTTCTATTTTTTATTGTATTATGGGCTATACTCGTATCTATATAGATAGATTTCAATGTTCCTAAGGTAGGTAATGAAAGTCTATTTAATAACTATTGCATTGCTATAGGAATGGGACCGATTGCCTCAACAACTGATCTACGACTGCAAAAACCGCCATTATCTCGAAAATTAATCGAGATAGAGACATCGTGATAATTTTTCTTCGTACAAGCAACCTTTCCGCATAATTTTCGCAGAACCAAAAATTTTCGAAAATCGCTTATTTTTCGAGATATTTCGTCGAGTTTTTGAGGATCCTATCGAAATCACTAATTTTAGTGCATATCGATAAAAAATCGCCATTATCTCAAAAACTAATCGAGATAGAGATATCGGGTTAATTTTCTTTCCGCACAATTTTCGAGGAATCAAAAATTTTCGATTATCGCTTAAATTTCGAGATATTTTGAGTTTTTTTGTGGAAAGTATCGAAATCACTAATTACAGTCTGATTATTGGTTAATTGCTCACTAATTATATGTGAATTAGGTTTTAATTAGAAGTGTTCCCTGTATAGTAAAATAACGCGGAAATTCGAGTGTATATACAGGGTGTTTTGATTGAAAGTTGCGAATTCGTACATCTCATGCAATGCGATTGACCGTGCAAAAATGGCGATAATTCCGATAAGACAATAAAATATAGAAATAAATAACATTTGCTAAATGTTGCCACCGAAATTACCCCTAATATCGACCTCCTATAAAACGAATTTCAGCCTTATTTCCCAGCCGCGGCGGTACCCTCCATCCTCCACCACCTCTTCGAGTGCCGACAAGACGATCGCCTCGTCGCGTCGAGTTCACCAGCCACCGGACAGTCCCCGTTCGAGTGCAGCTGGTGCCGGTAACCTCCATAGTTCCGAATCTCTTTACTTTCTACTCGAACGCGCGAGCTCGTCCGCAGATCGGACAGAACAGGTTTTCCGTACGGTAATGAACGCGACACACAAATGATTGCCAATAGCTGAACCTAGTGGATGATACACGTGTGAAGGAGAAGGTCTTTTCGGGATAATATATTATACGGCTAGTTTGGTTGATTTTCTTTTAAAAGGTGAGGTGCTTTTGATTTTTTATTGTTGTGTATAATTTATTTAATATACGCATTGGCTCAACTGAATTTCTCTTGTTACTAAGACATATTTTTGGGACTTTTTTTAAATTGAATTCTACACTTTTTCCTATAGCGGTAATATTTCAAAAATTTAATTTACAATCGACTGGTAATTCCTGTTTAATTTTTGGCTAGCTACAATCTCTATTATCGACTATCGCTTAACAGGTAATGGATTAAAAATGTGTTGAATTTGAAAATTCGGAAAATTCCGTTCAAACACATTTGTCATTTTTTTGTGAACAAAAACTATACAGGGTCTTCCAACGAAATTTTGACCCCCTTTGTAACTAGAGAACCGAAAAATTTTTCAAAATTCGCTGAGATCGATTTTTGTTTTTAGGGGGAGCATTTTTGACAGTCCAGCCAACTTGATAATATGCTCATCTCCCTAACCCCCAGCCAGCCTAACTTTAGAATTTTAAATGGAACTACCCTACTTCCCATAAATCATTTGAAAGTCCTTTTCGTTGCGAATATTTTGGCGCATCGTATTTGAAATTTGGTTAAGATTGGACAATTTTTTTAAATTTTTGTTAAAGTTGCTTGTCAATTTTTTGATTTTATTTAAAAACCTTGTCAAATCATAACCCATTTTCAAATACGATGCCCCAAAGTATTTGCAACAGAGAGGGCTTTCAAATGATGTATTTGAAGTAGGGTAGTTCCATCTGAAATAATAAAGTTAGAGCTTTCAATTTTATTTAATAACTTTGTAAAATCTTAACCGATTATCAAATTAACACCAAAATATTCGAAACGAAAAGGGCTGGAATAGGGCTAATTAGCTGGATTAGGGTAGTTTCATTTGAAATTATAATGTTAGGGTGGCTGGGGGTTAGGGGGATGAACATATCAAGTTGGCTTGACTGTCAAAAATGCTCCCCCTAAAAACAAAAATCGATGGCTCAGCGAATTTTGAAAAAAATTTCGGTTCTCTTGTTACAGGGGGGGTCAAATTTCCGATGGAAAATCCCTGTAAAATGCATACGTATGCAACATCTAACGGTTTCTGCATATTTTGAAAAAAAAGATTGCATATAGGTACAACGTGTCCCAAAAAGTTGTGTATAAATGGGGAAAAAGATTATCCAGCATTTCGCAAAAAAAATATTCTTGATAAAATTCTCTGCATTACTTGCAAATCCATAATCAGGTACAAAATGTTTAAAAAATTGTCTGGAATACAGGGAAAACAAAAAATAATGATTTGGACCGAGAGAAAAATATGCACAAACTGCAGTGGATAGCGACATTTTCATTGAAATTGTGATTAAGTAGCAAAAAATTATGCACAATTGTTGATTATTGATATTCCTAAATAAAAGTTAAAAGATATTTTAATAAACAAGTCAAAAATTGAGGGATTAATACGAAACCCGTTCCTAATAATTGCATTATTTTCTGTTACTGATAGATTGCTTTGGAATATCTAGGAATATCAATAATCAACAATTGTGCATAATTTTATACAATGAAAAAACTTAAAATTGAACGAAAAATTGCTTTTTGGCGGAAGGACCTGTATCTTTTAGAAACAAAGTTTGGGTTTATGATTATCTCTTGATAGCGAACGGAGTACCTAATTGCCAACGTAACTTCTTTGTGTGTTATTATATACTCGTTATAAAATACTAAAGATTAGGTAAAAGATATTACGACAAAATTATTATGCCGATAAACCTATACATTATTTATAGCAGATACTTGTATCGATCTACTAAAATCCAGGTTAAAGTCAAAAACGGACGGCTCGAAAAAATTCGTTCGTCGATCGAACGATGAATAAATTAATTGCGCTTCATTAGTCGCATTTCGACGAATTTATTTACAGTTAGGTTCGCTCTTCCGTCGAGCGAAAAGAGAAATATCGTACGCCGGCTAACGTAAAATAATTTTACGGCGGATTTTTATTTATCGAAAGTAAGCGGCGTGGACTCGATTCGAAAAAATTGATGATGAAAAAGTGAAACAGTTCAGAAACGTATCCTTTAATGATGGACGAATTGTCAAAGGTCGGAAATGCCCGCAGGATAAATATACCTAAGGATGAGGAGGATAAACTGGAATTGTTGAACTTGATAAGGATGATGAAGATATACTGGGGATGTTGAGGATAAGTTCGGGATGAATTATATGTGGACAGAATGAATTCTCTTGGGATCAATTGTCGGAGTTTATTTGCTAGTTGATGAGTTATCTAGGGGAATGGTTAAATTATTTAGGAATTAATATTGAGGGAATGAATTTTCAAAAGTTTAATTGCAAGGAATTGAGCTATTAGAGGATGATTCCTCTCTGGGGATTTCAGATTGCGTAGCCTGATCAAGGATTTTAATTTTAAATAATTGAGTTATCACAGGCTCACAGGATGACTTATTCAGGTGCGAATTTCTTCCATATGAATTTTCTTGAAATAATTGATTAGAAAAGATAATTGCAAAAAATTGCTAGTTGATGAGTTATCTAGTGGAATAGATGAATTATTTAGGAATTAATGTTGAGGGAATGAATTTTCAAAGATTAAATTGCAAGGAATTGAGTTACTAGAGGAAGAATTCTCTCTGGGGATTTCAGATTGCGTAGCCTGATCAAGGATTTTAATTTTAAATAATTGAGATATCACAGGCTCACAGGATGACTTATTCAGGTGCTAATTTCTTCCATATGAATTTTCTTGAAATAATAAATTGATTAGAGAAGATAATTGCAAAAAATTGCTAGTTGATGAGTTATGTAGTGGTATAGATGAATTGTTTAGGAATTAATGTTGAGGGAATGAATTTTCAAAGATTAAATTGCAAGGAATTGAGTTACTAGAGGAAGAATTCTCTCTGGGGATTTCAGATTGCGTAGCCTGATCAAGGATTTTAATTTTAAATAATTGAGATATCACAGGCTCACAGGATGACTTATTCAGGTGCTAATTTCTTCCATATGAATTTTCTTGAAATAATAAATTGATTAGAGAAGATAATTGCAAAAAATTGCTAGTTGATGAGTTATCTAGTGGAATAGATGAATTATTTAGGAATTAATGTTGAGGGAATGAATTTTCAAAGATTAAATTGCAAGGAATTGAGTTACTAGAGGAAGAATTCTCTCTGGGGATTTCAGATTGCGTAGCCTGATCAAGGATTTTAATTTTAAATAATTGAGATATCACAGGCTCACAGGATGACTTATTCAGGTGCTAATTTCTTCCATATGAATTTTCTTGAAATAATAAATTGATTAGAGAAGATAATTGCAAAAAATTGCTAGTTGATGAGTTATGTAGTGGTATAGATGAATTGTTTAGGAATTAATGTTGAGGGAATGAATTTTCAAAGATTAAATTGCAAGGAATTGAGTTACTAGAGGAAGAATTCTCTCTGGGGATTTCAGATTGCGTAGCCTGATCAAGGATTTTAATTTTAAATAATTGAGATATCACAGGCTCACAGGATGACTTATTCAGGTGCTAATTTCTTCCATATGAATTTTCTTGAAATAATAAATTGATTAGAGAAGATAATTGCAAAAAATTGCTAGTTGATGAGTTATCTAGTGGAATAGATGAATTATTTAGGAATTAATGTTGATGGATTCAATTTTCAAAGATTTAATTGCAAGGAATTGTGTTATTAGAGAATATTAATTGATTAGGGGGTTTAATTTTAAAGAATTGAGTTATCATAGGATGGATTATTCAAGTACTAATTTTTTCCAAATGAATTTTCTTGAAATTATTGATCAGGGATGATAATTACAAATTATTGAGTTATCAGAGGTAGGTATATTGTCATGGGGATTAATAAATTATTTCCAGATGAATTATCACGAAATAATTGAACAAATATTATAACTGATACGAAATGAGTTATCAGATGTTGATTTACCTCGAGAAATTATGAATTTTCTAGTCAACTATTGTCCACAGTTAATTGTCTAAGAATTTTCTAATATTTGTCCGGTGATTGAACTAATATAAACGACAGTAATTTATGACTGATTAACACATTGTCAAGTGGATTGGTCACCCGTATTATTTATTCGATAGACTATCATGCGAATTCGGAATGGACCGCGGCAACAAAGACGTCGAGTCATCGACCAAACGGCCCTGAACCAGAACCGGACTTTTTTCGTTCAATTTTTGTTCTCATTGGGCAGTTTATGCAACTGCCTATAGGGGCCCCGCATCGGTATAATATACCGCGCCCCCTATAAAAACATATTTTGGAAAGTTAGAAAGGGTCATGGGGCGCATACAGTGAGGGGCAAAATTATGGAATAAATTCATTTTTTCAAGAATAGGCGACTTTGGAGACAAATCCTGAAACAGGTCGATTTTTATTTTTAAATTGTGATTTTGTGGCAGATATATCATACTAGTGACGTCATCCATGTGGGTGTGATGACGCAATCGATGATTTTTTTAAATAGCAATAGGGGTCGTGTAATAGCTCATTTGAAAGCTTATTCAATTCTCTATTCAGTGATATAAATATTAACATATTTATCGATACAGGGTGGCCAACAAAATAATTTTTAATTGCAAGTAATTTACACAAAAAGAAGTATGTAATTTATTTAAAACAAAACATATTTTACTACTGTCATAAAACGCTTAAGTTGTCACTTAAATTATAATACACAATAAACTGGTGCTTATGAGAAAATGCCAAGAACTGACTTTAATTTGACAAAAACCAACTCGATTACTAAACGTTTATTCAAAAACTTATTTTTGTGTAAATTAATTGCATTTAAATAAGCTTTCAAATGAGCTATTACACGACCCCTGTTGCTATTTAAAAAATTATCGATTACGTTATCACGCCCCCTGGATGACGTCACTAGTATGATACATCTGCCACAAAATCACAAATTAAAAATAAAAATCGACCTGTTTCAGGATTTGTCTCCAAAGTCGCCTATTCTCGAAAAAATTAATTTATTCCATAATTTTGCCCCTCACTGTATAGACGAGCCAAGGGGCTCATAACATGATTAATCCGGCCATGTCCTGAACGCCGTGCCTCCTGCTATTTCTACTGTTAGTACTATTTCAACAATAACAGCACTCTGGGGATTTTGTGTGCATAAAACCACACGAGGATTAGATAAGAAAATTGCGAGAAAAAATCTAGTGTTTAGTAACATTAATAATTCGAAGCGAGCGCGAAGTGTCTTTGAAAACTACGAGGTATCCATATGGATGTTAGAAAGGTTAATTAACGGTTCAACTCGGTTATTTTATATTCCATTTTGCGCGTAGGTATTTTATTGTTACTTGTTACCGTTTTATTGTTACTTTTTCGGTTTCCTACGAAGAGCTATAATAACCGTAAAAATAGCGACATTTGTCACCAAAATTAAAATATTTTTGAGATATGTTGCTAATCCAGGTGGGTCTTTTGCTTTCCTTAGTACACTGGCAAATATTAAAATAAATATGTTATTTATTTAACTTTTTGTTATACTTGACTTTAGGATTCCAGATTGGTGTAGCAGAAGATATCGGTGTGAGTCAACCGATTGAATCAAATGTGGTACAAAAAATTGTTGAAAAATATCATATTTGGATAAGTTTAGTTGGATAGTTGGATAAGATATTTGCATAAGTTTCCTCATGTATGGTTGTATTAACTTTAGGTAAAGTGCCTCCAGAAAATAACCGCAAATGCACTAATATGTACTCTACTCTGAATCTACTTAGAATCTACTGCTTTGCTCTAAATCTACTCTGGATCTTCTCTAATCTACTCTACACTACATTAAGGCGGTTTTCCATCAAACGGACAAAACACAAACAAAACTGAAACAATGTAAAAAGTATATCTCATAGAGAAAGAAAGTAGTATATTTTGTCTATGGTATATCTATAGTTGAATACGATATAGTAATAATCAACATTGAGTTTCAGTTTTGTTTCTGTTTTGTCCATTTAGTGGAAAACCGCCTTTACTCCCAATGTACGTCCCACGTACATCTACACTACTGCACTACTTTATTTCAGTCTACTCTGAATTAGCTCTAATTTCCTCTACTCTGAATCAACTCTACCCTACCCTGAATTTTCATCTGTACTTATTCACATCTCATTCGAAAACTACAGTTTTGATACACTATAATTCTGTGTACTCCAGTGCACCGCCCAAAGCAACTTTTCCAAAGTTACCATTATATCCAATTTCTATCATTAAATAACTAAAATTAAAATCGCATCTAAAGTTTGCAATGTACTCGCACAATCCCCTTTTCTACCTGAAATATTCAGAGCGGATTCAGTGTAGAATAGAAAAGTATAGAGCAGAGTAGAGAACAGAAAAATAGAATAGAAAAGTATAGAGCAGACTGAGCAGACCTAACAGAAGATTCAGAGTAGAGTAGAACCAGACTAGAGTAGATTCACAGTAGAGTAGAGTGGATTCAGAGTAAATTAGAGTAGTAGGAAGTAGGGGGTGCAGGTTCAGAGTAAATTCAGAGCAGAGTAAAGTAGAGGAGTATTATTGATGATCGTCCCGAACTGTTCGAAGTTGTTCTGGTCAGTTCTAAAATGGATCTAAAGGATTCTGGACAGGTAAAAATAGTTCTGAGATCGTCCCTGAACTGTTTCAAATAGTTTTAATTTCATCCTGAAATATTTCAAACAGTCCTAGTCAGTTCTACAATGGTTCTAAAGGTTTCTCGACTGCGATTCTAAATGATTCTAAGATTGTTCAGAACTGTTTCAATAGATTCCAAATGAATTTCCATCGTTGTAAATGGTTCTTGAACTGTTCAAAATGGCTCTAAACTCATATTGAACTGTTTCAAAGGGTCCTAGTCAGTACTATAAATGGTTCTACGATTGCCCTCAATTGTTTCAAACGGTCCTAGTTTAGTACTAATGGTTCTACGATTACCCTGAACTGTTTCAAATTCTAAGTTCAGTTCTAAGTTAATCATTAAATATTTCAAACTTCAAACGGTCCTAGTCAGTTCTACAATGGTTCCAAAGGATTCTCGACTGCGTTTCTAAATGATTCTAAGATCGTTCAGAACTGTTTCAATAGATTCCAAATGTATTTGCACCGTTGTCAATGGTTCTTGAACTGTTCAAAATGGTTCTAACACCATTCGCTAGTCAGCTAAGTCGCTAGTCAGTACTAAATGGATTACCATGAACTGGTTTTGAAATAGTTCTAGTTAATTCGACATATTTTTTTAGGGATCGTTAAGGCAGTTCGATAAGAGATTAATAACCGTAAAAATCATCTAAAATCATGAAATTAAATGTCCACACCTTTCTTCTATTATAAATCTCGCTTTTATTTCTGTTAACGATTTCGCCCCGAAAGTAAAGTGTGACGCATCTTTGGGAAATCCGACGGAGCCGGTTAACGAGAATATTCGAATGCGTCCTGATTTTAAGTAGTTTTATATGTACTTAATAAACATAAGAACATTGTTATTTTCATTTAAAGCGTTACTTTCTACGATACCACCGCACGCCACATAGCGTGTCGAGTACTCGAACACCGTACGCCCGTATAGTCGCAATTGCGAACGAATGATAAATAAATTTTATAGTCCGTTCGCTATCAGGAGATAGTATTAGAATCTAATTTTATATGCAAAAGGCAGCACGAGTGACACATCATGTGAAATGAAGTGTAAATGAAATGAGTGATGAAACATCATAAAATTCCAAAACTTTAAGGCTTTTATCATTGTGTAATAGTAATGGTTATTTTAGTTTAGTAGCGCCACTCTGTATAGCGAGTGTATAATAATAGATGATCCGGTTTTGTCATCGTTAATTTTGAGGTGAAAAATCGGGTCGTTAGAATCGATATAATAATCGATTCACGGCAATTTGTTATACTCCTTTCGTTATAAGGCGATATTAATAAAACCTAAATTTTGTATAGTAATGTTTATTTTACTTTAGTAGTACCGCTCTGTGTGGATAATAATAGCCGATCCTTTTCTAATCGTTAGATAAAAGTGACCAGAACACAGTGCACAGTCGTGCTTTCTGATGGGATATTAAACAGAACTAAAAGCATAAAACATTAAAAACTACTTGCAATAAATTAAAAAATCGATTTAAATTTTGTTGCAAAAAACCATTTTTGGTGGTTTTTTGATTAATTTTAAGATTTTTGGTCCAATTTTGTTCATCTTTGATCCATCATTATTGGATTTTTGTTCGTTTTTTGATCAACCTTTAGCCGTTTTTTGGTCGTTTTTGATCCCTCATTAGTCGTTTTTTGGTTGTTTTTTTGCTCGTTTATTGATCCATCATTAGTCGTTTTTTGATCCATCATTAGTGAATTTTTGGTCGTTTTTTGATCCATCATTGGTGGATTTTTTGCCGTTTTTTGATCCATCATTAGACGTTTTTTGGTCGTTTTTTGATCCATCATTAGTCGTTTTTTGGTTGTTTTTGGATCCATTATTAGTCGTTTTTTGGTTGTTTTTTGATCGACCATTAGTCGTTTTTTTGGTCGATCATTAGTAGTTTTTTTGGTTGTTTTTTGATCCATCATTAGTCGTTTTTTGGTAGTTTTTTGATCCATCATTAGTCGTTTTTTGGTTGTTTTTTGATCCATCTTTAGTAGTTTTTTGGTTGTTTTTTTATCGTTTTTTGGTCGTTTTTTGATCCATCATTAGTCGTTTTTTTGGTCGTTTCTTGGTCCATCATAAGTGGTTTTTTGGTCGGTTTTTTGTCGTTTTTTGATACATCATTGGTCGTCTTTTGGTCGTTTTTTGATCCATCATTAGTCGTTTTTTGGTCGTTTTTTGATCAATTTTTAGTGAATTTATTAATTCAAAAGTAGACTTACTTTTTATTTGTTGCTTTTCAGTTACAAGTTTTTCATTACAATCTCCTGATAGCGAACGGAGTATATCGTCAAACAATTAAAATTCGCTACCACAATTCCCAGACGTTCATAAAAACGTGACAATTTAGTAACCATGCATAATTTCTTTTTTATGAAGTCACATCCTATGCCATCCTATGCCATACCTAAGCAAAAGATACTGGGTGTGTATAGTAAAATAAGGTCAATAAACTATTTTATACTTCTTCAGTAATTTTATCAAAATAGAGGATTATATTATTTAAATTGCCCTATCCCTTCCTACCCTATCATACTCTACCATGCCATACTGGGTGTGTAGTAAAATAATGGAGAAAAGCTTATTCCAATATTTTTTTCTATAAAACTAGGGAGAAATCACTTTTACAACTAAATATTTATTTAGTAAAATAAGGTCAATGAACTATTTTGTACTTCTTCAGTAATTTCATCAAAATAGAAGATTTTATTTAAATTGCCCTATCCCTTCCTACCCTGTCATACTCTACCGTGCCATACTGGGTGTGTAGCAAAATAATGGAGAAAAGTATATTTCAAATTTTTTTTATTATAAAACTAGGGAGAAAACACTAAATATTTATTTAGTAAAATAAGGTCAATAAACTATTATACTTCTTCAGTAATATCATCAATATGGAAGATTTATATTATGTAAATTACCTATTCAATCCACGTGCGCGTTATGCGTTAATTAAAATTCAAAACGCCCATTAAAATTCGACCTTGTTCAAGCAGAATAGATTTTTCTGGTAACTATACCGAATGAAAAACGCGCCTTTTTACATCCGGAAGCGCTCGAAAAAATGCTATCACAAGCGCTCGCTAGTGTACTAGAATAGTTATCAATGGTAGTTTAGTTCAGTAGACGATGGCATTCTCGTGTCATCGTTATAACGTAACAAATAATTGGAAACTTTCACCGGCAGTCAAGGATTCACGAAAGAAGTTCGATGCCTTCTCGAAATATGGCCATTCGAGAGCATAAAAAGGTACTTGATTTAATCACAAAATGGGTGATTTATTAGAAGATGAACAGACAATATTTTTTAAAAAAGGTAAAGGTACACTTGTATAGAGTTTATAGTAATAGTACTCCTGAAATGTATGCAAAGTAGGTATTTTTTGCAACATCATAAATTGCATACTAAATGTTATAAAAGTAGGCAGAAAACATTATAAATTTTGTCATTGTAAAACTTTGGAGAAAACTCTTTGACTATCTAAATACATTTATTTTAATATAAAACTAGTGAGAAAACTAAGTACATATTATAATAAACTAACTACGTATTATAATATTCTATATTATTAGATATTATTATTTTTTATAAATATTTTTATACTATTTTGTGTATATTTTTGTGTTTTAATTTTATTATATGTAAGTATATTGTTAATATTACCACTTCCATAAAGTCTCATATAAAAGAAAAAAAAGAGTGATATTGAGGGACTACAACTTTCTTACTCTAACCCACTGTTAGATTTCAATATAATCATTGTTCAACTCATAGATTTGACCATATGGTCAACAAATTCGTACTTACCTGTATATTGCTAGATGGAATGAGGAAATCTATAACAAATTACACGTATGTCTAAGTATGGAAACTTGCATATGCATGATTAGAAACTTTTCTTATTTAATTGGTTGACTTAACACTTCATTGGATTATAAAAAACAATGGAGCATAAAAATTCGACTCGACTTCCTTCGAATTTTTTTTTGTATGAATATTGTAGAACCCTATTTATAGGAACTATTTATTTCGAAAATGAACTCTAATTGATTAAAAACGCTCGATTAAATTCCCCGGTTGTTGATGCTAAAATTGCACTATTTTTAGACATATTTTCTACTCAATTTGCGCACAAAAGGAATAATTATTTCACAATCGATGAACTTATAGTACGTTGGCTACGAGGAGATATAGTAAAAAACCCTATTGAATTAATTATTTGATAAATAGTTAATGATTACCGGTAGTGTACCTAAATATTCAGATAACAGAAAGCGACTTTTAATTTTATTTGAAGTAATTTTTAATTGTATTATATTCTCGTAGTATCAGAAGCAGGACTGATAACTATGTGTTCATTTCACTTTATCTTGGATTAGAAAGGGGATACCTATTATTATTCATCCTGTACACATAGTGGCACTACAAAACTAAAATAAACATTAATACCCACAATGCTAAAAAAACCGTCAAATTTTTGGAAGTTTAATTTTTATTGAGTCGCTTTTCTGATGCATACGCAAAATTATGTTTTATTAGTAAAGAGCGGATTATATGCAAAATGCACATATATGCAACATTTGCATACATCTAACAATTGCAGGTTGGTTTTGCATATTTTGAAAAAATGGCATATTTCAGCATACAATGTAGATATTTATGTAGGGGAAAAGAAGGCAAAACGGCCCCTGTAGGCAAAAAGGACCACCTTAGTAATTTTTAAATGTGTAGCGCCATCTATGAATTTGTTACGTCAAAATCACGGCCGCCTTATATCCTTTCTCGGGTAGTGTACTCTTTTTCATATACATACGTAGTTTGTTAAAAAATTTGCTTTTTTCAATTAGCCAACAGTTTTGGTTTGGTTTGTGATAGAGTATTCTCATGATAATTGTATGTAAACGTACATATGATTAAGCTAATAATCAAGTTTGGCGAAGCTATCTCAACTTATTTCCTGAAAATTTTGAATTTAGTTGCTTATAGAAAAAAGGCAAAACGGACAACTTCAAATAATTAGTACTTATAGACATTTTTTTATTTTATTGAACTTTTTATTTTTTATATTTGATTATTTATATTTTTATTCTTGACATTAAAGATATTGGTAAAGATACTGTTTTGCCCTTGCCTGGGTCCATTTTGCCTTAAGTAACGCGAATGTTAATATAAATCTTATGAAATTACTGAAATTAGGGAAACATAAATCTTTTTATATTATAATAATCTTTTTTGCTTTGGTTTAGATGTTGAATAATTTTTTGACTGATTAATTTTGTGTATGTGTTTTGCCTTCATCCTTTATGTGTGGTCCGTTTTGCCTCGACCATGAAGTCAAAACGGACTTTTTGAAGGTATTATAAATAATGTTATAACTTATTTGTTTGAGATTTTATTGTAGTCTGATATACACATAATGTAGAATTAACCCTGTTGATTGTTTTTACGTTTTAAAAAGTTCAATAAAATGAATATATTTCTTTCTCATATACTAGTTCTTTGTTAAGTTGTTTTTTTTGCCTTCCTTTCCCCTTTTTGTTTATTGTACATTCAATTTGATAAATTTTAATCATTTATATTTACATACAATTTAAAAAGATCAAATTTACTTAAAATATAATTTATTAGAATTTGCAATAACTTAGGTATAAAATGTTTTTCCTTAGTTCAGGTCATTTTGCATATTTTTTATATTTTTAGAAAATCAATGCAAATTTTTGATATTTTCTTCAATATCATTGAATATTTTTTTTATATTTTTTAGAAAATCAACGCAAATTTCTGATATTTTTTTGAAAATAATTGGATAATTTTGGTATTTTTTTTGAAAATCATTGAATATTTTTGATATTTTCTTGAAAATCAATGCAACTTATTGATATTTTCTTGGAAATCAATGCAAATTTTTGATATTTTCGTAAAAATCTGCAAATTTTTGATATTTTTGATTAATACATAGATTATTGCATAATTTTGGTATTTTTTGAAAATTATTAGATAATTTTGATATTTCCTTGAAAATCAATGCATATTTTTGACATTTTTATGAAAATCATTGAATATTTTTGATATTTTCTTGAAAATTATTGCATAATTTTGGTATTTTTTTGAAAATTATTGGATAATTTTGATATTCTCTTGAAAATAACTGCATATTTTTGATATTTTCGTAAAAATCGATACAAATTTTTTATATTTTTTAAAAATTATTACATAATTTTGGTATTTTCTTGAAAATCATTGAATATTTTTGATATTTTCTTGAAAATCAATGCACATTTTTGACATTTTTATGAAAATCATTGAATAATTTTGGTATTTTTTTGAAAATTATATGATAATTTTGATATTCTCTTGAAAATAACTGATTATTTTTGACATTTTTTTGAAAACCACTGCATATTTTTAAATAAATCGTTGCATATATTAGCAATTTTTTTTGCACATATTCCGCTCTTTATTTATTAGTGTCTCCTGATAGCTAACGGAGTATAACAAATTGGCGTCAATCGATTATTTTCGATTCTAATGACGCAATTTTTTCGAAAATAATGTTACTTTTACATATTTTTAAAGTTGCAGAATTTCTCCTGATGTTGTAGAATATCCTGTTAGTGAACAGAGCATAATAATTCAAGAATGAATGAATTAATTGATGCAGGAATTAAGTTTATTAGTATCTCCTGTTAATATTATCTACTGATAGGGAACGGAGTATAACAAATTGCCGTCAATTGACTCGTATTATTTTCGATTATAATTCGATTTATTATCGATTTAAATGACGCGATTTTTCATGTCAAAATAGACGATAGCAGACTGTATCCTCTTTTTAGAGTAAACAAAACTCGTAATATTTTTAATTTCAATTTAAGTTTAAACAGGAATTGGCCAATTTGCTTTTTAACAATATAAGCTTTGTTTTGCTTTTGAAACACTCGATAGAGACTTATCTCTCGCCAGTGTTCGTCATTACGCTATTTCGTTATTAATTATAATTTCGTACGAGGAACATTTTATTCACTCAGTTGGCTTAGATAATAATAGAAAATATTTTTCGTACGGACGTATTTTTTTAACTGCGAAAGGTAAGACATTATTATTTGATTTAGTGGACATTAAAATATTTTTTTAACTGTAATATTATACTAATGGTGGAATTTTGTAGATGTTTCATTAATTTTTGCATAGTAAAATAATTGACAAAGTCGATAATTCTGTGAAATTTGCTCTCTAATTACTACCAGCGCAATGCGTATAGAAATAGGAAGAAAAAAAAGTAATAATATTCGCAAGAGAAATCATAAATTGTTAATAATATATACACATGTGCCGATAACACACGATTATTTACATTGCACGATCATTAGTTATTGTTATAATAAAAGGAAAGTGTAAGTTTTTGTTTTCAATTGACGATGATAAATGCAAGAGAAAATGCATAAAATGTATTTTACTATCTACCTGATTATATGTACAGAGTGAGTCACGCTCAACGTGGCTTTATATATTTTTATCATTTTCATCAATATTCTATTCATAAATGGGCAGGAAGCTTCTATGTAGCTTCTGTCTAGGCTGGCGTTTGGCCAATTGATTGATTTATTACTCCGCCTCATTTATGAATAGACTGTAATAATTGCTCTCTATGAAGTTAACAATATTTTTTTTTATTTCAGGCTGACTATGTTAAAACTTTTTCTACTAATAGCAACATGTACGGTCTTCAGTCTAATTATCAATACTCATGGTAAGTTTGAACAAGTTTATGATAAAACAGATTTATCAAAAAATAAAGAAATAAATAAATAAATTAATAAATTAAATAACTAAATAAAATACTATAATAGATAAATACTATAATTTCCCAAAAGTTTTGAGGTCTTAGAGTCTTGTGTCTTACAGATGTCTTTGGTTTTTAATTTAATTTTTATTTGATTTTTAATTTTTACTTATGGTTTGTTATGTTCGTTTTTTAATTTCGTGTAATAATATTTAAAAATTTGCAATTTAAACTTCTAATACTTAATCTTCGAGCGTAACGCATACAAATTGTCGCTTATAACATCAAATTTATTTAATTATTATCATTAAAACTAATCAGATGGTATTCGCATAATTTTTACGGTGCTTGATTTATTATAATTCGTTTCATTGCGATCATTGTATAATGTTAGCAGAAAAATCATGGGAATAAATATTATTCTATGCAATATAATTAGTATCTACCTAATAAAAATAAATAATTTTCTCGTGTGATAAATCCAGTCTCGTTTTAATACGAGTTGTATACATCACTTTTTCTACCGGCACCGATGAGATAGTGTTTGGTTTGACTCGCTTGCTGCGCTTGAACTTGGTTTAAGATAAAATTATGCGGTTTATTTCGTAGTACGGTAAACAATTTTGCAGTCTTATAAAATATTCAACTCAATGGATTTGATGCTTTTTTTATGGTACTTTTCTAAGTGGGTCGTTAAATATACCGTTTGATAGAATAGTAGGTAAAAATTCGTTTTATAGGATGTACATTTTTGGGGTAAATTTGGTGTCATTCGAAGCGTCTTGACGAGCTGAATCGATTGGTAATATTTCTATTTTTTTAAATGTGAATAGTTTTGCATCGCTCAGTGCATTTGCAGATTGGACCTACCTTGAAGACTACCTGGAAGAGTTTCTGACTATTACAAAAATTTAAATTAAAAATTTTATTAAAAAATAATTTTAAACAGTTACCAATTGGGTAACGCATACCTAAGTAGTCATTATAAGTGCAAAACTTGAAAAAAATTTTGAGAAAAGGAGAAAAAGCTTCCAACCGCACAATTTAAATATGGAATTCTTAAGTTTTTTATGGATACCAATTTATCCTGATTATTTTCCTTCAAATAAACCTGTTAAAAAACATACTATTTCATTGCTGTTGGTAGAAAAAGTAAATACACGTCTTCGGATGTAAAATACACGACTCTTATTAAACCCATTCCCTCTGTATACTTCTATAGATAATAATTATAGAATTTGTTACGGTTTCAGCGCACCCAGTGCAATTCGATTCGAATACTTTTATAATAACAGCTGACGATCCGGAACCGGAAGAAAGGTTCACGGACAATTGGAATTACAAAACCGAACATAATGAAGTCCCGATACTATCTAATGTCACCAGGAAACACACGCTACCGCCGGTGGCCGGCAATGGCACTGTAAGTATGTATAAATTTCTTCATTACTTTATTCATTAATTTCTTCATTAATTTCTTCATTAATTTCTTCATTAATTTCTTCATTAATTTCTTCATTAATTTCTTCATTAATTTCTTCATTAATTTCTTCATTAATTTCTTCATTAATTTCTTCATTAATTTCTTCATTAATTTCTTCATTAATTTCTTCATTAATTTCTTCATTAATTTCTTCATTAATTTCTTCATTAATTTCTTCATTAATTTCTTCATTAATTTCTTCATTAATTTCTTCATTAATTTCTTCATTAATAGCTTCATTAATATCTTCATTAATTTCTTCATTACTATCCTTCTTTCATCGTCTAGATTTTTTTGATCATTATCTATACAGCAATTTTATTCTTCGTTCGCTGTAATTTTTTTTGTATCCTTTTCGTATTTCTTCATTTTTATCGTTTTTTAATAATTTCTTCACTGCTTCATTGCAACCTTTCTTGTACGTCGAGATTTTTTACTCTATCAATCATAATTTATTGTTAGTGTATCAATTTCATTCTTCGTTGGCTTTATTTTTTCTTATTCTTAATTTTCGTTCTTATTTCTTCATTACTTGTTATCCTTTTTTAATAATCCCTTCGTTATTGTCCATCTATGATAATTTCTTTCTTATTCTCCTTTCCTTATAGACGATATTTTTGTGTTTATGTACTTATCTAATTCATTCTTCATTCACTATCATTCAGCTTCATTTTTTCATCCATCTTCTTAATGTTTTTAGTATTTCTTCAATAATTCCTTCATTATTATCCTTTCCTTCATCATCTATATTTCTCTTTGCTAATTTATTTCAGCATACATTGGCTATAAATTTTTCATCTACCTCATTCTTCATTCGCTTTCATTGCTTCGTCTTCTTAATCTTCATTGAAGATATTTTTTTAGGCCAGATTGCTATGGGAATTGGACCAGGAGAAAACGACGCACTTACCTCAGTTCTTCGACAAAGCCTTGAAGCTGCTCAATCTCAAACAAGTCGCTTTTGAAATCGAAAACTCCGTCATGTCAAAAGTCTCCTGCACGGCATGCAAAGCAGGTATTATTTGATGCTACATGAACATTGTTAAAGTAGCACTTTAACTAGGTATATCATTTTTGGACTTCTAACAACGAAAGCAACAACAAATAACTTCGAAAACGAAGTCTTATGATCTGACTTTGTCGTCTGTCTGTCTGTCTGTCGCGAGTTTCAGCGACTAAACGGTTATAGAGACAAACGGACAACGGCATTCGATTCAGCATAGTCTAAAACCTCTCCCGTTCCTAGGAAAAAAAAATCTGCTACTTCCGGTCGCATTTGTTTAGAAGTCTCTTTACGCCGCACTGAGGCGTTCGTCCTACTTGTTTTATTACAAAACTAGGAAGAAATCTAACTAAAATAATAATAAAAAAATAACATATATTTTTTTTATTATGATTAAAGAGCGGAAAATATGCAAACAAATATATGCGCTAATATGGAGTATGGAGTATGGGCGCTAGTATGGAACCAAGCGAATATCTCTGGAATGGTTAGAGATATCGAAATGAAATTTGGAGGGTAGATGTTACACTAAATTGTGCATTTGTTGATGATATTTTCAACAATTTTGAAGTTCCGGTTTAACCGGAAGTGATGTCAATTTTTAAATTCTTAATGAAACACCCTGTATGTTATTTTAGGTCTGAAATTTAGGTTAAAAATATGCAGTGATTTTAAAAAAATATCAAAAATATGCAATAATTTTCAAAAAAATATTAAAAATATTCAATGATTCTCAAAAAAATATTAAAAATATGCAGATTTTCAAAATATATATCAAAAATTAGCATTGATTTTCAAGGAAATATCAAAAATATTCAATGATTTTCGAAAAAATGTAAAAAATATGCAGTGATTTTTAAGAAAATATCAAAAATATGCAATAAATATCAGAAAAAATCAAAAATTTGCGTTCATTTTCAAATAAAATATAAAAATTATACAATAATTTTCAAAAAAATATCAAAAATTAGCATTTATTTTCAAGAAAATATTAAAAATATGAAATATTCTTCAGGAAAATATTAAAATTATGCAGTACTTATGTCCTGAACGATGGAAAAAAGTTTTGTCGCTAAAATATTTTAAATTCTTTTCTATTGAATTAACGGCCATTTTCATAATAAAATCCTTAAAGTCACTTTAGCTAAAGTCACTTTAAAAACTTAATAGTCATCCTTTTTCATAATCAACTTGTTTGGTTACTTTAAGTAAAGTTCGGTTTTTACTTTTTGTGATACATGATGGCAAACCTGATTGTCAAAATTTTGATAAAATTTTAAGAAAGAGAAGAACTTTGGATTTGAATATGGGTCAATAATGTTAAAGCCGCTTCCTTACTTAAAGGAAATCTATAATAAACCAAGTGTTTAAAATTTCAATCCGCCCCTACTGATATTCATACATAGGTATAGATAATTACATCGTGGAACTTTGCCATCTGAGTAAGGGTTATCAGGGCTTCGATATTTACGTTGAAATTAAGGAATAAATTAATTTTTCGATGCTAAAAGTATGCTTCAAGCTGTTTATAAAAATTTCTGTTGACCAAGCGTCGAAAGTATTTATTCTTATCTTGTAAGTTTTTGGACGACGGATTCTAAACACGGTGTTTTCTTCTTCGACCGAGCTTGTTGCCATCATGGAGTCAGTTGAAATATCCGAATCTGTCGTGTCCATTTTACTTTTTTAATATTTTAATATTTATGTTGTTCCGAAAAACATGGATGGCAAAACATCAAAATTTTATAGGTTAAAGTAGTTTAAAATACCTTAAAGTGACGTAGAACCTCACTTTATAGTTAATGTCCCTTTAACGGCTAAAGTGGTTTTATGAAACTCACTGGACTGATTTAAAATCTTAAAGTCATAAAGTGTTTTTAAAGTGGATTATGAAAATAGCCGTAAATTATAAGTAATTTTTTGTTTCCAAATTGTATGTAAAATGATTAAAATTTATCAAATTGAATGTATAAACAAAAAGTAAGTACATAAATATCTACAAATGTATATGCTAAAATATGCATTTTTTAAATATGTAAAAACTTGACAAATCGTTAGATATATGCAAATGTTGCATATACCTTACATATATATGCAATTTGCATATAATCCGCTCTTTAATTACAAAACTAGGGCGAAATCCACTAAACTATATGTTTTATTTCATTATAAAACTAGTGAGAAAACGAAAATATTTTTTTATTATATAACTAGGAAGAAATTCTCAATTCTCCCCATACCACTCCTCCCTACTACTCCCGAGTAAGGGGTTATAGTAGAGGGAGTTGAGAGGTCGACGGAATGATCCTTAAGTACCATTTTTTTATTATAAAACTAGGTAGAAAACAATCACAATAATATTTTTCATTATAGAACTGGGGAGAAAAGTGTGCGAGTGTGTGATTGTAAGAAAATGTTTTTACAGGGGCGGGATTGCTGCAGCATTACACCAAAACGGGCAAGTCCGAGAAGGAAATCAAAAAAACCATTTACCAATTCTGCGTCAATTTGAAAATTCAATCGCCCCGAGTATGCGAAGGCATTACTGAATTATTCGCGGGAGAGGTCATTTACGTTTTGAGCAAAGTTAAAATAGGTAAGATGAGATCAAAATTTTAGTTCATTATATACATTTTATGCAGGATGAGGCACGCTCGACGGGACGGTGTATTGTAGGAAAATGGTAAGAGATTCATAAATAACGGTAATAACTGAGTAACTACAATTCGCTTAGACTATAATATCTCGTATTAGACGATTTTTCGTCAATTTTTGGTAAATTTTTTATCAATATTTGGTCGATTCTTGATTATTTATTTTTTTGTCAATTTATCATCAATATTTTTGGTTGTTTTTTGATCAAATTTTGATCGATGGTTGATCCATTTTTGATCGTTTTGGTTCAATCACCAATGATCCAAATCAATCGGTCATTTTTGATCAATTTTTAGTCGATTCTTGGTCGATTTTTTATAAAATTTTTGTCGTTTTATAATAAATTTTAATAAAATAATAATTTTTTTTTTAATTGTTTGACGATTTTTGAGACGTTCTTATTTTTCTTAAATTTCTATGTAAATGGTAGTTATAATGGTGGTTTCAACTTCATTTTGGCTTTAATTTTGAAATTAATTGAAAGGGTTTTTTTAGTTATTTTAAATGGGACATCAAATTTTTAATTTTTAACTTTTTAACAAATAAAAAGTAAGCACATTTGAATTAATAAATCAATTGATGAAAAATAATAAGTAATCAAAAAGCGATCAAAAAACGACAAAAATGTATCCAAATACGACCAAAAATGTATCCAAATACGACCAAAAATTTATGATAAATCGACTAAAAATTGATTCAAAACGGATTAAAAATTGATCAAAAAACGATCAAAAATTGATAATAAATCGACAAAAAACTGACAAAATTGAATATCGACTAAAAATTGATCCAAAATGGAATGAAAACTGATCAAAAATGGACCAAAAATTGATAATGAAAAGACACAAATTTTATAATAAATCGACAAAAAACTGACTAAAATTGAATATCGCCTAAAAATTGATCTAAAAGATCTAATGAAAGCTAAAATCGACTAAACATTTATCAAAAACGGACCAAAAATTTATCAAAAATGGACCAAAAATTGATAATGAAGCGACCCAAAGTTTGATAATAAATCGACAAAAAAATGTATCAAAAATCGACTAAAAGTTCATCAAAAATCCACTAAAAATTGACCATAAATCGACCAAAAATCCTCTACGACAACCCGTCCCGTTCAGCGTGGCAGCGTGGCCCACCCTGAACCATTTATTACCATTTTATTAAACATTTTCAACAGGTCCAGATGAGATTTGCAGCTTCGTTATCGGCGATGCTTGCGGGGATGTTTACAACCCCTATCACGAATGGGAGGTGATGTTCCCGCCGGTACCCAAACCCACCGTCGTGGAACCCAAAATTCCGGAGGTACTTTGTTACACTCCGTTCGCTATCAGGAGATTATATTAAAACCTATTTTTGTATGCAAATGACATTCTGTATACAGGTTGTGCAATAATAGGCGATGCTTTTTTATTTCAAGAAAAAGTGAACACTGTGCACACTAGTGCTTCAGGGTTATTAAATAGGCACTAAAAGAGCGGAATATATGCAAAAAAATGCGTGTATACGGGTGTAATAAAAAGGTGGGTCATAAATTAAACCACATATTCTGGGGTCCAAATTATGTCGATTGGTTCATATTTACCTATATCCAAAGTGCCATACAAAACAAGTTAGAGCCTGTTTAAAGTGCAAATTGAAAATCGGTTTTTTTCGATAACTCCAAAAGTATTCAATGAATCTTCATGAAATTTGGCACATATTATTTTTATAGCAAGAGCATTTTATCAACGAAAAATTAATAAAATCGGACCACCCATTAAATATTTAAGGGGGCCATGCACTTTTAATCCCCCCCTATTTTTTTTGTACTTTAGATTTAAGTTATTTTTTTATGTCCACTAGCTTAATGAATTCATTTTGAACATTTTTTTACTCTTAATTTTTTTTCGAAAAATTAATATTTTTCGAGTTATTGCGAGTTTCTGTAAGAACAATTTTAATACAAACAAATACAGGTAATAAATTTTAAGCAATAAAATGCTTAGGTGGCTTTGGAACTTACAAAATTTGATAATTTTAATTACAAAACAACGGACTAAATTGTATTGTTTCGATAAAAAAATTAAAAATAAGTTTCTATTAAAAGAATGAGGAAGCGTATAAACCACAAATAACTACAACACGAGGTATTAATATTCACATTAGATGTTCGATATGACCACCGTTTTCTTGCACACACATTCTGCAACGTTTTAACATTGAAAAACAATTTTTTTGGAATATTAATGGTTTGTTCGAAAAAATTTGAGCCGCTTCCGTAATTCTGTCTTTTAATTCTTGTACTGTCTTTTAACTTCTTGTACTCGAAAAAAATCGATTTTCAATTTGCACTTTAAACAGGCTCTAACTTGTTTTGTATGGCACTTTGGATATAGGTAAATATGAACCAATCGACATAATTTGGACCCCAGAATATGTGGTTTAATTTATGACCCACCTTTTTGTTACACCCTGTATATATGCAACGATTTATTTAAAAATATGCAGTGATTTTCAAAAATATATCAAAAATATTCATAGATTTTCAAAAAATATCAAAATGCAATCATTTTCAAATAAAAATTTACAATGATTTAAAAAAAATATCAAAATTATGCAATAATTTTCAAAAATATATCAAAATTTGCAGTGAAAAATTTTGCAATAATTTTCAAAAAAATATCAAAAATATGCATTGATTTTCAAGAAAATATCAAAAATATTCAATGATTTTCGAAAAAATGTAAAAAATATTCAATGATTTTCAAAAAAATATCAAAATTGTGCAATCATTTTCAAAAAAATATCAAAATTTGCATTGATTTTCAAGAAAATATCAAAAATATTCAATGATTTTCCAAAAAATATCAAAATTGTGCAATCATTTTCAAAAAAATATCAAAATTTGCATTGATTTTCAAAAAAATATCAAAAATATTCAATGATTTTCAAAAAAATATCAAAAATATTCAATGATTTTCAAAAAAATATCAAATATATACAATGATTTTTAAGAAAATATCAAAAATATGCAATGATTTTTAAAAAAATATCAAAATTATGCAATAATTTAAAAAAAAATTCAAAATCATGCAAAATGGTCTGAACTATGGAAAATTTGTTATACCGGATGTTGTAAATTCTTTTCTAATAGATTTTAAATAAATTTTTTGCATATATACTAAAATACGCATTTTTTTTAAATATGCGAAAACTTGACCAAGTGTTAGATATACGCAAAAGTTGCATATAAGTTTATGCATTTTACATATAATCCGCTCTTTAGTTATAATAAAATTAAGAATTACTTACAAATACAATGGTTATTAGCTTCAAGAAGGCTTTATTACTATTTCCTTAAAGCGAACGGACTATAATGCAATATTCTTTTCGCTAGTTATCTATTTTAATTAGTGGCGTTTTGAGATCAGAAAAAATATTTTAATTGATGTATTTTTGTACTTAATACAGATAAGATGTGTAGCGAATGTTAATCGTGACATTAATATAAAAAAAACCCATGTAATTGCTGTAGTGAGTTTTGTAATGATAATGAATGGACATAATATTCGATTTGTTTCTGTTTTTTTATCGTTTATGCACCTACAATTGCTATTTATTGATTGATTTAGCCATTAATTGCAATAGAAATTCTATTAAAATGAATTTTTGAGGTTTCAAACATTCAGCATCATTCATTCAGTACGCTTTTATTATATTTTTTTAATCAACTTTCTTAATTTACTCTTCATATTGCTCAATTTTCTCTTCTTCCTCCCTCAATTAACCCATGCTCAATACACCTTCTTCCCTTCTTCTTGCTTCATTTTTCTCTCTTTCGCTAAATCTTCTTGCTTCAATTTCCTTTTCCTCGATCCACCTTCCTTCTTCTTGCTTCATTTTTAGTAGCTTCTTATAGGTACATTCAATATCATTGTTCGATTTTCTCTTTTTATTTATTCCATAACGAATCCACGCTTAATCCGCCTTCTTTCCTTCCTTATTCCCTCTACTTCCTTTTGTTGAATCCATCTTTCTTTCTTTTTACTCTTGTCCCAATTTTTCCTCCATTTCGCTTAATCTTCTTGCTATAATTTTCTTTTGCTCAATCCAACTTCCTTCTTCTTGCTTCAATTTCCTTTTGCTTAATCCACCTTCCTTCTTGCTTCAATTTTTCATCTATTTCGTAATCTTCTTGCTTCAACTTCCTTTTGCTCAATCCCATGGCTTCTTGCTTCATTTTCCTTTTTCCCAATCCACCTCATTTCCTTCCTTCTGGCTTCAATTGTTCCTCTTCTTCTTCTTCTTATTAATCTTGTCGCTTTAATTTCTTCGTTTTTTCCAGGCCAGCGCACCCACTTTTAAGGTGCTCCACTTATCGGATACCCACTATGATCCTTACTACATGGAAGGCAGCAATGCTGATTGTTCGGAGCCTTTGTGCTGTCGCTTGACCAACGGACTGGCCACGTCCAAAGAACAAGCAGCCGGAAAGTGAGTGTTCTGTTCTTGTACTTGTTTGTTCACGATCTGTCCATAAATTCTTCCTTATGGACAGTTTGTGGTTCCTTTTGGACATAGTGTTGTTCCAAATGGACAGATTGTTGTTCCACAATGGACAGATAGTTGTTCCTAATGAAAAGAGTGTTGTTCATAGTGTTTGTTCTTTGTGGAGAGTTGGTGTAATTGTTATATTTTCAGATGGGGGGATTACAGAAAATGCGACACTCCGAAAATTACAGTGGATAATATGCTGCAGCACATACAGGACAAGCACCCGGTGAGTTTATAGAATGTTCATTTAGTCAGTGTTTTCTCCATAATTTTATAATAAAAAAATTGCAAAATTAAAATAATGTACAGTACCGAAAAGTACAAATTCATTAGTTCTGAAATTGAGAGCTTTAAAAAATCAAAGTTGATGCGACTTTTCGGTAGAAGTGGCAACGCCGTAGCGTTGAAAATATTTTGAATAGAGCAGCAGATTGCCTTTTCCCAATGATACAAAACCTAGGTATAGGTAAAGAGGTATATAGGTAAAGCGGATATAGGTAAAGAGTTTTCTTCCTAGTTTTAGAATAAAACAAACATGCATATTTATACAGGGTGTTTCATTGGGAAAGGGCAATATTTTAACCATATATAGAGGTCACCTAGGGGATTATAAAAAACCCTTATAGTATGGATCTTGCGGCCCTTATAACCGAGTTACAGGGTGTTTTTTGAATTTAGCCCATTTCTTTCATGGCTCATAACTTTTGAATCACTCAGTATAATTATTTGATATTTGGTGTAGATAATCTACACCTTTATGACAATTTATCAACACATTAACAAATTTGAAAATCCAGGTCCGGCTTAACAAAAATTATTAAAATTTGACCAACCCTAAAACAACACCCTATACATCAAATTTTTAAAAATTGAATTTCAAATTTGAAAAGAGCATAAAAAACTGAATACGTTGACCAACTTTTTATTTTTCCGCATGCCATTTTACTAATAAAATTTTAACTTCAAAGTGTAAATTATGAGAATTTTAGTCCATTCAAAATGTAATTGAAGAGGTTTTAATTATTTTTTCTTCATTAACATCAAATTTTAGTAACTTTTTCATGGAAATTCCTGAAATAAACCTATTGATTTTGAATTAACATTCGCATAAATCAATAAATATTGCAATTACAGATCCGTACTTAAAATTATAATAATTCAAATTCACTTAATATTAATTGGTCATTAATTATTCAATTTTTATACATTATTACAAAAGAAAATTGTAAAATAAAAAATGGAAAAAAAATTGGAAAGACTTAACTGTGTTACATTTATTATCTTCATTATAAAAGATAATAAAGTATTCCTTTGCACACCACCAAAAGAGGTAGAATACATGCATGGCGCGTTTTTTATTGTGGTATCCTCAATAGGCCTAATCCACACGAACTCGAAAAATGCAGAAACGAACAAAAATAAGAAATAGGAACTGTGAACAAAAATGGTTTCACCCTAATAATCATAACTATCACTAAAAATTAATAACAAAAGAATATCTAATCCTAACTAACAATCCCCAGCAAAATAAAAGTTATTTTAATAACTGTTCAAAATGTCCTCCATTTTGTTCGATACAAAGTCTGGCTCTCGTGATTAAATTGCGGACCGATCTTCTAAGAATGTTTGGATTGTTTTTCATTTCTTCGCAAGAATTAAGTATTCTTTGTAGAAGTTGTTCTCTGCTATTGATGGCCGTCGAATATACTTTGGATTCCATTTTTTATTTTACAATTTTCTTTTCTAATAATGTATAAAAATTGAATAATTAATGACCAATAATTATTAAGTGAATTTGAATTACGGATCTGTAATTGTAATATTTATTGATTTATGCGAATGTTAATTCAAAATCAATAGGTTTATTTAAGGAATTTCCATGAAAAAGTTACTAAAATTTGATGTTAATGAAGAAAAAATAATTGAAACCTCTTCAATTACATTTTGAATGGACTAAAATTCTCATAATTTACACTTTGAAGTTAAAATTTTATTAGTAAAATGGCATGCGGAAAAATAAAAAGTTGGTCAACGTATTCAGTTTTTTATGCTCTTTTCAAATTTGAAATTCAATTTTTAAAAATTTGATGTATAGGGTGTTGTTTTAGGGTTGGTCAAATTTTAATAATTTTTGTTAAGCCGGACCTGGATTTTCAAATTTGTTAATGTGTCGATAAATTGTCATAAAGGTGTAGATTATCTACACCAAATATCAAATAATTATACTGAGTGATTCAAAAGTTATGAGCCATGAAAGAAATGGGCTAAATTCAAAAAACACCCTGTAACTCGGTTATAAGGGCCGCAAGATCCATACTATATAGGTTTTTTATAATCCCCTAGGTGACCTCTATATATGGTTAAAATATTGCCCTTTCCCAATGAAACACCCTGTATAGTAAAACAGTTTTCCCTCTAATTTTACAAAGTAAGAACAAACTTTTATACGAATTTTTCGTTCCAGGACATCGATTATATCTTATGGACAGGCGACCTGCCGCCTCACGACATTTGGAATCAAACCAGAGAGGAAAACTTGAAGATTCTAAAAGACACTGTCAAACAAATGTTGACCATGTTTCCCGGCATACCGATTTTCCCGGCATTGGGAAACCACGAATCCGCACCTGTGAACAGGTAATACACATATTGCATAATCATTGTATCCAGAATGCATCTAGAATTCATCCATAATAAAATTCATCCAAAATGCATCTAGAATGCATCTAGAAATCATACAGAATGTATCTGGAATTTATCCAGAATGCATCTAGAAGGCATCTTGAAATTATCCAGAATGCATCTAGATTTTAACCAGAATGCGTCTAGAATGCATCTAGAATGCACCAAGAATTTATCCGGAATTTATCCCGAATTTATCCAGAATGCATCTGGAATTTATCCAAAATGCATCTAGAATTTATCCAGAATGCATCTAGAATTCATCCAAAAGGCATCAAGAATGCATCTAGAATTTATCCAGAATGCATCTACAGGGTGTTTCAAAAGTTGATACTTCTTTTTCAACTGTGTATCAATCTCTTAATTCTAGACAACTTTTTCAAGTTAACTTTTTGAATATTCTGAAAAACAAAGAAGAGAGAAAATTTTTAAATTTCGAATATTTTCCAATACGTACCTGCTTTATTAAATAAGAAATTTATTTACTCGTATAGCAGTCATCTGTCAAATAAATGCCAAAAATAAATACATTTCATATTTAAAGAAGCAGGTTCGAATTGGAAAATATTCGAATGCATATAGAATTTATCCAGAATGCATCTACAGGGTGTTTCAAAAGTTGATACTTCTTTTTCAACTGTGTATCAATCTCTTAATTCTAAACAACTTTTTCAAGTTAACTTTTTGAATATTCTGAAAAACAAAGAAGAGAGAAAATTTTTAAATTTCGAATATTTTCCAATACGTACCTGCTTTATTAAATAAGAAATTTATTTACTCGTATAGCAGTCATCTGTCAAATAAATGCCAAAAATAAATACATTTCATATTTAAAGAAGCAGGTTCGAATTGGAAAATATTCGAATGCATATAGAATTTATCCAGAATGCATTTAGAATGTATCCAGAATGAATCTAGAATTCATCCAAAAGGCATCAAGAATGCATCTAGAATTTATCCAGAATGCGTCTACAGGGTGTTTCAAAAGTTGATACTTCTTTTTCAACTGTGTATCAATCTCTTAATTCTAAACAACTTTTTCAAGTTAACTTTTTGAATATTCTGAAAAACAAAGAAGAGAGAAAATTTTTAAATTTCGAATATTTTCCAATACGTACCTGCTTTATTAAATAAGAAATTTATTTACTCGTATAGCAGTCATCTGTCAAATAAATGCCAAAAATAAATACATTTCATATTTAAAGAAGCAGGTTCGAATTGGAAAATATTCGAATGCATGTAGAATTTATCCAGAATGCATCTAGAATGTATCCAGAATGAATCTATATTGCATGTAGAATTTATACAGGATGCATTAGAATTCATCCGGAATGCATCTAGAATTCATCCAAAATGCATCTAGAAAGCATCTAGAATTTATCCAGAATGCATCTAGAATTCATCCAGAATGCACCTAGAATGCATCTAGAATTTTTCCAGAACGCATCTAGAATGAATCCAGAATACACTTTGTTTATTGCTTTCAGTTTTCCTCCGCCTTTCGTGGACAATCCGGACAGTTCAATAGCGTGGTTGTACGACGAGTTGGACGTTCAGTGGAGAAAATGGCTGCCCGGTTCTGTCAGTAATACAGTGAGAAGGGGCGCCTTTTATTCGGTATTGATCAGGCCCGGATTCAGATTGATCTCGTTGAATATGAATTACTGCAACAACAAGAATTGGTAAGGGGATATTTTGTTTACTGGCTTGCGCTCGCTTTCTTCGCAAGCTCGATCTTAGAACCCTGAGACGGAGACTCAGAGACCGAGAGAATTATCCTGTACATTGTCGAGCGATTTATTACATTTAGACAATACATAACAAATAAGACCTTATTTGATGAATAAATTTATTTGTCGAATAAAATGACACAATTTTGTTCCACCATTTTAAATTTTAATATCTCCGCAGTTTTTTCAGAAAATTTTTCCATCTAATTTTTTTTATTAATGGTAACGTGATGAAAATGTGGATTTCAAAAATCATGTGAAGTCTAAAAAAAGGGATATATCTCCAAAAATATGAATTTTATAGAGAATTACAAAGAGTAAACAAACAAATTAAGTAGATACGGAACAATTAGGGCTTCGAGTGGGATAAGCCCCCAGTTAAATCGGAGTTAAGCAATTCTGGTCTAATATAAAATAAAATCCTTTTTTATTTTTAACTTTTCCCAACCTTTTTGGACACCCTGTATAATAACAATAACTCACACCTGACAAAAACCAAAAATTGACATAAGCAATCTTAAATGGACGGTGTTATGCAACAACCGCCTAACCCACACTTGTTTTAAATAACGTTTTATTATAAAAAAACTTTTAATATGAGTCAATTGAAGATAAGAAAAAATAGTTTAACCGATATTTGGTTTCTTGTGCCATTTGTTAGTGAATTTACTAAGCCACAATTTCTAAATGCTACTGTACAGAAATCTGCAACAGTAATTAAATACATACTAATTATCTCAAAACAAAACTGTTGGTTAGCCCATTGTTGCATAACACCGTCCAAATCATCTTAGATATGACAGTCTTCTTTTTTCGGAAAGATTTGAATTTTAAATGTTGGTTTACAGAAATATTTGCGTACTCGCTTACGCTCGGAAAGGGGGCTACGTCCCTTTCAACCCTCCTTTTGGAACGGTATCGCCGTAGACAATTTGCAAGAAGGATTCCTCATCGCTCCGCTCGCTCGGTGTGATTGTCATTTATTTTGAAATTTTATCATCCTAAGGATATTAATTACATGGGCCTCGCTCGCTCCGCGACCTAAACAGCTCGCTTCGTATATTTCCCGAATATCCGAAAAGAAAAATGATCAACCCAATCAATCAGTCAACGCCCATTCCCCCCTTTATGATTTAATTAATTATAATTTCTCCATTTAATAACGTAAAAATTTTTGGCTTTAGGTGGCTGTTACTGAACAGCACAGATCCCGCCACGGAGCTACAATGGTTCATTTACGAACTCCAATCGGCCGAATTCAACGGAGAAAAAGTCCACGTGATTGGTAGGTACAAGAAACAAATCGCGAAATAAATAAATGAAAAATAAAAATAAAAAAAATAAAAAATCATAAACATAAAAGAAAGTAAATATATACAATACAAGAAATAAAAAAATTATTAAAATAATAAAAGAAAATAAATAAGATAAATAAAATAAAATAATAAATAATTAATAAATGTGAATAAATAAAATAAAAGAAATAAAATAATAAATACATATTTTAATTAACGAAAATAAATAAAATACAAGAAATAAAAAACAATTAAGAGAATAAAAGAAAATAAATGTTTTGAATAAAATAAATAAAAAATTATAAAAATAATAAAATACATAAACGAAAATAAATAAATAAAATAAAATAAAAAAATAAAAAAATACATACAATAAATATAATAAAAGAAAATAAATGAAATAAAAGATATAAAAATCCAATCAATATAAAAATTTTTGAATATTAATTCTTTTCAGGTCACATCCCTCCGGGCCATTCTGATTGCCTGAAAGTTTGGTCGAGAAACTACTATGCCGTCATAAATCGCTACGAGTCCATCATAACGGCGCAGTTCTTCGGCCACACGCACTACGACGAATTCGAAGTCTTCTACGATAAAAAGGACTTGTGTAAGTACAAAAATATATTTTGGTTTTTTTTTTTTTAAATCGAACAAATATTGAATTTTGCAGCCAGAGCAATCAGCATCGCCTACGTAGGCCCCTCGGTGACGCCCTATTATGACTTAAATCCCGGATACAGGATATACTACGTTGATGGAGACCACGAAAAATCAACAAGGGTAAGAAATAAACTTAATAGATACAATTTGTTTGTCCATTAGCAGGATTCCACGACAATCCATCACGGCCAAGTTTATCACATCGAAAATTGATCACTACGATTGTTCATCATATTTATTAAAAAAAATGTAAAAAAATAAGACTTGGGGTCAAAATTATCTAAATGTCGTAATATTTATTCCTGTGTTTTTTTTATATAAATTGTACTTGTGCATTTTTAACAGGATTTCTTATCCTACCTTTTTGTTCTATGCAATGGTACAATAATTGCTACATTTGCATTTTTTTGCTCAAAGGCGTTTCAAATTCCGGAAAACAACTTGAACAAAAAATTGTAAATGTAGCAAATCATTAGCAAAAAATCCCATGTAATAATTTTTTGAAAATTGTAAAAGGTTAAAAATTACATGCCAACTTGACGTCAAGCTAGCATGTAGTACATCATTTTCCTCATAATTACTTGAGCAAAAAAATCGAAAATATAGCAAATGTGTAAACTAGCACCAACTGGTTTGGAATTTAAACTGTTTTCGACTTACAGTCGGTGGTCGATCACGAATCGTGGACGATGAATCTGAGGGAAGCGAATCTCTACGGCTACCCCATATGGTTCAAGCTCTATTCGGCTAGACAGGCGTTCGGTTTGGAAGGGCTGCGGCCCCAAGATTGGGACGAACTCGTCACCAGAATGACCAATGATCCCAAATTGTTCGATTTATTTTACAAGTAAGGTTCCGAAGCGTAGTTTATTTTATATGTATATTTTATATTTATTATACAGGGTGTTAATTAATACAATGTACTTATTTTAATGGGTGATTCCTAGGCTAATTTTGAGTCAAAAAGTTCATATAAAGGTATGTCCTCCGAAGCTCGGTTTTCGATATACAGGGTTGTAAAGTTTTATTTTTATTTAGGTTTTTTTTTAAATTTGAAAAACCGTTTGCCATATTACATTGAATTCTAGGATAACATATTATGGTATAAATACGCATTTTTTAAAAAGTAAATATTATTTTATTTTAACCAGTGGCGTAGATATGGGTATGTCTATAATCACCCATTAAAATGGGTGGAGTTCAATTGGTCCCGCGGTCAAATTTACCCAAATATAATCCTTTTTCGACTCGAAAGCTATCAGTCAATTGGTCCCCAATACCGGATTAAGGGTTTCTAGGAAGGACCGATGGGAATATTTATAATTTCAAAATTCTGCAAATTTCGATTATGTACTTTCATTTCGTAGTACAATTAAATGAGGATTTTATGATTAGGGGAAATTTTTTGACTTCTGTCTTTTTTTCTATTTCAATATAGGGAAAATCCCATCCCTTCCAGTATACTTCTAGAAAATTAGGTATACTTTTCATAATAACAAATTTCGATAATGTAAAATATCAAGGTACTTTACTCTTGAGCAAAATTCACATTTTTTGACATAGGTACCTCGTATAAGATTGATAAAATTTGATTTTTGATGGTTGCATCTTGGATTTTAGATCATGCAGAACTTTTTGTGAAGAATAACTATATTTCGTAAAATTAATAATAAAGTTTCCCATTATATGTTGCCAACTATTTTTTGAAATCCGTTCGTATATTAAAACTAAAATAATTCTTTTTTTGTACGGAATTTTTCTTTTAATATATATTGTACCAATTGTATATATTTTAAATTACTAATGCTTAGATATTAAATACTGTTTAACACTAAAAGCTGCATTTTGTCCAAATTCTCTCAGCTATGTAAGTACACCAGAAGATGTTAGCCGAATGATAGTTATTCATGCAATGTAAAATCTTATCTAATCGGATTAGGAATATTTTGACCGCGGGGACCAATTAGCCCATTAAATTTTGAAACTGGGGACCAATCGACCTGTAGGATTATGGAAGCCCGCTGACAAAAATGACCGTGGGGACCAATTGACCAACACCGATTAAAATAAGTACATTGCATTAATTAACACCCTGTATTATATTACAAAGTGATCGAAAAATAGACTTAGATATTTTATAGGGTGATCCCTTGTTAAAAAACATGAAAAAAAGTTTCTATAAACATGGAAATACAGGGTTTTCAAGATAGAGGATATTGCATTAAAAAAATATTCATATATTAAATATTTACTAGATTCCGTTGAAATTTGATATTGGAAAAGTGGCAAATACACTCTTTTCTTGAAATTTATTGATTATTTGTTTTCCAAGGCACTTATGATTTTTTTAGCAAAAAATTGATAAACCAATTTTGTTTAAGTCAAATACAATAAAACTGTTTTTATTTTTTTCTCCAAAAACGAAGTGAGATACGAAAAAATACAAGAGGTAAAGAAATTGTATTTTTAGACGGTTATTAAAACAAAAAATGTTAAAATTACAAAAAAGGCAGTGGCGTACATTTTGATTTCAATTATATTCGCTTAGGTGCCCCTCGGAACGCCACTGGACTTAATGAATATTTTTAATATTTTTTAATATACTAATATTTTTCTTTTTTAATTGAACATCCTGTACCTTGAAAACGCTCCATTTCCGATCCCACGTTTATAGAAACCTTTTTTTTTATATTTTTCAACAACGAATCAACGCTCTAAATCTCCGCCTATTTTTGGAACACCCTGCATTTTATATTTTACATTTTATTTGTGTATTTTGAATGTAATGATTTTATTTTGATTTGTAGGTATTATTACAAAGCGAGCCCGGCTAGGCCCTCCTGTGATATGGCGTGCAAGAAGCGGATTTTGTGCGATTTGCATTCGGGTAGATCGCACGACAGGAAAAACCTCTGCGAGACGATCGAGTCGAGAATCGATTCGTCATCGAATGTGACGTGGAAGGAATGGTTTTACAATACTATATCAGTGTCGTAAGTTTACTGACATTTTCTATATGCAAGTTTACTTATACAAGGAAAAAATGTAAATATTTATTTTGCACTTAACGATTTAACATCCCGATATGGTTTTTTTACGCTAGGGTGAAAATTTCGTGTAAAAAATGGTATCACTTTTGTGTATTTTCGGATTTAAATTTTTGGTTGTGGATATACTAAAAAAAACTTTTTCTTACGAAGAATGATTAAAATGCTTATGTTTAAATGGGTAAAGAGTTTTCTCCGTAGTTTTATAATAAAAAATACAGGGAGTATTTTTTAAGTTGATACTTCTTTTTCAACGGTGTATGAGTCTTTTAATTCTAAGCAACTTTTTCAAATAAACTTATTGAATAATCCGAAAAACAAAGACAAAAAATTTTAAAAAATGTTATCTTTTTTTTATTTCCCAATACGTACCTGTTTCATTAAATATGAAATTTATTTATTTTTCGGCATTTATTTGACAGATGACTGCCATAAATAAATTTCTTTTTTAATAAAGCATTTATTTTTCTATCTTCTTTGTTATTCAGAATATTCAAAAAATTTATTTGAAAAAGTAGCTTAGAATTAAGAGATTAATACACAGTTGAAAAAGAAGTATCAACATACGATACACCCTGTATATACATATTTAAACAGTTTCCTACCTACTTCTATACTGAGAAAGTTCATTTTATCAAACAGTTTTCTCCCTAGTTATTTAATAAGAAAATATACAGGGTGTTCGAAAAATAGACGGAGATATTTTAGAAGGAGATTCGTTGTTAAAAAATATGAAAAAAAGTTTCTATAAACATAGGTCCAAAAATGCAGAGTTATCAAGATACAGGATGTTAAATTAAAAAAAATATATTCCTATATTAAAAAATATTTACTTGATTCTGTTGAAATTTGGTATTGGAAAAGTTGCAATACCACTCTTTCCTAAAAATTTTTTTAGATTTTTTGTGATTTTCTTCGCAAAAATTTTATAAATCAATATTGTCCAATCATATGCAATAAAACGGTTTTGTGAAACTATTTATAGACACTATTTTGATATTTTTTAAAAAGGAATCACCCTACGTCTATTTTTCGAACACCCTGTATAGTTAAATAGTTTCCTCCCTCGTTTTATGATAAAAAAACTAGTTTTGTCTCTAGTTTTATTATAAAAAAATTATGGTTTTTCCGTACTTAAAATAATACTTCAAAAGTCAATGTTTTTTCTCCATAGTTTTATTTAAAAAAATATGTTTGTAAAGAGTTTTTTTCCAACTTTTAAACTAAAAAATTAAATTTACTCTAACAAAGCGTTTGCTCCTAAGTTTTATCAGTATAAGTATATTTAGCCAAAAAGTTTTTTTCCTTGTTTTATACTGAAAAAGTATATTTAATCAAGAACATTTCTCCCTAGTTCCATAATAACAAAATAGATAACGTGTAGGTAAAGAGTTTTCTCCCTAGTTTTATGATAAAAAAAACTTTCATTTACTTGCACTTTTACAAGGAAAAACTGTAAATATTTTTTTGCACTTAATGGAAATGGATATTAATCTATTATCTCCGTTCGCTATCAGTAGATAGTAATAAAACCTAATTTTGTATGGAAAAGACATCAAGAGTGGCTCAACAAAAAATTCCAAATACTTCTACCATTATGCTATAGTAATGATTAATACATAGTAATCTAATTGTACTATTTAACAGTAATAGTAAATATACTGCTTCAAGAATGTTTAATTACTATCTCCTGATAGCGAACAGAGTATAAAAAATATTTTTCTCTCGTAGAATGGTGTGAGTTGGGCAACACTTGTATTGGTTGTTGGTTATTACAAAACTATTAGGTAGGTTCTAATTCGTTAGTATTTTGTTGTACATAAAAATTTCTAAATTATTTTAATATTTTGATGGTAAATTTTTAACTGATTTTTTTAGAATGTCTGTCTTGATGTCGATTCCACGATTGACCATACAGTTGCCCAAATACGTGCTGGGCCTCGGATAATTTTCGAATGAGTTTTACAACAATTTGCGCACATCGAATTGTTGGAAAATGCTTCAGATTAGTCAAAAATCGAGTATTTTGGAATTTATTTTTTCAAATTAAAAAAGACAATAAATACTAATTAAAGTATTTTTTACTACAGAAAATAAAAACAAAAAAAATTGTGGTATAATTGTTATACTCCGTTCGCTATCAGGAGATAGCTATAAAACTTAATTTTGTATACAAAGGGCAACAATCGAGTGACTCGATGAAAAGATCATAAAATTCCAAAACTTTTACCATTGAATAATAGATCAAAGTGCCCAAATCCGGACCCCCATTTTATTTTTTACAAAAATATTACAAAACAAAAATTGTGCAAGATGTTAGCATATACTTGCTTGTGTTTACAAATTTGTCATGACAATTATTAGACAAGTTTGGAATCATTTAGAACAGTTCAGAATTATTTAGAACCATCATGAAACTGACTAGGACCATTTGAAATAGTTCAGGACTATCTTAGAAACATTTGGAATGGTCCAAAATTATTAAAGAACAGATTCAGGACTATTTGGAATGGTTTAGGTTGAACTAGAAAAATCCAGAACCATTTAGGTCCAGAACCCTTTAGGTCCAGAACCATTTAGGCCCAGAACCATTAGGACTATTTAGAACATTTTTTATAACCCTTGAAAGACTACTTCGAATTTTTCAACGGAAAAATCTTCTAATTTACCGAAATGTTCCTAAAAATTGTTAAATTTGCATCCATCTAAAATCATCTGAAAAAACAACTAATTTAGAAAAATCTTGTGAAGCAAATGGCCTGTAATCAGCACTCCATTTTAACTTTAAACGCGTGTTTAAAGTGTGTCTTTAACGTAAACAATGTCCTTAGTTACTCCATAACAACAATGTATAACTGTCAAGTTAAAGACGCGTGTTTAACTTTTAAAAAAGAGCGCTGAATACAGGAGATTGTGAAACACAATCGTTTTTCGTGTCGATGAAACAGTTAATTATTTTGCAATGTATCGAACAAAGAGCGCATATACTATGACGCGCTGAAGCCACTCCTGCTTTATGTTGCAGTATCGAAAGTATTTTCTATTCCTCACTGTCTTACATTTTGATTTGGAGTCTCTTTCTATAGGCAAAAATTTGCCATTCTGTATGAGTAAAAAGTCCTATCTGTCAATAATAAGGAGAAATCACATAAAATAAAGCACGATGAACTATAAAAACTGTCAAAAACACACTAGTATCCTCTCTTTTCCTCTAGTATTCTTTATGTTACTTTATCTCACCTATTACTTTACCTACTATTTTACTTTATTTTTATTGATATACAGGGTGTATATCAATAGACGAACCTTTTCTAATCCCAAATAAAGTGACCCAAGTGCATAGTCGTGCTTCTAGTATATTAAATAGATACTTAAGAATACAATAACAATCAATTTTTGGTCTTTTTTTGATGGATTTTTGATCATTTTTTAGTATTTTTTAAACAATTTTTATTCGTTTTTTGATCACTTATTGTTCAATTCTTAGTTGATTGTTGATCAATTTCGGGTAGTTTTGGTCGATTTTTGGTGAATTTTTTGTCAGGTTTTTGTACAATTTTTGGTCTTTTTTGATCGTTTTTTGTTCGCTTGTATTTCTGGGATATTAAATAAATACTAAAAGGATATAATAAAACACTATCTTCTGATAGCGAACGGACTATAATTTAACGTTGTAAATAAACATGGCTGTGTATTTTTGACATATATATTCGATCAAAATACCAACATAATTGATATTTTTGTCAGTAGTAATTTAACAACTGGTAGATATGTATTTATTTGTTACGTTTAGGAAATTTATATTTATAGGCTAGTGAATAATATCGCATGTTTGTGTTTTTTAATGTTTTTTTTTTATTTTTAAATTAATGCAAGCTTGTAAATAGTGGTGAAATAAAATATATTTCGACATTTGTATTAAAAGAGTTTTATTGTAACATTTTTACGTGCTCTTTATTTAATATTGTCCCCGAATTTAATATTTCCACGAGCGAAATGGATCAAGGAGGCGTTGAAACAGGATGCGGTAACGTCAGGGTGCACCGGTCCATTTTAGTCCTGTTTGCATTAGGGTAGAGCACTAAAATTAAAGGGTTGGGAGTCGAATGTAATGGACAATACAAACAAAACGCAGAGGGAAATTGTCCATTTCGTAATCAAAATAATTATTGAGACAATTTTTAGGCAAGTTTATACAGGGTGTTTCATTGGGAAAAGGCAATATTTTAACCCTATATAGGGATCACAGAAAACCCATATTTAGTGCAGATCTCGCGCCTTTTGTAACCCGACTTATTTTGTCCCTTTTTCTTTCGTGGCTCATAATTTTTGAATCATTCAGTACATTTTTTTATACAGGGTGACCCACGCTCAACGCCACGGAGTATTATGGGTAAACGGTAAGAGATTTTAAAAATACCTTCGGATGAAATGTGTATGTGTATAGTGGCTACGATTTAAAATTATTTAGATATATACAGGTTGTCCCAATTTTGAGAAAATATACAAAGTTATGTTTTTTTAAATGAAACACCCCATATATTATTACATTTTTGGATTCTACTCGATGAGCTGATTCCAAAAAGGGGTCACACTTGGTATCTTGGTCTCTTAATAAAGGACTCAAAAATCGCAAAATTTTGAATTTAGACGGCTCTGAAAGCCAAACAGTTGAAATTCGAGAAAAACATGGTCCTATCCTAACTTTTCAAGTACTACCTAGTGACATGAGTGACAAATGTATACAGGTTGATCAAAAATTTCAAATTTTTTTATAATTTTTTTGTACCATTAGATAGTACTACTACTACTACCTAGATGCAGGCGATGTGCGGATTGTTTTTTGTTATCGGAGAATTGAACAAGTATGCCAGATATTATTTATTAGACATGGGTCATACTTAAATTCCTACAATTAAATTATAATTAAGTTATTGAAAACATGAAAATATGAGGACAACTTACGGTTTCCTCTTAACAATTTAGACGCTTAATTTCTATTATTATAACAATTCAACAATTATTAACAAACGAAAATAAATAATCGCCTTAACGATGTGACAAAAATGACACAAGGAAAAATGGCATTCTAAATAAATTAACTGTAAAAAAAGGTAAATTTAAGTAACATTCGTCACACTCCCCCCCACTACAGGGGTTCCTCAAGAACGCACTGTACTACTCGAGTTGTTCGGCCTGAGTAGAAATCGGCAATATTGCGAGTTTCACGGCTGGACGTTCGTATATTCCAGTGGAAGTTTGGACTTTCGCACGTCTCACTTGACCGTCTTTCGCCCTTAAGACTTGTATTACACGCCCTTTCGGCCAGTTACTTCTTGGTAACTCTTTGTCACAAATTATCACGATGTCTCCTTCTTTGATGGGATGAATTTGTTGGTGCCATTTAGGTCGCAATAGAAGTTCCGGGATAAACTCGCTGACGAATCGTTTCCAGTATCGGTTGGTAAATTGTTCTCGATATAAATAATTGTGTTTCAAAACTTTCGCTTGGTCGTCTAATTCAGGGTGGCATTCAGGAGATGCCAAAACTGCAGCCGAAGACATGAAAAAGTTATTTCTTAAATAACTTAAGAAATTGACTATTTAAGATTGACTATTTAACTATTGTCTGAATTGACTATTTAAGAAATAACTTTTTCATGTCTTCGGCTGCAGTTTTGGCATCTCCATTGTCGGTTCCATAAGGCCTTTCCCGGTGGGGCGCGAGTTCTGGGCCACCCTGTATACCTAAGGGTTTGTCCCCACTGGATGAACCTATTAGAAAGTGGTTCGGAGTCAGGGCTTCAGACTCTTCCGATTCCAACGGCAAGTACGTAAGAGGACGAGAGTTTACAATATTTTCAGCACTGACCAGACAACTAATTAGAAGAGAATCCGTAGGGTTCCTGGTAGGCAGCGCATCATAGAGAGCAATTTTGACAGCCTTGACTAAGCGTTCCCATGCTCCTCCCATGTGAGGTGAAAGGGGTGAATTAAAATGAAACGTTATCTCGGGCGAAACAAATTTATTTGCGATTAGTTGGTGATCTACTCTTTGAAGTTCTTCTCGAAGGATTCGTTCCGATCCTATAAAATTTGTTCCTCTATCACAGTAAATGTGTCGAGGTCGACCTCGTCGACTCATGAAGTTCTTCACACAGAGGATGAAGTTGTCCACGTCCAACTTAAAAGCCAACTCCATGTGTACTGCCCTAGTTGTTAAACACGAAAATAGAGCACCCCATCGTTTTTCGACCCTTCTACCAACTGCAACGTTAATTGGTCCAAAGTAATCCACAGCGGTGTATGTGATGGGAGCAGTATACAGGGTGTTTCCGAACTTGGGAGACAATTTTCTAGGGGAGATAGTTCGCATAATTTGAAACCGATTCGCAGATTTCGTTTTTCTAAAAAATGTATTATAAACAAAATAGAGCCATTATAAAAAAAATCAAAGAGCGAATACAACCCTGGCCGCGATAGTCAGCTGATCGGTTTCAAAAACCGATGCTAGGACGAGCAAATTTCACCCTCCGCGCGCCTCATTTCAAAAAACGTAGCCTATTGCTTTCTAGTGCGTATTGCAATGTAGGGTTGTTAACCTCACGGTCAAATAGATTTTTTTATACTGTTTTTTAGTGATTTATTTGATATTATTAGGTGTTCTTCTAAGTTTAGATTGTTCTTCGTGTTCTTCTTAGTATAGTTAGTTCTTATTAGTGTTCTTCACAGTTTAACAAGTTGGTGTGTACTTACAATAAGACGGTGATAAGTTTGAATAATTACTATGAATTTCAAGCCATTTTTCTACAACTAAATAGGTGAGCTAATATTTCTTTTCAGTTGAATGTTTTTTCTTTTATTATTTGGAAAACCCGGGTTAATTTTATAATTTATCCATGATTCTAAAAATTCAGAGACCATATGGATCAAATAAAGGTCCTAATAAATAAATTTGAATGAGATATTAATTAATCAATCATTATTTTGTTGTGATTTTGTCGATTCTAATTTTACGGTGAGTTCGATCGTACCGCGCGAGTCGAGAGCGACTGCAATTGCTATGCAGCACGGTATTTCTTATATTTTTTTTTACATTTTTAATTAATTTTTGATAAATATTTTTCTTGACGGTTTTGATTAAATAATCACATAATTCGCTAAGATGACCCGTTGTCACTTCATCATTAAAAATTGTACCCCAAGTTCGGAAACACCCTGTATGTGGCAAGTCTACATTCCGGAAGGGGCGACATTTCGGGCGTTTTCGTTGATGCTAGCCGCTGTTTACAATTTTGACAATCCTTCCTAACCCTTAGAAGAATTCTGCGCAGTTTCGGCACGTGGTATTTCTGTCTGATCTCATTTACAACAGTTTCATGATTTCGGTGCTGATAAAGTGAATGATATTCTTTAATAATGAGGAGTGTTAAGTGACATTGGCGAGGTAGAATTATTGGGCGTTTTACCTCAAAGGGGACACCTGGAGCCGCATCAATCCGTCCACTAACTCGTAGAATGTCGTTGGAGTCCAGATAGGGAGACAACTTGAAAATATCGCTAGATTTTTTATCTACAGGTTTTAGCCCAGTAATAGGTTTTCTTTTTAGGATTTCAATTTCTTCAGCGTAGAATGTTCTTTGAATCATTCGAATTAAGTTGTACTCAGCACTTCTAAGCTCATCTGAAGTTAACTCACCCTTTTGGTAGCGGTTGTTTCAATCTTCTAGCCTTAAGAATGTTGATGAACCGATATACCTGACCCATAGCTCGCAGAATCCTCTTGTATCGACTAAACCTACGAGAGTCGATGAATGGGAATTCTAAGTCGTGTGTAGCAACAACATTTACATCGATTGGGTCTCCTAAGTCAACATCATCTGGCCAGAAGTTTTCCTCTTCGTATAGAAATTCTGGACCATTAAACCATCGACTTGATATCGTTAACAAAGGCTGTTTCGACCATTTCGTCGCTTCGTCCGCTACATTCAATTTGGTGGGCACGTAACGCCAGTTAGATACCATTGAATTTTCTTGGATTTCGGCGACGCGATAGGCAACTGATTTTCCCAGTTTTCTTGGGTCCGTGGTATTGATCCATCTTAGAACAGTTACCGAATCAGACCAATACAGAGTTTTTTGTATTGGAATGGAAAGTTGTTGGCGTATACTAGTTGCGAGCCTTGTGCCAATAATCGCAGAATCAAGCTCCAGTTTGGGAATTGTTTGGATCTTAATAGGTGCGACACGAGTTTTTGATCCTACTAGTGTACATTCGATGGCTTCGACCTCCTACATCCTGAGGAATGCGACGCACGCCATAGCGTTTTCACTTGCATCAACGAAGATATGAAGCTGTGTAGAAATTTTGTCCTGGTAGGTAAAAGAGTGAAGGTAGCATCTTGGTATGGATAGGTTCTCTATTTGTGGTAGATAATGCAACCAAAGCAACCATTTCTCGAATTGTTCATCAGTTATTTGATCGTCCCAATTTATTTTGCTCCTCCAAATCTCCTGTAGAAGGATTTTTAAATACACTAGAAAATTAACGATAAGTCCCAACGGATCGTATATGGACATTAGAATCCGCAAAACTTCGCGTTTAGTTGGCCTCATCTTACCTTGTAGCACCTTTTCATTCCCTTTGTTGTATCGAAGCGAATATGTAAAACAATCTGAAGTTAGGTTCCACCATAGACCCAAGACTTTTTAGACATCTTTCCCTGAATATTTATTCATGTTAATTTGAATCGGGTTTTCAGTAGAAGCGTCCATAACTCGCATGAATTGTTCGGAGTTAGATCGCCAATTTCGTATTTCGAAGTTGGCTTTCGAGTGGATCATTACGACTTCTTGTGCTAGCTTAAGAGCTTCCTCTATAGTGTCAGCACTATCCAAGAGATCATCTACATAGTGATTATCTATTATCGCTTTAGCAGCTCTGGGATATTTATCGACGAACTTTCGAGCGTTTGTATTCTTTACAAATTGGGCGCACCCCGGTGAACAAGTCGCTCCGAAGGTCATGACACTCATTACATACGTGTCAGGCGGACGTTTAGGGTCGTCACGCCAGAGAAAACGCTGAGCATGCTGATCCTCCGATCTCATACTTATACGTAGAAACATCTATTTGATGTCGGCACTAAAGGCTACCTTTCTTTCTCGAAATCTAAGTAGAATTCCGAAGAGGGAACCAAGTTGATCATCGCCTTTGAGTAGCATCGAATTCAACGAAATCCCATCGACCTTTGCTGCGGCATCCCAGACTATTCAAAACTTACCCGGTTTGTTAGGGTTGAATGCTGGGAATATGGGAAGATACCAAATTCTTTCATGTTGAGTTTGGAGTTCGTGATTACTAAGTTTTCTTATATAACCCTTCGTAACGAAGTCTTTAATTTGTTGTTTCATTTTAGAAGTTAATTCCGAATCAGTTTCCATTCTTCGTTCAATACACTTTAAACGTTTAAAGGCCATTTGGCTACTGTCCGGCAGACGTAGATTATCGTATTTCCAAATTAGACCTATTTCATACCGATTACCAATTTGTTTTACTGTAGAGTTCATGATTTTGTCGGCTCTCATTAGTTCACCAGACGTTACATCACTTCGAGGTGCGGTGATTCCGAGACTCTCTACCGAGAAGTACGTTTTTATTTGTTCATGAAGTTCTTGGTTACTCATTTGAGGTCTGGTACACTCGCACACGTGACAAACGGTTTGGTTGCTGACATTAGACCTCGAGCAATCTTGAGAAGCGAATACTCCCCATCCTAAACGACATTTGGCTGCGGTTGGTTGACCTACCTCTCCTTCTTTGACCTTTAACGGCAGACCTAACTCCCAATTATCCAGTCCTATAAGGATTCTTGGGGTCGCATGGGTGTATGATTTTATCGGAATGTTTTCCAAATGCTTGTAACTCATTTTCAAGGTAGCTGCTTCTGGGGACTGTTGAGGCAAGTTAAGGGTTCTGACCGTACGAGCTGGTCGGTTTTCAAACCATCGCGCCCCCTTGAAGTCGCCTGAAATAGTGAGACGGACGTTTTGAGAGGTAGACTCTAAACGTTCATGCGTTCCCGTCCATTTTAGGCACAATGGTTCATAATTCCCATGGATGCCAAGTTCATTAGCGACGCTCTCATCGATCATGGTTACGGAAGATCCCTCGTCCATGAAGGCATATGTACAAAATTCCCTTTCACCATTTCTTAGCTTGACTGGTAATATTCGGAACCGGAGAGATTTGTGATCCTTACCATGGTTTCCAAAATTAATGTTAACCTCTTCAGTGCTCGTAGGAACCATATTGACGTTTGATGGCGTTGTGTGTTGAAATTCCACGTCTTTATGAAGCGATGGGTGATGTTTTCTCTCACAACCGGGTTTGTCACATTTAACCGGGTACTTGCAAGATCAGGAGGGGTGAACTTATACCATAGAAATGCGGTTCGCGATTTTCAGCGCCATCTTCAGTCATCAACGTTGTACTAACTGCAAAATGATATGATTTTGAATGAATTTTGAATCCTAATTATTAGACAGGAATTTTAAAATTATCATTCTTCTTTTTTCTTCCATATAGACCTCAGCTACTAGGCAATTGGGCCAAAAATTATTGTTGCCTAGGTTGGACTAGGCGGTAAGCCGGCTGTGCACTTATACTATATGGAAATACGGGTGGCGAATTTGAGAGCTGTCAAAAACCTAATTTTGAACGACTTTTGAATTGTGTAACTTAAATAATTAATAAATAGTATTAAATATTAATATGGTTCGTTGTTGCGGTGTGCCTCAATGCAATAATAAGGATGGTACAAGGTAAGATACATTATATAATCATAATATTTTAAATGTTAATTTTATGGGCTTTATATTGTTTTTATTTTGTACAGATATGCAAGCTATTTTTGGTTTAAGTTTTACTTATTATAACACTTATTTAATTATAGACGATACATCCCAGCGGACAAAAGGGTTCAGGAGATTTGAGTAACAATCCTAAATTATTCAATAAATCCTATGATTTATTTTGTTGAAGGGTTATGATATCTGTGATATTCACTTCGGAGAAGGATGTAAAATAGGAAAAAACTTAAGAAACATTCAATACCCACTTTAAATGAACCTGGTAAGATTATTTTCAATATTAAACTTAAAATTTAAAGTAAATGTTAAAATTTCTTTTTTAGTGTATACTGCAGGTCCGGACGACTCACCAGCTGAATGCTTAACCAAGACCCCTTGGACTGCAGAGCGAGAAATAGCAATCCTAACTACTCATCATTTCCCGTACCGTCAAAATATTAATGTGAAATATAATTCATCTCTAATATGTGGTTCAAATAAATTGTTTCAAACCAATCTATTCAACAATAATTTTTGGACCAATAGCCTAGTAGCTGTGGCCTAAAAGAAAGGAAAAGAAGAAGACTAATTTTAAATTCCCGCCTAAAAAATATTACCAAAAAAGGTAAATTCCTGTTTTTAATTACTTTAGTACGCCATGATAACTACAGAGGGCTTCAAATTTTCGAGAACGTGTTTTTTGTCAGAATTGGCCGTCTTATTAGTATATTGTCTATGCTTGCAAGGAAATCTGTGTCTCTTTAAGCAAAGGCGACACAATCTTAATTCATTGATGAATTTCCATTTCTCTGATAAAGGGCTGTCTCGAAATATTTTACAATCTGCTATAGTGAGACAGTCTCGGTGGCAGACCTTGCATTCTTTACGTTCGCGTTCCTTAGTGGATTCCTCCGTGGAGTGTAGGTACGATCGTTCTTGTCTAGAAACTTTGACTCGATCTGTAACAATCAGTGATGGTAAGGCAGTACATAGGTTTAAGGCCATGTTATATAGCAAAATTCTTAATACCGTTAAAATTTGGTAAGGTACTACGATACATCGCCCAATTAATTTTAATTGTCGGTGGAAGTTTATCCACCAATTCTAACATTAAGGTTGGGTTATTTAAATGCGAACGCATGTTAGCACTTTCTAAAGAAACGCATAAGTTTTTAATAGATAGAGCATATTCAACCAGAGTCTCAATTTTCTCCGCTTTCGGTGGAGGTTGTCGTCGAATGGACTGAATGTGAGCTTCGAGGATCTGCTCCGGCCTCCCGAATAACATTTCCAGTGTCGAGATGATTTGAGGGACGCATTCTGGGATTGTGAGAAGGCTGAGGACTACAGACTTGGTGGTTCCTTTTAGACTCCTCTGCAGTCTTAGTAGATTTTCGGTGTTGTCAAACCCGCAGGATTGAGTTGATCTCTGGAAGCTGCTAATAAATATTGGCCATCCGTGTGGATTTCCATTAAAGGTAGGGAATTCTCGTGGGGTTGTCTTTCTAGCGGCGCATTGCTGTGGAGTCAGTGTACACTGAACCAAAAAAGTTGTAAATACAATAAAAAAAGTTATTCATATTATGAATTTGTTCATTACAATTGAGCCGAAAATCGTTTTTATTAATATAATGAAGACTGTTCATTGATTAATGAACGAATTCATTAAAGTATAAAAAGTACATTGTATTAAGAAACATTGATTTTTAAAATTGAAAATACTTGTTTTTTATATTAATGATGGTAGTTTTTAATATAAAAAACTCGTTTTTTAATATTATAACCTTTATTTATCATATTAATGAATCTTATTATTGATATTAAAATTCATACATTGTTATATTGATGAATCTTGTTTTATTAATTATGATTATTGTTTTTGATATTAAGAATTTTGTTTATTAATTATTGATAGGGTGGAGTAGGGTATTAACAAAATTTGAGTGAAATATGTGAAAATATTTTTATTTTCGAAAAACATATTCAATACCTATTAAAAACTAAAAAAAAATAAAACATATTCAGTTTCACCCCTTATTAAATGCAGAATACGGTCTTCCAATTTTTGATAATCCTGGAACCTTTTAATATCTTTCCTTTATATGTAGGAAACATTTTTGGAAAATAGACTCTCCAATTATTCACCAATTTGTCCCAAATTCCTTGAGCAACATTAAAATCCACGTCGATCTGAAATGATTATAAAAATTAATTATATTTTTTAAACAATGGGTAATTTCTAAACTTACCAGAAGGTAGCCAGAAGGGATCTTGTAACAAGGCTTTAATATGGTTGTCGTTCTGGAATTAAGGCTTTTTAGTTCTGCAAACCTATATTCCAAAAGTACAGTCAAACTTTTCTGCCCTTAAATTATCGATTTTATTTATGCTGCTAGATAAGATATTCTGCATTTTCGTCGGGCTGTAAAATTTGTAAAATAGTTTATTTAAATAAAAAGGAAATTACTCCGTTTTTACTTACTTACCAAATACTTTCTCCTGGCTGCATTTTTTGGACTATTGATGCATGGTGACTTTTCATAACGTATTTTCCTACCGCTGACTTAAAGGAACTTTTTGTTATAAAATTTGGTGTAGATTTTCGTGAACGATTATGTATGCATTCCTAAAAATCGAAATATTATTAGCATTGGTAAATTACAGCTCTAGGTCTAGATTATGCAGTAAAACATAAATATCTAAGAAAAAATAATTAATACATAGATATTTTTTGTGCATCCTTACCTTATTAATGAATGAATCATGACTTCGCAGTAAAGCTTGACAGTTTTTACACAGTTTTCCATATATTTTACTCACTGTTTCTTCTTCAAAAAATTAGCAGGAATGAACAAGAATGCGTTAAACGTTAGAACTTGGGGGTCGAACTATCGTTAAGACGCGCAATTTAAAAATCCGTTCATTGATATAAAAACTTAGTTTGTTAATATAATGACGAGCATTCTCTTTTTAAGAATGCTTTACATTAAATAATGAAATCGTTCATTAATATTATGAACTTAATTTTCATATGTATGAACTGTATAATACACAATATTTAAAAACGTGTTCATTATTACAACAATTCTAATGCATAAAAATAATGAATCTTGATAGTTAATATTATGAAATATTTATTATTTAACAAACTTGTTCCTTAATATAATGAAAAATGTTCAAAAACCAATTTCTTCAATATTAATACATTTTTTATAAATACAATGAACTATTTTTTTGAATATATAAAATGTTTATTAATTTAAAGAAAAATCTTCTTTATTTATTAATGAAGTCTGTTCATTGAGTTAATAAAAAGTCATCTTAAAGTAAGGAACAGAGTTTGTTATATTAAATAAAATGTTCATAAATACAAAAAAAAATTGACAAAAACTGCGATTGTTAATATAAGGAACGATATTTTTTTCTGTGTAGTGTGTTCTAAAACATCGTGCGATAAGTTACGTGAGTTATTATGCCCTAGATTCGCGTCTGCTAAACAGTTTAGATTTGTTGGTGGTGGATCACACCTAATTTGAGTAACACACTGTTGTGGGACGACTCGACTAGACGAGGGGGTGACGAATGCGTTAGGCACATAGGACGTACATGGGATAATACGTTTTGTACCTTCTTCAATTTGTTTTGACAGTAAGTTATTTAACAAAGGGTCCGGTTCTTCCGCTCCGTCCAGATCTTGGCTGTCTTCGGATTCCTCGGCGAGTAGACGAGCTTCTTGAGTTAATTCCCTTTCTCTCTTAACCAATCCCCAATCTCTTCCTGTATCAGCCGTAGTCTATGCTTTCGTTTACTGCTGGATTTCGATCCTACGTTTGTGGAGCGACAGGAAGATCTGCTGGAGATTCGCAAAGCTGTCGGATCTGCCGCAGGGGGCGGTATAGGAATTGGAACACGCTGAGTCGATGGCTGGAAACATATTGGGCATCTCCAAGATTCGTAGCCGTCTGACGCATTTGTGCATGCGAGACAATATCTGGAGGATTCTGGCATATTGGGCAGCATCCCCGTTTGGTTCTCCCAATCTCAATCGGGACCATCTTCGGAGAGAAGGCGAATTTAAGCTTTGTGCGGATTGTTTTTTGTTATCGGAGAATTGAACAAGTACGCCAGATATTATTTATTAGACATGGGTCATACTTAAATTCCTACAATTAAATTATAATTAGGTTATTGAAAACATGAAAATATGAGGACAACTTACGGTTTCCTCTTAACAATTTCGACGCTTAATTTCTATTATTATAACAATTCAACAATTATTAACAAACGAAAATAAATAATCGCCTTAACGACGTGACAAAAATGACACAAGGAAAAATGGCATTCTAAATAAATTAACTGTAAAAAAAGGTAAATTTAAGTAACATTCGTCACAGGCGACCCTTAGCCGAGCCATGCTCAAGCTAAGGTTCCGGCACTGAGGCCACCGACGGGCCCATTCCGAAGATTCGCATGCGTAACACAGCCCCAAGGACACACTAGAAGAACATGGTCCGACGTTTCGTCAGCCATTCCGCATCCCCTACAGAAGGGATTCTCCTCTAAACCTAGGTTATAGAGGTGTTTCCTCAGACAGCAGTGCCCTGTTAGGAGTCCTGCTATCTTCCTTAACCTACTCCTTGGTACTTCTATAGCCACCTTAGCATGTCCGTCAGTCCATCCCCATAATAGGAGCTTGGACTGTCTGAGACCCTGTAAGGCGCTCCAATAAGTGAGGTGTTGGTTCCTCAGCCAAACACTCGCCTCCTTACGGATTGTCGGTCTTGTGAGGCCGAAGGTCGGGCCCGGGCCACTGAAGAGATCTGCGGCCCCTTCCACAGCCAGTGCGTCTGCCCTCTCATTGCCCTCAAAACCAGAGTGGGCCGGAATCCACTCTAGCCACACTACATTCCGTTTTGCTAAGTTAGCGAGTCGTTCTCGACATTCAGCAGCAAGCCCTGAGTTGATGGTATATCCACTCAGAGCCTTGATTGCCGCCTGGTTGTCAGTGTATATGGTTATATGTCGGTTCACATAACCTCTGTCTAGGTTCATCTGCGCACATTCCAAGATAGCGTATACCTCAGCCTGATATGCAGATACCCCCTTACCCAGTGGGACGCAAACTTGTGTCCCTGGCTTCTTGGAGTAAACTCCAGCCCCTGTCCCATCGCTGGAGCATGAGCCATCTGTATACCAGACGATCCCATGAGGCTGTGAATTTTCCCCTCTCTCTCAGAATTCTCTATTTATTAGATAGTAATTGAAAAGTTAGGATAGGACCATGTAAGACGTTTTTCTCGATTTTCAACTGTTTGGCTTTCAGAGCCGTCTAAATTCAAAATTTTGTGATTTTTGAGTCCTTTATTAAGAGACCAAGATACCAAGTGTGACCCCTTTTTGGAATCAGCTCATCGAGTAGAATCCAAAAATGTAATAATATATGGGGTGTTCCATTTAAAAAAACAAAACTTTGTATATTTTCTCAAAATTGGGACAACCTGTATATATCTAAATAATTTTAAATTGTAGCAACTCAAAACAACACTCTGTATATCGAATCTTTTAAATTTGGATTCCAAATTCAAAGAAATTCTTTATAATTTGTTTAATAATTAAAAATGAATTAAGAAAATTTATTCATTTTTTAATGGGAACCCTTAAGATTGCAAACTTCCCTATAACTTTCAATGAATCACCCTGTGTAGAGCATAGTAATATTTGAAATAATGTGTACATATCTTTGTGGATACGCAATTAATGAAATATTAATTTAGGATTTTTTTCCATGTTTTATCCAAATGGAAATGAAGCTACTAGACCTCATAATTTAACTTCTTTTGGGAGCTCTATTAACAAAATTATTGGAGGATATCTGGATTGCTAATAATTAATAATATGGTCTAATTAAGTGGACCGCACGATCGCCAGATTTAAGTCCTTTGGATTATTCAATTTTGTTTCGACATTTTAATTAGTATGTACTAATTTTAATGAGCCATCGTTGTGACACATACTTTATAGTGGTAGAATTAATTAAAATTAATTTTAAATTTAGAAATCGAGTAGAAAAGGAATAAATTTCATATAAAAAATAATTTTATAATTACACAAGAAAATTTATTACAATTTTTTAAAGTTTTTCGGAATATTCTAAATCAAATGTCTATGAAATTTTCCAGACCTTTAAATTTGTTGAGAATATTTTTCTCCATCGAATGGTAATTAACCGATTTCCCTACGATTTACTCGATAGAGTAAAAACGTTCACGAGCTCGAGATAGTAATACATAATATAAAGGTGCTCATGCACTGATGTATTTGAGGGTAATTTCAGATAGTTGAAAAATAATAATTACATAAACATAAAAGCGACTATGCACTAACCGTTTTTGTACATTCATTTCGTAAATAAAAAAGAATAAAGATGACCAAGCACTATTGTTTTTGCAAACAAAGTTGACCGTGCAGTGTTTTATTTGAGGAAAATTTCAGATACATACTTAGTTGGAAAATATGAAAATAATAGCATATATGAAGGTGACTATGCACTGTTGTATTTGAGGGTAATTTCAGATAGTTGGAAAATAATAATTACATAAACATAAAAGTGACCATGCGCTAACCGTTTTTGTACATTCATTTCGTAAATAAAAAAGAATAAAGACGACCATGCACTATTGTTTTTGCAAATAAAGTGACCGTGCATTGTTTTATTTGAGGAAAATTTCAAGTGGTTTGGAAAATAATTTTTTTTTTTGAAAATAGAACATTTATTTATGAAAATACTTACATAATTTGATTACACGTTTTTTTTTAATCCTCCAAACAGTGCTTAAAGCACTGGCCTCGAGAATAGCTTAACTCTAACACTATATATACTACTATACTATACCTAATTGAGCTTTCAACCTCCTCACAAATACATCAAATTTGTCATTTTTTTTATATTATCAAGCAATTTATTGTAGACCTTAGATGCCTGTGCAATGGGGTTACTCAGGCCTATATTAGTCCTAGTAAACAACCGATACACATTATTGTGATACCTAGTACGATGTTCGTGAATATCATTTGCGAATATTATATTTATGTTTGATGTTTGTCTTTTATTTAATACCCTGTGCATTAATTTTCCTTGTTCAAATTCTAACAAGACATCTAGCCTACTCACTCCCAACTCCCTAAAATTCAACAAAGGTAACCACGCACTACTATTTTTGTACATAAAAGAAGTAGATTCACGAGCTCATGCTAGTAATAGTATAAAGGTGACTATGCACTGTTGTATTTGAGGAAAATTTCAGATACATAGTTAGAAAATATGAAAATAATAGCATATATGAGGGTGACCATACACTGTTGTATTTGAGGGTAATTTCAGATAGTTGGAAAATAATAATTACATAAACATAAAAGTGACAATTCACTAACCGTTTTTGTACATACATTCGTAAATAAAAAATAATAAAGACGACCATGCACTATTGTTTTTGCAAATAAAGTGACCGTGCATTGTTTTATTTGAGGAAAATTTCAAGTGGTTTGGAAAATAATGAAATAAGGTAGTGACCACGCACTACTATTTTTGTACATAAAAGAAGTAGAGTCACGAGCTCAAGCTAGTAATAGTATAAAGGTGACCATGCACTGTTGTATTTGAGGGTAATTTCAGATACATAGTTAGAAAATATGAAAATAATAGCATATATGAGGGTGACCATGCACTGTTGTATTTGAGGGTAATTTCAGATAGTTGGAAAATAATAATTACATAAACATAAAAGTGACAATTCACTAACCGTTTTTGTACATACATTCGTAAATAAAAAATAATAAAGACGACCATGCACTATTGTTTTTGCAAATAAAGTGACCGTGCATTGTTTTATTTGAGGAAAATTTCAAGTGGTTTGGAAAATAATGAAATAAGGTAGTGACCATGCACTACTATTTTTGTACATAAAAGAAGTAGAGTCACGAGCTCAAGCTAGTAATAGTATAAAGGTGACCATGCACTGTTGTATTTGAGGGTAATTTCAGATACATAGTTAGAAAATATGAAAATAATAGCATATATGAGGGTGACCATGCACTGTTGTATTTGAGGGTAATTTCAGATAGTTGGAAAATAATAATTACATAAACATAAAAGTGACAATTCACTAACCGTTTTTGTACATACATTCGTAAATAAAAAATAATAAAGACGACCATGCACTATTGTTTTTGCAAATAAAGTGACCGTGCATTGTTTTATTTGAGGAAAATTTCAAGTGGTTTGGAAAATAATGAAATAAGGTAGTGACCATGCACTACTATTTTTGTACATAAAAGAAGTAGAGTCACGAGCTCAAGCTAGTAATAGTATAAAGGTGACCATGCACTGTTGTATTTGAGGGTAATTTCAGATACATAGTTAGAAAATATGAAAATAATAGCATATATGAGGGTGACCATGCACTGTTGTATTTGAGGGTAATTTCAGATAGTTGGAAAATAATAATTACATAAACATAAAAGTGACAATTCACTAACCGTTTTTGTACATACATTCGTAAATAAAAAATAATAAAGACGACCATGCACTATTGTTTTTGCAAATAAAGTGACCGTGCATTGTTTTATTTGAGGAAAATTTCAAGTGGTTTGGAAAATAATGAAATAAGGTAGTGACCATGCACTACTATTTTTGTACATAAAAGAAGTAGAGTCACGAGCTCAAGCTAGAAATAGTATAAAGGTGACCATGCACTGTTGTATTTGAGGGTAATTTCAGATAGTTGTAAAATAATAATTACATAAATGCGACCATGCACTGACCGTTTTCGTACATACATTCGTACGTAAAAAAAGAAGAACGTTTACCAACTCGACCGAGCATACATTCTGTACGCGCAGAGTACACACGGTGACCTTCGGAGCCAATAAGAAGATGGCATTTTTCGAAACAAAACCGTCGAGAACGAGAACCAGCCGCTCGCTCGCTCGACTAGTTTCTACCGTTTCGCGTTGGGGACCCGCTCCGCGCGCCGTCGTTCGTTTGTTCGTTATCCCGGCTTCCACGCCAACTTCTCGGTTTCGTTTCGATTTCGATATATTCGGTTATTCGGTTCAGTTTACCTTGAACCGCGCCGGTGGTCGCGTCTCACCTGTAATTCGTGTGACGTTCGAAAAGGACGCCCGGCGTCGTTTCCGCGACGCCTCGTATCTCCGCTTGTTTTTTTTTGTTTGTTTGTTATCGTGAATTATTTTTTGTGTGGTGAGTGGTGAGGTTTCGATTCGATTGGATTATTACTTTCGGGGATATTTGTCCATTGTGTAAGGTAAATATTTTTTGTTGTATTAGTTTTTGTAATAGGGGGTAAGCCAATAAAATGGCATTTTATTACGTATACATAATATATTGTATGTGTTACATAAATATATACATATATTTTTTCGTTTGGTCACCCTAAATTTATTTTAACGAAAACTACCCTGTATTATTTATAAATTATCCACCAAATAAAAGGTTACAATTACCTCAAAAAAACTACCTTTATTATTCAACTAAAAATAAATCCAAATAACTCTAATAAACAATAATAATAACCCCTAAACTGGGGAAATAATACCAAAAGAATTATATCCGTTATACCTGTTATAAATGTATCTACCTGCCCCGTTTATTTCTTATGTACAGGGTGAGTCACGTTCAACGGAACGGAGTATTGTAGGTAAATGGTTGGATGTTTTTAAATTCATTCGGTTTAAATGAGCAGGTGTCTATGGTTATATTTTATAATTAATTAGACATACACGGATTGTCCCGATTTTGGAAAAAATATATAAAGTTATTAAATGAGGCGTCCTGTATTGTATTGCATTTTTGAAGTATACTTGAAAAACTGAAGATAGTTTATTAAAAGTTACCTATACCTTTTCATGAGAATTTTTCGTTTATTTAAATTTTTTTGAAAATGAAGTGTTTTGGAAATTGTATATTAATCACACTTTTTTGACATATATAATTACAATTATTTGGCATAAATAAAATTAAAGCGTCCTGTGCATATTTTTTTTCAAAAAATTGTCAACTTCATTTCGGTTTATTTTAATTTTCAAATTAATTGACAGCGTATTTTTAACTTCTAGAGAAAGTTGTGTGAATATTGTACTAAAAACCTACTATTGTTCTAAAATGAAATATATTAATAAAATTGAAATATACATACCTATACAAAATTATTCTAAATGGGAAACCCTATATTTAATTGATGTAAAATGAAATCGACTAATAATTGATCAAAAAACGTGTTTAAAAATTGATTAAAATTTGATCAAAAATTGATAGAGAATTGATCGAAAAATGACTAAAATGACTAAAAAGGATTGGAGGACTAACCAAAAATTAACTGAAAATTGATCAAAAAACGACGAAAAATTAATGAAGGCTTGACCAACAGTTGATCAAAAATCGATTAAAAATTGATCAAACAACGTGATTAAAAATTTATTAGAAATTGATTAACAATTGATCGAAAATTGATCAAGAATCGATCAAAAGTTGATCAAAAATGGATAAAAAATGACTAAAGTTTATCAAGATTGGAGGCCTAACCAAAAATCAACTGAAAATCGATCAAAAAACGATGAAAAATGAATGAAAACTTGACCATCAGTTGATCAAAAATCGACTAAAAATTGGCCAAGAAACGTGATTGATTAAAAAATGACCAAAAAATTATCAAAAAATGATTAAAATTGTTTAAGATTGGAGGACAAACCAAAAATCAACTGAAAATTGATCAAAAAAGGACCAAAAAATTAATCAATTTCCAATAATTCCAAAAATTGGCCAAAATTTAATCAAGAAACGACTAAAACTTATTCAAAAATTGACCAAAAATCCATAAAAAATAGACCAAAAAGTGTCCAAAAAATTAATCAAAAAGCGAAGAAAAATTAATGAAAATTTGACCAACAGTTAATCAAAAATCGACTAAGAACTGATCAAAATACGTGATCAAAAATTAACCAAAAAACGACTAAAATGTATCAAAAAGCGATCAAGAAAAGATCAAGAATCCATCAAAAATTGACCAAAATTTGATCAAAAAACTTATTCAAAAATTGACCAAAAATCCATAAAAATTCGACCAAAACGTGTCCAAAAAATTAATCAAAAACTGAACTTAGTTATCAGTATTTTTACAAATTTTCTAAGTACCATTCCCCTACAATACCCCACATCCAGTTAAACTTGGCTCACCACGTACACTCTATATACACGGTTACCTTATGGCTTATTTCTTAGCATTTACGCGTTATTACTTACCTTGGGTACTTACACAATGGTTCGACGGGTACTCGCTTTAATAAAGAAACGATAAATTATGCGAGTTCGTTTGCGATACGCAGATCTGCATATAATGAAAATAAAAATAAATAAACCGATTCCAATGCTAAATAACTTCCTTGGTTTTGATTGCGGTGAGTTAAAGAAGGTTTTTTTGCGATATCGGTCGGTTATCCTAGATTTTTTTTTGTTTACACAAATCTGAGGAATTTGGTAAATATTTATGAACAGGAACAATTTCTGAACTGTTTGTGATAATTTCAAGCATTATTTCAAGCATAACTACGAATTGACAAGTTTCTTTGGGCTACTTTTGGTAACTAATTAAAAAAAAATGGAGGGTCCCACTCTTCCCTATCAATCAACAAAAAAATCTTGTCTCCCTTTCTCTCTTTTCCAATTAAGCGCTGATCTTTTTATTCGTACTTACATAAAAGTATTGTGACGAGTTTCTTTTGGCTACTTTTGTCAAATAACTGAAAAAAGGAGTGCCCCACTTTCCTCTACCAATGAGTAAAAAATCAAGTGCACAACTCTCCCCCATCAATTAGGCGCAAAATGTTTTAATCGTATACTTATATGAAAGTGTACTTATATCGAAGTGACGAGTTTCTGTATTAAATTTACCGTTAATATAGTTAAGACAGTTGATTACCGGTTACATGAATGTATAATAAAGCCGGTCGCTGAAGATATTATTCAATAAAAGTTTATTGTATAGGCATAATTGTCTATTAAAAATTGCGTTTCTAACAACATTCATTCTATAAGAAGATCCTTTTAATGGAAAAATTTAAAAATAAATTGGCCAGAAATAAATGTAGCATCAATTATACTCCGTTCGCTATCAAGAGATAGGCATTAAACGTTCTTGAAGCTGTAAAACATAGGCACTTTAGTAGACACCTTTGGTTAATACAGGGTTATTAATGGTATGCGACTCGGTCTGTATTTCATTAACGCTACATTTTATGAAAATTTTGTAAATATAAATTTTGTGTATGTTTAATTAGGGTATAATTTAAAATTAACACCCCATATATTGTTACATTGTTGGATTCTACTCGATGAGCTGATTCCAAAAAGGGGCCACACTTGGTATTTTGGTCTCATAATAAAGGACTCAAAAATCACAAAATTTTGAATTTCGGAGGCTCTGAAAGCTAAACAGTCGAAAATCGAGAAAAACGGCTTACATGGTCCTATCCTAACTTTTCAAGTTCTATCTATTGACACAGAAAACAAATTGATCAAAAATTTCAAAAATACATTTCATATTATGTCATTAGACAGTACTTGAAAAGTTAGGATAGGACCATGTAAGCCGTTTTTCTCGATTTTCAACTGTTTGGCCTTCGGAGCCGCCTAAATTCAAAATTTTGTGATTTTTGAGTCCTTTATTATGAGACCAAAATACCAAGTGTGACCCCTTTTTGGAATCAGCTCATCGAGTCGTATACCGTGATAACCCCTATATTGATCAAAAATCGAACAAAAATTTATCAAAACCTGACCAATAGTTGATCAAAAAACGACCAAAAGTCGATCAAAAATTGACTAAAAGTGATAAAGAATGTATGTACTAAAAATTAACCAAAAATCAAAAGTCTGTCAAGCTGGCAAAGTGATAGGAGTATAATCAAAAAACAACATATGCGGAATTTTCGCTAATTAATTGCCAATCAATTGCCAATCAATTGCCAATCAATTGCCAATCAATTGCTAATTATTTGCTAATTATTTGCTAATTATTTGCTAATTATTTGCTAATCATTTGTTAATAATTTGTTAATAATTTGTTAATAATTTGTTAATAATTTGTTAATAATTTGTTAATAATTTGCTAATCATTTGCTAATCATTTGCTAATCATTTGCTAATCATTTGCTAATCATTTGCTAATCATTTGCTAATCATTTGCTAATCATTTGCTAATCATTTGCTAATCATTTGCTAATCATTTGCTAATTATTTACTAATTATTTGCTAATTATTTCGTAATTATCTGATAACTATTTTGTAATTATCTGATAACTATTTGCTAATTATTTGCTAATTATTTGCTCATTATTTGCTCATTATTTGCTCATTATTTGGTATAATTTCGATTTTTTCGCTCAAGTAGCTTTCCGGAATCTAATATAGGTACACGACGTCAGACTGTCATGTAAATTTTCCCATTTTCCAAAAATTATTAAATAAAAGTTGCAAATGTAGCAAACCAGTAGCAAATAATTAGAAAAAAATCCCATGTGATAATTTTTTGAAAAATGTGAAAGGTTAAAAATTACATGCTAGCTTGATGTCAAGTTACCCCATGTAATTAAGCAAATAATTAGCAAAAAATTTTCCATATGTTATTTTTTGATTCTGCTCATATCACTTTGCCAGCTTGACAGACGTTGCCGGGGGGTTTAATTGAAGGGGCACAGACCCCTATATTTGCCCCAAGCGAGTTTAAAAATAAATTGGCTAGAAATAATGTAGTATTAACAACGCTATCACAATCGACTTGACTTAAATTCTGCGTGAAATTTCCTCGTTTGCTCCGTCGAATTTACGATTTTTACCTCTTACACAATCTTCGTGTGTACTATATCGTTTCGTTTCCTTCGCTCTCGGCGAACGCGGGATGACGAAATTAATATAACACCTCGTAAATCAAAATCCTCAGCGCCCTAACGTTATCTAAAGCCCCTTTTTATCGGTAGGTAGGTGTCATTTCGAGCAAACACGAATATTTCATGCCGTTGTGGAAACTTTCGAATACGAGAGGAAGTTTCAAGATGAAGCACGTTAGTGTCTTAATTAATGGAAAAAGTGTAAAAAATATCAAAATTTGCAGTTATTGTTGGTTTTAATTCACCACGAATATTATACAGTGTGTATAAAAATTGGGAAAAGTTAAAATCGCCTAAAATGTGATCAAAAAACGGCAAAAAAATTTATAAAATGGACTAAATGTTAATCAAACATTGTTGTTGTTGTTCAACATTGTTGAAATCTGCGGTAAAAAATAGAGAAAGTTCATGTTTACTTCCCTATACCTAAATCTAACTTTTATTTTTAACCCCAGATTAAAAAATGGGGTGGAGTTCAATTGGTCCCTGCGGTCAAATTTACCCAAATATAATCCTTTTTCGACTCGAAAGCTATCAGTCAATTGGTCCCCAATACCGGATTAAGGGTTTCTAGGAAGGACCGATGGGAATATTTATAATTCCTAAATTCTCTGGCAAATTTCGATAATGTATTTTCATTTCGTAGTACAATTTAATGAGGATTTTATGATTAGGGGAAATTTTTTGACTTCTGTCTTTTTTTTCTATTTCAATATAGGGAAAATCCCATCCCTTCCAGTATAGTTCTAGAAAATTAGATGTACTTTTCATAATAACAAATTTCGATATTGTAAAATATGAATGTACTTTACTCTTAGCAAAATTCACATTTTTTGACATACCTCGTATAAGATTGATAAAATTTGATTTTTGATGGTTGCATCTTGGATTTTAGATCATGCAGAACTTTTTGTGAAGAATAACTATTTCGTAAAATTAATAATAAAGTTTCCCATATGTTGCCAACTATTTTTTGAAATCCGTTCGTATATTAAAAAGAAAATAATTCTTTTTTTGTACAGAATTTTTCTTTTAATATATATTGTACCAATTGTATATATTAAAATTACTAATGCTTAGATATTAAATATTTTTTAACAATTTAATTATATTAACACTAAAAGCTGCATTTTGTCCAAATTCTCTCAGCTATGTAAGTACACCAGAAGATGTTAGCCAAATGATAGTTATTCATGCAATGTAAAATCTTATCTAATCGGATTAGGAATATTTTGACCGCGGGGACCAATTAGCCCATTAAATTTTGAAACTGGGGACCAATCGACCTGTAGGATTATGGAACACCGCTGACAAAAATGACCGCGGGGACCAATTGACCAACACCGAAAAATTGAGAAAAGTTAAAATCGACTAAAAATTGATAAATATGGACTAAAATGTGATCACAAAACGACCAAAAATTGTATATAAAATGGACTAAATGATGATCAAAAATTGTTGTTGTTGTTGTTCAACTTTGTTGAAATCTGCGGTAAAAAATAAGGAAAGTTCATATTTAATTCCCTATACCTAAATCTAACTTTTATTTTTTACCCCTGATTAAAAATTGAGAAAAGTTAAAATCGACTATACATTGATAAAAATCGACTAAAATGTGATCTAAATACGACCAAAAATTGTATAAAATCTACTAACTCTGTTGATCAAAAACTGGTTATTGTTGTTCAATTTTGTTGAAATCTGTGGTAAAAACTAAGGTTCATGTTTACTTCCTGAAATTTTTTACCATATGATTTCAATTTTTAATTGATTTTTATTGATTAATCAATAAAAAATGTTTAAAACAGAAAAAAACGAGTGGATCAATTTTAAAAAATGAAGAAATTTTTTATAATTTTTATGACAACTTGTAAAATAATTAACTAAAACTAAGGACATTGTTTACGTTAAAGAGGCTCGCTAAACATGTGTTTAACGTTAAAATGGGGCGCTAGATTAAAAAATGTTTCATCCCCTGGAGAATTATTGTCGAGGTCAGGGTAGCATTTTTCCCCTTTTATGTATGATTTTAAAAATTCGCTTTCGAAAAGACCTTGCGGTCGATGGAACAAGAAAAAATATAGATCGTGTCGTCGCGACGCCATAAAAATTCAACGCCGACAGCCATTCAATTTTACTTCACCCTTTTCGAAACTCTCTCTCTCTCTCTCTCTCTCGCCGTAATAACAAAGCCGGCCGTAATAATTCAAGTTTCTTTCGCGGGAGGTTTTATTAGAATTTATTTCATCAAGCAATCGGTGTTTTATTATATACCCGTCTACTTACTGGATATCTCTTGATAAGGGTTGAAAAATATAATAATAATATAAGATAATAATAATAATAAGATAAGATAAGATAAGATATAAGATATAATATAAGATAATATAAGAATAAAAAAAATTGAAAAATAAATTAAGTAAAATAGATATAAATATAAGTAGATATAAAATTTAACAAAACTGTGTTAATTTCTGCATGATATACGATACCTTCATATACATATATTCATATTAGCTTCATGTTCTCTTCTTTAATGCAATTTTAACGAAATATGATAACGAGCAAACGTGTCGAGCGAATAGTGAACGATAATGTATTCGTTTTGAATTTCATAAAGAAACTTATTACATCTAACAGAGCGATAGTAATAGCTGAAGACATAATACGTACGTCTTATGAATATACAGGATGGTCATCAGCTTTTAGTATCTTTTTTATAAATTTTTGTCATTTTGGAAATTTGTTGTTGAAAATTGTTTTCTACTCGTTTTTGATCAATTTCTGGTCATTTTATGAGCAAATCTTAGTCGATTTTTTGATCAGTATTTAGTCGTTTTTGGATACCTTTTTTGGTCGATTTTTGATCAATTTTTAGTCAATTTTTGATCAACATTTGGTCGTTTTTTGGTAAAATTTTGAACAATATTTGGTCTACATTTTGTCGATTTTTGATCAACTGACTATAAAAGTCAATTTTTGATCAACTTTTAGCCCATTTTTGATCAATTTATTTATTCATACCGATAGTACCGATTTTTTATTTATTTGTTTTATGTTTCAAGAAGGTTTATTACTATCTCTTAGGCTGGATTATCTTAATAATAAAATAATCTTGTAGTAAGTATTTCATGTTATGCCAATTAAAAATAGGGTGTCCCACCTTAAAAAATTATTTAGTTCATGAAGAAAATGTTTCACACAATTTTCTCTTGAAACTAAATACAACCTGTCAAATAATTTGAAAATTAAAATAAGCCGAAATGAAGTTGAAACAGTTTAAAATAAATGAACAAAAAGGTAAAGGAAAAATTACTTTAAATTTTACCAATAAAGAGTGATTAATTTTTTTTCAATACACTATATGTAAGAATTTTGACAAAAAAAAAAACGTAAAAAATGCCAAAAACTATCGAGAAACTTTCAATCAAATTTTATTATAGTTTTTCTAGTAGATTTCAAAAATGCAATAAATATGTATAGGATGACCCATTTATTATTTTTTTTTCAATATATGCATTAATTGCATTAAATATCTAATTCTTGCTATCTGATATCTAATCTATTTAATATATCTAATTAATTTTAAATTCCTAGCCACCGTATTTAAGCTAAAAATTTAACCCCAAGGAATTTTAAAAATCTCTTACCATATTTACCTACAAATACTCAGTTCCAATAAGCTTAGCTCACCCTGTATACATGGTGTTTCATTTAAGAACCGACATATTTTAGAAGCATTTATAGCGATTCTAAAGTAACTTATACAATTATTATTAAATTGCAACTCTGCGAAATTAAAGTAGAGTTAAAGTAGTAATTTTTTAATTTTATAAATTATTCCGCGACTGTTAAATCGGTTTTATAACGTGCCTTAACGGCCGCCCGTCCTGAAGAAACCGAAACCGGAAACGGTGAAGACTTCCTGCGAGGGCAGGTGAACCCATCGAAACGCGCTCATTGTTTCACGAAAGACAATAAAAGGGGTTAGGGTGAGTACGTTGCATTCTAAATCCGTTAATTTCAATAGTCTCATCCTCTTTTCAAATGGTATCAAGTAAACGGTTCTTTAATAGCATCACCGTGAAACGTAGGTAAAGTATTGTAAGGTACTCTTCTACTAGACAAACTCTTTGGTTTATAATCGAACTCCCTTAAGAATAAGTTCCAGAACGAGAACTTTAGCCCCTAAGATCCCTTATGAACCGCTGAAAATTTGAATGAAATCGGTGAAAGAGATCTCTCGCTGCGTGAGCTCGAGCTCCTCTACTAGACAACCTCTTTGTAATGGTTTATAATCGAACTCCCTTAAGAATAAGTTCCAGAACGAGAACTTTAGCCCCTAAGATCCCTTATGAACCGCTGAAAATTTGAATGAAATCGGTGAAAGAGATCTCTCGCTGCGTGAGCTCGAGCTCCTCTACTAGACAACCTCTTTGTAATGGTTTATAATCGAACTCCCTTAAGAATAAGTTCCAGAACGAGAACTTTAGCCCCTAAGATCTCTTATGAACCGCTGAAAATTTGAATGAAATCGGTGAAAGAGATCTCTCGCTGCGTGAGCTCAAGCTCCTCTACTAGACAACCTCTTTGTAATGGTTTATAATCGAACTCCCTTAAGAATAAGTTCCAGAACGAGAACTTTAGCCCCTAAGATCCCTTATGAACCGCTGAAAATTTGAATGAAATCGGTGAAAGAGATCTCTCGCTGCGTGAGCTCGAGCTCCTCTACTAGACAACCTCTTTGTAATGGTTTATAATCGAAGTCCCTTAAGAATAAGTTCCAGAACGAGAACTTTAGCCCCTAAGATCCCTTATGAACCGCTGAAAATTTGAATGAAATCGGTGAAAGAGATCTCTCGCTGCGTGAGCTCGAGCTCCTCTACTAGACAACCTCTTTGTAATGGTTTATAATCGAACTCCCTTAAGAATAAGTTCCAGAACGAGAACTTTAGCCCCTAAGATCTCTTATGAACCGCTGAAAATTTGAATGAAATCGGTGAAAGAGATCTCTCGCTGCGTGAGCTCAAGCTCCTCTACTAGACAACCTCTTTGTAATGGTTTATAATCGAACTCCCTTAAGAATAAGTTCCAGAACGAGAACTTTAGCCCCTAAGATCCCTTATGAACCGCTGAAAATTTGAATGAAATCGGTGAAAGAGATCTCTCGCTGCGTGAGCTCGAGCTCCTCTACTAGACAACCTCTTTGTAATGGTTTATAATCGAAGTCCCTTAAGAATAAGTTCCAGAACGAGAACTTTAGCCCCTAAGATCCCTTATGAACCGCTGAAAATTTGAATGAAATCGGTGAAAGAGATCTCTCGCTGCGTGAGCTCGAGCTCCTCTACTAGACAACCTCTTTGTAATGGTTTATAATCGAAGTCCCTTAAGAACAAGTTCCAGAACGAGAACTTTAGCCCCTAAGATCCCTTATGAACCGCTGAAAATTTGAATGAAATCGGTGAAAGAGATCTCTCGCTGCGTGAGCTCGAGCTCCTCTACTAGAAAACCTCTTTGTTCTAATGGTTTATAATCGAAGTCCCTTAAGAATAAGTTCCAGAACGAGAACTTTAGCCCCTAAGATCCCTTATGAACCGCTGAAAATTTGAATGAAATCGGTGAAAGAGATCTCTCGCTGCGTGAGCTCGAGCTCCTCTACTAGAAAACCTCTTTGTTCTAATGGTTTATAATCGAAGTCCCTTAAGAATAAGTTCCAGAACGAGAACTTTAGCCCCTAAGATCCCTTATGAACCGCTGAAAATTTGAATGAAATCGGTGAAAGAGATCTCTCGCTGCGTGAGCTCGAGCTCCTCTACTAGAAAACCTCTTTGTTCTAATGGTTTATAATCGAAGTCCCTTAAGAATAAGTTCCAGAACGAGAACTTTAGCCCCTAAGATCCCTTATGAACCGCTGAAAATTTGAATGAAATCGGTGAAAGAGATCTCTCGCTGCGTGAGCTCGAGCTCCTCTACTAGACAACCTCTTTGTAATGGTTTATAATCGAAGTCCCTTAAGAATAAGTTCCAGAACGAGAACTTTAGCCCCTAAGATCCCTTATGAACCGCTGAAAATTTGAATGAAATCGGTGAAAGAGATCTCTCGCTGCGTGAGCTCGAGCTCCTCTACTAGAAAACCTCTTTGTTCTAATGGTTTATAATCGAAGTCCCTTAAGAATAAGTTCCAGAACGAGAACTTTAGCCCCTAAGATCCCTTATGAACCGCTGAAAATTTGAATGAAATCGGTGAAAGAGATCTCTCGCTGCGTGAGCTCGAGCTCCTCTACTAGACAACCTCTTTGTAATGGTTTATAATCGAAGTCCCTTAAGAATAAGTTCCAGAACGAGAACTTTAGCCCCTAAGATCCCTTATGAACCGCTGAAAATTTGAATGAAATCGGTGAAAGAGATCTCTCGCTGCGTGAGCTCGAGCTCCTCTACTAGAAAACCTCTTTGTTCTAATGGTTTATAATCGAACTCCCTTAAGAATAAGTTCCAGAACGCGAACTTTAGCCCCTAAGATCCCTTATGAACCGCTGAAAATTTGAATGAAATCGGTGAAAGAGATCTCTCGCTGCGTGAGCTCGAGCTCCTCTACTAGACAACCTCTTTGTAATGGTTTATAATCGAAGTCCCTTAAGAATAAGTTCCAGAACGAGAACTTTAGCCCCTAAGATCCCTTATGAACCGCTGAAAATTTGAATGAAATCGGTGAAAGAGATCTCTCGCTGCGTGAGCTCGAGCTCCTCTACTAGAAAACCTCTTTGTTCTAATGGTTTATAATCGAAGTCCCTTAAGAATAAGTTCCAGAACGAGAACTTTGGCCCCTAAGATCCCTTATGAACCGCTGAAAATTTGAATGAAATCGGTGAAAGAGATCTCTCGCTGCGTGAGCTCGAGCTCCTCTACTAGACAACCTCTTTGTAATGGTTTATAATCGAAGTCCCTTAAGAATAAGTTCCAGAACGAGAACTTTAGCCCCTAAGATCCCTTATGAACCGCTGAAAATTTGAATGAAATCGGTGAAAGAGATCTCTCGCTGCGTGAGCTCGAGCTCCTCTACTAGAAAACCTCTTTGTTCTAATGGTTTATAATCGAAGTCCCTTAAGAATAAGTTCCAGAACGAGAACTTTAGCCCCTAAGATCCCTTATGAACCGCTGAAAATTTGAATGAAATCGGTGAAAGAGATCTCTCGCTGCGTGAGCTCGAGCTCCTCTACTAGACAACCTCTTTGTAATGGTTTATAATCGAAGTCCCTTAAGAATAAGTTCCAGAACGAGAACTTTAGCCCCTAAGATCCCTTATGAACCGCTGAAAATTTGAATGAAATCGGTGAAAGAGATCTCTCGCTGCGTGAGCTCGAGCTCCTCTACTAGAAAACCTCTTTGTTCTAATGGTTTATAATCGAAGTCCCTTAAGAATAAGTTCCAGAACGCGAACTTTAGCCCCTAAGATCCCTTATGAACCGCTGAAAATTTGAATGAAATCGGTGAAAGAGATCTCTGAGCTCGAGCTCCTCTACTAGACTACCTCTTTGTAATGGTTTATAATTGAAGTCCCTTAAGAACCCTTAAGAACAAGTTCCAGAACGAGAAATTAAGTTCCCCTAAGATCCCTTAGGAACCGCTGAAAGTTTGAAAGAAATCGCTGAAAGAGATTTCTCGCTGCGCGAGCTCGACTTGTTCCCTTTATAAGGTAATGAGCACTCCTGCATAGCTCGGATGGCTTCACGGCTTTCTTAGCTAAAGACAGTTAACTGCCCGAGATCTTGCTGGTGCACTGAAATAGAAAAATCTTCGATTTATATTTTAGATATTGCAGAGTTTTCGAGTTCAGAGATTAAAACTTATTTTCAACGCAGCGGCGTTGCCACTTCTACCGAAAAGTAGCAATACCTTTGGTATTTTAAATGGGACATCCTGTGTATCTCCGCCGCAGCGTTGAAAATAATTTAAATCGATAGATCAGGATCAGTTACCTAAATAATCACATTTTCATTACAATCCTACACTTTCTCTCAAAACTTCTAACCTGCCATCCACCGTGAGTCACCCTGTATGTATAGATAGTTTCTTCGAGAGCAAATTAACAAAGTTTACTCTTATCATTGCGCTCATTATCATCAAAAGTAATCTCTTATTTCCCCTCGTATTTAGTCGTTGTTTGATGATAATATCACGAAATTCACAGTTGAATTGAAAGTGTGCCGTGAAGCGTGCCCGACACGACCGCAGATGATCCGAAAAAGATGTTAAGAGAACTGGCTTTTAGTAGTAGTTTGCATATTATTAACAAATTTCCACTTTGCTGTTTCATTAGATTCCTATAGTCTTTTCGCTATCAGGTGATAATAGATAGAACCTCCTTGAAGCATTAAACCAGTGGAGCAAAATCGGCTTGGAATAATTAAAATGATTATTTGGTTGCTAATTTATTGATTAATTAGTTGCTAATTAGCTGATGATCAGTTGCTTAAATAGTAGCTCATCAGAGGCTAAGGTAATCAGTTGCTTATCAGATGCTTTCTTTGTTGTTGATCAGGTGCTTAATTACTCCCTAATCAGGGGCTTAATTATTTACTGACCAGATGCTTAATTATAGCTTTATGCGATGTTTAATAAGTGTCTTAATCAATAGCTTAATCAGTTGCTTAATCAGTTGCTTAATCAGTTGCTAATCAGATGCTTCATTTCTATTGCTCATCGGATATACCTGCAAGTATATATATATCAAAAAATATCCTCAGGCGAGCGTGAATTTTTTGGCTTAAAATGCAATATAAAATTTTCATTTGAAGCCGGTAATTCCGGCGGGTTTTCCACAGGTGGAAAATTCGATTGCGTCTTTGAAGGGGAGAAACGTGTGAGTAATAAATGGCGAAATTGAAAATTGATGCGTTTAATTGATATTAAATTACCGGTGATTTATCGATTCAATAAAATGTACGAGAGTAGATGGGGTTTTCTAAATTGAATTTCGTGCAATTTGTACCGATAAAAATTGCTCCAAATTATATTTTGTAGGCACATATATCAGTTGGTAAACATTGTTGTATCATGTAACAAATATTTTATTTCTACTCGATAAATATTGCTTTTGAATTTCAGTTGATAAAAAAATCAGGAATGCCATATACGTATGTAGAGAAATTACAGAGGAATGTTATCAGAATTGATATGTTAATTCTTTTTTTAACTATGAAGAAATGGGAGAAAAAATTAATGAATGCCTCGATTTTAAGCGATAAATGTGTACACCAGTAAGGAAAATGTTATAGGTAATTTTGCAAAACTAAATTTAATTTAATTTGTTTGTAAAAACGAAACACAATCAAATAGTTGTTACTTATCACAGTTTACGCAAGGCGATACAATAATTGTAAGATCGTAATAAAAATTCATTGATTAACGAATTTTCAATACTCGTTATTTTTTATTATCGGCCAAACAAAACACAACGAAACATTGCGAGAATGTTCGTCCAAAATGACAAACATTTAACTTTATTTCGAATAACTATGCAGCTGAAAAGGACATTATTCATTCATTTATGCAAATTATTCAGTGTTTTTTACGGCTTTATTTATATGAAAATAATCGGAAAATGCTATCATTCATTCATTCATATTTATTCAATAATTCATTCATTCAAAGTCGACGTTTCCAAACCCGGAAAAGTTACCTTCAGGATGAAAAACCGGATTTTTTGGGTACATTTGAGGTTTTTCCTGATTTTCTCGGAAAATATACGAACGATTTTGATGAAACTTTTCTAAAATATTCTTTAATCTATTGCTAATTGAGTATATCTATCAAACCATATCCATCAACTTGAAAATTGTAGCGTGTGAGCATTGTAGGAAAAACAATATTTTATGGGAATAAAATTACGTGCAAATACAGGGTGTTTTCGAACTTGGGGTTTAATTTTTAATGATGAAATGGGAACGGGTCATCTTAGCGAATTATGTGAATATTAAATCAAAACCGTGAAGAAAAAAATTTCAAAATTTAATTAGAACCGTAAAGAAATTTCAAAGAAATGCGGTCCTGCACAGCGATTGCAATCCTTCGAAGAATTCGCCGTCAAGAATCGACAAAATTGATTGATTAAGAAAGACGTATGTCCCACATAGCAAGATTGGCGAAAATGCATATTTGCAAAAATGTTCAGATTAATTTTCTCTATCGAACGGTGTACTAGTATTTTCCTACCCAATCGAAAAAGCCATAACAAAAGCAACATTTTACGTGAAAATTCAAAATCTCCCAAACCTTTGGACTTACAAAAATGTTTGCCCCTTTTACGATCCCAAGCGAGTACTATACTCTATTTTATCTGCACGACTTCCTTTCGACAGTCCAAATTGGACTGAATTACTCGCAGTTTCGATGTAATTCCTTTGTGTGACGGAGCGCAGGAGGCGTATTATTAAAGCCGGCGAGTGACTCCAGTTTAATTCAGCCACCGGTTCGTAACGCCCCATTTTACTTTATGCACTCTTTTGCCTCTTTATTGCCTGTCGCAAGTTTTTCTTTTACATTCTACACGCATCAAAGATGCCCGTCGAAAGGAGGCGATCCGCTTTGAGCCGGCGAATTCGTCCAAAACCAGCTTCAATGTACTTGCTTCAACGAAGATCCATCGAGACAAGTAGGCTAAAAAAAATAGATTTTTTTTGCTAATCGATAATTATTTGTTGCTAGCCGACAATCAATTTTAGCTAACCGACAATCAATTATTGTTGCTGGGCGACAAATTAAGCGTTGCTAGTCAGTAATTAAGCATTGCTAGGCAGTAATTAAGCGTTTGTAGACAACAATTTAGCGTTGCTATGCATCGATTTATTAATTGGTTTCTAGTCGGTGTGTAATGGGTTGATTGGAGAAATACACGTAACTTATTCCTTACACTATTTGTTTATTAAATGATTTGAAATTTCGTACAGAGTAACGACTGAAGACTAGTGAGTTATCGAGAAGATTGACTCTCGGCCTATGGTTACATTGAGTTTTATACTATTTCTTATCACTAAAGTAATTAGAAAGAATTTCCAAAGATGCAGACAATCGTAAACAAAATAAAAATATTAGTTTTATGATAGTTTGTAAAATTGGAAAGTTTATAGTTAAGCAAATAAAAGTAAATTTGAAATTTCTTTGTCTGCGGACGTTGAATATTCTTTTCTTTGAAAAGTGGTTACAATAACAAAATTATATGATAAGGAAGAGTAAAGAAAATAACAATTATTTAGATATATTTGGATAGGAACATTACACTTCCCTCCTTATGAAAATTGAAAGGTGTAAGCTTTCAATTTAAAATACATAAGTATATAAAATAACTAAAGATAATATGTAATTAAAACAAATAAACGGAGATATATATATATATATAATTAAAATCAGATTAGATTTAAAGTTAAAAATTAAACAAAACTTAAATTTAGATACGTAATAAAAATGAGATTAACAATTATCCTTCAATTGTGCCAATCTGACACTTCTCCTGAGATTTGATTTCTCGTTTGAACTTGAAGGTTCATCTAAGTCAATAGAGACATTGGTTTTCTCAGATTTCCTACATATACTTAAATTAAGAACATTAGAAATAGATTTACAACAGTTTGAGTTATTTCTATTTCTTGGTTTAATGCATCTTTTATAAAGTTTATACAATATATACAGCAAAAAGAGTTTCGCTAATGTACAAATTATGCATACAAAACATGAATTTGTGGTAAATACAGAAAATGTGTTCGAATTATTATCATCAATTATTTCGTCTGCCAACTTATCAATATTATCTAATTTACTACTAGCTAGAACAAGAGATTCCTTATCAAGGTTTATTGCCTGTAAAGGGGTAACGGTGATGTTAGATTTTCTGGATCTCTTGTAATCACAACAATCATCCATGTCTAAATCAAAACTTGGAACTATCGCTTTATATTTACTATGAAGATTAGTATTATCGGAAATTAAAGTAGTAGCACTTGTGAATAATTTGCAATTATCTTTAAGAGTAACTAAACCTGTTGCATTTAGGATTTTATTTACTATGGGTAAATTAGTACAACTGACTGTAATGTCTGTTGGTTTGGGCAAAACGAAAAGCCAATTATTACCTCTTTCCAATTTATGCCATATTTCGACATTAGTAGAAAGGATTCTAGTCTCACATTCGGGGGGTATTCTATCGTTTACTAAGAGTAATTTTGTTTCACAAATTGGTCTACTAAAACTATTATAGAATGGTTCTTTAGAAAAACAAATCAATTGATCGCTTAAATTTTTACAATTACTACGGGTTTTTACGGTTGTATAAGTATGTTTATCTTCAGATATAGCTAAATACGTGGTTGAAGGAATTATAAATAACAAATGCATATCTCTCACAAGAGGTAACGGTACAATATTAAACAAAGTATATCTAACGGTGTCAATCAAAGGGTTAGAGATTATATAAATGATTTTGTTTGAGCTGAAGTGAGTTTTTATATTGACAAAATCCAACAATTGATATACTGTATTATCTTCTAATGACGTTACATAAGATGTACCACTAGGAAGGTATGGTAAGGTCGTTCGCAATTCTTTAACCAATTGTTGCGGAGTTATGACTAGAGGATGTAGCATGTTTGTTTTAGCAAATAAAATTGAATTAATGATTGAGGTATATTCAAATTGTAGTTCATTTAAAGTTAAAATAAGTAAAGAAAATTGTTCTTCTAATGTTTGTGACAATTCAATGTGTAAATACTCTTTATTCAAATCTTCAACGTAATTGGATAACTTTTGAAAGTTTCTATCAAATATTATTTTATTATTATTTAGAGTGGACATTGACTTATTGAAATTAGAAATAGTTGTTTTAACAACCCGTACTTGTTGCTTAATTAAATCAACTAAATGATTCTCGTTTTCTTTTACCTTGTTAATTGTTTGATCATAGTACTCGGCATCCTTTTCGTCTAAGGTGCCAAATGCTGATTTTAATAACGTCCCCACAAAATTTATTAGGGCACGTTTTTCTCGTCTGTTCTTTATTAATGAAATTAAAGTTTGTTCTTGTTGATGAATTGAGGGTATTAATTGTTCAAGCATTTTCACATTGGTATTGCAAAAAGTTAAATTACTAATATTTGAGTGGTTGCATATTTGTTTGGTTTTGTGGAAAGTTAGTTCTAAAAATTTTGACTTATTATAGAAAACATCTAATTCAAGATACGTTACTATTTCCCAAGAATGCTGATAGAATTTGATATGGTCGATTTGTTCATAATAGATGCCAGATGAAGGTATCCGGGTTATAGATATAGGTGAGGTAGAATCATCTCCTGAACAACACCTCAATAATATCCATATCATGAAACTGCAACAAAAGCCCGTCTAAGACGATTTGCGTGAACCCCAACCTTTTTGTTTTTTCTTATCATTATAGTATAATTTACGGGTGAGTTTATTTCTTTGATTAGATATGGACCTGTGTAATTTGGTGAAAGTTTCTTTGATTTTCCTAATTTTGATTGTTCGTTTAGTAAATAGACTTTATCTCCTATTTTAAAATCGGATTTATTTATTTTAGTATCATAACATCTTTTATTGGTTTCTTTTGATTTTATTAAATGATTACGTGCTAATTCATTCGATTTTTGTAATTTTAATGTCAAGTCTGCTAGATAGTCGTCGTAAGTGTATCGGAATTCTGTAGGTTTTGTCAATGAACTGGGGAGAATCGCGTTATGACCAAAAACAAGTTCGTGTGGTGTAAATTTAGTAGAGGTATGAACTGTAGTGTTATAGCTGAACATGGCAAAATCTAACCAATCATCCCAATCCGTTTGGCTGTCATTAATGAAGTGTTTGAGGTAGTCTGCTAGTGTGGCATGACTACGTTCTAACGCGCCATTGGATTGCGGATGATAGGCAGTGCAGTTAATTTGTTTAATTTTAAATAATTGGGAGACATGTTTTAGAAGGTCTGAAGTGAAGTCGCGTCCTTGATCTGTAAGGATGGATTTCGGAATCCCAAATGTACAAATGAAATCTTGGACGAGACGTGTGGCAATGGTTTTTGCTTCGTGATTGGGGATTGGATAAGCTTTTGAAAATTTTGTTAAGTCATCTTGTAGTGTTAAGATGTATTTGTTTTTTATTGTTTTAAGGAATTCGGGATATGTTGGTTCAGATTGAGAGGTGAAATTATTTATTTGTATAGGATCGGGTATCGGGATTCGGCTCAAAGCATCGGCGTTACTATTTATCCTACCGGGTTTATATTTTATCTCGTAGTCATACTCTTCTAGAGTAAGGCGCCAGCGAACTAATCGAGAACTTGGGTCTTTATTATTAAAAAGCCAAGTGAGCGGACGATGATCTGTCAAAATGACAAATTTCCTACCATACAAATAGGGTCTAAAGTGTTTGACACTCCAGACTATTGCCAGGAGTTCGCGCTCTGTAGTTGAATAGTTGGCTTCGGCCTCATTCAGAGATCTACTCGCGTAAGCTACGGGAAGGTCGTTTGGGGGATTTCCTTGTGATAGGACCGAACCAATAGCAAAATTACTAGCGTCGGTCGTTAAGAAAAAGGGTTTTGCAAAATCGGGATACTGTAGCAACGGTTCGGAACAGAGAAATGATTTTATTGTTTCGAATGCCTGTTGTTGCAGACTAGTCCATTCGAAACTCGCGTCCTTTTTTAGTAAATTCGTTAAAGGTTTTGAAATCTGGCTGAAGTTTGCTATAAACCGTCGATAATATCCGGCTAATCCTAAAAATGCTTTGACGTCCTTGGGGTTTTTTGGTATGGGGTAATTAGAAACGGATTCAATTTTCTTGGGATCGGGTTTAACACCTTCTTTCGTGATCATATGACCCAGATACATTACCTCATGTCTCATGAATTCGCACCTTTCGGGTTGAATTTTTAGGTTGAACTTAGATAATCTTTCGAAGACTTCAATTAATCTCTTGTTGTGACTCTCTAAGTTATCCGCGAAAACTACGATGTCGTCCAGGTAGACAAAACATCTAATATTCTGAATGCCCATTAGTACGTTATTCATGAGCCTTTGGAATGCAGCAGGTGCGTTACGTAAACCGAAAGGCATGCGTTTAAATTGATAGTGACCTGTGGGGGTTGAAAAGGCAGTTTTTGGTGCGTCTTGAGGAGACATAGGGATTTGATGGAATCCTGAGGTTAAATCGATTATAGAGAAATATTTAGAATGACCTAGTTGGTCGAGGATGTCAGTAATATTGGGTAAAGGGTAGGAATCACCTATTGTTATATCGTTTAATCTTCGATAGTCTATAACGATGCGCCATTTTTTATTTTTCTTCGGAACAACCCAGACGGGGGAATTCCAAGGTGAAGAAGAATGTTCGATTATATTGTCTTTTAACATTTTCGAAATTTGATTGTCGACTTCTTGTTTATGAACCTCAGGATATCGGTATAATTTGGTGTTAATTGGGGGTGAAGGAGTTGTATGGATTTCATGCATTATAGCATCAGTAGACGTGAGCGAATCGCCTTCCAAATAAAAAATCTGATTATGATCATGACAAATTTTGATTAAAGTTTTCCTTTCCTCATCATTTAGATGTTCTGTTCTTAGAAGAGAAGTTATTTTATTCAGCCTATCGCTTGAGAAATTTTGATTGCAAATATTTACAGTATTTATTGAAGTATGATGATTTTCAGTATTCGATGGAGGTAGATTTTCTAAAAATATTTCTAAGTTTGAAATTTTGACAATTTTATCCGAAGTATTTAGAACTGAAGTAATAGCAAAATTATTTTCTACCTTGACGATGCTAGGACAAAGAAACACATCGTCTAGTATTTTTGTGTCTGGACAAATACCTTCTGTTATATTGGAGTTAAGGATTTTAATTTTTACGACCGTTTCGGTCCTTGGATTTAGAAAGATTTCGTTCACGTCTTGATTTGAGTTAGGAGAATTAGGATTATGAATTTTAGATTTAGGAATAGGGTTTACGTCTGTTTTTTCAAGTGTAGTTTCAATATGATGTAATTGCAATTGATGATTAGAAATTTGTAAGATATCGTCATTATAATTAACCTTGCATTTATTTTGCTTTATGAAGTCGTTTCCAATCAGTCCGTCGAACGGTATTGGAAAATCGTCAGTTACAACATGAAAACAATGATTTAGCATTTGATTATTAACTACAATGTCGAGATAAACGTAACAAATAGTCTTTCGTATTTTGTCGGAGTTAATAGAGTCAATACCTTTGAGCGTGATCTGTTTGTCTTCGAAACAGGGAGTGTCATCATGTAATTGCCCTAATTTTACAAGAGATATGTCTGCGCCCGTGTCTAGTAGGAATGAATTAGGATTTTGGCAAAGTTGAATGACATCCAATTCCAAAAAGGTAGTGACCGCTAAGTTGATTAAAGATATTCGGCTCGAATATTCCGGGCACTTCTCGTCTGAGCCAAAGGACGAGGCCCTCCTTCGTTTAAAGATAGTTGTTCAAATGATTGACTAGACGTACTAGGTAGATTAATTGGGTTCTCGTTTGACCCACTTATAAAGTTTTGACGGGAATTATTATTTGTATAATTTTGATTGGGGTTGTTATGAGTATTTCGATTAAATTGTGAATTACGCTTTTCATTATTGTATTTCCGTTTACGGCATTCTTCGATAAGGTGTCCCCTGTTTTTACAATATTTGCAAAATTTGGGTTGGAAATTTCCATTAGACGAATTTTCCGGTCTTGAAGAATTAATTTGTGAATTTTGATTTGCGAACCTTACATTTCTAGGATGTCTGTTATTATTATTATTGCTATTAAATCGGCAATGAAATGTCGTATGTCCTGGCTTATCACAGATAGTACAATGCTTAGTAGTTGTTTGATTAATATTTTGGTATTTGAAAATTTCTGACTTTGATATTAACTCTTGTTCCTCGTTTTGCGCTATAGAAATGGCTTCTTCTAGCGAGGAAGGTTTTTGAGATTTTACTAAAATGTTTAAATCTTTTTGTAATCCGCACAGGAACACATTCAGAGCCTGTTCCTTTAGTAGTTCTATGCAAGCAACTCTACTAGTTTTGTCTAAGTTATGATCTAAACTATTGATTAATTTGATGTAGCAGTTTTCGACCTTGTTTGCATAGGAAAGAACCGGTTCATTATGGTTCTGGCGACAGGAATTTAATTCGAGTTGCCATTGACTCGTGGTTCGTCTTTCGGCATATGCGTCTAACAGAAATTTCTTTAATTCCGACCATTCAGAAAACGACCTATTGCGAACTAAAGCCCTTGCTTTATCAGTTAATTTAGCTTCTATTATTGAAAACAATACTGGTATCAATTCTTCTTTGACTATAGATATTGCTTTATCGCAATTATCAATGAATTCGAATAATTTATTTTTGCTACCGTCGAATTTAATTAGGATATCTTTAGCAATCTCCAAGGATACTTTAGTCGTCATTTTCGTTTCTGAATTTTCGAATTTTTCTATATCGATATTTTTCAAATCGGGATAGATTGGCATAACAATAAATAAGACTTACAGCGTTATTACGATGGTTCCGGGCTTCATTTGCGGTGAGTTGCTGTGTTGAGTAGAAACGGTGGTTGAGTTGAGTTGTGTCCCGGTCGAACGTTATTGTCCGGGGTTGAGAAGGAAGTATCCAACGAATGGATGACTGATGTCCTGGATCGGAATCGAAATCTGCGTTGCGGACGTCGTTTATAGGAATTCGGACGTTCTGCTCAGGAACTTGGTCGTCGTGTTCAGGAACTTGGTCGTCGTGCTCAGGAACTCCGTTGGCCCATACAATGAATAAAACTAGAGGGACTTACGTTGATCCGTTCTAGTTTCTCTTTTGGATCGTTGTCTCTTATAAGGATTTCGCTCTGCTAGAGTCTACGAAGATCCTTATTTTGATCCTCGCGATCCCACTTCTGACACCAATTTATTTCTTGTAATGGGTTGATTGGAGAAATACACGTAACTTATTCCTTACACTATTTGTTTATTAAATGATTTGAAATTTCGTACAGAGTAACGACTGAAGACTAGTGAGTTATCGAGAAGATTGACTCTCGGCCTATGGTTACATTGAGTTTTATACTATTTCTTATCACTAAAGTAATTAGAAAGAATTTCCAAAGATGCAGACAATCGTAAACAAAATAAAAATATTAGTTTTATGATAGTTTGTAAAATTGGAAAGTTTATAGTTAAGCAAATAAAAGTAAATTTGAAATTTCTTTGTCTGCGGACGTTGAATATTCTTTTCTTTGAAAAGTGGTTACAATAACAAAATTATATGATAAGGAAGAGTAAAGAAAATAACAATTATTTAGATATATTTGGATAGGAACATTACAGGTGTTGCTGGGCGACATTCAAATTGTTTTCAGTCAAAAGCTAGCTGTTTCTTAATCACGTTGTCTTAGGAAACGAGGAAAATTTAGAATTTAGTAATGTTTGCAAATTATTCGAAGATTTTTTTCTAATCCTTGAATTTCTATACGTATTAATTAGATGAAGAAATTACTCAATGTTGATTAGTTGATAATTGTGAAAGAATTGCAAAACTTCGGCTCATCCTTTCTCTACTCCATAATTTAAAATTTTAATCTCTTTATTTATTTTATTACGCAACATAAATTTGATTAATCGAGTAGATCTTTAAACGTTGCTATAATATATTTTACTATATTTTTTACTATGTAGTAAAACACACATTAATTTATTTCCAGGATTATCCGTATATATTTTACTTCCTTTATATTATTTATTAAAACCGCTCAGCCAACTTGATAAAAGCATGGGCACAGAAAATGCACAAAGTTTCGTGATAAATTACTAAAAAAGTATGCAAGAAACATTTATCCGCACGTAAGAGGTATCATTTATTTTTATTATCTAATCGCTGCGACCTAAATACTCTTCCTCGATCGATACGAATCCATTTCCAGCGTAATTAAATTATTTTCATGATATTTTTTATGCAATCATTGCACTGAGATGCTGTTTGTATGTGTAAATAAAAATTGATCCACCCTGTATGCTTGTGACACCGATTCAGGTCTTCTGGTCAACTATTCACCTGTTGTTTGGGTTCCTCTTTTTTTAATCTATTTTCTAGAGAGCATCCAAAAGTCCCAAGCGTGAGAATAGAAAACTTGTTTACCTGTTCCTTTTCGGTATCATTAATTTTATTTCAAAATGTTCCATAAACATTCGTTTTTAAAATTAGAGAACAGAAGGTGACAGTAGAGTAGAAGTTGAGAGAAAAAGTATTCACTTTGACATATGTCATAATTTTAAGTTGCAGTTCTGTTTTAAAATGGCCTACTTTTGCCCAATCATAGTTAAGATCATATTTGGGAACTTTTAGTTTCGTAGCATTTGAATAAAGTTACTAAAAAGTATTTATACGGTTATCGAAAGAATGTATTTAAGGTAGGAGTAATAGTATCGTATCTCATTGTAGAAAAATAATAATTCAATAATGTCTAAATTAACGGATAAGTAACAGTCAAGGTTTAGGTCATCGTTTGGCCTAAATTATGTATCGCAGAATTTAAATTTAAGTAGTCATTAATTTCTGAATATGTAAGTTTAAGCGAATTTGGCAAGGTAAATTAGGCATAACAAATTTTAATATTATGGCCTCATCACGCGTAGTACCTACCTAATGCGTATTTCCAAATTTTTAATCAAATAGCTTAATAATTCTAACATTTGTCGATTTTATTAACGAACTAACCCATAACCTAAAAATATTTAACAGCAAAAAAATTCAATGTATTGCCAACTTACTTCCATATGTGTTGCCAATATTTCCCCTAGAATTTTGGTGTTAAAACAAACTATTTGCGTTTATATCACAAATTTTTCACTTTCTTTTTATTAATAACAACATAATAACTAATTATATGAGCACATTGTCAATTTAAAACAATGCTAAGTACAATTTGAGTAGGTAACGGAACGAAAAATTAGTTAATTTTTCCATCAAGCAACATTGTAAAATAGCATTGTGATCAAACACCGTGAAAAGTCGTTAAAAAAAATAACGAATGCTTATAAGAATCGCGATTGTACGGAAAGAAGAAAAAATAGTGAAAGTCAATCATTGATGGAGAAAATCGCGGGTATTGTTATTTATAATGGAATAATAATTCTCCGATTTCGATGATCATGGGAAATAGTAGGCGCTGGGAAAATCTGAAATATCCCAGGATGGATATTACTAGGTTTAAAAATTACCGTTCAAAGGGAAACTAGGTTGAGAAAATGGCGGAACTAACAACAAAAAATATTGACGAAAATTTGAATTTTTTTGTATGCAAATTATATTGCTCGTTGAAATTTCCTACTAACTATACAACTGAAACCGAAAGAATCCATTCATTCATTCATTCATTCACTGACTCATTGGCGTGTTTTTTTTTTTACGGCCAAACGCGAAGGAAAATCGTCGCGGAAAAAACGCTATCCGACGTAACTCGACGAGATCTATCGGAAAATCGATATTTCGAAACCCGGAAAAGTTTCCTTCCGGGTGAAAAACCGGATTTTTGGGGTATTTTTGAGGTTTTTCGGGATTTTCTCCGAAAATCTTCCGACGATTTTCTTTAAAATTTCCCAAAATATTCTTTAATATATTACCAATCACCTCACGCAAACCGCATATCGGGGAAAATCCATTTACCGGAGTTATAGGAAAAACAAATTGTCATTTTCGCAATTTCGGCAAAAAAATTGAAATATCTCGAAAAAAGATGCGATTTCGAAAAAAAATTTATTCTTCGAAAATTGTAGAGAACGCTTTTCTCTATAATAGGACATATAAGGGGTTATTCTATTTTGAACCGTTTTTGAGTTATAACGATAAAAAACAAACATTCCTTCGCGAACGAAAAATTTATATTTTACAATTACTCAAAAACTAGCCGTTTTTTGAAAATTTCTCAAGAATCGAAATTTGTAAAGAATAGTATTTTGTATAATATATGTGGATGGGGTGATTCGATTTTGAGCGGTTTCCGATTTATAGCGCGATATCGATTTTTTAAAATAAACGCGATTGACAAAAAGTCGAAATAACTCGAAAAAAGATGCGATTTCGAAAAAAAATTTATTCTTTGAAAATTGTAGAGGATGTTTTTTTACATAATAAAAATTTTACGGGGTGGTTCCAACTTTAACGGTTGTTGAGTTACGACGAAAAACCTGCGATATTACTGGGTAAAACCGAGCTGATTGGCGCGTTTTTTTCTTACGGCCGTACGCGAAGGAAAATCGTCGCGGGAAAAACGCCATCTTTACGAATTTTGACGAGATCTATCGGAAAATCGACATTTCGAAACCCGGAAAAGTTTCCTTCCGGGTGAAAAATTCCGGATTTTTAGAGTATTTTTAGGGTTTTTTGCGATTTTATCGGAAACGAAGAGATCGATTTTTCTCAATCTCTCCTAAAATATTCGTCAAATTAATATCGATTATCTCACGCAAACCGCGGGAAAATCAAAATTTCCTTCGCGGAGTTATGGCAAAAATAATTTAATTATAATTAAATTCTTTATTATTTACACGCTCAAATCTCGAAAACTATTAGGTTTACGATAATTTTACAAGAATACAAATTTGTTAAGCGTAGTTTTTTCCAACTAACAAAACAAACTGCATATGTTTATCTTGAACAGTTCAAAAGTTATAGGGGTAAATCTAAGTCGCGAACATGAGACTCGAGCGACGGATTAATGGTTCAAATTCGCGCAGCAAAGGGATTCCCGAAACCGGTCTCTCCGTAGAGTACAGGGACGGATCGAGAAGGAATTACTTTATGAATAAATACATTATTATCTTCGAAACGGAAGGTTTACGAAAATTTTACAAGATACAGAAATTGTTTAGAAATGATTTTTCTATCGAACGGTATATTTTCCGAACCTCGCGAACAAGCCGTAACAAAAATCGTTTTTCCGGAAAATTCAAAATCAAATATCTCCTAAGCCGTTAGATTTACGAAATTTTTTCAAACTAGGTGATTTGTAGGGATTATTTTTTTACATCGAATAGTAATTTACAAATTTTTATTCGACAATTAGTTTTTGAGTTATTAGAAAAGGTTTAATTTTAATTAGTCATAATAACGCTCAAATATCGAAAACTATTAGGTTTACGAAAATATTACAAAATACAAATTTGTTAAGCGTAGTTTTTTCAAACTAACAAAACAAACCGCATATTTTTAACTTGAACCGTGAGAGGGCATTTTACTTTGAAACGTTAACTTGAAGCGGTCGAGAGTGGGGTGTGCAATGTGCATTAATATTTTGGCATTTTGGATTTTGGCCGAGCGATTATTAGCATTAGCATATGTTAGAAATGGGGACGGCACTGCGATGGATATTTATTTAAAACGAAAGAATTGTATCGAAAATGTATGATTCACGGAGGGACTAGTTTTTATGTTGATAAGGTGGAATCGGATGATGTATTACTTTACTTTGTTATTTTGTTCTTGGGTGTTAATAAAGAAAGACTTACAATTATTTATTTTTTGGGGTGCGTTTATAAACCTTATTTCATTTGAAGCGAACAAATTTTTGGATTTGGACGCTATTATCAAAGTTTTATTAACAATTACGGCTAATAAACTTTTGAGCTTACAATTAGTGATTTGTGATAATGAAGCAGTAGTGTATAGTTGTATGGTAGAGTGTATAATAGTGGTAGTAATTGCCTGACTAAGTGACAAGACCACCAAAAGATTTAATTGCAACAATTGACGACCTGGCAACGGGTCAGTGTCCCAAGAAAGGGCGCGTTAGCGCCCTTTCCAACCATTCTGCGAGTCATAAGGATTATTTATTGATTACTTATATCAAATCACTCGAATTGTTTCAAGTGTTTCATGTTAAATATTTGACAACATCTCGAACCACACCGGCTCAAAATGGCGCTTAATGTATGAATATTAATTTAATTACCGACCTCTCATGGTCGATGAGGTGCTTAACCTTTAATAATTGTCCCATAAATTTTATTAGAATTAATTCTATCTATAATAAAATGCATCTAAAAATGTAGTATACATACACACATATAGTAATATCTATAATAATAATAAAAATAAGTTAATAAAAAAATTAATAATAAAATGTAGTATTTATTATTTATAAATATATACATTGTATATTATTGTTATATAAATATTAGATTATAATATATTTTATATTTATACAGGGTGAGCTCAATGAGATGGAGTATTAAGTACAGGCAAATTGTAAGAGATTTTTTGAAATTAAATATTTTGTGGTGGGGTGGCTAGGTATAATTTAAAATTATTTAGATCTATACCGATTATTATCCAAATTTTGAAAAAATATTAAAAGTTTTGAAAATTTAAAAGGGATAGGTAGGTATCCTACATTTTATTGCATTTTTGAAATCTACTAGAAAAACTAATGCAGGTTTATTGTAAGTTACAATTATTCTCGAAAAATGGTATATTTTATGATTTTTTTCAAAATGCAGTTTATTGGAAACATATTAATCACACTTTATTGTCATTTTTGTTCATTCTTTTAAAACAGTTTCAATTTCATTTCGAAATATTTTAATTTTTATAAAATAATTGACAGTGTGTTAAATTATTTTAATGAGATATTCTATATTTTATTGCCGTAAAATGAAGGAGCAATATTATCCTTTCAAACGCCTTCCCTATGATAATATCAGTAGCAATAAAACCTTCTTGAAGCAGTAAACTATTTCAATTATTATTGACTGAAAATTAGTCAAAAAACGGTAAAAAATTTATCAAAAACGACCCGAGACCAAAGAGACCACACCAGAAAAAGACCAAAAGTTGATCAGGACATGATCAAAAAACTACAAACATCGACCAAATATTGATCATAAAACGACCAAAAGTTGATCAACAATACATCAAAATAGTATCTTTACGCTAACACTAAATTCATATGACTTCATCACCAGATAAGCATGAACATTGTATACATCAGATAACATTTTCAGATAAAACATGAAACAGTAAATTTTACGAACTACTTCCTGATAAAAATTGTTTTGTAACCCAACAAAACTAATTAAAACGGTATAATTCATACAATAGAGTCGACCTTGCTTTTGAAAAAATTCGTCCCGCGTACAAAAAAAAAGCGAAATATATTAATTTATTCATGCAAATTATGTGAAATTTTTCTGCGTTTCCTTCTATTGAAGGATGCGCCGTGCGTGCTGAATTCGAGTAATTTGTCGAAACGAAAGCGAACAAAAAGGAAAATGCACGGATAATGATAAGTTTAAGTCGAATTCGCGACGAGTACGTCCTGTAAAAAACCTTCCTAGCGATCGTTAACTTCTTCTATTTTATTCTCTTTAAGCAATTCAGCCTGATATTTCGAAGGAAAACAGCCATTAAGTCGGCTGTAAAAATTAGTAGGCAGCAATTTCTATATCCTATGGAATTATATCTACTATTAGTTGGAAATTCTTTAGGATATGATGTGCCATGATTAATACGCGTATATTTATACAGGGTGTTAATGCAATGTACTTATTTTAATGGGTGATTCATGAGCTAATTTTGAGTCGAAAAGTTCATAGCCGAAGTCTGCTTTTTTTGGGTAAAATTGTACAAAGACCTACCCATATCTACGCCACTGGTTAAAATAAAAAAAGGTTTTACAGCCCTGTATATCGAAAACCGAGCTTCGTAGGACATGTACACAGATATTTTTATAATATAGGCGGTCATTACAAATCACCCTGTATATTTAAAAATAATACACCATTACACATCCCAAACGATACCCAACAAACTTTATTGGCGCACGTCATTGGGACAGTATTGGGACACATTTCCTCATAAAGCAGTAAATAAAATATTGTATACAGGGTGTTAATTAATGCAATGTACTTATTTTAATGGGTGATTCTTGGGCTAATTTTGAGTCGAAAAGTTCATAGCCGAAGTCTGCTTTTTTTGGGTAAAATTGTACCAAGACCTACCCATATCTACGCCACTGGTTAAAATAAAAAATGGTTTTACAGCCCTGTATATCGAAAACCGAGCTTCGTAGGACATACCTTTATATGAACTTTTCGACTCAAAATTAGCCCAAGAATCACCCATTAAAATAAGTACATTGCATTAATTAACACCCTGTATACAATATTTATTATTATTACAGGGTGATTTGTAATGACCGCCTATATTATAAAAATATCTGTGTACATGTCCTACGAAGCTCGGTTTTCGATATACAGGGCTGTAAAACCATTTTTTATTTTAACCAGTGGCGTAGATATGGGTAGGTCTTGGTACAATTTTACCCAAAAAAAGCAGACTTCGGCTATGAACTTTTCGACTCAAAATTAGCCCAAGAATCACCCATTAAAATAAGTACATTGCATTAATTAACACCCTGTATACAATATTTTATTTACTGCTTTATGAGGAAATGTGTCCCAATACTGTCCCAATACTGTCCCAATGACGTGCCCGAATAAAGGTTGTTGGGCATCGTTTGGGATGTGTAATGGTGTATTATTTTTAAATATACAGGGTGTTTTGTAATGACCGCCTATATTATAAAAATATCTGTGTACATATTTAGAAAAATGTCGAAGATAGGGAGAAGACCTACAAGAATGGTCTTGTTTTTAAAGCTTCTTCGATTATTTTTTAATCGCCTTAACGGGTACTTTTTGGTTCAATGACTTACTCATTATAGTCAGTTCGCTATCAGGAGATAGTAAAACCTAATTTCGTCTGCAAATGAGCGGCTCAACGAAAAAATCCTAAAATTCCAAAACTTATACAATTGAGTAGGTAATAGTAGTGATTGTCTTACTTTAGTACTAGTAGTGTCACTCTGTATACAGGGTCTAGGTATAATAATAGGCGACCCTCTTCTAATTCAAGAAAAAGAGACCAGAAAAGAATGCACCATTCGTGTTTTTGGGATATTAAATATTTTTAATTTTAATTAAATTAATTAAAATAATATTAAAAATCGCTTTCATTGATATCTAAATCGGTACCTAAAATCAGTACCTACAGTACCGGTAATTTTATTACAGGTTAGTTGATAAATATTTTTGGTTAATTTTTGATCAAACTTTGGTCGTTTTTTGGCTAATCTTTGGTAGTTTTTGGTCATTAACCAAAAATCAACTAAAATTGATCAAAAACAACCAAAATTTAACCAAAAGTCTGTGTCAATTACCTGTGATAATTACCTATGTGATTCAGATATGAATGGAAGCGATTACTAACTTTAAAATGGGGCGATGAATTCGTCCCTTATGTTTTATTATATTATATTATGATAGCGAACAAACTATAATAGCCATATGCGACAAGTCAACAGCAAAATTACCCACTTTTAATTCTTTAAATTTTCCAAAAGGCATTTAAATTTTGCGTATATGCAAGTGAAATGCGAGAGTTTTTTACAGTTTCAATTGCGTTATTTACGAAGGATCTTCGAGCGTGTTATGAGCTTAAATGTACCCTAAAGGCATTTTTGCGTACGGTCGAAGAGTTCTTTCTCTCTGTAGGTGAACGGCAGCTCGAAGATCCAGTCAATGATGCTGGTATGTCGGTCAAAAAGTCACAAAACACGACAGTACATAAAATATATTCAACCTGTCGTGGGTATTATATTAAAATGTCGTAGAAAAGAAACGATTTTTTCCATTTTTCATCTGACAGGTGCATTTCAGCTCGTTATTTACCTACCCGTCTCGTAGATTTGAATATAGTGTAACTTACAAGGGGTTATAAGGGTAATTAACATTCCAGGTTTTATCACTTAATATTTTCTTATGACTTATTCGAGTCACAAAAAAATAATAAGATTAACAATCTTGTTTTCGGTAAAAGGTATTATTAATAGTGGGTATTGGGTAATTAATTCTTAAAACCACTGAATTTATAAAAAGAACTCTTCGAAATGGAGACCACGACTTTTTTTTTTATTTTTTTTTTTTCAACACCTTGTGTTCTAAGAAGGCGCGTAATGAAATTTTTATTTTTTTCTGTCGCCAAATAAGGCAGCAATTAATTTTTAAAGTTTGAAAAACGTCACACAAACGTCATACACATTGCTCCAATCAAAGCGAGAGTTTCAAAGAGAAGTCACATTTAGCAAGTTTGCCACGTTTATCCATTTCTTCCATTACCTAATGGATAATTCGATATATTAATATAGAAATAACATCTTCATCTGTATAAATTGTAACCGATTTTCGTGTTAAAAACACAAATAATGGTCCTGAAAAATTTATTTGGCAACATTCTTGTCAACGTCAATATTATCAGTACTTAAGTATTTTGTGCCGAACTGCAATTCGTGTAATTTGTTTTATGCATTTTTCAGAAAAATCTGACAAATGACATTTTGATTTTTGTTCGTTTGTGTATTCTTTGTTACTGCGTTCGAAAATTCGTACTATTTACTATACAACAAGATGTGAGTGGTTTATGATTGGTTGATAAGGTATGAGTCAAGTCAAAATCCGAAATTTTTAAATTTCGAAGGGCTATAACTTTTTAATTATAACACATTTTGAGCAACTGAAAATGGTTTTGAGATCTAATAAATCATTTCTAATCGTATCTTTTGCCGAAATCCGCATATCTCACATCGTGGCCTTCTCCATTATTTATAGAAATAAAAATTCATCAAAAAAATGACAATAAACTGATCAGAGAACGAAGAAGATCCAGCAAAATTTGATAAATAATTAACTTAAAATTGGCTAAAAATGAACCAAAAATTTATGAAAAAGCAACCTAGATCTAATAAAGAATCGACCTAAAATTTACTAAAATTCAAGAAAAAAATCCATCAAAAAGTGACTAAAAACTGATCAAAGAACAACCAAAACTTGATCAAGAATTATTAACTTAAAATTGGCGAAAAATCAAGTAAAAATCTATTAAAAAATGACCAAAAAGTGATCAAAGAACGACCAAATCTTAATCAATAATTTTTTTTTCATTTTTCATCTGACTGTTGCATTTTAGCTCATTATTTACCTACCCGTCTCGAATAGATTTGAATATAGTATAACTTACAAGGGGTTATAAGGGTAATTAACATTCCAGGTTTTATCACTTAATATTTTCTTATGACTTATTCGAGTCGAGTTATAATAAAAAAAAATAAGATTAACATTCTTGTTTTCGGTAAAAGGTATTTTTAGTGGGTAATAAATTCTAAAACCCACTGCATTTATAAAAAGAACTCTTCGAAAATATATATAGAACAGTAAAAATGTAATTAACAGGTTTTTCCTTAATTAAAGTAACCGAAATTAGTTTCATTCCGATTAATTGTGTTACTGGATTCACTGCCCTTTCGGAAGGGTTCTCGAAAAAACCACTCGAGTTGAAGATGTTCTAAATTAGATCGGGGTCGAGAAAAATGGTAGACAATAGTAAACAAATTGCCGTTGATTTATTGACAGGTTTGTTGATATTTTAATGCTTCCTGTTTCTAAACGCAAGTAAAATTAGAAATTGTGAGATAAAAATTGACTGTTATGGGACGTGGGAATTCACTTAAAAGAACAATCAAAATTTTTCAAATACTTACCTACGCTCAATATTTATAGATACTTTTATAGGCACTTTAACTATGGAGTATTACAAGCGAGGAAAAAGTTCTACCCCTTGTAGTTAAGCATAACGATTTATCTAATATATGAAAAGACAAATCCTGACTCACTCATCAACGCACAGCCGAAATCCTTGGACCTAAAATGCTGAAATCTTGCACATATTTTCCCTTTATGGTATTATATTATATGATATTTCGAAATTCAACCCCTAAAGCGAAACAATATTAAATAGACATTTCGATTTGAAACTTCGTAGGAGTATTCCCAAAAATAAATAAGCAAATACGTCTTTCGTGATTTTCCGAAAATCAACCCCTTAGGGGGTGAAATGGGGTAAATAAACCTAATAATCGAAATGGGTGTCGTTATTTAGGTTTTTTGGGACGTTGATTGCGAAAATGGCAGTTATTTCGAAGTCTAAGACGGCGGGCGGACATGACATAAAATTAATTAAATTGTTTCCCAGTATAAAAACTCTGAACTCCCGTTTCACCACTATGGGGTGACTATTCAATTTGAACCTTCGTCGTAGGTGTACTCCAATAAAAAAATAAGTAATTAGAAGTTTTCAAAATTCAAATATATCATTATAACATTAATTTGATTAGTGTTTTATTTGTGTTTTATTTTGTGTTTTATTGTGCTGGAGTATACTTACTACAATTTGTACCATAATTTTCCCCAAAATTCGATAATTCTGGCATCGCTTCGCTATAATTTCAATTATCACGATTTTTCAAAACCTCACAAAAATAAAATTTGGAGATTTCGAGATAGTCTCAAAAAAAGTAAATTTTGAAAATCGGTTAATATTTACCCGAGGTATTAAATTTTCAATTTCTAATTTTAAATAAATTCAATTATTCCCACCCATTAAGAAATTTCTGCCTTTTCTAGAAAATTTGTCTCTAGCAACTTGGTCGTGTTAGCATCTGAAGGCAGAACCTCTAATGTAGTATACCTACAGGGTGTCTCACGACGAGTGAAAATTATCTGTTTATGGGAAAGTACTTATAGTAGATTAATGAAAATTTGTGGGTTTAGGTTTTCGAATACGCTCTTTTTAACTAAAATATTTTTAAAGATGGCCGACTTGCGTTTCTACCGGAAGTCGACAGCAACTTTCTAATTTTAAATGGGACATCCTGTATATTTTTGCATTTTTGGATTCTACTCGATGAGCTGATTACAATAAGGTGCCACACTTGGTATCTCAGACTTATAGTAAAGTTTATACAGCCACTCAAAAATCACAATTTTGAATTTAGGTGCATCTGAAAGCCAAACAGTTGAATATCAAGAAAAACGGCTTACATGGTCCTATCCTAACTTTTCAACTACTTTCTAATGATACAAAAAAAAATTGATAAAAATTTAGAAATCTTTGATCACCCTGTATACATTTTATATCATGCCACTAGATAGTACTTGAAGGTTTCGTGCGCGAGCGAAGCCGCGGGCAAAAGCTAGTCTTAAAATAATTGTCTTAAAGTCTCTTAAGTTATCTCAAAACTTCTTAGTTTTTGAGCTTCATTGATGTTTTTATACACATTTATACTAAAAAATTGACTAAGAATTGCCCAAAAATCAACTAATAATTCATAAAAAACGACTAAAATCTAATCAAAAATCGACTCAAAATTTACTAAAAATCAAGTAAAACCCAATCAAAAAATGACCAAGTACTGATCAAAAAACGACCAAAATTTAATCGAGAAAAATAGTTCTACCCCTTGTAGTTTTTTAGCATTTTTTTTAACTCGTTACAGTTATCTTAAAGTTTTCTTAAATAAGACTCTTAAGTTATCTCAAAAACTGTGTTATACTGTGTTCGCTATCAAGAGATAGTAGTTAAAAGTTAAAACCGACATGAAGCAGTCGAAAACCATAGGCGTGTCAACAAATCATTAAAAGTAGGCACTATTGAATTAATAATTTGATAAAATAAGTAACAATTTTTCGTAATAATTACCGGTAGTAATTATTCATTTATAAATGAATTTGATTTATAATTTTTTGTAAGTAATTTTTATTTAATTATATCCTATTTATCCCAAAAAAACACGCATCGGCACTGAGTTCAGATCACTTTATCTTGGATTAGAAAAGTGTTGCCTATTATAACACACCTTGTATACAGAGTGGCACCACTAAAGTAAAATAAACATTATTACAGAATTGTAAAAGCCTTAAAGTTCTGTAATTTTTAAATTTTTTCGTTCGATCCACTCGTGTTGCCTTTTGTATACAAAATTAGATTTTGTCTCTTCATAGCGATCGGAGTATAATCGCTTTACACGAAAAAAATTAGGAAATTTCTCGCTAAATAGTAATTCAAATGTAATCAACAACAAATTACTTTTCATCTGAAATTCAGCTTTCGTCTTTATACGAAATTCGAAATTTGAAATTTTCGACCTCGTTCGTAAAACGCGCAATTACGATGAAATTACCTTCATTGTTCATTTGAAAACCGATGGTCATTAGACGAATTATATTCAGACTTTCATTACAACGTAATATTTCTCCTTAAACACCACAGCGCACAAATGTTAATCTTATTCACAATCGCCTTATGGAAAATCTCGGGTTTGTTTATAAAAAAGCAGATAGAATGAGTATGTAGCATATGGTTCCAGTATTAATATTATTGGATTATAAAAACATGGTGACATCTGTGTTATAAGAACGTCTTGATAAATCGATGAAAATTGTATATGTAGAAAGTAATGACGTAAAATATTGATTGTATACCTACTACCTGTAATTCAATAAAAGTTTATTAGATTGTGAAACCACATTTATCACTAGAAAAACTAGGTAAGTGTGATGGAGTGAAGAGCAATTTATTTCTCTCATTGTTCGATTTTCTAGAACTTTTGTTTTGAGCCTCAATTACAGCATTAAAAACCTTTAATTACCACTACCTAAGCTAATTGGCAAAGTGTTTAATTTCCCCGAAATAATTACGCAATTTACCTCAAATAAAAATCATCAAATTTATTTGCGCAATTTAACTGTTCCTTTTTTATTGTATCGTAATTTGTGATCACACTTACACTTACATAGCGGAAAGGATGTTACAAAATAGCTATTCAATTTCAAATTAATCGCCCGGTTTTGTGGACTTCCGTTTGTCTATCGGAATTATGCACGTATGCAGGAAAAAAAATAACGTTATTCGACATTTTGAACATTTATAACACCTATGAAAAGCGTATGAAAGTAATAAGGTGGGCGATGTGAGTCGTCCCACATTTTCGAAAACTAAAAAAAAACGCGTTATTTATTAAGTGATCAATTATAGTCCGTTCGCTGACAGGAGATAGTAATGAAACCTTCTTGAAGTAGTATAAACCACAGGCGTGCCTACAAAATTCGGCCAAAAATCGACTAAAAGTTTACCAAAAGTTGATCAGATCAGAAGTAAATCAATAATTATTAACTTAAAATTGGCCAAAAATCAAGTAAAAATCCATCAAAAAATAACCAAAAACTGATCAAAGAACGACCAAAACATAATCAATAATTATTCACTTAAAATTGGCTAAAAATCAAACAAAAATCTATCAAAAATTACTAAAAACTGATCAAAGAACGACCAAAACTTGATCAAGAATTATTAACATTAAATTGGCCAAAAATTAAGTAAAAATCCATCAAAAAATAACCAAAAACTGATCAAAGAACAACCAAAACTTGATCAAGAATTATTAACCTAAAATTGGCTAAAAATCAAGTAAAAATCCATCAAAAAATGACCAAAAACTGATCAAAGAACGAACAAATTGTATTCAATAATTATTAACTTAAGATTTACTAAAAATCATGTGAAAACCCATCAAAAAATGACCAAAAACTGATCAAAGAACGACCAAAACTTGATCAAGAATTATATTAGCTTAAAATTGGTCAAAAATAAAGTAAAAATCCATCAAAAAGTGACCAAAAACTGATCAATGAACGACCAAAACTTGATCAAGAATTATTAACTTTAAATTGGCCAAAAAAGTAAAAATCCATTAAAAACTGACGAAAAACTGATCAAAGAACGACCAAAACTTGATCAAGAATTATTAACTTAAAAATGGCCAAAAAACAACCAAAAATTGATCAAAAATCGATTATGAATCGATTTTATTGATTATAATTATATTCTTATGTTCCTTTTTAATATCCCCAAAAGTACAACTGTACACTATGCTCATCTCACTTAATCTGGGTAGAAAAGGGTTTACTGTTATTAAACATCCTGTATACAGAGTGGCACTAATAAAGTAAAATAAACTTTACTATTACTATTACACGATATGATTTATTACTATCTCGTGATAGAGAATGGTGTATAAATTAATGTGCGTACAAATAAATTAAACCTGCAACGACAAGCCACAAGCCACCGCATATCCTTAATGGTCGATGCTCCGGTTAGTCACGGTTGGGAAAAAAAGTAAATATCAATGCACCGGGTATAAATAAGGAGTCGGATCCAAATATGTCAAGTTCAAACGATATTAAACCAACAAGAAAACAAATGTGACTCATCAACAATTGCTCACCAAAAACAGCAAAATAATTTATATCTTTATTGTTTTAGCAATACTTCGAAATCCACCACTAGCGAAATTACCCTCACCAATAAACCCAAACGAATTGATAACAGCAAGTACTTGTACTCTCTCCTGCAACCTACACAACAGCATACAAACTTGCTCTGGCTGAGTGCCTTCAAATAAAAGGCCGCTAGAACGCATTTCTACTCTCTCCTGCGACTCCCGCAACCACCACAACACCACAAAAGCTTGCGCTGGCCGAGCGCCATCGAGTCAAAGACCGCTCGTACGCGAAAAGAAGAAGTATATGCGAGAGGGAGAACCGGCTTCGCTGCGAACCGGTCGCGATGACAACATGGTGTCTCCATCTCGCGGCGGGTTGACCGATTGGGAGGGCATGTGGATACGATCGCTGGCCAAACAGCCGACGTGCAGATCGCTGCAGGACTTGCAGGTGATTTATTACGGCCTGAGCGGCTTGGAGGCGCTGCAAACGCTCAGAGATTCGACGTTACGCGCCCTTTGCAAAGTCGTCCGATACGAGAAACATTTGGCCAATGATGTGCTTTACTAGTAAGTTTTGTTTAAAATTCTTCTTTTTTTTTCTTAGTTATATTGGAGGTGTTCTAGAGCATTATTTACACAAGTATTTTACTCAAGTTCAAAACAAGCATTTGTACTCTTCTGCTGCTACTCTACTACTGCTATTGTTTCTACTACATTGATACTACTACTACTATTGCAACTACTACTATTGCTACTACTATTATTGATACTAATACTATTGCTTCTTTTTTTTTCTTGTTCGTTTGGTGGAGTTCTAAAGCGTTATTTGCCAAAGTATTTTACTCAAGTTCTGAACAAGTATTTGTACTCTTCTGCAGCTACTCTGCTACTGCTATAGTTACTACTACTATTGCTATTCTACCCTACCCTACTGTACTCTACTATACTCAACGCTACTCTGAGAATTATAATCTGAGAGGCTGCATCTTCAATAATCTTAATTTTTTGTACACAATATGTCACCAAACAGATGTTATGTACAAATTTTCAGGCGACAAAAATTAAGGCGTTCTGGTCTGATATCAAAAAAATATCTTTTTTATTCTTAATTTTAAGATCCGGTAACTTCTTTATTAAAATTTTTGGACTTACAATTAGGTAAGTTAGGTTAAATCATTTTATTTTCGTCTCAGAATTCTACTGTAGTTAAGCCATGTCCCAGCACCTTTTTGCGACACCCTGATGTGCATGTAAATACTCATATAAACAAATAGCAATATTTTACTAAATTCAGGTTTACAATCAAAATGTGATTCATCCGCTATGGTCCCCTGTAAATTTGCAAGGTCGTTAAATGAAACCTAATCTAACTAATTAGAACAACAAAACAATTTTAAATCTAAATTGTAACGCATCCTCTTCACAGACAAAACAATTTAGCATCCGAACGGAACAGATTGAAAACGACAAACGCGCAATTAAAATTTTAGCGACACTTCAGGCGATTCGTATAAATTAATGATAGACCTCTACTATTCCATGATACCCTCTGCAATCTTAACATATATTAAATTCTAAAGAATCGTTCAGAATAGCGAAATACTCTACTACTGCTACTACTATTTTACTACTGCTAGTACTCTTCTACGACTACTATTCTAGTGCTACTACTACTCTATTTTCGCTTCTCCACCAGAATGGATAATCCACCAGAATATGGAAAACCAAATTAAACAAATTGTGATCCTGTGTCCAGATATTGTGAAGGCACTTAAAAGCCGCTATGCTATAGCTTTCATGTAAATACTGTAAATTCTCTATTAGACTCCTCTGATTCTTCAAACTCATATTCTCATATTTCTTCATTTTCTATTATTTATATTTTATTATTATTATTTTCAGTACTGGAGAATTGTCTACTTGTTGGTACATATTGCTCAGCGGGTCCGTCTTCATCGATGGGTCTATGTTTTTACCACGTTCGAGGTAAGTTTTAACTGTAACATATAATATTACATTAGTACAGGTTCTTGTAATCGATTTGTTATAGTTGTGTGTTACAAATTTATGTTCTTAACTTTTATGTTTTCGGTATATGTATCAATTTGATTAGAACATCACTGTAATACTAACGGAAATTCATAAATTTTCATTTTTGAGAATTTTATTTAATTCATAAGGTGCTTTTTCAAGTTTTTTCATGTAAACATGATTTTTTTTTAATATTGTAATAAATTATAATCTGTTCATTATCTGCAAGAGACCAGTAATAAAACCTAATTTTCTAATTTTTTATGAATAAAATACAAAACTTTAAGGGTTTTACCGTATAGTGTATCATATATTTGCAAAGTTTATTTTACTTTAGTAGTGCCACTCAGTATACAGGGTGTATAAGGCGACCCTTTTGTAATCTAAAGATAAAGTGACCTGTATACGTGTATAGTATACAGTCGTGCATCTGAGGTATTAAATGGATACTAAAAGGACGTAATAAGATTAATAATTACTTACAATAAAATTAAATATCACTTTCATTGATATATGAATCGGTAGGTACTCCGTTCCGTATACCTACTACCAGGAATTATTCTGATCTACTTTTGGTAATTTTTTGGATCAATTTTTAGTCGGTTTTTTAACATTTTTTGGGTCGGGTTTTGATAAATTTTTGTTAGGGTTTTCAGTAATTTTTGGTCGCTTGTTCATCAAATTTTGGTTAATTTTCGGTCATTTTTTGATCAATTCTTGGTCGTTTTTCGATCAAAATCTTTAGTAGATTTTTGCTTAATTTATTAATTCAAAAGTGCCTAATTTATTTATTGACCCGCCTATGGTTTATTACTTCAAGAGGGTTTCTCCGGAGGCTATCCCCTAATAGTGGACAGAGTATAGTTAATTTTTAGCTGGTTTTAGAAGATATTACAATTTGTCAATCATATAATTATTAATTGCAAGGATTAACTAATTCAGAACATGCTGCTGGAACAAACCTATAATAATTTGCAAACATAATACTCAAATATGGTTAAAAAATGATTTACAGAAAACCAGTAGGCCATCCATGCAAATCTAAAGCCATCTATGAATTACGTCCTCCTTATTCCCGCTCTCGGTCAGTGTACTCAATTCCACCGACCGCATATACACTGATTTAGCAATAAAAGTATTTTTTTAGATTTTGTTAAAAAAATTGAAATTTTTAAATAGCCTACAGTTTGGTTTTGTTTGTTATGGAGTATTCTCATGATAACTGGTATGTAAACTGACATATGGTTCAGCTATAATAATCGAGTATGCCGACGCTATCTCAACTTATTACCTCAAAATTTTGAATTTCTGTTTTTTATAACACAGCAAAACGGACCACTTATCAAATAACAACTGTAGAAAAAATATCAAATTCTTACTTCTTCAAGGTAAAACTGATCAACATGGTTAGCTCAATATTATTACGTTCAAATCAGACTTTGATAAAATCACAGACATTAAAGATATTGGTAAAGATACCGTTTTTCCTTGCCCGAGTCTATTTTACCTTCTAAGAACATGAATTTTAATATAAATCTAATGAAATTACTGAACATAGGGAAAGATAATGTTTTTATATTGTAATCTTTTTTGCTTTGGTTTATGGCGAATAATTTCTTGACTGATATTTGTGTAGGTCCCTTTTGCCTTCATATATGGTCCGTTTTGCCTCGACCATGAAGGTAAAACGGACTTTTTGAAGGTATTCGAAATTTAACCAGAGCATATAATATACATTACACAGATATACTGGGTGACCAGTTCATACACTAGTAATACTGCATAGAGAAATAAGATTCTCTGTGATGTGCAGTCATCAAATCATCCAATATCTTTATTATCTGTGAATTTATCAAAGTCTTATTTGAACGTAATATAGAGATTATTGTCGATTATTTTTTACTTTGAAAAAGTTCAATAAAATTTATTTATTTTTTTATACTTGTTATACATATATTTGTTAATTAAGTGCCTTCCTTTCCCCTATATCTACTATCATCAAATAACAAAAAAATTAAATTGGTTTCTCATCGAATAACAGGAAAATAACAATAAAAATCAACACCTTCCTACATGAATTCACCTTAATTTCCATAAAAGTAGGAACGTATAGCTTTATATGTCGTGTAGTCTCATTTTTAGTAAATACGCGTAAAGTGAAACCTACCAACCCACTTTTTAATAAATAAATTGGAAATTTCATAAACACACCGAACTACCCACCAATGGCGACTTCTATGGGCTCCTCTCGAGTCGCACGTGGGCTTCTAATTTCAGTCGAAGTGGGCACGAATAGAACGCGCCCTATTGAATTCGAATTGATCGATATACATATATTTATTGTCGAATCAGATTGATAATTAACTCACCAATTTCCAATTTACACCTAACAACAGAGACTCGAATAATTCAAATTTTAACAAAACTTTTTTAAATATTTAAAAAATCTACGGCAGCAGATGTCAGTGGCAGCTGTCAATGTCAATTTCCTTTTATCTAAGGACCATAGTCATATTTCTTTCCATAGACAGATATTTCTTTCTCTATGCTAAGGACTAACCAGAGAAATAGAGTAACCAGTAACCAGAATAAGTCTTACGGTAATGCAGTCATTTACACCTGTAAGGGCCGGTTTATTAATTGTGGGTTAACTCGCCGGGTTAGCTAGCCCTGGGTTACCTCTAACTCTGGGTTAAATTGCGAGTTAAGAAAAAAGTGTTTATCCAAGCTTTTTTAACCTAGGGCTCGCGAACCCACGAAATGCTGTGAGTTTGGCAATACAATGCAACCGTTGAAACTTTGGCAACGTTGTATTTTGTTCATTTTTGACATTTCTCGTTATTTTCAAGAGTTCAAATTTGACGTTAACACTTATTTAACATTATGGCGGAGAGAATCAGAAGTGCTAATTTTTCAGAGCAAGAAGTAAAAATACTTTTAAAAATATGCAATTGTTCAAACGATTTTGTCGAGGCCTTACAATGTAGGGTCGCCGCTGATGTTCTAAAAATTCTAGAACGTCTTGGTCGTCATCACTAAAATCTAACAATTCTTCCATTTGGATTTGGATTTTTGTTAAAAACAAAAACAGCTAGTTTTAGTTTCTCTCTAATGAAAAATGCATTTGGCATTTGACAACAGAAAACAGAAAAAGAGTTAAATTCACAAACCTGCCAAATTTGCGTAGGTTAAGATAGCCTAAGGGTATCACTCGAGTTAACAGATAACTCGCGATCGAAAAACACTTTTAGACTTCTAACAACGGAAAATTCTTCGAATTTTTCGAAAACGAAGTCTTATGATCTGGCTTTGTCGTCCGTCCGTCCGTCCGTCTGTCGCGAGTTTCAGCGGCTAAACGGTTATAGATAGAGACAAACGGACAACGGCATTCGATTCAGCATAGTCTAAAAGGCTGGAGGCTGGACATGCGCGAAGCGGATGCGCACTCTTACGGGTTTAAAAGATTACATTATCTAAGGTTATGATTAGCTGTCACTATTTCAACTTGTACACGATCTCGACTCAATCGTTCAACCCTGTGTACGGAAAAACACGAGTCGAAACTCCAGTCAATCTCAATCCGATCTTTCAAGTCTGCATGTAAACGGGGTAAATCTCAATCCGATCTTTCAAGTCCATGTAAATGGGGTACCCAAAAAAATTAAAATTTAGTACCCAAAAAATTATGGCTACGAAAATAAAAGGTGATTCGCACCGCGAACATCACCCTGTAGGTAAAAAACCGAACGCTAGAATCCTTGTACCGATCGTTAACCGAACGCGATCCGATCTAATACGAATACGGTGCTCAGTTCTCCCTTTCTTTCATTCATATATCGAATGCTTCCCTCTCTATCGAGCTCGCACTTCGCACTTTCAGCCGTGGAGTTGTCGGCATTCCCCGCTGGTGGCGTTCCGATCGGTTCATTCCATTAACAAAATAATTCCCTGCATTCGTGTCTGGTAAACATCGAACGGTCGTGTTTTCTATCTAAACGAGTCGATTGTTTATGTTTTCGTCGAAAAAATCGGTCGCGGAAGCGCCTCGTCGCCTAAACTTTGAATACAGCATTGTGACAGACGAGGAAAATGTGTCAAATGGAAAAGGCGACTTTCTTTTCGAGTTACCAGTGACTGTGACAAGCCAACTTAACCACACTCTTCTCATATGAATAATCTCCTTCGCGTTGACCCGAGGTCGTGCCTTTTATATTGTGTTTTCGTCTCGATTATTGTGTGTTCTTTAATTTTACGTGAATAGTGTGACTCACGATTTCCATTCGTACTTACCTAATTCGTTTTATTTGGCTTTTTTTCGTCTATTTTTTTGGATAACGCTAATCTTCAATTCATAATGGGTGAGTAATTAATTATTAGGTATTTTGTTTTCCAATTCGACTGTGATAGTTGCGAGTATTGTCACAATTTTTTTATAATATCACCTCTTATGTTTTATTATTTCGTGTAATTATTACATGCTTGATCTCCAATTTTGATAAAAAATTGTCCCCAGGGCATCTATCAAGAGTGCTTGTTAAGTGGCAAGTGTCAAGTATACATAAAGTACATAGCTCTGTTAAACAGTAGGCCAAAGTAGAGGAAAAAATATTCAATTAATTTAATACAAATCACTTATCAGTAATTCAATTTATTTGTTATTATTAACAGTATTTAATTTTTAAAGTTTAACCTACTAAGTTTATGCCTATTTATTGTTTCATTAATTATTATATGCTTGATCCTAATTTTTTTTAGACAGCAACTAATTCTTTATTTCATTCTCCTTTGATACCATTTTGTAGTCTCCAAGGGTCTAAAAAAGTTCTATTTTATATTCAATGCCTAATCCTGCTCCTTAAGGACAAAAAAGGGTCCTTAATGCACCCATCTAGAGTGCTTGTTAAGTGTAAAGTGTACATAAAGTGGCTGTATACCCTAACACAGTAAAGGAAGAATCATTCAATAAATTTAATATAAATCATTTATGAATAATTCTGTTTAATTGTTATTGTATATTACAGTTTTTTTAACATTAATAATTTATTTATTTAAGTTATCAGTTAAAGTGTAAGACAATATGGATTTTATCGAAAGTCTTCCAGGCACTCCCTATTGGTATTTACCTAGTTTAGTACATAATTTAACATTAAATAAAGACATCACTCAATTGCAGGACTCAAATATAAAGTTATAAATTTCCTTTAATCAGATAAAAATTTAATGAGGTATTTACATAATTTAGTCACTCTATGATCAATTCTTCTATGATCCTATTTTGTGGTCATCAAGGGCCTAGAATAGTTTTATTTTATATTCAATGCCTAATCATACTCCTAAAGGACAAAAAAGGTTCCTCAATGCACCCATCTAGAGTGCTTGTTAAGAATACATAAAGGGCTGTATACCCTAAGACAGTAAAGGAAGAAACATTCAATATTTTTTTTTATAAATCACTTGTGAATAATTCCATTTATTTATTAACATGTTTTCTTAATAGCACTATTCATTTATTTAAGTTATCAGTTAAATTGTATATCACTAAAGAAAATACTTAGGTTATTATCGAAAGTCTTGCAGGCGCTCCCTATTAGTATTTACCAGGTTTTATATGTAATTTAACATTAAATAAAGGCATCACTCAAATATATATTCCTTTCATCAGATAAAAATTCTTAATAATAAAGATGACTGATAATGCTAATACATAATCGGGGCTCTTCGATCCACATAATGCGAACATAATATTATTAATTTTAGTTTATTTTTAGTGTTGGTAAATCCGAGATTTCTAAACTTTCTATTTAGGTCCTTTTACTTACCTCCTACATTGTTTAGGTAGGTATATTTGATTTAAAAATAACGAAATCTCCTCTACTGGTATATTCAAGGTTATGGAAGCATTATAATGTAATTTTGTGGGAATTAAAAGATATTAAAAAAAACCCGTTTTCTGGTTTATAAAAGTAAACATATTACTTGGTGTGGGTTATAAATTGTCATACTGGATAAATTGTTCTGTAATATGTATGTTTTCATGACGACAGGAAACGCTACAGAAGAGACTTGAATTACAATAAAATGATTATCCCGGTGAGTGTTTCGAACGTTAGAAGTTCATTTACTTCGAAAATTAGTTTTTCTCTTCAGTTGGCCGAAATAATTATTACCTTCCTCGCCGGAATATTACAAAATGGTTATTACACAACTAAATCATCGTTCATTGTTCGAAAACACTTATTCTTATATAACGATAACGTTCGAAATAAAATCGCATTAACTATAGTATTCTTCGACAGATTATAATTGTTATTAATTGCGTGTATTAATGTTAATACGCTAATTGGTTTTGTATCTTTTTATGGTTGCACAATTGTATGTTGATAAGCCGCAAATGAGGGTAAATATAATGTGAAAGTTGTTTACAATATGTTCAATAAAATTGAAGAATTTGTTGTTATTAAAATTTATGACAACTTTGTTGCGCCGGTGGTAAATTGGACACATGCAGAAATATTATTATTACTTGGGAGTTTAAATGGGTATTTTTATCCTGTACTAGGTAAAATGGGCGCAAGAATAGGTACTAAAGGTAGAAAAAGGGTATTGTTCAAGTATATGTATCTACATTGCAAACTTTAGATATATTTTTTTAATTTCTTGTATCTGGCTGAATATTAGTAGATTCAGCAGGGTAGATTCAGAGCAGAGTAGAGCAGATTAAATGTAGATTCATAGCAGAATAGTGCAGATTAGGAGTACATTCTAAACAATGTAGATTCAGAGCAGAGTAGAGCAGATTAAAAATAGAATCAGATCAGAGTAAAGCAGATCCAGAACAGTAGAGCAGATTCAGAGTTGATTCAGAACAGAGTCGAGGAGATTAACAGTACATTCTGAGCAGAGTAGAGCAGATTAAGAGCAGTCTACCTAGAGCAGATTAAGAATTTATTAGGATTTATTATTAAGAGTAGATTCAGAGCAGAGAAGAGCAGATTCAGAGCAGTCTACCTAGAGCAGAATAAGAATTTATTAGGATTTATTATTAAGAGTAGATTCAGAGCAGAGTAGAGTATTTATGGTTATTTTCTAGAAACACTGCGTCCAATTAACCTATACACTCTATACAGGATTAAAATCTATAATAACTTTCGCGCCCAAATGACCTTTGTTGTTTGACTATAAATAAAATTAAGGTTATTTAAATCGCAATTATAATAAGCAAATTTTTGAGTGCTTTCTCAAATTGTAGTAAGTGTAGTAATTGTCTCTATCTAAGCGTACTGTATGTACTTTTTAAATTATTTTCGCCTCGAAATGCCGGCTCGAATTACACGAAAACAAGCACCACAAAGCAGCGTTCGCCGAAGAAATAGAAAAGTTATTTTTCTCTTCGTGCGATGGCCGAACGGATAAGAATGCAAATAAAACTAGGGAGAAAATAAAACGTTCGAACGTTTCGCGGCGCATCCTTCGGAGGCCTTTGTCGGAATGCTAAGCGTTTAACGGACCGTGAATTTACATAGAAAACGAACGCCAGCAAATCCCCACGTAATACCGTTTGGAAAGGAAAGGTAAATGAAATGCGATAAAAAGAAATAGGATGAGCTGGAAAACACGGGAAATTCAAGTTTAATAAAGCTTCCCTTTACAACTTACACACAATCGAAAAGTTGCTTCGTTAATTGCGCATTTTGCAATTAACAATTCCAGCAAGTTTGACGAGTATCGCATTTCTGAATATCAACAATATGGTTCTGAACATTGTAGGTATTCAACTTTCAAAATGACATGTCAATCATGGCTGGTATTGTGTTACATAAAGTTGCGTGTAGTAGGCTTTGGTTATTTTAGCTAATTAATCGATTTTTCTTGTCACGACAGTTGTTAATAGTACATTCTAAACGTAGATTAAGTAGATTCAGAGCAGAGTAAAGCAAATTCGGAACAGAATACAGCAGATCCAGAACAGTGTAGAGCAGATTCAGAGTAGATTCAGAGTAGAGTAGATTCAGAGCAGAGTAGAGTATTTATGGTAGTTATTCAACTTTCAAAATGACATGTCAATCATGGCTGGTATTGTGTTGCATAAAGTCGCGTGAAGTGTGCAGTAGGCTTTGTTTATTTTAGCTAATTAGTCGATTTTTCTTGTCACGACAGTACTCGTATGGACACAAAGGAATCGCGATTATTACTGGAATGGCGAAAATGAAGGAAGCGGTTAAAAGGGTGTCGCTGATGGTCGTTGAGAAAATCGCTTTTACGCGTTCCCATCGCACTTCTATTGAGTTTAAATGATGGGTTTTTATTTTTATCAAAAAGAACAATCTTCACTCCGTTTTATTTTTTATCTGCGATCTGTTTAGCGGATACTTGTATTATGTTTAATAGTTTAAATTCTGTATAAAATTTATTTTTGGTGGAAAAACATGTTGAGGCAAAAGGGACAATTTAAATGGTAATGGGATTAAACATTTAAATGCTAAGTATCCGCGTTAGAAAGCAATTTTGTCTAAAAAAAAGATTTTTCTAATATTTTTGAAATCGGTTCTCCATAAAACACCATTTCTATTTTGCCTATTAAAAATATATTGCAATAGGATGGAGTTTCTAAATTTCTCTCCTTCCGTACATATAATTATATTTCTCTTTGGCAAATATTTAAATATGTACACGAATTCGATTTCTCGAATTTTCAATTGTTATGGGAGGGTATCGGAAACGCCAAAGTCTATATTTAGCATTCGTACAGGCGCCACATTAAACAATATTATCGCTTGTAACTTGTAACTCTCGTATCACTGTCATTGTCACTGCAAACCATTCATCGTTATCACATTACTGTTAAGGCCGCCAAAGCACGCCCTCAAATTCATAATGCGTGGGGTAATATAGAACTATTTCTAAATGTTTACAATTTTAGTAAAATCTTTACACAATAGATGGCATGAGAAAAATTTAATTTGTATTCCTTATTTGACTACTATGGATATAAAATAAAACTGACAACAATGTAAAATAGGAATTCCTTCCTTCCCCTATGTAGATATTTCTCAAATTTCAAAGTTTTTCGCTTGGATATTTATTGCGTTTAGTCAGGCTGGTTCTATCGCCCTATATTCGTTACATATAAAAACAGATTCCCAAATATCTCCGTTATTTATTATAGTCAAATTTTGTTCAAATTTTTGTGAAAAGTCAATTGCGAACTTGCGAAGAAATTGTTGGAATTATATTTTCACTTTACCTCATACTTTTGGAAATATAAATAAAAATCCACCTGAAATATAGAATATTAAAAATATAATTCCAATAGATTGTAGACAATAGTTTTTGTAAACTTTTTTCTATATAAAATTTTCTGTTAAAGTAAAAAATAAGCATAAGAAATGGGAAACCCATTTCAAATTTTACGAATTTTTGAAATTATATCCCTTTCGCTCTTATTTCTATACAGCGTGTTTCGCAAACTATTAGTGTACAGAAATGTACTCATATTATTTAGAACCCCCGACTTTTTATCTTCCTCTTTTCTTACTAACTCTACCAGATTGTAATTAAATTAAAAATTGCAATAACCGACAGTATATAGAATAATAAGTTACGAAAATAATAAAATAAAATTGTTAGGTATATTTCTACGAAGAAAAAATCTGAGTGCGTGTCTGTATTGAATAGCACTAAATCGGTGAAATGTCAGTGCTGACATGAAGCGAAAAAAATTTGGTAAACAGTGCCGACGCGTAACAAAAATCATAACAATCTGTGTCGTCATAACCGATAAAACAGCCTTAATTAAATTATCATTATTCAAAGAAAATCTACTGAAAAACGGAAACCACTGGCAACACTGTTGCTAGTAAAATTTGCAAATTCCTTTTCTGTGTTTTGACTTTTATGTCAGGCAGCACCTTTTAGACAATTGCTGAACTACAAATTATTCAAAATTCTACAGTAACCTACCTAAATAGTGACACATCGTTTGTTAAAATACTTTAATTAAACATGTTTTTTTTTATTTAATACAGTCTAAGGATCAATATAAACTAGGAGACTTCATTCTGTAATAAATACATACTGCTTCAATTATTCAAACATCTGTTCTATGAAACTCGAGTTTCACTGGAATTACGATTAGCCATTTAAAAAGCATTGCAAATAAATGGCAGTTTTTGACTTGGTAATATTTCATTTTTATTGAATATGTAATGATGTAGGTGAGATTAAAAATAGGAGATATCATTGCTTGGTTTCTCTATATTAGGCATAAAAAAGAATCAAATTAATTGATGAAGCCAAATTTGAATTTCACTGGAATTGCTGAACCTATGTTTTCCCATTTAAAAATACCATGAAGTGGCGCCCTTAAGATCCAAAACAAGCTTTCGTTTATTACACATATGACATAGGTCTGTTTCTAGAAAATTCACCAATCTACCAATAAAGTCATTTAATATACCTTATTCATGATTACATGATTTTGTGGGATTTAACAAATATAAATTGTATCTAATAATTTAAAAGTTAGTTTTTCTTTGGGTAGGTATAAACTTTTATAGTCTATTCATAAATGAGGCGGAGTAATCCGCCTTTGTAATCCTTTGAAAACCAATAAAAGGCGATGCATTCAAGTAATATTAAAATCGCTATAAGATGATCGTGATAGTAATAAAACAGAATTGCCATATATGAAAGATGTCAATTTTTTGGTTGTATTTTTGATAAAATTTTAGTTATTTTTTTTATTACCTTTTTGTCGAGTTTTGATCAATTTTTGCTTAATGTTTTATCAGCTCTTCGTTATTTTTTGATCATTTTTTTTTATTCATTTTTAGTCAGTTTTTTTCGTTTTTTAATCAAATTGTAGTCAATTTTTGGACATTTTTTGACAAGTTTTTGTTTTTTTTAATTACCTAACTTTTTGTCGATTTTTTTTAGTTTTTGTTCAATTTTTGGTCGTTTTTCGATCAATTTTTGGATAACTTTTGGTCCATTATCAATTTTTAGTCAATTTCTTAATTCAAAATCGCCAACTTTTGTTTACTTGTCGGCTTGCTAAGTTTACCACCTCATAAGAAGTTATACAGGGTGTCCCAGCGAAAGGTAGCCCATTTAATCAACTTGTAACTTTGTGAAACATAACATTAGTGAAACGTATAAAACGTGTTTAGGTAATTTAAAAAGAAAATGTTAATGTGTGCGATTATTAAATGTGTTTTCTAACGAAAAACCATTCAAAAATCCTGATAAAGCATCCTTTAAAATGGAAAATATAAGATTTGTTGTAAATTTTATTTTAATTAAGGCAATTGCATTATGTTGTTCAAAGTTAAATAACTTCTTTGTTTTGTAAAATAACATGTGGAAATTATACATTTTTAAAAAGTAGAAGAGTGTGTCTTTCGGATGGCGTCAATATATACAGGGTATTTTATTTGAAAAAATTTTATTAATGTGAATTGAAAAGAAGGGATTTTGATAGTACATCAGCTGCTACAAAATTTCTATGTCACTGTAACAAAACTTATAGCAAAATAAAACATATCTGAGAAAACCGCATGTTTTTATGATTAGCTGATTAAATGGGCAATACCTTTCGCTGGGACACCCTGTATAATCTCCCGATATTGGACGGACTATAATTAAATCAACATACATATTTTTGCTTATATCTCCATCTCTAATAAAGGTCAATTTCTTGTTTTTTATCGGTCTCCATTCGACCACTGTCGGGGAATCGCTTTGATCCCGTTCCATAATTTTCTGGATTAAATGCCCCGCCATTTACCTTTTGCGTATTCGCCGGATCGGAATTAATTCGAAAGCCGATCCTCCATCGATTATCGCGGTTCGACGAACAAAATTAACCCAGCGGATTCGTGTCGATTACAAACGAACCAAAATAAACAACGTTTCGTCCTTGACTCGAACAAAAGGAATTCGCCATACACGTCATCCGCACGTACACAAGGGTCCCATTAATTAAATCCCATTAAATCCCGTAAAAAAGGAAAAATCAAGTATACCTATGTAATAAACTAGGTAAACAGTGCTTTCGAAAAGTAACGAATAAATTCATTATTTCTGAAATTGAGAGTTGTTCGAAAATTTTCTGACACGTCGATTTAGTTTTAAACAAAAGCACTGTTTGACGTACAATTCATATTTGTGACGTAATCGTTATTCTGGATATGATGGCGTCATTGAAAATTTTATTAAATGGGACACCCTGTATATTTTTGCATTTTTAGATTCTACTTGACGAGCTGATTAGATTACAAAGAGGGGTCACGCTTGGTATCTCGGCTTTATAATAAAGGCTATACAGCCACTCAAAAATCACAAAATTTTTAATTTAGGAAGCTCCCCCACATGATTTTGTTCATTTCTGGAAGGATTTTGGACATTTCTGGAAGATTTTTAGACGTTTTTGAAAGGATTTCTGACGTTTCTGGTTAGTTTTTATGCGTTGCTGGAAAGATTTTGGATGTTTACGGAAATTTTTGTTCATTTTTGGAAGGTTTTCAGTCGTTATACTGGATAGTTCTTGGTCATTTTAAGGTAGGTATTTAGGCATTTGTGGAATGTTTTTCAACGTTTGAGGGATTTTAATAATTTCTGAAAGATTTTTGGATTTTTCTGGAATATATTTTGCCATTACAGGAATGTCCATACTGGAAGGTTTTTGGGCATTTTAGAACGAACCATTTTCGAAAAATTTCGGTCATTTCTAGAAGGTTTGGGGACCTTTATGGTTAATTTTCGAGCCTAACTATACATTTGGAACACAAACTATAAAGATTTTGGATATTCAGAGCCACCTAATTTCATAATTTTGTGATTTTTGAGTGGTTGTATAGCCTTTATTATAAGACTATGATATCAAGTATGACTCCTTTTTGATATCAGCTCGTCGAGTCGAACCTAAAAATGCAAAAATATACAGGTTGTCCCATTTAATAAATTTGTCGATGACGTCATATATCGAATAACAATTACGTCACAAATATGGGTTACATGTCAAAAAGTGCCTTTGTTTAAAACAAAATCGACGTGTCCGAGGAAATTTTCGAAAAACTCTCAACTTCAGAAATAATGAATTTATTCGTTACTTTTCGTAAGAACTGTATAATAGTGTAACACATAAAATATAATGACACTTTATATCCCCTCATCTACTCACTAAATATTATATTCGGATTGAAATTAAATTAATTAACCATTGTTTACATTAAAAGAACTCGACAAATCCACGTATATCAACAGTTATATTTACGTTTCGAATCGGGGTTAACGATTTTCACTTTGCGGAAAAACATGTGCAAGAAATGTAAACATAGAAAAAAAACTTCATTAAGAATAAAGGAGACGAGCGCGAAATCCATCGAACGAATAAATAAAGCGAGTCGTTAGCGATGCGCTCCTAACGGTAACGAATTCTTCCGTACCACCTTTATGCACCTGTGAGATGTTGCATACATAAAGTAGTACCTACATACATCAAAGACGTCCGTGCGTACTGCACCTCAACTCGGGTTGCGTTAGATAACTTTCGAATTAACTGTAGTATTCATAAAAGTGTGATTTTTGTAACGCCGGTTATTTTGTCACTTTTGCCTACTTCCACCTCTATTAAATGCCGGCATTTAGTTATTAGTGCCTACTTTTTATTTATTTGTTGTATTTTATTTGTTTACTGTTTCAAAACTGTTTTGTTATTACCTACTGATAGCGAACGGAGTATAGTTGATAATAGCATAGGGAACCCTATAGCCGTGTGAAAGAATAATCTCGGTACCTACTTCTTTTTATATAGCAATTAAAATAGGGTTGTCCTATTTAAAATATTTAATTTAGTAGGTATATACAGAAAGAAAATATTTCACACGACTTTCTCTTCTCAAAATTAATTTGACAATGAAAACCAGCCGAAATAAACTTTTGGAACAGTTTAGAATAAATCAACAAAAAAACATTGCTTTAAATTATATCAATAAAGTGTGAGTAATTTTTTCCAAATGACTGCATTTTAAGAAGCGTAAAATAAACCAAAAATCATATACAGGTAAAGGAAACTTTTAATAAACTTACATTAGTTTTTTATGTAGATTTTGAAAAATGTTATTAATATAGGATGCCTTCTTCTACCTTAATTTTTGTAACTTTACAAGGTGTCCCAAAATTCCGTGTATACATAGAGCTACTGTACAATTGGTGGGATCAAAATAAGTCAATTGAGCCAAAATTACCTATTATCCCAATAGTTCCTCGTTGGCCTCTGAGGAAGTTTCAAAGTTGAAAGAAAATTTTCATTTTTTGTAATAACTCGAAGACCCATCGATCGATTTTTATAAAATTTGTTATGTAGCTATTTTAATTGAAGAGCCATTGTTCAAACCAAAAATTACACCTAGTGAAATCATGGAAGGGTAAAAACCACCCTTCCTACCATAAATGTCATCGCATTTTTTTGAGAGCCGCCCCCCGGTCCCCCATTTTTTTTGGACGGAGAGCTGTATACATGTATATAAAGTCATTTATAGTATTTTTTGTCTCTTGCAGAAAACATATGTAAGTATCTTTCATGGTATTTGAGTAAAATTTTTTTTATGGACTGAGGGTTAGTGATTTAAAATTTTCAAGGAAACTAAGTTGGCGGTTATAACTACCGCAACACCAAACATTATTGATTTTGACGTTCTTACAAAAAAAAATCGACTGAAAAATAATAATACACGGAATTTTGGACACCCTGTATATTTTTTCAAAATTGGGAGCACCTGTATATTTCTAATAAATTTTATATTTTTATATTTAACATCATATTTAAACCGAAGCATTTTTAAAAATCGCTTAGGTATCATTCATCTATAATACTCCCGTCCCTACGATCACCATAGCGCACCCTGTATAAAAATAAGAACTGTTTTAACGAGGAAACAATAATGATCTCAACGCCGGCTAGATTGAGCGTTTTCATCTGATATAAATAGCATCATTCACGGCTGGAATTAAATCGGAAAGAACCCTGATTGACAGCCCCACGTCGATGGGGAACACAAAGCGAGCATTCATCTCGAAAAAAATATTCACCAAAACCCTATTGATATAGAAAATATTTTCGAAAGTCATCCTAAGTTATTGTAAATTCGAAAACCGTGTTCGGGGGTTTGTAAAGTGAAATATAACGAATAATGTCGCAGGGGAAATTGGATATTCTTCTATAGAAATCGATCATTGCACGGTAGAGTTTAATCGACTTTTGAATATTTTCTGTTCATTTTTTGATCAATTTTTGGTCTTTTTCTGGACAATTTTGGTTTGTTTCTTGTTCAATTCTTGAACAGTTTTTCATCGACTTTTGAACAATTTCTGTTCGTTTTTTGATATACTTTTGGACGGTTTCTGATCAATTTTTGGTCGATTTTCTTACCAATTTTTGGTCTTTTTCTGAACATTTTTGGTTTGTTTTTTGCTCAATTTTTGAACAGTTATTAATCGACTTTTGAACAATTTTCTGTTCGTTTTTTTGATCAATTTTTGGTCAGTTTTTGATCAATTTTTTGTCGATTTTTGACCTTTTTTTGGACAATTTTGGTTCAAAAGTCGATGAAAGTCACTATTAACTCTGCGAGGGTCGTACGATATATTCGATACAAAATTTCTGATTATAACAATACGTTGTAGATTTAATTATCACAAAAATTAGATTAATTATAACGTAATAGTATCTCTTCCGCATAACTTTCCATACACGTAACGATCAAAACGTTTTTTCCTCTCTCGCTCAATTTCACTTTGCGAATATTTTTTATTCCACAGAACCACCGGTGCATTTCCTCTTTTTTCATATACCGAACGGAATCTCCATTATAACTCGTATAATTACATAAGTAATTGGTCATCAATTCATAAAAAGAGAATTTTTTCTAATTATGAGAATTTTACTACAAATTTGTTGTAAGAAAGATTATTATATTCACCTACAGAAGAGCAGTAGACTGTGAATTGTGTTTTATTGTTTCAAATGCTGAATATTTATTTTAAAATTAGTGTAGGTTGCTCACTTTAATACGGCTATGACGTCACAATCTATTATTAATAAACAAAGTATATATCAATTTTTGAAAATTCTTCATAAGCTCAGTTTATATTTAGTTATAGTTAAATTTATATTTAACAAAAAACGGTTGTTCCTATATCTCGAATTATTTGCATGCGGGTCGTTTCAATAACGAATCAATATCAATGAACCGAAATATGTCAAAATTAATGTCAATTGATCTGTGGAAAAGGCTTCGAAGAAGACATTTCAGTCGGATTGAATAGGTTAATTCTCTCTATTATTGTATTAGAGCGAATTAAATTCTGTACTTACGGTTTAATGCACCCGTATATCCTGATTGAGTTGGGCTACATTAAGACTATCTGATAGTATAAAGCACTTACTTTATTTATTTGATTAGAGAATAGAGGAGTTGGAGCTATTGCGAGTTATGTACTTGTTTTTAACTCAGTTAGGTTTTGTGTAGGGAATTTATGGGATTTTTGCACGCAAACTGGCTGTATTCCAATCTCGAAGGCGCTGTTATTGCGATATTTTTCGATATTCAATTTATTATTTCAAACTTCAAGGCTTTGATGAATTTTTCCCAATTTGTAACCTACAGTATAACAAACAAACTGCCGTAAATAAATTGCCAATTTCCCTTTCAAATTAGATCACGCGCTTCGAAAAATTTATTTCTACGCCTTTGTGCCCGATTCTCTCCCTACAAAGTGCGAAAACTTGTATATACTTCGCTAACAATCCTCACAAGGGCGATTTTCCGCCGAAAAATCCAGACTAGGAAAAGCGAAAACTTTCCTCATAACTCTGAATGCTCATGAAAAAGGCAATTTTGTTGACGAACAATTTTTTATCCGAGTCGTGGAGGAAATTATGTTACAGTTTGCTCGCTATCAGGAGATAGTATACCTAGAAGCTTCTTGAAGCAGTTAGGCCAAGAAATATTTAAAAAGAGTAGGAGATAAATTGAATTAATAAATCGACTAAAAATCGTTAAGAGATTGATCAAAAATCGTCCAAAAATTGTTCAAAACATGATAAAAAAACCAACCAAAATTGTTAAAAAAAGACTAAAAATTGATAAGAAAATCGAACAAGAATTGATCAAAAAACAACCCAAAATTGTTAAAAAAAGACTAAAAATTGATAAGAAAATCGAACAAGAAATGATCAAAAAAACAACCCAAAATTGTCCAAAAATTGATAAGAAAATCGACTCAGAATTGATAAAAATCGACTAAAAATTGTTCAAAAAATGATAAAAAAACCAACCAAAATTGCTAAAAAAAGACTAAAAATTGATAAGAAAATCGAACAAGAATTGATCAAAAAACAGCCCAAAATTGTCCAAAAAAAGACCAAAAATTGACAAGAAAATCGACTCAGAATTGATCAAAAACCGACCAAAAATTGATCAAAAAACGAACAGAAATTGTTCAAAAGTCGATTAAAAACTGTTCAAAAATTGATAAGAAAATCGACCAAGAATTGATCAAAAAACGAACAGAAATTGTTCAAAAGTCGATCAAAAACTGTTCAAAAATTGATCATAAAACAAACCAAAATTGTCCAAAAAAGACCAAAATTTGATCAAAAATTGATAATAATTAGATATTTATTATTATCTATATAGATATATTTTTAAGAATCTATTTACGAGTAATATCCCAGAAACACGAGTGTGTACATACTCACTATGTTTAGGTCACTTTATCTGCGATTAGAAAACGGTCTACTATTATTAAACACCCTGTATACAGAGCGGCTCTACTAAACTTAAATAAACATTAGATAACTATTAAAGATATCATTAAAATTTTGAAATTTTATTAATGTTTTCGTTGAGTGAATCTCCTGATAGCGAACGGAGTAGATATAGAACTTTCAAAATTCTTTATTTTGAAAAATGAACCGCATGGCATATAAACTGAATTTCCACTTAAACTAATACCATCTATTATAGAGAGTAAAGTGGATATTTGCTCCCGCATATGTTTCACCAGGCCGTATCTCAGGGGCTGGTAAAACAAGGCAGTTTATTTAGGGTCGGCGTTCGCCCTAAATCAAGTTTACGATCGAGGATTAGGGATAGTTGCTTTTTTAAAAATTAAGGATTGAGTTATGGATGGGGTAGGGACCGGAACAATTTGAATTTTACGCGTTTTCCACGCCGGAAAACCTTCTTTTTAAGCACTAAAAGCGGTCGTAAAGTGCCGCGGTATTCCTCAAAAAAACCGCCCGTTTTTCCTGAACTTTTCCGTAGTAAAAGTCGAGTTGATGTTCTCACGATCTTCGGCATTGTAAAAGATTTAAAATCCTTTAAATTAGTTATACGGGTTCATGCTAAACCACCGATGATGTCACGTTTAGTTACAATTGTTAATACTATATCTAATTACAAATATTTATATTTTTCATTCAATCTTTATTAAAAGCGTGAAAAGTTTTCTCTACATGGTTCAATTTTACTATCAAGGATACTTTCAATGTCGTTTAACAAAAGGTTATACCTGTAGTTAAGTTTTTGTAACCTTTATTCATTCATCATTTCCTTTATATTCACATTTTTATTATACATTTGTTTGTACACATATTTTATTACATTGAAAAATAGCTCTACATAACACCATTTATTATTCCTACTTGATTAACCAAGCATTTTATTCGAAAAGGACGAAACTGAATTCGTAAAAATTGTCCTTGTTCGTAATTTATTAACACAACAAAAAATCTAATACGCTTAATTAGCTAATTATCGTTAATTATAGATAACATTTTTGTATGGTGTAATTACAGAGTAATTAATTAACAATATATACAATTACCCTTATACAAATTAATCTAAATTTTATTATGCAGTATCCTGCATAAGTCTTTATTTCATTCAACAGTAAAAATAGAGGGTGGAAGAAACACTTCACCCTGTATACAGGGTGTTTCCGAACTTGGGGTACATTTTTTAATGATGGAGTGACAACGAGTCATCTTAGGGAATTTGATTGTCTAATCAAAACTGTAAAGAAAAATATTTATCAAAAATTAATTGAAAATGTAAAAAACAATCAAAGAAATGCGGTCCTGCATAGCAATTGCAGTCGCTCGACCCGCGCGATACGATCGAACTCACCGTAAAATTAGAATCGACAAAATAATGATTGATTATAATTATAAGAAGGATATCTCATTCAAATTTATTTATTAGGACCTTTATTTATTCCATATGGACTCTAAATTTTGAGAATTATAGATAAACTATAAAATTAACCCGCGGGTTTTCCAAATAGTAGGTACTTATATAGAAGAAAAAACATTCAACTCAAAAGCAATATTAGCTCACCTATTTTGTTGTAGAAAAATGGCTTGATGTTCATAGTAATTATTCAAACTTATCACCGTCTTATTGTAAGTACACACTAACTTGTTATACCTACTGAGAAGAACACTAAGAACGAAAAAATAAATTACAAAAAAAAACATAAAAAAATCTATTTGACCGTGAGGTTGACAACCCTACAATACAATACGCACTAGAAAACAATCGGTATCGGCTACGTTTTTCGAAAACGGGAGGGAGGAGGGAGAAATTTGCACGTCGTATCTGCTTTTGAGTTGTAAATACCGATCAGATGAGATTTTTTTTATAATGGCTCTATTTTGTTTATAATATATTTTTTAGAAAAACGAAATCTGCGAATCATTCTCAAATTATGCGAACTACTACCCTTAGAAAATTGTCCCCCAAGTTCGGAAACACCCTGTATATTTCCCCGACACTCGACCTTTGAAATTAGCCCCGCTCTCAGCGGGATATATGCGGTTCAGGGCGATTTTACAGCCGGAGTAATATAATTTCGTCCTCTCGCGGTCTCCGGGGAGCTATATCAAACTATTAGCGAAATCCGGCAGTACGCACAAACTCCGGGGAGCTGAGCGAAACGAGCGGGAGTGTAATGAATAGCGAAAATCGCGAGTGGAATTTCTATTTCTGGTCCACAAAACGGGCGAGGGGTGGCTGATGTGCGACATCTGCGACTACAATGCTAGTAAATTAGCGGTTTGTTTGGTGTAAATACATGTGGAGTTGATGAAATTTATGACAGAGTAAATTTAATATTCGACTATACTCCGTTCGCTGTCAGGAGATCGTAGTAAAACCTATTTTTTGCATGCGAAAGACAGCACGATGAGTAGACAATTATTTTGTTTTAGTAGTGCCACTCTGTATACAGGTTGTCCCAAAATTCGGGTTGCGATAGTTTATAAATCTTAATTGAAAATTTAATTCACCTGTAATATGTGGTTCAAATAAATTGTTTCAATCCAATCTATTCAACAATAATTTTTGGACCAATAGCTTTGTAGCTGTGGCCTAAAAGAACGAAAAAGAAGAAGACTAATTTTAATTTCCCGCCTAAAAAGTTTACCAAAAAAGGTAAATTCCTGTTTTTAATTACTTTTAGTACCCCGTGATAACTACAGAGGGCTTCAAATTTTCGAGAACCTGTTTTTCGTCAGAGTTGCCCGTCTTATTAGTATATTGTCTATGCTCGTAACTAATCAAAAGTATATCTACATTTTATTTACCTACTTATCAATAGTTTACCATCACTTCAAGAATAATTTACTGCCATCTCCAGATAGCGAAAGGAGTATAAAGATCGTTGGTTTGTCGCGCATGAATTTTCTACAATTCCAACGAAAAATCTTTCTCTTAGAAATTGAGTCGTCGAAACACCTTCGGGTGGTCAGGTAAATGAAATTCAATTTCATAAAGAGTACGTCACGAAACCGACGAATAAATAAAAAGCAATAAACCGACTTTCAGTGCGGCTACGCCTTCGGAATACCTCTTTATTAGTACCGACCGGCGGTACTCACCTACCTTGCGTGGGAAAGTTACAAACTATTAACGCGTTTTGTTCGATAAATAACGATCGAATATGATCGTTTTTCCGTATCAACCTGCCGCGTAGGTACTCGCAACGAAAGTACTTACTGTCGTTGTAATTTCGAAAGAGAAAGTCGATTTGTTTGGATTGCTTGATTCTGAAATAAAAATTGATCGAGTACAAGGCCATAAATCATCTGCGTACAAACAATATTCAATTAATAACGGATGATTTGTTGTTAAATAAATTATTAGAAAGTGATTTTGATGTCAAGCCGAGATGATCAATCGGGTGTTCCTAATGTATTAGAATGTACAGGGTGGTTCTTAATGCAGATGTAGAAACCGAAATTTAGGTTTAAGAACTTACGAATACATTTTGTTGTATACTAACTTTGTTAGTATACAGGGTGTATCATAAGTTGATACTTCTTTTTTAACTGTGTATAGGTAAATCTCTTAATTCCATGCAACTTTTTCAAATAAACTTTTTGAATATTCTGAAAAACAAAGATAATTTTTTTTTTAATTTTTACCTTTTTTTCGAATTTTGAATATTTCCCAATACTTACCTGCTTCATTAAATATGAAATTTATTTATTTTTCGGCATTTATTTGACAGATTATATACTTTATACTTCACTCTTGAGCAAAATTCACATTTTTTGACATACCTCGTATAAAATTGATAAAATTTGATTTTTGATGGTTGCATCTTGGATTTTAGATCATGCAGTACTTTTTGTGAAGAATAACTATTTCGTAAAATTAATAGTAAAGTTTCCCATATGTTGCCAACTATTTTTTGAAATCAATTACCGGGGACCGATTATCTCATTAAAGTTTGAAACTGGGGACCAATCGACCTGTAGGATTATGGAACCCCGCTGACAAAAATGACCGTGGGGACCAATTGACCAAAACCGCTTTATTCAACTCATGGAATTAACCATATTGCACACAAATTTATACTTACCTGTACAGGGAATCATCCCCTTCATTTTCTTCTCTTCGCATTTCTTCTTCTTCATTATGAAACACCCTGTAGGTAAACTCTTAGTGAAAATTCGTTTATTTGTAATCCATTTCCCGTCCTTCAATTTCGCCTTAATAATTACTATAATCATCTAGTGTTTATTCTAAAACGAGCTAACGATAAATTTAACGTGAAATCGTAGAAACTCGTCCGTAACCGGATGATTGACAGAATTACATCTGGGTCATTGGGACATCGAGTTCGCTCGTTTTCCGTTCGAATTAACGATATACTTATTAAGTGAACGCCCTGTATACTGTATACTCGCTTTTTCCTCTCCTATATGTGTATAGGTATAGGTTATAAGTACAATGGTCCACAGACCTACCGCTCAATCGAATATCGCCTTCCTTTTCTATCTATATGTATATGAGTGGCGTGGTGTCCTAGAAAAGGAACGCGACAGGTCAAGTGAGCCATGGGTACATTAAATAAAAGGAAATGCACCATATATCCGGAGTATGTAATGTAATTATAGTCGCTAAAAGCTGAAATGTATGCTGTGTTTTCGAGGTAAATGCACAAAATGGAATGGGAAAATTGTATTTTATATCGAATTACGTTTGGAAAAGTGGGGGTTGTTACTAGATTCGAATTTGAGGCATTTGGGGCAATCAGATAATGCACCGTTTAAAAGGCTATTTTAAAAAGTTTTTTTGGTTTGCTGCAAAAATATTTTGGACATTAGATAGGTATTTCAAATTCCGGCGTTATGAGCACTAATGAACAAAACATGTTTATGTTGCAATTATTAATAATGAATTTAAACAATTTACTTGTTAATATAATACATGCGGGGTGTTAGGTACATTGAAAAGGGAACAGAAGTGTTTATTTTATCTTTAACAATAAAACGAATGGAAACATTTTTATTATTTATTTGTTACTTATATTCAGAAAAAAAACCTTTATATTAATGATGTATCACAAAACACAGGTTCAATATTAAATTTTCAAGGATTGAGGTTGCTGTGCAAAGGGATGAAATAAAATGATAATAATATGATAATGGTTTTATGCAAAAGTTTATAAAATTTTTCCAAAAATCGTTTTTTGTCCTCCCGGAAACACCTCTGTTTCCTTTTCAATGGTCAGACTTTGTATATACAGAGTGTTCGAAAAATAGACGGAGATATTTTAGAGGGTCATTCTTTGTTGAAAATATGAAAAAAAGTTTCTATAAATATGGGTCCGAAAATGCAGATAAATTTCAAGATACATGGTGTTTAAAAAAATTAAAAATTAAAAAAATTTTCACATATATTAAATAATATTTACTGGATTCTGTTGATATTTTTGGTATTGAAAAAGTGGCAAATACTCTTTTCTAGATTTTTTTGGTTATTTATATTCCAAAGCACTTATGATTTTTTAGCAAAAATTTAATGAACCAATTTTGTCCAAAAGCCACATGCAATAAAACGATTTTTATTTTTTGTTCCAAGAACGAAGAAGATCCAGGAAAAATGCACTGGCGTACATTTTTTCCCAATAATATTCCCTTAGGTGCTCCCCCAGCAGAACCCCACTGGACTTAATAATTTTAATCTAATAGATATAGGCCTACTATATAACAAATTGCATTGCCCAAATTTCGGCAGAATTAAGTAAATATTTTTAAATATATGACTATTTTTCTTTTTTAATTGAACATCCTGTATCTTAAAAACTGCATTTACTGGCCCATGTTTATAGAAACTTTTTTCAAATTTTTAAACAAGGAATCACCCTCTAAAATTCTTCCGTCTATTTTTCAAACACCCTGTAGAAATATAACCCTGTAAAATAATGTGTTCGGTAGAAATATTCCTGATCATACAGTTATCGATTAATCGAAAAATATAGGGTGGCCAAAAAAATAATGAACACACTTCGTATAATAAATTTAAATGCAGCATACATTATTTAATTGCACTTTTCTATGTCTTAATAAAACACCTTAATAACTTATTAGTATACCTATTTTTTCATATTTTTTCACAAGGAATCCCCCCCTAAAATACCTCCGTCTATTTTTCGAACACCCTGGTATAGAGCATTCAATGTTTTAGCTTTATGACGTCACGCTGCGTATACGATAAAACATTTCGACTCTTCACAAATTTAAGGACCTTACAGTTTCTCTCATATTCTCTCTTTTACACCCTTGCATATTACTCGTATTTCATCCCTCTTGTCTTATATTACACCCGCTATATTAGCAATATCTCCCTTTTCTTCTATACGAGGAGAAAATGACGCGTCCGTCTTATTAACTCCCGTTCGATTTTACGACCTTATCTCCGCTTTCGCAGTTTCTCCGAGCGTTTATTAACAGAAAAAAAAAACACTTTCGACAAGCACCTACTTATCGGAAAACTTCTACAGGGCGTACCGAATAACGTGAATGTATTGTTAAATATCGTTCGAACGAGAGATAAGGGATATCACGACCGAAACGGAGTATCTATATCAGGAGCAGGAAAAGTTTCAGTTCGGAATCTAAGCGATTAAATATCGGGAATAGGGTAGGGAATATTCGAAGCGTGTCGCTTAAAGTGCTGAGTTTGTTGGAGTGGCTTTATGCGAGTTTGTAACTAAAAGGTCCTAGTTTTGGATAGCTTTAGAGGAACTATAGCAATAACAATAATTTTATGGGAAGATAGAAGTTTGTACATGAGGCCGTAATAATTTAATTCAATATAAGTATAGAGTGAAGTTTATTTGATGTTTAGTGCTCTTAAAGATATTTATTTTATTACGTATGATGGTCGACAGACCTATCGAGTTCCTATTCTAGTACACTATATACGCCACTCATATAAATAGATAGAAAAGGAAGGCGATAATCGAGTGAACGATAGCTCCAACGGGCATTGTACATCGAATGTAATAATAAGGATCTTAAAGACCTCTAAAGACAAATAACCACAAGATGATATATAAATATAGTGCTATTACATTGATAATATTCCTATTTACTTCAGCGTAACAATGCCAAAAAAACAATTCATCAATACGTGCAATTTTACTAATTGACAGAGCACTTGGGACAATCATAACCGAACCTTTTGTGATACCTCTTCTAATTAAAACCGGGCAGGGGGGAGTTGAAAGAATTGTAAAGAGACCGAGAAAATAAAAAAACAATCGTCGAAAAAGCTCCTTTGTTCTGCGTAAACACGTCGTTAGAAACGCGTATTTGTTTTTGTTTTGTCACTAAACACGGATCTTTATTCTGAATGCCTACTTATTATTATCCGTAGAATTCGTTTATTCATATTTTTCGTCCACGTTAATCCATTGTTGACGTCATCGCCCTGATACATTGGTTGAATTATACGCATATTTATACTCCGTTCGTTATCAGGAGGATTTTTATGTGCGAAAGACCACAAGAGTAACTCGATGATACTTTAAGGCTTTGACTATTGTTTAATAGTAGTGTTTATTTTATTTTAGTAGCGACACTCTGTATACAGGGTGTATAATAAAAGGCCAGCCTTTTTTACTGTCATTATATAAAGTTACCAGAACTCAGTACAAATTACTCCTGGGATATTAAATAGATTACTAAAAGGAAACCTTAAAGTTAATAATCGGTTAATCAATTTTTGGTCGATTTTAGAATAATTTTTAATTATTGATGTCTAAATCAGTAATTATTATTACAGGAAATTCTTATTTATCTTATCAAATTAAATTCAATAGTGCCTTATACTTTTTAATTATTAGTTACTATTGTTTTTTGACTCGAGATCTCCTGATAGCGAACAGAGTATATTCGTATGTATGCAGGTATAGTATGTTCACTAATATCCGAACGTGATGTCATTACCACGCTACTATTATGAATTTCGTGTTATTTTCTTCATCAAAACCAAATTGCTTGTACCAAACCTGGCATAGGAGTTAAAATAAATTCCTTATACCTATATGGCCTAAATCGCATCGGGCGTATAGGTCGCTGGGCCTTATCCGAAGTTGTTATACGGTTATCGGTCGTCCGACGTAGACCCGTGTAATTGGATAAAACAAAATGGAGTTTTAACATCGACACACTCCAATTCCCAGCCGGCTCTCGCCTTAACTTCGCCCCCTCTGCCCCAGCCCCCTTCGCCCTTGTCCCGTTTTTCTTCGTTAGAGGTGCCTCTCCGTAACGATTTTACGCCGCTGCTGGGTCCTTTCGACCGGATATTCTATAACAAATGTTCGCTAATTAGGGGGGATTTATTACGCGTCCCTTCGTACAGTTCCCGAAACGACGGGCGACATCTTGACGTTATCGAATTTTTGCTTCTTGCGAGCGACGATGTTTCTCATAGCAATCCCTTCCGGTACCTTTATGCGTACATATGAGCATAAAACCTCAGGATACACACCATCATTTCTATTCGGGCGGACGCAGAGTAACTTCACGAACGGATGTAAATTGGGCGCAGAGGGCAGAAGATTTTATTGTTACAGTTATAAATTGGACTAGGAAAATTAAAGGTCCTTTTAAACCGAGAGGTACTTACATTGGGCGCTAAGTGTCACCAGAAAATAAAAACAAATACTCTACCTACTCTGAATCCACTCTGTCTGCTCTGCTCATCTGATTCTACTCTGCTCTGAATCTACTCTAATATGAATACAGGTACTCTGAAACTACTCAACTTTGAATCAACTCTAATTATTAGAGTGGAATATATGGAAAAAAATGCTAATACATGCGCATATAAATGCAATGATTTATTTAAAAATATGCAGTTATTTTCAAAAAAAAGAAGAAAAATTTTAAGAAAATATCAAACAAAATATGCAAGGATTTTCAAAAAAATATCAAAAATTTGCAGTGATTATTAAAAAATTATTAAAAATTTGCATAGATTTTCGAGAAAATATCAAAAATATTCATTGATTTTTCAGAAAATATCAAAAAAATGCAATGATTTTTAAGAAAACATCAAAAATTTGCATTGATCTTCAAGAAAATATTTAAAATATGCAATAATTTTCAAAAAAATAACAAAATTATGTAAAATACACTATGGAAAAAAGTTTTAAACCGAAGATATTGTAAATTCTTTTCTAATAAATTAAATTTTAAGTAAATTTTATCTTTTCAAAATGTATGTAAAATGATCTAAATTTATCAAATTGGATTTAAAAACCAAAAGTAGTAAGTACATAAATATCTACATATAGGTATGCTAAAATATACAATTTTTTTTCAAATATACAAAAACTTGACAAATCGTCAGATATACCAAGATATACCAGATGCAAATGTTGCACATAGGTATTAGGTAGTATGCGTTCTGCATATAATCCGCTCTTTGCTAATTACCTTGGATTACAATACCCTTATTTAAATGTGCTTTTAACCTTTCATGTAATAATACTAGATATATTTATATCACCCAATGTATCCTCCAACGAATTTTCAACGGAGTCGTGCACTATACTTTTTCTACGACGATCGCGTTTCGTTTGTCGAGAAGTGTGAATCGAATTGATAAATCAGAGTAGCTGTTAGGCGTGCTTGTAATAATGATAATTTCCTTTTGGAATTTAATTTAGCATTTTAGTACTTGCGCAAGCATTGAGTTAACCTCGCGTATCTGTTGTTATGCGGTCGATAATTAATAATGATAAACAGTTAGGAATTTAAGATGGTCGACGAAAGGTATTTTATACGAGAATAATGGAAATTGCTTACGGTTGTATAATGAAATGGAACGTGTTGTAGGTGTTGCAATTACGAATAATTAAAAAAAATGGGTGTAATGGGCGATGCACTTTTTTTTGGGAAAATCGAACGTTCGATATGCTAATAACAAAGTAGGTAATTTTTTCTGCGAAATTACATTTTAATTGATCTTTGGTCGACCTTATTTACAACGAATTCGATACGTTTGTTTATTCTGCACGCGTTGCATTTAACTTTAAGCATAAAGAAATTCTAGTATTCTAACATTTTGCATTTTACTCAAAAACAATCGTAGGTACATGCGCAATTTTCTAACAGAAAAATTAAACGGATATAAATTGAGCGCAAAAGGGATTATAGAAAAAAATTATACAAAAAATAACAGCAAATACTCTATTCTATCCTACTCTAAGTTACTCTTCTCTACCTCTAACCAAACCTACCCAACCCAACTCTCCCCTACCCAATCTTTTTCTAACACTTTTTTTAACACTCGTCCAATGCAGAACTTTACAGAGGCAAGTGCAAATTTATACGCAATGTGATCAATGGGTGCAATAAAGACAACTGCCATTAGTCTCATCTAAAGGAAAAGGAAAGAGTGGTATTGTAAGATTGAAATTTGACTTAATATATCGACAGTGTTTTTTTCTTTTGAAAAAATTGGAAAAAATTAAAAAACTGATATACAGGGTGTTTTATCGACAAACTGTCGAGTATGAAAGGGGGCGAGGCCCCCTTTCTAACCTTTCCGCGAGTATAATAATATAAGTATCTAATAATAGTAGGAAAGTAATATCTAAAGTTTGCAATGAACTCAAATAATCCCCTTTTTCTATCTGAAATATTCATGCTACCAATTTACCTATACCATTAAAATACCCTTTTATGCTCACGGGTATGTATTTCTGCGCCCAATTGACCACCGCCGGAAAACATAATGGCTCGTTGGCCTTGATTTTTCCTCGAAGGAAATTCTTAATTTCTGGTCCAACGTTTTTACTTCATTGAATCGTGCCACGAGTGGCAATTACCGCTTTTTTGTGGTAACTGGTACGTGCAGGTATTCACAGTCTGCTGGTAATAAAAGTTGTTTTCTATCACATCACACATACGCTCTGCGAGAGTTACTAGGAACAAATATTATTGTTGGAAATCGAATTTATCGACAATGTGAATTTTCCATGTAACAAAAATTGTCAAATTTAATTGCTTTTTTGGAACAAATAGAATCCAAGAAAGTCACGTATGTACCCAACGGTTAATTAATTTCTAAAAGTGTCAATTGAATAGACTATTAATTGGTTTTAATAATAAAATCAAAAGTAAACTATACATCATTCGTAATAAAACCATCTTGAGCAGAAAATCAAACAAATAAATAAAAAGTAAGTATAGGCATTATTGAATTAATAGTTTGATAAAATAATTAACGATTACCTGTAACATTTTCCTCACAATGAAAGCCATTTTAATAACATTTTGTAAGTAAGTAATTAATTAATTAATAACCCAGAAGTATGACTATGCACTGTATTCAGGTCACTTTATATGGGATTAAAAAAGAGTCACCTAATATTATTACACACCCTGTATACATAGTAGCACTAGCACTATAAATAAACATTACTGTTTACTCAATGGTAAAAGATTTGGAATTTTATGATTTTTTTCATTGAGCTACACGTGGCCAACTATACTGTCCTTTAGTTTTATTACTAATTTCCTGATAGCGAACGGAGTATATCTAATATTTGACTCAATTTTTTGGATTATTTATTACCAACATTTACGCTCACTCAGGTTTTATTTACATTCAATTTTATCGTTGAATGTTACCTAGTTAGGTAATTATTACCTCGCCATAATAAAATAACACCCCTAATTAGTCCATCGAGCCGTTAAATTGGCCTCAAACACGTGTATATTTTATTGAAACCGATGCGAAATTTACGAGTTTTCGCGCACACCCCTTATTACAAATCGTTGTATTGCCGGGTTCACCTACCCACGTCGTATAAGGGTTGGTGGCGATTTTGTATGCCGTTACATTTTACCGTATTGCACTCGGTTTTTATCTGTATATACAGGGGCGGCTTTTTCCTTTACATGGAGACTAATGGAAGTAGTCTTTGTTGCACCCATACTTAGTCGATATTGCGTACAACTCCTATATTGAACTCACTGTGGTTGTTAATGGACTGTTGGATTGACATTTGACTTATCTGGGTTGATAATTCAACTCTCTTGGGTTGATAATTGACTCTCTATAAGGTGACTCTTGGGTTAATAATGGACTTTCTGTGGTTGTTAATGGACTCTTGAATTGATATTTCACTTATATGTGTTGATAAATCAAAATTGACTATTTTGAGTTGATAATGATCTCTTGGATTGATAATGGACTCTTGCATTGATATTTGATTAATTTGGATTCAAAATTGAGCTCTCTGTGGTTGTTAATGGATTCTTGATATTTCACTTATCTGTGTTGATAATTCAACTCTTTTAGGTTCAAAATTGACTATTTTGAGTTGATAATGATCTCTTGGATTGATATTTGAGTTGAACAAATACTCGTACTATATTCAAGTAACAGTCAGTGGTTATAGTAGCAACAAAATCACTCTTTAATCACTCTTCTTTTTCCTTTACATGAAGACTAATGCAAGTTGCCTTTGTTGCTCCCACAATCGGTATTGCGTACAAATTTGCATTTACATGTGTACATATGTATTTTTTTATTCTACTTAAATACAGGGTGACCAAATAATAGTAGCTCTACCTACACATCACAATTAGTAGTAAATACAGTAATAAATTGAAAGGTAGTATGTAATTATGAACCCGTCCCTGTACAAGGTGTATGCACGTACACACATGTAACGAAACAGCGGAGCATCAGAGGGTAGTTTTCGTCCTATCTGGAATATTATTTCCCGTCTCGTCGAAACGCCGCGGCACAGCCGCCCTACGCCTCGCTCACACACCCTTATTTTACATCCCTATACGGTCGCCGGCAGTCTCTGGTCTGTCCTCGAAGCGATCGCCTCGTCTCGAATTTCTCCATCCCCCGTACGAGCTCGGAGGGGTTGCGAACGTAGCGAAATAACCGGTGGATACCGTCGATATTGTATATATCCTGTTTCCGGTGTGCGATTGTGAGCGAAATAACTGTGTTTCTGTGGATTTTTATTTTTTCAAGGTTTTTTTTTGGATTAAAATGAACGGAATCGGTACGTATACGGGGTGTATTCAATTAAGTTATTTATGGGGTGATTATAGGGGTGTAAGTGAATTAGATAGGCAATTGACTCTTTTCAGTAAATAATTGATTCTCTTGGGATGGATGCTTTTGGATTGATATTTGACTCTCCTGGGTTGATAATCGACTCTCTAAGGTGATAATTGAACTCTCTTGGGTTCATAATTGACTCTCGCTAGGGTTGGTAATTGAACTCTCTTGTATTCATAATGGACTCTCTAGGTGGACTCTTTCATTGATATTTGATTAATTTTGATTCATAATTGAACTCTCTGTGATTGTTAATGGACTCTTCAATTGACATTTGACTTATCTGGGTTGATAATGGACTCTCTAAGGTCTAAGGCGATAATTGAACTTTCTTGTGTTCATAAAGGACTCTTTTGGATTGATAATGAAGTCTTGCGTTGCTATTTGATTATATTGGATTCATAATTGAACTCTCTTGAGTTGATAATTTACTCTCTAAGGTGATAATTGAGCTCTCTTGGGTTCATAATGGACTCCCTAGGGTTGATATAATGGACTCTCTAGGGTTGATAATGGACTCTTGCATTGATATTTGATTAATTTGGATTCATAATTGAACTCTCTGTGGTTGTTAATGGACTCTTGGATTGATATTTGAGTTATCTGGGTTGATAATTCAACTCTCTAAGGTGAGTATTCAACTCTCTTAGGTTTATAATGGACTCTCTTGGATTGGTAATGGACTCTTGCATTAATTTGGATATACTTGATTGATTTGGATTCGTAACTGAAATCTATGTGGTTATTATTGGGCTCTTGAATTGATATTTGAGTTATCTGGGTTGATAATTCAACTCTCTTGGGTTTAAAATTGACTCTTGTGTGTTGAATGATCTCTTGGATTGATATATAGGTCTGTTTTAGGTTGATAATTGAATTCTCTTGGGTTCGGAATGTTCTCTCTTTGGTTGATAATGGTCTCTTGGAATGATATTTAACTTTATTTGATTGATAATTGAATTCTCTTGAGTTCTCGTTGGTTGATAATGGACCCTTTCGAGTTGACACTTTTTGTATTGTTAATTGAATATTGGACTCTCATGTGGGTGATATTGGACTCTTAAATTGTTATTTGAGCCTTTTGAGTTGACAATTAAACTCTTGGGTTGATAATAGACTCGTTTGGATTGATAATTGACCATCCTATTCAGTGAATTGACTCCTTTAGATGGACCAATAATTCTTAAGAATCGTTTAAGTAAACTATTTTCATTAAGTCCCAATTTAAATCTATTTTAGGCTACTTAGTTCCGTTCGCAGCCCATCGTGACTTATGCATCCTCAAATCAGATTAATGACAATTATACATGAAATTTGAAAAATCTTCCTCGAGAAGTCGAATGAGATAAAAAGGACATAAAAAGATGAATAACAAGCTCGTTATTAAATATTTTATCGCCTCCTTCGAATACTTCACACCGTCGACTTGTGTATAACTTGTGAATCATCTGGAAACTGAAAGATACGGAGCAGATTGTGAAGCATTTTCTTTTTATACAAATATCGAAACGGAAACGCTTCCTGACGTCATAATTTCTTACTGTCGCTTGCGTGCGTCACATTAAAAAATCACCAGTCTCGTACATAATTTTTTCTACGATCTATTTCGTTAATAAATATTCGATAACCGCAGCCCTTGCGATGCGAAGGAATCAGGACTGAAGGATTTAAAATCCTTGCGTAATCCTCGAAGCAAATCCGTTCGCGTGCGATTGAGGACGAAAAGCGGGAGGAAAGGGGCGATTAAACTGATAATTTAATTCGATTACGTGCAGTATTTTCCCTTTTAATTTTAAACCGAACGAAATTAATTTAATTTGTTGCATTCGAGATTGCTATGCAGGTGACGTCATCGCTCTTTTAACTTGGACGTACTATATGCGAATTTATTTAATTGCATATTTCTTGTAACAATCAAAAGCACCATATAATTATCCGGATATCCTGTACATAATATAACAAAAATCTATACCCGATCGAACTTTTTATTTCGATTAATGTTGAAACTATTTAGTAGTGTCATTGTCCCCTCTAAATGTGGAATTGAAAACGAATCGTCGAAGAAAAATATTTATTTAGTCTACTTACCGGAGCGTAAAAACAATAAATTTTACCGCGTTTATTTCGACAAAAAGAATATTCGCCGGAGCGCTCGAATAATGCTCGAATGGCGAACGTGAGAATATCGAAAAGTCAATGAAACGACGGACTTTAATAACGTTCGGATATGGTTAAGGTGTTTTAGTTTGTTTCGAGACTATTTTTCTACGTAAATAACAGTAGCAACAGTAGCGGGTATTTAAATATGTGGATAAAAATAAGCGCAATATACAGGGTGTTTATTATGTGCCTACAAACTTTAAAGGGTAAATCTTTGAGTAATTTTGAGATAAAAAGTTCATAAATAAATATGTGTACGTTATAAATATTTCGTTTTGGAGATACAGGCTGTTCAAGGTGATTTTTTTTTTCAATTATTATAATGATTAAAGAGCGGATTATATGCAAAATGTATATATGTATATGCTGTATATACTTACTACTTTTTGTTTATACGTGCATCCAATTTAAAAAGATAAAATTTACTTAAAATTTAATGTATTAGAAATTAATTTACAATATCTTAGATATAAAACTTTTTTCCATAATTCAGGCCATTTTGTTTAATTTTGATATTTTTTGTATGACTGAAACGAAATATTTGCGAACACCATGTTCATATGAACTTTACATCTCAAAATTAGTCAAAGATTTACACTTTAAAGTTGATCCAAGTACCTAATAAACACTCTACATATATTTTTTAAATATCATTTCATTTAAGGCGTTTTTATCATTGCGACAATATTTTTGTACCTAAATAATTGTAGCATCAGAAAGGGGAATTTAAATAGTATGTGGACAAAAATATGCACAATAATATACCTATATTTTTGAAATACAGGCATTTTTTTATTATTTAGTGACTATTTTTTGCATAAATATGAGTAGTAGAAATTAAAAATAGGCACATAAAAATGTGTTTTTTTTTGAAATCGTATATCTACGATTCGCTCAGTTCACTATATCACGAGCTAGTGATAAAACCGATAATCAATCAGGGTTTCTTTGGGGTATTGTAATATATTGATATGCATTTTCAAACCATCTTTTTTATTGCAGTTTTGGCAAAAGAACCGGAGGAAGCGCTCGTCGCCAAAACGAATGCTTCGTTTTGGAACCCTCAGAGATGATTGTGGTGAGTTTTTTATTTTAATTTTTAATTTCTATTACAATATTAATGTATCTCCTGAAGAAGTAAATATTCCATAGTTTCATGTAATTCAATCTCATGCCTCTTCTTGCCTTAATAATTCGCTCAAAAAAATATTTAACATTTTTCATTTTTTCTATGCAGGGTGTCTCATACGGAATGCATGGTCAATATTTTAATCATAGGTTCAAGCCTACTATATTGAAATATGGTAAAGTAAATTAAATAGATATCGTGGCTAGAATATTTTAAATGCAAAAATCTCGATATTGGCTGAATTTATGCTATTAAAACAAGTATACCTTTTTTTTCAAAATTACAGGGAGTATCATAAGAACTTATAAAAATTCAAAAAAGGGCAGGATTAAAAAAATATAGAAACTTTTCTTCATCCAGTAAATAGTAGTGGCGCCCTCTTTATCTAATCTCAAGAATCGTCCAAAAATTGATCAAGAATTCTTCCAATAACTTGACTAAAAAACGACTAAAAGTTGTTCCAAAAACGATCAAAATTTGACAAAAAATCGATTAAAAAACCGACTAATTGTAAGAATTAGTCGAAAATGACCAACATTTGATCAAAATAATAACCAAAGGTCGGCTAAAAACTTTTCTAAAATCTACCAAAATTTGATCAGAATCGACCAAAATTCAACTTAAAATTGTTCTAAAAATGACCAAAAATCGACCAACAATTGATCAAAAATCGACGAAAAATTGTTATAAAGTCAACCAAAAATAAACCAATTCAGATATCAATCAAAGTGATTTTTAATATGATTAATATCTTTATTATAAACCCTGTATACAGAGAGGCACTACTAATGTAAAATAAACATATATGTAATTACGCAAAATTTATAAATTTTATGATTTTATGATAAAAATTCAAAAAAGGACAGGATTAAAAAAATATGGATACTTTTCTTCATCCAGTAAAGTGTAGGTGCTTTATCTAATCTCGAAATTGAAAACATGCACATGAGTTACTAACTTAAAAATATAACCATTCCAAATTTCATGTCAATATGTTAAATAATAAAGGAATTATTTCAAAAAAACGAAAAAAAAAAATGTAACTTTAACACCCTGTATCATAGCAGTAGATAACATTTGACCCATAGTTATTTAGTAAAATATTCATATTTTGAGTTCCTGAACCTATAATTAAAAAAATTACCACTTCTTATGAGACATCCTGTATATAAATTCACCAGCCTTAAAATTGGGAATTATAACTGTTACCGTTCGACAAAATTATTATAATTGAGGATTACTCTGTTTTGGGTGCATTTTAAATCGTTCGTGTAGATTTGAGTCACAGTTGTAGGTGATTTAATTTGTAATCCTTATCAATATTATTAGAAATAAAATTAATGACGAAACGCCGGTAATTCTCGTATATCGCGTACGAAAAGGAAATGACAAATGGATGTGTTTCTTATTTGATTAATTCGCGGGTGGTTACCGCATCGATTTTCCGTGTTTCTTTAATTTACGTAGGTGATTCGTCGAAATGAGGATATTTGCGGAATTGTATAGTAACAAACCCACACAATTATCTGTCTAATTGTCCCGAAGTTTATTAATATTGTAAAATTCAACGAAATGAATGTAAAAATGGATGTCTGGAAAACGTAGAAAGTTGGTGAATTTTTAAGGATTTTATAATGGAAGTGAAAGTGCTATAGTCCGTTCGCTACCAAGAGATAGTAATGAAACATTCTTTTCAGGCGCAAAAACAAATAAATAAAAAGTAGGCACTATAGCTGTAATAATTACCGGTATCTATATACTTAGGTACGGAGTACCGATTCAGAAAAAATTTGAAAAATTGATCAAGAATCAAAAATTGATTATAAAACGGTAAAAATTGTTCCAAAAAAAACGATCAAAATTTGATCAAAAATCTATGAAAAAACCGACTAAAAATTGTGTATTCGAAAATGACCAAAATTTGATAAAAAAAATAACCAATAGTTGACTAAAAACTTTTCTAAAATCTGCCAAAATTTGATAAAAATCTGAAAGTGCTATAGTCCGTTCACTACCAAGAGATAGTAATGAAACATTCTTTTCCAGACGCAAACAAATAAATAAAAAATAGGCACTAGTTGATGTACTAGCTAATTACCGGTACTACTTATAGGCATACCGATTCAGATAAAAATCAGAAAAATTGATTAAAAAATTGACCAAGAATCGTCCAAGAATTGATTAAAAAACGACTCAAAATTGTTCCAAAGACGATCAAAATTTGATCAAAATTGGACAAAAAATCGATCAAAAAATCGACTAAAAATTTGCCGAAAATGACCAAAATTTGATCGAAAAAATAACCAAAAGTCGACTAAAAACTTTTCTAAAATCTACCAAAATTTTATCATAATCGACCAAAAATTTGATCAAGAAACGACCAAAAATCGAATTAAAATTGTTCTAAAAATGACCAAAAATCGACCAACAATTGATCAAAAAATCGACTAAAAATTGATATCAACAAAAAATAAACCGATTCAGATATCAATCAAAGTGATTTTTAATATGAATAATATTATTATTATATACACCCTGTATACAGAGAGTAAAATAAACATTAGATACTATTAAACAAAATGCCTTAAAATTTTTAAATTTTATGATTTTTTCATCAAGTTTTTCATAGTGTTTCTCGAATCTGTTGCATACTAAATTGGTTTTATAACTAAGTATTACTATCTCCTGATAGCGAACGGAGTATAATAGAGTCCATTACAAATATTAATTTTATTCGCTCATTTATCGTACAAAATGTTTTGTTATGAAATTCGAGAATTCGCCATAAAACAACAGATAGTGTAAGAATTGAACGGCATTTTTTCCATATTACGCCTGCGAAATTTTTCTCTATTTTTTTCTCCGCAAATGATTCACGACGAATTCGCATACGGAATTTTCTAACGTCAAAATCAGTACGAAATTTGCTCTCGTCCGAAAATGTGGCAGAAAATGTACTTCGAAAACGCCGCAAAAGGTACAGTATACTCACGTTAATCCAAGTATGACGTCACTCTATAAGTATATTAGGTTCATCGTTAAATAAGCGAGACGTCATCGCCGTGTTAACGTGAATATTATAACTAATTTAAGCTTTGTGATACGTGAAATGCTAATTTATTAGTGGGAGATTTTGATTATCGAGACGTTTAAAATTATTAACAAGTACATGAAAATTACAACGATATACATACATTCAAAGTGTTCGCATATTAGCCAAGTTTTAATAAACATTTCGTTACATTTAACAGTTTCACTTTTGTGATTTGCTCGCGATTTCTCAACTTTACGTGTTCGTAAGAATTGCTATATTATATTATTTTTTTCATAATAACAGATACTCGCAATTAGCAGTAGTTAAAAGTACGACGAAGTGATGAGTAACGTCTGTTAAAAGTCGGTACGAACCGGCGCCAGCTATGATACGAAGAGCTATTTGATAAAAAACTAAATAGTTCAATAGTGATTAATATAGTGTGTGATAATGATAACATTTTGTGGGTAACCGCGAGTAATCGATTTGCAGAAATTTCGAAAAAATGATCGCATTCATTAGGCGTTATTTAACCGATTCCACTCCAATATCTAGTATGTTTCGAAAATTATTGACATTTGACGTTCTCAACATTTGACAGTCGACATTCTTCACATTCTTCCACAGCAGTCTTTTTATGTTCTTATATAATTACATTGGAAATATTAAACTGCTAGGAGATGTCAGTTTCTCTGTGATGGAATTTTCCGATATGATTATATTAAAAACGATTAAATTTTTTTAATCGTTTTTAATCGTAAAATTGACCAAAAACCGTTTTAAAAATCGACTAAATGCTGTTTCAATAATTGGTTACAAACCACTAAAAATTGTTCTAAAAACCACCAAATTTATCGCTTTTATTAGGCATTATTTAACCTATATCACTCCAAAATCTAGTATGTTTCGAAAATTATTGACATTTGATGTTTTCGACATTTGACATTCGAAATGTCTGCCACAGCAGCCTTTGTATGTATGTTCTAAATTATTGGATATAATATTAAACTGATAGGAGATGTCGGTTTCTTTGTAATGGAATTTTCCGATATAATTGTATTAAAAACGATTAATTTTTTTAATGATTAAAATCTGATCAAAAATTGACCAAAAATCGTCTAAATAATGTTCCAAAAATTTGGTCAAAAACAACTGAAAATTTTTCTAAAAACCACCAAATTTATCGCATTTATTTCGCATTTATTCCGCTCCAAAATTTAGTATGTTTCGAAAATTATTGACATTTGACGTTTTCGACATTTGACATTCGAAATTTCTTCCACAGCAGCCTTTGTATGTTCTAAATTAAATTGGATAATATTGAACTGTTGGGAGATGTCGGTTTCTCTGTAATGGAATTTTCCGATATAAATCCATTAGAGTATTTTGGAAGACACAATAACGCGCTGATTTATCGTAAACGCTTCGGCTCCTTTTGCTCAACGGTAAACGATTAAATCGAGTTGCCTAGACGACGATCTTTCCCTTTCGACAGACGAAAAACAAATTATCATGGAAGTGGAAACTTTCGATACAAGTCAATAAGCGACAACGAATCGATTATTCAAGTCGTAATTCGATTAAGTCGGTTTAAAAGCTCAGAAAATCGAAGTGACTCGATAACGTTTTCTTTTCGACTACGAGAGAAAATCGTTGTAATAACTAAAGTAAATTTGCCGAGCGTTTTCGCGCAGTTTCCCGAATTTCCCGTGACCTAATTAATCGAAATTTCATTCGAAAAATTAATTGGATTCCCCCAGTCGCTTACGCTTTACTTGGCCCGCATCCACAACGAAAAACCCCGTCAAAGTATCTTCTACAAAATGAATAAAAAAAAAGTTACACGATAAAAGGGCTAACGTAATTTAATTGGCCTCGGCGGGCTAATTGCGTTTGTTCAAGTAAAGAACTTTTTTCCACCTCGTTAGCCCTTGAAATATATTACAGATCTTCTATACAGGGTGATTCATTTATTCATAATTTTATATGTGTTTTATATGCATATTTTTCAATGTTGAAATATGGTAAAGTAAATTAAATAAATAGCGTGTCTAGAATATTTGAAATGCAAAAATCTTGATATAGACTGAATGTATGCTATTAAAACAAGTATACCTTTTTTTTTCAAAATTACAGGATGTATCATATGAACTTGAAAAAAATTGAAAAAAGAGCAGGATTAAAAAAATATGGATACATTTCTTCATCCAGTTAAGTGTATGTGACGCCCTCTTTATCTAATCTCAATATTGATAAGATGGTCATGATTTACTAACTTAAAAATATAACGATTCCAAATTTCAAGTCAATATGTTAAATAATAAAGGAATTATTCAAAAAAAAAATACTTTTACACCCTGTATCTTAGTAGTAGATAACATTTGACCCATAGTTATTCAGTAAAATATTCATATTTTGAGGTCCTCAATCTATGGTTAAAATTTGACCATTCCTTACGGAACACCCTGTATAGTATAGGTATAAGAACTGTCAATTTTGTGTTAAATTTCCGAGAAGAAAACGGCAACAAAAACCGACTGAAAAATCCCGTCCTCCGTGGTTTAATTTCATCCCCCCGCGATGTAGACAGGTGCGCGCGAGGGCTGGTTACCAAGGCAACGGGGTAGAACGAACGATGATGAACTCCGTACCGTGACCTACGACCTTTTAGCCCACATAATATACAAATTCGATGCCTCGCCTCGTTGTGATAGGAATTGGGGCGTTTATTATAAATACCGTGCGGTTTCGAGATTGTTTTAGCGCATTCGATGACGTCATGGCCGGGTTAGCGTGAACGTAGTATAGGCATCAAACGAAATCCGTGTACCTGTGATTTACGGCGGTAAATTGGATGGAAACATATGTTTATTGTCTGTTAGCTTAAAAGGGTTAATTGGGCACAAGAATATTTACATATTACATTATTTTTAATTGTTTAATTATGAAAGTTGGGTAAATTTGGGAAAGTTATATTGGGGTGGTGTATTGAAATACACAAATTTTAATGTATCAAAACCGTTGTTTTTAAATGGGACGTTAAAAAGTGCAGGCGAAAATTAAGGGTAGAATAGAGTAGAGCTAGATTCAGAGTAGGTTCAGATTAACTTTAAAGTAGAAGTATATTCAGAGCATGATCAGAGAGTAGGTACAGAATATTATGCTGAGATTATTCAGATTAGATAATCAAAGTAAACTAGAGTAGATTCAGAGTAGGTCGCAGATTCAACATAGATTCAGAGCAAAGCAGATTACAAGGAATTAGAGTAGATTCAGAGCAAAGTAGAGTAAATTCAGAATAAAGTAGAGTAGATCGGACTAAAATGATTCAGAGTAGATTCGGAGTAGAGTAAATTCAGAGCAGAGCAGATTCAACATAGCAACATAGATTCTGAGCAGAGCAGATTACAAGGAATCAGAGTAGATTCAGAGCAGAGTAGAGTAAATTAAGAGCAGAGCAGGTTCAACATAGATTCAGAGAAGAGTAGATTACAAGAGATCATAGTAGATTCAGAGCAGAGTAGAGTACATTCAGAGTAATGTAGAGTAGCTTCGGAGTAGAGTAAATTTGCGCCCTATTCACCTAACATTAAAATCTATAATCCCTTTTGCGTCCAATTTACATCCGTTCCCTATAAGAGCACATGGGAAAAGTGCGCATATGTTCCGCTGCACTGGAACTATTTTTAATTTATTTTTTCCCTATCAAACTCGAAGCCTGTCTGCGTACTGTTTTAGAAAGCACATGCACATTTTTTTTATCGTAATATGTGTGGTTTGCGCCATGAGTATTCCAGCAGGAAGCAAAACTTCCTCTTTTGTAGATCTGACATTTGCGCTCTCAAGTCGAGATTAGTTTGTATTCGACAGTGCACGTAACATTACAATATCTTTATTATTTCTCGTTGGACAAATGGAAAACGGGACTATTTATGACGGGTTTTTCTTCGTAAATTAGTGAAGTGTGGTTAGAGAAAAAGTAAGATTAGTGAATTTTGTAATGCGAATTTTTGTGTTTTTGCCTTCTTGTAACCATCAGTTTTGTTGTTTATTTCGAATGTAATTTATTGTTATTAGCGAATTTAATACGACTCTTTATACTCCGTTCGCTATTATGTAAATAAAGCCCTCTTGAAGCAGCAAATTCAAAAAATCAATAAAAAGTAGGCTCTATTGAATTAATAATTTGATAGTATAATTAATGAGAAATTGTTCTATATAAAATCGATCAAATATATTGATTACAAAACTACTAAAAATTGTTCTAAAAAACGACGAAAACTTTTTCTAAACACAAAATTTTATCAAAAATCGACGAAAAGTGATCAAAAACAATAAAAGATTAATCAAAAAAGGAACAAAGGTTACCTGTAATAATTACCGGTACTGTACTGTACCGAATCAGATAAAAATCAGAACAATTGATAGAAAATTATCAAAAATCGACCAAAAATTGATAAAAGAACAACTAAAAAATGGTTCTAAAATCGACCAAAAATTATTAAAAACCGACCAAAACTTTTTCTATTAACAAAATTTGATCAAAAATCGATAAAAAATAGACGAAAAGTGACCAAAAACAACCAAAGATTAGCCAAAAAATGACCAAAGGTTGATCAAAAATTGACAAAAAAATCAAAAATCTGTGTCGATTATCTGTAATAATTACCGGTACTTTATCATACCGATTGAGATATGAGACAAAGCGATTTTTAAGTTTATTGTAAGTAACTTTTAATTTTGTTATATTCTTTTTGTATCAATTTAATTTATTATTCCAGAAGTACTATAATAATAATACTACTAATATTTATACACCCTGTATAGAGAGTGGCATTACTAAATTAAAATTAACATTACTCTTACACAATGGCAAAAACCTAAAGTTACTTTTACGGAATTTTACGAATTTTTCGTCAATTCACTCGTGCTGTCTTTTGCAGACAAAATTTTGTTCTATTATAGTCTATTCATAAATGAGGCGGAGTAATAAATCAATCAACTGGCCAAATTCCAGCCTATGCAGGTAGATTACCCAGCCTCATTTATGAATAGACTATATCTCCCGTTAGCGAACGGAGTATAATTATTTACCTATGCTGCAATCTCATAGATAACTACACTATATGGTACGTTATATAATTTTCTTACAACAATACATTCATAGAATTAGTAAATTTTTGATTGCATTGCAGCACATTTAATAAATTAATCGTGGACAATTGTATAACTCTAGTTCAAACGATGAATTTAATTTTCGGAATAAAGCGCTATCTTTATGGTCGTTTTTATGCCCGTGCGATAAAGTTTATTATGAATTTAACGATGTAGTTTCCAAATAAAGTGGACACTTTGACATCGAGTTGACATCTTTCCCGAATTGTGCATTCGGTTTAGTAAGTTTATTTGCAACTTTTCCCATTCAAATTACAAATAAAACACGCAATTATACACTGGAGTGCAAAATTAACCGGACACCCAGATTTTTATAAACTTTTTCTTTTTTCAATAGAAGCTTATTTTTTATTTTTTTAATATTACTTTATGCCTTATTAGCGATAACGTTTTTTTCTTGTTTGAACTTGATTAGATGATTTTTACGGACAAGAACAGTTCTACACAATCTTAAAACGCCAGTTTTTACGAAAAATCTGAGTGTCCGGTTAATTTTGCACTCCAGTGTATTATATCACAATTCACATACCTAAAAAAAAAAAACAACGACGAAATTTATTCGTTTACTTATTCAGATTTCATTTCCTCCCCGGTTCGCTTGCACAACGTTTTTCTGTCACAATTAATTTTCTCATTATCTCGCATTATTTCGCGCTATTACCATTCGAGTTCCTTCCTATTTCGATAATGCCCGCTAACGTTCCATTTTATAATTACGGTGTTATCTTTATCTCGCGACGAAGCGACAACGTCGCAAATCTCGTTGAATTCTATTCAATTAAATCACCCTTTACGTTTATCTAACGCGACCTCGTTATTAAGCTCATTCATGAAATCGCCAATTAGCCGGGGAAAATTTTTATCCTACCTAATTATATCTAGGTGAAACTGTTATTATCCTTAAATTAAGTTTTATTGTTTTAAAAGTCAAGTAGTTATTTTTTACCCTACTTCACCCTACCCTACTCATAATGTCATAGTTTTGTTCTTTTAAGGAGTTAAGTAGGTATTTGTTACCCTACATTACACTACCCTACTCATAATTAATATTTTTTCTTAAATGTCTTAAATGACTTAAATGTCAATTAAGTTTTTGTCATATTTTACCACCGATATATCTATTCAAAATAAATTATTTATCCATTTAAAAGAGTAATTTTACATATGTGTACAGGGTGGTCCAGTTTATAATGGCATAACTTTAGGAAATGATGGATAACGTTAAAATAATGATAGTTTCTCAATACTATTATAGCCGGGAAAGCTTTGTTTTCGAGATACAGGGTGTTGAAATTAAAAAAAAATATGTATTATTTTGAATATTGCCAAAACGGCTGCTTGGAAAAAAATTAAATTTGGCACACAGGATAAGCTAAGGATCCTTCATGATTTAGGGAATATGGTGATAAATTACAAAAACCAGTGGCGGAGATATGGGTATGCCATTGCCCTTTTTTAAAAAAATCCTTTACGCCATTGCCTTTTTTCAAATAACAGTAATGCTATTCGATGCTCCATGCTTTTTAGAACAAAAAAGGGTTCTTGCGTTTTTTTGAACGACGCACCGTTTTGGAGATATTTGCAATTTTCTCCGGTTATGTAGGAGTACTATCATCGCAAATATTCTGGAAGTAGGCTATGATTTATTTTCATGAAGGATCCTTAGCTTATCCCGCGTGCCAAAATTAAAATTTTTCCAAGCAGCCGTTTTGGCCATATCCAAAATAATACTTATATTTTTTTTTAATTTCAACACCCTGTATCTCGAAAACAAAGCTTTCCCGGCTATAATAGTATTGAGAAATTATCATTATTTTAACGTTATCCATCATTTCCTAAAGTTATGCCATTATAAACTGGACCACCCTGTATATGTATTACAAACAACTTACATATTAGGCAAAAACGCACAAATAATTTACTTGCTGAACGAAATGAACCGATACCTACAATGCAACGAGAATAGCTAGAGACGCGTTCCGCGCGAACTTCGCACCGGTCACGTGTCCGCGGCTATTCTGTGCGCATTAAAAACCGTCCGTAACGTTCGCTGTTGCTTCACCGTAGCCGGTTGACCGTCGAAAACATGTTGAAACACGCTGCCAAAACGGCCATCGAATTAGATCGATTGCCGCCCGAAAAGAGGGTGTCCATATCGCACGCTACCGTCAGAAGACGATTGTCCAAAGATGTGCACAAGCTGAAATTGGCGACGAGACGGAGCAATTCGTTGTCCTGGCCCAATTGGAGGACCTCTGAAGAAGTACCCGAGACCGAGGTACCACCGAAAATGGTAAATTGAACCCGTACAACTGGTCCATTTAAAGAGACTGGTTCATTTAAAGAGACTGGTTCATTTAAAGAGACTGGTTCATTTAAAGAGACTGGTCCATTTAAAGAGAATGGTGCATTTAAAGAAACTGGTCCATTTAAAGAGACTGGCCCATTTAAAGAGACTGGTCCATTTAAAGAGACTAGTTCATTTAAAGAAACTGGTCCATTTAAAGAAACTGGTCAATTTAAAGAAACTGGTCTATTTAAATACACTGGTCCATTTAAAACAGTCCATCTGAAATAGTTTCTCCTAGAGGATCGTGTCGATTAGCAAGTAACTTGCGACAGTTTTTGCGATAGCGCCCATATTAACTTGTGGAAACACGTCTGAGAGCTTAACCTCAAGCAAGTTAAATTTCTTGCAGCGTTCGCTTTCAGGCAAGTTTTTAGGCCAGTAGTGATACGTTTATATTAAAGGGTCTGATAGTACTTTCAACTTTCCAGAAGGTATTGGACATTTTTAGTGAGAGTAGAACAATTTCGGACAAAAAGTGTTGGTCGAGAGAAGAAGTAATCGATTTAATTTCGCGATGGGAATTATTTTAGGTAATTGAAATCTTCAATTTTCATGCGAAGAAAATTCTTGGGTTCTTTAGGATCTACGTCCTTTAATTCACTTAACAATGCTTCACAGTAACTTGCTGTAACGCACATCGACAACATCGACCGATCTCGGTGATTTCCCAAAAGAATTCTCCAAGGAATATATTTCAGGTGGGCTGTTTTGTACTAATGACAGTAGCATTCAGAAGTTTCGATTATAATATAACGGTTGGTTATCATAAGATGCCATGTTAAATTTCATATAACTTCATAAAACCAACCGTTATATTTATTATGGATATTTCTGAATACGGGCATTAGTGTCGCGATTCAAAGGTCGATAACTTTAGTTTTGCTACGACTAATTCTGTTCGACATATCTTCGTTATTGTCGTGCATACAAACAGTATCTTATCGACAAATGTTTTCTTAATGCGATAATGAATTGCGCCCTTCGCTAGATGGGAACCGACGCCGTGCAATTCCCATTGTAACCTAATATTATCTCGTCTTATCATTCGGAAATTCCGATAACGAATCGAATAATCGAACTGGTAACGGTTTTGTAAGAAACGCAATTGTTAGACGAAATGTCGTCGAGTAATAAGGGAAGAGGAGGTACATTAAAATTTCGGGACATATCGGGTAAAATGTAGATTTGTTTTCTTTATTCGTTCCATTTACAGATCGATTATCCTGATATCGAGCAAAGACGATTGCAAAATTCACCGCTGATGGACCATCCGCAACACAGAAGTATCAACATTATGTTTGAAGATGCTGTAAGTACTTAAAATTGCAAAAAATAATCTCCACAAAATTGCCAAAATAAACTACTCCGTATCTTTATCAAATTCAAGACAAATTTATAAAATACTTGCTATTTAAATTTAATGCTCACAACAACAATTTAAGTTTTAGTTTTAACAACTATCGTTGATTCTTTGAATATCGTCGATTTAATATTCAGTGATGGGCAAAAGTACGGAACCATGTGAATATCTCTGGAATGGTTAGAGATATCGAAATGAAATTTGCAGGGTATATATTACACTAAATTGTGCATTTGTTGTTGATATTTTCATCAATTTTGAACTTCCGGTTAAACGGGAAGTGATGTCAAATTTAAAATTTTTAATGAAACTCCCTGTATATTTTTGCGTTTTTAGATTCTACTCGATGAGCTGATTACAAAAAGCGACCATACTTGGTATTTTGGTCTCATAATAAAGGCTATACAGCCACTCAAAAATTACAAAATTTTGAATTTAGGCGGCTTCGAATTCATTTCGATATCTCTAACCATTCCAGAGATATTCACTTGGTTCCGTACTTTTGCCCATCACTGTATCACCGTATAAATGTGTAAATGTTCCAAAACATAACACCAATCATATGGTCAACACCATTTATATCAATCAAAGCTCCACTAATTATCATTCTATTCTCCGCTTTATCGTTGTTGTAAATCCTATAATACATTATATTAGCAAATTTAATTCCAGATCTGGTTATTTTTTCTTCTTGACAACGTTTTGTTGAATGTTGAACAAGTTCTATATGAGGGTCATATAAAATAACAATAATTCTGATTCTGTAACTTTGTAATATTTCATCAACTTGTTATTGATAAAGAACGCATTACATATATGCAACATTTGCATATATCTGACGTTTTCTCAAGTTTTTGCATATTTTTAAAACAAATTGCATAATTTAGCATATTTGTAGATATTTATGTACTTGCTACTTCTTGTTTATTACTTTAATTTATTATTTAATTTAATTAATTCGATAAATTTTTATCATTTTACATACAATTTGAAAAGATAAAATTAAAAAAAAATACTTAAAATTTAATTTACTAAAAAAGAATTTACAATTTTTTTTGAAAATTATTGCATATTTTAAATATTTTTTTGAAAATCACTGCAAATTTTTGTTATTTTTTTGTAAATCATTGCATATTTTTGCTATTTTCTTAAAAATAACCGCATATTTTTGACTTTTTTTTAAATTACTGCAAATTTTTGATATACTTATTTCTTGAAAATCATTGCATATTTTTGACAGTATTTTGAAAATCACTGCAAATTTTTGATATATTTCTTGAAAATCACTGCAAATTTTTGATATATTTCTTGAAAATCATTGCATATTTTTGACAGTTTTTTGAAAATCACTGCAAATTTTTGATATTTTTTTTGAAAATATTTGCATATTTTTGATATTTTCTTAAAAATAATGGCATATTTTTGACTTATTTTTTTGAAAATCACTGCAAATTTTTAAATAAATCGATGCGCATATACAGGGTGTATTGTAAGTTGATACTTCTTTTTCAACTGTGTATGAATCTCTTAATTCTAAGCAACTTTTTCAATATTATGAATAACAAAAGAAGATAGAAAATTTTAAAATTTAGAATATTTTCTAATACGTACCTGCTTTATTAAATAAGAAATTTATTTATGGCAGTCATCTGTCAAATAAATGCCGAAAAATAAAAAAAAATTCATATTTAATGAAGCAGGTAAGTATTGGGAAATATTCAAAATTCGAAAAAAGGTAAAAATTTTAAAAATATTTTATCTTTGTTTTTCAGAGTATTCAAAAAATTTATTTGAAAAAGTTGCTTGGAATTAAGAGATTCATACACCGTTAAAAAAGAAGTATCAACTTACAATACACCCTGTATTAGCAACTTTTTGCATATATTTCGCCCTTTATTCATTTTTATTCACTTAATTCATTTTTGTAATTTTTATTTAGGTAATATCTATAATTTCTACTCTACTGAACAGCGAGTACTGTTCCTGTCTTTGTCCCGTCATGCACTCCTGTTTTCTAAATAAATAAAACAAATAAATGAATAAATAAATAAATAAATCGCATCTTCCAGTATGCCCAAAACATCCCGAGGCAGCAGAGTTTGTATCACAAGTGCAGCAGAGGTTCCCATTCGTCGGACACCAGTTCCGCCTACAGCGGATCCGACACCATGGCCTCCACCCATTCGGAGGGCGACGATCTCGATCTCACCGGCCTCGTCGAGAGCATCGTCGACAGCGACGAAGAAGACGATCTCACCGAAAGCATGGACGTAAGTAAATGTACCCTCTCATCCTTCACCCACAACATCTCCTAGTCCAGACCAAATAATTAGAGCAGTTGCTAGTCTACCGGCAATTCAAACAGAGAAGTAGCTAAGTCTACCAGAAACTCTAACAGAGGTTGCTAGTCTACTAGCAACTCAAAAGAGAGTAGTTGCTAGTCGACCAGCAATTCAATCAGAGCAGTTGCTAGTCGACCAGCAACTCGACAATAAGATTGGTTGTAACTGAAAAATTGAACGCTCGACAGAGCCTGACGGTGCGCGACAGGGTGAGGGACTGCCTGGAGAAGGAGCCGGCCGAGCGCACCGACGACGACATCGAAATCCTGCTGGAGTTCACCCAACACCTGAAGGCCTTCACCAACATGACGCTGGCGGTGCGCCGGGCCCTCTGCTCCGTGATGGTGTTCGCCGTGGTGGAGAAGGCCGACACCACGGTGATGAACGACGGCGAGCAGCTCGACTCCTGGTCGGTGCTGGTCAACGGCTCCGTGGAGATCGTCATACCGCAGGAGCCCAGCAAGTTTCTCTACATGGGCGACGCTTTCGGCATCCTGCCCACCATGGATAAAATGTACCACAACGGCAAGATGATAACCAGATGCGATGATTGCCAGTTCGTCTGCATCACGCAATCCGATTACTACAGAATCCTGCACCAAGGCGAGGAGAACACCAGGAGGCACGAGGAGGACGGCAAGCTGGTGATGGTGACCGAGCTGGAAGCTAGCACCGGCTCTAGGAGAGGTCACGTAGTAATCAGAGCCACCCCCGAGCGACTCATGCGACAATTGATCGAAGAAAACTCCCTCACCGATCCCACTTACGTGGAGGACTTCCTGCTCACCCACAGGGTATTCATCAACACTCCCTTGTTAGTCGCTAATCAGCTGCTGGACTGGTTCAAAGACGTGGAGATTCGCGACAGAGTGACGCGAGTGGTGCTGCTGTGGGTGAACAATCACTTCACCGACTTCGAGACCGATCCGGACATGATCGAGTTCCTGGAGACGTTCGAGCAGGGCCTGGAGACCGAGAAGATGGTGGGCCAGCTGCGGCTGCTGAACATAGCCTGCGCTGCCAAGGCGCGGATACGGAACATCGTGCTGGCCCGGCCGAACCGCGACGAGCCGCTGAGCTTCCAGATACTGGGCGGGTTCGAGAGGAACTTCGGCATATTCATATCGAAGGTGGACAAGAAGTCCAAAGCGGAGGACGTGGGGCTGAAGCGCGGCGATCAGATCCTCGAGGTGAACAACCACAGCTTCGAGCACATGTCGCTGGCTCGAGCCATGGACATCCTCAGGGGCACCACGCATTTGAGCATCACCGTCAAATCGAACCTGTTGCATTTCAAGGAGATGCTCAACACGCCGGACAACTCGCCGCGGCCGCGGAGCCGGAAGGTTTCGGAGATAGCCAAGCTGGCGCCGGATCCTCGGGCCAGGCTCTCCAGCGTCGACGGGAACATTATTCTGGGCCACGAAACGCCCGCCAGCCAACCGGTCACCATCAGCAGTCCCGCCAAAGAGGGGAAGAAGCAGAGCTTCATGACGCTGGGCAAGTTCCAGAAGGCGTTGATGAAGATTAGTATATTCCCGAAGAACATGATCAAGTGAGTTAATGTCGAAATGCTTCAGTAGCGTTCTAATCTTTTGTATATTCTTAGCGTCGGCTTGGGACAAGATCAAATGGATAGCTTCACGCCGCCATCGACGTTAGGATCGAATTTGTACCAATCCCAAAGCAATCCGGACCTGATGTCGATCTGTTACGACGATTTACGAGTGACTGACTACCCCGAACACGTTTTAAAGGTATGGACTCGCTTAAGTTCGGAAAGGGGACTAAGCCCCCTTTCAACCCCCTTTTTCGATCCTATACAGGGTGTCCGGTAATGAATGGGCCATGCGCTAAGGGTAGGTTCTTTGGGTCAAAATATGACGATTTAACCAAATTTACCTTAGTCCAAAGTTGCTTCGTTAGGAAGTTATAGCACTATGAAAATCGATTTTTTATTTCAATTTTTTTTGTCTATCCAGCGTAATTCAACAGAGTTATCTTTGTCAAATTTTACATAGGGGGGTTTTAGAGGTGTCCAATTAAGAATATGTTATCCATTTTGCGCTTAACCCAGAGGGCGCCACTTCTGTACACTTTTTTGTCATTTGAACGGCCATAACTTTTTTGTACGTAGGAATTTAATAAAAAGGGATCAATTTACAAAAACTACAACACTTTATCTTTAAAAAAGGTATACCTGTTTTTAGTCGCTAAAATGCACTATTTCAAAGATAAATGAGTTTGAAATTTGTGCTGTAGGCATACCAAACAAAGGGTAATAACGAAGCTTTCCTCTGGAAATAACTGTAAATATCTGGAAATGAATGGAAAACATCTGTAAACTGTCTGGAAACTGTACGGAAATATCTGGAAATGTATGCATAATATCTTTAAATGTCTGGAAATGTTTGGAAATATATGAAAACTGTCTTGAAATTTTTTGAAATGTCTGGAAACTCTGGCTACGAAATGTCATAACTAATAACCCCTAATTCATTACCTATCTAAGTATGCAGGGCAAATTTCAAACTCATTTATCTTCGAAACGGTGCATTTCAGCGACTCAAAACAGGTGTACCTTTTTAAAGCATAAGTGTTTTAGTATTTGTACATTGATCCCTTTTGGTCAAATTCCTCCGTAAAAAAAGTTATGGCCGTTCAAAGGACAAAAAAAGTGTGCTGAAGTGATGCCCTCTAGGTTAAGCGCAAAATGGAGAACATATTCTTAATTGGACACCTCTAAAACCCCAACATGTAAAATTTGGCAAAGATTGAATTATGCTGGATAGATAAAAAAATTTAAATAAAAAATCGATTTTCCTAGTGCTTAGCTTCCTAACGAAGCAACTTTGGACTAAGGTAAATTTGGTTAAATCGTCATATTTTGACCCAAAGAACCTACCCTTAGCTATGGCCTGTTCATTACAGGACATTCATTACCTGTATATCGATTTTTCAACTTTCCTTAAGATAAAAACACCCTCTACATCTAACGTAATGTCAACGTGTCCTTGTAACGCAAATGTTAGATATAGGACTCGTTAATAAATAATCCACAAATTGTTTTATGTTGCGAAATTGTCCAGGTGTACAAACCCGATCAAAGCTACAAGTACCTGTTGGTGCACAAAGAGACGACGGCCCACGAAGTGGTGATGCTGGCCCTGCAGGAATTCGGCATGACCGATCCCAGCAGCAACTTCAGCCTCTGCGAGGTGTCGGTGACCGATAATCAGACGATCAAGCAGAAACGGCTGCAGGACGATCTCCAAAACCTGGCGGAGAGAATAGGATTGAGCAGCAGGTGAGTCGACAACCGCAGGGTTTCTTGGATATAGATGCCTAACTCAATAGTATAATTTTGGTAAAGTCCCTGAAATTGCAATTTCCCTTTGCAATTAAACTCGGTTCAACGAATAACCACAGTTGAACTACGCATCTACAACCGAACTTTTGAATTTCCCGCTTAAAAAAATCCCAGGCATGGCTTCCGTTTGACATTTTATTTTGACAGAAGTAGACTAATTCCTTCAAACTGGTGCATTTAACCTAAATTTTAGCCCAAAATAATCTGTCCTAACAGATCTGTTTGTCAATAGACAAATTTGTCAAATTTGCAATTAAACTCGGTTCAACGCAGAACCCCAGTTGAACTATGCTACTACAACCGAGCTTTAATGTCCGATTCACATTATGCTCTGGTTCTTTTTCTATAATTTTTGAATTTTCCGCTTAAAAAAATTCCAAACATGGCTGCCGTTTTACATTTTATTTTGACAGAATTAGACTAATTCCTTCAAGCTGGTGCATTTACCATAAATTTTAGCCTAAAATTTACATTATCTGTCAATTCATATCTGCTTGTCAATAGACAAATTTGTCAAATTTGCAATTAAACACGATTCAACGCAGAACCACAGTTGAACTGCGCATCTACAACTGAGTTTTAATGTCCGATTCACATTATGATCTGGTTCATTTTCAGTCTTTTTTGAATTTCCCGCTTAAAAAAATCCCAAACATGGCGGACGATTGCGCTGCTGTCATATCCAAAAGAAAGAAGAAGGATCGACATTGTCATGGGGATGGAGAATTGACAGATACCTCAATAATCAATTAATTCGCGAAAACGAGCAAAGGGTGCGACACCTACCGTCAAAATTCTATATCATTTGAATGGGGAAAACAAACCAAGACTAAATACATTAGAGATTAAAGTACGTCCAGTATTACTTTATTGCTTATTGTTTGCTTGATTTATAAAAATGTTTGGTGAAGTTTGTTGTATCAAAATACTTATTTGGACTGTAATATATTGTTTATATTGTTTGTTTTCCCCATTCCACTGACATATACTGCAGCGCCCCCCTGTCGGAAAAATCTTCGCGAATAAGAAACGCCATGATTATTATTTATTACATTTTCCGTTTGTTCTTTTTGTTACATGTTTAAATATAGTTATCAATACCTCGTATTACTTTTGATTAAAAAGAATACAACAGAAATTGGCTACGAGTGAAAATAAGTTAAAATAACATGGATAGCGAACAATTTCAACAATTTTTAGCAGCCCTGATGCTAAATCAAAAAACATTAATCGAAGAACTTAGACAAACGCATCAAACACCAGTTCAAACTCATCAAGGTAATCAACTGAGTTCAACACCAATTGCAATTGTGCCTACATTCGAAAATTATCTTCTTATGAAAGGAGTTTTTGACGATAAACTATTTGTTGCAAGAATGTTACTTACGTCCATAGGAGCATCTACTCACAAAATGCTTACCTCCTTGATAGCACCGAAAACGCCTTCCGATCTGAAATATAAGGATATTGTGGATACTCTCGAAACTCATCTTAGTCCAAAGAAGAGTGTCCTGGTAAATCAACATAAATTTCTATCGACAATGCAAAATGAAGGTGAATCTATATCAAAATTTGTGGAAAAACTGAGAGGTAAAACGATTGACTGTGAATTCGTGTCGCCGTGCCAGTGTGAAGTGAACATTTCGAACATCTTTCTCCGGGCTCAATTTATTAGAGGATTAAGTGACAATTCAATACGAGAACAATTACTTCAATCAACAAAAATGAGTTTTGATGATTTATTATCAAAAGCATTAGCAATAGAAGCATCTAAAATAGATTCGAAGGAATATTCTACCGATCAATTATCGAAACCACCTGATACAGTTAACAAAGTAGCTCATTCATCGAAACAAAAATTTCAACGTGGGAATCATAGACAACCATTTACTCAAGCTAGAAGTCGCTCAAAATCAAGGTACGTTGTGGAAAAAACAATCATCTTGCTAGAGATTGTAAAATTGATCCAAACAAGCTAAAATGTGGTAATTGTGGTAAGACAGGACACATAGCGAAGGTCTGTATTACAACATTGCTTAATAATAAATCTGTAAATCAAGATACCCACTATGTGGAACAAAATGTTTTAGATCAAGATGTTGATGAAACCTTTGGAATAAATCAGATTGTCGACATTTTCGAAAATGTGGTTCATCATGACGCAAAAAAGTTCTATATGACAGTTTATATCGAAAACAAGAAACAAACATTTGAAGTGGATTCTGGAGCAGGTTATACTTTGTTGCCTGAATATTTTATCCTATCGGAAAGGCAAATGTCTCCGTGCGATACCTGAATAACACTTCGCAAGAGGAAATTTATATTGTATCGGATGATTTTGAACCGCTTTTGGGACGAGTATGGATTCGACATCTGAACATCAATCTTCAACACATCGATAATTCTTTATCTACCAACCAGATTAATCAAATACCATCAAATTGCGACGAAATTATTCAACGATTCCCAAAAATATTTGAAGAAACAGTCGGTCATGTTCCTAATTATGTAGTAAATTTAAATTTGCGAGCAAATGCAAAACCAGTATTTCATAAGCAAAGAGATGTTCCTTATGCACTACGAAAGAAGGTCGATGAGGAACTAGATAAACTCAAAGCCTCCGGAATTATATCGAAAATTGATCACAGCGATTGGGGATCTCCATTGGTGGTTATACCCAAAGCAGATGGTGGAGTCCGCCTTTGCGTGGATTATAAGGTGGGGGTCAACGAAAGGCTCGTGTCAGCGAACTATCCAATTAAAAAGGTTGAAGACATAATAAATTGCCTTCGAGGGTCAAAAGTATTCTTGCCGGTTGGACCTTTATAAAGCATATTTACATCTGGAAGTTGATGAACAAGGGAGCCACATTCAAACAATTTCGACTCACAGAGGAACTTATCGAATCCATAGATTATCGTTCGGAGTCCGCATCATCGATCAAATTTTATCTAGATTATCGAAGACTCGTTCATATTTTGATGACATCATCATTCACGGGTCATCGAAGGAAGAATGTAGGAAAAACCTATACGCCTGCTTGGAAAGACTTCAAAAATTCGACTTGCTCCTGAATCGAAAAAAGTGCGCTTTGTTTGAAACTAGCATCGATTACCTTGGACATGTAATTAGATTAAATGAAATATCGAAATCACCAGGGAAGATAAAGGCCATAGTAGAAATGCCCCGTCCAAAAGACGTTGAGAGAGTTCGAAGATTTTTAGGTATGGTTACTTATTACACCCGTTTCATACCAGATGCATCAACAAAAACGTTTCCGCTCAGGAATCTCTTAAAAAAGGGGGAAAAATTTATTTGGAATTCTTCATGTGAAGCAGCATTCATTAAGCTAAAACGAGAAAGCTAGTGATCGAGTTTTAACCCCGTTCGACGAAAATCTACCCTTGGTTCTGGCTTGCGATGCCAGTCCTACTGTAGTTGCAGGTATGTTATCACACATAATCGATGGCATCAATTACAGTCAATTAGATAGAGAAGCACTTGCAATTTTTTTTTGCGGTAAATCACTTTTTCATGTACCTGTTTGGACGGAAATTCAAACTGATAACAGACAATAAGCCACTAACAAGGATTTTTCATCAGAATTCGAAATTACCAGCAATGACGTCCGCAAGACTTCTACGTTATGCTACATTTTTATCAGGATTCGACTACGAAGTGGAGTACAGGAATTCCTTGGAACATGTCAACGTTGATTGTTTTTCAAGGGCATCCGTCCAGCAAACTAATTCGACGATCGATAAGCTACTGAATGAAGAAATAAACCAGCTATGCTTTGAATCAATATTAGAAATTTCGGCATTTGAATTAATGGCTAGTGCTGTTCGAGCTGCTACAGCAACTGATCCGATATTATTGAATATTATATCTGAGTTAGATTCAAACAGCAACATTAATTACGACTATTTTTTAGAAGACGGCATTCTCTTCAGGGGCCAAAGAGTTGTTATTCCAGAGAAATTGCAATCTTTGGTTCTTTCTGAATTGCATACTACACATATTGGTATCACCAAAATGAAGCAATTAGCAAAAAGATATTGTTATTGGAAGAATATCGACAGAGACATAGAAAGGATGGTTAAGTCATGTGAATATTGTGCACTGAATCAAAGGTCTCCTGCTAAGGCTCCATTACACCAATGGGAGTTACCACAGGAAAATTGGGATCGAATTAACGTAGATTATGCCGGCCCATTTCAAGGTTATTACTTTTTGATCATTATTGATGCTAGATCGCGTTGGGCAGAGGTAAAAATTGTGTGTGACGCACCTACATCCGAAAAGACCATCGAACTTTTACAAGAAACATTTTCTTCGAATGGGTATCCAAGAAGTATGGTATCCGATAACGCAACGATTTTTGTTAGCGAGAAATTTAGATCTTTCTGCTACAATCATGGTATAGTAACAAAAACATATAGCACCGGGACATCCAGCTACAAACGGATTGGCGGAACGGAATGTGCAAACCCTTAAGAATCGTCTAAAAGCTATGACAAACGAAAGGATGCCCATATCAAAGAAGGTACAGACAATATTATTTAGATATCGAGCCACACCACTTGCTTGTGGAAAAACGCCAGCAGAGTTATACTTAAATAGGTCCATTAGAATTAAGCTTGATGCTATTCGTCCTTATAAACACGAAAACAACAATCCTATCAACTCGACTTTGGGAACAAGAAAGTTAGCCGTGGGAGAACGAGTACAAGTGAGAATGTTCTAGGCTAATAAGATGACATGGAGATTTGGTTATTAAGAAGTTTGGACACCTACATTATCAAATTGAATTGGATGATGGCTACGTCTTGAAGAGACACATAAATCAATTGAGGTCAACTTTGGTTCCTAAAAAGAAACAAGTCACGTTTGAAGAACATTTAGATACCGAACCAGAAGAGCAGTCGAGACACGGACATCAGCAGTTGCAGATACCGGATTCTTTTATACTTTTGAATCAAAGAAGGGATCGAGTGCCTGATGAAGTTTCTGAAACAGTGACAACGTCAACATCTCCAGCGGTTCCATGTGTTCAAGAACGACCTAGAAGGCAGAGGATGAGACCTAGGAGATTCGACGATTACATCTGCGATTGGTAGTATCTTATTAAGCGTGGGAGACTGTCATATCCAAAAGAAAGAAGAAGGATCGACATTGTCATGGGGATGGAGAATTCACAGATACCTCAATAATCAGAATTTATAAGAAACGCCATGAATATTATTTATTACATTTTCCTTTTGTTCTTTTTGTTACATATTTAAATATAGTTATCAATACCTCGTATTACTTTTGATTAAAAAGAATACAACAGCTGCTTATTGTATAGTTGAACTGCGCATCTACAACTGAGTTTTAATGTCCGATTCACATTACGCTCTGGTTCATTTTCCGTCTTTTTTGAATTTCCCGCTTAAAAAAATCCCAAACATGGCGGACGATTGCGCTGCTTATTGTACGTAAACCTTATTCCAACTAAAATGACGAATTTAAAACGAGGTTACGATCCCAACGTTGCCGGTTTGCAGTTGAAATCCTGTCTATTACTGATTTTTAGGTTATATGGTTATTTGAAGGTTTTGTTTACTTTCAATGTTTACAAATGAAAAAAGTTGTAAATAGAGAAATTTAAACAATAAAAAGAGGATTAGGATGACAATATGAGCTTGCGAGTATTATATTAGTTGAATATTATACGATTTTTGAAATTATGTTATATTAATACTGACATTTGCAAAGGCATATGGCAACAGCGTATCTTCAAAATCTAAGATTTCAACCGCGCGCCGTAAAATTCCCCTAGTCAAATGGGAGAATTAACATTGACACTAGAGAAATTTTGATCTGCGTGGAAAAAACAGGAATAAACGACGTCCAAACTATTTAGACTAACTTTCAGAATTTGGTTATTTCCACGCAGTTCAAAATTTCCCTAGTGTCAATGTTAATTCTGCCATTTGACTAGGGGAATTTTACGACGCGTGGTTGAAATGCCGATACGTTGTTGCGATGCGTTCAGCACATTGACGTTTATAGGTTATGTTAAATTTGTTAAAAGTAATTATCTATTTTAAAAATCATATAATATTCATTTATATTATTACTCGCAAGCTCATATCTCCACCTGATTTTTTTTCTTGTTTAAATTCAAATATTTATGTCTTTTTTTAATTTATAAACATGACCTTCAAATAACCATAACCTGAAAATCTGCAAAATATAGGATTTCCAGTACAACCCGGCAACGTTGCAGCAGGCTGGCTTTTCACACATTAGTCTAAATAGTTTGGACGACGTTTATCACCAAATTCTCATTCTAGTTGGAATAAGGTTTATCTAGCGACTTTAATTTTGGAGCTAAAAAGCGACATCTACAAATTCGAAGAAACTAAAAATAATTCTCAGAATCGCCTATCTAAGAAAAACCTACCTAGATTTGGTCTATCGGTGCTACTTTCACTTGGTGCTAATTTACAAGTTTGCTACTTCCACCTGGTGCTAATTTACATGGTGGTCAGTTCACCTGGTGCTAATTCACAATATTTTTCGTGGCCTAGATACTACCTAAAAACCAACGGTATAACGGAAACTCTAGTACCTGACGAGCTGGCGCCGGAACTGGTCCGGGAATCGGCCGTGCACTTCCTGCAACTGAACGCCGTCGAAGTGGCCATACAGCTGACGCTGCAGGATTTCAGCATCTTTAGGCAAATCGAGCCCACTGAGTATATAGATGATTTGTTTGAGTTGAAATCGAAATATGGCACGCCAATGCTGGTCCAATTCGCGAATCTGGTCAACAAGGAGACGTTTTGGGTGGTGTCTGAGGTCTGCGCCGAGCACAATCCCGTCAGGCGGATGAAGATCATCAAGCAGTTCATCAAAGTCGCTAGTAAGTATACAGGGTGAGCGGTATTTGATGGAATTTTGGGGACAATTTAGAGGAATTCTGCTAGAAATTTAGGTGAAATTTGGGGCGAATCTTAGGGTATTTTTGAGTGAATTTTTGGTGGAATTTTGGTTTGAAATTTAGGGGAATTTTGGGGACAATTTAGAAGAATTCTGCTAGAAATTTAGGTGAAATTTGGGATGAATCTTAGGGTATTTTTGAGTGAATTTTGGTAGAAATTTAGGTGAAATTTAAGGTCAATTTTGAGTGAATGTTGAGGTAATTTGGTGTGATCTAAGGTGGAATTTTGGTCTGAAATTTAGGGAATTTTGCTGGAATTTGGGGTGAATTTTATGGGAATTTTAGTTTGAAATTTGGGGGCAATTTGGGGGAATTTTGTTAGAAATTTAGGTGAAATTTGGGGTCAATTTTGAGTGAATGTTGAGGTAATTTGGGTTGAATTATGGTGGAATTTTGATCTGAAATTTAGGGGAATTTTGCTGGAATTTGGGGTGAATTTTATGGGAATTTTGGTTTGAAATTTAGGAGAATTTGGGGACATTTTAGGGGAATTTTATAGGAATTTTGCACATATTACAATACAATATTACAATAGTAATTTTACACATATTTCAATAGTAATAGTAATATTACAAACATATTACAATAGTTTACAATAATACGTATACAATTCGTTTATCTACTTTCTAGGGCAATGCAAGGAATGCAAAAACTTCAACTCTATGTTCGCCATAATCAGCGGCTTGGGACACGGCGCCGTGTCCAGATTGCGCCAAAGTTGGGACAAATTGCCCGGCAAGTACCAGCGAGTGTTCTCTGAGCTGCAGCAGCTCATGGACCCGTCGAGGAACATGAGCAAGTACCGGCAATTGGTCAGCGCGGAACAAACTCAACCGCCAATTGTAAGTTTCAGCGGCATTTTCGGTTGTTGTTGGTCGAAGATTTTTGGTGGAATTAATTGCGTATTGATGAATTTATAGATATTTTTTTGGTTTAAATTGTTAATTTGTTTTAGTCTTATCTGGTACTTACGCATACTGTAAGTCTGAGTGTCATTCTATGCATTGTGTATATTTTATTGAAAGATACTATCCACTCTTCTGATCGTTATTATAGGTGACTATTAGTCTGTTTACATGAGAGTTGAAAGGTTGGTTCGAGATCGGGTTGAGGTATCTTTTTCTTCGTCGAGTCAACTCGATCCCTGTTTACATAAGAGTCTATCTAGGATTCAACCCGAGTCGAACCTGTATCGAGTTAAAATCGGGTTGACTCCACTCGCTGCAATTTCTGACTCGGGTCGAGTCGAAATAATGTCATATAAAAGCTTATTAAACCGTTCAACGCTGTGTGCGGAAAAACACGAGTCGAAAAATCGACTCAATCTCGAATCGATCTTTCAACTCTCATGTAAACAGACTAAATTACACCGTTTACATGCAGAGTTGAAAGATCGAGTTGAGGTATCTTTTTCTTCGTCGAGTCAAGTTCTTTGTTCACATGAGAGTCCATCTCGGGTTCAACTCTGCATGTAATCAGACTAACTGTGTTTGTTTCATTGTAAAAAGACACATACTAGACTAATCTGTGGTTGTCATCTGTGGCTATTATTCTATAATAGGGTCTCTGCTGATGCTTGATGCTCTAGTCCATGTGAAATAATCCATTACTGTTGCTTGAACAAACCTTTTTTTGAAGAATAAATTGTTACATACAGGGTGGCACTTTAGTATGGAAAAGCCCAATACAGGGTGTAACTTGTTTTGACATACTTTAACATACTTCTTTGTACATTTTTACGATATTTGCCAATATTGTGAAGGCTGTAATTTATTTTCATTTCAATCCATTTAGTACGATTTTCTTAGAAAAGTGGTCATAACTTTTAAACCACTCAGTATAACATTCGCTCTTTTTTAAAATTTAAGCACGCGTCTTTAAATTGACAGTTACTTAGTTACTCCATAACAACAATGTAGAACTGTCAAGTTAAAGGCGCTCGGTAAATATGACTTTAACTTTAAAATGGGGTGTTGAATACGGGCCAATGTAAAAATGTCGAATTGTTAGCGTGGCTCTAACTTTAAAGAGAGGCGCTGAATACGGTCCATTGTTTACGTTAAAGAGACACTTTAAACATATGATTACCATTAAAATGGGACGCTGAATATTGGGCATTATATTTTTGGAAAGTTGAAGACGAGCTAAATTCGATTTTTGAATAAAAAGCAGGGTGCTCCATTTAAAAAAGTGTTAGTTTGGTCTAACAATTTTATAATATGCAGCATAAAGGTACCTACAACTTTTTTATAAAAGAAGTTTTTTGATATTATCTACTGTTACTGATACAGGGTAAATGCAAATTTCCTCGGAACATGAAACATGGTCAATTCAAATGTTAGTTCGGTTCGCGTTCCGAACGCAATCCGCGAACAAAGCTAATGTCACATTTGACAGGCAAATGACACGTTAGACAGACAAATCAAAATTCGCTTAAGGGAAAACTGGAGGAGTGGGAGTTAAATAAGTCTTTCTTTTTTCTTTATATGACACCAATGGCATTTGTCTTTGTCGCACCCATGGACCATGTTCCGAGGAAATTTGCACTAATCTGTACATTACTCGCTTCCGTTCGGAAGGGAGCTGCGCCCCTTTTCCCAGCTGCTTCGCCGTAGACAGTTCGCCAGTAGGAGCCCCGATCGCTCCGCAAGCTCGGCAATTCGAAAGCCTGCGGCCTTCTACTCAAAGACAGTAATCTTATACCAAAGTCTCGATCGCTGCGCGAGCTCGAGTTCATCGTTTGGCGTAGTTCTGGGCTCTGCCGCATAGACCCGCAGTTCAAAGCCATGCGACCTTCTACGCAAAAGGCTGTTAGCTACATGGCTCTCGCTCGCTCCGCGACCTTTCCGGTGGAATTTGTAGTTGTCTGTATATTAAGCTTTTCCACACTAATGTGCCGCCCTCTGTATGTAAGCATTTCCTCTAAGGAATAAAATAATTAGTATCAAGCCTACGCAAAACCTGAAGTACATCGCTTTTTAACCATCGGTTAAGAAACTTTGTATCTTTGTATTATATAAAGTTAACATCGAGAATTTACCCTAGTTTTCTCGAAATTTATGATTTCTTTTGTTGTATTAATTTTACCCTTTTTCGTCTCGCAACTCTCGGGATATTTCACTTGCTGTTATAAAACACACTTGTAATGAAGTTTTGAAATATTAACAGGACAAGTGAAATAATCCGCATTCTAGTGTGTGTAATCCTTCTTTCAAATCTCACGTATGCCTTTTCGAAAACCTAGATACTATTTATTTTTCATTTGCGAATGTTGAGTGATCGAACATCCAACTTCTCCTATAAATCTAATATAGAAAATGACCGATTTTCAGATACCCTTCTACCCGGTGGTGAAGAAAGACCTAACGTTCATACACTTGGGCAACGATTCCAAAGTAGAGGGCCTAATAAACTTCGAAAAATTGCGAATGATAGCGAAGGAGGTTAGGTCGTTGAGCAACATGTGCAGCAGCCCCTACGATCTGCTGACGATGCTCAAATTGGGTGGCCAGCCGGCCAGCAACGCCATGGTGGCGCTCAATCAACTCACCACGGCCGCCTCTAATTATCACGCTCAAGGTAAAACTTCTAAATACTAAACTGTTTACAGGGTGTCCGGTAATGAATGGGCCATACGCTAAGGGTAGGTTCTTTGGGTCAAAATATGACGATTTAACCAAATTTACCTTAGCCCTATGTTGCTTCTTTAGGAAGTTATAGCACTATGAATCGATTTATTATTTCGATTTTTTTGTCCATCCAGCGCAATTCAAGGGTTATCTTTGTCAAATTTTACATGTGGGGCTTTAGAAGTGTCCAACTAAGAGTATGTATCCATTTCGAGCTTAACCTGGAGGGCGCCACTTCACACTTTTTTTGTCCTTTGAACGGCCATAACTTTTTTGTACGTAGGAATCCCACAAACTTAAATTTAACCTCACACTATACTCGAATGCCAAATCACTTGGCAGTGACGTCACTGAGTCTCGCGAAACACTGCGCTCCATTTTCTCTCAATAGCATTCCCCACCAATGATAACGTTCTCTGAACACTGACGTCACTGCCAAGAAAATTCGCCTCCAACGAATGGTTTGTCGTTTGAAACATTTCAATGGACTCGTTGTAAACCTAAACTTTTAAATTGCAGGCCAAGCGACGGTGAAGAGGAGGAAAAAATCCGCGGCCGCGCCCAACCCCAAGAAGATGTTCGAGGAATCGCAGATGGTGCGCCGCGTCAAGGCCTACCTGAACAACCTGCAAGTGGAAACCGACGAGTCGAAGTTGCACGAAATGTCGTTGGAATGCGAAGGACCGGCGACCACCGGCGCCTCGTCCGCTACGGCCATACAGAGGACCAACAAAAGACACGCCTCGCCGGCCCCGTCCACTACCAGCAGCACCAGCAGCGCCAGCGACGAGAGGAAACCCACGGCGAAGTTCGGTGAGTTTCTGCAACTTTCGTTGTTGCTGGTCGACCAGAGACATCGTTGCTAGTCGACTGACAATCGTTGCTGGTCGACCAAAAAATCGTTGCTGGTCGGCAAAAAAATTGCTGCTAGCCTACTGTTGCTGGTCGACAAATGATTGTTGTTGGGCGACCAATAAAATTGTTGTTAATCGACTAACATTCACTAAAGGCGCGTTCTCGCAAGTCAAGTATAATTGAACGAGTATCAACAAAGGTTGAATGAAATCTGTAGTGAGAACCTTTGTTTCAATATACAGGGTGTCCCGGCGAAAGATAGCCCATTTAATCAACTTGTAACTTTGTGAAACATAACATTAGTGAAACGTATAAAACATGTTTAATTGAAAAAGAAAATGTTAATGTGTACGATTATTAAATGTGTTTCCTAACGAAAAACCATTCAAAAATCCTGATAAAGCATCCTTAAAAATGGAAAATTTAAGATTTGTTGTAAATTTTATTTTAATTGAGGCGATTTGCATTATGTTGTTCAAAGTAAAATAGCTTCTTTGTTTTGTAATATAACATGTCGAAATTGTTCATTTTTAAAAAGTAGAAGAGTGTGTCTTTCAGATGGCGTCAATATATACAGGGTGTTTCATTTGAAAAATTTGGTTAATGTGAATTGAAAAAAGGGGATTTTGTTAATACACCCTGTACAGATGATACAAAATTTCTATGTAACTAAAACAAAACTTATAGCAAAATAAAACAAATCTGAGAAAACCGCATGTTTTTATGATTAGGCGTTTAAAAGTTACAAGCTGATTAAAAGAGCGCACTATGACGCGCTGAAGCTTTATGTTGTAGTATCGAAAGTATTGTCTATTCCTCACTGTCTTACATTTTGATTGAGATTTTGATCTACAGAGTGTGTACCAACAAAAATTTGCCACTCTATACAGGGTGGCCCAGAACTCACGCCCCACCCGGGAAAGTCCTTATGAAACCGACAATGGAGATGCTGAAACTGCAGCCGAAGATATGAAAAAGTTATTCCTTTGGTAAATAAAGAGGTTTAAAATCGACCAATCCCAGTAGCAGTTCACATATGCGAAAATGACATGAATTACCTATACACCAATTTGACATTATTGAAAGATTCTATGTCCATTTCACAGTGAAGGTTAACAAAATCTGCCAAAATCAGCTGCGACTATTAATCAACGATTTACTTTAAAATCGAACAAAAAATCGATCATTCGATTTGAACCACTTTTGAATCATTAGCTAATCGAGCTGTAACAATTTGAAATTTTTGTAAATCATTAAATCGTCATTAAATAGTAAATCCTGGATTAACAGTCGCAGCTGATTTTGACAGCTTTTGTTAACCTTGAATGTGAAAAGGATATAGAATCTTTCAATAATGTCAAATTGGTGTATAGCTAATTCACGTCATTTTCGCATATGTGAACTGCTACTGGGATTGGTCGCTTTTAAATCTCTTTATTTACCAAAGGAATCACTTTTTCATGTCTTCGGCTGCAGGTTTGGCATCTCCATTGTCGTTTCCATAAGGACTTTCCCGGTGGGACGTGAGTTCTGGGCCACCCTGTACGTATTTGAACAACTTTCCAAAAAAAGATTGACCCAAAGATTGACCCATCATTCTCGTTCAACTAAACTTGACTTTTGAGAACGCGCCTCAAGGGCTCATCTAATCAACGAACGAACGAAGATATATCGGCATTAAAATAGTTTCCCATGCGTCGTTATCTAACCTAACTTTCATTCATAACATTTCTATACGTGACATTAGTGAATAAACGTTTAAAGGCCCGGTTGTAGATGTTGTAGATGGGGAGTTCATTTTGGTTTTTGTTGTAGAGTGCAAGATCAACATTAGTTTGGTTAATTACAGTTCTAAAAAGGGTTTGTGATAATTCTGTACTGTTTCAAACGATTCTAAAACGGTTCTGAATGTACTGTTCGGTTTTAAATGATTTTGGACAGTTCTACGTGGTTCTACGATCGTTCAGAACCATTTCAAATGGTTCGGGTCAGTTCTAAATTGGTTCTTAATGATTCCTGGATAATTCTAAATGGTTTTTAATTGCTCTAAATGATTGTGGACAATTCTAAATATTTTTGAATAGTTTTACATGGTTGAGACTGTCCTGAGCCGTTTCAAATGATGCTAGTCACTTCTAAAACAATTCTAAATGATCTGGACAGTTCTAAATTATTCTGTACAGTTTCTAAATAATTTTGAACAGTTCTAAATTTCAATGCTTTTGAAACTGTCCTGAACTGTTTCAAATGATCCTAGTCTGTTCTAAATTGGTTCTTAATGATTCCTGGATAATTCTAAATGGTTTTTAATTGCTCTAAATGATTGTGGACAATTCTAAATATTTTTGAATAGTTTTACATGGTTGAGACTGTCCTGAGCCGTTTCAAATGATGCTAGTCACTTCTAAAACAATTCTAAATGATCTGGACAGTTCTAAATTATTCTGTACAGTTTCTAAATAATTTTGAACAGTTCTAAATTTCAATGCTTTTGAAACTGTCCTGAACTGTTTCAAATGATCCTAGTCACTTCTAAAACAATTCTAAATGATCTGGACAGTTCTAAATTATTCTGTACAGTTTCTAAATAATTTTGAACAGTTCTAAATTTCAATGCTTTTGAAACTGTCCTGAACTGTTTCAAATGATCCTAGTCTGTTCTAAATTGGTTCTTAATGATTCCTGGATAATTCTAAATGGTTTTTAATTGCTCTAAATGATTCTGGACAATTCTAAATAGTTTTCATCAGTTCTACATCGATTTGAGACAGTCCTGAATTCTTTCAAATGGTGCTAGTCACTGCTAAAACAGTTCTAAATGCTGGACAGTTTTAAATAATTTTGGACAGTCCTTGATGATTAATATCTAGTCGAAATCTACATTTAAATTCAATATCATATTTCAAAATGAATTTATGAAGGTTTATGGTCTTCTAGGATGTAAAAAACCATTCAAAATTTGTAAAAAAAATCATCATCGTCGTTTAATTCTTCTAATACATTCATTTTGAATAATGAATTGTATATCAGAAATTCAATCTCACTTTTTTGGGTTAACAACTCAACGACAAATGTTAAAACCTTCTTGAACCGCCTTTGAACGCTCTTGAGGGACCGTTCACGCAAAACTTCTTTCTGAACCACAGATCAATAGTGAACTGACGTACTCACAACTTACAACACAAATTTGCAATTAAACTCGGTTCAACGCAGAACCACAGTTGAACTATGCATCTACAACCGGACCTAATATTTACTAAAAAAATCGCTTTGGGTACACGATAATGCTGATTGCTCGTTCTGCACTTTATGCTGTTGCTAGTCGATCGACAATCATCACTGGTCTACCAAAAAATCGTTGCCGGTCGACCAAAAAATTGTTGCTAGTCGATCGACAAACAAGATTATTATTTTTTTTCGCAAAATTTCAACGTATAATCGACTTGGCGCAGGTTCGGCTTCACCGCAAGCGGTCAGGAAATTATTGGCATTATCGGAACCGGCTAAAACGAGGCCGCACCAACCTCGAGTGCCCGCTCACGGTTTGAATCAAGCCAGCCCGGCGGTCAGGAGGGCGCCCAGCGCCACCGGTAAGTACCCGCATTCTTCTACAGGGCGTTCGAAAAATAGACAGAGATATTTTAGAGGGTGATTTCCTTGTTAAAGCCTATGAAAAATAGTTTATATAAACGTGGGTCTGGAAGTGCCGGAGTAAAACATTCCTCTAAAATATCTCCGTCTATTTTTCGAACACCCTGTATACTTTTTTTTTTTTAATCTTTCATCAGTTTCTCACACGTCCGTCGCTTTAACTTGCTTAATACCTAATAACGCATTCAATAGAAGATAAAATTCTTTATAAGTCGGCATCTAGCATTGAAAGGATATCGTAGCAACTAATGGGATTTCGTTGTTTTTTTCGTAGGGAGTTACTCGAGTTACGGGTCGCACAGTTCGGGCAGTTCGGGCGCGGGCGGCAGGGCGATGCATGAACGCTCCCACTCCGATACGCCGACGCCTCTGCCGTCGGTGGCGCTGTCGGCGGAGAGCAGCAGCGTCACGTCGTTGAGCAACTTGCCGCTAAGGAAGACCGTCACGTCAGGTGAGTCGATTTGTACGTTCAATTTCGTTCGCAGGGCTATCGATAATCAGCCAATCAATCAATAATTCTGAGCCAATCAGTTGCACATTATAGTAAAAATGTTAAGTGTTGTTTTCGTCGAATAGCAATGTTCGTTTGTCGACTAGCAATGTTCGTTTGTCGACTAGCAACGGTCGTTTGTCGACTAGCAATGTTCGTTTGTCGACTAGAGATGTTCGTTTGTCTACTAGCAATGTTCGTTTGTCGACTAGCAACATTCGTTTGTCGACTATGAGAAAGGCTGTAATTCTTGGTAGTGACGTCAATACTCAGTGAAGCCTTATTGGTCGGATAGTATGATTGAATAACAATCTACCACTGGTATACGCTAGATTCATTGACGTCATTGCCAACAATTAAGACATTCGAGTATAACAACGTTCGTTTGTCGCCTACCTACAGCTGTTTTTCGACTAGCTTCAGCTCTTTGTCGACCATCTACAGCTGTTTGACGACTAGCTTCAGCTGTTTGTGGGCTAGCAATAGTCGTTTGTCGCCTAAACAACGCTCGTTTGTCGTCTAGCAACACTTGCTTGTCGTGTAGCAATAATTGTTTGACGACTAGCAACGCTGGTTTGTCGACTAGCAACGCTTGTTTGTCGACTAGCAACGCTTGTTTGTCGACTAGAAACGCTTGTTTGTCGACTAGCAACGCTTGTTTGTCGACTGGCAACGCGTGTTTGTCGACTAGCAACGCTTCCTTGTCGACTATCAACGCTTGTTTGTCGACTAGCAACGCTTGTTTGTCGACTAGCAACGCTTGTTTGTCGACTGGCAACGCGTGTTTGTCGACTAGCAACGCTTGTTTGTCGACTAGCAACGCTTGTTTGTCGACTGGCAACGCGTGTTTGTCGACTAGCAACGCTTGTTTGTCGACTAGCAACGCTTGTTTGTCGACTATCAACGCTTGTTTGTCGACTAGCAACGCTTGTTTGTCGACTAGCAACGCTTGTTTGTCGACTGGCAACGCGTGTTTGTCGACTAGCAACCCTTGTTTGTAGTATAGCGACACTTGTTTGTGGACTGGCAACACTTGTTTGTCGACTGGCAACACGTGTTTGTCGACTAGCAACACTAATCTAAAATCATACATCATCGTCATCATCACAACGAATTGAATTTTTCTATTGTACATACTAATTGTCTTTTAACCAACCGATTTCGTGCACTGTTACGAACCTGTTTTGTGCATGTTTTATTTGGGCGTATCTGTGGAGCACGATCTTTGGAAACGACATACGGCATGTGTTTTTTTGTTTTCTACGCAGGTTCGGTCTCGTCATCGGACTCGGGCCACAGTACCATCAGCCAGGTGACTAGCAGTTCGCAGGACTGTCATTCCTATCAGCAGAGGTGTCCGAGTCCGCCGAGGCATCCGCCGCCCATACCAGGTACGGTACCCTTTGAACTATTTTCTTCTTATCTTTTTGTTTTATGCCCGCCGCGATTAGTCGTAGTTTCTTTTCAATATTTGTGAGTTGAAGATGCGGTAATTGATTGTGTGCTGTTTTTATGATACGATATCCTTGGCTTGTTGTAAAGGCTCGTTTTCATATGACCATAATTTCGCGACTTTAGTGCATTGACACTAAAAGTCGCGACATTTTAAAACGTGAACTTCAAAGTGACGTTGTCGCGGCAACAATACAACGTGACTTTGAAGTTCACTTGGATTAAAATGTCACGACTTTTAGTGTCATGGCACTAAAGTGGCGAAATTATTGTCACGTGAAAACGAGCCTTATAATCTACCGTCATAAATTCACAAAAATTACTTGAAATTGTGACAGTTTTTACTAATAAGTAAAAAATCGCCCATTAAGGGATGGAATTTTCAAACATTCAACATCACACAATGCAACGAATTATAAACTACATTTGAATGAGTTTTATTCGAATGCGAAATGCATTTTGTTCGTTTGTTTTGTCTTGAGTGTGCGTGTGTCTTATTTTTTAATATTTATTTTCCACCTACGAGCTATGATTAGTTTTGTCTGTCATTGGTGATAGGGTGGTTTCCGATGCGTAACGGTGCTATGCCCCCCTGTGCTCATGCTGTGGCCGTTTTACCCCCTTTACCTCATGCTTTGCGTAATGCCAATGGTAAGTTACGTAGGGTAGTACCTTCGTTTTGATTGATTATTGTTGTGTAGCCATTGTGTAGTATTTTCATTGTCTAGTTGGGCACTAATGATGGTTTTCCTGTTCGTTTATCGTTGCTTTTCCTTTATCATTCGGCTTTGTATAAACGTAGGAGTGTAAAATAAACAGTAAAATAAATTTATACAGGTTGTTCGAAAAATGGACGGAGATATTTTAGAGGGCGATTCCTTGAAAAAATATGAAAAATAGTTTCTATAAACATGGGTCAAGAAATGCAGAGCTTTCAAGATACAGGAAGTTTAGTTAAAAAAATTATTCATATCCTATTAAAAATATAGACTTGATTTTGTTGAAATTTGGTATTGGAAAAGTTGCAAAACACTCTTTTCTAGAAATGTTTTTGATTATTTTTTCCAAGGCTTATTACAAGAGGTAAAGAAGTTGTATTTTTAGGTGCTTAATAAAACAAAAATATTGAAGTTACAAAAAAGGCAGTGGCGTAAATTTTTTTCAATATAATATTCGCTTACGTGCCCTCCGGGACGCCACTGGAGTCAATAATTTTAATCTATTTAGGTATAAATTAGCCTCTTAATACAACAAATAATATAGCCAAATTTCAACTGAATCAAGTAGATATTTTTTAATATATTAATCTTTGTTAATTGAACATCCTGTATCTTGAAAACTCTGCATATACGGACCTATGTTTATAGAAACTTTTTACGATTTAACATATTTTCAATGCTGCAGCGTTGCCACTTCTACCGAAAAGTAGCATCAACTTTGATTTTTTAAATGGGGCACCTATGTATTTTTACTCTGTTTGAATTTTTAGATTCTACTCGACGAGGTGACTATAAAAAGGGGTCACACTTGGTATCTTGGTCATAATAAACGCTATACAGCCACTCAAAAATCACAAAATTTTGAATAAAAATGTAAGATTTTCTCGATTTTCAACTATTTGGCTTTCAGAGCCTACGTTCAATTTTTTTTTAATTTTTGAGTCTATAGCCTTTACTATCGAGTAGAACCTAAAAAATAGAAAAATATATATTGTGTTCCAATTAAAAAAGAAAGTTGCTGTCTATTTCCGGCACAGCCGGAAGTGCTATGACTGTCAAAATATTTTGGAAAGACTCATCTTATTGACTAATATATGGATACCAAATTTTATTAAAATCGGATAATTAGTTTCCAATGTACATATAGTTTTAACTCGTCGTGAGATACCCTGTATGGATAGTATACAGGGTGCTTTGTACAGGGTGCTTTTTGTACTAGCTTTTATCTGTTTTGTTTGTGTATGATAAAAGGAAAAGTGGATAGTTTCATTATGAATAAATTTAATTTCGTTAGTGGCCTAAATGGATAAAAAATCTCTTCGCTTGTATTTTGCTTCTCTTTCATATTTTTCACATTTCAACGCACGCTTTGATCGGCTTGCATCGTCTTGTATCGTACACGTTTGCTTGTTCGAGGAATGTTTTCTTAGCATTTTATTTGTACATAGAATTTCCACACGAATCGAGCGTTCATCAATTTATTATACATATACTTTTTAAAAATTCTACGTTGCTCTAATTACATTAGTTTTATTCACGAATTTTCAAAGCAAATCCGTAAATTGTGACTAAAAATTCGCTAGTAGACAAGCAACAGTTTGTTTTTGTAGACTAGCAACGTTTGTTGGTCGCCTAGCAACGTTTGTTGGTCGCCTAGCAACGTTTGTTGGTCGTCTAGCAACATTTGTTGGTTGCCAAGCAACGTTTGTTGATCGCATAGCAACGGTTGTATTGTCGACTAGCAATAATTGTAAATGGTGTTGCTTTTGTTATTTAAAGGAATTTTTGGAATTGTTTAGGACCCGGCAGAAGACAACCGCCAGCGTACAGCGTTGCCGCTCAAATGGCGAGATTACATAGGTTAGGTAGAGCGCACTCGCACGAAGGCGTTACTCAGGGTTACCACTACCACACGGATCCCGATACGGATCAGGGTAAGACATACGTTTAAGAGCCGACATACGTGTCATCTTCCACTCGAATCTTTGACCTGTTCGTTTGACTGTTTTTCATTTTACCAAAAAAAAATAACTGGCAAAATAACTTTTTGTAAGCTATTCGAACAAATTTTATACATGCTTTGTTTAGTAACTTGAAAACAAAACAAAAATCCCTAGTTTTTTAACCAACTTTGAATGGTAGATGTCGGCCATTTTGAAGCAGGCCGACAATTTGAAATTTTTTAACGCCTATCAAAGCTTTTTTACAAATACTATGAAGATATTTTGCTAGTAAATAGACTGATTAACAGACGTTGCTTCTTCATTGTAATGTTAATTGACAGCACTAATTGATTTGTCTCTAACGATTTCATTATAATCGGTGAATGGCGGAAAAACTGGTTTTGGGTTTGAAAATTTCAGCTAATTTCAAACAATACTTGTTACTTGGTATTTACTTATTCCTTCAACTAAATATCAGTAACACGTTTGTAATGTTGTCACACTTTTTGACAACTTGTCGACTAATAAATTTCACTAAACGTATTATCTGTCACACGAGTCTTCTTCGGTGTTTTATGGCATAGAACACTTAAATGCGAAAGGGTAACACGATGTGAAGAATATTTTTAGTTCAAATGAGAATCATGTGACTAATTTAAATCCTGGTAAAGCTCCAATTTTAAATTAAATTTTCAATATACATACAAAAAAATATTGTTTTAGGTGACACGTTTGTCACTAAAATTATGTCACACTTTTTGAGAACTTGTTGATTAATAAACTTCACTTTGTATTATCTGTCATACGAGTCATCTTCTGTGTTTTATGGCACAGAACACTTAAATGCGAATGTGAAGAATATTTTTAGTTCAAATGACCATGTTACTAATTTAAATTCTGGTAAAGCGCTAATTTAAAATCGAATTAATTTTCAATATAGATACCAAAAAAAAATTGTTATTTAGGTGACACGTTTGTCACTAAAACATTGTCACACTGTTTGACAACTTGTGAACTAATAAACTTCAATTTGTGTTATCTGTCAAACGAGCCATTTTCTGTGTTTTATGCCATACAACACTTTTTCAAATGCGAAAGGGTAACACGATGTGACGAATACATACGTTTAGGTCAAAAGAAACATGTGACTAATTAAAAACTGGTAAAGCGCTAATTGAAAATCGAGATAATTTTTTTCAATATTCAAAAAAATCTTGTTATTTAGGTGACGACATTTTTGATTCATCCGATGAATATGACACTGTCATAATAATGGTGTAACATCCATCAAACATCATCATTTTCTGACAAGACACGAGCACGAAACTGACAAGTACAAAAAACATTTATTTACTCGAACTTGAAGTCTCATAAACATTTCTAGTACCGCAATTGAAATTAAACAAACGTCAATTTTACGTAATACTTTTAACCTTATTGTTATACAAATCTAGTGGCCTTCTAAATTTCTATATATTGTCACTTATTGTCACTATATTCAATATATTGACACTTATACTGTCACTTATTGTCACTATATCCAATATATTGACACTTATACTGTCACTTATTGTCACTATATTCAATATATCGACACTGATACTGTCACTTACTGTCACTATATCCAATATATTGATACTTATACTGTCACTTATTTTCACTATATTCAATATACTGTCACTTATTGTCACTATATTCCATATATTGACACTTATTGTCACTGTATTCAATATATTTACAATGATACTGTTAATTTTACTGACAACAATTGCGATACTTAATGCTAGTGACTCCATTCAATGAACCTATTATAATTTAAATATTATACATGATTTATTTTTTTATTTTTTTATTTTTTGCTCAGATGACGAAGAGACCCAAGTCTCGGCGGTGTGAACATTTTCGCGAACCCTAACCAGTGAGTTTATGTCGAAAAAAAAAATAATATAATGTAAATATTTATTTATTAGTGTTGCATATCAATACACAAAACAATACTCATGAATCTATGTCTGTATCTGTATGTTAAGTACGGTTCATGGTATACTCGAGTGCCGAATCACTTGGCGCTGACGTCACTGAGTCTAGCGAATCACGGCGCTATATTTTCTGTCAATAGTATTCCCCACCAATAATAGGTCTCTGTGAACAATGACGTCAGTGCCAAGTGATTCGGCGTTCGAGTATAGGTACAATTGTCAATTGTGCGTTAGGACAAAAATCCTTATTTCTATTTCAAGAATTATTCACGTATTAATACGAGTTTGTAGCTTTTTACGGGTTATATTTAAATGTTGTAAATGAAGAATAATTGAAAAATTATTTTGTATAACATACTTTATGGAAGTCTAGCAAATTAGGTATATTTTTTCATACAAACTTTTACAACTAAACTCGCTAAAAAACTTTATTTTTTACGCTTTTACGTGAGTAAGAAATATAAAAAATTTACATCTCCTGTACAGATCAAGAGATGTATATTTTATTATTAAATATTACCAAATTATGATTAACAAAATTAGTTTTTTTTTCGGTTCTTAACATAAAACTGATTATTTTTAAATTAAAAATTATTTTTGTGAAACTAATTTTCGACACAAGTCTCTTTATAAAACAAATAACTTGATTGAAGTTATGGAAAAATGGATCATTAAAGTAAATAAGATTTTTGTTCCTATGATATACCAATTTTTAGTATTCTTGTAAAAACCGTTTTTGTGTATAAAACTCTCTTTTTAAGATATTTTATTTATGTTGGTAAAGATAATTTTATTGTATATACAAATGATTTTTTTACCTCTTCAAATATTTCTATTCTATTCGAAAAGTGAACTTTATTTTGAGAAAACACAAGTTCTCTCAAGTTATAGAACAAGTTATGTTATAATGACAAAAAATGTCAATGACGAAGAAAAGATTTCGAGAATTTTACTCGATTTCGCTTCGAAATTTGCCAAAATGGACTTCCTTTTATATAGAGTAATTATTATTGGATATTTTTCAATGAAAATCTATACAGGGTGACCCACGCTGGATAGCAGGTTAGATGTTTTGAGAGAATGGAGCGTGGCATCAATGTGAAAATTTGGTTATTTATGTTATTGATCCTGCTCTGTCGATTTAAAATATTTCAACGCTGCGGCGTTGCCACTTCTAGCGAAAAATATCAGCAACTTCGATGTTTTAAATGGGACACTCTGCATGTCTTTGCATTTTTAGATTTTACTCGATGAGCTGATTACAACGAGGGGTCACACTTGGTATCTTGGTCTCATAATAAAGGCTATACAGCCACTCAAAAATCACATTTTGAATTTAGGCGGCTCTGAAAGCCAAACAGTCAAAAATCAATAAAAAAGGGCTTACATGTTCCTATCCTAACTTTTCAGGTACTATCTAATGACATATAAAATGTATACAGGGTGATCAAAAATTTTATTAATTTTTTTTTGTACCCTTAGATAGTACTTGAAAAGTTATATAGGGAGGTGTAAGCCGTTTTTCTCGATTTTCAACTTTTTCGCTTCCAGATCCCCCTAAATTCAAAATTTTATGATTTTTGAGTGGCTGTATTGCCTTTATTATGAGACCAAGATACCGAGTGTGATCCCTCGTTGTAATCAGCTCATCGTGTAGAATCTAAAAATGCAAAAATATACAGAGTGTCCCATTTAAAAAATCAATGTTGATGCTACTTTTCGGTAGAAGTGGCAATGCCGCAGCGTTGAAATAAACTGGAGTGCAAAAATAACTGGACACCCAGATTTTTATGAACTTTTTCTTTTTTCAATAAAAGCTTATTTAATTTTTATTGAATTCTTTATGCCTTATTAGCTATACCGTTTTTTTCTTGTTTGGACTTATTTAGATGATATTTGCTAACAACAGTTCCACACAAACTTAAAACGCCAGTTTTTAGGAAAAATCAGGGTGTCCGGTTAATTTTGCACTCCAGTGGATTTTAAGTCGATAGAGCATGCATGATTAATAACCTAAATAACCAAATTTTCACAACGTTCTCTCAAAACGTCTAAAACCTGCCATCCACCCTGGCCGTCACCCTGTATACAGTAATTATTGGACAATTTTCAATGAAAATCTATATACATTATTTACTCGTCTTAAAAAATGTGGATTTCGATTTAATATTAAAAAACTCGATGTTTTTGCATTTAAAATTACATTCCACTGTCGTGTAAATCCCACATTTTTTATACTGACACACCAGCCTACTGTATTACTTTTTCGAAATAAAAAAATAAAATCAATGCACCGATATTTTTTAAACAAACTGTTTAGTATTGGAATTATGTATTATTTAGACTGAACAAAAAAAAAACAGTGCTAATTAAAGTGATTGTGATTTGACTAATGTAAAAATTCTCCCTTATTCGCGAAATGGGGCGTCCATTTGTCGAAATAAAGGATTATTTCACAGCTTAAAAAACATTTGTTGCAATTTTTTGTTAATGTAGGTTTCGTGATTGTACTAGTCGCTTAATTTTTTCATTAGAAATCGCTTTGTCTTCGCTCCCTAGGCAATTTTCACCGAATAAAATAGGGCATAAGACGAACTCGACGATTTCTGTCGAATTTATTTTGATATTAAAAACTATTAGTAATAATAAATGTAACAAACATTATGATATAAGTAGATGTATATCTGTATATTAGTGTACAAATTTTCGAATTTATTTCATTCACATTAAATGGCTGAAGAATCGATCGTAATTTTATTATAAATGTAATAATGATTTTAAAAATAAATTTTAAATATAATGACTTAAACTGCTTTGTGACTCATCCAAAATCCACAAAAAGTTCACGAACATTTGTCTCTCGAATTCTAACCGGTCATTTCTTATAGATTTAGTTGTCTCCCGAGATAGGTCGAGTTGTCTATAGTACGGCAGGTAGCAGTTGAGTTTCCGACTAATCATTATTCATTGAATATTTAAATATGTGTTTATTAAACGTAACCAACTTTTATTTTTTATAATCTGATTTGATCATCTAAAATACAGGGTGTCGCAAAAAGGTTGGGACATGGCTTAACCACAGACTCTTGGGACAAAATTTAAGACGATTTAACCGAATTTACGTATATCCAAAATTGCTTATTAAAGAAGTTATAATTTCCTTTTTTTAAATTGTCCATCCCCCTCTGAGTTAAGGGGGCTGTCCAAACCCTTAAAGCCCTAATTATTCCGATCATATAATTCATCTAATTTTTGAAACGAAACTAGATTTATTGGTTTATTTATGATTTTTTACTCTTTGTAATTTTCTCGGTGTTGGTCAATTGGTCCCCACGGTCATTTTTGTCAGCGGGGTTCCATAATCCTACAGGTCGATTGGTCCCCAGTTTCAAAATTTAATGGGCTAATTGGTCCCCGCGGTCAAAATATTTCTAATCCGATTAGATAAGATTTTACATTGCATGAATAACACTATCATTTGGCTAACATCTTCTGGTGTACTTACATAGCTGAGAGAATTTGGACAAAATGCAGCTTTTAGTGTTAAAAAATATTTAATATCTAAGCATTAGTAGTTTAAAATATATACAATTGGTACAATGTATATTAAAAGAAAAATTCTGTACAAAAAAAGAATTATTTTAGTTCTAATATACGAACGGATTTCAAAAAATAGTTGGCAACATATGGGAAACTTTATTATTAATTTTACGAAATAGTTATTCTCCACAAAAAGTTCTGCATGATCTAAAATCCAGGATGCAACCATCAAAAATCAAATTTTATCAATCTTATACGAGGTGTGTCAAAAAATGTGCATTTTGCTCAAGAGTAAAGTACCTTGATATTTTACAATATCGAAATTTGTTATCGTGAAAAGTACACCTAATTTTCTAGAAGTATACTGGAAGGGATGGGATTTTCCCTATATTGAAATAGAAAAAAAAGACAAGTCAAAAAATTTCCCCTAATCATAAAATCCTCATTACATTCTACTACGAAATGAAAATACATAATCGAAATTTGCCAGAGAATTTTAAAATTATAAATATTCCCATCGGTCCTTCCTAGAAACCCTTAATCCGGTATTGGGGACCAATTGACTGATAGCTTTCGAGTCGAAAAATGATTATATTTGGGTAAATTTGACCGCGGGGACCAATTGAACTCCACCCAATTTTCTATAAAACTCGTATTTTTGGAGATAAATCTCTCTTTTTGGCATTCATACGATTTTTGAAATCCAGATTTTCAGCACATTATTGACAAAAAAAAATTTCATCACACCTTTTTAACAAATTAAGTTATTTTTAACAATAATCTATCAATTAATCATACCACTTAGCACATAACACCGAAAAAAATAACATTCAAAATTTTAAAGATTTTTCTTTTAAAAATTTGATTTCTGTAATTTATAATAACGGTTCAATATGGCCCCCGTTAATGATTAATACATAGATTTTTGTTGAAAATAACTTAATCTGTTAAAAAGGCGTTATGAATTTTTTTTTGCTGAAAATTGGATTTGAATAATCGTACGGATGCCAACAATAAGATTTATCTCCAAAAATATGTGTCCTATAGAAATTTATAAAGAGTAAAAAATCATTATAAATAAACCAACAAATCTAGCTTCGATTCAAAAATTAGATGAATTACATGGGCGGAACAATTAGGGCTTTAAGGGGGTTGGCCACCCCCGTTAAATCAGAGAGGGATGGACAATTTAAAAAAAGAAATTGAAACATAAATATGTCATCAAACAGAGATATTCTGTACAAATTTTCACGAAAAAAAGTTAAGCCATTCTGGCACAATATCAAAAAATCTATTTAATTCTTAACTTGTTTACTAAGCAACTTTGGATATAGGTAAGTTCGGTTAAATCGTGCTATTTTTGTCCCAGGAGTCTGTGGTTAAGCCATGTCCCAACCTTTTTACGGGCATCCTGTAAGTATATTAAAAAAGTCGATAGTAGAAAAAACATTAATATTCGGAAAAAAGAATTAGTTTCAAGAGTTTCGTTTTTATTAATGCTGTTCTATCGCCCTATATTCGTTACATATAAATACGGTTTCCCAAATATCTCCGTTATTTATCGTCAAATTTTGTTGAAATATTTGTGAGAAGTCAATTGCGAACTTGCGAAGAAATTGTTGGAATTATATTTTCACTTTACCTCATACTTTTGGAAATATAAATAAAAATCCACCTGAAATATAAAACATTAAAAATGTAATTGCAACAGATTGTAGACCATAGTTTTTGTAAACTTTTTCTATATAAAATTTTCTGTTAAAGTAAAAAATAAGCATAAGAAATGGAAAACCGATTTTAAATTTTATGCCCGCTCCACACTCTCCACGAGGCTACACAAGCGAACGCGAGTGCGAGAGTGAGGACGGTGCGCTCGTCTCGCCTCGCCTCGCTGTCGCTCCGCTTCGTGTCGGTTTTTCGGACGCGAGGGGGCGAGGTGAGACAACCAATCACACTCTCGCTCTCGCTTTCTCGCTCTCTTACTTTGATAATTGCTGCTGATACAAGAAACGTTTATTAACGTTTATTCTTTTATCATGGTGGACTGGAATAATGATATGTGCACTACTTTTATGGAATTATATACCAAATGGAACCAATCATTTGGGATCCAAAACATCCTTATCACAAGGATAAAAATAAAGTGAATGACGCGTGGAATGGAATAAGTCAAGAATTAAATACAGGGTGGCGCAGCCCATACGCGTCGGTCTCTATGGGAAAAACGGCTTGGTTTTTAAAAGTTTTTTTGATTCTATAATATACAGAACCTTTGGGGCTACAATATAAAATTATTTAGACATATACAGGTTGTCCCGATTTTGAAAAAATATGCAAAGTTATGTTTTTTTAAATGGAACATCCCGTATATTATTACATTTTTGGATTCTACTCGATGAGCTTATTCCAAAAAGGGGTCACACTTGGTATCTTGGTCTCTTAATAAAGGACTCAAAAATCACAAAATTTTGAATGTAGACGGCGCTGGAAGCCAAACAGTTGAAATTCGAGATAAATGGCTTACATGGTCCTATCCTAACTTTTCAAGTACTATCTAATGACATGATATAAAATATATATAGGATGATCAAAAATTTCAATTTTTTTTTATCAGATTTTTTTTGTGCCATTAGATAACCTGTATATGTCTAAATAATTTTATATTGTAGCCCCAAAGGTTCTGTATATTATAGAATCAAAAAAACTTTTAAAAGTCAAGCCGTTTTTCCTATAGAGACCGACGCGTATGGGCTGCGCCACCCTGCATATAGGTAGGTACAACTACAAATAGAGTAGGTGCTGAGTTTTTTTACTTCTTGTGGAGTGCAATAAATAATTGTTAAGTCGTATTGTAAATTATTGTAGGTATACAGGAGTTCGAAAAAAATCGAAAAAAAATTCATTAATGGCGACTTTTAGAGGGCAACTGAATAAATCGAGAGTGTGGATGGCTAGCACTCCTGCCGCCTCTACTCGCCTCGCCTTACCTCACCTCGCCTCCTGTCGCCTCCACTCGCCAAGACTCGTGCGAGAGCCTCCTGGATTCGCCTCGCGAGAGTCTGGATCGGGCATTACGTATTTTTGAAACTATATCGCTTTCGCTCTTAAGTTCTTCGACTTTTTCGAAAACGAAGTCTTATGATCTGACTTTGTCGTCTGTCTGTCTGTCTGTCTGTCTGTCGCGAGTTTCAGCGGCTAAACGGTTATAGATAGAGACAAACGGACAACGGCATTGGATTCAGCATAGTCTAAAACCTCTCCCGTTTCAAGGAAAAAAAAATGCTACTTCCGGTTGCATTTGTTTAGAAGTCTCTCTACGGCGCACTGGGCCGTTCGTCCCGCTTGTTTTCTTACTAACTCTACTAGATTGTAATTAAATTAAAAATTGCAATAACCGACAGTATATTGCATAATAAGTTACGAAAATAATAATATAAAATTGTTAGGTATATTTCTACGAAGAAAAAATCTGAGTGCGTGTGTATTGAATAGCATTAAACATCGAACTCAATAAAGAATTGGAAGGGACCCGTTAACGCGCGAAGGAAGGCAAAAGTGAGGCCGAGCGAGAAGATCCGATTGACGTATCCCTATTGCACTCATACGCACAGTAGTTAATGGCGGAATTCAGTGTTTACTAGATTTGTGGAAAATGTTTAAGCGTTTAATTTTCGCATTGTTTGCCGTGCGTGTGAGTGCAATGGGGATACGTCAATCGGATCCTCTCGCTCGGCCACACTTTTGAAGCGTTACGAGTCCGTTCCAATTCTTTATTGAGTTCGAAGGCATTAAATCGTTGAAATGTGTGAGTGAAATAGGCGACCTATCTCTTTGAAGGATAGAGTGAAATAATGTCAGTGCTGACATGAAGCGGAAAAAATTTGGTAAACAGTGCCGACGCGTAACAAAAATCATAACATTCATCAACAACAAATCATCTTAACATTTCAAATTCAAAAATGGAAGTTTCTCTGCCGCTCCCTTTATTTTAGTATCTAGTTTGTGTGTGACTATTTTGCAAATATTAGGGTATGGTAGGTAGAGTTGTAGAATAGGATAGGGTAGAGTAGAATAGGGTACAATTGAGTAGAATAGGGAAGGGAATGGAGGCAAGTTTTGCACCGTGAGCGTCCAGACTACGGCCGACGGTCATACGATCACACATGAGTCACTTATGAGTCTCATATAAATATAGCTCCATTCTATGAAAGTAATGCACAGTAAAATAAGAAATTTACTCCAACATGGGCAGCCCTCTGGAAGAAAACATGGTATAATAATACAGGGTGTATCAAAATTATAGGCCATAAAGTAGACCACATATTACGGAGTCGAAGCACCCAAAAAAAAGCTACAGCCCTTGGAAGTTACAAATTAAAAATCGATTTTTTCCAATTTCTCGAGAACATTTTAGTAACATTCTCAGAATTTTTGAATCGTAATCAAAAAGAGCCCATATCTCAATAAAAACTGGCTAAACGAAAAAGTACTAAGAGACAAAAGAAGAAATTTCCAAAATAATGTGTTAAACTAATGGCGTGATTAAATAATTATTTAATTGTAACATACACAAATAATAATTATGCACCTCATAATAATTTTATGGGTTGCACAGATTTCGTAATTTTTTTTGTAGAAAGTTGCTCTTGCAATAGGAGAACCACCTGTCCATTTTCATAAAAAAAACTAAAATGTTCTCGAGAAATTGGAAAAAATCGATTTTTAATTTGTAACTTCGAAGGGCTGTAACTTTTTTTGGTGCACATTTGTACTAAAGTAAGTTAGGTTCAATCGAGCTATTTTTGGCCCCAGAATAGGTGGTTTAATTTATGGCCTATAATTTTGTTACACCCTGTATAAGTTCTTATTTTTTCCTGTTTGTTTCGTTCATTACTCACAATTCTACTTAATGTGTAAATGTTTCTGATTTATTGTAATTCCCATATTTACCGCAACTCTGGCAAAGGATTAATTTAAATCAATGTTGTTTAGTAGTTAATGACGAGTAGTTAAAAATGTAGTTCAACTACTTTTAATGTACTTAAATAACCAACTAACTACTTTTCTAAGCTCAGAGGTAGTTAAATACATTTGACTACATTTTTATAGCATTTACACATCATTTAAATGCATTTAAATTAAATTTAAATACATTTTCAAATCATTTATTCTTTCTCTATGCGGGTAATGTTTCTGAAATTTAAAAAAATATAATTTTACCCTCTAAATTAAAATTATTTAGGTACCTGAATTGTTTTTTACGATTTACTCTACATAGCTTATATAAATCCCTTTGCCCTTACTGGAAAAGAGATTATTTTAAAATTGATTAAATGCTTCAATTCGTGGAATTAATGTGGTTAAATGCACTAATCCGGGATAGGACTGTTGCCTCCCAATCCGATAATTTGAACTTTTAGATGGGACAGTTGCCTCCCGTTTCCTGATTTGATTACAACTTTGGTGCACAGTAAAGATTTTAATATTTACTGATTTTACAAAACTAATGAAAATGCATTTAGGGATTATTTTATTGTAATAATTTTAAATAATTTTATTCATAAATATTTATTCATTTATAAATTTATTCATAAATAATTTTATTTCTACACTTAAATTGATATAAAAAAAACATATTTACATGGATAAAGAAAATACAAATATAATATACATATGTATAGTTTAAAAAATTTAAAATTTACTATTAAACTTTATGCACAGTTGGAAACCTTACAATGGAAACATTTTCATTATTTTTAATTGTCATTCAAATTGTTTCCAAATCGCACAAATATTCAATGTTACTTTTGCACGAAAACTCAAATTAATCATACAATTTAATGGTAATTTAAAGGTAGTGATAGTGACAGAGTATTAAATTATTTCTGAATAAATTGAGTGTCATTACAGGTAAAGGATTAAATATCTAATGATACTACTTAAAATTAGGTCCAGAGGCAATCGACCTATCTAAAATTTTTAACCCAGGATTAAAACAGGTAGACGGGAGGCAACTCCCCACTAATCAAAACGAAGAAGCAGCCACTTCTTTCTTTTATTATATTTTATTTGTTCCACCAATTACAAAAATAGAGCTTTGTGTGTAATTTTGTGTACACCTAGTAGACATAATGCCCCGTATTCAGCGCTCCATTTTAAAGTTAAAGTCATTTTTACCAAGCGCCTTAAACATGACAGTTCTACATTCTTGTTTTGGAGTAACTAAGGGCATTGTTTACGTTAAAGTCGATCGCTTAAAATGGGTTTAACGTTAAAATGGGGCGCTGAATACCGACCATTAAGTTTAAAGATTTGTTGCCAAACATTTGTTCTTATCAACAGGTCTTTTATTGCAACAAAAAACTGAAATAATGTCAAAATTTTCTCCAAGAAATAAATGTGTATCAAGTTGCTTGTTAATGGAGTTCCCAGAGCGTTAAAAACATGAAAACCTAGGATTTCTGTTACAGTGAATAGAATTAAAAAAAATTAGATGCAATGTATAGCTAAAGATATATGTAATCAAGTTTCCCTATTGAAAAATTGTGATCTTTATTTTGAAAAAAAATACCGGAAATAAAAATCAATTTCGTAATTATAAATCGAAAGTACCATTTTATCAAATTAATTTAATTTAATAAAATTTTTGGTAATTAAATGGAAAGTAATCATTTTTGGATTCTGTGGCCCTTTTTAACTAGGCTTTGATAATAACACCATATGCCGAAAATGCACCATTTTTAAATTATTTAATTTTTTTCGTTATATTTTTTAAAAACGGTCTTGTGCATTTTCTATAACTCTGTATTAATAATGCACCTAAAAGTTTGAAATTTGGTATCGTTAATGTCCAGACCTAGTAGGAAATGGTACTAGTCTGTGTTTTCGTAATTCATTTACAGGGTGTTTAAAATTGTCTTACTAACTTGGGCAACTTAAATAAAATGGCCATAACTTTGTTATTTCAAATGGATCACCCTGTATTTTATGCAATTGAGCCGATATGGTTATTTTTAGGTCCTTTTTCGATCCACATGGGTATTCCCTATATCGAAGTCCAGTAGTTTTTTGAAATAATCGAACTTTTATAAATTATGCTATGATAAATTTTCTTCTTGAGTCATCTAGATGTCTATTCAATGCCTTTAATTCACTATGCTAATTCAAGTCTTATGATTTCATCACCATCTCGAAAACAATGAACATGTATTTCTGAATATGGATACATTTTGTGTTTTCAGAATTCTTTGCACCGACGAGAAAGAAATACCCAAATCTCGAGAAGTTTTTGGAATTGAATGTTTAGGATGGGCTTTAAAGTATGCTATTTAGTTTTTTTCATTTTCTGTGACTAATTTTGATGTAGTTTTCTTAATATGGATACTTCCAGAACCAAGAAATCCTTATTCTAATCTTATAATTTTACTTTTCGTCATCGATGATAGATGAGGGTAGGTATCGTTCATTGAATACTCTACTTGAATATGTTCAGCTCACAATTTTATTGCATTCACCGTGAATGAAAAATAAATTTAAATAAACTTGATTTGTGTATCCTTCACCAAAATTCTCTATGTTTTGCATGTTTTCTTAAAGTAAAATTTTAGTAAACGTTGACTAAAAATTAACATTCAATAACTGGTTCTTTATTGAATGGTTTTTCAAGATGAAAATTATCATAGCAAATATAAAATTTTAATTATTTCAAAAGCGACTGGATTTTGGAGTAGGGAATATACATATGAATCGAGATGGCTTAAAAATATCCACAGCTCAATGCCATAAAATACAGGGTGATCCATTTGAAATAACAAAGTTATGGTCATTTTATGTAAGTTGCCCAAATTAGTAAGACAATTTTAAACACCCTGTAAATGAACCATGGAAAAACTGTCAATACCATTTTGTTATGTCTGGTCATTATCTATACCTAATTTCAAACTTGAATGTGCATTATTAATCTATTAATAGAGATATCATAGAAAATACACTACACTTTTCAAGATACAGGGTATTGAAAAAAAAAAATTTAACACATTTTTTACGATTATGTCGAAACTACTGGGTAGATTGTAATGAAATTTTGTACAAATATGTTTTGGAATTTTATGCGAGCCCAAACATCATTCAATTTTACACCAAAAAGGTACTCTCGGTAAAACTCGATACTGTGTACCGGTTTCGAAATTTTTGATTGGAAAATGATGCAAGACAATACCCGCCAACACACCGCCAGAATAATGCAAAATTACCTAAATGCCCACAATATTGAGGTTATGGATTGGCCCGCCCGCAGTCCAGACCTCAATGCAATCGAGAATGTCTGGGAAACGTACGGGAAGCGATTGAAGTATCGTCAGCCAATCCGGAACCTTGAAAACCTTGAAGAAATCCTCCTCGAAGAGTGGGAGCAGTTGACTTCTCAATTTATTCGAAATTTATTTGACGGTACGCCTCGGCGTTGTGAAAAAGTTACACGAGTTAGAGGAGGCCAGACACGTTATTAATTTTGAACTTGGTCATAAATTTTTTGAATGTTCTGTTTGAATGTAATGTGAAATGTGACGTCATTTGCCAAGCATTGTGTCCAACTTTTAAAAATAAATTTTCTTAACAGATTAAGTTTAATAGTTGTTTTCGCGGAGCTGCTTTTTTGACATCCTGAACGTATTCGGAGGGACTTCACAGGCGCACAAATTTATTTATATTTTTTAAGTCTTTCAAATTTGAAGTGCGCCTGTGAAGTCTCTCCGAATGCATTCAGGATGTGCTCCGCGAAAACAGCTAATACCTGCTGAATTGAATTTAATATTAACAAGGGATGATAGAAAATGTTTAAAAACGGAATTAATGTTAAAAATTAAAATTCAATTTATTTATACAGGGTGTCCGGAAATTCCGGTTACAAACTCCGGGGGGTTGTAGAGGGTGGTTAGTCAAGTAATTTGAACATAGGAACTTGGCGAACACCCTATATATAAAATAAATAATTTTTTCTTGTTGTATGTTGATAGGCACTGACTGTCAAGTCGCATTGTTGCCGTTGTCATCCGATCAGTACTTTTAATTTTTCATTTCTTCTTCTTCTTTCTAGTTTATTAGCCTCCTCTACTAATGACTATTCGGCCGAAAAATATTTCATATTTTACGAAAGTTTTCTCTGAAATTTCACGATGTACAGTTATAAACGACAAAATTATACACAAAATTTTTCACTCGACCTATTAAATGTATTTCAGATGATAAAGGAATTTGATGATAATTGTAGTGAGCACCTGAACACATAGGTAGTTTTCAATTTGTTTTTGTCATTTTGACATATGACAATTTTAGAGAATTCTTAGATTTTGTAAACTTTATATAAGTTCGTCAACACTGTCTCTTTGTGACGTAGTAAATTTATGATGACGTGCGTTCATTTTTGTGTTGCACCGACTGCATTTAAATATGTAGTTAAATAAGAACTTTAGAATAAATTCAGCGCCCCATTTTAACGTTTAACACATTTTTAGCGAGCCTCTTTAACGTAAACTTTACTTAGCTAGTCCATAACAACAATGTACAACTGTCAAGTTAAAGTCGCGTGTTTAACTTTCAAAAAGGAGCGCTGAATACGGGTGATTGTATTTAAGCTCATATTTAATTACATTTTAAAGTTAAATGCATGTTTAGCGAGCGCCTTTAACTTGACTGTTCTAAATTGTTGTTATGGAATAACTAAGGACATTGTTTACGTTAAAGTCGCTCGCTAAACAAGCATTTAACGTTAAAATGGGGCGCTGAATATGGGCCATTTTCTTTAAAGAAGTTGCAATTGTAGTTAACTACATCATAAAAAGCAGTTTTAACAACACTGATTTAAACCCTGACCTGTACCGCAACTCGCTATCAACCCCTAACCCACCATCCGTCCTCGAACCCGATCACATTTTCGCGCAAATCGGACAACATTCGCACAACGGCGTGATGTACTTCTCGTCGCTCCCGCACTTCGGCTTCAAGCACAACACCGAAGCGCACTCCTCCGGTGCCTTGCAACCCCTGGGCACGCACTCCGCGCAACAACCCCTCAACTTCCTGCTAACGTAACCCGCCCGGCAGGCCGGCTCGTCGCACCTCACCGATTCGCACCCCTCCGCGGCCTTCACGCACTTGGGGCAGCAGCTGCACGGGTGCTTGATGACCATTTCTTCCGGCCCGCACCTCGCCTCTTCGCAGACCACCAACGAGCAGTCCTGGTTGCAGTTCACTGGAGAGCAGACTGGGCAACAGTTGCAGGGCAAGTACACCCTCTCCTGGTAGTACCGGCACTTGGTCTCCGGGCACTGGTGGGCTAGCACAGCGCACTCCATCGTACCTTTGCAGGCTTCAGCCACGCACTCCGGGCAACAGTTGCACTGCAACGTCTTGGGGACTTGCCCTGGAGGGCAGTGAAGCGTGGTGTTGGAACACCGGATGTTCCTGCACTCCTCGAAGGTCCTGCAATCGTTGGGAAGGCAGACGGGGCAGCAGCTGCAGGGCAGCTTCTTGGGCGATTCACCGGTGGGGCACTTGGCGGGCCGGCAGAGTTCGAACGAGCAATCCTCCGGGGAGCGGCAGACGGGCGGCTCGCAGGCGGCGCAGCACTCGCAGGGCCGCCGGACCGGCACCTGCCAGAACTTGCAGTGCAATGGCGGGCAGATAATCAGCGAACAGTCCGGCTGGTCGGTGCAGGTGCTCTCCCATTTCTTCACGGGGATTCTCATGTAGATGCTCGTCGCTAGTTTGATTAGTAACGCGCCGTAGATGACCGATGGGCGTTTCATAGCGGCGCTTTGCGCTGAACTGTGGTAGTAGGTGAGCGAGCGAATTGCGAGTTGCGTTGGTATCTTAATTATTCCAATAATATGGCGATGATAATTATGTTATTCATTGTTTCCTGGTACACGTGTGAAATAAACTGTTGAAGCGATTTCGACGTAAATTCGAATTTAATATTATTATAGTCGTTTAGATAACTCGATAAATCATTGAAGTTTTCTGTAAATTCATCGTTCATTCAAATTCGTTCGTTCGAATTGAGGGGAAAATCAAGTATCGGTAGAAGAACTGTATTCTAGCTGAAAAACTTAAGAGACAGATTTGGCTGTTCTACCCAGTTGTTTAGGGCCGCTGTTAATGAGACTAGATTAGCTGCGATGTTAGCAAACCTCCGATAGGAGATGCACTTAAAGAAAAAGTAAATTTTTTCGTACTTTCTTTTATCATGCATCTTGTAATACTTGCAGTATTTGATGGTTTTTCTGGATCCTCTGGATACCAATTTATATGTACAGGGTGTACCAGCACTCGAGGTCACTGGAAAAGGTGTGTGGATATGGCATTATTCTAAACATTTTGACATAGGGAACTGATGGTCGCTGACGATTAATAAGCATATATAGAATTGCTCAATATAGAATTGGAACGGGCTCTTAACGCTGCAAAAGTAAGACCGAGCGAGAGGATCCGATTGATGCATGATTGACGTATCTCCATTGCACTAACACACACGGCGCGCAATGCGAAAATTAAACATGTTTTCAATTTATCTATTATATCTTTGATATTATAAATAATTGATCATTTTTGGTCATGACTTATTAACGAGAAATGATTATTTAACCCCTAGAAAAAAAAATTGGACCTTCTATATATTGTAAAATGGACAAAAATTAAATAACAAAGTGTACATTGAGTAAGGTTGAGCACTATGACCAACCACAGTGTATGTAATATTATTATTAATACAATATTTTATATACTTAATATTGTTTGAACAAAATTTAAGTTTTAATTTAAGGTAATTCCTTTTTTAGAGGGTATATCGTTACTTTAATCATAACTAGAATGTTATTTTTTTTTAATATACAGGGTGGCCCAGAACTCACGCCCCACCGGGAAAGGCCTTAAGGAAACGACAATGGAGATGCCAAAACTGCAGCCAAAGACATGAAAAAGTTATTCCTTTGGTAAATAAAGAGGTTTAAAATCGACCAATGCCAGTAGCAGTTCACATATGCGAAAATGACGTGAATTAGCTATACACCAATTTGACATTATTGAAAGATTCTATGTCCTTTTCACATTCAAGGTTAACAAAAGCTGTCAAAATCAGCTGCGACTGTTAATCCAGGATTTACTATTTAATGACGATTTAATGATTTACAAAAATTTCAAATTGTTACAGCTCGATTAGCTAATGATTCAAAAGTGGTTCAAATCGAATGATCGATTTTTTGTTCGATTTTAAAGTAAATCGTTGATTAATAGTCGCAGCTGATTTTGGCAGATTTTGTTAACCTTCACTGTGAAATGGACATAGAATCTTTCAATAATGTCAAATTGGTGTATAGGTAATTCATGTCATTTTCGCATATGTGAACTGCTACTAGGATTGGTCGATTTTAAACCTCTTTATTTACCAAAGGGATCACTTTTTCATGTCTTCGGCTGCAGTTTCAGCATCTCCATTGTCGTTTCCATAAGGCCTTTCCCGGTGGGGCGTGAGTTCTGGGCCACCCTGTATTTGTGACAAGTTTATAATGTACGCAAATAGGTTTAGAAATAATAGAACAACTATATTTATAACTATATGTTAAGGATCTTCTTCCTCTTCCAGTTATATGGCCTCTTGCGTTGTGTCGCATCCAGCCAGCTTACTTTTGTGGTTTTAATAAATTTCCAAAGAGTGCACCTTGCAGTGCGTCTGGGCCATGCCCATGCCCTTTGGGTAAAGGATAGGGTTAATTTATAGGTTTAGACTCTTCTCGTTCCGCGGCGTATACGGAACATTATCACAAAGGTTTTCGCCTAGGGAAAAGGGATAATGGTGTGGAACCTGTAATTATCAAGGATTATCTATTAATTTGAGTTTTAAGTTTTCTACTATTACTTCTACAGTTTGCTCTAAGCTAATGGGACGTGCTGTATATTAGTTTGCAAGCAATTAATCTTAAATTTTAATATCGTGCGAAATAAGCAGTTGTATTAATTTTTGCGTTTCATTTGATAAGGGATTGTGTAATAGAGTGTTGATGTGTACCGGTCCTTTTTGCATTTCTGCTATGGTCCAGTATGCCATCTTACAGAATTGTGATAGTTTGCAGCCAAATATAGTGTGATTCAGGTCTCCTAGTTCGCCGCAGTCGCAATTAGGGTCGTTTCTGATTCCTATCTTGTATAGGTGTTGAGGGATACAGCAATGTTTGGTGCGCATTCTGCATAGCATAGTAATATGTCTTCTCGATTTATATTTTACCCCTCTGTGCCAGGGAATTTTTGATGGCTCCTTGTTAATTTCTGTGTACTGTGATCCTTTTTGTTTTCCTATCCTTTTGTATTCGACTTTCCACTGTTCCCATATCGTGCGTTTGACTAAATTGGTAACCTCTGTATAGTGTAACTTGTTCGGTTTCTGTCCTGTTTTTGTTCTCGCTCGTCCAGCTGCTTCGTCAGCTTTTTCATTCCCTCTGATGCCGCAGTGGCTGGGGACCCATAGCAGAGTTATTTTGGTGCCTCGTTTTTCTGCTATCATTACTAATTGTTTAGTATCCAATGTGATGTAGTCGGCTTTTGGTGAAATGTCTGATCTAATTATTTTTTCAATAGCGCTTTTTGAGTCTGAAATTATCAGTATGTTTGGGCTCTTTTTTTTCAGACCCATTCGGATTGCTTCTTGTATCGCTAGTATTTCCGTTGTGCATATAGATGTATTGTCCTGTATTCTTTTCTCTCCAATTATTTTATATGTAGGGCTGAACACTCCGAATCCACATTGTCCCGTGCTGATATCCAGTGATCCATCCGTGTAGATGATGCTGTGTTGTGCGTAATTTCTTCCAATAATTTCTTCCAGCTGCTTTTGACAATTGCTGGTTTTTCGATCTATTTTGCTGTCTATCCATTTGATTTTGTCTACTTGGCACTTATAATTGGTTTGATAGCATGGAAAAGTTTTTGATTTGTACATTATGTCCGAATGTTGTATAGCATAGTCTAGTCCTTCTATTAATACAGGTGCAGCTTTATTGCGCCAGTAATTTGGGTCTTCATTATAAAGTTGGTACATGTTTAGTAGAGCCTTGCCTACGAGGCATTGGGTCCTTGCCATCCATTTCAGGCATTGTTTTGTACTTAACCACAGTCTTCTCGTTCCCAGTGTCATTTCCCCGGTCTCGCCAAGTAATGCATTTATCGGTGTGGATCGCATACAACCTGTAACAATCCTTAGCGCTTGGTATTGTATCTTATCCAATTTATTCCAGTTGGCTTTAGACGTGTTAAAGATTATGTTAGTTCCGTAATCTAGGTGGGATCTTATTATGCCTTTGTAAATGTTTAATAAAATCCTGGGGTCCGCTCCCCACCAAACTCTGCATAAGGCTCTCATGATGTTTATTCCTTTGGCGGCTTTATTGCATACATTATTGATATGTGAATTCCAGCCCATTCTGTAGTTGAATGTAATTCCTAGGTATTTGATTTCTTCATGCCAGTCGATGTATTGATTCCCCAGTTTCAGTTTTGGTATTGGGTTCCTGTTCTTGCCTCTACTAATAATCATAGCTTTGGACTTGCTTACTGATGTTTCGAAACCATGCTCGTCCAGCCAATCCTGTAGTTTGTCTAAAGTGCCTTGTACTTTGTTTAAGCTGTCTTCTATGTTAGGTAGGCCGCACATAATTATGGTGTCGTCTGCAAATTGTATAATTTTGACTCCGTTTTCCGCCTTTAGATGCATCTTCGAGGTGTATAGATTGAATAGTAACGGACTTAGAGGTGAGCCCTGTAATATTCCTTTGTTAGTCCATTGCGGTCCTATAAATTTGCCTGTGTTTGGATGACGTATGACTATTTTGCGTTGTTCTAATAGTTTTTGAATGATTACAATTAGGTCCTTTTTAATTTTGATGTCGTTTAAGTATTCCATCATTTTTGGGATAAGGACATTGTCATATGCTGCAGATATGTCTAGAGTTACTATGACCGTTTTTGTGTTTCTTGTGAGATTCATATACGTTTCTGTGGCTAATAATGTTGTACATTCTAGAGTCCCCTTGCCTTTTCTAAAGCCATACTGCCCATTATGTAATATTTCATTTTTTTCCAGAATATAGTCAAGTCTGTTTTTAATTATGCATTCTAGCACTTTAGCTATGCATGATTCTAATACGATCGGTCTGTAGCTATTATAGTCTTCTGGGTTCTTGTCCGGTTTTAAAATTGGAATCACTATTTGTGTTTTCCAATCTGTGGGGATTTCTTGTTCGTTTCGTAGTACTGCGTTGTAGAATTGTACTATTTTGTTTTTCATCTGTCTAGGCATGTTATTTATCATGTTGTAGGTCACCTGATCTATACCCGGGCTAGTGTCTTTTTTATTCTTCATGGCTAGTTCAAATTCGCTGTAGCTAAAGGGTTTTGAAAGTTCCAGGTTTTTATATGTTATCTTGTTTTCATTTGGTATGTATGGAGGTGCTAATTTGTCTAATAACTCTCCCATCCAGTTCTTATCGTTTGTAGTTGATGAATTGTTGTGAATTTTTGCATTACTAAATAATCTTACTACTTTCCAAATGGTTTTGATGGGCGTCTCCCTATTTAGTGATTCCGTGAAATTGATGAAGCTGTTTTTCTTCCGCCCTTTTAGTGTTCTCCTGGCTATCGCTGCTTTTCTTTTGTATTCTAGAAGGTTTTCTTCAGTTGGCTGGTTTTTATATTTGCTTAGTGCTTTGCTTCTCTCATCATTAGTTTTTTGGCATGTCTCGTCCCACCATTTAGGCTTCACCAATCGTTTTTTCTTTCCTATTTTAATATATATTTTCGGGATTGCTGCTTCTGCTGCTTTATTTATTTCTTCAATAATTTCCTCATATTGTGTAGATGTCTTCTCTTCTTCGAAATTGGTGAAGTATTTCAACCAATCTGCTTTTTTTGTATTCCATTTTGATATTGGACTGCTCTCCTGATAGTATGTCTCATTTTTTTGTCCTAATATTACTTGAGTTGGTACGTGGTCGCTAATAGCTGTATGTTCGATGGTTTTCCATGTACTTTTAGTTGCTAGATTGGGTGAACAAATTGCTATATCAGGACAACTTTTATTTTGGTGTGGTAGTGTTATCCTTGTTCTGTTTCCATCATTCAGAACTACTAGTCCGTTTTGTTCTATAGCTCTATATAGGTTAGTTCCTTTCCTGTTTGTCAGTCCCGAACCCCATGCCGTATGTTGCGCATTTAGGTCCCCTATCATTATAAATGGGTTATTTAGTTCTTGGAATATGTCAGTAAACTCCTGTTGGGATATGTGTACGTCTGGTGGGCAGTAGATGGTCCCTATGGTCAGGTTTTTAACTTTAATTCCCATGAATTGTACTCTCTCTGGTAATTGAGTCCTTATTTGAATATTTGAATATTTTAATGCGTTGTTTATGATGATGGCTACTCCTCCCCATCCATCTTGACGATCATCTCTGATAATGTTGTAATTGGCAAGTCTGACTTTTTTATGTTGTGTTAGTAGTGTTTCGTTCATTAGTAATATATCTGCTCTTTCCTTGTGTATTAGTATTTTCAATTCGTCTAATTTATCTAATAAACTGTGTATGTTCCATTGTATAATGTTTAGGTTAGATGTATTTTGGTATTTGTTCATTGTAAATCAGTAGGTGGACCCATCCTCCGATGGGATGGGGCTCGTCGCCATATTTTCAGTCTCTTTGTCGTTGATTGTTTCGAAGTCTGCATTTTGTGTTTCTTTAATTATTTTTTCTACTTGTTCCGTTGTGAGCGTTGAGTGTCTTAGGATGTTTCGTAGAAAGGTAGAGATCTGCATCGTTTCAGTTTTCTCATTTTCCGAGTTGTTTAGATTTCTTTGATATGCTTGTCGGTTCAAGATCGGTGTGATGGGTGTTCTGCAAGGTGGCGGTATTAGGCATTCCATATGAGCTTCTTTGTTGTACGTTATTATTGGTGGCGATGATGCTTGTCTCTTCCTAGGTGGTGTGCTGGTGATTTGGGAGTATGTTATCCTGTCATTTGTGCTTGCGTGCTGTCTTCTTTCGTTGACTGTTATTAGGTTGTTTTTTGATACATGTGTTGTTTTGCTGTTTGTCCTTAGTTGCGGAAACTCTTCATTGATCTTGAATACGGTATTTTGTCTTTGATTGCCAGGTCTCGGGACTCTTTGGGTTGCTTCATAGTATGATAGGTTTTCATAACACATAATTTCTTTGATTTGTTTCTGTCTTTCGTATTCGGCGCAGTTTCTCCTGTCAGTAGCTTTGTGTTCTAGTTTACAGTAAATACATTTAATTTCCTTATTGCATATCTCCTCCTCGTGTTCCTCTCCACATCTGCAGCATCTTATCTTGCTTCTGCATTGCTTACTTGAGTGTCCATATCTTAAACAATTATAACATTGCAGTACTGGACCTACGTACACTTTTACCTTAGATTCGTAATAGTTTATTTCAACTGTATTTGGTATGTTCTTGCCTTCGAATGTTATTAGTACCGTTTCGCTTGGTATATATTCCACAGTTTGTTGGTTAACAGTTCTACGATTCAGTCTCCTCGCGTCTAAAATTCTAGCAGCTGCTTTCCCGTAAGTTATAATTTCCTCCATACAGGTTTCTGTTTCAATGCCCCTAATTATGCCTCTTGATGTTACTAGTGAGGGTGGTATGTAAGTTTCCCATTTGTTTTCTTCCTTTATGTTCTGGTTATCTAGAAAATCATTTGCATGTTTGGAGGTTACGAATTCTATGCCTATTCTGTTAGCTCCTTTTCTTGATACTGCTTTAATACCTTGTATTCCCTTGTTTCGCAGAATTCTCCCAATTGCTATGGGATGAAATGATCCTACGTTGTTGTCCTTTCCTTCAACGATAACTAGGTATGGTGCTGTATCTATGTATTTGTATTTTTTTGGAATGTCAGGGGGCTTTCCTTGGGGTCCTGTCGGACCCCCGGAATCACCGGCCATGCCGGTTTTTTGTAAGCAAAAAAACTTTTTGTTTTTAGGTTATGAGGTAGGTTGGTTATTTACAAAGGGTAAGCAAAAGCAGGGCAAAGACTACGTATATAAGTTGTTTGTACTCACTGCGATATTAGTGCACTCTTTGTCCTAAATCTGTATAAATTTTGATATTAAAAATTTAACTTTGGCACACCGTCTGCTTCTCTCAACGATCGAGCCGGAAGTCATATGTTAAGGATAATAATGTTAGTTATAAGAAAAAGAAGACTGTTTATAAAAAAGAAGAAGATGACATATGTCAAGTTAGTTAATAGAAAAATCGTTCGTTGTGAATACGTTAAGTTTGTTGTTATTATTTGTAATAAGCCTTTTTCAATTTTGTTCGAGTTTCCAATAAATAAAAGTTTGAGTTAATAAAATCTAACAGGTTATGGGCCTAGATATCGCAAAGCCAACGCCAGAGTAGTAGATTTTTCTTTTGTGAGGTTATATCGAAAGCGTGTTGAAAAAGAGAAGGCTAAGAGAATTCGTAACAAGATGGATTTAGCAAAGCACATCAAACCATTAAACAGCGAGGCAGAGTGGCCGATGTGGAAACGCAAAATTCGTGATCTATTGGACTACCATGAAGGAGCAGTTGATGCAATTGATGGCAAATTGAGGAAACCCGATTCACTCGAAGAAGGAGCTAGTGTAGAGGCTACAAAAGCTCACAAGGAAAAGTCGGATTTATATAGAAAAGCCAACAGTTATGCCAAATCCATGATAATGAGTGCAGTGACTGATCATGTTTATCAGAAAATTATGGATACGTGTCATGTCTTTATGTTGGCACCAGTTCGACAGCTGTCAACCGGGATGTCAACGTCAAGAACGTCAGATATACGGACGCCACGTCATGTTACTTTTTATGTTACGATACCTTATATTTTTAACGATAATAAACACGTTACGTTATAAAACCTAATTCGAGAGTTAATAATTAACAACACAACAATTGGCGACGAGGTGAAAATCGCATCAGAATGGATCCAGAACAATTTCAACAGTTCCTGACAACATTCCAAACTACGCTGACTCAGCTTGCAACGCATGTTCAACCGCAACAGAACAATTCATTATCCAGTATTTCACCGTTTGAGGCATACGATTCACACAAAGAAAAATTTTCCAGTTACCTTGAAAGGTTTGAGAATTATTATACGATGAAGAAAATTACGGATGAAACCCAGATAGCTCAACTATTATGTGTAAGCGTAGGATCAATACATTACAACAAACTAGCTGCCTTTCTAGGACCTGAGAAGCCTGTGAAAAACCTAGAATTACAAGAACTTACCAGTTTATTCAAAACAATGTTGACACCGAAGAAAAACGTCGTAGTTGCTCAACACTACTTTTTAAATGTTTTTCAAAGCCAGAATCAATCTATATCCGAATTTGTTGCAGCACTTCGAGATAAGCTAGCAGATTGCGAGTATACAATTAAATGTAATTGCAACGAAACAATGTCGATTGCTGATGTATTTCTTCGAGCCCAATTTATACGAGGATTACGAGATAACTGGATAAGGGAGCATATTTTACAGTCCAATTTAACGACGTTCGATGATATTTTGACGAAAGCTATTGGTTTAGAAGCATCTAAGATCGAAAGCAGAGAATTGGTTCAAACGACAAGTTCGACGAGTACGAATAACTCCAATTCCAGTACATACGACGTGAATAAGGTACAGACTTCTTCAAATCATTACAAAAGAAGAGAGCGTTCTTCATCTGTAGCAAGCTCAAGGTCATCCAGGTACAGAAAACCACATATCGATTATAAAGAGCTAGGTCTTGAAAATGTATGTATTCGATGTGGACGAAACAACCACAAAATTCAAGATTGTCGAGTAAACAAAAACAAATTACATTGTAATTCCTGTGATAGAGTAGGACATTGTGCTAAAGTTTGCATTACTACCTTAATGAAAAGATCTAACAATAAGGACAATACTTCGATTTCGACTAATTCTATTCAAACAGTATATCCTTCGACAAGTAATCTCCAGTACGGTCTCAATAAAATAGTAACAGTAGTTGATTTATTTGAGATTGCAGATACGGATAAATATATAATTTGTGTTCAACTCGATGGCAAAACCCAACAATTTGAAGTGGATTCTGGGGCCAAATACTCATTATTGTCTAAAGATAAATTCGATGAACTTAATTTAAATTTACCTATAAAGGAATCAAACATTGCATTTAAATCATACTCCGGCAACGTTATTCAATCCCTGGGGAAGGTGTCCGTAAATGTCAAATACAAGAATAAAGAAATTTTGGGTGAATTACACATAGTACCGAATGGCCATGATGCTTTGTTCGGACGACAATGGATTAGAAGCCTAGGAGTAGAACTCCAGGATCTGGATAGACAAACGCACGAAGTATTTTCAACCAATGAAGTACATACAATCGGAAGTCTAATGGAAAAATACTCTTCGATATTCGAACAAAAAATTGGGTGTGTTCCCGGATATGAAATAAGTCTTCAACTTCGAGAGGGAGCCACACCTATATTCACTAGAGAACGATCTGTCCCATATGCACTTCAAGAACGAGTAAGTAAAGAGCTGGACGATCTTTTGGCGAATGAAATCATCTCTCCTGTAACTACAACAGATTGGGGATCTCCGTTAGTGGTGATACCAAAAGGAGATGGAGGAGTACGCCTATGTGTTGACTACAAATGCGGAGTTAACGAGAGATTAGTCCAAGTAAATTATCCAATTCGAAGAATCGATGATATTTTTAATAGCCTTCGAAATTCGAAATATTATTGTGTCCTGGACCTGTACAAGGCATATTTACATTTCAAAGTGGATGAATCAAGTAGTTTAGTTCAAACCATTTCAACTCACAGGGGCACATATCGAGTAAACCGCCTTAGTTTTGGAATTAAAACTGCGCCTTCGGAGTTCAACAAGAAAATGTCGCAGATTTTACACGGATTACCAAAAACGGAATTTTACTTCGACGACATCATCATACATGGTGAAACGAAAGACGAATGCACCAAGAACCTCGAATATTGCCTTCAAAGACTACTTCAACATGATCTTCATTTAAACAAAAGTAAGTGCACATTTTTCAAAGAGAAAATTGAATTCCTGGGGCACGTGATTGAATATAACCAGATAAGAAAATCGCCACAGAAAATCAAAGCTGTACAAGAACTGCCACGCCCATCGAACGTAGAAGAGCTTAAAAGAGTTTTGGGACTCATTACCTATTATTCGAGATTTATCCCAGATTTTTCGACAATGTCTTATCCATTGAGATGTCTACTAAAGAAAAATAGCCGATGGATATGGTCTGCCGGCTGCGAAGCAGCATTCCTGAAATTAAAGAGTGAGATTTGTAGCGACCGTGTTCTCACACCATTCGATCCAGTAATACCGCTTATTTTAACAACGGACGCTTCGCCGACAGGAGTTGCTGCCGTTCTGAGTCATCTCGAAGAGGGAATAGAAAAACCCATAGCATTTTCTTCAAGATCATTAACAGAATCCGAAAAAAACTATAGCCAGCTTGATCGCGAAGCATTAGCGATAATATTTGGAGTTAACCATTTCTATAATTATCTATACGGAACACACTTCGAACTTGTTACAGATAATGAACCATTATCAAGAATTTTCCACCAGAAAAAAGCATTACCTCAAATGACGTCAGCTAGACTACTCAGATATGCATCATTTCTATCGGGATTCAACTACAGTGTGAAATGCAAGAAGGGGAAGGATAACCAGAACGTAGATTGTCTTTCTAGAGCGCCTTTGCCATATTCCAGTCCGTCACATGATGAATCTATTGGCGAGGAAGTTAATCAAATATATTTCGAAACGATTTTTCAAATATCAACTGAAGAAATCACGTTTAAATCTATCCAGCAGGAGACATCGAAAGATCCAGAATTAAGTAAGATAATGCATGAAATACAGCAGAATTCGAAAGATACAGAATATACATTAAGCGACGGTATTATTTTTCGACAAGACAGAATTGTTATTCCATCCAACTTACGTTCAAGGATCTTAGAAGAACTCCATCAAACGCATATAGGCATGACTAAAATGAAACAACTTGCACGTCGATATGTATACTGGCATAATATTGACAAAGATATTGAAAGACTGGTCAAAAGCTGTGAAAGCTGCGCACAGACTAGAACAAATCCGGTGAAAGTAGTTGTCCATCCATGGGATCCACCAGAGAGAAACTGGGAACGGATTCATATTGATTACGCGGGTCCACTTGAAAATAATTTTTTCCTGGTAATTGTCGACGCAAAATCAAAGTGGGCTGAGATCAAAATTTCGAAAGTTGCTCCAAGTAGTTCTTCAACCATTTCACTATTAGACGATGTGTTTTCAATGCATGGGTATCCAGAGACAATGGTTTCTGATAACGCGTCCATTTTCCAGAGTGATGAATTTCGTACGTATTGTAAGGACCGAGGAATATTTAAAAAATTCATAGCACCGGGCCATCCAGCCACGAATGGACTTGCCGAACGCAATGTTCAAACGTTAAAGAAGAAACTTCAAGCAGTTTCAAATGAAAATTTACCGATCCACGAGAAGATAAGAAGAATTCTATTTCGATACAGAGCGACACCACTGGCATGTGGCAAGTCGCCTGCAGAAATGTACCTTCAGCGACAATTTCGAATTCGATTAGATGCAATGTTTCCAAAGAAAGTTCAAACCCCAACGAATCAAGAAAAAACCTGCCGTTCATTCAATGTGGGGGAGAGAGTCCAAGTAAAAATGTTCAAGAACAATCATGACGTGTGGGAATTTGGAGTAATAAAAAAGAAATTCGGGTCCAGACATTACCAAGTTTTCATGGACTCAGGAAGAAGTATAAAACGACACGTTAACCAACTTCGATCTACGTTAGTTGCAAAAAAGCAAGTAACATTTGGGCCAACTAACTCATTTGATGTCCCAAGGACCATTTCGAGACCAGTGCCAAGAGCGGTTCCTGCGCAACTGCCGTTGGGGGAACCACCTACACCTGAACCAAGAGAAGAACGAGTTCGTCGGATACGTAGAGCACCGGCACGCCTAGACGATTATATCCGCTACTAGAAATACTCCCCAGTTTCCAGATTAAGTGGGGGAGAAACTGTCATGTCTTTATGTTGGCACCAGTTCGACAGCTGTCAACCGGGATGTCAACGTCAAGAACGTCAGATATACGGACGCCACGTCATGTTACTTTTTATGTTACGATACCTTATATTTTTAACGATAATAAACACGTTACGTTATAAAACCTAATTCGAGAGTTAATAATTAACAACACAACAATACGGAAACCGCTCATGATACGTGGGAAGCTTTAAAACAGAACTTCGAAGCTTCATCGAAGGATCAATTATTTAAGATTTGTTCAGATTTCTTTTCGTTTTGTTGGACATCAACAGAGGATGTATCAACACACATTGCAAAGTTGAAAAGTCTGTGGAATGAATTAAATATTGGGCTTAAAGCTAAAAATGAATACGCCTTACCTGACTTAATTCTAGTGTGCAAAGTCTTACATATTTTACCGAGTAAATTTGAAACATTCAAATCAAGTTGGATGTTAGTATCAAAGGATGAAGATAAAACGTTCGATGAATTGCATGCAAAGCTGTGTATGTTTGAAAGGAACTTTACAAAAAGTAACGACAACATTGAACAAGAAGCACTAGTAGTTAAATCGAAGCAGGAAAAACCAGTTAAAAGGAAGTTCAAATACAAAGGAGCTTGCAATTACTGTAAACAACAAGGTCATTGGGTTAAGCAGTGTCATAAGTGGATTGCTGATGGTAAACCACCTAAAGAAGAGAAAAACAGTAATGGTGAAGTGTCTACAAATGTTATGTTACCGACAATTTGTGACGAGGTTTGTTCAACCGAAGCAGATGAGAACAGTTGGTGGATTGACAATGGTGCAACAAAACATGTGACAAACTGTTCAGACTATTATGTTAATTTTGAAGTGTTTAATCATCCGCATAGTATCAAGGCTGCAGGACAGGAATCATTGAAGGCTGTAGGAAAAGGAACTATACGAATTTTATCGACAATCGGAAGCAGAAACGAAGAAATGTTTTTAAATGATGTCTGGTATGTACCAACAATTTCTAGAAATTTGTTTTCTGTTTTAGCCGCTCAAGATCGTAATAAAAATAGTACTTTTGAGTCGACACAAACTTCATGTGTATTAAAAATTAATGGCCAAGCTAAAATATGTGGAGTACGAGAAGTAAATGGTACATTGTATAAAGCAAAGATTAAACCCTTAAATTCGAAGAAAGTTACTGACATAAATGCAGTTACAGATAGTAAGTCTGACATGTTACAACTCTATCATGAGAGATGGGGCCACCAGGACAAACGTCACGTCAAGGAAAAACTCAAAAGAGAATTAAATATTGAAGTTAAAACAAATGCTGAGATTTGTGAACCTTGCAAGTATGGCAAGATACATCGCTTACCATTTGGGACTAGAGTAAAAGCAACCAAGCCTGGAGAATTAATATCGACTGATGTATGTGGTCCTTTTGATGAATCTTTCAAGAAAAAACGATATTTTGTTTTGTTTAAAGACAGTTTCACAAAGTTTCGATATTGTTACTTCATAGCACAAAAGTCGCAAGTGAGTGAAGTGTTAAAGGACTTCTTAGGGCTTACAAAGACATTGGGATATTCTATAAAAGAAATTCTAAGTGATAATGGTCTGGAATTTGACAATGAAGAAGTAAGATCCATTTTAAGTGCAAATGGTGTTGCACAAAGGCTAACTGCACCGTACACTCCTGAACAAAATGGAATGGCAGAGAGAGATAACAGAACAGTGGTCGAAATGGCCAGAACCTTAAAGTATTCTAATCCAGAAATCATTTATCCCGAAGGAATATGGGCGGAATTGGTCAATACAGCTGTATACATTTTAAATAGAACAGGAAAGTCATCTGTAGATGGTGCGAGTCCATATGAATTATGGATGGGTAAAAGACCTCGAACGACGCATTTTAGAATTATTGGTTCAAAAAGTTATGTGCATGTTCCAAAAATAAAACGAAGGAAGATGGATAAAAAAGCGATAAAAGGACATCTCATAGAATATGATGGAGATGAGCGATTCAGAATTTGGATTAAGGAAGAAAATAAGGTTATTCTCTCTAGAGATGTTCAATTTGAGGAAAGGCCGGGATGTTGTATCGAGCATGTGAAGTTACCTTTTCGAGATGTACAAAAAACTGAAGAAAGTGATGAGGAGTCTGTTGGAGAAAATAGCAGAAACGACGTTGAGAGTGAAAGTGATGCTGATCTAGACGATAATATTAATCATGTTCAGTTGAGACCACGATCATCTTTGAGGAAACCATCGTTCTTAAATGAATATGTATTTACAGCAGAGAACTTTATACATTCAAATCCAGTTCCAGAAACAGTTGAAGAAGCGATGAACCACAAAGACTGTTTAGAGTGGAAACAAGCAATGGATAAGGAAATAAATTCGTTGAAGGAGAATAACACTTGGGAACTTACAGATCTTCCAAGTGATGCTAAGGCGATACCATGTAAATGGGTTTTCAGGTTAAAAATGAACCCAGAGGGCACGATAGATAAATATAAGGCTCGTCTTGTCGCCAAAGGTTTTAATCAGCGAGAAGGTGTTGATTATAATCAAACATTTAGCCCAGTTGCTAAAATGACAACTATTCGATCCATTCTTAGTATTGCTGCACATAAAGAGATGCACCTTGGACAGTTTGACGTTTCTACCGCTTTCTTATACGGAGAACTTGATGAAGTGATTTACATGAAACAGCCGAGTGGTTACGAAGATAGAACTAACAAGGTTTGTAAATTAAAAAGAAGTTTGTATGGTTTGAAGCAGTCCCCCAGATGCTGGAATAGGTGCTTTGGTAATTTTTTGAAGATTCTTGGTTTTGAAGTTAGTCATGCGGACCCATGCTTATTTATAAGAAACCAAACCAACAAACTGTTATTAGTAGTTTTATATGTGGATGATGGGTTGGTTGCAGCGACTGATCAAGATGATTTGAGAATATTTTATGATAAGTTAAAGTCAGAATTTAAAGTCACGACGTCGGAGGCAAATTATTTTTTAGGCCTACAAATTGACCGAACTGGTGGACAAATCAAGATTCATCAGGAAGCATATGCAAGAAGCATTCTAAAGAAATTCAATTTTTCCGAATGTAGAGCAGTATCTACACCTATATTGAAATTATCAGATACACAACAATCAGGGAAAGAAAAGGACGAAAAATTGAAATATCCCTACAGAGAGGCTGTCGGTGCATTAATGTACTTAATGCTGGGAACGAGACCCGATTTGGCTTTTTGCATAAGCGTTCTATCAAGAACTCTTGAGAATTTTACACAGGACGATATACTGAAATTAAAGAGAGTTTTCAGATATGTAGCCGGAACTATAAGTTATGGAATTGCATATAAATCGAAGATAGAGGATGCCAGCTTGAAGTGCTATAGTGATGCAGATTTTGGAGGGTGCATTAAAACAGGCCGATCAACATCTGGAGTCGTTATTATTTATGCTGATGGAATTATTTCCTGGTTGAGTCAACGACAAGCTATGGTAGCAACTTCAACGACAGAAGCAGAACTTATTGCCGCTCATGAAGGAGTAAAAGAAATTATTTGGTTGACCAGACTTTTCAACCAAGTGGTTCAACTAAAGAAGATTCCTATTTTGCAAATCGATAATTCAGCAACAGTAAGATTGGCGCAAAATCCAGAGTTTCATCGAAGAACGAAGCATATTGCAATTAAATATTTCTTCATCAGGGAAAGAATAGCCGAAGGAGAAATTGATGTTGCACAAATTTCAACAGTGAATCAACTTGCCGATATAATGACTAAGCCATTGGCAAAAGTGCGTTTACAAACTTTGTGCAATCAAATAGGACTGTCGTAAAATTATCGTTTTTACTTTTGTTTTTTTTTTTTTTTTCTCTTATACATAACAAGGGAAAGTGTTAAGGATAATAATGTTAGTTATAAGAAAAAGAAGACTGTTTATAAAAAAGAAGAAGATGACATATGTCAAGTTAGTTAATAGAAAAATCGTTCGTTGTGAATACGTTAAGTTTGTTGTTATTATTTGTAATAAGCCTTTTTCAATTTTGTTCGAGTTTCCAATAAATAAAAGTTTGAGTTAATAAAATCTAACACTATATTTATTTTCTTTATAACTATTAAATTTTTATAAAACATTTAACAATTTTTGAACAAAATTAATTTAGTCATTTTTTGTCTAATCGAAGAAGTTTTACCTTGTATTTCGTTATTTATTAATTTAGAATAATGGTACATTCTACATTTTAAAAACATATTTGCTACCTTTCTGATAATTTGTAGCTCGTGTAATTCCTCTACAAGATATTCGTTAGCTATAGGGTGTATGGGATAATGAATAAGTCGATTTTTTGTGAAAAATATTTTATAGCCCTATTTATCAATATTTTTTTGACATTCTGTCCTTTTTTTGAAACCTCACCCTCATTTATTAATGATCGAAATTGTTTTTCTAAAAAAGTAACAATATTATAGATAATATTTGATGCCTGAAGCAAACCACCCCGATTTACAAAACTTGTAAATTTTTTGTAATTTTCTATAGGGAAACTATATTGATGGTCGGTTAAATTTTGACTATTTCTATATAAAAAAATTGCAACACAATCATTACAAGTGGATGTTTCTACCAAATTTCGAATTATATATCCTGATATATAGTATAAAATGTTTTCCTGGAATTCGGAGAGATTTTTGTCCTCCAAATATTTAATAATATTATTTAAATCGCTTTGTTCAAAATCGTAATTTTTTTGCAGTTGTGTTCTTTCAATTGACCTAAATTCAAATGCAGGAGTGCATTATTCTCCAAACTCGCAACAATTGGCACTTACACTTGCTTTTATGGAATTACGAAATAGTAGTTGCCTTAGAGACCAATTTAATTGCTGAGAGTTTGGATTATTATTCCACCCCCCTCTAGATCTAATGCACGAAAAGTACAGTTCTAAATGATCATGTGAAAACTTGTACGGTAAAAAGTATTTCACAGGATCATCACATGTAAAAAGATCTTGTGCTAGATTTATTGTACTTTTCATGGTTATAATAAAACCTAGAGCAAAAGTCTTACGGTTGTGCTGCAGTATATTTGTTGAAAGATCAACAAATATGTTTTTTTTTGTTTTATTAGGTTTGTGAGTTGGCATGACCTGTCTGTCAGTTACTTCACTTGTGATGTCAATGAAAAAGAAGCAAGATAATTTTTGTAGTTCGCTGTTCTAGTTTTGTTATGTTAAATAATACAGTTAATTAAACAATTGGGTATTTTACTTTTCCTCATCCATATGCAGTTAGTAAAGCCTACAGGTTATGGGCCCAGTGGGATGAGGAAAGTTTTATAGCCGTAATAAAAGTGTGCGGTCAAGCAAAAACAAAAAGTGAGGTTAGATTTAACAAAAGAAAGCAGCGTGCAAGAAAAAAAATCGCGGTAAAGCGAATAAGTGAAAACGTGCAAATAAAATGGAAAATATATTGATCAATACGGCAGGATCGTCGGGTCAAGGGGCCTCCAGCCTAAAGTTAGAAGGGTTATCGAACTGGTCAATATGGAAATTCCAAATAAAGGTTATCCTGAAGGCGTTGGAAATTTACGACATTGTAGACGGATCTCTATTGAAACCAGAGGAGGAACCGGAGAAATCAGCATGGGTTAAAAAGGATGCGAAAGCTCAAAGTGTGTTAGTAACGAGGTTGTCCGACAAATCGATGTTGCAAGTTATGACGTGTGAAACTTCCAAAAGCATGTGGGATAAATTGCATACAGTGTACGAACAAAAATCCGATATGACTCTACACCTGTTACAACAGAAATTCTTTGGTTTACAATTCAAACAAAGTGAAGATATTGCTACGTTCATGGCAAGAATAGAGGAAATTTCGAGTCAAATCAAACAAGCAGATGGGGAGGTCCCGGAAAAGCTGATTATTACTAAAATAATAACGTGTCTGCCAGAGGATTTTAATTCGTTTGTTTCAGCTTGGGAATCAGTACCATCCGATAAGCAAAGTTTGACCGAACTAACAGCAAGGCTACTCGTCGAGGAACAAAGAAAAACGAATCAGCAAGAGGAGGAGCGGAGTACAGCTTTAGCAGCCAGGCAACGTTCAGAGACCCGAAAGTGCTTCAAGTGTGGAAAGCCGGGACATTATAAAAAGGATTGTAAGGTTGAGGTCAAGTTTTGTGACTACTGTAAAAAAAGGGGACATATTAAAAGGGATTGCTATTTTCTAAAAAATAAAAATCGAAACTCAAATATAGATAATAATAGACGTGAAAGCTACGAGCATGATTCTTCGAGTAATGCTTTCTCGGCCACCACTCTGGCCTTTTATGGGAAGACAAATATTCCTGATTGGATTGTTGATAGTGGGGCTTCAGAACATATGTGCTATAATAAAGATTTATTCGTTGATTATGAACATTTTGTTCAGCCAAGAGATGTAATAATCGGTGATGGTACGGTAATTAAGGCGGAGGGTGTCGGTCGTGTAAATCTTGAAACGTTTAACGGACAATATTGGATTGAAACAAATATTAATAACGTTTTATATGTTCCTAAAATGACGGCAAATTTGTTCAGTGTGGGCGCTGCCGCTACAAATGGGTATAAAATTAGTATGGATTTTGAGCAGTGTAATTTCATTAAAAAAGAAGAAATTCGTGGTATAGCGAAAAGAATAAACAATATATATATAATGTGTTTTAGATACAAGGTAAACAACGAACCTGCATATGCCAATGTTGGCCAAGTAAAAGAGAAATTGGTAGAATGGCATCGTAAATTGGCGCACCAGAACATGGATCAAACAGTTAGTATTCTCAAAAGAAGTAACCTAGATTTTGAAGGTGGTACCGATATAACATGCATACCTTGTTTGAAAGGAAAACAGCATAAAGAAAAGTTTGAATCGAGTAAAACAGAAACAGTGAAGCCAGGACAATTAATTCATTTGGATCTCTGTGGCCCAATGGAAACTACGTCAATTGGTGGTGCGAAATACCTTTTTGTAATGAAAGATGACTTCTCAAGATTTAGAACAGTTTATTTTCTGAAAAATAAGTATGAAGTGGAGAGCAAAATTCGTGAATTTGTAATGAAAACGAAAATATTTCCATGTCATTTAATTCAAACAATTAGAAGTGACAATGGCACAGAATTTGTAAATAAAGGAGTGACGAAAATTATGGTCGAAAATGGAATTCAACATCAGAAGAGTGTGGCGTATACCCCTCAGCAAAATGGTTCTGCAGAAAGGGAAATGAGGACAATAGTAGAAGCAGCCAGAACCATGCTACTAGAAGGCAATTTCGACAAAAATCTGTGTGTATCGGTGATATTTTTAAGCCGTTATCAACATTGTGCGAGTACCGAATTGTTTAAGGCATTAAAGCGAATTTTGCGATACATAAAAAATACGTTAGACCTATCGATTACTTATGTGTGTAATACAGATTCGGAAATTAGAGCCTTTGTTGACGCCGACTGGGCCGGCGATATTAGAGATCGCAAATCAACGTCAGGTTATATTGTAACAATTTATGATTGTGTAGTATCTTGGTACTCTAAAAAACAGGGTACTGTTGCATTGTCGTCCTGCGAGGCAGAGTACATTGCATTAAGCTTTGCTATTACTGAAGTAGTTTGGTTAAAAATGTTAACTAATGATTTTATGTTAAATTTGAAAGGTCCGATTATGTTGTTTGAAGACAATCAGGCAGTAATTAAGATAACCGAAAATAATGAAAATAATAAAAGGCTAAAACATATTGATATCAAATATCATCATGTTTTAGAAAACGTAAAATCTGGCTTAGTTGCTATTAAATATATAAATTCTTCGGATAACATAGCGGACATTTTTACAAAACCGTTGGGAAAAATTTTGTATCAAAAATTTAGAAACGTTGTTCTGAAATAACGTTGTTTTTTTTTTGGTTCCTATGTTCGTTGTATTGATAATTTTTGTCCTAAAAATCTTTGTAATGTTTCACTATAATATTTGTTGAGGAGGAGTGTTGAAAGATCAACAAATATGTTTTTTTTTGTTTTATTAGGTTTGTGAGTTGGCATGACCTGTCTGTCAGTTACTTCACTTGTGATGTCAATGAAAAAGAAGCAAGATAATTTTTGTAGTTCGCTGTTCTAGTTTTGTTATGTTAAATAATACAGTTAATTAAACAATTGGGTATTTTACTTTTCCTCATCCATATGCAGTTAGTAAAGCCTACAATATTTATTGAGTCAATTTTTAAAGAACTGAGGTATTTGATGGTATCTTCAAAAACCTCTTGGAAATAGTGTGTTGGATCGATTAATCACGGGTATTACTGATACACGATTACTATTGTAAAAAGTATTTCACAGGATCATCACATGTAAAAAGATCTTGTGCTAGATTTATTGTACTTTTCATGGTTATAATAAAACCTAGAGCAAAAGTCTTACGGTTGTGCTGCAGTATATTTATTGAGTCAATTTTTAAAGAACTGAGGTATTTGATGGTATCTTCAAAAACCTCTTGGAAATAGTGTGTTGGATCGATTAATCACGGGTATTACTGATACACGATTACTATTCCAAACTATAAAGTTTGGAACACAATAAACAATGTAATGTTAATAGTGTTAGGTAGTTGTTGGTTGTTACTCCGATTGGGTAATTAACTACTACTAACACTTAATTAAGTCTATTAAACGCCGGGAACAATTGAACTTATTTTAATAACAAAATACTTTAATTATTAACACATAAATTAAGAACAAAACGTGAAAGGCGGGAAGATAAACATTATATTTATTCTGACAAGAATGACATAATTATATGAAAGGTGACAATGACAATCAGTCTATCCAATCGCCCTGACAGACGACGGAACTCGTCCTACATTTAGACGCTACATTTACTCCCCCTCTAGAGGCGGAGCCAAATACAAAAATGCCTAAAAGGAAATGCTTTTAACTCAATACAATGATAGTAGCTATAAAAAAAATGAAAATAAGTTTAGTTTAACAAAAATTTAAATTGCAAATCTGACTATGCGATTTCTCACAGTTTCTTCCTTAAGTTGAAAAATTTCTGATGCATAACTGTGATCATGAAAAATCACATCGTCGTTCGCTATAAATGCCGGTTTCAAACGATCCTTCGAAATATTCGATTGCTTTCCGTTAATATCAACCGTAAAATATTTGTCGCACTTATTCACTACACTAAACGGGCCATCATACGGTTGTTGCAGAGGTTTCCTTACAGCGTCTCTTCTGACGAAAACGTGCGTACAGGTTTCCATTTCTTGAGGAATAAAAAGTTTGTTTTGACGATGGTCTCTGGATGGTACTGGACTAAGTGTGGCCATTCTTTCTTTTAGCGAAGTAACAAAATTACCAACATCGGTATTGGTATATGTAACGGTTGTAGGGCTTATGAATTCACCGGGTAAGCGTATTGAAAAACCATATACCATCTCCGCCGGAGTGAATTTGCAGTCGTCTCTGATAACCGATCGTAGTCCCATTAGAACAGTAGGTAGGACTACGGTCCAACGGTCTGAATTGTGACATTTCAAAGCATTCTTCAAAGTTCTATGCCAACGTTCGATTTTGCCGTTGCATTGGGGATGGTAGGGTGACGATCGTACTCGTTTAGTGCCCAAAAGGCATGCTAGTGAACGGAAAAGGGAGCTTTCGAATTGTCTACCCTGATCAGAGATGATTTTGGTAGGACAACCGAATCTAGTTATCCATCCCGAATACAATGCTTGAGCTACCGTCTCAGCAAAAATATCCGTTATCGGAATTGCCTCGGCCCAACATGTAAAGCGGTCGATACAAGTCAAACAATAAGTGAAACCTTGCGAAGAAGAAAGTGGGCCTACCAAGTCAATATGTATTTCGTCAAAACGTTGGTCGGGTAGTTCAAACTTTTGGAATGCTGTATAAGTGTGTCGGGAAATTTTTGATTTTTGGCAACTAATGCATGATTTTGTCCAACTATGAATATCTTTGTTGATACCAGGCCACACGAATCTCGAGGCGATGAGCTTCGTGGTGGCTCGTGAACTAGGGTGTGAGAGGTTATGAAATTGGTTAAATACTAATTTTCTTAAGGATTTCGGGACGAAAGGTCTAACTTTATCATTATTGATGTCGCAATAAATTTCTAAAGAAATGCCTGAATCTGTATAAGATAATTTTCTAAGTTGTAGAATGGATGTTGATGGGTTGTTAAGGATATTTTGAAGTTCTTCATCTATCTCCTGATGTTCATAAAGTAGATGAAAATTAATCGGACTGGGACACTGAATTGCGCTGATTCTGCTCAAAGCATCCGCAATGATGTTAGATTTGCCTTTAATATGAAAAATGTTAGTGCAAAACTGACTAATAAAGTCTAATTGTCGAGCCTGTCTGGGGGAACTTTTATCTGATTTTTGGTTAAACGCGAAGGTTAATGGTAAATGATCGGTAAATATTGAAAAATTTCTACCTTCTAGGAGGTGACGAAAGTGTCTAATGGCTAAATAGATGGAAAGAAGTTCTCGGTCATACGTACTGTACTTTTGTTGGGCCGAATTCAACTTCTTTGAAAAAAAACTGAGCGGTTTCCACTGTTCCTCGGAAAACTGCTCAACTACTGCTCCTACTGCCACGTCAGAAGCGTCTACCGTAAGTGAAAGTGGTGCATCAGCAACAGGGTGTACCAATATCGCTGCCTGTGCTAAATCTTGCTTGCACCTCTGGAAAGCTTCCGTAGTAAGTGGGGTCCAGGTGATTTTCGTCTTGTCGCCTTTGGAATCGTTCTTTAGAAAATCATGTAGGATGGCTTGGTGAGTTGCAGTCTGTGGCATAAAATGTCTATAATAGTTCAACATGCCCAAGAACCTACGAAGTGATTTCTTTGTTTCTGGAAGTGGGTAGTTGTTGATTGCATCTACTTTATCTGGCAGTGGATTGGTTCCGTGTTCCGAAACCTCGTAGCCTAGGAATTTCACTCTGTCGACGCCGAAAATACATTTATCGGGGTTGATTACTAAACCATAAGTGTAAAATCTTCGGAAAACCTGACGTAGATGATCCTTGTGCTGCTCCCCTTCAGATGAAGCTATAAGAACATCGTCCAAATACGGAAAACAGAAATCCAGGTCAGCCAAAACTTCATGGATGAATCGTTGAAAACTCTGCGCCGCATTACGGAGACCAAAAGGCATTTTAAGGAACTCGAAAAGTCCAAAGGGTGTTGCGATCGCCGTTTTTGGAATCGAAGACTCTTCCACCGGTATTTGATGATAAGCACGCACAAGATCAATAGTAGAAAAGATCTTTTTGCCTGCCAAGTGTTGCGAGAAATCTTCAATGTGGGGAATTGGATAGCAATCTTCGATTGTAGCTGCATTTAGTCTTCTGTAGTCTCCAACAGGTCGCCAGGAGCCGTCCTTCTTGCGAACCATATGGAGGGGACTCGACCATTGACTACTGGAAGGTCTACAAATTCCGTTGGCAACCATATATTCGAATTCTTTCTTCGCTATTTGTAGTTTGTCCGTTGGTAAACGTCTTGGTTTCGTCTTGACCGGGGGACCCTTGGTTTCAATAAAATGTTTGGTGTTGTGCCTCTTTGCTTGCTGCATGTTGTGGGGTTGAACAATCGATGGGAATTCTTCGAGAATATCGTGAAATGTGTGGTTGGGTGCGATTGTATGAATCGAAAGAAACTGGTAAGAAACTTGTCTTCCTTTGCTGCTGAGTTTGGTTGTTTGATCGATTAACTGCGATCGTCTTAAATCGATTAATAAATCGAAATGGTGAAGAAAATCTGAACCGATTATCGCTTTTTCAACATCAGCTACACAAAAGGTCCATTGAAAATTTCTTCGTAGTCCAAGGCTTATGGTGAGACGTCGAGAACCGTAAGTTTTTATTCTCGTGCCGTTGGCTGCATACAATGTAAAATCTGATTGCGATGCTTCTCTCGATGATTTGGGTAAAATTGATATGTCTGATCCTGAGTCTATTAGAAAACAGGTACCAGTAGTAGGGTCTGTAATTACTAATCGTTTACTGACTGTCGTACTATTGGTAACGTGGCGGTCGGTGGAGGCTGCTACCGCGTTGCCCGCCAAATCTACAAACGCGGCGACTGATCGTTTCCCTGCTGATTATTAAAATTACAGGGTTGTGTGCATTTCTTCGCCCTTTCTTTGAAGTTGAAATGATACCAACACAAATCGCTGTCTGTCGGCTGTGCGGTGTAACGGTTATTAGAGTTTGATCGTGTTCTACTTTTGGAACGATGTCTGTCATGACCTCTTCTAGGTTGTGAAGTGAGCTGTTCTAATGCTGCTCTCATTTCGTTCCTCTGCCGGCTAAGAATCTGAATTGCGTCATCTGCTGCTCTCGCTTGATGAACAGCGAACGTTCGTGGCTGCTCAATTTCAGCAATTTTATCAGCCATTTTTGCTAAGTTGGTAAGGGAATCGTTACTGGTCGTTAGAATTGATTGTATGTTCACCGGCAGTCTCTGCATCCAAATAGTTTTTATTAAACTGTCAGGGATAGCGGTACCTCCCAAACGTTGCATTTCACCGAGAAGTTGTGAAGGTTTTTTATCTCCTAATTCAATTTCCGATAGGAGTTTTCGAATTTTGCGTTCTTGCGAATCTGAGAATATCGCAATAAGTCTGCTTTTGATACCTTCGTATCTGTTTTCTGCGGGTGGGTCTAAAACAAAATCGGTTACTTCCTGGAGTATTTCTGTATCGATACTGCTTATAATATGGTTGTACTTAGTACTATCTTTAGAAACACGTGATAATTGGAATTGCGCCTCGACCTGTGCAAACCAGAGTCTTGGGTCTTTCTTGGAAAAAGGTGTAGATTTCCTCATAACAGCTTCGGTTTCGGGCATGGAGCTCTCCCGTTGTGGTGATGATGGTCTCGACATGATCGTATACCTTTCTGGAACTGCGATTGAAGTAATAAATGCGGTTTGGAAGTCTTGCAGAAATGTTTATGTGCACTGCGTGTGAACCGGGGTCACCAATTGTTAGGTAGGTGTTGGTTGTTACTCCGATTGGGTAATTAACTACTACTAACACTTAATTAAGTCTATTAAATTAAGAACAAAACGTGAAAGGCGGGAAGATAAACATTATATTTATTCTGACAAGAATGACATAATTATATGAAAGGTGACAATGACAATCAGTCTATCCAATCGCCCTGACAGACGACGGAACTCGTCCTACATTTAGACGCTACAATAGTAAGCCATATGACGTTTGTGACAAGAATGACAGTTCATTGTTACCAACCGAACTTAGACCTACTTGGCCTTTTAAGTCTCGGGTCTAACTAACATAGTGAATAGAATTTCCAACCTTTTCCAAAGGGGTTCCTAGAATTGACAATATCAAATCCCCTGTTCATTTTTCTGACAAATTCGACCGTAGCAGAGCTGTAGTATGACGGGAAATCAAACACAGTGTAAGTCAAAAACTCACTTTATTCCCAACTGGGAAAAACGAAACAAAAGGAAACAATAAGTAGGCAACCCGCCGGTATGTGTGCGTATCTGTGTAATGCCGCGTTGTTCTGCCTTAGCCGGTACGTGTCCTCGCTGATTGCTCGCAACCGACTGACCTTCCAAGCTCCACTCCGAAATGTCCACACACACACATAGGCGGCGCATTAACATTTTACCTAAATATATAAAACCCGCACAGGGGCGGATCCCTAATGCAACATTCCTCCCCCTGTAAATAAAACAATATACAAAAAATACAAAAAACTTCTAATCCCTATAACGGGCAGGGAGACGCCTGTCGCGGGGTGGATTCTTCCTGGGTCCGCTCACACCGGCTTCCTGTACGTCCGAAAAATGGGGCGCATCTTTGACCCCTTCATTTTCCACAACTTCGATCAACGGCTCCGGTGGTCCAGGTTCACCCTGGGTGTTACTAGATCCCTCCATAACCTCAACGGCCCGTCCGTTGTCTGACCTTCCATCGAGTTCAGGGACACCAAAAATCTCCGGCTCAGCTCGCTTGCGCAACTGATCACGGTGCTTCCGACGAGTGACCCCATCAACCACCACATGATATGACAAAGGACCGGTCTGCTTCAATATCTCACCGGGCACCGATCCCCCTCCCAAAGGTTCATTTACCCAAACCCTTTCCCCCTCATCAAAAAAAAATAGGGGTCCAGCCTTCTTGTCATATTGCCGCTTTTGTTTAATTTGTTCGTGTTCCATATTCTTCGAAACATTTGGTTTAAGCAGATAGAAACTGGATCTCAAATGGCGCCCGAACATCAGCTGACTCGGCGTGCGCTTAGTCGATCGTCTCACTGTATTTCGGTACGAGAACAAAAAACTTTGCAATCTCCTGTGTTGGTCAACTGCTTGGTCGCTGGCACGCATTCTTTCCTTGAACGTACGGACAGTACGTTCCGCCAACCCGTTTGACCTAGGATGGTAAGGGGTTACCTTCACATGAACGATGCCGTTTTCCTCGCAAAACCCTTCAAATTCGTGTGAAGTCAGCTGTGTCCCGTTGTCTGTTACCAAAAATCTTGGCAGTCCAAAACGAGCAAATATCGCACGCAAAGCCTGAATGGTTGTTTGTGATGTGATATTAGCATGGGTATGACCTCTAACCATTGAGTGTACGAATCGATCAACACCATCCACATCTTTCCCTCAAATGGGCCCGCAAAATCCAGATGCAAACGTGACCAGGGTTCGGGCGAAACACCCCACGGGTGCAAAGAAGCGCTCTGATCATTTTGTCTCGAACTTTGACAAGAGGAACAAGCCCCGGCCTTCTGCAAAATATCCTCGTTTATCCTTGGCCAATATACGTGCAATTTTGCCAATGATTGCATCGCCGTGACCCCCTGATGACCCTCATGCAGCATCTTCAATATTTCTCCTCTAAGCGAGACAGGAATGCAAATACGCCCCTTCCATAACAGAAGATCCTCCTCGAAAGACAACTCATCCCGCTTCTCGTAAAATGGCAGCAAATCCCGACCGAGCCTATTTCTATCCGGCCAGAACGCCTGAAGATGACCAGTCACCTCGGAGAAAACTTGGTCGCTGACGGTTTCTGCCCTCAGCAGATTCTTCTGAACTGGCAGCTTTCGGACCCTCAAATGTAAAAGTCTGTTTTGGTCGGAAAACGTCTCCTCCTCGCCCCTTTTCCGTAAAGGGAGGCGTGACAGCGAATCCGCAGGGCAGTTCTATCTCCCTGGACAATAGCGCACCTCAAAATTGTAACTATTTAAGGTCATCGCCTATCGTAACAACCGGTTACTAGCAACCTTCGGCGTCTGTCGATCTTCACCAAAAATTCGCTGCAAAGGTCTATGATCGGTCTGGAGAATAAAACGTCTCCCGTATAAATATTGATGGAACCTTGTCACAGCAAAAATCAACCCCAAAGCCTCCTTATCTATGGTCGAATAACAACTCTCGACCTCACTCAAAGAACGAGAGGCGAAAGCTATGGGCCTCAACACACCGTCAGAAAACTGATGAGATAACACTGCCCCCAAGCCTGCATCACTGGCATCACTGGATACCACCAACGTCTTACTTGGATCATAATGGACCAGGGTGTCGTTTGAAGATAAGGTTCTCTTTAATCCATTAAAAATCGCGGTATCATCCTCCGTCCAATTCCACCTGGCGTTCTTCTTAAGATGACGGTGTAGTGGCACACATTGGACATGTAAATTACGAATGAACCTCCCGTAGTAGGTGATAGTGTCCAAAAAGGAACGAAGCTGGGTAGTATTCTGAGGTATTGGCATTTGAGTTAGCGCCTCAATGTGATCCTCCGTCGGGTGCAGTCCCCTCTCGTCTATCCTGTTACCCAGATAGGTTACACTGCTGCGCAATCAGTCACACTTAGTCTTCTGAGTTTTTAAACCGGCCGCCTGTAAACGTCGCAACACCTCCCTCAAGAGCTGCACGTGTAATGTCAGGGTAGGAGCTGTAATGAGAATATCGTCTAAATAGCAGACAACACCATCCATGCCTGCAAGTATTTGGTCCATTGTCCTTTGAAATAAAGATGGTGCAAAACTTATGCCAAAAGGCAAACGTTTATATGTAAAATAACCCATATGGGTCGAAATCACCAAATACTTTCGAGAATCTGGATGCACTTCCAGCTGTAAATAAACATCCTTCAAATCGATTTTAGAAAAATGTCTTCCACCTGACAACTTTGCGGTAATTTCCTCGAAACGGGGCAACTGATAATCATCGAGTTGGACATGCCTATTTATTGTAACTTTAAAATCAGCACAAATGCGCATCTTCCCACTGGCCTTCATGGCAAGCACAACAGGCGAGGCCCACGATATAGGTGTGATGGTGGTATCTACCAGTTCCAAAACCCCTTCCGCCACCAGTCGGCTGAACTCTGCCGAAACCTGGTCCCGCAAAGCCAAAGGAACGCTCCTGGGACGAAAACTTTTCGGAACCACGTTTTCCGGGATATAAATTCTTGCCTGGTGCCCCTTTATTTTGCCCAAACCATCCTCGAAAAGCTCGGGGTAATCCTTTAACATGATTTCCACCATGCTGTTCTCCCCCCCCCTTCATTTGCACCAGTCCCTCCCGACAACTTGCAAACTCGTGCTCCCGGAGGCAAAGGCAACTCAAAAGCGAAACACCAATCGAGGCCGAACAAAGGCACATCGTTTGCTGACGTCACGAATAAAGGCAACTCAACCCTCTTGTCGAAAGCCTCCACTGTGACTACTGTTTTGCCCAAAGTTTTTACCGGTTGATCACCATAAGCGATTAAATCCGCCATTTTCGACAACGGGGGTTTTCCGATCTGTCGCCACGTTTTCTCCCCGATAACCGCATGCACCGAACCCGGATCATACAACATGTCTATAATCATCATTCACCGAGACGGACAACATTACTTTATTTGACGAACCTCCATTTTTAATGTTCATTACCGAAAAATCCGAAATTTCCTCCTCCAATTCCGAACTCTCATCTGAAAAATTTTCACAATCCTCGTCATTCCAGTCTCTCATGCAACGCGCAGCATGTTTGTCACGAGTGTTCGGCTTACTTTTCCCCGACTGTCTTATGACCGCGTTTCCCGACACCATGCACACGCGCGAAAAATGATTATCGCCCGCACAACTACTGCACGCTTTACCGAATGCAGGACAATTTTTCTGCCGATGCTTAGCATCCCCGCAATATAAACAGTCCGAGTGCGGGTCTAATTCGCGAACTTTTGTTTTAAACGCACTACTTTGTTTGGTGGATTTATTTTGAACTCGATTTACCTGATTGTTCGGTGTGCCAAAATTTAAATTTGTCATGCGTTTCGATTGGATTGAAGCTTGCTCGAGAATAATAGCTGTTGCCCAAAGCTAGCTGCCAAAGTCGCAGTGCCAGACGGATGCTTTCGAATTATCTGTTCTTGCCAATCGCGATTACCGATACCAAAAATCAGCTGATCCCGCATTCGCTCAGTCAAGTCATTTCCGAAACAACAGTCGCCCGCCAACGCACGCAATTTGTTTACATACTCGGTAACAGTCTCACTTTCCCTCCGAAAACAACTAGCGAAATTTATTCTCTCCGCAAAAATGTAAGTCTTTTTGCCGTAAAATCTTTTTAACACTTCTTTTATCTCTTCAAATGACTTTGATGTAATTCTGTCGGGTTTGAAATGATCGGCTAAAATCTTAAAAACATGCGAACCAACCTTTGACATGAGTAGATTCCTTCTTAATTCAGCCTGCCGAGGTCCTGTAAGTCCATGAATTTGTAATTCAAGTTCAAACCTCTCGATGTAATAGTCCCATTGCTCTATTTCCGGTTCAAACTTGTCGAATCGAAAATGTTTGTAAACGTCACTCTCACATTCAGGAGTTCCCGCGCCTCCTGCCACAGTATTGATGCTTGTTGCCATTGTTTATAACCCAACAATCACCTTAGTCCTCGTCGCCAAATGTAGTATGACGGGAAATCAAACACAGTGTAAATCCAAAACTCACTTTATTCCCAACTGGGAAAAACGAAACAAAAAGGAAACTGGAGGAAATTGGATCACGTAGGAGAAATGGCAACCGCGCGTTCCTGCGGAGAGTGGGAGAGGGCGCTGCGGAGGCGCAAGAGCATTGAGACGACGACGACCGAGCCGTTGCGACGAGAGCGGTTCTTTTTCTTATACGCATAATTAGTTGTTGCTGCATTTTTAATCAGAAAATAAATATCGTTAAGAGAAAATACCTATTGTCAATTGGACAATAAAACAGTGGTCCTTCGAGCGGATTCCGAACTGGAAGAGAAATCGTTATTGAGAAAAAGCCGGCAGTCCAAGGGAAAGCGGTGAGTCGTTTCCATTTTGTCACGTTCCTACAAGTTTAAATCGTTCGGTTGCTTGATTTGGGCAAATTAGTAATTGTAGGAAGTAAATATATTTAGGTTGTTAAGATTTGGATATCGTAAAATCATAAAATCAGTAGTAAGTCACTTTGGGTGAAAATCGTTTAAAATTGAAACCGTTACGGGCGGTATTTCAAGGTCGGACGGAAAGGAATTAGAGTTGCGACGTTGCCAAGCCTTTCCAAATTTCTCAGTTGATGGGATATCGTTTTATAATCGAGAAAATATTTAGTAATAATACTTGCGGAGTATTACACGTTGGATTTCAAGCATTTAATAAATCATTGAGTTAATAGTTTATCGAAGAGGATCGTTTTTATTTATAGCACGCACATGTGAATAAAGGCGGAAAAACCTTTATCGTTTTATCGTTTACAGTAGTATATGTTTGTATAAAGCAAAATGTCGCGGTTGGCAGAATTGACAAACCGTCGGGCAGTTATAAAATCGCAATTGACCAGATTTGCGAGTTTTGTTGATGCGTTTAACGAAAGCCAAGGAGGCGAATTAAAACCTCGTTTAGGTAGGATCGAGGGGTTGTTCAACGAATTTGATATTGTGCAGACGGAGATAGAGTTGTTGCAGCCTGAAGAAGCTAGTTCCAATGCGCGTTCAGTAATCGAGGATAAGTATTTTATGTATGTTGCGAGAGCTCCGGATTTAGTAGCTAAATTTGAGGGTTCGGTAGGGACCCAGGTATCGATACAAGCGACATCCTCAAGCGGTAGAGGATCGGCGGTGCCTCAGGAGGGGTATCCAGAGATTGAATTGCAAAAATTTTCATTGCCTAAGTTTAAGGGTGATTATGACAAATGGTTCAAGTTCAAGAATGCATTTGAGTCTTTGATCGTGAGGAATGATCGGATGGATATGGCGCAAAAGTTCTATAGGTTGCAAGAATGTGTGATAGGGGAAGCTGAAAGCGTAATTGATGGTATAGATGAGTTCGATGCTGCGTGGAATTTGTTGATTAGTCGCTATGAGGATAAACCAAGTATAATACAGAAGCATATGAAGGATTTGGTTGACCTTCCTTCCATGAAGGGCGATTGTGCATCGATCATAAGGAAGTTTTTGGACGAAGTGAATAGACATTTTAGAGCGTTGAAGTCGTTGGATGAACCGGTTGATCAGTGGGATCGAATACTGATTTTTATTTTAGCCAGGAAGTTGGATGATAGTTCACGGGAAGCCTGGGAAAAGGCGAGAGTTATTAAATTTAAAGGTAGACCTTTGTTCTCGGATTTTTTAAATTTTTTGTTGGAAAGATGTAGGAGTATCGAGGCTAAATCGGACAAGAATGCCTCCAGGGAAACCACTAAATCGAGTTTCGCCAAGAAGGGAGGTAATTTTAATTACAATTCTGGGTCGAGAGAGGTACATTCGTCTCATGTAGTTGCTCAGCCTTCCGTAACTTGCGAGTTTTGCAAGGGTCAGCATTTTATTTATGTTTGCAAAAGGTTCCTAGCATTGACAATCCAAAATCGTAGGGAGGAAGCCAGAAAATTGAGGCTGTGCTTCAATTGCCTGAGGAGAAATCATTTTATAACAAGTTGTAGGTCCGCTGGGTGTAAAATGTGTAGGGGTAGGCACAATACGCTGTTGCATGGAGCTGCTCAGCAGTCGGTGATTCCGGTGGAGCAGCCAGGGTTGGTCACTCATGGGGAAGATCAGTCAGCTTTGGAGGGAGTGTCGTTGCATTGTAGTACACGATCTCAAGTGTTGTTGTCTACAGCCGTGGTTTTGATCTCGGACCGACAGGGGAATTATCGTGAGGCTCGGTGTTTGTTGGATAATGGTTCTCAGCCATGTTTGATTACTGATAGATTGGTAAAGGCGTTGGGACTGGAGACAGAGGAGGTCAAGATACCTTTGGTTGGAGTTAGCCAGGTAGAGGGTTGTACTAGGGGTAGAACTCGAGCAAGAGTAAAATCGAGATATAATGGATTCACGGTGGAGGTTTCGTTTTTGTTGATGGATGAGATTACAGTTAACTTACCAATTAGATCGTTTGATTCCTCTGGGTTGAAGATACCTGAGGGAATTTCGTTGGCAGATCCTCACTTCTGCTCGTCTTCTCGGGTGGATATTCTGCTGGGCGCTTCGGTATTTTTCGATTTGCTTTGCGTTGGTCAGATAAAATTGGGCTCAGGGATGCCTATTCTACAGAAGTCGGTGTTGGGCTGGTTGGTGTCGGGTCAGTTGTCATGTGGATTTGAGGAGACGGTGTCATGTAATCTAGCTGTGACCGATCAGGTTTTGTGTGATCAGCTAGAGAGATTTTGGCAAGTGGAAGAGGTAGAGAACATAGGTGGCGACAGGTTGTATACAGTTGAAGGGAAGGAGTGTGAAGCTCATTTTGTAGACACGATTACGAGGGACGCAGATGGTAGGGTTATAGTTACGTTGCCTACTCGGGAGGACGTTGGAAAATTGGGGAGTTCTTTGGGAATGGCTGAATGTCGACTAAATGGATTGCGAAGAAGGTTTGGCGGAAATCACGATTTCCGGGAGTCGTATAAAAATTTTATGGTGGAATATGAGTCCATGGGTCACATGAGCAGAGTTGAAGAGGAGTTAGGCGTGGATTCCGTAAAGGATAGTCAAGGGAAAGTATTCTATTTGCCTCATCATGGGGTACTTAACAGTTTTAGTAGCACAACGAAGCTGCGAGTCGTATTCGATGCCTCGTGCAAGAGCGATTCCGGGTTGTCGTTGAATGACGTTTTGAAGAATGGTCCCTTGCTGCAGGACGATTTGTTTACAATATTGTGTCGATTTAGGTGTTATAGGATTGTCGTGACTGCGGACATAGCGAAGATGTATCGTATGATAAAGGTTACCGAGAGTCAGCGTGATCTTCAACGGATAGTGTGGTTAGGAGAGAATCAAGAAGTGCAACATTTTAGGTTAAATACTTTGACGTATGGAACAGGTCCAGCATCTTTTTTGGCGACGAGATGTTTGTTGCAGATTGCGATCGAGTCAGAAGAGGACTATCCGGATGTTTCGTCTACAATTCGAGGAGATTTTTACATGGATGATTTGATTACCGGTTGTGATTCTGTGGAGCGGGTGATTGAGTTGTCAAAGACTACGTCGGAGATTTTGAAACATTACGGGTTCGATTTGCGGAAATGGAATTCGAACAGCACGGAAGTGTTAAATGCGTTGGGAGATGGGGAGCAGAACGAGGGAGTCGATTGGTTGATGAGCGAGGATAGTGTGTCCAAGGCTTTGGGCATATTTTGGAGAGCTCGAACAGATAATTTGGAATTTCGTATAGAGCCACCAGTGGCTGAATGTACCGTGAGCAAGCGTATGATTCTTTCAACAATTGCAAGGATTTTCGATCCATTGGGGTTGTTGGGTCCTGTAATAGTTAGAGCTAAGTTGCTGATGCAGCGTCTCTGGCAGTTGAAGGTGGGTTGGAACGAAGCATTACCGCAAGTTATTCACACAAGGTGGATGGAGTTTAAGGTGCAGCTAGAGACTTTAAACCGGTTGGAGATTCCCAGGGCGACTCTGGTGGATTCTTCTGAGATAGAGCTGCATGGGTTTTGTGATGCGTCTGAATCAGCATTCGGAGCATGTGTTTATGTAAAGAGTAGGAATGAGAACGGGGTAGTGGTGGTTAGGTTGTTGTGTTCGAAATCTCGCGTGGCCCCACTAAAAACAATTTCGTTGCCTCGTCTGGAATTGTGTGGTGCCGTTTTACTCGCTAAGTTAATGAGGAGAGTGGTTGAATCCTTGAGGAGAAGTTCAGTGAGTAGGTTCTATTGGTGTGACTCGACAATTGTACTGGCCTGGTTGGCAGGTGAACCTTGCAACTGGAAAACGTTCGTTGGAAATCGCGTGAGTTTAATTCAATCTGTTACTAGAACGCAGGATTGGAGACATGTGGAGTCAGGTGAGAATCCTGCTGACATAATTTCGAGGGGATTGAGTCCGGTAGAATTGCTAGAGTCAGATGTGTGGTGGACAGGTCCATCTTTTCTTAGGGATTGCTCCGATTATAATTTTGGATTGAATGTGGTGAAGATGACGGAATCTGTACCGGAGGCACGGAGATTGAAGGAGGTGTCGTTGGTGGTTTGGGTACCTGATCTAGGGTTGATTGAGAGGTATTCAAGCTTGCGTAAGTTGAAGAATGTAGTAGCGTGGATTCGTAGGTTTTGTTCGAACGCCAGAAGGGTAAAAGAGCAAAGAGAATTAACAAGCAGAATATCGATCAAGGAGTCAGAGGAAGCGCTGAGTTGCTTGGTGAAGATGGTTCAAGCTTCAGGGTACCGGAGAGAGATTAGCTCTTTGCGGGGTAATGAGGGTGTGCCAGGAAACAGTAGCATTAAATCACTTAATCCGTTTATTGATAACAGTGGGGTTGTTCGAGTGGGTGGTAGACTGAGAGAATGTAGAGTGGATTTCGAACAGAAGTTTCCAATACTGTTGCCCCCCAAGAATGCTCTTTCGCGTTTGATCATTGATGACGAACATAGAAGACAGCTTCATGCTGGTCCTTTGGCGATTCTGGCAAAGATTAGACAGAAATTTTGGTTGGTGCACGGCCGGAGAGAAGTGCGATCCGTCCTGGCTCGTTGTACTGTTTGTTTTCGGTGTAAACCACGTCCGTTAAAGCAGATGATGGGTGATTTACCTTTTGAGCGTGTTAATTGTCCCCGCCCATTTTATAGCTGCGGGACTGATTTTGCTGGTCCGTTCATCATTAAGGATGGAAAGTTTAGGAATAGGGCTGTCATAAAAGCATATATGTGTATTTTTATTTGTTTGGGAACCAGAGCTGTTCATATTGAGTTAGTTAGTGAATTGACGAGCGATGCGTTTTTGAATGCGTTCAAGCGATTCGTATCTAGACGAGGTTTATGTCGTGTTGTACATTCCGATAATGGTAGAAACTATGTGGGTGCTAGCAATAAAATATTAGAGGTTCAGGAAATTTTGAACGGGTTGAAATCCAACGAGAATTTGATGAATTTTTGTAGCGAGAACAATATAAGTTGGAAGTTCATACCCGCGTTTTCTCCCCATCAGGGAGGTATTTGGGAGGCGGCAATAAAATCGGCCAAATATCACGCGACTCGTGTCGTGGGAGAACAAAGGCTCACCTTTGAGGAGCTTAGTACTTTGTTTGCTCAAATCGAGGCCGTGCTAAATTCCCGTCCAATCACCGAACTGTCCTCTGACCCTACCGATTATGCTCCACTTACCCCTGGGCATTTCCTAATCGGCTCACCGCTCAACGCGCTACCGGAATTGGCTATACCAGAGGGTCCTGACAACGGGCTGACCAGATACGAATTATTAAGCAAGATGTTTCAACACTTTTGGTCTCGATGGAGGAGGGAGTACCTGAACCAATTGCAGAATCGTACAAAATGGTACCAACAGTATCCGAGCATCAAGATAGGCGCATTGGTCATCATCAGGGATCCCAATACACCGCCTATGATGTGGCGCTTAGGTCGAGTAAGCGAGGTGCATCCGGGTCCTGACAACTTGGTTCGGGTTGTGAGTCTTCGGACTTCAAATGGAGTAGTTAAGCGTGCAGTCCAGCAGATTTGTCCTCTACCCCTGGATTCTTCTGTTGAAATCCGTGATTTCAAGGCGGCCGGCATGGAGGAAATTGGATCACGTAGGAGAAATGGCAACCGCGCGTTCCTGCGGAGAGTGGGAGAGGGCGCTGCGGAGGCGCAAGAGCATTGAGACGACGACGACCGAGCCGTTGCGACGAGAGCGGTTCTTTTTCTTATACGCATAATTAGTTGTTGCTGCATTTTTAATCAGAAAATAAATATCGTTAAGAGAAAATACCTATTGTCAATTGGACAATAAAACAGAAACAATAAGTAGGCAACCCGCCGGTATGTGTGTGTATCTGTGTAATGCCGCGTTGTTCTGCCTTAGCCGGTACGTGTCCTCGCTGACTGCTCGCAACCGACTGACTTTCCAAGCTCCACTCCGAAATGTCCACACACACATAGGCGGCGCATTAACATTTTACCTAAATATATAAAACCCGCACAGGGGCGGATCCCTAATACAACAGGGCCTATTCAGTTTATCCGAAGAAACTACGCAATGGATGCTTTTGATGTACGAGAACTATACAAAAACTTCTTTATTTCTAATGCAGGCGATGAAGTGTGTCCATGGCAGAGAGATATTATTCGTAGGGGAAGGCTTAACAATTAAAAAATATGTTTGTACGCAAGTCCGCTTTTCTTACATACCAAATGATATATTTAAAAAAAATTGTCTTTTGCCGAGCGCGGTGCAAGCGCATGCGTTCAGCACATTGAAATTTATAGGTTATGTTAAATTTGTTAAAAATAATTATCTATTTTAAAATTTATAAAATATTCAATTATATTAATACTCGCAAGCTCATATCTCCTCCTGATTTTCTTTTTCTTATTTAAATTCAACTATTTATGCCCTTTTTTTCATTTGTAAACATAATTTTCAAATAATGTATAATATGGAAATAAATAAGTACTTACAGTTTTTGTTCATTCTTTCTGCTATCTCCTCCCAAGCCTCATGTCTTTTTTTTTATCTCTATGTTTCGTCTCGTCTCCGCAAGGTTTTTGTAAAACGGAATCCTGTTGGCTAATTTGGTTCTTTGGTGAACAACGCTTAATATCCTATCAACAAATGTAAAGAGGCAGTCTTTCCAAATTATTTGCACATTAAACATCGTAACCCGACCGTTCATCTTTATGTAATATCCAGCGTATCAATAAATTTAACCCCAAAATTTAAGTGTCTGCATCACGATCGTCTCCTGAATCCAACCCAGTTCCAGCCGGAGCTTTATTTGGTACCTTCCCTGTGGGTCAAACAGGTCTCGCCCATTTTGGCAATCTTGTGCAAGGGCGTGTAATAGTCCCGCGCCCCCACAAAGTGGTCCTTCGAGCCGGATTCAGAGTCTACGGTCTACGCAGCGCCAGGAACAGTCCGAACGGTAGTCAGAGTCAAACGGTCTAGGAGTTTTGAGAGGGTAAGTACCATTTTGAACTGGCCCTATTCAATGCAATTGTTTACTCCTATTTTGCGTCCGCTTGATTCTCTTTTCGGGTGTTGTCCCTGAATCTACTTGCGGTAAAATTTATTCATCGGTACTTTTTTGCCGAGTTATTTGCTTGGGTTCGCTGCATCGAATACAGCGGTCATATACGGTTGCTCTCTAGCGCTCTAAATTTAAATTAAAACGTCGTTACGACGAATTCATTTTAATTTTATCATAAGTTTATCATATTTTTTAAAGCTTTTACAATGGCTCCCAAAGCTACGAAATTATTATTCGTAAAGGCTAACCTTGTGCTAGAACGGCTAGAACAATTTAACGACTTTATTTGTGACATGACAGACACTTTGACGGATGCCAGTTGTAGGGATATTAAACGCAGATTCGAAATTATTAAACCGCTTTTAGGGAAATATGAGGATATTTGTGAGCAGCTTCGTGCCGACAATACGGGAACAGGTGATCTACCAACCTTTCTTGAATTTCAGGAGGATTTTTTTACGCTGTCAGCTAAGGTAGATGTTAGGCTAGCCCAGTACGAGTCTCGGGTTACGTCTTGTGCTTCAAACGATTCCTCGACTGATTCTCGCAACTTTCGCCCGCGTCGCAACAACGTGAAGCTTCCCACAATTTCGCTGCCGCACTTCGCCGGCGAATTTCAAAATTTCCGAAATTTTTTTGATACGTTCGATTCTTTGGTTGGTTCTAATGCCGATCTTTCTCAAACTGAGAAATTCCTTTACTTGAAAAATTCATGAAAGGTCCTGCTGCACAAATCGTCGAAGAGCTGAAGTCAACGCAAGCTAATTTTAATTTAGCCGTTGAATTATTGAAGGAACGCTACGATAATAAAAAGTTGCTTATGTTTAGTTATCTGGATAGTTTGTTCGAATTTCCTAAATTGGGTAAAGAGTCTGAAGTACGTTCTTTGCATGACACAGTTGTCAAACATTTACGCGCCGTTGAAAACGAGGGAAGTTATCAGAACTTGCATCAGGCAGAGTTTAAGGCTGCTGTCATAGCTTATGTTATCAAAACGAAGGCCGATGCTAAAACTTCTTCTGATTTCGCACGAAAGTTTCCCAAAACTATCCCGACAGTGGATGAAACTCTACGCTATTTATCTGACAGGTGTGACACTATCGATGACGGCAAGCAGTTGGTGAAGAGTAATACGACTACAAAAAAGGGGGCTTCTAATTCTTCCTCGGGTCTCTATTCGTTGGCTCAAACTAGCGCTACTTCTTGTCCATTTTGCAGTGACGAGCACTTCTTGAACCATTGTTCAAAATTTCTGGAGCTACCTGTAAAAGCGAGATTCAACAAAGTTAGGCAATTGAACTACTGCGCGGTGTGTCTTCGACATAAGCGTCAAACCAAGTGTTCATCTGTTTTGAATTGTAAGTTTTGCAAACAGAGGCACAATTCTTTGCTCTGTTTTAAGCAAGCTCGCCAAGAGTCGCCGAAGCCTTCGTCGGAAAGGGAAAGTTCAACATCCCACGTGTCTGCTGTCAATACAAGTGCTAAGGAGCGTTCCAATGAGTTGTCTCTTTCAGAATCTCTTAACGTCTCTGGAGATTCTTCGGTTTGCAGCTTTTCGCTGTCTACGGAGGTGTTGTTGTCAACGGTCCAAATCAAAATATCAAGCGGTGATAAATGGTTTATCGTTCGCGGTTCTGGGTCTCAGAACAATTTAATGTCTGATAAATTACACAAAAAATTGGGCTCTCCTGGGAAAGCTATAAATATAACCCTAAAAGGTATTGATTGTGCTACTTCTACTTGTTCGAAATATGCTTCTGTTGGTCTTCAGTCTGTTACTGGTAGGTACAAGACTACCTTTAATTGCTTAATCGTGTCGAAGATTACCGACTCGTTACCAATATTCCGGTTCAACAAAGACGTCCTGGATATCCCGCCGCAGCTGCGTCTCGCGGACAGCTCTTTCAACGAGCCCGGAGACATAGACATTTTAATTGGATCATCAACATTTTATAAATTATTATTACCTCAACGACTTTCGTTAGGTACTTCACTGCCTACTCTGCAAAACACTTTATTAGGGTGGGTAGTTTCGGGTGATTTACCCAAAAATTTCGCCAAAGCTAGTTCAAGCTTCAGCGGTCTGTCTTCGATCGCCTGTCATGTAACGGCGGAAGCAGAAGATTTAGAATTGCATCAAGCATTAGTTAAATTTTGGGAACTGGATAACCCATGTCCCAAGTCAAGTTTATCGCTGCTTTCTTCTGAAGAAAGGTTTTGCGAGTCGAATTTTTTAAAGTCCGTTCGGATGGATGAAACCAAACATTTATCGGTCGCCATCCCTTTCAATTCGAAATTACGTCTTTTAGGAGACTCCCGGCAAATTGCCGAGTCTCGATTTCTCTTGTTGGAGAAGAGATTCAAAAAAAAATCCAAATTTGTATGAGGAATACTCAAAATTCATTTCAGAATATATATCGCTAGGACATATGACGGAAATAGGGGAAAGGGAATCCAACTTCTCGACCGACGGAAACAATATAGTGGATACAACTGTTGGCCCGGTGGAAGTGGATACAACTGTTGGCCCGGTGGACGCTTCCGAGATACCAGCTCAATTCTTTCCGCATCATGCGGTAATAAAACAAGATTCGCTAACTACCAAGTTGCGAGTGGTATTTGACGCAAGCGCCAAGTCCGCTTCACAGGTATCTGTCAACGATGTTCAAATCGTCGGCCCGCAAATGCAGGACAACCTATTTGACATTCTTTTAAAATTTCGTTCTTATAAAGTAGCTTTGTGTGGTGACGTCGCCAAGATGTATCGGATGGTCAACATTGAACCTTCTTGTCGGAAGTTCCAGCACATATTGTGGAGATATAGCCCCAACGATCCAATTTCTGTCTATCGACTTAACACAGTGACGAATGGTACCGCTTCCGCGAGCTTCCTCGCTACTCGTTGCCTAACTTACTTAGCTGATCTTCACAAAAACGCCTATCCCGAGGCTTGTCGTATTATTGCTTCGAATTTCTACATGGATGATCTCTTATTTTCGGCTCGGTCGGAGAACGAAGCTATGCTGCTAAAAACTCAAATCACTTCTATTTTGGCATCCGCTGGGTTAATAATCCGAAAGTTTCTCTCAAGTCGACCCAAGGTAATGGAAACTACCGAATCGCTCGATATCGAACATCTAGTCGTCCCTGTCTGGGAGCGCTCGGACTCGAAGACTTTTCATCATCACTGGATTCGTCTTCGAGGTTGGTTTCCACTTGTTCAACTTCCTCGTCATCTCGTGTTTCTGTAAGCAAGAATGGTTATGATATACTTCACAATCTTTCATTTATTTTATGATATGTTTTAAGTATTCAAAAGGAAACGTACCTGAATCCAAAGTATCTCCTAAAATGTCAGGTGTCACTATATATATAAAACCACAAGCGATATAGACTGATAAGCCTCTAAAAATAAAGTTTGGAGCAAAAAAGTTTCTGGGGTATGGAGAGGTAGACGGGGGGACGTAGAAAAATTCGGCGATTCCGAAAACCTAGCAGAAGTCTGGCGAAAAAATCATTTACGTTCGCAATTCGAAATTAAAGGTGAAAATTTCGACAGATTACGAAAATAATTCCGTGTCCGACGTTATCCGACGATTTGCGTTCGTCACGTTCAAACAAAACTGCATCATAGTGCAAGAAAATTTCGTTAATCGAAGCATTTCGTCGTTTTTAACGGTCGAGAATTAAAGAGAATGCAAAAATATACGCGCACGTATAGTTTCAGATCAATCCGTCAACTAATCCCCGAGAAATTATGAAATTATTTTTGAAAAAATTACACCGATGACAGCGGCGATGAACGAATTTTAGATTTTCGGAAGTTGCCATTCACGTATCCAAGGGTACGAGGATGTGACGTTTAATGTACGGGGTGTTTTTTTATCAATAAAAGTGCTATATAAAACTGTAATTCACTTCTGGAGCGATAGAATATAAAGTTGAAAAAAACAGTTTCTGGGGCATAGAGAGACAGATGGGGGTACGTAGAAAAATTCGGCGATTCCGAAAATCTAGCTGAAGTCTGGCGAAAAATTCCTTTTTGTTCGCATTTCGAATTTAAAAGTGAAAATTTTGACGCTTTACGAAAAAATTCCGTGTCTAAAATTACGCGTTCGTTTCGTCCGAACGAAACTATACCGGAGTGTAAGAAAATGTCGTTATTTGAAACATTTAGTCGGTTTTAACGATCGAGAATTAATGAAAATTTCATAATTATACGTATAATTTTCCGATCGATCCGTTTAGTAATCTCTGAGAAATGACGAAAATAATTTTGAAAAAATTACACCGATGACAGCGGCGAAGAACAATTTGTCGCTTGTCGGAAATTGTCATTTACGTATCCAAGGGTACGAAGGCATTACATCCGATATACGAGGTGTTTTCACGTTAAGAGATAGAACCATATACAGGGTGTTTTTTTCCTAAGAAAAAACCCATTATACAGGGCGATTTTATTTAAACGTCCCGAGCGAGCGGAGCGAACGAGGATCCGTCTACCCAACTGTTTTAACGCGTAGAAGGCCGCAGGCCTTCGAGCATTCGAGCTCGCGTAGCGAGCGAGACCCTTTTAGCGCACTTCCTAGTGCGTAGAAGGCCGCTAGGACTTCGAGCTTTCGATCAGCTGTCCTTGCCTAATGCAAAAACACCCTGTATATCGACATGATGTATAGGGTGTTTTTTTCTTACGAAAAAATTGGGAAAAATTAAAAAACTGATATACAGGGTGTTTTTACTTTATGAAAAAATAAAAATGATATACAGGGTGTTTTAATTTTAAAAGACAAGTCAATGTTACCGAGCGAGCGAAGCGAGCGAGGATCCCTCTACCCAACTGTTTGATGTCGAGTCGAGCTCGCGTAGCGAGCGAGACCTTTTTAACGAACTGCTACGTGCGTAGAAGGTCGCTAGGCCTTCAAGCAGTCGAGCCCGCGGAGCGGGCGAGACTCTGTTTACATCCTGCATAACGACATGATGTACAGGGTGTTTTTATTTTAAGAAACATGAAAAACTGATATAAAGGGAGGTTTTAATTTATGAAAAAAAATAAAAATGATATACAGGGTGATTAATTTTTAATTTTGATAGAAATGTCAATCCGACCGTCAATCAAGAGATGTAATGTTCGTACGTACTCCCCATTTAATTTTTTGGCCTTTTTTTTAACATCCCGTATGAAAATAATTGAAGCCCGTTGTTGACTCGGTAGTTATTAATAATTCAGTCAATTAATTTTTCGGTGACATGCGTGAAAGATTATTGGAGCGACTTTCTAATTTGAATTCGTGATTTAGTGATTTACATTTTTAATTAGGTAAGTTACTCCTTTTTATATAAAATATTATTTATTTTAAAAGGTATTTTACTTGTATGTATATTACTAAATTTGTGTTTTATATGTATTTTAGACATGGCAGAGAGGTGAGCATGATTTGCGGCAATTTGAGCGAAGAGGACGATCTGCTGAATTATTCGTGTATTGCGGTAGGAAGCTTCCACCAAGGCGACAGAGAAGCTCTTCCGAGGACGAGAAACGCTAGATGTGTCCCGAATACTAGCCTAGCCGTAGCCTACAGGCATGGGGATTCCGTTTTTTGGACAAGCTTCGAAAATATTGTGCCGGTACTGAAACCTATTCGACCCAGACCCAGGTTTGATTATAATTTTCTAATATTTGGCGTGATCGTCTTGGACCTCATATTCGTTGTGTTTTTGGATATAGAGCTGACGTAAGAATAATTGAAATAAAAGAAATTGGTAAAAGAAAACACTATTGGTCGGAGCGGGCCATCACAGGCCACGCCCGAACAAACCTTACAACTCATTGCCTGTAAAATAAACCTTTAAATTAACTTTAACTGGTTAATTTCCTCAAGATTGAATTACCTCTTGGTCATTTTATCACGGGATTGGTTCAGCGGTGCCCCTACTGAGATGCTCTTTGACCCCTTATATTGTAGTTTGCACATGAACATCTTTTTGTATATTTGTAGAGTGTCCGTGAGATGCTATGATGCGTGAGATGTGATGTGAGGTTAATATTGTTAGGTATAGTCAGAATAATCACAAATAGTTACTAATAAGGATGTATTGCGAAAAAGATAATATACATCAAACAAAAATCAAAACGTATTAACAGGAACTGGAACCATCTTTTTTCTACCTATAACAAGTGACAACGACAACCGACAACTCGCAATATCACATTGTCAGGGTTGACAACTTAAACTTATATTTACTAACATACCCTCCCTCAAACCTGACAAACGTATTATAATAACATCAATGCCTCAACAAAGATCTTGAACTTCTCACAACCTAATGACTTTGTGAAGACATCCGCTATTTGTTCATTAGTACTGATATACTTCACTTCCAGTATACCCTCTACTATTAAATCAACGACAAAATGAAATCTTACATCTATATGTTTACATCTCTTGTTATTTTCGAAATTATTAAGCAATTTGATTGTGCTCTGATTGTCCTCGTACAAGGTCACCGGCAAAGAGAAGTCAACCTTTAAATCTGTCAAAACATTTCTAATGTACAGCAACTCACAACTAGCTACACACAACGCTATAAATTCGGATTCGGTGCTGGACAAGGCAACAAGTGACTGTTTCCTGGAACACCAAGAAATCAAACTACCGTATAACTTGAAACAAAAACCACTTACAGATTTCCTGTCAATCGAATTGTTTGCCCAGTCCGCATCACAATAACCCGACAAATCAGTATCCAAGCAATTAAAAACTAACTTCAACTCCATCGTACATTTTAAAAATTTAAGAACCCTCAACAAATGCTTAAAGTGCCCATCGGTAGCACAGTCTTGAAACTGACCAAAGAAACTGACACAATAGCAGATATCCGGTCTAGTACCCATCATAATATACATCAAGCTACCCAAAAGCTCCTTATAGGGCAGTTTTGTTCTCAAATTTTCAACCACATTACGCTCCAATTTTAAATCTTTTTCAATGGGGGTTTTCACAAATTTACAATCCTCCACATTAAATCGCTTTACCAAATTTCTAATAGCAGACGACTGATCCAACATTATTGTCTTGTTAACAACATTCCGATCTATTCTAATTCCTAAGAAATCGCTGACATGTCCCACTTTTTTCATTTTAAATGCTTCGCACAACTTCATTTTAACAAATCCCAAAAATTGAACATCACACAAACACATTGAACATTTACCTTACACGACTGTGTCCTGTTAGTGATGTACGCTGCAGTAAACACAGCGTCTTCCCAGAAAATTTTACTCATTCCAGCTCGCAAGATCATAGCCCTTGCCATATTCATCAATGTCTGATTCATACGTTCAGCCACACCATTCATTTGTGGAGTGTAAGGAGGAACATAAGAAATCTGAATGCACCTATCTTCACAAAAATTCTTAATAGAACCCGAAATATATTCACCTCCATTATCGCATTTCAATTTCGATATCTTTCTACCACAAAACATCGCCTCAACTCTTGCTACATATTTTTTGAAATTTTGAAAAACCTCATCTTTTGATTTCAACATGAAAACCATTACAAATCTCGAGTAATCATCTATAAATGTTACATAATATCGATTTCCATCACGTGAAACAGGTGTAATAGGCCCACAAACGTCTGTATATACTAATTCTAAAATTCTGCTTGATCTGTTACTTTTCGAATGATAGGGATAATTTTTCTGCTTTGCTCTTACACATGTTTCACACATAGTCTTACAATTTTTGTCTCTCTTTATACTTAAACCATTAACCAAATTAAGATTATTAATTTTGAACATCGATTCATAATTAAGATGGCCAAATCGTTCATGCCACAAGGTACTATCAATCTCTGTGACTAAACCTGCACTTTCAACATTATTTAAAAGTCTAAAATTTACCTTATACAGGTTATTAATTCGTTTACCTTCTACGTATATTTTGTTATTCCTTTTAATAAAGATAGCCCCTGCAACACAAACGACTTCGAAACCAGCCTCTTCAATTTTTGAAATTGACAACAAATTTACTCGCAAACCTGGAACACAATATACATCTTTCAGTTTTATCATAATTTCTTTACCATTAATTTCCCTTATTGCTTTAATATCACCATAGCAGGTGGCCAACATCGACTTTCCCTTTTCTGCCAATTGAATCATTTTCGGTTGACCGAACTCCTTCCTATTCATCAACATGCATTCGTCTCCTACATAATGGTTAGTTGCCCCTGAATCCGCACACCACCAAACTTCAGAACTGCCACCCGACTCCGCTGCCATCATAAAAGCGATATCATCTTCTGCCTCACCTCTTGACAAAATTTCAGCCTTTGAATAGTTTACTTGAGGACCTTTATTGCTTCTTTTACTTGACTTACAATTAACAGCTTTATGCCCAAACTTCTGGCAATTAAAACACTTTAGACCGCAAACATTTTGTAAATGGCCCAATTTTCCACACTTATAACACTTACTGCCTGATTTTGTGGCCACGAACGAAGCTTCAACCTTCCTTGATTTAATCGAATCACCCTTGCCCGTAGCGGTCGACACTTTGAATTCCAACAGTCTATTCTTCACAGTTGAAAGCTTCAAATCATCATCCGAGACAGTTCTAATAGCAGTAACCACGCTTTCATATTGCTCCGGCATCGACAACAGAAGAAAACATGCTATATCGGATTCTTCGAAATTCGCTCCGAGGTGCTTCAATTCTCGTGCAATTTTATCATATTTAGAGAAATGTTGTTGCAAATCATCTTGAAAACTGTATTTCAAACCAACAAGTTCCTTCAACAAATAATACTTCGAGCAAGTACCCTTCTTTGCAAAAATCATCTCCAACTTCTTCAACATTTCGGAGGTCTCCTCAATATCCTTGATATATTCTAAGTGTGAATCAGCAACGTTTAATATCAACAAATTTCTTGCCCGATAATTCCTTTTCCGCCAGTTCTCATCCTTATTTCCTTCTTCGACAGGTTCCAACACTGAGTAGACATCAGCTGCACGTAAGACTGACTCCAGTCGAAACTTCCAATTATCAAAATTAGTACCGTTGAAAGGAACTATTCCATATCTATTTAGACTGTCCTTTAGACCGTCCGTCTCCATCGTAAACCTTTTTAACTGTGAATCGATCAGTAATTCCACACGTGGATTCTTATCACCCTAACCTCACTTATTCTTTTTATATTCTGACCTGCCAATTTGTATTCACCAGCACGACACTGGGCCCATAACCAATTGGGAAGCGCGAGATATAGTGGCGCGGCCCTGGCGGATAAAACTGAAACATGCGTATGTGAGGTAAAATTGTAAACAATCGTCGATTTTCAAATGCGTTTTGGTCGTTTTCTGTGTTTTTGTGATATTGCGTAATTTTTGGAGTTTGTTTTTAGGTTTTTTCTTATTTTTAACTTAAGTTTGTTGTGTTTCTTTAATTATTTCGAGTTGTTACAATGTTTATAAGCATTTCAGACATTTGTGCATATGCAAAAGATGGCATTGTAAAGGCTGGGTGCACAACTAGGCCTTTAGAACAGGGGGAACAGCTATATTTAGCTGGCCATGTAGTTGTGAATGCTGTTAAGGAGCATGAGTTTGCTGCACGTTGCATTACTTCAAAGATAAATGCCAGTCCACATGAAATAAAAATCAAATGTGGTGACTTTTCAGGTGAGTGATCTTTTTTCCACGTTTTCAAAATTTTAATTATTTCATTTTGCAGATATTAAAACATGGCAATGCAATTGTAGTTGCAAAGCTGGAGCAGGCCAAAGATGCAAGCATATTATTGCCACTCTATTATTTATATATAAGTAAGTATACATTTGAATTAAGTACGTAATTATATGAATAGTTAAGTATGTGATCTGTAAGACTTCACATAACTTTTCTTTATATAACTGCGATATCGGAAAATTAATTTGCCTTGTAAATACAATATAATATACAGCATTATCTGATTCAGTGTTAAGGAACTGCCAGAATTGAGCTGTACAGAGACAGAACAAGCTTGGGGGAAAAGAAAGAAGAGGGATCTTACAGAGGTTGTGAGTAGTGAAGAGTTTTGTCATGTCCCTAATGAAACTATTAACGGCAATGAACTTATTCTAACCAAAGAGTTTAAAGATGCATTCTTGGCACAATGTTCCTCTGGTGAGTAAAAAATATATTTAGCTTCGCATGAATATTTAACTAATTGAAATTATTTACTTCTAGCTCATCCACATTCGGAATTTTCTCAATTTACTAAGGGAAGACACACACCAAGAATTGTAAAAAAAAATCCAATCAGGTTGTATGATTACTATGATTTAAAGCAAATCTATCAGGCATAAACGATTGGCTAATATAGCCCACACAATTTTATTTGTGTTTTTTTGCTTTCTTCTTTTTCTTTTTTGCAGGAACACAGGACTGCTGAAAGTTATATGCGATCACGCACAAAATTCCCCATTTAGTGAAATGTTATATAACATGGATATTAATAATCTTCACCATTGTTGTATGGAAACTTACAACAAATTATATCCATGTGATATATTTCACATGTGTCTCCTGACCATAGATGACGAAGATAAATGGATACAAGAACGTCAGTTCAGAATAACTGGTATTTAAAATTATTCATTATTGTTGTTAACCATTTGACCTCTTATTTTCATTGTAGGAACAAGGTGTTACAGTCTATTTACTTACAGTAAAGATGACTGGACCACCAAATCAATTAATTTCTTTTACCCAAAATCTTTCAAGGGTAATTATGCGACACAATATGGAAAACAAGAAGAAGCGAATGCCAGAAATTTGTATGAATCCTATTTTACAAAAAGCGAAAAAATTGTAAAATATGGATTGGCGATATGCCATAGAAATCCATGGCTAGCTTGTTCACCTGATGGTGTACTACTTTCATCTGGCATCCCCTTAGCTTTAATTGAAATTAAGTGTCCTGTTATAGGTAAAACATTAAATACTGCATCTTACTCTGAATTTATTTTGGTAACATCATTTTTAGGCAAGACGAAAAACATAATGGAATGTATATCTGACCTGAACTTCATGAATAGAACGTCCAACGGGTATACTCTCAATTCAAGGCATTCCTATTTTGCACAGGTACAATTAGGAATGTGCATTTTAAATTTGAAAGTGTGCCATTTTATTTTATATAGTAGTTTTGACAAGTCCTTATTTATCGAAAATATTGAATTAGACGAAGATTTTTGCGAAATTTTATTGAAAAAATTGAAAAACATATTTTTTGAAAAAATGTTGCATACATTATGTAATCCTATTGAATAAAAAAATACATTCATAACTACATGTTTTTATGTTTATAGTTAGTTGAAAGGAGACAGCTCCTTTCATTTTAAGCTCTGATTTCGTTATTAGCGGATTTTAGCGGATTTTACAATTTACATTCAAGAAACATGATAAGAAATACTAAGACCTGGTTGTACATGCATAGTTCAACTGTGCTACTGCTTTGAATAGAGTTTAATTACAAATTAGCCATTAAACTCGTATCAAATCAGAATCAAAGGTGAACTATGCATCTACAACCGGGCCTAACTAAATTTTTCTAATGACAAGACAGGTTTAGACATATTAGTCAATGCCACAATTATTGTCACTATATCGTTAATATACGCCAACATTTTGAATGGAATAACATTTCGAAATATTCGAAAAAGTTTCAATCTTTGAATAATTCTTTCAATATGTACCCTTGCCCGAGCTATTTCAGCTGTTTTCAAGGCATCAGAACTTTCCAATTGCTTTCTGCTTCTAAGATAGGGCGGTCGTATCAATTTTACAAATTGTTCTGCACATTCATTATCAATTAAAAACCCCTTATCAACCATAATAGCGTCCCCCTGATCTAGTTTTGATAACAAATGTTCTTTATTGAAAATGGCTTTATCTGAAGCTCTGCCGCCATAAGCCTTACTGACGAATATAATAAGGCCAGAGGGAGCTGTACCAATCAAAAACTTAACAGTGTGCTTACTTTTATAAAAAGAATATGTACGTATTCTGCATTTTAAGCACTTAGACTTTTGAATTTCTACCTCAGTGCAGTCCAATACAATTCTCGTATTAGGGAATTTATCAAAACACCGAGGCATGTTACAAAGATTTTCTTCTTTGCTAGGAAAACTAATTAGGCTTTTTAAAATACATGACAGATTTTTAACAGTTTTTTTAAAATATGCTCGAGCTGACGTGTGACCGATGTTAAAAAGGGCACTTATGGCAGTAAAAGGTATATCTAACTTAATACGCATTAATGTTAGCAATATTAACTTTTTAGAATTTAACTTTGATTTTGAAGTATCTAATTTTGATAAAGCCTGTACAAAAATATTCAATAATGCTAAGTTTTGAACACCTGTCAACATTCTAACTTTACTGTCACTGTTTATAATATCAGATACATCAAATTCGTTACATTCTTCATATGTATTTACTTGTACCCCTATATCGACATATTCCTTTACTTTTATTCTTTCTTCATGGGCAAAGGATAGCAGTGTATTTGCCACTTCCATTTCTACAATATCAACAGTGTGTGTCCTAAAATACAATTGATAAAAATGGAGAAGCAGTACATGACTTTAACTACTTACATTGTACTTTCAGGTTCTATCTGAGTCATCACATGCTCTGTTGGAATCTGATGAGGCGCTTCAATTTTTCTAAAATTAAAAATAATGAGTAATTTCTGTCTCTGTAATTTATCAAACAATGTACATTTTTTCTCTATTCTCAAGCCTTTTCTTTCTTTGGTCAAAGAGTTCCTTGTTTCCTTTAAAGTCGTGTGTACCTTTAGGTAAATTTTCACTTGGAATTACATTTGGTTTTAACTTGTGCCTTTTACTAGGTAATCCTGAAATATGAAATTATGGTAAAATATTACAAATGTACAATATTAATAAAAAAATATCAACTTTTCATCATTATCTTTTTCGCAAGTTTTTTTCAGATAAGTTAGACTAGATTTTTCAAAATATTCATATACTTACGTTTATTGAAGAAATAATCTTCTTCCCGAAAATGTTTACTACATACTCTCATGTGGGGAGACACAACTTTGCCAATTTTCAATTTGTTTATCCACTTGGTCCTTAACAATTTATCGGTTGGAAACACATGAAATGACACATTTTCCGAATAATAAGTCTTACATTGTGGTACACAACAGTACATTTTGCTTTTCCTTCGTTTATTTTCCGCCATACTTTATGTTTAATAGAAGTAAGGATTTAAAATAAGTGAACAAAACACTAAACACAAAATAACAACCCAACAAACTATGCACCAAACTAATAGTATTAACGAGAGACATACAGTTTTACCCTACATAGAGCCGCCATATTGAAAATCACTAGCGCCACCTATAGTCGCTCGCGCTTCGCAATGTTAGGTATAGTCAGAATAATCACAAATAGTTACTAATAAGGATGTATTGCGAAAAAGATAATATACATCAAACAAAAATCAAAACGTATTAACAGGAACTGGAACCATCTTTTTTCTACCTATAACAAGTGACAACGACAACCGACAACTCGCAATATCACATTGTCAGGGTTGACAACTTAAACTTATATTTACTAACAAATATTCTCGTACCCAACCAATATGCAGAAAACATCTGTTAATAATCGATAAACATCCCAGGCGACAATCTGTCTGGCCATTCGGACATGGTCACATGAAGACACCAAACCTCCCAATGGGTTGTTAGTTACGAGTGGACGTCACGACGTCCATTGGTCATCGTGGTGGCGCTGGACAGGAGCGTCGTACTCATCAGTGGACAGGGAGGCGTCGCGACGTCATACGTCTCTCGGCTGGACCCAGTGTGGCGCCGGTGTAGGGTGGCTCTCGTCTTCAGGGCGTGCGGCAGCTCCAGGGCGTGCGGCGGCTCTCGACTTCAGGACCCAGGGCTGCTCTCGGCTTCAGGACCCAATGTGGCGTCGGGACGGCTCTTCGGCGGCTGGTGGATGGCTTCCTTCTGGGCTGGTGGTGGCTTCTTTCAGGGCTGGTGATGGCTTCTTCTTCGGTTCGGAATGAACTGCTTTTGCCGTCTGATTGCACCCTTTTTATATCCGAAAAACTGCTGACTTCGCCCTCTTGAAACACTGAACCTCGAACCGATCTCACGCTCTTTCTATCGCGTGTAGTTATCTTTATATTTATGGTGTTTGTTTTAGGAAACGCACTTTTGGCGTCTAGACTGGTACTTGAGAAATATGCGTTTATGAATTTTACTTCATACCCGGGGCCGATAGGTTACAGTACGTAAAATTAATGCCGGCTTTTATTTTAAACGAATACATCGCTTTAGAATTTAATGTTTGGATAATATTATTCTTTGATTACTAATATTTTCAAATTGCAGGAACGACCTCCATTTCACGAGCCGGAGAAATTACCACGAGAGGTGACTATTTTGGGACAACTCGTATGGTAGTTAGAGAAATGGCATTCGAGCTGTCGAGCCCGCGGAGCAGACGAGACCCTACAAACCCCTTGGTTATAACGACATGATGTTCAGGGAGTTTTTATTTTAAGAAAAATGAAAAAGCTGATATTCGGAGTGTTTTTAATTTTTGAAAAAAATAAAATTGATATACATCAGGGTGTTTTAATTTTAAAAGACTTAAGTAAATGTCATCCAACGGGTCAGTGTCCCAAGAAAGGGCGCGTTAGCGCCCTTTCCAGCCTTTCCGCGAGTTATGACAATATCTTCGTATGCTTCAGGAAGTTGGTTTCCAACAAACCAAGTTGGTTATGAAACTTATGGATACCAAAGCCTTATGGAAAAAACCAAAGCAACACACACGTCAGGATAAGCAAAGAGTGAGAAGGAACGAGATGCGCGAAGTAGAATACACAGTTCTTAGCATATGTATGCTCATGTTTTATCTATGGTTTTAGCTACATCGCCCCATGAAAACCGTCAGATTATATGTTTTTTTTATAATAATAATAGAATTTCCTTCAAAATAAAAAAAAAATCAATCGCGCTCTAGTATTTCGAAGTGACGTTTTTTTTTTCAACTTTGTAACTCGCCCATTTTCTTAAGTTACGCTCAAATTGTGAGATTATTGAAATATACCCTTTTCTGGATGTACTTAACTTACCTTTTTTTAATCTGACGCGCTCGAGTTTTTCTGAGGATCCAATTTTTTTTACTAATCTGACGGACCGTCCTCAATTCACCCCCCTGTATTAAGGATTCATATATGGTAGGGGTACATTACAGGGTGCAAGGTTCCTCCCTATATAATTTTCTGACGCGCTCAAGTAACGCACAAAATCCCCTCTTGGGCTCCCCTACTATTAGGGCAAGCCCGCGAACGCAGCACCCGTTGATGGGTGAGTTGCCCGAGGCAAGGTTAGCACCAGTTTATCCGTTTTACAATGTCGGTCTGGATTATGCGGGTCCAATATTCGTTAAAGATAGACGGACAAGAGGTGCGCGACTTACTAAGGCCTACATATGTTTATTTATTTGCATGGTTACTCGTGCTATGCATTTAGAGCTCGTTTCGTCACTTTCCACTGAGTGTTTTTTAAATTCATTAATGCGGTTTATCTCTCGCAGAGGGCTACCGGCTTGTTTATTTAGCGACAACGCCACCAATTTTCGTGGTGCTAAAACGCAATTAGATTCATTATATAAATTGTTGCACGATGCAGAATCTAATCAAGTCATCGGAGAATACTTAGTCTCCAAGGGTATTCGTTGGCAATTCATCAACCCCCTTTCGCCTCACGAAGGAGGGTTATGGGAAGCAGCCGTAAGGAGGGTCAAGTACCATCTAAAACGCATCATAGGCGACGCACATTTAACATTCGAGGAGTTGGCAACCATTTTGGGTTGCGTAGAGTCGGTTCTGAATTCACGACCCCTCTCGTATATCTCTGCTGACCCGGATGACTTCGTCGCCCTGACTCCCGGCCATTTCTTGATCGGGCGGCCTCTCGCTGCAGTGCCGGAAGCGGACGTCTCCGGCCTCCCGACGAATCGATTGTCTTCGTACCAAAGATGTCTCCAGGTGACTTTTTTTTAACTTAAAAAAAGCATTTCCTTTTCTACCCAAAGTTTTTCTCATTTTCGCTGCAAAAAAATAATTGTAATTTTATTTTAATTAATTTCAAATAAATGTTTCACGTGCAATTTTCATAAAAAATGATAATTTGTTGATTATATATTTTAGTAAGCATTAAATTTGATGAATTTTATATTTAAAATACGTATATATTAAATAAAAAATTTTAAAAAATGACATAGGCGAGACTCCAACCGGCGACAGAACAGATACAAGTATCGTGCGCTGCCCACAGACCTACACCTTCCTTGAGAAATAATAATTTATTTCTGAATATAACATTACTCGCAAAACTTCAAAGTCAATTTTCTCGTGAATTTCTGAATATGGCGTCGAACTGCTTGGGCATATTCATATTTGGTGTCCAAACTTCACGTACCATAAATACAAAAAAATTACAAAAATCCGACATCCATGTGGTCCCCTTGTTAGTGATTTGTGATAGTGAAACAGTAGTATATGGTTGTATACATAGACAAAATATAAGCAAAACATATTTCTTTCTCTATGGTTGTATAGTAGTTTATATAGTGGTAGTGATTGTCCGACTAAGTGACAAGACCACCAAAAGATTGCAACAATTGACGACCTGGCAACGGGTCAGTCTCCCAAGAAAGGGTGCGTTAGCGCCCTTTCCAACCTTCCTGCGAGTTCGTAAAACGTTCGGGTCACCAGTTTTGGGGTTTATTGTTGGTACACAAGTCCCCAATTTCCTATCTGATCCTCAGTAGGTATAATAAGACGAATAATACACGATGATAACTTTACTGAACAAGATAAACTTTTTAAATTCGTTTACAAAAATAAAATATGACAAAGAATAATCGAAATATTTCTCTCTTTAAGTCCCGTCAAGAATCGTCCCGAGAGAGGGCGTAACAATCATTCTTCTTGCACGAATGTGGCCTCTTCTCTACGATAAGTTAGGTCCATGTCCATACTGCGCCGCCCATAGACAAAATATAGCTCTGTTTACATGAGGGATCCAAGTTGGCTTGAAGCCAAGGTCGATTCTCTTTATAAACACGTGATCGACTTATGACGAAGAAAAAACATACCGGATCGAGTTGACTAGACGAAGAAAAAGATATCTCGAGTCAAGGTCGAGTCAATTCCTGATACCTTCATGTAAACGCGGTATATAAGACATATTTCTTTCTCGATTCGCGAAAACGAGCAAAGGGTGCGACACCTACCGTCAAAATTCTATATCATTTGAATGGGGAAAACAAACCAAGACTAAATACATTAGAGATTAGAGTACGTCCAGTATTACTTTATTACTCGCAGATTGGTTGGAAAGGGCGCTAACGCGCCCTTTCTTGGGACACTGACCCGTTGCCAGGTCGTCAATTATTGCAATTAAATGTTTTGGTGGTCTTGCTTGTCACTTAGTCAGGCAATCACTACCACCATATACACTCTACTATACAACCATACACTACTGCTTCACTATCACAAATCACTAATTGTAAGCTCAAAAGTTTATTAGCTGTATTTGTTAATAAAACTTTGATAATAGCGTCCAAATCCAAAAATTTGTTCGCTTCAAATCAAATAAGGTTTATAAACGCACCCCGAAAAATAAATAATTGTAAGTCTTTCTTTATTAACACCCAAGAACAAAATAACAAAGTAAAGTAATACATCATCCGATTCCACCTTATCAACCTAAAAGCTAGTCCCTCCGTGAATCATACATTTTCGATAAAATTCTTTCGTTTTAAATAAATATCTATCGCAGTGCCGTCCCCATTTCTAGCATATGCTAATGCTAATAATCGCTCGGCCAAAATCCAAATGCCAAAATATTAATGCACATTGCACACCCCTCTCTCGACCGCTTCAAGTTAACGTTTCAAAGTAAAATGCCCTCGCACGGTTCAAGTTAAAAATATGCTGTTTGTTTTGTTAGTTTGAAAAAACTACGCTTAACAAATTTGTATTGTTGTAATATTTTCGTAAACCTAATAGTTTTCGATATTTGAGCGTGATAATTTTAATTATGACTAATTAAAATTAAACCTTTTCTAATAACTCAAAAACTAATTGTCGAGTAAAAATTTGTAAATTACTATTCGATGTAAAAAAATAATCCCTACAAATCACCTAGTTTGAAAAAATTTCGTAAATCTAACGGCTTAGGAGATATTTGATTTTGAATTTTCCGGAAAAAACGATTTTTGTTACGGCTTGTTCGCGAGGTTCGGAAAATATACCGTTCGATAGAAAAATCAATTCTAAACAATTTCTGTATCTTGTAAAATTTTCGTAAACCTTCCGTTTCGGAGATAATAATGTATTTATTCATAAAGTAATTCCTTCTCGATCCGTCCCTGTTCTCTACGGAGAGACCGGTTTCGGGAATCCCTTTGCTGCGCGAATTTGAACCATTAATCTGTCGCTCGAGTCTCATGTTCGCGACTTAGATTTACCCCTATAACTTTTGAACTGTTCAAGATAAACATATGCAGTTTGTTTTGTTAGTTGGAAAAAACTACGCTTAACAAATTTGTATTCTTGTAAAATTATCGTAAACCTAATAGTTTTCGAGATTTGAGCGTGTAAATAATAAAGAATTTAATTATAATTAAATTATTTTTCCCATAACTCCGAGAAGGAAATTTTGATTTTCCCGCGGTTTGCGTGAGATAATCGATATTAATTTGACGAATATTTTAGGAGAGATTGAGAAAAATCGATTTCTTCGTTTCCGATAAAATCGCAAAAAACCCTAAAAATACCCTAAAAATCCGGAATTTTTCACCCGGAAGGAAACTTTTCCGGGTTTCGAAATGTCGATTTTCCGATAGATCTCGTCAGAATTCGTAAATATGGCGTTTTTCCCGCGACGATTTTCCTTCGCGTACGGCCGTAAGAAAAAAACACCAATCAGCTCGGTTTTACCCAGTAATATCGCAGGTTTTTCGTCGTAACTCAATAACCGTTAAAGTTGGAACCACCACGTAAACTTTTTATTATGTAAAAAAACATCCTCTACAATTTTCAAAGAATTTTTTTTTTTCGAAATCCCATCTTTTTTCAAGTTATTTCGATCGTTTATTTTAATTAATTAATTAATTTAATTTAATTTATTTTAAAAAATCGATATCGCGCTATAAATCGGAAACCGCTCAAAATCGAATCACCCCATCCACATATATTATACAAAATACTATTCTTTACAAATTTCGATTCTTGAGAAATTTTCAAAAAACGGCTAGTTTTGGAGTAATTGTAAAATATAAATTTTTCGTTCGCGAAGGAAAGTTTGTTTTTTATCGTTATAACTCAAAAACGGTTCAAAATAGAATAATCCCTTATATGTCCTATTATAGAGAAAAACGTTCTCTACAATTTTCAACGAATAATTTTTTTTTTCGAAATCGCATCTTTTTTCGAGATATTTCAATTTTTTTGCCGAAATTGCGAAAATGACAATTTGTTTTTACTATAACTCCGGTAAATGAGTTTGCGTGAGGTGATTGGTAATATATTAAAGAATATTTTGGGAAATTTTAAAGAAAATCGTTGGATGATTTTCGGAGAAAATCTCGAAAAACCTCAAAAATAACCCAAAAATCCGGTTTTTCACCCGGAAGGAAATGTTTCCGGGTTTCGAAATATCGATTTTCCGATAGATCTCGTCGAGTTACGTCGGATAGCGTTTTTTCCGCGACGATTTTCCTTCGCGTTTGGCCGTAAAAAATAAAACACGCCAATGAGTCAGTGAATGAATGAATGAATGAATGAAATTCTTTCGGTTTCAGCTGTATAGTTAGTAGGATTATTGTTTGCTTGATTTATAAAAATGTTTGGTGAAGTTTGTTGTATCAAAATACTTATTTGGACTGTAATATATTGTTTATATTGTTTGTTTTCCCCATTCCACTGACATATACTGCAGCGCCCCCTGTCGGAAAAATCTTCGCGATATGGCGCCGCCACACATTCAAATTCCCTCTTAAAGAAAAAGAAGATATAAAAGACGGAAGAAAAAGAAGAAGAAGAAGAGGTTGACAAGAAACAAGATAAAGAAAGCGCATGGGGATTCTTTGATTGGAAGTTGAAGAGTGTGGTCGTGTCAAAACTTGTTCTACGGAAAATCAAAACTGGTGAATATACTAACACTATCTGTATTATATTTCCTAAATCCCAACATTATATAAACCTCATAACATCTAGAATTTGATTTAAATTTTTCATCTTTTTCTTTTTTTTTTTCTTTTTTTTTTATATTATCAGAAAAGAGAGTTAATTTAGTAATTTTGTGAAGTTTAAATATGCTGGTAGATCCAGGAGGGGACCTCCCTCCTTAAATCAATTTAACAATAGACGATATCTCGATGTCAACAAATGAAAAACTGCCGGTAGGCGAACCTATCGGAGAAAACCTACAAAAAAATGATAACACTTTAAAATCAAGTAATACGACTAATAATAATTTATTTTATAAATCTAATTCATTGGGACCATTTGTAGTTATAGTTGAAAGTATTGATAAAAATCATTTTATTGGTAGATATAATCACCTTAAAATAGCTAAAGAAATATTTGATTTAAATCTTAATAACATTCTGGAGGTCAAAGAAAAAGGTAAGAGTAAGTTAGGTGTACATTTCAATTCGGCTCAAGCTGCCAATGACTTTGTTAAAAATAATAAATTAAATAAACAGGAATAATTGGTATATATCCCGAGAAACAATGTATCTTGCAAGGGCATAGCCTTTGATGTCAATCCTAAATACTCTGATGAACAATTATTAAAAATGTCCAACAGCCCGTTTGAGATTTTAGAGGTCAAAAGGTTCAATAAAAAAATTATCAAGGATGATGGTACGGTAGAATATAATCCATCTGGAGTTGTACTATACACCTTTGACGGAGTAATTCTGCCCAGGGACATTAAGTTATGTTATCTTAAAATTCCGATTATCCCTTATGTGTCGCGTATAACACAATGCTATAATTGTCTGACTTTTGGGCATACAAAAAAACAATGCAAGAGTAAAAGCAAGTGTAGTAACTGTGGTAAACAGCATGAGGAGGAAAACTCCCAATGCATAAAATCATGTCTATATTGCAAATCTCCGGACCATATTGCCACTGACAGAAGTTGTCCAGAATATGCACGCCAAAAAAACATAAAACTTACTATGTGTTATGAAAACCTGTCCTATTATGAGGCCAACCTCTTTTGTCCGAGAACTTATATATCAAATAGTAACACTATGGGGAATAACTCATTTGTTTATAATCGTAAAGATTTCCCAGTCAATCTTCCTAAAAATAACGTAAGTAATCAGACTCCGGTCAATCAGAGAAGACTAGTAGTTAGCAACAATAGCTTGAATAAAAATAAAAGAAGTTTCTCTAGTGTTGTCAAATCTCCACCTCCAAAAAAATCGATCCCTCAATTTGATATTAATGCTCACAATGAAATTTTAATTGCCCCTAACGGTAAACAATATTCTGAATCCAGAAATGGCTCTTGCCTAATCTTCCAACCCTCAACCTCAAAACATACTGGTCCAACCTTCTTGGAGAAGGATACCTTGATATCACAATCACTCAATAAAGATAGCACCCCTAATTCGAACATAGTTGGTAAATTTTATAATACATTTTTAGAACACTCACCGGAAATCCAATACAAAATTGGAGAAGTCATTAATTCATTCTTTGAATTATCCAGAGCTCAAGTAGATCTGGATAAACAGTGTGAATAACTTTCAAATACCGATTCCAAGCTTACGAAATCATAGAAAATAACTTAATTAATTAAAAAATAATAATAATAATAATAATAATAATAATAATAATAATATTAATAGATAATAATAATAATTTTAAATTAATCATCTAAATAAACATAGAACTATTAATTAATTAATTAAAAGGAATAATTAAAATCAACTCATCTTCATTTAATAATTATTTCTTATCTAAGTACCCTTAATTAGCATAATATCAATTACCTTAATTTTCCTTAAATTAATCAATAATGGCCTATAACAAATTAAAAATTATACAATGGAACATCAGAAGTATAAATTCAAACCGGAGTAACCTAGTATCAATATTAAGGGAAGAAAATCCTGATGTAGTATTTTTAAATGAAACTTTTCTGAAACCCGTTCATAACTTCAACATTAAAATGTATGAAAGCATTCGAAATGATGTTGAGAAAGGCACCAGTATAGCCACTTTAATTAGAACAAAAATAAAATACAACGTAATAAAATTGTGTGACAAATTCCAAACGAATAAATTTAGATTTATTATAATAGAAATTGATAATACATTTTTAATTAATATCTACTCTCATCCTACAAATAATATATCAAAAAACACGCTGATTAAAATAATAGACTCCTTAAACGGGGACGTCATATTTATGGGGGATTTTAATACTCACCACCCAGCATGGGGTAGTGATATTAGCAATCAAAACGGGAATGTAATTATTGATCTTTTGGATATTAAAAACTTGATATTAAAGAACGATGGAACACCAACGAGATTAACTCCTCCAGGGGAAAGGAAAAGTGCGGTTGATTTAGCTTTAGTTTCGAATAATTTAGCCCATCGCTGTAATTGGTATCCGTATAATGATTATGAGTTCAGTGATCATATACCTACGGTACTTGAATTTGGCTGCCAAATTCCGGAAGTAGGGAATTACAATAGTCCTAAACGTAGGAACTTTAAACTGGCAAATTGGAACTTATATCAACATACAATTTTAACATCAATACCAGATAATCAAATAGGATATGATGAATTTATCAACATAATAAATAAATCTGCAGAAATGGCCATACCATACAAAGGCAACCTCAAATCAAAAATAGACAATGTTTGGTGGGATAGGGAATGCAGTAATATAATTAACGCAAGAAAGGAGGCTTATGTAGCATTAAAAAATAATTTCACTATAGAAAACTATGTACACTTGAAAAAATTAATAGCAACAACACGGAAACTATTTAGAAAAAAGAAACAAGATAAATTTAGATCCTTTTGTGAAAGCTTAAATAGAAATTCAGAAATGTCATATGTTTGGTCGATGGTTAAAAAATTCCATAACAATAATCCTATTAACAAAATATCACTCCCAAACAGGGAGGTAAGTATAGAAATTTTGAAATCACTTTCCCAATGTCAAGTGGATCCAAACTTCCAATTAATTTCATCTAATGAAGATAATATTTCAAAATTTAGCATACATGAACTAAAAAGTTGTTTGTTACGGAAAAAAGATACCACTCCTCTTGGATTTATTATTATTTATCGAATTAAATAACGTGAATAGGAATTTGTATTTTAAATTAAGAACGTTACAAAGTATCGACATTTGACATGAACGACAAGTGAAGTAAGACAATGACAGAATGACAGTTGTCAATAATTTACAGTGATGCTAAATCTAAACATTATTTAACACCCCTCCTCAATTTAAATCTAGGTACATAACTTTTAAATTGTAAACAAACAAGTCAAACATTGACAAAAAAAACAAAGCAACAAATACAAAAAATTTTAAATTATTTTATGTTTAACTTATTCCTAAAGAATTCAAATTTTTCTTTAACAAGTGGTTTGGTGAATATGTCGGCAACATTATTGTTGGACGAAATGTATTCCATACGAATGAGACCCTTGGCCACCACATCTTTAATGAAATGAGCCTTGATGTCTATATGCTTTGACCTCTTGCTGTTTTCAAAGCTTTCTATGGATCGCAGAGCGCTTTGATTGTCTATCAATAGAGTTGCTGTGGAATCAACATAACCCAAATCTTCACAAATACCGCGTAAATAAAGTATTTCGGAAGCAGCCACCGCACTGGCTAAGTATTCCGATTCGAAAGTAGACTGCGCAACAACGTTCTGTTTACGAGATATCCACGTCACTAAGTTTTTATTTACGAATACCGCACATCCGCTAACACTCTTCCTGTCTGTGTGATCTCCACCCCAATCTGCATCGGTGTACGCTAGTATTTCTGATGTTTTGTAAGGGTACATCTCATATACCAAGTTTTGTTCGCTGGTATGTTTCAAATATCTTAACACTCGCTTTGCAGCTGTCCATAGTTGTTGAGTAGGTTTGTCAAGATATCTACTCAAGAATATCACTGAAAAAGATATGTCAGGTCTGCTTATAGTTGCTACATATAGCAAAGAACCAATTAGTTCTCTGTATGGAACATTTATGATATCATCCGAAGCATCAACTTGAAAGTTTGGTTCCATGGGAGTTGTAGCCGTTTTGCAATCCTGCAAATTGAATTTTCTGATCATCTTCTGAATCATCGCGTTTTGACTTATAATTCTTAGATTATTATGATCCTTTATTTCCATACCTAGAAAACTAGATAGTTTTCCAAGATTTTTCGCTGAAAATTCCTCTTCCAACATCTTCAAAATTTCGAACTGTCGTGGTCCAGTTATAATGATGTCATCTACCCATAATAACAGCCACACATCATTCCCCATGTAAAGGCAGAAGTCGTTGGATGACCTTTTCATACCATGTTTCGACGCAAACTCGTGAAGACGTTCGTTCCATATACGAGGAGCTTCTCGTAAACCGTATAAGGACTTTTTTAGCTTCAGCACATTATATTTCTTATTTATCGATACACCGTCTGGGATTTTTATGTATACATCGATATTCAGAAACCCATTAAGAAAAGCTGTAGGGATGTCAAGCTGTGAAATATCCCAATCGTTGTTTAAAGCGAATGTTATAAACATTCTTATAGTTTCGTATCGAGCTACTGGAGCATACACATTGTAATGATACTCTTCCTGGTATCCTTTTGCGACTAACCGTGCTTTCTTTAGACCATTTTGTTTCGTTCTAAATACCCAACGTGTATCAATGGGAGTCTTACCCTCTGGTAAAACAGCTGGTTCCCATGTACAAAATTTTTCATGCGCCTCTAACTCTTTGTTTATTGCATCTTTCCATTCCTGTCCACTTTCCATCGCCTGCTCGAAGTCCTTTGGTTCATCTACAACAAAACAGTATGCATCATATAATTCAAAATCATTAAATCTTGATGGTAGTTTTCTCGTTCTCTTTGTTGTCGTATACTGATCGTCTTTTTTGTTCTCTTCATTTTCATTTCCTTCATTCTTTTCTTCCTGATCTACAATTTCATTATGCTTCTCCATTTCATACTCATAAGTTACTTCTTCGGTATCGTTATCGTTTGTTTTGTATATTATATCATTCTCGTCGAATTTTACGTCACGTGAGACAATTATATCGTTAGTTAGAGTGTTCCACAAACGATAACCATTTCTTCCGTATCCTACTAGACGTACTGGTATCGCTCTAGCATCTAGCTTGTCACCTGAGCGTGGAATTCTTAGTGCCCAAGCCTTGCATCCAAATACTCGTAGTTTCTTCAAATCAGTTTTCCCATAGTAGACGCTGACCGGAGTGTTTCCATTCAGAACGGTTGTAGAAGACCTATTCATTTGGTACGCAGCAGTTCTGATAGCTTCACCCCAAAGATGTCTTGGTAAATTTGTTTCCGCAAACATCGATCGAACCTTGTCCAATAAAGTTCTGTTGGCCCTTTCGCTCACGCCATTCTGTTGAGGTGTGTATGGTAAAGTATATTCGCAAGTGATGCCTTTTTGCGTGCAGAAATTACGAAACTCACTTGCAGTGTACTCGCCCCCATTATCCATTCTTAATCTTGAAACGGTATACCCTCGCGCTTTTAACTCTCTAATGTGTTTCATAAGATTATACTGTGCTTCACTCTTCGCCTTTAATAAGTAAACTGTGATAAAATGCGAATGATCATCTATTATCGTTTGGTAGTACTTTTCATCATTACTTGTAGGTGTTCGGATTGGTCCCCCAATATCTGAATGAAGTAATTCTCCGATAACTTTTGTTCGTGGTAATATTTGACTCTTAAATGGTTCTCTCGTAGCTTTACCTTCCTGGCATGGACTGCATTTCTTCATAGGTATCGGCAACCCCATTTTCTTCATGTATTCTTCTGATATGTGTCCCAATCTTCTATGCCAAACGTTACCCGAAATCACCGTATTGCATTTTTCTTCCAGTAAATTGAAACTCGCTACATAAAGGTTTCCATGTGTCATACACTCGATTGTTGTACCGCTATTAGCCCTTATAATGGCTTTATCGTTGGTAAATATTATCTGGTTTCCTTTTTCATTAATTTTCTTAACGCTCAATAAGTTATATGTCAAACTGTGTACTATTAATGCATTCAAATTTATTTTCTTCTCTCTGTATTCAACGACTAGTTTGCCCCTTTTCTTTACATTTAATGTGTTTCCATTTGCGACTCTTATTTTAATCTCTCGATCAAGTTCTTCCACATTTACCATGTATTGTTCGACGTCTTCCTTAACTAAATGTTCTGTCGCTCCACTATCTAAAATAAAGTCGATTTTAGAATTGCCAAATGTAAAGTTTGTCTCGTCGGCTATGACGTTTAAAGTCTCCGTTAGAAACGATATCTCTTCTTCCCCTTCTTCTCTTGTAAAGTTGGCCTGTCGATTTTCTGCTCCCTTGTTGTAACCTTTATCGTAACAGTGTCCCCTACCTCTTCTTCTCCTTGGAAAGCTTCTGTATTGTCCCCTTGACGGTCCACCTCCTCGTGAATTCTTTGGACAATCACGTAGATAATGTTCACCTCCACATCCATAGCATTTAAGGATACTTTTACTACTGAATGCCGCACCATTACTAGTTCCTTGTTGTTCGGAATCCTTAAACTTCAACTCCGCATCGAGAAGTCTGCTTTTTACAAATTCCAGGGTTATACCAGATGATACAGTTTCTATGGCGGTTATTACGTTATCATATTTCTCTGGCATTGTTAGTAGTAAATAGCATATTTTGTCACTATCATCTAGTTTCGCACCTGCCCCTTCTAATTCTCTCAATAGTACTTCGACTTGCATAAAATGCTCTTGTAATTCGTCAGTCGTGCATTTTAGTTTTAACAATTTCTTCATAATATAGAGTTTCGAAAAGGTACTTCTTCGTTCGAAAACATTTTTCAGATTCGTCAACATCTCCTGAGCAGTTTTTGCATTCTTGATGTACTCTAAATGCTTATCAGTCATGCATTGAACTATAATACATTTTGCTTTTGTATCTGCCTTGTCGAATTTGTTTTTGTCCTCTACGCTGAGAGCTTCGTATTGTTCGGGAGTTACGTTTATTACGTTCTTCACACCATCCTTATCGATTAACATTTCGACTCGAAATCTCCAATTATTGTAATTAACTCCAGTTAGTTGTGGAAAAGGAATTATCGCTGACGACGCCATGCTTTCTAACCTCTCTTCTCTCTTGACCTTTAATTCGACTTCAAAACAAACATAAAATAAATCCCTTCTTTAATTTCGGCGCTCTGGACCCATAACCTCTTGGATTTATTATTATTTATCGAATTAAATAACGTGAATAGGAATTTGTATTTTAAATTAAGAACGTTACAAAGTATCGACATTTGACATGAACGACAAGTGAAGTAAGACAATGACAGAATGACAGTTGTCAATAATTTACAGTGATGCTAAATCTAAACATTATTTAACAACTCCAGGCATAGACAATATTTCCTATTCTATGTTGTCTAACTTACCAAATAATGCAGTAAGTCAGTTACTAAACATTTATAACCAATGTTTAGCTAATCCCACTATTCCAATCTCGTGGAAATCGCAAATAATCCTACCGATATTAAATCCGGGTAAAAAATCAAATATCATAGACAGTTACAGACGGATAGCATTTTCTTCGTGTGTTGGTAAAATTTTTGAACAATTATTAAAAAATAGACTAGAATGGTTTCTTGAAAGTAGAAACTTTTTTAATCACCTACAAACGGGATTTAGAAGGGGAATAAATAATAATATAGCTATAATAACTTCAGCTGTACAAATTGCCTTCACAGAAAACAAAAAAGTACTGGCGGTCTTCCTGGACATTAAAGCGGCTTATGATCATGTCAATATTTATTTATTACATCAAATTTTAATAGATTTACAAGTCCCGACAGAAATCGTCAATGCGATTTTTTGCTTATTTAACAACAGAAATATCTATGCAAAGGATAATGATGGGAATCTAAATGGACCTATAAATGCTACAGTGGGACTGCCACAAGGATCACCGTTGAGTCCCCTTTTATTCAATATATACATAAAATCTATCTATAATATCATTCCAGAAGACGTTCTTTTGCTATCATATGCAGATGATCTATCCTTGTTATTCACATGTACCAATCCAATACAGGCATCAGTTACTATGAACTTTATTCTATCAGACATGAAGTCATGGTTTGATAATCATAACTTTAAAATCTCAATACACAAATGTGAAGCAATGTGGTTTAGCAAATCCAAAAATAATCCCTATCCCCCTTCAATACTATTAGATAACACTGAAATCCCATTTAAGCCGGTAATACGTTATTTAGGCATATTATTCACGGAAAATCTTACCTGGAAAAATCATATAGATCAAGTAATTGGCAGAGCAGTTAAGGGTATCAATGTAATGAGAACAGTTTGCAGAGTTTGGTGGGGAGCCGACCCAATGTGTCTCCTAAATATATACTATGGCTTAGTAAGATCACACTTAGATTTTGGGAGTATATTTTTAAAACCTTGTGATATAATGACTCTCAGAAGACTCGACACTATACAGTTTCAGGCATTGAGAACAGTATTAGGTTGTATGAGATCCACTCCCACGAATACACTATTAGCGGAGGCATCGGAAATGGCTTTAGAGTTTCGAAGAAAATGGTTAGCCACCAAATTCCTTACTAACATCTATAGTTTTACCAATCACCCGATAATCAAACTCATTGAAAAACTCGAAATTTTAGCAGATATAATACTGGATATTGGAAACGTAGGGACCCCTCCTATTTAGTAGATGGCCTAAATTACATAGAACCCCACAAAAAAGACCTCTATTCTGTTAAATATTGTGAACTCTAATAGGTCTGTTATTCAGCCATCTGTCAATTGTCAATAGTGGCAACACTGACTGTAAAATATTAAAAAAAAAAATAATACTCGAAATGGTAATGGCCATAGACAAGAGAAGGGATAGATTGGAAAGTCCCGTTGAAACATTTGTGTCTTGCGATACCTAGTGGTTGGAACCAGAACTAACAAAGAAAAAATGGCGGGTTTATTATTAGATATATTTAAACATGTTTGATTTAAACAGATTTTTAATAAAACACAATTAAAGTATTAATAGTTTATTAAAAATTAACCTAAAAATTACAATATTATGACAAATTTACTTTTACACTGTAAATACACATTTCACACTTTGCATTTTTTTTGTGTATTTTTGATGTTTCAAATTTTTTTTAGCGTGCAATTTAATTTGGTCTGATGTGCCATTATGACAAGATTGTTTGCCTTTTACAATAGCGTTAATATTTTTGACCCATATTTGTACATGAAATTTGCATGTATATTCTAATATAAACTCTTCAATATTATGTATCTTACAACTAAAAATTACATCATTGCAACTATTCTTTAAAATAGTTTTTAATAATTTGCAAATGTTTGCTAAATGACAAACTTGTGGTAATACATTACTTAATACATATATACATTTTTGAAAGTAAATGTTAAAATTTGTGGCTGGTGATAAGAGATGTTGTGGCGTGTACGCTTTCGATTCTATCACAAAATATTCATCTCTCGTCCTGTCCGTGGAAACTAAATCATAATGACATTGACTGCAAGCTTTGAATCTTTCAAAAACTTTTTTGGCAACATAGCTAAAACATAATAATAACTTAAGTAACTTAAATACAGACTAAAAACAATAGTTTTACTTGTTAAACTAATATTTTTAACATACCTTTTGGTCCTTTGGAAGACGATGCATTTGAAATCCTTTTTTTTTCGAGTTGCCGCATCCGGGAACACAGCACACAAAACCCATCTTTATTCAAAAGTTTTTAAGGATAATAAAGTACATAAAATTATAAACACAAACACAATATTTCAACACACAAAATATACACGTTGTCTTCACGTCGCCGTTAAGGTTAACAAACAACAACAACAATGGCGTCACGTCAAACGGTCAAACGCGTCATTTTCTTCTTCTTCTCCGTTTAAGACCTCAGCTAATGCCCGTATTCATAGTCGTCCCTCAAGATGAGGGCTGAGGGTCACTCAGGTAAGGAACCCTTGGCACTCACACTCAACTTCTCTTTCATAAACGTCACTCAAGTCGCCCTCAACGGAGTAGGGAATTTAAGTTGGCAACATAACGACATTGATGCGATAACTGCGATAAGTATGCAAAACGTGCTTTTACTCATGCGCCAAAGGGAGCGCTCATATTTGAAATTAAAATTTTGGGGATTTGGAAATTCCAAATACCACGCAGATGTTTTATTACTCTAACAACCCTATTATTTTATGCTTAAACTGAACAACTATTTCTATTGTAACATTCTCGAAGTAAAGACGTATACTTAAAGAGGTTCAGAAATGGAAAAAATTGTGTATAGTGAAAGAGAAAAATTATTCCTAGTTCAACTGATAACGGAAGAAAGTGCAATTGAATGCAAAAAAACCGACGGTACTTCGTTAAAAGCAAAAGCAGAGGCATGGGAGAGAATTGCGACTGCTTATAACAGTCAGGGGTTTTCTGCCAGGACGGCAAAACAGTTAAAGAAATGTTGGGAAAACATTAAACAAAGGTAACAATTTTTACTAAATATTTTTAACAAACTGATGGACATTTCTTAATTACAGAAAAAGGAAGCTGAACACAACCATAATACAGGATCGATTGTTAACTGGTGGTGGTCCACCTTTAATTGTTAACAACGATCCTGTTATGGATTTTGTGGATGCTGCGCTTCCAAATGTGGACATCGTTATAGACTGTCCTTTCGATAGCACGGCTGTGTTCGAAAGAAACCGGGAAGGTAGCCAGGAAACCGGTCAATGTTCTTCCAGTTTTGTGGAAACACCACAAAAGAAAACGCCGGCTGGAAAGAAAAGAAAATGTCCCCAACAAGACGAGGACGATCTTCGTGCTTTACAAGCCAAAAAAATAAGACAAGGCATCGAACAACAAAAAGAATTACACGAATTGAGAATGAGTACAGCCAGGGATGAAAAAATCCTGGGAGTATTAAGACTCAAAAATGAGGTGGCGACTTTCAAAATAGAGGTCGCAGACGATATTAATTGGGGTGATTGTAGAATTAGGGATTTTAAAATATAAGTTTTTTTCATAGTTTTAAATGTACACGTAGTTTTAATAAAATAATTTTTAAATAAAAAATCTTAGAAAATTATCGTAAAAAGTTTATTCAATTAAAATAAATATTAGCAAAAGCTCTACGGAAAGCTAGTCCATCGTTGTCATTTACGAATTCGAAATTTTGATTGGGCTCATTCTGTTCCTCTTCATCCAAAATATCATTTTGCCCTTGCAGCAGTCCTATGTTGTATAGAACAGCTGTTGCACAAATGATTGCTATGGACGTGTTTAATTTGGTCCTTAAGCCACCTCTTAAACAAAAAAACCTTCTCTTCCATATTCCAAACACTCTCTCAACTATGTTCCTCGTTCTAATATGTGCTCTATTGTATCTTTCTTCTGTGACATTTTGTGGATGAAGAAAGGGAGTTAACAAATAATTCTGGCACGCATAGCCATTATCTCCCAGAAGAATACCGGTAAGTTCGTTTTGTTCAAATCTGGTTCTTACAGCACTACGATTAAATATTACACTATCGTGTGTAGAACCAGGATGCCGAACAACAACATCCATTATCTTCATTTCAGGGCCACATATAATCTGAAAAATATTGAAGCAATTAATGCAAATTCAATGATCCGTAACCTAAACTGTACTTGAACATTTAATGAAAACCAGCCTTTCCGATTCCTAAAAACTTCTGCATTATCTCCCCCAGGATTTTCTATACGAATGTGTGTACAATCAATGCATCCAGTCACCATAGGAAAATTTGCAATTTGGAAAAACGAAGCAGTGTTATTTACAAAATGGTTATTTTCTGTTGGAAATGTCACAAAATTTCCTAATTGCTCTGCAAAGCAAATAGAAACATTTCGTACAATTCTGCATACTGTTGGTTGGCTAACTGCACGAGCATCTCCATGAAGTAACTATAACAAGAAATTAGCATTGTTTCGATGTTGTATATATAAAATTAATTAGATAAAACATACCTGAAAACTATTACAAGCATAAAATCTTAATGCTAGTAAAAGTTGTAAAATGGGTGCAATCGGTAAACCACGATTACTCTGTATGTTCAAATAATTTGTAACTGCAGGTAACAATGTATTGCGGACACAATCTTTAGTAAATCTGTATCTTGTTTTGAATTCTTCATTTGAGTACACCTCAAAAGGATTTTGAAAATCTCTGATGTACCTTCTTTGAAGACGCTCCATTTGGAAATTGTTTTCATCAATCTCGTCTTCGAAAAAATGATCGTACTCTTCCATCCTAACCTAAAAACGGTAAAATAGAATAGCAATATTAACAATTTTACTACTTTGTCAGAAAGAACTACCACTTACCACTTAATTTTATAAATATATGTTGTCGCAACAAAATTACAATAAGGTTTCTAACCACAAACTTATTTAAAATCGAACTACAGACACGACTTTTTAGAAATGTCAATGTCAAAAATGTCAAATTTTTCATTTTGCGAGTCAAATCATCCCTCAAGGGACCTATCGACCACACTTGAGTTGAGGGTCGATTTGGGTCGATTTTCGTCACTCACACTCACTGAGTGACGTCTCTGAAACGGATAAGTTTCTCTAACTCACCCTTGAGGGTCCACTCACACTTGAGAGACGACTATGAATACGGGCATAAGCGAGTCATTGCTTTAAAAAACAACACAGTGCGCCTCTTGCGGTTGGAACCCTAATTACTAAGCAATGAAATGTCATATACGTTAAAGATTCCTGGCCATGGTAATGGCCGACGGTTATGTCGATTTCTTCTTGTAACGAAGATATTTTCGTTTAATGTACAATAAATTACTTTCCACAAACAATAATTTGTATCAGGTTATGGGCCCAGAAGTTCACGTAAGGGGCTGGTAAAGTAATTATAGTCGAAGAAAACGAATTGGATAAGAAAATAGAAATCATGGCGAGTGTGGTGGCAATGGCAATGGCGACGCCGGTATTAAAAGGAAACAATTTCAATAACTGGTATTTTAGAATTGTAACCATTCTAAAAAGGGAGATGTGCGAGGATACGATACACGCTGATCCACCACCAAGAGATGCAAATCCGGAACAAATTCAATCGTGGGCGAAAAAGGACGCGAAGGCTCAGTCGATTATAGTACAGGGAGTGTCGGACAAACATTTAGACATTATTAAAGACTACACAAGTGCTAAAGAACAATTAGTGGCGTTACGAGCTGTTTTTGTGAGATCGAGTTCATTTACAAAACTGTCTTTATGGAGAAAATTAATGAATTTAAAATTAACTTCGAACGCGAAACTGGAAGATCATTTTTTGAAATTCGATACAATATTACGGGAATTAAAGGAGCATGGGACCGATCTACAAGAAAGCGACAGAGTGTGTCACCTTCTTTTGTCCTTACCGGGAAAATTTGATACAGTAGTGACTGCGATAGAAACTTTACATACGGTTACGATGGATTTTGCTAAAGCAAGACTTTTGGACGAGGAGATGAAGTTGAACGAGAAAAATTAACCGAGTAATGAACAATATGAAACAAGTTTCAAGGCAACAGGAAAGGAGTGTTTTAAATGTGGAAGTTCGAATCACTTTATAGCAAATTGTCCGAAAAATAAAAACTTTCGAGGTAAACGATCGTACGGGTACCAAGGGTCAAGGGGCAGAGGTAATTATAGAAGAACGGGATCTAGTCATCAACCACAGGCCAATACAGCAGAGGAAGAGGATGAAATACAATTATATGCTGCTAATTTATGCACTGATACAAATGGTAAAATTACTCTTGTTTTAGATTCGGGTGCAAGCAACCACTTCGTAAAGGAAACTTTAGAAAGTCAGATGACGAATGTTAAAATTCTACCAAATTATGTAACCATACACATAGCTAATGGAGAAAAATTATTGGCAAACAAAACAGGTACTCTAAAGATAAATTGTCAAGGTCAGAGAGTTGCAATCGAAGCCCTTATTGTACCAAATATGAAGCATAATTTGTTGTCAGCGTCGAAATTAACCTCAAAGGGGCATACAATTATCGTACAAAAGGATATTCTAGAAATTAGAGGAAAGAAATTCTCACTAAAGTGCGAATATAAGAACGGTTTATATATCCTGACTGCGGATGATACGTTTTCCAGTCCAGAACATATAAATATAGCGACTGATGTGTGGCATAAAAGGCTAGGACATCCAGGGAAAGAATCACTCGTACAGCTGGGGTTACCGACAGAGAATAAGATTTGTTCAACATGTGTAGAAGGAAAGGGAACGAGACAACCGTTTAAGGACTGTGAACGAAAAACGAAAGCTATTGGAGAGTTGATACATTCGGACGTATGCGGACCATTTAATCCTGTATCATACGATGGAGCGAGATATTTTCAAACCATATTAGATGATTATTCACATTTTCTGATTATAAAAACTCTACGAAACAAAAGTGAAGCGGAGGAAAACTTATTAGAATATATAACCAGCGTCGAAAGACAAAAGAATGCAAGAATAAAATCGTTTAGACTCGATAACGGCGGAGAATTTGTAACAAATAAATTTAAGAGTTTTTGTAGACAAAAAGGAGTTATTTTAGAATACACGATGCCATACTCACCGCAATCGAATGGGAAAGCAGAAAGAATAAATCGAACTCTACTGGAAAAGATTAGAACAAAAATTTTGGAATCTGGACTACCGAAATCAATATGGAGTGAAGCTCTAAAATGTTCTGTGTATGAACTAAATAGATTACCGACGAAATCGTTACCAAATGGACTAACACCATCACAAATATGGAACGGTCGAAATGATTTAAGCAAATTGAGAATTTTTGGTTGTCGCTGCTGGTATACGATATTACCTAGAGGAAATAAGTTAGACAGAAGAGCAAATAAAGCAATTATGGTTGGATACTGCGGAGGAGGTTATAAATTATGGATACCAGAAGAAGAAAGGATAATTAAATCAAGAGATGTACGTTTTGATGAAGGCGTGATGGAATGCAAATTACCAACTGACCTTCATTCGGAATCACTAGAAGGAGGAAGAAGAAGAGAATTAGAAGAATCAATATACATTCCAGAAGAAGAACCATCAGTTGAAGAAAACTTAGATAGAATCGAAGAAGATGCAGATAGAGGTGAAAGGCGTGAAATAAATGGCGAAGGAAGTTCAAATGCAAGCAGAGAAGTGATGCCAACTACGCAGACCAGATCAGGCAGAGTTATAGTTAAACCAAAGGCACTCGATGAATATGAGGTGTACACAGCATTCTGTTTATTATCAAAAACCGATTATGAAGAACCAAGTACATTTGAAGAGGCAAATAATACACCAGAATGGAAGGAAGCGATAGTTAGAGAGTTGAAATCTCATGAAAAACTAAAAACATGGGAACCAACCAATTTACCACCCGATAAAGTTGCTATTGATATGAGGTGGATATTTAAAATTAAGGAAGACGGGACAAGGAAAGCAAGATTGGTGGCAAAGGGATTCCAGGTTCCGTACAACGAAGTAGACGAGTTTCGTTATGCACCGGTATGCAGATTGACGACGATTAGAATCCTAGTTTCAGTATCTGTCGAGAGGGGATGGACATTGAGACAAATAGACGTTCCAACAGCGTTTTTGAATGGACTACTCGAAAATGATGTGTTTATCAAGGCACCAGAGGGCGTGACGTCAGATTCTATGTATATGAAATTGAATCGATCATTATACGGATTGAGAAATGCACTCAAGTGCTGGAATATCAAATTTAATGAATTTATGGAAAATTTGGGATTCAGGAGATCGGAATACGACTATTGTTTATACGTAAAGGAAGAGGTATACCTGGTACTGTTCGTCGAAATTGACGAATTAATGGAGAGCTTGCGTCAAGAATTTAACGTTAGAGAGATGAAGAAAGTAAAAACCTTTTTAGGAATAACTTTCGATTACCAAAAGGATGGTTTAAAATTGACCCAAACAGACAAAATAGGAAGATTGTTGGAAGAATTCAACATGAACGAAACACGATCTGTCTACACACCGATGCAAGAAAACTTTCAAGTTGAAGAAACGGATCAAATTGTAAGTGATGTTCCGTACAGACGATTGATCTGTTCTTTGATGTATTTGTCATTGGTGACGAGGCCGGACATTTCGTTTTCTGTGGCATATCTGAGTAGGTATTTAGATAAGCCAACTAAGTGTTTATGGGAAGCAGGCAAACGAGCTCTGCGATACCTCAACCACACCAAGGACTATGGACTTTATTTTACAAAAGGAACTGGCGAGCTTTTGGGATTTAGGGACTCAGATTGGGCTGGCGATCGGTCAACACGGAAAAGTGTAAGTGGCTTTGTGGCGTTTTGTGGGGGCAACCCAGTTGCGTGGCATTCGCGGAAGCAAGGGTGTGTTGCTCAGTCGTCGGTAGAGGCTGAGTATATTAGTGCGGGAATTGCGGCTCAAGAGTTGATAAGTCTCAAGGGAATATTGAGCGAATTTGAAGTGTATGGTCCAGCTGTATTAAACATGGATAGTACAGGCGCCATATCTATGATGAAAAACTATGAAAACTCAAAGCGAAGTAAACACATTGAGGTAAAATATCATTTCATTAAGGACTTAGTTCTGAAAAGGGAAATAATCTTAAAATATGTCAGTTCGAATGACAATATTGCCGATTTGTTTACTAAACCTTTGGGAAAAGAAAAATTTAAAAATTTTGTTACTACTGTGTTGAGAGGATTCATTATCTTCAAACTGTTTTATGTTTAATGTTTTATTTGTATTTTGTTGCTCGTTAGCAAATTTGAATTGTTTGTTTTGTACTTTGTAGCTTGTTAGCAATTTTGAAATGTATTTATTTAACATTTAAATTGAGGAGAGGTGTTAAATATTGTGAACTCTAATAGGTCTGTTATTCAGCCATCTGTCAATTGTCAATAGTGGCAACACTGACTGTAAAATATTAAAAAAAAATAATACTCGAAATGGTAATGGCCGACGGTTATGTCGATTTCTTCTTGTAACCAAGATATTTTCGTTTAATGTACAATAAATTACTTTCCACAAACAATAATTTGTATCATATTCTAATGATAAACTACCCTGCTTTAGCTCAGAATTCGAAACATTATATAAAAATATACCATTAATCAATCTTAATATAAGCAAACAAGATCAATTCCAAAAAATGACTTTTAAACATGCCACGTATCCCTGGGCAGAAAATTATTATTTTGTATATACTGATGCCTCAAAAAAAGATAATAATATTAATGCTCACACGGGCTATGGAATTTACATCCCAGGAGTTGAATACTCTTACTCAGCTAAACTACCAAGTAAGATTAATATATGCACAGCAGAAATGATTGCGCTAAAAAATGCCATTACATTTTGCAAACATAATAACGTTTACAAATGCATATTTTTCACAGATTCTAAAAGTGCTATAGATAAACTTACTCGGTTTGGTATCTTTACTAAAGATGATTATATCACATTATTAATTAAAAAGTTAATCTCAGAATGTAAGGTAAATAATTATGACTATAAAATGGCTTGGATTCCTAGTCATGTTGGCATTGAAGGTAATGAACGAGTAGACAAACTGGCAGAAATTGGAAGATCGCTTAGAGTACCGGAAAAAATAAAATTAAATAAAGACGACATACAAATACATATTAAAAGACGTATATTTGAAAATCATAAAATATATTGGAAATCTCTTTTTGCAACAAAAGGTAAATGGTATGAAGAAATACAATCGGAATTCCCGACTGAACCATGGTTTAAATCCTACCCTTATATTGATAGGCGACACCTCACCAATATTATTCGAATGAGAACTGGTCATGGCATCTTTGCTGCTCATATACATCGTCTTCAACTAAAAGATTGTGAATGTGGTCAAATTGAAGACTTGAACCACATAAACTTGCAATGTCCGATTAACAGGAATAATCAGTGGAACATACTTACCGAATTAAAAAAAAGGGGGCCGTAGATGTTTCAAATCTGCAAAACATACTAAAACACATGAATTATGAACAAAGTAAAATAATCATAAAATTTTTAAACATTAACAAAATTAACTTATAACTCGAATTATTACAATGATTATATAATGATATATTATGAATATAATATGTAAACTACGTATATCCAGCCCAATTTCTTTCACAATCTATACCTATCCTGGGTGCTTGTCTTTCCGAGGCAAAATTTCGGTGTGTCCAATGCTCTGCCGTTGCCCCAGAGCGAGAAAAATTTATGTAACCTTTGTTTGTGCTATCTGTCTAACTAACGCCCTTACCAAATAAGGTATTCAGTCACATTCCGTAGGAAAAATAGTAAATAGTGTATAAGTTTAAGTAAAAGTGAACTAAGTAAACCGAATTAATATTGCCTGATTGCCAAGAGCAAGACAAAAGGCAATATTAAATAAATGTGCTGGCTAAATGCACTAGTATGCAAGCCATAATCAGGGGATGGTCTGTGATCATAACCTTAAAAGAAGAAGAAGAAGAAAGCGCATGGGCATGGTTTAGGGTTATTGTTGGTTGGTTGATTTAACAAGTCCCCAATTTCCTATCTGCTCTTCAGTAGGTAATAAGACGAATATTCGGTAAACTATAACTTTACTGGACAAAAACTTAAATTCGTTATAAATACAAAGTATGACAAAAATTCGAGAGAGATCTCTCACATGACATCCCGTCAAGTGTCAGAATCGGAATCCTCGAGAGAGAGAGAGCGTGTGGTGCCCTCAGATTAATAACTAAACATAGATACGGCATTCCCTATACTTCCCTATAGGTTTGTTTGACTTCTAAAATAACAAATGAATTGACAGCATTGTTGCCAGTTTTTCAATTAGGTAAAGTTTTATCGGAAAAAATTACAACAATGAAAATGATTATAAACATTTTTTTCATTCATTAAATACTTTTATTTTTAATTTCTTACTTACAGATGAAAAAATTATTATTTTATGCATTAAATATTTGTGACTACCTATTTTTAGGCAGCCCGGTTTACATATTGGTGTATGTTTGTGCAGTTACCTTACCAGTTTCTGTTTCTGACTTTTTCTTTTTCTTTCAAAACTCACCCCTGCCCGCTGCTCGTCTGTCGTCTGCTCTGCTCATTTAATTTTTTTAATTTTCTTACATTGTGCATGTGGTTCTTATACTTTTGTTTCATTATTGTTTTACGATGAAACTCGGATACAGGATAACAAAACAAGATAAATAAAAGATGTTATACTATTAAATAAATATTTACTAAACTCTACCATTTTACTAAACTCTATTAAAGAGAGGATTTTACATATTTTATTATTATACACCACATACCACATATACTGTAACATAAACTAAACATATTATCTAATAGGTACTTGTTAGTTTAATAGTACTGTGTTAATACTATTTATTTGCAGGATAGTTTAAAATATTGCAAGTGATAAACAATTAGCAACAGAATATACCTATAGCAACTTCGATACAGCATCTGCTCTTAAAGAGTTTTGACCATGTATAAAACCTTGAGGACTAGATGAATGTCTTGAGCAAATTCTACTATGCTTTTTTATAGTATTCTCATCCAGTTTGAGGCTGCGTATACAAGCTTCTCTTTTACTGGGGCATGCTAGAAACCTACATATAAACATGTAGAAAAGCATATTAAAAGTATCTACATACATAAAATCTTCTCGAATAAGTATGCATTATAAAATCAAATCCGTAGAATTGAAACCTGTTAGCAATTTTGTTACCTATCATATTTTTTTTACTTTTACAACCTTTACAAGTAACAAATAAACATTAAAAAGATTCCAAATAAAAGCTAAATACTAGATATATGTTCTTTATATACTTACCTATGAAATGAAGTCTCCGCGCAACAAATTTTGAACAACAAACGGCACGCCTAACCGGCATTTTTAAAGAATCAACAAACGACGAAAAAACTACTAAAAAAACTACTAGAAAACTACTAAAAAAATCATATAAAACTTATAAATTAGCAATCCGTAAAATCACCCAATTTCAAATTTAATAAAAGCAATAAAAGTTAATGGCGTCTCATTCTCATTCACTTAACTTGATTCTGATTGGCCGAGTTTTCTAGTCTTGTCAAAAATAAACCAATCACGTGCCGGGGCCAATACGTCAAAATATTTTAGAATAAGAGGGGGGTATAAAATGAATTTAGTCGAAAAAACTTAATAATTTAATTATTTTAATATGAATTTTTAACCAGAGGTTTAAAATAATGCTCTTGAATTGAAAAATGTACAGAGTTAAGTTGTTTCCTCAGCTGTTTTAGTAAATAATCCATATAAAGTGCAGAAGACATTTGGCAACGTTTATTCAAAAAAATCGAGAAGAGCCAATCACGTGCCGGGGCCAATACGTCAAAATTCGTCTAAAAATGTTACAAACAAACATCGACGGGACCGTATCTATGTTTACTTGTTCATCTGAGGTGGTGCCCTAGTCTCGGCCCAAGTAAGTTGTGCGAGCTGGCTTGAAAAGAAGAATTGTCACTTGTCATAACGTTGTGACGTTGACAAGAGAGAGATAATCTCGCGGCCTTTTTGGGATGACAAAAAGGAGAGTCAGTCTTGTTAATCCTGATGAATGCTGAAATTATAACTTACAATAAAATAAAGTTAGTGATCGTGAATAAACTTACCTGTTGACTTTCTATACGTCTAAAATAGTTAAACCGCAACCTCACACACTAATAATTGGTGACCCCGGTAAAAATGAGCAGCCCTACAGCAGATGAACCAGTCCATCAGGACACTCAAGCAGCCGCTAGAGATGACGCCAGTAATACCAGCGTGGCCCGCATAAGCGTTAAAATCCCACCGTTTTGGAGGAAGAATGTTCCCCTGTGGTTCATACAAATTGATTCGCAGTTTCACACCGCACGCATCGTCAATGACCTCACGAAGTACCACCACGTGCTAGCTAGTATCGAGGGCAATGTGTTGGAAGAAATATCCGACTTTGTCACGAATCCACCGGAGCATAACAGATATCAACTTCTCAAAGAGCGTTTAATTTTAGAATTTGCTGAATCCGAGGAGAGGAAGGCGAAGAAACTTTTAAACGAACTCCAACTGGGAGACAAAAAGCCTACCGCCCTATTGAGGGAAATGAAAAAGCTCTCCAATGGCCAATTAAGTGATGACTTTCTAAAAACGTTATTTCTACAACTTCTTCCAACAAACGTCCGAACGATTTTGGCAGTAAGTGACGACAGCCTTGCGAAAATTGCCGAAATGGCCGATAAAATCGTCGAGGTTGCACCATTAGACTACCAGGTGGCAGCAATGAGCCACACAAAACACGAAAGCAAGTCGACCGAATTACTCGAAATGGTCACAAGTATGCAGAAGCAAATCGAGTCGTTAAGCAACGAACTAAAACGTATGAAGCGTGTATCTCGATCTAGATCTCGAGGTCCGGGCGACAACAGTAAGCTTTGTTGGTATCATGCCAAATTCAGCGAAGACGCGAAGAAATGCATTCAACCATGCCAATTCAACACCGCTACGTCGACGGAAAACCGCCAAACTCATTAACACTGGCAGCATGTAATGAGTCGACGCCTGGCTGCCGACTGTTCGTCAAAGACAGAATCACCAACACACAATTTCTGGTTGATTCCGGAGCTGAGGTGTCCACTATTCCGTCCAGATGCCGCGCTGAACCGTCCAACGAATACAAGTTGTATGCAGCTAACGGATCACCGATAAATACGTACGGGGAGCGTTTGCTGCAGGTTGATTTGGGACTTCACAGACTATTCCGTTGGCCATTTATTATCACGGATATTTCTCGACCAATCATCGGTGCTGATTTTCTAAAGAACTTCAATCTACTGGTAGATGTTAGAAGACAAAGACTGCTGGACGCTACCACGACTTTGACAGCTAACGGTCAATTAGCAACGGGCGACCATACTCCTACAATTCACACGGTAAATGAGGACCACAAATTTATCGACATCATTCGACAATTTCCTGAATTAACGAGGCCTTCAAGAGTGTCCACGAAGCATGATGTGAAGCACCACATCGTAACTAACGGACCTCCTGTAGCTGCCAAGCCCCGCAGACTTCCACCAAACAAACTATTGGCCGCCAAACGAGAATTCGAAGAACTAATGAGTCAAGGTATATGTCGTCCGTCAAACAGCAATTGGGCGAGTCCTCTTCACATGGTGACCAAGAAGAACGGCGATTGGAGACCATGTGGTGACTACCGTAAGCTAAACTCAATAACTGTACCTGACAGGTATCCTGTCCCTAACATATTAGATTTTAATTCGTTATTGGCTGGTAAAACAATATTTTCCAAATTGGATTTAATTAAGGCTTTTCACCAAATACCTGTAGAGGAATCTGACGTTCCTAAGACCGCAGTAATTACCCCATTCGGTTTGTACGAATTTTTATTCCTTCCTTTCGGGTTATGCAACGCCGCGCAGACGTTCCAGCGTTTTATTAATAACGTTTTGCGTGAGTTTACCTTTTGTTTTCCATATATTGATGACATTTTAGTAGCTTCCTCGTCAGTGGAGGAGCATAGAGGTCATTTACAATTAGTTTTTCAAAAATTCAACGAGTTTGGTATTACGCTTAATATCTCTAAATGTATTTTAGGCAAAACCGAGATACCGTTCCTGGGATACATGGTTAGTGCGGCAGGCATTGCTCCCGATCCACATCGTTTACAAGCGATACAGGAATACGAACCTCCGGAAACAGTCAAGGGTTTGCGACGATTTCTTGGTATGATTAATTTTTACCGTCGGTGCATGCCCAAGGCTGCAGAGAAGCAAGCTCCACTTTTTGAGCTAACGAAAAATAATTCGATAGGTACGGTAAAGGTATCGTGGACTCCCGAAACAAAACTAGCTTTCGAAGACATTAAAAATGACATAACGAATTGTATTTCACTGGCACATCCTCTTGCCAATGCAACATTAGCCCTTATGGTAGATGCGTCAAGCGTCGCCATGGGTGCTGCCCTGCATCAAATACGCGATTCAGATTTTCAACCCTTAGCATTCTATTCAAAGAAATTCTCTATAACACAACGAAAGTATAGTACTTACGATCGAGAGTTACTCGCAATATATTCAGCCGTAAAGTATTTTCGAAACCTGTTAGAGGGTCGTCCATTCATAATTTACACTGATCATAAACCTTTGATTTTCGCACTCCACCAAAAAGCTGAGAAAGCATCACCAAGACAATTTCGACAGCTCGATTTTATTTCGCAGTTTACATCTGACATCAGGTATATTAAGGGTACTCGCAGAATGGTTGGAAAGGGCGCTAACGCGCCCTTTCTTGGGACACTGACCCGTTGCCAGGTCGTCAATTGTTGCATTTAAATCTTTTGGTGGTCTTGTCACTTAGTCAGGCAATTACTACCACTATTATACACTCTACCATACAACTATACACTACTGCTTCATTATCACAAATCACTAATTGTAAGCTCAAAAGTTTATTAGCCGTAATTGTTAATAAAACTTTGATAATAGCGTCCAAATCCAAAAATTTGTTCGCTTCAAATGAAATAAGGTTTATAAACGCACCCCAAAAAATAAATAATTGTAAGTCTTTCTTTATTAACACCCAAGAACAAAATAACAAAGTAAAGTAATACATCATAGATATCTATAATATTATAGATGGGTAACTCTCGCTGCTACAAAAGTTCCTGCGACCCCTCGTGTCTGTGTACCGAATTAAGATTCGCTGGCGGGCGATTTAAAAAATATCTATGCGTATTATGCGTTATACGTATTGAAAGAATTTGAAAGGTTAAATAAAAATCATTTATTATTAAATATATATTTTAATTTAATTAAAAGCAAATAAATATTAAATAAAAATAAGAAATAAGTATAAATAATAAAAAAAATATTGCATGGCGAAAAATTGTATGGCGAGTTCCAATATATTTTGCATCTTCTGCGAAATGTTTGTCACATATACAAGATAAGCTGCCCTTAAATTCTTCACGGTTTTACTTGTCAAATCCTCTCGACCAATATTTTTTAACCAAATAGAACAAATCTAAACCAAAAATATTAAATTAGAAATATACATGCATAAGTATACGTACACAGTATGGTTAAAAAATGTCGAGAAATAGGGGTTTTAGCCACGAAGTTTTACCACCCTGAGAATGATGTTAAGCATTTTAGAACCATGCATGTAAATAATAAAAATTTAGCTTACTTTCATATCGTTTGGAAAGATATGTAATTGACAATTTTTGCTAGTATTTCCACAGTTTTTAGCACAACACTTCGCTCCTATTGTTCGGTATAATTAGATTATTAGATTATTAGTATTAAAAGTTCTTAAGTTTTTTCCAATAACAATCGTTTAAATAAGATAACCGACACAAAGTCTGTCACTGTCACAAGTGTCACACATTCAGAAAACACTATTTTCAGAACAGGTTTGCCAATGTTCTGTGGAAAACTTGCATGTCAGCGCCTCTCGTGTCTGTGTACTCAACTAATCGGCAAGGAAATGTCACTATCATAAGAGTTACATACCCCTGGTAATACATCATCCGATTCCACCTTATCAACATAAAAACTAGTCCCTCCGTGAATCATACATTTTCGATACAATTCTTTCGTTTTAAATAAATATCCATCGCAGTGCCGTCCCCATTTCTAACATATGCTAATGCTAATAATCGCTCGGCCAAAATCCAAAATGCCAAAATATTAATGCACATTGCACACCCCACTCTCGACCGCTTCAAGTTAACGTTTCAAAGTAAAATGCCCTCTCACGGTTCAAGTTAAAAATATGCGGTTTGTTTTGTTAGTTTGAAAAAACTACGCTTAACAAATTTGTATTTTGTAATATTTTCGTAAACCTAATAGTTTTCGATATTTGAGCGTGATAATTTTAATTATGACTAATTAAAATTAAACCTTTTCTAATAACTCAAAAACTAATTGTCGAATAAAAATTTGTAAATTACTATTCGATGTAAAAAAATAATCCCTACAAATCACCTAGTTTGAAAAAATTTCGTAAATCTAACGGCTTAGGAGATATTTGATTTTGAATTTTCCGGAAAAACGATTTTTGTTACGGCTTGTTCGCGAGGTTCGGAAAATATACCGTTCGATAGAAAAATCATTTCTAAACAATTTCTGTATCTTGTAAAATTTTCGTAAACCTTCCGTTTCGAAGATAATAATGTATTTATTCATAAAGTAATTCCTTCTCGATCCGTCCCTGTACTCTACGGAGAGACCGGTTTCGGGAATCCCTTTGCTGCGCGAATTTGAACCATTAATCCGTCGCTCGAGTCTCATGTTCGCGACTTAGATTTACCCCTAAAACTTTTGAACTGTTCAAGATAAACATATGCAGTTTGTTTTGTTAGTTGGAAAAAACTACGCTTAACAAATTTGTATTCTTGTAAAATTATCGTAAACCTAATAGTTTTCGAGATTTGAGCGTGTAAATAATAAAGAATTTAATTATAATTAAATTATTTTTGCCATAACTCCGCGAAGGAAATTTTGATTTTCCCGCGGTTTGCGTGAGATAATCGATATTAATTTGACGAATATTTTAGGAGAGATTGAGAAAAATCGATCTCTTCGTTTCCGATAAAATCGCAAAAAACCCTAAAAATACCCTAAAAATCCGGAATTTTTCACCCGGAAGGAAACTTTTCCGGGTTTCGAAATGTCGATTTTCCGATAGATCTCGTCAAAATTCGTAAAGATGGCGTTTTTCCCGCGACGATTTTCCTTCGCGTACGGCCGTAAGAAAGAAACACGCCAATCAGCTCGGTTTTACCCAGCAATATCGCAGGTTTTTCGCCGTAACTCAACAACCGTTAAAGTTGGAACCACCCCGTAAACTTTTTATTATGTAAAAAAATATCCTCTACAATTTTCAAAGAATAAATTTTTTTTCGAAATCGCATCTTTTTTCGAGTTATTTCGACTTTTTGTCAATTGCGTTTATTTTAAAAAATCGATATCGCGCTATAAATCGGAAACCGCTCAAAATCAAATCACCCCATCCACATATATTATACAAAATACTATTCTTTACAAATTTCGATTCTTGAGAAATTTTCAAAAAACGGCTAGTTTTTGAGTAATTGTAAAATATAAATTTTTCGTTCGCGAAGGAAAGTTTGTTTTTTATCGTTATAACTCAAAAACGGTTCAAAATAGAATAACCCCTTATATGTCCTATTATAGAGAAAAACGTTCTCTACAATTTTCAAAGAATAATTTTTTTTTCGAAATCGCATCTTTTTTCGAGTTATTTCGATTTCGCCCTTTCTTGGGACACTTACCCGTTGCCAGGTCGTCAATTGTTGCAATTAAATCTTTTGGTGGTCTTGTCAGTTAGTCAGGCAATCACTACCACTATTATACACTCTACTATACAACCATACACTACTGCTTCATTATCACAAATCACTAATTGTAAGCTCAAAAGTTTATTAGCCGTAATTGTTAATAAAACTTTGATAATAGCGTCCAAATCCAAAAATTTGTTCGCTTGAAATCAAATAAGGTTTATAAGCGCACCCCGAAAAATAAATAATTGTAAGTCTTTCTTTATTAACACCCAATAACAAAATAACAAAGTAAAGTAATACATCATCCGATTCCACCTTATCAACCTAAAAACTAGTCCCTCCGTGAATCATACATTTTCGATACAATTCTTTCGGTTTAAATAAATATCCATCGCAGTGCCGTCCCCATTTCTAACATATGCTAATGCTAATAGTCGCTCGGCCAAAATCCAAAATGCCAAAATATTAATGCACATTGCACACCCCTCTCTCGACCGCTACAAGCTAACTTTTCAAAGTAAAATACCCTCGCACAGTTCAATTTAAAAATATGCGGTTTGTTTTGTTAGTTAGAAAAAACTACGCTTAACAAATTTGTATTTTTGTAATATTTTCGTAAACCTTCCGTTTCGGAGATATTAATGTATTTATTCATAAAGTAATTCCTTCTCGATCCGTCCCTGTTCTCTACGGAGAGAACGGTTTCGGGAATCCCTTTGCTGCGCGAATTTGAACCATAAATCAGTCGCTCGAGTCTCATGTTCACGACTTAGATTTACCCCTATAACTTTTGAACTGTTCAAGATAAACATATGCAATTTGTTTTGTTAGTTGGAAAAAACTACGCTTAACAAATTTGTATTCTTGTAAAATTATCGTACACCTAATAGTTTTCGAGATTTGAGCGTGTAAATAATAATGAATTTAATTATAATTAAATTATTTTTGCCATAACTCCACGAAAGAAAATTTGATTTTCCCGCGGTTTGCGTGAGATAATCGATATTAATTTGACGAATATTTTAGGAGAGATTGAGAAAAATCGATCTCTTCGTTTCCGATAAAATCGCAAAAAACCCTAAAAATACCCTAAAAATCCGGAATTTTTCACCCGGAAGGAAACTTTTCCGGGTTTCGAAATGTCGATTTTCCGATAGATCTCGTCAAAATTCGTAAAGATGGCGTTTTTCCCGCGACGATTTTCCTTCGCGTACGGCCGTAAGAAAAAAACGCGCCAATCAGCTCGGTTTTACCCAGTAATATCGCAGGTTTTTCGTCGTAACTCAACAACCGTTAAAGTTGGAACCACCCCGTAAAATTTTTATTATGTAAAAAAACATCCTCTACAATTTTCAAAGAATAAATTTTTTTTCGAAATCGCATCTTTTTTCGAGTTATTTCGACTTTTTGTCAATCGCGTTTATTTTAAAAAATCGATATCGCGCTATAAATCGGAAACCGCTCAAAATCGAATCACCCCATCCACATATATTATACAAAATACTATTCTTTACAAATTTCGATTCTTGAGAAATTTTCAAAAAACGGCTAGTTTTTGAGTAATTGTAAAATATAAATTTTTCGTTCGCGAAGGAATGTTTGTTTTTTATCGTTATAACTCAAAAACGGTTCAAAATAGAATAACCCCTTATATGTCCTATTATAGAGAAAAGCGTTCTCTACAATTTTCGAAGAATAAATTTTTTTTCGAAATCGCATCTTTTTTCGAGATATTTCAATTTTTTTGCCGAAATTGCGAAAATGACAATTTGTTTTTCCTATAACTCCGGTAAATGGATTTTCCCCGATATGCGGTTTGCGTGAGGTGATTGGTAATATATTAAAGAATATTTTGGAAAATTTTAAAGAAAATCGTCGGAAGATTTTCGGAGAAAATCCCGAAAAACCTCAAAAATACCCCAAAAATCCGGTTTTTCACCCGGAAGGAAACTTTTCCGGGTTTCGAAATATCGATTTTCCGATAGATCTCGTCGAGTTACGTCGGATAGCGTTTTTTCCGCGACGATTTTCCTTCGCGTTTGGCCGTAAAAAAAAAAACACGCCAATGAGTCAGTGAATGAATGAATGAATGAATGAATGAATGGATTCTTTCGGTTTCAGTTGTATAGTTAGTAGGAAATTAAACGTACCAGCAGATACCTTGTCAAGGATCGAAACTATTTCTTGTCCTGGTCCCATCCCATACGACGAGATAGCGAGGGAACAGCTCAAAGACGAAAATCTAATCCATTTGCTCACTTCCGAAAAAACATCGTTAAAGTTTTCTAAAGTGCAAATTGAATCGGCGGATATTCCAGTAATATGCGATACATCGACTGGGCAACCTCGTCCCTACATTCCCGAACAGTTTAGAAAATTAATATTCAATTCGTTACATAATTTATCTCACCCTGGTATCAAGGGCTCGATAAAGATAATAACCGAACGTTTCGTATGGCCTTCCATGCGCAAGGACGTTGCAGAATGGTCTAGAAATTGTATGCAGTGTCAAAAGTCGAAAGTACACCGTCATACACGTACACCCTTTCAGGAGTATCCCCTTCCTAAACAGCGTTTTTCAATTATACATATCGATCTGATAGGTCCGTTGCCCCCCTCAGATAATTATTCTTATTGTTTGACCTGTATCGACAGATACACAGGTTGGGCAGAAGCGATACCTTTAACTGACATGACGGCAGAAACAGTAGCTCGTGCGCTGTTTGCCGGATGGATATCTAGATTTGGTTGTCCCACAGAAATCGTCACAGACCAAGGTCGACAGTTTGAAAGCGCGTTATTTCAATCATTAACTCGGATTATCGGTAGCAAGAGATGCCGCACTACACCGTATCATCCCCAGTGCAATGGTAAGATTGAGAGATGGCACAGAACTCTTAAAAACGCTCTCAAATGCCACGGTTCTCAGCACAACTGGAGCGACATTCTTCCTACTATTTTATTAGGACTTCGTAGTGTAAGTCGAGATGATAAACTTACACCAGCAGAGATGGTGTATGGCTCAACCATCAGGCTACCTGGTGAGTTTCTCGATCCTTCCAATGAAAGTATAGACCCTGTTGATTTCACGTCCCTATTAAAGAATAATTTGGCATCACTAAGCCCGACTCCGTCCACTCATCATTCTCAAGCTAAAATTTTTATTCCGCATGAACTAAACACATGTACTCACGTTTTCGTCAGGACTGATGCAGTGAAAAAGCCCCTGCAGAGTCCTTACGAAGGACCTTTTAAGGTAATCGAAAGGAATGAAAAGTTTTTTAACATTCAAATGAATGGGAGATCTGTAAATGTTTCTAAAGATAGACTTAAACCGTCTTATGCAATTTCGGATGAGATGGTGTCTCATGATCATAGTTATGCTTGCCCGAGTGCACCACCTCGTCCGGGAATTTCTAAAAGAGTTAGATTTGCTACATAGCAAAATATATTTCAAATATTGTCCTCAGTAATATTTTCTTGTTACCGTATTATTTGCTGTATAGCCGTATTAATTGATATTGTTCGATACTATTTGATTTTTCAAAATGTATTTTATTGTTCTCATGTTTCTGAAGTATATATTAGTCTTACATTCCTGATATTGTACAATTTTATATTTTATTTTTTTTTTCGCTCATAATGTAAGACAATTTTTCTTTTCATATTATTTTTTCTATTCGGCTCCGCCTCTCAGGAGGGGAGTATTGTGGTGCCCTAGTCTCGGCCCAAGTAAGTTGTGCGAGCTGGCTTGAAAAGAAGAATTGTCACTTGTCATAACGTTGTGACGTTGACAAGAGAGAGATAATCTCGCGGCCTTTTTGGGATGACAAAAAGGAGAGTCAGTCTTGTTAATCCTGATGAATGCTGAAATTATAACTTACAATAAAATAAAGTTAGTGATCGTGAATAAACTTACCTGTTGACTTTCTATACGTCTAAAATAGTTAAACCGCAACCTCACACACTAATAAGCGTAACCACTCTTCTCGCAAACGAATATGTGGCCTCTTCTCTAGGATACGTTAGGTCAATACTGTGCCGCCACATCACTCCCCTCCTAGTGAGATTCCCATTTGAAATCTCACGGATTTCTTTTGACGTGTCTGGTTATAAGGATACTTCTGTTGAAACCGCTGGGCGTATGAATGCTCTTCGTGAATCTGCCAATCTGCCGGGATATAGGCCGGCTTCAACCTGTCGATGGAAACGTTCTGCGGGGTTCCTTTCATCTCGATTTCAAAATACTTGTCGAATCGTCTTAGAACTCGGTAGGGTCCCACGTATGGGGGTGTTAACGCAGTTTTTACTTCTTTCCTTAAAAACACATGCGAAGTTGTAGTTAAATCCGGGTGTACGAAGACCTTCTTCGAAGCATGATTGCTTGTGTGTACGGGCTGCAACTCGTTCATCACTCGCCGTAGTTCATTCACAAATTGGTGCACCGTTGATGGATTCTGGTCAGATTGAAAAAATTCTCCCGGCATCCTGATTGCACTACCGTATACCAACTCCGCACTAGTGCACTTAATGTCTTCTTTAAAGGTGCTCCGGATGCTCAACATTACCATTGGTAATTGCTCGGTCCAGGATCGATTATTTACGGCCATCAATGCCGCTTTTAAGGTCCTATGGAATCGTTCCACACACCCATTACTTTGGGGATGGTAAGCAGTCGTCTTGATGTGGTGGATTCCAAACATACGAGCTAGCTCCGTAAACAAACATGATTCAAATTGTCTTCCTCTGTCTGTCGTGATTTTTGCAGGAACGCCGAATCTGGATACCCATGTTTCTATAAACTTCTTCGCAACATCTTCAGCTGTTATCTCCTTTAAGGGGATTGCTTCTGGCCACCTGCTGTATCTGTCAATTATTGTCAACAAGTATTTGTAATCATGTGACAGGGGCAGAGGGCCCACAATATCTATGTGGACGTGGGCAAATCGCTCGCTGGGTACAGCAATTTGTGACAGCGGTGAACGGGTATGCTTGTTCACTTTACTTTTTTGGCAAGTTAGGCACTCTCGTGTCCATTTGGCTACGTCCTTATTTAAGTCCTTCCACACAAACCTACCACTGATCATCTTGATGGTACTTTTGATCCCTGGATGTGACATATTATGGAATTTTTGGTACACTGCTCTTTGGTATGACTTTGGTATAAATGGTCGGATTCGTCCATGTTTAGTATCACAGTATAGTGGTGTATTAGACTCTGGGATTCTTATTTGTTGCAGGTCCAACGAGGTTTGGTTTTCGGCTAACAATTGCTGTAAGTCTGCGTCTTGTGTTTGGTCCGCTGCAATTCTATCATAATCGATAATGTGCTGCTCGACGGCATCCACCTGGGGTCTGGATAGACAGTCTGCTATGATATTTTCTGTCCCTTTACGTGTCGAATATCTGTGGTAAATTGGCTAATAAAACCTAGCTGCCTAATCTGCCTGGGTGAGCACTTTTCTTGTTTAGTTTGAAATGCAAAAACCAACGGTTTATGGTCTGTTAGTACCGTAAAATCCCGTCCTTCTAAAAAATGTCGAAATTGCTGTATGCCGTAGAATACAGCTAGCAGCTCTCGATCGTAGGTACTATAACCTCTTTCAGTTTTCGAGAGCTTTCTTGAAAAGAAGGATATAGGTTTCATTCCATCTGTATGTTGTTGTAGTACTCCGCCAATCGCTGTGTCTGACGCATCTACTGCTATGCTTAACCTGCCTTTCGGGTCGGGGTAAGTTAGCTCTGCTACCTCTGCAAGGAGCTCCCTGGATGAATTAAAGGAGTTAATAGCATCTTCCGTCCATTGGATCGGTGCACTTTTTTTTGTAACACCCACTAACAGGTTTGTCAGTGGCTCAGTCTTTTTGGCAGCTTGCGGGATCCATCTCCGATAAAAGTTCAACATGCCAAGAAATCTTCGTAATTGTTTGGTGGTTTCTGGTTGCGGAAAAATCCTAATTGCGTCTACTTTTGCTTTTAAAGGTTTGATTCCTGTTTTTGACACACCACAACCAAGGAATTCTACTTCGGATATCATGAATTTTGATCTTGTTTGATTTATCAATATCCCGTTGTCGCTCAGGATTTTGAAAATAGTATTTAAATGAGAAACATGCTCCTCCATATTGTTCGATGCGACCAATATGTCGTCTATATACACGTACACAAAGGGGCACTCCCTAAATAGTTGGTCTAGATGACGTTGAAGAGTTTGTGCTGCATTTCGGAGTCCGAATGGCATTTTTACGAATTCATGCAATCCAAAGGGTGTGGTCACAGCTGTCTTCTTCACGTCATCGGGGTTTACTGGTATCTGGTAAAATGCTTTCACTAAATCTATCGCAGAAAATACAGTCTTGCCACACAGGTGGTTCGAAAAATCGTGTATGTGTGGGATAGGATATCTATCCGGTATTGTGACTGCATTCAAGCGTCGATAGTCACCGCAAGCTCTCCATGACCCATCTCTCTTTTTAACCATGTGAAGAGGGCTAGCCCAACACGACTTTGATGAGCGGATTACGTTATTTTTGATCATGGTCGAAAATTCTGCCTTGGCAGCTTCTAGTTTTTGATCTGCGAGTCGTCTAGGCCTGGAAAAGACTGGCGTTCCTTTTGTTTCTATGTGATGGTATATCGCAGCTTCTCTTTCTATCACTGGGGCATGTCGTAATACATTTGGGTATTTTTGTAACAATTCGGTGATAGCGTCTGTAGCCAAGATTTTTATCTCTGAGATTTCTGCTTGTTTTACATAACAATTTCTGACTAGAGATGTTGTAGAATCGATTAATTTCTTGCCCCTAATATCCACTTGGATTCCGTAATGTGACAAGAAATCAGCCCCAATAATTGGCGTCCGAACGTCGGCTATTACGAACGACCATTTGAAAGGACTTCGAAGCCCTAAATTGAGTTCCAACTCGTGCGTGCCGTAAGTTTGTATAACTGATTGGTTAGCCGCAAAGAGTTTCAATTTGTCAGGCTGAGTATGCCTATGCACGTTCGTTCTTGGCAGTATCGATACGACTGATCCGGAGTCTATCAAGAATTGGATATTTGATGCTTTGTCGGTGACATGGAGGCGGTTTTCCATGAGATTGCAGCTGCTAGAAGCGATACTGTCATCGACTGCTGCGTTTGTCGATGGCAGCCCTATTAGTTTAACTGATTTTGGCTGTTTTCGCTTTCAAACTTGCATGGAAGTGTGCATTTAGTCGAGCTCTTCCCAAAACGTCGATGGTAATAGCAAGTGCTTCTGTCCACACTTTTACCTCTGGATCCGCTTCGGTTCCTTCTTATTGGGTTTATATTATCAAGTTTGTTGGATATTTCACGCAGGACAGCTGTCATCTCATGTTGCACATTTTCGCGAGCAGTTACACGAGCATCTAAGCTAACATTTGTTTTGTTTACGACTGAAGTTGCCATAACATTTTCTGTGTTGGAAGAATACTCCATTATACGATCGGCAATGTCAGCCAGTTGGTCCAACTCTAGGTTCGTACTAGCTGCTAGGACGCATTTGACTGTCTCGGGCATTCGCTTCAACCAAAGTGAGCTGAGTACTTCGTCGCTGACTGATCCTGAAGCCGTGGATTTCATCTGTCTTAATAGTTGTGAGGGTTTACGATGTCCTAGCTCCAGTCCGGTAAGTAATTTATGCAATTGACGCTCTTTTGACTCGGTTATCCGTGAAATTAGCGTTTCTTTCAGTTTAATATATTTGTCTGTTTCAGGAGGTCTCTCCAGGAAATCTTCTATCTCAGCAATTGTATTTTTATCCAAATGCGCTAAAATTGTGTGATATTTAATATTGTCAGACGTAATTCTTTGTATTACGAATTGAGACTCAGCACTAGCAAACCATAATTTGGGCCGTTCTTCCCAGAACTGTGGCAGTTTCACCTTGTCGATAGCCCATACGGGGTTGGGTACTGGTTCTTTTTGGTCCACCGGTGCACTTGTTGCTTCATCCACCATGGCTGATTCGTCTTGTTAGTACCGCGTGGCACTAGATTGTCTGTTCATAAACGTTCGGGTCACCAGTTTTAGGGTTATTGTTGGTTGGTTGATTTAACAAGTCCCCAATTTCCTATCTGCTCTTCAGTAGGTAATAAGACGAATATTCGGTAAACTATAACTTTATTGGACAAAAACTTAAATTCGTTATAAATACAAAGTATGACAAAAATTCGAGAGAGATCTCTCACATGACATCCCGTCAAGTGTCAGAATCGGAATCCTCGAGAGAGAGAGCGTAACCACTCTTCTCGCAAACGAATATGTGGCCTCTTCTCTAGGATACGTTAGGTCAATACTGTGCCGCCACAATGGCGCATGGTTGAGTCGAACAAAATAAACATGCCGGCTTAAAAAAGGTTAAAGTTATGAAATTGCGCTTTGTGCTTTGTCGGTGAAAAACAATTAAATAAAGTGCGCGAAACGTCAAAAATAGGGAAATATAAAGCCGGGCGAATAAAGTGGAGTGTAAAATTTTGCCAATATGTTTCAGTTAATTTTTCACGTGTTAACCGTACGACAAAATTAGCAGACGACTTGATCGGAGGGCGGCGAGATAAAAACTCTTAACAACAAAGTAGGCTTGGACTTATATTGTTGGTAACTATACAGGGTGTTTTAAAAAAGGTGACCTTGTTAGGATAGGTAAACAGTGATTCATTTAGACTTTTTTTTAAATTCTAAATAAAACATATAAAATGGAATTGGAAGGCGGAATCTTTATTATGACCTGAAACAACAATGTATGACATTTATTATTTTTAATAATTTCATTTAAATACTGGCCGCAACTACACCGTATGTGGTCCATTCGAAAGGTCCAATTTTCAATCACTTTTTCTAGCATTGCGACCGGAATCTGCCCAATTACGCGAGTAATGTTGGCTTCTAAGTCCTGAATCGTAGCTGGCTTAACGACGAAGACTTGATTTAACATGACCCCAAAGACAAAAGTCCAAGGGCGTGATATCACACGATCTAGGCGGCCAGTTGGCAGGTCCATTACGCAAAATTATCTGCTTACCGAAATGATTTCTCAATAAAGCTATTGTTTGGCGAGCTGTGTATGCGCCGTAACTTTAAATCGTAACTTTTTGTTACGTGATGACTAACAGATTTGAATGAAATTTTGTACGAAGGTAATGTCACAGCTTATTATAAAGGTGATATCGGACGGTTCACTCGAATGATTATTCACTCGAGTGAATGCTTCATTTTTCTTTCATTCTTAGTTCACACAGGTTAGAGGGAATGCTATAGAAAAGAACATTCCTTTTCCTTTTTTTTTTATATGTCATCGAATAAAGTCGTGCGTCTAGGAATTACTTTAGTTTGTGATCATTTAATCAAAGAGTTGACAAAAAAGAAGTAAAGAAAACGTAAAATAATGAATTGAAATGAGAGTGAAAACTTTCGCATGCATTCGTTGTTCTTTTGGAGCTGCTGGAATTTTCAGCCCATAAGTAGGGAGGGAATCTGGCTGACTCTATATAATCTGACTGACTCTATATCTGGCTGGATATATAATTGTCTACCAGGTAGTCGCAAAATTCGGTTATTTTTTAATTTGTTGGTTGAATTGTTGCAAAATCAATGGCATAACAGTCTCCAACATTTTCCGGGTCCAAAAAGGGTAAGCCGAAGCAATATCTTAAAAATTGTCCTTCCTCCAAATCTTTGTTTTTATACAAACTTGTTAAGTCTACACCTTTTCCAGTTGTATATGTTGAGGACCATTATATGTTTGATATAATAATAAGAAGAAGATTGAGGTTAAAAAAGAGAATAGATAGACAGCACGTTTTTTTTTGTAATAAGGAATAAAAGTAGTTTGCTCCTCATTTTGCTTTATCGTGAATCCTACAAAGTACCCTACCAACAAAAGGTTATGGGCCCAGGATTACTTTGTTTTTAGGAAAAGTCGTTTGTATTTTTATATTCGTAAAAATGGATAAAATGGTGCTGAATATTCCTATGCTGCGCCAAGATAACTTTAACAGTTGGAAGTTTCGAGTTAGAACAATTCTAGAAGAGAAAGGCGTTTCATTTGTACTCGAGGATGTCCTGACAGAAGACCAAGTAGCGAAATTTAATAATAAAGATGCAATCGCTAAGTCAGTAATCGTGCAGTGTGTTACGGACAAACATTTAGACATCGTGAAAGATGCAAAAACGGCAAAGGACATGTTCAAGTGTTTGGAAGATGTGTTTGAACGTAAAAGTATTTTTACCAAACTAACCTTGAAGAAAAAGTTATTAACAATGAGATGCGGAAGAAACGAAAAATTGGAAGATCATTTTCAAAAATTTGACAGCGTAGTGAGAGAATTAGAAGGTATCGGAAGCAAGGTAGATGAATCCGATAAGGTTTGCTACTTATTACTAACCTTAAATGACGAGTATGAATCGGTGATTACAGCAATCGAAACTTTAAATACGGAGGTTATGATGGACTTCGTAAAGTCTAGGTTACTCGACGAGGAGTTAAAACAAGCGAACAAAAGAAAGAATGGTGGTAATACGGATGCGGAAACATCTTTTAAAGCAGGAACAGTAATTACTTGTTTTAAATGTGGACAAAAAGGTCACAAGGCAAATGGATGTTCTGAAAAATCGTCTAATTTTACAGGTAATTTTAGAGGTAGAAATCGAGGAAGATACAATCGCGGTTATAGACCTGGTTACAATGCGGAAGGAAGAAATCAAGCTCACTATGCAGATGAAGTTGAAGAAATAACTTTTGTAGCTTTAAATTGCCATGAAAGAATAAGAGAAGAAAATGTGTTTATAATAGACTCGGGTGCGACTCAACATTTGATTTCGGACAATTTAGAAAAGTATATGACGAACATTGAACTTTTAGAACGTGAAGTGATTATTCATATTGCGAATGGTGATAAAATGGTTTCACAGCGAAAAGGTACGTTAAAAACTGTGTGTCAAGGGAAAAATATTTCAGTTACCGCTCTAAAGGTGCGTACAGACTTGAACACGCATGCGGTGAGAAGCTGCACATATGTGTGCGTACTCAAGTCATTCGTGCTCAGAACATTCGTTGAAACTAAAAATTGCCGCATATGCATGCGTGCTCAGGTCGCTCCATCCATTCGTGAGAAAATGTCCGAAGAGTTGCTACTGGTTAGTGCCGCGTTTGTGGTTATTAGTTTATCAAAAAAGAAAAAACAAAAGAAAAATAGGCGATGGTGGATGACACATTTATATAAAAGAAGAACTCGACAAATGAGGTCCGATTTATTAGTAGATTTGGCTTTAGAACCTAATACCGGACAGTTTCAAAACTTTACACGAATGTCAGTAGAAGACTTTGAACACCTTTTAAGTGAAATAGGCCCCGAAATAATGAAAAAAGGTACAGTATTTAGAAAAGCTATACCTGCTAAAGATCGCTTACTTATAGCATTAAGATTTCTGGCAACAGGAGATTCATATACAAGTCTTCAGTATCTTTTTAAAGTGTCAAAGCAATCTGTCTCACAAATAGTACCCGAAGTATGCTTAGCCTTAATCGACACCTTGAGGGAGTGCATAAAGGTAAGTTATTCAAACCGAACAAAAACTTTATTATTATGAATCAGGTACAAAAATAAAAGCTAATTTCTATAAATAAAAAAGGAACACATAACAAAATACAAAAATAGGGAAAATACAAAAAAAAAACTTATTGACAGCTATCTGCTGAACAGCCTGGTTCTGGTGTATAGTTAGGGCTAAATGTAGCAATCAAGCTCTGGGCAGTTGATAAATCAGTATAAGTATCCATATGACTTGAATCCATATCACTTGCTACACTTGCTGGAGGGTCCGAATAAGCCATATATTGGCTTGTGGTAGGGCTAGGAAGAGGAGTGCTAACTCTACTACTTTGCTGGAAAGACATCCTGTCATATTTTCCAATATCTGCTTCGAAAAGTATATTATTGAAGGCGTGTTCCACCATTATTTCGACTGTTTTGGAATAAGTTCTCAATTTTGAAGCAATGTGTTGCCCATACACATCAAACCGATCTTGTGTTTTCTCTTTCCTAGAGCAGCGAGCTTGTGTCTCCTTCATAATGTTGTAAGCTTCTGTTAGTTTCGGATCCTCCTCTAACTTACGTTTTTTTACTGTCAGAATCTGAGGCTTTTTTGCTTTGTTTCGATTTATTTTTTTTTTCTTGCCCAGGATTTTCAGCAGTACTATGGTTAGCATCACTTAGTGGGGTAATTGCATCATCAGTGGGGCTGTTAATGAACTGTGTCACATTATTATTAGGCAACGTTACATTTTCTTCTTCATTTATGGAGTCATTTGTTTCTCCTCCTTCATCCTATAAATAATAACAGAGTTTAGTGTGAGTGTGAGCGGGTATAGGTATTATGTGTGTATGGAAGAAAATTTTGTAGAATTTTTGGCAAATTGAGATTTTAGAAAAGTAACTCGGGTTATTTTTTAGTTGCCCACCACACCACAAGAATGGAAAGCAATATCAAATCAATTTGAAGATACTTGGAATTTTCCACACTGCGTTGCTTCCATGGATGGAAAGCATATCATAATACAAAGTCCAATTAAAACAGGGAGTGAATACTATAATTATAAATCTTTCTTTAGTATTGTTTTTTTCGCATTGGTTGACGCAGATTATTCCTTTTTATTCGTTGACGTCGGATCTCAGGGAAGAATCTCGGACGGTGGAGTATTTAAACATACTAAATTGTATGATCTTATCGAGAAAAGAAAACTAAAACTTCCTGAAAATGATGCGCTTCCCGGTAGAGATCGGCCTGTGCCTTACGTAATTGTAGGTGATGAAGCTTTTGCGCTTACTGAAAATGTAATGAAACCATATTCAGGACAGCACCGTAAAGGATCACGTGAAAGGATTTTTAATTATCGACTCAGTAGAGCCCGTAGAATAGTTGAAAATGCCTTTGGAATTATCTCTGCTGTTTTTCGCATTTTAAGAAAACCGATTTTACTAGAACCAGAAAAAGTACAAATCATTGTAATGACTATAGCATATCTTCACAATTTTTTAAGAAAATCTCGATCTTCTAGAAATATATATATACCCCTCCTGGAACTTTTTGTGATGAAATAGGTAAAGACATACCAGGATTGTTGCCTCTTGAAAATATTCCTCGTAGATCTTCCGAAAATGCAAAAATGGTAAGAGATGAATTTGCGCAATATTTTGTAACAAACGGACGTGTACCTTGGCAAGATGATTATGCATAATTCAAAAAATCAGTAGGTATCGTATAATACATTGTACTTACCATTTCCCGACTTTGACTATCCAGGGTGCAATTTGGTTGGTCTCTGCCCAACAAGACAAATCACGTTGAATAAACGTAAAATCGACGTTTTTGTTGACGTCGGGGGTACGTAGAATGGATCAGAGAAGAAACGTCGATTCTACGTAACAATGTCAGAGTGGAAGTAACGTCGATTAACAACGTCGAAGTAACGTCGATTAACAACGTCGAAATAACGTCTAGTATCAACGTCTTAGTAACGTCGAGTATCGACGTCAAAAACGTGGAATATTTAGGTTAAAAATAAATAAAAGACTAATAAAAAAACTAATTTTTTGTAGAACAATTTTTATTGCACGCAAGTTTATTGCAAGTTTATAAAGATATAAAAATATAAAACATATATCAGTTTATTAAGAAATAATGACATTCAGTCAGAGAGAAAATATATTAATTTCAAATTTAAGATGTATCCAGAAGAGAATGATCGTTACTTCTATTCTAAATAATATTTATATATACACGTATATACATAAAAAACTACAAAAATGTTTGCACAAAATCTTGCAAACGCAAATTAACAAATAACTCATGAATGATCCGCGTTTGTTAAGAAATAATGACTTTCAGTCAAAGAGAAAATATATTAATTTCAAATTTAAGAGAATAATGTATCCAGAAGAGAACTATCGTTACTTCTGTAACTCACTATAGGTAACTTATATTAAGTATGAAGCAGTGGAAATGATACCCAGGTATCTTTCAGAGGGAATAGCATACATTTCGCATCGATCTGGTCAATTAAACAAGTTTGGTGCCTGTGACTTATATCATTTAGAACATATATATTCAGATCTTTGGAACTGTAAGGATAAGAATAAAGAGAATAATATTTTTCAAAGGTTTTTCCAACAAATACCGCATTATTTTTGTAACTTAAAATATTGATAATTTTCATAACTTTATTTTTGATAAGACAGTAGCAATTTCTTTTGCAGAATGATTCTATTGTGTACTTTACATTATTCAAAATAATTTTTTTATATTGTTTTAAGTGTGAAGTATTTTTATATTCATCTGGTAAATGGCCATCAAAGTGTTGTAAAAAATATTGGGCAGAACAGGAATAAGTTAAATTCGTAGCAGAAGCCAAAGAGGATTGATTAATTTCCAAGACTCTTTTGTAAACCTGCTCCAAAGGTTTACTATGTGAACGTACAAGTTTTTTTATTTCACCAAGGTAATTCTCAAAAGGAAAAGAAGATATATTATCTAACGGTCCATATATATCTGCTTCTTCACTTAAGTGTATTAAGGCATGAACATTGTATACTAAATACTTTGAACCGTATATAAACTTACAGTGTTTTACAAAAATATTCATTAAATTTTTTGCAATATCACTGCCAAATGTATGTAAGTGTTTTTGTGATAATAAAATACTTGATGAAAAGTGTAATAAAAGAAAATGTTCATACACAGCAATATCAGTCATATCTTTTAACACAAGGGGGCCTAAGTATAACAAGAACATCCTAAATTCTGTAGCCTTAAAACGAGCCAGCTCTGATAAACTTCTGGGCTTTCTATTAAATTCAGAAGTTATGAAAGGACTTAATGATATTAAGTGTTCTGATAGAATATTAATAGATCTACTTTGCATGCGAACCTTCAAATCTCCACTTGTCCAGGTCACTAATAATTTTCTCATTACACCTAGACAAAGGCAATGCATGTAGTCCACTGGAAACTTTGTTACCATGCCTATACCTAATTCCAATAATGGTGAAACACCTGTATGATGCTCTTCATCAGAGCAAGATCTAAATGATTCATCAGTTCGTCTATTAGCACAGATAGATGGAAAAATCATCCTTCTATCAACATAGTCCCCTTCTTCCTGGCATTTATCGCAACCTGAATATCCGGCATGTCCTTTGACACATTTAATATAAGCACGTGCTGGTGTATCACAGACAATGCTGTGAATTTTAATTTTATAAGTATTTAAATCATATTCAAAGCCTTCATTCTGTAAATGTTTTATTTCTAAAATGGTTTGCTCTAAAAAGGTATTTAAAGGCAAGGGTTTTGATTTACCACAAAAAACTCCTATTATGAATGGTTTAAACTCTACTTTTTCATTAACAATGAGACCTAAAATTGGCCATAACTGGGTGGATGAACTTTTAAATAATGACAACCCATCAATATTAAGGGATAAATGTATAAAGTTAGAATCAAATGATATATTATTTGAAACAACACGTTTTAAATAATTTTCTAAACTAAAATGAACATATGTACCTGTTTCCAGGCTTATTTTTGCATTTATATTTAAAGGAGTTTGTAACAGTGTTTTGGAACATAATGGTAACTCTGGATGTAAGGTAGATAAAATTTTCAATAACTGTGTCAGAGCTAAATGTGTCACTCTATTCTGTATAGCCCAATTTTTTAGTTTCTCATTTAAACTGGGGGATGAATCAATTAAATTCTCAGAATTAAAATCAAAATTTTTATCAAAATCAGAATCGTTTATGTCTAAGTCAGAATCGTTTATATCTAAGTACTCTAAGTCATTCGCAGCCAGTTCCATTGGATCTGTTTCAATTTCTGATAAATTATTTACATTTTTTGAAACATTATCAACATCTTCAATCACATTTTCAGTTACTTCCAATATATCACTAACATCTTCTGTTACTTTATCAATATAACTTATTTCATTATTAACTTCTATAGATGTGTTTATGTGTTCTTTCAAAAGTTTAACATTCTTTGCTATTCTACGATAGACCTGCCTATCACCCACTGCTTCTTTATAATATTTAGACATAGTAAATAAAAGGTTCTACTAATACAGAATAAACAAAATATCCAAGAATAAACTCAAAAATAAAAATAAACAGAATAATCAGTTTTCTTTTTTCGTTGCCACACGTTTTGGGGCATGTTTCAACCAATTTTTTATAGCCATCTCAATTAAATCTTTCGAAAATTGAGTCCCGACTGCGTCTAAAAATACACACAAATACTGCAAATTTTACATTTTGTGCGTGAAAATAAATCTCTTTCATGTTTGTAAAAATCCTTTGGATATTGAGTACAAAATATTTGTGAAATAATTAATAATTAACTTACCAATTACCACATTATTGATTTTCAGCTTTGAAAAGGATTTTTTCTCATTATGTCCAAAATAGTTGAAGTCTCTTGCTACACTATCAGTAATAATGCTTCTTAAAATTTTGTTCGTTTTTGGGATCACTTCATTTGCCCCCGAAACCTTCGAACATAACGTAATCTGAAAAATGTATCATTTAAAGTAATATTCATATGTACCGTTCATATATTTCTATATTAAATTATTTAGACTAAACAGTATACTTTATACTTACTAGGTTTTGCAAATGTTCCGGATCCTCATTTAAATGTGCCTCCAGCTTGTTTAAATCCTCATGATTTTTTAATGGTAGGCTCACCGGAATATTCTTCAAATGAATATGTTCAGAACGATTGGATGAATTATGTGGATTACTCCTTAAAATATTTAATATTTGTTTATTTTGTTCATGCACTTTCAAAAGAAGAGAGTAAACTGAAAATAAAAAAATAGGTCATGATTTTACCTGAGCATTCAATATTTAGATGAAAGACTATAGAAGAAACTAAAATCAATTCAATCAAGAATTCAAATAAAAGTATACATACATTCGACATTGATATTTCCTCGACCCTCAATATTATTAGTAAAATCTTGACTATTGATAGCTGCTTTTTGAGACAATGACACATTCGACTTGGAAGAACCTAAAAATAAATCATTAGGCTATAGAAGAAACTAATATCGATAAGAATTCAAATAAAAGGAAACGTACATTCGACATTGATATTTCCTCGACCCTCAATATTATTAGTAAAATCTTGACTATTGATAGCTGCTTTTTGAGACAATGACACATTCGACTTGGAAGAACCTAAAAATAAATCATTAGGCTATAGAAGAAACTAATATCGATAAGAATTCAAATAAAAGGAAACGTACATTCGACATTGATATTTCCTCGACTCCCAATATTAGTAGTAAAATCTTGACTATTGACAGCTGATTTTTGAGACAATGACACACTCGACTTGGAAGAAGAACCTAAAAATAAAACATTAGGCTATAGAAGAAACTAATATCGATAAGAATTCAAATAAAAGGAAACGTACATTCGACGTTGATATTTCCTCGATTCTCAATATTATTAGTAAAATCTTGACTATTGATAGCTGCTTTTTGAGACAATGACACACTCGACTTGGAAGAACCTTAAAAATAAATGATTCTCATTATAAATTCTAAAATAACCAAAACTTAAACAAACCTGTATGCACATCTACAGTAGCAATTTTTGGAGGTCTCCTAAAAGAAGAAGTAATTTCTTCTTCCTCACTATCATCAGATAGTATTACTCTTTTAGCCAATCTTCTTCTCCTCTTCCGCTCCTCTTCGTCCTCCGTCTGCAAATCTGAAGTGTATTCAGCTTTTTTCGATTTTTGTCGAGCTACATCAAAATCATCTGAAACGTTATTACTTTTTAAGGATCATAAAAATTAACATCAAATATGAAATCATTGAAATCAATTTTGAACAATAATCCGTCATCGCTATATATGTATAATTAATTAACGGTGAATAAATTATTTATTTACCTGTTTCAAAAAGTACTCTTTTAATACCATATATTTTCCAATTGGAACCAATTTCTTGAATTTCATCCGTTACAATTCTATCAAATTTCTTTTGGTCCTTAATGTGATCGGGCCAAAAGACTTCACGTTTTTTAGGTGTCAACCACGAGCTATTAACCACTGCCAAAGTGCCTCCTTCTTCCTCGCAAAATTCTACCACTGCAAACGACATATTCCCTCTGTAATACCACATAAAATAAAAGTAATTACACGTTTTTAAACAATAAATTACCTGACTAAAAGACTGTACAAGTTACACACTAATAGGAAAACGAAACGATGTAATACGCAGGCGAACACATGGGTGAAAAGGCGGCAGAAACCAAGAAACATAACCTGAATTACTCTTCTTCTTTTTTCTCAATCAAGAGATATTAACTGCAAAATTGACTCCTTAAAAAAAGTAATTAAAAGTAATAAAAGTAATTACACTTTTTTTAATAAACAAAAAATTACCTGACTAACAGAATGAACAATTTACACACACACACTAAAAGGAAAACGTAACGGATTAATAGAATCACACTGGCTAACAGCTAAACACATGGGCGAAAAATGCACAGACCACCTACCTGGCGGTAGGTGGTCAGTGGAGAAATGGCAAATGGCGGCAGAAACTCAGGAACATAACCGGAACCGGAATTACTTTTTTCATTTTTTCTTCTTTTTTTATGGTCTCGTCGTCCGACCATTAAAAGAACTCGGCTCGAAATTGACTTGAGGTATCTTTTTCTTCGTCTAGTCAACTCGATCCGTGTTTACAGAGAGTCGATCTAGGATTCAAGCCGACTTCAAGCCTGCATATCGTAAACGGGGTAAATCATTTGTCACTAAATCATTTGGTGGTATCATTTGTAAATAATTTTGTCACTTATTAAAGAGATTCGACGTTGAATTAACGTAACTTCGACTATATTTACATCAACGTCTACTCCTGACGTTGAACAAACGTGAATTCAACGAGGTTGATACCACGTCGAACCAAATCGACGTCGAATATTGGTGACGGTCACGTCGTCTACCAGATGTCTACCACAAATCGACGTATATTCGACGTGGTATTGCTGCCTGGGTGTCGAACAAAAATTTCATTCGTTCGAATGCAAACCATTTTGAAATGAAAATTTCAGTTGTGCCTAAAATAAATAAAATCAATAATATTTATACTTACTATAGCGGACTTCGAAATGTGGACACTATGTATTTGATCGTCACATGGCTTTTTTTGCCCAAATTTGTCGTTGTATATATGGTTTTTACCAGTGGTGTTACAAATTATTGATGAAATTACATTATTTTTGTCAAATTTGAAGGAAACGGACGACAATGATTCAAAGTCATAATGAAACAACTAAATTTTAGTGTCCACATTTCGATGTTCGAGAGAGTACATAAAGTTTTATTTTTTAGTTTGTATCTATATGTATCTACCTATATTTGTTAATAAATTTTGTAATAAGAATAGGGCCTTTATTAATTTTTACTTTTAAAGTGAGGTTTCACAATTATTGATGCACCCGGTATAATTAATATTTATACCGTTGGATAGCATTTTTTATGGGCTTTTTTAAATTGTCACACTTTTTCTAAATTGTAAAACCATTTTTCATTAAAAATGTTCTACAGGGTCATTCACAGTGGGCGGAACACTTGTTTTATGGCTTAACTATGACTTGTACGATAATTTGACTTGGATAAAAGTTTTTGTACATTTTATGTACTATTTATTGACGCCCACTGTGAATGACCCTGTATATGTAGTAATATACACAACAAATACATACCTTTTCCTGTACCAATGGACCTTTTGCATTTACTCCTTTGTGCCCTAAAAGAACCAAGTAAGCTGTTAATTTTTTTTCTTGCCACTACTGCATCCATTTTTAATTCTTCCGAAATTGTTTCCCACGCATCTTCTTTCTTGGTTTTGGAATAATAGAAGTTATTTTTTGGATCCCATAATATCGGGTTCCTCTCATAGAGATCTATTAGTTGCAAACACTGTTCGTTAGACCACTCCATTTTGAAAATAAAAATATGACTGATCAAATCCGTCTCGCGAACGGCATCCAAACCCCAACCCCGTCCAAATTGAAAACAAACGCACACGTATATTTCTTTGATGTGCGCCAAAAAACCGACACTACTGTGGCTCAGTCTATGCGTGCTCAAGCCATTCGCGAGAGGGAGCGCATGCGGTGAGAGGCTGCGAAAGCGCCGTCCAGACTTGCATACACATGTCTGTGCGTACCTTCTCACCGCATGCGTGTGCAAGTCTGTACGCACCTTAATAGTGAAGAATATACCACATAACCTGCTTTCGGTGGGACAGTTAACTGAAAAAGGACATAAGGTGATTTTCTCTAATCAGGAAGTGATAATAAAAGGTCAAAATTTTGAACTAAAATGTGCAGGTGCTAACAATTTGTATACGGTTAGCTTCGAACTAGAAAATCGACAGAGTAAATGTGAAAAGTTTCAAGAAAGTGCAAGTTTAACGAAAATTCCGATTGATCTGTGGCACCGAAGATTAGGCCACTTAAATAGAAATGGTTTGAGTATTTTAGGACTGCCAAAAACTGAAGGTAAATGTGAAAAATGTGTAGAAGGGAAAAGTACCAGAAGAAGCTTTTATTCAAGAGAAAACCGATCAAAAACGATAGGTGAGTTGATACATTCTGATTTAGTTGGACCCATAAATCCTCCTACACTAAATGGGGAAAAATACTTTCAAATTTTAACTGATGATTTCTCACATTTTACTATGGTTAAACTTTTAAAAGCTAAAAATGAAGCAGAGGAGAATATTACTGAGTTTATACAATTAATAAATACACAACATGGTAGAAAAACAAAAGGAATTAGAATCGATAATGGGGGAGAATTTACATCCAATTTGTTCAAAGATTTTTGCAGAAAGAAAGGCATCAGGTTAGAATATACTCAGCCATACACCCCACAACAAAACGGTACATCAGAGCGTATGAATAGAAGTTTATTGGAGCGAATTAGAGTAAAAATTTCGGAAACAAATATTCCCAAGTTCTTATGGGGAGAAGCTCTTCGATGTTCAACCTACGAATTAAATAGGTGTCCTTCCAGAGCGATTCAAAATAAAACCCCAGCGCAAATATGGTATGGTAAAAATGATATTACGAAATTGAGAATTTTTGGATCAAGAGCATGGGCAGTACAAATTCCTAAGCCAGAGAAATTGGATCCGAGAGCTAAACCGATGATGATGTTAGGGTACAATGGTAGCGGCTATCGCTTATGGGATTATGAAAAAGAAAAGATTGTTGCGTCTACTGATGTAATATTCGATGAGAATCGAGTGGGTTTCGAGAACATTTTAGAGGAAAAGCAAATAAAACGTGTTATCGATGTGATTGAGAATGCTGAAATGCGAGAACCAGATGAGCAAGATGGTCGTGATGAAAATAATACTGAAGAGCAAAATGTTTCAAGATCAGGAAGAAAAATTAGTAGACCAAAATATCTAGATGAATACGAGATGTATTCTGCTTATTGTTTTTTAACCAGTGACAATGATCCAATAAATTACTGTGATGCGTTAAAAATCGATGGTTGGAAAGAGTCTATAGACAAAGAAATCAATTCTTTAAAAATACTGGATACCTGGACAGTAACAAATTTGCCATTGGATAAAAAAGCAGTCGACACGAAGTGGGTGTTCAAGACTAAGAACGATGGAACGAAAAAAGCGCGTTTGGTGGCGAAAGGCTTTCAAATTGAGGAGGAGAATTATATGAATTCAATTTATTCACCTGTCGCCAGAAGTTCAACTATAAGGATTTTGTTGGTTTATGCACTACAACGAGGCTGGAAGATAGAACAAATGGATATTCCATCGGCCTTTTTGAACGGCTATTTGGAATCAGAAGTCTATATTAAAATACCCGAAGGAATTCAGGTGGAAAAGAATAAAGTGCTAAAATTAAATAGAGCTCTTTATGGACTGCGAGAATCTCCAAAGTGCTGGAATAATCGTTTTAACGAAATCGTTGAAAAAGAGATGGGTTTCACTAGGTCAAAACACGATTTCTGTTTGTATAAGAAAAACAACATAATAATCCTCGTATACGTGGATGATATTATTTTAACGGGTCAATACAACGAGATGCAAGAGACGAAAGAACAGTTGACTAAATATTTTAATGCCAAAGACTTAGGACTAGTAACCAAATTCCTGGGAATGGAAATAAGTGCAACTGCTGAAGGGGTAAAAATTTGTCAACCAGAGTTAACCTTGAAAATACTAAAGAAATTCAACATGGAAGAATGTAGAGGTTGTTACACGCCCATGGAGGTAAATTTCCAAGTAGATGAATCATCTGAGATTATTGACGTCCCATTTAGGCAGCTAATAGGAAGTTTAATGTATTTAGCAACAACTTCAAGACCGGATATCGTGTTTGCTGTGTCTTACTTAAGTAGATACATGGACAAACCTACTGAACAAATTTGGAAAGCTGGAAAAAGATTGCTGCAGTATCTACAGGCAACGAGGGATTTTGGTTTGATGTATTCGAAAGGTGATGAAGAATTAACGGGCTACTCCGACGCCGATTGGGCTGGTGATGCTACTGATCGGAAGAGTGTAAGCGGAAGTGTAGTGATGTTTTCGGGAAATCCTGTGGTGTGGTTTTCTAGGAAACAAAATTGTGTCGCGTTATCATCAACTGAGGCGGAATATGTATCCGCAACAGCTACGGCTCAAGAATTAGTGTATGTAAAGGGCATTTTATCTGATCTCGATGTAAATGTGATGCCTATGATATTGGTAGACAATGTCGGTGCTATTAACATGTCAAAATCGTTTGAGAATTCGAAACGAGGAAAGCACATTGATATCAGAGAACACTACATAAAGGATTTGGTAATAAAAAACTTTTTGAAAATTGACTATGTTAACAGCAACGATAACGTCGCAGATATATTTACAAAACCTTTATGTAAAGAAAAATTTTGTAGATTCAGAATGTTATTGAACATTTTGTCGATTTAGATGTATTTGTGTTAATTCAGATTTTCTCGTTAATGTTCGCAATTTGCATTTTTTTTGTTCGGTTAAAGTTCTGTTTGTTCAAAGTTAATTTAAAAAAAAAAAAAAAATTAATTGAGGAGTGTTGAGGACCATTATATGTTTGATATAATAATAAGAAGAAGATTGAGGTTAAAAAAGAGAATAGATAGACAGCACGTTTTTTTTTGTAATAAGGAATAAAAGTAGTTTGCTCCTCATTTTGCTTTATCGTGAATCCTACAAAGTACCCTACCAACAAAAGTATATTAGACAACATTAAATGTATTTCAGAATAGTCAGATTTCCATCAGAAAACGTCAAACGAATTTCAGATTAGTTAAATGTAGTTCAGAATAGCCAAATGTAATTCAAAAAAGGTCAAATGTATTTCAGAATAGTAAGATTTATTTCAGAAAGCGTCAAATATATTTTAGATTAGTCATATGTAGATCGGAATATATCAAATGTGGTTTAGAAAAGGTCAAAAACATTTCAGAATAGTCAAGTGTAGTTCAGAAAGTTTTAAATGTATTTCAGACGAAAAAATGTAGTTCAGAAATCATTGTATATCAGAAAGCGTCAAATTCATTTCAGAATAGTCAGAAGTAGTTCAGAAAGCATCAAATGTATATCGGATTAGTTAAATGTAGTTCGAAAAGTCGAAAAGTAGTTCAAATGAAATTTATACAGCGTTCGTGTATTGTATAATATATGTACACAAGAGTACATATATATGTACTCTTGCCCTTTGTATATAGAAATGTAACCGTAATTCCGGAAGAAACGCCGAATTGCTTTTTTTTGCTATTTTACACCTTTTATGATAATCATGTAAATTCTTTAGTTTTCAGTTCAGTTCTAGTTCGGACTTTATGCAAATCAATTGTTAGATCAGTATAATTTCCAACATTTATAGTAACTCAAAATTATAAATAAACTGTAAATTTTCGGTTGTGTAAAAATAAAACTTTTTTAAAACACACGTCGAAATAGCGTTTACATTTCTGTATGATTTGTTTTAGCCCGTTTTTTAACAAACTCAAAGAATGGTTGTAAAACGTAGAAAGATTGATACAAACAACGATAAAAGTTTAATTTACAAAACCAATTATGAAGATGTACCTGTGTAACCTATTATACCTAGGACCTATGTAATACATAATGATAATAATAAGGTGTACCTAATAATAATGAACAATTGACATAATAAATTCAAACTCCCACTTGTGCATCTTGCATTTCCAAAAATGCAGCATGAAAAGTTGTCGAGTGCTGTGCAGCACGGGCACAATCTCCACCGACGATGATGTTTTTAGCATCATTAATGACTTCTTCTAAATAGTTCAGACGTTGCTGCACAACGCCAGGGCCTACAACATTCGGATTTTGATGATTCGCTTTGACATGATTCTTAATTTTGCTCCATATAATTTCAATTGGGTTTAACATCGGCGAATATGGCGCAAAACGTAACAGAGTGGCCCCAGTTCCTTTGAGAGCGTCTTCTAATCTGCTATGGCAGGGAGCATTGTCGCAAACTATGACCAAATCGTTCAAATTGTTTTCTCCATGAACCCATTGGTGCAGCAAGTCCGCCAACCACTGATTAGTTGCAGCTGCGGAGAATGAGCCACGACGTCGATCCATTGCAACAACACCCGCAGCAGAAATCCCTCCAATCAAATGTACATTAGGCCCTCTTGATGCTGGTAGTGTCCGAACAGCCCTACTGCCAAAACGAGCCCTGCCTTTTGTCCTTCTACAAAATAGATCGAAATTTGTTTCATTAATCCAGACGACTTGTTTTCCATTTTGTATATAAGTGTTTAGGGATCTGACATATTCCGCTCGTTTAACTTTGTTGTGCAAAGAATTCATTGTAATTGGTTGAGTGTGAACCTGTTTTATTGTATACATCCGACCCTCTAAATAGTTTCCAATGGTTGATGTTGATATTTGGACTTGAAAATGGTCCAATACTTTTCTCTGGAGTTGTTTCAGAGTAATGGAACAATTGTTTTCAATCCAACCCATCACTTCATCCAGCTGATTATCATTAAGTGCCTTCAACTTCTTACCCCATTTTTTCTTCATTGTCTCTCTTCCGGATCTAACCCAGGTGTATGCTGTTTTGTACTTCACATTTAATGATTCTGCCAGAGTCACCCAATCTTCTCCAAGATTTGCATAGGAAACAATCCTTTCTCTATCCGTATTGGTGTTTTTTTTTGTATTTTTTTCTCTCCACGTTTTCTTGACCAGTTGCTGGTGTACGACACATTGGACATAGTGGAATTGGGAGCGGCAAGGAGAATTTGAACGCACTTAACGTGAAACAAGTGGTTGCATGGGTTCACTTTTAACACAGCACCTCTCAACATTTGGACACGACAAACGGCACAATTGTTACTGAGATTCATTTTTAGGATACTTTCCTAAACTAAGTGCCTAATTTGACGCGTGATCATTGTCAGAATTTTACACAAGTGAGAAGTAAACAAATAAGGCGATACATTTCCCTATGTAGTCTAAAATACATTTAACACTTTCAGAACTACATTTGACTATTCGGAAATACATATGACGCTTTCTGAAATAAATCTGGCTAATCTGAAATACATTTGACACTTTCTGAAAAAAATCTGTCTGTTCTGAAATGTATTTGACTAATCTGAAATACATTTGACGCTTTCTGAAAGAAATCTGTCTGTTCTGAAATGTATTTGATGCTATCGGAAATACATTTGACTAGTCTGAATTACATTTGACTATTCTGAAATACATTTAATACTTTCTAAAATTAATCTGACTATTCTGAAATACATTAGGTTGATTCTGAAATTAATTTGATAGCTTCCGAAATACAATTGGAAATGGTGTAGTTTTTGGATTTTTCTCCACCTAAAATTATACATTATATAACCCCCGGAGGTATACCCCCGGACATTTTGTCCCCCTGAACCAATCACCCCCCCGAATATATACTCCCTCTTCTCATTACAAAATATAAACAAAACGCAAAGTAGAGAATACATTTAAAGAATACATTTATTTAAAATAATAACAAAAAAATCGTAAATATCTGATAGGGTAGGGTAGGCATGGAGGGTACTGTTTGGAGGGTAAGTGGCAGGGAGGTATTTGGTGAGGTGTACATGTCCAGGGGTATATGTATGGGGGGTTATTGTACTAGATCCGATTATACCTATACCACAGATTAGAAAGAACAGATTGAGACGTTTATTAAAAAAAAAATATTAGAAAATACAAAAATATACTTAAAATTAGTAACAACAGATAAATTTGATTTGTAAAATGTATCACAAAATTTAAACTAGTTACGTTTTCATTAATAAGAATATATTATAGATATTATAAAATATTATGGTGCGTCAGGTACAATGTCAAGAACGGTAACAAACCGCAATTGTCGTGGTAAATAAGGAAACAAAGAGAAAAACAAAACAAAACAATTTATACAACGATTACACTGACGTTTTAAAAGGTACAATTAGGTCAGAGATATACACGAAAAACACCAATAGCCACTTAAGAGCTTTTTATCACAGACTGCTTTTTATCACTGTAAACTCCCGAGATCACTTTAATACTGCCTTTTGCCTGTCACGTGTTCCACGTAGATGTCCCTGCTCCATTTGATTGCCTCAGAGCGCATTAACTTCCTCATGAGGCACGCGTAGAACCTGCTAATCCCCAGGGCTTTCAGAACGCCCTCGTTGTCCCTGTCCCAAGACCCTAGCGCGCCGATCTGGAAGGCATTGAGGTAGACTTTATAGCCTTTGTCCGCCATTTCATTGGCCAGAGCACTATATTTCTCCAGCTTGTTGTGGCGACTGGATTGGAAGGCGTTTGTTCCATTTTCGAACGGTACCGCTATATCCACGATGTGGATAGTCATTTTTTCCGTGTTGATGAATACAATGTCAGGCCTGAGGTTGGACGTGGACCCCTCTATTTTGTTATTCACCTTGGTAGTTCCTGCAGATGGAGGAACAGTCTTGACGAGACTACTTTGGATGGCGTTGTGGCGATGTTGCCAGGCGGCTGAATGGGCGCGGCAGTGGTTGAGAACGTGCGGCAGCGTCTCCAATGTTTCGCCACACTTGCGACACCGTTTGTCACCGTTTCCGAATCGTCTCGTCCCGTTCAAGGGGACACAGTTGAGCCGGGCGCGGTGGACGAACCTCCAGTCGCAAAATTGTGTTGCCAGCACAGTGCGCTTGAAGTGGTTGCTGGCCGACAATTGGCCGGAAAACTTTACCCTGGTCCGGCTTCTGGGCGAGTTGGACGGCATATATCTCTCGAATGGTTGTTTCTAGATGCCGTTTGACCAAGTGTCGGTGATGGGGATCAGTTGTAGGACAATGGCCGTCGGTGGCGTTTTGTTAGGCCGAGGGATGTGTAGCTCAAGTTGCTGGAGACCCGCTGAAAAACACCAAGTTATGCCAAACCCTTTAGGTAGTTTGCGCGACGCGTTCCGCGCACCATAGTGGATCCATTTAGGTAAGCTGCTAGTTCGGGACCGGTGAGGTCTCTACCAATTTTTTGCCGGACGACATCAGCTAGCTAGTCATTAGCTGTAGTCTGCGTTATAGAGTCTGGCGCGGTTAGCATCTTGTAGGCTTGCCACCATGGTGGCTACTTCGAAACTCGAAGTCGGCGCTTTTGATCTCGCTAAGTCGACGGCAACCATGTTGTAAATTTAGAAAGTCAGGTCTGCATCGCAATAACTGTGCATCCTTAGATAGGTCCATACTTTAAAAATGTAAACGAATAGATTTATAAAATTTGGACACCGTTTAAACTAAATTATTAAACAAATTAAATACATTAATTAAATGCAATAATATTCTTCCTGAAAATAAATGAAAAGAAATAAACAAACACTGAATTATAAAAAAATTATTTGTTTTCCCAAATACACAATTTATTTTTATTATCATTGTTTTGAATTGAACGTTTCTATTTATGTTTTTTACAGCAAAGTAAATTCTAACTCTAAAAATACAACTTTTTAACAAACAATAACGGGAATAATTGGCATGGATGCTGAAATGTTATATCTTCGCACGATTCAAACCTAAATTTTGCGTAATGTTTATTTTACTTTAGTAGTACCGGTCGTTTTTTGATCCATCATTAGTCGTTTTTTGGTAGTTTTTTGATCCATCATTAGTCGTTTTTTGGTTGTTTTTTGATCCATTATTAGTAGTTTTTTGGTTGTTTTTTGATCCATTATTAGTAGTTTTTTGGTTGTTTTTGTTTTGGTCGTTTTTTGATCCATTATTAGTCATTCTTTGGTCGTTTTTTGATCCATCATTAGTAGTTTTTTTGGTTGTTTCTTTTGGTCGTTTTTTTGGTCGTTTTTTGATCCATTATTAGTAGTTTTTTGGTTGTTTTTGTTTTGGTCGTTTTTTGATCCATCATTAGTAGTTTTTTGGTTGTTTCTTTTGGTCGTTTTTTTGGTCGTTTTTTGATCCATTATTAGTCATTTTTTGGTCGTTTTTTGATCCATCATTAGTCGTTTTTTGATCCATCATTAGTCGTTTTTTGGTCGTCTTTTGGTCGTTTTTTGATCAATTTTTAGTGAATTTATTAATTCAAATGAGTCTACATTTTATTTGTTGTTTTTCATTACAATCTCCTGATAGCGAACGGAGTATAACGTCAAACAATTAAAATTCGCTACCTCAATTCCCAGACGTTCAGAAAAACGTGACAATTTAGTAACCATGCATAATTTCTTTTTTATGAAGTCACATCCTAAACTCTATTCCAACTAAAATGAGAATTTGGTGATATTCCTGTCTTTTCCACGCAGATCAAAATTTCCCTAGTGTCAATGTTAATTCTCCCATTCGACTAGGGAATTATACGGCGCGCGGTTGAAATCTTAGATTTTGAAGATACGCTGTTGCCACATGCCTTTGCAAATTTCAGTAACAAAATCTCGTTCGTTGTAATTAACTCGTTAACCTACAATATTCAAATAATGTAATACTCGCAAATAATGTAATACACTCATATTGTCATCCTAATCCTCTTTTTATTGTTTAAATTCCTCTATTTACAACTTTTTTCATTTGTAAACATTGAAAGTAAACATAACCTTCAAATAACTATATAACCTGAAAATCAGTAATAGACAGGATTTCAATTGTAAACCGGCAACGTTGGGATCGTAACCTCGTTTTAAATTTGTCATTTTAGTTGGAATAGAGTTTATGCCATCCTATGCCATACCTAAGCAAAAGATACTGGGTGTGTATAGTAAAATAAGGTCAATAAACTATTTTATACTTCTTCAGTAATTTTATCGAAATAGAGGATTATATTATTTAAATTGCCCTATCCCTTCCTACCCTATCATACTATACCATGCCACACTGGGTGTGTAGTAAAATAATGGAGAAAAGTCTATTCCGATATTTTTTTATTATAAAACTAGTAGTCGAGCGCCTGGGGCTTTTTACCTAGGAATACGCATACAGTGAATGAAATTTTACGGTTGAGGTGGGATTTTGTTTTTTATACTATAAATTACAAAATTTACCAAAAAATTTTGTGTGCTTACGATTTTTTGATTATTTATTTTTTGATTATTTAAACAAAAAACTAAAAAAAAACATTTGAGCATATAACTTTGTTAAAAAATAGATTTTTTTTATGTATACTTTGAACTTTACCCGAAAAGGTATATAAGAACGTCTTTCAAAGATACCTGTGTGTATTTAGGGTCGTATACACGGTCAATCACGGTAGCCATGCATTAAAACTTTTAGGAGTTCCTGAATAGTTACGAATCGGAAAATTTAGGAGCAAGTTAAAATCGATGTTGTGAGTTTTTCTAAAATATTTTCAACCATGTGTGACTTCCGGTTATACCGGAAGTATAAGTCAACTTCGTTATTTTAAAAGGAAAGTACCAGTTTTGACTTCATTTTTGGATTCTGTGGCCCTTTTTAACTAGGCTTTGATAATAACACCATATGCCAAAAATGCACCATTTTTAAATTATTTAATTTTTTCCGATAGGTAGAGTGTGTGAAGTTGGAAACCCAACTTTAGTTCTCAATAGTTCTGATTGGAGTTCTGGGTTCGTTTTAAAGAGTATAGGAGTACTTTTATAAAAATAAAAAGAGTTCCGCCATTTTAACCCAATTAATTAACAATTAAAAAGTGGGGTGCTAACTTTACACCCAACTTCGCGATGGAATAGTTCTGACTAGCTTTTTCGTCGTATTTTAGAGAGTTCTAGAGTTCCTGATATATAGTTTGTTTTTTTTATTTAATTTTGTAACTTTAACAGCAAAAAACAAAAATTGAAAAATGAAAAATAAATTTGAATAGTTCTGAATAGCTTAATGTATTTACAATATTAAGATCTAGAGTTCCTGACTATTAAAAAAATTCAATTCAAATATTTTATGAAAAAATAATTATAAACAGTTATCAATTAATACATAGATAACATCCCATAACTTTATAAATATTTATTGGTTTATATAAGTTTATTGGAATCCAAATAATGTTACAATAATTGAAACGATGCAAACAGCATAAGAACAAGTGTATTAGTTAAATATAACAGCGAAACGAACAAAATGAAAGTTAACATCAACGTAAACAAATCAGAAGTGACAGAACTAAGAGAAACGTCAAAACGCTCTTCTCTTTCTTCTTTTTAATATTTCAAATATTCTCAACATCCTCCCTATTTGAAATAATTCCTAAACACTAATTCACACACTTCAGAAAGTTTGGTTTTCCCAATGGCTTCGTCAGTATGTCAGCTACCATCTGTTGAGTGGGTACATACTTCAAACATATAAATCCATCTCGGATCTTCTCTCTTAAAAAATGGTGGCGTATATCAATGTGTTTGGTACGAGCTTGATATCCTCCATTTATGGCTAAATTTTGTGCTCCCTGATTGTCTATATGTAACTGCACTGGTCCCGAGTTCTGGTCTAATTCTTCGTTCAATTCTCGAAGCCACAATGCTTCCTGCGCCGCTGCAGATAAAGACATGTACTCCGCTTCGGTTGTAGATAATGCAACTGTAGATTGTTTTCTACTATTCCATGAAACTAGTGAACCATTTCGAAAGAAAACATATCCAGTTACGGACCTCCTGTCATCTTCATCGTTGGCCCAGTCAGCATCGCAATAACCATCTATATTCGAAACTTCATGTTCACATCCTTTGAACTCCAGTTTATAATCATAGGTTCCTTTCAAATAACGGAAAATGCGCTTCACCGCAGACCAGTGAGCGGAACCTGGATTTTTGTTAAAACGGCTTACACAATTAACTGCATAACATATATCTGGCCTGGATATTTGAGCAGTAAACAGCAAACTACCAACCGCCTCTTGATATGGTACAGATTCCATCTCCTTGTGTTCTTCTTCATCTGTTGGCGATTGTTGTTTCGATAATTTTTCACCTGCGTTCATAGGAGTATCAACTGCTTTAGAATTTTCCATGTTAAACTTTCTCAATATTTTCATTATATAGGCCCGTTGATCAATCCACAGTTTCATATTCTGTCGATCTCTAATAATATTGAATCCGAGAAAAAATGTTGCTTCTCCTATATCTTTCATATTGAAGTTACTCGATAACTTCCTTTTAAAATGATTTTTAGCCTCCTTATTGTTGGACAACAATAACATATCATCCACATAAATGGCCAAAATTAACAACGATTCTTCTGTTGCATTGTAATAAATACATTGGTCACATTGCGACTGTTTCATCCCAATCTCCTTCAAAAAACCATCCAACTTCATGTTCCAAACGCGGCTGGCTTGCTTCAATCCATAAAGAGACTTTTTCAAACGGCAAACCTTATTGGTATGTTCGTAGAATTCTGGAGGAGTCATGTAAATCTCTTCATTTAAATCTCCCTGCAGAAATGCCGTCACAGCATCCAAATGATCCATGTCAAGGTCAAGTTCTGCCGCCAAAATTAATAAATACCTTATTGAGCTGTATCGAACAACTGGAGCAAACGTCTCTTCGAAATCTACCCCTCTTCTTTGAGCACATCCCTTGATGACTAACCGAGCCTTGTATTTGACTGTTTTCCTCTCATCGTCATATTTTTTCTTAAAAACCCATTTGGAATTTATGGTTGTCCTATCCCTAAACTCTTGTTATTTCCTAAAATAACGCTCGAACGATTTTCAAATTCTTCGAAGTCACAAAAATAGTCTAAATGAAATGTCATGTGTGCCGAAGCACCACTGTCCATTATCCAAGAGTCTTCTACAGTTTCTACATTACACATGTCCATAATAAAGGCACTTTCACTTGAATCTTGATTACTTCTATCCGGTTTCGTATAATTCTTCTTCGGAGCTCTACAGTTTTTCATCATATGCCCTTTTTTATTATAGTTGTAGCATTTGAATGGGAAACGACCCTTTTTATCAGACTGGCCCTTTTCGTTGTATCTCGACGTAGTAGCTAAAGCCATTTCATTTTCTTCACATGTCGTTAAATTCATTTCTTCATCTAACAGTCTAGCCGTTAGGTTTGCAATTGTCTGTTTTGATTCATCCAATGATAACCATGCTTGCCTCACGTTTCTATACTTTGACGGTAACGTACTTAAAATCTTCGTCATAATTGCTGCATCACTAATTCTGTCTCCGCTTTCTTTGATTTCACGGGCTAAATTTTCGATTTTTGAAACATGTTGAGCAATAGAATCGTTAATGTTCATTTTATATTGATGAAATTTTTCATGGATTATCATTTTATTCACTTCCGACTTCTGAATATAAATAGCATCAAGTTTATCGACTATTTCCTTAGACGTCTCACAGTTTTCGATCAGAGTAATTTGTGATAATTCCATCGCCGAAGTTAGTAGGAACATAGCTTGTGCATCCTTTTTTATCCAGGTTTCTGTTTCTGCTATTTGAGTTTCTAATGGTTTTAGGAGCTGAACCATCTACCATACCATATATCCCTTTTGCCTTCAAACAACACTTTATTTGAAATTTCCATTGTTGATAATTCTTGCCGTTGAATTTACTAATTGTCGTTACATCAATCTTCTCACTCATCTTTGCTTTTAAACTTGTAAACTCGAGTTTCTTCAATTTCTGCTTTCGAGACACGTGCTTTCGTTTTTTAGGTTATTTCGATTCCTTAACAATGTGGCCTGGGCCCATAGCCTATTGGTTTATATAAGTTTATTGGAATCCAAATAATGTTACAATAATTGAAACGATGCAAACAGCATAAGAACAAGTGTATTAGTTAAATATAACAGCGAAACGAACAAAATGAAAGTTAACATCAACGTAAACAAATCAGAAGTGACAGAACTAAGAGAAACGTCAAAACGCTCTTCTCTTTCTTCTTTTTAATATTTCAAATATTCTCAACAATATTGAATAAATCGCAAAATACCATTAGAGTTTCTTGTAGAACTCGTCGAATACTATATGGAACTCCTATCAGAACTCCTGAGAACTCTCAAAAAAATTTCAAAGTAGGACTTGTATTTTTTTTGCTCGAAGTGATTTTGGCAAATATCTCCTTAACTATTATGTTTATAGCAAAATACCATTAGAGTTTCTTGTAGAACTCGTCGAATACTATATGGAACTCCTGAGAACTCTCAAAAAAATTTCAAAGTAGGACTTGTTTTTTTTTTTGCTCGAAGAGATTTTGGCAAATATCTCCTTAACTATTATGTTTATAGCAAAATACCATTAGAGTTTCTTGTAGAACTCGTCGAATACTATATGGAACTCCTATCAGAACTCCTGAGAACTCTCAAAAAAATTTCAAAGTAGGACTTGTATTTTTTTTTGCTCGAAGTGATTTTGGCAAATAAACGATGTCCAAACTATTTAGACTATTATGTCAAATTTGGTTATTTCCACGCTGTTCAACATTTCCCTAGTGCCAACGTTAATTCTGCCATTTGACTAGGGGAATTTTACGACGCGTGGTTGATATGCCGATTCGTTGTTGTCATGTGTTCAGCACATTGACATTTATAGGTTATGTTAAATTTGTTAAAAGTAATTATCTATTTAAAAATCGTATAATATTCAGTTATATTAATACTAGCAAGCTCATATCTCCTCCTAATTTTCTTTTTCTAGTTTAAATTCAACTATTTATGCCATTTTTTGATTTGTAAACATGACCTTCAAATAACCATAACCTGAAAATTTGTAATATATGGGATTTCAAGTACAACCCGGCAACGTTGCAGCAGGCTGGCTTTTGACATATTGGTCTAAATAGTTTGGACGTCGTTTATCTCCTTAACTATTATGTTTATAGCAAAATACCATTAGAGTTTCTTGTAGAACTCGTCGAATACTATACAGAATTCTCAAAAAAATGAAACATAAATATGAAAAAGGTTTAGTTATATATACATATGTATAACCTATGTAGGTACTATTGCAATACATAGATAACATATTAACAATACTTACAAAATAACTGAAAAAATCATAAGATATAATAAAAAACAGGTAATATTTAGAACATAATATAAGTACAAGAACAATAATATTAATACAAACAGAATAACACGTATGGAAAAAAAGGTAGTAGTATTATTTTGTATACATTATTAAATGAGGAGTTACGATTTTGTGAGAATTAACGAAACTCTTTGATTTTTTCAGGTCATCATATTCGTACCAATATAATCCTGTATATATTATAGCGACATAGTGACCGTTAAATTGCTTTTCATCTTGACCGTAACAAATGTAATTTATTATTCCCGAAAGACTGTAGTTTGGATTGTCAAATTTAACAGTCTTAGGAATGCTATCAAGCGTTGATTCAAATCGATCTCCTAGTTTATAATGTGGATCTGTCATCAAACTAGTGTCAATAAATAAATGGGGTCCATGTTCTACATCTAAAGTGATTAGTCCATTACAATTTTTACAATTTTCTATATAATTTTCATTAATAACTTCCGTGTCATTAATAGCTTCTTGAAGCATACCTAAACCATTATCAATAATCATGCCAATATTAATGTATAAAGTTGTAAATTGTCTCATACGATTAAAATCGCATTGACTACATTTTTTTATTCGTTTTAAAGTCGGTAGTTCATAAAAAATAATATCGATTAAATGGCTTACATTGCAATTGGCGTTTACAAATTGAGCGTATCTTGTTGAGGATCTTTGCAAAATACCTACATCTAAAAGAATTTTTGCCCTAGCAACATAATCTGATGCAACAATTTTTCCTCGATGCAAAATGCTTGTAATTAGTTTCATTAAAGAATGGCCTAGATGTTCAACAATTTCTTTATAATGACAGCTTCTTCCAGTGGCATGTAAAATTAATTGTAGTAGGGAATCAAAAGCGCACGTTTCTTTGACAGAAACTTGAGTCCCGTTAATTCATAGGCTATTGCAAAGATTGCCATTTTTTAAAATAGGTATATCCACAGCTTTGTGAGTTTGTATGTAATCCCAATCAGAACAAATATCTAAATAATTAGGTTTCTTATTTTTTTCCTCTTTGGATTTCCAACACCGCCCCAATTTTCATATTCATTTAGATCTTCTGTGGGATGTGAATACTTATCTTCAGTAACATCATTTACATTTTTTGATTATTCTGTATAAATGTAATCGTCTACATCAACAGATCTGTGATCTGCTTCATCATCTACTTCCTTTGTTTTACGTGGCTTGCTCATCGATGCTTCTTTAATCCGTCCATCTATGTAACCAAGGTGTTTGGTAACGAATTTGTCCACTCTTGACGGGAGAGAATTTTTAAAAACTCTAACTTTTAAATTTGCAAATTCGGATTCAACGGTAGATGAAGTAGCAATAGTTGTTGTTATTTTTAAAGAAGGGGACATAATGTTTGTCCAAATAGGTAAGTAACACATTAGCTTCTTTATTTTATGTGCAACCTTCATATTATAAAAAGCATTTATGTTATCCCCTTCAGCACACACTTTCGAAATGATAAGAGTTCTTTCATAAATTGAATTAGACCATTCCAACCAACTGGATTGAGATTCAGTTTCCAGGTCCACTTCATCAAGAGTCTCGCAGTCTTCATTTCTTTCTTCTTCATTCGTTTCAATACCTTTTATAATATTCGTCACGTATGCATATCTTGCTTGCGATTCTAAATCTTTTCCCTCCAATGTACCGAAAGTTTCACTCATTGCTACGGTTAATATTGATTCGAGTAAATATTCAATGTCGTATAAACTTTCCATTTTATAGACTTGACAAAGTGCTCTTATAAAAAATTGACGTACTTTGGGTAGTGGATGACGCTTTAAACAATCCCATCTACATATTATTGCTACTAAATGACTTATATCCAATCTAATGTAAGTGTCCGGTAAGAGGTTAGATTTCCTTGTAACAATATCATAGCAATTTTGCATATACTCGAGCAATTTGCGTTTGTGGGCAAATGCTATTGCTATAGATATTAAAAGTGCCTGGCTGAAATCACACACAACTATTCGAGGTACAGGAACACCAGAACTTACAATTTTTAACAGCCATGTAGTAATTGCCACTGTGTCTTTCTCAGCTGATAACATTTGAAATACAGGTGCGCTTCCTATGTAAGACACGCTCATACATTGGTACAGAAAAATATGACTGGATTTGGAATAGTTATATTTAATTTTTTTTACCACAGAGCCTATTGCGTCAATTGTCATGAACGATTGAGGATCGTTTTTTGTATAACATTTTTTGCTAATTCGTCCAATAATGGCAAAAGAATGCTCCGATTTTGTGTATTGCACCCACATGTGTCGTGTCTTTCATAGAAATAATGTTAATAATTGATTTAGAACCTACTAGACCTAAACGTTTATCGTTTACTTCATTAACCGCTTTCCTCAAAACTGTAGTTTTAGGCAAAATTGGAGGATATGGATCCCCAAAATTTATGATATTTTTAGCTTGATCCCTTACATAGGTTATTGCATCAGTTTTCGTGTCTATTAAAGTATTAGCTACTGCTAATCTCCTACATTCTCTTAACTGCCTTCTTTTTTTATGTTGGTACCCAGGAACAGCGTTCTTAATGTGGCACTTGAATACGATGTCATCGTGGATATTGGGTTTATTGGCAAGTGTACAAATTAATTTAGCGTGGCATTCGGTACAATTTGCTTTAACCCGACAATAATAAATTTTGCTCTTCTTTGAAGTTTTGGCGGATTTGAACGTCCAAGGACATGGTATACGATGTTGCATCCAGATATTTTTTGCGAAAACATCAGTCCATCCAGATCGAAAAATTTCATGGTTTAACTCATAGTCATGTAGCAATGCATTCCATTCGTTTAATAAGAACTTTAACAAAAAAACATCTGCCACTGTTGTAGTGGAAAGATAAGGCTCGAAGGATACGTCTTCCATTATACTGGCGTTAGAAATTTCAAAAAAGGACAATATTGCATCGTTTCTGTTGTTTTTTACAATAGTATACACGTGCTTAGCACTAGGTTTGCCGTCCATGATTTCTGAAATTTTTCTAAATACTTCATTGGATGGTGGTAAAATTTTTCCATTATCGTCTATCACCTTGTATTCTTCTACTAGCAATAACCCTCTTAAGTTTCTCGATATCATACATGTCGATATTATCTTCTTACCGATATAACCCTATTAATAAGAACGTTATATTTTAGTAAGTAAATAATAAAAAATAGGAAACCTATAGAAAACGGTGTTTATTAAGAGTGCCGGTACTTAAGGGTGCGTAAATCCTTGGGTGATTTTGCAGACAAAAATGGTACGCCACTGCTTTTTTTAAATCTAAAATTATGTTTGAAATCCTCATTTATTTTAGAGCAAAGTCAATCCAAAGGCTTACTTTCGTGCGACGCACCGTGGTAGAAACACTGATATAAAAACTTTTAAAAATATTTGACTCAAAAAATGCTTTATAATGATTAAAAGGTGTGTACACAAAGTTTCATAAAAATATCTGGAGTGATAACAAAAATTATGATAAAAGTCATTTTTTTCTTAAAAGTGTAACACCATAAAAACTACGAGAAATTCGCAAAATATTTGAGTAGCTCAAAAACTAAGAGATTTACGAAATACATCGATATTAACTTTTCTTCTTAAAATCACACCCTTAAGTGCCGGCACTTAATTAAGGGCCGAACAACAGAATAAACACCCTGTATATGGATTCGGTACTTACCAAACAATGTTATCTACGCACTTTTAAATACACTAAAATTTATAGTTTTATATAATTAAAACCGAAACTACTTTTCGAAAACTTGTGCCTTTGTATTCAACAAACTAAACGTTACAACTCCTTTAGAATCTACTCTTAAAAGACTAAGACTAAAACTAAAAACTCATTTACAAAAAACGCGACTTAATCAAAAATTTTACGCAGGGAAGGATGAATAAAAAATATAAAAAATCTGCTAAAGCGAATATTGAGTTTTCTGCGCATCTCTAACTTTTTGGGGCGCCCAGCTCTAGTAAATTCCTATCCGGGGCGCGAAGCGACGGCTGAGCGGGAGATATCGGCGAGGGTCGCGAGGGAGCATTCCTGCGACGATCGCGTAAAGAGAACCACCGTTTTTAGCATTTACGCTGTTGCGAAATCCTGTTTGTTCTTGCATTTGTTATGTTAAACCGTTCGTTGTAATTATAATTCGTTTCTAACTTCGATTAATAAAATCGTTTCAAACAAAAATCGTACAGCGAAGGTATAATATGTATTTGTTAACATAGAGCAAACAGTTAAAGAAATTAAATTTGCTTCATTAAAGAAAGCAATATTCTCACAATAAAAAAGGAAGAAAAAAATACATACAATACTAAACTATGCATTAAGAATTTATTATGAGCAAAATGAAAGCACCCGTCACTGGGTTGGAAAAATAGTGAAAACAATATCTAAAAGAAGCCGACGTCTTTGAACAGCCTCCTGTGTAGATTTTGTAGTCAGCATTTTGCAAAACATAAATTGTTAGTGTTATAAGAAACCAAAATATTTGCCAAAATCAATTGGAGCAAAAAAAATACAAGTCCTACTTTGAAATTTTTTTGAGAGTTCTCAGGAGTTCTGATTAGGAGTTCCATATAGTATTCGACGAGTACTACAAGAAACTAATGGTATTTTGCTATAAACATAATGGTTAAGGAGATATTTGCCAAAATCACTTCGAGCAAAAAAAATACAAGTCCTCCTTTGAAATTTTTTTGAGAGTTCTCAGGAGTTCTGATAGGAGTTCCATATAGTATTCGACGAGTTCTACAAGAAACTCTAATGGTATTTTGCTATAAACATAATAGTTAAGGAGATATTTGCCAAAATCACTTCGAGCAAAAAAAAAATACAAGCCCTACTTTGAAATTTTTTTGAGAGTTCTCAGGAGTTCTGATAGGAGTTCCATATAGTATTCGACGAGTTCTACAAGAAACTCTAATGGTATTTTGCGATTTATTCAATATTTATAAAGTTATCGGATGTTATCTACGTATTAATTGATAACTGTTTATAATTATTTTTTCATAAAATATTTGAATTGAATTTTTTTAATAGTCAGGAACTCTAGATCTTAATATTGTAAATACATTAAGCTATTCAGAACTATTCAAATTTATTTTTCATTTTTCAATTTTTGTTTTTTGCTGTTAAAGTTACAAAATTAAATAAAAAAAAACTATATATCAGGAACTCTAGAACTCTCTAAAATACGACGAAAAAGCTAGTCAGAACTATTCCATCGCGAAGTTGGGTGTGAAGTTAGCACCCCACTTTTTAATTGTTAATTAATTGGGTTAAAATGGCGGAACTCTTTTTATTTTTATAAAAGTACTCCTATACTCTTTAAAACGAACCCAGAACTCCAATCAGAACTATTGAGAACTAAAGTTGGGTTTCCAACTTCACACACTCCGATAGGTATATTTTTTAAAACGGTCTAGTCTAGTGTATTTTCTATGTTATCTCTATTAATAATGCACATTCAAGTTTGAAATTTGGTATCTATAATGTCCAGACATAGTACCAAATGGTATTAGACTGTGTTTTCATGGTTCATTTAATTAAAGGGTGTTTAAAATTGGGCAACTTACATAAAATGATAATAACTTTATTATTTCAAATGGATCACTCTGTATTTTATGGCATAGAACTGTGGGTATATTTAAGCCATTTCGATTCATATGGGTATTCCCTATACCAAAATCCAGTCGTTTTTTGAAATAATCGAACTTTTATAAATTATGCTAGAGTGAGTAAAATTATTTAAGGAAGAGTACAATGACGTAACTTGCGCACCGACCAAATTAAAGAAGTAGGCGTGGTTACACCACCAAAGTCTGACTGGCGAAATGTCTACCTCGAGTCGCCCTAGTGAGCGTCGGGTAGGGGGTGAAACTAATAATTTGAATATTAAAATTTATTACAATTGCATTTGTTGCGCCGTGTACAAGTGATTTATTGTGATTTATTGTGTGTTGTGATTTTTGTTTTACCTGTATTTAAAAACTTTAATTTTGTGTGTGATTTATTTTTTTGTTTTTTGGTAAGTACCTATTACAAATTAATTTTTTGAAGTCTTGAGGCCGGTTTTACGGCTAACATTTTAGAAGTATTAACAATTATTTATTAACTTAACAATATTTCTGAACAGTTCCAACATGAACCAAAACAAAAAAAGGGAAATCTACAATGAGCAAACTAGAGCCATGATCGGTCGAGTTTTAGAGTTCATGAAGGACGAAGCGGAAAACGGGATCAAAATTCCACTGACCAAGTACCGAGAGAGACTACTGGCAGCCACCGATATTTCTAAAAGTACTTTCGCAAGGATTCAGAAAACGAATAAGAATCTTGATTCCAGAGCATCTACTTCAACTAAAGCGCCTTCCATGTCAAGTTCTAGAAAAACAAGAAAAAAACGAGTCGTGGGATCACTCATTCCAGGAGAGGTGGAGAAACTTCGAGACCTTATTTACAATTTTCATATCTCTGAAAAGAGATTGCCAACACTGAAATGTAAGTGTACCTACCTATATGAATAAGATTTTTGGTAATGATTTTGTTTGTATTTTTAATTTGAAATTTGTTGTAGGCGTCATGCAAAAAATGATTGATTGCAAATTTGAGTACTCCGGCAGCATATCATCTTTGCGTAAAATTTTAATGAACATGGGATTTCAGTGAGTATTAGTGTATAAATAAATACTTAATTAGTTATGTAGGAAAGTGTATGTTTATACTTAATCAAATTTTACTATATTTTAGGTGGAAAAAGTCCGAAGACAATCGATCGGATATAAAGCGGATAAACTATTTAAAAAGTTTACTCCACTATAGGAATGAAGGCAGACCCATTATATACTGCGACGAAACCTATATACATAGTGGTCACACTATGTCAAACAGGTGGATGGACGGGGGAAAAACTCTAAAATGTCCTGTAAGTAAAGGACGAAGGTTGATCATCGTTCACGCCGGGGTAAAGATGGTTTCATTAAGGACGGACTTCTGATTTTTACATCAGGTATTTTTTTTTAATTTTTTGAATGATTTCCACGGTGCATGGTACTTCCAATTTTCAAATTCTTATATTCTATTAGAAACTATTTCTTGCATTGAAACCATGTATTCTTCATTACAATAAGCTTTGTAATTGTTCGAAGAATTTGTCATTTTGAATTGGAACATGAAATAATGAATAGATATAATTAGGTATAATTAAGCCGACAAACAACAAATTCGCATTAAATCCCTCTTTCTTGGAAGTTTATGCATCAATCACTAAATGATCTTATTATGGATGTACTTATCATTATTAAAATTTCTTATTATAATGCGCATTCTTTTATAATCCATTCTTTTACAGGGAAAAAGACGGGAGATTACCATGATGACATGAATTGGACCAATTTTTCTCAATGGGTTAGGCAGCAGTTAATCTCTAACCTCCCTCCAAGAGCTGTTCTTGTGATCGATAATGCGAGTTATCACAACGTAAGAAAAGTAAAAATGATCACAAGCCAGACAAAAAAGGGAGAGATGATTGACTGGCTGATTAAAAGAGGCATCACCCAAGATGTTCATATGACGAAGCCCAAGCTTTATGCCATCATCCGGAGGCACAGGCCGCCACCCACATACCTAATAGATGAAATCATGGAAGAGAGTGGGCATAAAGTTCTACGGCTGCCCCCTTACCACCCAGAACTGAACCCAATTGAGAAAATTTGGGCTTCAGTTAAAAACTGGGTGGCACAAAGGAATGTCACAAATAAATTGGCAGATGTGGAAAAATTAGCGAAGCAAAAATTTAGTCAAATAACCGCGGAAGAATGGGCCAACGTTGTGGACAATGCCGCGAAATACGAAGACGCCTATATCCAAAAAGAACACCTTATGGATGATTACAGTGAGTCGCTAATTTTCCACATCAATACAGGCTCATCAGATGAGTGGGGATCTGATGAGTCAAAATGGTCCAATTTATAAATTATATATAAAATGAAATGAATATTACATGAAATGTGATCCCTTCAATAGATCAGCATTTATATTCTTTCATACATTCACACATTGATTTTTAATTTTTTTTTTCTTTCTTTGAATACTAGATGTATCATAATTGTTTTATGACTATGACTTATATTATAACTTTTTAATAATATTATTAGATAACATTTTGTTATTTATACAATTTATTATGTTATAACTTTTTTATTATTATTAACTTTTATATTTGAGGGGATCGAATACAAAACTCAAAAATATGAATAACAATTTATTTACCAATAATTTGACCGATAAGTAGATGGCCAGCAGCTCGCGGTCAAAAGCGCTGTATTTTGCTTCGGTGGGGCTCAGTTTCTTGGAGAAAAACGCCAATGGTTGCCAGTTTTCGCCGACCCTTTGTTGTACCGTCGCCCCGATGCCCGTATCCGAAGCGTCGGTGACGAGAGCCAGGGGGGCGTCCGGCCGTGGATGCGCCAACAGAGCGGCCTTGGACAAGGCAGCCTTACAGTCCGTGAAAGCTTGCTGCGTTGTTGGGGACCAGTTGAGCTGCGCCTTGCCCTTGATGTTGCCCTGCAGGAGGTCGTGCAGGGGTGCCTGGGTGTCTGCCGCATTCGGTATGAATCTCCTGTAGAAATTCACCGTGCCTAGGAAACGGCGAAGCTGCTCGGCTGTCGTGGGCGTCGGGAAGTTGGAAATCGCCTCGACTCTGTCCGGTAAGGGGCGAGTGCCCTCGCTCGAGACTGCGTAACCGAGGAAGGTGACCTCTGCCGCGCCGAACACACATTTCGCGGGGTTGATGATCACGCCGTAATTCCGCAGACGCTCGAAGAACGTTTGCAAGTGCTCGCGATGTTCCTCCTCGGATGTTGAAGCCACGAGGATGTCGTCGATATACGCGAAGCAGAAGTCCAGCCCCTGGAGTACCTCGTCGATGAAGCGTTGAAACGTTTGGCCCGCGTTACGCAGTCCGAATGCCATGTACGTAAATTCGAAGAGGCCGAAAGGGGTTGTGATCGCCGTCTTCGGTACATCCTCGGGAGCCCTCGGGATCTGGTTGTAGACTCGCACCAGGTCGATAACAGAGAAGACTTTCTTACCCCAGAGCGTTTGAGCGAAGTCCTGTATGTGACGGATAGGGTATCGATCGGGGATAGTCCGAGCGTTCAACGCACGATAATCGCCCGTTAATCGCACTGCGCCTCCCTTTTTCGGTACGATGTGCAGAGGCGATGCCCAACAGCTCTCGGATGGTCGCGCGATGCCCAGTTGTACCATAAGATTAAATTCGCGTTTCGCGATTGCCAATCGGTCCGGGACGAGACGTCGAGGTCTGCCGAAGACCGGTGATCCGGGTGTCGTCCGGATGTGGTGTCGCGTCGAGTGTCTTGGCTCGGAAACTCGTCCGTCGGGTTTCGCGATCTCGGGGAATTGTTCCAGCAAGTCGCGGTATTTGCTGTCCGGCAGCGCGACCGTTCTGATATCACCGGTTTCACTTTTGGTCTTCTGCCCCCGAGTCGCGAGGTTGGTGGTTTGGTCTGCCAGGCGCCCGTTATGTAGGTCGACGAGTAGACCGTGATGTGCAAGAAAGTCCGCACCGATGATGGGTTTCGACACGTCCGCGATCACAAAATTCCACGGGAAGGTGCGCCGCAAGCCGAAATCGAGGCTCAGCGTGATGAGGCCGTACGTCGCGATCGCGGTTTCGTTGGCCGCGGACAACGTGAACGACGACCTTTTGCACAAGCGGCAGATCATAGCCCGCGGGTATACACAATGATCAGCTCCGGTGTCGATCAGGAAACGAGTCTTGGTCTGGCGATCGGTGACGAATAGGCGGCATGTGGTGTCCGTGGTGAGAGGGTCGTTCGCCGTCTCTAACGACCCCCTTGAGCGTTTCCCGCTTGTCGTGAACACGGGGCTTCGCAATTCTGGGCGTCGTCTCCGTAGCGCCAGTGGTACCAGCAGATTCCGGACTTCGCTGGAGTGCGTTCGCGGGCTCCCGGTCGAGCACGTGAGCCCGAGCGTGGGCGAGACCGCTCGCGACGCGTGTGGCTGTCATTCTCGCGCGATCCTGCTGGTTGGCGTGCGGCGAGCTCTTGGCGGATGACCGCGGAGATCTCCTGTCTAAGTGAGACAGCTAATTGGGCCATCTTTACGTTCAGGATGGCCTCCTGGTTTTGCGCGGCCGTCTCCGCTACATGAGGTGGTGCGAGTGGGCGCGCGTCGGCAATGGCATCCGCGAGTTCGGCGACCTTGTCCAGGGGTGCATCCTTCTGTGTCGCCAGGATCGCCTGGGTTTACGGCGCACAGGGTACGGATGACGCCTTCGGACACTGCCGCGCCCCCCAGGTTTCGGAGGTGGCGCAGGAATTGTGAGGGCTTGCGATCTCCGATTTCCTCGCGCTCAAGCAAGCGTTTCGTGTTCTGATCTTGCGTCGCGCTGAGGCGCTTTATCAGTTCTCTCTTAAGCACCTTGTATGCTTCTCCTGCCGGTGGGTTGACGATGATGTCCCGAACCTCCGTGGCGTATTTCGCGTCCAGCACGCCGAGGACATAGCCGAATTTGGTGGTGTCGGTCACGACGCCGGCTGCGTCGAGGCTCCTCTCCACCATGCTGAACCAGAGTTCAGGATCGCTCGGTACAAAGGGGGGCAATCGGACGCCCACGCGGTCCACGCGGGGTGTAATGCCCGTCGATCCCGCGGTCGCGGCTTGTTGACGTGCGAGCTCCTGTTGTAGTTGCTGGAGTCGCTCTTGTTCCGCGGCGAGTCGTTCGCGATCTTGGTCAGCAAGGGGGTCGTCGCGTGGAGGTGCCATTTTGTCCTTCGCGATTGCACTGGGAACTTCACAAGGAAACCAAAAAAAAAATACGACGCGGGGAATAAACTGGATCAAACTGTCTTACGCGCACTGCACGATCCCGACAAAAAAAATCTCGACGTAGAAAAAACAATCACGCCTCCTTTGGACCGAATTGTACCGTCGCATTTTAATATTTATTCTAAATTTAACAAAAAAAAAACAGTTTATCGGTATAATATACTACTAACTTATAATTATGTACTTACATATTTCACTCGATTCACTTTGATTGTAGGATGACTTTGATGAATCACCTGCGAGGATACGAATTATCTGCAATGGGCGCTACTCGAACATGTAGATTTTCAGTCTCCTACTTAAAACAGGTAAATGGGACGCTACTCGGATCTGTCCAAAATTTTTACATTGTTCAATAACAATCCACATAGTATTTTTTTTTAATTTTTACAGTGGCATACCTGAGGTATTATTTGGGTTAATAGCACAATGATATGTTCAAAAAGTTGGCCATAATAGCTATTTGGGGTCATTAAACTTTTAACTGAATAAGCTTTCGCCCTAATGAAAAAATCTTCATTTTCTCCGTTCCCTAAAAGATCTGCCCTACAATTCTGACAATTTTTATATTTGGACAGAATTTTTTTAGCCACATATCCAACAGTACATCTGAGGGATCCTTTTTGCAGAAAGTTTATGTCATTATTTGACCTGCGCTCATTAAATTGTATGTATAACGGGAACTTTTATATTTGTTTTATTTATATTAATATTTTTACAAAGAACAAATTGTTTTAAGTTATCTAATGGTTCCAGACTGTCGTCTACACAATTAAACCCAGGTGTATGTGTAGACGTAAAATCATTAATAATAAGTGATTTAAAAGATTGAATAAAACTTAAAACATTAGGACTCATGTTTCTGGCTCCATGATTTCTAATGCGGCCAAAAAATTTTTCCAGAGGATCCTGATTTAAATTTTTGGGGCAAAGGTACCTTATGCCCTCTTTTTTAAATTTTTTTCACAAATATTTCATGCCTCGGAGGGTGTAAATCCAATTAGTAACACTTGGTGGCACTGTCCTTTTCGACACAATTTGTAGTCAAAGTCGTTGTCTTCTAAGGAATATACTATATTAATATGACTCCACGATGCAACTTCAACATTTTTTCTCCACTTAAATTTGACTTTTTTGAGAAAAAAAATATTTCTAATGCCTTTTAATAGGTGGTGAGGGTCAAATAGTGGTATCACTTCAGACCATCTATTAAAAAACCAAATTCGTGTGGCTGCTCTTCGTGTAATAATTGTATCGCTTTCTTGTTTGCGCTGTACTAGTCACATATAATCGTCATGGGCATGAGATCACAGTTTCTGCATGCTCTGATTAGCTGTTTTCGCGGAGCTGCTTTTTTGACATCCTGAACGCATTCGGAGGGAATTCCCAGGCGCACTCAAATTTGAAAGACTTAAAAAATATAAATAAATTTGAAGTGCGCCTTGAAGTCCCTCCTAATGCGTTCAGGGTGTCAAAAAAGCAGCTCCGCGAAAACAGCTAATATTTCTTTTATCTTGACCCTTTTTTTTTTTTTTTTTTTTTCTTGGTGGAGGGGAAACCGCATGGTACCCGGTGCATGGTTCTACCCACACCGGGTTATGCCGGGCGCTACTCCGGCTAAAACCCCTCCGCTACAGTCAGTTTCTGGGATCACCGTCGTCCGGCATGCATCAGTAACTGACTAGCTCCACTACTCTCTCCTTTCTTCCATCTGTCTCACCCTTTCCTCCTTCTCTTTTACTTGCATTATTTCCTTTATTAATTCTCTTACTGCTGTCCAATTCGTCCTACTTTCCAGCATGATACTTATTATATTTTCCATGTTCAACCTCGTCCCGATCACCCTGCATCTCTCCTCCCTAATCCTTTCCCATCTGTCGCAAACCAAGATGGTATGCTCCGGGCTGTCCAAATTTCCACAATGCGTGCACCTATCATCTTCCTCCTTTCCGATTCGCTTCGTATACTCCTTGTAGCATCCATGGCCTGACAGGAACTGAGTGACGTAAAAGTCCAGTTCCCTGTGCTTGCAAAACACCCATTCCTCTAATCGCGGTATCAGTCTCTTCGTCCATTGCGCAGTTTCAGTATGTGCATCCCACTCTTCCTGCCACTTTCTTATCGTGAGTCGTCTTTGAATTGCTTTCCTTGTTTTATCTTGGCCTATATTTTCATCGTGAATTCTCTTTCTTTCGTCTACTAGTAGATGTATTGGGATGATTCCTGTGATTACCTGCACCGCTTTCGTGGATATCGTTCTGTATCCGCAAGCTACACGCAATAGGCTTTTCCTTTGTACAGCTTCCATTCTCCTACGGTATTTCGTCACGGCCATCGCTTCAGACCAAACTGGGGCACCATACAGTAGTGAGGAATGTACTACTCCACACAGGACTTCTCTTTTTCCGCTTCTTGGGCCGCCGATATTTGGCATTAGTCGGTTTAGCATTTCTGCTTTCACCTCCGCTTTCTGGCAAGCATATTCGACGTGGGGGCCGAACTTGCTTCTCCCGTCAAACATAATACCTAGGTATCTTATGGATCTCTTAGGGTTTATGGTTGTTCTTCCTATCTTAAAAACCACTTCATCCCTTTTGCTGTTTCTGAAATCCCCTTTTAATATAACTACTTCGGTTTTCTCATGAGCAATCTCTAATCTGTTCTTAGTCATCCATTCATCGATCATATCTACGGCTATTGACACTTTATGTGATAACTCTACCTCGTTGTCCGCTTCTGCCATTAAAGCCAGGTCATCCGCAAAGGCTATACTTTTTACGGCATCTGGTAACCGTAATTGCAGAACTCCGTTATATAGTATGTTCCATAGGGTCGGGCCGATAACGGATCCCTGGGGAACACCTGCTGACACATTTATTTCCTCCTTCCCCCCAATAACTATCCTTCTATTACAGAGATATGACCTTATCACTTCGATTAGGTACGCCGATATTCCCTTCTCTTGCATTACTTGTACGATTAGCTCCCATGATGCCGCATTGAAGGCGTTCTTCACGTCGATTGTTGTTAGACATAGCCATTTACTATTACAGTCCACTATATGTTTTTTTACTAACTCTGCCGCTTGTATAGTTGATTTTCCGCGTCTAAATCCGTACTGCGCTTCAGATATGAGCTGCTTTTCCTCCAATTCCTGTTCCAACCGATCCCTTATCATAGCCTCTACTAATTTGTCCATGGTGTTCAATAGACATATTGGTCTATACTTTGTAGGTCCTTCTGTTTCTTTTTTGGGCTTCGGCAATAGTACTAGTCGTGCTTTTTTCCATTCATCAGGTATTTGTTGATTTTGCAGAACGTTGTTGGCAACATCTAATAGGAAATCAGGGGCTTCCTTACAGATTTCTTTGATTACATCAGGAGGGATTCCATCTGGCCCCGGAGCCTTGCCTGTTTTAATTCTTTTTGCTGCTTCCATTAGTTCTTCTTTGGTGAATGTTCTTATATCTTTCTGTTTATGTTTAGTCCGTTCAATTTGATTTTTGCCTATTGAAAATAATTTCCTAGCTTCTTCTAACGTTTGCTCAGTGCTAAGCTCCACTGGCGTTTGCTTAGTTAATCGGCCCGTAACTATTTGATATCCGTTTCCCCAGATGTCGTCGTTTACTTGTTCGCACACGTCCTTCCATTCTTTCCTTTTTGCTTCTCTTATCATTAATTTCAGCTGTTTCCTTCTTTCCCTGTATAGCTCCCAGCACTCTCTTTTAATTTCTTCCGTCACCTCCCGTTTTGTTGAAATTCTTACCGCTTTCCTACGTGTTGCTATGCATTCCTTCCTGGCCTCATCGATTTCTTCAGACCACCAGAAAGGAGTTTTATTGTTCCCTTTTCTTTGAATCCTGCTATCTCTGTAGGCATTCCCTATTATCTCGGTGGCCTTTGCAATGCTGCTTTCTCTCCCAGTTGTTTCTAGTCTAAATCCTAAACTTTCCCTAAATACCTTCCAGTCCAATGCTTGTATTGTTTTGCCCTTAGACCCGCTGCATTTTTTCCCTGTTTCCACATTAAAATAAATATATTGGTGGTCGCTCAGTGTCTCTTTATCCAGCACTTCCCATTCTTTTATTCTTGTAGCCAGTCTCTCGGTGGAACACGTAATATCTATGTATGAGCATACTCCCCTTCTGGTGAACGTTGGATTGTCTCCGTTGTTAATAACAACGAGGTCCATCTGAGCCAGCCACTCGGTGAGATATTCTCCTCTTTTATCTGATTTGGGGGATCCCCACTGCGGTGCCTTGGCATTGAAGTCCCCTAGTAGGATATATTCTCCCGTGTTATGGGTACATTCCTCCATTATATTTTCTACATCTTTCTTAAAATCTTCTAACGTGGTGTTTGGAGACAAGTATGCACACACGAGGTTAAATTTATCTAATCTAATATTAACGTACCCCTGACCGTGATCTATCCTTTTTATTTCCACCTTCCTGTTTCTGAATAGCACTGCTACATCCTCCCTCCTGTCCGTGATCCACTGTTTACCTTTGATTATCTTCTTGTTTGGTTCTCCGACCACCAATATATCTATTCCTTTGTCTGCCATTGTCCTGTATACGAGATCATGCGCCCCTTTTCCCCGCCCCAGATTTGTCTGTAGAACTTTATATCCCATCACTTGTCTTAGGTAGTTCCTCGCCCTTTCCCTCCGACACAGGCTTCCTTTCCTCTATTTGTGAATTCATGCGACTGGTATATCTTTTTCTTCGTTCTTGGTTTACCAATTTCCTAAATGCTGGACACGATATTTGATTATCCCTATGCCCGCCTATCTGGCAGGTAATACAGAACTCCTCATTCGTACACTCCTGTGCTTTGTGCCCAACACTATTGCATTTAATGCAGTGGTTTGACCTATCCTCCCCTCGACATTCCTCTTTCCGGTGCCCATGTTCCAGGCATCTGAAGCACCTTACTATAGGCACCCACTCTGTCACCCTGCATCTCGTCCAGTCAATCTTGATCCTTCCCTGTAAGACCATCTTATCCGCCACTCTGCTATTGACCCTAATGGTCGCTATCTGATTTCCATCCCTCATGGGTCTAGTTGACACCACTTCTAAACTCTCGCTTCCCGCTTGCTGCCTGAGAGCTACCTCTATTCCTTCGTTAGTCAAGTCCCCGTTTATATCTAACACTTGGAGCGTTTTCTCGTCCTTCCTATGTACAATATCCGTACCCATTTTCTCTTTCAGTATTTCTCCCATCCTATTCGCTTCTTCGCTTTTATTGATCTCCAGCAGAAGATCTCCACCCTTTGTTTTTTTGATTTTCTCTACTGATATTCCGATTTTATTTATATCTACCTTATTCTTTACTTCCTTCAATAGTTCTGCATAGCTTTTCCCACCTGCCTTAACTATTATCTTGTCATTTGGTTTCCTTCTCTCTTTCACCTGAATTCCCTTTCTTTCCTCCTTGCCAACTATTTTTACTCTCCAGGAGCTTCTGTGGAAGGCGAACTCGCACACCTTCCTCAGATAGTCCATCGAGAGTTTTCCTGCAGGTATCACCCCTATGCTCCCTCCTTCTCCTTCCAGGTTAACTATATCCTTCACTTCACATATTTTCTCCAACAAATTTTCTAATTCATGAATTCCGCTATCATTCGTTTTGTACGGTACCACCATTGTTCTACTAGTCTCCTCCACCACCTTTCCTCGTCCAAATTGCACTGTAGAGCTACGTTTGATTATTTCGACCTTTTCCTGAATTCCCTCTTCTATTAATCCTTTGAGCTCCGGTACCATTAAGGTCGCTTTCCCGACATTCTCATCCTTTTCTGTGTCCCTGGCATCCGGGTTTATGATCACTACCACGTTTTTACGCTCGTTTGACTGCTCCGATAGCTCCTCCACGATTTCGGTTGCTCTATAGGCCTCTTTCGGCCACTCCTGATCAATAACTGACTTGAGGTCTTCTGCCTTATCAATCTTGGCCAAAATCCACCTGTTCCTATTCTCAATTTTTTCCTCTTCACTTCTAGGTTCCATCTCTACTTGAATAGTAACACTAACAGTCGTTTTCGTTTCCTTTTTTCTCGTTTTCAAGTCCCTACGTGCCTCTCCCGCTTCCATCCTTTCAGCCACCCTATTTACCCAGTCTGTGCATCTTCTCACCTCCTGTGCTTTGTTCTTGATGCTTCCTTTAATGTTGTTGCTTTCCTTTATCATCTTATTAAGGTCTCTCACCACTTTATCTTGACCCTAAGTAATTGGCTTTTCATTTCGCCTTAATTGATGTAGTAGGCGATTGGTTGTTTCCATTTTTTAAAAATACCTAGGCATAAACACCAATGCTTTATCAGAAATCACCAGCCTTGCAAATTCCTAATCGCCATTGTCCTCGAAACCAAGTATCGCATCCTCATTATTATTCTATTGCAGTCCTGGGGTTAATGTCATTTCATCGAATGAAATACTGCAATATTTTTCCTTTTTGCTCATTCAATTTGTACAATTTTTTAAACTCGCCATTATACTTTCATTAATTCCAGGCGAAAGCGGAATGTGCGTTAATAAATTAGTCAGAAAGTTCTTCTTGAAGGAGAAGCAAAGATTTTTCTGAAAAGCTTGTATCCCTTCGGACTTTGTTTCAAGAATGACAAAAATAAAATTTTTTAATCTATGGTAAATCGTCTTCCTTTTGGCCGAAATTTTTGGCACCTTAATTAAATTAGAAATATACATGCATAAGTGTAATAGAAATATACCTTCGTTAATGAGGTTTTATTAAACAGAATGACAATAATACTAACAATAGAAATGATAATAAAATAACGTTTCCCAGTTACGGGTTAGGGTCTGATACCATAAATAGTATAAATAGTTCATAACAATAAGTGTACACAGTATGGCTCAAAAAGAAAGTAAGGTCCATTATACCGTGCCTTCAGAAATGATTGCATCCCACGTGACCTAAGAATTTATGCAACTCAATATACACAGTTGTCATTATTTTATACAAATGTCCCTATTGTGAATAAAAATCAACACAGTGGCGTGAGAAGTGAGAATATTAATCGTCTATTATTTGTTCATTATTTTTATCATTAATTTTACGATATGTTGATTTTAAGATTTTTTTTGTTAATATCAGAAACAGTTATTTTTCATAGATTTTATTTTGTTAATAAATGTTTACAATAAGTGTTCGAAATGGGCTCCTTCATTCGCGATACCTAAATTGACTCGTCTTTTCATGTTTTCAAAAACTCGCTGTAGCTCGTTCACTTCGATGTTGCGTAATTCTTGCACGATTGCTGCTTCCAACTCCTCTAAATTTTGCATTCGGATTTTAAAAATGTATTGTTTTTATCCGTCCGAATAGATAAAAATCTCAGCTCATCATCGTGCACCATGTCCTTAATATTCTTCGGTAACGGGCCCCTGTTACGGTTTCTCGGAAGAAAATTGGCCCAAGTATTCTCCTCCTTGACACCGCCACCCAGATACCGAGTTTTTGAGGATGCAGGGTACTTCAATATTGATGTGGGAGTTCTCCGTTGTCCAAGTCCGATAATTTTGCTTATTGATGTACCCCCACAAATGGACCCAAGCTGTAACGTTAAATTTTATATCAATAAAACAAACCAATTACGATGGACAAAAATATTACTTCATTGAAATATAGTTACATATAGGTGGATGACCAAAAACATCCGGGCACGCGACTATTCTCAGTGGAGAAGGGTGGTTCGTTATATTCCACAAATATCAGTTAATAAAATAAAATTGGGCGCCAGTTAAATTGAGCTAAATGCCCTCGATACTAGTTTCCTTTTATTAGCTCTCAATCTAACAAAAAGCTAATAGCTAACACTCTGGTAACTACACAATAAAATAGATTTGACTAGACAAGTTATACGATATCACAGAATAATTCACAAGTTACAAAAGTTACAATACCAGACAAGAGAATACAATAATAGAGTAGAAAATCCGTTTAGTACTATCAAACAAAATTCGACTTACCGAAGATGATCCGGTGTGATTACCAGATGACTCAAATTAAAACGGTGTTAGATGTGTAGAATCAAAACAGAATCCAGTGGTACAGCTGGTTCCTCCAAGTGATCGATCAGTTGGGGTCCAGGTCCAGGTATAAGAAATATCTACAGTACAGAAAAATGATTAGGTGTTTCAGTCAGCAAGTCGAAATCTGTTTACAAAAGGTCATTCGTACTAAAACGTTTAACAAGACAATTAATTTTACAGGAGATTCAGAATGAAATTGATCTTAAAGTGCGTTTGAAATACAGATCTAAATTATAATGTGGTGAATGTTATATGATGTAATAAATTTAAAACTTAGGAAATGGGTTTTCCCACGATGTCAGTTTTACTGGATCCTTCGCTATCCTCTCTCAGCAGGCGATCGACCAAGTCATCAAATAATCCAGTCGTCCAAAATGTCGGGACGGCTTCGACGCTGCTAAGAAGATGATAGTACCCAAAAACGTACCAATGTATTGAAGTATCAAACTAAATCCAAACTATACATCCAATACCAAAAATCCAGTATAGAAATCCTATACGAAAAATAGCAAATCAATAACGGGACAGGACAAAATCTAAGACCAACGTACCTCTAGTGTTGTAAGGCGAGGATCAAAACGTGGTTTATCGGTCAAGAGGTTATAAATCCCGAAATGCCGGAATAACTTCGTTTACGCCAAAAATACACGGCAAAACCAATAGCACAAGGCTCTCAACGAAATAACGAAGTCATTAATTAATGAACATACCGTGAGAATCCGAGATACTTCCCGATTACTTCAAAGGTAATTTTCCACGTGTATATTCGCCTCGCAAGACCCGATCAAAATGGGCGAGTTGAACAATCGTACCAATTTAAATGACCTGTTGGAAGTGTCAATTACTCAAAATACCAACGCGTCAACAATAGTACGACAAATGTCAATCACAAATGTCAGAACGTATTGTTAAAACAAACGAACGAAGCGTACTACCTAACCCCAAATATTCCAAAAAGTAAACAAACTACGAAGTAAATATCGAAAGGTTTTGAAGTGTGGAATAAATTTGTGGATTACGTTGGGGAAATTTTAGAATGTTACAAAGCCTCATCGCTAAAAAAAGTTCTGTCCAACAACTCGTCGTTGTTCAAATGCCCATTGAACCACTGACAGTACTCTAGTCGTTTGTTATAATCCAATGGGAATAATTGTTGCACCAATGACACCTTGTATGGGTGCATACTGAGCTTCTCGGTTAGTCCTTATGGCAAGATCCTACCGATATACCCAAAGACATTAGAATTGAGAGACCGAATTGTTTACATTTTTATGTGGCAAAAATCAATAATTTCCACCCGATATTATCGCATGTTCTGGTTTTTGCGTCGTTGTCGATTTTATCTGCCTGTACTGTAATAATTATTTGAAAAAATTCTTTAACAAAATGGAATTTGATGTATCCTATAACTACAATTTTATATTATATAAATAAAACAATACGTTTTTAATCAAATTATTCTTTAAAATTTTTAATACAAGTTAAAAATTTAAAAATAAATCAATATTCAATTAAAGAAATATTAAGATTGTAAACATCTACGTAAATACGGCAACAAAAAATTACGACAGCCTTGCCAGTAAGTCCTAACGATTAGTTTGCGTTTATGTGCATTTTCGTGAGAGTAATCTTAGTCTTTTTGTTTAAATTTTGCCCTTTGCCCTTTGCCCAAATTTGCCCTTTTATCTAAAGTCTTCTATCCTAAGTACTTTTAGGTTAAGTTATATTGCATTCATTTGAATCAGTGGAGTAGGGTATCGGATATTCCTTTAAATATCATTTAATTATTCTTGATATAATGACCCAAATCTGCGATAATATCGGGTGGGAATTATAGTCCAAGCAACGAAAAGATATAGAGGGAAATATTTGGAACTTTTTTGGACTAGTTAGGAGGTGATCATATCAAAAGTCCCCGCCCGTAGGCTTTGAGCGTGGTGAGATAGAGGGGTCTGGAGATCCCATTTTTCGGTTTTTCGTTTATATCTCGTTACGTGTTGCACGGAAGGGTGAAATGTGTCAGATTAACCACGGTTTGTTGAAAACAAGCGGTAATGCAGATGTCAAAACCAACACTTTACACGTGTTACTGCGAAAGGATTGGTACAGGACAGCACCAGTTACCCGACTTCTGGTGGCAAGACAAAAAAACAAAGGGAAGAAAAACCTTGGCCTGACAGGCGATAATAGAATTTACTTGAATTAAGGAAACGGACAGATTTTAGTAACCGGCGGACGTAGATCCCACCAGACGTGCGAACCTCTACAGCTCGGACGAGTTTATCCTTGCCTGGAATAATTTTGACAATTCGAGCTAAGGGCTATTTAAGGGGAGGAGTTCCATCCTCTCTGAGCAAAACTAATTCTCCGACTTGCACATCTTGGCGAAGTGATGTCCACTTATTCCTCTGCTGAAGAGTGTTCAGATAGTTGGCAACCCAGCGTTTCCAGAACACTTGTCGAATATGAGACCATTGACTCCAGGAAGACAAGCAGTTAAGCCCTGGTTTCCTCGAAAGCGGTACCGACAAATTGCGACCGCAATAATGCGAATAATGACGTCAGATTGCGGTGGGAAAATCGGGGTTCTTAATTGCGGCAATTAAATGTGTAAACTCAGAAAGCCCCGCCAGTACCGTTTTGCGTTAAAAACAAGCGACATGGACGATCTCGATGTTGCTCTTTTGGTAGTATTGAATGGCGAGGAATCAGAGGAAGAGATTCATAGAAGAAGTGAATCTGACCTTTTTAAAAAAAGAACTGCAGAGGGTGCATACCAAATTTTGATTTGTCGCCATCTATATACGAACGAAAATAAGTTCAGGGAATATTTTCGATTGACTCCGGTCTTATTTGATTACGTCTTAGGATATATAAAAGAAGATCTTTGTTCAAAACCAACAAATCGTGTTAAAAATCCATTGACTCCTGAGCAAAAGTTATGCCTGCTTCTAAGGTATGTACCTATTAATTTCCAGTAATAGTAACTAATATTAATAATTAATATTAACTACATCAAACACAAAAGTAACTTTTATTTCCAGACATGTTTACATGTGTGTCATAAATTTACAAATTTGTAAAGTTGCTTCGGCTGGACTCCGCCATTGCAGTAGCGAATGCTCCCATTAGAGTTACAGAATCCTCGGAAACAAATGTGTTGTATGATGTGGAGCTACCTGATGATGGTGGACCATACTCAGAACATGGCAATGGTGCTGAGAGATGTTCAATCTCTGCATTCCCTACTAAATTTCCAATTTCCATTCGGAGTCTAGCCTGAACGACTTTTGGCAGCTTTTTAGTGATTTTTGCCATGGATCCAAAGAATAAATCATTTTCATCTTGCTTTTCCAAATTTTTTAGATCTTGCCTTTCGGCTATTTGTTTTAATATTTTCAAACGTTCATCAGCAGATGTGGATGTAGTTGGACATTTACGTTTGATAACTCTTGGAGTTTTTGCAGTTTCAACTCCGGCTTCTTGAATATCTGAAATATTGCTGCTAGTATCGTCTGCAGTAAATAATTCAGACTGTTGTTGCTCTATGTTGTTATCGTCTTTACTGCAATGAGCCGTGCTATTTTCCACACTCTCTTGGGATTCAGACTGTTGTATACGTATGTTGCTGAGAGTGCTGAAAATAAAATATTTTTTTTAATATCAGCAAAATGAGGCAACTTAAATTTACCTCCTCTTGCCCGAAGAGATACTATCTAAAAATGACAACTGTTCCGATCTTTTCTTCGCTGCTTCCCCAGACGAACCCGTGCCAGGTTTTCCTCGTCTCTTTATATAGTAATCTCTTACATATCCCCACCTCTTGCTGCACTCCGTATCTATAAATATAAAAACAACAATGAGGTAAGTGTCGCAAAGTACTACATGTTATTTTTTTAGGTTTCTGGCTACAGGAGAATCATTTCGATCATTGGCGTTTCAGTTTAGAATATGCCATTCATGGATTAGTGTAATAATAAGGCAGGTTGCTGAATCCATTGTTACAAGAATGCTCACTTTGGTAATGCCACAACCAACAGAGGAAATGTTCAAAACAATCTCTAGGCAATTTAGATCTCTATGGAATTTTCCGAACTGCATTGGAGCTATTGATGGTAAACACGTTCGGATAAAGGCTCCAAAAAATAGTGGTTCAACTTTCTTCAATTACAAGGACTTTTATTCGGTAGTGATGTTGGCACTTGTGGATGCAGATAATAAAATTATTGCGGTAGACATAGGTTCATACGGGAGAGAAGGAGATGCAGGTAAATGCATTCCAATGAATGTAATTTTTAATTTTTCTGATGAAACAACTTTTATTTTAGGCATATATTTAAAAAGTAGTTTTGGACAAAAGATTCTGAAGAAAGAATTTAGTATTCCTCCGCCACAACCACTACCTGGTACGAATATTCTGGTACCTCATGTTATTCTCGGGGATGAGGCATTCGCTCTTCATGAACATCTCATGAAACCATATCCACGAAATCAATCAGTGGCTGATAAATCTAAAGCAATCTATAATTATAGACTTTCCCGAGCTCGCAGAACCACTGAAAACACCTTTGGCATTCTTTGTGCATTTTTTCGAATATTTTTTCAGCCAATTGCTACGCATCCAGAAACCGCGGATAAACTAATAATGTGTGCCTGTATTTTATATAATCTTCTGCGAGAAGCAAATATACTTCCGACATCGACATCGTCAGAGAAATACTCATTACCTACAGAAAATTTACTTCCACTAATTCACAACAACGTACGTGGGGCAAATATAGCAGTCGAAATTCGTGAGACATTTAAAACGTATTTTAATGGACCCGGTGCTGTAGCATGGCAGGAACAGCATTACCGAGAAAACTAAATCAATCATAGGAATGTAAACTATTATAAATAAATATTTTTTATGGTAATGAGAAGTTGTACGTATTAATGTATTACCTGTTATTTGGAGTATCTCGGCTATTTCCCTCCACAAACTTTGCTTCAGTTGTGTTTTTCTATAATCTTTGTATTGAACGTTGTACAAACATTCGTGATTTTTCACAAAATCTATTAATATTTCGTCCTGCTCGCTTGTCCATTCAGTGGGTTTTATTTTAGAACACATTACGCTACAAGAAAACACCAATACATACGTAAACTTTGTAATATAAATCATAAATACCTATTTTATTAATTTTTTAATATAAAAACGAATCACAGAAGATGCCACCGTACACAACACCACCGTAATAAATCGTTGACGAACTGTTTCTCGACGCAATGGCTACCGCATTCACTATGCCGGCACCGTCATATTGCGTTGCGGTGACCACCAACGCTTCCTTAAAAACCACTGGTAATGATTTGTATGGTACAGTTTTCTATGACGTCATTCGTCGCATTATTGCGGTCGCAATTTGTCGGTACCGCTTTCGAGGAAACCAGGGCTTTAATGTTAGTGTTAGAAACATCGCATTCTGCTGGTACAGCCAACGAAGTGCCTATTAGGAAATGTCCCAGAGTGAGAACCTGCAGATCGAGGGGATCCTCAGACAAAGGGAACAAAGGGTGAGAATTGAGAATTGCTTCAATTTGCGATAGAACAGTAGCAAACTGTTCGAAGGTGTAAGAAGAATTTGAAAGGATTTTATTGAGATGGCATTTAGCCGCTTTGATATTCGCTTCCCACCAACCTCCCCAATGAGGAGAATGTGGTGAAATGAACCGTCAATTAATATCGAGAGAAGAGAAGTAATTGTATAGCTCTGGCTGGTGTGTTTTGAGAAAGTCGGAAACCGAACGAAGTTGATTAGTCGCCCCCACGAAGTTTGTGCCGTTATCAGTGAAAATAGTAGACGGCAATCCTCGTCTAGAGCATAAACGCTTTATACATGCTAGAAAAGCATCGGTAGACAAGTCGGACACCAATTCCAGGTGTACCGCCTTGGTGGACATGCAAACGAAAAGAGCGAGGTAACATTTTTGAGTAGGAGCCTTGCGAAGAGTTGAAGCATTAATGATAAAAGGTCCCCCGAAATCGATACCTGTCGAAAGAAAAGGACGAGCCTGCATTACCCGCTCCTTTGGCAGATCGGACATACGCTGAGAATATCCCTGAGCTCATAAACGAAAACACTTCACGCATTTGTAGATGATGCGCTTCATTTCACGGAGACCGTTCAAAGGCCAATACTTTGAGCGGACGGAGGATAATACTGTTTGAGCTTCGGTATGTCCCAGCTTGATGTGTTCACTTCGAAGAATCAGAGTCGTCAGATTATTGTTCGCTGGAAGCAGAATAGGGTGTTCAAAGTTTTCGTACAAGACGACCGCCTACTCGGAGGATTCCTTCAGCATCGAGAAATGGAGAGAGCTTCACTAACGCCTTGTTCGACAGAGTTTTCCGCTTGGCTAACAACGAAATTTCAGTAGCCAAATACAGGCATTGCACCTGTTTGACGAGGAACACTCTAGCTGCTTGGAGTTCGGAAACACTGAGAGGACCACGCCTTTTATCTGCTGATCTGGAATTGTGAAGGAAACGAAACATGTAGGCTGTAGATCTACTGAGTCGGATGAAAGAGGAAAAACGCCCTATGAATTGAATCCATTAATCGTCTTCGGGTGGAATGGACAGCATTGAAACTGCTTTCGCCTCTGGGAGGTCCCTGACCAAAGAAAATGTGTCCACGTCGTCGAGACACCTATCGAACTGTTGAAAGAAAGCTGGTCCCCGAAACCATTGATTCACAGCAGAATCAGGCAACTGGCCTCGAGATATTAAATCAGCAGGGTTCTCCACAGAACGAATGTGCCTCCAAACAGCACCTTCAGTCAAGGTTTGGATCTGACTCACTCTGTTTGCAACAAAGACAGACCAACGAGTTGGAGACCCCTTAGCCCCCCCCCCCCCCCCCCTTATCGCAATCTGGGAATCTGACCACAGATTGATTGAATGAAAGGACATGCTAACAGAATAAATTCCAATCACTCTATGAGTAAGAGAAGAAAGAAGAGTCAGGCAGTGAGTTCAAGCTTAGGAATGGTTTGAATCGACCGAATAGGAGAAACCCTGGATTTAGCACAAACCAAATGGGAGGCGACCCTTCGATCAGTATACAAGGTTCGGATATATACGCAGCATCCGTACGCTTTTGATAACAGAATTAATTCCAATCACTCTATGAATAAGAGAGGAAAGAAGAGTCATGGCAGTGAGTTCAAGCTTAGGAATGGTTTGAACGCTGACTCGAGCCGTTGCTAGCAATACCACTGATTCGGAGGAATTGACAGCTGACAACGATGCTTTCGTTGCAGTATCGGATGAATCAGTCGCAGCATTTTGCTTCGGAGAACGAATCGGAGAAGGATGATCATTGGAATGCAACAGCGTATGATGCTTGCCGGAACATGTTTCACATGTGATGGTCGACTTGCAATGGTGAACAGCGTGCTTCGATCCCAAGCAGTTTCCACACAGTTGTTCCTGTTTGATCAATTTTTTGCTCTCCGGGACGGAAAACGACCTAAAAACAGGACAATAGTAAATCTTGTGCAAAATCGAACCACAGGCAAAACACGGGAGAAGAGTAGGCTTATGCGTAAGTGAATATGAATGAGATCCCGCAGATGCATTGGAAGAAGAAGCGCCACTAGACAGGAGGGTCACCTTTTTAGCATTTTGCCTTCTCGACCGTTCAGATTTTTCTGACGACCCTGACACTCCAATATTTCGCAGAACAGTGCATCTCCTATTTATGAACTTGAAAAAACAATCGAGACTGGAGAAATCGCCGCTCGCTCCTCAAACCACCGCTTGGAATTGAAATCCAACTTTTGCTCTAACAGATACATCAAAAACGCTTCGAGAAGCTTTTCATTTGCAAAATTAAAAGCAAACATGGAATCAAGAATCGATTTGCTCTCCGAAGCTAATTTGCGAAGGTTGTCCACAGTACATTTATTGACAACTGGAAGATCCAGAAGCTGTTGAAAGAGAATATGGTCTGCTTCCGGTTATGGTACCTATCATCCAAGAAGTCAATTGCAATATGAAATTTAATCGAAGTCACTTTCAACTTATTGATTAATTTAAGCGGTTCGCCAGTCAGACAGGACTTTAGATAGATCGCAATCTGACTGCAAGCTAGGATTATCTAAAATAAGTGAATGAAAAAGGTCCATAAAGGAATCATACTCTGTGCAATCCCCAGAGAAGGTGGGAAGCGAAATTTTAGGGAGCTTAACATTACAATTAGCAAATTGCACAGGGTTGCTCAGACTCATAGAACGAGGTTTTCCACCTTTAATTGACTTGTTTGAATGGCTAGAATGATTTGATGCGGAAGCTGAAGGGTTGTCAACATCCTCCGGAAGATCATCCTGGTACAATGTACCTAAAGCTGTTTATACCTAAAGATGAGTAGGCCCTTTTATAGGCCTGAAGGGATGATAGACGCTCTGGTTGACGCCCTGGAATCCCGCGACGAGTCGATTTTCTCCAGAAGGCCGCTGCATCTGCGTAGGTGCACTGATGACACCCGGGGGGAGGGAGGGGGGGCGAAAGAAATGCTCCGCGACGACTCGGTAACCTGGAGAAGGCAGCTGCGTCTGCGTAGATGCCCTGCTGACACCTGAAGAAGTTCGGTCCCTCGTAGGAAAGCTGGAGAAGTGCGTAGGCGTCCAAGAGCGACGAGAGAATGCAGAGCCACTTACTTGTGATGAGCGATGCCAAAAAAAAACAGTAGCGTTAAGCACAAGCATAAGGATAAAAGGAAGGAAATCAGACCAGGCAAAATGGACAAGGAAAAACACAATATAAAAAATAGCACAGAAAATAAACTGGCGGACAAAAAAAGTGGCGCACTAACGTTTTAGTCAAGGTTTGTCAGCCAATAACTTTTGAAAAAGTAAAGCGATTTTGACGATTCTTTTTTTAAATAACTCAGAAACGCACGCTTAATTAAGTAGTATATTTGTATTGTCGTGGAAATTTCGTTTTCTGACCCATAGCACGTTTACCAACAGGTGATGTTTTCACGCTCATGTTCAAAAGTCACTGTGGAGTGCGCTTGCCATTAAACTCAGTTCTCGCCCTATTCACAACACACTCCTTGCTTTTCTGAGCACTTTCGTTTTTGGTTTGCTCTTTTACCTCATCTAACAACGCAGTTACGAAGGTTTCCGTGAAACGCTGTTTCCAGCTAATTTTTAAGGAAATTCACAAAAATTGCGTGTGTAAATGTAAACAGTTTTAATTAATTCAACAACAAAGAAACATCGAAAATGTGTGATAACCTTATTAATAACGTGTATTACCCTCCCTTGCCCTAGGGCAAGTTTTTCCAATTCATTCATGATAAATTCATAATAATCGTAAATGTATCAGATTATTCAGAAAAAGTTATTACTTAGCAATTAGGAAAACGATATCTTCGGTTCCAGGGATCGTAAGGGACCATTTCCAAATGCGCGCGGAAGTGAAAGTAGTAAAATCATTTTGCCGGTAATACGCGCGCAAGTGAGGGTAAATTATTGAAAAATGTAGGCGCGCTGAAATGACAACGCGCGGAAGTGACCGTAAGCCCTCCCGTGACCATCGGCGCCAAAAATGTTGCTTTAAACGATTTGTAGGTATCTCGGTTAAGTCTGCTTCACGCAAGGTAACAAGAGGGGTTCCAATAATAAAATGCCCCGGAGTGAGAGCGGTTAGGTCGTTTGGATCGGAGGACAAGGGTGTAATGGGAAGTGTGTTCATTACAGCGTCAATTTGGCAAAATAAGGTTGACAAATCCTCGAATGTCAAACGCGTCTCCCCGATTATCCTCTTAGCGTGGTATTTGCCGATTTTAATCGATGCCTCCCATAGACCGCCCTGATGAGGCGAATGAGGAGGTATAAACTTCCATTCAATATAACGTTCGGTCAAGAAATGCTCCACCTTGCAACTATTAATTTATTTATTTGCCCCCACAAAGTTGGTTCCATTGTCAGAGCAGATAGTCTTGCAAATCCTCCAGCGGGCTATAAACCTTTTCAATGAATTCAAAAATGCAGTGCTTGTCAAGTCACTTACTACCTCCACGTGAACAGCTTTGGTCGAGAAGCAAACAAACAGACCCAAATATGCTTTAATGATAGCACGATTTCTTAGTTTACCGTCTTTGATAAGAAACGGACCGGCAAAGTCCACCCCAGAAATGGTCGATTTTGTATTACACGATCCCGAGGTAAATCACCCATTTGCCTTGCAACGGTCGAAGGCTTAACGCGAAAACATACGACACACCTTCTCAAAACACTTCGAATCACGGATCGTCCATTCATCGGCCAAAACCCCTGTCGCAAACTACTCAAAATAGACTGGTTTCCAGCATGAAGCTGTCGATAGTGTTCGGATAGTATCAACAGGATAGTAAGTCGAAGCTTGGCTGGTAAAATTATCGGATTTCTCGCATCAAGCGGTACCTCCGCCTTGGAGATGCGTCCTCCCACTCGCAGCAGACCATCCGTATCGATAAATGGGTTTAACGCCAAAAGTTTCGATTTCTGTGTTATATTTTTCCCCTTTAAAATACTACCGATTTCCTCAGCTTGCGCTAGTCTCAACAACACCTTAAATGCTAACTCGATTTCCTCTACGGTTAGAGGACCAACCCTGCGCTTATCAACGGTTACCCGGCAGTTGTTATAAAAACGAATACATAAAGCGACAATTCGCTTCAAACGATATAAACTAGAATATTTTTCGAAAATTGAAAAGTCGACAATAGTCGACGGTAAAGTAACGATTTTGACTCTACGTCTCTCTGGTAAATTTCTTACCTCACTAAACTTTGGAACTGGCCACGACTCAGGTTCCAACTTCAGCCACCAAGGCCCGTTCCACCACAGTTCATTTTCCCGCAATTCTTTAGGCGGTACGCCACGCGACAACAAATCGGCGGGATTATACTTCGACGAAACGTGATGCCACTGATCCACGTCAGTTAATGCTTGTATCTCAGCGACACGATTCGCTACGAATATCTTCCACGAACTTGGCGGTGGCCTTAGCCACGATAAAACTTTAGTACTGTCAGTCCAGAATCTTATTGAACTAAATTCGATACGCATTGATTCAATTCTTTTCTTATATAGATTTGCTAAAAGAAACACCCCACACAGCTCCAACCTGGTCAACGAGACAGATTTAAGAGGAGCTACTCTCGATTTTGAAGTTAGTAAAATAACTCTAGATTCATTTGCATCATTCAGAGATTTAATATACAAGCACGCGCCATACGTCTTCTCAGATGCATCACAGAAACCGCTTAATTCAATTCGACGTGCGTTATGGTTAGAAATATGCCTGGGTATAACGATTTTCTCGAGCTCCGGTAACTGACCTGCGAATGCAATCCATACTGATTCAAACTGCTTGGGCAGAGCATCATCCCAACCTACCGACCTATTGAACTTAAATATGTAAGTCCTGTTTTTCGAATTCCCAAAATTGTGTTTCACCTTGATTATCATTAGTTTGAATTGCATTATTAATACGTATTTCATCATTAATTTGTAGTACTACATTTAATTGTACTTCATCGTTATTCTGAATTTCAGTATTTATGTGAATTTCATTATTAATGTGAATATCATAATTAACCTGCAATTCATTAGTATCTACATTTACCTCAAAAGGTCTCCATAAAGCCATCTCATACAACACAATTCAAAATTTAAACAGAAACACCGAAATTAACAGAGAAAGTTACTACTACTAATACTTGGAAAACCCGCGAAAATATTTCAGACCGAATATGCCACTGAACGAGAAACTGAGGAGCGAGATGAAATATTCGGTAACTTATGACCGCGGGCCAGTGCACGCAAGGGATGCTAAGAAATCGCGTGACCGTGCACCTGCGGACCACCTGTGGACTTTATATAAACTGTAGATGCGTTGATGTTTAAAACTTACGTGGGCCACATCAGCGCTATACCGAGACGATTCGCGCTTATATGCATTGTGAGGGAAGAGAATTCGTAGGATTCTCAGCGCTTATAACGCGAATTATTACGAGCTGCCGGTACAACCGCCCGTGTTATGTTCTGGCTAGTTGTACTATAACAACCCTTTGAAGTTTATCGTGATATTTTGTGTATGTTTTGCTGGACATATTTGGAATAACCACTGTCACCAGAAACTCTGGAGTTGGCTGTACCCGATTCCAGTCGATACAGCATCCAATACCGCTACTGAATAAGGGTCGGTTAGTTAAGGTCAGCGTCCTTTATAAAGGAATTTATTACGGTATTTACGAAAGAGTCATCAGCATTAGTTGTTGGAAAATCTAAGTTGAAGCTGAAATCAGAGGATACGCTTGGTGTTTCAGTAGTGACACTAAACGTAACAGCAGTAGTGTCTTTGGGCGAATCTGTTTTTATTAAATCTGACAGAACTTGCAATATTCCCGAGGTTAATCTTGTTTTATTATCTAAATTAAAGAATGCTGTTGCAATAACTGAAAATATTGATTTACGTACATGGTTATATTCTGCCTCAAGAGCAAAAAATATTTTAATAATTCCATCGACAGCAAGACAAAGGGAATCAAATCTGAATTTCGTTGCATCAATAACGGCCCAAGCTGAAGTTATATTTAATTCCGTTCCTGTGGCCAAAATGTAGGGTTGTACAGTCTCACCTGCTGTTGCCGCCTCGTTTCTAATAAGAAAAGTAGTCTCATTAATTGTCGTTTCTTCGGTAAATCTGACGAATCCAGTTTTAATTTCCAAATGTGTTGCCTTCGTCGTGCAGCTTTTGCTGTTGTTCGTTTTACAAAATTTCTTCGGATGAGGACAGATTAGCAGCAGCAGTTGAATCAACTGGTCCAAGTTGTTCTAGTCTTCTAAAAAATAAAGAGTGTAATAACCGCCTAGTTTTTGTCACCTATTTCGGTTATTATTACTATTTTTGAGCGGGTTGTAGCGGGGTTCGACCGTCGCTAGAGATGTTTGGAGTGGACGGATTTGTTTATGCTCTGTTGCTATTCCAGTAGTTATTTCAGGGCAATCAATTAAAGATTTAAATGGGGGTAAAATATCGGTATATTGACTCGAACAAACAAATTTAACAAACAGTAAATGGGAGAAAATATGTTACAAGAGATATTGCACCTGCGGTTTCACCCTGGTACGAACTTCAAAAAAATACCTTATCGGCTTTAGGTTTATTACCCATACAAAATTTAGGACAATCCCTCGTATTAGAGTACAACAACTTGACAACGCCGTCGAGTTTAATATTACTCAGCGTTATATTCGAACCAGCTGATCAGACGACCTTAAAGTACTACCCAATGTACAAGGCGGTGAGACTTGACGCCGGATTACCGTAGTACTCGTTAGCGGGTAAAGCTAAGATAGACCTTCTTCGATTTGTATAAATAATTTGACTCACTTTGACGACTACGTTGGCTACCTCTGCTCGCAGCACGAACGCAAGTTGACTTAAGCACGCTCAATCCCGTAGACCTGGACAATGGCCACAATCACCCACTCGCACCTAATACCCTTTCGCACTCTCACTTCGAGCTAACCGAATTCGACCCGGTTCCTGATACTTGTCAGGAGCTGCAACTCGAAATTAAACTGCGACAGAAACCTGTTGATTCCGCTGTACTAATACAGGCTTGCTACGCACTGTCGTTCTATGCTCATCCCCTTTGATTAAGTACTTCGCCCTCTACTAATGGTTTTTCTCCCACAAGGTACTTAGTTATTGGTCGAGCTTTTCAGAGCAATGGTTTTAGTTTTCTGCCATTGATCCGGGTGTCTGTGAATTGGGGGTGCATGGTCAGCATTGTGTAGTTTTGGTGACCCCATCAATCCGTGTCGATTATTGTTTTACCTTGTGAAATTATTAAACATATTTATTGCAACTAATTACACGTGCGTGCTACTTAAGTGCATTCCGGCAATTCTACAATTTTGTCGCTATGCGGATAAGTAGTAATCGCTTTGATAGATGGCGCCACCGCCGTTACACCTACGGTTTTCACTTGTTACCAATTTGGTTCGCTAAATCCCACCGTCATTAAGCTGTTGAAATATTTGTCCCCTGGTTATTACAAGAGTGGTGTAAGTTAAATTGTAAAATCTGAATGTTAGCAATACGTTCAGCAGCTCCTAAAATCAGCAGATTAATTAATTTCACAAGCTTTCTCTTTGGTAAGGAAATTATATACTTTTTTGAATAATATTAATTTTGAAAAAACAGATTAGTGTTTTCTTCAAACTTCCTATCGAAGTCAGTCACCAACTGCAAAAGAATAAAAAACGTTGAAACTACTAAAAGAATTATTTTATGACACTAACAATAAGTACAGATTGTGTCCAAAATTCGATACTTTCTTTTATTGTCTTGATAAAGCTTATAATATTCAAAAACAATTTATTTTCTTAAAAATATTAAGTTATAGTCTTAAAATTTATAATAATGAATAAAATTATCTGCAAATTTGGACACCCTATATAAGTAACTAAATTCTGGTTTATAATACATACTAAGCGAAATCCTTCTTGTGTTCGTAAAATAGGAAATTTTTGAAAATATTCAAAAATTCCAAGATTTTCTAGAAGTCTTTTTCTGAAGTCGTACGTTGCAGTCCAATTTTGTTCAATTACATGCCATGGATGGATACTGACTTCCAAAAATTGAACAGCCGCTTGAACTTCTTCAGTATCTAAAATAAAATTATATTGTTATAAAATTTACCTTCGTACCTTCAATAGCATCTACTGATCTTATATGATCTTGGTTGATTATTGTCGATTGTGGCTTGTTTAAGATTCTGAAAACGTAAATATATAATACAAATTAAATTAATTGTTAATGTATCGTTTTAATTTACTAGATACTAGATTAATGTGTAATTGTGTAATGTGTGTGATGAGTAATTTAAATTTGTTAGTAAAACATCCCTCTTTTATCATGTCTGTTGTTATTTTCAGAATACCCTGTGTTTCAAAATATTTATATTGTAACCTCAAAGGTTCTGTATATTATAAAATCATAAACTTTTAAAAGTCAAGCCGTTTTTCCTATAGTTACCGCGAATAGGCTGCACCATCGTCTATTATACAGGGTGTTAATTAATGCAATGTACTGAATTTAATGGCTGAATTTAATTTCTTGAGCTAATTTTGAGTCGAAAAGTTCATATAAAGGTAGGTCCTCCGAATCTGGGTTTTCGATATAAAGGGTGGTAGCAATGGTGGTAATTTATTAGGGTTTTTTTTCAAAAAATTTTTTGCCATTTTTTTAAACAAAAATATTACTTAAGACAAATAGAAATACAAAATCAATTAGTCAACAAAATGTGTGGCAATTACTAGCTTTATTTGATGCAAATAATTTACTCAAATTACCGAAATCCATGTACCGGGTGTCCCACTAGAAGAGGTAACCGGCTGTATATCAGAAACTAATAATCGTACAACTTTCGGGTAAATTTTTTTTTAATAAAAACGACCAAGAGAAATTGCTAGAAATTATTTTTAAGCTTGTAGGGTGACCGCTAGGGGGCGCAAGGCCTACGTTCCTATAAGTGGAACGAAGAGCATAAAATTACATAGGTATGAGTGCGGGAGCGAGTGAGTACAAGTCGGAGTGGGAGCTCGCCTGAATCACGTCACGAGACGAAGCGTCAACTCAGCCGAGCTGAGGAGCGTTGGAAACTGGCGCACTCTGTATGTATAGATAATTATAAAACATAAAACAAACGAAACTTTTTTAAAAATTTTTAATTTGACATTAGACATAAACCTACTTTTTCTTCTTTCTCTCCTTTTTATTCTAAAAAAAGAGCATTAAAAGGTTTCTTTGTCATGCTAAATAACAAAATTTGTTAATTAACAATGTTATTTAACACTTGTTAAATAACAAAAATATACCATTTTGATTAACGGTTAATTAACGGTAATTAACATTTGGTTAACAATGGTTAACAAAATAATACCATGCATTTGATAATTTTGTAGTCATTCAATAGCTAATCCTCAAGGATGGAATATGGCTATTAAATGACTACACAATTACCAAATTCGATTGTTTATAAATGTTTAAAATAAAAAAAAATAAGAACTACAACTTTTGTCAATTAGATATGTAGGTATTTATTCAAAATTATAAAAAAAACAATACATTAATATCCTTAATTAAAAAATGACAGTACAAAAATTTATATTTAGTTATCATTCGACAAAAATAATTTCAATAGCAATATAAATAATATGGCGGAAGGAATATGTATAATAAGAAAATAACACTGCAAATAATCTTGTTAAACTAATCTTGTTGTTTTACTAGCCCTTAAGAGTTACCCAGAATGCACCGTGAACCATGATAAGGCAAAGTAGAACTGAAAAATAAATAGATTTCAGGCTTCGTATTTTTTAAACTATGTACATTATAAGTAAAACATATATCGGTTAACAGCAAAACTATCTTCATAGGGAGGTATAGTATCAGCTCTTTGGATGAATGAGGGAAACTTATACATATAAAAATACTCACAAATTTAAGTTATACACAAAAATGGCATCTAAACACCCACGAAACTTACCGGTACCGGTACAGAAAATTCAACAATTCAACAAGAACAGCATGGATGCTGCCGATCCGTGCCGAACGAAACAAGGCGAAAGTCGCGATCGTTTGCATTCGGGTCTCTATCTAATTTACCAATCAAAACCATTGAAATATATTTAATTTTTCGATAGCAGCGCCTCTGGTACTGGGACCCAGAACTAACAGACGTTGTAGAATAACTCCTACGTTTTAAACAGTCTCTTATATTTTGTCTATGTTCCGTGTCTAAAATTACGCGTTCGTTTCGTCCGAACGGAACTATACCGGAGTGCAAGAAAATTTCGTTATTTGAAACATTTCGTCACTTTTAATGATAGAGAATTAATGAAAATTTCATAATTATACGTACGTATAATTTTCCGATCGATCCGTTTAGTAATCTCTGAGTAATGACGAAAATTATTTTGAAAAAATTACACCGTTGACAGCGGGGAAGAACAATTTGTCGCTTGTCGGAAGTTGTCATTTACGTATCCAAGGGTACGAGAGCATTACATCCGATGTACGAGGTGTTTTCTCGTTAGGAGATAGAACCATATACAGGGTGTTTTTTTCCTAAGAAAAAACCCATTATACAGGGCGATTTTATTTAAACGTCCCGAGCGAGCGAAGCGAGGATCCGGCTAAGGAACCGTTTATGGCGAAGAAGGTCGCGAGGTCTTCGAGCATTCGAGCGTGCACAGCGAGCGAGACCCTTTTAACAAACTTCCTAGTGCGTAGAAGACCGCCAGGCCTTCGAGCTTTCGATCAGCTGTTCTTGCCTAATGCAAAAACACCCTATATATCGACATGATGGGGTGGTCGGGGTGTTTTTTTTTCTTATGAAAAAAACTGGGAAAAATTAAAAAACTGATATACAGGGTGTTTTTAATTTATGAAAAAAATAAAAATGATATACAGGGTGTTTTAATTTTAAACGATACGTCAATGTCACCGAGCGAGCGAGGATCCGGCTAACCAACTGTCTGATGCGTAGAAGGCCGCAGGCCTTCCAGCAGTCGAGCTCACGCAGCGAGCCAGACCCTTTATGCAAGCTCCCAGGTGCGTAGAAGGGCGCAGTCCTTTGAGCAATCGAGCCCGCGGAGCGGGCGAGATCCTATAAACACCCTGTATAACGAAATGATGTATAGGGTGTCTTTATTTTAAGAAAAATGAAAAAACTAACATACAGGGTGTTTTTAATTTATGGAAAAAATAAAAATGATATACAGGGTGTTTTAATTTTAAAAGACTCAAGACGCGTTAGCGCCCTTTTCAACCTTTCCGCGAGTCACTAATATATAAATTTTTTGATCACCCTATATACATTTTATATTATGTCATTAGATAGTACTTGAAAAGTTAGGATAGGACCATGTAAGCCGTTTTTCTCGATTTTCAACTGTTTAGCTCTCAGAGCCTCCGAAATTCTAAATTTTGTAATTTTTCAGTCCTTTATTATGAGTCCAAAATACCAAGTGTGATCCCTTTTTGGAATCAGCTCATGAGTAGAATCCAACAATGTAATAATATATGGGGTGTTCCATTTAAAAAAAAACATAACTTTGATATGTAACTTTTTTTTGGGACATCCTGTATACTTGAAACTAATTTTAAATTATACCCTAATTAGACATACACAAAATTTATTACAAAAATATTACAAAATTTTCATAAAATGTAGCGTTAATGTGATATAGACCGAGTCGTATACCATGAATAACTGTCCTGTATATCTGTCAAAAAAATTTTTATTTTAACTTTTTTAATGATTGGTAGATGATCCGAATCATAATCAACTTTATTTTTAAGCCCCTGCAGAGATTTATTGTGTACAATTGATGTTAAACACAAATACATTTTCATATCAATTATTCTTATTGGAGCTCTATACCGAAATTCCTGAAGATTTTCTTTATAAATAATAAATCTCAAGTTTCGGTAGGAACTTGGGAAAAAAACACCGATTACCACATATTATAGGAAAAAAACAGATGTAATTAGTATAAATAGTAATATTATAGCCACAATTTTTCTTCTTTTTTCTCGTTTTAATACAAATAGTACATGTTGCCAAATGTTCTTTAAGGCTTAGCTAATCCTACTAACTATACAGCTGAAACCGAAAGAATCCATTCATTCATTCATTCATTCATTCATTCATTCACTGACTCATTGGCGTGTTTTATTTTTTACGGCCAAACGCGAAGGAAAATCGTCGCGGAAAAAACGCTATCCGACGTAACTCGTCGAGATCTATCGGAAAATCCATATTTCGAAACCCGGAAACTTTTCCTTCCGGTGGATTTTTGGGGGATTTTTGGGGATTTTGGTGGTTTTTCGGGATTTTCTTGGAAAATCTTCCAACGATTTTCTTTCAAATTTCCCAAAACATTCTTCAATATATTACCAATCATCTCAAGCAAACCGCATATCCAGGAAAATCCATTTACCGGAGTTATAGTAAAAATAAATTTTAATTTTCGCATTTTCGGCAAAAAAATTGAAATATCTCGAAAAAAGATGCGATTTCGAAAAAAAATTTATTCTTTGAAAATTGTAGAGAACGTTTTTCTCTATAATAGGACATATAAGGGGTTGTTCTCTTTTGAATCGTTTTTGAGTTATAACCATAAAAAACAAACTTTCCTTAGCGAACGAAAAATTTATATTTTACAATTACTCAAAAACTAGCCGTTTTTTGAAAATTTCTCAAGAATCGAAATTTGTAAAGAATAGTATTTTGTACAATATATGTGGATGGGGTGATTCGATTTTGAGCGGTTTCTGATTTATAGCGCGATATCGATTTTTTAAAATAAACGCGATTGCCAAAAAGTCGAAATAACTCGAAAAAAGATGCGATTTCGAAAAAAAAATTATTCTTTGAAAATTGTAGAGGATGTTTTTTTACATAATAAAAAGTTAACGGGGTGGTTCCAACTTTAACGGTTGTTGAGTTACGACGAAAAACCTGCGATATTGCTGGGTAAAACCGAGCTAATTGGAGTGTTTTTTTCTTACTGCCGTACGCGAAGGAAAATCGTCGCGGGAAAAACGCCATATTTGCGAATTTTGACGAGATCTATCGGAAAATCGACATTTCGAAACCCGGAAAAGTTTCCTTCCGGGTGAAAAATTCCGGATTTTTAGGGTATTTTTAGGGTTTTTTGCGATTTTATCGGAAACGAAGAGATCGATTTTTCTCAATCTCTCCTAAAATATTCTTCAAACTAATATCGATTACCTCACGCAAACCGCGGGAAAATCAAAATTTTCTTCGCGGAGTTATAGCGAAAGAAAGCTTAATTATAATTAAATTCATTATTATTTACACGCTCAAATCTCGAAAACTAAGGTTTACGAAAATTTTACAACAATACAAATTTGTTAAGGGTAGTTTTTTCTAACTGACAAAACAAACCGCATATTTTTAACTTGAACCGTGCGAGGGCATTTTACTTTGAAACGTTAGCTTGTAGCGGTCGAGAGAGGAGTGTGTAATGTGCATTAATATTTTGGCATTTTGGATTTTGGCCGAGCGATTATTAGCATTAGCATATGTTAGAAATGGGGACGGCACTGCGATGGATATTTATTTAAACCGAAAGAATTGTATCGAAAATGTATGATTCACGGAGGGACTAGTTTTTAGGTTGATAAGGTGGAATCGGATGATGTATTACTTTACTTTGTTATTTTGTTATTGGGTGTTAATAAAGAAAGACTTACAATTATTTATTTTTCGGGGTGCGTTTATAAACCTTATTTGATTTCAAGCGAACAAATTTTTGGATTTGGACGCTATTATCAAAGTTTTATTAACAATTACGGCTAATAAACTTTTGAGCTTACAATTAGTGATTTGTGATAATGAAGCAGTAGTGTATGGTTGTATAGTAGAGTGTATAATAGTGGTAGTGATTGCCTGACTAAGTGACAAGACCACCAAAAGATTTAATTGCAACAATTGACGACCTGGCAACGGGTCAGTGTCCCAAGAAAGGGCGCGTTAGCGCCCTTTCCAACCGTTCTGCGAGTCCTACTAACTATAAAGCTGAAACCGAAAGAATCCATTCATTCACTGACTCATTGGCGTGTTTTTTTTTTACGGCCAAACGCGAAGGAAAATCGTCGCGGAAAAAACGCTATCCGACGTAACTCGACGAGATCTATCGGAAAATCGATATTTCGAAACCCGGAAAAGTTTCCTTCCGGGTGAAAAACCGGATTTTTGGAGTATTTTTGAGGTTTTTCGGGATATTCTCCGAAAATCTTCCAACGATTTTCTTTAAAATTTTCCAAAATATTCTTTAATATATTACCAATCACCTCACGCTAACCGCATATCGGGGAAAATCCATTTACCGGAGTTATAGGAAAAACAAATTGTCATTTTCGCAATTTCGGCAAAAAAATTGAAATATCTCGAAAAAAGATGCGATTTCGAAAAAAATTTTATTCTTCGTAAATTGTAGAGAACGTTTTTCTCTATAATAGGACATATAAGGGGTTATTCTCTTTTGAACCGTTTTTGAGTTATAACGATAAAAAACAAACTTTCCTTCGCGAACGAAAAATTTATATTTTACAATTACTCCAAAACTAGCCGTTTTTTGAAAATTTCTCAAGAATCGAAATTTGTAAAGAATAGTATTTTGTATAATATACGTAGATGGGGTGATTCGATTTTGAGCGGTTTCCGATTTATAGCGCGATATCGATTTTTTAAAATAAACGCGATTGACAAAAAGTCGAAATAACTCGAAAAAAGATGCGATTTCGAAAAAAAATTTATTCTTTGAAAATTGTAGAGGATGTTTTTTTACATAATAAAAAGTTTACGGGGTGGTTCCAACTTTAACGGTTGTTGAGTTACGACGAAAAACCTGCGATATTGCTGGGTAAAACCGAGCTGATTGGCGTGTTTTTTTCTTACGGCCGTACGCGAAGGAAAATCGTCGCGGGAAAAACGCCATCTTTACGAATTTTGACGAGATCTATCGGAAAATCGACATTTCGAAACCCGGAAAAGTTTCCTTCCGGGTGAAAAATTCCGGATTTTTAGGGTATTTTTAGGGTTTTTTGCGATTTTATCGGAAACGAAGAGATCGATTTTTCTCAATCTCTCCTAAAATATTCGTCAAATTAATATCGATTATCTCACGCAAACCGCGGGAAAATCAAAATTTCCTTCGCGGAGTTATGGCAAAAATAATTTAATTATAATTAAATTCTTTATTATTTACACGCTCAAATCTGGAAAACTATTAGGTTTACGATAATTTTAAAAGAATACAAATTTGTTAAGCGTAGTTTTTTCCAACTAACAAAACAAACTGCATATGTTTAGCTTAAACAGTTCAAAAGTTATAGGGGTAAATCTAAGTGGTTAATATGAGACTCGAGCGACGGATTTATGGTTCAAATTCGCGCAGCAAAGGGATTCCCGAAACCGTTCTCTCCGTAGAGAACAGGGACGGATCGAGAAGGAATTACTTTATGAATAAATACATTAATATCTCCGAAACGTAAGGTTTACGAAAATTTTACAAGATACAGAAATTGTTTAGAATTGATTTTTCTATCGAACGGTATATTTTCCGAACCTCGCGAACAAGCCGTAACAAAAATCGTTTTTTCCGGAAAATTCAAAATCAAATATCTCCTAAACCGTTAGATTTACGAAATTTTTTCAAACTAGGTGATTTGTAGGGAATATTTTTTTACATCGAAGAGTAATTTACAAATTTTTATTCGACAATTAGTTTTTGAGTTATAAGAAAAGGTTTAATTTTAATTAGTCATAATTAAAATTATCACGCTCAAATATCGAAAACTATTAGGTTTACGAAAATATTACAAGAACACAAATTTGTTAAGCGTAGTTTTTTCTAACTAACAAAACAAACCGCATATTTTTATCTTGAACCGTGCGAGGGCATTTTACTTTAAAACGTTAGCTTGTAGCGGTCGAGAGAGGGGTGTGCAATGTGCATTAATATTTTGGCATTTTGGATTTTGGCCGAGCGATTATTAGCATTAGCATATGTTAGAAATGGGGACGGCACTGCGATGAATATTTATTTATAACGAAAGAATTGTATCGAAAATGTCTGATTCACGGAGGGACTAGTTTTTAGGTTGATAAGGGGGAATCGGATGATGTATTACTTTGTTATTTTGTTCTTGGGTGTTAATAAAGAAAGACTTACAATTATTTATTTTTCGGGGTGCGTTTATAAACCTTATTTGATTGAAAGCGAACAAATTTTTGGATTTGGACGCTATTATCAAAGTTTTATTAACAAATACGGCTAATAAACTTTTGAGCTTACAATTAGTGATTTGTGATAGTGAAGCAATAGTGTATGGTTGTATAGTAGAGTGTATATAGTGGCAGTGATTGCCTGACCAAAAGATTTAATTGCAATAATTGACGACCTGGCAACGGGTCAGTGTCCCAAGAAAGGGCGCGTTAGCGCCCTTTCCAACCATTCTGCGAGTCCTACTAACTATACAGCTGAAACCGAAAGAATCCATTCATTCATTCATTCATTCACTGACTCATTGGCGTGTTTTATTTTTTACGGCCAAACGCGAAGGAAAATCGTCGCGGAAAAAACGCTATCCGACGTAACTCGACGAGATCTATCGGAAAATCGATATTTCGAAACCCGGAAAAGTTTCCTTCCGGGTGAAAAACCGGATTTTTGGGGTATTTTTGAGGTTTTTCGAGATTTTCTCGGAAAATCTTCCAACGATTTTCTTTAAAATTTCCCAAAATATTCTTTAATATATTACCAATCACCTCACGCAAACCGCATATCCGGGAAAATCCATTTACCGGAGTTATAGGAAAAACAAATTGTCATTTTCGCAATTTCGGCAAAAAAATTAAATATCTCGAAAAAAGATGCGATTTCGAAAAAAAATTTATTCTTCGAAAATTGTAGAGAACGTTTTTCTCTATAATAGGACATATAAGGGGTTATTCTCTTTTGAACCTTTTATAACGATAAAAAACATACTTTCCTTCGCGAACGAAAAATTTATAATTTACAATTACTCCAAAACTAGCCGTTTTTTGAAAATTTCTCAAGTATCGAAATTTGTAAAGAATAGTATTTTGTATAATATATGTAGATGGTGTGATTCGATTTTGAGCGGTTTCCGATTTATAGCGCGATATCGATTTTTTAAAATAAACGCGATTGACAAAAAGTCGAAATAACTCGAAAAAAGATGCGATTTCGAAAAAAAAATTATTCTTTGAAAATTGTAGAGGATGTTTTTTTACATAATAAAAAGTTTACGGGGTGGTTCCAACTTTAACGGTTGTTGAGTTACGACGAAAAACCTGCGATATTGCTGGGTAAAACCGAGCTGATTGGCGTGTTTTTTTCTTACGGCCGTACGCGAAGGAAAATCGTCGCGGGAAAAACGCCATCTTTACGAATTTTCACGAGATCTATCGGAAAATCGACGTTTCGAAACCCGAAAAAGTTTCCTTCCGGGTGAAAAATTCCGGATTTTTAGGGTATTTTTAGGGTTTTTTGCGATTTTATCGGAAACGAAGAGATCGATTTTTCTCAATCTCTCCTAAAATATTCGTCAAATTAATATCCATTATCTCACGCAAACCGCGGGAAAATCAAAATTTCTTTCGCAGAGTTATGGCAAAAATGATTTAATTATAATTAAATTCTTTATTATTTACACGCTCAAATCTCGAAAACTATTAGGTTTACGATAATTTTACAAGAATACAAATTTGTTAAGCGTAGTTTTTTCCAACTAACAAAACAAACCGCATATTTTTAACTTGAACCGTGCGAGGGCATTTTACTTTGAAACGATAACTTGAAGCGGTCGAGAGAGGGGTGTGCAATGTGCATTAATATTTTGGCATTTTGAATTTTGGTCGAGCGATTATTAGCATTAGCATATCTTAGAAATGGGGACGGCACTGCGATGGATATTTATTTAAAACGAAAGAATTGTATCGAAAATGTATGATTCACGGAGGGACTAGTTTTTAGGTTGATGAGGTGGAATTGGATGATGTATTACTTTACTTTCTTATTTTGTTATTGGGTGTTAATAAAGAAAGACTTACAATTATTTATTTTTCGGGGTGCGTTTATAAACCTTATTTGATTTGAAGCGAACAAATTTTTGGATTTGGACGCTATTATCAAAGTTTTATTAACAAATACAGCTAATAAACTTTTGAGCTTACAATTAGTGATTTGTGATAGTGAAGCAGTAGTGTATGGTTGTATAGTAGAGTGTATATGGTGGTAGTGATTGCCTGACTAAGTGACAAGCAAGACCACCAAAACATTTAATTGCAACAATTGACGACCTGGCAACGGGTCAGTGTCCCAAGAAAGGGCGCGTTAGCGCCCTTTCCAACCATTCTGCGAGTCCACAGAAAAATAAAGGTGGTGCATACCAGCTAAACCATTATTTTTAAACGAGTTTATTAGAACGCGATTAACGTTCTATAACTTTGCATACGACCGTAAAAAATTTCAAAATCCAGGTCCGGCTTAACAAAAAATATTAAAATTTGACCAACCCTAAAACAACACCCTATACATCAAATTTTTAAAAATTGAATTTCAAATTTGAAAAGAGTATGAAAAACTGAATACATGGATCAACTTTTTATTTTTCCGCATGATATTTTACTAATAAAATTTAACTTCAAAGTGTAAATTATGAGAATTTTAGTTCATTCAAAATGTAATTGAAGAGGTGAGGTTTTAATTATTTTTTCTTCATTAACATCAAATTTTAGTAACTTCTTCATGGAAATTCCTGAAATAAACCTATTGATTTTGAATTAACATTCACATAAATCAATAAATATTGCATTTACAGATCCGTACTTAAAATTATAATGATTCAAATTTACTTAATAATAATTGATCATTAATTAATCAATTTTTATACATTAATACATTAATACATTTTTATACATTAATACATTAATACATTTTTATACATTAACACATTAATACATTTTTATACATTAATACAAAACCTCTTCAATTACATTTTGGATGGACTAAAATTCTCATAATTTACACTTTGAAGTTAAAGTTCGTCTACCCAACAGTCCGGTCGAGCTCACGCAGCGAGCGAGACCGAATGGGGTCGAAGACCCCTTTCCAACCTTTCCGCGAGTATATACAAGGTGTCCTAATATTCTGTGGACATGGAACTACCACGTATTTGTGGATTAAAAATAAGTCGATTGAAACCAATTTACCTCTATACAAAAGGCCTTCGTTTGCCCGGTAGAGGACATCAAAGTTGTAAGAAATAAACAGATTTTTTAAAATATTTTAAGTTTTGCTAGGAGCTTCAACATTTGACTTTCACAAAAAACCCGAAAGTGTTTGAGAAGGGTGAAATTTACCCCCACGCCTGCATACATTCTAGTAGAAATTTTTTATAAGCTTTACGACGACCCTGAAATTTTTTTTATGAAAAGTTCCTTTTAATTTACTTCAATTTGTCTCTTGTAAATAAACGTTATCTCGCATCGTTTCTGGAAAAAAAATGTTTTCCGAAGCTCACCTTCAATTTTAGACTTCTAACAACGAAAAATTCTTCGAATTTTTCGAAAACGAAGTCTTACGATCTGACTTTGTCGTCTGTATGTCTGTCTGTGTCTGTCGTGAGTTTCAGCGGCTAAACGGTTATAGATAGAGATAAACGGACAACGGCATTGGATTTAGCATAGTCTAAAACATCTCCCGACTCAAGGAAAAAAAATTTAAAAAAAATGCTACTTCCGGTTGCATTTGTTTAGAAGTCTCTCTACGGCGCACTGGGCCGTTCGTCCCACTTGTTTGTGCATACAATTTATTATCCCATCGAGCGTTAAGTGCAATTGGTGAAAATAATATTAATTATTAGGTACTACTTATTTATTTATTTAACACAAAAAATAAAATTTCACAAAATATGTTCAATATGACCACCACCTTCGTTTCTGCACATAATGGGACAAGAAATTGTATGTACAAAAATTGAAGGTGAGCTTCTGAAAAACATTTTATTCCAGAAACGATGCGAGATAACGTTTTTTCCGTAATTCGATTTTAAAAGTGAAATTTTTGACTAATTTTCTAATAAATTATTTGAGTGAAATTATTAGTTTTAGTGAATTACACCGGTGTGAGAGACTTTCGCTTTTTTGACATTTCATCGCTTTTGACTAAAACATTCATGGCCGATTGCACCACCTTCACTTAAAATTTAAAGTGAATCTTAACCGTTTAGGTGACGGTTATCCATGCAAATATCAATATTACAACTTTAAAGTGTCAAAATTGTGATTTGCGTTACTACGGAAACGTTGACATTACATTTGATATACAGGGTGTTTTTAGAAAATGAAAAATTGATATACAGGGTGTTTTCGAGAGCAAAAAAAAATTTTTAAACAGAAAATTTCATTACCGGAAGTGATTAATTTTAAGGTAACGTAAATTACGGGAGTTAGGGAGTAAAATATGCGACAGAGCTCATTACTACACCAAACGATGAACACGAGCTCGCGCAGCGAGCGAGTCTTTGAACAGGTAACTGTCTTTGCGTAGAAGGCTGTAGGCATTCGAGCTTTCGAGCCCGCGGATCGAGCGAGACCCATGTAATTAACATCCTCAGGATGATACAATTTGAAAAGAAATGTCAATCACACCGAGCGAGCGGAACGAGCGATGATTTTTCTAATATATATATACAGGGTGTTTCAAAAAAAGGTGACCCCCTTTCTAGGAGAGGTAGAACATGACAAAATAAGTTGAGTTTGCTCAGTAAAAAAAATTCGTAAGGGCTTCCGTTTTCAAGATACAGTGTATTGAAAAAAAATAATTTTTACATATTTTTTACGATTATGTCGAAACTGGAGGAACCAGCTGTACCACTGGATTCTGTTTTGATTCTACACATCTAATACCGTTTTAATTTGAGTCATCTGGTTATCACACCGGATCATCCTCGGTAAGTCGAATTTTGTTTGATAGTACTAAACGGATTTTCTACTCTATTATTGTATTCTCTTGTCTGGTATTGTAACTTTTGTAACTTGTGAATTATTCTGTGATATCGTATAACTTGTCTAGTCAAATCTATTTTATTGTGTAGTTACCAGAGTGTTAGCTATTAGCTTTTTGTTAGATTGAGAGCTAATAAAAGGAAACTAGTATCGAGGGCATTTAGCTCAATTTAACTGGCGCCCAATTTTATTTTATTAACTGATATTTGTGGAATATAACGAACCACCCTTCTCCACTGAGAATAGTCGCGTGCCCGGATGTTTTTGGTCATCCACCTATATGTAACTATATTTCAATGAAGTAATATTTTTGTCCATCGTAATTGGTTTGTTTTATTGATATAAAATTTAACGTTACAGCTTGGGTCCATTTGTGGGGGTACATCAATAAGCAAAATTATCGGACTTGGACAACGCAGAACTCCCACATCAATATTGAAGTACCCTGCATCCTCAAAAACTCGGTATCTGGGTAGCGGTGTCAAGGAGGAGAATACTTGGGCCAATTTTCTTCCGAGAAACCGTAACAGGGGCCCGTTACCGAAGAATATTAAGGACATGGTGCACGATGATGAGCTGAGATTTTTATCTATTCGGACGGATAAAAACAATACATTTTTAAAATCCGAATGCAAAATTTAGAGGAGTTGGAAGCAGCAATCGTGCAAGAATTACGCAACATCGAAGTGAACGAGCTACAGCGAGTTTTTGAAAACATGAAAAGACGAGTCAATTTATGTATCGCGAATGAAGGAGCCCATTTCGAACACTTATTGTAAACATTTATTAACAAAATAAAATCTATGAAAAATAAATGTTTCTGATATTAACAAAAAAAATCTTAAAATCAACATATCGTAAAATTAATGATAAAAATAATGAACAAATAATAGACGATTAATATTCTCACTTCTCACGCCACTGTGTTGATTTTTATTCACAATAGGGACATTTGTATAAAATAATGACAACTGTGTACATTGAGTTGCATAAATTCTTAGGTCACGTGGGATGCAATCATTTCTGAAGGCACGGTATAATGGACCTTACTTTCTTTTTGAGCCATACTGTGTACACTTATTGTTATGAACTATTTATACTATTTATGGTATCAGACCCTAACCCGTAACTGGGAAACGTTATTTTATTATCATTTTTATTGTTAGTATTATTGTCATACAGTTTAATAAAACCTCATTAACGAAGGTATATTTCTATTACACTTATGCATGTATATTTCTAATTTAATTACGGTGCCAAAAATTTCGGCCAAAAGGAAGACGATTTACCATAGATTAAAAAATTTTATTTTTGTCATTCTTGAAACAAAGTCCGAAGGGATACAAGCTTTTCAGAAAAATCTTTGCTGCTCCTTCAAGAAGAACTTTGACTAATTTATTAACGCACATTCCGCTTTCGCCTGGAATTAATGAAAGTATAATGGCGAGTTTAAAAAATTGTACAAATGGAATGAGCAAAAAGGAAAAATATTGCAGTATTTCATTCGATGAAATGACATTAACCCCAGTACTGCAATAGAATAATAATGAAGATGCGATACTTGGTTTCGAGGACAATGGCGATTCGGAATTTGCAAGGCTGGTGATTTCTGATAAAGCATTGGTGTTTATGCCTAGGTATTTTTAAAAAATGGAAACAACCAATCGCCTACTAAATCAATTAAGGCGAAATGAAAAGCCAATTACTTAGGGTCAAGATAAAAGAAATATTAGCTGTTTTCGCGGAGCTGCTTTTTTGACATCCTGAACGCATTCGGAGGGACTTCACAGGCGCACTTCAAATTTGAAAGAATAAAAAAAATAAAAATAAATTTGAAGTGCGCCTGTGAAGTCCCTCCGAATGCGTTCAGGATATCAAAAACAGCTGTTATTGTTTATTGTTTACAGTTCGCCATTTTAACTTTTAACGTTATAACGTTTAACGATATAACTGTAATGATGATTACGGCAAAACGCGTACGTGTGTGTTGTGTACCTGAGTGCACAAATGCCCAAGCATCCCGGTAAGATCCATTAAAACTGAAACCACGTGTTTTTGTTTTCAATATAACTTTATTTTATTGTTGTATTAGAGATCCGCCCCTGTGCGGTATTTATATATTTATGTTAAATGTTAATGCGCCGCCTATGTGTTGTGTTGACATTTCGGAGTGGAGCTTGGGAGTCAGTCGGTTGCGACCAGTCAGCGAGGACACGTACCAGCTAAGGCAGAACAACGCGGCATTACACACACACACACACATACACGCGGGTTGCCTACTTATTGTTTTCATTTGTTTCGTTTTTCCCAGTTGGGAATAAAGTGAGTTTTGTATCTACACGGTGTTTGATTTCCCGTCATACTACATTTATTTAAAACACCTATCTATTATTTAATAATACTAATAATAATGTGAATATAATCTTAATTGCAGACATTCCTTTCCTAAGGATCAAAGAATAAGGAAAATACGGTTAGAAAGAATCAACAACCCAATTTTTATAGATAAACCATACCGTTACATAACATACAAAGCAGTTTGCGATATACATTTTGAAAAAATATGCAAAAGGGAAGATCGCAAGCTAAAGTTGTATTCACTTCCTAGTTTGTATATACCTGGGTTTGCGGGAGCTGACGACGAGAAAAAACGTTGTTTTTCGCATCCACCTTACCCTTTTGAAATGAAAGGGACCCCTCCCAAAGTAAAAGGTATATGTCTATTATTTTAAGAAAGAGTTCACTTTATTTATGTTTTAAATGTTCTAGCACTTATGGAGAGTTTCAAAAATAGAAAAACAAAAAGAAGCCTTATTGATGAAGAAGAGATAGAACCTGTACACAAACGACAAAAATTTTACATTCGTGAAGAGGCTGGACCATCACACAAGGATGATGATGCACATATATTGAATGTTCATGAAGAGGCTGGACCTTCATATCCTCCACAAATAGCAGGTAACTAATCTTTTTTTCATACTTTTTAACTTTTAATATATAATAATTAGTAATTTCCTGTTTTCATTGTATTTTATTTATTCATCATATTACATTTATATATTTGTAATTGGATATTTTAATTGTCATTTTTCTATTTTAATTTTTACTGTAGCATATATAGTTAACATATTATTAGAATTTTGTAAAAAAAATTATTAATAAAATGAAATAACAAATCAGTGACTAATACTAATACATTTTTTTAACAGAACGAACCAACCAAAATACAACGATGACAAAACACAGCAGACGAAGACAAGACACTAGACGAATCATTTACACCACCAATGAAATGAAACATTTACGCAAATTATTATTCAAACGAAATATGGCAACCGCAACATTAAAAAGTAAGGTAAAATTTTTGCACAAGCATATTAAATCGTATGAAAGGGCATTGCCGGGTTTAAACGAAATAAGTAGGTTGTTTATAAAAAGCCAAATTAAAAACCAATTTAGGAAGAAAAACACTCGACGTTTTACTGCTGGGGATAAAGCGCTAGCTCTGCAAACGCACTGGCAAAGGGTACCGATATTTATCCAATTTATTCAGTTTGCCATCCAAACGAACTTTAAATACTACGTTAAGCCACATACCATTTGGATGTGGCATCAACAAAGTCATTTCGAACATTTAGGAACACAGGTAAATAAACTGAATGAATTGGACAAATATTGCGTATTAATGTTTGACGAAATGTCAATTAGCATGGGGTTGCACTACAACAGTAGCAAGGACTATGTGGATGGTTTCGTGGATTCCGGAGGTTCGGATAGACGTGCTCAATTTGCAGACCACGCGTTAGTTTTTTTGATAAAAGGGGTTAGGCGAAAATGGAAACAAGTTGTTTGCGTAGCCTTCAGCCGAAGTTCCACGCCTGCCCCTGTTTTATGTAATTTAATTATACAGATCGTTAGACAATTGAGAGATGTAGGGCTGACTGTTTTAGCCACTATATGTGACCAGGGGAGCACTAATCAATCAGCTATAAAATCACTAATTAGGGATACCAATTTAAGGAACAATTTCTATAATAGATATCACGGATATTTAATAGATGACGAGCAAGTATTTCATATATACGATTGTCCGCATTTGTTAAAAAATATCCGTAATAATTTGTTATCGAAAGATTTGCATTTTAAATGAATAATATGAAAAAAACAGCTACCTGGGAACATGTTATGCGAACGTATGTTATAGACTCGCGAAAAGGTAGGAAAGGGCGCTGACGCGCCCTTTCTTGGCACAATGACCCGTTGCCAGGTATATATTACCCACAGTTGGATGACATTTACTTGAGTCTTTCAAAAATTAAAACACCTTGTAAAATATTTTTATTTTTTCCAAAAATTATAAACACTACGTACTTATATCAGTTTTTTCTATTTTCTTAATAAAAACACCCTGAACATCATGTCGTTATAACCAAGGGGTTTGTAGGGGCTCGACAGCTCGAAGGCCATTTCTCTAACTAACGCGAGTTGTCCCAAAATAGTCACCTCTCGTGGCAATTCCTCTGGTTCGTGAAATGGAGGTCATTCCTGCAATTTGAAAATATTAGTTAGTAATCAAAGAATAATATTATCCAAACATTAAATTTTGAAGCGATGTATCGTTTAAAATAAAAGCCAGCCTTAATTTTATATCCGATTTTATATTTTGATATCCGTTCATCAAAAATTGCTTGTCCATCAAGGAACGGAATCCCGATATGCCTGTAGGCTACGGATAGGCTAGCATTCGGGATAGGTACATCTAGCGTTTCTAGTCCTCGGCAGAGCTTCTCTGTCGCCTTGGTGGAAGCTTCCTAATGCAATACACGAATAATTCATGTTTAAAATACATAGAAAACACAAATTAAGTAATATGCAGTATTCATACAAGTAAAATACCTTTTAAAAACAATAATGTTGTATTTAAAACGATTAACTTACCTAATTATAAATCCAAATCACTAAATCGCACTAAAAAGTCGCCTCAATAATTTTTCGGATGTCACCGAAAAATAAATTGATTTATAAATAACAACCGAGTTGACAAAGGGATTCAATTATTTTCATAGAATATACGATACATTACGAATAAGGGCCAGGATCAATATCAAAAATATATCAATAAATCTGTCAAATTTGTCATTTCGATGTTTTACTCATTCGTTGACATAACCTTTGATATACAGGACATTTTTGGCTTAGGTTTTTAATTTTTCTAAAAATAAAAACACCCTGTACATCATGTCGTTATACAGGGTGTTATTAGGGTCTTGCCCGCTCCGCGGGCTCGATTGCTCGAAGGCCTACGGCCTTTTGCGCACGATGATACCTAAAAAAAAGGTCTCGCTCGCTACGCGAGCTCGATAGCTCGAAGGCCTGCGGCCTTCTACGCCAGCGGCAGTGAGGAAAACGGATCTTCGATCGCTCGGTGACATTCTCTTCAAATTAAATCACCCTGTACATCATTTTTATTTTTTTTCTTAAAATAGGTTTTTTTTTTTAATTTGTTTTAAAATAAAAACACCCTGTACATCATATCGTTATACAGGATGTATTTAGAATCTTGCCCGCTCCGCGGGATCCAGCGCAGGGGGAATTTAGTCAGTTTAAAGATTTAACAGATGAGCACATTCTTCCGGATAAGATAAAAAATATGAAGGTGAAGAATTGCACTCAGGTGTTCAGCGCTACGGTAGCCACTGCTATGAACTCACGTGCAAAGAAGGCACTTGCGTTGCATTCTTCATCTGAATTTTTTATCGATCCCAGAGCCACGGAAACTGCAGATCTTCTATTTTTCGATAAATTATTTGATAGTGTCAATGCGACTGATGTGAAGCCTCATCCCAAGAAGCCACTACGAGGTGTGGTAAGAAATAATTCCCCTCACGTTTCCTTTTGGCAATCACCACTTCCTATCCTTCGATCTCTTTATTACACCATACCCCCTAGTACCAATCCTATTGTAGTTCTGTCCATAAAAAACTGGATTTACACGGTCCGCACTTTCTTATACATCTGGAAATTTTTACAAACCAAGGGATTTAGGTTTATATCTACAAGGGTATTTAACCAAGATCCCTTGGAAAAATTTTTCAGTTGTGTAAGAAGTTGTGAAGCGAGAAATGTAAATCCATCCTGTTCGTCCTTCCTTACCTCTATTAAAACCCTAATTCTTAATAACCTTTCTTCTCCACACTCCGTAGGGGCTAACTGCGAGGAGGACGCGTCAGAAGGTCCATTCGATAATCTCGAATTATTTATCACTAGAAAAATAGAGGAAGATCTGCATCCAGTTGTAGCGCAACCTGTGTACCCTTTACACAGTGCTCATAACAATGACAGCAAGTGGGACTTTGCTACTCCATATGGAGCAGTGATTCGAAAAATACGGAGTAAATTGAAATGTTGAAACTGTATAAACAAGACGTGTACATCAACTTCTGTGAAAGAAAACTTGTTGATAGAAACAAGAGAATATCATACAGGGAAGTTGATGCACCCATCTAGTTTATACAGTAAAACATTCAACGAAACGTGCAACAAAATTGTGTCGATGCTGCCCCGACACATATTGGGCTACAATGTCAAGCAAACCGTACTAGGTTTGCTTGACAAGGACCACTTGCTGGCATTGTTTTGTAGCAAACACAGCGGTCAAACGGAGTTCTTCCTAATTATACTTTTAATTTGGTTTTTTACAATTATATTAATAGAATTAATGAAATACTGAACGGCAAAGATTTGCGACACAAATCCCGTGATGCCCTTCATACGATGGCGTATGAGTGCTACCAAAAAAAAATTTTAAACGTAGATAAAACAAATACTCACTTGGGCTCACAGGACACATAACACTCAGAGCACACCCACACCAATTCTAAATAGTAGAGCAGAAAACATGTCGTCTACGTGGGGAGGCCGACGAAGACAGCATACACATATTGTGTCAATGTCTAGCACTATCCTTGCGCAGGTATAAAACCTGGGGAAGGACGTCACTAGATCCCAAAGATCTAAATAAAACAAGGGCGTCAGAACTGCTGAGGTTCGCAAATATCTGTGACCCCTGACAGAATCAATGAACTTAGGAAACAGCGGGAAACTAGAGAAGGATCTTTAGATCTATGGTCACGGAGCTGAAAAAGATCTGCCCGCAAAACAACAACAACAACACCACCAGATAAAACAATTACGTATGTAATGCAATTGTATTGTATGTAATGTTTAATTATGTAATTTATATGTAATTGTATTGTATTTAATGTGTGTATAATGTATTATATTATTATTTATTTATTGCAAAATTCACAATATCATTTTTTGCATTTTATATTAAATTTAAATATGAATTAACGTAAAAGTTGGTATAAAGCACATGTATGTATGTATATAATTTAAAATATGTAATTTAAATAATAGACAGTAATAATAATACAAAATCTGTATACAGATATGGACAGTTCCATTCATAAATATGAAAAAGATAAAACAACCGATCGCCTCCCTTCCACAATATACATCGCTCGCTTCGCGCATACAACTGTCCAATTCTGTATGGTATTTTAATAAGATTAACATAAAAATATTATCTATTATTATTTATTATACTCTTTATATTATACATATTATTATCCTTTATTTATGTAATTATATTATTTTGAAGCAGTTTAATATAAGTGTACAACAAAAATATATGTATTTTTTATTCCTAAATCACAATCCCACCTGCTATATGTCGGAATTCCCGCTATATGCCGAAAATTTGAAATTAACGGTTGAGGTTAATTTGGGTTAATTTGACAAAAAAGTGTTTGTGTATGCAAATTAGATATGGCCGAAGCTAGTACAGCTGTAGTAAGTTATTAAGAGATTTTTGTGCTTAATTTTAACTTGATCACTTATTTTTTGAAGGAATTCCTTAAATGCGGATATTGCAGTTGGGTATTTAAATCCAATAGACCATTTCAACGGAAGACATATTGCGGTTGCGGCGACCGTTGTCCACCTATCGGTTTATATAGCAAGTAATATAAAGAAACTGTAATTTCAAAGAGAAATTGAAAGTTATAGCTTTGACAGCTGTGTCTAAGTTTACGGTGACCGGGAGTATTTCTTCTCTTTTTTGGAAATTGATTAGAAAACGACAATAAAAAGAAAAAGAAGAAGATGACATATTAATAATTATACCTAGGTCTTTCCCATGGTTGTTTCGTTATTTGGTCTGTTGGTGTTTAGTTTTTGATTAGAATTTTATTGTTTGCCGTTGTGTGTAGTTATTAATTGATTGCTCCCTATTTAGTGTTTACTGTTTAGTATTTTTGTATATTTTTTGAATCGAAAGTATAGCTCCAAGGACACTAAGTGCCAGCTTTGTATTTTTTATAAAGTGAGTTTTCGACTCGTGTTTTTAATAATATGGAAATTAAAACGTAAGTTAACACCCTCTGTTGAAGTGAATATATTATTCAAAAAACCTTTTTTACCTATTTTTAATTTGTTTAATTATTTTTAGTGGTTGTTGGAAATGTTGTGTGGATACATGTCCCAATAATTCAAGAATGATGTCTTTCCACAGATTTCCAATAAATGGAGCAATGGCATTAGTTTGGATGAGTAAACTAAATATAACCGATTTCGACACATATTTCAAGAAAAGGATTTGCCATACGCATTTTTTAGTTTTGCAGAAGTCTATGCAAATCAAAAAGCATGGTAAAATAACAACAACAATAGTGTATTTTTTTACATAAATGTAAACTCGAAATAAACTCGAATATCAGTCGTTCTTTTAGTTGCTCATATTTGTTTTCGGCAGGCTGGTTAGTTATGAAATCGGAGATCTTCTCAAGGACGTTGCTTTCAATGTTGGCTAGAACATGGTTGAATTTAGTTAAATCCTGGTTGATGCCAGCAGTATGAAATTGTGCTTCGATTTGAATCGAATGAAATCGATTGAAACCACAGAGGCACATTTTTGGACCAAAACGGTGGTATTTTCAACAATACTCGCGATACAATTGGGTTGTATGTTGTGCCAACGGCTCCGCCGGCTGCAGCATTTTGATTCGGGTTGCACTCGGTCATTTTGCTTTTTGTCGGTGCGGCACCGCTATTTTTAGGTTAGTTCTGTTTGTTGTGCGATAAACTTATGTCGGGGTCACCACTTTGGTTGCTGGTTCGATGAATCAACAACTTCATTGTATTTTAACACTTTTATTAAGTAATATCAAACAGTAATCCGCACTTAAACAGTTTAGCATTTGTCGGGGAGTTGTTGGTAGTTGTATTCGATCTACTAAAACAACGCTCTCGAACGATTTTTAATCATTTATTACTTGCAAAAACACAAGGCAAGAATAATTTCTTTTAACGAACAAGAATAACGTGAACTCGATATTTTTTTAGGTTAACCGAAGAAGGAAGTCCTCCCGCGTTTTTCGCTAAACCGACCTGTCGCTGTCAACAGTCTAGTCTGTGTCGCAGAGGGCGCCACACACTCCCCCACCAGTGACGGAGTTACTTCTTCGCCCTTTACAATATGTTAAAACATTAAATTTTACAATTCCTTTACATTTGCGTTTAAATACATATTACATTTTACATTTGCGTTTTAATATCACATTTTACCGGTTTTTTTTTTTTTTTTTTTTTTTTTTTTTTTTTTTTTTTTTTTTTTTACATTTACGTTTGAATATCACATTTTACAGTCTTTTTACATTTGCGTTTCAATATTAAATCTTACAGTCTTTTTACATTTCGGTTTAATTTCATTACTATAACAATGATCATTAGAAATTGTTTTTCTGGTTTCTTTCAAATTTTTGCAATACGTATGATCGCTTTTGGTCGGTTCTTCTGGCAATAGGAAAGCAGGCTTCAAACGATCAATTGAAATATTTGTTAGTTTCCCGTTTACTCGGATTGCGTAAAATTTTGGATTCCTATTTACTACTGGGAACGGTCCTTGGAAAGGTGGATCTAAAGGTTTTTTCACTTGGTCTTGACGTACGAATACATGTGAACAGGTTTCCAGGTTTTTAGGAACATAAATATTAGGTATTGCATGATTCGTGGCTTTTACTGGGGTTAACATTCTCATATGTTCACGGAGCTGTGCAACGAAATCTAATGGAGTAGTGTGTTCAATTTCAGAGGGGTGAAAAATTTCTCCTGGTAATCGAAGGTTTGCACCGTACAGCATTTCTGCTGGGGTGGTGCCTGAATCTTCGCGCACCGTATTTCGGAGACTGAGTAAAACAGTAGGTAATTTATTAATCCAATCAGATGAGGCTGAAGCCTTAATAGCTGTTTTTAAAGTATTATGCCACCTTTCTATTTTGCCGTTAGACTGCGGATGATAGGCGGTCGTTCTATGCCGTTTAGCACCGTACAGCGAAGTTAATGCGTGGAACAAGGAACTTTCGAACTGTCTGCCCTGATCAGTGTATATCACCAACGGTGTTCCGAAACGAGCTATCCAACCGTTATTGAGTGCTTCAGCTACTGTATCCGTTTGCATATCCGGAATGGGGAAAGCCTCTGGCCAACCACTAAACCTATCTATACATGTTAAACAATATCTTTGACCGTGTGAGGGTGGTAGAGGACCAATTAAATCGATGTGTATCGCTTGAAAACGTTCATCAGGCGTTGGAAGTGTTTTTAGAGGGGACCTCGTATGCCTTGTAATTTTTGCTCTCTGACAATTAATACAAGCACGAGTCCAGTCGCGAATATCTTTGTTAACTGAGGGCCAAACAAAACGTTCTACTATTAATTTAGTTGAAGCACGAATGCCTGGATGCGCTAGGTTGTGTATTTTCTGGAAGATGTCACGACGAAGTTTTTCCGGAATGAAAGGTCTGATTTTATTTTGTGAGATGTCGCAGTAAATCCCTCCCGATTCGGCGTAATTTAATTTTTTCAGAACTAAGGACGTAGATTGCTGATTTTCTAGAATTTTATTTAATTGAAGATCTTGTTCTTGATACTGCGCTAACTCTTGATAGTCTATTGTTTGAGGAAAATTAATACTATCCAATCGGGAAAGGGCGTCGGCCACAACGTTGCTTTTTCCGCTTATATATCTAATATCTGTGGAAAATTGTCCGATATACGATAAGTGTCGCGCCTGCCTTGGAGAGGCTTTATCTAAATCTTGCAGAAATGCGAAAGTGAGGGGTTTATGATCCGTATATATCATAAAATCCCTACCTTCCAGTAAGTGTTTGAAATATTTTATTGCGAGATAAATTGCTAAAAGTTCCCTATCGTACGCGCTGTATTTTTGTTGCGCTGCTGATAATTTTTTCGAAAAGAAGCTTAGTGGTTTCCACCCGTCTTGCTGAAATTGTTCAACAGAGGCACCTACTGCGAGGTCGGATGCGTCTACAGTAAGGCAAAGCTCAGCTGAAGGTAATGGATGAACTAACAAAGTGGCTGAAACGAGGCTATTTTTACAATTTTCAAACGCGTTTGAAGTTTCGATATTCCATGCTATTGGTGTTTTGTCGTTACGTTTATTCCCGATTAAAAGGTTGTTTAAGATTGCTTGACTTTTTGCGGCTTCCGGAATGAAACGACGGTAAAAATTCATTAAACCTAAAAAACGACGTAAATCTTTAATCATTTCGGGTTTTTTATACTCTATGATGCTTTTTACTTTCTCGGGCAATGGTTTCGATCCGTCTTTAGAGATCAGATACCCCAGAAATTTTACTTCTGGTTCGCCCAAGACGCATTTGTCTACGTTAATGGAAATTCCATGCTTTTCGAGTCTCTCAAACAGTATTCTCAAATGCTCTTTATGTTGCTCGAACGATGAAGAGGCGACAAGAATGTCATCGATGTATACAAAACAGAAATCGAGATCTCTACAAATATTATTCATAAATCTTTGAAACGTTTGCGCTGCATTTCTCAGACCAAAGGTCATTCTTGGAAATTCGAATAAACCGAAAGGCGTACTTATGGCTGTTTTTTCAATATGAGGTTCTTCGACCGGAATTTGATTATATGCACGGATCAGATCGACAGTCGAAAAAATAGTTTTGTTTGCTAACATATACGAAAAATCGTGAATGTGCGGAATCGGATAACGATCGGGTATTGTTTTCGAATTCACGCGTCTATAATCTCCACACATTCTCCATTCTCCGTTCTTTTTCTGCACCATGTGCAAAGGACTAGACCAGGGGCTACTAGAAGAACGACATATACCGAGGTCCGACATTTTTTTAAATTCTGCTTTGGCGATTATTAATTTGTCTGGTGCTAGGCGACGCGGTTTACAACTAATTGGTGGACCACTTGTTTCGATAAAATGGGTAACTTGATGATTTACGGAATTATTATTGAATGTTGTTAAGCCGGGAAACTCAGAAATAATTTCTTTAAATTTAGTTTGTGGATTGATTAGTGTGATTGCACTTACTGGAGAACTACTAATTAAACCTTTCGTTGTTAATCCAGTTAGTGGGTCGATTAATTTCCTATTTCCCATGTCTACTAGCAGTTTGTGATGATGCAAGAAGTCCGCTCCCAATATTGCCTTATTTGTATCCGCAACCAAAAACTTCCATACGAACTTGCGCCTAAGATTAAGAGACAGAGTTAATGTTTTTGTACCATAAGTATTAATTACAGTATTATTTGCTGCATAAAGTTTAGGACCAACCGGTTCCATTTTCTTTCCTGTTTTCGGAATAATGGAAACGTCTGCTCCTGTATCAATCAAAAAAGTGAAGTTACTGAGTTTATCTTGAATTGACAATCTAAAACTACTTGCTTGGTTAGAAGATTCGTTTAAATACTTATCTTGGCGACTGTTGTTACTGTTGGGTGCGATTGTCGCCGTTATCGACCCTCTTTCTAATTTTCCGTCCCAGAAATTGTCTTGAAGTGCTTGCACGGGGCGACACATCTTCTTGATTTCTCTTTAAAAGTTGCGTGGTACCAGCATTCGTCTGAATTAGTATTCCTCGCCTCTGATCTGCTTGGCGTCCGTGAACGGCTCCTTCTTCGCTGGTAGCTTCCGTCTCTCTGCTCTTTGAACTTTAACTCAGCTATTTCTCTCTTCAATTCTAAAACTTGCTCCTCCAGTGCTTTTGTGGGGTCCTCCGCTTTCTTTTTACTTGTATTCACGCTGCAAATTTGAGGTTGATCAATTTCTGTGATTTTGTCAGCCATCACAGCTAGATTTTCTACGTTATCATTACTGGTAGCCAAAATTGATTGTGTTTGCGTTGGCAGACGTTGTAACCATAATGTTTTTAGAAACTCTCTCGGGATAGTTGGACCTCCTAAGCGTGACATTTCGTTTAACAGTTGTGATGGTTTTCGGTCACCCAGCTCGAGTTCCGATAGTAACTTTCGCAGTTTTTTTGCATGCGAATCGGAGAATATATCGATTAGTTTATTTTTTACACTGATGTATTTATCAACTACTGGTGGATTCGTTACCAGATCTGCTACTTGCGATAATATCTCTGTATCTATTGCGCTGATAACATAATGATATTTGGTTGTGTCCGTAGTTATTTTCGCTAAATAAAACTGCGCCTCGATCTGGATAAACCATAACTTCGGGTCGACTTTGGAGAACGGTGGCAGTTTTATTGTGACACGATCTACCTGCTGCGGTTGTTGTTCCTCCGCCGTTGAAATTTCTACTGCCGTTGCCGGCGTATCCATGCTGTTGTTTTTTACTATTCTTCGTATCGGGGTCACCAATGTCGGGGAGTTGTTGGTAGTTGTATTCGATCTACTAAAACAACGCTCTCGAACGATTTTTAATCATTTATTACTTGCAAAAACACAAGGCAAGAATAATTTCTTTTAACGAACAAGAATAACGTGAACTCGATATTTTTTTAGGTTAACCGAAGAAGGAAGTCCTCCCGCGTTTTTCGCTAAACCGACCTGTCGCTGTCAACAGTCTAGTCTGTGTCGCAGAGGGCGCCACACATTGAAAACGTGCCATTGCGATTGGCGCGCAGTGTTGCCAATCAAAATTCATGGATTACCCTCGGCGTCATTGAAAATTACCCACATAAATGAACAATTACCCACAAATGTAATAATCAATGTATTTTTTTCTAAATATCTTGAAAATAAAAATTCTATACTGTGTATTTTCAAGTTGCTGAAAAATTTCAATTATCTAGGTATTTATTGAAATTCGTGGGTAGACAACACTCATTACTCATGTAATTTATATGCAACCCATATAACATTAGTATAATACCTTTGTGACGTCATGGAGGCATACTAGGTATATAGATTGGTTTATTTTATACTCTCGGTATATGATTGAACATTGAACTGTTTTCTATTTTAATGAAACTCACTAAAATTTATATATCTCTACTCACGTGAATTATTGCACGAATTCGTATACCAAGTACAAAATGAACAATATAGTATACTATTTACATTTACATTTATTTACATTTAACATATTTCTATCAGGCTCAAAATGTAGTAGACCCCCCTCATCTTTTAAGCCACTTTTGGTGTGTGTAATAAAGCTACAACTGTGTCTGTATTTAATTTATTTCTGATGTCAGTCTTTGTATCATTTAGCTGACTAAAAATTCGTTCAACGGATGCGTTAGAAAAGGGGAGAATTAATAGTAAATTAATTACAATACTAAGGTTTACAAATAATGCTTCGTTCACTTGGTTTTTTAGTGCAAAAACTTTCTGCCAATAGACATTAACATCATCAGTAGGATATAATCCATATATTTCAAATTCCAGTAGGGCATGTTGCCGCCACTCATTATCGACATTCTGTAAAGACACGTGAGCTTCTATGAAAGGAAACCTTCTGAATACTAAAAAAAGGGATGTAGTACTGAAAGATTGTGCTGTACATGGGTTCACAATGTCTATAATTTTAAAAATCTCATCGTCCAGCTTAAACCTTCCTTTAATATCAGTAATTAATGTTGTGGGGATCTTGATAATCTAATTTAAAAATAACATCTGCTTTAATATATGACGTTTTCATATAATTACTTGCAATTGTTTTAATCATTTCTATTAGCTCCGGTTTTAATTTATATAAAAGTGAACTTTCTCCTTGAAACAACAAATTAAAATTTGTTAATATTTCAAGAATATAACTCATAAAATAAAGGTATATTTTCGTAAATTTGTTTGTCATTGTCGATAGCATTGTTTCTGTGGTTTTTGACGGATCTTGAAAAACAGTTTCTGTTAAGTAAGCCTGTAAGGGTTCATATTGCTCTAATACCCGATCGATACATGATTTTAACGATAACCACCTTGTATTTGAAGGTAACAATATTTCATGGATTTCGATTTTAAAGTAGTTTTGAAATTCTTTCAGTTGTTCTTGGTTTTTGAAACTCCTACTAAAGTGTGAACCAAGATTTCTGAGGAGGTCCTCTACAGACCTTGGAAGAACCATGCATGCTTTACTTGCACTTAAATGAATCATGTGACAAGAACATTTTACGCAAACAATATGAGGAAGATCCCTTTTTAAAAGGGAATATACAGAGTTATTTTCTCCAAACATAACATTAGTAGTATCTGATGAAAAACCAACTAAATTAGTAAGCGGAATTTTCTTTGATGATATAACATCACATAAGCACTTATATAGAGTTTCTGCATTGCCAGAGCTCACCTCCACCATATCAAAAAACTTTGTCACAACTTTATGCTTACTAGAGCTGTAAAATATAACAGTAAAGGCACACTGTTTCTTTGTGCCTTTATCTGTAGTTTCATCCATAATTATTGAGAAAAAGGAGCCTGGTAAACTTAGATAATTGTACATTTTCTCACTAAATACATCTCCTAAACCACATTTCAACATTTCTGTAGCTTTAGTTCGTTTGAGAGACATGTTAGCTGCTATTTTTGAATCTGGAAATATATTTGCGCATAAAGGACTTAAGGTGTCCATCAATAGAAATGGTAAATTATGTGCAGCCAAAAGCCCACATAGTTTTAGTTCTGCCCTTTTTGTCTGATCATCTGCAGATAAAAAATTCATCTGATTAATAGTTTGTGAGGATAGGTTCGTTTAAGCCCAAGTTCACACTAAAAGCATTTATTTGAATAAGACGGGTAAAACAAAACAATTATCGAAAAAAAATCTAATGAAAAGCGTTCCTCGCGGCTTGTCACTTGTCAAAATCATCCGCCTGTCAAGCCTTGGCCTCGTCAGCCGGGCAGCTACTAGCGGTCTGGTCCGATAAGTCATTCGGACAACGGGCAGAGTAAGAGTGCTCGAGTGTTACAAGTTTGATTTGTTTTAACGTTTCTTTGACGTTTCTCTTTTCAACTTGTCCGCGGTAGTGACTGGGAACCAGCCACCACAAAGTTAAAGACGGAAGAAATCATAAGGAAAAGAAGAAGAGAGAAGAGGTTGACAAGAGACAAGATAAAGAAAGCGCAAGCGCATGGCGCGTGGTCGAGTCGAACAAAATAAACATGCCGGCTTAAAAAGGTTGAAGGGGCGCTTTGTCAGTGAAAAACAATTAAATAAAGTGCGCGAAACGTCAAAAATAGGAAAATGTAAAGCCGGGCGAATAAAGTGGAGTGTAAAATGTTGGGAGTCCAATATGTTCCAGGTAATTTTTCACGTATTACCCACACGACCAAATTAGCAGACGACTTGATCGGGAGGGCGGCGAAATTAAAAGTCTTAACAACATAGTAGGCTTGGACTTATATTGTTGGTAACTATACAGAGTGGGTAATGTTTTACTTTCGGCTAACCAAAATGGCGCATGCGCCAAGAACTGTCAAGAACGTCAAATTAACGTCGAAAAACCATACATCGTTGCCAATGTGTATATTATTTCATTGAATTGACGGAAATAATTGGAATAAAGCGAAATAATAATAAATAATCCGTCTATTATTGAAAAAAAACACAAATGAGAAAAATTATAGAAATAATTAGGAATAATACGAAATGGTATTATGAAATATGAATGGAACAAATAAAATTAAAGGTAAAATTAATAATTCTACTAGGAATACAAATTAGTTTGTAAATAAATAAAAAATAGATAGATAAATAGATGTGTATATTAAAAAAAATGCGAATGAATGAAATGAATTAATGGGAAAAGTGGTAATTTTGTATTTTCAACGAAGAAGCTAGTTCAGAATGGGATCAAAATAATTAAAGTGCAACTAGAAATGTTCTATTGAAATGTTTTTTTTGCAACAATAAACGTTGTATTCATTGGAAGAAAATAGTAGCAGTATTTTATCTTTATAATATATACCTCTCTTCTTCTGGACTAGTCTAGTGACTAGTAAACGCCCCCGGAGAAATGCTTTCGATACAAAATTTTGCACCATTTATTTGTGTAGGAATTATTTTGTAGGAATATTAGGCAGACTAAAGGCAGAATAAAAACAAGAATAAACAAGATAAAGAATAAAAACCATATTTATATAAATTGTTTATTTAAATTTATTTAAATATTTAAAGAGAGAAGAATCTTATTTTGACCTTGAAGAAGTGAGAAGCAAACACAATCTTTTGAATCTGGATTCCTCCGAATATAAAACATGTCACCCCTACATAGACAACTAATATTACTCTGTAAGTTTTATTAATTATTCAAAACTCTATTCAAACTCGTAATAATAAAAAAAGTAAAGCTCCCACTCCGACTTGCACTCACTCGCTCCCGCACTCATACCTATGTTATTTTATGCTCTTCGTTCCACTCATAGGAACGTAGGTCTTGCGTTGGAAACTGGCGCATACGGTATACAGGGTTATTCACGGTATACGACTCGGTCTATAACTCATTAACGCTACATTTTATGAAAATTTTGTAAATATAAATTTTGTGTATGTCTAATTAGGGTATAATTAAAAATTAGTATACAGGATGTCCCAAAAAAAGTTACATATCAAAGTTATGTTTTTTAAATGAACACCCCATATATTATTACATTTTTGGATTCTACTCGATGAGCTGATTCCAAAAAGGGGTCACACTTGGTATTTTAGTCTCATAATAAAGGACTCAAAAATCACAAAATTTAGAATTTCGGAGGCTCTGAGAGCTGAACAGTTGAAAATCGAGAAAAACAGATTCGAAATCGAGAAATTGTTGGACCTCTACACTTTACGTCACAACGCAAACCAACACATGTAAATCTTCTACTAATTTCGAATAATGAAATAAATCACTACTGTTTAATCATAGACTTATCCCGATTAATTGGAAGTCAAAAAACCAGACATGAGCATAAACTTTACATTTGTGATGGATGCCTCCAATCGTTTTCTTCTGTGAAAAAGTTGAATTTACACGAACAACATGATTGTGTTCACATATATACAAAATTACCATCAAGTGATTTAATAATAAACAAGTGTGGTGAATTAATACCAGAAAATGTATTAAAGTTTACAAATATTGAAAAACAACTAAAAGTGCCTTTTGTGATTTACGCGGATTTTGAAAGTTGTTTAAAGCCCATAGACTATGCCGAACAATCAGCTGAGCTGTCATTTTCGGAAAAAGTGTGTGAGCATGAACCGTACGCGTTTGCGTTTTACGTGAAATATAGTTTTGATGAGTTTTCTAAATGAAATGTATAAAGGACAGGATGTTGCAAAAGTGTTTGTACAAAAGTTGGATGAAGCGATATACAATATTTATAATCATTTAAAAATTGTAAAGGAAATGCTTCCATTAACTTCTGAAGAAATAGAAACGTTTACAAATTCAAAAAATTGTCATATATGTAAAGCTCCTTTCGATTATTTTGATACAAGAGTAAAGGATCATTGTCATCTAACGGGGAAATTTAGAGGTCCTGCTCATAACTCCTGTAATTTAAATTACAAATTACAATCTTTTGAACCAGTATTTTTCCATAATCTAACAAATTACGACTGTCATCTATCAAAGAATTATCGACAAATGAAGAACCCCTTTCTGCTATTGCTCAAACAAAAGAAAAAAACATTTCATTTTCAAAAACTTTATTGGTTGAAAAAATAGGAAAACGTAACGTATACATGAAAATACAATTTGTGGATTCTTTTCGATTTTTAGCGAGATCTTTAGATAAACTTAGCTCAACCTTAGAATTAACTCAATGTGTAGAATTAAAAAAAAATTAATTTAATGAGACAGAAAGGTGTTTTTTCCATACTCTTATGTAGATTCCTATGAAAAATTAAATGATAAACAATTACCGTGTAGGGAAAAATTTTATGATAAATTAAAAAATGAGTCTATTTCTGAAGAAGATTATCAACGAGCAATAAAAATTTGGAATACTTTTAATTGTAATAATTTAGGGGAACACTCAATGCTATATTTGAAAACAGATGTGTTGTTATTGGCAGATGTTTTTGAAAATTTTAGAACAGTATGTTTAAATAAATATAAATTAGATCCAGCGCAATATTTAACAGCCCCATCTCTAAGTTGGGATGCAATGTTAAAACATCACTATATATATAAAACCCCAGGGGATAGAGACTGATTGGCGATAAAATGTAAAGTTTGAGAAAAAAAAGTTTCTGGGGTATGGAGAGGTAGACGGGGGGACGTAGAAAAATTCGGCGATTCCGAAAACCTAGCAGAAGTCTGGAGAAAAAATCATTTACGCGAGCAATTCGAATTTAAAAGCGAAAATTTCGACAGATTACGAAAATAATTCCGTGTCGGACGATATCCGACGATTCGCGTTCGTTTCGTTCAAACAAAACTGCACCTCGGTGCAAGAAAATTTCGTTAATCGAAACATTTCGTCGTTTTTAACGGTCGAGAATTAAAGAGAATGCAAAAATATACGCGCACGTATAGTTTCCGATCGATCCGTTTAGTATTCTCCGAGAAATGACGAAATTATTTTTGAAAAAATTACACCGATGACAGCGGCAAAGAACGAATTTTTGATTTTCGGAAGTTGCCATTCACGTATCCAAGGGTACGAGGATGTGACGTTCGATGTACGGGATGTTTTTTTGTCGAAAAAAACGCTATATAAAACTGTAATTCGATGGAATATAAAGTTGAAAAAAAAAAGTTTCTGGGGCATAGAGAGACAGATGGGGGTACGTAGAAAAATTCGGCGATTCCGAAAATCTAGCAGAAGTCTGGCGAAAAATATCTTTTCGTTCGCATTTTGAATTTTAAAGTGAAAGTTTTGAAGCTTTACGAAAAAATTCCGTGTCTAAAATTACGCGTTCGTTTCGTCCGAACGGAACTATACCGTAGTGCAAGAAAATTTCGTTATTTGAAACATTTCGCAACTTTTAATGATAGAGAATTGAAGAAAATTTCATTAACTATACCTACGTATAGTTTTCCGAACGATCCGTTTAGTAATTTCCGAGAAATGACGAAAATAATTTTGAAAAAATTACACCGATGACAGAGGCGAAGAACAATTTGTCGCTTGTCGGAAGTTGTCATTTACGTATCCAAGGGTACGAGGACATTACATCCGATATACGAGGTGTTTTCACGTTAAGAGATAGAACCATATACAGGGTGTTTTTTTCCTAAGAAAAAACCCATTATACAGGGCGATTTTATTTAAACGTCCCGACCGAGCGGAGCGAGCGAAGATCCGTCTACCCAAACGTTCTAACGCGTAGAAGGCCGCAGGCCTTCGAGCATTCGAGCTCGCGCAGCGAGCGAGACCCTTTCAGCGAAGTTCCTACTGCGTAGAAGGGCACTAGGCCTTCGAGCTTTCCATCAGTTGTCCTTGCCTAATGCAAAAACACCCTGTTATCGACATGATGTACAGGGTGTTTTTTTCATATGAAAAAACTGGGAAAAATTAAAAAACTGATATACAGGGTGTTTTTACTTTATGAATATTATAAAAATGATATACAGGGTGTTTTAATTTTAAAAGACAAGTCAATGTCACCGAGCGAGCGAAGCGAGCGAGGATCCGGCTAGCCAACTGTCTGATGCGTAGAAGGCCGTAGGCCTTCGAGCAGTAGAGCTCGCACAGCGAGCGAGACCCTTGATGCAAGCTCCCAAGTTCGTAGAAGGCCGCCAGGCCTTCGAGCTTTCGAGCCCGCGGAGCGGGCGAGACCCTACAAACACCTTGTATAACGAGATGACGTACAGGGTGTTTTTATTTTAAGAAAAATTAAAAAACTGATATACAGGGTGTTTTAATTTTAAAAGACTCAAGTCAATGTCACCCAACTGTCCAGTCGATCGAGACCGTATAATACAATATACTTGTATTATATACTCGGCAACGGGTCAGTGTCCAAAGAAAGGGCGCGTTAGCGCCCTTTCCAACCATTTCGCGAGTACTCAAGTAAAACTGCAACTGCTGACAGATGTGGACATGTTACATTTTTTTAAAAAAGGAATTAGAGGTGGGGTTGCACAATGTTTTAAAAGAAAAGCAGTTGCTAATAACAAATACTTAAAAAATTATGATTCGACAAAACCCGATAGTTTTATAATGTATTTAGACCCTACAAATTTATATGGAGCTGCAATGAGTGATTATCTTCCTACAAGTAATTTTAAATGGTTATCTGAAAATGAAATTGAAAATTTAAATGTTTTTTCGGTACTTGATGATTCACCTAAAGGATATGTATTAGAAGTTGATCACAATGGTTAAAGAAATATATAGAATTAAATACAACTCTCCGAAAAAAGGCAAAAAATGAATTTGAAAAAGATTTACATAAGTTGTTAACAAATTCAATATTCGGAAAAACTATGGAAAATATAGAAAAAAGAAAAGATATTCGCTTGGCAACAAAATGGGAAAATAAAACAAAGTCTTTAGGAGCTCGAGGATTAATAGCCAAACCAGAATTTAAGTCTTGTTCGATATTTAGTAAAAACCTCGTAGCAATTCAATTAAATAAATTGAAAATATTTTACGATAAACCATCCTATGTAGGTTTTTCAATTTTAGATATTTCAAAAACAATAAGTTACGATTTTTATTGTAATCATATTAAAGAAAAAAATGGTTTAGATGCTAAACTGTGTTTATACAGATACAGATTCTTTAATTTTAGAAATATTTACATTAGATTTTTATCAAGATTTAAAGGATAATATCGAATTTTATGATACATCAAATTATCCGAATAATAATATTTATAATATTCCACAGTGTCAACAGTTGGTAAAATGAAAGATGAATTTGGTGGGGTTCCTATGGAATCTTTTTATGGTACAGGAGCTAAAACATATTGTGTAAAATTAAGTAAACCTTTTAAAAATTGTGATTTAATTAAAAAAGCTAAAGGAGTGACAGTATTTGTTACTAAACATAATCTAGAATTAAATGATTATGTACAAGTTGTTGAAAATAAAGGTGCAATTTTTAGAAAAATGTATATATTTGTCTCTGATTTGCATACAATATTTACAGAGTGGAAAAATAAAATAGCACTTTCATCTCACGACGATAAAAGACATGTAATACCTGGTGATGTAAATACATTAGCCTGGGGGCATTTTGTAATTAATGTAGATAATTTTTCAAGTATTGATGTTGAGGAATGTAATTTAAATGATATAGATGTAAGCGATTTAATGAATGTAAATGATATATTACTTTATTTACAATAAAATACTTAAAAATATTTTATTCGTTTATTACAAAATTTTCGTATAAAAAAATACATTTGATAGAGCACAAATACAATTATTAGATGTGTGATTAAAACATTTTGGTTCCATACGTTCAAGTGAAGGTGACTCATCAAATTCATAAACCGGATTCATAAACACTTATGAACACTTATTTTCATTTAAACTTAAATAATTTTTCATTGCTGTTGTTAACCCCAAATCTCTAACTGAATCAATAACGACACCATTTAATTCATATCTCATTTCACGAAATAAAAATCCAATTCCATTATTAATAAATCTTAATTTGGTTGGAATTTTATCGCCATCAGTAAGTAGTTTACCCTCAATATACAAATAACTGTTTGAAGGTAAAGTATAAGCGTCTAAATCTTGAATACAAATTCGTATTTCATCATTATAATTCACGTTCCCCGTCGTTATGTTTGGTTGATAACTATGAAATTGATATTCTTCAATACTACTGTCATTAAAAGGTTGACTTGTCACATGTAAAACATCCATTTTAAACCAAAACTTTTAAGCCAAGTGAAATTAAAAACTTTTTATTTTTTGGTGTTATTCTTGTGATTGTTTTTGAAAAACTATTTTTTTTATTATAAAATTGCTTTATATAGTTAAATTTTAAGACCATACTTTTCTTATATGTAAAGTTAAAGTAATTTCTTCACCTTGAAAATTTATAAGGTCACCAGATTGATCAATAATTTTTACAGTAATATTGTTGATTGTTCTAACGCTAACTGGATAATACAAAACGTTTTGAGGGGTTTAAACTATTTTATACCCAAAAGGAACAGTCGGAAAAAATTGATGTTATATTAGGATCAAGTCTTTCCAAATCAAATCCAAATACGGATCCAATATAATTATCTTTATATTTAAAATAAATTATGCGATTACTTTTTATTTCTATTTTTGATGTATTTATATTAGGAATTACTCGCAGAATGGTTGGAAAGGGCGCTAACGCGCCCTTTCTTGGGACACTGACCCGTTGCCAGGTCGTCAATTGTCGCAACTAAATCTTTTGGTAGTCTTGTCACTTAGGCAATCACTACCACTATTATACACTCTACTATACAACCATACACTACTGCTTCATTATCACAAATCACTAATTGTAAGCTCAAAAGATTATTAGCCGTAATTGTTAATAAAAATTTGATAATAGCGTCCAAATCCAAAAATTTGTTCGCTTCAAGTCAAATAAGGTTTATAAACGCACCCCGAAAAATAAATAATTGTAAGTCTTTCTTTATTAACACCCAAGAACAAAATAACAAAGTAATACATCATCCGATTCCACCTTATCAACCTAAAAACTAGTCCCTCCGTGAATCATACATTTTCGATACAATTCTTTCGTTTTAAATAAATATCCATCGCAGTGCCGTCCCCATTTCAAACATATGCTAATGCTAATAATCGCTCGGCCAAAATCCAAAATGCCAAAATATTAATGCACATTGCACATCCCTCTCTCGACCGCTTCAAGTTAACGTTTCAAAGTAAAATGCTCTCTCACGGTTCAAGTTAAAAATATGCGGTTTGTTTTGTTAGTTTGAAAAAACTACGCTTAACAAATTTGTATTCTTGTAATATTTTCGAAAACCTAATAGTTTTCGATATTTGAGCGTGATAATTTTAATTATGTCTAATTAAAATTAAACCTTATCTAATAACTCAAAAACTAATTGTCGAATAAAAATTTGTAAATTACTATTCGATGTAAAAAAATAATCCCTACAAATCACCTAGTTTGAAAAAATTTCGTAAATCTAACGGTTTAGGAGATATTTGATTTTGAATTTTCCGGAAAAAACGATTTTTGTTACGGCTTGTTCGCGAGGTTCGGAAAATATACCGTTCGATAGAAAAAATAATTGTAAACAATTTCTGTTTCTTGTAAAATTTTCGTAAACCTTCCGTTTCGGAGATATTAATGTATTTATTCATAAAGAAATTCCTTCTCGATTCGTCCCTGTTCTCTACGGAGAGAACGGTTTCGGGAATCCCTTTGCTGCGCGAATTTGAACCATAAATCTGTCGCTCGAGTCTCATGTTCACGACTTAGATTTACCCCTATAACTTTTGAACTTTTCAAGATAAACATATGCAGTTTGTTTTGTTAGTTGGAAAAACTACGCTTAACAAATTTGTATTCTTGTAAAATTATCGTAAACTTAATAGTTTTCGAGATTTGAGCGTGTAAATAATAATGAATTTAATTATAATTAAATTATTTTTGCCATAACTCCGCGAAAGAAATTTTGATTTTCCCGCGGTTTGCGTGAGATAATCGATATTAATTTGACGAATATTTTAGGAGAGATTGAGAAAAATCGATCTCTTCGTTTCCGATAAAATCGCAAAAAACCCTAAAAATCCGGAATTTTTCACCCGGAAGGAAACTTTTCCGGGTTTCGAAATGTCGATTTTCCGATAGATCTCGTCAAAATTCGTAAAGATGGCGTTTTTCCCGCGACGATTTTCCTTCGCGTACGGACGTAAGAAAAAAATACGCCAATCAGCTCGGTTTTACCTAGCAATATCGCAAGTTTTTCGTCGTAACTCAACAACCGTTAAAGTTGGAACCACCCCGTAAACTTTTTATTATGTAAAAAAACATCCTCTACAATTTTCAAAGAATAATTTTTTTTTCGAAATCGCATCTTTTTTCGAGTTATTTCGATTTCGCCCTTTCTTGGGACACTTACCCGTTGCCAGGTCGTCAATTGTTGCAATTAAATCTTTTGGTGGTCTTGTCAGTTAGTCAGGCAATCACTACCACTATTATACACTCTACTATACAACCATACACTACTGCTTCATTATCACAAATCACTAATTGTAAGCTCAAAAGTTTATTAGCCGTAATTGTTAATAAAACTTTGATAATAGCGTCCAAATCCAAAAATTTGTTCGCTTGAAATCAAATAAGGTTTATAAGCGCACCCCGAAAAATAAATAATTGTAAGTCTTTCTTTATTAACACCCAATAACAAAATAACAAAGTAAAGTAATACATCATCCGATTCCACCTTATCAACCTAAAAACTAGTCCCTCCGTGAATCATACATTTTCGATACAATTCTTTCGGTTTAAATAAATATCCATCGCAGTGCCGTCCCCATTTCTAACATATGCTAATGCTAATAGTCGCTCGGCCAAAATCCAAAATGCCAAAATATTAATGCACATTGCACACCCCTCTCTCGACCGCTACAAGCTAACTTTTCAAAGTAAAATACCCTCGCACAGTTCAATTTAAAAATATGCGGTTTGTTTTGTTAGTTAGAAAAAACTACGCTTAACAAATTTGTATTTTTGTAATATTTTCGTAAACCTTCCGTTTCGGAGATATTAATGTATTTATTCATAAAGTAATTCCTTCTCGATCCGTCCCTGTTCTCTACGGAGATGTAATATTTTCGTAAACCTTCCGTTTCGGAGATATTAATGTATTTATTCATAAAGTAATTCCTTCTCGATCCGTCCCTGTTCTCTACGGAGAGAACGGTTTCGGGAATCCCTTTGCTGCGCGAATTTGAACCATAAATCAGTCGCTCGAGTCTCATGTTCACGACTTAGATTTACCCCTATAACTTTTGAACTGTTCAAGATAAACATATGCAATTTGTTTTGTTAGTTGGAAAAAACTACGCTTAACAAATTTGTATTCTTGTAAAATTATCGTACACCTAATAGTTTTCGAGATTTGAGCGTGTAAATAATAATGAATTTAATTATAATTAAATTATTTTTGCCATAACTCCACGAAAGAAAATTTGATTTTCCCGCGGTTTGCGTGAGATAATCGATATTAATTTGACGAATATTTTAGGAGAGATTGAGAAAAATCGATCTCTTCGTTTCCGATAAAATCGCAAAAAACCCTAAAAATCCGGAATTTTTCACCCGGAAGGAAACTTTTCCGGGTTTCGAAATGTCGATTTTCCGATAGATCTCGTCAAAATTCGTAAAGATGGCGTTTTTCCCGCGACGATTTTCCTTCGCGTACGGCCGTAAGAAAAAAACGCGCCAATCAGCTCGGTTTTACCCAGTAATATCGCAGGTTTTTCGTCGTAACTCAACAACCGTTAAAGTTGGAACCACCCCGTAAAATTTTTATTATGTAAAAAAACATCCTCTACAATTTTCAAAGAATAAATTTTTTTTCGAAATCGCATCTTTTTTCGAGTTATTTCGACTTTTTGTCAATCGCGTTTATTTTAAAAAATCGATATCGCGCTATAAATCGGAAACCGCTCAAAATCGAATCACCCCATCCACATATATTATACAAAATACTATTCTTTACAAATTTCGATTCTTGAGAAATTTTCAAAAAACGGCTAGTTTTTGAGTAATTGTAAAATATAAATTTTTCGTTCGCGAAGGAATGTTTGTTTTTTATCGTTATAACTCAAAAACGGTTCAAAATAGAATAACCCCTTATATGTCCTATTATAGAGAAAAGCGTTCTCTACAATTTTCGAAGAATAAATTTTTTTTCGAAATCGCATCTTTTTTCGAGATATTTCAATTTTTTTGCCGAAATTGCGAAAATGACAATTTGTTTTTCCTATAACTCCGGTAAATGGATTTTCCCCGATATGCGGTTTGCGTGAGGTGATTGGTAATATATTAAAGAATATTTTGGAAAATTTTAAAGAAAATCGTCGGAAGATTTTCGGAGAAAATCCCGAAAAACCTCAAAAATACCCCAAAAATCCGGTTTTTCACCCGGAAGGAAACTTTTCCGGGTTTCGAAATATCGATTTTCCGATAGATCTCGTCGAGTTACGTCGGATAGCGTTTTTTCCGCGACGATTTTCCTTCGCGTTTGGCCGTAAAAAAAAAAACACGCCAATGAGTCAGTGAATGAATGAATGAATGAATGAATGGATTCTTTCGGTTTCAGTTGTATAGTTAGTAGGATATTAGGAATTATATCTTTAACGGCATCACTATCAACACTTTTTACATAATTTTTAATAAGTTGTATTAAATCATCCAATTCATATGCTTCTACAGGTACTTTATATTCATATACTTTAGTTTTTGGTTTACCCCAATAAAAAACATTATTTGTTTCATCTATATTTGGTATTGTATTAAAACTATAAAAATTTACCAAACCTATTTCATAGTCATCTTCTAAATATATCGGATCATTAAAATCATAATTTAAAATGGAGGAATTTCCAGTTAAAGTAAAACTTAAAGACATAACTCTACAATAGTTTACTTTGAAATGATATGATTTATTAAAAATATAGATTATATAAAAAAATAAACAATAATGTCCACACATGTATGAATTTTTTTGAATTCGGTCGTAATTATAATATACGTTTACTTTTCCGTTGCTATGAAAATAATTAACTAATTCTATAGGTGGTTGTAAATCCCCATAACTATCAAAATATATAATATTATTGTTTTTCTTGGAATATGCCACCCAATGATTACCTTTTCCAATATTCGAATCAAGATTTACTATTCCAGTTTCAAATTTGTGTATATGTTTTGGTAAAGTATCTCTCATAAATACCCCTCTAAAATTTGGAATAATTTTAGCATATTTTTTTAAATCTACTTCGTTTAGTGCTCTTTTAGGTAAAACTAGTTTTTTGAGTATGGTCTTAATTATAACCCTTTTCCTTTTTTTAATCCTCTTCCCTTTTTTAATCCTTTTCCTTTTTTTTATTTCTTTTCCACTTTTTTCCATCATTAAATTGTGACGTTTTTGTTCTTCAAGTTCTAATTTATTTGATTTTGCATCGTTTACGGCTTTTGCAATACTCGCTGCTCCTCCACCCACAGCACCAAGAGCGGCAAGAAGAGGTAGTAAAAGCGGTAAAAATTCCCCGGTTTTTGGTGGTTTAATAATTCTCTTTTTTTCTTTTGTTTTAATCCCATACCGAATTTTTGTTTACCTTTCATTGCCGTCGTTACTAACCACGCTGCAGTTTTTTCAGCTAATTTAGAATCAGAATTGAAAATATTCCAGGCTTTATTTTCTAATACCTTATCTGCTTTATGTCTTTCTTCGAGATTATTACTTTTAGAATAAGCAATATCGTGTTCTTTACATGCAGAATCTAATTGATTAATACCCCTATCCCCCCTAGCTAATCTTTGTTTTAATTTTGTACCTGGTCCGCAGTACTTATAACCGGGTATATGTAGTTCAACAGGTAATTTATTAATTAAAGAGTTTAATAACCCTCTACCTATCCGGTGTACACTTACACGCTTACGTTTCAACATTAACTAATATACACCCTATATAGGTCCAAGCGCATCAGGAAAAACAAACGTTATAATATCATTACTAGAACACCCGAACGGATTGCGATTTGAAAATGTCTATTTATATTCAAAGTCATTACAACAACCAAAATATAGATATTTAGAAACTTTATTGCAACCTATTAAAGAAATTGGTTACGAAAAATTCAATAATTCGGATGATATTATTTTACCAGAAAATATAAAAAACAATTCGATTATAATTTTTGATGATCATGTAGCCTCATGTGATCAGAATATTATAGAAAAATACTTTGCTTTTGGTCGCCACAAACAAACAGATTGTTTTTATTTATGCCAAACATATTCTTCTATCCCCAAACAATTTGTACGGGATAATGCTAATGTTTTAATAATTTTGAAGCAAGACAAATTTAAAACATATTTACAATGATCACGTAAATATTGACATGTCTTTTGAACATTTTAAAAATATTTGTTCTTTTTGTTGGGAAAAAAATTTAATTTCTTAACAATCGATAAAGATTGCCAGCTTTCAGCTGGACGATATAGAAAAAAATTTGATACATTTATACAGGGTGGCCCAGAACTCACGTCCCACCGGGAAAGGCCTTATGGAAACGACAATGGAGATGCCAAAACTGCAGCCGAAGACATGAAAAAGTTATTCCTTTGGTAAATAAAGAGATTTAAAATCGACCAATCCCAGTAGCAGTTCACATATGCGAAAATGACTTGAATTAGCTATACACCAATTTGACATTATTGAAAGATTCTATGTCCTTTTCACATTCAAGGTTAACAAAAGCTGTCAAAATCAGCTGCGACTGTTAATCCAGGATTTACTATTTAATGACGATTTAATGATTTACAATAATTTCAAATTGTAACAGCTCAATTAGCTATTGATTCAAAAGTGGTTCAAATCGAATGATCGATTTTTTGTTCGATTTTAAAGTAAATCATTGATTAATAGTCGCAACTGATTTTGGCAGATTTTGTTAACCTTCAATGTGAAATGGACATAGAATCTTTCAATAATGTCAAATTGGTGTATAGCTAATTCACGTCATTTTCGCATATGTGAACTGCTACTGGGATTGGCCGATTTTAAACCTCTTTATTTACCAAAGGAATAACTTTTTCATGTCTTCGGCTGCAGTTTTGGCATCTCCATTGTCGGTTCCATAAGGCCTTTCCCGGTGGGGCGTGAGTTCTGGGCCACCCTGTATAAATAGATTTACTGTTTAAAAACAGTTAGTAGCAATGAATCCACAAGTGACTAAACAATTGTTAAAAGCTAGAAAAGATTTAAAAAAGAAATGTAAAAGTTTAAAAACCAACATTGCTCAATCACAGTTACATTTGGAACAAACCTATCAACCAATAACACAACCTATTAAGGAATTAGTTTCGTTTTTGGAAAAAAAGAACCATATGAATATAAGCCTATAAAAAAAATTTAAAAAATCATTATTTACAACACATTTACAATCATTATTTACAACACCTTTACAACCAAACAGTCCACGACCAACACGTCTTTTAGGTGAAATTTCATCACGACCAAATACAACACAACCAAAGACTTCACAACAAAACATTTTGGAAACACCACAATTTTTAAAAGAAAATGAATCGTATGAATCTACCGGTGAAGTATCTCCAACCGATGAATACATAGATGATACCATATCACAATTTTATCAATTATCAGTTATACTACGGCACTTCATTCTTCATAGATTACTACTTGTAGCATCGCTCGGATACGTTAGATGGCGCCCAGTTCAAAGACCTTCAAACAAAAAACTGTCACTTGTCACTACTTTATGCTCTGCGCCCACAGAGCGGTACGATCACTTTTCGTTTGGGCGTTGGCTGGCGTGCCAATTCTTCGTCACTACTGCGTATTTATTTGCATTTTATTCATATTTTCTAAATATACATAACTTTAATTCTTATTTTTCAGATTAACCTTTTGTTTTCTAGTTATGGGAGGTAAGAGGAAAAGATCGAAGTCGCGCTCGAGAGAAAGGGCGACCAAGTTCAGAAAGTCCCCATCATGGGCATAGTCGCCGATATTCGGCTAGCTCTCTTAGAGTAACTAGGGCGCTCTCGCCTGATTTAGAAAGTCCCCATCAAGGGCATAATCGCAGTCGCAGTCACAGCAGTTCCCTTTCCACAGGATGCAGCTTTGCGACCCATTCCGGTGCACCTTTGCCCAGGCCGAATAATATCGAAAGTCAACAAGGGCAGGCTGAGAAGTTAGACGATGACGTATTATCTTTGCATAATGAACCTCTTGTTGAGGATGTCACACAAGGCATTGTTGATGAACAATTAATGAACCTATTAGGTAAGGACCCGGGAGACAGCGTGACCCATTCCCCCGATCTACACCCGGAGCTCGTGAAGAGGTGGTCCCATATACTTGAGGTAGGCCTAGAAAAGGAGGAAGTTGCTGCAATTTAAAAAAAAAAGATACCAACCACCGAAAAATTTCACTACCCTCGAGGCCCCTTTGTTGAACAGCGACATTCAGCAAGCTTTACAGTCTCCTATTTTGAATAGAGATAAGTTTAAGTTTAATGCGCAGACTCATTTAAGAGCTGGCGTCACGGCATTGGCCTCCACGGTCGAAGCGATTTTTAAAAGCGACAATAAATTTGCAAAATCCTGCCTTCATACTCTTTCTGATGCGGGAAAAATCCTTATAAATTTACAGAGGATATTGTCATTTCAACGTAGACAGGCAATAATTGCGCAATTACCTTCCATCTATAAACAGGTAGCTATTGAAGGAGAGACAGACTCCACGTTGTTTGGGTCTGATTTTTCAGAAAGGAGGAGAGCGTTTAAGGAAATGCAGAAAAATAGCCTAGATTTGAAATACGATAACACCAAAAAATCACAGGTAAAGAAACAAACCTCCGTTTCTTTAAACTACAAGGGGCCTCCTCGAAATCAGAGGGATTCGAGGGGTTACAGGCCTCATCCTCAAAGTCAGAGGTCTTCGAGATCCCAGCGCTTTTACAACCAACCGAGATCCCAGAGTTTTCACAACCAAGGGAAAAAATACTAGAGGTAAAATATTTAGCAGGTCGTTTAAAATTCTTCTTGTCAAATTGGAAAAAACTAAATCCACACCCAACGATTTTACAATGGTTAGAGGGTTACAAATTATGATTTATATCGCAAATACCGAGATCTCAACCTGGGGCAAATTACAAATACGTCCCCATGATAGGCCATTTTTAGCCAATAGTATACAGCAATTGTTAAAGCAGGGTGCTATTAAAAAATGCCGGGGTTCCACAGATCAGTTTGTGTCCCCTTATTTCTTGGTTGATAAGACTTCAGGTGGTAAAAGATTTGTGTTGAATCTAAAAAAATTGAATAAGTTTGTTTGTAAGGAACATTTTAAAATGGAGGATTGGCGGACGGCCTCAAAATTGATTTATAAAAATTGTTTTACGACGACTATCGACCTAAAGGACGCTTACTTTTTAATTCCAATTCATGAATCTTGTAGAAAATTTCTAAGATTTAATTTTGATGGTAAAATATTCAATTCTCAGCGTTACCTTTGGGTTATGTTCAGCTCCTTTAGTTTTCACAAAGATCTTAAAGCCAGTGTTAGCTCATTTACATAAAAGTAATATTACTTGCATGTCTTAATTAGACGATTTTTTGATTTTAGCAAAATCGGAGGAACTGTGTCGAAATGATACACATAAAGTGGTTACTTTGTTAGAATCACTAGGGTTTGTAATAAATAAGGATAAGAGTTCTTTAACTCCAAAAAGGAGTTGCAAATTTTTTGGGTTTATTTTTAATTCTCAAAAATGGATATTGCCCTCCCTGAAGAAAAGAAAATTAAAATTATTAAAACTATTCAATCGTTATTGAATTCACAGTCTTGTGCTATTAAATGTTTGGCTCATCTGATAGGACTGCTTGTCTCTGTCCTTCCTACTGTTAAGTACGGCCGTTTGTATCTTAAATGTTTGGAATATGAAAAGCTTGCAGCTCTTAAAAAATTGAACCAAAATTATAATAAATTAATAACCTTAAATCATAACAAAATTGATGAGGACTTAAATTGGTGGATTAAAAACCTGCATTTGGCAGAACAAAAGTTAAAAAATGATCATTATCAATTAGAAATATTCACGGACTCGTCTAATACAGGTTGGGGAAAGCGTTTTTGCTGAAGAACATGCCCGCAAGTAGTATTCCTGTAATACTAGGATCGTTGACTGAATCTACCAAAAAGCAGTATAATACGGTATATAAATGTTGGTGGCTGTATTGTCGGAATAATAATATAAATATTTATTTGGCATCTGTACCAGAGGTGATAGCGTTCCTCCAGAATCAATTTGAGAAAAAGGACTTTAAGTATGGTTCATTTAATAATATAAGGTCAGCTTTGGCTTTGATCTTGCCAGAAGGCTTGTCCAATAATTTGTGTTTACGAAGATTCCTTCGTGGTATTTCAAAACTGAGACCACAACGTCCGAGGTACAATTTAACATGGGATCCACAGGCACTTCTAGCTTTTTTAGCCTCATTATATCCTAACGATGAGATATCTCTGGAATTGCTGTCAAAGAAATTGATAGCTCTGTTGGCGTTAGATTCGGTCCAGCGATTTCAAACGCTATCCTTAATAAAAATTGAAAACGTTATTATTACCGCAGCGGGCGATGTTCAGATATTTATCCCAGATAGAAATAAAACTTCAGCACCCGGAAAGGATCAACCGTGTCTACAATTCGCCAGATTCAAGGAAAAGCCAGAAATCTGCCTCGCGAACACTCTGCTGGCTTATATAGATAGAACTACGGAAATAAGAGGATCGCAAGAATTTTTATTTGTTACACTCAACAAATCTCACCACAGAGCGTCCAGTCAGACGCTCGCTAAGTGGGTAAAAGACATTTTAGCAAAGACAGGAATAGATACAAATAGGTTTTCAGCGTATTCCATAAAACACGCCTCTTCTTCATATGCATTTAAGAATGGGGTATCAATTGATGTAATCCGGAGATCTGCAGGCTGGTCTAAAAAATCGCAGACATTCTTTAAATTCTATAATAGACCTATAGAAACTCACGAGACTGACTTAACAAACACGATTTTGAATTGTTTAAAATGATTTGGTTCCATTGTTGTATACCTACATATGTATTAGTAGGCAATTTCTTTTTTGCTTGTTCATGTCTACATTATGTTAGTAGTCAAAAATTTTATATTGTTCGGTGACTACATAGAAGTCACTATTGTTTTGTTCCTAGTTAGCATTTTTGCAATGTTATATTTTGTTTCTGAAGTTGTTCATGAGTTAATAAAGTTTTTATTCTCATAAAATATTTTTAATGCAACTAGCAGGACAAAAAATGTTGTCTTTGAACATCTACAAGTAGTAATCTATTCGAATGAAGTGCCGTAGTATAATTGACGATCAAACGAACTTGTGAAGTTCGATCGAAATTATACGAGGCACTTCATTCGAATAGATTACCTCCCTCCTCTAAAATATTTAAATTTAACTTTAAAAATTTCCCACCCAAAAACATTTTTTGTTTACTTTCAACTTAAGTGATCGTACCGCTCTGTGGGCGCAGAGCATAAAGTAGTGACAAGTGACAGTTTTTTGTTTGAAAGTCTTTGAACTGGGCGCCGTCCAACGTATCCGAGCGATACTACAAGTAGTAATCTATTCGAATGAAGTGCCTCGTATAATTTCGATCGAACTTCACAAGTTCGTTTGATCGTCAATCAATATCTGATCCAAATGTTTTAAAAGAATATTTTGAATAATTCGACTCACCATTACCTAGAGCATATATTGAAGATATGACTAGAGATGTTGAAGATGTTTTTGATCATGTTTTAGGTGTTCATCACAACCCTTTTAGCGATAAAAATTAATAATATAAAATATGAGGCAATTCCAGGACTTTATGAATTAATATTTAAGAAAAATCCTACAGGATACAAGAAAAAAGACTTGGACAATTATATTGATATAATTAGAAGAACAAATTTAGTTCACACAAATTATAATGCTGATTTACCAAATAAAAAAAGTTATACTAATGATATAAAAGATAAATATAATTATATAATTAAACCAACGTTTAATTATATAATTAAACCAACGATCAAACCTGTAGATAGAAGAAGATCAAGTTCAGCACCAAGCAATTTGCTAATAGGTGTTTTAACCCGAAATATGAGAAGTAAAAGAGGAGGAGCATTAAAAAAATATTCTAAAAACAAAATTGATTACGTTTATTTTAATGATTATAATGAATTAATAGATAGATTAAAATTATTAGTAGCATCTGAAACTGCTGGTAATACCGGAGTTCAAAATGAAATAATTTCAATTATTTAAGAATTACGTGAAGGTGGAATAATTGAATAAATACTCTGATAATTTAAGTGTGTAATTAGTATAAAAATGCGGCTTGACAAATTCGGTAATCATTTTCTTGATTATGGTGGCTCATCTTTTCCACCTACGTTTTATATTTGCAACAAACCAAAATTATTTAGTAAATCAATATTTAGTTTGGTATATATACGACCATTCAAAAACGTTTACATTTCCTGTAGCTGTCACAATTGAAAAAGCTTCCGTGTATCCTAAAAATGCTCAAATTATTTTAAACAAAAATTTGTTTAAACCGAGTGATTTTGTTAATCAAAAAGTTAATGCAAGTGATAAACTTCTAAAATTGTTCAAAATGTTTATGTTACTTGCGAGCTTGTTTTAAAAATGCCAGTAGAATATGAGTAAAGTTGATGTCGTAGAAGAATTACACAGGCCGGCTAGACAAAAATATAGAAGAAGACATGTTATTATTAAAGGTTTACATGATTTAATTCAGGGTGATTTAGCTATAATGTCCCTTTATGGTAAAGAAAATCCTACTAACTATACAGCTGAAACCGAAAGAATCCATTCATTCATTCACTGACTCATTGGCGTGTTTTTTTTTACGGCCAAACGCGAAGGAAAATCGTCGCGGAAAAAACGCTATCCGACGTAACTCGACGAGATCTATCGGAAAATCGATAATTCGAAACCCGGAAACTTTTCCTTCCGGGTGAAAAACCGGATTTTTAGGGTATTTTTCGTTTTTTTTGGGGTTTTTCGGGATTTTCTCCGAAAATCTTCCAACGATTTTCTTTAAAATTTCCCAAAATATTCTTTAATATATTACCAATCACCTCACGCATATCCGGGAAAATTCATTTACCGGAGTTATAGGAAAAACAAATTGTCATTTTCGCAATTTCGGCAAAAAAATTGAAATATCTCGAAAAAAGATGCGATTTCGAAAAAAAATTTATTCTTCGAAAATTGTGGAGAACGTTTTTCTCTATAATAGGACATATAAGGGGTTATTCTATTTTGAACCGTTTTTGAGTTATAACGATAAAAAACAAACTTTCCTTCGCGAACGAAAAATTTATATTTTTCAATTACTCCAAAACTAGCCGTTTTTTGAAAATTTCTCAAGAATCGAAATTTGTAAAGAATAGTATTTTGTATAATATATGTAGATGGGGTGATTCGATTTTGAGCGGTTTCCGATTTATAGCGCGATATCGATTTTTTAAAATAAACGCGATTGATAAAAAGTCGAAATAACTCGAAAAAAGATGCGATTTCGAAAAAAAATTTATTCTTTGAAAATTGTAGAGGATGTTTTTTTACATAATAAAAAGTTTACGGGGTTGTTCCAACTTTAACGGTTGTTGAGTTACGACGAAAAACCTGCGATATTGCTGAGTAAAACCGAGCTGATTGGCGTGTTTTTTTCTTACGGCCGTACGCGAAGGAAAATCGTCGCGGGAAAAACGCCATCTTTACGAATTTTGACGAGATCTATCGGAAAATCGACATTTCGAAACCCGGAAAAGTTTCCTTCCGGGTGAAAAATTCCGGATTTTTAGGGTATTTTTAGGGTTTTTTTGCGATTTTATCGGAAACGAAGAGATCGATTTTTCTTAATTTCTCCTAAAATATTCGTCAAATTAATATCGATTATCTCACGCTCCGCCGCGGGAAAATCAAAATTTCCTTCGCGGAGTTATGGCAAAAATAATTTAATTGTAATTAAATTCTTTATTATTTACACGCTCAAATCTCGAAAACTTTTAGGTTTACGATAATTTTACAAGAATACAAATTTATTAAGCGTAGTTTTTTCCAACTAACAAAACAAACTGCATATGTTTATCTTGAACAGTTCAAAAGTTATAGGGGTAAATCAAAGTGGCGATCATGAGACTCGAGCGACGGATTTATGGTTCAAATTCGCGCAGCAAAGGGATTCCCGAAACCTTTCTCTCCGTAGAGAACAGGGACGGATCGAGAAGGAATTACTTTGTGAATAAATACATTAATATCTCCGAAACGGAAGGTTTACGAAAATTTTACAAGATACAGAAATTGTTTAGAATTGATTTTTCTATCGAACGGTATATTTTCCGAACCTCGCGAACAAGCCGTAATAAAAATCGTTTTTTCCGGAAAATTCAAAATCAAATATCTCCTAAACCGTTAGATTTACGAAATTTTTTCAGACTAGGTGATTTGTAGGTAATATTTTTTTACATCGAATAGTAATTTACAAATTTTTATTCGACAATTAGTTTTTGAGTTTATAGAAAAGGTTTAATTTTTGTTCGGAATTAATGCTGAATCTGGCAACGCCGAAACGCCGACTTCCGAAAGTCCGACAACCGCGCCGACATCACTTCGCTTCGAGACTTGAACACGAACGCATCGCCATTGTTCGTCTGCTCAAAGCATTTTCTATACACATTTTTTATTTTGCTTATTGTTTCGAATTGAATTACGGATTAAAGTTTATACAGTCCTGAACGAGAATTTGTCTAATTATTACGACGAATCAACGAATATTACATGGTCCTTCGGCCGCATGGTTAAACATCAAAAACGAAAATCATCGACGAGAACGAGTCCCCGTACGAGAGTAGGAAAAACGTCTGCTTGGGAGGCTAAATTCAACCGAAAATCATCGACGAGAACGAGTCCCCGTACGAGAGTAAGAATAACGTCTGCTGGGGAGGCTAACTTCAACCGAAAAATCATCGACGAGAGCGAGTCCCTGAGCGAGAGTAGGAATAACGCTTGCTTGGGAGGCTAAATTCGAACGTAAGCAGCAACGAGAACAAAGCCCGGAACGAGAGTAGGAACCACGCCTGCTTGGGAGGCTAGATTCAAGCGTAAACAAACATCGACACGGCAACGGGTGAGTCAATTTCCTTCCCGATCCAAAATTCAAATATTCTGAGCGCGGTCAGAGAGCGAATCATTTCAATTTTCTTGGCTAAATTTTATTTTTTTTTTAAAACGTATAAATATTCAAAATTGTAAAATGTCAGACAATGAAGAAACAACAGATATTTCGGAAAAGCTCGCTGAATTGCGTAATAAACGTAGATATTTGAAAGGTAACATTACGAGATTTCAATCATTTATAAATAAATATAGTGATAATCAATTTGTTCAACTAAAAAAGCTTGTAACGGATTTAGAAACAACCTTTCAAAAATTAAATGACTGTCAATTTCAAATCGAATTGTTAGAACCCTCAGAGGCTGAAAACTCAGATATCGAACTTGCGTTTGAGGATAAATATTATGAAGTCTTACAACTAGCACTAGAAATAATTGAAAAAACTGAATCAAAAGACACTCAATGCGTACCGCAGCAAACGTTAAGCCCTCCACGATTACCTCGATCTACCAACGATTACCAATCTTCCAAATTTCCTACAATCGAATTGATTAAATTTTATGGCGAATATGACAAATGGCCGCAATTCCGCGATTTATATAAATCGCTCATTCACAACGATCAAAAAATCGAAAATGTCAGGAAGTTTTATTATTTGTTAGCGAGTCTGAAGGGTCCTGCGGAAAAAATCTTATCTGGAATGCCAATTACCAACGAAAATTATAGTATTGCGTGGAATTTGTTGCTCGACCGATTCGAAAACGAAGCATTAACTATAAAAAATCACGTTAAGGGATTATTCAATTTACCTTCAGTATCCGAAACGTATTCTCTGCGTAATTTGAAAGACGATTTTGAGTTCAGATTTAGGGCAATCGAAGCTTTAAAAGAACCAGTCAAAAGCTGGGATACGCTTTTAATACATATATTAACTTCTAAATTCGACGAAAACACCGAAGAACGATGGGACGAATTATTAATAGATCGAAAACTTAAAAAACCGACATTAACAAACTTGTTAGATTTTCTAGCGGATAGATGCTCTCTAGTCGAAACAAAAATTAAACCGAACAAATCAGTCGAGCATTCAAATCCATCATCATCGGCGTCATCATCCAAAACGCATCCAAAGGTTAATAACCGGTTTAACAAAAATTACAAACAAGCCAAATCGCAAAATTTCATATCGACAGAAATAAGTTGTATTGTTTGTAAAAACGCGCATTATATTTTTCGATGTAACACTTTTAGAGACTGGCCGGTCACCAAACGCTGGGAAACGATTAGGGCTTTAAAGGTTTGCACAAACTGTTTAAGAACGAATCATTCAACCAACGAATGCGTATCACAAGGGTGCAAGGTTTGTTCCAAGAAACATAATACGTTGCTGCATGTCGATAACGAAATCATTAAAAGCGAAACTCAGACGCAAGCTTTGACTTGTGTTGACAATCCAAAATCAAACCAAATTTTATTGTCTACAGCGGTCATATATATAAAGGGGTCTAATGAAACATGGCATCGCTGCCGAGCATTATTAGACAGCGGCGCGCAATCAAACTTTATTACAGAAAACTTGTACAATTCTTTAAAACTTAAACCGATTCACACCAGCGTGCCTGTGTTAGGAGTTGGCGGTAACTCAAACTATATTTCCAAAAAGGTATCAACCGTCATCACTTCCACAGACAAATCGTTCGCATCGAGGCTGTCATTTCTCGTTATAAACCAAATAACTTCTCAATTGCCATCTATTTCTTTTAACAAGCACACTGTATCATTACCAACTAATGCCGCGCTGGCTGATCCCGAATTCAACATATCAAGTCATATTGACATATTAATCGGCGCACAATTATTTTATTCGCTGCTTATTCCCGAACAAATTAATTTGGGTGATCAACTTCCCGTCCTTCAGAACTCACATCTTGGATGGATAATATCTGGTCCTATTCAGACTGATGTTGGTAATACCACTGTTTCTTGTAACACTTCAATCGATATATTGCATCAAAATCTTGAGAAATTTTGGGAAATCGAACAAATAAATATTAACAAACCTTACACGTCTGAGGAATTACAATGCGAAGATCTTTTTCAGAAGAGTTTGAAGCGTGATTCATATGGACATTTCATAGTCACGTTACCCTTGAAAGAGCCCAATCTTAAGTTCGGTAATTCGCTTGTTAATGCTACACATCGATTACATGCAATGGAACGTAAATTTCACAAACGGCCAGAATTCAAACAACAGTATATCTCATTCATGCGTGAGTACGAGGAATTGGGTCACATGGATAAAATATCCAACGAATCATTAAACGACATCGATGAAGTCTTTTATTTACCACATCATGGTGTTCTGAAAGAATCGAGTACTACAACGAAGCTTCGAGTCGTTTTTGACGGATCATGCAAAACAAATAACGGTGTATCGTTGAACGACAATCTATTAGTTGGTCCCACAATTCAGGAAGATCTGTTTTCAATACTGACCAGATTTAGGCAGCACGCTTACGCCATGGCTGCAGACGTAGAAAAAATGTATCGTCAAGTATATATTGATCCAAGTCAGCGCAATTATCAACGTATCGTCTGGCGTGAAAATAGTCAAGATCCTATTCAACATTACACGTTGAATACCGTCACTTATGGAACCGCCGCAGCTTCTTTTCTAGCCATACGCTCCTTGAAACAAATAGGTCTTGATCATGAAGCATCAAATTCGCAAGCAGCAAAAATTATCCAACGCGATTTTTATGTGGACGACCTAATGAGCGGAGCTTCTAGCTTAACCGAAGCGAAGAGGTTGCGGGAGGAGTTGTGCGCAATTTTCAGCAAATATGGATTCAACTTGCGCAAATGGGTCGTCAATGATGCTCGAGTTTTGCAAGGCCAAAATCTGAAAACTTAAACGGGATATCCTATTACTGATGATTCAGTAAAAAAGGCATTGGGCGTCTATTGGTATTCCCAAAATGACGAGTTTAAATTTATTCTCAATCCAGCAGACTTCAAGGTTGATAAGGTAACAAAACGGAGCTTATTATCGTCGATATCTAAAATATTTGATCCTTTGGGCCTTATAGCACCTATTACGATTCGAGCAAAGATCTTGATTCAGTCTCTTTGGCAAATAAAGGTCGATTGGGATCAAGAATTACCTCGAAACGTATCGGATTATTGGATCGAATTCAGCAGCCAATTGTCAAATATTGATATCATCTCTATACCTCGTTGCATCACAATGTCTTCTGTTGACAATATACAGTTGCATATCTTTTCTGATGCTTCGTTACGTGCATATGGAGCAGCTGTATACGTGAAATCGTGTTATGGTGACCAAACCATGATATCCTTGCTTTGTTCAAAAACAAAAGTCGCCCCCATTAAGGCAATTACGCTTCCTCGTCTAGAGCTATGCGGCGCTCTTCTTGGAGTACAACTTTACTTAAAGGTTATCGATTCCCTTTCAATGCCTATAAATGGAAGTTACTTTTGGACAGACAGTTCTATCGTCCTGGCTTGGCTGCGATTGCCAGCCAACTCGCTAAAGATATTCGTGTCCAATCGCATATCTATCATCCAGCAGCATACTCGTATCGAGCAGTGGTTCCATGTCCCTTCCGCAGAAAATCCTGCCGACATACTTTCTCGCGGAGCAAATCCCTGTGATCTAAAAGTCAATCAATTATGGTGGAATGGACCGCCTTGGCTAACCAAAGAAGAGGATAATTGGCCTTCGTTGCCAATTCTCGAAACCAGCCTACCAGAAAGGCGTAATTTAAGTGTGTCATTGGTATCCACGAATGGTTTAAATGAATTGTTCACTCGTTATTCATCGTTTCGAAAGCTCCAACGTGTCACAGCTTCTATGTTACGATTCATCAATAACTGTCGTAGCCCTCCGCTTAATCGTAAAACCTGTACTCTAGGTACAGACGAATTAAATTCAGCTACTCTACTATTAGTTAAACTATGTCAATTGGATAGTTTTTCACCCGAATTAACCGCAATTCGCAATAACACTAGCATATCTAAAAAATCAAAATTACTCTCATTATCCCCCATACTTGGATATGATAACGTATTAAGAGTTGGTGGGAGATTGTCAAAGGGTAGTATGCCCTACAATCAAAGGCATCAATTTATTTTGCCAGCACATCACCCACTCACTGAATTAATTATTTTGCATGAGCATAAACGCCAATTGCATGCAGGTATCCAGACACTTTTAGTTTCATTGCGTGAATCCTATTGGATTCCTAGAGGGAGACAGACTATTCGCAGCATTCTCCGAAAATGCATTGTTTGCTTTAGGGCCAATCCATCTCGTCTTATCCAGAAAATGTCTGACTTACCTGTAAATAGAATCGAGCAAAATAGACCATTTTATGTGAGCGGTGTCGATTTCGCAGGGCCATTTTATATCAAAGACGGCAAATTGCGTAATCGAAAAATCATCAAGGCATATTTGTGCGTATTCGTTTGCTTTAGTACCAAAGCAGTGCATTTTGATTTAGCCGTTGATTTAAGCACTCAGTCATTTTTAAACGTCCTCAAACGTTTTGTTTCACGACGCGGCGTGTGCAAACTATTGTACTCCGACAACGGTACGAATTTTGTCGGCAGTAATAACGAACTCAAATCTATCAATAAATTTTTGCGTTCTCAATCATTCGATACGACAGTCATGGAATTTTTGAATCAAAATTTTATTGAGTGGAAATTTATTCCACCACGCTCGCCACACCATGGTGGCCTGTGGGAGGCTGCCGTTAAACGAGCTAAATATCATTTGTTGCGAATTTTAAAGGCTTCAAATCCTACGTTTGAAGAATTATACACTGTTGTTTGTCAAGCAGAAGCTATAGTTAATTCGCGCCCTCTGACTCCGATCTCAGATGATCCTGACGATCTATCTGCATTGACCCCTGGTCATTTCCTAATTGGCAACCCTATAACCTCGATTCCTCAACCTGATCTCATTCCGTTGCCAACAAATCGATTGAATCAATACGAAGCCATTCAACAATGCGCTCAAAAATTTTGGAAGCGCTGGTCTACGGAATATCTCGCTACGCTACAAACCCGCTCCAAATGGCATGATGCTAACATCATTCATATCGGATCGTTGGTCCTGGTCATCGAAGAAAATCTACCGCCACTGCTGTGGAAAATGGGCCGCATCGTATCCTGTTTCAAGGGCTCCGATGGTTTGATACGAACCTGTACCGTGAGAACATCATCTGGTCTCGTCGACCGCGCCGTCCAAAAGCTATGCCTTCTGCCAATTGAATTGAAACCCAATGGTTCCAAGGCCCCCGGGATGTTCGGAATTAATGCTGAATCTGGCAACGCCGAAACGCCGACTTCCGAAAGTCCGACAACCGCGCCGACATCACTTCGCTTCGAGACTTGAACACGAACGCATCGCCATTGTTCGTCTGCTCAAAGCATTTTCTATACACATTTTTTATTTTGCTTATTGTTTCGAATTGAATTACGGATTAAAGTTTATACAGTCCTGAACGAGAATTTGTCTAATTATTACGACGAATCAACGAATATTACAATTTTAATTAGTCATAATTAGAATTATCACGCTCAAATATCGAAAACTATTAGGTTTTCGAAAATATTACAAGAATACAAATTTGTTAAGCGTAGTTTTTTCTAACTAACAAAACAAACCGCATATTTTTAACTTGAACCGTGCGAGGGCATTTTACTTTGAAACGTTAGCTTGTCGCGGTCGAGAGAGGGGTGTGCAATGTGCATTAATATTTTGGCATTTTGGATTTTGGCCGAGCGATTATTAGCATTAGCATATGTTAGAAATGGGGACGGCACTGCGATGGATATTTATTTAAAACGAAAGAATTGTATCGAAAATGTATGATTCACGGAGGAACTAGTTTTTAGGTTGATAAGGTGGAATCGGATGATGTATTACTTTACTTTGTTATTTTGTTCTTGAGTGTTATTAAAGAAAGACTTACAATTATTTATTTTTCGGGGTGCGTTTATAAACCTTATTTGATTTGAAGCGAACAAATTTTTGGATTTGGACGCTATTATCAAAGTTTTATTAACAATTACGGCTAATAAACTTTTGAGCTTACAATTAGTGATTTGTGATAGTGAAGCTGTAGTGTATGGTTGTATAGTAGAGTGTATAATAGTGGTAGTGATTGCCTGACTAAGTGACAAGACCACCAAAAGATTTAATTGCAACAATTGACGACCTGGCAACGGGTCAGTGTCCCAAGAAAGGGCGCGTTAGCGCCCTTTCCATCCGTTCTGCGAGTCAAGGATACAATTACATATTAGTTGTAATTAACGCATTTAGTAAATATGATTGGGCTGAACCTGTTAAGAAAAAAACCGGTACTGATGTTACAAAAGCGATGAAAAAAATACTAATGCAAATGTCCACCCCTAAAAATTTACAAACGGATAATGGTAAAGAATTTTATAACAAAGATTTCCAGGAATTAATGAAAAAATGTAATATTAATAATTACAGCACATTTTCCTATTTAAAAGCGAGTGTAGTTGAAAGAGTTATTCGAACTTTAAAAACTATGCTTTGGAAGCAATTTAGTATGCAAGGTTCATACAAATGGGTTAAAATTCTCCCAAATATTGTAGATAAATATAATAATACAAGACATACGACTACAGGTGCTATTCCCAGTAAAGTTACTGATAAAAATGCTCATTATATTAGTGCTTTTAATCAACTAAAAACTATTGACCCTAAAAAAACCAAATTTAAAAAGGGGGATTTTGTTCGTATAAGTAATCATCGTTATGTATTTAGAAAAGGTTATACACCTAATTGGACTACCGAAATTTTTAAAATAAAAAAAAATAAATTGACAAACCCAACAACATATATTTTGGAAGATGATAAAAAAGAAGAAATTCAAGGTGGTTTTTATACGGAGGAGTTACAAAAAGTCAAACATCCTGATGTTTATTTAATTGAAAAAGTGTTGAAAAGAAAAGGGAACAAACTTTACGTTAAATGGTTGGGATTAAATTAAAATTCTTGGATAAATAAAAAAGATGTAGTATAGTTTTTAATAAAAAGTTTATTAAGTATAAAATTGTTTTATTTTATCATATACATTATTTCCATAAACTAAATCTAATATAGGACTTAAAATAATTGAAGCTTCTTTAATGCGTGCAGAAAATCGTATATAATCTAGTGTATATAGTTCACATTTTCGAGCAGCTCTGTATGCGTAATTCCATGTGTACATGTGATGTACTTGGTTCAAATTTTCATTAAATGTCACCTTCTTCATAGCAGCTCAGGATGTAAATAAATCACCTCCATTATTATTCCATAAGTCACAGGATTTACATCTTTGATTGGTTCCATTATCATAAGAGAATTATTTATGATATTACCACTTTTTATATTATCTTTTAACATTTTTAAAGTATCCAAAATTTTTTGTCTTAAAATTCGTTAGATGATATTTTATTAGTGGCACTATTTTCCATATTTCTTCCACTGATGAAGGTCCCAACCAAATATATGAATTGTTCGAACTTATTTTCACAACTTTAGATTTTTCAAATTTTTCAAAATGTAGCACAAAATTTGAAGTTTCTATTGTAGGACAATAATCTGTTGTATATAGAAAGTTGTTAATCACATCTTTATATAATAAAAATTGTTCCCAATCTTTTTCATAAAATTGCACGTTGCATATTTCCAGAAATAATAACAATTGGTGCCCAATTAAAATTAGGACATAAACACAGATATAAACTTGGATTTCGATTGATTTAAACTAAATCGTTATTACTAAATTCATTATTACAACTAAATACATAACAAACATAAGCACATTTTATGTTAAAATTTCTTAATTGGAAGGGGAATCCCCTTCCCATTCTTCTTTCCCCCGTTCTTGTTCTTCTCGATATTCAGGTTCTTGTAGAAATGATAAATGATGGATAAATGATGGTAAATATTTTTGGATACACCCTAAAAATACTTGCATCTCAATAGTTCGTATACTCGAAACGAAGCACCCCAAACAAATTTTACCACTTTCAAATGCTGCACAAATTTTATATCCTTTTTTATATGTTCTAGATAAATTAATTAATTCATGTTCGTTGAAATACCCGGCATTACTACCGTAAATTAACTCTTGATCTTCTTCATAATTCCTATAGCGAAATCTTTCTCGCATATTTTTAATCCCGCTGTATAAATCAACAATTTTAGTATAATTTTAGACTTCTAACAACGGAAAATTCTTCGAATTTTTCGAAAACGAAGTCTTATGATCTGGCTTTGTCGTCCGTCCGTCCGTCCGTCTGTCGCGAGTTTCAGCGGCTAAACGGTTATAGATAGAGACAAACGGACAACGGCATTCGATTCAGCATAGTCTCAAACCTCAAATACTATACAAAATTTGGTGGGGGTATTATTTTAACTGATAAATTTTTGTTGATGTAAAATCAATTTAGAAACATATAGTGGGAAAACAACCTAAGTTGAAAATTTTATCGTTGAACATTATTATTGCGGTATTCCACTTTAATAGGTAATAGCTTTTGTCTTTAAAAAATTAAAACGCTGAAGGTATTCGATTATCAGGGACGATGGATGGTGATTAGTTGCAAATATCTTACAATGTATGCAAGATTATCTAGAATAAGTAATTGGTAATGTCTGTAAAAATTCAAACGTCGTTGGTATTCATTTTCGTTTTAATTGGATGCGTAAATCTAGAGTAATAAAAATGATTTCCACTTTAATATGTAATGTCTGTAAAAATTCAAAAGCTGAAGGTATTCGATTATCAGGGACGATGGATTGCAATGTATGCAAGATTATATAGAATAAGTAATAGCTTTTGTCTGTAAAAATTGAAACGTCGTGGGTATTCATTTTCGTTTTAATTGGATGCGTAAATCTAGAGTAATAAAAATGTTTGAATTTTTACATTAGGTGCTCTAAATGGAAGGGGTTTATTATATAAATACATAGTTTCATCCAACAGAAAATTATATTCAACCAACCTACCATGAAGATAAATATATTTTATTTATATGGGCCTTATTTAGATAGATGGGACGCCGAATATGGGTAAGTGTTATTATTCTAACCATTATTTTATTCAAAATTTTAATCGCTTGTCCAATTGTTACTTGTTTTAATTTATTAATATTTTTAAAATTATTATTATTTAATTAATTTTTCACATTTGATTTTGCAGATGGTTAGTGACGGAGGCTACACTAATAATGGATCCTCGCATTTAATTTAATAAAAAAATTTAAAGAAAATTTAATAAAAAATAATTATAATTAAAATAAAATAAACCATTTTATATATTTATATATTTTATTTATGTATGAGACCTTTTAGTGCAATAACGGACTGACCCACAAAAATGGTCTAAACCACCTTTACTTTAAATTGAAAATGATAGTACAGTTTACAGTAAAATGATACTATGATTTGCTGAATGTGCTTAATGTTTTAGTATTGAGAGTACTTTCTATTCGTTACTAGATTACATTTCATTAAAAAATCTTTATACAGGGTAGTGAAATTTTATCACTCTCGAAAAAGAATTGTTGTTATTAACATCTAATATTTAGATAATAAATTTATACAAGATGTCCCATAAGGATTAATCAATACTTTATTGTTTTTAGTATGACCAGATTTAAATTTAACCTTTAACCTTTGAACCCTAACGGTCATTGACCCCTAAAGGTAGTTGACCCCTAAAGGTTGTTGGCCCCTAAAGGTTGTTGACCCCTAAAGGTTGTTGACTTGTGGGCGGGGCTTAAAACCGGTCAAACCGGTTTTGCATGTGTTTGACCTTGACCTGGGGTCAATGACCGGCTCCGCTGCTCCACCGGCTAATCTTAACTACTGGCGTCTTTTCACAAATTGACTGTATCTATTGACTGATCTATACGACATAGGTAACGAAGAAAATGAACAAAATTTTAACAAGAATTCAAGTACCTATTACGCATACAAAACTACTTAGGGACGAATTTTTCAAACTGGTTAATAAAATTAAAAACATTTTTCTTTGTAGCAGATAGTTTCTTCACTTTCGATCCTGCATCAGGATGAATTTTAAGGAAGTACCGTTGAATTAACTCAAATGTTGTGGAGCATTGCTTTGGATATTCGATGTTTAGTATGAAAAACAGTGCGAAACACACTTGTAAGGCTTCGATTACATTAGTGACCCCCATCTTCTTCAATTTTTTTCTTTCTCAAAATATACGTAGTAAATGGGCGATTCTTCTAAAAAATATTCGATAAAAAGAATTCATTGGAATACTTATGTGACAAAGTTTTTACCTGTTTCATTCAATGCAACGATGCATGGAGTCACCGGTAAATTCTCTTCAAACTCCTCAGTAATATTCTGGAAATAACAAAATTCATACATATTTGCATTCTTCATGATTAAAAAGAAATTACATTTGTATTTAAATAAAACTCTTTTTTAGAGTTTCTTTAAAGCATAATGCAATTCCTTCCAAAGCCGTTAAAGCTCCGTTTTCTTGATTATTTATTGATGGTTGAAATATTTTTTTTTTTGTTTCGCATAACTAATTAAGCGTTGAGATTTTTCTTCTAACTGCTTCACTAGTTGTAAATTTGATGTCGTCAATTTTTGAAAATTCCCAAATATTGATTTTTTGGAAAATAACAGCGGCCATTCTTCCTTTATTTCTTGTACTGATGGCGGCTTTTCTCTATTCAAAAAATCTCTTATATTCCCGTAAGTCCTTTCTAAAGTTCTAATGTAAGAATCGTCAGCCTGCTGATTCGTTGTTGTCGCTTGATTGTTGTCTAAGTTTGCTGCTGCGATATTTTCCGATGAGCTGGACCAGTTTATGCAACCTATACGGGCGTTAACTCTTCTCTTTTTAGATGAAATAGGATTTAATGTAGTGGAAACAGGAATCTTTCTTTTATGGGGTCTATTGCGATAATTATTGTGATCTTGTAATGTACAGAGAAGAGAGTGAGTCCCATCTCCTAGAACTACTTCTTCTTCGTCGACATCTCAAAAATATTAGAATATTTCGCAGTTATATTTTTAGCTACAGATCTAAACGCTTTTGTTGGAATATCTCGTTTAAATGAACGCATTTCATCTACGGTTAGATGAATTAATGATTAATCGTTGATTTATTTGTAGATCCGTCGTCTAGTTCCTTAATTTTCTCCGCAGATAGTTTATCGAAGGGCACTTTAAAGTTTTCCCAAAAAACTTCCGAATTGCAGTTAATGTTAAAAGTAAGATTTTCAGATGTGGGTTGCGGTTCGGCACCTTCACCATTGATACTTTAGAGCAATGTCATTCTAATGTTAAATGTGTCTTAAATATATTGTTAAAATATAATGTCAAAATAAATGAAAAAAAATGCAAATTTTATGAAACAAGTGTAGAGTTTTTAGGTCACATAGTTGATGATGTTGATGGTATTCACGCAACAAAAGAAAAAGTTATTTGTATAGAAAAAGCTGCTACACCACAAAATGTTACACAATTAAAATCGTTTCTGGGACTTTTGAATTACTATGACAAATTTATTAATATGATACCCCCAAAACTTAAACCACTATATGATCTTTGTAAAAGTAATACACCATTTGAATGGTCAGAGTTATGTGAACAAACTTTTCAATTAAGCAAAAGATTTTTAACTTCCAGTGATTTATTGACCCATTATGACTCTCTTCGTCCAATTTATATTACTTGTGATTCCAGTGGTTATGGAGTCGGTGCCGTTTTAAGTCATAAGATTGGAGATGATTTAAAACCAGTATTATATGCACCTAGTACATTGTCTAAAGCAGAACAAAAGAATTCAAATCTAGAGAGGGAAAGTCTGGCTATAATATTTGCTCTAAAACGGTTCCACAAGTACATATATGGTCGTAAATTTATATTAGTCACTGATCATCAACCGTTGCAATTCATTTTTGGAAAAAATAAAGGAATTCTTGTCACAGCTGCATCGAGGATTACACGGTGGGCTATCACTTTGTCAGCATATAACTACGATATCCAATACAAAAAAGGCAAACTAATCGCAAATGCCGATGGATTATCACGCCTACCTATGACGTCCGAAACTAATGTTTCTGGTGGGTTGTATTCATTTAGTTTAATTAATGAAATTCCTTTAAATTTTGAAGATATTATAAGTGCAACTAGAAAAAATTTACTGTTACTTAAAGTAATAGATTTTACTTTGTCTAGTTGGCAACAATCAGTATCCGACCCTCTTTTACAACCTTTTTTCAAAAAACGACACGAACTTTCAGTTGAAAACAATTGTTTATTAGCTGGAAACAAGGTGGTGATTCCAAGTTCTTTAAAGAATGAAATTTTATCTTTGTTCCACGAACAACATGTAGGAATTGTGCGAACTAAAATGTTACTTCGGTCTTACTGTTGGTGGCCTGGTATGACCGAGGACATCGAAAAATTTATTAGCTCTTGTCAAGTGTGTCAAGAAACACAAAAGTTTTCCAATAGCAACACTTGGTTGTCATGGCCAAGCGCACCGAATAATTTTTATAGAGTAAACATAGATTTCTTTCATAAACACAATTATAATTTCTTAATACTTGTTGATGATAAATCCAAATGGATTGACGTTAAGTTAATGGATAATGGCACAAATGCCTCTGAAACCATTATTAAATTAAAAGTAATATTCTCTATTTTTGGATTGCCTGTGGGGATAGTGTCAGATAATGGTCCGCCATTTAATTGCGTGGAATTCACTCAGTTTTGTCAAGCTAATGGCATCATACCTGTAAAATCACCACCTTACCACCCAAAAAGCAATGGGATGGCAGAGAGAGCCGTTCAGACAGTCAAGAAGGGTTTAGAACGAGCCCTATTTTTTGATAGGGATAAAATAACAAAGTCATTAATTATAAATCGTCTTTTTAATTTTATTTTCACCTACAGAAACACACCATCTACCGTGACTGGCATTTCTCCAGCAGAAAATTTGTTTAAAATAAGACCTAGAACGCGTTTTGATTTAATCAAACCTTCTAAAATTAAATCCACTGGACAATATAAAACAAAATGATTAAAATTATATGCCCTTAATGAGATTGTGTATGTTAAGAATGTCTTAACTAAATTATGGTCTAAGGGTAAAATTATGAAAGTGTTAAGCGCTATATACTTAGTAAAAGTAGGAGAAAATATAAAGCTTACGCACGTCCGTGACATTCGAACTTGTTCTGATCTTGTTAATATACCAAATTGTGTCAGTAATAATGTTCCTAATGTATCTGAAGATTCTGTACATATTCCTACAAGGGAACAAATTAGTCAGCCAAATGATTCTATAGATAAAGAAGTTGTAGAGGTCCCAACTCATAGTAATAAAAATGAACAATTTCAGCTCAACCACCGAGTGCGGATGTTGGCACATCTACGGCTCCTTTGATAACTCGCTACGGGAGGATTGTGAAAGCTCCTTTAAAATTAAATTTATAAATATTCTATTTTGTATTGAAAGTTTATTGTTTTTTTATCCTTTTCTTAGAAGGGAAGAATGTTATATTCGTTATATTGTGAACCTACCTTAAGTTAGTTGGGGTAATGTAGTCTTTTACACCCGTAAGAGTGCGCATCCCCGCCGCGCAGATTCCACTTCCAGCCGTTTTGAACGATTTTGACAGGTGTTGTTGCCGAGTATTTATTGTTTTATTTGATTTAAGGAAAATATGATTGATAATTGAATAATTGAAATTTATTATTCCTAATTACAATTATATTTATTAACGATTTAATATTTAACTTAAATAATGTAGTTTAATAAATTGAAGTTGATTTTTGTTTAATTTGGCAATTAAATAATTATAAATTATAAAATATCGATAGGAATTAAAAAAAAATCACATTAATTGTCGACTGATTTAACTCTGAAGTGGTATCGTGGGGTTCCGCTACACCCCACGGAGACTGTTGTTTTTATTGTAGACAAGAAATTACACTTGATTTTTGCTTCTGCTATCTGCTAATCGTTAGAACTTTGTTTAATTTGGCGAGAGTGGACGTTCTTTTGTTAAATCCTAATTCCTGTTTCAAACCAGTGGGTTACCGATCCATCCCTCGATATATTTATTAACGGGGTACGGTACGAAGTACGAAGGGTATTAATAGGGTTTAGAAAAAGGAAGGTGTGGCTTTCTCGCTCTGGGTCGTGTCGGTTGAAGCAAGAAAACACACTATTTAATTTACTAAACACAAAAGGTTTATTATAAAAACGTGTATCGGTATGAGAATCGTATCAATCGTGAAGTTAACGCCGTGTTGGTGTTGACGTTGTCATCTGTCCAGTGCGGCCAACCCTCGGCCTTGTGTGTCGGCCTGTTACCGTTCGTGTATCCGCCACAGTGCTCCCCTCCAGTGAAGAACCCACTGGTTCTAAACGGTTCTGCTGGTTCGCTAGGACAAGCGAGAGTCGGTTGGCGTACGAATGTTCTTCTAACTGTCTGTGGGATGCAGGAACGTAAGCTGGTTTTAGGCGGTCTAAGGAGATTTGCTGCGGGTTGTTCTGCATGTCCACCTTGAAATACTTCTCGTGTCGTTCTATGACCCTAAATGGACCAGTATATGGCGGAGTCAGCGGAGGTTTCACCTTGTCTGTTCGGATAAACACATGTGTAGCGGTCTGAAGGTCTGGATGGATAAACGCGTTGCGGCTCGAATGGTTGCTCATCGGTACCGGTCGCAATGCCCCCATTATTTCGCGGAGCCTTTTTACCATTTGGTGTTCGTCGTATACAGCAGGGCTGGGGACTAATAGTTGTCCGGGGAGGCGAACCGGTGTGCCGTACACCAATTCGGCAGCTGTACACGAGATGTCCGGTTTAAAGGTATTTCGGATACTCAGCATTACCAGTGGTATGGCTTCTGACCAGGATACTACGTCGGCTGTGATCAACGCATTTTTGAGGGTCCGGTGGAATCGTTCGACACACCCGTTCGATTGTGGATGATAGGCGGTCATTTTGATGTGCTGCACTCCGAGTACTGCGTTCAACTGTCGAAAGAATTGGCTCTCGAACTGCCTGCCCCTATCCGTAGTTATAATTACTGGCACACCAAACCGAGATATCCAGTTTTCGACGAGATTTTGTACTATTACTTCAGTAGTAATTTCTGAAATAGGTATGGCTTCGGGCCATCTTGTAAACCTGTCGATAATCGTTAGCAGGTATCGAAAATTTTGGCTGGGCGGTAGGGGTCCCACGATATCAATGTGTATGTGAGCGAATCGCTCGTCGGGCATCCCCAGTGTTCCCACGGGTGTGACTGTATGACGACCGACCTTGGCACGTTGGCACTGGATACATTCTCTGGACCACTGCTTTACCTGGCGTTTCATATCGTGCCATACAAAACGCTCGGCGACTAACCGTAGTGTAGCGGCGTGTCCCGGGTGCGATTGACTGTGGATCTTCAGAAAAACGTTTCGTTGAAATGTCGATGGAACGTACACTCGGATACGTCCATCTTGGACTTCGCAATAGAGAGGTCGTGCAGTATCGGGCAATGTGATGCGTTGAAGACGTAGAGAACTAGCGGGATCCTGTAGGATCTGGTGTAAGCCCTCGTCTGTGTCTTGGTCTTCCGCCAATTGGTTAAAATCGATAGTGATCGGTGCCGTGAGTACATCTATCTCCGGCCGCGAAAGGCAGTCGGCAACTATGTTCGCCGTACCCTGTACGTGGCGAATATCGGTCGAAAATTGTCCGATGAACTCTAGCTGTCGGATTTGTCGTGGGGACTGGCGATCATGTCGTTGTTGAAAGGCGTACGTTAGTGGCTTATGATCGGTATATATTGTAAATTGTCTCCCTTCAAGAAGGTGTCGAAAGTGGTGGACGCCGCTGAATATCGCCAGTAATTCGCGATCGTAGGTACTATAGTTCTTCTGCGCCGAAGACAGCTTCCGGGAAAAGAAAGAAATGGGCTGTAGATCCTCACCGACCATCTGCTGTAATACACCCCCAATTGCCGTATCTGAAGCGTCGACTGACATGCTCAACTGGGCGAGAGGTGCTGGGAATACCAATTCGGTTGAAGCAGCTAGGAGTTCTTTAACTCGTATAAAAGCGTCTAGGGCAGCTGGTGTTAAAGTGAGATCGTTTTGCCTTTTCTTTTGTTGGGACAAAAGCTCGGTCAACGGCATGAGCTCTGTTGCAGCACCCGGTAGCCACCGCCTATAGAAATTAACCATTCCCATGAAACGGCGCAACTGTCGGTAAGTTGTAGGCTGTGGGAACTCGCGGATATCACCAACCTTACTTGGCAAGGGTCGAACGCCCTTTTGGGAAACTGTGACACCCAGGAACTTCGCTTCGCATGTTCGGAATTTGGATTTCTCATTGTTCATTTGCAGCCCGTTTGATTCAAGAATTTCAAATACTGTAGCCAGATGCTGTTCGTGTTCGGCTTCGGTTGCGGAGGCTACCAGAATATCTTCAATATAAATATTTACAAAGTCACAACCCCGAAAAATGTGGTCAAGATACCGCTGTAACGTTTGGGCGGCGTTTCGCAGACCGAAGGGCATACGCAGGAATTCGTATAGTCCGAAGGGTGTTATCACAGCCGTTTTCTGTACATCTATCGGGCGAACCGGAATCTGATAAAATGCACGAACGAGGTCGATAGTCGAAAAAAATTTTTTTCCATGCAATTGGTTTGCAAAATCCTGAATGTGTGGTACTGGGTACCGGTCAGGTTTCGTGATTGCATTAAGGCGACGGAAATCGCCGCAGGCTCGCCACTGTCCATTCTTCTTCTTGACCATGTGCAGTGGGCTAGCCCATGGTGATTTTGACGGACGGATGATACCTGCTTGCATCAGGCTATTGAATTCCTCCCGTGCTGCTTGTAGTCGGTCCGGTGGAAGTCTGCGGGGCTTGGAAAAAACAGGAGTACCCTTGGTCTCGATGTAGTGCTGGACCATGTCAGTCTCGTTTGGAATACAGTTCGGTCGAGTATATGGATGGGCCATAGAAAGACCCACTTCCAACGCCTTCACCCGTCGGGAAACGCACGCGACGCTGTTCGAAGCCATTGGGCCAACTAAACGTTTATCTTGCATGTCTATATTGATTCCGTGATGCGCGAGGAAGTCAGCACCTAAGATGGGATTCGTAACATCCGCGACTACGAAGGTCCACACGATTGGTCGTCCAAGTCCAAGATTCAGTGTCAGCTGTTTCTGTCCGTATGTATTTATACATGCACCAGTTGCGGAGTACAGATTTACAGTACTGGGTTGTGCACTTGTACAGATTTTTCGCGGTAATACACTAAGGTCAGCTCCAGTGTCTATTAAAAATTGTAGTTTGAGAATTTCATCCGTAATGAAGAGACGACTGGGTGCACGGGGAGCAACAGCTGTCGCCGCTACTGCGCTCCTTGGTCGTTTTTTGGATAGGTGCATGGCGGTCGACACTTTCTTGCTGCAGCGCCGAATTTACGATGGAAGAAACACTGGTCCTGTGCCAAGTCACCAGCGGCACGAGATGGCCCGGGTTGCTGGAATTTTTCACTTCGGTTGGTTTTTGTAGTTAGAGCATTTAATTGTTCCTTTAACTCCGCTATGACTCTTTCCAACTGTGGCTTTTCGTCGACTGACATCACAGGCAACCCAGTGGAGCGTACGAACTTATCGGCCTTCTTCGCAAGCTCTTCGATATCCCCATCTAGGACTGAGACGACCCCACGAACTTGGGGGGGTAGGCGGTCGAGCCATAAGATTTTTAGCACATCTGTGCCTATATTGTCTGCGGCTAGGGCTTGCATGCGGTGCAAGAGTTGCGTCGGCTTGAGATCCCCCATGGTCATTTCTGTTAGTCGATGTATTTTTTCATCCGAAGTAATACCGTATCGATTTAGGAGGCGTGTTTTTAGATCGTCATATGCTCTACCTTTAACTGGGTTTCGTAGGAGATCGGATACTTCCAGTAAAACGTTACTATTTAGGCTAGTTACCGTGTGGTCGAACTTGCATTCGTCCGATGTTATTTTTGCTTGTCGAAACTGTGCTTCTAACCGTAGAAACCATAGCTCAGGTTCCGAGCACCAAAATTCTGGGGCTTTTATTCCTACTCGTGCTATCACAGTCGGTTCGTCGATTTGCGGATCTGTGTCATCGGTTGATAGGTCAGGAACAGACATGTTGTCGTTGTTGCCGGTACGGTGTCGAAGTTTATACACGAAGGTGGTGATGAATTAAGCACAGTTGAACAACTTTGCACTAGTCGGGGTCACCAATGTGGCTTTCTCGCTCTGGGTCGTGTCGGTTGAAGCAAGAAAACACACTATTTAATTTACTAAACACAAAAGGTTTATTATAAAAACGTGTATCGGTATGAGAATCGTATCAATCGTGAAGTTAACGCCGTGTTGGTGTTGACGTTGTCATCTGTCCAGTGCGGCCAACCCTCGGCCTTGTGTGTCGGCCTGTTACCGTTCGTGTATCCGCCACAAAGGATAACTCATAACCTAGAAATAAGAACTGAAATGAACTGCGTTACTAGCGCTTAAAATCACATTTTGCAACGTTAATTCCATAAAAAAAGGTCTTTAATCATTCGAAAACCGTATTCTGCAAAGTTGCAGGCAGGCAGGTTGTACCAGCAATCAATACTATGATATAGCCGGAACTTTCCGAACAACAAAAGGAACCCCGGCAAAAGGGTACAAGCCGAAATATACATTAAATGCAAGTAAAATAAACCTAATATAAAATCTGAAGTGGTTTCGTTGTTTTAGAGTCACATAACTGGTATACTGGTGTGTTTGTGTACTCCATAATATATCGAGATGTTGGATCAATAACCCACTAGTTAGAAACAGGAATTAGTATTTAATAGTAATAAACCTGCTTAATATAGAAATGTTACACGCACGTGAACGAGTGTTTTTAAAAAGTTTATTTTCACAATATTTCACAAAATACAAAATTTGGAACTTCTAAGCAATTCTGAAAACGTTATAACAAAGATTGCAAAACAAAAGAACCCGGTTAAAAGGTGTACAGTTAATTTATAGAAAAATAGTGCTGATGTAATAAAATAGTCGAACGGCGATTACATTTCTCCCCCCTCCTTTGGTTCGGACTTCGTCCTCGAAGTCCTGGTAGCTTCTTCTACGAGATCCTGCAGTATCTGGATGTGGGTTGGTTGTAAATTCGGTCCGAAAAGAATCTGGGAAATTCTTTTCCTCTTCTTGACGAGAATAGTTAAAAATGCGGCTAAAATAATTAGTATTAGTAAAATCGATGTGGTACTGAGGCCGGTTGAAATTCTGGGTAGGATTTCTATTGTGTCCAATGGCTGAATTTGTCCATGCGTTTCGGGGATGCTCAGTTTTTCTATTTCTAGCTTGTGTTGGGGCAGAAGTTTGATGGGGACAATGTCTGGTAATGACATTTCCCGAACAGTTTTCTTATCGAAAATTGTTCCGTCTATGGTGATCGGTTCATCGGTCATCAGGATGCTACTGGAGTGGACATCGATTTCTTGGATTCTTATTGGATGAACTATACCCAATAAAATCGTTTTGGCGGTTTCTCGGTAGAAATTTTCAGTTACTATGGTTTTTGTACAATTTTGTACATTTGGTATCTGGCATCTGGATCGAATAGGATTCGAACAAACGACGTATTCAGCTTCTCCGGTGCAAGTCTCGTACCATTTGTTGTTGGCGTAGAAATGTGTAGGTGGCAAAATCATAATGTGATCTTTGTTAGGTATAGGGTAAATTCTATGGGTAGAGTAAGTACTGGTATGGAAAATCGGGATTTTTACTATTATGAGCATTGTTTTCGAGGTAACGCAAATTAAAGTTTTAGATGATTCTATAAGTTCGTAAGGATGTTCATCATTAATTAGGAGGGCGTTTCTAGAATAAATTTTGACTAGTTGGTTCTTTAAAATTTGAAGTTCTTTTAATGTAAATAATTCGATATTTGAAATATTTAAATGAGATAGAGTAATGGTTCTAATAAGTTTCATTAAGAATTCATTAACGTTTTCAAGATTGATAATTTCATTATGAAGAGCAACGTATCCATCGAAATCAGCTGACAGTTTATTAATGGCAGTCAAAACTATAAAACTATTATTATTGATTTTGTCTAATAATCTGTTGAATCTCGTATCAATAGATTGGCTAAAAGATATTTCGTTATTGAATTTTTTAATTATTTCATTTTCTTTTAATTCTAAAGCGGTTATATGTGTTTTTAATAGGTCTAGGTCAGTATCGTCTGGGTTTCCGGTTACGTATTTTATTGCGGTACCTAAAAAGTTGAATAAACCTTTTTTCTGTCTGCGTGTAATTTTATGTAGGTTATCGTTTGCTTCGTTCTGTAAGTGTCTGTATTGGGAATATAGGGGTGAAAGAGGACTGTTGTTTATGGGAATTTTGAAATAATTTTCAGGATTTAGGTTTATCATTTCTTCTAATTTGTCCAAATCGATGTGTAGAATATGTCGATGATAATGAGAAATTTCTCTGGAAGTTCCAATGTCTGTCAATAAGTTGTTACAAAAAATAACTTTCACGGTCGAGTCTATGTTGTCTCTAAAGAAATTACAAATGTAGGGTCTAAAATCGTGTGGCATTTTAATTGCAAATTTTTGATTTGGTTTTAGTAAGTCTTTAAGGGCTTGTTTAATGTCGGATTGCCAGTTGTCTGTTACATGAATCGTATACCTATGCTTTTTAAAAATTTCTTTATACTCTATGTCGAATTTTGACGAATCGGGGATAATTATTATTTGATTTTTAGACAAATTAATTGGTTCTTCCGAAATAGGGATTCCTGTAATAGGGTTTTCTAATGCTGTATGTCGTGTATCGTCATCGTCATCATTATTACTGTTGTCGGAATTTAATATCAGAAATTCGTCTAAATTAAAATCGGAATCATCGGAATCAGGGGGTTCAGCGCAGTTAGAACTAGAACTATTTGTATCGAGAGCATTAATTTGAACGCGAGAAAGGGCGTCAGCCACTTGATTTTCTTTACCTTTTCTGTATTTTACTATAAAATTGTAGTCTTCGAGTTTTAATCTCCAGCGTGCTAATCGGGATGTGGGATCTTTAATTTTGTAGATCCAAACAAGTGGATTCTGGTCGGTCTCTACTATGAAATTTTGCGAATATAAATAAGGACGAAAATGTTTACAAGAATCGATTATTGCTAATAATTCCTTTTCGATTGTCGAATAATTTTGTTCAGCGGAATTTAGTGTTCGAGAATAATAAGCGATGGGATGATTTTCTTGTGATAAAACGGATCCAATTGCTATTTTTGAGGCGTCAGTAGTAAGGGTGAAAGTTTTTGTAAAATCGGGATATTGAAGAACTGGGGAATTACTTAATAACTGCTTACATTTTTCGAAACATTCAATGTATTGAGGATTATTTGGATCAATAATTGCTCCTTTTCGGGTGCATCTAGAAAAAGGGGAAGTTATTTTTGCAAAATTTGGAATAAAACGGCGGTAATATCCGATAAGTCCTAGAAAAGATTTAATTTGTTTTATGGTTTTTGGAAGGGGAAATTTTTGAATAGCTTCTATTTTTGAAGGGTTAGGTTTAATTCCTTGAGGAGTAACAATATGACCGAGGAATGCTACTTCTTTAGTAAGAAATTCGGATTTATTTAATTGAACTTTGAGATTCGTCTCTCGGAATAGTTCAAAGATTTTTGCGATATGAACGAGATGTTCATGTAAAGATTTCGAAAAAATAATAACATCATCCATGTAGACAAAGCAAAATTTATATAAGAAGGGTCTTAGAATGTTATCCATTAATTTTTCAAAAGTAGCGGGGGCATTTTTGAGACCAAACGGCATTCTAACGAATTCGAAATGGCCATGGGGCACAGTAAAAGCAGTTTTTTCAATAGAATTAGGATGAACTTCAATTTGGTGGAATCCTTGGGCAAGATCAAGAGTCGTAAAATAAGTAGCTTTTCCTAAATTATCTAAAATTTCGTCAATTTTCGGTAGCGGATATTTATCTTCTATTGTGTTTTCATTCAATTTCCGGTAGTCAATTACCATTCGAAATTTTTTTTCTCCGGAAGCGTCTAACTTTTTTTGGTACTATCCAAACCGGTGCAGAAAAGGGAGATATCGAGGGTCTAATTATTTTATTATCTAACAATTTATTTATTTGTTTAGTGATCTCTTCTTGCATTGCTTTGGGGTGACGAAAACTTCTAACATAAATAGGGTTCTCGTCTTTAGTTCTAATTTCGTGTTTAATAGCTGACGTAAATGATAAATCGGATTTTTCATCGTAAAAAATGTCTTTGTATTTTTTGCAAAGTTCTAAAATTTTGGTTTTTTCCTCTGGATTTAAATGCTGAGTTCGAATTATCGAGGGATCAAAGTTTGTGGGACCGTTTGTAATTTCGTAATCGTCGAGACGTTCAACTTTTATAGGGTCAAATTGCGCCGGACTAGGTAAGACAATATTGTCTACGTAGCCATTTGTTACCGTGTGGATTGATTGCGGAATTTTTATGTTATTTATTTCGATTTCCGGTAATACAATGTCACCTTTGAGTACATCGACTGGAATTTTATTATACAGAGTGGAAAATGGAATTTCAATGTTAAATTTTCTTAAAGTCAACTTTTTCGAATGATAATCAATTAATGCGTTTAAACGTTCTAAATCAAAATTTCCGAGCAAAATATCGAAATCTTTGCTCCAATCGGCAATTCGAGCATCGATCGGTTCATCGATACCGTATTCCCTAAATAATGCAGTTTTAATATTGAAATAGTATTTTTGAGTTAATTTCATAGAAGTAAGCAAAAATGGTTTTTCGTATTTATGTAGCGGATTAAAAAATGTTGAAGCTTTTGGGGTAATAATACTATCTGACCCTCCGGAATCAATTAGTACTTTTAAACCTGAATGCGGCATAATGAAATAGGGTAATTGGGGGTAAATTTTTATGTTATTTAAATTTACAAGGGAGGTGGTTCGTTCGTCGGACCTGACTGAAAATCCTCACTTGTTTCATAGTTGACGTCACAATTGTCGGCGACATATTCTGGATTTTCGCGAGAATCAATGTTAAAATGGTGAGTTCATCTCGTGGAGACACTCATGGGTTCGTTTCTAGAATTAATGGTTTGTACACCACTCATAGGGGATGAATTATTTTGAACGTTGGCAGTATTCCTTTGGAAAGGGGGACGATTAAATTGTTGGGAATTATTTCTGAAATTGTTATTAGGCGGTCTGTTATAGTTATTGGATTGACTATTGGGAAATCTGTTTCCTGAAGCGTTATTATTTTGAGAATAATTTTGAGGGGCATTTTGTTGAAAGCTATTTTGTTGAAATTGATTTTGTTGAAAATTATTGCGCGGTGGAGAATTATTACTTCTGAAATTGTTTCTTTGAATGGGGTTGTTTGGTTTTTTGGTTGGATCGAATTTTTTATTTGGTTGACCCTTTAGAAAATTCATGTACATTTGCTGATTTTTGTGGTTATCGTAAGTAACGCACTTTTGTAAAGCTTCATCTAACGAATTGATTTCAAAATGCGATAAATATTCGGCGTAAGGTTCATTTATACCGGTACAAAAAGTTTTTAAAGCGAGGTTTCGAAAATAAGGGGTTTTAAAATTAATTGTCGCTTCATTGTCGTTTAATGTAATATGTTGAAGTAAATCGTTTAAATTATTCGTCACTCGTTGATGATATTGGTCGTACGTTTCATTAAATTTTTGAGCAGTTGTCGATAATTGTGTCAATAAAATGTCTTCTGAACGACGATCACCGTACTTGGCTAGTAAGGCCGGTCTTATGTCAGTCCAGATTGTTTTGTTAGCATAATTTAAAAAATCTCTAGGCTCTCCTTTGATACGAGAAACAATATTAGCATTTAAAATAAATTGTTGCGCAGCAGTTAAATTTTGATCAGCTAAAAACACTATCAAATTGTCAACTGAATGAACGTCGAAATATTATCATCTTCTTTAGTAAATTCTGGTAGAGTAGCACAAAGGCTTGCAATATCGGTATTAGTCATAGGCATTTCGGTACAATTAATGTTTCGAGACTCCTCAAAAAATGTTTCTTCACTATTAATTTGAGAAGTGCGAGAACTATTTGTCTTGGAAACGTCTGATGATTCTAATGAAAGCTTTGAAAGGTTTGTGAGTAGCGAGTGAAGTAAACTTTCCTGACAAATCTCGTCCACAGTGCTCATAAAAGATAGAAAAGAGGATCGGTACTTACAGGAAGATCACTAGTAATGATGATTTCAGCATACCAAATCTTCTCTTCAATGGTTCGTTGAATTCTCGTTGAACAACTGAAGTTGACCAGGAAACGTTGATGTTTCTGTACGAAAATCCTGTTCGCAGCGCCAGAAATGTTACACGCACGTGAACGAGTGTTTTTAAAAAGTTTATTTTCACAATATTTCACAAAATACAAAATTTGGAACTTCTAAGCAATTCTGAAAACGTTATAACAAAGATTGCAAAACAAAAGAACCCGGTTAAAAGGTGTACAGTTAATTTATAGAAAAATAGTGCTGATGTAATAAAATAGTCGAACGGCGATTACATTTCTATATAAATCATATTTTTAATTAAACAATCATATTTGTGATTTTCTTTTTATTGAATATGATCATTCTATCCGTTGTAGAGTTTAAATAAAACACATAACTGCATATCTAACTTTTATTCTGAAAATATGTTATTGAAAGTATAATAAAAATGTAATATAATAATAAAAATAGTTAGATGTACAAACAAAAAAAATCTGATTCGTCATTCGTGTGATTGTCAGTCATTCTACGGAGTCGTGTGGTAGTTCGTAATGGTAAAAATGTGGAAAGGTATAGGAAAGAGGAAAGAACCAGTAAGAAAACCTCTTAACAATGTATATAAAACAAGTAAAAAGTGGCTACTAAATTAGAATTGTTCTCGTTTTACTGAATGAATAAAATTAAAATAACCGAATAGAAAAAAAATTCAATGAAAATTGAACGATTAACAACAATTCCAATCTAGTACTCACATTCTACAAGGAGCAGCATTGCTTGAAGGGCTTGACAGGAAGGAGTGGCAGACAGCATCTGAAAATAAAATAAACTCTTGAATAGAAATGTTTCACGAAAGCAAAAAAATTAAATTACTAGAGGCAGGGTTCCAACACCAAAGGACCTCCATTTCCGTACATTGAAAGGGGTACAATAATTTTAAAACAAAAAACCAAAAGCTAAACATGAATTTTTAAGCACATTCAATGTGGATACTGCAGCGAGAGGCAAATCAAAAATTCCCCAAAAATATTTGAGTTTCTATACAGATTCCTCCAAAGAAATTCTTGCATATACGTCTCAAATAAATTCTGAGAAGTCCCAAATTGTCTCCTGAGCTTTCACACAAAGTTTTCCTCGTGTACGATGACCTGATGCTCATACACTCCACCATCTATTAAATCTATATTATTGTACGCCCTCCAACCATCTGAAATGATTATGCTTCCAGGAAGAATGTGCCTAAAGAAATTTCTAACATTTAAAAACAAATTTTGAAAGCATACAAGAACTCGTCGGAAAATCTGTAAAGTGCTTATTACATACAAAAGAGACAGAAATATTGGAAAAGCATTTGTAAAGCAAATAAAATAGTAATTTTTAATTATAAGCATAATCTATACTAAAATTAAAGCAGCAGAATACTAGTAGGAACTAACAGCATAAAAAATAATGAAATGTCTACGTATACAATCTACTAAAGCATTTGAATATCATTAATTACTCACTGTCTGATCACAGCAAACAGAGTTTGCTGTGTTCTGTCTGGCACTTCCACTAGGAAGCACTTCCAAGTCCCTCTCTCGATCCCTTCGAATACCCAATGACCCTCTCGCCATTGGCCGCGGTGGTACTTGCGGTGGAAGAATTTCGACTCGTCAATCTCGACAACTTTTGCAGTTCCGTCGTCGTTCAATCCGCCAATGATTTCCATTACCGGATTGGCCCTGAGGTGTTCCCCACAGACTTCCCTGCAAAAGTTGCACCAATCCACGATGGTGTGAGATTTTCTCGAAACTCTGGCCTCTTCGCAGATTTGCTTCTGGGAAAAATCCTTGCTCCACCCGTACAATATAACAATCATTTGCCTCAAAGCCAAGCGACCATCGGCAAAGAAGGAGCCCCTCCTGATCGAAATATTGTTCGTGCAGAACCTGCAAGTCCACGTGTAGCCATCCCGTAACCTCTGTTTTTGGCAAAAAGACATCGGAATCTAAAAGTAATACAAATTAATTGATACAACTGTTAATATTAGATTATATTTATTACTTACATGGCAGGCTACACATGTACATGTATATCCCAGAAGACCTCTGCGTACCATCCACTTTATCGTCTCTAATGGATTATTAAGGGGTAGTTCAGAAAGATTGACTCTTTCTTGCCTTATCCCTGCATGATCCATTAGTTCCTGCAAGGGCAAAACGAAGTTGCTGCAAATACTCTTCCAGCCATCCTGCTCGACTTCACACTTACAAATGCTAAAAGGCGCTAAACCAGCCTAAAACGAACCTAAAAGGCGGTAAATCCAACGAAAACGGCGCGAAATAAAATAAAAGGCGGTATTTTATTTAAACTAATACGACACAATCTTAAATAAACCACTACACACAATAACATAACCTAAAACTCAATAATGAAGAATTAAACATTTGACGATTTGACAACAGAGCCTGTCGAAATCGTTCAAAACGGCTGGAGGTGAAACCTGCGCGGCGGGGATGCGCACACTTACGGGTGTAAAAGACTTCATTACCTTAGTTAGTTGTAGAAATGTCAATGTTAAGAGATTGTCAAGTGTAAGGCAGTCAAAATATAAGTTTAGAAAAAGTCTGTCGTTTATTTGAGTATTAATTTATATAAGTCGAATATATAACACTATATTTTAAACAGTCTCTTATATTTTGTCTATGCTAGGAACTGTTAAATATTGTGAACTCTAATAGGTCTGTTACTCAGCCACCTGTCAATTGTCAATAGTGGCAACACTGACTGCCAGGTAATGCAGTCTTTTCAAAGTGCTTGAAATATATAGAGGTAGCATGAGAGAGAGACCCTGTGACCAACATAAACCGTAAATATTTACACTGGAACTAGTAGACGCCAAGCTGTAACCGGTGTGGCCGGTGTTACTTTAATCTAACCGGTGTTGCCGGTGTTACTTTAATTTATGAGATACATGTAATTTTGGAATCTTTTTCTACTTATTATAATAATTAGAGGAAAGTGCAAATAGTAGGTGAATAAGTAGATGTGAGTGAAGAGGTGAGTGAGATTGTGTTAAGTACTTTTTGAATAACATTTTTGGACAATATGAAATCGTGCATAGTGTGCAAGGAACCCTTTCGAAAGGGATCTGGAATTTCGTTACACGTGTAAGTATTAACGAAAATTTATTTCGATTTACTTTGATTTTATCAGTATTTATTTGTGTACATTTTTAAAAATATTTGTTATTATTCTTGTAGGTTTCCTAACAATGAACGAAAATATCTGTGGACTAAATCATTGAAACTCTCTGATGATAAAGTCGTTAAGAATACTTGGGTTTGCAGTAATCATTTTAAGTCAAGTGATTTTTTGGAGACTTCAAGTTTGAGAAAAGGTCGTTTTTTAAAAGCTGGTGCAATCCCAGAATTACCAATACGTATTTCGAACTCAGAAACTGCTTCTGCTAGTTCCACCTCGATAGAAGAAGTCTTGATTGGTAAAGGGTATGTTTATTTTAAATTTCAGTACTTATTCCTTATTATCCGTATATTTTTTTTTAATCTTAAACATTTACAGACAAGAGTGTACTTCAGGACTATTGTCAGTAAGACAAGATTCTTCTTCAACAATCACTGGATCTGAAGTACCTAGTTCATCCATCAGTAGTTGTCATGTCTTTATGTTGGCACCAGTTCGACAGCTGAACCGGGATGTGAACGTCAACAACGTCAGATATACGGACGCCACGTCATGTTACTTTTTATGTTACGATACCTTATATTTAACGATAATAAACACGTTACGTTATAAAACCTAATTCGAGAGTTAATAATTAACAACACAACAATTGGCGACGAGGTGAAAATCGCATCAGAATGGATCCAGAACAATTTCAACAGTTCCTGACAACATTCCAAACTACGCTGACTCAGCTTGCAACGCATGTTCAACCGCAACAGAACAATTCATTATCCAGTATTTCACCGTTTGAGGCATACGATTCACACAAAGAAAAATTTTCCAGTTACCTTGAAAGGTTTGAGAATTATTATACGATGAAGAAAATTACGGATGAAACCCAGATAGCTCAACTATTATGTGTAAGCGTAGGATCAATACATTACAACAAACTAGCTGCCTTTCTAGGACCTGAGAAGCCTGTGAAAAACCTAGAATTACAAGAACTTACCAGTTTATTCAAAACAATGTTGACACCGAAGAAAAACGTCGTAGTTGCTCAACACTACTTTTTAAATGTTTTTCAAAGCCAGAATCAATCTATATCCGAATTTGTTGCAGCACTTCGAGATAAGCTAGCAGATTGCGAGTATACAATTAAATGTAATTGCAACGAAACAATGTCGATTGCTGATGTATTTCTTCGAGCCCAATTTATACGAGGATTACGAGATAACTGGATAAGGGAGCATATTTTACAGTCCAATTTAACGACGTTCGATGATATTTTGACGAAAGCTATTGGTTTAGAAGCATCTAAGATCGAAAGCAGAGAATTGGTTCAAACGACAAGTTCGACGAGTACGAATAACTCCAATTCCAGTACATACGACGTGAATAAGGTACAGACTTCTTCAAATCATTACAAAAGAAGAGAGCGTTCTTCATCTGCAGCAAGCTCAAGGTCATCCAGGTACAGAAAACCACATATCGATTATAAAGAGCTAGGTCTTGAAAATGTATGTATTCGATGTGGACGAAACAACCACAAAATTCAAGATTGTCGAGTAAACAAAAACAAATTACATTGTAATTCCTGTGATAGAGTAGGACATTGTGCTAAAGTTTGCATTACTACCTTAATGAAAAGATCTAACAATAAGGACAATACTTCGATTTCGACTAATTCTATTCAAACAGTATATCCTTCGACAAGTAATCTCCAGTACGGTCTCAATAAAATAGTAACAGTAGTTGATTTATTTGAGATTGCAGATACGGATAAATATATAATTTGTGTTCAACTCGATGGCAAAACCCAACAATTTGAAGTGGATTCTGGGGCCAAATACTCATTATTGTCTAAAGATAAATTCGATGAACTTAATTTAAATTTACCTATAAAGGAATCAAACATTGCATTTAAATCATACTCCGGCAACGTTATTCAATCCCTGGGGAAGGTGTCCGTAAATGTCAAATACAAGAATAAAGAAATTTTGGGTGAATTACACATAGTACCGAATGGCCATGATGCTTTGTTCGGACGACAATGGATTAGAAGCCTAGGAGTAGAACTCCAGGATCTGGATAGACAAACGCACGAAGTATTTTCAACCAATGAAGTACATACAATCGAAAGTCTAATGGAAAAATACTCTTCGATATTCGAACAAAAAATTGGGTGTGTTCCCGGATATGAAATAAGTCTTCAACTTCGAGAGGGAGCCACACCTATATTCACTAGAGAACGATCTGTCCCATATGCACTTCAAGAACGAGTAAGTAAAGAGCTGGACGATCTTTTGGCGAATGAAATCATCTCTCCTGTAACTACAACAGATTGGGGATCTCCGTTAGTGGTGATACCAAAAGGAGATGGAGGAGTACGCCTATGTGTTGACTACAAATGCGGAGTTAACGAGAGATTAGTCCAAGTAAATTATCCAATTCGAAGAATCGATGATATTTTTAATAGCCTTCGAAATTCGAAATATTATTGTGTCCTGGACCTGTACAAGGCATATTTACATTTCAAAGTGGATGAATCAAGTAGTTTAGTTCAAACCATTTCAACTCACAGGGGCACATATCGAGTAAACCGCCTTAGTTTTGGAATTAAAACTGCGCCTTCGGAGTTCAACAAGAAAATGTCGCAGATTTTACACGGATTACCAAAAACGGAATTTTACTTCGACGACATCATCATACATGGTGAAACGAAAGACGAATGCACCAAGAACCTCGAATATTGCCTTCAAAGACTACTTCAACATGATCTTCATTTAAACAAAAGTAAGTGCACATTTTTCAAAGAGAAAATTGAATTCCTGGGGCACGTGATTGAATATAACCAGATAAGAAAATCGCCACAGAAAATCAAAGCTGTACAAGAACTGCCACGCCCATCGAACGTAGAAGAGCTTAAAAGAGTTTTGGGACTCATTACCTATTATTCGAGATTTATCCCAGATTTTTCGACAATGTCTTATCCATTGAGATGTCTACTAAAGAAAAATAGCCGATGGATATGGTCTGCCGGCTGCGAAGCAGCATTCCTGAAATTAAAGAGTGAGATTTGTAGCGACCGTGTTCTCACACCATTCGATCCAGTAATACCGCTTATTTTAACAACGGACGCTTCGCCGACAGGAGTTGCTGCCGTTCTGAGTCATCTCGAAGAGGGAATAGAAAAACCCATAGCATTTTCTTCAAGATCATTAACAGAATCCGAAAAAAACTATAGCCAGCTTGATCGCGAAGCATTAGCGATAATATTTGGAGTTAACCATTTCTATAATTATCTATACGGAACACACTTCGAACTTGTTACAGATAATGAACCATTATCAAGAATTTTCCACCAGAAAAAAGCATTACCTCAAATGACGTCAGCTAGACTACTCAGATATGCATCATTTCTATCGGGATTCAACTACAGTGTGAAATGCAAGAAGGGGAAGGATAACCAGAACGTAGATTGTCTTTCTAGAGCGCCTTTGCCATATTCCAGTCCGTCACATGATGAATCTATTGGCGAGGAAGTTAATCAAATATATTTCGAAACGATTTTTCAAATATCAACTGAAGAAATTACGTTTAAATCTATCCAGCAGGAGACATCGAAAGATCCAGAATTAAGTAAGATAATGCATGAAATACAGCAGAATTCGAAAGATACAGAATATACATTAAGCGACGGTATTATTTTTCGACAAGACAGAATTGTTATTCCATCCAACTTACGTTCAAGGATCTTAGAAGAACTCCATCAAACGCATATAGGCATGACTAAAATGAAACAACTTGCACGTCGATATGTATACTGGCATAATATTGACAAAGATATTGAAAGACTGGTCAAAAGCTGTGAAAGCTGCGCACAGACTAGAACAAATCCGGTGAAAGTAGTTGTCCATCCATGGGATCCACCAGAGAGAAACTGGGAACGGATTCATATTGATTACGCGGGTCCACTTGAAAATAATTTTTTCCTGGTAATTGTCGACGCAAAATCAAAGTGGGCTGAGATCAAAATTTCGAAAGTTGCTCCAAGTAGTTCTTCAACCATTTCACTATTAGACGATGTGTTTTCAATGCATGGGTATCCAGAGACAATGGTTTCTGATAACGCGTCCATTTTCCAGAGTGATGAATTTCGTACGTATTGTAAGGACCGAGGAATATTTAAAAAATTCATAGCACCGGGCCATCCAGCCACGAATGGACTTGCCGAACGCAATGTTCAAACGTTAAAGAAGAAACTTCAAGCAGTTTCAAATGAAAATTTACCGATCCACGAGAAGATAAGAAGAATTCTATTTCGATACAGAGCGACACCACTGGCATGTGGCAAGTCGCCTGCAGAAATGTACCTTCAGCGACAATTTCGAATTCGATTAGATGCAATGTTTCCAAAGAAAGTTCAAACCTCAACGAATCAAGAAAAAACCTGCCGTTCATTCAATGTGGGGGAGAGAGTCCAAGTAAAAATGTTCAAGAACAATCATGACGTGTGGGAATTTGGAGTAATAAAAAAGAAATTCGGGTCCAGACATTACCAAGTTTTCATGGACTCAGGAAGAAGTATAAAACGACACGTTAACCAACTTCGATCTACGTTAGTTGCAAAAAAGCAAGTAACATTTGGGCCAACTAACTCATTTGATGTCCCAAGGACCATTTCGAGACCAGTGCCAAGAGCGGTTCCTGCGCAACTGCCGTTGGGGGAACCACCTACACCTGAACCAAGAGAAGAACGAGTTCGTCGGATACGTAGAGCACCGGCACGCCTAGACGATTATATCCGCTACTAGAAATACTCCCCAGTTTCCAGATTAAGTGGGGGAGAAACTGTCATGTCTTTATGTTGGCACCAGTTCGACAGCTGAACCGGGATGTGAACGTCAACAACGTCAGATATACGGACGCCACGTCATGTTACTTTTTATGTTACGATACCTTATATTTAACGATAATAAACACGTTACGTTATAAAACCTAATTCGAGAGTTAATAATTAACAACACAACAGTAGTTCAGATAAAGAGAATTCGCCGAAAGTTAAACAACCTCCACGAAAAAGGTAAATACATATTTTTAAACACATAAACGTTTGTAAACACATAATATTTATCACAATGTTGTTAAGATATATCGTAGATGTTACTTGTTCTTAATTTAACCAAAACAAGTTCTTTGTCAATTACATTTTTGCTGAAATGCAATTGAATTTAACTGAAATTAACTTAAAGATATATTTCGTGTTCAATGTTAATGTTCTGTTTTTGTTACTTATATGTATTGTTTTATTTTAGATTCAAAGCAAATACTAGATATGTAGGTGATGTATCTACCAGTGATATTAAAAATCCTGTCATTACTAGAAAAATTTTAAAAATGAGTAAACAAAAAATTGTTCAGCAAAGGAGGAAAATTCATGCATTGAGAATATCTAATAAAAGATTAAAAATGAAAGTCACTGATTTAAATTCTTTGACACAACACCTTCGTGATAAACTAAATGTTACCGAAAAAGCAGAAACATCAATCAAAGCAAGTTTATTTATAATTTTTATTATTTAATGTAGTTCATAGTAGACTACTATGAAGTATGTTGTAAACTAATGTTTCATGTGTACTATTTTAGGCATCAGTACCTGAAAACTGCTTGAAAATCGTTCGAAGTTTTTTGAAAGGGCCATCAAAACAAAAGTATTCTCCAGAACTCAGGGCGTTTGCATTAACCCTTAACTTTTATTCACCAAAACCCTACGATTTCATCAGAGAGACCTTCAATAATTCTTTACCTCATCCTAAGACCCTGAGCAAGTGGTACCAGTCAGTAAATGGTGCCCCGGGACTTACTGAAGAAGCACTAAAGACTCTTACTTATAAGGTCCAGGACATGAAATCCAAAGGGCATGAAGTGCTTTGCAACCTCGTTATGGATGAAATGTCTATTAAGAGACAAGTTGAGTGGACAGGGCAGAAATTAACTGGATATGTAAACGTAGGTATTCCAGTAGACAGTGATGACATGGAAGAAGCCACCGAAGTTCTTGTCTATATGTTAGTAGGTGTAAATGGTTACTGGAAGATACCTGTTGCATACTTTTTTTTAAATGGTATAGATTCAATTGAAAAGGCTAATATTACAAGAACTGTCCTTGAATTTATTCATCAATCCGGTGTAATAGTTACATCATTCACATTTGATGGAACTCCAACGAATATTAAGACAGTCCAAGAATTGGGAGCAAATTTTAGAAATGTTGACAGCATAATATCTCATTTTTCACATCCCATTACTAAACAAAACGTATATATTTATTTAGATGCTTGTCACATGCTCAAATTAGTTAGGAACACTTTAGCTAATAAAAAAGTTATAACTTAGTAATAATCCTACTAACTATACAGCTGAAACCGAAAGAATCCATTCATTCATTCACTGACTCATTGGCGTGTTTTTTTTTACGGCCAAAGGCAAGGAAAATCGTCGCGGAAAAAACGCTATCCGACGTAACTCGACGAGATCTATCGGAAAATCGATAATTCGAAACCCGGAAACTTTTCCTTCCGGGTGAAAAACCGGATTTTTAGGGTATTTTTCGGTTTTTTGGGGTTTTTCGGGATTTTCTCCGAAAATCTTCCAACGATTTTCTTTAAAATTTCCCAAAATATTCTTTAATATTGTAATGTAACAGGTCGACTCGATTACCTTCTACTAAGATTTACCTATCGTGGGCCATTATGCGGAATCCGTGTGATCGTCTAGTAGTCCACCCCAAGTTCGTTGATTCGTTGGCGTGAAACGTTTAGGAAGGAGTAGGGTTAAATTAGACAACAGAATTTCCCAATAATACGATTTATTTCGGGATTATATGACCACCTGGTTCTAGACGCGAAGAGTGGGGAAAGAACCAGTAAGAAAACCCTCTCTTTTACCAAATTACCATTAAACAAAAGAAATCAATCAACATATAACTAAAATTTAAACATGCAATGCGGGCCAGGCCAATAATCGGGCCTGGGACCGCCACGTCGATCCGCCCTGTCAATAAAACATCAATATCGGCATGCCCGCAATAAAATTATAAATGAACCCAACAAAATGGTTCCCACAAGTACATAAATACATAAAAGTCACTAACAAGTTAATTATCGCGATACGGAGAGGGACAATACAAAAAGGCAGCAACAAAATCCAGCTATTAGATAGAATTACATAATAACCCTCAGAGAGAAGGCGATCCAACGTAAAGAATAACTATTCCCACCCCGAAAATAATGTCTATACCCGCTAGTACCTAGAAAGTGAAATAGCCCGGGTTTCGGATCTTCCGCCGTGGGGCACGATGCGAATGTACACGTATATAATGCAGTGTGAATGTCTCGCACCCACTCGCAGATACAAACACACACAATCAAAACGAGAAGAAAGGTTAGAGTCAAAAGGAAATCACAGTGGTATACACCTCCCTGGACCTAAGTAAGTTGGCATAAGCGGTATGGTAGACCCCAGGAAGCGCGGCTTCACCCAAGGAAAACCAGCACGGTAGAAAATATTATTTATCGTTCAACAAGTCCCAAAACACGCCTGAAATCGAGACACTGACACTCCATTACTGCAAGTTGAGTTTAATTAGATGGGATTATCGATACTCCCACAACTTCCCATCGGAAACCACGCCATTTGGTTATAGTGAGACGAATAATTTGGGGTATACACATTTTATTATGATTATTAATACAAATCGGCCCCGCCCCTCCGTATACGATACCTAATGGAAAAGAGAAACTCGAAAAATAGTACAAAATTGGTATGAGCATGCTAGTCACAAACGCCGCCAATCTCCAGCCATCGGCTCGCGTAGCCTAATGCTAATTAGCTACAAACTAACCTCGACTTCTCTCTACGCTCTACAGCCAACCTCGATATCTCCGCACAACACTGAAGCTATTCGCACAGGTTCACTACACAACCTTCCTTTTGGGCACAATTTGGCGATTGGTTTTAGGACACTCCACCAACTTGCGACTGCTCTCGGGGACGGTTCGAAGCAAAAAGCCTCGCTTCTTTCCCGGTTTCTTCCGAACTTCTTGAAACCTTCGCAGCCCTCTCGACATGTGTCCTGGCGCCACCAAACCTCGAGCGTCCCATCGCGGAATTTGGCCTTACAGGCTTTTGTCTCCGCAAGCCAGATGTGGGCACTTGACGTTCCTACATATCCCTATGCACCGAACCTTCTCGGAAAGTTTTTGTCTTCGCCGGTCGTCAAGAATTAGAAAGTTTCACATCGGATTTTGTTTCCTTTCCCAACGACAAAATCCTACAGGGTGATTATCCGAATTCCTTCAGACGCCCCTCTGAAAGCCGTTCTGTGGAAGACCTGAAACAGAATGGTTTTCACACCCCCCCAATGTCAGGGTGGTCCTAGCGTCGACACCAAGACACTCCCTGATCCAACACGAAAACGCAGTTGTCTGGAAAATAAAACTTTATTGCCCCCAAAACCCTCCAACGTCACATGCATACAAAACTTGGCTATTACTACTCCCAATTTATCTACATACTAAAAAACGATCTAAGTAAGTACAAAAACAACTATAGGATAGAAAAACACGTCCACTACCAACTTCCTATAAAATTCCTTCACAATGCCGTTACACCCGATAAGCCCTTCTGCAGCTCGTACGGGACCCCTACATTATCCGTACACTTCGCTAGGCCTGAAATAAAGTTTGAGGTTACGGATGTTAAAGTTACCTTTTACCCCTCTATGGTTGGGGTCTTTCAGCGTGTATACGTTTGGATATGGGGCAGCGGCAACCTCATACGGACCGGAATACAAGGGACAAAATTTGTATATGATCTTCCTAGAAACGTCCGAGACGGGATTCTCTCGTAACAGGACGAGATCTCCAACGGCGAAGTGGTCGTGTGGCCGTCGTTCTGCTAGCTGATGTTTGGTCGCCAGCTCCTGTTGCTTCTTCCGAACATTTTCCCATACCTTGGTCAACGGCTCTGTTCGGGGTTTGGGAAGTAGTCGAAGGATCAGATCATTCAACCGGGAGGACGGGGGTGTACCGTACAGAATCTGGTTGGGAGTGTATCCCGTGCTGAGGTGGGGAGTGTTATTAAAGAGCTGCTCGATCTTGGGCAGTTGGTTCGCCCAGCTGGGATGCGACTGGTGGCTGTAAGTTCGGAACAATCGGCCTAATTCACGCATGACCCGTTCAGAGGGATTTGACGACGGATGTCGGATGGAAGAATGCGTCGGCCGGATGCCATGACGCTTCATAGTGGATTGCCAGACCTCCGATGTGAATTGGGTCCCATGGTCCGTGAGGATGGATTGGATCTTCACAATCCGATGAAAGTCATTAACGACTTTTAGGGCCGCGATTTTTTTGCCTGGGCTCTGCGTAAGGCATAAAGGCGGGTATATTTGGAGAAGGAGTCAATGACCACGAATATGTAGGAAACCCTACCCCCGCCCCTCGGGTAACGGCCCGTAAAAATCCGCAGTTACGAGCTCCCCAGGTTCAGTGGTTAAGATGGTATTTGGGCTACCCGTTAGATACCGTTGGGGGTGTTTCGATCGCTGACATGTCTCGCACGACCGGGTTACCAGGTGGATCTTTCGACGTAGGTTGGGGCCATAGACCAAATGTTTCAGGATGGCATAGAGTTTGGACGTGCCGAAGTGACCGTAGTGGAGATGGTAGGCACGGATGACTGCTCTGGTATCCTCCTCGGGAAGACAAATTCGTTCGCTTTCCGAAACCGGGTTTTTGTGCAGTAACACGTCCCCATGCATTTTTAGGAAAGGCAGGAGCTGACTTTGTGGTTGGTTCAATACTTCGGGCCAGCCGGATAGATGACCTAACAGGGGGCCCCAGAATTCATCCGCTCTCTGTCGCACATGCAAGTTCCCTAAAATGCCCCGAATTTCGGCCATATTAGCGACCTCAAATAGAGCCAAAAGCGCTTCTTCCGGACCGGAAGCTACCAGGGGGTGGTGACTGTCCCAAAGAGACGTATCTCCCAGCGAAGGTGGGAACCACGACAACACATCCGCAACGATATTTTCCTTTCCGGGAATATGTTCGATCTGGTAGTCAAACTCACTCAGGAAAAGCGACCAGCGGGTCAGACGATCGTTCAGCAACTTGCATTGCTTGAGGAACTTTAGAGCGTAGTGGTCCGTCCTGATGACCAACGGAAACCCTAGGACCAGCGCCCGGAATTTCTTCAACCCGAAAATGACCGCCAACAGCTCTTTCTCCGTGACCGTGTAAGCCAACTCTGGGCCCCGCAACACCCTACTAGCGAACCCTAACACAAGATGCTGCTGCTCCGAGTTCAGCTGGTATAGTTCCGCTCCTAAAGCTAGCCCAGAGCTGTCGGTTTGTAAACAAAACGTTTTCGAGAAGTCCGGAAACCGTAACATCATGGTGTCCACAAACAGCAATTTGGCCTCCTCGAATGCCGAATTCTCCTCTACCCCCCATTTCCATTTCACCCCTTTGCCCAGCAGCTTAGTCAATGGGACAATGGCGTGGCTATAGCGCTTCTGGAACCGCCGGTAATAATTACAGAGACCCAAAAAACCACGCAGCTGCTTGACATTCCGAGGTGTCGGAAAGTTCCGGATGGCCTCCGTTTTCTCTGGATCCACCTGAATCCCCTGCGCAGACAAAATGTGACCTAAAAATTTAACCTGCGTCTGACAGAATCTACATTTCTCCAGATTTACCGTCAACCCAGCCTCCGCCAATCGGGCAAACAACCTACTTAGATGTTCAATATGTTGCTGGAAGCTGGAGGAGATAACAATTAAATCGTCCACATACTTTTTTACAAACGTCCCTATCTCCGGACCCAAAATGAGGTCGAGTGCCCTAGTGAACGATCCCACCGACGACTTAAGTCCAAAAGGAAGAACCTGGAAGGTGTATGTTTTCCCATCATACAAGAACCCTACGTACTTGGTACTCTCCGGACTTAAAGGTATCTGCCAATAAGATGCGCGCAGATCGATGGTACTCAGGTACCGAATGTTCGTGGGCAAAGACATGAATATCTCCTCTGGAGGAGTTGGGGAGTCATTGTCCGCATACATTCTGGAATTCAACAACCGCGCATCCAGACATACTCGCACCGAGCCATCCTTTTTGGAGGTAACTGTCAACGGACTTAAGACGAAGCCTCCCTTTTGATTAAATTCAAACTCAACATTTCCTGGATGACTTTGTCCACTGCAGGACGAAGACTAAAAGGAGTCGGATAGGCCCGCTTAACAAAAGGGGTGGAGTCTAACATTTTGATGACATGCTGATATTCGTGAGTCCGTCCGGGCTGGGTACTAAATATTCGCTGGTATTGTCGGAGTACGTCGAATAGAAGGGCCCGTCTGGGTTCCCCCAACGTTGTTAGCTCCGATACCTTGTGACGTAATTCACCCGCGGTGGCAAACTGAACCAGATCTGGTTGCGCACCACGCCCCGCAGGTTCCCCCATCCCCGGAGTCAACCCAGCCACCATCGGTGCCCCTCCCGGGGAATTCATGATCTCGTCGCCTCCTTCAAAATTCTGCATCCGCCCCTCGGCGACATCAAAGGGAAGCTCGACGGTTTTGCCTTCCAGTCTTAGTTTCAACCTACTTTCATACAGATTGATTTCCGCGCCGACCTTGTGCAACCAGTCCACACCCAAAATGGCCGGTCGCACCAGGGACCTCACTACCAAAAAGACCTGCTGACAGGGCAGTCTACACCCACCAACTATAAACTCTAAACACACCTGGTACCTGATGCGCATGCTTTTCTGTCCTATAGCACTCCTCAGCTGGGTACTGGCCACCGGCAACACTTGGAGCTTCCCCAGTTCCTGTAAACGATAAAAATACTCTTCGCTAATACAACTTAGCTCACACCCCGAGTCCACCAAAGCAAGAACCTCTAGACCATAACAGTACAAGAACAGGTGCGGCAACAACCCGCTATGGGCCGACGACGCACAGGCATTTACCTCCCGGTCAAGCAGACGGAGGTTTCGGTCGGGACCACAAACGATTGCTTGGTACTGAAGAAACTTCAACGGGCGCCTGCGACCCAACGCCAAAGGAGTCAGCAAACCAGTCAGTCCTCGCCCCAGCGGCTGTCCCAAAGTCCACCCCCTCCTTGAAGCATGGAGAAACCCTGGGAATACGTGGTTCTCAGCTGCGTCGGTTTAAGGGGGACCGCGGGCTGACAGACAAGCCGATCGTTCTCGGGCTCCGAAGTCGAAATTATGGAGGCGCCCTCAGGGACAAACGCTATAAAGGGGTAGGGTAATGGGGGGTTGGCGGACGTTCTCGGGAAAATTCCCCCACTTAATTTTCCCGGCGGCAGTTTCCCGAATTCCCGGTAGCCAAGGAGGAAACAGTGGTCGGTGGCGGAAAGGGGTAGGTCGGGAGAACGGCGGAAGCAGATGGGCGTGGCACCGCTGTTACCATCACCGCTGCGGCAATCGGCGGGGGTCGCGCGGATGACTTGTATACCTTCTTGGGTGGACTCTCGATCTGCCTCTCCAAAAACTTCAATGCCCCTAGAATACTGCGGTCATTAACTACCGACCACAGTGCTTGGGTGTTCGGGGGTAAATTCGCCAGGATTTCGTTGACAATCACGATTTCGGGTAGAGGGGGATCGAAAAGGCGGTAAGCATCGACCTGGCGTAGGAAAAACTCCGACATGGATTCATCCTGGGGCTCAAAGCTACCCGCGCGGAGACGACAACGCTTCTCAGCTTGCCTTTCGCTCGACCAGAAGTGGGTCAGAAACTCCCGACGAAACTCCGTATACTTCCGCCATAGGGGCGTACGCAAATTCGCCCAATAATGCGCTGGACCAGACAGGCGGCTAAGGACAACCCGCACTTGGTCGGCCGGGGGTACGTGGGCTTGCTCGAAATACTGCTCCAGGCTGCGGATGAAGACCGCGGGATTATGCCTTGAGGCACAGCGGAACCTGGGGGCTGTGGGACGAATCGAGTTGGGGCGCTGAGCAAGGGCGAACGCAATTTTCTGCCAAGATTCCGAAGTCTCAGGATCGGGAACGCTTACGGGGAGGCTGGAAGGATGGGTTTCCGGGCTGGCAACTCCACTCCCGGATGACGTCGCCTGGGATGCGGTATCAGCCAACACCATCAACCTACCGAAATCAACAGAGCTACCTTCCGACGCGACCCCTGCCGGCCGGGACCCTTTAGGGTTCGCAGGGGTCCCACTCGGTTCCTTAGCAGCGGCCAAGGCGTGGAGCACCTCGTTGAGCTGCTGCTGCTGCACCTGGAGCACCTGCATCATCTGCTCCTGCTGCTTGGCAAGAACCTCGTACCGACTCGGGGGCATTTCGATGGTGGTCGACCCCGTCGGCGGCCCGCCTACGGAAGGGCTCTGGCTGACCAATACAACTCCGGGCGGACTCGGTTCCGGGACCTCACCCATGACCCCGGGGTATTCATTGCTGGACATCGCGGGCAGATGTACCAAGGGGGTGTTAGGGAGAACGAGTCAAAAGGGTTTTTTTTTTCCTTGAAGCACAAGGGAGTCCAATATCGTATACAGCAATACCGGAATGGCGGGGAAAGGGCAAACCCTATAAAATATCCAACGTTACAATACCAGACCAAACTCAATAACCCTACTCCAATTTGTTTCACTGTCCATCGAATCCTGGTCACGGCACCAAAATTCTGTAATGTAACAGGTCGACTCGATTACCTTCTACTAAGATTTACCTATCGTGGGCCATTATGCGGAATCCGTGTGATCGTCTAGTAGTCCACCCCAAGTTCGTTGATTCGTTGGCGTGAAACGTTTAGGAAGGAGTAGGGTTAAATTAGACAACAGAATTTCCCAATAATACGATTTATTTCGGGATTATATGACCACCTGGTTCTAGACGCGAAGAGTGGGGAAAGAACCAGTAAGAAAACCCTCTCTTTTACCAAATTACCATTAAACAAAAGAAATCAATCAACATATAACTAAAATTTAAACATGCAATGCGGGCCAGGCCAATAATCGGGCCTGGGACCGCCACGTCGATCCGCCCTGTCAATAAAACATCAATATCGGCATGCCCGCAATAAAATTATAAATGAACCCAACAAAATGGTTCCCACAAGTACATAAATACATAAAAGTCACTAACAAGTTAATTATCGCGATACGGAGAGGGACAATACAAAAAGGCAGCAACAAAATCCAGCTATTAGATAGAATTACATAATAACCCTCAGAGAGAAGGCGATCCAACGTAAAGAATAACTATTCCCACCCCGAAAATAATGTCTATACCCGCTAGTACCTAGAAAGTGAAATAGCCCGGGTTTCGGATCTTCCGCCGTGGGGCACGATGCGAATGTACACGTATATAATGCAGTGTGAATGTCTCGCACCCACTCGCAGATACAAACACACACAATCAAAACGAGAAGAAAGGTTAGAGTCAAAAGGAAATCACAGTGGTATACACCTCCCTGGACCTAAGTAAGTTGGCATAAGCGGTATGGTAGACCCCAGGAAGCGCGGCTTCACCCAAGGAAAACCAGCACGGTAGAAAATATTATTTATCGTTCAACAAGTCCCAAAACACGCCTGAAATCGAGACACTGACACTCCATTACTGCAAGTTGAGTTTAATTAGATGGGATTATCGATACTCCCACAACTTCCCATCGGAAACCACGCCATTTGGTTATAGTGAGACGAATAATTTGGGGTATACACATTTTATTATGATTATTAATACAAATCGGCCCCGCCCCTCCGTATACGATACCTAATGGAAAAGAGAAACTCGAAAAATAGTACAAAATTGGTATGAGCATGCTAGTCACAAACGCCGCCAATCTCCAGCCATCGGCTCGCGTAGCCTAATGCTAATTAGCTACAAACTAACCTCGACTTCTCTCTACGCTCTACAGCCAACCTCGATATCTCCGCACAACACTGAAGCTATTCGCACAGGTTCACTACACAACCTTCCTTTTGGGCACAATTTGGCGATTGGTTTTAGGACACTCCACCAACTTGCGACTGCTCTCGGGGACGGTTCGAAGCAAAAAGCCTCGCTTCTTTCCCGGTTTCTTCCGAACTTCTTGAAACCTTCGCAGCCCTCTCGACATGTGTCCTGGCGCCACCAAACCTCGAGCGTCCCATCGCGGAATTTGGCCTTACAGGCTTTTGTCTCCGCAAGCCAGATGTGGGCACTTGACGTTCCTACATATCCCTATGCACCGAACCTTCTCGGAAAGTTTTTGTCTTCGCCGGTCGTCAAGAATTAGAAAGTTTCACATCGGATTTTGTTTCCTTTCCCAACGACAAAATCCTACAGGGTGATTATCCGAATTCCTTCAGACGCCCCTCTGAAAGCCGTTCTGTGGAAGACCTGAAACAGAATGGTTTTCACACCCCCCCAATGTCAGGGTGGTCCTAGCGTCGACACCAAGACACTCCCTGATCCAACACGAAAACGCAGTTGTCTGGAAAATAAAACTTTATTGCCCCCAAAACCCTCCAACGTCACATGCATACAAAACTTGGCTATTACTACTCCCAATTTATCTACATACTAAAAAACGATCTAAGTAAGTACAAAAACAACTATAGGATAGAAAAACACGTCCACTACCAACTTCCTATAAAATTCCTTCACAATGCCGTTACACCCGATAAGCCCTTCTGCAGCTCGTACGGGACCCCTACATTATCCGTACACTTCGCTAGGCCTGAAATAAAGTTTGAGGTTACGGATGTTAAAGTTACCTTTTACCCCTCTATGGTTGGGGTCTTTCAGCGTGTATACGTTTGGATATGGGGCAGCGGCAACCTCATACGGACCGGAATACAAGGGACAAAATTTGTATATGATCTTCCTAGAAACGTCCGAGACGGGATTCTCTCGTAACAGGACGAGATCTCCAACGGCGAAGTGGTCGTGTGGCCGTCGTTCTGCTAGCTGATGTTTGGTCGCCAGCTCCTGTTGCTTCTTCCGAACATTTTCCCATACCTTGGTCAACGGCTCTGTTCGGGGTTTGGGAAGTAGTCGAAGGATCAGATCATTCAACCGGGAGGACGGGGGTGTACCGTACAGAATCTGGTTGGGAGTGTATCCCGTGCTGAGGTGGGGAGTGTTATTAAAGAGCTGCTCGATCTTGGGCAGTTGGTTCGCCCAGCTGGGATGCGACTGGTGGCTGTAAGTTCGGAACAATCGGCCTAATTCACGCATGACCCGTTCAGAGGGATTTGACGACGGATGTCGGATGGAAGAATGCGTCGGCCGGATGCCATGACGCTTCATAGTGGATTGCCAGACCTCCGATGTGAATTGGGTCCCATGGTCCGTGAGGATGGATTGGATCTTCACAATCCGATGAAAGTCATTAACGACTTTTAGGGCCGCGATTTTTTTGCCTGGGCTCTGCGTAAGGCATAAAGGCGGGTATATTTGGAGAAGGAGTCAATGACCACGAATATGTAGGAAACCCTACCCCGCCCCTCGGGTAACGGCCCGTAAAAATCCGCAGTTACGAGCTCCCCAGGTTCAGTGGTTAAGATGGTATTTGGGCTACCCGTTAGATACCGTTGGGGGTGTTTCGATCGCTGACATGTCTCGCACGACCGGGTTACCAGGTGGATCTTTCGACGTAGGTTGGGGCCATAGACCAAATGTTTCAGGATGGCATAGAGTTTGGACGTGCCGAAGTGACCGTAGTGGAGATGGTAGGCACGGATGACTGCTCTGGTATCCTCCTCGGGAAGACAAATTCGTTCGCTTTCCGAAACCGGGTTTTTGTGCAGTAACACGTCCCCATGCATTTTTAGGAAAGGCAGGAGCTGACTTTGTGGTTGGTTCAATACTTCGGGCCAGCCGGATAGATGACCTAACAGGGGGCCCCAGAATTCATCCGCTCTCTGTCGCACATGCAAGTTCCCTAAAATGCCCCGAATTTCGGCCATATTAGCGACCTCAAATAGAGCCAAAAGCGCTTCTTCCGGACCGGAAGCTACCAGGGGGTGGTGACTGTCCCAAAGAGACGTATCTCCCAGCGAAGGTGGGAACCACGACAACACATCCGCAACGATATTTTCCTTTCCGGGAATATGTTCGATCTGGTAGTCAAACTCACTCAGGAAAAGCGACCAGCGGGTCAGACGATCGTTCAGCAACTTGCATTGCTTGAGGAACTTTAGAGCGTAGTGGTCCGTCCTGATGACCAACGGAAACCCTAGGACCAGCGCCCGGAATTTCTTCAACCCGAAAATGACCGCCAACAGCTCTTTCTCCGTGACCGTGTAAGCCAACTCTGGGCCCCGCAACACCCTACTAGCGAACCCTAACACAAGATGCTGCTGCTCCGAGTCCAGCTGGTATAGTTCCGCTCCTAAAGCTAGCCCAGAGCTGTCGGTTTGTAAACAAAACGTTTTCGAGAAGTCCGGAAACCGTAACATCATGGTGTCCACAAACAGCAATTTGGCCTCCTCGAATGCCGAATTCTCCTCTACCCCCCATTTCCATTTCACCCCTTTGCCCAGCAGCTTAGTCAATGGGACAATGGCGTGGCTATAGCGCTTCTGGAACCGCCGGTAATAATTACAGAGACCCAAAAAACCACGCAGCTGCTTGACATTCCGAGGTGTCGGAAAGTTCCGGATGGCCTCCGTTTTCTCTGGATCCACCTGAATCCCCTGCGCAGACAAAACGTGACCTAAAAATTTAACCTGCGTCTGACAGAATCTACATTTCTCCAGATTTACCGTCAACCCAGCCTCCGCCAATCGGGCAAACAACCTACTTAGATGTTCAATATGTTGCTGGAAGCTGGAGGAGATAACAATTAAATCGTCCACATACTTTTTTACAAACGTCCCTATCTCCGGACCCAAAATGAGGTCGAGTGCCCTAGTGAACGATCCCACCGACGACTTAAGTCCAAAAGGAAGAACCTGGAAGGTGTATGTTTTCCCATCATACAAGAACCCTACGTACTTGGTACTCTCCGGACTTAAAGGTATCTGCCAATAAGATGCGCGCAGATCGATGGTACTCAGGTACCGAATGTTCGTGGGCAAAGACATGAATATCTCCTCTGGAGGAGTTGGGGAGTCATTGTCCGCATACATTCTGGAATTCAACAACCGCGCATCCAGACATACTCGCACCGAGCCATCCTTTTTGGAGGTAACTGTCAACGGACTTAAGACGAAGCCTCCCTTTTGATTAAATTCAAACTCAACATTTCCTGGATGACTTTGTCCACTGCAGGACGAAGACTAAAAGGAGTCGGATAGGCCCGCTTAACAAAAGGGGTGGAGTCTAACATTTTGATGACATGCTGATATTCGTGAGTCCGTCCGGGCTGGGTACTAAATATTCGCTGGTATTGTCGGAGTACGTCGAATAGAAGGGCCCGTCTGGGTTCCCCCAACGTTGTTAGCTCCGATACCTTGTGACGTAATTCACCCGCGGTGGCAAACTGAACCAGATCTGGTTGCGCACCACGCCCCGCAGGTTCCCCCATCCCCGGAGTCAACCCAGCCACCATCGGTGCCCCTCCCGGGGAATTCATGATCTCGTCGCCTCCTTCAAAATTCTGCATCCGCCCCTCGGCGACATCAAAGGGAAGCTCGACGGCTTTGCCTTCCAGTCTTAGTTTCAACCTACTTTCATACAGATTGATTTCCGCGCCGACCTTGTGCAACCAGTCCACACCCAAAATGGCCGGTCGCACCAGGGACCTCACTACCAAAAAGACCTGCTGACAGGGCAGTCTACACCCACCAACTATAAACTCTAAACACACCTGGTACCTGATGCGCATGCTTTTCTGTCCTATAGCACTCCTCAGCTGGGTACTGGCCACCGGCAACACTTGGAGCTTCCCCAGTTCCTGTAAACGATAAAAATACTCTTCGCTAATACAACTTAGCTCACACCCCGAGTCCACCAAAGCAAGAACCTCTAGACCATAACAGTACAAGAACAGGTGCGGCAACAACCCGCTATGGGCCGACGACGCACAGGCATTTACCTCCCGGTCAAGCAGACGGAGGTTTCGGTCGGGACCACAAACGATTGCTTGGTACTGAAGAAACTTCAACGGGCGCCTGCGACCCAACGCCAAAGGAGTCAGCAAACCAGTCAGTCCTCGCCCCAGCGGCTGTCCCAAAGTCCACCCCCTCCTTGAAGCATGGAGAAACCCTGGGAATACGTGGTTCTCAGCTGCGTCGGTTTAAGGGGGACCGCGGGCTGACAGACAAGCCGATCGTTCTCGGGCTCCGAAGTCGAAATTATGGAGGCGCCCTCAGGGACAAACGCTATAAAGGGGTAGGGTAATGGGGGGTTGGCGGACGTTCTCGGGAAAATTTCCCCACTTAATTTTCCCGGCGGCAGTTTCCCGAATTCCCGGTAGCCAAGGAGGAAACAGTGGTCGGTGGCGGAAAGGGGTAGGTCGGGAGAACGGCGGAAGCAGATGGGCGTGGCACCGCTGTTACCATCACCGCTGCGGCAATCGGCGGGGGTCGCGCGGATGACTTGTATACCTTCTTGGGTGGACTCTCGATCTGCCTCTCCAAAAACTTCAATGCCCCTAGAATACTGCGGTCATTAACTACCGACCACAGTGCTTGGGTGTTCGGGGGTAAATTCGCCAGGATTTCGTTGACAATCACGATTTCGGGTAGAGGGGGATCGAAAAGGCGGTAAGCATCGACCTGGCGTAGGAAAAACTCCGACATGGATTCATCCTGGGGCTCAAAGCTACCCGCGCGGAGACGACAACGCTTCTCAGCTTGCCTTTCGCTCGACCAGAAGTGGGTCAGAAACTCCCGACGAAACTCCGTATACTTCCGCCATAGGGGCGTACGCAAATTCGCCCAATAATGCGCTGGACCAGACAGGCGGCTAAGGACAACCCGCACTTGGTCGGCCGGGGGTACGTGGGCTTGCTCGAAATACTGCTCCAGGCTGCGGATGAAGACCGCGGGATTATGCCTTGAGGCACAGCGGAACCTGGGGGCTGTGGGACGAATCGAGTTGGGGCGCTGAGCAAGGGCGAACGCAATTTTCTGCCAAGATTCCGAAGTCTCAGGATCGGGAACGCTTACGGGGAGGCTGGAAGGATGGGTTTCCGGGCTGGCAACTCCACTCCCGGATGACGTCGCCTGGGATGCGGTATCAGCCAACACCATCAACCTACCGAAATCAACAGAGCTACCTTCCGACGCGACCCCTGCCGGCCGGGACCCTTTAGGGTTCGCAGGGGTCCCACTCGGTTCCTTAGCAGCGGCCAAGGCGTGGAGCACCTCGTTGAGCTGCTGCTGCTGCACCTGGAGCACCTGCATCATCTGCTCCTGCTGCTTGGCAAGAACCTCGTACCGACTCGGGGGCATTTCGATGGTGGTCGACCCCGTCGGCGGCCCGCCTACGGAAGGGCTCTGGCTGACCAATACAACTCCGGGCGGACTCGGTTCCGGGACCTCACCCATGACCCCGGGGTATTCATTGCTGGACATCGCGGGCAGATGTACCAAGGGGGTGTTAGGGAGAACGAGTCAAAAGGGTTTTTTTTTTCCTTGAAGCACAAGGGAGTCCAATATCGTATACAGCAATACCGGAATGGCGGGGAAAGGGCAAACCCTATAAAATATCCAACGTTACAATACCAGACCAAACTCAATAACCCTACTCCAATTTGTTTCACTGTCCATCGAATCCTGGTCACGGCACCAAAATTCTGTAATGTAACAGGTCGACTCGATTACCTTCTACTAAGATTTACCTATCGTGGGCCATTATGCGGAATCCGTGTGATCGTCTAGTAGTCCACCCCAAGTTCGTTGATTCGTTGGCGTGAAACGTTTAGGAAGGAGTAGGGTTAAATTAGACAACAGAATTTCCCAATAATACGATTTATTTCGGGATTATATGACCACCTGGTTCTAGACGCGAAGAGTGGGGAAAGAACCAGTAAGAAAACCCTCTCTTTTACCAAATTACCATTAAACAAAAGAAATCAATCAACATATAACTAAAATTTAAACATGCAATGCGGGCCAGGCCAATAATCGGGCCTGGGACCGCCACGTCGATCCGCCCTGTCAATAAAACATCAATATCGGCATGCCCGCAATAAAATTATAAATGAACCCAACAAAATGGTTCCCACAAGTACATAAATACATAAAAGTCACTAACAAGTTAATTATCGCGATACGGAGAGGGACAATACAAAAAGGCAGCAACAAAATCCAGCTATTAGATAGAATTACATAATAACCCTCAGAGAGAAGGCGATCCAACGTAAAGAATAACTATTCCCACCCCGAAAATAATGTCTATACCCGCTAGTACCTAGAAAGTGAAATAGCCCGGGTTTCGGATCTTCCGCCGTGGGGCACGATGCGAATGTACACGTATATAATGCAGTGTGAATGTCTCGCACCCACTCGCAGATACAAACACACACAATCAAAACGAGAAGAAAGGTTAGAGTCAAAAGGAAATCACAGTGGTATACACCTCCCTGGACCTAAGTAAGTTGGCATAAGCGGTATGGTAGACCCCAGGAAGCGCGGCTTCACCCAAGGAAAACCAGCACGGTAGAAAATATTATTTATCGTTCAACAAGTCCCAAAACACGCCTGAAATCGAGACACTGACACTCCATTACTGCAAGTTGAGTTTAATTAGATGGGATTATCGATACTCCCACAACTTCCCATCGGAAACCACGCCATTTGGTTATAGTGAGACGAATAATTTGGGGTATACACATTTTATTATGATTATTAATACAAATCGGCCCCGCCCCTCCGTATACGATACCTAATGGAAAAGAGAAACTCGAAAAATAGTACAAAATTGGTATGAGCATGCTAGTCACAAACGCCGCCAATCTCCAGCCATCGGCTCGCGTAGCCTAATGCTAATTAGCTACAAACTAACCTCGACTTCTCTCTACGCTCTACAGCCAACCTCGATATCTCCGCACAACACTGAAGCTATTCGCACAGGTTCACTACACAACCTTCCTTTTGGGCACAATTTGGCGATTGGTTTTAGGACACTCCACCAACTTACGACTGCTCTCGGGGACGGTTCGAAGCAAAAAGCCTCGCTTCTTTCCCGGTTTCTTCCGAACTTCTTGAAACCTTCGCAGCCCTCTCGACATGTGTCCTGGCGCCACCAAACCTCGAGCGTCCCATCGCGGAATTTGGCCTTACAGGCTTTTGTCTCCGCAAGCCAGATGTGGGCACTTGACGTTCCTACATATCCCTATGCACCGAACCTTCTCGGAAAGTTTTTGTCTTCGCCGGTCGTCAAGAATTAGAAAGTTTCACATCGGATTTTGTTTCCTTTCCCAACGACAAAATCCTACAGGGTGATTATCCGAATTCCTTCAATATATTACCAATCACCTCACGCAAACCGCATATCCGGGAAAATCCATTTACCGGAGTTATAGGAAAAACAAATTGTCATTTTCGCAATTTCGGCAAAAAAATTGAAATATCTCGAAAAAAGATGCGATTTCGAAAAAAAAATTATTCTTCGAAAATTGTAGAGAACGTTTTTCTCTATAAAAGGACATATAAGGGGTTATTCTATTTTGAACCGTTTTTGAGTTATAACGACAAAAAACGAACTTTCCTTCGCGAACGAAAAATTTATATTTTACAATTACTCCAAAACTAGTCGTTTTTTGAAAATTTCTCAAGAATCGAAACTTGTAAAGAATAGTATTTTATTTAATATATGTAGATGGGGTGATTCGATTTTGAGCGGTTTTCGATTTATAGCACCATTTCGATTTTTTATAGTAAACGCGATTGACAAATAGTCGAAATAACTCGAAAAAAGATGCGATTTCGAAAAAAAAATTATTCTTTGAAAATTGTAGAGGATGTTTTTTTACATAATAAAAAGTTTACGGGGTGGTTCCAACTTTAACGGTTGTTGAGTTACGAGGAAAAAACTGCGATATTGCTGGGTAAAACCGAGCTGATTGGCGTGTTTTTTTCTTACGGCCGTACGCGAAGGAAAATCGTCGCGGGAAAAACACCATCTTTACGAATTTTGACGAGATCTATCGGAAAATCCACATTTGGAAACCCGGAAAAGTTTTTTTATTAAAATACGCGGATTATCTCACGCAAACCGCGGGAAAATCAAAATTTCCTTCGCGGAGTTATGGCAAAAATAATTTAATTATAATTAAATTCATTATTATTTACACGCTCAAATCTCGAAAACTATTAAGTTTACGATAATTTTACAATAATACAAATTTGTTAAGCGCAGTTTTTCCAACTAAAAACAAACTGCATATGTTTATCTTGAACAGTTCAAAAGTTATAGGGGTAAATCTAAGTCGCGATCATGAGACTCGAGCGACGGATTTATGGTTCAAATTCGCGCAGCAAAGGGATTCCCGAAACCGTTCTCTCCGTAGAAAACAGGGACGGATCGAGAAGGAATTACTTTGCGAATAAATATATTAATATCTCCGAAACGGAAGGTTTACGAAAATTTTACAAGATGTAGAAATTGTTTAGAATTGATTTTTCTATCGAACGGTATATTTTCCGAACCTCGCGAACAAGCCGTAATAAAAATCGTTTTTTCCGGAAAATTCAAAATCAAATATCTCCTAAACCGTTAGATTTACGAAATTTTTTCAGACTAGGTGATTTGTTGGGAATATTTTTTTTACATCGAATAGTAATTTACAAATTTTTATTCGACAATTAGTTTTTGAGTTAATAGAAAAGGTTTAATTTTAATTAATCATAATTAGAATTATCACGCTCAAATCTCGAAAACTATTAGGTTTACGATAATTTTACAAGAATACAAATTTGTTAAGCGTAGTTTTTTCCAACTAACAAAACAAACTGCATATTTTTAACTTGAACCGTGCGAGGGCATTTTACTTTGAAACGTTAGCTTGTCGCGGTCGAGAGAGGGGTGTGCAATGTGCATTAAAATTTTGGCATTTTGGATTTTGGCCGAGCGATTATTAGCATTAGCATATGTTAGAAATGGGGACGGCACTGCGATGGATATTTATTTAAAACGAAAGAATTGTATCGAAAATGCATGATACACAGAGGGACTAGTTTTTAGGTTGATAAGGTGGAATCGGATGATGTTTTACTTTACTTTGTTATTTTGTTCTTGGGTGTTAATAAAGAAAGACTTACAATTATTTATTTTTCGGGGTGCGTTTATAAACCTTATTTGATTTGAAACGAACAAATTTTTGGATTTGGACGCTATTATCAAAGTTTTATTAACAATTACGGCTAATAAACTTTTGAGCTTACAATTAGTGATTTGTGATAATGAAGCAGTAGTGTATGGTTGTATAGTAGAGTGTATAATAGTGGTAGTGATTGCCTGACTAAGTGACAAGACCACCAAAAGATTTAATTGCAACAATTGACGACCTGGTAACGGGTCAGTGTCCCAAGAAAGGGCGCGTTAGCGCCCTTTCCAACCATTCTGCGAGTTTGAAATATAACTTAGTAGTAATTTGAAGTTCAACGCAGGTGAACGTGTTCTGACTCTCTTGTCTGTTTTTATTGGTTTTTGTGGTTAATATTTAAGGAAAAATTCCAATTTTTCGCAAGGAGTGTTTAGAAGTGCGTTACTACCACTTGGCGAGATCGTTGGATTTAATATAACATAGAAGTGCTTGTTTTTGGCATCTAAGTACATTTTAATAAACAAATGTTTCAAAAAACTGGTTAGTTTTATAGATAAGGCAGGAAAAGTTTGTCTATTCTGCTATAGTCTGTGAGCAAGTATGCCAATTTGTAATATTTGCACTACGAGTCTTACTAATAAGACACCGGGCTTGAAGTGCGTTGGTCAATGCTCTAACTTTTATCATGGTAAGTGCGTTGGCCTTGGCAAACAAGCCATCACAAACTTTCAACTACCTGGAGCTGTTTGGCTATGCCCAAATTGTAGACTATCAACCAATCCAAGACGTATCTCAGGGATTAACTCTACAAGCGCAGTCATCGATGAACCAGAAGACGATCCCAAATCCGAAACAGACACCGAATCATCTCGCACCCTCAAAATAGTGCAAACGATTCAATCGCAAATGGTTAACTTCAATAAAAAATACTCTGATATATTGGATTCCGTCAATTTTTGCTCCGACAAAATTTCTGATTTTGAAGGTATAATAAAAACAGTTAATGATAAACTCGATAAAATGGAAAAAGTTGCATAGGAAAAAGGCAAACTCAAAGAAGAAGTAAAATCGCTTAACAATCGTGTTGAAATCTTGAAATAAGTTCGTGTTGAAAAACAAATAAGATCTCAAAATATTGAAATTCATGGCATACCCGAAAAGAAAGGCGAGAACCTCATCGAATTAATCCAAAAAATTGGAGATCACGTTAATTGTCCAATCACCCCTAAGGATGTAGACACTATTTTCAGAGACAAATCTCGTGATAATAAAAACCCCAAACCGATCATTGTTAAGCTTTCATGGAAGAAGAAGAGAGACGATATTCTGGCCTCAGCGAAATCAAAGCGAATCGCCAACAAGACTCCCGGACTAAAAATTGAAAACATATCTGACCAGCTGTTTATCAACGAGCATTTGACTTCCACTGTTAAGTCAGTATCCAGAGCTACTAAGGAAAAAGCAAAAATTAAAAAATATAAATATGTTTGGATTAGAGGCGGCTGCATATTCGTTAGAAAAGATGACCAAAGTCGCGCTATTAGAATACTATCTTCTGATGATGCCGACAAGCTTTAAGTTTCTTTTTTCTTGATATTTAACATTACTATAATATTCATTCCTTCAACTCATGGCCTTCTCTGTCTTGTACCAGAACGTCCGTGGTCTAAAAATTAAAATAAATTGTTTATATAAAAATTCACTTAATTGCGATTCCGACATAATATGTCTAACCGAAACATGGTTAAATAATCAGATGTCATCTTCAGAGTGCTTTCATAAGTCTTATAATGTCTATAGAAGAGATAGAGAGAATACTATTCTATCTATTAAACATGATGGTGGTCAGGACCGTATTAACCACTAGGCCAAATAGGCCATGGCCTAAGGCGCCACGGACCAAATAGGCGCCGAGGCCGAGCCTTTCTTTCTTGCAATTGACAAAAAATATTTTTCGGGATAATAGTCATTTTTTAATGACAAAAGGAAAAATAAGCTAGCCGCGGTTTCTTGGCGCACGTGTTGAATAATCGACAAGGCCGCCTTTTTAATGAGCGATTCGGCTCGGGTTCGGCGGTTCGGGTATCTGTTGCCACTGCTACTCCGGACGAGGTAGTTCTTGTTATGTTCTCCCACTCTCCACTGCCATTAAATCTTGCTCTTCTGCTCTCCCGGTGTAGTGTGTAGCAATGTGGCAACACTGATATCGATATTTATCGCCGCAGAAGGAATGCAATAAATGCAGAATACAAAATAAATTAAAAAAAAGGGTTGTTAACATTTAAAAAGGTTATACTTATATGTATGTATCTATTCTAATAATTTATATTAAACTGGAGAGTGGAGAGTTGAGTTTTGAGCGAGAATACAGAATAAGAGTAACTGAAGACTGAAGTGAGTGAACTGATTGTGAAAATTGAATACAAAATGAGCGAAAAAGGTAAGAAAAAACTTAGCGGATGGGACAGAAAAAAAATTGAAAATGAGAAGAAAAAGTACATTCATTTTTTCTGCCACAAAGTAAAGATATTACAACAGAACAAATCCTAATCCCGTCAACTTCTAGTGGCGAAAGTGTTATAGGTACAGGCACAGGTAAGCTTTTTTCTTTTTTGGTCCATTTTTTGGCACCATCCTGCGCATCCCTTCTCTTTGCTTTCTCTAAATACTTAAGTATCTACAGTATAGACAGTAGATATTATTTTTTTCTAGGCCTGGGCGAATATATTAATATGTTAAACACTCCTGCTCCTGAATCTGAGGCATCACTTATTGACGCTAACACTAAAACTACTCTTATTAAAAGTGTATTTTTACCAAGTACTTCCAGTGAGCCCGGAAAAGAAAATACGCCAGTCACAGAACAGTCAGCCGAATTGGAAGTGACAATTAAATTCGATGATCCGGCCCTTTGGAGTATAAATAAAAATTTTATAGATCACTTTATCAAAAATCCACTAAAACAGGATTTAGTCTATTTAGTCTATTTATTTAGATTTAGTCTAGAAATTTGATTTTAATAAATCTAAAAGAATATGTGGGAATCGAAACCGTTATGCTTCAAGAGGCATATTCTTTAGGAAACTGCATAATGGTGAAGTGATACGTCGGGAGTGGCTTTTATATTCGCAACAAACTGGAAATGTGTACTGTTTATTTTGCAAACTATTTAACTTTAAAGAAAATAACCCTTTTGTAACCGGGTTTAGTGACTGGAAAAACATCTGTAGAATAGCTGCTCATGAGACATCTCCTGAACATTGTCAATGTGCCCAAACGTACCTCATAAGATCAAATGTATTGGGAAAAATAGACAGGGAGGTTCATAAACAATACCTGCTCGAAAAAGAATACTGGGTAATATATTAAAACGTGTTGTGGCAGTCATAAAATAATTGTCTTCAAAAGGTTTGGCATTTAGAGGAAGTACCGAATTGTTTGGAGTTGCAAATAATGGTAATTATTTGGGGGCATTAGAGTTAATTGCAGAATTTGACCCATTTTTAAAAAATCACATTGAAAAAAAAAGGTAATAAAGGAAGGGGGAACGTGTCTTATTTATCACCAACAATTTGCGATGAATTTATTAAGCTTATGGCTTTAGGGGTGAGGGAACAAATTACATCTGAAATTTTAAGAACCAAGTATTACTCAATAATTGTAGATTCAACACCTGACATCTCACATTCAGATCAACTTACTATTGTCTTAAGATACGTTCTTGAAAATGGTGCACCTATTGAACGATTTATCACATTTATTAGCAAAGTAGGACATAAGGATGCGAGCATGGAGTTAGCTATTTTAGATTATATAAAACAAATGTCATTAGAATTGGGAGATTGTCGTGGACAATCCTACGATAACGCTACAAATAAGTCAGGACAGTATTCCGGATTACAAGCTAGAATAAAAGACAAAAACAGTCTTGCTAAATATGTACCGTGTGCAGCCCATTCCTTAAATCTAGTTGGCATTTGTGCAGCAGAATGTTGTCCTCTAGCTGCGGATTTTTTTTCTCTAGTTGATGAGATTTTTTTTTTTTTTTTTTATTATTATTATTATTATAACATTTTGAATACATTGAACTTTTAAACTTAAACTTAAAATATAAATTTTACAGGCGCCTAGGTGATTTCACCTGTATGCGCCTTGTAACCGTTTATAGCACACAATAAAGTCAGTTCATTTGAAAACTATTGAAAAACATTACATGGTCCTTCGGAAGCCGCATGGTAAATACCTGTGGATGTTTTAACGTGGAAAAGCGGTAGCCAGACAGTAGAAGCGGCTGTCAGCCATTATCGTTCTCGTTGGAGCAGGTCGGCGAAGGGGGTAAGTCCAATAATCCCATTTATTCCTTCCTTTTTCGTCTGATTTTTGGTGAATAGCATTTCGATTGTATTTTTGTTTATTTTGAATAAGTTATTGTAGATGTGTGAATTTTCAAATCACCGGTAGATAAGTTTTGACTTGTTTTATCTTGTTGATAAAAATCATACATATATCGCGTGCCGGTATTGGGCATTTAAGTTGACATTTGGTTGGTTGCATAATCATTTGATCGTAATATTGTTGGGTTTAATAAAACGTTATTTTGAAAATTGCAAATCGCATGCAGTTAGACGGTGTAGAAAGTTGAGTTTGATAATTGTTGATTGGTTGATAACAATTAAACTATTGGTAACGCAAGTAAGGTTACATCGAGGGGCAAACTGGGTAGATTTGGTAAACTTTGCATGATAATTTGTGGTTTGGCTTGGTTTATTAAATATGGCGGAATCGCAGGCTACAAAGGAGCGCGGTTTATGCAAGGGTAGGTTGACTCGGTTTGAGAATTTCGTGGCAAGGTGTACTGCAGATAATTTGGATCAATTGGAGTCTCGAATAGACGATATTAGTCACATTTTGGAGGAGTTTAATCGAGTGCAGTTGCTGTTGGAGCAACAGGGCGTCGACACGGATGAAGAAGCGGATGATGCTGAGAGGGAGCAGTTTGAAGATCGGTATTATGCAGCTCTCAGTCAGGCTAAGCAGATAATTCGCCGAGCGAATCCGTCGCCGCAGCCAACATTGCCAGCGGGCAATTCTCATGACATTTCTTTGAGCGTAAAACCCAACGTAAAATTACCATTGATGCAGATTCCAAATTTTGATGGAAGTTATGAGCAGTGGGAACATTTTCGAGATATGTTCAACGCGCTGATACACCAGGATACGTCCATCGACAAGGTCCGCAAATTTTACTATCTTTCCAACGCTTTGACAGGTACTGCAGCAAAGGCCATTAAGGCTGTTCCGGTCACCAATGAAAATTATGATTTAGCGTGGAGGCTATTAAAGGATCGGTTTGAGGACACGGAAACTATTACTAGGAATCATATCAAGGCGGTAGTAGAAATAAAACAGGTTGTTAACGGCAATCAATTGAGGGAGTTCGTGGATGATGTAAGGGGTCATTTGAGGTCACTGGAGTCTATGGGTGAGCCAGTGGCTCAGTGGAATAAATTGCTTCTGTATCTATTATCGAGGAAGTTGGATGCAGAAACTCGGAACGAGTGGGAGGAGCATGTGAGCGGCAAGGGTTTGTCGAGTCCTGGTTATTTAGTTCTGTTGGATTTCTTGGTTGAAAGATGCAAAATATTGGAAAAGAGGGTAGGATGTTTTGATAAGTCGGAGAAAGGTCGTCATCATAGCGCATTTAAATTCGATCCAAGGAGGGGTCAGCTGGGGGCAGTTCCTAAGGCAGCTTTGGTTTCCCATCATGCAGCAGACCAGGCTGGTTCGTGTAGTTTTTGCAATGGGGATCATCAGATCTACCTTTGCAAAAAATTCAAAGGGTTGTCGGTAGCTTCTCGATTGTCAGAGGTCAAGCGTAGGGCGCTATGCTTGAATTGTTTGCGAGCAAATCATTTTGCGAATGAATGCACATCCAGTAGTTGCAAAAAGTGTTCTAGGAAACATAACACATTGTTACACTTTGAGAATTCACCAAGGTCTCCAGTGGATGGTTCTTTGACGGAAGGGCGTGCTGGTCCATCTCTGGTGGCAAATTTGTCTGGTGGGTCTGGTGATAGGCCAGATTCAAGGATTTCGTGTTCTGCTATGGACGACTTGGTTCAATCATCCCCCGTGGTAAATTTGGCGCGTAATCAAACTCGGGAGATTTTGCTTTCCACTGCGAGGATTTATATTCGGGATATGACAGGAAATTGGCATATTTGTCGTGCTTTATTGGATTCCGGTTCGCAACCTAATCTCATGACTCAGTCATTTTGCGCATTGTTGAATCTTAAATCTTCTAAAACAAGCTTACCTTTAACTGGTATTGGACAATCGGCGGTCCAAACAGTCACTCGAGTAAACACACAAATTAGGTCAATGTGTGAAGAGTTTTCTGTTAACTTGAACTTTTTGGTACTTGGTAAAATCACTCAAAGTCTTCCTATCACACGGTTTAGTAAGTCAATGCTGAGGATCCCATCGGATATTCGTCTAGCAGATGCAGACTACAATGAAACCTCTGGAATAGATATTTTACTTGGAGCAGAGGTCTTCTATGATTTGTTGAAGAGCGACAGGATCAGGTTAGGAAATGGACAACCAACATTGCAGTCTTCGGTATTTGGGTGGTTGATATCAGGGCCACTCAGTTTTGTTCCGCCTAGGGGTGTTGTGTCAAATCTGGTTGTTGAGGACCAATTGAGCAATTTGGTTGAGAAATTCTGGAAGCTTGAGGAACTTGCTGATTCCAAGGCTTGGTCTCAGGAGGAAAAGAGTTGTGAAAGTATTTTTGTGGAAACAACCACAAGAAATGATGGTGGTCGATTCGTGGTCGATTTGCCAATTCGTCCAGACGTTGGTTCATTGGGATGTTCGCTGCAGAACGCAACAAGACGATTGATTTCTATGGAAAGGAAATTTAGTAGAAATGAAGGGTTTATGAAACAGTATTCTGATTTCATGGCTGAGTACTAGAGCTTGGGCCATATGGAGGAAGTCGAAAGTATCGATGCAGGTGAAGAAACCTTTTATCTTCCCCACCATGGGGTCGTTAACGAAAATAGTACTACCACACGGCTGAGAGTGGTGTTTGATGGCTCATGCAAATCCAGTTCGGGTCTCTCTTTGAACGAAAAGTTGATGGTAGGTCCTGTAATTCAGGAGGATTTATTTTCTATATTGATTAGATTTCGAAAACACAAATATGCGGTAATTGCTGATGTAACAAAAATGTACCGGCAAGTGGAGGTTAGTTCAAGGCATTACAGATATCAGAGGATTGTTTGGAGGAGTGATCCTTCAGATCCAATCAAGCATTTTAATCTAAAAACTGTGACTTATGGCACATCTTCGGCATCGTGGCTGGCTACAAGGGCTTTGAAGCAAATTTCTTTAGATGTGGGTCCCAATTTCCCATTGGAGGGTGAAATAATCGCAAGGGATTTTTATGTGGATGATCTCCTTACGGGTGCTCAAACCGTTGAGTCTGCGAGATCAATCAAGGAAAACTTAGCCAAAATACTGGCGGAGTATGGGTTCGAACTCCGGAAATGGGTGGCAAACGATAATTCTATATTTCAGAATTTGGCGGGCGATGATAGCAGCCAAAGTTTTTATATATCCGACAGTGAGACCAAAACTCTGGGACTTTGGTGGCATGCCCAATCTGATATTTTTGAATTTAGAGTTCCCAGGCAGTTTGTTGATGGTTCCGTTGAGCAGGTTACTAAGCGTCATGTCCTGTCCTCAATTGCAAAAATTTTTGATCCGTTGGGGTTACTTTCTCCTGTCACTGTAGCAGCAAAAATCTTGTTGCAAAGAACGTGGCAATTAAAAATGAGATGGGATGAGCCAGTTCCACTGCCATTGATGACAGCTTGGACGCAATTGTCGAATCAACTAAATTTAATTACACAGATTTCAGTTCCTAGATGCGTGGTTCGCAATGGTTCGGGTCGAATCGAAGTACATGGATTTTGCGATGCTTCAGAAAAGGCGTATGGAGCATGTATTTATATAAAGTCGGTTGGTCTGGACGGTTCGAAACACATTTCATTACTTTGTTCTAAGTCAAGGGTTGCTCCATTGAAGGTAGTCACCTTGCCGCGTCTGGAATTGTGTGGCGCTGTTTTGTTGAGCAAATTATTTGCTAAGGTTTTCGGGGCGTTGCGCCTCGAGATAAATTCGTGTTTTTTCTGGACTGATAGCAGCATCGTGCTGTCCTGGCTAAACTCGCCTCCGACAGCGTGGAAGGTCTTTGTGGCTAATCGAGTTGCGGAGATACAAACTTTGACTGGCGTGAATCAATGGTCGCACGTCTCATCGGGCACCAACCCCGCTGATCTCTTGACTCGTGGTATTAGTTGTTTGGAATTGAAAAATTCTACCTTGTGGTGGAATGGTCCGGAGTGGTTGGTTCAGGATCAATGCGGGCGGCCCAGGAGCACATTTAGTTCTGGAACCGTTCCAGAAAAGCGTAAACCTCTGATGAGCTTCAGTGCAACCATGGGTCAATTCGATATTATTAGTAGATTTTCGTCATTGTACAAACTGCAGAGAGTCGTTGGCCTTTGTTTGAGATTTATTCGTAATTTAAGAACGTCCAGAGAAAAGAGAGCTTCCGGTGGTTTGACTTCGAGCGAGTTTGAGGGAGCATTGGTTGCGTTAATTAAAATGATGCATTTAGAATACTTTTCTCAGGAAATTGACCAGATTAAGCATGGTGGCCAGGTTAGTCGCCGCTCAAAATTGCTTTTTCTTAGTCCTTTCCTGGATAATAATGGAATCCTTCGGGTGGGCGGTCGAATTTCAAAGTCTTCTTCCGTAACTTTCGAATGCAAGCATCAAATTATTCTTCCGTCTAAACATACATTGACCCGATTAATTGTTCTGAATGCCCACCGACAGCATTTGCATTTGGGTGCTCAGGGATTGCTTTGTTTTTTGCGACAAAGATTCTGGATAGTAAGTGGTAGAACAACTATACGTAGTGTACTCCGGAATTGCATTGTTTGTTTTCGAGCGAAGCCGCAGGCGTTGAGGTGTAGCATGGGGGATTTACCCAGTGATCGGGTGACTCCACACCGACCATTTTATGTTTCAGGCGTTGATTTTGCCGGGCCGTTCTTCATAAAGGATGGTAAATTGAGAAACCGCAGAATTATCAAAGCTTATTTGTGTATTTTTGTTTGCTTCACTACGAAGGCTATCCATTTGGAAGCAGTAAGTGACCTTACTTGCCTTTCCTTTTTGAACTCACTAAAACGTTTCGTGTCTCGTCGTGGGATTTGCAAAACTATATGGTCAGATAATGGGTTAAATTTTGTCGGGGCTAATAATTATTTAAAAGAAGTTGTTTCATCGATAAATGGTTTTGCAAAAGATTCCCAAATGTCAAATTATCTTTTATCGAGCAATATCGAATGGAAATTTATTCCTGCATACTCCCCCCACTTTGGTGGCTTATGGGAGTCTGCAGTCAAGAGTGCAAAATATCACATTACCAGAGTAGTTGGGAATTCACACTTAACATTTGAAGATTTAAGTACGGTGTTTGCTCAGGTCGAAGCTATTCTGAATTCCCGACCCATAACTCCTATTTCCAATGATCCCAAGGATTTATCCGCTCTTACGCCTGGCCATTTTTTAATTGGAGAGCCCTTACTATCCCTTCCTCAATTGGACTTGCTGTCAGTTCCGGAAAATCGTCTCAAAATCTATGAGAGATTACAACAAATGGTTCAGCAGTTCTGGAGTCAATGGTCAGCTGAGTACCTCACCAGTCTACAGGGAAGGTCGAAGTGGAATAGTCCACACTCTCCAGTTATTGCCGTTGGGGATTTGGTTCTCTTGATGGATGGGAATCTTCCGCCTCAACAATGGAAATTGGGCCGAGTACTACGTCTTCATCCTGGGTCCGATCATCGGACACGAGTTGCCTCCGTACAAACTTCCAGTGGTTCGGTTACTCGTGCAGTGCAGAAGATTTGCCGACTTCCGATTGATTAAATTGTGTTGAAAACTTACGGTTTTCAAGGCGGGGATTATGTTGAGTTCGCCCACCTCTACACATTCGTATTAGTTCCCAGCTCTATTAAATTCCGCCAGGGCGCTAGACGGCTGAGTGAAAAGTGCGCGGAGAGGGGACTTCTCGCGTGAACTTGTTAGCGAAAGCACGCATTTTTTGTTATATATAAATTTTCGATATTCTAACCGGCACAAGCCGAAAATCGCTGTTCACTTTAAATCATTGTATTTTTGTAAAAGCATTACATTTTGTAACCGTTTATAGCACACAATAAAGTCAGTTCATTTGAAAACTATTGAAAAACATTACAGATATAGTTGGACACAATCTATCTTTTTTATATATTAATTTTAAAATTTTGTTTTGTATAACATTTAGCGGCTTTAGTGTAGTTCCATACAGGCCTCCCCACACTAAGATTCCATATCGTAATATAGCTTCTACTAGACTGTAGTATAGCGTTATTAGTAAGTCCTGGTTAAGAAATTGTTTTAAAAGATAAAATTTATAAATCAGAAATCTAAGTTTTTTTGCAATATAAATTATGTGACAGTCCCATTTTAAGTGTTGGTCTATAATTATACCTAAATATTTGGTAGATTCTGTTTCCTGTATGTCTAAATTTTGACTTTTTAAGCTTCTAAACCGCGGTCGATCTGCCACTGTCTTAGAAAACGCAATATAGTTTGTCTTGTTAATATTCAACGATAATTTAAAAACGTCAAGCCAGTTTTTAACATATGACAATCCAGATATGGCACGCATCCTGACAGCTTCCCAGTCATTATCACTAAAGGCCAGCACGGTATCATCTGCGTACGATATAACTTTACCCTGAATGTTAGTGTGAGTTAATCCCTTGATATACAAATTAAATAGTATAGGACCCAGGACAGTTCCTTGAGGTACTCCGATTTGTACAATTTCAGGGTTACTCATCTTGTCTCTGATTTTTACCTTCTGTTGTCTGTGCGTTAGATAATTTCGAAAAACCTTTAACACGACGCCCCTCACTCCGTTTTGCTCAAGAACATTTAAGAGTTTATGATGTGGTACTGTGTCAAATGCCTTTGCTAAATCCAAAAATATAGCAATACACTTGTTGCCAGCATTCATTTCATCAGCAATGTGTGATATTAATTCCTGCATAGCATCTCCTGAATTAAGGCCTTCGGTAAAGCCATATTGGTGCTTGGGAAGTAAGTCATTAGTTTTTAGGAAATCTATTAGTCTATCTTTCAGACATTTTTCAAATATTTTTGCTACATTACTAATGAGACTGATAGGCCTATAGTTAGTTATTAAGTTTGGATTGCCAGCTTTATAAATGGGTGTTATGATTGAGATTTTAAATTGCTTAGGTACAATTCCTGTATTGAAAATACGATTAATTATATGCACTAGAGGCTTCAGCAAATACTGATGTAGTAGTTTCAGATGTTTTACTGTTATGCAATCAAATCCTGGGGCACTATTATTTTTTAAACCGTTTATGTGTTTTATAATGTCATTTTCGCTCACTGGTTTTAGATACATTGATTTTTCTGCGACATCTACAGGAAAATTCATGTTACATTCAGGGATACTTTTGCACATATTAATGCCTATAGTCGAGAAGTATTTATTGCAGTAATTGGCCATTTCATTATCATTTCCAAAATGTTTATTATGCTGGTCAACAATCTGTAGGTGAGCGTTACTTTTTTTACGATTTTCATTAGTTGCTTCAGATATTAATTGATATGTTTTCTTTAGATCATTTTTGTTTTCAATTATTTTATTCTTGTAAAAGTCATTTTTAGTTTTTGATATCAGTTTATTTAAATTATTTCTGAATACTTTGTAGTGATTTTCCTTGTTAACAGTATAGTTTTTTTTAAGTTCTTTTTTTAGTTCATCCCTAGTTTTTATAGAATTGATTAAGCCATTTGTTATCCATGGCTTTATTTTTTTATGAATATTTATTTTAATATTTTGAGTAGTTTGGCAAGTTTTAATAATACTATGATAGCTGTCATAAAAAAGTTGTGTTGCAGTTTCTGGATTATTTTCATTGCAGACATTTTCCCAACTCACAGTTTCGAATTTTTGTTTTAATTTATCAGTATCAATTCTAGTTATGGTTTTATATGTACTCACAGGTCTTGTGTTATTTTTAACAGATTGTGAGATGTTTATCATAATAGGATCATGATCAGTCATATCATAATTTATTACATAAGAGTTCATCGATAAATTTTCTGTTTTGATGTTGTTTCTTACGAATATATGATCTAAACATGTTTTACTTTGGGGCCTCGTTATAGTATTTATGTAGGACATGAAACCATGGGAATAAAAATTTGCTTGGTAGTCGGTGGTTTTGTGATTAGTTACATCCAGGAGGTCGATGTTAATGTCCCCTATAAATATTTCAATATTTCGGTTTAAATGATTTGGTATGAAATTTTCTAAATCCCTTACAAACGATTGTACCGAAGTTTGAGGAGACCTGTATACACCGGTAACGCCGATGGTCAGATGATTGACTATTAGATCTATTTTAGTGACACAAATACCAGAAAAATTCAGTTTAATTATATTTAATTCTGCACTTAGACTTGACCTGACCAAAACTACAACACCATCATTCCTGTTAATGTTGCCACCGTTATAGTGGGTTGTGAAGCCACATAAATTAAATTGAGAAACAGATTCTAACTGAAAACATTCAGAAAGAACTATTATATCGCAGTAATTAATTTTATAACTCTCTAGAAATACTCATCAACTCATCAAAATTCTTTTTTATACTTCTGATATTAAAATGTATAACATTTAAGAGTTTCCCATTTAAACTAATTTTATTTGATATATTAGCAGCATCAACTACTTCGTTAATCGAATCGATTTGAATAGAATTTATTAAATTATTTTCTTGATCAATAATCATTAATTATGTATAAGAAGGTATGTATATGTGTATAAATATTAGTTGCTTTATTTACTGTTGAGCTGCCTACTCCCGTTTTGTTTTGTAACATCATTTTACGGTATTTCAAATAGCAACAAGTCAAGTCCAGTGCATAGTGATTAATTATGGTTATTCTGACATTACTCAAAGGTACAGTCAAATTATGTATATTAGAGTTATTGTTTTCACTGATACAAATAAGTATTCCATCGTTTTGATTGTTACTACTACCGTCAAGTAATGTCTGAAAACCTTGCATTTTATAATAATTTACATTTTTATTTGTTGTTTCACCAAGGATAATTATGTTCAGGTTTTCAATTTCAAATATTTGAAGAAACGTTAAAAAGGGATCAAATTTTTTTTGAGTACTACTATGAATATTAATTTGAGTAATTCTTAGCTTATATTTTTTAAGTACTGCTTTATCACAGTGATTGCTATACTGACATAGGTCATATCCTTGATTTACAAGTCTTAAAACTAGAGTTTCTTCAAGTTCCGATTCATTATAAAAATGTAATTTAACAATATCCATTATTTGATTAAAAGTTATTAATTATAAAAGCTGAAACTATTTGCAGAAAATAACAAAAATACCGGAAAAAAGTTACCAATTTATCAGTTGTTTATTTCATTCAAAATAGTTTATTTTGCTTCTCAGTCTATCGATGTGGAATTTGAAGGTTGGACAATCTGGACTTCTACTTTCATGGCCAGTGGCGTGGTTGGTATTGTATTTCCTATTAGAGATTTCGCAGTTTTTACAAAATTTGTTTTCTTTAGGACAGTCTTTTTGCATATGTTCATTGGAGCAGATAGGACATCTAATTTTATTAGGGCAGTCATCTTTTTTGTGATAATACTCTTGACAGTTAAAACATTTTGGTACGCTTAGATCTTCATAGACCATACATCTTTCCCATCCCAGGCATAATTTCCTTAGTTTTAATATTTGATGGAAAACTTTACCAGAACACTCGCATATAATTGTTTTGGTTTTATCTTTATTTTCACGAATATAATTGACAGTAACTTCATCGATTAAGTCATTTTGTTCTTTTAGGTAATTTTCAATCTCTTCATGTGTCAGGTTTTGTGTAACATTTACAATTTTTATTTTTGGATGTTTAAGTTTACTGACTTCAACCTCGTAGCGTTGTTTTAATTTACTGTCTAATTTTTGTTTAAGAATTTCAACTTCCTCTTTTTTCAAACATTTGATTATTATATTACCTGATTGAGTTGATTTTATGTTGGTGATTCCAATTTTAAGTTCTCCAGGATTAACATTTGTATTTAAATCTTTTCTGGTTTTATTGATGGATTGCTGTTGCTTTGGTTTGATGATGATATTTGGTATGTTTTGTTTCACTGTGTTAGTACCTGTAATTAGGTTCTCTTTCTGTAAAACACTGGAATAGGAGATTTTATTTTTCTGTTCCAGTCCTTCTATTTTCTCTTTAAGTAGATTAATTATCAGTTCTTGGTCGCTAATTATTTTATTTTTATCTTCAATAGTATTTTGCAAAATATCAACGAGTTCATAACTTCTACATTTTTTACATTGGTATTTTAGCGTTCTTTTTTGAAGTGAGATACATCTTATTTCGGATGAGGATAAGTCACTGTAGTCAATGCAGATGCTGCTTCTACAGGAATCACACAGAACTATTTCCTTTGTTGGTTGTTTTATTTGTTTACAAATAGCGCATTCCATGATTAGTTCGATCACATGTTATACTCCGGACCCTCTTAAATAGCACCGCACTGGTTAAGACACTATATCATATCAGTTCTTTTCTTTCGTGGTGATAATAAAAACTTGTTTAACACAGAGAATACGAATACGAGTACGAAAACTGAGTACGAAGATTTAAATGCACTTTTCAGCTAGAACCACGCACTCAATGTTCATAATAGTTAGTTCAACTTGTAATCAACATAATAAGCGTCCCACTGTGTAACTTTCAGAATTTAAATATCAGTTCTTCCCACTTGAATTCAATAAAAACACAGAGCTCACCAATTTGCGTCTACTCGTTATAAGGGTCGATCGTTTTTTTATATACGTTATATACACATTTATATACACGTTCTTTTCTGGTTCTACTTATAGGTGGGAAGTTATGAAAAAATGTTTTGAAAAATGCAAAACTGCACAGCCACTAGTACCTAAAAAGCTATCGACAACCAGATGGTCTGCAAGGGTTGATGCTTGCACAGCTTTTCATAATGGGTATGATGCTTTGAAGGAAACATTAGAACTTCTCATTGGTGATTTGACACAGACGCCTAAAACTAAAGCTGAAGCGAATGGTATATTGCAGAAAATGGCTACCTTAGAAACAGGTATTATGGCTTCTTTTTGGAAAGATATACTAGTCCAGATTCATAAAACGAATGTACAATTACAAAAAGCGGATATGGACATATTAACAGCTGTCCAGCTTTATGAATCTTTAATAAGTTTTATAGCAAACATGAGGAATGATGAATGCTATAATATGTATGAGACAAATGGCAAAATTATTTCAAGTTGCGATCATTACGGAGCAATAAATAAACGATCTAAGAGAAGAAAACTAATGCCAGGGGAAACGCGTGCAGGAGAAATAGTTTTGGAAGGGAGGGAAAGAATTAAAATTAATATGTTTTTCACAGTCATTGATACATTGATCTCAGAATTAAAGAAACGAAAAGATGCGTATAATGAAGTAAGTGAAAATTTTGGGTTTCTAACAAACTTACTGGAAAGTGACGATAGATCAATTAAGAGAGTTGCAGTAAACTCCAAAAAATATATAGCAAGGATTTAGACGTAGACTTCGGCAATGAATGTGTCCAATTTAAATATTTTATAAAAACATTAAATCTTCCTCCTGCTGACGGTCAAAAAATTCTGACCTGGCTTCAAATAATACGTAGCAAAAACTTAACTTGCACGTTTCCAAATATGGACGTGATGTTATGTATTTATATATGCATTCCAGTAACAAATTGCACTGGGGAAAGATCATTTTCGGTACTTAGACGATGAACGAATATGTGAATAACGTCGGCGTGTTAAATCACAAATCGTTTGGGGTTCCGCAGTGGAGTTCAAAAAATATACTACAGGTGCCGGGTTTACACAGTTTATTTAGTGTTTTCTCACAAATAGCAATCAGATGCTGGTGTATTGCACAATATATGTTTAATTCTCGATTATAACTGAACGTAGAAGCCTTTTTTGTCACTTTTAATTGCGGCAAATTTTATGTAAAAACGTGGTATTCTCGATAAAGTCGAGCGAAAAAGTCCGATTTTTTAGGTTATGTGAAAAAGTCAAAAGTCGATCCGTCACGTCTGTCAAGTTCTTCTATTTTTACAGTTAGGCAATTTTTCGAGAGTATTTTCTCAGTTGGAATCATATTTCCAACATACTGGGCGCGCCGGAAGAAGAAAACAGTAGAAACAAATGATAATAACAAGTAACAAAATGCCAAAGAGCAACAACACGAAGATTTTGGAAGACCGCTTAAGAATCAGTCTGATCGTCCAAGGCCAAAGCAATTAACTTCACAATAGGCCGGGTAAACAGACCGGAGGAAGTACGAAGCTGTACTGACCGTACTCTTCCGTCCTTACCAGGTATAAGATGAACAATTCTGGCCAAAGGCCATTTTAAAGGCGGGGTTTCGTCATCCTACTAACTATACAGCTGAAACCGAAAGAATCCATTCATTCATTCATTCACTGACTCATTGGCGTGTTTTATTTTTTACGGCCAAACGCGAAGGAAAATCGTCGCGGAAAAAACGCTATCCGACGTAACTCGACGAGATCTATCGGAAAAACGATATTTCGAAACCCGGAAACTTTTCCTTCCGGGTGAAAAACCGGATTTTTGGGTAATATATTACCAATCACCTCACGCAAACCGCATATCCGGGAAAATCCATTTACCGGAGTTATAGGAAAAACAAATTGTCATTTTCGCAATTTCGGCAAAAAAATTGAAATATCTCGAAAAAAGATTAAATCGCGAAAACTATTAGGTTTACGATAATTTTAGAAGAATACAAATTTGTTAAGCGTAGTTTTTTCCAACTAACAAAACAAACTGCATATGTTTATCTTGAACAGTTCAAAAGTTATAGGGGTAAATCTAAGTCGTGAACATGAGACTCGAGCGACGGATTTATGGTTCAAATTCACGCAGCAAAGGGATTCCCGAAACCGTTCTCTCCGTAGAGAACAGGGACGGATCGAGAAGAAATTACTTTATGAATAAATACATTAATATCTCCGAAACGGAATGTTTACGAAAATTTTACAAGATACAGAAATTGTTTAGAATTGATTTTTCTATCGAACGGTATATTTTCCGAACCTCGCGAACAAGCCGTAACAAAAATCGTTTTTTCCGGAAAATTCAAAATCAAATATCTCCTAAACCGTTAGATTTACGAAATTTTTTCAAACTAGGTGATTTGTTGGGAATATTTTTTTACATCGAATTAATTTACAAATTTTTATTCGACAATTAGCTTTTGAGTTATTAGAAAAGGTTTAATTATGACTAATTAAAATTATCACGCTCAAATATCGAAAACTATTAGGTTTATTAGGTTTACGAAAATATTACAAGAACACAAATTTGTTAAGCGTAGTTTTTTCTAACTAACAAAACAAACCGCATATTTTTAACTTGAACCGTGCGAGGGCATTTTACTTTGAAACGTTAGCTTGTGGCGGTCGAGAGAGGGGTGTGCAATGTGCATTAATATTTTGGCATTTTGGATTTTGGCCGAGCGATTATTAGCATTAGCATATGTTAGAAATGGGGACGGTACTGCGATGGATATTTATTTAAAACGAAAGAATTGTATCGAAAATGTATGATTCACGGAGGGACTAGTTTTTAGGTTGATAAGGTGGAATCGGATGATGTATTACTTTACTTTGTTATTTTGTTCTTGGGTGTTAATAAAGAAAGACTTACAATTATTTATTTTTCGGGGTGCGTTTTAAAACCTTATTTGATTGAAAGCGAACAAATTTTTGGATTTGGACGCTATTATCAAAGTTTTATTAACAAATACGGCTAATAAACTTTTGAGCTTACAATTAGTGATTTGTGATATAGTCCGTTCGTTGAAATCGTGCCGGTTTCGGATTAATCGTTCAATGTTTACAGTCCCCAAAAAATACCTGTTTTCGGGGAAAACGCAAACTGCTCAAAATTATTTTATTTTATCAAAATTAATCTGCAGTAAAACACTGTGAACAATATTGTTTTCTCCGAAAACAGGTATTTTTTGGGGACTGTAAACATTGAACGCTTAATCCGAAACCGGCACGATTTCAACGAACGGACTATAGTGAAGCAGTAGTGTATGGTTGTATAGTAGAGTGTATATAGTGGCAGTGATTGCCTGACTAAGTGACAAGACCACCAAAAGATTTAATTGCAACAATTGACGACCTGGCAACGGGTCAGTGTCCCAAGAAAGGGCGCGTTAGCGTTAGCGCCCTTTCCAACCATTCTGCGAGTCTTTGACTAAAACCATATCATTGACTTTAAGATTTGGAGAAGGGGAAGTCCATTTAGGACGATTCTGTAATTGGTTTAAATAGTCAACACTCCACCTCTTCCAGAAATGTTGTTGCACAAAAGTGCAGTGCTGCCAGAATTTCAACCGATTCTCTGCTTGGGAAGAGACATCCTTATCAGAAAGAGCAGTCAAAGCAGTTCCTATAAGGAAGTGACCAGGAGTCAAGGGCTGCAAATCAAGAGGGTCATTAGAGATGGGAAACAATGGACGTGAATTGAGGATGGCCTCTACTTGTGTTAAAATTGTGGTCAACAAAAGGTATAAGTTGAATTTTGAAGCATTCGAAAGATGTGCTTTTTAGCACTTTTAATGGCCGCTTCCCATATACCACCCCAGTGAGGTGATCTAGGGGGAATGAATTTCCATTCGATGGAGAGTGAAAGCATATAATCATTGATTATAGAAGAATTTTTCTTAAAGAATTCAGAAAATTCCCCAAGGAGATTGTTCGCGCCTACAAAATTGGTAGCGTTATCACTATAAATAATATTAGGAAGACCTCTCCTAGAAGTAAAACGTTTGAGAGTGGCCATGAAAGCCTCCGTAGACAAATTTGACACTAGTTCTAAATGGACGGCCTTAGACGATAAGCAAAGAAAAAGGACCAAATAGCACTTGACTACAGGGGCCTTCCTAAGCCGAGAAGCCTTCATTAAAAATGGTCCCCCGAAGTCAACACCCACGCATTGAAAGGGTCTAGAAGGTGACACCCGAAATTTAGGCTGCTGTGCTGTTATGGCTTTGAATCTATGGCACACAACGCACCTATGTATGATTCTCTTGATCTCTCGAAGGCCATCCAAAGGCCAAAATTGTAATCTAACATTATAAAGGACACTTTGGGGACCACTGTGTCCCAATCTCAGATGTTCACGGGTTAGTATTAAAGTAGAGCAATGATTTCGAGATGGCAGTAATATGGGGTGTCTCTACTGAAAGGAAACATCTGCGTATTTGATTCGACCTCCAACTCTCAGGAGGTTATCTTTGTCTAGGAACAAGGTTAATGAAGTTAGCTTCTTTTCTGAAGGCTGTTTTCCCTCCTTGATAAGATTTATAAGATCAGAAAAATGGGACTTTTGAACTTGTTGTAGTAAAAATATTGAAGATTCGTGCATTTCATCATTAGATAGAGGTGTTCTAATAGGACATTTTGATTTTATAATTCGAATAAACCGAAACACATACGACATCGATCTGACCAGCTTATTCCAGGATGAGAATCTAGAAATGAAGGGTATCCAATGATTTGAAGGGGGAGATATACTAACAAGAGAGGACTTCATTTCTTCCGGGGAATGTTCCAACATTGAAAAGGTAACCTAAATTGTAGTGTCCTGAGTGGAATTCCATAAAAAAGTGGGACCCGAGAACCAAAGTATTGAAGATGAATTAAGAGTCTTTCCCCGTGACAGGATGTCAGCGGGATTCAAAGGAGACCTAATATGGCACCAAGAGACCTGAGGTGTCAACTCATGAAACTGGATTCATGAAACTGGATTTCCTTTGGAAAGGATCAAAGGATCAAAGGATTTCCTTTGATCCAGGATAATGCGATCTGTGAATCAGACCATAAGACGGAAGCAGATATATTTAGTTGATTTTTTTAGAATCCCAACTACACGGAAATGCAGGGTGATGCTAACAGGGTGATGGCACAAAGTTCCAGCTTGGGTATTGTCAATGGCTTTTTTAGGGGGGCCACTCTAGATTTGGAAATAATTAGCTGAGACGAAGCAGTATTATCTGCGTATATTGCTCGTAAATAGACACATCCTCCATAAGCTACCAAATTAGCATCGCAGAAGCCGTGCAGTTCCAAACGGATAATGGCTTTATCCACCATGGTGTATCTAGGTATCTGAAGGTTAGGAAGGTGCAAGATGCCATTGACGAAGGTTTGCCAATTGTGTAACAAGGAAGAATCAGTAATAGGGTCATCCCAAGGAGTTTTCAATAACCAAAGTTGTTGCATAAGGAGTTTTCCTTGTACCAGAACTGGATTGATTAATCCAAGAGGGTCGAAACATTGGGCGATGGTGGATAAGATCTGTCTCTTGGTAGGTGCGTGAGGAAATGCGATAGCAGGTGCTGATATTTGAAACTTGTCACTTTGAGGATTCCATGATACTCCAAGAACCTTGCAAGGAGCGTCACCAAGGTTAAGATCTTTCTGTAGGGGCAAATGACTAAAATGTTTTTGAATCATCTCCGGGGCATTAGAGCAGAATTTATGAAGTGTCAAACCGAAGGTTGAAAGGACTTTATTAAAGCATAAGTACAATTTTTCCAGATCATCTAGAGAATTCGCGCCCGAGAGGATATCATCTACATACGTCTGATATAAAAGAGCGTTCTGAACATCAAGGTCTTCTGAATTCCTCAGAGCTATTTCCTTGAGAACTCGACACGCCAGGTATGGTGCACTTTTTTGCCCAAAGGAAACTGTGGTAAGTTGTATACACGAAAAGTTATCCGAAGGAGATTCCCTCCACAAAACATTTTGTAGAAAGTGAAACTTAGGATTGAGGGCAATTTGCCTGTACATTTTTTCAATATCTGCCGTTAAGGCATACTTGAAGTTCCTAAAACGAATTAAAATATCTAAGAGCTCTGGCTGAACTCTAGGGCCTTTTAAGGTTATATCATTCATTGAAATATTAGAGGATGTCTTCGAAGAATAGTCAAAAACGATTCTGATTTTTGTGCTCAAACTACTTTTTCGGATGACACACAAATGTGGTACAAAATATTTATGTTCATGAAAAGGGTTTTGTAAAGATAGGGAAACGATCTTACCATGATCAACTTGAAGATATTCAAACAAAAATTTTCTCTACTCCTTTTTCAGGGTAGGATCTTTATAGAGTCTTCTCTCTAATGTCGAAAATCGATGAGTGGCAGTTACAAATGAATCACCCAAAGTTTGGTGTGCTGCATCATTGATAAGGGGTAAATCCACCTGGAACCTACCATTCGGCAGTAGTGTGGTGGTAGATTGAAAGATGGTTTCTGCTCTAAGGTCGTCATCAGAGACCAGTTCTTCAACACTAATCTCTTCTTGTTCCCAAAAACGCTCCAATACCGTATCCAATTTATCAAGGGACTCGTGTGCATTAAAAAACGACAGAGAAGGGGGATGCTTCACAGGCTTCAAAAACTGAGGGGGAACAACACCCGAAATGACCCACCCCAAATGGGTATCAACAAGGGTTGGACGATTCTTGCCCAATCTATAAATAGTGGGTTTCAACAAATCATAGTAGATGTCAGCTCCTAATAACATCTCTACGGGGGAGGGGACGCCAAAGTCTGGATCTGCTATGACTTCCAAAAACTGAGGAGGTATTCTTAGAGACTTCAAATCAATATCGACTTGGGGGAGCAATTGCGTTATTTTTTCGACAACTGCACAAGATACCTCAAAATTATCATAAGGGCTCACAAGATAATGCAAAGTAACATCAGTCATGGAATTAATATCTCTGGAATTATGAAAAATGCCCGACACTTGAAAATGCTGTTTGTATTGTGCCCACCGCACCCTATCAGCTAAAGAGGAAACAATAAAAGAATTTTGACTGCCAGGATCCAATAGGGCTCTAGCGACTATTGGGGTCTCCCCTGTCGTGGGGTAAAGCTGTACCTTAGCAGTAGCCAATAACACGTGATTGCCAGTTGTATTCAATGCTGACAGGTTGGGTAGATTTAATGGAGCAGAATTTTGGAACTTGGGTTGAGAGGAACTAGGATGGGCAAGAGTAGTGAGGCTCTGCTGGAAGTAAACCAGAAGACGACCTGGAAGTAGAAGGGATGGTATCGTTCTGTCTACGGTTGTCAGGCAAATGAAGAAGAACATGATGTTTTAATTTGCAAATTGAGCAGGTTTCATTGGAGGTACATTTAGAAAGCAGGTGTTTTGAACCCAAACAGCCAAAACACATGTGATTTGTTTTCACAAATTTGTGCCTATCACCTACAGACAGGGCACCAAACCGGCGACTCTCCGGCTATTCGCTGGCGTGGAGACAGATAATTTTTTGCATTGTAGAGTCGATCTCCATGCTCTCTCCTCTCTGGCAATTCGCCGGCGCTTCGCTGAGAGGAATGAGCGTCCTTGAACGACTAAATGCGCGATTTTTGATTAGTTTACATGTTTATAAGATGTTTACAGTGTTATGATTTCGTTGTTTATAATATTTTTTGAATGATTATTGCTGTAATTATCATGAAAACTAAATAATAATTAATTAATTCCTTATTAAAAACATATCATCCGAACGCACATTTTTAAAAATTAAAATTTATATATTGTATATGTACAATATTTGTATAGATATATACTTATTTGTATAGAAATGTACAATATTTCTATTAAATTTCCTAAAGAAATATCACAGACTAGTTGTCATGTTAAGTGATTTCTTTAATTTCCCTCTGGGTTGTTGTCTAATAATTTATTTCTAATCGCTATCCTTAAAATATCTAAACATCGAAAAATGTCGATAACCAAATAATATTTGGACTAAAAAAACATGTGAACTGAACTGGACCCAGACCCATCAATTCTCAAATATCTAAATACCTAGGATATAGACACATAACAGAACTATTATAATGTTTGTCAAGAAACTCTCCCGTTGAAGTGGTTAACAGTTGGGTAATTAAAAGATCTCATGATAATAGATACCACTCAATTTGGGCCTTTAACACTTTAAACTCTTAACCTGATAGAAATGAGCAAAATCCAAGGGATGAGTGTCGAAAACAATACCAGATGGCCGAACACTTGACGATTTGACGTTCCTCGAGGAACTCGTGAAATTTTTCGGGCGAAATAATTTTAGTCTTCATTGTGACAGTGATCTTGAAGCATTGATTAAAAATGGCAGTAAAATATATATCGAGTGAAAAGGAAGCATTTTGCAAATTCTTGCAAAGTTCCCGATCATCGAGGATAAAAGAACCGATGCCCATGCTATCGAGAAAAAAAGGAAGGCTTGGGCAAATGTTGCAACTGAATTTAATGCTGCAAGTAATGTGAAGGTAAGTAACAATTTTTAATTATCATGTATTTGCATTTGTATATATTACTAAAGTAAAGTCTAGCCCTTTTTTTGAATATTATGTTAATTAAAACTTATTGTAGAGGTCCACAACACAATTAAAGAGGTTGTGGGATAAAGGAAAGAAGTATTGGCGAATGAGTGGCGAGAGCTGATGGCGGCAGGAGGTGGAGAAGCGCCACAGGTACCTCCAACTGAAGTCGAAATTGACGGTCTGATGCAAAACATTAATTATGAAATTGATAATGTGCATGATTCCGATGGAATCAATTTATCTCAAAATTTAGGAAGTAGGTTTCCCCGCTGCTAAATAATTACTAGAATTACAAAAATAAAAATTATCTCGACTAAATTGATTTTTTACTTTCAGTTGAAACAGTTGCAGAAGTTCTTCCTGATTCCGAAGACAAGGGGACAGGTAAAGTTTTGATGCCAATATAATTACGAATTATATACAGGGTGTTGTTTAAGGGTTAGTCAGATTTTATTAATGTTTTTTAAGCCGGACCTGGATTTTGAATTTTATTAGTGGCTCGATAAATTGTCCTAAAGGTGTAGATCTGTGTAAAATATCAAATAATTATACTGAGTGAGTCAAAAGTTATAGGCCCTGAAAGAAATGGGCCAAATTCAAAAAACGCCCTGTAACTTGGTTATAAAGAACGTAAGACCCATACTGGGTGACCTCTATATAGGGTTAAAATCTTTCCGTTTCGTAATGAATCACCCTGTATATTAAAAACACAGTTTCAGCAATAAACATTGAGACGGATGCAGAAGGGATGCAGAAGGATACAGAAAGGGAGAATCAAAAGCCAAAAGCTGACGTAGCAGGTACTACTAATATATACAACTTTTTCTTTAATGCATGACTTGCTTTTATAATCCATATTGACAAAATTATAAAGTAACTTTTTAGACAACTAAATTTTCACGTAAGTCATATCGTTTTCTAAATAGATTTTTATTTATTTCAGATACAGCATCAAGCAGTGCTTACAAAAGGACAAAGAAAGGCCAACCTAGCCAATTTGATGCCGTGACAAAGGCCCGATTGGAGTTCGTAAACACGGAAATAAGGCGTGCTGAGGAAATACATGTCCTTAGAATGGAGGAGGCACGCTACAGAAGAGATGCTGCGAAGTTTGTCATGCTTCAAGAAGAGGCTAATTTAAAAAAGCTCAATGAAACCACAGAATAATTTGTTATAAAATTATAATAATAAAAACATTATAACAAATACCAATTGTTGCATTATTACACTTTGTTCGCTATCAGGAGATATAGTAATAATAACGTAATTTTATATGCAAAAACCAGCACTCTTGTTGACTAGTGAAAATATTATATAAAAATGTATAATAATAAAAAAACTTTAACTAAAAATTATTGAAATAATAAAAAAAATGTATTTAATTTATTTTAACGTATTTGAATATTATTAGTAGTAGAAAAATAGATTGCACCCATATTTTCAGAGTTCGGTAGGCCGGCATATTAAATCAGGTAAAGTAATTTTTAACCAAATTTTGCTTTATCATATTACCCAAACCTCAGCAGGCAATTCGTGCATTTCTATTTCCAATTGATCTTCTGTAGGTTCATACAATTCAACAATTTCCCGTTGATTGGTAACTGCAATATTGTACAAAACTGCACAAGCAACAATTATGGAGCAAGAGGTGTTAATTTGTGTATTAAGCCCACGAGCTAAACACATACACGTTTTAAAACTCCAAAAAGTCTTTCGACGGAATTTCGGGTTTTTATTTGTGTTATATCGAGTTTGGCCAGGAGTAGTAGGTTGACGAAAAGGTGTTAATAAAAATGGTAAACATGGATATCCTGCATCTCCAAGTAAATATCCAGGAAGTTGTCGTCTTTCAAATTTACCTTTAACAGAACTTCTGTTAAAAATGTTGCTATCGTGACAACTTCCTGGATATCTTGCAACAATATCCAATATTTCCAAATTAGGACCACCCACTACTTGCACATTGATTGAAAATGTCCTTTTCCTGTTTCTGAATAATTCAGCACGCGGACCTCCCGGACTCTTAATAGGAATGTGGGTACAATCTATGCACCCCGTAACATTGGGAAAATTCACTATTGCCCGAAACTTCCTTTGGATTTGTTTAATTCCATCCTCATTATTGGGAAACTTGATGTACGTTCTACTTTGGGCTGCAATTCTTGTCGTTACTTTTTTAATGACGCGGCTTATTGTTGATTGGTGCAGACCCCTCAGATCTCCACACACCATCTATAAATAAATTGAGAATTTCAAAAATATATATTATTTATCAAGGTACAATTAATTACTTGGAAACTGGCGCTTGCATAAAATCGTAACGTTACCAGCACCCCCAATAACGTTGGAACAGGTAATCCCCTGTCTGTAAGAGGTTCCTCGCCGTCAAACATCGTTAAAATGTTATTGCGAAAAATTTCTTTTTGGAACCGGTATCGCGCTTTGAACTCTTGTTCATTAAATTTCTCCATGGGATTTTCCATATCACGGATATAACTGTAAGAACAAATTATTTATTACTTCTTATTATCAAATCTATAGTACAATTTGATTTTATTACGCTAATTAAGCATTTTTATTAAAATTATATATACATACCGAAGAGGTACGTGTGCTTCTAATAAATCCCAGATCCTATCCCTTTGCGCATTGTACAACACATCTAAATCACGATCCATTGCTTAAAAATTGCAATTAATTTAATAAATAAGTTTATTTTTATCGTATTTAATTAATAAATGCAAAATTACATACCTATGATAATATTGATAAAATGCACTACACCAAAATTAACAACTTCTTCAAAACACCCTTTTCAAAAGACTAACTTGAAAATTAACAATCTTAAAAAAATCTAGCATCAACATAAGATCGGTTAAGATCGGTTATCATCGGTTATCATCGGCTGCATTCCACATCCCTTATTTTTCAACGCGTCGAAATGTATATGATAGTAAATGATAGAAAATGTTTACAGTGTTATTAATTAGTATTATGATTTATTAGGATCGAGCTGAATCGAATGGTAACATTCCTAGAGCGCGAAAAATTAACCTCTAAAAAAGGGGAAAAACATGTTTTTACGGGCTGAAATTTGCAGGTGTAGGATCGCCGTAGGGTAGGAAGGGTGGAGGGGTAGGGGATGAGTAGGATCGGCTTAGGGTAGGAAAAAGGGGATAGGATAGGGTAGGGGGTAGGGTAGGGGTGGTTTAGGAGTTAAGATAGGGAGTTGTGTAGGTGCCAACCAACTGGATGAGTGTACTTAAAAATATTTTTCCATTTAACATAAAAATGAGGACGGTTAGGGGGTAGGGTAGGGGTGGGGTAGGGGGTAGGTTATGATGTTGGGAAGAGGGGTATGGTAATGAATAAAGAAAAGAAAGTCTGTCATCTGAATTATTTCTAAAAGTTTTAAAGGATTTTTGTCAATTTTGAGCGCTTTTACGCACCCTTTTCCCCTTTTTTAGGGGTTAGTTAGGGATTAATTAAAGCATCTAGACGCTTCGAATCACACCAAATTTACCTCAAAAATCTACATCCTATAAAATAAATTTTTACCGAAATTTGTTTTATAGGGTGTCGATTTTAGGGGTAAATTTGGTTGGGGTTGGGGTAGTGTAAGTGGCGATCAACAAACTGGATTGTGCTTACACATATTTTTCCATTTAACAAAAAAGGGGGGTAGAGTAGGGGTGGGGTGGGGTAGGGGGTAGGATATAGTGTGTTGGAAATGGTAATGGTAATGAGTAAGGAAAAGAAAGTGCGTCATCTGAATTATTTCTAAAACATTGTACAAGTACAATACATCTAAATCACCACTAGGATCCATCCGCTAGGATCTATACCAAAATATACACTCCTTCTTTGAAACACCCTTTTCAAATAGTAAATTGAGAAAGAAATATCTTAAAAAAATTTGGCATCAACATAAGACCGGTTAAGTACATCGGCTGCATCCCACATCCCTTATTTTTCAAAGGGTCGCAAATTATATGATAGTAAATGAGATACGGAGATTTGCGGGAGATGCTCATGACCATCTCCGTCGTTTCGCTGGCGAACGACTATGCATACGGCTGTAAATATATCCCCAGATAGTTGATGGCCGTCTTTGGTATCACCTTGTGGTTTTGTACCGTAAAATTAACTTTCTCTCTCGTTTTTTTTTGCTTAGCACCCTTGACGAGAATAGCTTCTGTTTTGTGACCTGCTAGGGTTAATTTGTTGTCCTCCATCCAGTCCGTGATTGCGTTTATAGCTCGGTCTCCTTTGTCCATTAGATCGTATTTGTTCTTCCCTTGCACTATGACCATAAGGTCATCCGCAAAGGCCACGTTGGTGCATCCCTCCTCCATTCTTAAGTTCAAGACTTCGTCGTACAGTATGTTCCAGATGGTTGGTCCCAGGACCGAACCCTGCGGAACTCCTATGTTTACGTCGATGGTAGCTGTTTTGCTTACGTTTATCCTTCTATCAGAGAAGTAACTTTCGATGACTCGGACCAAGTAATCTGATACTTTCCTATTCCTCAGGTTCCTTACTATGAGACTCCACGTTGCCGAATTAAAAGCATTTTTTATATCGAGTGTTATGAGAGCGACCCACTTGCTCTTCGATCGACGGACGTACTCCTGAACGTACTGGACTGCCTGAATCGTGGATCTCCCCTTCCTAAATCCGAATTGACGTTCTGATAACCAATCCTCTCCAATTTCCATCTCGAGCCGACTTTTAATTAAGGTTTCATAGACTTTTCCTAGTACTTTCAGTAAGCAGATAGGCCTGTAGGAGCTACTTAGTTCAGGACTTTTTCCTGGTTTCGGTAGGAGGATCAGTTTCGATTCCTTCCATTCCCGGGGAAATTCTTGTTTTTTTAAAAGCTCGTTCATTATTTCCAGGATTTCTTTCGGTCTTGTTTCCAGAGTGGCTTTTATGAGTTCTGGAGGTACGCCATCGGGTCCGGGAGCCTTTTTTGCCTTAATTTTTTCTTTAGCCTCTTCGAGTTCGACTTTTGTAAATAGCGGTACATTTCTTACTTTCTCGGTCCTTTTCCAGTTGTCTACTTTGATTTCGAATAAGTCTTCGGCTATCTTCTCTTTCTTATCAGCTGGAAGTACATACGACTGTAGCGGCTTTACCATTTTCATCGCGATGGCGTACCCCTGGCCCCAGATGTCATCTTCTAAGTCTTCACAGACTTTTGCCCAGCAACTCTTTTTGCTGGCGTTTATTAGTTTTTTTAAGACCCTTCTTGGTTCTATTAACTCGATTTTTTTGTCCTCCTTTTCACTTCCTTCGTTTCCCATCCTGGTGATCTCCCTTCTTATTTTAATACATCGTTTTTTGCATCACTAATATCACTCGTCCACCAATAGGGTATCTCTCTAGTCACATCTCTGTTTTCTAGTCTGCTTCTTTTTGTGCATTTTTTAATCGTACGTGTTAACTGTTCTAGGTTTTTTATAGGATAGTTCTCAGTGCTCAGAGTTTTTTGTATCGATTTACGTCATATGTGTACCTGTTTGCATGATACGTTTCTGTTCCGGTTTTTTTGTCCAATATTTCGTTATGTGTTTGTGATTTGTGTATATTTCTTCGTCCAGCACCCTCCAATCCTTTAGTGATTTTATTGCGTTTTTTGTACAAAGTGTCACGTCTATGTGTGATTTCGTGTTTCCTCTGACGAAAGTTGGGTCTCCAGAGTTCCCTGCTATTAAGTCCAGAGTTGCCATCCGGTCGGCCCACACTAGTCCTCTGGCGTCCGTGATGGGGGATCCCCAGTCCGGGGCCTTCGCATTAATGTCGCCGGCTATGATCACGTTCCCCTTCCCTATATGAATGACCCTATACATAATGTCGTCTACTACCTTCTCATATTCTCCATTTTCTAGGCTTGGCGGGATGTAGCACGTTATCATACACAAATCCTTAAACTCGCACACGATGTATCTCGATGATGTCTCCACTTTCTTCAGCCCGCTTTTTTTGTTTCTAATGTAAATCGCGACGTCCCTCCGAGTGTCACTGATCCAACCTCTTTTTTCGGTCACCTTCTTATTTGGCTCAGAAACTATTAGAAAGTCAATTTTTCTTCGCTCCACTATTTCGTGCACAACATCGTGTGCAGTATTACTTCTTCCTAGACTGCATTGTAAAATTTTCATTATTTAAAATTTCTAACACATAGCCTAAACATACACAGTTTCATTCCCACGGCACAGGACATATACATACACTAGTAGACAGCTTCGCGTTAGCTGGGTCAATTGCTATTCCTACTTTCCATTCGCTCCAATCTCGCTCTCATTTTGTTTTCCGTAGTCCCAATTATTAGGTCTCGAAACACTGGGCATTTCATTTGGTCTGCCCTATGCCCTTTCATTTTGCACTTTATGCAGTACGGTTCGTTTTTGCAGACTTTAGCTTTGTGCCCTTCTTGGCCACAGTTTATACATATCTCGCTTCCATTCCCTGCTTCCTTGCATTCCAATGTCCTATGTCCATGCTCTAGACATTTATAGCACCTAGCGATAGTTACGTGCTCTTTAACGTCGCAGTATATCCAGCCTATTTTTATTTCTCCTGCGCCAATGAGCTCTAGTGCTGCCTGCCTTGGGATGACCACAATTCCCGTTTTATCCTTTGATTTCCCTGTCTTAATTCCCCTCACGTCTATTTGTTCTTCTTTTATTTTTAGGGTTTTGACCAATGCCTCCGTAATATCCTGCTCCACCGTATCCGCTCCCATTCATAGTATGAGTATCGTAGTCCCGCTAGTCCTAGTAGTAATTTTTATGAGTTTCCTGTGTTCTTCTTTTCTGTGTTTTTATGAGTTTCCTGTGTTCCTTCCTGTGTTCATACTTTATCCGCCCTTATTGGGTATTCCACTTCTTCCTTGGTCTTTTTGAAGGCCTCCTCTGGCCAGTAGCGATCCAGCAGCGCCTCAACATCCTGGTACTCCAGTGCTTTGTCTATCGCCTCGTCTAGTTCCATTTCTTCCTCGTTCGCCTGTTCCTTTTTCCATTGTATTCAGCTCTAAAGGCTCAGTCTGAGTACCTAATTCCACGTCAACAGTCCGCTTCTTTTCTGTTTGACCTTTATTATATTGTGTTTCCATCCTCGATATTAGATATCCTATGTTCCCGATCGCTGTTTTTAATTCCCTTTTCGTGTTCGTGTTTCTTGTCACCAGTTCTGTAAGTTTTCGGTTTTGATTCACAAATTTCGCCACCGTTTTTCCTAGTTCGTCCTCGTTGTCTTCATTGTTTGTCATCTGTTTTCCTATTGTCGGTGAGTCCTCTTCCTTTCGTTTGCGTTTGCTTTTTTGTACTGTCGATTCCTGTTCTTCCTTAATTTTTCCTCCTCTAAACTCGTATCCAGGATTTCTATCACATTCTTTTCTTGTTCCTTGTCTGTCGTGTGTGTCTCAACGTTCGTCTGTGTGAGTACTTCTAGTGGTGTGGAAAACTTCTCACCTTCGCTGCGCTGTCGCTGTCGGTCTTTCGACTTATCAGGTGTCCGTGGTATGGAACTTCTTCGCACGGTAATATCTTGTTTGAGCCAGTCCTGCAACGTTTTTCCTCCATCTTCCTTATCCTCTCCTTGGGCAGTAGCATATATGGGATCTCTAACCTGCCTTTCCATTAGAGAACCAGAGCGGTCGCTGGCTGACGGTCGGGGGGAGCCCACTCGCTCACTCGCCCATCTGGGGTTTCGAGGCCCCTGTCCCGTAAATTTCCTTCTTCAATTTCCTTACTCATAGTCCTTGTCCGATTGGTTTTCTGTCGGGGTTTTCCTTCCCTTAGCCCATTTGATCCTGTTATTTTCAGGCGCCGGAACTCGCCTGTCACCCTTCTCCGTTAGCTACGAGACGTACTTCCACAGCACGCTCCGTACCCAGGGACCACAGCGAGGAAGAGGAGTTAGGATTTGCCGGTTCATCCACGAAGGACTACGGACTTCTCAGCGTTTTAATGCTCGGTAAGTATGGGCAACCTACCGCGCCACTGAGGTCCCTCCCGGCCTTTGGTCCCCGGGTGTTGAACTCTAAAGGTTGTTGACCCCTAAAGGTAGTTGACTTGTGGGCGGGGCTTAAAACCGGTCAAACCGGTTTTGCAGGGATTTGACCTTGACCTTGACCTGGGGTCAATGACCGGCTCCGCTGCTCCACCGGCTAATCTTAACTACTAATATCTGGGAGTGATCCTGGATAAGACACTGACATGGAAGGCTTAGACTATGACATAAGGTCATCCGCAAACGCCACGTTGGTGCACCCCTCCTCCATTCTTAGGTTCAAGACTTCGTGGTACAGTATGTTCCAGAGGGTTGGCCCCAGGACCGAATCCTGTGGAACTCCTACGTTTACTTCGATGGTAGCTGTTTTGCGTACGTTTATACTTCTATCAGAGAAGTAACTTTCGATAACTCGGACCAAGTAATCTGACACTTTCCTATTTCTCGGGTTCCTTATTAAGGGACTCCACGTTGCCGAATTGAAAGCATTTTTTATAACAAGTGTGTGTATGAAAGCGACCCAATTGCTACTCGATCGGCTAATCTTAACTAGTACATAGTTCTCTTCACTCGTTCAACCACTGGAAGTTGTACTCCGCCAAGATGTAGACCCTCAGGTATTACACCTCTCTTCTTGGTGAAGGCAACTACTTCAGCCTTGGCAGGATTAACTGCAAGTCCGTGGTCAATGCACCACCCCTGTACCCTATTCAGAGCCCTTTGCATTAGGTCCCTGAGGACGGTAATATGCGCGCATCCCCTTGATTTTTAATAGGGATGAAGGGTGTTGCTATACCTCATTTTGAAGATCTTATCGAGTACTATCACCCTAAAATTTCGCTTCAAAATTTCCATCGATAATGAAATAACAGCTAAATTAGTGAAGGAGTACTTACTTTTGTGATTAGTTTATTAAATGCTGGAAATGGCACCATTCACTTCCATGGTTGATTGAATTAATAGGTAAAGATGCCTAAAGGTGGAGTCTCATGCATCCGTCATCCGATACTACGTTTATCCGACGGCGTTTTGATTGGTCATAATATTATAGCGCCAATTTTCTTCCGAAAATTTTAACTTCGTCCGTCATCGTAGAAAGCCTATGTTTTGACAACTTTGACATATAATTTATTGTAACCTTACTTTTTTGGTTGTGTTTCTGTTGAGTTATAATATAATATACTTTCTGTTTTCTATTACTTATAACGAATTATAAATATAAGTAATAATAAATCGCCCTCGAAATAGAATTAATTATCATTTTTACATCCAAAAACAACTAGAACTACAAAGGCGACGAAATATACAAAATGCGCTTCTTTTATGTCTTCTTTTATACACAAGAAAACAAAGAAGAAAGAAACCCAAACGGTTTTGGACACGGGATATTTTTAAAAATCACCGACAACAAAGTGATTACCATAATTTGTTAAATGAAATGAGGCTTACAGATACGGAAAAATATTTCAATTACATCAGAATGCCCAGTGAAACCTTTAAACTTTAAATATTAAACTTTTAAATTAAATATCCTACTAACTATAAAGCTGAAACCGAAAGAATCCATTCATTCACTGACTCATTGGCGTGTTTTTTTTTTTACGGCCAAACGCGAAGGAAAATCGTCGCGGAAAAAACGCTATCCGACGTAACTCGACGAGATCTATCGGAAAATCGATATTTCGAAACCCGGAAAAGTTTCCTTCCGGGTGAAAAACCGGATTTTTGGGGTATTTGTGAGGTTTTTCGGGATTTTCTCCGAAAATCTTCCAACGATTTTCTTTAAAATTTTCCAAAATATTCTTTAATATTGAAACACCTATTCAACCCAGACCCGGGTTTGATTATAATTTTCTAATATTTGGCGTGATCGTCTTGGACCTCATATTCGTTGTGTTTTTGGATATAGAGCTGACGTAAGAATAATTGAAATAAAAGAAAATGGTACCTTTAAATATCGTTTATTGATAAATAATAATATTAAACACTATTGGTCGGAGCGGGCCATCACAGGCCACGCCCGAACAAACCTTACAACTCATTGCCTGTAAAATAAACCTTTAAATTAACTTTAACTGGTTGATTTCCTCAAGATTGGATTACCTCTTGGACATTTTATCACGGGATTGGTTCAGCGGTGCCCCTACTGAGATGCTCTTTGACCCCTTATATTGTAGTTTGCACATGAACATCTTTTTGTATATTTGTAGAGTGTCCGTGAGATGCTATTTGACCCCTTATAATCGGATTCACTCAAGAGATTGGGTAATAGTTAGTAATGACCTTGTTGGCATTCCAACCCTGTAGTAAAATCAACCAAACACGTGGGCGGAGGTTAATACTCTCGTACCCAACCAATATGCAGAAAACATCTGTTAATAATCGATAAACATCCCAGGCGACAATCTGTCTGGCCATTCGGACATGGTCACATGAAGACACCAAACCTCCCAATGGGTTGTTAGTTACGAGTGGATGTCACGACGTCCATTGGTCATCGTGGTGGCGCTGGACAGGAGCGTCGTACTCAACATCATACTCATCGTCGTACTCAGCATCATACTCATCGTCGTACTCAGCATCAAACTCATCGTCGTACTCAGGGTGGCGTCGCGACGTCATACGTCTCTCGGCTGGACCTAGTGTGGCGCCGGTGTCGGGTGGCTCTTGTCTTCAGGGCGTGCGGCGGCTTCAGGGCTTCCGGTGGCTCTCGACCTCAGGACCCAGGGCTGCTCTCGGCTTCAGCACCCAATGTGGCGTCGGGACGGCTCTTCGGCGGTTGGTGGATGGCTTCCTTCTGGGCTGGTGGTAGCTTCTTTCAGGGCTGGTGGTGGCTTCTTCTTCGGTTCGGAATGAACTGATTCTGCTGTCTGATTTCACCCTTTTTATATCCGAAAAACTGCTGACTTCGCCCTCTTGAAACACTGAACCTCGAACCGATCTCACGCTCTTTCTATCGCGCGTAGTTATCTTTATATTTATGGTGTTTGTTTTAGGAAACGCACTTTTGGCGTCTAGACTGGTACTTGAGAAATATGCGTTTATGAATTTTACTTCATACCCGGGGCCGGTAGGTTACACACACCCCCTAGTTTTTAGTAGCTACTACACCGTAGGTGTTAGTGACGAAAAACTTAACTTCTTCGCATATACGTTCGGTACTGTTTCCTCGAGGATGTGTTTTACAGCGGCGGCGTTGTAGGCTTTCGTAGGGCTAGCATCTGTTATACTTTGTAAATACATCTGCTGCAACTAGGGTGTAGGTCACACTGCCTCGTCCTTTGGGTTATGGTCAGTAGAAATCGCCAGCTACTTATTCTCCTACTTCCTTCGCTCGGACTGGTTAGATTTGTCCATGTGGTACAGCTTGTATGGTCCTTTAGCCTATTGACACAACGTTGGGCATGTTGATTGATGTGTTCTCGAATTATCGTCCAATGGAAATATAATTTTATGGCTGCGAATATTTTCTCTCCGGCAAACGTCCTATTTCCTGGTGGCACTGATCTATTATTCCCTCTAGTAATATTTTCGGCACTTCTATGGTTCGCTGCATTCCGAAATTATCGACATGAAATACGATACTTTCGTCAATTTCGTAGTTCCCTGTGAGCTGCCTCAGTGGTGTAGGTATTTCTGTATTGGCCTTCGGATTTATGTTTTATGATTTCAGATATTTGTGACGAAATCTCCTTTTGTTATCTCAAAAACGGTGGCATTGGCGGGCGTCTTATCTTCCTTCATCGTCCATAAATATTGTATGTGTGGTGGAAAATGTCGGATTAGTGCGGACAGCAACACTTCTTCTGGTATTGGCTTGGTCAACTGGCGGGCCATCCTTGGCAAAATGTCCCTCCATTGAATGGTTTTGTCCTGCTATCCATTTGTGTGTATTTATTTGGTGGCGTACTTTGTTCTGCTCTACCTCGGACCAGAAGCTCATAAGGAAATCTCGTCGGAAGTCCTCAAAGGTCACCCATGTAATCCGGTATATGGTGGACCAGTCTTCGGCGGTTCCAAGCAGGGCTTCCTTGACCACTCCCAGTTGTTGGTCGGCAGGGGTCTTCATTTTTTTTATGTATGTGTCCAGTTCCTCTAAGAATTTGACGGGCTGCTTTGTTCCATCGGCTCTGAATTTCGGCACGGCGGGCGCATGCGTCATCAAGTAGGGACGGTCGTTTTTCTGTCCGGTGGACTCGGCTTGGCAGTGAGCTTCTTTTGTCTTCAACATCTCCTTTATTTCGGTCAGTGTCTGTTCATTCAGCTTTTGGTTTTCCCGGTGCATGGCTACCAGGCTTTGTCCAATCTGGGCATTAAAATTTTGTTGGCTCGACACGAACAGTTGTAGGGTGTTCCGTAGTTCATCCATGGTAGTATTCATGTGGTCGCTCAGTGTTGGTATAGGCTCTGCAGCAGGTGGCGGAATCGCAGGGAGCGGAATCGGACTCGGACTCGGTCGTTGTATCTGACTGCTGTTGATCATGCTATCGGAAGAAGTCTCTGGAGGATAAAGTTTAGAAGTATCAAACATTTTCTTTATAACCTGTAATTTTATTTCAATTATTCACGTCCATTTATGAGCTCTATATCCTGGTCACGGCACCAGTGAAACCTATTCAACCCAGACCCGGGTTTGATTATAATTTTCTAATATTTGGCGTGATCGTCTTGGACCTCATATTCGTTGTGTTTTTGGATATAGAGCTGACGTAAGAATAATTGAAATAAAAGAAAATGGTACCTTTAAATATCGTTTATTGATAAATAATAATATTAAACACTATTGGTCGGAGCGGGCCATCACAGGCCACGCCCGAACAAACCTTACAACTCATTGCCTGTAAAATAAACCTTTAAATTAACTTTAACTGGTTGATTTCCTCAAGATTGGATTACCTCTTGGACATTTTATCACGGGATTGGTTCAGCGGTGCCCCTACTGAGATGCTCTTTGACCCCTTATATTGTAGTTTGCACATGAACATCTTTTTGTATATTTGTAGAGTGTCCGTGAGATGCTATTTGACCCCTTATAATCGGATTCACTCAAGAGATTGGGTAATAGTTAGTAATGACCTTGTTGGCATTCCAACCCTGTAGTAAAATCAACCAAACACGTGGGCGGAGGTTAATACTCTCGTACCCAACCAATATGCAGAAAACATCTGTTAATAATCGATAAACATCCCAGGCGACAATCTGTCTGGCCATTCGGACATGGTCACATGAAGACACCAAACCTCCCAATGGGTTGTTAGTTACGAGTGGATGTCACGACGTCCATTGGTCATCGTGGTGGCGCTGGACAGGAGCGTCGTACTCAACATCATACTCATCGTCGTACTCAGCATCATACTCATCGTCGTACTCAGCATCAAACTCATCGTCGTACTCAGGGTGGCGTCGCGACGTCATACGTCTCTCGGCTGGACCTAGTGTGGCGCCGGTGTCGGGTGGCTCTTGTCTTCAGGGCGTGCGGCGGCTTCAGGGCTTCCGGTGGCTCTCGACCTCAGGACCCAGGGCTGCTCTCGGCTTCAGCACCCAATGTGGCGTCGGGACGGCTCTTCGGCGGTTGGTGGATGGCTTCCTTCTGGGCTGGTGGTAGCTTCTTTCAGGGCTGGTGGTGGCTTCTTCTTCGGTTCGGAATGAACTGATTCTGCTGTCTGATTTCACCCTTTTTATATCCGAAAAACTGCTGACTTCGCCCTCTTGAAACACTGAACCTCGAACCGATCTCACGCTCTTTCTATCGCGCGTAGTTATCTTTATATTTATGGTGTTTGTTTTAGGAAACGCACTTTTGGCGTCTAGACTGGTACTTGAGAAATATGCGTTTATGAATTTTACTTCATACCCGGGGCCGGTAGGTTACAATATATTACCAATCACCTCACGCAAACCGCATATCGGGGAAAATCCATTTACCGGAGTTATAGGAAAAACAAATTGTCATTTTCGCAATTTCGGCAAAAAAATTGAAATATCTCGAAAAAAGATGCGATTTCGAAAAAAATTTTATTCTTCGAAAATTGTAGAGAACGTTTTTCTCTATAATAGGACATATAAGGGGTTATTCTATTTTGAACCGTTTTTGAGTTATAACGATAAAAAACAAACTTTCCTTCGCGAACGAAAAATTTATATTTTACAATTACTCAAAAACTAGCCGTTTTTTGAAAATTTCTCAACAATCGAAATTTGTAAAGAATAGTATTTTGTATAATATATGTGGATGGGGTGATTTGATTTTGAGCGGTTTCCGATTTATAGCGCGATATCGATTTTTTAAAATAAACGCAATTGACAAAAAGTCGAAATAACTCGAAAAAAGATGCGATTTCGAAAAAAAATTTATTCTTTGAAAATTGTAGAGGATATTTTTTTACATAATAAAAAGTTTACGGGGTGGTTCCAACTTTAACGGTTGTTGAGTTACGACGAAAAACCTGCGATATTGCTGGGTAAAACCGAGCTGATTGGCGTGTTTCTTTCTTACGGCCGTACGCGAAGGAAAATCGTCGCGGGAAAAACGCCATCTTTACGAATTTTGACGAGATCTATCGGAAAATCGACATTTCGAAACCCGGAAAAGTTTCCTTCCGGGTGAAAAATTCCGGATTTTTAGGGTATTTTTAGGGTTTTTTGCGATTTTATCGGAAACGAAGAGATCGATTTTTCTCAATCTCCTAAAATATTCGTCAAATTAATATCGATTATCTCACGCAAACCGCGGGAAAATCAAAATTTCCTTCGCGGAGTTATGGCAAAAATAATTTAATTATAATAACACGCTCAAATCTCGAAAACTATTAGGTTTACGATAATTTTACAAGAATACAAATTTGTTAAGCGTAGTTTTTTCCAACTAACAAAACAAACTGCATATGTTTATCTTGAACAGTTCAAAAGTTTTAGGGGTAAATCTAAGTCGCGAACATGAGACTCGAGCGACAGATTAATGGTTCAAATTCGCGCAGCAAAGGGATTCCCGAAACCGGTCTCTCCGTAGAGTACAGGGACGGATCGAGAAGGAATTACTTTATGAATAAATACATTATTATCTTCGAAACGGAAGGTTTACGAAAATTTTACAAGATACAGAAATTGTTTAGAAATGATTTTTCTATCGAACGGTATATTTTCCGAACCTCGCGAACAAGCCGTAACAAAAATCGTTTTTCCGGAAAATTCAAAATCAAATATCTCCTAAGCCGTTAGATTTACGAAATTTTTTCAAACTAGGTGATTTGTAGGGATTATTTTTTTACATCGAATAGTAATTTACAAATTTTTATTCGACAATTAGTTTTTGAGTTATTAGAAAAGGTTTAATTTTAATTAGTCATAATTAAAATTATCACGCTCAAATATCGAAAACTATTAGGTTTACGAAAATATTACAAAATACAAATTTGTTAAGCGTAGTTTTTTCAAACTAACAAAACAAACCGCATATTTTTAACTTGAACCGTGAGAGGGCATTTTACTTTGAAACGTTAACTTGAAGCGGTCGAGAGTGGGGTGTGCAATGTGCATTAATATTTTGGCATTTTGGATTTTGGCCGAGCGATTATTAGCATTAGCATATGTTAGAAATGGGGACGGCACTGCGATGGATATTTATTTAAAACGAAAGAATTGTATCGAAAATGTATGATTCACGGAGGGACTAGTTTTTATGTTGATAAGGTGGAATCGGATGATGTATTACTTTACTTTGTTATTTTGTTCTTGGGTGTTAATAAAGAAAGACTTACAATTATTTATTTTTTTGGGTGCGTTTATAAACCTTATTTCATTTGAAGCGAACAAATTTTTGGATTTGGACGCTATTATCAAAGTTTTATTAACAATTACGGCTAATAAACTTTTGAGCTTACAATTAGTGATTTGTGATAATGAAGCAGTAGTGTATAGTTGTATGGTAGAGTGTATAATAGTGGTAGTAATTGCCTGACTAAGTGACAAGACCACCAAAAGATTTAATTGCAACAATTGACGACCTGGCAACGGGTCAGTGTCCCAAGAAAGGGCGCGTTAGCGCCCTTTCCAACCATTCTGCGAGTCCTACTAACTATACAACTGAAACCGAAAGAATCCATTCATTCATTCATTCACTGACTCATTGGCGTGTTTTTTTTTTTACGGCCAAACGCGAAGGAAAATCGTCGCGGAAAAAACGCTATCCGACGTAACTCGACGAGATCTATCGGAAAATCGATATTTCGAAACCCGGAAAAGTTTCCTTCCGGGTGAAAAACCGGATTTTTGGGGTATTTTTGAGGTTTTTCGGGATTTTCTCCGAAAATCTTCCGACGATTTTCTTTAAAATTTTCCAAAATATTCTTTAATATATTACCAATCACCTCACGCAAACCGCATATCGGGGAAAATCCATTTACCGGAGTTATAGGAAAAACAAATTGTCATTTTCGCAATTTCGGCAAAAAAATTGAAATATCTCGAAAAAAGATGCGATTTCGAAAAAAAATTTATTCTTCGAAAATTGTAGAGAACGCTTTTCTCTATAATAGGACATATAAGGGGTTATTCTATTTTGAACCGTTTTTGAGTTATAACGATAAAAAACAAACATTCCTTCGCGAACGAAAAATTTATATTTTACAATTACTCAAAAACTAGCCGTTTTTTGAAAATTTCTCAAGAATCGAAATTTGTAAAGAATAGTATTTTGTATAATATATGTGGATGGGGTGATTCGATTTTGAGCGGTTTCCGATTTATAGCGCGATATCGATTTTTTAAAATAAACGCGATTGACAAAAAGTCGAAATAACTCGAAAAAAGATGCGATTTCGAAAAAAAATTTATTCTTTGAAAATTGTAGAGGATGTTTTTTTACATAATAAAAATTTTACGGGGTGGTTCCAACTTTAACGGTTGTTGAGTTACGACGAAAAACCTGCGATATTACTGGGTAAAACCGAGCTGATTGGCGCGTTTTTTTCTTACGGCCGTACGCGAAGGAAAATCGTCGCGGGAAAAACGCCATCTTTACGAATTTTGACGAGATCTATCGGAAAATCGACATTTCGAAACCCGGAAAAGTTTCCTTCCGGGTGAAAAATTCCGGATTTTTAGGGTTTTTTGCGATTTTATCGGAAACGAAGAGATCGATTTTTCTCAATCTCTCCTAAAATATTCGTCAAATTAATATCGATTATCTCACGCAAACCGCGGGAAAATCAAATTTTCTTTCGTGGAGTTATGGCAAAAATAATTTAATTATAATTAAATTCATTATTATTTACACGCTCAAATCTCGAAAACTATTAGGTGTACGATAATTTTACAAGAATACAAATTTGTTAAGCGTAGTTTTTTCCAACTAACAAAACAAATTGCATATGTTTATCTTGAACAGTTCAAAAGTTATAGGGGTAAATCTAAGTCGTGAACATGAGACTCGAGCGACTGATTTATGGTTCAAATTCGCGCAGCAAAGGGATTCCCGAAACCGTTCTCTCCGTAGAGAACAGGGACGGATCGAGAAGGAATTACTTTATGAATAAATACATTAATATCTCCGAAACGGAAGGTTTACGAAAATATTACAAAAATACAAATTTGTTAAGCGTAGTTTTTTCTAACTAACAAAACAAACCGCATATTTTTAAATTGAACTGTGCGAGGGTATTTTACTTTGAAAAGTTAGCTTGTAGCGGTCGAGAGAGGGGTGTGCAATGTGCATTAATATTTTGGCATTTTGGATTTTGGCCGAGCGACTATTAGCATTAGCATATGTTAGAAATGGGGACGGCACTGCGATGGATATTTATTTAAACCGAAAGAATTGTATCGAAAATGTATGATTCACGGAGGGACTAGTTTTTAGGTTGATAAGGTGGAATCGGATGATGTATTACTTTACTTTGTTATTTTGTTATTGGGTGTTAATAAAGAAAGACTTACAATTATTTATTTTTCGGGGTGCGCTTATAAACCTTATTTGATTTCAAGCGAACAAATTTTTGGATTTGGACGCTATTATCAAAGTTTTATTAACAATTACGGCTAATAAACTTTTGAGCTTACAATTAGTGATTTGTGATAATGAAGCAGTAGTGTATGGTTGTATAGTAGAGTGTATAATAGTGGTAGTGATTGCCTGACTAACTGACAAGACCACCAAAAGATTTAATTGCAACAATTGACGACCTGGCAACGGGTAAGTGTCCCAAGAAAGGGCGAAATCGAAATAACTCGAAAAAAGATGCGATTTCGAAAAAAAAATTATTCTTTGAAAATTGTAGAGGATGTTTTTTTACATAATAAAAAGTTTACGGGGTGGTTCCAACTTTAACGGTTGTTGAGTTACGACGAAAAACCTGCGATATTGCTGGGTAAAACCGAGCTGATTGGCGTGTTTCTTTCTTACGGCCGTACGCGAAGGAAAATCGTCGCGGGAAAAAACGCCATCTTTACGAATTTTGACGAGATCTATCGGAAAATCGACATTTCGAAACCCGGAAAAGTTTCCTTCCGGGTGAAAAATTCCGGATTTTTAGAGTATTTTTAGGGTTTTTTGCGATTTTATCGGAAACGAAGAGATCGATTTTTCTCAATCTCTCCTAAAATATTCGTCAAATTAATATCGATTATCTCACGCAAACCGCGGGAAAATCAAAATTTCCTTCGCGGAGTTATGGCAAAAATAATTTAATTATAATTAAATTCTTTATTATTTACACGCTCAAATCTCGAAAACTATTAGGTTTACGATAATTTTACAAGAATACAAATTTGTTAAGCGTAGTTTTTTCCAACTAACAAAACAAACTGCATATGTTTATCTTGAACAGTTCAAAAGTTTTAGGGGTAAATCTAAGTCGCGAACATGAGACTCGAGCGACGGATTAATGGTTCAAATTCGCGCAGCAAAGGGATTCCCGAAACCGGTCTCTCCGTAGAGTACAGGGACGGATCGAGAAGGAATTACTTTATGAATAAATACATTATTATCTTCGAAACGGAAGGTTTACGAAAATTTTACAAGATACAGAAATTGTTTAGAAATGATTTTTCTATCGAACGGTATATTTTCCGAACCTCGCGAACAAGCCGTAACAAAAATCGTTTTTCCGGAAAATTCAAAATCAAATATCTCCTAAGCCGTTAGATTTACGAAATTTTTTCAAACTAGGTGATTTGTAGGGATTATTTTTTTACATCGAATAGTAATTTACAAATTTTTATTCGACAATTAGTTTTTGAGTTATTAGAAAAGGTTTAATTTTAATTAGTCATAATTAAAATTATCACGCTCAAATATCGAAAACTATTAGGTTTACGAAAATATTACAAAATACAAATTTGTTAAGCGTAGTTTTTTCAAACTAACAAAACAAACCGCATATTTTTAACTTGAACCGTGAGAGGGCATTTTACTTTGAAACGTTAACTTGAAGCGGTCGAGAGTGGGGTGTGCAATGTGCATTAATATTTTGGCATTTTGGATTTTGGCCGAGCGATTATTAGCATTAGCATATGTTAGAAATGGGGACGGCACTGCGATGGATATTTATTTAAAACGAAAGAATTGTATCGAAAATGTATGATTCACGGAGGGACTAGTTTTTATGTTGATAAGGTGGAATCGGATGATGTATTACTTTACTTTGTTATTTTGTTCTTGGGTGTTAATAAAGAAAGACTTACAATTATTTATTTTTTTGGGTGCGTTTATAAACCTTATTTCATTTGAAGCGAACAAATTTTTGGATTTGGACGCTATTATCAAAGTTTTATTAACAATTACGGCTAATAAACTTTTGAGCTTACAATTAGTGATTTGTGATAATGAAGCAGTAGTGTATAGTTGTATGGTAGAGTGTATAATAGTGGTAGTAATTGCCTGACTAAGTGACAAGACCACCAAAAGATTTAATTGCAACAATTGACGACCTGGCAACGGGTCAGTGTCCCAAGAAAGGGCGCGTTAGCGCCCTTTCCAACCATTCTGCGAGTTAAACTATATATATATATATAATATATATATATATATATATATATATCCTACTAACTATACAACTGAAACCGAAAGAATCCATTCATTTCCTACTAACTATACAACTGAAACCGAAAGAATCCATTCATTCATTCACTGACTCATTGGCGTGTTTTATTTTTTACGGCCAAACGCGAAGGAAAATCGTCGCGGAAAAAACGCTATCCGACGTAACTCGACGAGATCTATCGGAAAATCGATATTTCGAAACCCGGAAACTTTTCCTTCCGGGTGAAAAACCGGATTTTTGGGGTATTTTTGAGGTTTTTCGAGATTTTCTCCGAAAATCTTCCAACGATTTTCTTTAAAATTTCCCAAAATATTCTTTAATATATTACCAATCACCTCACGCAAACCGCATATCCGGGAAAATCCATTTACCGGAGTTATAGGAAAAACAAATTGTCATTTTCGCAATTTCGGCAAAAAAATTGAAATATCTCGAAAAAAGATGCGATTTCGAAAAAAAATTTATTCTTCGAAAATTGTAGAGAACGCTTTTCTCTATAATAGGACATATAAGGGGTTATTCTATTTTGAACCGTTTTTGAGTTATAACGATAAAAAACAAACATTCCTTCGCGAACGAAAAATTTATATTTTACAATTACTCCAAAACTAGCCGTTTTTTGAAAATTTCTCAAGAATCGAAATTTGTAAAGAATAGTATTTTGTATAATATAGGTAGATGGGGTGATTCGATTTTGAGCGGTTTCCGATTTATAGCGCGATATCGATTTATTAAAATTAACGCGTTTGACAAAAAGTCGAAATAACTCGAAAAAAGATGCGATTTCGAAAAAAAAATTATTCTTTGAAAATTGTAGAGGATGTTTTTTTACATAATAAAAAGTTTACGGGGTGGTTCCAACTTTAACGGTTGTTGAGTTACGAGGAAAAAACTGCGATATTGCTGGGTAAAACCGAGCTGATTGGCGTGTTTTTTTCTTACGGCCGTACGCGAAGGAAAATCGTCGCGGGAAAAACGCCATCTTTACGAATTTTGACGAGATCTATCGGAAAATCGACATTTCGAAACCCGGAAAAGTTTCCTTCCGGGTGAAAAATTCCGGATTTTTAGGGTATTTTTAGGGTTTTTTGCGATTTTATCGGAAACGAAGAGATCGATTTTTCTCAATCTCTCCTAAAATATTCGTCAAATTAATATCGATTATCTCACGCAAACCGCGGGAAAATCAAAATTTCCTTCGCGGAGTTATGGCAAAAATAATTTAATTATAATTAAATTCATTATTATTTACACGCTCAAATCTCGAAAACTATTAAGTTTACGATAATTTTACAAGAATATAAATTTGTTAAGCGTAGTTTTTTCCAACTAACAAAACAAACTGCATATGTTTATTTTGAACAGTTCAAAAGTTATAGGGGTAAATCTAAGTCGCGAACATGAGACTCGAGCGACGGATTTATGGTTCAAATTCGCGCAGCAAAGGGATTCCCGAAACCGTTCTCTCCGTAGAGAACAGGGACGGATCGAGAAGGAATTACTTTATGAATAAATACATTAATATCTCCGAAACGGAATGTTTACGAAAATTTTACAAGATACAGAAATTGTTTAGAATTGATTTTTCTATCGAACGGTATATTTTCCGAACCTCGCGAACAAGCCGTAACAAAAATCGTTTTTTCCGGAAAATTCAAAATCAAATATCTCCTAAACCGTCAGATTTACGAAATTTTTTTCGTACTACGTGATTTGTAGAGAATATTTTTTTACACATCGAATAGTAATTTACAAATTTTTATTCGACAATTAGTTTTTGAGTTTTTAGAAAAGGTTTAATTTTAATTAGTCATAATTAAAATTATCACGCTCAAATATCGAAAACTATTAGCTTTACAAAAATATTACAAGAATACAAATTTGTTAAGCGTAGTTTTCTCTAACTAACAAAACAAACCGCATATTTTTAACTTGAACCGTGCGAGGGCATTTTACTTTGAAACGTTAGCTTGTAGCGGTCGAGAGAGGGGTGTGCAATGTGCATTAATATTTTGGCATTTTGGATTTTGGCCGAGCGATTATTAGCATTAGCATATGTTAGAAATGGGGACGGCACTGCGATGGATATTTATTTAAAACGAAAGAATTGTATCGAAAATGTATGATTCACGGAGGGACTAGTTTTTAGGTTGATAAGGTGGAATCGGATGATTTATTACTTTGTTATTTTGTTCTTGGGTGTTAATAAAGAAAGACTTACAATTATTTATTTTTCGGGGTGCGTTTTTAAACCTTATGTGATTGAAAGCGAACAAATTTTTGGATTTGGACGCTATTATCAAAGTTTTATTAACAAATACGGCTAATAAACTTTTGAGCTTACAATTAGTGATTTGTGATAGTGAAGCAGTAGTGTTTGGTTGTATAGTAGAGTATATATAGAGGCAGTGATTGCCTGACTAAGTGACAAGACCACCAAAAGATTTAATTGCAACAATTGACGACCTGGCAACGGGTAAGTGTCCCAAGAAAGGGCGCGTTAGCGCCCTTTCCAACCTTTGTGCGAGTCCTACTAACTATACAGCTGAAACCGAAAGAATCCATTCATTCACTGACTCATTGGCATAATTAAATTCATTATTATTTACACGCTCAAATCTCGAAAACTATTAGGTTTACGATAATTTTACAAGAATACAAATTTGTTAAGCGTAGTTTTTTCCAACTAACAAAACAAACTGCATATGTTTATCTTGAACAGTTCAAAAGTTATAGGGGTAAATCTAAGTCGCGAACATGAGACTTCTCTCCGTAGAGAACAGGGACGGATCGAGAAGGAATTACTTTATGAATAAATACATTAATATCTCCGAAACGGAAGGTTTACGAAAATTTTATAAGATACAGAAATTGTTTTGAATTGATTTTTCTATCGAACGGTATATTTTCCGAACCTCGCGAACAAGCCGTAATAAAAATCGTTTTTTCCGGAAAATTCAAAATCAAATATCTCCTAAACCGTTAGATTTACGAAATTTTTTCACACTAGGTGATTTGTAGGGAATATTTTTTTACATCGAATAGTAAATTACAAATTTTTATTCGACAATTAGTTTTTGAGTTAATTGAAAAGGTTTAATTTTAATTAGTTATAATTAAAATTATCACGCTCAAATATCGAAAACTATTAGGTTTACGAAAATATTACAAGAATACAAATTTGTTAAGCGTAGTTTTTTCTAACTAACAAAACAAACCGCATATTTTTAACTTGAACCGTGCGAGGGCATTTTACTTTAAAACGTTAGCTTGTCGCGGTCGAGAGAGGGGTGTGCAATGTGCATTAATATTTTGGCATTTTAGATTTTGGCCGAGCGATTATTAGCATTAGCATCTGTTAGAAATGGGGACGGCACTGCGATGGATATTTATTTAAAACGAAAGAATTGTATCGAAAATGTATGATTCACGGAGGGACTAGTTTTTAGGTTGATAAGGTGGAATCGGATGATGTATTACTTTGTTATTTTGTTCTTGGGTGTTAATAAAGAAAGACTTACTATTATTTATTTTTCGGGGTGCGTTTATAAACCTTATTTGATTTTTGGATTTGGACGCTATTATCAAAGTTTTATTAACAATTACGGCTAATAAACTTTTGAGCTTACAATTAGTGATTTGTGATAATGAAGCAGTAGTGTATGGTTGTATAGTAGAGTGTATAATAGTGATAGTGATTGCCTGACTAAGTGACAGGACCACCAAAAGATTTAATTGCCACATTTGACGACCTAGCAACGGGTCAGTGTCCCAAGAAAGGGCGCGTTAGCGCCCTTTCCTACCATTCTGCGAGTCCTACTAACTATACAACTGAAACCGAAAGAATCCATTCATTCATTCACTGACTCATTGGCGTGTTTTATTTTTTACGGCCAAACGCGAAGGAAAATCGTCGCGGAAAAAACGCTATCCGACGTAACTCGACGAGATCTATCGGAAAATCGATATTTCGAAACCCGGAAACTTTTCCTTCCGGGTGAAAAACCGGATTTTTGGGGTATTTTTGAGGCGCCGACGCCGATACTATTAGGGAGGTAGCTGATATTCTCCGCGCTCCGCCTGCCGTTGACAAGTATACCTCACTAAAAAAGGCTACTTTGCAGAGAATGACAGACTCGGCAGACTTGCAACTCCATAAACTCCTTACAGGAGTTGAGTTGGGTGACAGGAAACCTTCGCAACTCCTCCGTCACCTGCAGTCGCTGGCCAAAGGAAGCGCAAGCGACGATGTTTTACGTGTCAAGTGGTTAGACCTCCTACCACCCGCCACCCGTCGCATCCTACGGCTTTTCAAAGGCAAAAGTCTCACCGACCTCGCCGAAGCAGCTGATGAAATTCATGAGTGCGGCCCACCCGTTATGGCAACCACATATGCCTCTACCAAAGGGCAAGCACCTGCACCAGAACCATCTTCCTCCAACTATCGACCGGATTTAGCTCAAGAGGTTGCAGCTCTACGACAGATGGTAACGCAACTCCTCTCCACAAGGGATAACCAAGACCGCCGAGCTCGATCCACTACACGCTCCACTCGGAATGAACGCAGCCGCTCTTCAACCCCTGCTCCGGAGAGTTCACCATCGTTCTGTTGGTACCATAGAAGATGGGGAAACCAGGCTAACCGGTGTAAGCCGCCCTGCCTCTGGCCAACCGGCGTAGCAGCCACCAACATTTCCTTGTCGGAAAACTGATGCCGCCGGCGCCGTCCACGGGGGACGCCGCCGGTGCAGCCCATACAGAGAATCGCCTACACGTATACGACCGCACCACCAACCTCCGTTTACTAGTCGATTCGGGATCAGTGGTGTCAATATTGCCCAGATCCGTGTTGTCTGGAAAATTCCAACGCCATGACTTGGTCCTGCAGGCCGCAAACTCGTCTCCTATAACTACATACGGTCAACACTACCTTACACTCAATTTAGGCCTTCGTCGACCAATCTCGTGGAAATTCATAGTGGCCGACGTCCAGACCGCCATCCTTGGGGCGGACATTTTGGCTAAATTCGGCATCCTTATCGATATTCGAGGAAGGCGAATATTGGACCGGGAAACCCAACTCTTCGCTGGAGGCCACGTGAAGCCAACCCAGGTCTACAGTGTTGTCATAGCACCTACGTACGCAGTACCAGAGGGACCAATCGGTGAGCAATATACTAGCCTTATACAGAGTTTTGCAGAACTTGCCACCCCGGTCGAGACATCAGCAACGCTACCCGATTTTCCGGTTCAGCACGCCATACATACCACGGGACCACCCGTTTTCGAACATCCACGACGACTATCCGGAGAACGCCTCACCGTCGCCAAACAGCAATTCGATGAGCTGGCCGAACGCGGCATTATTCGACGGTCTTCTAGTCAATGGGCCAGTCCATTACACCTGGTACCCAAACCAGGTGGAGGTTGGCGCGTAACGGGCGACTATCGACGCCTCAATTCATGCACGCTCCCAGACCGCTACCCGCTTCCAGTTATCGAGGATATTCTCCAGGAAGCTCGAGGTACCGTATTTTCGGTCATAGACCTACAACGAGCATTTTATCAAATACCGGTGGCCGAAAACGACATTCCTAAGACAGCTGTTACAACACCTTTTGGTCTTTTTGAATTTTTAGGAATGCCCATGGGTCTCCGGAACTCTGCTCAAACATTACAACGCATCATGGACCATATCCTTAGAAGGTTTGATTTCGTTAGATGTTACGTGGACGATTTCCTCGTCTTCTCGAGGTCGCACGATGAACACCTTAATCACCTGCACCTCCTGTTTGAGGCTCTGCGCAACGCACACCTGCGCATCAACTGGGGAAAATGCGTTTTTGGCATGCCAGAGGTAAATTTCGCAGGATACTTGATCTCCGACAAGGGTTTCCAACCACCACCGCGAAAGATCGAGGCTATCCTTAATTTCCCGCGCCCAGAGGACTCGACACAGCTCCGTCGCTTCCTAGGAATGGCAAATTTTTACCGCCGCTGTCAGCCGAATATCGCTTCCTACCAAGCTCCCCTGGCCGACCTGCTCAAGGGAACCAATAAAAAGACGAAACTAAAATGGTCCGAAGAGGCATCGAACGCTTTCCAACAATGCAAGGAAAGCCTAGCCGAAGCTGCAAGAGTTGCCTTTTTGTCCCCTACTGCACCGCTTGCACTTCGCACTGACGCTTCCAGCGTCACCATAGGCGCCGTTCTAGATCAGCAACAACCAGACGGATCCTGGGCTCCTCTAGGATTTTTCTCCCGTAAGTTGAGCCCCACTGAAATACGTTACAGTACGTACGATCGAGAGCTCTTGGCAATTTTCGCCGCAATAAAACATTTTACTAGAATCCTCGAAGGAAGGTTTTTCACAACCTATACGGATCACAAACCTCTCACCTTTGCCCTAAACCAGCGCTCCGATAAGGCCTCACCCAGGCAGCAAAGACAGTTGGATTTTATATCGCAATTTGATACGGACCTGCGATATACGCCGGGACCCGAAAACCTGGTAGCCGATGCCTTATCAAGGATATGCACCATAGCAGCGCCATCATCCCTCGACATAACCACAATTGCTTCTGCCCAGTTAGAAGACGAGCAGCTTCCGCATATCCTTGCTAACAGCCCGCAAGAGTTGCAGAAAGTCAACGTCGAGGGACAGCAAATTTACGCTTTAGTCGCAGACCATTCTATGAGGGCATACTTACCACTTGCTCTGCGACGAGAAGTTTTTACCTCTATACACGGATTGTCCCACCCGAGTGGAAGGGTAACGACCAAACGCCTCAAGGAGAAGTATTTTTGGCCAGGAATGCGGAAAGACGTGGACCGTTGGTCTCGCCAGTGTCATCCGTGCCAGGCCGCCAAGGTGCATCGACATAACCGAGCTGCGTTAGGAAATTTCAACACACCTGATGCCAGATTTGATCACATACATGTTGATTTGATAAAGTTACCTTTAACCCAAGGTTTTCAATATTGTTTGACAGTAGTGGATCGATACAGCCGATGGCCCATTGCTGTCCCGCTGCCAGACCAGACCGCCCCGACAGTTGCAAGAGCGCTTTTCAACGAATGGATCAGTATTTTTGGAACACCACTTACAATTACTTCCGATCAAGGCGGACAGTTCGAAGCAAACTTGTTCAATCAACTCGCCAAGCTGGTCGGAGCAGATCACAAGAGGACAACCCCCTACCACCCGAAATCAAACGGGATGGTAGAAAGACTCCATCGAACCTTGAAGGCCGCCCTAATGTGTAGTCCAGATACCCCTTGGCCACAAGCACTCCCGTCGGTGCTACTTGGGCTCCGAACTTCTTTCAAGGATGATCTTCAAGCTTCACCTGCAGAAATGGTTTTCGGAACGTCACTTCGTATCCCTGGAGAATTCCTCACGACTCAAGATGCCTCCATCGGACGGGAAGAGTTTGTTTCCAAACTCAGGTCCCTTTTTAGGACCATTCGACCAGCTCCAGCAGCGCGACATACGCAACAGCGTCCCTTTGTTTTCAAAGACTTAAATGACTGTTCTCATGTTTTTTGTAGGTTTGAGAAAATTCGAAAACCTTTGGAACCTCCTTACACAGCCCCTCATTTGGTCGTAAAACGATTAGATGACCGAACATACATCATAGATGTCAACGGGAAGGAGAAGGCCGTCTCAACCGACTGCCTCAAACCAGCGTATTTGGAAACAGCTGAACCGATCCGGGCAAGCCCACAGTTGTCACGGGACCCACCGGACCCAGCGCAGCTCACACCACCGTCGGAGCCTCCACCGGACCCATCGCAGTTCACACCACCGCAGGAGCCTCCAGCGGACCCTCCGCAGCCAACATCACCGCCGTTTCCAAGGGGTCCACAGCTAGCACCTTCACGGGGACTACCAGCGCCCTTGCCACCCAAGCCTGCCAGAAGAGTTACCTTTTCGCTCCTTTCACTTCCAGAGAAGGTCACTGGGGGGGGAGTGGCTGTGGCGCCTCCTGCGCCTCCTGTACTCTCGCGCCCAAGGAGGAAACAAATCCTCCAACCGCGGACCGACTGGGACGAACCGGCAACAGGGCAGAATCGTGCCTGCCGGTAAGCGAGAGGAAAAACTGGCAACAGCGCGAAGCGTGCCGCCAGAGAAAAAAAGAGAAGAACCTAACCTGCTTTGGTGTGACGACGACACGTTGTATGGTTGTGCGAGAAATAAAATCTGAGTAAACTTATGTACTACCCTGTTACTTATTTATTAGTTGGAAAACCCCCCCCCTATGATAGGAATCCCGACAAGTGTCCCAAGAAAGGGCGCGTTAGCGCCCTTTCCAACCATTCTGCGAGTCCTACTAACTATACAGCTGAAACCGAAAGAATCCATTCATTCATTCATTCACTGACTCATTGGCGTGTTTTATTTTTTACGGCCAAACGCGAAGGAAAATCGTAGCGGAAAAAACGCTATCCGACGTAACTCGACGAGATCTATCGGAAAAACGATATTTCGAAACCCGGAAACTTTTCCTTCCGGGTGAAAAACCGGATTTTTGGGGTATTTTTGAGGTTTTTCGGGATTTTCTTGGAAAATCTTCCAACGATTTTCTTTAAAATTTCCCAAAATATTCTTCAATATATTACCAATCATCTCACGCAAACCGCATATCCAGGAAAATCCATTTACCGGAGTTATAGTAAAAATAAATTTTCATTTTCGCATTTTCGGCAAAAAAATTGAAATATCTCGAAAAAAGATGCGATTTCGAAAAAAAATTTATTCTTTGAAAATTGTAGAGGATATTTTTTTACATAATAAAAAGTTTAGGGGGTGGTTCCAACTTTAACAGTTGTTGAGTTACGACGAAAAACCTGCGATATTGCTGGGTAAAACCGAGCTGATTGGCGTGTTTTTTTCTTACGGCCGTACGCGAAGGAAAATCGTCGCGGGAAAAAGCCATCTTTACGAATTTTGACGAGATCTATCGGAAAATCGACATTTCGAAACCCGGAAAAGTTTCCTTCCGGGTGAAAAATTCCGGATTTTTAGGGTATTTTTGAGGTTTTTCGGGATTTTCTCCGAAAATCTTCCAACGATTTTCTTTAAAATTTTCCAAAATATTCTTTAATATATTACCAATCACCTCACGCAAACCGCATATCGGGGAAAATCCATTTACCGGAGTTATAGGAAAAACAAATTGTCATTTTCGCAATTTCGGCAAAAAAATTGAAATATCTCGAAAAAAGATGCGATTTCGAAAAAAAATTTATTCTTTGAAAATTGTAGAGGATATTTTTTTACATAATAAAAAGTTTACGGGGTGGTTCCAACTTTAACGGTTGTTGAGTTACGACGAAAAACCTGCGATATTGCTGGGTAAAACCGAGCTGATTGGCGTGTTTTTTTCTTACGGCCGTACGCGAAGGAAAATCGTCGAGGGAAAAACGCCATCTTTACGAATTTTGACGAGATCTATCGGAAAATCGACATTTCGAAACCCGGAAAAGTTTCCTTCCGGGTGAAAAATTCCGGATTTTTAGGGTATTTTTAGGGTTTTTTGCGATTTTATCGGAAACGAAGAGATCAATTTTTCTCAATCTTTCCTAAAATATTCGTCAAATTAATATCGATTATCTCACGCAAACCGCAGGAAAATCAAAATTTCCTTCGCGGAGTTATGGCAAAAATAATTTAATTATAATTAAATTCAATATTATTTACACGTTCAAATCCAGAAAACTATAAGGTTTACGATAATTTTACAAGAATACAAATTTGTTAAGCGTAGTTTTTCCCAACTAACAAAACAAACTGCATATGTTTATCTTGAACAGTTCAAAAGTTATAGGGGTAAATCTAAGTCGCGAACATGAGACTCGAGCGACGGATTTATGGTTCAAAATCGCGCAGCAAAGGGATTCCCGAAACCTTCTCTCCGTAGAGAACAGGGACGGATCGAGAAGGAATTACTTTATGAATAAATACATTAATATCTCCGAAACGGAAGGTTTACGAAAATTTTACAAGATACAGAAATTGTTTAGAATTGATTTTTCTATCGAACGGTATATTTTCCGAACCTCGCGAACAAGCCGTAACAAAAATCGTTTTTTCCGGAAAATTCAAAATCAAGAATCTCCTAAACCGTTAGATTTACGAAATTTTTTCAAACTAGGTGATTTGTAGGGAATATTTTTTTACATCGAATAGTAATTTACAAATTTTTATTCGACAATTAGTTTTTGAGTTATTAGAAAAGGTTTAATTTTAATTAGTCATAATTAAAATTATCACGCTCAAATATCGAAAACTATTAGGTTTACGAAAATATTACAAGATCACAAATTTCTTAAGCGTAGTTTTTTCTAACTAACAAAACAAACCGCATATTTTTAACTTGAACCGTGCGATGGCATTTTACTTTGAAACGTTAGCTTGTAGCGGTCGAGAGAGGGGTGTGCAATGTGCATTAATATTTTGGCATTTTGGATTTTGGCCGAGCGATTATTAGCATTAGCATATGTTAGAAATGGGACGGCACTGCGATGGATATTTATTTAAAATGAAAGAATTGTATCGAAAATGTATGATTCACGGAGGGACTAGTTTTTAGGTTGATAAGGTGGAATCGAATGATGTATTACTTTACTTTGTTATTTTGTTCTTGGATGTTAATAAAGAAAGGCTTACAATTATTTATTTTTCGGGGTGCGTTTATAAACCTTATTTGATTTGAAGCGAACAAATTTTTGGATTTGGACGCTATTATCAAAGTTTTATTAACAATTACGGCTAATAAACTTTTGAGCTTACAATTAGTGATTTGTGATAATGAAGCAGTAGTGTATGGTTGTATAGTAGAGTGTATAATAGTGGTAGTGATTGCCTGACTAAATGACAAGACCACCAAAAGATTTAATTGCAACAATTGACGAACTGGCAACGGGTCAGTGTCCCAAGAAAGGGCGCGTTAGCGCCCTTTCCAACCATTCTGCGAGTCCTACTAACTATACAACTGAAACCGAAAGAATCCATTCATTCATTCACTGACTCATTGGCGTGTTTTATTTTTTACGGCCAAACGCGAAGGAAAATCGTCGCGGAAAAAACGCTATCCGACGTAACTCGACGAGATCTATCGGAAAATCGATAATTCGAAACCCGGAAACTTTTCCTTCCGGGTGGAAAACCGGATTATTAGGGTATTTTTCGGTTTTTTTGGGGTTTTTCGGGATTTTCTCCGAAAATCTTCCAACGATTTTCTTTAAAATTTCCCAAAATATTCTTTAATATATTACTAATCACCTCACGTAAACCGCATATCCGGGAAAATCCATTTACCGGAGTTATAGGACAAACAAATGGTCATTTTCGCAATTTCGCCAAAAAAATTGAAATATCTCGAAAAAAGATGCGATTTCGAAAAAAAATTTATTCTTCGAAAATTGTAGAGAACGTTTTTCTCTATAATAGGACATATAAGGGGTTATTCTCTTTTGAACCGTTTTTGAGTTATAACGATAAAAAACAAACTTTCCTTAGCGAACGAAAAATTTATAATTTACAATTACTCCAAAACTAGCCGTTTTTTGGAAATTTTTCAAGTATCGAAATTTGTAAAGAATAGTATTTTGTATAATATATGTAGATGGGGTGATTCGATTTTGAGCGGTTTCCGATTTATAGCGCGATATCGATTTTTTAAAATAAACGCGATTGACAAAAAGTCGAAATAACTCGAAAAAAGATGCGATTTCGAAAAAAAATTTATTCTTTGAAAATTGTAGAGGATGGTTTTTTACATAAAAAAAAGTTTACGGGGTGGTTCCAACTTTAACGGTTGTTGAGTTACGACGAAAAACCTGCGATATTGCTGGGTAAAACCGAGCTGATTGGCGTGTTTTTTTCTTACGGCCGTACGCGAAGGAAAATCGTCGAGGGAAAAACGCCATCTTTACGAATTTTGACGAGATCTATCGGAAAATCGACATTTCGAAACCCGGAAAAGTTTCCTTCCGGGTGAAAAATTCCGGATTTTTAGGGTATTTTTAGGGTTTTTTGCGATTTTATCGGAAACGAAGAGATCGATTTTTCTCAATCTCTCCTAAAATATTCGTCAAATTAATATCCATTATCTCACGCAAACCGCGGGAAAATCAAAATTTCCTTCGCGGAGTTATGGCAAAAATAATTTAATTATAATTAAATTCTTTATTATTTACACGCTCAAATCTGGAAAACTATTAGGTTTACGATAATTTTACAAGAATACAAATTTGTTAAGCGTAGTTTTTTCCAACTAACAAAACAAACTGCATATGTTTATCTTGAACAGTTCAAAAGTTATAGGGGTAAATCTAAGTCGTTAACATGAGACTCGAGCGACGGATTTATGGTTCAAATTCGCGCAGCAAACGGATTCCCGAAACCGTTCTCTCCGTAGAGAACAGGGACGGATCGAGAAGGAATTACTTTATGAATAAATACATTAATATCTCCGAAACGTAAGGTTTACGAAAATTTTACAAGATACAGAAATTGTTTAGAATTGATTTTTCTATCGAACGGTATATTTTCCGAACCTCGCGAACAAGCCGTAACAAAAATCGTTTTTTCCGGAAAATTCAAAATCAAATATCTCCTAAACCGTTAGATTTACGAATTTTTTTCAAACTAGGTGATTTGTAGAGTATATTTTTTTACATCGAATAGTAATTTACAAATTTTTATTCGACAATTAGTTTTTGAGTTATAAGAAAAGGTTTAATTTTAATTAGTCATAATTAAAATTATCACGCTCAAATATCGAAAACTATTAGGTTTACGAAAATATTACAAGAACACAAATTTGTTAAGCGTAGTTTTTTCTAACTAACAAAACAAACCGCATATTTTTATCTTGAACTGTGCGAGGGCATTTTACTTTGAAACGTTAGCTTGTAGCGGTCGAGAGAGGGGTGTGCAATGTGCATTAATATTTTGGCATTTTGGATTTTGGCCGAGCGATTATTAGCATTAGCATATGTTAGAAATGGGGACGGCACTGCGATGAATATTTATTTAAAACGAAAGAATTGTATCGAAAATGTCTGATTCACGGAGGGACTAGTTTTTAGGTTGAAAAGGTGGAAGCGGATGATGTATTACTTTGTTATTTTGTTCTTGGGTGTTAATAAAGAAAGACTTACAATTATTTATTTTTCGGGGTGCGTTTATAAACCTTATTTGATTGAAAGCGAACAAATTTTTGGATTTGGACGCTATTATCAAAGTTTTATTAACAAATACGGCTAATAAACTTTTGAGCTTACAATTAGTGATTTGTGATAGTGAAGCAATAGTGTATGGTTGTATAGTAGAGTGTATATAGTGGCAGTGATTGCCTGACCAAAAGATTTAATTGCAACAATTGACGACCTGGCAACGGGCCAGTGTCCCAAGAAAGGGCGCGTTAGCGCCCTTTCCAACCTTTCTACGAGTCCTACTAACTATACAGCTGAAACCGAAAGAATCCATTCATTCATTCATTCATTCATTCACTGACTCATTGGCGTGTTTTATTTTTTACGGCCAAACGCGAAGGAAAATCGTCGCGGAAAAAACGCTATCCGACGTAACTCGACGAGATCTATCGGAAAATCGATATTTCGAAACCCGGAAACTTTTCCTTCCGGGTGAAAAACCGGATTTTTGGGGGATTTTTGGGGATTTTTGTGGTTTTTCGGGATTTTCTTGGAAAATCTTCCAACGATTTTCTTTAAAATTTCCCAAAACATTCTTCAATATATTGCCAATCATCTCAAGCAAACCGCATATACAGGAAAATCCATTTACCGGAGTTATAGTAAAAATAAATTTTAATTTTCGCATTTTCGGCAAAAAAATTGAAATATCTCGAAAAAAGATGCGATTTCGAAAAAAAATTTATTCTTTGAAAATTGTAGAGAACGTTTTTCTCTATAATAGGACATATAAGGGGTTGTTCTCTTTTGAATCGTTTTTGAGTTATAACGATAAAAAACAAACTTTCCTTAGCGAACGAAAAATTTATATTTTACAATTACTCAAAAACTAGCCGTTTTTTGAAAATTTCTCAAGAATCGAAATTTGTAAAGAATAGTATTTTGTACAATATATGTGGATGGGGTGATTCGATTTTGAGCGGTTTCTGATTTATAGCGCGATATCGATTTTTTAAAATAAACGCGATTGCCAAAAAGTCGAAATAACTCGAAAAAAGATGCGATTTCGAAAAAAAAATTATTCTTTGAAAATTGTAGAGGATGTTTTTTTACATAATAAAAAGTTTACGGGGTGGTTCCAACTTTAACGGTTGTTGAGTTACGACGAAAAACCTGCGATATTGCTGGGTAAAACCGAGCTGATTGGAGTGTTTTTTTCTTACGGCCGTACGCGAAGGAAAATCGTCGCGGGAAAAACGCCATATTTACGAATTTTGACGAGATCTATCGGAAAATCGACATTTCGAAACCCGGAAAAGTTTCCTTCCGGGTGAAAAATTCCGGATTTTTAGGGTATTTTTAGGGTTTTTTGCGATTTTGTCGGAAACGAAGAGATCGATTTTTCTCAATCTCTCCTAAAATATTCGTCAAATTAATATCGATTATCTCACGCAAACCGCGGGAAAATCAAAATTTCCTTCGCGGAGTTATGGCAAAAATAATTTAATTATAATTAAATTCTTTATTATTTACACGCTCAAATCTCGAAAACTATTAGGTTTACGATAATTTTAGAAGAATACAAATTTGTTAAGCGTAGTTTTTTCCAACTAAGAAAACAAACTGCATATGTTTATCTTGAACAGTTCAAAAGTTATAGGGATAAATCTAAGTCGCGATCATGAGACTCGAGCGACGGATTTATGGTTCAAATTCGCGCAGCAAAGGGATTCCCGAAACCGTTCTCTCCGTAGAGAACAGGGACGGATCGAGAAGGAATTACTTTATGAATAAATACATTAATATCTCCGAAACGTAAGGTTTACGAAAATTTTACAAGATACGACAGAAATTGTTTAGAATTGATTTTTCTATCGAACGGTATATTTTCCGAACCTCGCGAACAAGCCGTAACAAAAATCGTTTTTTCCGGAAAATTCAAAATCAAATATCTCCTAAACCGTTAGATTTACGAAATTTCTTCAAACTAGGTGATTTGTAGGGAATATTTTTTTACATCGATTAGTAATTTACAAATTTTTATGCGACAATTAGTTTTTGAGTTATTAGAAAAGGTTTAATTTTAATTAGTCATAATTAAAATTATCACGCTCAAATATCGAAAACGGTTACCGAAAATATTACAAGAAGACAAATTTGTTAAGCGTAGTTTTTTCTAACTAACAAAACAAACCGCATATTTTTAACTTGAACCGTGCGAGGGCATTTTACTTTGAAACGTTAACTTGAAGCGGTCTAGAGAGGGGTGTGCAATGTGCATTAATATTTTGGCATTTTGGCATATTTAAAACGAAAGAATTGCATCGAAAATGTATGATTCACGGAGGGACTAGTTTTTAGGTTGATAAGGTGGAATCGGACGACTTTACTTTGTTATTTTGTTCTTGGGTGTTAATAAAGAAAGACTTATAATTATTTATTTTTCGGGGTGCGTTTATAAACCTTATTTGATTTGAAGCGAACAAATTTTTGGATTTTGACGCTATTATCAAAGTTTTATTAACAAATACGGCTAATAAACTTTTGAGCTTACAATTAGTGATTTGTGATAGTGAAGCAATAGTGTATGGTTGTATAGTAGAGTGTATATAGTGGTAGTGATTGTCTGACTAAGTGACAAGACCACCAAAAGATTTAATTGCAACAATTGACGACCTGGCAACGGGTTAGTGTCCCAAGAAAGGGCGCGTTAGCGCGTTAGCGCCCTTTCCAACCATTCTGCGAGTATATATATATATATATATATATATAAGTTAAGTTTTCTCGACGGAAAAACTAGTTTTTAAAAAAAACCAAAATTTCACAAATTACGAACAGGGACCTTTATTACCGTTTGAGATTAACAATAAAAGTGAAAAAAGCGTAATCGCGGCGAATATAATACTTCGGTCCGAATCCGATGTCAGCAGTTTACTTCTTGTAGTTGTCAGCTGTTTCGTGTTCTTAACTCCTCCGGGCGTAGATGAGAACTATGGGGATGAACCAGATCCAGAGTTCGATATAAACGGGAATTGCTGCAGGGTTGAGTCCACCAAATCTGCTTCTTGTTCCTCAGGTTTCTTCGATTCATTCCTTCTCCTAATTACTTTGTAAACAACGTAAACTAAAATCAGAATTAAAATTAAGTAAAGTAAAATAGTGTAAAAGCTGATTTTTCCAAAGTGCACTGGAACAGAGTTCATATTTTTTAGATTTAATTTGTCTTCTTGTAAAACATTTTTGATTTGGTTAAGTTCATCTAGTTTGATAGAGTCTAATTGCACTGAGTTCAATTTGTAGTCCTTTGGAAATTCACTAAGTTTTATTAAATTATTTAGATTGGGTAATTCAATATTTTCGAAATTGGGTGTGGCTGATTTGTAAGTTTGTAAGGTAATTTTGTCTATCGAAATTTCACAATTGTTATTTAGTTCAATTAAGTAAGTACCGTTCAACGGGAAATTGTTAATGTTTTTACCACACTTTTCAACACTAACTACGTTGTTGGGAGAAATCACAATCCACTTGTTATTTTCTAATTTTTGAGATTTCAGTCCATCAATTCTTACTGGAATCTGTTCGCACTGTCCGGTAAATTTGGAATATTTCAAAAGGTGAACTTCACATGGAGAATTCGGAGTTACGGCTATCGTTTGAACATCTTGGCATAGGAATTCTTCGGTTGAAACTTCTTTGCATCTTGCTTCTGTATGTGCGTAGTAGTGCTCATTGACGAGGAGGAATTTGGATTGAGGGATTATAGTTTTAAAGGTAGTTTCTGATGGTGTGGGCAAAGAATACAAATGATAGTAGCTATAATCATTGACATCTACGATTGGTACTTCTATTGCGAAAACTATTTTGTTATTTTTACTATAACTTTTAATTTCAATTACCTGTTCAAAAAGTAAAATATTACTCATTGTTAATTCGAAAGGAAATTTGTTATCGTTCTTTAAAGTCTTACTAATTTGTAGTAACTCGAAAAAAAGTTCGTCTGGATTGGCTATAGCATTATGAAAGGTATTTAATTTTGCAAAGCTAATAGCGACTTCGATTTTTTCCAAAATATCGTAAATAATTTGGAAACTTATCGAAAATTGAGTTACGAGTCTTTCTATTATAAAATAATGGATTGTATCGGCATTCGCAAGGCTCACATTCTCCATTAATTCTTGAATCTTTTTAATTCGAGAACTTAATATTACCTGGTTATGAGCTAAAATTTTGGTATTGTTTTCGAATATTTTAATTGACGATTGTAACATCGTGATTTGATTTTCAACTAACGTTTTAATTTTGTTCTGATTTTCTGATAGTGAAGATATGGCTTTATCGTAACGAACAGCATCGTTTTGATCTAAATTACCTGTTATAAATTTAATTGCAGAACCGAGTCCATCAAAAAGGGATCGTTTTGCTCTTTTGTGCCAGAAAGGATTTAATTGATTTAATTGAAGTGTAATTCTATTTTCTACTATCTGGATTAAGTGGTAGGAATTTTGAAATTCTTGGCTAATGTTTAAAATTTGAGGAGTTTTAGAAACAGAGAGTTTTATTGTATCGTATTGGTTTTTCAGTTTCAAGAAGTCAGTCGTTAAATTTGTTATATCGTAAACGTGTAAGAATGTCCAATAATCGTTTATAATTTGTGAGGTTCCTATTTTAAGAGGAAGGAGGCCAGGATTTGAATTTAGGTTGTGGAATTGGGAGGCGTCTCGTCTGGCGTCGATTGTCCAGAAGAAGTACCTGTAACAGGGGGTTTTCGTAATTCTTTAATATGTATTGTTTCAGTTTGTTGAGTTAATTTGTTGTATTTTATTATTTTTCCTGTAATTTCGACACGGTTTCTATCAAGGATTTTTGTTATTTCATATGGGCCTAAAAATGGTTTATCTTTTTTGTTTCGTTTTTGGGTATTTCGTTTGAAAACTGTCTGACCTACTTTGAATTCGGAACTGGTTTCTCCTTTTGTATTATTTTTTTTTTTTATTTTAGTTTTGTTTTCTTTTATTTTTTGTTGCACATCGTTATATAAATGCTTTAATTTTTCTTTGTGGTTGGTAACATAATCGGAATAAAAGCTGTTAGATAAAAAGATTTCGTTTGGATTTCGAGATTCGGTATGGCCAAATGTCAACTCAAAAGGGGTAAAATTTGTCGAACTATGTATTGAATTATTGTATGCTATGATTGCATAGTCCATTAAGTCGTCTTCGTCAGGGTGAATTTCTCGTAAAAGTCTCAAATGTTCTATTAGTGTCGAATGTAGTCGTTCTGCGATTGAATTTGATTCATGGTGTCCAGGGGTGGTAAAGTGTGTCTTTATTTTATGTAAGTTTAAGAGGTCTTTAACAGTTTGATTATTAAATTCTCTTCCATTGTCAGAAATTATTAGTTGTGGTACGCCAAAAGAAGTGAAATATTTTATTAGAGTTTTTGTAATGTGTATTGCATTTTTGCCTGGAATAAAGTGAGCTTGCGCGAATTTAGTAAAAGCATCAATTAGGGTGAGGTAACTTTTTCCTTCGTATATAAACAAATCGATATGAATAATTTGGAATGGTTTAGTTGCAGTTTCTGTTAGCATCATTGGAACATACGGGTTGTGTCTTGAATATTTATTCCTTTGACAAATGTCACATTCGTTAATAAAATTTGCAATAGAGTTTTTCATTTTTTTCCAGTAATAATTTCGTTGTAATTTTTCCAAAGTTTCTGTTATTCCTCTGTGGTTTGTTTTTCCTTCGTGGTAGTTTTTAATTAATAAAATTTGTTCCTGTTGATCGATAACGGTGTTAATTAATTTTGTACATTTTATTAATTTTGGTCCATGTTCAGAAAAATGTTTTAAGTATACTTTATTAAAGTCGTTGTAAAAAGAATCTTTATTGAAATGAATGTAAAATGTATCATGACTATTAGTGTGTTCTTTCAAAAATTGTAAAATAAGTTTTTCGTTATTTCTCTCGGGTATTTTAATTTTGGTTATCTTATGATTTTCATAATTTTCAAAGGAAATATCGATTCTATCGTATACACTCGGAAAAACTAATATTTGGTGAGTTTTGTTATTAATAATTTCGTCTAAAATGGGTATACCACGGTTCGTCGTTTCGTTGGCGGTCGAATGTTGTGTGGAGTCGTGTTCACTTTGTTCTTCGTCGGTTTCGTTGGGTGAAATTCTAATGTCGGAAAGTATGTTAATTTTTGGGAGTTCTGTTGAAGTCGATGGTTGAGGGTCAAATGTTATATTTTCTGCTAAATTTCGTAAATAGTCTACAATGTCGTCATCGGAGTCTCCAGGGTTATTTATAACAGATTCATTTTCTATGGCGTTTAGTGAAATTCGTGAAAGACAATCAGCGTTTGTATTTAGTTTTCCTTTTTTATATATAATTTTGTAGTCGAACTCTTCTAGCTTTAATCTCCATCTGATTAATTTCGAATTTGGTTCCTTTAAGCTAAATAACCAAGAAAGTGGTCTATGATCGGTATATATTAGAAATTTTCTTCCAAAAAGATACGGCCGAAAGTGTTTACATGCCCAAACGATGGCTAGGAGTTCTTTTTCTATTGTGGAATATTTTGTCTCGGTTTCGTTCAAAGTCCTAGATGCGTAAGCTATAGGTCGGTCATTAGGAACACTGCCCTGTGACAATACTGCTCCGATTGCATAGTTGCTGGCGTCTGTAGTTAATGTAAATGTCTTAGAAAAATCAGGGTACTGTAAAATGGGATCATTCGTCAGGAGGTCTTTACAAGTTTGGAAACAGTCTTTGAATTCTTTGTCATGAATTATCGTTGACCCCTTTTTCAAACAATTCGTCATTGGTTTGGTAATTTTCGCAAAGTCTCGTATGAAACGTCGGTAATAACCGAGAAGTCCTAAAAAGCTTTTTATTTCTGTTTTTGTCTTGGGAATTGGAAAATTTTTAATAGCGGCAATTTTGTCAGGATTGGGTTTAACGCCCTCCGGTGTGATTACGTGTCCTAAATACATGACGGTTTTTTGAAGAAATTCCGATTTGTCAAGTTGAACTTTTAAATTATGAAGTCGGAGTCGGTCAAATATTGTTTTAAGTCGTTGTAAATGTTCTTGTAAAGAAGTGCTATAAATTAATATGTCGTCTAAGTATACTATACATGTCTCGTCTGTCAGTCCTCGTAAAACATTGTCCATAACTCGTTGAAATGTTGAAGGAGCATTTTTCAATCCAAAAGGCATCCGTCTAAATTGAAAATGTCCTTGTGGGGTGCTAAAAGCCGTTTTCTCGATGTCTTCTGGGTCTACCTCAATTTGATGAAAACCACTAGCAAGGTCTAATGTAGAAAAATAGTTAGCTCTTCCAAGTTTGTCTAAAATTTCGGTAATGTTAGGTAAGGGGTATTTGTCGTCGATAGTACGTTCGTTCAGTTTCCTATAGTCAATTACACACCGCCATTTTTGTTGTCCTGTCGCGTCAAGTTTTTTTGGTACAATCCAAATTGGCGATGAAAAGGGAGAATTTGAATTTTCGATTATTCCTTCGTTTAGCATTTTGTTAATTTGTCGTTTCACTTCGTCTTTGTGTACTTCCGGGAATCTATAGGATTTCGTAAAAATTGCAGTATCGTCAGTTAGTTTAATTTTGTGTTTAATTTGATTCGTAAAACTTAAGGGTATTCCATCACAATAAAATATGTCTTTATATTGAGAACATAATTTCATAATCGCTTTCTTCTCCTCTTCGTTACAATGGTCAAGTCTAATATTTGCAAGGTTTTGTTTTAATTTTTCTCCGATACCTTCGCCGTTAATTAAATTTGATGTGTTTTCTACGTTATTGATAAAGTTAACATTTATTGGATCTATTAATTCAATATTTAAAGGTTCAGAAATTTTTATTTCGATATCATGTTCATTTATATTTGTAATAGTGGTAATAGCGTGATTTTCAATTACGTTTACTAAAGCTTTTGGCATCTCGATGCCACGTCCAAAATTTCTATGTTCTAAAATGCCCAGACCTTGTTGTTCGGATACTGGTATTTTAACGATTTTTTGGGTTCTACCGGGTACAGTAATTGTATAAGTAAAGTGATAAATTTCGTCTTGGTCAAAAATAATGGGCAAAGTTACATGAGGGGTTATTAATTGTCTATTACTAACATCTATTGTCGCGTTTAGTTCTTTAATTAGGTCGATACCTATTAATCCATCAAAATGTTTGCTAAATTTAAATAAGTAAAATTTATGAAATTTGTTAACATTAAAGAAATTGAAAATAGGGATGTTAATTATTTTGTTATGAAATGAAATGTTATGCGCTGTCTGTATATTAAAATTTTCATCGGAAATAAAATTCTTAAAATATTTATTTGCTATGCCAGGGTTTATTAAACTTTTAGTACTGCCGGTGTCTATTAGGAATTTAGCGTTAAGTTCTGGTATTATAACGAAAGGTAAATCTGCTTTTATAGCGTTTATTGTTATCATCTCTGGTTGTGAGACGTCGGGGCTTGCATAAAATTTACAACATTATTATCTTTTTCCATGATGTTAATTTCTTGTGAAACATCTTGACAAGTGTTAGGTTCTTGATAAGGCGTATCAAAAGCGTATTGCATTACAGGTTCATTTTGCAGATAGTACTCGTGAGAATTTAAAATTTCAGAATTGTCGTGGGAATTATTGTAAATTTCAAAAGGATTTTCAAATGTAGGTTCATCGTTAATTTCTTGATTATATAATTGATTTGAGTTAAATTTCGGTTTATTCATTGATCTTAGTGAAGTATTAGCGGATGAAGTATCCATGGGTTCTGGCTTTGGAAGGTTATGAATTGCTGTGCGGTTTGAGGGTTGACCAAAATTTCTATTTTGATAACCATTGTTATTATGAAAATTTTGGAAAGGTTGACGAGGTGTATAATTAGTATTTTGGTTAGCGTTTGGAGTAAATCTGAATTGATTAGGCATTTGTGGTCTAAGAAATTGGGGTGGAATCTGATGAAAGTTTGGATTTTGAAAGGTTAACTGAGGTCGAATGAAATTTGGTTGGAAATTAAATGGTTGGTTCGGGTTAGTGCGTGGATTCATGTTATATGATCGTTGTGGCATTTGAAAATTTCCCTTAATGGGAGTGTGTCTAGTCGATGGATTAAATGTATTGTTAGAATTAAGATTATTTCCACGATGAGTAGAATATAAGAAATTTTCTTCTTCAATTACGAGGCTCATGGCTTTTTCTAAACTATCGGGGTTTCTCAATCTGATATTAGTCTGAATGGACGAGGGTAATCCTCTTATAAATGTTTTTAAAGCAAGATCATCATAATTCTTTAAACTAATCGTTTTTTCTGCGATAGGCATAGTTGAGGAATTTAATTTGGCAACAATTAAACTTCGCGCATCCTGGCATCGCATACCAAAAACATACGGGGGTTCATTTTTCAGTGGTCTCAACGCTATCAGATCTTGAACCAAACAATCAATGTTTCTTTGATCACCGAAACTCAAGTTTAGTGCTTCCTTTACTGATTGCCAAGTTGTTAATTCAATTCTAGATCCTATTAGCATTTGAGCACGACCAGTTAGTTTGCCTAAAATGGCTCTTAATAAAAAACTGTTCAAAGCCAAATCTGTTTGACTTGCAAAGGTACTTATTAAGCTCTCGCAATTGTCGATAAAAATCATTAGAGTATGTGGATTTCCGTCATATGGCGGAATCGCATCTAAATAAAGTTTTAACATTTGATAATTAGGTTGCATGGTTTCTCTAGTTGGTGGAGTCATTATTGAATCTATTGCCTCCTTAAGACTATCTAAATTTAATTCGGTTTCTGACATAAATTAGTAAGCACTATATTCTAATAATTCTAATATTTTACTTTCTTAAACCGATATATTATTTTTCAATTCAAAACTCAAGTTTATTAAAATTCAAAGCTTAATTGATTATTATTTCTACTATCAAAATTCATGCAAAAAGGAAAATAAAAAGGATCAGCACTTACAGTAATATGATTATCTTCATTCCTAAATTACTACCTCGGTTCGGACGATTTTGGTTCTTCTCCAAGGTCTCCTTACAGCTAATTTGCCTTTAGGATTAGACGATTTTTGTTCTTCTCCCAGGACTTCTTATAACTAGGTTGCCTTTAGGATTAGACGATTTTTGTTCTTCTCCCAGGACTTCTTATAACTAGGTTGCCTTTAGGATTAGACGATTTTTGTTCTTCTCCCAGGACTTCTTATAACTAGGTTGCCTTTAGGATTAGACGATTTTTGTTCTTCTCCCAGGACTTCGAATGCTCAACTCTAGGATCAGACGATTTTTGTTCCTTTCCTAGGGTTTTCTGCTACCTGCTCCAATTTGTGGTGTTCTTCCAGATTTATTTCGAGAACACAAAACAAAGTTCTTTTCCGGTTAATCGTAAAAACGAACAAATCACTCGCGATAACACAGTAATTTTCCGGAAAATCCTACTGACTGCGCCAGTTAAGTTTTCTCGACGGAAAAACTAGTTTTTAAAAAAAACCAAAATTTCACAAATTACGAACAGGGACCTTTATTACCGTTTGAGATTAACAATAAAAGTGAAAAAAGCGTAATCGCGGCGAATATAATACTTCGGTCCGAATCCGATGTCAGCAGTTTACTTCTTGTAGTTGTCAGCTGTTTCGTGTTCTTAACTTATATATATATATATATATATAAATTTACATTGTTACATATTGGTGGTGAAGGCCGTCACAGCGATGGGGGAATTTTTAAACATTCTAATATTGGGAAATATATTATTGTAACGCAACCACCATTACGCGCCACCTGACCAGCGACCGCACTACCATACGCGCTAAGAAAGCCGCGTGGCCTACACATCACCAGTGGAAAACGATTCACTCAGTTCGCTTCTCCGATCTGCTTCCTACTGGAACTAATCTGAAAGCTTGATCTCACAGAGTAATCACTTCGCCGAAGCTTCTAACCGCTCCCTGGATTGGGACGGCCAAGGACTACTTGCGACTTACCGTATTTACATTTTTCTTCGACCTATTGTATTCGCGTTATCACCGTTAATATAAACTTTTATGTAAACGTTATAAACGAATTGTTTTATTCCTGGGAGAATCCACCCTAACGAATCTTATTCGTTACATTATGGAAAATAAAATGGAATTTCCACCTACTGCACTAATTGATGGAGAAGATCCCATTAATTATTACATTGCAGCTGATGAGGCTTTTCCTTTTACCACCTGTATTATGCGCCCCTACCCAGGCAGATTTTTATCACAGATAAAACGAATTTTTAACTACAGGTAAATATATCTTAACAAAACGAAGGTGCAACTGCAGTCTCAAAACTCTTATTGTGGATCTGCTTTATGACAATAAATGTTGCTACACGTCAAATTTTAGATTATCTAGAGGACGTATGTAATATTCTTTTATTCTTTTAATGGGTGTCCTTGGTTTAAAATAGAATGAAAACTATAACTTAGTTTAACATGTTTATTGGTTGGGGTTTCAAATACAACTGATTTTTAGTCAATGTTTTACAAGAATGGATTTTTGTGTGAAGAAGTTGTGAAAGAGCAATTCGGCAATAATCAAAGTTCACTATTTAGCGGATAAGCAATTAAACAATATTTGAAATTAATGCAACGATTTCTGGCTGCGTTTGCATTGGACTTTGATTAACTACCTTGCTTTTCTTCGATGTTAATAATTGACAAATTTAAGTTGTGAAATAGTATGGAATTTAATAATTTAATACTTAGCAGAATTATTCCATCACACCTTCCCCATTAAACAGAAAAAATTTTTTTTTGCTTATTTTTTTTTACGTACTAAATTTAAAACCTTAATTATACGAACATACTTGATGAATATGATAAGAACACAAAATTATGAGAAAAAAAAACTTTTAAGGATTACAATGAGTTATTATAAATTTTAAGCCGGTTTTTATGTATTTCTTTACACTTATTTCCCATATTTATCACTAAATTAACTCCCTTATCTTGCACTACACTATAAGGTCCTTTGAACACGACTTCACTTTTACAAGTATCCGAATCATTTTTAACTAATACCTTATCTCCTACATCGCATTTCTTATAACTAGTATTTCTATCGTAAAACATTTTTCTTTGGATGCTATTAAATTTTTTCTAGCGTCATCTGCGGCTACTTGAAGTCTATATTTTAATTCACAAGGGTAATCGCCAAAATTATAAATAGGTTCTATTGAATCTGTAATGTTTGATGGTAAATTACAATGTTTTCCAAATACTAGCTCGTGTGGTGTATATTGTGTTTCAGTATGTAGGTACTGTATTGTTGTATGCAAAACACCAAAACTGGACCCATGAACTCCATGTGTCCTTATTTTTCGAAGTATATATTCTTAGAAAATTTCTTAAACTCTTATGGGAGTTTTCAATAGCGCCTAAGGTCTCATGGTGGTATGGTGTCGAATTCAAGTGTTTTACATTTAAAATTTTACACGTTTCATTGAAAATTTTTGACATAAATTCAGTTCCCTTATCAGTCAACACCTCTTCCGGTATCCCGTAAAGCTTTGTACAAAAGCTCTAGCTACCATTTCCGTCTCTAGGTAATGGGTAGCATTCAACATATTTGGATAAGTCACATTGCAATGTTAAAATGTATTTATTACCATATTGATCTACTTTTAAGGGACCTACCAGGCTGGAAAATAACCCTTGCTTAATTTTATTTTTAACCCCGTATTCAACTTTGTAGTTATTAAAAAATAATTTAAATGCGTTGAGCATAAAGGTTGTAATATTATACATTGAATGGTCTTTGGAATGATCAATGGAATCATTTGCTCCATAGTCTCTACTAAATAAAAGGGATTCGTGCGATTTTACTGCACATTCACTGTCTTCTATAATTTGTTCACCTTTGCATTTTAAGCAATTGTGTTTTTTAAAAAGGCTAAAACACAAATACCCCGCTACATAAACATTGGAACATATTTCCAATGATACAGCGCTACTAATGACATTTGAGCCACTTTGCCCACTCTCACCTGCTTCACATTCACTAACATCTGACGTGGATTCTATTATTCTTCCTCTCGCTTCTTCCTAAGAGGTTAATGCTTCAACTGACTCAGTTGGGTTCTCAATATCCAAATTAGAATTTCGTCATTGTCAATTTCGCAATTAGATGACTCAATTGCAGACTGCAACCTAATGTGCATATTATGCTGCAGAGCTATACGAAAATCTTTAACAGTTGGTTGTGGATTATATCCTCCACGGTTTCGTATAACTGAAAATAGATTTTCCAAGGCATCCTGATTTAACCTTGATGTTAAAAAAATAATTTTCCTTCATTTTGAAGATCTTTCCAAAGCATTAAACTAGCTTGATGAGTCCAAATGAACCCAATCAAATGAAAATATTTTTTCTCTCCTTTGTACCTTCTAAAATCCTCATATTCTTGAATAATTGAACTGCTTTCTCAAAGATTTGTTCTGGTATTTTCCTATAAATTGAAAGAGTGGATTTGAAAGGATTAGAGTCTCGAAGAACCCTACTATTCAAGCAGTCAAATATATTATTGATGTCTCGTATGAAATTGGCTGTATCAATAGCGGTTTCGGACTGTAACTGTCCCGGGGCAAAACAGGCCATAATTGCAGAGAATATACAGAGTGGCTAAATACTTGTGCGTCGTATTTAACCCTCATCTTTTCAAATGATGTTGGGTTAATATGCTTTTCTGTGATTCGTAACAAACTTCTGGATGAAGTGCTGCTATGATCAATGTTGTAAGTTGTTACAAAATCTGACCAACAAACCTTTTTGCCATTGACAATAAATTGCAATTTCTTATTTTGAAAATGTTACAAAATCTGACCAACAAACCTTTTTGCCATTGACAATAAATTGCAATTTCTTATTTTGAAAATAGTTGCGCAAGCTTTTAAGCAAGTGTGGAGCATCAAAAATGGTATAAATTATATTTCCATTTAAAATAAATTTTGTTAATGTTTTGTTAAAATGGAAGATTTTGTTGGGCCTGCCGAAACATAATAGCAAAATGGAATTTTCCAATTAAATAGTAAGCCTCTAATAAAAAAAGTAGACAATGATCGCCAATTTTACATGTCCTGCTCAAACTGCCAAAATCTTCATATCCTTCAATCAGATCATGCACTTGATTGTGGTTTAGTCCTTTCTTGCCTTTAATTTCGTCAAAAAGTAACACACATCCTATTCAAAATCAAGAGGATGCGCTTACCCCCGGTAGGGGGTTGAAGTTACGGAGATGAAAGGATGAAAAAAGCGGAAAAGTTCCCCCTCGAATCAGAAATCGACGGGTCCGAGCGATTTTCCACATTTTTATTTTAAAGCCGTAAAATCGACGTGTTAAGTTTTCGTTGGACCACCCTGTATATTAGTCTATTTTTCATTGTAGTATAGTATATTATAGAATCGATTTATGTAATTAATGTTGTAATTAGGGTGACGGTGACGGCGAAGGGCAAAACTTTTATAAAGTTGTGCCAACTTTAGAAAAAAAAGGAATTTATTTCTCAGTTGTACCCCATCAATGGGAAAATGGAGGAAAACTTTATTGGCCGAAGCCTCATCAAATGAAACCTAGCTAACGTGAAATATTAAGAACTGACTCTTCTTCTATCCCACAGCCTGATTGGGACCAAATGGATTGAGTTCTTAAATTAACGAACATAAAAAGTTTCTCAGAGGCACTTACTTTGGAAAAAAACCTCACATAATGTGCAGTGATGCTGATGAAGAGTAGTACTTTATCATATAAATAGTAATATAAATGATTTTATTTTTATCATGTTTTATTTTACAAGGATTTTATAATCTTCTAAGACATCTCTGAATAAAGAAGGTTTAAATCGGAGTTATATGTTTGATTTAGTTAATTCTAATATGTACAACATCGAGGAGACTCCATCAGTAATACTACTGTATACACACATTAGAGCCGCCTGTCCAACCTGATCATGCTATCGGAGTGAAGGTAAATATTGTATTTACATAAGAGTGTTATTAAACATGTTTTATTAACTTATTTATTTATATTAGAGCAACAGAACTTGTTTTCCCCAATAATAATTTACATAATAATGAATTGGAGCTGATAAAACCGACATATCCTTTATTAAAGAAGAATTAGTAAAGACAAAAATTTATTTACAAAAAAATTATAAAATTGTTTCTTCATCTTCTGCTGCTCAAAGGCCTGAAAAAACAACTACTATTATTGCAGAGGATAATTTATTACAGCGGTTCTCATTTCCTTTAACTGAAGTCGATCAAATGGTGACATTGGAAGAAACAATTAAACAAAATTCAGTATTTCGTTCACAATTGGTAAGATTTTTATTAATCAATTTATTTAAAAATAACGAGGTTAATTATTGTTCTTGATGGCAGGTGGAGTTTGTAGTACTTTCGGTGGGGAAACGGGAGACAAAGACGGAAGAAAAATCGGGTCTAAAATTATTGACCAATTTTTCGCTCCTACAGTTTTACAGAATTATTCTTGGACTGGTATCAGCAGACAAAAAGAAAAAGTAAAATTATCTTTTCAAGTTTTCGACGGTATATTAGACATAATTTTTAATGTGGTTCAATTAAGTGATACTCGCCACACCAGGAAAAAAAATGTTGATCTTTTTAAAGAGCGAGTACTCAAGCAAAGTAAGAGAAGGAGTCAGTCGAAAAGGTACCTAATACCGAATACCTAATTTCCAAAACAGGTAAATAATTACTGTTTTTTTTTTGGAGTTGCTAATAATGCATCAACCTGATCGAACAGATCAAACCGATTCGGTGTCTCCAGCTCTTGAAAATATAGAAGAATTAGGGAGTAGAGAGAGTGTAGAAGAGAAATAGAAGAGGTTAGAGACATGTAAAGAGATAGGAGACATAGGAGACATAAGAGAGATAGAGATATATAGAAATGTAATCGCCGTTCGACTATTTTATTACATCAGCACTATTTTTCTATAAATTAACTGTACACCTTTTAACCGGGTTCTTTTGTTTTGCAATCTTTGTTATAACGTTTTCAGAATTGCTTAGAAGTTCCAAATTTTGTATTTTGTGAAATATTGTGAAAATAAACTTTTTAAAAACACTCGTTCACGTGCGTGTAACATTTCTGGCGCTGCGAACAGGATTTTCGTACAGAAACATCAACGTTTCCTGGTCAACTTCAGTTGTTCAACGAGAATTCAACGAACCATTGAAGAGAAGATTTGGTATGCTGAAATCATCATTACTAGTGATCTTCCTGTAAGTACCGATCCTCTTTTCTATCTTTTATGAGCACTGTGGACGAGATTTGTCAGGAAAGTTTACTTCACTCGCTACTCACAAACCTTTCAAAGCTTTCATTAGAATCATCAGACGTTTCCAAGACAAATAGTTCTCGCACTTCTCAAATTAATAGTGAAGAAACATTTTTTGAGGAGTCTCGAAACATTAATTGTACCGAAATGCCTATGACTAATACCGATATTGCAAGCCTTTGTGCTACTCTACCAGAATTTACTAAAGAAGATGATAATATTTCGACGTTCATTAGATCAGTTGACAATTTGATAGTGTTTTTAGCTGATCAAAATTTAACTGCTGCGCAACAATTTATTTTAAATGCTAATATTGTTTCTCGTATCAAAGGAGAGCCTAGAGATTTTTTAAATTATGCTAACAAAACAATCTGGACTGACATAAGACCGGCCTTACTAGCCAAGTACGGTGATCGTCGTTCAGAAGACATTTTATTGACACAATTATCGACAACTGCTCAAAAATTTAATGAAACGTACGACCAATATCATCAACGAGTGACGAATAATTTAAACGATTTACTTCAACATATTACATTAAACGACAATGAAGCGACAATTAATTTTAAAACCCCTTATTTTCGAAACCTCGCTTTAAAAACTTTTTGTACCGGTATAAATGAACCTTACGCCGAATATTTATCGCATTTTGAAATCAATTCGTTAGATGAAGCCTTACAAAAGTGCGTTACTTACGATAACCACAAAAATCAGCAAATGTACATGAATTTTCTAAAGGGCCAACAAAATAAAAAATTCGATCCAACCAAAAAACCAAACAACCCCATTCAAAGAAACAATTTCAGAAGTAATAATTCTCCACCGCGCAATAATTTTCAACAAAATCAATTTCAACAAAATAGCTTTCAACAAAATGCCCCTCAAAATTATTCTCAAAATAATAACGCTTCAGGAAACAGATTTCCCAATAGTCAATCCAATAACTATAACAGACCGCCTAATAACAATTTCAGAAATAATTCCCAACAATTTAATCGTCCCCCTTTCCAAAGGAATACTGCCAACGTTCAAAATAATTCATCCCCTATGAGTGGTGTACAAACCATTAATTCTAGAAACGAACCCATGAGTGTCTCCACGAGAAGAACTCACCATTTTAACATTGATTCTCGCGAAAATCCAGAATATGTCGCCGACAATTGTGACGTCAACTATGAAACAAGTGAGGATTTTCAGTCAGGTCCGACGAACGAACCACCTCCCTTGTAAATTTAAATAACATAAAAATTTACCCCCAATTACCCTATTTCATTATGCCGCATTCAGGTTTAAAAGTACTAATTGATTCCGGAGGATCAGATAGTATTATTACCCCAAAAGCTTCAACATTTTTTAATCCGCTACATAAATACGAAAAACCATTTTTGCTTACTTCTATGAAATTAACTCAAAAATACTATTTCAATATTAAAACTGCATTATTTAGGGAATACGGTATCGATGAACCGATCGATGCTCGAATTGCCGATTGGAGCAAAGATTTCGATATTTTGCTCGGAAATTTTGATTTAGAACGTTTAAACGCATTAATTGATTATCATTCGAAAAAGTTGACTTAAAGAAAATTTTACATTGAAATTCCATTTTCCACTCTGTATAATAAAATTCCAGTCGATGTACTCAAAGGTGACATTGTATTACCGGAAATCGAAATAAATAACATAAAAATTCCGCAATCAATCCACACGGTAACAAATGGCTACGTAGACAATATTGTCTTACCTAGTCCGGCGCAATTTGACCCTATAAAAGTTGAACGTCTCGACGATTACGAAATTACAAACGGTCCCACAAACTTTGATCCCTCGATAATTCGAACTCAGCATTTAAATCCAGAGGAAAAAACCAAAATTTTAGAACTTTGCAAAAAATACAAAGACATTTTTTACGATGAAAAATCCGATTTATCATTTACGTCAGCTATTAAACACGAAATTAGAACTAAAGACGAGAACCCTATTTATGTTAGAAGTTTTCGTCACCCCAAAGCAATGCAAGAAGAGATCACTAAACAAATAAATAAATTGTTAGATAATAAAATAATTAGACCCTCGATATCTCCCTTTTCTGCACCGGTTTGGATAGTACCAAAAAAGTTAGACGCTTCCGGAGAAAAAAAATTTCGAATGGTAATTGACTACCGGAAATTGAATGAAAACACAATAGAAGATAAATATCCGCTACCGAAAATTGACGAAATTTTAGATAATTTAGGAAAAGCTACTTATTTTACGACTCTTGATCTTGCCCAAGGATTCCACCAAATTGAAGTTCATCCTAATTCTATTGAAAAAACTGCTTTTACTGTGCCCCATGGCCATTTCGAATTCGTTAGAATGCCGTTTGGTCTCAAAAATGCCCCCGCTACTTTTGAAAAATTAATGGATAACATTCTAAGACCCTTCTTATATAAATTTTGCTTTGTCTACATGGATGATGTTATTATTTTTTCGAAATCTTTACATGAACATCTCGTTCATATCGCAAAAATCTTTGAACTATTCCGAGAGACGAATCTCAAAGTTCAATTAAATAAATCCGAATTTCTTACTAAAGAAGTAGCATTCCTCGGTCATATTGTTACTCCTCAAGGAATTAAACCTAACCCTTCAAAAATAGAAGCTATTCAAAAATTTCCCCTTCCAAAAACCATAAAACAAATTAAATCTTTTCTAGGACTTATCGGATATTACCGCCGTTTTATTCCAAATTTTGCAAAAATAACTTCCCCTTTTTCTAGATGCACCCGAAAAGGAGCAATTATTGATCCAAATAATCCTCAATACATTGAATGTTTCGAAAAATGTAAGCAGTTATTAAGTAATTCCCCAGTTCTTCAATATCCCGATTTTACAAAAACTTTCACCCTTACTACTGACGCCTCAAAAATAGCAATTGGATCCGTTTTATCACAAGAAAATCATCCCATCGCTTATTATTCTCGAACACTAAATTCCGCTGAACAAAATTATTCGACAATCGAAAAGGAATTATTAGCAATAATCGATTCTTGTAAACATTTTCGTCCTTATTTATATTCGCAAAATTTCATAGTAGAGACCGACCAGAATCCACTTGTTTGGATCTACAAAATTAAAGATCCCACATCCCGATTAGCACGCTGGAGATTAAAACTCGAAGACTACAATTTTATAGTAAAATACAGAAAAGGTAAAGAAAATCAAGTGGCTGACGCCCTTTCTCGCGTTCAAATTAATGCTCTCGATACAAATAGTTCTAGTTCTAACTGCGCTGAACCCCCTGATTCCGATGATTCCGATTTTAATTTAGACGAATTTATGATATTAAATTCCGACAACAGTAATAATGATGACGATGACGATACACGACATACAGCATTAGAAAACCCTATTACAGGAATCCCTATTTCGGAAGAACCAATTAATTTGTCTAAAAATCAAATAATAATTATCCCCGATTCGTCAAAATTCGACATAGAGTATAAAGAAATTTTTAAAAAGCATAGGTATACGATTCATGTAACAGACAACTGGCAATCCGACATTAAACAAGCCCTTAAAGACTTACTAAAACCAAATCAAAAATTTGCAATTAAAATGCCACACGATTTTAGACCCTACATTTGTAATTTCTTTAGAGACAACATAGACTCGACCGTGAAAGTTATTTTTTGTAACAACTTATTGACAGACATTGAACCAAAGGAAAAACAAATAGAATGTGTTAAAAAAATATCATTCAGAAAATCATAACGGTATTGTCGAAACCTATAAACATTTAAAAAGAAAATTTTATTGGCCCTCAATGCAAACGACTATTTCTGACTACATTAATCAATGCGAAATTTGCCTAAATAATAAATACGAAAGACGCCCCTATAACGTACCCCAACTTGGACCTCTTTTAGGACAAAAACCCTTTGACATTCTTCACACCGACCTGTTTCACTGTAACAAAAATTTTTATTTAACAATAGTAGATTCATTTTCCAAATATGCCCAGTGTTACAAAATGCCAGACAAGACGTCTTTTTCTGTTTTAAGCAAACCCAGACGATACTGACCTAGACCTATTAAAAACACATATAACCGCTTTAGAATTAAAAGAAAATGAAATAATTAAAAAAATCAATAACGAAATATCTTTTAGCCAATCTATTGATACGAGATTCAACAGATTATTAGACAAAATCAATAATAATAGTTTTATAGTTTTGACTGCCATTAATAAACTGTCAGCTGATTTCGATGGATACGTTGCTCTTCATAATGAAATTATCAATCTTGAAAACGTTAATGAATTCTTAATGAAACTTATTAGAACCATTACTCTATCTCATTTAAATATTTCAAATATCGAATTATTTACATTAAAAGAACTTCAAATTTTAAAGAACCAACTAGTCAAAATTTATTCTAGAAACGCCCTCCTAATTAATGATGAACATCCTTACGAACTTATAGAATCATCTAAAACTTTAATTTGCGTTACCTCGAAAACAATGCTCATAATAGTAAAAATCCCGATTTTCCATACCAGTACTTACTCTACCCATAGAATTTACCCTATACCTAACAAAGATCACATTATGATTTTGCCACCTACACATTTCTACGCCAACAACAAATGGTACGAGACTTGCACCGGAGAAGCTGAATACGTCGTTTGTTCGAATCCTATTCGATCCAGATGCCAGATACCAAATGTACAAAATTGTACAAAAAACCATAGTAACTGAAAATTTCTACCGAGAAACCGCCAAAACGATTTTATTGAGTATAGTTCATCCAATAAGAATCCAAGAAATCGATGTCCACTCCAGTAGCATCCTGATGACCGATGAACCGATCACCATAGACGGAACAATTTTCGATAAGAAAACTGTTCGGGAAATGTCATTACCAGACATTGTCCCCATCAAACTTCTGCCCCAACACAAGCTAGAAATAGAAAAACTGAGCATCCCCGAAACGCATGGACAAATTCAGCCATTGGACACAATAGAAATCCTACCCAGAATTTCAACCGGCCTCAGTACCACATCGATTTTACTAATACTAATTATTTTAGCCGCATTTTTAACTATTCTCGTCAAGAAGAGGAAAAGAATTTCCCAGATTCTTTTCGGACCGAATTTACAACCAACCCACATCCAGATACTGCAGGATCTCGTAGAAGAAGCTACCAGGACTTCGAGGACGAAGTCCGAACCAAAGGAGGGGGGAGAAATGTAATCGCCGTTCGACTATTTTATTACATCAGCACTATTTTTCTATAAATTAACTGTACACCTTTTAACCGGGTTCTTTTGTTTTGCAATCTTTGTTATAACGTTTTCAGAATTGCTTAGAAGTTCCAAATTTTGTATTTTGTGAAATATTGTGAAAATAAACTTTTTAAAAACACTCGTTCACGTGCGTGTAACATTTCTATATAAAGTTTACTCGCAGAATGGTTGGAAAGGGCGCTAACGCGTCGTCAGTAACAGGTCGTCAATTGTTGTCAGACTGCAACCTAATGTGCATATTATGCTGCAGAGCTATACGAAAATCTTTAACAGTTGGTTGTGGATTATATCCTCCACGGTTTCGTATAACTGAAAATTGATTTTCCAAGGCATCCTGATTTAACCTTGATGTTAAAAAAATAATTTTCCTTCATTTTGAAGATCTTTCCAAAGCATTAAACTAGCTTGATGAGTCCAAATGAACCCAATCAAATGAAAATATTTTTTCTCTCCTTTGTACCTTCTAAAATCCTCATATTCTTGAATAATTGAACTGCTTTCTCAAAGATTTGTTCTGGTATTTTCCTATAAATTGAAAGAGTGGATTTGAAAGGATTAGAGTCTCGAAGAACCCTACTATTCAAGCAGTCAAATATATTATTGATGTCTCGTATGAAATTGGCTGTATCAATAGCGGTTTCGGACTGTAACTGTCCCGGGGCAAAACAGGCCATAATTGCAGAGAATATACAGAGTGGCTAAATACTTGTGCGTCGTATTTAACCCTCATCTTTTCAAATGATGTTGGGTTAATATGCTTTTCTGTGATTCGTAACAAACTTCTGGATGAAGTGCTGCTATGATCAATGTTGTAAGTTGTTACAAAATCTGACCAACAAACCTTTTTGCCATTGACAATAAATTGCAATTTCTTATTTTGAAAATGTTACAAAATCTGACCAACAAACCTTTTTGCCATTGACAATAAATTGCAATTTCTTATTTTGAAAATAGTTGCGCAAGCTTTTAAGCAAGTGTGGAGCATCAAAAATGGTATAAATTATATTTCCATTTAAAATAAATTTTGTTAATGTTTTGTTAAAATGGAAGATTTTGTTGGGCCTGCCGAAACATAATAGCAAAATGGAATTTTCCAATTAAATAGTAAGCCTCTAATAAAAAAGTAGACAATGATCGCCAATTTTACATGTCCTGCTCAAACTGCCAAAATCTTCATATCCTTCAATCAGATCATGCACTTGATTGTGGTTTAGTCCTTTCTTGCCTTTAATTTCGTCAAAAAGTAACACACATCCTATTCAAAATCAAGAGGATGCGCTTACCCCCGGTAGGGGGTTGAAGTTACGGAGATGAAAGGATGAAAAAAGCGGAAAAGTTCCCCCTCGAATCAGAAATCGACGGGTCCGAGCGATTTTCCACATTTTTATTTTAAAGCCGTAAAATCGACGTGTTAAGTTTTCGTTGGACCACCCTGTATATTAGTCTATTTTTCATTGTAGTATAGTATATTATAGAATCGATTTATGTAATTAATGTTGTAATTAGGGTGACGGTGACGGCGAAGGGCAAAACTTTTATAAAGTTGTGCCAACTTTAGAAAAAAAAGGAATTTATTTCTCAGTTGTACCCCATCAATGGGAAAATTGAGGAAAACTTTATTGGCCGAAGCCTCATCAAATGAAACCTAGCTAACGTGAAATATTAAGAACTGACTCTTCTTCTATCCCACAGCCTGATTGGGACCAAATGGATTGAGTTCTTAAATTAACGAACATAAAAAGTTTCTCAGAGGCACTTACTTTGGAAAAAAACCTCACATAATGTGCAGTGATGCTGATGAAGAGTAGTACTTTATCATATAAATAGTAATATAAATGATTTTATTTTTATCATGTTTTATTTTACAAGGATTTTAAAATCTTCTAAGACATCTCTGAATAAAGAAGGTTTAAATCGGAGTTATATGTTTGATTTAGTTAATTCTAATATGTACAACATCGAGGAGACTCCATCAGTAATACTACTGTATACACACATTAGAGCCGCCTGTCCAACCTGATCATGCTATCGGAGTGAAGGTAAATATTGTATTTACATAAGAGTGTTATTAAACATGTTTTATTAACTTATTTATTTATATTAGAGCAACAGAACTTGTTTTCCCCAATAATAATTTACATAATAATGAATTGGAGCTGATAAAACCGACATATCCTTTATTAAAGAAGAATTAGTAAAGACAAAAATTTATTTACAAAAAAATTATAAAATTGTTTCTTCATCTTCTGCTGCTCAAAGGCCTGAAAAAACAACTACTATTATTGCAGAGGATAATTTATTTAATTTATTACATTTATTAATTTATGTTCTCATTTCCTTTAACTGAAGTCGATCAAATGGTGACATTGGAAGAAACAATTAAACAAAATTCAGTATTTCGTTCACAATTGGTAAGATTTTTATTAATCAATTTATTTAAAAATAACGAGGTTAATTATTGTTCTTGATGGCAGGTGGAGTTTGTAGTACTTTCGGTGGGAAAACGGGAGACAAAGACGGAAGAAAAATCGGGTCTAAAATTATTGACCAATTTTTCGCTCCTACAGTTTTACAGAATTATTCTTGGACTGGTATCAGCAGACAAAAAGAAAAAGTAAAATTATCTTTTCAAGTTTTCGACGGTATATTAGACATAATTTTTAATGTGGTTCAATTAAGTGATACTCGCCACACCAGGAAAAAAAATGTTGATCTTTTTAAAGAGCGAGTACTCAAGCAAAGTAAGAGAAGGAGTCAGTCGAAAAGGTACCTAATACCGAATACCTAATTTCCAAAACAGGTAAATAATTACTGTTTTTTTTTTGGAGTTGCTAATAATGCATCAACCTGATCGAACAGATCAAACCGATTCGGTGTCTCCAGCTCTTGAAAATATAGAAGAATTAGGGAGTAGAGAGAGTGTAGAAGAGAAATAGAAGAGGTTAGAGACATGTAAAGAGATAGGAGACATAGGAGACATAAGAGAGATAGAGATATATAAAGTTTACTCGCAGAATGGTTGGAAAGGGCGCTAACGCGACTTAAGTTTTCCGAATTAGAAAAACCGTTTTTTAAAAAAGTTAATTTTCGATTATAAACAATTTTATTCAGTTCACAAATTTTATTTTTTACAAAGTATTCTATTCGAATTGGACCGAAACGAACAAAGGCTAAAATCAGACTGACTCAATTAAATTGAAATTTAGCGATTTCCTGAAATGTAATTATTACTTTATTATTATTGCTGGAGTTGCGTCTGGGCGAAGGTGCATCGGGTTGCTTGCTCAGCGCTCGTGTATCCGGTTCGATATATTATAGGTGCGAATGGGTTCATTGTCTATAACTCCTCCATCCCTAGATTCTGGCATTTTTCTTGGGGTTGAAAAATGGCAGGTGGCTCTGGTTTCCAAGGGGGTTCTCTTCTACTTCTTCTTCTTTCTTCTTGAGAGCTATTTCTTCAGGTTGCTGCTGCTGCTGCTGCTTTCTTGTTGAATTTTTCTTTTTGATGGTTTTGATTACGTAATACAAAATGGGAATTACTAGGATAAGGAATATTGGTATATTCCAATAATATTGCCAGGGATTGTGAGAAATTTCTAAAGGTTGCAAGGTTAATGTTTCCATTTCGTTTTGTTTCTTCTGTATTTCATGAACTTTATCAAGGCGGATGTTTTGCAGATCGATCTTCGGTATTTTGGATCGTTTATGTGGGAGTGGAATCTTGACATCGGGTAGTAGTAAGGGCTGGCTGCTGGTGGTTGGTTTTTCATTTACGAACGTTTCATTTTCGGTGCTGAATCGGCACTTGTGGGGTACCTTGATAAGATAGTTTCCTTGGAGAACTCTGAAATCGGTATTGCCACAAGTGGTTTGGATTTTGGTCTTTTTCACGAAGATAGCTATGTAGTGTTCTTCGCTGATCTGTTGGATAATGTTTTTGGAAACTTGAATTGGCGTCTGTGTACACTGCTTGACTTCGGTTTGTAATTGCAGTATTTGGAATATACAGTCATCGTCTCTGTAGTGGAGGGCCTCTTCGGTGCAGTAGTAGTAGGGTTTGAGGTCCATGCAGGGCAGTGATGAGTATTGATATAAATCTTCGCTCATGATCAGAAATGTATCCTTGGGTATGATAGTGGTGAAGTTATTTGTGGGGATGGAATATAAGTGAAAGTAGGAAAAATTTTTAGGGTAAACTATCGGAAAATGTACAGCAAACACAATCTTGGAATTTGAGTAGAAAGCATCGGTTGTGATGATATTATAATATTTGTGAATATCTAAATATATATCAGGAAAAATCAATTCGTCTCTAGAGTGATAATTTAATATGATTTCAAAGATATTTTTCATTTCTTTAATTTTTACTATGCTTGTATGTAGAATACCTAGCCTTGCAAATAAAATGGAATTTTCAATTTCCGTCAAAAGTTGCAAAATTATATTAACACTGATAGAAATTTGATCTAATACATTTTTTGTTTCGAGGAAGTCGTCAAATTCAAATATGAATTTATTTAATTTTGAACGAATGGTGTTTAAAGCAGAACATATTACGTCTTGATTACTTTTTAATAAGGATAGGGAATGATTAAAATTGTTTACAATTTCTTTAGATAAAGATATTTGATCATTTAACTTATTTACTATTTCTTTTTGATTACTACTAAGTTCTGTCAAAGCGTTGTCGTAGTATTTAGCGTCGTCGGCGTCAAGGTTTCCTGAAATGCTTTTAATAATGGTTCCGAGACCATCTATAAGGCCTCTCTTAACTCGGGAATTTGGTAATAGTGATTCAAGTTTTTGGTCGGCTAAATTTAATTGAAAGGTTAGGGCTCGATTAAAATTTTGTAATTCCAAAAAGTAAGGGTTGCTCAATCCGGAGTAAATTGCTTCCGTGGTATTTTGATAGGAGATTTGTAAAATTTTTAGTTCATTTTTTATTGGTTCTAAGTCAATGAAGTGTAGGAATGTATGTGTGCTGGATTTAATTTTTGCAGTGCCTAATTTGTAAGGAAGGATACCGGGATTATTTTGTAAGTTTGTTAGTGAAATGTCTTCAAGTCTTGCTGGTTGAAGGGCCAGGGTCAGCATCATCACTATTTGCCTGTAAAGGTTGTCTCTTGTTAGTTATAGGTCGTTTTAAATTTTGTTTGTGTAAATGTCTTTTTTCTGTAACAACTGTAATGTCTTTATTTTCCACGACTTTCTCTTTAAAGAATTTAGGATTGAGTTTATTCCTCACGAGAGTAGTGTTTTTTCGATAGATATTAGAGTTTTCGTCATAGTGTAATGGTTCGTGTCTATTTCTGTTATGATATTCTATGGTGTTTTCTTTTTGTTGGATTAATTTTTCGTTTAAATGTTTGTAGATTTCTTTTGTTACGTCTCTATGATCGCGGATGTAGTTATTAATTAAATGTTGGTTTATGTCAATGTCGAATGGATCTTTAGTGTCGAGATGCCCGTTTACAATGTCTATTGGTTTTTGTTTAGTGACAGAATGTATTGAATTATTGTACCCTAATATTGCATAAGGCATTTGATTTAATATGTCGATCTTACCGTCGTTTTTGTCTCTTATTATTCGTAGGTGTTCAATAAGTGTAGAATGGAATCTTTCTATCGGTCCTTTAGACTGTGTACTGTTGACAGACACATAATGTGTTTTTATTTTGTGGGTATCAAAAAATTGTTGTACAAGGGAATTTTTCATTTCTTTACCGTTATCCATTGAGATTATTGTAGGTAAACCGTGGTGTGTCATAAATATCAAAAATCCTCTTATAATTTCTGTTCCTGTACAAGCCGAAAGGGGGTATGCTTGGCCATATTTCGAGAAGGTGTCTATTATTGTTAAAAATTTTTGACCTTGTGAACTAAAAGTGTCCGCGAAAATCATTTCGAAAGGTTTCGAGGGGGTAGGAGATATCATTAATTTTTGATTCGGAGGGTTTCTATCGTATTTGTTTAGTTGACATGTGTCGCAAAGATTGATGTAGTCAGCTATATCTTTTCTCATGCTTGGCCAATAATATAAGCGTTTAATTTTATTTTCTGTTTCCTGAATTCCACGATGGTTAGTTTTTCCTTCATGGTAGTTCCGTATTTTCATATGCTGAAGGTCTTTTTCCGTAACGTCCCCTAATATTTGATTACATTTTATAAGTTTATATGCGGAATGCTTAAACGTATTTCTTAATATTTCTAGGAATTGGGGCAATACACTTTCGTCCTTAAAGTAAATCGCGTGAGTGTATTTTGGATTAATATAATTTTTGAAGAGGTTTATTGTTTCGTTCTCTAGGTCTGTTTTTGAGATTTGAAGGTTTATTCTCTTTTTATTTGGAAATGGTTGCTCTAATTTTGGTTTCGCCGAAGAATGTAAAACAAAGTTAATGATAATTTGGTGATCGAATGAATTTAGTGGTTTTTCGGTAATTTTTAGTCCCAGTATGGGGTCTTCGCTACTACTGTGTATGGTCGCATTGTCGTCGTCCTCATCATCATCATTGTCATCATCGTTTTTGCTTTCGACGTCTTCTACGTTGTCTTCGTCATCTAGATTGTCCTCTCTGTCATTTTTGTCGTCATCGTGATTGTCACCTACATTAACGATCACAGATTCGTTGTCGTTGTCAAGATTAGTTTGTTGTGTAGAGAAACTTTCGTTAAATTTTTGCATGTGTTCAAAAAATTCCTTTGTATGTATTTCTATTCGTGACAAGGCATCGGCGTTGGTATTATTTTTTCCTTTTTTATATTCAATGTTATAGTCAAATTCTTCAAGTTTCAGTCGCCATCTCACTAGTCGTGAATTTGGCTCTTTGAGTGACATAAGCCATTGTAATGGTTTATGATCTGTCCTAATTTTGAATTTCCTACCGAAAAGATATGGTCTAAAGTATTTTGTAGCCCAAACGATGGCTAAAAGTTCCTTTTCAATTGTGCTGTAATTTTGTTCGGAATCATTAAGCGTCCGGGATGCGTATGCCACGGGTTTGTCTATATTTGAATTTGTCTGTGATAATACAGCCCCTATTGCTATATTGCTTGCGTCAGTAGTCAGTATAAAGTCCTTTGTAAAGTCGGGATATTGAAGAATAGGTTCATTGACAAGAAGGTTTTTACAATCTTCGAAACATTTTATAAATTGGGGATTATGTTCTATTTTAGCGTCCTTTTTTAAGCATCGGGTTAATGGTTTGGTTATGTGTGCAAAGTCTTTTATGAATCGTCGATAGTACCCGAGGAGTCCTAAAAATCCTTTAATTTCGCGGGTTGTTTTAGGTATCGGATATTTCAGTATTGCAGAAATTTTGTCTGGGTTGGGTTTAACGCCCTCGCTGGTTACAACATGTCCTAGGTAGGCGACCTCTTTTTTTAAAAACTCGCATTTATCCAATTGAATTTTAAAGTTACTGTCTTGAAGTCTTTTAAACACTTTTTCTAGGTTAACAATATGTTCCTGAAGGGATGTTGAAAAAATTATAATGTCGTCTAAATATACTAAGCAAATATCATTTTGTAAACCACGCAAAATATTATCCATCACCCTTTGAAAAGTCGCGGGCGCGTTTTTGAGCCCGAAAGGCATTCGAACATATTCATAATGCCCGTTTTCTACATTAAACGCTGTTTTCGGAATGTCTTCCGGATACATTTCAATTTGATGAAATCCGCTCGCTAAATCTAGGGTGCTGAAATAGTTGCATTTTCCTAGCTTATCTAAAATATCGGTTATGTTGGGAAGCGGATAGCGATCATCGATGGTTTTTTCGTTTAACTTTCGATAATCCACTACTATTCTCCACTTCTTCTTCCCAGATGCGTCTGCCTTTTTGGGCACTACCCATATAGGGGAAGACCATGGTGAATTACTTGGCCTGATGATTCCCTGTTTTAACATGGACTGAATTTGTCTTTCGACTTCCGGTTTGTGTACAAAAGGGTATCTATATGATTGTGTGTATATTGGTAATTCGTCTTTAGTCTTAATAGCGTGTTTGATTTGGTTTGTAAATGATAGCGTTTGTTCTTCTCTGTGAAATATTTTAGAGTATTTTTTACAAATTTTTAAGATTTGCGATTTTTCTTCTGAATTCATATGAGAAGTTCGTATCAGTTCGTTTATATCCGTATTTTTTTTTGAATCTGAATATGGTAAAATGTCCGCGTGGAATAATTCAAAATCTTTTTCGTCAAATGGTATACAATTGATTGGGTAATTTAAATTTAAGGTAATTTCGTTATCCGTTTTGTTAAAAATTTCCACCAAAGCAAAACCGTCACTAGATTTGGAAATCGAGGAAGGTATTTCACAATTTTGTATTAATTGATTTTGGATGAATATAGTACCGTCTTTTTGAGAGACAGGAATTTCCGCTACAACGCAAGATAATGGATCTAATTTTAATTTAAATATTGTTTTCAATGCTGACTTATGATAATGAATTGGTATTTCTACGTATGGTGTAATTAATTTTGAGTTTACAAAATCTAAATGTGCATTCAAAAGTTTTAAATTATCCAAACCTATTAGCCCATCGAAATGTTTATGAAAGTCAAATAAATGAAATTTTATAGTTTGATTTTCATTAAATTCAGTGAAGAGTGGAATTTCTGCACAAAAGTCTTGTTTTGAACTTTGAAATACTCCTGAAACTATAAATGGTTCGAAATAAACGAAATTTTTAAAATAATTTTCTGCTTTTTGTGGGTTAAGAAATGATTTAGTGGATCCGGTATCGATTAACAATTTCAAAGGCGGGTCAATTATTTGAATATAGGGTAATTCTTTTTTATCTGTGGATATATGTAATTCTATTACGTCTTTTTGTTTCTTTTCTGGTCCTTGGAAAAATTTTGAGCCTGACTTTCGTCTGTTATTTCGCGATTCCCATCATTGTCAATAGTTTGTTCGTCGAAATAGTCGAAATTCGGGGCGTTATCAAAATTCTCGTCGAAAACGTTTTCAAATTCTGTATTAAACAATTCTTCGGACACAAAGTTTGGTTTTTGATCGTGGTTTTGGAAATAATTTTGTCTATATTGAGGAGTGGTATTTGTTGTCGAAATAGACATTGGAGTGGGTTTCGGTTGTACTGAATTCGGGTTAGGTTTCCAAACGTTACTTCTTGGTTTACCGAATTGAGTTCTATTGGGGTTAAATCCTTGATTTTGTTGAGGGTTCATCGGTCTTTTAAAGAATTGGTTAGGTTGCGAATTGGAATATTGAGCATTTTGGGGTCTGCCGAAGTTCCTGAAGTTATTTTGAAATTGATTTCCGAAATTATTTTGAGGTTGAGAATTGAAATTTGGTTTTTTATTTTGTGGGAAGTTGAAATTCGGTGGTTTCTGGTAATAACGGACGTTGCTTTCTTCTTTAATGAATTGAAGAGCTTGTTCGATCGTTTGCGGTCTCATAGCCCTAATTGTCGGACCTAAGGGTTCCCTAAGACCTGCTAAAAATGTTTTCAAAGCTTGTTTTGTAAAAAAGTCGCGTTTGTAATGTCGCTCTTCGTCAGTATAATGTAAGTCAATGTAATTGCAAATTGTGTTAAGTAAGTCAATCACGTTATTATGAAATTGATAAGGGGATTCATTTGGTTTTTGTCTTAAATTAACTAGATCCTGGTTCAAGCAATTTTCGTCCCTCTGATCCCCAAAGTTCGAAATTAAAGCATTTTTGATCATTTCCCAACTATTAGCTCCCGTAATCGCGACGACCTGTTCGGCTTTACCCTCCAGTTTATTTAATATTCCATTTAATAGCAAAACGTTTTGAAAACTATTTGGGTTAGTTCTGTCAAAATAATGATTTAGAAGGGCTTCGCTCGAATCAATAAATCTATGCAGTTTATTAATGTTTCCATCAAACCGAGGGATTATTTTTAAATTATTCATTTCAAGATTAGGTACTCCATTGTTACCTACTGGATTATTCTGATTATTCATAGTTTCTAAATTTGATTTTCCTTTATTTATACCTTTAGATTTTATTCTTTTATCGTTGATTAAACTTAATCTATAAAAATTATTTACTAATTCGAACTCTTCACAACTACTGCTGTCACTTAAGGATTCAATAGATGGTAAAGAGGAGTCTGACATGAACAAAAATATTATACGCTTACCACATCAAGCCTGCTTTGAGATTGGTCCCTCTGGTTGGATTTCCTCGATGGAGTCCTCAGCAACTGTAGGTTACGTCGATGTTCGAATTTTCCGTCTAAGAGTTGGAACTCACAGAATTTCCACGATGGATTTCCACGGAAAATCCTACTGACTGCGCCACTTAAGTTTTCCGAATTAGAAAAACCGTTTTTTAAAAAAGTTAATTTTCGATTATAAACAATTTTATTCAGTTCACAAATTTTATTTTTTACAAAGTATTCTATTCGAATTGGACCGAAACGAACAAAGGCTAAAATCAGACTGACTCAATTAAATTGAAATTTAGCGATTTCCTGAAATGTAATTATTACTTTATTATTATTGCTGGAGTTGCGTCTGGGCGAAGGTGCATCGGGTTGCTTGCTCAGCGCTCGTGTATCCGGTTCGATATATTATAGGTGCGAATGGGTTCATTGTCTATAACTCGCGTCGTCAGTAACAGGTCGTCAATTGTTGTCAGACTGCAACCTAATGTGCATATTATGCTGCAGAGCTATACGAAAATCTTTAACAGTTGGTTGTGGATTATATCCTCCACGGTTTCGTATAACTGAAAATTGATTTTCCAAGGCATCCTGATTTAACCTTGATGTTAAAAAAATAATTTTCCTTCATTTTGAAGATCTTTCCAAAGCATTAAACTAGCTTGATGAGTCCAAATGAACCCAATCAAATGAAAATATTTTTTCTCTCCTTTGTACCTTCTAAAATCCTCATATTCTTGAATAATTGAACTGCTTTCTCAAAGATTTGTTCTGGTATTTTCCTATAAATTGAAAGAGTGGATTTGAAAGGATTAGAGTCTCGAAGAACCCTACTATTCAAGCAGTCAAATATATTATTGATGTCTCGTATGAAATTGGCTGTATCAATAGCGGTTTCGGACTGTAACTGTCCCGGGGCAAAACAGGCCATAATTGCAGAGAATATACAGAGTGGCTAAATACTTGTGCGTCGTATTTAACCCTCATCTTTTCAAATGATGTTGGGTTAATATGCTTTTCTGTGATTCGTAACAAACTTCTGGATGAAGTGCTGCTATGATCAATGTTGTAAGTTGTTACAAAATCTGACCAACAAACCTTTTTGCCATTGACAATAAATTGCAATTTCTTATTTTGAAAATGTTACAAAATCTGACCAACAAACCTTTTTGCCATTGACAATAAATTGCAATTTCTTATTTTGAAAATAGTTGCGCAAGCTTTTAAGCAAGTGTGGAGCATCAAAAATGGTATAAATTATATTTCCATTTAAAATAAATTTTGTTAATGTTTTGTTAAAATGGAAGATTTTGTTGGGCCTGCCGAAACATAATAGCAAAATGGAATTTTCCAATTAAATAGTAAGCCTCTAATAAAAAAAGTAGACAATGATCGCCAATTTTACATGTCCTGCTCAAACTGCCAAAATCTTCATATCCTTCAATCAGATCATGCACTTGATTGTGGTTTAGTCCTTTCTTGCCTTTAATTTCGTCAAAAAGTAACACACATCCTATTCAAAATCAAGAGGATGCGCTTACCCCCGGTAGGGGGTTGAAGTTACGGAGATGAAAGGATGAAAAAAGCGGAAAAGTTCCCCCTCGAATCAGAAATCGACGGGTCCGAGCGATTTTCCACATTTTTATTTTAAAGCCGTAAAATCGACCTGTTAAGTTTTCGTTGGACCACCCTGTATATTAGTCTATTTTTCATTGTAGTATAGTATATTATAGAATCGATTTATGTAATTAATGTTGTAATTAGGGTGACGGTGACGGCGAAGGGCAAAACTTTTATAAAGTTGTGCCAACTTTAGAAAAAAAAGGAATTTATTTCTCAGTTGTACCCCATCAATGGGAAAATGGAGGAAAACTTTATTGGCCGAAGCCTCATCAAATGAAACCTAGCTAACGTGAAATATTAAGAACTGACTCTTCTTCTATCCCACAGCCTGATTGGGACCAAATGGATTGAGTTCTTAAATTAACGAACATAAAAAGTTTCTCAGAGGCACTTACTTTGGAAAAAAACCTCACATAATGTGCAGTGATGCTGATGAAGAGTAGTACTTTATCATATAAATAGTAATATAAATGATTTTATTTTTATCATGTTTTATTTTACAAGGATTTTAAAATCTTCTAAGACATCTCTGAATAAAGAAGGTTTAAATCGGAGTTATATGTTTGATTTAGTTAATTCTAATATGTACAACATCGAGGAGACTCCATCAGTAATACTACTGTATACACACATTAGAGCCGCCTGTCCAACCTGATCATGCTATCGGAGTGAAGGTAAATATTGTATTTACATAAGAGTGTTATTAAACATGTTTTATTAACTTATTTATTTATATTAGAGCAACAGAACTTGTTTTCCCCAATAATAATTTACATAATAATGAATTGGAGCTGATAAAACCGACATATCCTTTATTAAAGAAGAATTAGTAAAGACAAAAATTTATTTACAAAAAAATTATAAAATTGTTTCTTCATCTTCTGCTGCTCAAAGGCCTGAAAAAACAACTACTATTATTGCAGAGGATAATTTATTACAGCGGTTCTCATTTCCTTTAACTGAAGTCGATCAAATGGTGACATTGGAAGAAACAATTAAACAAAATTCAGTATTTCGTTCACAATTGGTAAGATTTTTATTAATCAATTTATTTAAAAATAACGAGGTTAATTATTGTTCTTGATGGCAGGTGGAGTTTGTAGTACTTTCGGTGGGAAAACGGGAGACAAAGACGGAAGAAAAATCGGGTCTAAAATTATTGACCAATTTTTCGCTCCTACAGTTTTACAGAATTATTCTTGGACTGGTATCAGCAGACAAAAAGAAAAAGTAAAATTATCTTTTCAAGTTTTCGACGGTATATTAGACATAATTTTTAATGTGGTTCAATTAAGTGATACTCGCCACACCAGGAAAAAAAATGTTGATCTTTTTAAAGAGCGAGTACTCAAGCAAAGTAAGAGAAGGAGTCAGTCGAAAAGGTACCTAATACCGAATACCTAATTTCCAAAACAGGTAAATAATTACTGTTTTTTTTTTGGAGTTGCTAATAATGCATCAACCTGATCGAACAGATCAAACCGATTCGGTGTCTCCAGCTCTTGAAAATATAGAAGAATTAGGGAGTAGAGAGAGTGTAGAAGAGAAATAGAAGAGGTTAGAGACATGTAAAGAGATAGGAGACATAGGAGACATAAGAGAGATAGAGATATATAAAGTTTACTCGCAGAATGGTTGGAAAGGGCGCTAACGCGTCGTCAGTAACAGGTCGTCAATTGTTGTCAGACTGCAACCTAATGTGCATATTATGCTGCAGAGCTATACGAAAATCTTTAACAGTTGGTTGTGGATTATATCCTCCACGGTTTCGTATAACTGAAAATTGATTTTCCAAGGCATCCTGATTTAACCTTGATGTTAAAAAAATAATTTTCCTTCATTTTGAAGATCTTTCCAAAGCATTAAACTAGCTTGATGAGTCCAAATGAACCCAATCAAATGAAAATATTTTTTCTCTCCTTTGTACCTTCTAAAATCCTCATATTCTTGAATAATTGAACTGCTTTCTCAAAGATTTGTTCTGGTATTTTCCTATAAATTGAAAGAGTGGATTTGAAAGGATTAGAGTCTCGAAGAACCCTACTATTCAAGCAGTCAAATATATTATTGATGTCTCGTATGAAATTGGCTGTATCAATAGCGGTTTCGGACTGTAACTGTCCCGGGGCAAAACAGGCCATAATTGCAGAGAATATACAGAGTGGCTAAATACTTGTGCGTCGTATTTAACCCTCATCTTTTCAAATGATGTTGGGTTAATATGCTTTTCTGTGATTCGTAACAAACTTCTGGATGAAGTGCTGCTATGATCAATGTTGTAAGTTGTTACAAAATCTGACCAACAAACCTTTTTGCCATTGACAATAAATTGCAATTTCTTATTTTGAAAATGTTACAAAATCTGACCAACAAACCTTTTTGCCATTGACAATAAATTGCAATTTCTTATTTTGAAAATAGTTGCGCAAGCTTTTAAGCAAGTGTGGAGCATCAAAAATGGTATAAATTATATTTCCATTTAAAATAAATTTTGTTAATGTTTTGTTAAAATGGAAGATTTTGTTGGGCCTGCCGAAACATAATAGCAAAATGGAATTTTCCAATTAAATAGTAAGCCTCTAATAAAAAAAGTAGACAATGATCGCCAATTTTACATGTCCTGCTCAAACTGCCAAAATCTTCATATCCTTCAATCAGATCATGCACTTGATTGTGGTTTAGTCCTTTCTTGCCTTTAATTTCGTCAAAAAGTAACACACATCCTATTCAAAATCAAGAGGATGCGCTTACCCCCGGTAGGGGGTTGAAGTTACGGAGATGAAAGGATGAAAAAAGCGGAAAAGTTCCCCCTCGAATCAGAAATCGACGGGTCCGAGCGATTTTCCACATTTTTATTTTAAAGCCGTAAAATCGACCTGTTAAGTTTTCGTTGGACCACCCTGTATATTAGTCTATTTTTCATTGTAGTATAGTATATTATAGAATCGATTTATGTAATTAATGTTGTAATTAGGGTGACGGTGACGGCGAAGGGCAAAACTTTTATAAAGTTGTGCCAACTTTAGAAAAAAAAGGAATTTATTTCTCAGTTGTACCCCATCAATGGGAAAATGGAGGAAAACTTTATTGGCCGAAGCCTCATCAAATGAAACCTAGCTAACGTGAAATATTAAGAACTGACTCTTCTTCTATCCCACAGCCTGATTGGGACCAAATGGATTGAGTTCTTAAATTAACGAACATAAAAAGTTTCTCAGAGGCACTTACTTTGGAAAAAAACCTCACATAATGTGCAGTGATGCTGATGAAGAGTAGTACTTTATCATATAAATAGTAATATAAATGATTTTATTTTTATCATGTTTTATTTTACAAGGATTTTAAAATCTTCTAAGACATCTCTGAATAAAGAAGGTTTAAATCGGAGTTATATGTTTGATTTAGTTAATTCTAATATGTACAACATCGAGGAGACTCCATCAGTAATACTACTGTATACACACATTAGAGCCGCCTGTCCAACCTGATCATGCTATCGGAGTGAAGGTAAATATTGTATTTACATAAGAGTGTTATTAAACATGTTTTATTAACTTATTTATTTATATTAGAGCAACAGAACTTGTTTTCCCCAATAATAATTTACATAATAATGAATTGGAGCTGATAAAACCGACATATCCTTTATTAAAGAAGAATTAGTAAAGACAAAAATTTATTTACAAAAAAATTATAAAATTGTTTCTTCATCTTCTGCTGCTCAAAGGCCTGAAAAAACAACTACTATTATTGCAGAGGATAATTTATTACAGCGGTTCTCATTTCCTTTAACTGAAGTCGATCAAATGGTGACATTGGAAGAAACAATTAAACAAAATTCAGTATTTCGTTCACAATTGGTAAGATTTTTATTAATCAATTTATTTAAAAATAACGAGGTTAATTATTGTTCTTGATGGCAGGTGGAGTTTGTAGTACTTTCGGTGGGAAAACGGGAGACAAAGACGGAAGAAAAATCGGGTCTAAAATTATTGACCAATTTTTCGCTCCTACAGTTTTACAGAATTATTCTTGGACTGGTATCAGCAGACAAAAAGAAAAAGTAAAATTATCTTTTCAAGTTTTCGACGGTATATTAGACATAATTTTTAATGTGGTTCAATTAAGTGATACTCGCCACACCAGGAAAAAAAATGTTGATCTTCATCTTTGATCTAAACAGGTCGTCAATTGTTGCAATTAAATCTTTTGGTGGTCTTGTCACTTAGTCAGGCAATCACTACCACTATTATACACTCTACTATACAACCATACACTACTGCTTCATTATCACAAATCACTAATTGTAAGCTCAAAAGTTTATTAGCCGTAATTGTTAATAAAACTTTGATAATAGCGTCCAAATCCAAAAATTTGTTCGCTTCAAATCAAATAAGGTTTATAAACGCACCCCGAAAAATAAATAATTGTAAGTCTTTCTTTATTAACACCCAAGAACAAAATAACAAAGTAAAGTAATACATCATCCGATTCCACCTTATCAACCTAAAAACTAGTCCCTCCGTGAATCATACATTTTCGATACAATTCTTTCGGCTTAAATAAATATCCATCGCAGTTCCGTCCCCATTTTTAACATATGCTAATGCTAATAATCGCTCGGCCAAAATCCAAAATGCCAAAATATTAATGCACATTGCACACCCCTCTCTCGACCGCGACAAGCTAACGTTTCAAAGTAAAATGCCCTCGCACGGTTCAAGTTAAAAATATGCGGTTTGTTTTGTTAGTTAGAAAAAACTACGCTTAACAAATTTGTATCACTATATACAGGGTGAGTCGTGAGGAATTGTACATACTTTAACAGTGTATAGAGGCACATAAGGGTAATATCAAATCAGCATTAAAAGTTGCATCCGCCTCTTCTTTAAGGAAATACAGGGTGATTTATGAATTTTTAGGAAATTTTCTTTCGTTTATATCTTCTTTGTGGTTAATTCGGTTTAGTTCATTTTTTGGTAAAAGTATACATTTTGAACAAGGAACACACTGGCATATTAAGAATTAAAAAAATCCAGGACCGTCTTCAAAAAAATGAGGTAAATTATTTAAAAATTAATATTTCACCCTGTATACACTTTTTGAAAATTTTCAATTGGTCATTGTAGAAGGTATAAGTAACTCGTAAAGCCTGACATTCGGAAATTTTTGACACACTTTTATTAAATGGTCAATTTACATTCAACTATTAAGAAAAATTACACATTTAGTATAATCGAATATTTTACATTAAAATAATATTTTCCATCATACAAATGTTAATGAAAATTAATAATAAGGACTAATTACTTGTCCCTTCCTATCAAAATGTCCAAAAATTGCAAAAAAAGATTTCAACGATCCGTCTACCCAACCGTTTTAACGCGTAGAAGGCCGCAGGCCTTCGAGCATTCGAGTTCGCGCAGCGAGCGAGACCCTTTCAGCGAAGTTCCTACAGCGTAGAAGGCCGCTAGGCCTTCGAGCTTTCGATCAGCTGTCCTTACCTAATGCAAAAACACCCTGTATGTCGACATGATGTACAGGGTGTTTTTTTCTTGTTAAAAAACTGGGAAAAATTAAAAAACTGATATACAGGGTGTTTTTACTTTATGAAAATTATAAAAATGATATACAGGGTGTTTTAATTTTAAAAGACAAGTCAATGTCACCGAGTGAGCGAAGCGAGCGAGGATCCGGCTCGCCAACTGTCTGATGCGTAGAAGGCCGCCAGGCCTTCGAGCTTTCGAGCCCGCCGGGCGGGCGAGACCCTACAAACACCTTATATAACGACATGATGTACAGGGTGTTTTTATTTTAAGAAAAATTAAAAAACTGATATACAGGGTGTTTTTAATTTTTGAAAAAAATAAAAATGATATACAGTGTGTTTTAATTTTAAAAGACTCAAGTCAATGTCATCCAACTGTGGGTATTATATACTTGGCCACGGGTCAGTGTCCAAAGAAAGGGCGCGTTAGCGCCCTTTCCAACCTTTCCGCGAGTTCTTGTAATATTTTCGTAAACCTAATAGTTTTCGATATTTGAGCGTGATAATTCTAATTATGACTAATTAAAATTAAACCTTTTCTATTAACTCAAAAACTAATTGTCGAATAAAAATTTGTAAATTACTGTTCGATCTAAAAAATATTCCCTACAAATCACTTGGTCTGAAAAAATTTCGTAAATGCCTTTGCAAATTTCAGTAACAAAATCTCGCTCGTTGTAGTTAACTCGTTAACCTACAATATTCAAATAATGTAATAATCGCAAGCTCATATTGTCATCCTAATCCTCTTTTTATTGTTTAAATTCCTCTATTTACAACTTTTTTCATTTGTAAACATTGAAAGTAAACATAACCTTCAAATAACTATATAACCTGAAAATCAGTAATAGACAGGATTTCAATCGTAAACCGGCAACGTTGGGATCGTAACCTCGTTTTAAATTTGTCATTTTAAGCTGCTTTCTTTCGTTGTTGTAAATTGAATCAGGATTGTTCCTTATTCGATCACGATTCATTGAATCCGGATTCGTTTCATTACTTTTTAAGAAAACCGAAAGAACAACAAAAGCGTGAAAAGTGAAAAGTGTCAAAAGTCAAAATGGAAATAGGTTAGGTTTGTTTCACCGTTCAATCCAGAATCCAAATTTACTTAGATATGTAGGTACATCAACAATATCAACATCAACAGCGAAAAATTGAAATATTAGTTTACTTTTTTTATAAAGAAGACGGAATACATTTCCTGTAAAATCTTTTGGTTTTGTGAAACGTTAAAAATGGATTTAAATATTAAAAAAATGTTTCTTGTAAGTTAGCAAGTTATTGCTTTTCATATTTTCTAAATGGAGTGCTTTTTGCAGTTGGAGTTACTAAAGCCTATGCAAGCTTCTGCATACCTCTCTTACCACAGTGATTCTTCTAGTGCAAATGAAGATGAAGTGAGAACTTCTCAAATCAGAGTTTTGAATTATATCGAAAATACTGTATATGTGTACCCTGAAAAAGAATTTAAACAGCATTTTAGACTGCAAAGAAGTACTGTCGATTTACTAATTCGACGTGGTTGTGTTGCTCCTTGGCATGGAGGGTGGCCTCGTGTGTGTACAGACAAAGCTGTACTACTCACAATTTGGTATCTTAGTAATATGGAAACTTTTCGACAGATAGCAGATATGTTTAATGTGACACTCAGCTGTGCCCACGGAATTGTAAAAAATGTTACAATTTTTTTAGTACGTTTAAGTAAGGAATACATAAAATGGCCAAATGTAGCAAGTGCCAAAGCACAAGCTATGAATTTTGAGCGTAAACAGGGTTTACAAAATATCATAGGTGCTATAGATGGCTCACATATAAGAATCAATAAGCCAAGGCTACATCAAGAAGACTACTGCGACCGTAAGGGATACCATAGTGTTGTACTACAAGGTGTCGTCAATAATAACATGGAATTCATTGACATATGTGTTGGGGAACCGGGTTCAATGCACGATGCACGTGTACTTCGCCGATCGTCATTCTACAGGAAATGTATGGACAATCCAGATAATTTCTTTTATGGCCAATACAGATTATTTGGTGATTCAGCTTACCCTTCTTTACCTTGGTTGGTAACGCCTGTAAAGGATAATGGTCATTTATCTAACGAAGAACGGGACTACAATTATCGGCACTCCTCAACAAGAATTATAATAGAAAATGCATTTGGTCATCAAAAGGGGAGATTCAGAAGGCTGCAGAAATTTGATAATTTTCAATTACCTTTTATTGTAAACTGCGTTGCTGCAGCATGTGTTTTACATAATATTTGCATAAATGAAAATGATGAAAATAATGAAATTTTTTTGATGATATAATACACTACATTGTATTATGTTTATTATGGATATTAAAATAATAAAATACGATAAACAATGAACTTTTATTTATAAAAATTGCACTTAAACACTTGAACACATTGAAACAAGAAAACTTATAAACTAAAACAGGTAAGTAAATACAGCCATGAATTTGTACTTATAATTGTAGTACCTTACAACTATTACATTATATGCACTTGAACACATTGAAACAAGAAAACTTATAAACTAAAACAGGTAAGTAAATACAGCCATGAATTTGAATGTATGCACTTGAACACATATAATGTATTAATAACTCTTTAAACAAAAAATATTAAATAAAACGGTTAGTATTATGTAAACACAGGTACGAACAGAGTTACCCCGTCATTTTTTCAAGAAATTTTTCCAAAAGTTCAATTTTTCGTTGCTCAATTTCAGTCTTCTTTTTCTCCAATTCCATTAATTCTCGGTGCTGTTTTTCTTTTTGGGTTAATCTTTCCTTCCTTAAGATTACAGATTCATTCAGTTTGCGTCTTTTAGGTGTTTTCATTTCATCGACTGCTGTACTTGTACTACAACTACTACTTGCAGCATCACTATCAATGGACACTTTGTTATCAGTTGGCTGCGAATCCTCATTTAAATCAATTGAATTTATGACATTTGATGATTGTGCATTGTTCGAAGGCTTATCTCCAACAATTTCTTCAATTCGTTCGTAAAATTTATAATTTTGAGAGCCTCGACCAGACTTTTTAGGGCCCTTATTGTCTTTGATGGAATGGTAAACCCGCATCAGATTGGTCCATTTTCTCTCTAATTTCATTTTATCTCTCTAGAATAGGATATATAACCATAAAAATTGTTAATTAATACATTAAAAAAACTTACAAAGTAACCCTGTGCTGCCATTTCTTCTTCTATAATAGCCCATACATTTTTCCTTTTCTTTGCATGGGTAAAATCGTCTTTATGGTTTTCATAAAGAGAAATAAAAAACAATGTTTCCGTTTCTGACCAAAATTGGTCATTGCCAGTATTTGAGTTTGAAGTGCCGCTTTCCTCTAACGTAAATTTTTGTTGCGGTGCTTTTATATAAAATAAATTGTTTAATTTATTAGGTACCTTACCTCTTTGAGCGCGCTGTACATCTTCTTCCGGCAAATAGATATTACAGACTTCACCATCACATTCTAAACGTAACAGCTGCAGGGATTGTGGAGAAGGAGAACACATTTTTGTGGCGCCCGTAGTACAAGGCCATGCAGAAAAGAAGAGACAGACACATGACGTGACAGCTGACTCGACACTTGAGACAGACACGAAGCGGGACGGCGGAAGGTTTTGGCGGTTACGGATTTTTCACACCTAAAAAATGTTACTTTACACATTTTACTAGTTAACTATTGTAGTTCACAATTCTATACGGAGTCAGAATAAACCTTTTCATATAATACGAAGTTATTTGAGGCCCATCACACACAAAGTGGTGACCCCGACGTGATCACGTTCTTCGCAGTGATTTCGGACTCCGCCGACAACAGCAGTGTTTTTCAACCTTTTTTCAACGCACAGAGACACAAGCAAGTGGTACGCATCGTTTAACCGTTTTCACTCAATCGATTTGTGTTATTGTTACGATTGTTATGATGTGTGAACCTGTCGTAAATATGAACGGAAATCCGTTTCCAAATCCTCCTCAGGATGACCCGCCCGCTGGGTTGCCGGCGATACCTGTAGGCCCGCCGTTGCAAGCACATCAGCAAAATCCTCGTTTCATCGAACGAGTGAGCGTTAAAATCCCACCATTTTGGCGAAAGGATCCCGAAATGTGGTTTGCCCAGGTAGAAACCCAGTTCGCTTTAGCTGGGATTACCGCAGACGATACCAAATTCAATAATGTGGCTGGCAATTTGGACGCCCAATACGCTGCAGAGGTCCGAGACGTGCTAACATCACCGCCTGCCGCAGATAAATATGTAAAATTAAAAACCGAGCTTATCCGCCGCCTTGGAGCATCCCAGGATCAAAAAACGAGAGATTTACTCGAAAATCAACAGATGCACGGTCGAACACCTTCCCAGTTTCTACGCTATCTACATGGCCTAGCCGGTTGCGTTTTCTCCGAAGAAGCTCTCCGCTCTATTTGGGTTAGTCGTTTACCCGCAAATATGCAAATGATTTTAGCAACTCAAAAGCACGCAACTATAGACCAAGTCGCCGAGTTAGCCGATACTATCGCAGCAGCTACACCGAAAGGACACGTCGAAGCAGTGTCGTCCCAGGTACGTGAACCGTCTGCTGCTCTACCCATCGAAGCTGTGGCACAGCAGATCTCGTTGTTGACAAGCAGAATCGCTGATTTGTCAGCTCGCGTTGAGGCTGTTTCGGAATCGTCAAATCGTAGTCGTAGTCGGTATCGAGGTCGTAGTCGTCGTCGTAGTTCTTCTCGGTCTTCGGGGAATAATGAGTACTGTTGGTACCACGACAATTTCGGTGATCGGGCGCGCAAGTGCGAATCTCCGTGCACTTATCCGGTAAACAGTTCGGGAAACGAACCGGGTCGGCGTTGATGGAGGCCGGCGACCAGCACCCGAACTCTCACCGCCTCTTTGTTGTAGATAAACTATCGAAATTAAGTTTCCTAGTCGACACAGGTGCGGATTTGTGTATTTTTCCGCGTTCGCTCATTCGTGGACCGCTTTCGAAGGTCAACTATGAACTATACGCAGCAAACAACTCGTTGATCAAAACTTACTGTTACAAAGACTTAGTTCTTAATTTAGGTCTCAGGAGAGATTTTGCGTGGCGTTTCGTTATTGCAGATGTGTCAAAGCCGATTTTGGGCGCCGATTTCTTGAATAATTACTCATTAATCGTGGACATTCGAAACAAAAAACTCATCGATTCGCAAACAACACTTACCGCGCCGGGTTACGTGTCGGAATGTAAGGTCGAGTGGTTAGGAGTTAGAACAATTTGTAAAACTTCACATTAGTTTGAACTTTTATTAGAATTTCCGAATATAACTAAACCAGCAGGGTTTTTTCGCGCTACAAAGAATACCACCGTGCATTGTATTCATACGACTCCAGGACCGCCTGTTTTTGAGAGGCCAAGAAGACTGGCACCTATACGTTTGGCCCAGGCAAAACTCGAGTTCCAGAAAATGGTTCAGCTTGGAATTGCTCGTCCTTCCAAAAGTAGTTGGGCATCTCCTCTTCATATGGTGCCAAAGAAAGGGGACCAATGGAGACCTTGTGGAGATTATAGAAGGCTCAATGCACGAACTATTCCTGACAGGTACCCAATCCCTCATGTGCAGGATTTCGTATCTTCGTTGCATGGTAAGACTATTTTTTCTAAAATCGATTTGGTTAGAGCCTACAACCAGATAGCAGTTTCCGAAGAAGATATACCAAAGACGGCAATAACAACACCTTTTGGTCTTTTCGAATTTCCATATATGTCCTTCGGCCTGAGAAATGCCGCACAAACTTGCCAAAGATTTTTGCATGAAGTTCTCGTTGGTTTCGATTTTTTATTCATCTATATCGATGATGTTTTAGTAGCTTCCACATCGGAGCAGGAGCATCGACAGCACCTTCGCAAGATCTTCGAGCGATTCGACAAATACGGAATTCTTCTTAATTCTGCAAAATGCGTTTGGGGAGTGTCAGAAGTCGATTTCCTAGGTTACAGAGTGACACCTGAAGGTATCCGTCCTTTACTAGACAAGATAGACACAGTTCTTAATTTCCCAAGACCGGAGACAGCTAAGGAGCTTCGACGTTTCTTGGGCACGATAAATTTCAATAGAATCGGAATTCCTAAAGCAGCCGAGTGTCAAGCACCGTTGAATGACCTTTTGAAAGGTAATCCTAAGGGTAAAGATCCGATTTCATGGAACGCAAAGGCTCTCGTTGCTTTCGAGAAATGCAAGAGAAGCCTTGCGGACGCCGCACTCATCGCTTTTCTGGCACCGAACGCCTCTCTCGCCCTATTTACAGATACTTCCGATTTTTCACTCGGAGCCGCTCTACAACAGCGAATTAATGATAACTGGCAACCTCTCGGTTATTTTTCAGCAAAGCTCACCTCCGCAGAACGTAAATATGGAGCCTACGACAGAGAATTGTTGGCAGTTTACAAGGCTATTAAACATTTCAAATTCATGGTAGAAGGTCGAGAGTTTGTTGTTTTTACTGACCATAAACCACTTACATATGCTTTTAAACAAAAGTCTGATAAATGCACCCCGAGACAGTTCAGACATTTAGATTTTATCGGACAATTCACTACCGATATTCGTCACATTGCAGGAAGTGACAACATCATAGCCGATGCATTGTCCAGGATCGAAGTTATCTCTTCGAATATCGATTTTTCATCTCTCGCTTTGGAACAGGAGACTGATACAGAATTGCAGGAGCTGTTGCAAGGTCAGTCTAGCCTTCAATTGAAGCAAATTCAATTACCAGGTACAAGCCAGACATTATATTGTGATATTTCGACATCACTTGCACGACCATTCGTAACACAGTCATTTAGACGAGCTGTTTTCGACTCTCTACATCAACTTTCGCATCCAGGAGTGAAGGCTACAGCTAAATTGGTTTCGGAAAGGTACGTTTGGCCAGGAATGCAAGCTGACTGCAGGAGATGGACCCGCGCATGCATCCCTTGTCAGCGTTCCAAGATAACACGACATGTTCGTGCACCTCTTTCGTCGTTCAATCTTCCGTCGTCTCGATTTGAACATGTCCACATGGACATCGTTGGTCCGCTGCCATCTTCCAATGGATTTCGTTACTGTTTGACATGCGTCGACCGATTTTCTCGTTGGCCAGAAGCCATGCCGATGCATGATATTGAAGCGACCACTGTAGCATCTACTTTCTTAGCAGGTTGGATTTCTCGCTTTGGTACGCCGCTGCGTGTTACCACGGACCAAGGTCGACAATTTACTTCGCAGCTATTCCGTGAATTGAGCCGTTTGTTAGGTTTCTAACACCTACGAACAACAGCATACCATCCAAAATCCAACGGTTTAGTGGAAAGGATGCACAAGCAACTAAAATCCTCAATCAGGTGCCACGCATCCGACAAATGGACGGAAGTTTTGCCCATCGTTTTGCTGGGAATGAGATCAGCTTGGAAGGAAGATTTAAAAGCTACCACTGCCGAGTTGGTCTATGGAGAATCCTTGCGACTTCCAGGGGAGTTCTTAATTCAACGACGAAATAGTTGTGACGTCCCGTCAAATCAATTCATCGATCAGTTGAGAGAACATTTCAATCGAGTCAAACCAGTTCCAGGTTCCAGACATGGCATGGGGAAAGACTTCGTGTTCAAAGACCTCAGTACAGCCGAACAAGTTTTCCTTCGCCGAGGAATGGGTTCCGATGCCTTTCAAAACGTGTACGATGGCCCGTTTGTGGTTCGAAAACGTTCTGGAAAAACCTTCGTCATCCAGATAAAAGGAAAGGATGTCACGGTTTCCATCGATAGACTCAAGCCCGCTTACATTGTACGGGATGATAACGATCCTCTACGTTATTTACCGTTGTCTGATACACCAGATTCGTCCAGTCCATCAGATTCGCCCAGTCCGCCAACTCGCCCAGTTCACCCGAGCCATCCAGTCTGCCAGAGTTATCACCTAGCAACGATGATGTTCCAGATGTTCTTCCGCGCACTACACGCTGTGGCCGCAGAGTCCGGTTCCCGCAGCGTTTTCAAGATTAAATTTCTCGTGTTTTCTTTTTTTCCCTCCTGAAAACACTGGTAGGGGAGTGTATGTGGCGCCCGTAGTACAAGGCCATGCAGAAAAGAAGAGACAGACACATGACGTGACAGCTGACTCGACACTTGAGACAGACACGAAGCGAGACGGCGGAAGGTTTTGGCGGTTACGGATTTTTCACACCTAAAAAATGTTACTTTACACATTTTACTAGTTAACTATTGCAGTTCACAATTCTATACGGAGTCAGAATAAACCTTTTCATATAATACGAAGTTATTTGAGGCCCATCACCCACAATTTGAAAAATAAAAACTAAAAACCAATAATTGACAGTTGTCGGTTACCGGTAAAAACAAATTTATAGGTTAGGTTTCTCCGTTCAATCCAAGCGAATCGTAATGTGGGAGTTTTGCTCCCTCTTCACTTATTTTTGAGTAATTGTTGGAAACGGTTTTATATATATACACACAGTAATTAAATATCGGGTTTATTTTTAACTCATAAAAGTTATAACGAAATCGAAAAATGAATAATAATAAGTATCGAAAAGGCGCGATCTTCTTCTGTCAACAGTCAACGTCAACGTCCAAAATCATTCGACTTTGGCCTTGTACATGGTGGCAATCGGGTTCGCGCTGTCGAACTGCCACATTACTCCCTCGCAAGTGCGATTTCCGCCAGAAATCGAACGGATTTCTTTCGGCTTGAAGTATTTAAAGGATACTCGACTTCTTGATGTTGGGCGTAGGAATGTTCCTCTTGAATCTGCCAGTCCCCAGGAATGTACGCTGGCTTCAATCTATCGATGGTGATGGTCTGGGTTTTTCCTTTTACCTCTACTTCGAAAAACTTTTCACGGCGCTTCACAACTCTGTATGGTCCCGCGTAGGGGGGGGTTAGGGTCGCTTTAACATCTCTTCGAATAAAAACATGCGAAGTTGTCGCCAAATCGGGGTGAACGAAGGTCTTAGGAGACGAGTGGTTGCTCGTATTCGTTGGTTGCAACTCGTGCATCACCTGCCTTAATCCATTGACGAATTGGTGTGTCTGTTGTATTTTTCGTCGGACTGAAAAATTCTCCAGGCATCCTAATAGGGCTTCCGTACACCAACTCGGAACTTGCACATTTGATGTCCTCTTTATATATATTTCGAATACTCAACATCACAAGTGGTAATGATTTAGTCCAGGATCGATTGTTCACCGCCATAAGCGCTGCCTTCAACGTTCTGTGGAACCGTTCGATGCACCCGTTACTCTGTGGATGGTACGCTGTCGTTTTTATATGCTGGATTCCTAGCATGCGTGAAAGCTCCTTGAACAGGGACGATTCAAACTGTCGACCTCTATCCGTCGTAACCTTAGCAGGAATACCGAATCGAGATACCCATATTTCGATGAATTTACTTGCTACCTCTTCGGCGGTAATATCCTTCATTGGAATTGCCTCTGGCCATCTGCTAAATCTGTCGATGATAGTCAGCAAATACTTGTAGTCACTTGATGGTGGCAAGGGTCCAACAATATCCATGTGGACATGTGAAAAACGGTCGTCAGGCATGCCGATCTGTGAGATTGGTGAGCGAGTATGTTTCTGCACCTTACTTTTTTGGCAGTCAAGGCATTCTCGCGTCCATTTCGAAACAGTCTTCTTGATATTCTTCCAAACAAATCTATCAGCAATCAACTTCGTCGTGGCTTTGATACCTGGATGTGCCAAATTGTGAAGTTTCTTGAAAACGATTTCCTGTTGTCCTCTAGGTACGAAAGGTCGGATTCTATCTCGATTAATATCGCAATAAAGAGGTAAGTTCGATTCTGGAATATTGACTCGCTGTAAGTTCAACGAATTATCTGTGCGATCTCGACTATTTAAGATTTGTTGTAGGTCCGAGTCCTGTTCTTGGTCTCTCGCCATCTGATCGTAATCAATAATTGGTTGGTCGATGACATCTATCTGTGGTCTAGACAGACAATCCGCAACGAAGTTTTGTGCACCACTAATGTGTCTGATATCTACGGAAAATTGGCTAATAAAGTTCAATTGTCTTATTTGCCTCGGTGAACACTTCTCGTGTTTTTGTTGGAAGGCAAAAATTAATGGTTTGTGATCGGTGAAGATTATAAATTCCTGACCTTCCAAAAAATGCCTGAACTGTTGTATTCCATAAAATATTGCCAACAATTCTCTGTCATACGTACTATAATTTCGTTCTGTTTTAGATAGCTTACGAGAGAAGAATGATATCGGCTTTAGATCATCTGTAAACTGCTGCAGTACGCCTCCTATGGCTACATCTGATGCGTCGACGGTTATACTCAGTTTTCCGGCAGGATTTGGATACGTTAACTCAGCTACGTTTGCGATTTCTTCCCTGGCTTTCAAGAAGGAGTTGATCGTTTCTTCCGTCCACTGAATAGGCATGCTTTTCTTTTTATTTCCGGCTAATAAATTAGTTAATGGTTCGAATTTGTCTGCTGCATGTGAAATCCATCTCCTATAAAAATTTACCATTCCTAAAAAACGTCTTAACTGCTTAGTAGTTTCAGGTTTCGGGAAGTTTTTTATTGCTTCTACTTTCTGCGGGAGTGGTATAATACCAGTGTTCGATATGGAAACTCCCAGGAATTCCACGGTCGGCATCGAAAACTTCGACTTTGCTTGGTTGATTACTATCCCATTATCGCTTAGAATCTTAAAAACTCTGTCTAAATGAGAAACATGTTCTGTTGCATCCTATGACGCAATTAATATGTCGTCTATATAAATGTATACGAACGGACAGTCTCGAAATATTTGGTCCAAATGTCGCTGTAACGTCTGCGCTGCGTTGCGGAGCCCGAAAGGCATCTTTACAAATTCGTACAATCCGAAAGGTGTTGTGACGGCCGTTTTCGCTATATCATCAGGATGTAGTGGAATCTGATAAAAGGCTTTCGTTAGATCGATAATAGAAAATACCTGTTTTCCATAAAGATGATTGGAAAAATCCTGAATATGGGGAATGGGGTATCTGTCAGGCTTCGTAGCTGAATTTAATCGTCGATAATCCCCGCACGCCCTCCATGAGCCGTCCTTCTTTTTCACCAAATGGAGTGGACTAGCCCAACAAGACTTTGACGGTCTAATAACATTGGCCTGTATCAGACTGGAAAATTCCTTTTTAGCTGCATCCAGTTTATCTGCCGGTAAGCGTCGTGGTCTCGAAAAAACTGGCGTTCCTCTAGTTTCTATCTGATGATAGACTTCACTTCTACTCTGCAATGAAGGAGCTGGTCGAAGTACATTAGGATACTTCTGCAGAATGTTAGAGACTACACTGTTCGATGAAATCTTGATTTCTGAAATGTTAGTTTGTTTTTCGTAGCACTTTCTAACCAGTGATGTTGTTGAGTCAATTAATCGCTTGTGTCGCACGTCAACTTGAATTCCGAAATACGATAAAAGGTCTGCACCGATAATCGCGTGAGTTACATCAGCAACGACGAATGTCCAACTAAACTGCCTGCGTAACCCAATGTTTAACGAGAGAGTCTTGGTACCGAATGTTCGTATCACTGAACCGTTCGCGGAATACAGGTTAAGTCCTGTGTTATTAACACCTTTAAATTTTTGGTTGGGTAAAATACTAAGGTCTGCTCCAGTATCGATTAAAAAAGGTATTCCGTGCGTTTTTTTCTGAACAAATAGGCGACAAGGATTAATAGGCGGGGTCTGGGCTGTCGCCTCTACCGTCCCCCGATGTCGTTTCCCTCATACGAGCAGGGCTTAGTGCACTTCTTCGCCTGATTACCAAATTTTGCATGGTACCAGCACTGTGTAGGGTCCCTCGTCCTTGATTTAGACCTTGATCGGGATCTGCGTGGCTTGTCACTTTTCATATCCTTAATCTGTGAAGAAAGCTCTGCTATTTGCGCCTGAAGATCTTGCAACGTAATGCTCGAAGTAGCTGCTACGCAATTGTTGCTGTTAGAGTGGGATACTTGGCTCACTTGACCTGTGGTTTCGATGATTCTATCTGCAATCTCAGATAATTTATTGATATCACCATCGCTGGCCGATAATATCCCTCTGCAGTGCTGGGGAAGCTGTTCCATCCATAACGTTTTTAATATCTCCGGTTGCAATCTGCCTTCGCTTAACGCTTCCATGCGGCGAAGGAGCTGAGACGGTTTTGAATCTCCTAAGGCCAAACCACTTAATAATTTCTGCGTTCTTCGAGTTTCGCTATCTGTAAATCTAGTGATTAATCTCTCTTTGAGTTTTTCATACTTATCGATACTCGGAGGGTTTCTCACGATGTCTGCAACTTCTATGAGTGTTTCACAGTTCAAACTAGATACCGTATAGTCGTATTTGCAAGCGTCTGTGGTGATTCCAGCGGTTCGGAACTGACATTCAATTCTGTAGAACCAGAGTTTCGGTTCGGACTTCCAAAATTCGGGTGCTTTGAAGCTTACTCTGCATACCTCTGGTGCGGTCGGTGCGGATACGTTATCCTCAACGTCGTCCCCTGGAACATGTTGGCTCGAGTTACTTGCGAGATTTGAATTTGCCATCGTCTAGACGTGTTTCACTAGTCGGGTCACCAATGTGGGAGTTTTGCTCCCTCTTCACTTATTTCTGAGTAATTGTTGGAAACGGTTTTATATATATACACACAGTAATTAAATATCGGGTTTATTTTTAACTCATAAAAGTTATAACGAAATCGAAAAATGAATAATAATAAGTATCGAAAAGGCGCGATCTTCTTCTGTCAACAGTCAACGTCAACGTCCAAAATCATTCGACTTTGGCCTTGTACATGGTGGCAATCGGGTTCGCGCTGTCGAACTGCCACAGTAAAATATTTAGGATTCAGGGGGGAAGGAGGATTACAGATCACGATTCAAATTAACGGCGGAGAGGGGATTGATCCGATTACAAGAGAACGCGTTCGTTTGAATCCCACAGTGTTATAACGCGTTTAGATCACCAATTTATGAGCGAAAGAAAGCAGCTTTAGTTGGAATAGAGTTTACATAAAGCGAGTGATGCCATTTTTAAATAAGGAGAGTTTAATGTTTAAAAGTTTAAAGGAGGATGAAAATTTTTATGGTTGTTTTTATTTTTGAAAATAGTATAATACTTTTAGTTTGTAGAGTTTTATGTGATCTTTACTTTTTTAATTAGGTTTAAATGTTTTTTAATTGAGATTAAAATTGAGACGTCGAAACGTCAACGTCGAAACGTCAACGTCGAAACGTCAACGTCGAAACGTCAACGTCGAAACGTCAACGTCGAAACGTCAACGTCGAAACGTCAACGTCGAAACGTCAACGTCGAAACGTCAACGTCGAAACGTCAACGTCGAAACGTCAACGTCGAAACGTCAACGTCGAAACGTCAACGTCGAAACGTCAACGTCGAAACGTCAACGTCGAAACGTCAACGTCGAAACGTCAACGTCGAAACGTCAACGTCGAAACGTCAACGTCGAAACGTCAACGTCGAAACGTCAACGTCGAAACGTCAACGTCGAAACGTCAACGTCGAAACGTCAACGTCGAAACGTCAACGTCGAAACGTCAACGTCGAAACGTCAACGTCGAAACGTCAACGTCGAAACGTCAACGTCGAAACGTCAACGTCGAAACGTCAACGTCGAAACGTCAACGTCGAAACGTCAACGTCGAAACGTCAACGTCGAAACGTCAACGTCGAAACGTCAACGTCGAAACGTCAACGTCGAAACGTCAACGTCGAAACGTCAACGTCGAAACGTCAACGTCGAAACGTCAACGTCGAAACGTCAACGTCGAAACGTCAACGTCGAAACGTCAACGTCGAAACGTCAACGTCGAAACGTCAACGTCGAAACGTCAACGTCGAAACGTCAACGTCGAAACGTCAACGTCGAAACGTCAACGTCGAAACGTCAACGTCGAAACGTCAACGTCGAAACGTCAACGTCGAAACGTCAACGTCGAAACGTCAACGTCGAAACGTCAACGTCGAAACGTCAACGTCGAAACGTCAACGTCGAAACGTCAACGTCGAAACGTCAACGTCGAAACGTCAACGTCGAAACGTCAACGTCGAAACGTCAACGTCGAAACGTCAACGTCGAAACGTCAACGTCGAAACGTCAACGTCGAAACGTCAACGTCGAAACGTCAACGTCGAAACGTCAACGTCGAAACGTCAACGTCGAAACGTCAACGTCGAAACGTCAACGTCGAAACGTCAACGTCGAAACGTCAACGTCGTCGGTGTTGAAAATATGTTACAGGGCTTGCGGGGTGCCACGGAGGAGGGGGAACATTTTTTAATACACATCGTATAGGGATGTGGGATGTAAAATTTTTTGCTTGTTGGAACTTTGGTGGATGCGTGTTATACGTCACCGCACGTGTTCATTCGTCTGCTTATACCTCGGGGTGGATATCGTGGGAGTTTGATTATGCACAATTGCAAATGCAGTTTTGACACGATAAAATAAAATAGGAAATCATTAAAAAAAATTTCCCGGAAAAGGATATTGTAAAATTGCGATTAAAAAATTGAAATATACAGGGTAAACGATAAAAGTCGCTTTACCGAAGTAAACGCGCTCGTCGTTATTACTCTATCGACTTCGAATCAACGGTAAAGTGACTTATGGATCACCCTGTAGTAGGTTGTGATTGATACATTTTTCTTTATCTTTACCATACTTCCCCAAATAGACATATTTAAGAAGGTGTTTTCGTCATTTCATCTTTTACAACGTTACAAGACTGTCCCTTGCTGACTAGATGGATTTAAAAAAAGGAAGTTTCTCTATTAGAGAAAAAAACCAAATAAGAAAATATACGAATTAATCAAATATCAAGTGTATCCAATAGAAAGTGCCAAAATTATTACTACAAAGTTTGGTAGAACCGTTCTTCTAGACTTAGGGGAAATTTGTGTGTTTTTACCGAACAGGGTGACATCATCATACGAAAACAACATTCAACATTTAGTTGATAATAAATGTTCTTTAATATTTTTGGGTACAGTGGACACCGGAAAGGCTCACCCGTTATCAACATTTGAAATTATTCAAAATTAGGTAAGTTATTTTTTTTTATTTGAAATGTAATATAAAAAATTTTAAATTTGTAGATAGAATTTGACATACTTCAGTTAGTTGTCGCCATCGTCATCCTCTTCATCGTTTTTTCTTCAGACTCTCGTTCCATTGATCTTATGCATCCACTTGCGGTCTTTTAATTTTTAGGTGAGTTTCATAATTTTTAAATTGTATAGTAAGAAAAAAAATGGAAAATTTTAAAAGTATCCTCAGCGCTGTTGATAATTTACTTAAATCTAAAGAAATATTCAATAAAACAACTTATATAAAATTAATTAATAAACATTTAAGGAAATGTTGTCTTGTGTTAAAAATGTTTAAAACTAAGGTAGGAGAAAAACGACAAATTTTTAATAAAATAAGTCAGTTAAAACATACAGCTTTTGAAATTTACGGTTTAGACCCCCTATAGTACTATACAATACCTTCATATCCGTGGGATTGTATGTTGAAATATACAAAATGTAACCTGCAAATTTTAAAAGATGTAGATATGATTCTCTTTATCGAGAAAGCAATTCGTGGAGGAGTTTAATAAATAAATAATAAATATTTACCTAATTACGATCCTTCAAAACCTACCAAGAATCTATTATATTGAGATGTTAATAACTTATATGGATGGGCAATGATGGAACCGTTGCCATACGATGGTTTTAAATGGTTAGAGTCATTTGAAAAATTTAGTGTTTTATCTATTCCTGACGATTCTCCAATAGGTTACATACTGCAGGTACAAATCTACCATGAAAAATATCCAAAAATTTTACACGATTCTCACAGAGATTTTCCATTTTGTCCTGAACATCGTATACCTCCTGGACCTAAATTACCTAAATTAATGACAACTTTGTTCGATAAAAATGAATATACATTACACTACAGAAATTTAAAACCAGCTATACAGCAGGGATTGGTTTTGAAAAAAATTCATAGAATACTTCAGTTTAATCAATCTCGCTAGTTAAAACCATATATTGATTTAAATACTAATTTAAGAAAAGTAGCAACCAGCAATTTCAAGCGAAATCAATTAAAACTTGCAAATAATTCAATTTATGGTAAAACACTCGAAGATATTAGACGGTATAGGGTGGTAAAAATTGTAAATAAATATGAAGGAAGATACGGTGTGAAAAATTTAATTTCTAGTCCGCGTTTTCAAAGTAGAACTGTTTTTGATGATGATTTAATGGCTATTGAATTACGAAAAACTGAAGTGGTCTTCAATAAACCAATTTATATAGGCATGGCTATTCTAGATATTTCCAAGACAATTATGTACGATTTTTATTACAATTTTATGTTACCAAATGTAGGAATTGAAAATTGTAAACTAATGTACACAGACACAGATAGTTTTATTATAGAAGTAACCGATAGAGAATTTAGTAATGTTTAGTAATTATATACAGGGTGTTTCATTGGGAAAGGGCAATATTTTAACCATATATAGAGGTCACCTAGGGGATTATGAAAAACCTCTATAGTATGGGTCTTGCGCCCCTTATAACCGAGTTACAGGGTGTTTTTTGAATTTAGCCCATTTCTTTCATGGCTCATAACTTTTGAATCACTCAGTATGATTATTTGATATTTGGTGTAGATAATCTACACCTTTATGACAATTTATCGACACATTAACAAATTGATACATGCCATATAGTCAAAATACATTGACCAACTTTTTATTTTTCCGCATGCCATTTTACTAATAAAATTTTAACTTCAAAGTGTAAATTATGAGAGTTTTAGTCCATTCAAAATGTAATTGAAGAGGTTTTAATTATTTTTTCTTCATTAACATCAAATTTTAGTAACTTTTTCATGGAAATTCCTGAAATAAACCTATTGATTTTGAATTAACATTCGCATAAATCAATAAATATTGCGATTACAGATCCGTACTTAAAATTATAATAATTCAAATTCACTTAATAATTATTGGTCATTAATTATTCAATTGTTATACATTATTACAAAAGAAAATTGTAAAATAAAAAATGGAAAAAAATGGAAAGACTTAACTGTGTTACATTTATTATCTTCATTATAAAAGATAATAAAGTATTCCTTTGCACACCACCAAAAGAGGTAGAATACATGCATGGCGCGTTTTTTATTGTGGTATCCTCAATAGGCCTAATCCACACGAACTTGAAAAGTATTTATTTAATTATTCCACCTTCACGTAATTCTTCAATAATTGAAATTATTTCATTTTGAACTGCTGTATTACCAGCAGTGTCAGATGCTACTAATAATTTTAATCTATCTATTAATTCATTATAATCATTAAAATAAATGTAATCAATTTTGTTTTTAGAATATTTTTTTAATTCTCCTGCTCTTTTACTTCTCATATTTCGGGTTAAAACACCTATTAGCAAATTGCTTGGTGCTGAACTTGATCTTCTTCTATCTGCAGGTTTAGTTTCTAACGTTGGTTTAATTATATAATTATATTTATCTTTTATATCATTAGTATACTTTTTTTAATTGGTAAATCAGCATTATAATTTGTGCGAACTAAATTTGTTCTCCTAATTATATCAATATAATTGCCCAAGTCTTTTTATTTGTATCCTGTAGGATTTTTCTAAAATATTAATTCATAAAGTCCTGGAGTTCCCTCATATTTTATATTATTAATTTTTAAATCGGGACCCTCAAAATTTAATTCCGAATCACCAATATAAAATTTATCGGTAAGAGGATTGTGATGAACACCTAAAACATGATCAAAAATATCTTCAACATGGCTAATCATATCTTCAATATATGCTCTAGGTAATGGTGAGTCGAATTGTTCAAAATATTCTTTAAAAACATTTGGATCAGATATTGATTGATAAAATTGTGATATGGTATCATCTATGTATTCATATGTTGGAGATACTTCCCCGGTGGATTCATACGATTAATTTTTGTTGAGTTTATTAACAGCAGAGCATAATTTGGATATGTTTATTTTACAACGTTCAAGATACAACTTTAATAATGACTGATACGAGAGTAATTAAGAAAAATGTATGTCACATACATTGTTTCTAAAGGCGCGTTTTACCCTTTGATTTCATATTCTCAACACTCCCCTTAAATCAAATATGTCAAACGAGCATGTCCAAAATACGTAACACACTAATATTATAACATATAACATACACTTTAGATACAAATGGATGTATTAAAGTGTAAATGAACATTTCAAACCTATACGCAAATAACTATTTTACACACCCCAGGAGTACTAGTAAATACTCCAATCGATTACGATCCAGGGCCTTTGTCATACAGTCGGCTACTTGTCATTCTGAAGGAACAAATTCAACATTAAGCTGATTAGACTGGACCAATTCACGAACAAAAAGAAACCGAATTTCAATATGTTTTGTACTTTTATACAATTCAGGATTATGGACAACTTTAATTGTGCTCTGGTTATCGACACATACCGTTGGCATCTCCTTGTAGCCTATTAACTCATGAAAAAGTATTTTTATCCACAGAGCGTGCTTTGCAGCTTCGTTGCATGCCACAAGTTCAGCCTCCATAGTTCATTGCGCTATGCTAGTTTGTTTACGGCTCATCCATAATATGGTCGCATTCCCATATTTAAAAATCACACCTGAAACTGATTTCCGATCCGAGTGGTTAGCGAAGTCTGCGTCGCTGAATATCTCTAATTTATTTCTGCCGGGACGATACACTAAGTCCTGATCTTTTGTTCCGTTTAAATATCGAAAAATACGTTTCACACCAGTCCAGTCGTGCTTAGTGGGCTTCTCTGCGTATTTGGCCCAGTAATTTACTGCAAATGTGATGTCCGGACGAGTTGACTGCGACAGGTACATTAAACTTCCAATCGCTTGACGATACGATACATTTATTACTTCTTAATCAGTTCTCGGAGTACTAACAACTGATTTTTCCATCGGAGTGGCTACTGATTTGGAATTCAGCATGTTGAACTTCTCGAGAATCCTTTCGGTGTATCCCTTCTGGTCGATCTTGACCGATCCATCTTTCATTCTGCTAACGGAAATTCCAAGATAACTCGAGACATTATTACATATAGTTATTTTAAATGCTAGCTGTAATTCTGTTAAAAATTCGTTTATTATTTCTGATGACGACGAGATTACCAGCCCATCGTCAACGTAGATGGCGACGACCAATTTGTGATTTTTGAAGTTACCAATGAAGAGACATGGATCTGCATCGCTTTGCTTCAAGCCGTACCTTCGAAGAACGGACGTAAGTTTCGAGTTCCAGCAGCGAGGAGCTTGTTTCAATCCGTACTTCGGCCTAAGCTTACAGACTCGTCCAGTACCATCGTTGAAACCATCTGGTTGCTCCATGTATATCTCCTCGCTGAGTTCACCATGAAGAAACACTGTTGTTACATCAAATTGACACATGACATAATTCTCTACAGCTGCCACGCTCAGTAGCGAACGAATGGTGTCTAGTCGTGCCTCTGGACTGAAGGTTTCATTGTAGTCATTTCCAGGACGTTGAGAGAATCCTTTTGCGACTAAACGAGCTTTGTATTTGTCTACTGTACCATCTGCTCTACACTTCAGTCGATAAACTCATCGATTTTTGACTATTCTTGCATTGGCGGGAGGATACACTAATTTCCATACCTCGTTTTCCATTAGCGATTCCATCTCTGAGTTCATTGCCCTTTTCCACTGACTAGCTTCTACTGAATTGATAGCATCCTCATACTTGATCGGTTCATTAACCACAAGACACATTGCTTCCTCGCTACAGATATCTGAATCTTCTGAGCCGTCGTTGAATAATACGTAATCATTGAACCTTACCGGCTTCTTAAGAGTTTCTCTATTGCGTAGCCGCCGACGAACTGAATCTTGAGCTGATACAGATTCAGGGACGTTTGAATTTGAATTATCTCTTTTCTCCTCAAACTTTTCTTCCTCGCTTTCTGGAACTTCCTCCGCTTTCCGATTCTTGGAACTTGAATGACGTTGGTCGGTGAAAAGGGTTGCTCCCCTTGAAACACAAAATCTTTGCTGATTTTGATACGGCCATTGACATAAATTCGGGTAGCCTGCATGACGACTCATATAGCCCACCAGAATGCCTTTCTCACTTTTGTTGTCAAGTTTTCGTCTTTGCTCCTTTGGAATATGGAGCCAGCATTCAATACCAAAAATTCGTAAATGGTTTATTGACGCTTTTCGATTGAACCATAATTCATACGGAGATTTACCTGCGACTGGCGTAGGAGCACTTCGATTGAGGATGTATGTCGCGATGTTAACTGCTTCTGCCCATAATATGAGTGGCAAATTCTTTGAATGTAGCATTGATCTAGCCGCTTCCATGACAGTACGATTTTCGCGTTCCACTGCACCATTCTGCTCAGGAGTGTATGGACACGATTTCAGGAACTCAATTCCATTATTCGCCAGCAATTTTCGATATTCACTGTTGTCGTATTCCTTACCACCGTCAGATTGAATTGCTTTAATTCTGAATCCGCTAGTTTTTGCGAATTCAATGAATTCATGAGCTTTGGCGCATACTTCTGACTTTTCTTTGATGGGGTAGATGACGCGGAATTTCGTGTAGTTATCTTTGAATTGGACAAAGTACCTTTTACCAGCGAGAGAGGCAGTTTGCATTGGTCCACACACGTTACAGCTAACCAATTCGCCTGGCTCAGTGGCGTGTTCATGTCTCGATTTATATGATGCACGATGTTGTTTTCCGAACATGCAGCCCTCACATAACTGATTTTGATCATTCACTTCGTAATTATTGAGCTGCATTAATTTCTTCACATGACGTTTATTTTGATGCGCTAGTCTCTCGTGTCAGAGTTGTAGTTCGGATGACGTGCTGAGAAGGGCGAGTTTTTGTTTACTACGCACTGGTTCAACTTGTAATTTGTAGATTCCACCACTTCTTCTTGCTTCAGCAATTAGTCTGCCATCAGATTCCTTTCTAACAAGGACACGGTTTTTGTTATCTTGTTTCCTCTATCCGTTGCGGCACTTCCGGAGACCAGATTTTTTGGTAGGTTCGGAACATACCGCACATCAATCTTGTTCCATTTACCATTCACTTTTATGTTAAATACGACAACTCCTTTAATTTCGACATTGACACATTGTTGATTGCCAAAACGGACAGTACCTGGTGGAGACATTGGTTCGGTTGATGTGAACCATTTCATCTCGTGACACATGTGACGTAACGCACCTGTGTCAAACACCCAATATACCCAATAATTCGGTTATCAAAATCAGACTGCTGAAAAGTTAATAATTTAATTAAATGTTAAATGTGCATTCTTGCACCAATCGATGCCCCCGGTCGCACGAGTCCACTGTTCCTAAGTTCGACGTTCGATGATGATGAATATGCAATTTTATATCTATTACTTATACGGGGTCATTCAGTGTAACTCCTCCACCCCTGGCTTCTGGCATATTTCAAGGAGTGAAAAATGCCCTTGGTCCTGGCGCCTGTGGTTGAAGTTGGGCTCCCACATCTTCGTCTTCTTCATCCCTGGACGCTGCGGGGGGCTTCTTCTTCTTCCAGAATCTAAGTAGAACCTTTCTACTCGGTATCCACACTATTGCAATTCCTGCGATGATATATATGAATATTTTTCCAATGTCCGTTGATTTATTTTTAAAATGATGCAGAACGATTGGTTTTATCTGATTTTGCTTTCTTTGGATACGATGAAGCTCATCTAATGGAACATCCTGGAGGGTGATTTCTGGTATCTCTTCGGTTTTTGTTGAGCGAAAAATCTTCACTTCTGGAAGGTACAGTGGTTGTCCATCGGATACAAATTCTTCATTTATGTAACTTTCGTTGTTAGCTACGAATTGGCATTTGTAGGGCAACGTGATTACATAAGCCCCTTGTAAAACAGTGAAGTCTGCTCTCCCACATATCGTTTCTATTTTCGTGGGTTTGTTGAACAAGGCGATGTAGTGGGAATCGTCGATTTGTTGAATTACATTCCCAGCTAACTTTATAGGAGTTCGTTCACACTTGTTGGCTTCATCTTGTAGTTGGAGTAGTTGGAATATACAGTCTTCTTCTTTCTCGGCATTATTAAGTTTTCCTCCAGAACAGTAGTAGTATTTCGTTTGCAAGTTTTGGCAGGGATTTGAGATGTATTGGTAGTAGTTCTCATTCATGATCAGATAGGTATTGGGTGGAATAATGGTTGTGAGATTTTTAGTAGGTACCGAAAAAAGGTGATAATATAAGAATTCTTCGGGATAAACAATGGGAAAATGGATTGCGAACACAATTTTTGTTTCAGAGTAGAATGCTTCTAGTTTTAAAATTTGATAATACTTATATGTTTCGTCTATAAACTTTTTAAAAACTAATTCATCTAAAGTGTGATATTTTAGTACAGTTTCTATTATTGACCTGATTTCGTCTGGTTTAACTATACTTGAGTGCAAAACACCAAGTTTTGCGAACGCGATTGAATTTTCTATTTCTCCTAAAAGTTGTATAATGATACTTAGATTTAAATTTAGTTGATCCAAAATATTTCTTGCTTCTAAATAGTCATTGAATTCAAAAACGAATTTGTTTAATTTTGTACGAATTCTATCTATCCCGTTTGTGATACTTTCCTGATTACTTTTGAGAAGACTAACTGTTTCGTTAAAGTTTTGGATTATGTCGGTTGTGATTGAGATTTGTTGATTGAGGTTTTGTATAATTTCTTGCTGATTCTCTTGTAATTCTAAAATAGCCTTATTATATTTAATTGCATCACTAGCATCTAAATTACCCGATATAGCCTTGATTATAGACCCTAATCCATCTATCAAGCCTCTTTTCTCCCTTCTAAATGGCATAATTGCATCTAATTTACTATTTGCTAATCTTAATTGATAAAAAAACACCCTTGTTAAAATTATCTAATTCTATGAAATAAGGATGACTAAGGCCATTCCGTATAGCCTCCGTCACGTTTCTATAAGCTAATTTTAAAAGTTCGATTTCATTCTTAATTGGTAATATATCGTAATAATGAAGGAAGGTATGTGTCTGAGATTTAACTCTCGTCGTACCTAGTAGATAAGGTAGGATTCCCGGATTGTTATCTAGGTTTGCGATTTGAACTTCCTGCGGCCTTACTTGTTGAAGGACCAGGATCATGATGGGTATCTTCGTCCTGTAAAAATCGTGTCTTGTTAGTGTCGGGTCGTTTAAGTAGTTGTTTATGTAGCATTGTCTGGTTTTGTGTTTTAACTTTAATATTCTCGTTTTCTAATACAATGGTTTTCCTGAATTTAGGGTTTAGTTTGTTTCTGACTAAAGTAGTGTTTTTTCTGTAAATGTCGGTATCTGGTTCATAATTAAGCGGTTCATGTCTATTCCTATTATGGTAATTGATGGTTTTCTCCTTTTGATCTATTAATTTTTTGTTTAAGTCCCTATAAAGTTCTGCGGTTAATTCTCTATGTTCCTGTATGTAGTTATTGATTAGTTTCTGGTTAATGTCAATGTCAAATATATCCTTAGAATTAAAATGTCCATTTACAACGTCCACTGGTTTCTGTTTTGTCACTGAATGTATCGAATTGTTATATCCGAATATAGCATATGGCATATCCGACAAAATATTTATTTTTCCTTTACTTGTTGCTCTGATTATTCTCAGATGTTCGATGATTGTGGAGTGAAACCTCTCTATTGCTCCTTTCGATTGCGAACTGTTAGTCGATACGTAGTGATACCTTATTTTATGTACGTCCAAGAACTCCTGAAGCATTGAGTTCTTTAGTTCTTTCCCATTATCCATTATAACCAATTCGGGTGAACCATGATGAGTCATGAAAACTAGCAACGCCCTAATTATTTCTAATCCTGTAAGTGCATCTATACTATATGCTTGTCCGTACTTTGAGAATGAATCAAACACTGTCAAGAATTTTTGACCTTGTGCTGAAAATCCATCGATGTAAATGATTTCGAATGGTTTCGAGGGTGTCGGGGTTATCATGAGTTTTTGCTTAGGAGGATTACGGTCATATTTGCTGCTTTGACAAATTTCGCATTTATTTATATATTCTACTACGTCGTTCTTCATGCTAGGCCAATAATAAACCCTTCTAATTCGTGCTTCGGTTTCGGTTGTTCCTCGATGATTCGTTTTTCCTTCGTGGTATCTTCTAATTGTCTCGTGCTGGTCATCCTTGTCGTTTATCAGTTAATTTTTCTTTACATTGGATCAATTTGTAAGCGGAATTTTTAAACTTTTCCCTAAGTGTTTCCAACATTTTCGGTACATGATCTTCCTTCTTGAAATATACGGCGTAAGTGAACTTGGGGTCCACATAGTTTTTAAATATTCTAATGGTATCGTGATTGATGTTGTTGATTGCTAATTGTACGTGAAGTCTCGTCTTGTTTGGAAATACCTGCTCAATTTTTGGTTTTGCGGCTGAATGTAATACAAAATCAATTATAATTTGATGATCGTAACTGTTGAGAATTTTTTCAGAGATTTTCATCCCTAAGATAGGATCCTCTGCACTTGAGTGGTTGGTCTGGTCGTCGCTATCGCTTCCATTATCTTTTTCTATATCAGATTCATCATCGCTTTCCTTGTCATTGTCTGCGTTTACTATTAGGGAGGCATTATCATCTGCACGCTCATCTTCGTCTAGCAAAGAATTGTCAAAATTATCAACGTAAAATTCCGAAAGTTCGTTTGAATTTATTTCGACGCGAGATAAAGCATCTGCATTTGTGTTTTGTGTGCCTCTCCTGTATTCAATCTCGTAATCGAATTCCTCCAGCTTCAGTCTCCATCTTATTAATCTCGCATTGGGCTCCTTCAAGTTCATCAGCCATTTCAGCGGTTTATGATCTGTCAGAATTTTAAAATGTCTACCGTACAGGTAGGGTCGGAAATATTTCGTAGCCCACACAATGGCTAGTAGCTCCTTCTCGATAGTACTATAATTTTGTTCCGACTCGTTCAGGGTTCTAGATGCAAAAGCAACTGGTTTGTCTTTACCGACAATCCCCTGGGATAGCACGGCTCCTAGGGCAATGTTGCTCGCATCCGTAGTAAGTATGAATTCCTTCTCAAAGTCTGGATACTGCAAAATTGGTTCATTTTCTAGTAGCGTTTTACAATGCTCAAAACATTTAATAAAGTCAGGGGAATGAATAATTTTCGCGTCCTTTTTTAAACACATAGTGAGTGGTTTTGTTAATTTAGCAAAATCCTTAATGAAGCGTCTGTAATATCCCACTAGGCCTAGAAAAGATTTGATTTCTCTCGACGTTTTTGGGATCGGATATTTTTTTATTGCCGTGATTTTGTCCGGGTTCGGTTTCACGCCGTCTGGGGTTACGATATGACCTAGGTACGCTACTTCCTTTTTCAGAAATTCACATTTGTCAATTTGTAATTTGAGTTTGATTCCTGTAACCGCTTAAAAACCTTATCTAGATTAGTAATGTGTTCTTGTAACGACGTCGAAAATATTATAATATCGTCGAGGTAAACGAGACAAATCTCATTTTGTAACCCTCGGAGAATGTTGTCCATTACCCGCTGGAACGTCGATGGGCTATTTTTTAATCCCATGGGCATTCTTACATATTCATATCGCCCATTTTCAACTGTAAATGCCGTTTTCGGGATATCCATTGGGTTCATCTCGATTTGGTGGAATCCACTAGCCAAATCGAGTGTGCTGAAATAGTTGGCCCTTCCTAATTTATCTATTACGTCCGTAATGTGAGGGATGGGGTAACGGTCGTCGACTGTTTTCTCATTAAGTTTACGAAAATCAACGACGATTCTGTATTTCTTCTTCCCGGATGCATCGGCTTTCTTAGGGACAATCCAAACATTTGAGGACCATGGACTTGTGCTGGGTCTGATAATTCCTTGTTGTAGCATTTTTTTAATTTGTTTCTGAATTTCTTCTTTCAATATGAAGGGGTAACGAAACGATTTCGAATATACCGGAAGTTCATCTTTGGTGCTGATGCTGTGTTTAATTTGATTGGTAAAAGTTTCTCCTTCTCTATAGAAGATGTTGTCATATTTGTTACACAATTTCAGGATTTCTCGTTTTTCTTCTGAATTTAAATGATCCATTCTTAACAATCCCTCCACACCAATTCTTTCTCTCTTTTGTAGCGGAGGACAGTCCAAATTATAAATTTCGAAGCTCTCTCGGTCGAATCTGGTGGAATTTATGGGTTCCTTTAATGAAATTATTATGTCATCTTCTGTATTATTCAAAATTTCTACAAGGGCTTCCCCATTTTCCGCTTTCGAAAGGATAGGGGGTATTTCACAATTATTGATAATTTGTCTCGGTATTAGGATTTCTCCATTAACTTGCTTAACTGGAACATTTACTAATAATCTACTAAGAGGTTCTAATTTTTGTTTAAAAAGTGTATTAGGTTTCGATTCCAAATAAAATATGGGTATAGTCGTAAACGGAGTCGTAAGAACAGAGTCTACAAAATTTAATTTTGCATTCAGCAATTTTAAGTCGTCTAAACCTATTAGTCCATCGAATACTTCGTGAAATTTGAATAAATAGAAATTTATATATCGGTCTGATTAAATTCGGAAAATAAAGGTATAATTGCACAATTTTGATGAGTCGACGTCTGGTATACAGCTGACACTACAAATGGTTTCCGGAAAATTTTTTCTTTGTAAAATTTTAAAGCGATTTCTGGGTTCAAAAATGATTTTGTAGCACCGGTATCAATTAGTAATTTTAACGGCGGGTTGGAAATTTCAATGTATGGTAGTTCTTTTCTATCCGAAGTAGCATTAAATTCGATTATGTCGTCTGATTGGACAGGCCCGCGACTCGAAAATTTTCATCTTGTTCCTCATTTATGTATTCAAAAGTATGTATGTCGTCACTGTTGTTTAATTCGTCGTTCGTTTGTTGATTGGGTAAAATTTCTGCGTTGAATAATTCTTCCGATACGAAATTTGGTTTCTGGTTAGTATTATTCGCAAAGTGATTTTGGGATATGAATTGAGGAGTTGTGTTCCTTGTCGAAACGCTCATGGGTGTGGGTTTTGGATAGGACGAATTGGGATCTTGTTTCCAGACATTCTGAGGTCTCGAAAAGGTTTGCCGGTTTTGGTCTTGCCCATATCTAAATTGATTCGAATACGGTTGTTTTTGGAATGGCCCTCTATGAACCTGGGAGTTCGAGGATTGCTGCAAATACTGATATTGTGTTTGATTTGGATTTGAATAGGATGATCTAAAATTTGGATTCTTTCGGGGATTCGAATTACCGTTACTAGCGTTGTTGAAATTATTAGAATTTGAAAAATTTTGACCTTTTTGACAATACTTAATATTATCCTCGTCGCGGATGAATTGAACTGCCTGTTCAAGACTAGCAGGCCTCATCGCACGAATTATGGGGCCCAACGGCTCCTTTAAACCAGCAAGAAATGATTTTAACCCTTGTCTTCTGAAAAATTCTCTTTTTGAAGCTCTTTCGGCTCCGACACAATGCAAATCAATATAGTTACAAATTGTATTGAGTATCTCAACAATTCTTAAATGAAAAGCGTACGGTGACTCATTATTTCTTTGCTTTGAGTTCACTAAATCTTGATTCAAACAATTTTCATCGCGATGGTCGGCGAAATTACCGATTAAAGTGTTTTTAATATCGTCCCAACTGTTGCACCCGTTGATTGCAACTACTTCTTCCGCTCTACCATGCAATTTATTAAGAATCCCGTTTAACAACAGGACATTTTGAAAACTAGTTAGATTATTTTTGTCAAAATAATGCGATAAGATCGACTCGGTCGCGTGAATAAATCGATACAATTTAGTTATGCTCCCATCGAAATCAGGAATGATCGACAGGGCCTTCATATCTAATTCGGGGACACTCATTTTTGAATTCGTCTTATTTAAATTCGTGAAAATAACTTTAGATGAATCGAATATAATCTTATTATCCAACTCTTCACACTATCTCGCTTAAGGAGTCTATAGGAGAAGAGGAGTCTGATATGAATAAAGAAAAAACTCACCACATCTATTCCCTCTTGCTGGAATTGGAACACAGGATCAGCCTCAATATGCCAACGGTTTTTCTCGATGGTTTCCTCGATGGAGTCCACTCGAAACTTACACAACGGTTCGAATTTTCGTTAAAGAGTTGAAACTCACGATACTTCCACGATGGATTTACCGACGAATATCCTACTGACTGCGCCACTTACGAACCTCTGGGTTCAACAAAAGTTTTTAAAAAATTTTAAAAGTTTATTTAAGAATTACAATTTACGAAATTAAATACAATGTTACGATTCGGTTATCAAAATCAGACTGCTGAAAAGTTAATAATTTAATTAAATGTTAAATGTGCATTCTTGCACCAATCGATGCCCCCGGTCGCACGAGTCCACTGTTCCTAAGTTCGACGTTCGATGATGATGAATATGCAATTTTATATCTATTACTTATACGGGGTCATTCAGTGTAACTCACGTAATCTTTCAACTAACTTGGACAGTTTTCTGTCATCATCGGATAACATGTCTTTAAATTCGAAGAACTCACTGGGAAGTGTATTGAGTATACGATTCACAGCCACGGACTCTAGAATTTCTTCAATGCTCATCTCGTCTACTTCGCTTCGAATTTCTCTGACAATATCTTCAATAAGACTGCAATGTTGGGCGATATCGTGGGTAGGATCTCTTTCGTAGTTGAACAGTTTGGTATATAGTAGATCCAATCGCTGACCCGAGCGTTGTTCGTACGAACCAATGAGCTTCTGACACATCACGTAGGCAGTTTCACAAGTTGCAAGCATTTGTTGAATAGCTTCAGACGTAGATTCCGCTATTATCACTTGGGCGAGCATGTCGTCTCGTTCGTACTTTGCCCGTTTCTTATCGTAAACATTGATAACAGCTTCGGCACTGTTGTCTGCTGGAGGCGTTGGTGCTTGGTGAATATAGGTTGAAAGTATTGCCGAATGACATTCACGTAACTTCAGAATTCTTGTTATTCTTACTTTCCAATTGTTCCAATTTTCAGCACCACGTAGCGACTCAATCTTTATCAATTTTTCAGCGTCAATTGTGGAGTTGCGAGTTGTTTTGAACAGACACTTGGATTTACTTGGATTAACAACTACTTCACCACTTGATTGCGCAGTGGAAGCGTGCTGGGCCCATAACCTGTTGAGTTTATTAACAGCAGAGCCTAATTTGGATATGTTTATTTTACAACGTTCAAGATACAACTAACTTTAATAATGACTGACACGAGAATAAATAAGAAAAATGTATGTCACATACATTGTTTCTGAAGGCGCGTTTTACCCTTTGATTTCATATTCTCAACAATTTTCTTTTAAAAATTGCGGTGTTTGTGGAATGTTTGGTTGTGGAGTGCTTGGTTCTGGAGTGATTGGTTGCAAAGGTGTTGAAAATAATGATTTTTTCAGTGTTGAAAATAATGATGAATAATGAAATTTTTTTATAGGTTTATATTCATACTCGCGGAAAGGTTGGAAAGGGAGCTAACGCGCCCTTTCTTTGGACACTGACCCGTTGCCTGGTATACAATACAAGTACCTATATATTATATTATTCGGTCTCGCAATACATTGGACCACGGTCGTATATAAAGGTCTTGACACTACAGGGGTTTTGTTGTCGCGATTAAAGAAGCATGGTTATTCGCATTGCTGCCACTTGGCGCTAGTGTCGATTCCTTTACCTAAGAATATCCACATGCCACATAACCTTACAAATAGAGAGAGAAGAGAGAAGGTAAATGACGCTTGTTGAAAAAACTGACGTTTGTTATAAGATTCATAGGTTATCTTCTTCTTCTTTTTCTCGTTTCTATGGCCTCTTGTCCTGGGACATACGGCCAATTCATAGGTTATCAACTGTGTAAATTATCGTAAAGGATAAATCCCAAGAAGAGAAAGAAGAAGAAGATTCATAGGTTAGATCGCGGAATGGTTGGAAAGTGCGCTAACGCGCCCTTTCTTTGGACACTGACCCGTTGCAGGTACGACTGGTCAGGTGCATGACATTGACTGGAGTCTTAAAATTAAAACACCCTGTATATAATTTTTATTATTTAATTAAAAACACCGTATATCAGTTTTTTTCATTTTTATTAAAATTAGAACACCCTAAGCATCATGTCGTTATAACAAGGGATTTGTAGGGTCTCGCCTGCTCCGCGGGCTCGACAGCTCGAAGGCCATTTCTCTAACTAACACGAGTTGTCCCAAAATAGTCACCTTTCGTGGTAATTCCTCTGGTTCGTGAAATGGAGGTCGTTCCTGCAATTTGAAAATATTAGTAATCAAAGAATAATATTATCCAAACATTAAATTTTAAAGCGATGTATCGTTTAAAATAAAAGCCGGCATTAATTTTACGTACCGGCACAATATTTTCGAAGCTTGTCCAAAGAACGGAATCCTCAGATGTCTGTAGGCTACGGCTAGGTTAGCATTCGGGATACATCTAGCGTTTCTACTCCTCGGCAGAGCTTCTCTGTCGCCTTGGCGGAAGCTTCCTACCGAAATACACGAATAATTCAGCAGATCGTCCTCTTGGCTCAAATTGCCGCAATTCACGCTCACCTCTCTGCCATGTCTAAAATACATTTAAAACACAAATTTAGTAATATACATGCAAGTAAAATAACTTTTAAAATAAATAATATTTTATTTAAAAAGGAATAACTTACCTAATTAAAAATGTAAATCACTAAATCACAAATTCAAATTGGAAAGTCGCCCCAATAATCTTTCGCGCATGTCACCGAAAAATTAATTGACTGAATTATAAATAACTACCGAGTCAACAACGGTCTTCAATTATTTTCATACAGGGTGTTAAAAAAAAGGGACAAAAAATTAAATGGGGAGTACGTTCGAACATTACATATCTTGATTGACGGTCGGATTGACATTTCTATCAAAATTGAAAATAAATCACCCTGTATATCATTTTTATTTTTTTCATAAATTAAAACCTCCCTTTATGTCAGTTTTTCATGTTTCTTAAAATAAAAACACCCTGTACATCATGTCGTTATACAGGATGTATATAGAGTCTCGCTCGAATGCTTGAAGGCCTGGCGGCCTTCTACGCACGTGACAGTTCGTTAAAAATGTCTCGCTCTCTACGCGAGCTCGACTGCTCGACTGCTTCTACGCATCAGACAGTTGGCTAGCCGGATCCTCGCTCGCTTCGCTCGCTCGGTGACATTGACTTGTCTTTTAAAATTAAAACACCCTGTATATCATTTTTATAATTTTCATAAAGTAAAAACACCCTGTATATAAGTTTTTTAATTTTTCCCAATTTTTTCATAAGAATAAAACACCCTGTACATCATGTCGATATACAGGGTGTTTTTACATTAGACAAGGACAGCTGATCGAAAGCTCGAAGGCCTAGCGGCCTTCTACGCAGTAGGAAGTTCGCTAAAATGGTCTCGTTCGCTGCGCGAGCTCGAATGCTCGAAGGCTTGCGGCCTTCTACGCGTTAAAACGGTTGGGTAGCCATATCCTCGCTCGCTCCGCTCGCTCGGGATTTTTCAATTAAATCGCCCTGTATATAGGGTTTTTTCTTAAGAAAAAAACACCCTGTATATGGTTCTACCTCTTAACGTGAAAACACCTCGTACATCGGATGTAATGGCCTCGTACCCTTGGATACGAAAATGACAACTTCCGACAAGCGAAAAAATGTTCTTCGCCGCTGTCATCGGTGTAATTTTGTCAAAATTAATTTCATCATTTCTCTGAAATTACTAAACGGATCGTTCGGAAAACTATATGTACGTATAATTTATGAAATTTTCTTCAATTCTCTATCATTAAAAGTGACGAAATGCTTCAAATAACCAAATTTTCTTGCACTCCGGTATAGTTCATTTCGGACGAAACGAACGCGTAAATTTAGACACGGAATTTTTTCGTAAAGCTTCAAAATTTTCACTTTTAAATTAGAAGTACGAAAAATAACGAATTTCTACAACGACTTCTGCTAGATTTTCGGAATCGCCGCATTTTTTCACGCACCCCCGTCTACCTCTCTATGCCCCAGAAATGTTTTTTTTTCAATTTTATATTCTATCGAATGACAGCATTTTCTTAACAAAAAAACACCCCGTACATCAAACGTCACATCCTCGTACCCTTGGATACGTAAATGACAACTTCCGACAATCGAAAAAATGTTCTTCGCCGCTGTCATCGGTGTAATTTTTTCAAAATTAACTTCGTCATTTCTCTGAAATTACTAAACGGATCAATCGGAAACTATACGTGCGTGTATTTTTTAGCATTCTCTTTAATTGTCGACCTTTAAAAACGACGAAACGTTTCGATTAACGAAATTTTCTTGCACTAAGATGCAGTTTTGTTTGAACGAAACGAACGCAAATCGTCGGATAACGTCGGACACGGAATTATTTTCGTAATCTGTCGAAATTTTCACCATTAAATTAGAATTGCGAACGAAAACGAATTTGTCGCCAGACTTCTGCTAGGTTTTCGGAATCGCCGAATTTTTTCGCGTCCCCCCGTCCACCTCTCTATGCCACAGAAACTTTTTTTTTCCAACTTTATTTTCTATCTCGGTCTATATCGCCTACGGTTTTATATATTAGTGACTCGCAGGATGGTTGGAAAGGGCGCTAACGCGCCCTTTCTTGGGACACTGACCCGTTGCCAGGTCGTCAATTGTTGCAATTAAATCTTTTGGTGGTCTTGTCACTTAGTCAGGCAATCACTACCACTATTATACACTCTACTATACAACCATACACTACTGCTTCATTATCACAAATCACTAATTGTAAGCTCAAAAGTTTATTAGCCGTAATTGTTAATAAAACTTTGATAATAGCGTCCAAATCCAAAAATTTGTTCGCTTCAAATCAAATAAGGTTTATAAACGCACCCCGAAAAATAAATAATTGTAAGTCTTTGTTTATTAACACCCAAGAACAAAATAACAAAGTAAAGTAATACATCATCCGATTCCACCTTATCAACCTAAAAACTAGTCACTCCGTGAATCATACATTTTCGATACAATTCTTTCGGTTTAAATAAATATCCATCGCAGTGCCGTCCCCATTTCTAACATATGCTAATGCTAATAATCGCGCGGCCAAAATCCAAAATACCAAAATATTAATGCACATTGCACACCCCTCTCTCGACCGCTACAAGCTAACGTTTCAAAGTAAAATACCCTCGCACGGTTCAAGTTAAAAATATGCGGTTTGTTTTGTTAGTTAGAAAAAACTACGCTTAACAAATTTGTATTCTTGTAATATTTTCGTAAACCTAATAGTTTTCGATATTTGAGCGTGATAATTCTAATTATGACTAATTAAAATTAAATCTTTTCTATTAACTCAAAAACTAATTGTCGAATAAAAATTTGTAAATTACTATTCGATGTAAAAAAATATTCCCTACAAATCACCTAGTGTGAAAAAAATTCGTAAATCTAACGGTTTAGGAGATATTTGATTTTGAATTTTCCGGAAAAAACGATTTTTATTACGGCTTGTTCGCGAGGTTCGGAAAATATACCGTTCGATAGAAAAATCAATTCTAAACAATTTCTGTATCTTGTAAAATTTTCGTAAACCTTCCGTTTCGGAGATATTAATGTATTTATTCATAAAGTAATTCCTTCTCGATCCGTCCCTGTTCTCTACGGAGAGAACGGTTTCGGGAATCCCTTTGCTGCGCGAATTTGAACCATAAATCCGTCGCTCGAGTCTCATGTTCGCGACTTAGATTTACCCCTATAACTTTTGAACTGTTATAAACGTTTGAACAAGATAAACATATGCAGTTTGTTTTGTTAGTTGGAAAAAACTACGATTAACAAATTTGTATTCTTATAAAATTATCGTAAACCGAATAGTTTTCGAGATTTGAGCGTGTAAATAATAATTAATTTAATTATAATTAAATTATTTTTGCCATAACTCCGCGAAGGAAATTTTGATTTTCCCGCGGTTTGCGTGAGATAATCGATATTAATTTGACGAATATTTTAGGAGAGATTGAGAAAAATCGATCTCTTCGTTTCCGATAAATCGCAAAAAACCCTAAAAATACCCTAAAAATCCGGAATTTTTCACCCGGAAGGAAACTTTTCCGGGTTTCGAAATGTCGATTTTCCGATAGATCTCGTCAAAATTCGTAAAGATGACGTTTTTCCCGCGACGATTTTCCTTCGCGTACGGCCGTAAGAAAAAAACACGCCAATCAGCTCGGTTTTACCCAGCAATATCGCAGGTTTTTCGTCGTAACTCAACAACCGTTAAAGTTGGAACCACCCCGTAAACTTTTTATTATGTAAAAAAACATCCTCTACAATTTTCAAAGAATAATTTTTTTTTCGAAATCGCATCTTTTTTCGAGTTATTTCGACTTTTTGTCAATCGCGTTTATTTTTAAAAATCGATGTCGCGCTATAAATCGGAAACCGCTCAAAATCGAATCACCCCATCTACATATATTATACAAAATACTATTCTTTACAAATTTTGATACTTGAGAAATTTTCAAAAAACGGCTAGTTTTGGAGTAATTGTAAATTATAAATTTTTCGTTTGCGAAGGAAAGTTTGTTTTTTATCGTTATAACTCAAAAACGGTTCAAAAGAGAATAACCCCTTACATGTCCTATTATAGAGAAAAACGTTCTCTACAATTTTCGAAGAATAATTTTTTTTTCGAAATCGCATCTTTTTTCGAGATATTTCAATCTTTTTGCCGAAATTGCGAAAATGACAATTTGTTTTTCCTATAACTCCGGTAAATGGATTTTCCCGGATATGCGGTTTGCCTGAGGTGATTGGTAATATATTAAAGAATATTTTGGGAAATTTTAAAGAAAATCGTTGGAAGATTTTCGGAGAAAACCCCGAAAAACCTTAAAAATACCCCAAAAATCCGGTTTTTCACCCGGAAGGAAACTTTTCCGGGTTTCGAAATGTCGATTTTCCGATAGATCTCGTCGAGTTACGTCGGATAGCGTTTTTTCCGCGACGATTTTCCTTCGCGTTTGGCCGTAAAAAAAAAACACGCCAATGAGTCAGTGAATGAATGGATTCTTTCGGTTTCAGCTGTATAGTTAGTAGGATGGTTCTTGTTTTCCCAAAACCGAAACTAATTCCTTAATAGATTGTGTTATTGGTTGATAGGTTTGTTCCAAATGTAACTGTGATTGGGCTGTGTTGGTTTTTAAACTTTTATATTTCTTTTTTAAATCTTTTCTAGCTTTCAACAACTGTTTAGTCACTTGTGGATTCATGTCTACTAACGGGCGTATATCATTTGCGCGCAGCGGTCAGTTTTGTCCTAATCCGGCAACTCACTTGCGCGCAAGGTTGCAGCAGGTAGATAGCCACTTGCGCGCAGCGGTTAAATTCAGGTAGTTGAGTACTTTAGCCGAACACCTAAATTATTCCATACTACCTTATGTATTTAATAATGGAATCGAAACTGAAAAATGCCAATTTGGAAATAATACCTACATAGTGAAGTATGAAAATAAATCTACTATGTAGGTTTTTGTTATAAGATTGGGACATGGCTTAAAAACAAACTTCTGAGATGAAAATAAGTGATTTAACCTAACTTACCTATATACAGAAGTGCTTAGTAAAGAAGATAGGTACAATATGTTAAAGTTAAAAATAAAAAAGAGGTTTTTGATTGAACCGTAACAGTACAATACAGAATTTGTACACATTTGAACATTTGTACATAATTTTTGTGTAATTTTTTTAAACCTCCTTCAATCCCTAATTGTTCCGCCCAAGTTATTTAACTAATTTTTGAATTGAAACTAGAGTTAACGATTTATTTATGATTTTTACTCTTTTGGCGTTCATATTATTTTCGAAATTCCTTATTTTCAACAAAAATGTATTTATTGGTCACATAAAACTTGTAGAAAACAATAAGACATATTACTTTAAACGTTAATGTTAAAAATTTAAAAAGCTTGAATGAAACAACGTCCAGTTGTATATAAATTGATTGAATTCTCTATATGAACTGGACTCATTATAATCTCATTAGAATAAGGGTCGTCGGATTAAGGGATTACTTCAATTTGCGCGCAAGTGAAGGGTACAGATTATTGCCATCAGGTAAGAAAACTTGACCGTGCGCGCAAGTGATGAATCATCCTACTAACTGGTTTCATTCAATAAAACTATTTATATAAATGTATCAAAATTTTTTCTATATCTTCCAGATGAAAGCGGACAATCTTTATCAATTGTTAAAAAATAAAAAAAAAATTTCCAACAATAAGAACAAATATTTTTAAAATCTTGAAATGACATGTCAATATTAACGTGATCGTTGTAAATATGTTTTAAATTTGTTAAGTCTTGTTTAAAAATTATTAAAAGATTAGCATTATCCCGTATTAATTGTTTGGGAATAGAAGAATATGTTTGACATAAATAAAAACAATCTGTTTGTTTGTGACGACCAAAAGAAAAGTATTTTTGTATAATATTCTGATCACAAGAGGCTACATCATCAAAAATTATAATCGAATTGTTTTTTATATTTTCTGGTAAAATAATGTCATCCGAATTGTTGAATTTTTCGTAACCAATTTCTTTAATAGGTTGCAATAAAGTTTCTAAATATTTATATTTTGGTTGTTGTTGTAATGATTTTGAATATAAATAGACATTTTCAAATCGCAGTCCGTTTGAATGTTCGAGTAATGTTATTATAACGTTAGTTTTTCCTGAAGCACTAGGACCTACAATCGTTTACATTCACCACCAAATAAAGGATCATGTTTATTAATTTTCACAACATTAACAATAAAATCATGATTTTTAACAGGTAGTAAATGTTTGTTTCTCATTGTGATTAATACTGACTATATATACAGTGTGTCCACTTAAGTTCGCACCTTATGGGAAACTTTTTTATAGTTAATATTACGAAAAAAAGTTATCCTTCATAAAAAGTTCTGCATTGTGTAAAAACTAAAATACAACGGTCGTCAAAGGGTCGTCAAAAGGTTGTCAAAAAATGTGATTTTTGCTCAAGTGTAAAGTACTTTTATTTTTGACAATATCGAAAATTATTATAAAGAAAAAATGTTAAGAATTAAAAATAACTTTCGAATATTTAATATAGCTTGTTTATAAATTATTAAAAATATAACTTTACTCTTGGACAAAAATCACATTTTTTGACAAACCTCGTATACGACATCTAAATTTTGATATCTGATGATTGCATTTTAGGTTTTGCACCATGCAGAACTTTTTATGAAGAATAACTTTTTTTCGTAATATTAACAATAAAAAAGTTTCCCGTATGGTGCGAACTTAAGTGGACACACGGTGATGTTGTACAGGGAGTTTCCGAACTTGGGAGACAATTTTCTAGGGGTGGTAGTTCGCATAATTTGAGACAGATTCGCAGATTTCGTTTTTCTAAAAAATGTATTATAAACAAAATAGAGCCATTATAAAAAAAATCAAAGAGCGAATACAACCCTGGCCGCGATAGTCAGCAGATCGGTTTCAAAAACCGATGCTAGGACGAGCAAATTTCACCCTCCGCGCGCCTCATTTCGAAAAACGTAGCCTATTGCTTTCTAGTGCGTATTGTAATGTAGGGTTGTTAACCTCACGGTCAAATAGATTTTTTTTATACTGTGTTTTTAGTGATTTATTTGATATTATTAGGTGTTCTTCTCAGTTTAGTTAGTTCTTATTAGTGTTCTTCACAGTTTAACAAGTTGGTGTGTATGTAAATTTACAATAAGACGGTGATAAGTTTGAATAATTACTATGAATTTCAAGCCATTTTTCTACAACAAAATAGGAGAGCTAATATTTCTTTTGAGTTCTTTTGAATGTTTTTTCTTTTATTATTTGGAAAACCCGGGTTAATTTTATAATTTATCCATGATTCTAAAAATTCAGAGACCATATGGATTAAATAAAGGTCCTAATAAATAAATTTGAATGAGATATTAATTAATCAATCATTATTTTGTTGTGATTTTGTCGATTCTAATTTTACGGTGAGTTCGATCGTACCGCGCGAGTCGAGAGCGACTGCAATTGTTATGCAGGACGGTATTTCTTAGATTTTTTTTACATTTTTAATAAATATTTTTCTTGATGGTTTTTATTAAATCACTATATATATAAAACCCCAGGCGTTATAGACCTATTGGAGATAGAAAATAAAGTTTGAGAAAAAAAAGTTTCTGGGGCATGGAGAGGTAGAGGGGGGGACGCGAAATGATGCGGCGATTCCGAAAATCCGGCAGAAATCTGGCGAAAAAATCGTTTGCGTGAGCAATTCGAAATTAAAAGCGAAAATTTCGACAGATTTCGAAAATAATTCCGTGTCGGACGATATCCGACGATTCGCGTTCGTTTCGTTCAAACAAAACTGCATCATAGTGCAAGAAAATTTCGTTAATTTCAACATTTCGTCGCTTTTAATGATCGAGAAATGAAGAGAATGCAAAAATTTATACACAAGTATAGTTTCCGATCGATCCGTTTAGTAATTTCCGAGATATGATAAAATTATTTTTGAAAAAATTACACCGATGACAGCGGCGATGAACAATTTTTCGCTTGTCGGAAGTTGCCATTCACGTATCCAAGGGTACGAGGATATGACGTATGATGTAAGGGGTGTTTTTTTGTCGAAAAAAGTGCTATATAAAACTGTAATTCGATGGAATATAAAGTTGAAAAAAAAAGTTTCTGGGGCATAGAGACACAGATGGGGGTACGTAGAAAAATTCGGCGATTCCGAAAATCTAGCAGAAGTCTGGCGAAAAATTCCTTTTCGTTCGCATTTCGAATTTAAAAGTGAAAATTTTGACGCTTTACGAAAAAATTCCGTGTCTAAATTTACGCGTTCGTTTCGTCCGAACGGAACTATACCGGAGTGCAAGAAAATTTCGTTATTTAAAACATTTCGTCACTTTTAATGATAGAGAATTGAAGAAAATTTCATTAATTATACGTACGTATAGTTTTCCGAACGATCCGTTTAGTAATCTCTGAGTAATGACGAAAAAAATTTTGAAAAAATTACACCGATGACAGCGGCGAAGAACAATTTGTCGCTTGTCGGAAGTTGTCATTTACGTATCCAAGGGTACGAGGCCATTACATCCGATGTACGAGGTGTTTTCACGTTAAGAGATAGAACCATATACAGGGTGTTTTTTCCTAAGAAAAAAACCGATATACAGGGCGACTTAACTTAAACATCCCGAGCTCGCGCAGCGAGCGAGACACTTCTAGCGAACTTCCTACTGCGTAGAAGGCCGCTAGGCCTTCGAGCTTTCGATCAGCTGTCCTTGCCTAATGCAAAAACACCCTGTATATCGACATGATGTACAGGGTGTTTTTTCTTACGAAAAAACTGGGAAAAATTAAAAAACTGATATACAGGGTGTTTTTACTTTATGAAAAAAATAAAAATGATATACATCAGGGTGTTTTAATTTTAAAAGACTTAAGTAAATGTCATCCAACGGGTCAGTGCCCCAAGAAAGGGCGCGTTAGCGCCCTTTCCAACCTTTCCGCGAGTAATCACATAATTCGCTAAGATGACCCGTTGTCACTTCATCATTAAAAATTGTACCCCAAGTTCGGAAACACCCTGTATATATTATTTAATGTTGAAACGTAAGCGTGTAAGTGTACACCGGGCTGGTAGAGGGTTATTAAACTCTTTAATTAATAAATTACCTGTTGAACTACATATACCCGGTTATAATTATTGCGGACCTGGTACAAAATTAAAATAACGATTAGCTAGGGGGGATAGGGGTATTAATCAATTAGATTCTGCATGTGAAGAACACCATATTGCTTATTCTAAAAGTAGTAATCTTGAAGAAAGACATAAAGCAGATAAAGTATTAGAAAATAAAGCCTGGAACATTGTCAATTCTGATTCTAAATTAGCTGAAAAAACTGCCCCGTGGCTTGTTACAACAGCAATGAAAGGCAAATACAAATTTGGTATGGGATTAAAGCAAAAGAAAAAAAAGAGAATTATTAAACCTTCAAAAACCGGGGGATTTTTACCGCTTTTAATACCTCTTCTCGCAGCTCTTGGTGCTGTGGGTGGAGGAGCCGCTAGTATTGCAAAAGCTGTGAACGATGCAAAAGCAAATAAAATAGAACTTGAAGAACAAAAACGTCATAATTTAATGATGGAAAAATCAGGAAAAGGTTTAAAAAAGGAAAAGGAATAAAAAAAGGAAAAGGGATAAAAAAAGGAAGAGGCTTAAAAAAAGGAAAAGGTTTATATTTAAGACCATACTCAAAAAACTAGTTTTACCTAGGAGAGCACTAAACGAGGTAGATTTAAAAAAATATGCTAAAAATATTCCATATTTCAGAGGGGTATTTATGACAGATACTGTACCGAAATATATACATAAATTTGAAACTGGAATAGTAAATCATGATTCAAATATTGGAGAAGGTACTCATTGGGTGGCTTATTCCAAGAAAAACACAAATATTATATATTTTGATAGTTATGGGGATTTACAACCACCTATAGAATTAGTTAATTATTTTTATAGTAACGGGAAAATAAACATATACTATAATTACAGCCGAATTCAAAACAATTCATACATGAGTGGACATTATTCTTTATATTTTTTATATAATCAATATTTTTAATAAATCATATCATTTCAAAGCAGACTATGCTTAAAAATGTTTTGGTTTAAAATGGATGTTTTACATGTGACAAGTCAACCTTTTAATGACAGTAGTATTGAAGAATATCAATTTCATAGTTATCAACCAAACATAACGACGGGGAACGTGAATTATAATGATGAAATACGAATTTGTATTCAAGATTTAGACGCTTATACTTTACCTTCAAACAGTTATTTGTATATTGAGGGTAGACTACTTATGACGATAAAATTCCAACAAAATTAAGATTTATCAATAATGGAATTGGATTTTTATTTCGTGAAATTAGATATGAATTAAATGGGGTTGTTATTGATTCAGTTAGAGATTTGGGATTAACAACTACAATAAAAAATTATTTAAGTTTAAATGAAAATGAAAGCATACTTTTACAAAATGCCGGCTGGTTTCCAAAAATTAAAGATGAAATAGTTTTGGTTGATGCAGGGGGTAATTTTAACGTTTGCATACCCATGAAACATTTATCAGGATTTTTTGAAGATTATAAAAAAAATATTATGAATATGAAACAAGAATTAGTTTTAATTCGTTCTGCTGATGATATTGATTCAATTATTAGTATTGATGAAAGTGAAAAACCTAAAATAGTTATTTCAAAAGTGTTTTGGAACGTACCACATATTAAGCCTAGTTTAAGTCAACAAGCTCGATTAACAAAAATTGCTAAAAGTAATAAAGAATTACCCATTAAATTTCGCTCTTGGCAGACAATTGAATACCCATCTCAAGACTTCTCCTTTTTAATTATATTAAAAATATTGCAACGTTCCGGTTTATGAATTTGATGAATCACCCTCCCTTGAACGTATGGAACCGAAATGTTTTAATTACACATCTGATAATTGTGTTTGTGCTCTATCAAATGTATTTTTTTTATATGAAAATTTTATAATAAACGAATGAAATATTTTTATTGTAAATAAAATAATATATCATCTACATTCATTAAATCGCTTACATCTATATCATCTAAATTACATTTTCAGCATCAATACTGGAAAAATTATCTTCATTAATTACAAAATGCCCCATGCTAAGGTATTCACATCACCCGGTATTACATGTCTTTTATCGTCGTGAGATGAAAGTGTAATTTTATTTTTTAACTCTGTAAATATTGTGTAAAAATCAGAGACAAATATATACATTTTTCTAAAAATTACACCTTCATTTGCAACAAGTTGTATATAATCATTTAATTCTAAATTATGTTTAGTAACAGATGCCGTTACTCCTTTAGCTTTTTTTAATTAAATCACAATTTTTAAAAGGTTTACTTAATTTTATACAATAAACTTTAGCTCCTGCGCCATAAAAAAATTCTATAGGAACCCCACCAAATTCATCTTTCATTTTACCGACCGTTGTTTTTTGAATATTATAAATATTATTATTCGGATAATTTGATGTATCATAAAATTCAATATTATTCTTTATATCTTGGTAAAAATCTGTTGTAAATATTTCTAAAATTAATGAATCGGTGTCTGTATAACACAGTTTAGTATCTAAACCATATTTTTCTTTAATATGATTATAATAAAAATCGTAAATTATTGTTTTTGAAATATCTAAAATTGAAAAACCTACGTAGGATGGTTTATCGTAAACCATTTTTAATTTATTTAATTGAATTGCTACGAGGTTTTTACTAAATATTGAACAAGATTTAAATTCTGGTTTAGCTATTAATCCTCGAGTTCCTAAAGACTTTGTTTTATATTCCCAACTTGTTGCTAAGCGAATATCTTTTCTTTTTTCTGTATTTTCCATGGTTTTTCCGAATATTGAATGTGTTAACAACTTATATAAATCTTTTTCAAATTCATTTTTTGCGTTATTTCGGAGAGTTGTATTTAATTCTATATATTTCTTTAACCATTGTGATTGTGAAAACTCTATAATCCTATGATTTTTTTTCAATTTTAAGTCACTATTTAAACACTGCTTTAAATTTTTGATGTGAATAATATATTTTGTTTTATCATACAAATTTGGTATAAGTTTAGAAAATTTACTATTTGGTGGGGTTAAAGTTTCCGGACAAAACGGTAGATCATTGTGTAGGTCGTGTAATTCTAATGGATAATCCAAATGAACTTCTAATACATATCCTATAGGTGAATCATCAAGTACCGAAAAAACATTAAAATTTTCAATTTCATTTTTAGATAACCATTTAAAATCACTTGTAGGAAGATAATTACTCATCGCGGCTCCTTATTAATCTGTAGCGTCTAAATACATTATAAAACTATCGGGTTTTGTTGAGTCATAATTTTTTAAGTATTTGTTATTAGCAACTGCTTTTCTTTTAGAACATTGTGCAACACCACCTCTTATTCCTTTTTTAAAGAAATGTAACATATCCACATCTGTCAGCAGTTGCAGTTTTACTTGGGTATGTTTTAACATTGCATACCAACTTAAAGATGGTGCTGTTAAATATTGTGCTGGATCTAATTTATATTTGTTTAAACATACTGTTCTAAAATTTTCAAAAACATCTGCCAATAACAACACATCTGTTTTCAAATATAGCATTGAGTATTCCCCTAAATTATTACAATTAAAAGTATTCCAAATTTTTATTGCTCGTTGATAATCTTCTTCAGAAATAGACTCATTTTTTAATTTATCATAAAATTTTTCCCTACACGGTAATTGTTTATCATTTAATTTTTCATAGGAATCTACGTAAGAGTATGGAAAAACACCTTTCTGTCTCATTAAATTAAAATTTTCATTAAAATATTTTTTTATTTCTACACATTGAGTTGATTCTAAGGTTGAGCTAAGTTTATGTAAGGATCTCGCTAAAAATCGAAAAGAATCCACAAATTGTATTTTCACGTATACGTTATGTTTTCCTATTTTTTCAACCAATAAAGTTTTTGAACACACGTGAACACAATCATATTGTTCGTGTAATTTCAACTTTTCTACAGAAGAAAACGATTGGAGACATCCATCACAAATGTAAAGTTTGTGCTCATGACTGGTTTTTTGACCTCCAATTAATCTAGATAAGTCTGTGATTAAACAATAGTGATTTATTTCATTATTCGAAATTAGTAAAAGGTTTACATGTGTTGGTTTGCGCTGTGATGTGAAGTGTAAAGGTCCAACAATTTCACAAACAATTTTTGAATTTTTTTTGTAGGAATCAATACCGTAAACGTTGACGGAAATATTGTTTAACATTTCAAATTTTTTAATGTCTGTTAATTTTACTGGAAACTCTATTCCTGTAAAATTTAATGATGTATCATACGGTGGATACGATGATGGATTTTTTGGATTTCCATTTGCTTGAAATATTGCGGCAATGATTGAATATGCGAAGCACTTGTTATCATTATTTATTAAATTTAAAACAGCATTTCTTTTTAATATTTCCTTTGGTAATTGAATAAACGATGATGCTGAAATACTGTTGAACCGGTTTATATTTACTTCTAAAAATAATATTTGGTTTAAAGCCCAGTTGGAATCTTTTTCTTGAAATTCTTATGCTTTCTTCATAATCTCATCCTTAAATTCTTAAAAATTTCATTTAGATCTGTGGAAATGGTTATAATTTTGTTACACGTATTCATAGATTTGATATCCGTTAAAAAGGTATCCGGTTTAATGTAAATTCCAAAAACTTCCATGTTTATTTTTAGGGTTTGATACATTTGTAGGTATTCACTAACTGTTTTCAACACTTTCACTTTAATTTCAATAAAAAATTCGTTGTAATCTATAGATTTTTTGTTGACGGAAAAGCGATAACTTGCTATTCGGTTCTTGAATGCATGGGATAGTTTACTGACATTACTATCCAATACTTCTACACTCATAGGTTTTAGCCTTTTTTAGTCAGCTGAGGGTTACAATCAAGTCCGAATAGCGCAAATTTTAAATGTTACCCAGTCGTCAGTAAGTAGAGTGTTAAGGCGGTATAGGGAGACTCAGGCATTTTCAAGACGTCCTGGCCAAGGCCGTAATAGGGTCACAACTGCAGCGCAGGATCGATTTTTGCTTTTGCAAACTTTAAGAAACCGTTCAACTAGCTAGGAGCTTACAAAATGCCCTAAGAAGAACTTACCAGGTTAGGATCAGTGATCAAACGGTTAGAAACAGATCTGACTTAAGGCCAAGACGACCAGCAACGGGACCCGTTGTACAGGGCAACATTCGTCAGTTGGATGCATACGGTGGAGGAGGCATTATGGTTTGGGGAGGAATAAACTTTCGTGGACGCACTGATCTCCATATTGTACAAAACGGTACTTTGAATGCTGAAAGGTACATTAATGATATCCTTCATGAGTATGTGATTCCTTTTGCCCCATTTATAGGCGATAATTTCATATTAATGCATGATAATGCCCGTCCTCACACAGCACGCATTGTGACGAGGTTCTTGCAAGACACCGATATTAATATCATGGATTGGCCAGCAAGGTCACCTGACTCAAATCCAATTGAACATATGTGGGATGCACTTGGAAGAGCCGTTAGAGGAAGATTAAATCCACCTGAAACTTTGGAACAATTGTCTGAAGCTCTTATAGAGCTCTTATCTTTTTTTAAACAATTACACTTTTCACATCTGATTTTTACACCACAACTTAATTGATGACGACGTAAATTGTATTTTTTTAGAATTCTTTGTTACATTTACTGCACTGCATTTTGCCCTAAACTAAAGAAATTTTTTCACAGAAATGTTATTTATTGAATCCGCTGCTCCTCCTGAATGTAAATGTTAAACCGGTTTGCTCCTTTTTGTGCACTCATTTTGGATTGATCTTAATAGACGTTGACCCGAATGTTTGTGTGTACCGGCTAATATCAACTACTGTTACTAACACCATATCCATTAATTCAACGTTTGTAAACATTGTTTCCACAAATTTACTAATCACACCTAATTGATAACGGCTCTAATGACTTACTACAGTTGAAAATATTTTCTAATTTCTAATAGAACGAAATTCATCTCTTGACTTATCTCAACTTGTAGAGGACACTGCCCACGCAGGAACGAATTTCGCATTCGTTTGCATCAGCTGAGAGGGCTTACAGTTGGCCAAATAAATTGTGTTCGCTATGTGTAAAACTTTATTAATTTTTTCCGGCGTAACTAAAGGGAATTTATTACAATTTTTTTCGCGATATGGGTTTAGAATTTTATGCTCTATATTCCCTTAAATTTTTTGAGATAAGTTCTGACTCACCCTGTATTGTCTATGTATGAATGTAGTTCAACAATTCGCCAGTCGCCATTTGTAATGTTTACATGTTTACACGCCGATTAGAGTAAGATGGGAGTAGGAACGCTCAAAACACTAATAATCCGTTCCACTTGAGTTTAGATAAGTAACGGTGACAAGCAAGTAGAACGTGAAAAACCGCGGCGTGATCGTTGTGAGCGCTTAGTGGAACGCACCCATCGTGATTTGTTGTTTACGTGTTGTTTACGTGTTGTCTACAAATGTCACTACTGTCATTTTTCATTCGATTAATCGAAATAATAGTAACAAAATAATCGAGTGGTGGATTAACCTCCACTATCCACTATCCACCTTCATTAATCAACGCGGGATTAGTTGATCCGGTATCAAAATAGTTTTGTGCAACGCGATCAACGAGTTGACCCAGGATTAACTTTAATCCGGTGTCAATTGATCCCGAACTTGATCCGCGTACGAGCAACCGGGCCTTAGAATCGTGGGGTTTTCAGGAGTTTATTTCCATTTTCAAAGGTAAGTTTCTTTATATTTATTGTTAATTAACCAATTGATTATTGCAACTTGTTTAAATTTAACGTAGACAATCCGAAAATCAGTTACAATTTCCAAAAATGTTACCAGCAATTAGAAAAATCTTTCGAGGTTTTATTTACACTTTATTTAAAGTTTATACTTTTGTTAGTTTATACTCGAGTTATTTATTAATTTTTGTGTCCTCAATTTTCTTTTAGAAAATGACATAACTGAAGAAAATATAGTTCATCTCACAGATGAACTTGTAAAGGAATTAATACCGTCTGTGGGTAAACGAATTAATTTTAATTTAAAACTAGATAGTTATAAACAAACACTTAAGAAAACTATTTCTCTAGATTTGTTAAACATGGATATAGTAAGTTTCGTTTTTTTTTAAATTCTGTTATATAACATCTAATTATTTTAGATTTTTGACAATTCTATACCCAGTACAAGTAGTACAAGCGATGGAAATGTAGATATTAATAATATAGAGTGGCAAGATGCCGTAGTAATTCCTTAGCAAAATAGATTAACTTCGTTTTATGGAGAAAAAGAACTGCTTAATAGTCAAACATCGAATCCTCGGCTACCCGATTTCGATTTAAAAACATTTTTAAAGATGTCGCCGCATGGGGATAACATATTACAATATTACAATCTGCACGATTGCTTAAATTCGTCACTTTGCAACAAGTTAGTCGATATATTAGGACGTCACATTTACAATTATGTTCTAACCCAGTAAGTTTAGTATTTTTACAGTAATTCGTTTTTGTTCTAACAGTAATTTTGTTCTAGCCGTTTAACCCATAAAGAGTTTAATATTGTAAACACAAAAATATTGCCTCTTTTTCCCTCAGATTGTAGTAGGATATATTACATATCTGCTACATCAAAGGCTGAATCGCCGAACGGAAAGCCTATCATGGCAAGGGGAAAATTGGTCGACAAATGTAAATACCATTTAAAGTAAAATACCATTTAAAATAAATAATATTTTATTTAAAAAGGAGTAACTTACCTAATTAAAAATGTAAATCACAAAATCACAAATTCAAATTGGAAAGTCGCCCCAAAAATCTTTCGCATGTCACCGAAAAATTAATTGACTGAATTATAAATAACTACCGAGTCAACAACGGGCTTCAATTATTTTCATACAGGGTGTTAAAAAAAGGGCCAAAAAATTAAATGGGGAGTACGTTCGAGCATTACATCTCTTGATTGACGGTCGGATTGACATTTCTATCAAAATTGAAATTTAATCACCCTGTATATCATTTTTATTTTTTTTCATAAATTAAAACCACCCTTTATATCAGTTTTTCATGTTTCTTAAAATAAAAACACCCTGTATATCATGTCGTTGTACAGGATGAATATATCGTGCCCTTGGATACGTAAATGACAACTTCCGACAAGCGAAAAAATGTTCTTCGCCGCTGTCATCGGTGTAATTTTTTCAAAATTATTTTCGTCATTTCTCGGAAATTACTAAACGGATCGTTCGGAAAACTATACGTACGTACAATTTATGAAATTTTCTTCAATTCTCTATCATTAAAAGTGACGAAATGTTTAAAATAACGAAATTTTCTTGCACTCCGGTATAGTTCCGTTCAGACGAAACGAACGCGTAATTTTAGACACGGAATTTTTTCGTAAAACTTCAAAATTTTCACTATTAAATTGGAAATGCGAACGAAAAAGAATTTTTCGCCAGACTTCTGCTAGATTTTCGGAATCGCCGAATTTTTCTACGTATCCCCATCTGTCTCTGTATACCCCAGAAACTTTTTTTTTTCAACTTTATATCCCATCGAATTACAGTTTTATTTGGCACTTTTTTTGACTAAAAAACACCCCGTACATCAAACGTCACATCCTCGTACCCTTGGATACGTGAATGGCAACTTCCGAAAATCAAAAATTCGTTCTTTGCCACTGTCATCGGTGTAATTTTTTCAAAAATAATTTCATAATTTCTCGGGGATTAGTTGACGGATCGATCTGAAACTATACGCGAGTATAGTATCCGTATTTTTTTGCATTCTCTTTAATTCTCGACCGTTAAAAACGACGAAATGTTGGAATTAACGAATTTTTCTTGCACCGAGTTGCAGTACTGTTTGAAAGAAACGAACGCGAATCGTCGGATAACGTCGGACACGGAATTATTTTCGTAATCTGTCGAAATTTTCACCTTTTCCTCTCCCCCCTCTACCTCTCCATACCCCAGAAACTTTTTTTTCTCAAACTTTACATTTTCTCGCCAATCAGTCTCTATCCCCTGGGGCGTTCATATGATTTTCGAAATTCCTTATTTTCAACAAAAATTTATTTATTAGTCATAAAACTTGTAGAAAACCATAAGACATATTACTTTAAACGTTAATGTTACAAATTTAAAAAGCTTGGATGAAACAACGTCCAGTTTCTATATACACTGGCGAGCAAAAAATTGAGGTCACTTAAGAAATTGCGAATAATTTTAGCGTCAATATTGATAAGGACATAATAGTATTAGTAGGCCTTGAAGCAATTGTTTTCCGAGATTTGACAGCTGTCATTCGATTTATTAGAATGCAAAGGCCCCCTGTTTGTACGATTTTTATCAAAAATGTGCCTTTGCGCTAATTGAACATTCACATTTCCATTGCCTGTTTTCCAGTTTACTGTTGATTCTCTATGTAAAACCTAACGATTGCAAAGTGTAGTGATTTAACAGGCCCATAATGCCTTTAGATTCGATTGTTGTGGCAAGAATTGTTGCGCTGTTACAAGATGGTCGGGGGCAACGTGAAATTGCAAGAATTGTTGGTACTAGTCTTTTTGATGTGCAAAGGGTGTACCAGCGCTTTCTGGAGACTGGCCTGATCACTAGAAGACCAGGGTCTTGGCGAAAAAGAGTTACCACTCAACGAGATGACCGTTTTTTGGTGTCCACAAGTTTGCAGAATAGGACAGCTACTGCGGTTTCACTGCGAAATCAGTTAGAAGAAGTGAGAAATGTCAACGTTAGTGAATGGACCGTTAGAAGAAGACTTCATGCTGCTGGACTCTCATGCAGAAGAATGGCTACAGGTCCACCTTTGCAACGCCATCATCGGACTGCAAGATTGACATTTGCCAGAGATCACGTTGGAATGATGATGACTGGAGCTGGGTATTGTTCTCAGATGAGTCGCGTTTTTGCCTCACTGGGTCAGATGGACGTCGACGAGTGTGGAGAAGACCTGGGGAAAGATATGCTGAAGTTTGCATTGACGAGCGTCTTCCATTTGGCGGTGGATCAGTTATGGTTTGGGCGGGAATCACTGCACAAGCTCGTACAGAGTTGGTCTTCATAGAAAATGGCTCCCTAACCTCTCACAGGTACATTACGGAGGTGCTAGAAGACCATGTTATGCCTTTCATGGTGACTATGGGGGAACGTGGCATTTTTATGCAAGATAATGCGAGACCACATACAGCCAGAATTGTCAGGGAGTATCTGGATGAGGTAGAAATTAGGCGGTTTGAATGGCCAGCCCGCAGCCCAGACATGAATCCCATAGAACATGTCTGGGACGAGTTGGGACGACGCATCCGCAGACACACACCAGCACTAAGAACTGCCCAGGAGCTGAGAAGGTTGCTGTTGCAGGAATGGGATAACATCGACCAGAATGTGATCCGTAACTTAATTCAAAGTATGCCGCGCCGACTTCAAGCAGTCATCAATGCAAGAGGAGGGAATACACGTTATTAATGTCAAGTTTTTTCATTTTGTTCGTTCCATATTTTCCATAACAACAAAATGTTGAATTTCGCCCAAATTGTTAATTTATTGCTTTTTCAGAATAAATCATGAAATCCAAGAAAAAAATGCATTTCTCTTTAGTATAGAGTATCACATTCAGCTTACAAAAGCACATGCAATGATGTACAGTTTGGGAATATATAAATATTGGGGCATATGGTTGAAAGTACCTGGGCAGATGCGTTTTATTTGCCACATCATTGTGTTTTGAAGTCCAATTCATTAACTACAAAGATAAGAGTCGTATTCGACGGTTCGTGTAAATCTGAGAGTGGATTTCATTGAATGATGTGTTAATGGTTGGCCCTGTAATACAAGACGACATCTTTAATATTTTGTTAAGGTTTAGGAAGCATCAAATAGCTTTCACAGCCGATATTGAGAAAAAGTACAGGCAAATTTGTGTAAATCCAGATGATTGTAAATATCAACATATTTTGTGGCGAGATTTTGAGAATGAGGTTTTAGGAGACTATGAATTGAAAACTGTAACCTACGGATTGGGACCTAGCTCCTTTTTGGCCACTAGGTGTTTAAAGCAGTTAGCAATTGAAAACACAAAAAACAATTTTGAGGCTAGCAGTATAATATCCAATGATTTTTACATGGATGATCTAATTTCAGGTGCTGATAGTATAAAAGAAGCAAAATTTTTGATTGAGAGTGAACATTCTTGGTTCAGCTAAATTTCCTCTTACACAGTGGACCTCAAATGAGCCAAAGATTTTTAAATACGAATAATAGTCTTTCTAAGTTTATGATTAAGAATTATGATAGTTCAAAAACGTTAGGAATTTTTTGGTCATCGGGTGATGATATGTTAACCTATTCAGCAACGAGAGTTGATATCAAGAGGCTTATTAAGAGAATAGTTTTATCTATCATTTCTCAAATATTTGATCCTTTAGGCTTGATTAGTCCCGTTTCTATAGTTTCAAAGATTTTATTGCAAAAGCTGTGGATGTTGAAGTTGGATTGGGATGATAGCTTGCCTGAGGATATGGTAAAATATTTTTCTCAGTTTTATGGGAATGTTATCAAAATTAATGAGATAAAGATACCACGTTGTATGTTGTTGGCTAATTATTTTATGGCTGAGCTACATTGTTTTAGTGATGCGTCCATGAGTGCTTATGGAGCTGCAGTATATATAGTAACTAAGGACAAAGGTGGAAATTGTTTGAGTCGCCTAGCATGCTCCAAGTCCAGGGTGGCTCCGTTGAAAGTTGTTACTTTGCCTCGTTTGGAGCTCATGGCAGCTCTTCTGTCTGCTCAATAGGGTAGCAGAGTATTGGAATCTTTAAATTTAAATTTTACTAGAGTCATATTTTGGAGTGATTCTACAATTACTCTGGCTTGGATAAAAAGGGAGCCAAGTACGCTTCAAATTTTTATGGCTAATAGGGTGTCTCAAATACAAGCTATAACTAAAAATTATCAATGGCGTTACGTACCATTTAACGAAAATCCAGCTGATTTCGTGTCTAGAGGTGTTGATCCTTCTAGATTGATAGATTGCAATTTGTGGTGGTTAGGACCTTCCTTTCTTGTAGGTGATGGCTTATGACCTGCCATTCCATCTCTGGATAGCGAAGATGTACCTGAAACAAAAATTAATGTTAATGTGAACTTGACAAAAATAAATACTGTAAATATGTTAGATATATTTTATAAATATTCCAAATATCTCAAATTAATTCATGTAGTAGCCTACTTGTTTCACTTCTTATATAATTGTAAAAACACTAGGGAGTACCGGGAGATAGGTTTACTGTCTTTAAATGAAATTGAAAGGGCGAAGGTAATCATAAGTTAAGGCAGTTCAGAGCAAATATTTTGGGGATGAAATTTATGTTTTAAAAACTGGCAAGCAAATACATAGAAAAAGTAGACTTTTGTCTTTGTCACCTTTTTTGGACTCAAATGAAATATTAAGAGTCAGGGGTAGACTTTACAAGTCTGACTTGGAATTTGGTAGAAAGCATCCAATTATCTTACCTTCAAAGGATCCTATAGTGGAAATGATAGTTTGTTATGAGCATGAAAGATTATTACATGCTGGTACACAAACAGTACTCTCAAGTTTGCGAAATGAGTTTTGGATCTTATCAGGTCGTCAATCTGTAAAGAGAATAATTAAAAAATGTGTTAGATGCTTTCGAGTGAAGCCTGAACAAACTTATCAACTGATGGGTGACTTGCCTGCTTTGAGAGTTACTCCTTCAAGAGCTTTTCATACCGTGGGCATTGATTATGCGGGTCCGTATTTAATAAAGGACAGTAAATTTAGAAATAAAACATATATAAAGGCTTATATATGTTTGTTTGTGTGTTTTACTTCCAAGGCAACTCACTTGGAATTAGTGAGTGATTTGACAGCAAAGGGATTTATTAATGCCCTAAAAAGATTCATAAAAACGACGTCCAAACTATTTAGACTAATTTGGTTATTAGAAGAATTTGGTTATTTCCATGAAGTTCAAAATTTCACCAGTGTCAATGTTAATTCTGCCATTTGACTAGGGGAATTTTACGACGCGTGGTTAAAATGCCGGTACGTTGTTGCGATGCGTTCAGCACATTGACATTTATAGGTTATGTTAAATTTGTCAAAAGTAATTATCTATTTTAAACATCATATAATATAATTATTTATATTAATACTCGCAAGCTCATATCTCCTCCTGATTTTTTTTTCTTGTTTAAATTCAACTATTTATGCCTTTTTTTAATTTATAAACATGACCTTCAAATAACCATAACCTGAAAATCTGCAAAATATGGGATTTCCAGTACAACCCGGCAACGTTGCAGCAGGCTGGCTTTTCACACATTAGTCTAAATAGTTTGGACGACGTTTATCCCGCTGGGGAATATGCAGTCATATTTTTTCTGACAATGGCAGCAATTTTGTTAAGGCTGACAAAGAATTAAGAGAATATGTGGAGTTTTGTAGGGAAGAAATGACTTTGAATTTCAACGAAAAAATTGGGAAAAATTAAAAAACTGATACAGGGTGTTTTTACTTTATGAAAAAATAAAAATGATGTACAGGGTGTTTTAATTTTAAAAGACAAGTCAATGTCACGAGCCGCAGGCCTTCGAGCAGTCGAGCTCGCGTAGCGAGCGAGACCTTTTTAACGAACTGCCACGTGCGTAGAAGGCCGCTAGGCCTTCAAGCATTCGAGCCCGCGGAGCGGGCGAGACTCTATATACATCCTGTATAACGACATGATGTACAGGGTGTTTTTATTTTAAGAAACATGAAAAACTGATATAAAGGGAGGTTTTAATTTATGAAAAAAATAAAAATGATATACAGGGTGATTCATTTTCAATTTTGATAGAAATGTCAATCCGACCGTCAATCAAGAGATGTAATGTTCGTACGTACTCCCCATTTAATTTTTTGACCCTTTTTTTTAACACCCTGTATGAAAATAATTGAAGCCCGTTGTTGACTCGGTAGTTATTTATAATTCAGTCAATTAATTTTTCCGTGACATGCGAAAGATTATTGGGGCGACTTTCCAATTTGAATTTGTGATTTAGTTATTTACATTTTTAATTAGGTAAGTTATTCCTTTTTAAATAAAATATTATTTATTTTAAAAGGTATTTTACTAAATTTGTGTTTTATATGTATTTTAGACATGAATTATTCGTGTATTGCACTAGGAAGCTTCCACCAAGGCGACAGAGAAGCTGTGCCGAGGACTAGAAACGCTAGATGTATCCCGAATGCTAGCCTATCCGTAGCCTATATCCCAGAGGCATTTGGGGATTCCGTTCCTTGGACAAGCAATTGATCAAATTTTGATGAACGGATCCAAATTGAACGAAAATAATGTGCTGGTACGTAAAATTAATGCCGGCTTTTATTTTAAACGATACATCGCTTTAAAATTTAATTTTGGATAATATTATTCTTTGATTACTAATATTTTCAAATTGCCGGAACGACCTCCATTTCACGAACCGGAGGAATTACCACGAGAGTTGACTATTTTGGGACAACTCGTGGTAGTTAGAGAAATGGCGTTCGAGCTGTCGAGCCCGCGGAGCAAACGAGACCCTACAAACCCCTTGTTATAACGTGGTCGTGGTCGTGAGGAGACGTTAGTCCAATGCACGGTCGTTATATACGACCGGGGTCCAATGTATTGCGAGACCGAATCCTACTAACTATACAACTGAAACCGAAAGAATCCATTCATTCATTCACTGACTCATTGGCGTGTTTTATTTTTTACGGCCAAACGCGAAGGAAAATCGTCGCGGAAAAAACGCTATCCGACGTAACTCGACGAGATCTATCGGAAAATCGATATTTCGAAACCCGGAAACTTTTCCTTCCGGGTGAAAAACCGGATTTTTGGGGTATTTTTGAGGTTTTTCGAGATTTTCTCCGAAAATCTTCCAACGATTTTCTTTAAAATTTCCCAAAATATTCTTTAATATATTACCAATCACCTCACGCAAACCGCATATCCGGGAAAATCCATTTACCGGAGTTATAGGAAAAACAAATTGTCATTTTCGCAATTTCGGCAAAAAAATTGAAATATCTCGAAAAAAGATGCGATTTCGAAAAAAAATTTATTCTTCGAAAATTGTAGAGAACGCTTTTCTCTATAATAGGACATATAAGGGGTTATTCTATTTTGAACCGTTTTTGAGTTATAACGATAAAAAACAAACATTCCTTCGCGAACGAAAAATTTATATTTTACAATTACTCCAAAACTAGCCGTTTTTTGAAAATTTCTCAAGAATCGAAATTTGTAAAGAATAGTATTTTGTATAATATAGGTAGATGGGGTGATTCGATTTTGAGCGGTTTCCGATTTATAGCGCGATATCGATTTTTTAAAATTAACGCGACTTAAGTTTTCCGAATTAGAAAAACCGTTTTTAAAAAAAGTTAATTTTCGATTATAAACAATTTTATTCAGTTCACAAATTTTATTTTTTACAAAGTATTCTATTCGAATTGGACCGAAACGAACAAAGGCTAAAATGGCAGGTGGCTCTGGTTTCCAAGGGGGTTCTCTTCTACTTCTTCTTCTCTCTTCTTGAGAGCTATTTCTTCAGGTTGCTGCTGCTGCTGCTGCTTTCTTGTTGAATTTTTCTTTTTGATGGTTTTGATTACGTAATACAAAATGGGAATTACTAGGATAAGGAATATTGGTATATTCCAATAATATTGCCAGGGATTGTGAGAAATTTCTAAAGGTTGCAAGGTTAATGTTTCCATTTCGTTTTGTTTCTTCTGTATTTCATGAACTTTATCAAGGCGGATGTTTTGCAGATCGATCTTCGGTATTTTGGATCGTTTATGTGGGAGTGGAATCTTGACATCGGGTAGTAGTAAGGGCTGGCTGCTGGTGGTTGGTTTTTCATTTACGAACGTTTCATTTTCGGTGCTGAATCGGCACTTGTGGGGTACCTTGATAAGATAGTTTCCTTGGAGAACTCTGAAATCGGTATTGCCACAAGTGGTTTGGATTTTGGTCTTTTTCACGAAGATAGCTATGTAGTGTTCTTCGCTGATCTGTTGGATAATGTTTTTGGAAACTTGAATTGGCGTCTGTGTACACTGCTTGACTTCGGTTTGTAATTGCAGTATTTGGAATATACAGTCATCGTCTCTGTAGTGGAGGGCCTCTTCGGTGCAGTAGTAGTAGGGTTTGAGGTCCATGCAGGGCAGTGATGAGTATTGATATAAATCTTCGCTCATGATCAGAAATGTATCCTTGGGTATGATAGTGGTGAAGTTATTTGTGGGGATGGAATATAAGTGAAAGTAGGAAAAATTTTTAGGGTAAACTATCGGAAAATGTACAGCAAACACAATCTTGGAATTTGAGTAGAAAGCATCGGTTGTGATGATATTATAATATTTGTGAATATCTAAATATATATCAGGAAAAATCAATTCGTCTCTAGAGTGATAATTTAATATGATTTCAAAGATATTTTTCATTTCTTTAATTTTTACTATGCTTGTATGTAGAATACCTAGCCTTGCAAATAAAATGGAATTTTCAATTTCCGTCAAAAGTTGCAAAATTATATTAACACTGATAGAAATTTGATCTAATACATTTTTTGTTTCGAGGAAGTCGTCAAATTCAAATATGAATTTATTTAATTTTGAACGAATGGTGTTTAAAGCAGAACATATTACGTCTTGATTACTTTTTAATAAGGATAGGGAATGATTAAAATTTTTTACAATTTCTTTAGATAAAGATATTTGATCATTTAACTTATTTACTATTTCTTTTTGATTACTACTAAGTTCTGTCAAAGCGTTGTCGTAGTATTTAGCGTCGTCGGCGTCAAGGTTTCCTGAAATGCTTTTAATAATGGTTCCGAGACCATCTATAAGGCCTCTCTTAACTCGGGAATTTGGTAATAGTGATTCAAGTTTTTGGTCGGCTAAATTTTGGTTTCGCCGAAGAATGTAAAACAAAGTTAATGATAATTTGGTGATCGAATGAATTTAGTGGTTTTTCGGTAATTTTTAGTCCCAGTATGGGGTCTTCGCTACTACTGTGTATGGTCGCATTGTCGTCGTCCTCATCATCATCATTGTCATCATCGTTTTTGCTTTCGACGTCTTCTACGTTGTCTTCGTCATCTAGATTGTCCTCTCTGTCATTTTTGTCGTCATCGTGATTGTCACCTACATTAACAATCACAGATTCGTTGTCGTTGTCAAGATTAGTTTGTTGTGTAGAGAAACTTTCGTTAAATTTTTGCATGTGTTCAAAAAATTCCTTTGTATGTATTTCTATTCGTGACAAGGCATCGGCGTTGGTATTATTTTTTCCTTTTTTATATTCAATGTTATAGTCAAATTCTTCAAGTTTCAGTCGCCATCTCACTAGTCGTGAATTTGGCTCTTTGAGTGACATAAGCCATTGTAATGGTTTATGATCTGTCCTAATTTTGAATTTCCTACCGAAAAGATATGGTCTAAAGTATTTTGTAGCCCAAACGATGGCTAAAAGTTCCTTTTCAATTGTGCTGTAATTTTGTTCGGAATCATTAAGCGTCCGGGATGCGTATGCCACGGGTTTGTCTATATTTGAATTTGTCTGTGATAATACAGCCCCTATTGCTATATTGCTTGCGTCAGTAGTCAGTATAAAGTCCTTTGTAAAGTCGGGATATTGAAGAATAGGTTCATTGACAAGAAGGTTTTTACAATCTTCGAAACATTTTATAAATTGGGGATTATGTTCTATTTTAGCGTCCTTTTTTAAGCATCGGGTTAATGGTTTGGTTGTGTGCAAAGTCTTTTATGAATCGTCGATAGTACCCGAGGAGTCCTAAAAATCCTTTAATTTCGCGGGTTGTTTTAGGTATCGGATATTTCAGTATTGCAGAAATTTTGTCTGGGTTGGGTTTAACGCCCTCGCTGGTTACAACATGTCCTAGGTAGGCGACCTCTTTTTTTAAAAACTCGCATTTATCCAATTGAATTTTAAAGTTACTGTCTTGAAGTCTTTTAAACACTTTTTCTAGGTTAACAATATGTTCCTGAAGGGATGTTGAAAAAATTATAATGTCGTCTAAATATACTAAGCAAATATCATTTTGTAAACCACGCAAAATATTATCCATCACCCTTTGAAAAGTCGCGGGCGCGTTTTTGAGCCCGAAAGGCATTCGAACATATTCATAATGCCCGTTTTCTACATTAAACGCTGTTTTCGGAATGTCTTCCGGATACATTTCAATTTGATGAAATCCGCTCGCTAAATCTAGGGTGCTGAAATAGTTGCATTTTCCTAGCTTATCTAAAATATCGGTTATGTTGGGAAGCGGATAGCGATCATCGATGGTTTTTTCGTTTAACTTTCGATAATCCACTACTATTCTCCACTTCTTCTTCCCAGATGCGTCTGCCTTTTTGGGCACTACCCATATAGGGGAAGACCATGGTGAATTACTTGGCCTGATGATTCCCTGTTTTAACATGGACTGAATTTGTCTTTCGACTTCCGGTTTGTGTACAAAAGGGTATCTATATGATTGTGTGTATATTGGTAATTCGTCTTTAGTCTTAATAGCGTGTTTGATTTGGTTTGTAAATGATAGCGTTTGTTCTTCTCTGTGAAATATTTTAGAGTATTTTTTACAAATTTTTAAGATTTGCGATTTTTCTTCTGAATTCATATGAGAAGTTCGTATCAGTTCGTTTATATCCGTATTTTTTTTTGAATCTGAATATGGTAAAATGTCCGCGTGGAATAATTCAAAATCTTTTTCGTCAAATGGTATACAATTGATTGGGTAATTTAAATTTAAGGTAATTTCGTTATCCGTTTTGTTAAAAATTTCCACCAAAGCAAAACCGTCACTAGATTTGGAAATCGAGGAAGGTATTTCACAATTTTGTATTAATTGATTTTGGATGAATATAGTACCGTCTTTTTGAGAGACAGGAATTTCCGCTACAACGCAAGATAATGGATCTAATTTTAATTTAAATATTGTTTTCAATGCTGACTTATGATAATGAATTGGTATTTCTACGTATGGTGTAATTAATTTTGAGTTTACAAAATCTAAATGTGCATTCAAAAGTTTTAAATTATCCAAACCTATTAGCCCATCGAAATGTTTATGAAAGTCAAATAAATGAAATTTTATAGTTTGATTTTCATTAAATTCAGTGAAGAGTGGAATTTCTGCACAAAAGTCTTGTTTTGAACTTTGAAATACTCCTGAAACTATAAATGGTTCGAAATAAACGAAATTTTTAAAATAATTTTCTGCTTTTTGTGGGTTAAGAAATGATTTAGTGGATCCGGTATCGATTAACAATTTCAAAGGAGGGTCAATTATTTGAATATAGGGTAATTCTTTTTTATCTGTGGATATATGTAATTCTATTACGTCTTTTTGTTTCTTTTCTGGTCCTTGGAAAAATTTTGAGCCTGACTTTCGTCTGTTATTTCGCGATTCCCATCATTGTCAATAGTTTGTTCGTCGAAATAGTCGAAATTCTGGGCGTTATCAAAATTCTCGTCGAAAACGTTTTCAAATTCTGTATTAAACAATTCTTCGGACACAAAGTTTGGTTTTTGATCGTGGTTTTGGAAATAATTTTGTCTATATTGAGGAGTGGTATTTGTTGTCGAAATAGACATTGGAGTGGGTTTCGGTTGTACTGAATTCGGGTTAGGTTTCCAAACATTACTTCTTGGTTTACCGAATTGAGTTCTATTGGGGTTAAATCCTTGATTTTGTTGAGGGTTCATCGGTCTTTTAAAGAATTGGTTAGGTTGCGAATTGGAATATTGAGCATTTTGGGGTCTGCCGAAGTTCCTGAAGTTATTTTGAAATTGATTTCCGAAATTATTTTGAGGTTGAGAATTGAAATTTGGTTTTTTATTTTGTGGGAAGTTGAAATTCGGTGGTTTCTGGTAATAACGGACGTTGCTTTCTTCTTTAATGAATTGAAGAGCTTGTTCGATCGTTTGCGGTCTCATAGCCCTAATTGTCGGACCTAAGGGTTCCCTAAGACCTGCTAAAAATGTTTTCAAAGCTTGTTTTGTAAAAAAGTCGCGTTTGTAATGTCGCTCTTCGTCAGTATAATGTAAGTCAATGTAATTGCAAATTGTGTTAAGTAAGTCAATCACGTTATTATGAAATTGATAAGGGGATTCATTTGGTTTTTGTCTTAAATTAACTAGATCCTGGTTCAAGCAATTTTCGTCCCTCTGATCCCCAAAGTTCGAAATTAAAGCATTTTTGATCATTTCCCAACTATTAGCTCCCGTAATCGCGACGACCTGTTCGGCTTTACCCTCCAGTTTATTTAATATTCCATTTAATAGCAAAACGTTTTGAAAACTATTTGGGTTAGTTCTGTCAAAATAATGATTTAGAAGGGCTTCGCTCGAATCAATAAATCTATGCAGTTTATTAATGTTTCCATCAAACCGAGGGATTATTTTTAAATTATTCATTTCAAGATTAGGTACTCCATTGTTACCTACTGGATTATTCTGATTATTCATAGTTTCTAAATTTGATTTTCCTTTATTTATACCTTTAGATTTTATTCTTTTATCGTTGATTAAACTTAATCTATAAAAATTATTTACTAATTCGAACTCTTCACAACTACTGCTGTCACTTAAGGATTCAATAGATGGTAAAGAGGAGTCTGACATGAACAAAAATATTATACGCTTACCACATCAAGCCTGCTTTGAGATTGGTCCTTCTGGTTGGATTTCCTCGATGGAGTCCTCAGCAACTGTAGGTTACGTCGATGTTCGAATTTTCCGTCTAAGAGTTAGAACTCACAGAATTTCCACGATGGATTTCCACGGAAAATCCTACTGACTGCGCCACTTAAGTTTTCCGAATTAGAAAAACCGTTTTTAAAAAAAGTTAATTTTCGATTATAAACAATTTTATTCAGTTCACAAATTTTATTTTTTACAAAGTATTCTATTCGAATTGGACCGAAACGAACAAAGGCTAAAATCAGACTGACTCAATTAAATTGAAATTTAGCGATTTCCTGAAATGTAATTATTACTTTATTATTATTGCTGGAGTTGCGTCTGGGCGAAGGTGCATCGGGTTGCTTGCTCAGCGCTCGTGTATCCGGTTCGATATATTATAGGTGCGAATGGGTTCATTGTCTATAACTCGCGTTTGACAAAAAGTCGAAATAACTCGAAAAAAGATGCGATTTCGAAAAAAAAATTATTCTTTGAAAATTGTAGAGGATGTTTTTTTACATAATAAAAAGTTTACGGGGTGGTTCCAACTTTAACGGTTGTTGAGTTACGAGGAAAAAACTGCGATATTGCTGGGTAAAACCGAGCTGATTGGCGTGTTTTTTTCTTACGGCCGTACGCGAAGGAAAATCGTCGCGGGAAAAACGCCATCTTTACGAATTTTGACGAGATCTATCGGAAAATCGACATTTCGAAACCCGGAAAAGTTTCCTTCCGGGTGAAAAATTCCGGATTTTTAGGGTATTTTTAGGGTTTTTTGCGATTTTATCGGAAACGAAGAGATCGATTTTTCTCAATCTCTCCTAAAATATTCGTCAAATTAATATCGATTATCTCACGCAAACCGCGGGAAAATCAAAATTTCCTTCGCGGAGTTATGGCAAAAATAATTTAATTATAATTAAATTCATTATTATTTACACGCTCAAATCTCGAAAACTATTAAGTTTACGATAATTTTACAAGAATATAAATTTGTTAAGCGTAGTTTTTTCCAACTAACAAAACAAACTGCATATGTTTATTTTGAACAGTTCAAAAGTTATAGGGGTAAATCTAAGTCGCGAACATGAGACTCGAGCGACGGATTTATGGTTCAAATTCGCGCAGCAAAGGGATTCCCGAAACCGTTCTCTCCGTAGAGAACAGGGACGGATCGAGAAGGAATTACTTTATGAATAAATACATTAATATCTCCGAAACGGAATGTTTACGAAAATTTTACAAGATACAGAAATTGTTTAGAATTGATTTTTCTATCGAACGGTATATTTTCCGAACCTCGCGAACAAGCCGTAACAAAAATCGTTTTTTCCGGAAAATTCAAAATCAAATATCTCCTAAACCGTCAGATTTACGAAATTTTTTTCGTACTACGTGATTTGTAGAGAATATTTTTTTACACATCGAATAGTAATTTACAAATTTTTATTCGACAATTAGTTTTTGAGTTTTTAGAAAAGGTTTAATTTTAATTAGTCATAATTAAAATTATCACGCTCAAATATCGAAAACTATTAGCTTTACAAAAATATTACAAGAATACAAATTTGTTAAGCGTAGTTTTCTCTAACTAACAAAACAAACCGCATATTTTTAACTTGAACCGTGCGAGGGCATTTTACTTTGAAACGTTAGCTTGTAGCGGTCGAGAGAGGGGTGTGCAATGTGCATTAATATTTTGGCATTTTGGATTTTGGCCGAGCGATTATTAGCATTAGCATATGTTAGAAATGGGGACGGCACTGCGATGGATATTTATTTAAAACGAAAGAATTGTATCGAAAATGTATGATTCACGGAGGGACTAGTTTTTAGGTTGATAAGGTGGAATCGGATGATTTATTACTTTGTTATTTTGTTCTTGGGTGTTAATAAAGAAAGACTTACAATTATTTATTTTTCGGGGTGCGTTTTTAAACCTTATGTGATTGAAAGCGAACAAATTTTTGGATTTGGACGCTATTATCAAAGTTTTATTAACAAATACGGCTAATAAACTTTTGAGCTTACAATTAGTGATTTGTGATAGTGAAGCAGTAGTGTTTGGTTGTATAGTAGAGTATATATAGAGGCAGTGATTGCCTGACTAAGTGACAAGACCACCAAAAGATTTAATTGCAACAATTGACGACCTGGCAACGGGTAAGTGTCCCAAGAAAGGGCGCGTTAGCGCCCTTTCCAACCTTTGTGCGAGTCCTACTAACTATACAGCTGAAACCGAAAGAATCCATTCATTCATTCATTCATTCACTGACTCATTGGCGTGTTTTATTTTTTACGGCCAAACGCGAAGGAAAATCGTCGCGGAAAAAACGCTATCCGACGTAACTCGACGAGATCTATCGGAAAATCCATATTTCGAAACCCGGAAACTTTTCCTTCCGGGTTAAAAACCGGATTTTTGGGGGATTTTTGGGGATTTTTGTGGTTTTTCGGGATTTTCTTGGAAAATCTTCCAACGATTTTCTTTAAAATTTCCCAAAACATTCTTCAATATATTACCAATCATCTCAAGCAAACCGCATATCCAGGAAAATCCATTTACCGGAGTTATAGTAAAAATAAATTTTAATTTTCGCATTTTCGGCAAAAAAATTGAAATATCTCGAAAAAAGATGCGATTTCGAAAAAAAATTTATTCTTTGAAAATTGTAGAGAACGTTTTTCTCTATAATAGGACATATAAGGGGTTGTTCTCTTTTGAATCGATTTTGAGTTATAACGATAAAAAACAAACTTTCCTTAGCGAACGAAAAATTTATATTTTACAATTACTCAAAAACTAGCCGTACGCGAAGGAAAATCGTCGCGGGAAAAACGCCATATTTACGAATTTTGACGAGATCTATCGGAAAATCGACATTTCGAAACCCGGAAAAGTTTCCTTCCGGGTGAAAAATTCCGGATATTTTTAGGGTTTTTTGCGATTTTATCGGAAACGAAGAGATCGATTTTTCTCAATCTCTCCTAAAATATTCGTCAAATTAATATCGATTATCTCACGCAAACCGCGGGAAAATCAAAATTTCCTTCGCGAACGAAAAATTTATATTTTACAATTACTCAAAAACTAGCCGTTTTTTGAAAATTTCTCAAGAATCGAAATTTGTAAAGAATAGTATTTTCTATAATATATGTGGATGGGGTGATTCGATTTTGAGCGGTTTCTGATTTATAGCGCGATATCGATTTTTTAATATAAACGCGATTGACAAAAAGTCGAAATAACTCGAAAAAAGATGCGATTTCGAAAAAAAAATTATTCTTTGAAAATTGTGGAGGATGTTTTTTTACATAATAAAAAGTTTACGGGGTGGTTCCAACTTTAACGGTTGTTGAGTTACGACGAAAAACCTGCGATATTGCTGGGTAAAACCGAGCTGATTGGAGTGTTTTTTTCTTACGGCCGTACGCGAAGGAAAATCGTCGCGGGAAAAACGCCATCTTTACGAATTTTGACGAGATCTATCGGAAAATCGACATTTCGAAACCCGGAAAAGTTTCCTTCCGGGTGAAAAATTCCGGATTTTTAGGGTATTTTTAGGGTTTTTTGCGATTTTATCGGAAACGAAGAAATCGATTTTTCTCAATCTCTCCTAAAATATTCGTCAAATTAATATCGATTATCTCACGCAAACCGCGGGAAAATCAAAATTTCCTTCTCGGAGTTATGGGAAAAATAATTTAATTATAATTAAATTCTTTATTATTTACACGCTCAAATCTCGAAAACTATTAGGTTTACGATAATTTTAGAGGAATACAAATTTGTTAAGCGTAGTTTTTTCCAACTAACAAAACAAACTGCATATGTTTATCTTGAACAGTTCAAAAGTTATAGGGATAAATCTAAGTCGCGATCATGAGACTCGAGCGACGGATTTATGGTTCAAATTCGCGCAGCAAAGGGGTTCCCGAAACCGTTCTCTCCGTAGAGAACAGGGACGGATCGAGAAGGAATTACTTTGTGAATAAATACATTAATATCTCCGAAACGGAAGGTTTACGAAAATTTTACAAGATACAGAAATTGTTTAGAATTGATTTTTCTATCGAATGGTATATTTTCCGAATCTCGCGAATAAGCCGTAACAAAAATCGTTTTTTCCGGAAAATTCAAAATCAAATATCTCCTAAACCGTTAGATTTACGAAATTTTTGGTGCTAGGTGATTATTTTACATCGAATAGTAATTTACAAATTTTTATTCGACAATTAGTTTTTGAGTTATTAGAAAAGGTTTAATTTTAAATAGTCATAATTAAAATTATCACGCTCAAATATCGAAAACTATTAGGTTTACGAAAATATTACAAGAATACAAATTTGTTAAGCGTAGTTTTTTCAAACTAACAAAACAAACCGCATATTTTTAACTTGAACCGTGCGAGGGCATTTTACTTTGAAACGTTAGCTTGTGGCGGTCGAGAGAGGGGTGTGTAATGTGCATTAATATTTTGGCATTTTGGATTTTCGCCGAGCGATTATTAGCATTAGCATATGTTAGAAATGGGGACGGCACTGCGATGGATATTTATTTAAAACGAAAGAATTGTATCGAAAATGTATGATTCACGGAGGGACTAGTTTTTAGGTTGATAAGGTGGAATCGGATAATGTATTACTTTGTTATTTTGTTCTTGGGTGTTAATAAAGAAAGACTTACAATTATTTATTTTTCGGGGTGCGTTTATAAACCTTATTTGATTTGAAGCGAACAAATTTTTGGATTTGGACGCTATTATCAAAGTTTTATTAACAATTACGGCTAATAAACTTTTGAGCTTACAATTAGTGATTTATGATAATGAAGCAGTAGTGTATGGTTGTATAGTAGAGTGTATAATAGTGGTAGTGATTGCCTGACTAAGTGACAAGACTACCAAAAGATTTAATTGCAACAATTGACGACCTGGCAACGGGTCAGTGTCCCAAGAAAGGGCGCGTTAGCGCCCTTTCCAACCATTCTGCGAGTAATATAATATAGGTACTTGTCTAGTATACCTGGCAACGGGCCAGTGTCCAAAGAAAGGGCGCGTTAGCGCCCTTTCCAACCATTCCGAGAGTATATGAATATATCTCTAATTTGCATTCCTCTTGTATGTGGAGGATCTACTAGTAGTAAGCACTCCATATAAAACCTTTTAAAGTTTTGGTTTCATATTATTAATCCAAAATTCGTCATCCTTGTTTATTTTTTCAATTTTCATGGGATTACTACCTCCGGTCCACACACCAAATAAGCAAGTTTTTCTATTTGTAACCTGTAGCTGGCCCTGAACTTGATAAAACCATTGATATTTTTTATTAATCCTGAAAGTATCTCCTTTTTTTGTCCAAAATTTGTTTTTTTTTGTTCAATAGCCTTATGAGGTTCGATATTGAAGGCAGAAAATGGACACTTTACCTCAACTAATAGGTCATCGTTTATAATAACAAATCTCAATTAAAATAATTTATTTTTGCAAAGATGGTACGTTTAAAATTTTCGAATCGTATAAAAGCTGACGAACTAGTGGTTTGCAACTAGTGGAGTCACGTCTAGTGCATATTTTGAAGAAGTTTGATGCAGTTATTAATTTCCTCCGCTCGTCTATCCAATCAGAACTACCTGCTTGTAAAATTGTACTTTTTTCAAGTGCATCTAACTCTTCTTTTGTTTTTTTTAAATTATGAAGAAATGCATCTTTTTCAATTTTATATATATATCGGCATCCAAATCAGGCTTCTCACAATTTTCACCATAGTCTTTAGTAGATTCTTTATTACCATTATTCTTTATTATTTTCTTTTTCCCTTTCAATTCCTGTTTTCTTTCTTTCAATCTTTTTGTTTTGTTTAACCTTCTCTGCTCTAATGTTTAGTCTACATTTAGTCTACTGTTCAGCTACATTACTGTCCATATTTTTTAATAAACTTCTACTATAATTTGAAATACTTTTAACGTGTTTTTGCAATCTAATAAAAAAACTCGGGACATTTAGCCAAATCAGGAATTAAATTAATTTCGTCTCGTTGAACACAAAAGTAACTTTCACAAATGCAATGTTGTCCGGCAATATGAAGAACACTATTTTCAATATCTTTCTTCAGCAAAACAATAGAATCTAATTCTGTCATAGTTTTTTCTTCTCTTTCATCCTTCCTATATTGTATAGCAGAAGTAACAGCAGTTCTGAAACGTAATAATTTTTTTTTCAACTGCTTTTGGATATGGTCTGGCACCTAAAAATTTTTTGTAGGTACTACTGTCCCCGTCTGCTATCAATGTTCCATAACGTAATCCATACATTATGGATTAACCTTTCGCAACATTTAAAGCCTTCTACTAATGCTTGGGCTTCCATAGCAGTAGAGGCTCCATCAAAATTTTTATGACAAGCATGAGGTGTCTCTTTATTGTTATTACAAATGGCACAGTATTTATTTTTCACGCCTATATACAGGGTGAGTCGTGAGGAATTATACATACTTTAACAGTGTATAGAGACACATAAGGGTAATATCAAATCAGCATTAAAAGTTGCATCAGCCTCTTCTTTAAGGAAATACAGGGTGATTTATGAATTTTTAGGAAATTTTCTTTCGTTTATATCTTCTTTGTGGTTAATTCGGTTTAGTTCATTTTTTGGCAAAAGTATACATTTTGAACAAGGAACACGCTGGCATATTAAGAATTAAAAAAATCCAGGACCGTCTTCAAAAAAATGAGGTAAATTATTTAAAAATTAATATTTCACCCTGTATACACTTTTTGCAAATTTTCAGTTGGTCATTGTAGAAGGTATAAGTAACTCGTAAAGCCTGACATTCGGAAATTTGCCACACTTTTATTAAATGGTCAATTTACATTCAACTATTAAGAAAAATTACACATTTAGTATAATCGAATATTTTACATTAAAATAATATCTTCCATCATACAAATGTTAATGAAAATTAATAATAAGGACTAATTACTTGTCCCTTCCTATCAAAATGTCCAAAAATTACAAAAAAAGATTTCAAATTAACTCAATAAAAAATAGTCAACGCTTTAGTTATGATGTTCCCTAAAGCGTATTTATTTGTAAATTAAATACAATGATCAGAGTAGTCTATGACAAATTAGCCCTTTAATTGTTTTTATAAATTAACATTAGGTTTTATTATTTTGTTAATAAGTTAGAATTGAATCGTTGTGTGTTATTAATTGATTTTTTTTGTTTATTCAAAATGCCAGTCAAATATTCAATTGCTGAAGTATACATTATTATGCTGCAAGAGGACATCAAACACTAATTAACGTCGAATTCCTAACATATTTTTAATTAGAGGAATACATTTCCAAGAGTCCATCAAGATAGTACACTTCCCAGTTTTCTATTGTGGTACGTTATCGTTCGATAAATATTTATGGAAATCGTTGTATAGGACGTGGAGGTCCTATTCTATGGCCATCAAGATCGCTTGACTTTAATCCTGTTGACTATTTTTTACCCAATAACTATAAGAAAAGCTATCAGGCACATAACCGTCCGTCAAGAAAAGTGTGGAGCAAACTGGTTTCATTTTTAAAATGTTTTATAATGTAGAGAATATATTTTTTGTTGAATTAATTGTAGTGTTTGTCGTTATTCTCTGTGCAGTTATAAATATCATGAGAATTGAATGCTTATTTTTGAATACATTGAATACTTATTTTTAATGAGTTAATTTAAATCTTTTTTTTGTAATTTTTGGACATTTTGATAGGAAGCGACAAGTAATTAGTCCTTATTATTAATTTTCATTAACATTTGTATGATGGAAAGTATTATTTTAATGTAAAATATTCGATTATACTAAATGTGTAATTTTTCTTAATAGTTGAATGTAAATTGACCATTTAATAAAAGTGTGGCAAAAATTTCCGAATGTCAGGCTTTACGAGTTACTTATACCTTCTATTACAATGACCAAATGAAAATTTGCAAAAAGTGTATACAGGGTGAAATATTAATTTTTAAATAATTTACCTCATTTTTTTGAAGACGGTCCTGAATTTTTTTAATTCTTAATATGCCAGTGTGTTCCTTATTCAAAATGTATACTTTTACCAAAAAATGAACTAAACCGAATTAACCACAAAGAAGATATAAACGAAAGAAAATTTCCTAAAAATTCAAAAATCACCCTGTATTTCCTTAAAGAAGAGGCGGATGCAACTTTTAATGCTGATTTGATATTACCCTTATGTGCCTCTATACACTGTTAAACTATGTACAATTCCTCACGACTCACCCTGTATAATACTTCCTTTGTAAAATTACCTAAAAAATATATTGTTAATGTAAAATTACATTTGAATACATAAGTATGTATAGGTACACTAAGCAACGATAGCAGCAACTCCTGCTAAAGCGCTATAATTGGTTTTGTACGAACGCTTTGACCAACAGCCGTCTGCTACCACTGATATTAGAGGAACTCCATCCGTATCTACAGATCCAGTTTCTTTTGCATGAATATACTCCTTTTCGGCCGATTCTTTGATTTTTTCAACGGCTGTCAATTGCCAACCATCACAGGCTTGTTTGTGATTCTTCAAATATAATTTGTTTGACATAAATGGTAAATCCATTACGGAGAATAGTTCTTCGAGATTATAAAATCCTATGCCGATACTCATTCCTCCTGTTACGGCTGCTAAGTTTACACCCATTTGTGAAGAGTCATCAATTTTCGTAGTAAACAATTTAAAAACTTGGTTACACATATTGCATTGCACCGAAATTTCGCTATGCAAACGATTTTTTCTTTCAGACAACAATTCAATGTTTGATAAGGAACATCCAAATAAACTGCTATGATTAGAAATGTCCTTCATTTGTCGAAAAAAATATTCAAAATCTATGATTCTTCTGCCCTTGACACCAAATTTACATTTCGGATTTTCCTCTGAAGATGGATTTTCAGCTATTAAACACAAAACAACAAAATATTATATTTCGTCTATGAATAAATAATACATTACTTACTTTAGAGTAGCTGGTCTATATTATATTCTTCAGCATAATCATTTGAAGTATTAGTATCAGACAATGTAACGAGTTCATAATTAGAAATGCTTGAACTAGTACATCCATTATTTGAATTAATTATCTCTAGTGGTTTTGAAATTATCAAAAAAAGATCGTTTGTATTATATTTCACATAATATAATAAAAAAGTTTCATATTTTTATTAAAAGAAATACGTATTGGATGCATAAAAAAATAAATAAACTATTGTGCGCTTTTTATTTTTTTCTTATTATTGTTTATTATTATTTATTATTAAAATTATATTATTATTTGCGTAGCGCAACCCTTAGAAAGTGATACAAATTATTGTTTGTGGAAAGTAATTTATTGTACATTAAACGAAAATATCTTGGTTACAAGAAGAAATCGACATAACCGTCGGCCATTACCATTTGTAGTATTTATAATATTTGACAGTCAGTGTTGCCACTATTGACAATTGACAGATGGCTGAATAACAGACCTATTAGAGTTCACAATATTTAACACCTCCCCTCAATTTAAATGTTAAATAAATACATTTCAAAATTGCTAACAAGCTACAAAGTACAAAACAAACAATTCAAATTTGCTAACGAGCAACAAAATACAAATAAAACATTAAACATAAAACAGTTTGAAGATAATGAATCATCTCAACATAGTAGTAACAAAATTTTTAAATTTTTCTTTTCCCAAAGGTTTAGTAAACAAATCGGCAATATTGTCATTCGAACTGACATATTTTAAGATTATTTTTCAGAACTAAGTCCTTAATGAAATGATATTTTACCTCAATGTGTGTCCGGAACGTCGGCAATACTCATAACAACGACAGAATTGGTACACCGGCAACACCGCGAATTCGAAAAAGAACACGGGTCGAGGTCAAGCAAGCGAAGCGAAGCCACGCTACGATTTCACACGCAACAATTTATAACTTTTCAATTAGTTAGTTACTATTTATCGATGTTACGTTTATAAACAAAATAAACAAATTTGTAAGCAACAAACATATGGTCCTTCACGAGCGGATACAGCCAAAATCAGCAAGAAACAACGGGTTCAAGAGGATTTCTAACCTATAAGCACGTTTGGGGGCGAAAAATTCCACATTCCAAGTTCCGGAGGTACAACGGTACAACTAAGCGGCAGGTGAACTGAGTGTGGAAAGGAAACTTCATATCGGGCAGGTCGGCTACAACTTTATAACGGCAAAGGTCGGGTGAGTCGATCCTATTTTACCATTTTTCCTTCCTACGTTCGATTGCTTTTATTTGCGATACTTGTTGAGTGTTTTGTAGAATTCACTTATAATGGCTGACAATATAAACAAATTGGTTCGAAAGCGAGGCACTGTTAAGGCTAGTCTCACACTATTTAGCAATTTCATACGGGAAATGTCGAGTAAGGCAGAGTACACCGATTTAGATATAATAAAGGTGAAAGATCGGTTAGCTCGTGCCGAAGACTATTTATTGGAATTCAGGCAGTATCAATTGGAATTAGAGTTGTTGTTGGAAGAGGCAGAACTTGACGAGCAGCTTGCAGAACGTTCACGATTTGAAGACAATTTTTACGAATCTATCGCAATGGCTAAAGATATTTTAAATAAGCATATGCTTGATGCCGATAACAATAGTTCGGCAAGTAGCTCTGCTCATAGGAGTGCTGTCTCGGACAACAATAATTCGCCTAGTTCTTCATTCAATTCACGAAACGGTATGAAACTCCCAGATATTTCTTTACCCAAATTTAACGGAAAGCTAGAGGATTGGTTGGAGTTCCGGGATATATACAGGGTTTTAATACATGAGAACAAACGTTTGAATGACATGCAAAGGTTTCACTATTTGCGGGGTGCGCTAGAGGGCACTGCTGCCGCCTCCATATCAAAAATTAAATATATTTATGAGGTTGCGTGGAAAACAATTACTAGTAGGTTCGACAATAAAAAGAGGCTGATTCTCGACCACATAAGGGCTATTTTTTCGATCGAAGCAGTGCAAAAGTCGACATTCGCGAATTTACAAGGCATGGTGGATGATGTAAACAAACATTTGGGTTCGATCGAACAATTGGGACAGGTAATCGAGAATTGGGATCCACTTTTGATTTTTTGGTTGACAAACAAGTTGGATCCAAAGTCTAGCTTGGAATGGGAACGTGAGACTGGGAGTAAACAGGAAATTGCAACTATACAACAACTTCTCGATTTTCTGCAGCGTCGTGCAAATTTCCTTGACTCCCAGGAATCTAAAAACACTGTCAGTATGAATAGACAGGAGTCCAAGCAAAATACTTCATCAGTAAGTAGCAAACAAAGGAAAACAAACAATGTGAGATCGTTGGTTTCGGCAGGCCATTCATGTTCGTTCTGTCATGGCGAACATGCCATATACACATGCACGGAATTTCTTAATACGAGTCTATCACAGAAACGCGATTTTGTCAAAAGGTCCAATCTTTGTTTCAATTGTTTAAAGTCTGGTCATTCGGTCAAACGATGCAAATTGGGTCCTTGCAAGGAGTGTAGGGGCTGGCACAATACCATTTTACATGACAGAGGCGATAGGTTGGACATGGTCGATTCGAGCGGAGCGGGAGGATCCCAATCTCAAGCTGCGACTATGCTTGGCAACACTGCAAATACTTTATATTCTAGTGGGAAACAAGTTTTGTTGTCAACAGCGTTGGTACTTATCGGCGATGGGCGAAGCAATTTTCAGCAAATTAGGGCATTGTTGGATTGCGGTTCGCAGACTTCATTCATAACAGAGGGTTTGCGAGCGCGTTTGGGCATTGCTGCACAAAGCACTGACTTGTCAATTTTTGGCATTTCAAACAAGGTGTCTAGGGCCACTAAAAGGTGTCAGATTTATTTGCGATCTATACATTCCAAATTCGAAACGCAATGCGTTTGTTATGTCCTACCCGAGATAACTGGTTCGATGCAAGGTTTTACGTTGGATACGAGTTCATGGCCAATTCCAGAAGACATCGTTTTGGCGGATCCTCAGTTTTTTAGACCTCGAGCAGTCGACATGCTCATTGAGGCAGACCTGTTTTGGACGATTTTGGGCACTAACAAGATAAATATTGGTGCAAATTTGCCTTCATTGCATGATACAGTTTTGGGATGGATAGTTTCGGGACCTTTGGGTACAAGCAGAGCAAGGAGCGTTACGTGCAACTTAAGCGTGAACCAGGAATTGCATGATTCCTTGGAAAAATTTTGGGAGTTAGAGGAGCTATCTCATCATAGGGAACTTTCAAAAGGCGAGCAATTTTGCGAGGATAATTTTGTGGGCACCACTACTAGAAATTCGGATGGGAGGTTTATAGTAACAATGCCTCTGATCCAGTCTCCTTCGAATTTGGGCGACTCCAGAAAGATTGCGGAGAAGCGTTTTTACGCATTGGAGCGTAAACTCAGGAGGGATGTGAACCTACAAACACAATACAGGGAATTTATGAACGAGTACTTGAGCATGGGTCACATGTCAATTTGCGAGGATGGCGAGGATTACGATTGCGAGTATTTTATGCCTCATCATGCGGTTGTCAAGGAGTCAAGTTCTACTACGAAGCTACGCGTAGTGTTTGACGCATCTGCCGCCTCCAGCAGTGGGTTGTCCTTGAACAATATACAGGCGGTGGGTCCTGTGATGCAGGGCGATTTGTTTTCAGTGATTCTAAGGTTTAGAATTCATAACTATGTTATTTCTGCGGACATAGCCAAGATGTACCGTCAGGTGTTGGTGGCGCCTGCTCAACGGCATCTTCAAAAAATATTTTGGCGAAATTCTAATAACGAAAAGCTTGACGTTTACAAACTCAATACCGTGACATACGGACAGGCAGCGGCCAGCTATCTCGCGATACGATGCTTATTTAGTCTTGCTGACGAGGTGCGTGATACTATTCCAGAACTGGCTGACGTCATTACACAGGATTTTTACGTTGACAATCTTTTGACCGGCGCATCAACCATCGAACAAGCAATATCTATACGAAAATCAGTGTCAGAAGTTCTCGCATCAGGAGGCTTCATACTGCGAAAATGGTGTTCAAACAATTTGGAGTGCGTTAGGGATTTAGATGAACACGAATCGGAACATTGCGTGATTAATCTTTCGGGAGACAATAGGGCGAAAACACTTGGCCTACATTGGAGTTATAACAATGATAAACTTCTTTACGATATAAACCTAAATAAGTTAGGGTTTCCAATTACGAAGCGCTCAACCCTGTCAAGGATCGCTCAGATTTTTGATCCGCTGGGTCTATTGAGCCCCTGCATTATATTAGCCAAGATATTTATGCAGAAATTGTGGATGGATCATTTTGCCTGGGATACGACGATATCAGGTGATTTGCTACAGACTTGGCTCAAATTTGAAAGCGAACTTGCTTTATTGAACGATTTGACAATAGATAGACAGGCTGTTTCTATGGATGCGGTTTCTGTACAATTGCATGGATTTGCAGACGCATCTTCCAAGGCGTACGGTGCTTGTATATACTTGAGAAGTGTCTGCTCAAGGGGGAACGTCCAGGTGTCATTGCTGTGCTCCAAATCCAAGGTGGCCCCCATAAAATCCATAATCACAATTCCCAGATTGGAATTGTGCGCAGCTATTCTACTGGCTCGACTATATGACAAAGTTAAGGTGTCTATGAAGGTAGATTTTGAGAGAGCAGTTTTGTGGTCTGATTCTACAATATCCTTAGCATGGATTCGCACTAGTCCCAACCTTCTAAAAACCTTCACTGGCAACAGAGTGTCGGAAATCCAGCTGCTAACGGGAGATGCTGAATGGCGATACGTTCCGACTAAAGATAATCCAGCGGACATCGTATCTAGAGGACTATATCCCAGTGAAATATTGAATAACGAACATTGGTGGTTTGGACCAACTTGGCTCGCACAGGATCCCTCATTTTGGCCTGTGAACATTTCGATGAAATCTGTCGAGTTGCCAGATCTCAAGGTTGCTACGTTAATAGTTTCTTCTTCAACTACTCCATGGTTTCCATTTGAAAGGTTCTCCAAGTTTAATAGAATGCACAGAACAATGGCCTATATTGTGCGATTTAAAAATAATTGTATCACTAAATTTGATAGGAAAACTGGTCCTCTCACGGTACCTGAACTAAACGAGTCACTGAACCATTTAATACGTCTTTCTCAACGGGAATCCTTTTCAACGGAAATGGATGCTTTGAGGAGCAATAAACGACTGGGCTTAAACAATTCGATATTGAGCCTCCAACCTTTTGTCGATGAGGTCGGCATTTTGCGAGTAGGGGGTAGGTTGAAACATTCGGAATGTTCGTTTAATAAAAAACATCCCATCTTACTGAATGCAAAGCAACCATTTACAAAACTATTATTTTCTTCCGAGCATAATCGACTATTGCACTGCGGTCCTCAACTTTTGCTAGGTTCCATAAGGGACTCTTATTGGCCCATAGGTGGTAGGAATCTAGCCCGTAGTACCGTCAAGGGTTGCATGACGTGTTTTAGATTTGCCGCACAAACTATTCAACCAATTATGGCAGATTTGCCAAGAGACAGGGTAGTGCCTTCTGGCCCATTTTCTGTAGTGGGCATCGATTATGCAGGACCTTTTTTAATAAAGGACAAAGGGGGACGGGGAGGCAAATTAACCAAATGCTACATATGTCTATTTATTTGCCTTGCAACGAAGGCCTTGCATTTAGAATTGGTTTCCAATTTATCCTCTGAAGCTTTTATTCAATCATTGCATCGGTTTGTCTCCCGACGAGGCAAACCATCTAAGATATTATCTGATAATGGCACCAACTTCATTGGCGCTCAACGAGAACTGGGTCAATTTTTAAATAAATATGGCGATGATTTAATCAATGCATCAGCGCTGCATTCTATATCTTGGAGATTCATACCTCCTTATTCTCCCCATTTTGGTGGTTTGTGGGAGTCGGCCGTTAAGAGTGTCAAGCATCACCTGAAGCGCGTTCTTTCAAACGTTCATTTAGTGTATGAAGAATTTACAACTATTTTAACGCAAATAGAAGCAATCTTGAACTCCCGACCTATTTGCCCAATTAGTTCCGATCCCAACGATTTTGTCCCTTTAACCCCGGCTCATTTCATCATCGGACGACCGCTGGTATCTGCTCCAGACGAAAATGTCAGCGACGTACCAATCAACAGATTATCGAGGTTTCAACTGTTGCAACGTCTTACGCAGCATTTTTGGAATCGTTGGAAGTCTGACTACATAGCCGAGCTACACCAACGTACTAAGTGGAAATGCAGCCAGGGTGCTTTACAGCTGGGAGCGCTAGTGCTAATCAAGAGTGAATCTAGTATGCCCACTCAATGGTTGATGGGCAGAATATGCGAGCTTCACAAGGGCAAGGATGGAATCGCCAGAGTTGCCTCCATTCGAACAGCTACGGGAATCATCAAAAGGGGTTTCCAGAAGATCTGTCCCTTACCTATCACGGCTTGAAAGTTCGCCTTTCAAGGCGGGGAGTATGTCCGGAACGTCGGCAATACTCATAACAACGACAGAATTGGTACACCGGCAACACCGCGAATTCGAAAAAGAACACGGGTCGAGGTCAAGCAAGCGAAGCGAAGCCACGCTACGATTTCACACGCAACAATTTATAACTTTTCAATTAGTTAGTTACTATTTATCGATGTTACGTTTATAAACAAAATAAACAAATTTGTAAGCAACAAACAATGTGTTTACTTCGCTTTGAGTTTTCATAGTTTTTCATCATAGATATGGCGCCTGTACTATCCATGTTTAATACAGCTGGACCATACACTTCAAATTCGTTCAATATTCCCTTAAGACTTATTAACTCTTGAGCCGCAATTCCCGCACTAATATACTCAGCCTCTACCGACGACTGAGCAACACACCCTTGCTTCCGCGAATGCCACGCAACTGGGTTGCCCCCACAAAACGCCACAAAGCCACTTACACTTTTCCGTGTTGACCGATCGCCAGCCCAATCTGAGTCACTAAATCCCAAAAGCTCGCCAGTTCCTTTTGTAAAATAAAGTCCATAGTCCTTGGTGTGGTTGAGGTATCGCAGAGCTCGTTTGCCTGCTTCCCATAAACACTTAGTTGGCTTATCTAAGTACCTACTCAGATATGCTACAGAAAACGAAATGTCCGGCCTCGTCACCAATGACAAATACATCAAAGAACAGATCAATCGTCTGTACGGAACATCACTTACAATTTGATCCGTTTCTTCAACTTGAAAGTTTTCTTGCATCGGTGTGTAGACAGATCGTGTTTCGTTCATGTTGAATTCTTCCAACAATCTTCCTATTTTGTCTGTTTGGGTCAATTTTAAACCATCCTTTTGGTAATCGAAAGTTATTCCTAAAAAGGTTTTTACTTTCTTCATCTCTCTAACGTTAAATTCTTGACGCAAGCTCTCCATTAATTCGTCAATTTGCCTGTCCGGTCCTGTTATTAACGCATCATCGACGAACAGTACCAGGTATACCTCTTCCTTTACGTATAAACAATAGTCGTATTCCGATCTCCTGAATCCCAAATTTTCCATAAATTCATTAAATTTGATATTCCAGCACTTGGGTGCATTTCTCAATCCGTATAATGATCGATTCAATTTCATATACATAGAATCTGACGTCACGCCCTCTGGTGCCTTGATAAACACATCATTTTCGAGTAGTCCATTCAAAAACGCTGTTGGAACGTCTATTTGTCTCAATGTCCATCCCCTCTCGACAGATACTGAAACTAGGATTCTAATCGTCGTCAATCTGCATACCGGTGCATAACGAAACTCGTCTCCTTCGTTGTACGGAACCTGGAATCCCTTTGCCACCAATCTTGCTTTCCTTGTCCCGTCTTCCTTAATTTTAAATATCCACCTCGTATCAATAGCAACTTTATCGGGTGGTAAATTGGTTGGTTCCCATGTTTTTAGTTTTTCATGAGATTTCATCTCTCTAACTATCGCTTCCTTCCATTCTGGTGTATTATTTGCCTCTTCAAATGTACTTGGTTCTTCATAATCGGTTTTTGATAATAAACAGAATGCTGTGTACACCTCATATTCATCGAGTGCCTTTGGTTTAACTATAACTCTGCCTGATCTGGTCTGCGTAGTTGGCATCACTTCTCTGCTTGCATTTGAACTTCCTTCGCCATTTATTTCACGCCTTTCACCTCTATCTGCATCTTCTTCGATTCTATCTAAGTTTTCTTCAACTGATGGTTCTTCTTCTGGAATGTATATTGATTCTTCTAATTCTCTTCTTCTTCCTCCTTCTAGTGATTCCGAATGAAGGTCAGTTGGTAATTTGCATTCCATCACGCCTTCATCAAAACGTACATCTCTTGATTTAATTATCCTTTCTTCTTCTGGTATCCATAATTTATAACCTCCTCCGCAGTATCCAACCATAATTGCTTTATTTGCTCTTCTGTCTAACTTATTTCCTCTAGGTAATATCGTATACCAGCAGCGACAACCAAAAATTCTCAATTTGCTTAAATCATTTCGACCGTTCCATATTTGTGATGGTGTTAGTCCATTTGGTAACGATTTCGTCGGTAATCTATTTAGTTCATACACAGAACATTTTAGAGCTTCACTCCATATTGATTTCGGTAGTCCAGATTCCAAAATTTTTGTTCTAATCTTTTCCAGTAGAGTTCGATTTATTCTTTCTGCTTTCCCATTCGATTGCGGTGAGTATGGCATCGTGTATTCTAAAATAATTCCTTTTTGTCTACAAAAACTCTTAAATTTATTTGTTACAAATTCTCCGCCGTTATCGAGTCTAAACGATTTTATTCTTGCATTCTTTTGTCTTTCGATGCTGGTTATATATTCTAATAAGTTTTCCTCCGCTTCACTTTTGTTTCGTAGAGTTTTTATAATCAGAAAATGTGAATAATCATCTAATATGGTTTGAAAATATCTCGCTCCATCGTATGATACAGGATTAAATGGTCCGCATACGTCCGAATGTATCAACTCTCCAATAGCTTTCGTTTTTCGTTCACAGTTCTTAAACGGTTGTCTCGTTCCCTTTCCTTCTACACATGTTGAACAAATCTTATTCTCTGTTGGTAACCCCAGCTGTACGAGTGATTCTTTCCCTGGATGTCCTAGCCTTTTATGCCACACATCAGTCGCTATATTTATATGTTCTGGACTGGAAAACGTATCATCCGCAGTCAGGATATATAAACCGTTCTTATATTCGCACTTTAGTGAGAATTTCTTTCCTCTAATTTCTAGAATATCCTTTTGTACGATAATTGTATGCCCCTTTGAGGTTAATTTCGACGCTGACAACAAATTATGCTTCATATTTGGTACAATAAGGGCTTCGATTGCAACTCTCTGACCTTGACAATTTATCTTTAGAGTACCTGTTTTGTTTGCCAATAATTTTTCTCCATTAGCTATGTGTATGGTTACATAATTTGGTAGAATTTTAACATTCGTCATCTGACTTTCTAAAGTTTCCTTTACGAAGTGGTTGCTTGCACCCGAATCTAAAACAAGAGTAATTTTACCATTTGTATCAGTGCATAAATTAGCAGCATATAATTGTATTTCATCCTCTTCCTCTGCTGTATTGGCCTGTGGTTGATGACTAGATCCCGTTCTTCTATAATTACCTCTGCCCCTTGACCCTTGGTACCCGTACGATCGTTTACCTCGAAAGTTTTTATTTTTCGGACAATTTGCTATAAAGTGATTCGAACTTCCACATTTAAAACACTCCTTTCCTGTTGCCTTGAAACTTGTTTCATATTGTTCATTACTCGGTTCATTTTTCTCGTTCAACTTCATCTCCTCGTCCAAAAGTCTTGCTTTAGCAAAATCCATCGTAACCGTATGTAAAGTTTCTATCGCAGTCACTACTGTATCAAATTTTCCCGGTAAGGACAAAAGAAGGTGACACACTCTGTCGCTTTCTTGTAGATCGGTCCCATGCTCCTTTAATTCCCGTAATATTGTATCGAATTTCAAAAAATGATCTTCCAGTTTCGCGTTCGAAGTTAATTTTAAATTCATTAATTTTCTCCATAAAGACAGTTTTGTAAATGAACTCGATCTCACAAAAACAGCTCGTAACGCCACTAATTGTTCTTTAGCACTTGTGCAGTCTTTAATAATGTCTAAATGTTTGTCCGACACTCCCTGTACTATAATCGACTGAGCCTTCGCGTCCTTTTTCGCCCACGATTGAATTTGTTCCGGATTTGCATCTCTTGGTGGTGGATCAGCGTGTATCGTATCCTCGCACATCTCCCTTTTTAGAATGGTTACAATTCTAAAATACCAGTTATTGAAATTGTTTCCTTCTAATACCGGCGTCGCCATTGCCATTGCCACCACACTCGCCATGATTTCTATTTTCTTATCCAATTCGTTTTCTTCGACTATAATTACTTTACCAGCCCCTTACGTGAACTTCTGGGCCCATAACCTGATACAAATTATTGTTTGTGGAAAGTAATTTATTGTACATTAAACGAAAATATCTTGGTTACAAGAAGAAATCGACATAACCGTCGGCCATTACCATTTCTAGTATTTATAATATTTGACAGTCAGTGTTGCCACTATTGACAATTGACAGATGGCTGAATAACAGACCTATTAGAGTTCACAATATTTAACAGAAAGCACCGCGGTCTGCTGGCCACCAACAGAGCCAATGGTCAGTAGTCAACGCTCTTATAATAATAATAAAAAATATATTAACGTAATGACGTCACCGGCGATTTTTTAAAATGTAACACCCTTTATTTTATGACATTTTTATATAGATCGACAAAAATGAGCTGATTCCAAAAAGGTATAATACTTGGGGCCTAGCGGACATCATAATTTGAAAGATATTCGCTTAGAAAATAAATGAAATAAGTGAAATTTATTAGAATTGAGTAACATTTCAAATAAGCTGTCACACGACCCCTATTTTCATATTTAAAGCTTATTTCTATTTAAAAAAATCATGGATTACGTCATCACTCACGCATGGATGACGTCACTAGTATGATATATATCTGCCACAAAATAATAATTTAATCACATTTGGGTACGCGATGTCCGTACATAGCTTAAAATTAACCCGTGTTCTCCAAATAATAGAAGAAAAAACATTGAACTCAAAAGAAATATTAGCTCACCTATTTTGTTGTAGAAAAATTCATTGCTTGAAATTCATTGTAATTATTCAAACATATCATCGTCTTATTGTAAGTACACACCAACTTGTTAAACTGAGAAGAACACGAAGAACTAACTAAAACTTAGAAGAACATTTAAAACTTATAAGAACAAAAAATATGAAATAAATCACTAAAAAACAGTATAAAAAAATCTATTTGACCGCAGGGTTAACAACTCTGGTTTAGTTGAAGTATCTGGTTTTGAGATGTAAATACCGGTCAGCTGACTAACGCGGCCAGGGTTGTATTTGCTCTTTGATTTTTTTATAATGGCTCTATTTTGTTTATAAACATTTTTTAGAAAAACGAAATCTGCGAATCGGTTTCAAATTATGCGAACTACCACCCCTAGAAAATGGTCTCCCAAGTTCGAAAACACCCTGTATATCCTGTATATAGGAGAGTTCCAAATAGTTTTTGCGTTTTTCTCAAAATTAAGAAAATTTCGCTTGGACCCTTTCAACAATAATCGAGTCAATTATAGCCCACTCTCTCAACTGTTCTGGTAGCCCAATTTCTTTTGTGATAGAAGCTCTAATGCCCGTATCGACTTCGTCAACATCCACAAATTCATCTAAATTTAATCTAACTGTTTCAATTTCTTCCGAAGCTTCTACTGCTTTTTCATTACTCTGTTGGGTGATGGTGCTCAGTGCTGGTTGGTGCTGACCCTTTATATTGATACTATTCAAAAAAAATTTATATTATCAATAAAAAGTGTCAATGAAATGCTTTTCGCTTAGGTGTTTCACGATTCGCCATTTTAACACTGTGTGCACAAAACTATTTACTCGTTCCTTCTCAAATTCAATACGTTGGCCAGCGTCCTTACTTTAAGGTATATTTTACTTCATAGTATTTTTTCTGGAATATAATACTTTGAAGTACATTAGCACAAGTCAATTCTACTTATAGGTATTTCCTTAACATTAAAACAAGTATTTGTAACCTCAAAGTTTTACTTACTAGTTATTTACTCCAAAGTACAGTGTGTCCACTTAAGTTCGCACCATATGGGAAACTTTTTTATTGTTAATATTACGAAAAAAAGTTATTCTTCATAAAAAGTTCTGCATTGTCCAAAACCTAAAATGCAATGATCAGATATTAAAAATTTTCAGTCGTATACGAGGTTTGTCAAAAAAATGTGATCTTTGCTCAAGAGTAAAGTACCTTTATTTTTGAAAATATCAATAATTATTATAAAAAAAAATGTTTAGAATTAAAAATAACTTTCAAATATTCAATATTGTTTATTTATAAAAATATTTTTTTACATTTTCTCTGTGAAAACTTGTAAAATGAAATGTGAAATCCGGTACTACTTTCAAAAAATGCCGCTGCATCCAAAATTAATTATGCAAAAGAGTGCAAACTTAAATTTTCAACATTTTCACGAAATTTTTTCAAGAAAAAATGTCGAAAAAATTTTTTTTATAAATAAACAATATTGAATATTTGAAAGTTATTTTTAATTCTAAACATTTTTTCTTTATAATAATTTTTGATATTTTCAAAAATAAAGGTACTTTACTCTTGAGCAAAGATCACATTTTTTTGACAAACCTCGTATACGACTGAAAATTTTTAATATCTGATGGTTGTATTTTAGTTTTTACACAATGCAGAACTTTTTATGAAGAATAACTTTTTTTCGTAATATTAACAATAAAAAAGTTTCCCATATGGTGCGAACTTAAGTGGATAAACTGAATTATGTTTTACGAATATTAAAACTACTATTAAAACTACCTATACGTATAAAAAACGTTCTAGTATTATTTTGGTAACCAAATAAGTATTTCTTACTATAGTTTTGCACAAAATTTCTGCCAGAACGTTCTGTTTACTTTGAGTTGTACCATTCAAGTATTAGTTTAGTTTCTGTAACGTTTTAAATAACCACAAATTAAAAAAACCATCGAACCGTCACGGAAGAAATTATTAGTTTTAATCAACAAGGCCCATTCAGAATCACTACCTCTTTCGCAACGACTAAAAATCCACAACGACTAAAGACACCAAAAATATAATCGGAATGAAAGAATAAAATGAAACATCGCAAAATTATAAGTAAAATGAAACACTCCTGTAAGAGACAAATGATAAGTGCTGTAATGAATCATGGATTAGTACAAAGAATAATTAATTTAAACGAATAGGCGGCCACCCAGTACACGGGAAAAGATACCTTAAAGAAATGTCAGCTCGAACCCAATCGCGCAAACACTAGTTAAATTAAAAAGAATTCGCTTACTAAAACACAACTGGTCTCGACCACGATTTTAAATCATCTCCCCGAGCCCTCGAGTTTATTCCCCACCGATCCCTAAGAATCTGTTTGTTTTCTTTAAACTCGCCCCTCTCAGCCTCAAAACCGAGCGTTATCTCCTGATTTACGACGTCTGAGTTTTTGGTTATTCGTCGATGCTGTAAAATAACTTGGAATTCTTGTAGTAATTTTATACGAGGTGAGTCGAGTAGGATCCTTTCAAATTTAAATGAAATTATTTAAAAAATATAAATGTCATAGATTGTTGTCCCAGGTTATAATAAAGATTCCGCCCTCCAATTCCATTTTATACGTCTTATTTAGAATTAAAAAAAAAAGGTCTAAATGAATCACCCTTTATAAAGATGTTTTATCCCAAATACAAATGGATACTTTAGAGACTCGCGGAAGAAATACAGACTTACTGTTCTGGTTTAATGTTATACATGGTAAAATTAATTCTTCTATTCTCATTGAGTCTAAAAAATTAAATGTGAACACTTATCGTACTAGAAATCCGCTTGTTTTTGCTGAAAAAGTTCACTCTTGTAACTATGTAATGTATTCAAGTATAAATCGTTTGTACCAACTAGGGAACAGTTATTGTCATCTCGTACATTTTTTCTCCGGCAATGTAGATAAGTTTAAAAGATCTCTCAAACGCCTATAGAACTGACTATTTACAAATTGTTTGTTATTGTTAAGCTACCTGTGTTAATATTATTTAATCTAAGTTGTGCTGTGTTAAAGACTAATAAGTTTAGCTGTGAACCGATTCTGTATTAGTATTTAGTATTTATATATTCTTTTGTACCAACCGAGGGATTTTATTCCCGTTAATAAAGATAATATTATTATTATTAATGTTAATCAGATGGGGAGTAATAGAAATAAAGAGTTAAATAGGTTAACTACATCCCTTTGGAGATAGTGTGAGGTGAGAGATTTATGGGTTCAGGCTTCGTATATAGGATCTGCAGAAAACCCAGCTGATGTATCGTCCCGTGTAACTTCTGACGAAGCCGAGTGGGAACTAAACCCAGTAGCTTTTAAGGAAATAATCAACCGACTTGGTCGGCCTTCGGTGGATCTTTTTGCTTCGAACATAAACACTAAATGCCGTACTTATTATTATTACTTACGATTGGTCACGATTGGCTTCCCACCAGGGATCAATCCTAGGCCTTTTACTTTTTTTAATATTTATCAATGACTTTCCGCATTATGTAGCTGATATGATTATAATTTTGTAATTTGATAATATCCATATATTTTTTTTGACTTATGCATATACTACTTTATTTAAATCTCTTACTGTATTCACCAATAAATAACTTGAACTTGAACCTAAATAAAGACCCTAATGGGGCAAGGGTGGATTCCTTTACTAATTCATGAAGGGGCTTATCATTTTATACATTTCCTCCTTTTTCGATTGTCTTACGAGTATCAAGGAAAATTATTAATGATCAAAGGTGTGGAATTTTAGTTGTTCCTTTTAGGTCATCGCAGGCTTGGTACCCTTTGTTTCTCAATTTATTAGTTGAAGAACCGATATTTCTTGATTTTGTTACTGACCTTTTATCTTCTCCATTTAGGACAACGTTCCCGATGAAGATTATCCTGGTTTCGGGGAAATTATCGGGAAAGCTTTTTTACTAAAGAGCATGCCTGCGAGTAGTACCTGTAATACTAGGTTCTTGGACTGAATCTACCAAAAAAGCAATACAATACGGTATATAATTGTTGGTGGCTGTATTGTAGGAATAACAATGTAAATATTTATTTTGCAACTCTACCAGTGGTAATAGCGTTCCTCCAGGATCAATATGAGAAAAAGGATTTTAAGTATGGTTCCTTTAATAACATAAGGTCAGCCTTGGCTTTGATCCTACCGGAAGGCCTGTCCAATAATTTGTGTTTACAAAGATTTCTTCGTGACATTTCGTGACAAAACTGACACCACAACGTCTGAGGTACAATCTAACATGGGACCCTCAGGTACTTCTATCTTCTTTTACATTATAACCTAATAAAGAGATATCACTAGAATTGCTATAAAAGAAATTGATAGCTCTGCTGGCTTTAATAACGGCCCAATGAATTCAAACGCAATCCTTGATAGAGATTGAAAACGTCATTATTACCGTAGCGGGCCAGATGCAGATATTTGTCTCAGATAGAATTATGATAAGAAAACAAGTTTGTGATAAGAATACAAACACGAAAACGTTAAAATCGATAAACAATATGGTCGATAATGATAAAAATAATCACGGCAGTGAATAAAGTACACTGGACCAAAAAGTGTAAGTAACAGTTTATTTTAAAAGCTGCAAACATCAAAAATTAGATTAAAAGTGAAATGTTCCCACAAGGCAATGGAGCCGGTTTCACTCACGGGGGCTAGTTATTAAATATCAGTGAAATTTAATTCACAAGTGAAATAATTCGATTTTTAATTCGCCATGGAAATAGTATACCTAGTTTTGAATTACAGTGAAATGAAATTGTTATAAATTCACTTAACTGAATTTAATTCGAACGATACAATCTGACAACAACGGAATAGCTCTCATATTAGTTCAAACGTTAATTATGAAGAAAAAAGAAGAATAATTTAAGTTAAAATTTATTAATTTCATATCTTAATATAAATTATTGGGAAGTTTTGTAAAAGATAGGTAAGATTTGGACAGGCCTAGTAAATTGAATTACTAATAAGTATACGTTATTATTTTATTATTACCTACCAATTGGAATCATATTTTTAGTTATGGCTGATATAAAAAAACGAATATTTGTTAACAAACAACAGAAGGAAGCACTGGTGGAATATATGGAAAATAATCCTATATTGCAGTGTACACTAAAGATTAACAATAAAGTTTCCAAAAAGAGCATTACCGGTAAGTGGGAAGATTTGGGTACTCATCTTAATAAAATTGGGGAGGTGATAGGCGGAGCGATTAAGGATTCTAACACATAGAAAAAGGTAAGTACAGTATGAAAAATTCTTTTTAAATTTCTGTTTTGATGAGCTTAACACTATTAATAAAAATGAAATTACATTTGATTTTAGAGATGACATGAATTAAAATCTAACATAAAAAAAAGGTTTCGGAAACACGCAAATATCAAATGGGAACAGGAGGAGGTCCTCCATTAACAGAAACGGGAAGATTATGAAATAAAATAATTAAAGACATTTTAGCCCCAATGGAAATTGAGGATGATAGTAATATTTCAGAATCACAAGTTATGTTTGAAATCATTGAAGAACCTGACAGAAATGAACAACTTTTGACAGAATATGAAGAACAGGATGGGCATGGCTCTTCAAAAGAGCCAGAGGAACAAAAACCTTCTGTAAGGGTTTCTAAATCTAAAAGATTATTAGAAACATTGCAACTTTCTAATAATATTTCTAAGGAAATTGAGATCAAAACAGATTTAAAAAAAGTATATTATAAAGAAAAAATTCAAATCTTAAAAGAAAATACTCTAATAAAAAAAGACAAATTAGAACTGATAAGACAGGATGTGGCAGTTAAAAAAGATATATTAGCATCTTTAAAATTAATTGTTGAGTGCCTTACTACCTCCGATAACCAGGAGTAACGAGTAATACTCCTTATTTTTAGACTATTAACAAGAATGTGATTTTTCTGTGTTCAAGTTGTGATGTTTGTTTTTTAGTGTTAATTTTTATTTTACGTTTTGTTATAGGTCTTAAGGTTGAAAGGCTGGTTTTAATTCCAAAATATTTTTATTTGTCCATTGATATTAAATAGAATTAATTAGTTAAAAAATATATTCAAATATTTATTATTTTTAAATGATGTTATTAAGAAAATTGAACAGAAGGTCTTATTATAGTCCCGTGTAATTGGCCACAAGCTGATTTCTTATCCTCTCTCCCCTTACTAAATCAACGTTTCGCCTCACTCTTGGGTCAACAACAGGGTCTATATGGAACATCCCAAAATCCTCATTATTTAATTCTTCTTCAGGTGGTGGCAAATCAACATTATTCTCTTCGCAAAAATTGTGTAAAACTGCACAAGCATTTATAATTTTTGATGCTTTTCTTGGATTGTAATGGAGTACCCTGTGTTTTAATAAATAACGAAATCGTGCCTTTAACACACCGTTACAGCGTTCAATGGTGCTTCTGGCAGTTTTAAAGGCTGTATTATATATCTGGACATAGGATTGAGAGAGTTGGACATAGGATAAGGAGTCTCCAAAGAATGTCCTCAATGGGTATCCTGAATCTCCTAAAATAAAAAATCATAGGTTTATAAAAATGTTAAATATTCTTTTAGACAATGTATAGCTTGTCCTGGTGGACTCAAATATTTCAAATTTCAGTTTGCTATAGCAGCCTTCTTTATTTTATAGTGCCACCACGCTCTTTTTTTATTTCAGTGCGCTATAACTTTTTTTTATTGGAGTATCAGAATACCATATACATTCAATTAACTACAAATACAAACAGATCTAAATACAAACCTATAAGAAAAAGATGTGTCTCCATTGCCCTCATCATGTAGACACTCAAATAAAGGTGTTACATTGCTCTGTCTCCAAATATGGGCATCATGTGTTCGCCCTGGAAATCTTGCATTTATATTCAATATTTTAAGATTGGCATCGCAAATCTATATCAAGAAATATTACGTCTTTGGCATGATTTAAGAATGGTTTCAAAACTTCCTGCAATCTTATCTTTTCTTAAAGATGAACAGCATGTCAAAGACAAAAATATTAAACATTACCAACTGGGTATTAATTGAGTGGTAATTTTTTCTGTTTATGTATAGTGTGCTAGTGTTGCTAGTGCTAGTGTTTATGTATAATGCTCTGCATCTCTAGCACTTGGAGGAACAATGGCAATATGAGTACGATCTACCGCACCCACACATGGAATATTGAATTTGTCGAAAAACCTTAAAAAAATATGAGCTCATTTAATTGTAAGAAAAAAGTGAGGTCTAATAACTAGTACTTACTCTGTACGTTTAATAAATAATTCATACAATCTACCGCACCCACACATGGAATATTGAATTTGTCGAAAAACCTTAAAAAAATATGAGCTCATTTAATTATAAGAAAAAAGTGAGGTCTAATAACTAGTACTTACTCTCTACGTTTCATCCTACTAACTATACAGCTGAAACCGAAAGAATCCATTCATTCACTGACTCATTAGCGTGTTTTTTTTTTTACGGCCAAACGCGAAGGAAAATCGTCGCGGAAAAAACGCCATCCTACGTAACTCGACTAGATCTATCGGAAAATCCACATTTCGAAACCCGGAAAAGTTTCCTTCCGGGTGAAAAACCGGATTTTTGGGGTATTTTTGAGGTTTTTCGGGATTTTCTCCGAAAATCTTCCAACGATTTTCTTTAAAATTTCCCAAAATATTCTTTAATATAATACCAATCACCTCACGCAAACCGCATATCCGGGAAAATCCATTTACCGGAGTTATAGGAAAAGCAAATTGTCATTTTCGCAATTTCGGCAAAAAAATTGAAATATCTCGAAAAAAGATGCGATTTCGAAAAAAATTTATTCTTCGTAAATTGTAGAGTACATTTTTCTCTATAATAGGACATATAAGGGGTTATTCTCTTTTGAACCGTTTTTGAGTTATAACGATAAAAAACAAACTTTCCTTCGCGAACGAAAAATTTATATTTTACAATTACTCCAAAACTAGCCGTTTTTCGAAAATTTCTCAAGAATCGAAATTTGTAAAGAATAGTATTTTGTATAATATATGTAGATGGGGTGATTCGATTTTGAGCGGTTTTCGATTTATAGCGCGATATCGATTTTTTTAAATAAACGCGATTGACAAAAAGTCGATATAACTCGAAAAAAGATGCGATTTCGAAAAAAAATTTATTCTTTGAAAATTGTAGAGGATGTTTTTTTACATAATAAAAAGTTTACGGGATGGTTCCAACTTTAACGGTTGTTGAGTTACGAGGAAAAAACTGCTATATTGCTGGGTAAAACCGGGCTGATTGGCGTGTTTTTTTCTTACGGCCGTACGCGAAGGAAAATCGTCGCGGGAAAAAAGCCATCTTTACGAATTTTGACGAGATCTATCGGAAAATCGACATTTCGAAACCCGGAAAAGTTTCCTTCCGGGTGAAAAATTCCGGATTTTTAGGGTATTTTTAGGGTTTTTCGCGATTTTATCGGAAACGAAGAGATCGATTTTTCTCAATCTCTCCTAAAATATTCTTCAAACTAATATCGATTACCTCACGCAAACCGCGGGAAAATAAAAATTTCCTTCGCGGAGTTATAGCGAAAAATAGCTTAATTATAATTAAATTCATTATTATATACACGCTCAAATCTCGAAAACTATTAGGTTTACGATAATTTTACAAGAATACAAATTTGTTAAGCGTAGTTTTTTCCAACTAACAAAACAAACTGCATATGTTTATCTTGAACAGTTCAAAAGTTATAGGGGTAAATCTAAGTCGCGAACATGAGACTTCTCTCCGTAGAGAACAGGGACGGATCGAGAAGGAATTACTTTATGAATAAATACATTAATATCTCCGAAACGGAAGGTTTACGAAAATTTTATAAGATACAGAAATTGTTTTGAATTGATTTTTCTATCGAACGGTATATTTTCCGAACCTCGCGAACAAGCCGTAATAAAAATCGTTTTTTCCGGAAAATTCAAAATCAAATATCTCCTAAGCCGTTAGATTTACGAAATTTTTTCAAAGTAGGTGATTTGTAGGGATTATTTTTTTACATCGAATAGTAATTTACAAATTTTTATTCGACAATTAGTTTTTGAGTTATTAGAAAAGGTTTAATTTTAATTAGTCATAATTAAAATTATCACGCTCAAATATCGAAAACTATTAGGTTTACGAAAATATTACAAGAATACAAATTTGTTAAGCGTAGTTTTTTCAAACTAACAAAACAAACCGCATATTTTTAACTTGAACCGTGCGAGGGCATTTTACTTTGAAACGTTAACTTGAAGCGGTCGAGAGAGGGGTGTGCAATGTGCATTAATATTTTGGCATTTTGGATTTTGGCCGAGCGATTATTAGCATTAGCATATGTTAGAAATGGGGACGGCACTGCGAAGGGTATTTATTTAAAACGAAAGAATTGTATCGAAAATGTATGATTCACGGAGGGACTAGTTTTTAGGTTGATAAGGTGGAATCGGATGATGTATTACTTTACTTTGTTATTTTGTTCTTGGGTGTTAATAAAGAAAGACTTACAATTATTTATTTTTCGGGGTGCGTTTATAAACCTTATTTGATTTGAAGCGAACAAATTTTTGGATTTGGACGCTATTATCAAAGTTTTATTAACAATTACGGCTAATAAACTTTTGAGCTTACAATTAGTGATTTGTGATAAAGAAGCAGTAGTGTATGGTTGTATAGTAGAGTGTATATGGTGGTAGTGATTGCCTGACTAAGTGACAAGCAAGACTACCAAAACATTTAATTGCAACAATTGACGACCTGGCAACAGGTCAGTGTCCAAAGAAAGGGCGCGTTAGCGCCCTTTCCAACCATTCTGCGAGTCACTAATATATAAAACCGTAAGCGATATAGACCGAGATAGAAAATAAAGTTTGAAAAAAAAAGTTTCTGTGGCATAGAGAGGTGGACGGGGGGACGCGAAAAAATTCGGCGATTCCGAAAACCTAGCAGAAGTCTGGCGACAAATTCGTTTTCGTTCGCAATTCTAATTTAAAGGTGAAAATTTCGACAGATTATGAAAATAATTCCGTGTCCGACGTTATCCGACGATTTGCGTTCGTTTCGTTCAAACAAAACTGCATCTTAGTGCAAGAAAATTTCGTTAATCGAAACGTTTCGTCGTTTTTAACGGTCGACAATTAAAGAGAATGCTAAAAAATACACGCACGTATAGTTTCCGATCGATCCGTTTAGTAATTTCAGAGAAATGACGAAATTAATTTTGAAAAAATTACACCGATGACAGCGGCGAAGAAGTTGCGAAGTTGCCATTCGCGTATCCAAGGGTACGAGGATGTGACGTTTGATGTACGGGGTGTTTTTTTGTTAATAAAATGCTGTCATTCGATAGAATATAAAATTGAAAAAAAAACATTTCTGGGGCATAGAGAGGTAGACGGGGGTGCGTGAAAAATTGCGGCGATTCCGAAAATCTAGCAGAAGTCGTAGAAATTCGTTTTTTTTTCGTAATTCTTATTTAAAAGTAAAAATTTTGAAGCTTTACGAAAAAATTCCGTGTCTAAAATTACGCGTTCGTTTCGTCCGAACGGAACTATACCGGAGTGCGTCACATTTCGTCACTTTTAATGATAGAGAATTGAAGAATATTTCATAAATTATACGTACGTATAGTTTTCCGAACGATCCGTTTAGTAATTTCCGAGAAATGACGAAAATAATTTTGAAAAAATTGCACCGATGACAGCGGCGAAGAACAATTTGTCGCTTGTCGGAAGTTGTCATTTACGTATCCAAGGGTACGAGGACATTACATCCGATATACGAGGTGTTTTCACGTTAAGAGATAGAACCATATACAGGGTGTTTTTTTCATAAGAAAAAACCAATTATACAGGGCGATTTTATTTAAACGTCCCGACCGAGCGGAGCGAGTGAGGATCCGTCTACCCAACTGTTTTAACGCGTAGAAGGCCGCAGGCCTTCGAGCATTCGAGCTCGCGCAGCGAGCGAGACCCTTTTAGCGAACTTCCTACTGCGTAGAAGGCCGCTAGGCCTTCGAGCTGTCGATCAGCTGTCCTTGCCTAATGCAGAAACACCCTGTATATCGACATGAGGTACAGGGTGTTTTTTTCTTATGACAAAACTCGAAAAATTAAAAAAAAACTGATATACAGGGTGTTTTTACTTTATGAAAAAAATAAAAATGATATACAGGGTGTTTTAATGTTAATAGACACGTCAATGTCACCGACTGAGCAAAGCGACCGGGGATCCGGCTTGCCAACCGCCTAGCGCATAGAAGGCCGCTAGGCCTTCCAGCTTTCCAACTCGCGGAATGGGCGAGACCCTAAATACACATCATGTCGTTATACAGGGTGTTTTTATTTTAAGAAACATGAAAAAACTGATATACAGGGTGTTTTTAATTTTTTAATTTTTTTAATTTTTTTCAAAAAAACTGAAAATGATAGGTATACATGGTGATTAATTTTCAATTTTGATAGAAATGTCAATCCGACCATAAAGAGATATAATATTCGTACGTACACTTTCCTTAACATAAAGAGATGTATCTTTTGTAATTTTTTGTAATTTCCTTTACATAAAGAGTTGTATTTTTCGGATAGGGTAGGGAAAGAGTATTCTATAAAATTCTTGTAGGTACAGGGACTTTTTCAAAAAAGACACTGTATATCGGTTTTTTATTTTTACCTAAGCCAAAAACACACTGTACAGGGTGGCCAACTAAGAATGCGAGGTACTGTATCTTGGAAACTATCCATCGTAGAGGCTTGCGACAAAAAATGTTATTACTAAAACGACCACGAGAAAAACCTGGAAAATATTTTCAAGTTTCTGAAATGGACGCTAGGGGGCTTAATTGCATACTTGAATCTAAAAAAGTGATGTTTCTGTGAATTCCGCTACATTAACCTAACAAAAAAATATCCGATCTTTAAAGTCCAGGATAATATGAACCTTTTTTGTTTCACAATTTTTGCTGTATCTCTAAAAATAATGTGGTGGGGGGTATTCAAATGTTTCCGGACAAAACACCCTGTATCTTCTAAACGGCTGAACCGATTTTAACAAACTTAGGCTTGTTGAAAAGAGCTATTCTTGGGCTACAAGTATTATAATATTTAAAGTTTTGTTAATGTCACATTTCGCCGCTAGAGATCTTTTTTCGACATTCCGACATAAAATGTTAATTTTCTCAAAAAAATTAAATGCATTGGTATGATTTTATATTCATGAAAAAATAGCTAAATGATGCCTAAACAGACTCGCTAAGATCGCACATCGATATCTGGTTCCTAACCTAAAATTTAGGCCAAAGAAAATGTTATATGGAAATCCATTAAATTTTTAGTTTTTTAAACTAATTGAACTGATTTTTGTTGAATTTTTTTTATTCCTCAGGATAAAATCAGCCTTTTTGAAAATATTACAAAATATCGTTAAAAGATAAGTAAGTAATGCTATTAACAAAAGGCACAGTTTTTGTTTAAATGCATATTCGCTATGGGTATATACGAAAAAGAGAAAGAAGCAAGCCATGGAAAAAGAAATACCTAATCCTAATAGTTCATAAAAATAAAAATTTGGAGGATTTTAGTACTTAAATCAGTACTGAAATTAGCATAATGGCAAGCGGACCTAACATTTTCTTTGGCCTACATTTTAGGTTAGGAATCAGATATCGATACGCGGTTTTCGCGAGCCTGTTTAGGCATCATTTAGCTATTTTTTCATGAATATAAAATCATACCAATGCATTTAATTTTTTTGAGAAAATCAACATTTTATGTCGGAATGTCGAAAAAAGATCTCTAGCGGCGAAATGTAACATTAACAAAACTTTAAATATTATAATACTTGTAGCCCAAGAATAGCTCTTTTCAACAAGCCTAAGTTTGTTAAAATCTGTTCAGCCGTTTAGAAGATACAGGGTGTTTTGTCCGGAAACATTTGAATACCCCCCACCACATTATTTTTAGAGATACAGCAAAAATTGTGAAACAAAAAAGGTTCATATTATCCTGGACTTTAAAGATCGGATATTTTTTTGTTAGGTTAATGTAGCGGAGTTCACAGAAACATCACTTTTTTAGATTCAAGTATGCAATTAAGCCCCCTAGCGTCCATTTCAGAAACTTGAAAATATTTTCCAGGTTTTTCTCGTGGTCGTTTTAGTAATAACATTTTTTGTCGCAAGCCTCTACGATGGATAGTTTCCAAGATACAGTACCTCGCATTCTTAGTTGGCCACCCTGTACATCAAAGGTGTCGTTATGCCAAAGAATGAGTAAAAAATCGAAATGACAAATTTGACGGATTTATTGATATCTTTTTGATATTAGTTCTTGCCCTTATTCGTAATGTTTATAATATATTCTATGAAAATAATTGAAGCCCGCATTGTTGACTCGGTAGTTACTTATAAATCATATAAGTCAATTTATAATTCAGTCAATTAATTTTTCGCCTCAATAGAGACGACTTTCTAAATTGAATTTGTGATTTGACGATTTACATTTTTAATTAGGTAAGTTACTCATTTTTAAATAAAATATTATTTATTTTAAAAGGCATTTTACTTGTATGTGTACCGCATATTACTAAATTTGTGTTTTATATCTATTTTAGAGATGAATTATTCGTGTATTGCGGTAGGAAGCTTCCACCAAGGCGACAGAGAAGCTCTACCGAGGACTACAAACGCTAGCTGTGTCCCGAATGCTAGCCTAGCCGTAGCCTACAGGCATCTGGGGATTCCGTTCTTTGGACAAACAATTGATCAACATCCGAAATGTACGAGAATATTGTGCCGGTACGTAAAATTAATGTCGGCTTTTATTTTAAACGATACATCGCTTTAAAATTTAATGTTTGGATAATATTATTCTTTGATTATTAATATTTTCAAATTGCAGGAACGACCTCCATTTCTCGAACCGGAGGAATTACCACGAGAGTTGACTATTTTGGGAAAACTCGTGGTAGTTAGAGAAATGGAGGCAGTTAACGGAGGATATTTTCCACGATGCCTGGAAGAATTCCCAGAGAAGAAGAATATCCTAATCGATATTCTTCAGCATAGATTTCAAACTGACAGTGTGGCCTGTGGATATTTATTTACGGGTAATCATTTGATGGCTTTAATACAGAAGATGTATAAATAATGTGAAGTAATGTAGAAATGTGCTCAGAAGAGGTGCCCATACTATTTTTAGTTTGGAAACTAATTGCATGTTTTTTTTTAATCTAGGTCAGGGCCGAACTGTCAGTTTTTGGAAAGATATCGAAGGGCCTATGAATTTATTTGACTCGCATGCCGTCAACGAATGGGGCAAATACGACATGTGCGAAGAGTATAATAAGGCGAGGCTGTTTTCCTGTGCAGATATTGACAGTTTAGCTCATCTGCTACTGATCAATTCTGAATGCGACGGTATTGAGAGACAGTACAACGTCCATCGTATTAGTTTTGAAGTTCGATCGAACGTTGTACATAGAGAGAACATTGAGGTAAATGTATCGGAAAATGACCATACAAACTTGGCAAACGTAAGTAGCGTGTCGTTAAGTTCCGTTTTGACAGATATTAGCGTGACTACTTTGACGTCCACTAGAAAAGTGGGGCGTCCCAAAAAAGTAAAGCGTGGTCGTAAACCCAAGACCGCAGTTTTAGAACCTCCTTCTAAAAAACCCAAAGTTATTGATCATTCTAATATTCTTATCCCTAGGGTTGATAAGAAAATACTAGCGGACCTGGTGACTTTGTCAGAAAATGAACATACAAACTTGGCAAACGCAGTAAGTAGTGTGTCGATAAATTCCATTTCGACAGATTTTGGCACGACTACTGCGACGTTCACTAAAAAAGCTGGACGTCCGCAAAGAGGTAAGCGTGGTCCTAAACCTAAGGCCGCAGTCTCAGAACCACCTCCTGATAACCCTAAAATTATTATTCATTCTAATATTCTCATCCCTAGGGTTGATGAGAGGGTAGAAATGACGTCCACACATGATGATGATGTTTTACCATCGGACCCGGATGATGTTATATCTGTAGCGTCTACAACTGGAAGTTGCGCGACAAACAAACGAGGTCGCAAGGTTTCGAATGTACCACTTGAGGACCGCTGTAAAACTCGCAATAAAATGTACCGAGATAAAACAGCATATAAGAAACCAAATTCCGATGTCCGTAAGAAAATTAATAAAGATTATAGGACATCCAATCCAGAAGTTCATCAGCAAGCGATGAAGCGGTATAGAGCGACTCATCCATCAGGAAAACACATTCCAACAACTTTGCGTCGTCGTGGTGGTTTACTGATTGGAGAATATAGGACAAATGAAGAATATGTAAAAATTAATGGATTTACATTAAAAAATTCTTCACTTTTAGATCCAGCGAATTGCTCCAAGTGTCCGCATTACGAGGCTTCCCTATTTCAAGAGGAACTAGATCGCAAGAAGTGGTGTTGCGGTCAAAATCTGTACAACGTTCAGAAATTGAAACCGCTAGATGCTCCGTAATGATTTGTTCGCTTTCTGTGCTATGGTTACCAAATGGAAACACAAGACGGGTTTGGGTTTCCTGAAAATCCAGGGTAGAACATGCCATAAGGTACACGATTTGAACCTGAAAGGTACGTCTTATGCTAATCATAGCTATATGTACATCGATGACGGCGATGCCAGACGTATGGAGGCAAGCAAATTCAATTATTTGAAAAGGAATATTATTGATCAAATAAGCAGTTATCTTGATCGTATTAATCCTTTTGTCAAACATTACAGGCGACTTTCGTTGGAGCCCAGCGACAAAGCACATCTGGTGTTTGAATGCAAAACGCGACGACAGGCCGGTCCCGTTTTGGGCGAACAGCCACAATCGAATGAGGTTGCAGCTGTAATAAACACGACCGAGGAACCTTACGATCCCAGAAGCATCGTCATCTGGAAAGTTGGCAAAGGAGCAAAGCAACGAACACTACCTGTTTTCCATCCGTTACTGGAACCGATGCAATACCCTCTACTTTACCAGTATGGGGCGAATGGATGGGGAATCGGTAAAACTGATAAACAAGGAGGTAAGCTTAGCCAGTTACGATACATAAGATGTCTACTACTATCGGATGAACGTTTCACGGCGTTTAATAAATTATCCGAAACATGGTTAGTAGACATGTATTGTAGAATTGAAGAGGAGCGCCTTAATTTCATAAGTAGATGCCAAAGAAACACGACAGCCGGACAGATGCGCGTCGGTACATTGGCAGAGGTAACAGACGTGTGCCAATTGAACCAAAGATGCGACGATGCACGTCGAGAACGTCAAAATCTAGGCGAGGACGAAACCATTCGAGGCGAAGGGTTCGTAGCCGGTAAAATATATTTACCTCAATCCTTTACAGGCGGTCCCAGGTTCATGAAAATTAAATATATGAACGCAATGGCGGTGGTCGAGCGCTTAGGTATTCCCGATTATTTTTTGACATTCACTGCGAATGGTCGATGGCCGGAAATCAAAGCGTCGACACACAAATCCTGTAAAATGGGCGAGCCGCAGGTTGTAACTCGCGTCTTTAAATTATATTTAGACGAATTGTTAAGAGACCTGCGATCCGGTCGTTGGTTTGGGGAATTGGTATACTTTATTTATACCATTGAATTTCAAATGCGTGGATTGCCACATGCACATATGTGTGTTTTTAAAGTAAAAAATGGTCCCATTCAAACGACCGACGTAGATCGTTTCATTAGGGCCGATATTCCAGCAGAGAACGAGGCTGATGGCGAATTGAGACGATTGGTGTTGAGGCATATGGTACACGGACCGTTTTGTACTCGAGAACGACGGCCCGGTAGTAACAAATATCCACCGTGTTACGATAGAAATTTAAGAAAATGTACTAAACACTTTCCCAAAAAATGTAGCTCAGTTACGTATGTGGATAATCACGGTTTCTACAACTATAAACGTGACGAAAACAACAAGGTAGATGTGCGACTTCGATATGGAGACTATGAAGTAGACGATACGTGGGTTGTATCATACAATGCGCCATTGTTGTTAAAATATAATTGTCACCTAAATTTAGACAAATGTTCTGGACGTTCCGTCGTTCATTATTTGTTTAAATATATAACGAAGGGTGAACAATTGAGACGCATGTGCGTGGAAATGGACCAACTAGATGAGGTGGAGGAATACGTTACGAAGCGTTATATCGGAGCGACCGATGCTTGTTGGCGTATCCTCGAATTCGATACGAACGGAATTGCTCCTTCCGTTGAAATGTTGCCTGTCCATTTAAAAAATCAACATAACGTTTGTTTTAGAACCGGTAACGAGGAGGAAGCCATTCGAACTTCCACTTCAAAGTTGCTGTTGTACTTTGATCGACCCGTCGATCAATTGGCCACTTTGGCGACTACCACCTACACCGATTTCTATGAAAATTTTATTGTACACGGCGTCCTACCTAAGACCAAGTCTACAGAAATTCACCCGTTTGCCGATGGAAAACATTACCTTACGAAACGGCAACGGCGTACAAAGGTTGCCAGAATGTATTGGGTTGCTCCTAATAGAGGTGAGCAATATTATTTACGTGTATTGCTTGCTAAATTTCCAGCCACCGGTTATGATGATATGTTGAAAATTGGCGGCGCAGATTGTTCGACATTCCAAGAAGCTGCCAGACGCGTCGGCTTGGTTAACGACGACGTCGAATACAGGGAGGCTTTGAAAGAGGCGGCCAAATTTATGTACGGATATCATTTGAGAGCGTTCTTCGCTCTTTTGATATACATTGGCGCGCCAGGTGAGTTAATTTGGAACGATCTTAAAGACACTATTTGTTTCGATTTACTTGACAAATATCCAAATGACAAATCGAAGGTTTAAAACAAATTGACAGATCATTACGAAGGCACGGTACCGACTTGGTAAAAGCCGGCCTTCCTGACGTCAAGGACGACACTTCGGAACTGATAAGGGAATTAATGGAATACAACGTTGACGATTTAAAGTCATTTCTTAACCAATGGCTACCCTTATTGTCAAACGACCAATTAATAATTTACAATTACGTTAACGCGTTGTTGCTAAAAAATAATCCATCGACAATGACGACGACTCAAAACCAACAACGGGTCATTTTCATTGATGCTCCCGGAGGTTATGGTAAGTCTAAACTTCTCGAGGTAATCGCAGCTAACGTTAGATCGAATAACGACGTCGCTCTTTGTGTAGCATCTTCGGGAATAGCTGCATTAAACCTTCCAGGTGGTACGACTGCGCATTCTTTGTTCAAGTTACCACTAGACATAGACGCGTCAAATGTAGACTCTTGGAATATGACGAATTACTGTCAACGTGCCGAACTTATAAAATATTCGAAAATGATTATTTTCGACGAGGCTCCAATGACAAATAGATTTCATATCGAAATGATTGACAGATCACTAAAAGACTTGTTGCAATGCCAATTACCTTTTGGCGGCAAAATTGTAGTTTTTTCAGGTGATTTCAGACAAGTTGCTTCGATTGTGAGGAGTGCCTACACGCCGAATGTCATTGTAGAAGTTACATTAAAAAACTCCAACATTTGGCCAAGTGTAAAGGTATTCAAACTGGAAACGCCACACAGAGTAACGGGTAATCCGGAATTTTCTTCGTTTTTGTTAAACGTCGGCGACGGGAAAATTCCCACCGTACCTGTTCAGGGTGCGGACGGTCAACGTTTAATGATTCCACTTTTAAAGAAAGTGGAATTTCTAACGACTTTAGATGATTTGATAGATTTTGTTTTTCCGATAGATCTACTACACGATCCAGACGTATGTGCCAAGCGTGCGATTCTTTCGACTTTGAACGTCAACGTACGCGAAATCAACGCCATTGTAATGGACCGTTTGGAAGGGAATATAGTGATATTGAACAGTGCCGATTATTTGAGCTATGAACAGAAACTGTTAGCTGGCATTGTTACCGACGAGGTGATGCATCATGCAACGGAATCCGGTGTACCGGATCATTTGCTTAAATTGAAGGTTGGTGCGCTTTTTTTTTATTATACGAAATCTAAATTTTGATGAACGATTAGTAAACGGTACGAAAGTCATCATTATTTCGATTAGTAATAAATTAATCAAAGTTAGACGATCGGACGATTGCAACAATAATGAATATGCAATTGCGAGAATAAATTTTAAATTTAAAATTAATAAGAATAATGACATCGAGATGAATCGGCGACAATTTCCTTTGCAGTTGGCCTACGGAATGTCCGTACACAAAGCACAAGGCCAAACATTGGACATTGTAGGTGTGGATTTACGTTCGCCCTGCTTTACTCACGGGCAACTTTACGTTGCTCTGAGTAGAGTACGATCGCCCGACGATATGCGTGTTTTGATTTCAACAGACGATGTTTTAAACGACATCGCACACGCAAATAACATCGTATTTAAAGAACTAGTAGACTAGTTTTTTAGAAAGGTACTAACATTTTTAAGATTTACTTAAATTGTATTATGCAATATACATTTTCAGCATTTAACTTTATCGATTCCGGTGATCTATTTACATCTGTGGTTAAAATTTACAAAATTGGTAAGTGCTGGCTTAAGCTCTGTCCAAAAAAGTTGCAGCCCCCACTGGCCGACTAGGACACGAACTCTGTCTCACACCTTAATCGTAATTACAATAACAGATAGTAGTCCCGATCGTTAAAAACGTTGGTGGCGGATAATGCCTTAAATGACTAAAATAACCAACGTTACAAAATGCTGAAAGTTTTCTAGAGCTTCTCAATAATGAGGAAAAGACACTAGAAAAAGCCAATAACTTTAAATTTTTTTTTATATAAATATTTATGGTAGGCCTATGAGTTATCTGTATTCATTATAAATATGTTATAGTGTTTACAGATTCACTTATGGGGAATCCGATAACGAGGCCACATACACCACGGATAATTTCTATTATCTTTTTCCAATTACTTTATCGTTCAGCTTTTTAAGATACATGAAATTATTGCCTCCTGGGCCGGTCATGGAAGTGGTGTTTAGTAATAACAGTTAAATTTGTTAAATTTTAATATAACATTGATTTTTATTTTTTTAGGGATTCTGAAAAAATCCACGAATCGACTGTTGGACTCCGACTTTCTTCAAATGTAGAATGTTAGAAACGAGAGGATAAAAGAAAAACTGTCGAAGAACTTTTACTCTAATTTATTTAAGAACGTGATTTAATTATCTAAAAGTCGCCATTATGTATGTATGAAATTATTGGACAAATAAAATATTGAAAATAATAACGATTTACTAATTGTCTTTTAAAAAAATACAGGGGATTTAAAAAATATATAAAAAAGTACAAAAAATTAATTTATTTTGGGAGTTTATCTACGGTCTATTGTCTTCGATCGAAACGATGGATCGAAAAGGGCCGCAGGTCCCTTACGGACTCTTACTTGCAACCAATTACTTGCGGCTTCTGGCAGATGTACTAAATGCAAGACTTCAATTAAAGAAGAAGAATAAGAAGAAAAGTATAAGAGTATAAGAATAATAAGTATATAGAAGTATATAATATGTATAAGAAGAAAGTATAATTACAGTGTTGTTATGACTAAATGCATTTGTATTTGAATATTATACTAAAATAGGTAGATTAATTCGTTTTATAAACGTGTGTAATATGTGTATACGGTTAGAGAATATACTTCTGGCTAGAGAATACAATTTTTAAATCGTTCAATGGTTTTAATCGATTTTAAAAAAATACCGTCGTTTGGGGGAATAATAATTGTGCTGGCATCGGTGGTTGTTAAATTTTTCAACGCCTGTACAATATCAATTTCGAATTCCCTCATTTCATTTTGATATTTCAAATGGGTAAGTCAGAAGTTTCTATAGATCCAAAAGAAATTAAATTTACTTCAACATTACCAAATTCATAATGCATTCATCGATTTCATTAATTCATTACCTCCATTTTATTTATCATTTATATAAAGTAAAAAATGTTGAAAGAAAGTTTGATGTTTTTTGTCATATTTTTTATAAAATGACGATATTTATGAATTTTTTTTTCAAGATTCTAACAATTTGTGCTTAATTGCTCACCTATATTTTATTATTATTAACTTACATTTTTATACTCATTTACAAATCTACCACGAGAAATCGCAACTGGGGCACCCGAAGCCCCTTCCTCCCACTGTAAGTATATTTAGAATATATTTATTTTTGAATGCTCGGCTTTTTCATTGTTAATCGTATCTATTAATTTCGCTTACTTCTTTAGAATTAATAATCCTGTTTCTTTTAGTGACTGCAATGGAGTCGGAGGAAGGGGCACCGGAAGGGGCACCGCCAGTGGAAGTGGAAGGGGACCAGAATGGCCCCCTGTCGCAGCCACGCGAACAGCAAGGGGGCCATTCTGGCCCCCAAACTTCGCAAAAAAGGGCCCCGATGGGGAAAAAACATTTACCGGAGTTATAGGAAAAACAAATTGTCATTTTCGCAATTTCGGCAAAAAATTGAAATATCTCGAAAAAAGATGCGATTTCGAAAAAAAAAATTATTCTTCGAAAATTGTAGAGAACGTTTTTCTCTATAATAGGACATATAAGGGGTTATTCTCTTTTGAACCGTTTTTGAGTTATAACGATAAAAAACAAACTTTCCTTCGCGAACGAAAAATTTATAATTTACAATTACTCCAAAACTAGCCGTTTTTTGAAAATTTCTCAAGTATCGAAATTTGTAAAGAATAGTATTTTGTATAATATATGTGGATGGGGTAATTCGATTTTGAGCGGTTTCCGATTTATAGCGCGATATCGATTTTTTTAAAATAAACGCGATTGACAAAAAGTCGAAATAACTCGAAAAAAGATGCGATTTCGAAAAAAAAATTATTCTTTGAAAATTGTAGAGGATGTTTTTTTACATAATAAAAAGTTTACGGGGTGGTTCCAACTTTAACGGTTGTTGAGTTACGACGAAAAACCTGCGATATTGCTGGGTAAAACCGAGCTGATTGGCGTGTTTTTTTCTTACGGCCGTACGCGAAGGAAAATCGTCGCGGGAAAACGCCATGTTTACGAATTTCGACGAGATCTATCGGAAAATCGACATTTCGAAACCCGGAAAAGTTTCCTTCCGGGTGAAAAATTCCGGATTTTTAGGGTATTTTTAGGGTTTTTCGCGATTTTATCGGAAACGAAGAGATCGATTTTTCTCAATCTCTCCTAAAATATTCTTCAAACTAATATCGGTTACCTCACGCAAACCGCGGGAAAATCAAAATTTTCTTCGCGGAGTTATAGCGAAAAATAGCTTAATTATAATTAAATTCATTATTTACACGCTCAAATCTCAAAAACTAAGGTTTACGAAAATTTTACAAATTTGTTAAACGTAGTTTTTTCCAACTAACAAAACAAACCGCATATGTTTAACTTGAACCGTTCAAAAGTTATGGGAATAAATGGGGACGGCACTGGGATGGATATTTATTTAAAATAATTAATTTAAAATAAACGTCAATGTCACTGTGGATCGAAAACGGGGGTTCGAAAGGGGGATTTTTTCCAGAGATTTTTTTCCGGTAATTAGTTTTTGAGTTATTACAAAAAGTTTAATCTTAATTAATTTCATTATAATTATCACGCTCAAATCTCGAAAATTATTGGGTTCATGAACCCAATAATACGAATACAAGAGAATACAAATTTGTTAAGCTACTTTTTTATAACTAACAAAATAAACCGCATATTTTTAACTTGAACCGTTCAAAAGTTATGGGGATAATTCTAATTGTAAGTCGCGTATAAATTAATCTGATAATGTAACGCGACCGGTGTCGAAGCGGGCAAGAGAGGGGTGTGCATTAGTATTTTGAACATGGGCGCCGCTAGAATTTTTTTCAGGGAGGTGCATCTGCTTCTACACATACATAGATACTATTAACTAATATTTTTTTTATTATTATTTTTATTTTTAATTAATTTTTTATATGTATTACACCCGGTTCCCGGCGCCCATGATTTTGGCATTTTGGATTTTGGCCGAGCGATTATTAGCATTAGCTAATATGTTAGAAATGGGGACGGCACTGCGATGGATAATTATTTAAAACGAAAGAATTGTATCGAGTTACGTATCCGGACTACAATACTCTATTATATAAAACTATAAGGTTCTATTGTATTAGATTTACGCAAAGTATGATTTAATTGTTTATCTTAGAGGAAATGCAGATTGAGCGGCGACCAGCAGTCGGAGATCGCGATAATTATTGTTCGTTATTTTTGCTGATGTATTTTATTACTTTTTGTTCTAGTTAGATTTTGTATTCATTCTTCGTTTGTCTTGCAACCAGTAAAGTAGTTTGTAACTTTTAAATTTTATAATAAATATTGTAAAACTTTTTAAAAAGTCTTTTTCGAAAGAAAAGATTAAAATTGGCGCAGTCAGTAGGATACGCTCAATTGAAGATAAATACGCGCAATAAAAGAGAATTGTTCGTGGAAGTCGTGGAAAGTAGTGATCGCATTGTGTCGAGAAACGAAAGACTTTTTCAACACTTCAATTGGATTTGTTTCAACGTCGAAAAGCGTATCCAAGAACGTATCTACCTTCCCTTCAGTGGAATCAACGCAGACCTTCCCTTCAGTGGAATCAACGCAGATCTTCCCTTCAGTGGAATCAAAGCAGATCTTCCCTTCAGTGGAAACAACGCAAACAACGGAGAATCGGGAAAGAGTTTATTTCCGTACTACATTTCTGTGAGTACCAATAATTCCTTTTCGCCTATTTTCCCATTGACTTGGAGAAATAGATAGTTTTATTAAGTAAAATTCAAGAATACAAGATTTACAAATTTCTGGGGATTTTATGAGTAAAGATAATTCATTAGACGAAGTATTAGAGCAATTGAACTCTTTGCGAATTGAAACTTGTGATAATCGTACTAAAAAATCAATAAAAATGGCAAATCCTCCTCAAAGACAAATTAATTGGGAAATGTTCAAGTTGAAGTTAAATAATATAAAATCATATGATGGTGATTGCAATACGTTAAATACTTTCATAACTCGCTGTGAAAACTTAATTGCTACATATCGTGAGTATAATGATTTGGAATTGCACAGTCATATTTTGGAATTTATTCAGGGAAAATTAACCGGAAAAGCCGAAGTTTTGGTTGGGAATCGTCCAGAATTGAACGATTGGTTTTCTATTAAGACAGCGTTACAACAATGTTTTTCTGATCGTCGGAATCTAGATTGTCTGATCCAAGAGTTGACGCGAACCAGACCTTTAAAAAATGAAAATTTGGTTGATTTTGGAACCAGAATACAATTATTACGTAGTAGTGTCGTACAAAGAATTAGTAACGAAGTTTTTGATAACAGAGAACAAAGAATTTGTCAAATTGAACATTGTGAAAAAACCGCTTTAAACACTTTCATTGCCGGATGTACAGGTATTTTAAAGAATAATATGCATTTAAAGAAACCAGCTACTTTAGAAGATGCTATTGCATACGTAGTTGAATTTGAAAATTTTGATAATTTATATGGTAATAAAAATCACTTTAGAAATGACAACAGACAACAATTTAAACAGAATAATCATTTTGGTCGTCAACACAATTTCAATAATTATTCAAATCAAAATAACTTTCAAAAATATCAACCAAGAATGCATCAAAATAATATGAACAATCATAATGTAAATGTTTTTAAACCGAGACCGATTCCTCAGCATCAATTACCAAAACCAGAACCCATGTCTACTACAAGTAGAATGTCATCCAATTTCAGAAGAAATCCAAATTCCTTTAATAAGTATGAACCTGAACCAATGTCTACAACCAGTCGAATGACTTTTGACAAAAGACCATATTATAACAGAAACAATTCCTTCCAAAATAGTTATCGAAGACCAGTTACAATTAAAGAAGAATTTTATTCACATTCTAATTCACCTAACTTACAAAAATCTTGTTTATGTAGAAATGACAATGACATTCGTAACAAGAAAATCGATGGAGACAATGTAAATTTTATAGCAACAGCCTCAACGAGCAAATTGACTTGAAGGAATTCAACAATAAAATAGCAAAAAATAATCCATTGCCCTATATTAAAATAAAAAACCCAAATTTAAAATTACTTATTGATACAGGAAGTACAGGCTCAATTTTAAAACCAATAATTGCTAATAAATATTTTCCAAATTGTATTTATAATTCTAATGTTAAATTAACTACTTCAATGAAAACAATAAATATACCAACTCAAGCAGATATTCCAGCATTTAAAGAATTTAAATGTAATAACAAAATTAATTTTGTTTTGTTTGATTTTCATACATTTTTCGATGGAGTTTTAGGGATAACTGATTTGAAATCTATGGGATTAAGTATTGACTTAAAAAATAATATTTTATTTAATGATAAAGTAAAAATTCCAATTGAATACCGAAAACCTACAGACATTCAGATAGAATTGAATTTGCACCCAATGGAAAGGATTTTAACAAAATTACCAGTATCAGTAGATGACGGAGAAATAATAATAAACGAATCGAAGTATAATGATCTATATATTCCAGAAAATATAACAGTTGCAAAAAATGGTTATGCTAATATTGAAATAGTAAATGAATCGAATGATTTTAGAACCCTTAATATAACCCAACCGGTACCTTGTTATTCTTTTGAAAAATCAGAATCCTACTAACTATAAAGCTGAAACCGAAAGAATCCATTCATTCACTGACTCATTGGCGTGTTTTTTTTTACGGCCAAACGCGAAGGAAAATCGTCGCGGAAAAAACGCTATCCGACGTAACTCGACGAGATCTATCGGAAAATCGATATTTCGAAACCCGGAAAAGTTTCCTTCCGGGTGAAAAACCGGATTTTTGGGGTATTTTTGAGGTTTTTCGGGATTTTCTCCGAAAATCTTCCAACGATTTTCTTTAAAATTTTCCAAAATATTCTTTAATATATTACCAATCACCTCACGCAAACCGCATATCGGGGAAAATCCATTTACCGGAGTTATAGGAAAAACAAATTGTCATTTTCGCAATTTCGGCAAAAAAATTGAAATATCTCGAAAAAAGATGCGATTTCGAAAAAAATTTTATTCTTCGAAAATTGTAGAGAACGTTTTTCTCTATAATAGGACATATAAGGGGTTGTTCTCTTTTGAATCGTTTTTGAGTTATAATGATAAATAACAAACTTTCCTTAGCGAACGAAAAATTTATATTTTACAATTACTCAAAAACTAGCCGTTTTTTGAAAATTTCTCAAGAATCGAAATTTGTAAAGAATAGTATTTTGTATAATATATGTGGATGGGGTGATTCGTTTTTGATCGGTTTCTGATTTATAGCGCGATATCGATTTTTTAAAATAAACGCGATTGCCAAAAAGTCGAAATAACTCGAAAAAAGATGCGATTTCGAAAAAAAAATTATTCTTTGAAAATTGTAGAGGATGTTTTTTTACATAATAAAAAGTTTACGGGGTGGTACCAACTTTAACGGTTGTTGAGTTACGACCAAAAACCTGCGATATTGCTGGGTAAAACCGAGCTGATTGGAGTGTTTTTTTCTTACGGCCGTACTCGAAGGAAAATCGTCGCGGGAAAAACGCCATATTTACGAATTTTGACGAGATCTATCGGAAAATCGACATTTCGAAACCCGGAAAAGTTTCCTTCCGGGTGAAAAATTCCGGATTTTTAGGGTATTTTTAGGGTTTTTCGCGATTTTATCGGAAACGAAGAGATCGATTTTTCTCAATCTCTCCTAAAATATTCTTCAAATTAATATCGATTATCTCACGCAAACCGCGGGAAAATCAAAATTTCCTTCGCGGAGTTATGGCAAAAATAATTTAATTATAATTAAATTCTTTATTATTTACACGCTCAAATCTCGAAAACTATTAGGTTTACGATAATTTTAGAAGAATACAAATTTGTTAAGCGTAGTTTTTTCCAACTAACAAAACAAACTGCATATGTTCATCTTGAACAGTTCAAAAGTTATAGGGATAAATCTAAGTCGCGATCATGAGACTCGAGCGACGGATTTATGGTTCAAATTCGCGCAGCAAAGGGATTCCCGAAACCGTTCTCTCCGTAGAGAACAGGGACGGATCGAGAAGGAATTACTTTGTGAATAAATACATTAATATCTCCGAAACGGAAGGTTTACGAAAATTTTACAAGATACAGAAATTGTTTAGAATTGATTTTTCTATCGAATGGTATATTTTCCGAACCTCGCGAATAAGCCGTAACAAAAATCGTTTTTTCCGGAAAATTCAAAATCAAATATCTCCTAAACCGTTAGATTTACGAAATTTTTGGTGCTAGGTGATTTGTAGGGAATATTATTTTACATCGAATAGTAATTTACAAATTTTTATTCGACAATTAGTTTTTGAGTTATTAGAAAAGGTTTAATTTTAATTAGTCATAATTAAAATTATCACGCTCAAATATCGAAAACTATTAGGTTTACGAAAATATTACAAGAATACAAATTTGTTAAGCGTAGTTTTCTCTAACTAACAAAACAAACCGCATATTTTTAACTTGAACCGTGAGAGGGCATTTTACTTTGAAACGTTAACTTGAAGCGGTCGAGAGTGGGGTGTGCAATGTGCATTAATATTTTGGCATTTTGGATTTTGGCCGAGCGATTATTAGCATTAGCATATGTTAGAAATGGGGACGGCACTGCGATGGATATTTATTTAAACCGAAAGAATTGTATCGAAAATGTATGATTCACGGAGGGACTAGTTTTTAGGTTGATAAGGTGGAATCGGATGATGTATTACTTTACTTTGTTATTTTGTTCTTGGGTGTTAATAAAGAAAGACTTACAATTATTTATTTTTCGGGGTGCGTTTATAAACCTTATTTGACTTGAAGCGAACAAATTTTTGGATTTGGACGCTATTATCAAAGTTTTATTAACAATTACGGCTAATAAACTTTTGAGCTTACAATTAGTGATTTATGATAATGAAGCAGTAGTGTATGGTTGTATAGTAGAGTGTATATAGTGGCAGTGATTGCCTGACTAAGTGACAAGGGATCCACTCCGTCTACGCGGGCTCCTTCAGGATCCACTCCGTCTACAAGGGCTCCTTCAGGATCCACTCCGTCTACAAGGGCTCCTTCAGGATCCACTCCGTCTACGCGGGCTCTTTCAGGTTCGTCTGTCTACAAGGGCTCCTTCAGGATCCTCTCCGTCTACGCGGGCTCTTTCAGGTTCGTCTGTCTACAAGGGCTCCTTCAGGATCCACTCCGTCTACGCGGGCTCTTTCAGGTTCGTCTGTCTACAAGGGCTCCTTCAGGATCCTCTCCGTCTACGCGGGCTCTTTCAGGTTCGTCTGTCTACAAGGGCTCCTTCAGGATCCACTCCGTCTACGCGGGCTCTTTCAGGTTCGTCTGTCTACAAGGGCTCCTTCAGGATCCTCTCCGTCTACGCGGGCTCTTTCAGGTTCGTCTGTCTACAAGGGCTCCTTCAGGATCCTCTCCGTCTACGCGGGCTCTTTCAGGTTCGTCTGTCTACAAGGGCTCCTTCAGGATCCACTCCGTCTACGCGGGCTCTTTCAGGTTCGTCTGTCTACAAGGGCTCCTTCAGGATCCTCTCCGTCTACGCGGGCTCTTTCAGGTTCGTCTGTCTACAAGGGCTCCTTCAGGATCCTCTCCGTCTACGCGGGCTCTTTCAGGTTCGTCTGTCTACAAGGGCTCCTTCAGGATCCACTCCGTCTACGCGGGCTCTTTCAGGTTCGTCTGTCTACAAGGGCTCCTTCAGGATCCTCTCCGTCTACGCGGGCTCTTTCAGGTTCGTCTGTCTACAAGGGCTCCTTCAGGATCCTCTCCGTCTACGCGGGCTCTTTCAGGTTCGTCTGTCTACAAGGGCTCCTTCAGGATCCACTCCGTCTACGCGGGCTCTTTCAGGTTCGTCTGTCTACAAGGGCTCCTTCAGGTTCGTCTGTCTACAAGGGCTCCTTCAGGATCCACTCCGTCTACGCGGGCTCTTTCAGGTTCGTCTGTCTACAAGGGCTCCTTCAAGATCCTCTCCGTCTACGCGGGCTCTTTCAGGTTCGTCTGTCTACAAGGGCTCCTTCAGGATCCTCTCCGTCTACGCGGGCTCTTTCAGGTTCGTCTGTCTACAAGGGCTCCTTCAGGATCCTCTCCGTCTACGCGGGCTCTTTCAGGTTCGTCTGTCTACAAGGGCTCCTTCAGGATCCACTCCGTCTACAAGGGCTCCTTCAGGATCCTCTCCGTCTACAAGGGCTCCTTCAGGATCCTCTCCGTCTACGCGGGCTCCTTCAGGTTCGTCTGTCTATACGGCCTCCTTCAGGATCCACTCCGTCTACGCGAGCTCTTTCAGGTTCGTCTGTCTACAAGGGCTCCTTCAGGATCCACTCCGTCTACAAGGGCTCCTTCAGGATCCTCTCCGTCTACGCGGGCTCTTTCAGGTTCGTCTGTCTACACGGCCTCCTTCAGGATCCACTCCGTCTACGCGGGCTCTTTCAGGTTCGTCTGTCTACAAGGGCTCCTTCAGGATCCACTCCGTCTACAAGGGCTCCTTCAGGATCCTCTCCGTCTACGCGGGCTCCTTCAGGTTCGTCTGTCTATACGGCCTCCTTCAGGATCCACTCCGTCTACGCGAGCTCTTTCAGGTTCGTCTGTCTACAAGGGCTCCTTCAGGATCCACTCCGTCTACAAGGGCTCCTTCAGGATCCACTCCGTCTACAAGGGCTCCTTCAGGATCCTCTCCGTCTACAAGGGCTCCTTCAGGATCCTCTCCGTCTACGCGGGCTCTTTCAGGTTCGTCTGTCTACAAGGGCTCCTTCAGGATCCTCTCCGTCTACGCGGGCTCTTTCAGGTTCGTCTGTCTACAAGGGCTCCTTCAGGTTCGTCTGTCTACAAGGGCTCCTTCAGGATCCACTCCGTCTACGCGGGCTCTTTCAGGTTCGTCTGTCTACAAGGGCTCCTTCAGGATCCTCTCCGTCTACGCGGGCTCTTTCAGGTTCGTCTGTCTACAAGGGCTCCTTCAAGATCCTCTCCGTCTACGCGGGCTCTTTCAGGTTCGTCTGTCTACAAGGGCTCCTTCAGGATCCTCTCCGTCTACGCGGGCTCTTTCAGGTTCGTCTGTCTACAAGGGCTCCTTCAGGATCCTCTCCGTCTACGCGGGCTCTTTCAGGTTCGTCTGTCTACAAGGGCTCCTTCAGGATCCTCTCCGTCTACAAGGGCTCCTTCAGGATCCTCTCCGTCTACGCGGGCTCTTTCAGGTTCGTCTGTCTACAAGGGCTCCTTCAGGATCCTCTCCGTCTACGCGGGCTCTTTCAGGTTCGTCTGTCTACAAGGGCTCCTTCAGGTTCGTCTGTCTACAAGGGCTCCTTCAGGATCCACTCCGTCTACGCGGGCTCTTTCAGGTTCGTCTGTCTACAAGGGCTCCTTCAGGATCCTCTCCGTCTACGCGGGCTCTTTCAGGTTCGTCTGTCTACAAGGGCTCCTTCAAGATCCTCTCCGTCTACGCGGGCTCTTTCAGGTTCGTCTGTCTACAAGGGCTCCTTCAGGATCCTCTCCGTCTACGCGGGCTCTTTCAGGTTCGTCTGTCTACACGGCCTCCTTCAGGATCCTCTCCGTCTACAAGGGCTCCTTCAGGATCCACTCCGTCTACAAGGGCTCCTTCAGGATCCTCTCCGTCTACAAGGGCTCCTTCAGGATCCTCTCCGTCTACAAGGGCTCCTTCAGGATCCTCTCCGTCTACAAGGGCTTTTTCAGGATCCTCTCCGTCTACACGGGCTCCTTCAGGTTCGTCTGTCTACACGAGCTCCTTCAGGATCCTCTCCGTCTACGCGGGCTCCTTCAGGTTCGTCTGTCTACACGGCCTCCTTCAGGATCCACTCCGTCTACAAGGGCTCCTTCAGGATCCACTCCGTCTACAAGGGCTCCTTCAGGATCCTCTCCGTCTACGCGGGCTCTTTCAGGTTCGTCTGTCTACACGAGCTCCTTCAGGATCCTCTCCGTCTACGCGGGCTCCTTCAGGTTCGTCTGTCTACACGGCCTCCTTCAGGATCCACTCCGTCTACAAGGGCTCCTTCAGGATCCACTCCGTCTACAAGGGCTCCTTCAGGATCCTCTCCGTCTACACGGGCTCCTTCAGGTTCGTCTGTCTACACGAGCTCCTTCAGGATCCTCTCCGTCTACGCGGGCTCCTTCAGGTTCGTCTGTCTACACGGCCTCCTTCAGGATCCACTCCGTCTACAAGGGCTCCTTCAGGATCCACTCCGTCTACAAGGGCTCCTTCAGGATCCACTCCGTCTACAAGGGCTCCTTCAGGATCCTCTCCGTCTACGCGGGCTCCTTCAGGTTCGTCTGTCTACACGGCCTCCTTCAGGATCCACTCCGTCTACAAGGGCTCCTTCAGGATCCTCTCCGTCTACGCGGGCTCCTTCAGGATCCTCTCCGTCTACAAGGGCTCCTTCAGGATCCTCTCCGTCTACAAGGGCTCCTTCAGGATCCTCTCCGTCTACAAGGGCTTTTTCAGGATCCTCTCCGTCTACACGGGCTCCTTCAGGTTCGTCTGTCTACACGAGCTCCTTCAGGATCCTCTCCGTCTACGCGGGCTCCTTCAGGTTCGTCTGTCTACACGGCCTCCTTCAGGATCCACTCCGTCTACAAGGGCTCCTTCAGGATCCACTCCGTCTACAAGGGCTCCTTCAGGATCCTCTCCGTCTACGCGGGCTCTTTCAGGTTCGTCTGTCTACACGGCCTCCTTCAGGATCCACTCCGTCTACAAGGGCTCCTTCAGGATCCACTCCGTCTACGCGGGCTCCTTCAGGTTCGTCTGTCTACACGGCCTCCTTCAGGATCCACTCCGTCTACAAGGGCTCCTTCAGGATCCACTCCGTCTACGCGGGCTCCTTCAGGTTCGTCTGTCTACACGGCCTCCTTCAGGATCCACTCCGTCTACAAGGGCTCCTTCAGGATCCACTCCGTCTACAAGGGCTCCTTCAGGATCCTCTCCGTCTACGCGGGCTCTTTCAGGTTCGTCTGTCTACAAGGGTTCCTTCAGGATCCTCTCCGTCTACGCGGGCTCCTTCAGGTTCGTCTGTCTACACGGCCTCCTTCAGGATCCACTCCGTCTACAAGGGCTCCTTCAGGATCCTCTCCGTCTACGCGGGCTCCTTCAGGATCCACTCCGTCTACAAGGGCTCCATCAGGATCCTCTCTGTCTGCGCGGGCTCCTTCAGGTTCGTCTGTCTACACGGCCTCCTTCAGGATCCTCTCCGTCTACGCGGGCTCTTTCAGGTTCGTCTGTCTACACGGCCTCCTTCAGGATCCACTCCGTCTACAAGGGCTCCTTCAGGATCCACTCCGTCTACAAGGGCTCCTTCAGGATCCACTCCGTCTACAAGGGCTCCATCAGGATCCTCTCCGTCTACGCGGGCTCTTTCAGGTTCGTCTGTCTACACGGCCTCCTTCAGGATCCACTCCGTCTACAAGGGCTCCTTCAGGATCCACTCCGTCTACAAGGGCTCCTTCAGGATCCACTCCGTCTACGCGGGCTCCTTCAGGATCCACTCCGTCTACGCGGGCTCCTTCAGGTTCGTCTGTCTACACGGCCTCCTTCAGGATCCACTCCGTCTACAAGGGCTCCTTCAGGATCCTCTCCGTCTACGCGGGCTCCTTCAGGTTCGTCTGTCTACACGGCCTCCTTCAGGATCCACTCCGTCTACAAAGGCTCCTTCAGGATCCTCTCCGTTTACGCGGGCTCTTTCAGGTTCGTTTGTCTACAAGGGCTCCTTCAGGATCCTCTCCGTCTACGCGGGCTCCTTCAGGATCCTCTCCGTCTACGCGGGCTCCTTCAGGTTCGTCTGTCTACACGGCCTCCTTCAGGATCCTCTCCGTCTACGCGGGCTCCTTCAGGATCCTCTCCGTCTACGCGGGCTCCTTCAGGATCCTCTCCGCCTACACGGGCTCCTTCAGGTTCGTCTTTCTATACGAGCTCCTTCAGGATCCTCTTACGATTTTACGAAGACTTACAATTATTTATTTTTCGGGGTGCGTTTATAAACCTTATTTGATTTGAAGATTACTTATTTGATTTTGAATTTGGACGCTACTATTAAAGTTTTATTAACAAATACGGCTAATAAACTTTTGAGCTTAGTGATTTGTAATAGTGAAACAGTAGTATATGGTTGTATAGTAGAGTGTATAATAGTGGTAGTGATTGCCTGACTAAGTGACAAGACCACCAAAAGATCTAATTACAACAATGGACGACCTGGCAACGGGTCAGAGTCCCAAGAAAGGGCGCGTTAGCGCCCTTTCCATCCTTTCTGCGATTCCTACTAACTATACAGCTGAAACCGAAAGAATCCATTCATTCACTGACTCATTGGCGTGTTTTTTTTTTTACGGCCAAACGCGAAGGAAAATCGTCGCGGAAAAAACGCCATCCTACGTAACTCGACTAGATCTATCGGAAAATCCACATTTCGAAACCCGGAAAAGTTTCCTTCCGGGTGAAAAACCGGATTTTTGGGGTATTTTTGAGGTTTTTCGGGATTTTCTCCGAAAATCTTCCAACGATTTTCTTTAAAATTTCCCAAAATATTCTTTAATATAATACCAATCACCTCACGCAAACCGCATATCCGGGAAAATCCATTTACCGGAGTTATAGGAAAAGCAAATTGTCATTTTCGCAATTTCGGCAAAAAAATTGAAATATCTCGAAAAAAGATGCGATTTCGAAAAAAAATTTATTCTTCGTAAATTGTAGAGTACATTTTTCTCTATAATAGGACATATAAGGGGTTATTCTCTTTTGAACCGTTTTTGAGTTATAACGATAAAAAACAAACTTTCCTTCGCGAACGAAAAATTTATATTTTACAATTACTCCAAAACTAGCCGTTTTTCGAAAATTTCTCAAGAATCGAAATTTGTAAAGAATAGTATTTTGTATAATATATGTAGATGGGGTGATTCGATTTTGAGCGGTTTTCGATTTATAGCGCGATATCGATTTTTTTAAATAAACGCGATTGACAAAAAGTCGATATAACTCGAAAAAAGATGCGATTTCGAAAAAAAATTTATTCTTTGAAAATTGTAGAGGATGTTTTTTTACATAATAAAAAGTTTACGGGATGGTTCCAACTTTAACGGTTGTTGAGTTACGAGGAAAAAACTGCTATATTGCTGGGTAAAACCGGGCTGATTGGCGTGTTTTTTTCTTACGGCCGTACGCGAAGGAAAATCGTCGCGGGAAAAAAGCCATCTTTACGAATTTTGACGAGATCTATCGGAAAATCGACATTTCGAAACCCGGAAAAGTTTCCTTCCGGGTGAAAAATTCCGGATTTTTAGGGTATTTTTAGGGTTTTTCGCGATTTTATCGGAAACGAAGAGATCGATTTTTCTCAATCTCTCCTAAAATATTCTTCAAACTAATATCGATTACCTCACGCAAACCGCGGGAAAATAAAAATTTCCTTCGCGGAGTTATAGCGAAAAATAGCTTAATTATAATTAAATTCATTATTATTTACACGCTCAAATCTCGAAAACTATTAGGTTTACGATAATTTTACAAGAATACAAATTTGTTAAGCGTAGTTTTTTCCAACTAACAAAACAAACTGCATATGTTTATCTTGAACAGTTCAAAAGTTATAGGGGTAAATCTAAGTCGCGAACATGAGACTTCTCTCCGTAGAGAACAGGGACGGATCGAGAAGGAATTACTTTATGAATAAATACATTAATATCTCCGAAACGGAATGTTTACGAAAATTTTACAAGATACAGAAATTGTTTTGAATTGATTTTTCTATCGAACGGTATATTTTCCGAACCTCGCGAACAAGCCGTAATAAAAATCGTTTTTTCCGGAAAATTCAAAATCAAATATCTCCTAAACCGTTAGATTTACGAAATTTTTTCACACTAGGTGATTTGTAGGGAATATTTTTTTACATCGAATAGTAAATTACAAATTTTTATTCGACAATTAGTTTTTGAGTTAATTGAAAAGGTTTAATTTTAATTAGTTATAATTAAAATTATCACGCTCAAATATCGAAAACTATTAGGTTTACGAAAATATTACAAGAATACAAATTTGTTAAGCGTAGTTTTTTTCTAACTAACAAAACAAACCGCATATTTTTAACTTGAACCGTGCGAGGGCATTTTACTTTAAAACGTTAGCTTGTCGCGGTCGAGAGAGGGGTGTGCAATGTGCATTAATATTTTGGCATTTTAGATTTTGGCCGAGCGATTATTAGCATTAGCATCTGTTAGAAATGGGGACGGCACTGCGATGGATATTTATTTAAAACGAAAGAATTGTATCGAAAATGTATGATTCACGGAGGGACTAGTTTTTAGGTTGATAAGGTGGAATCGGATGATGTATTACTTTGTTATTTTGTTCTTGGGTGTTAATAAAGAAAGACTTACTATTATTTATTTTTCGGGGTGCGTTTATAAACCTTATTTGATTTTTGGATTTGGACGCTATTATCAAAGTTTTATTAACAATTACGGCTAATAAACTTTTGAGCTTACAATTAGTGATTTGTGATAATGAAGCAGTAGTGTATGGTTGTATAGTAGAGTGTATAATAGTGATAGTGATTGCCTGACTAAGTGACAGGACCACCAAAAGATTTAATTGCCACATTTGACGACCTAGCAACGGGTCAGTGCCCCAAGAAAGGGCGCGTTAGCGCCCTTTCCTACCATTCTGCGAGTCCTACTAACTATAAAGCTGAAACCGAAAGAATCCATTCATTCACTGACTCATTGGCGTGTTTTTTTTTTTACGGCCAAACGCGAAGGAAAATCGTCGCGGAAAAAACGCTATCCGACGTAACTCGACGAGATCTATCGGAAAATCGATATTTCGAAACCCGGAAAAGTTTCCTTCCGGGTGAAAAACCGGATTTTTGGGGTATTTTTGAGGTTTTTCGGGATTTTCTCCGAAAATCTTCCAACGATTTTATTTAAAATTTTCCAAAATATTCTTTAATATATTACCAATCACCTCACGCAAACCGCATATCAGGGAAAATCCATTTACCGGAGTTATAGGAAAAACAAATTGTCATTTTCGCAATTTCGGCAAAAAAATTGAAATATCTCGAAAAAAGATGCGATTTCGAAAAAAATTTTATTCTTCGAAAATTGTAGAGAACGTTTTTCTCTATAATAGGACATATAAGGGGTTATTCTATTTTGAACCGTTTTTGAGTTCTAACGATAAAAAACAAACTTTCCTTCGCGAACGAAAAATTTATATTTTACAATTACTCAAAAACTAGCCGTTTTTTGAAAATTTCTCAAGAATCGAAATTTGTAAAGAATAGTATTTTGTATAATATATGTGGATGGGGTGATTTGATTTTGAGCGGTTTCCGATTTATAGCGCGATATCGATTTTTTAAAATAAACGCAATTGACAAAAAGTCGAAATAACTCGAAAAAAGATGCGATTTCGAAAAAAAATTTATTCTTTGAAAATTGTAGAGGATATTTTTTTACATAATAAAAAGTTTACGGGGTGGTTCCAACTTTAACGGTTGTTGAGTTACGACGAAAAACCTGCGATATTGCTGGGTAAAACCGAGCTGATTGGCGTGTTTCTTTCTTACGGCCGTACGCGAAGGAAAATCGTCGCGGGAAAAAACGCCATCTTTACGAATTTTGACGAGATCTATCGGAAAATCGACATTTCGAAACCCGGAAAAGTTTCCTTCCGGGTGAAAAATTCCGGATTTTTAGGGTATTTTTAGGGTTTTTTGCGATTTTATCGGAAACGAAGAGATCGATTTTTCTCAATCTCTCCTAAAATATTCGTCAAATTAATATCGATTATCTCACGCAAACCGCGGGAAAATCAAAATTTCCTTCGCGGAGTTATGGCAAAAATAATTTAATTATAATTAAATTCTTTATTATTTACACGCTCAAATCTCGAAAACTATTAGGTTTACGATAATTTTACAAGAATACAAATTTGTTAAGCGTAGTTTTTTCCAACTAACAAAACAAACTGCATATGTTTATCTTGAACAGTTCAAAAGTTTTAGGGGTAAATCTAAGTCGCGAACATGAGACTCGAGCGACGGATTAATGGTTCAAATTCGCGCAGCAAAGGGATTCCCGAAACCGGTCTCTCCGTAGAGTACAGGGACGGATCGAGAAGGAATTACTTTATGAATAAATACATTATTATCTTCGAAACGGAAGGTTTACGAAAATTTTACAAGATACAGAAATTGTTTAGAATTGATTTTTCTATCGAACGGTATATTTTCCGAACCTCGCGAACAAGCCGTAACAAAAATCGTTTTTCCGGAAAATTCAAAATCAAATATCTCCTAAGCCGTTAGATTTACGAAATTTTTTCAAACTAGGTGATTTGTAGGGATTATTTTTTTACATCGAATAGTAATTTACAAATTTTTATTCGACAATTAGTTTTTGAGTTATTAGAAAAGGTTTAATTTTAATTAGTCATAATTAAAATTATCACGCTCAAATATCGAAAACTATTAGGTTTACGAAAATATTACAAAATACAAATTTGTTAAGCGTAGTTTTTTTAAACTAACAAAACAAACCGCATATTTTTAACTTGAACCGTGCGAGAGAGGGGTGTGTGCGATTATTAGCATTAGCATATGTTAGAAATGGGGACGGCACTGCGATGGATATTTATTTAAAACGAAAGAATTGTATCGAAAATGTATGATTCACGGAGGGACTAGTTTTTATGTTGATAAGGTGGAATCGGATGATGTATTACTTTACTTTGTTATTTTGTTCTTGGGTGTTAATAAAGAAAGACTTACAATTATTTATTTTTTGGGGTGCGTTTATAAACCTTATTTGGTTGAAAGCGAACAAATTTTTGGATTTGGACGCTATTATCAAAGTTTTATTAACAAATACAGCTAATAAACTTTTGAGCTTACAATTAGTGATTTGTGATAATGAAGCAGTAGTGCATGGTTGTATAGTAGAGTGTATAATAGTGGTAGTGATTGCCTGACTAAGTGACAAGACCACCAAAAGATTTAATTGCAACAATTGACGACCTGGCAACGGGTCAGTGTCCCAAGAAAGGGCGCGTCAGCGCCCTTTCCAACCATTCTGCGAGTATGAATTTTATAAATTTGAAATTTTGAGTAAGCAAGATAAAGTTCAGAATTCAGATAAAACGAATAAAAAAAAATTTATAAGGACAGAGCATATGAATTCAGAAGAGAGAAGTAAGATAATTAATTTGTGTAAAGAATATTCAGACATATTTTTAAAACCAGGAGACCAATTAACTTTTACATCCAAAATAAAACATAGAATTAAAACTACTGATGAAAAACCAATACATGTTAAACCATACAGATATCCGTATGTACACAGGGATGAAATTAAAAGGCAAATCAGTGAAATGTTAGATAAAAATATAATAAGACCGTCATGTTCCCCGTGGGCAAGTCCTTTATGGATAGTTGATAAAAAGATGGATGCTTCAGGTAAAAGAAAATGGAGGTTAGTGATAGATTACCGAAAATTAAACGATAAAACCATAAGTGATCGATATCCAATTCCTAATATAACGGATATATTAGACAAGTTAGGGAGAGCACAATACTTTAGTGTATTAGATTTGGCAAGTGGCTTCCATCAGATTGAGATGAGTCCTTGTTCTATTGAGAAAACAGCATTTAAAGTTGATCACGGACATTATGAATTTTTGAGAATGCCCTTTGGATTAAAAAACTCGCCATCAACTTTTCAAAGAGTTATGGATGAAGTACTCAAAGATCTTCAAAATAAAATATGCATGGTATACATGGATGATATAATTATATTTAGTACAGGGTTACAAGAACATATTCAAAATTTAAAACTAGTTTTTGATAAATTACGAGAAGCTCGTTTAACAATTCAATTAGATAAATGTGAATTCTTTAGAAAAGAAGTCGAATTTTTAGGTCATGTGATTACACCAGATGGAATAAAACCTAACAAAAAGAAAATAGAAGCGATAATGAATTTCGCTATTCCTCGAACTCAGAAGGAGATAAAATCTTTCTTAGGTCTCTTAGGGTATTATAGAAAGTTTATTAAGAATTTCGCTAATATAACTAAACCCTTAACAGCTTGTTTAAAAAAGGATTGTAAAGTAGAACATACACCAGAGTTTATTGAATGTTTTGAGACATGTAAGAATCTATTAATTTCTGAACCAGTGTTACAATATCCTGATTTTGATAAATCTTTTCAATTAATGACAGACGCATCAAATTATGCAGTAGGTGCAGTACTAATGCAGAATAACCATCCAATTTCTTATGCTTCAAGAACTTTAAATTCAGCGGAAATAAATTATTCAACAATTGAAAAAGAACTATTAGCAGTAGTTTATGGTTGCAAATATTTTAGACCATATCTTTTCGGTCGCGAATTCGAAATTTTAACGGATCACAAACCCTTGCAGTGGTTGTTTTCATTAAAGGAACCAAATTCACGTTTAGTGAGATGGAAATTGAAGTTAGGAGAATTTGACTTTAAAATAAATTATTTGAAGGGTAAACAGAATAAAGTAGCAGATTATCTTTCGAGAAATATAGATAAAAATGAATTGAATGCAATTGAAACCGCATCGATGGATGTTAATCTCGATGATGTAAATGGAATAATTGAGGATAAATTAAGAGATTTAGACAGGTTACCAGAATTGTCGGACAAGATATTTCTGAGATCTTTGGAACAACTGACAATAAAATAAATGATAATAAGAAAATTAAAATTTTGTCAGGTATACAAATTAGACCACCTTTTATTGAGAGACCAGTTGATATTGAAACTGATCTAGAAACTGTTCATACGTCACAAGAAAACCCAATTTTTGAAATTCCTATAGTAGAAAGAGCTTTGAATTGTTATAGAAATCAGATATTAATAACGTGTGGTGAAATACAAGAAATAAGATATAAAAGAGAAAAAATATTTGAAAATACTAGATTATCCGTAACCTTACCACAAAGAAATTTACAAGAAAAAATAATACAATTTATTAAAGAATTTATTGACCAGAAAAGGTTATACGCATTTTATTTCAGAACTAAAGAATTAGCCGAGTTATTTACTGTTGTATGCCAGAATTATTTTAAAAACTCTTCTTTTAAATTTGTTCATTGTACAAAATTTTTAACCGATGTAATAGAGATTGTTGAACAGAAAGAAAAATTGGAGTATTATCATATTTATAAAAAGGGTCATCGTGGAATTAATGAAGTTAAAGCTTCTTTGGGATCAAAATATTATTGGCCAAAAATGACAGAAGATATTGAACGATTTATTAATGGAATTTGTGAAACATGTTTAAAAAATAAGTATGACAGAAACCCACCAATTGTGAAATTTAATTTGACACCGACAACATCAAAACCATTTGACCACATTCATATTGACACATTTCAGATTGCGAATAAACCTTATTTAACAATAATAGATACTTTTTCACGTTATGGTCAAGCATACCCTATTAAGAGTATAAATGGTGTATCAGTACTTGATAATTTACTAACTTATATCAGCCATCATGGATTGCCTCATAAAATTACAGCAGATCCAGGAACTGAATTTAAAAATTACGATTTGAAAGATTTTTGTAAATTGCATAAGATAGATTTACATTTTACTACAGCTAAGAATAGTAATTCTAATTCCCCAGTTGAACGTTTTCATTCAACATTATTAGAGTGTTTTAGATGTTTGAGAGAAGAAAATAAAGAATTAACAATTGATCAATTAATGAAACATGCAGTGTTGAGTTACAACAACTCTGTACATTCTGTTACGAAATTTACGCCATTTGAAATAGTAAAAGGACATATTAACAGTGTAGATCCATTTGACGTTAATGACCATTTGACTTTATCTTATTACGTACAAAATCACAAAGAAATTACTAAAAAATTATATGAAAAAGTTAAAGAAAATAATGAAACAAAGAAAGAGAAAATAATTGAAAAATTAAATGAAAAACGAAAAGAACCAATTGACTATTCAAATCAACAAATTGCTTACATACAAACAAAGTCTCGTGATAAAAAACTACCAAAATTCAAGAAAGCAAAAATTATTTCAGACAATAATATTACTTTGACAACTGATAAAGGAACATATCATAAAAATATAATAAGGAAACCTAGGATTAAGAATGACAATTTTTTACAGAACTATGAAGACGAAGAACCTGATCCTAATCCTGACCTACCTGGTCCTTCACGAAAATGCTAATGGAGAAGACATTAATATAACCCCATTAAATAGTCTTTTACTCCCTTTACAATTAGGGAATAGTCGTATAATTTATAGTAAACATACTTTTATTCATTATTTAGATATAGGAGAAGTAGTGAAACAGATAGATGTTTTAAAATATCAATTTTCTATAATTAAGAATCATGTTAGAAATATTAACGCGACGAATCCGATTTCTTACCAAGGTCTTGCCGAAAATATGATTGATAGAACACAATTTTTGATTGATATTCTTGAGAGAAAGTCACTAAATATTGTACCACATATAAGAGATAAACGTGGATTGATAAACGGAATAGGAAAAGTTAATAAATGGCTTTTCGGAAATTTAGATTCAGATGATGAAGAAAGATACAACAAAGCAATTAATATTTTACAGAAAAATCAAAAGGAGTTAATACATGAAAGTAATTTACAAATGTCCTTATTCAAAAAATTGATTGATCATTATAATAATACGATTACAACTTTATCCAATAATCAACAAAAACTTCAACATAATATTGAAAAGTTCCAAGATTCAATTCATAATAAAATAGAAACATTAACTAATTACATTACTTTTCAAGGAACAATCTCACAAATCAATTTGGATTGTCAAAATTTAATAGATTTTGTTGAAAATATTGAAAACTCAATAATATTTGCAAAATTAAATTCATTACATAGTTCAATTTTGTCGAGCTCTGAGATTTTAGAAATGATACAATATTTAAAGAAAATTTACAAAGAAGATGAAGTTCCTAAATTTGAAAATATGTTAACATACTACTTATTTCTCAGTACTCAGATATCCTTTTCAAAAACCAAATTAATCTTCGCAATACACATTCCTATTTTGAAACCAATGTCCTATTATTTTTACCATATATACCCTGTTATTCAAAATAAACAAATGTTTTTACCCAATTACCCTTATTTGGTACAATCTACGGAAGAAACTCAACTACAAAGAAATGAATGTCCGATAGTAGAAGATGTATACTACTGTCAACAAGAATCAACCCCAAAGGATCAATGCACCTTGGAGCTTTTAAAAGGAAAATCACCTACATATTGCCCAATTGTAACTACAAATATACAAAGTTCGATTATTGAACAAATAACCAAAAATGAAATATTGATAATACCATCAGTAAAAGAAAAAGTGTTATCAAAATGCCAAAGAGATCAATATTTAGAAATTGAAAATCCATCATTAATAAATATTCCAAAAAACTGTATTATATTTATTAACCAAATGCAATTCAATAATAATGAACAACTTCAAGAAGGTAAACCTATATTGTTGCCAAAATTGAAAATAATCGATGTTGATGATAATGAGAAATTTCCATCCACCAATTTAAGTGATGTCAATTTTGAAAATTTATATGAACTTAATAAAATCGCCAAACAATTGAAGCCGATCCAAGATGTCAGCGTTTCATACAGCAGCCATACACCTTTAATTTTGACGATAATTTCAGTGTTTTTCGTTGTACTTTTGGTAATAGGTTTTGTGAAAAGAAAAGAAATTTCGAAAAAGTTTAAAGTGCGGGAAAGTGCAGAAACTCGAAAAAATGACTCCGTAATATTTTCATCGTAAGGATGGAGGAGTTACGTATCCGGACTACAATACTCTATTATATAAAACTATAAGGTTCTATTGTATTAGATTTACGCAAAGTATGATTTAATTGTTTATCTTAGAGGAAATGCAGATTGAGCGGCGACCAGCAGTCGGAGATCGCGATAATTATTGTTCGTTATTTTTGCTGATGTATTTTATTACTTTTTGTTCTAGTTAGATTTTGTATTCATTCTTCGTTTGTCTTGCAACCAGTAAAGTAGTTTGTAACTTTTAAATTTTATAATAAATATTGTAAAACTTTTTAAAAAGTCTTTTTCGAAAGAAAAGATTAAAATTATCGAAAATGTATGATTCACGGAGGGACTAGTTTTTAGGTAGATAAGGTGGAATCGGGTGATGTATTACTTTACTTTGTTATTTTGTTCTTGGGTGTTAATAAAGAAAGACTTACAATTATTTATTTTTCGGGGTGCGTTTATAAACCTTATTTGATTTGAAGCGAACAAATTTTTGGATTTGGACGCTATTATCAAAGTTTTATTAACAATTATGGCTAATAAACTTTTGAGCTTACAATTAGTGATTTGTGATAATGAAGCAGTAGTGTATGGTTGTATAGTAGAGTGTACTCGCAGAATGGTTGGAAAGGGCGCTAACGCGCCCTTTCTTGGGACACTGACCCGTTGCCAGGTCGTCAATTGTTGCAATTAAATCTTTTGGTGGTCTTGTCACTTAGTCAGGCAATTACTACCACTATTATACACTCTACCATACAACTATACACTACTGCTTCATTATCACAAATCACTAATTGTAAGCTCAAAAGTTTATTAGCCGTAATTGTTAATAAAACTTTGATAATAGCGTCCAAATCCAAAAATTTGTTCGCTTCAAATGAAATAAGGTTTATAAACGCACCCCAAAAAATAAATAATTGTAAGTCTTTCTTTATTAACACCCAAGAACAAAATAACAAAGTAAAGTAATACATCATCCGATTCCACCTTATCAACATAAAAACTAGTCCCTCCGTGAATCATACATTTTCGATACAATTCTTTCGTTTTAAATAAATATCCATCGCAGTGCCGTCCCCATTTCTAACATATGCTAATGCTAATAATCGCTCGGCCAAAATCCAAAATGCCAAAATATTAATGCACATTGCACACCCCACTCTCGACCGCTTCAAGTTAACGTTTCAAAGTAAAATGCCCTCTCACGGTTCAAGTTAAAAATATGCGGTTTGTTTTGTTAGTTTGAAAAAACTACGCTTAACAAATTTGTATTTTGTAATATTTTCGTAAACCTAATAGTTTTCGATATTTGAGCGTGATAATTTTAATTATGACTAATTAAAATTAAACCTTTTCTAATAACTCAAAAACTAATTGTCGAATAAAAATTTGTAAAATACTATTCGATGTAAAAAAATAATCCCTACAAATCACCTAGTTTGAAAAAATTTCGTAAATCTAACGGCTTAGGAAATATTTGATTTTGAATTTTCCGGAAAAACGATTTTTGTTACGGCTTGTTCGCGAGGTTCGGAAAATATACCGTTCGATAGAAAATTCAATTCTAAACGATTTCTGTATCTTGTAAAATTTTCGTAAACCTTCCGTTTTGGAGATAATAATGTATTTATTCATAAAGTAATTCCTTCTCGATCCGTCCCTGTACTCTACGGAGAGACCGGTTTCGGGAATCCCTTTGCTGCGCGAATTTGAACCATTAATCCGTCGCTCGAGTCTCATGTTCGCGACTTAGATTTACCCCTAAAACTTTTGAACTGTTCAAGATAAACATATGCAGTTTGTTTTGTTAGTTGGAAAAAACTACGCTTAACAAATTTGTATTCTTGTAAAATTATCGTAAACCTAATAGTTTTCGAGATTTGAGCGTGTAAATAATAAAGAATTTAATTATAATTAAATTATTTTTGCCATAACTCCGCGAAGGAAATTTTGATTTTCCCGCGGTTTGCGTGAGATAATCGATATTAATTTGACGAATATTTTAGGAGAGATTGAGAAAAATCGATCTCTTCGTTTCCGATAAAATCGCAAAAAACCCTAAAAATACCCTAAAAATCCGGAATTTTTCACCCGGAAGGAAACTTTTCCGGGTTTCGAAATGTCGATTTTCCGATAGATCTCGTCAAAATTCGTAAAGATGGCGTTTTTCCCGCGACGATTTTCCTTCGCGTACGGCCGTAAGAAAGAAACACGCCAATCAGCTCGGTTTTACCCAGCAATATCGCAGGTTTTTCGTCGTAACTCAACAACCGTTAAAGTTGGAACCACCCCGTAAACTTTTTATTATGTAAAAAAATATCCTCTACAATTTTCAAAGAATAAATTTTTTTTCGAAATCGCATCTTTTTTCGAGTTATTTCGACTTTTTGTCAATTGCGTTTATTTTAAAAAATCGATATCGCGCTATAAATCGGAAACCGCTCAAAATCAAATCACCCCATCCACATATATTATACAAAATACTATTCTTTACAAATTTCGATTCTTGAGAAATTTTCAAAAAACGGCTAGTTTTTGAGTAATTGTAAAATATAAATTTTTCGTTCGCGAAGGAAAGTTTGTTTTTTATCGTTAGAACTCAAAAACGGTTCAAAATAGAATAACCCCTTATATGTCCTATTATAGAGAAAAACGTTCTCTACAATTTTCGAAGAATAAAATTTTTTTCGAAATCGCATCTTTTTTCGAGATATTTCAATTTTTTTGCCGAAATTGCGAAAATGACAATTTGTTTTTCCTATAACTCCGGTAAATGGATTTTCCCTGATATGCGGTTTGCGTGAGGTGATTGGTAATATATTAAAGAATATTTTGGAAAATTTTAAATAAAATCGTTGGAAGATTTTCGGAGAAAATCCCGAAAAACCTCAAAAATACCCCAAAAATCCGGTTTTTCACCCGGAAGGAAACTTTTCCGGGTTTCGAAATATCGATTTTCCGATAGATCTCGTCGAGTTACGTCGGATAGCGTTTTTTCCGCGACGATTTTCCTTCGCGTTTGGCCGTAAAAAAAAAAACACGCCAATGAGTCAGTGAATGAATGGATTCTTTCGGTTTCAGCTTTATAGTTAGTAGGACTCGCAGAATGGTTGGAAAGGGCGCTAACGCGCCCTTTCTTTGGACACTGACCTGTTGCCAGGTCGTCAATTGTTGCAATTAAATGTTTTGGTTGTCTTGCTTGTCACTTAGTCAGGCAATCACTACCACCATATACACTCTACTATACAACCATACACTACTGCTTCCCTATCACAAATCACTAATTGTAAGCTCAAAAGTTTATTAGCCGTATTTGTTAATAAAACTTTGATAATAGCGTCCAAATCCAAAAATTTGTTCGCTTCAAATCAAATAAGGTTTATAAACGCACCCCGAAAAATAAATAATTGTAAGTCTTTCTTTATTAACACCCAAGAACAAAATAACAAAGTAAAGTAATACATCATCCGATTCCACCTTATCAACCTAAAAACTAGTCCCTCCGTGAATTATACATTTTCGATACAATTCTTTCGTTTTAAATAAATACCCATCGCAGTGCCGTCCCCATTTCTAACATATGCTAATGCTAATAATCGCTCGGCCAAAATCCAAAATGCCAAAATATTAATGCACATTGCACACCCCTCTCTCGACCGCTTCAAGTTAACGTTTCAAAGTAAAATGCCCTCGCACGGTTCAAGTTAAAAATATGCGGTTTGTTTTGTTAGTTTGAAAAAACTATGCTTAACAAATTTGTATTCTTGTAATATTTTCGTAAACCTAATAGTTTTCGATATTTGAGCGTGATAATTTTAATTATGACTAATTAAAATTAAGCCTTTTCTAATAACTCAAAAACTAATTGTCGAATAAAAATTTGTAAATTACTATTCGATGTAAAAAAATAATCCCTACAAATCACTTAGTTTGAAAAAATTTCGTAAATCTAACGGCTTAGGAGATATTTGATTTTGAATTTTCCGGAAAAAACGATTTTTGTTACGGCTTGTTCGCGAGGTTCAGAAAATATACCGTTCGATAGAAAATTCAATTCTAAACGATTTCTGTATCTTGTAAAATTTTCGTAAACCTTCCGTTTTGGAGATATTAATGTATTTATTCACAAAGTAATTTCTTCTCGATCCGTCCCTGTTCTCTACGGAGCGAACGGTTTCGGGAATCCCTTTGCTGCGCGAATTTGAACCATAAATCCGTCGCTCGAGTCTCATGTTCGCGACTTAGATTTACCCCTATAACTTTTGAACTGTTCAAGATAAAGATATGCAGTTTGTTTTGTTAGTTGGAAAAAACTACGCTTAACAAATTTGTATTCTTGTAAAATTATCGTAAACCTAATAGTTTTCGAGATTTGAGCGTGTAAATAATAAAGAATTTAATTGTAATTAAATTATTTTTGCCATAACTCCGCGAAGGAAATTTTGATTTTCCCGCGGTTTGCGTGAGATAATCGATATTAATTTGACGAATATTTTAGGAGAGATTGAGAAAATTCGATCTCTTCGTTTCCGATAAAATCGCAAAAAACCCTAAAAATACCCTAAAAACTTTTTCACCCGGAAGGAAACTTTTCCGGGTTTCGAAATGTCGATTTTCCGATAGATCTCGTCAAAATTCGTAAAGATGGCGTTTTTCCCGCGACGATTTTCCTTCGCGTACGGCCGTAAGAAAAAAACGCGCCAATCAGCTCGGTTTTACCCAGTAATATCGCAGGTTTTTCGTCGTAACTCAACAACCGTTAAAGTTGGAACCACCCCGTAAAATTTTTATTATGTAAAAAAACATCCTCTACAATTTTCAAAGAATAAATTTTTTTTCGAAATCGCATCTTTTTTCGAGTTATTTCGACTTTTTGTCAATCGCGTTTATTTTAAAAAATCGATATCGCGCTATAAATCGGAAACCGCTCAAAATCGAATCACCCCATCCACATATATTATACAAAATACTATTCTTTACAAATTTCGATTCTTGAGAAATTTTCAAAAAACGGCTAGTTTTTGAGTAATTGTAAAATATAAATTTTTCGTTCGCGAAGGAATGTTTGTTTTTTATCGTTATAACCCAAAAACGGTTCAAAATAGAATAACCCCTTATATGTCCTATTATAGAGAAAAGCGTTCTCTACAATTTTCGAAGAATAAATTTTTTTTCGAAATCGCATCTTTTTTCGAGATATTTCAATTTTTTTGCCGAAATTGCGAAAATGACAATTTGTTTTTCCTATAACTCCGGTAAATGGATTTTCCCCGATATGCGGTTTGCGTGAGGTGATTGGTAATATATTAAAGAATATTTTGGAAAATTTTAAAGAAAATCGTCGGAAGATTTTCGGAGAAAATCCCGAAAAACCTCAAAAATACCCCAAAAATCCGGTTTTTCACCCGGAAGGAAACTTTTCCGGGTTTCGAAATATCGATTTTCCGATAGATCTCGTCGAGTTACGTCGGATAGCGTTTTTTCCGCGACGATTTTCCTTCGCGTTTGGCCGTAAAAAAAAAAACACGCCAATGAGTCAGTGAATGAATGAATGAATGAATGAATGGATTCTTTCGGTTTCAGTTGTATAGTTAGTAGGACTCGCAGAATGGTTGGAAAGGGCGCTAACGCGCCCTTTCTTGGGACACTGACCCGTTGCCAGGTCGTCAATTGTTGCAATTAAATGTTTTGGTGGTCTTGCTTGTCACTTAGTCAGGCAATCACTACCACCATATACACTCTACTATACAACCATACACTACTGCTTCACTATCACAAATCACTAATTGTAAGCTCAAAAGTTTAGCTGTATTTGTTAATAAAACTTTGATAATAGCGTCGAAATCCAAAAATTTGTTCGCTTCAAATCAAATAAGGTTTATAAACGCACCCCGAAAAATAAATAATTGTACGTCTTTCTTTATTAACACCCAAGAACAAAATAACAAAGTAAAGTAAAACATCATCCGATTCCACCTTATCAACCTAAAAACTAGTCCCTCCGTGAATCATTCATTTTCGATACAATTCTTTCGTTTTAAATAAATATCCATCGCAGTGCCGTCCCCATTTCTAACATATTAGCTAATGCTAATAATCGCTCGGCCAAAATCCAAAATGCCAAAATATTAATGCACATTGCACACCCCTCTCTCGACCGCCACAAGCTAACGTTTCAAAGTAAAATGCCCTCGCACGGTTCAAGTTAAAAATATGCGGTTTGTTTTGTTAGTTTGAAAAAACTACGCTTAACAAATTTGTATTCTTGTAATATTTTCGAAAACCTAATAGTTTTGGATATTTGAGCGTGATAATTTTAATTATGACTAATTAAAATTAAACCTTATCTAATAACTCAAAAACTAATTGTCGAATAAAAATTTGTAAATTACTATTCGATGTAAAAAAATAATCCCTACAAATCACCTAGTTTGAAAAAATTTCGTAAATCTAACGGTTTAGGAGATATTTGATTTTGAATTTTCCGGAAAAAACGATTTTTGTTACGGCTAGTTCGCGAGGTTCGGAAAATATACCGTTCGATAGAAAAAATAATTGTAAACAATTTCTGTTTCTTGTAAAATTTTCGTAAACCTTCCGTTTCGGAGATATTAATGTATTTATTCATAAAGTAATTCCTTCTCGATCCGTCCCTGTTCTCTACGGAGAGAACGGTTTCGGGAATCCCTTTGCTGCGCGAATTTGAACCATAAATCTGTCGCTCGAGTCTCATGTTCACGACTTAGATTTACCCCTATAACTTTTGAACTGTTCAAGATAAACATATGCAGTTTGTTTTGTTAGTTGGAAAAACTACGCTTAACAAATTTGTATTCTTGTAAAATTATCGTAAACTTAATAGTTTTCGAGATTTGAGCGTGTAAATAATAATGAATTTAATTATAATTAAATTATTTTTGCCATAACTCCACGAAAGAAAATTTGATTTTCCCGCGGTTTGCGTGAGATAATCGATATTAATTTGACGAATATTTTAGGAGAGATTGAGAAAAATCGATCTCTTCGTTTCCGATAAAATCGCAAAAAACCCTAAAAATCCGGAATTTTTCACCCGGAAGGAAACTTTTCCGGGTTTCGAAATGTCGATTTTCCGATAGATCTCGTCAAAATTCGTAAAGATGGCGTTTTTCCCGCGACGATTTTCCTTCGCGTACGGCCGTAAGAAAAAAACGCGCCAATCAGCTCGGTTTTACCCAGTAATATCGCAGGTTTTTCGTCGTAACTCAACAACCGTTAAAGTTGGAACCACCCCGTAAAATTTTTATTATGTAAAAAAACATCCTCTACAATTTTCAAAGAATAAATTTTTTTTCGAAATCGCATCTTTTTTCGAGTTATTTCGACTTTTTGTCAATCGCGTTTATTTTAAAAAATCGATATCGCGCTATAAATCGGAAACCGCTCAAAATCGAATCACCCCATCCACATATATTATACAAAATACTATTCTTTACAAATTTCGATTCTTGAGAAATTTTCAAAAAACGGCTAGTTTTTGAGTAATTGTAAAATATAAATTTTTCGTTCGCGAAGGAATGTTTGTTTTTTATCGTTATAACTCAAAAACGGTTCAAAATAGAATAACCCCTTATATGTCCTATTATAGAGAAAAGCGTTCTCTACAATTTTCGAAGAATAAATTTTTTTTCGAAATCGCATCTTTTTTCGAGATATTTCAATTTTTTTGTCGAAATTGCGAAAATGACAATTTGTTTTTCCTATAACTCCGGTAAATGGATTTTCCCCGATATGCGGTTTGCGTGAGGTGATTGGTAATATATTAAAGAATATTTTGGAAAATTTTAAAGAAAATCGTCGGAAGATTTTCGGAGAAAATCCCGAAAAACCTCAAAAATACCCCAAAAATCCGGTTTTTCACCCGGAAGGAAACTTTTCCGGGTTTCGAAATATCGATTTTCCGATAGATCTCGTCGAGTTACGTCGGATAGCGTTTTTTCCGCGACGATTTTCCTTCGCGTTTGGCCGTAAAAAAAAAAACACGCCAATGAGTCAGTGAATGAATGGATTCTTTCGGTTTCAGCTTTATAGTTAGTAGGACTCGCAGAATGGTTGGAAAGGGCGCTAACGCGCCCTTTCTTGGGACACTGACCCGTTGCCAGGTCGTCAATTGTTGCAATTAAATCTTTTGGTGGTCTTGTCACTTAGTCAGGCAATTACTATCACTATTATACACTCTACCATACAACTATATACTACTGCTTCATTATCACAAATCACTAATTGTAAGCTCAAAAGTTTATTAGCCGTAATTGTTAATAAAACTTTGATAATAGCGTCCAAATCCAAAAATTTGTTCGCTTCAAATGAAATAAGGTTAATAAACGCACCCCAAAAAATAAATAATTGTAAGTCTTTCTTTATTAACACCCAAGAACAAAATAACAAAGTAAAGTAATACATCATCCGATTCCACCTTATCAACATAAAAACTAGTCCCTCCGTGAATCATACATTTTCGATACAATTCTTTCGTTTTAAATAAATATCCATCGCAGTGCCGTCCTCATTTCTAACATATGCTAATGCTAATAATCGCTCGGCCAAAATCCAAAATGCCAAAATATTAATGCACATTGCACACCCCACTCTCGACCGCTTCAAGTTAACGTTTCAAAGTAAAATGCCCTCTCACGGTTCAAGTTAAAAATATGCGGTTTGTTTTGTTAGTTTGAAAAAACTACGCTTAACAAATTTGTATTTTGTAATATTTTCGTAAACCTAATAGTTTTCGATATTTGAGCGTGATAATTTTAATTATGACTAATTAAAATTAAACCTTTTCTAATAACTCAAAAACTAATTGTCGAATAAAAATTTGTAAATTACTATTCGATGTAAAAAAATAATCCCTACAAATCACCTAGTTTGAAAAAATTTCGTAAATCTAACGGCTTAGGAGATATTTAATTTTGAATTTTCCGGAAAAACGATTTTTGTTACGGCTTGTTCGCGAGGTTCGGAAAATATACCGTTCGATAGAAAAATCAATTCTAAACAATTTCTGTATCTTGTAAAATTTTCGTAAACCTTCCGTTTCGAAGATAATAATGTATTTATTCATAAAGTAATTCCTTCTCGATCCGTCCCTGTACTCTACGGAGAGACCGGTTTTCGAGATTTGAGCGTGTAAATAATAAAGAATTTAATTATAATTAAATTATTTTTGCCATAACTCCGCGAAGGAAATTTTGATTTTCCCGCGGTTTGCGTGAGATAATCGATATTAATTTGACGAATATTTTAGGAGAGATTGAGAAAAATCGATCTCTTCGTTTCCGATAAAATCGCAAAAAACCCTAAAAATACCCTAAAAATCCGGAATTTTTCACCCGGAAGGAAACTTTTCCGGGTTTCGAAATGTCGATTTTCCGATAGATCTCGTCAAAATTCGTAAAGATGGCGTTTTTCCCGCGACGATTTTCCTTCGCGTACGGCCGTAAGAAAGAAACACGCCAATCAGCTCGGTTTTACCCAGCAATATCGCAGGTTTTTCGTCGTAACTCAACAACCGTTAAAGTTGGAACCACCCCGTAAACTTTTTATTATGTAAAAAAATATCCTCTACAATTTTCAAAGAATAAATTTTTTTTCGAAATCGCATCTTTTTTCGAGTTATTTCGACTTTTTGTCAATTGCGTTTATTTTAAAAAATCGATATCGCGCTATAAATCGGAAACCGCTCAAAATCAAATCACCCCATCCACATATATTATACAAAATACTATTCTTTACAAATTTCGATTCTTGAGATATTTTCAAAAAACGGCTAGTTTTGGAGTAATTGTAAAATATAAATTTTTCGTTCGCGAAGGAATGTTTGTTTTTTATCGTTATAACTCAAAAACGGTTCAAAATAGAATAACCCCTTATATGTCCTATTATAGAGAAAAGCGTTCTCTACAATTTTCGAAGAATAAATTTTTTTTCGAAATCGCATCTTTTTTCGAGATATTTCAATTTTTTTGCCGAAATTGCGAAAATGACAATTTGTTTTTCCTATAACTCCGGTAAATGGATTTTCCCGGATATGCGGTTTGCGTGAGGTGATTGGTAATATATTAAAGAATATTTTGGGAAATTTTAAAGAAAATCGTTGGAAGATTTTCGGAGAAAATCTCGAAAAACCTCAAAAATACCCCAAAAATCCGGTTTTTCACCCGGAAGGAAAAGTTTCCGGGTTTCGAAATATCGATTTTCCGATAGATCTCGTCGAGTTACGTCGGATAGCGTTTTTTCCGCGACGATTTTCCTTCGCGTTTGGCCGTAAAAAATAAAACACGCCAATGAGTCAGTGAATGAATGAATGGATTCTTTCGGTTTCAGTTGTATAGTTAGTAGGACTCGCAGAATGGTTGGAAAGGGCGCTAACGCGCCCTTTCTTGGGACACTGACCCGTTGCCAGGTCGTCAATTGTTGCAATTAAATGTTTTGGTGGTCTTGCTTGTCACTTAGTCAGGCAATCACTACCACTATTATACACTCTACTATACAACCAAACACTACTGCTTCACTATCACAAATCACTAATTGTAAGCTCAAAAGTTTATTAGCTATATTTGTTAATAAAACTTTGATAATAGCGTCCAAATCCAAAAATTTGTTCGCTTTCAATCACATAAGGTTTAAAAACGCACCCCGAAAAATAAATAATTGTAAGTCTTTCTTTATTAACACCCAAGAACAAAATAACAAAGTAATAAATCATCCGATTCCACCTTATCAACCTAAAAACTAGTCCCTCCGTGAATCATTCATTTTCGATACAATTCTTTCGTTTTAAATAAATATCCATCGCAGTGCCGTCCCCATTTCTAACATATGCTAATGCTAATAATCGCTCGGCCAAAATCCAAAATGCCAAAATATTAATGCACATTGCACATCCCTCTCTCGACCGCTTCAAGTTAACGTTTCAAAGTAAAATGCTCTCTCACGGTTCAAGTTAAAAATATGCGGTTTGTTTTGTTAGTTTGAAAAAACTACGCTTAACAAATTTGTATTCTTGTAATATTTTCGAAAACCTAATAGTTTTCGATATTTGAGCGTGATAATTTTAATTATGTCTAATTAAAATTAAACCTTATCTAATAACTCAAAAACTAATTGTCGAATAAAAATTTGTAAATTACTATTCGATGTAAAAAAATAATCCCTACAAATCACCTAGTTTGAAAAAATTTCGTAAATCTAACGGTTTAGGAGATATTTGATTTTGAATTTTCCGGAAAAAACGATTTTTGTTACGGCTTGTTCGCGAGGTTCGGAAAATATACCGTTCGATAGAAAAATCAATTCTAAACAATTTCTGTATCTTGTAAAATTTTCGTAAACATTCCGTTTCGGAGATATTAATGTATTTATTCATAAAGAAATTCCTTCTCGATTCGTCCCTGTTCTCTACGGAGAGAACGGTTTCGGGAATCCCTTTGCTGCGCGAATTTGAACCATAAATCCGTCGCTCGAGTCTCATGTTCGCGACTTAGATTTACCCCTATAACTTTTGAACTGTTCAAAATAAACATATGCAGTTTGTTTTGTTAGTTGGAAAAAACTACGCTTAACAAATTTATATTCTTGTAAAATTATCGTAAACTTAATAGTTTTCGAGATTTGAGCGTGTAAATAATAATGAATTTAATTATAATTAAATTATATTTTTGCCATAACTCCGCGAAGGAAATTTTGATTTTCCCGCGGTTTGCGTGAGATAATCGATATTAATTTGACGAATATTTTAGGAGAGATTGAGAAAAATCGATCTCTTCGTTTCCGATAAAATCGCAAAAAACCCTAAAAATACCCTGAAAATCCGGAATTTTTCACCCGGAAGGAAACTTTTCCGGGTTTCGAAATGTCGATTTTCCGATAGATCTCGTCAAAATTCGTAAAGATGGCGTTTTTTCCCGCGACGATTTTCCTTCGCGTACGGCCGTAAGAAAAAAACACGCCAATCAGCTCGGTTTTACCCAGCAATATCGCAGTTTTTTCCTCGTAACTCAACAACCGTTAAAGTTGGAACCACCCCGTAAACTTTTTATTATGTAAAAAAACATCCTCTACAATTTTCAAAGAATAATTTTTTTTTCGAAATCGCATCTTTTTTCGAGTTATTTCGATTTCGCCCTTTCTTGGGACACTTACCCGTTGCCAGGTCGTCAATTGTTGCAATTAAATCTTTTGGTGGTCTTGTCAGTTAGTCAGGCAATCACTACCACTATTATACACTCTACTATACAACCATACACTACTGCTTCATTATCACAAATCACTAATTGTAAGCTCAAAAGTTTATTAGCCGTAATTGTTAATAAAACTTTGATAATAGCGTCCAAATCCAAAAATTTGTTCGCTTGAAATCAAATAAGGTTTATAAGCGCACCCCGAAAAATAAATAATTGTAAGTCTTTCTTTATTAACACCCAATAACAAAATAACAAAGTAAAGTAATACATCATCCGATTCCACCTTATCAACCTAAAAACTAGTCCCTCCGTGAATCATACATTTTCGATACAATTCTTTCGGTTTAAATAAATATCCATCGCAGTGCCGTCCCCATTTCTAACATATGCTAATGCTAATAGTCGCTCGGCCAAAATCCAAAATGCCAAAATATTAATGCACATTGCACACCCCTCTCTCGACCGCTACAAGCTAACTTTTCAAAGTAAAATACCCTCGCACAGTTCAATTTAAAAATATGCGGTTTGTTTTGTTAGTTAGAAAAAACTACGCTTAACAAATTTGTATTTTTGTAATATTTTCGTAAACCTTCCGTTTCGGAGATATTAATGTATTTATTCATAAAGTAATTCCTTCTCGATCCGTCCCTGTTCTCTACGGAGAGAACGGTTTCGGGAATCCCTTTGCTGCGCGAATTTGAACCATAAATCAGTCGCTCGAGTCTCATGTTCACGACTTAGATTTACCCCTATAACTTTTGAACTGTTCAAGATAAACATATGCAATTTGTTTTGTTAGTTGGAAAAAACTACGCTTAACAAATTTGTATTCTTGTAAAATTATCGTACACCTAATAGTTTTCGAGATTTGAGCGTGTAAATAATAATGAATTTAATTATAATTAAATTATTTTTGCCATAACTCCACGAAAGAAAATTTGATTTTCCCGCGGTTTGCGTGAGATAATCGATATTAATTTGACGAATATTTTAGGAGAGATTGAGAAAAATCGATCTCTTCGTTTCCGATAAAATCGCAAAAAACCCTAAAAATCCGGAATTTTTCACCCGGAAGGAAACTTTTCCGGGTTTCGAAATGTCGATTTTCCGATAGATCTCGTCAAAATTCGTAAAGATGGCGTTTTTTCCCGCGACGATTTTCCTTCGCGTACGGCCGTAAGAAAAAAACGCGCCAATCAGCTCGGTTTTACCCAGTAATATCGCAGGTTTTTCGTCGTAACTCAACAACCGTTAAAGTTGGAACCACCCCGTAAACTTTTTATTATGTAAAAAAACATCCTCTACAATTTTCAAAGAATAAATTTTTTTTCGAAATCGCATCTTTTTTCGAGTTATTTCGACTTTTTGTCAATCGCGTTTATTTTAAAAAATCGATATCGCGCTATAAATCGGAAACCGCTCAAAATCGAATCACCCCATCCACATATATTATACAAAATACTATTCTTTACAAATTTCGATTCTTGAGAAATTTTCAAAAAACGGCTAGTTTTTGAGTAATTGTAAAATATAAATTTTTCGTTCGCGAAGGAATGTTTGTTTTTTATCGTTATAACTCAAAAACGGTTCAAAATAGAATAACCCCTTATATGTCCTATTATAGAGAAAAGCGTTCTCTACAATTTTCGAAGAATAAATTTTTTTTCGAAATCGCATCTTTTTTCGAGATATTTCAATTTTTTTGCCGAAATTGCGAAAATGACAATTTGTTTTTCCTATAACTCCGGTAAATGGATTTTCCCCGATATGCGGTTTGCGTGAGGTGATTGGTAATATATTAAAGAATATTTTGGAAAATTTTAAAGAAAATCGTCGGAAGATTTTCGGAGAAAATCCCGAAAAACCTCAAAAATACCCCAAAAATCCGGTTTTTCACCCGGAAGGAAACTTTTCCGGGTTTCGAAATATCGATTTTCCGATAGATCTCGTCGAGTTACGTCGGATAGCGTTTTTTTCCGCGACGATTTTCCTTCGCGTTTGGCCGTAAAAAAAAAAAACACGCCAATGAGTCAGTGAATGAATGAATGAATGAATGAATGGATTCTTTCGGTTTCAGTTGTATAGTTAGTAGGATAATAGTGGTAGTGATTGCCTGACTAAGTGACAAGACCACCAAAAGATTTAATTGCAACAATTGACGACCTGGCAACGGGTCAGTGTCCCAAGAAAGGGCGCGTTAGCGCCCTTTCCAACCGTTCTGCGAGTCCTACTAACTATACAGCTGAAACCGAAAGAATCCATTCATTCATTCATTCACTGACTCATTGGCGTGTTTTTTTTTTACGGCCAAACGCGAAGGAAAATCGTCGCGGAAAAAACGCTATCCGACGTAACTCGACGAGATCTATCGGAAAATCGATATTTCGAAACCCGGAAAAGTTTCCTTCCGGGTGAAAAACCGGATTTTTGGGGTATTTTTGAGGTTTTTCGGGATTTTCTCCGAAAATCTTCCGACGATTTTCTTTAAAATTTTCCAAAATATTCTTTAATATATTACCAATCACCTCACGCAAACCGCATATCGGGGAAAATCCATTTACCGGAGTTATAGGAAAAACAAATTGTCATTTTCGCAATTTCGGCAAAAAAATTTAAATATCTCGAAAAAAGATGCGATTTCGAAAAAAAATTTATTCTTCGAAAATTGTAGAGAACGCTTTTCTCTATAATAGGACATATAAGGGGTTATTCTATTTTGAACCGTTTTTGAGTTATAACGATAAAAAACAAACATTCCTTCGCGAACGAAAAATTTATATTTTACAATTACTCAAAAACTAGCCGTTTTTTGAAAATTTCTCAAGAATCGAAATTTGTAAAGAATAGTATTTTGTATAATATATGTGTATGGGGTGATTCGATTTTGAGCGGTTTCCGATTTATAGCGCGATATCGATTTTTTAAAATAAACGCGATTGACAAAAAGTCGAAATAACTCGAAAAAAGATGCGATTTCGAAAAAAAATTTATTCTTTGAAAATTGTAGAGGATGTTTTTTTACATAATAAAAATTTTACGGGGTGGTTCCAACTTTAACGGTTGTTGAGTTACGACGAAAAACCTGCGATATTACTGGGTAAAACCGAGCTGATTGGCGCGTTTTTTTCTTACGGCCGTACGCGAAGGAAAATCGTCGCGGGAAAAAACGCCATCTTTACGAATTTTGACGAGATCTATCGGAAAATCGACATTTCGAAACCCGGAAAAGTTTCCTTCCGGGTGAAAAATTCCGGATTTTTAGGGTTTTTTGCGATTTTATCGGAAACGAAGAGATCGATTTTTCTCAATCTCTCCTAAAATATTCGTCAAATTAATATCGATTATCTCACGCAAACCGCGGGAAAATCAAATTTTCTTTCGTGGAGTTATGGCAAAAATAATTTAATTATAATTAAATTCATTATTATTTACACGCTCAAATCTCGAAAACTATTAGGTGTACGATAATTTTACAAGAATACAAATTTGTTAAGCGTAGTTTTTTCCAACTAACAAAACAAATTGCATATGTTTATCTTGAACAGTTCAAAAGTTATAGGGGTAAATCTAAGTCGTGAACATGAGACTCGAGCGACTGATTTATGGTTCAAATTCGCGCAGCAAAGGGATTCCCGAAACCGTTCTCTCCGTAGAGAACAGGGACGGATCGAGAAGGAATTACTTTATGAATAAATACATTAATATCTCCGAAACGGAAGGTTTACGAAAATATTACAAAAATACAAATTTGTTAAGCGTAGTTTTTTCTAACTAACAAAACAAACCGCATATTTTTAAATTGAACTGTGCGAGGGTATTTTACTTTGAAAAGTTAGCTTGTAGCGGTCGAGAGAGGGGTGTGCAATGTGCATTAATATTTTGGCATTTTGGATTTTGGCCGAGCGACTATTAGCATTAGCATATGTTAGAAATGGGGACGGCACTGCGATGGATATTTATTTAAACCGAAAGAATTGTATCGAAAATGTATGATTCACGGAGGGACTAGTTTTTAGGTTGATAAGGTGGAATCGGATGATGTATTACTTTACTTTGTTATTTTGTTATTGGGTGTTAATAAAGAAAGACTTACAATTATTTATTTTTCGGGGTGCGCTTATAAACCTTATTTGATTTCAAGCGAACAAATTTTTGGATTTGGACGCTATTATCAAAGTTTTATTAACAATTACGGCTAATAAACTTTTGAGCTTACAATTAGTGATTTGTGATAATGAAGCAGTAGTGTATGGTTGTATAGTAGAGTGTATAATAGTGGTAGTGATTGCCTGACTAACTGACAAGACCACCAAAAGATTTAATTGCAACAATTGACGACCTGGCAACGGGTAAGTGTCCCAAGAAAGGGCGAAATCGAAATAACTCGAAAAAAGATGCGATTTCGAAAAAAAAATTATTCTTTGAAAATTGTAGAGGATGTTTTTTTACATAATAAAAAGTTTACGGGGTGGTTCCAACTTTAACGGTTGTTGAGTTACGACGAAAAACTTGCGATATTGCTAGGTAAAACCGAGCTGATTGGCGTATTTTTTTCTTACGTCCGTACGCGAAGGAAAATCGTCGCGGGAAAAACGCCATCTTTACGAATTTTGACGAGATCTATCGGAAAATCGACATTTCGAAACCCGGAAAAGTTTCCTTCCGGGTGAAAAATTCCGGATTTTTAGGGTATTTTTAGGGTTTTTTGCGATTTTATCGGAAACGAAGAGATCGATTTTTCTCAATCTCTCCTAAAATATTCGTCAAATTAATATCGATTATCTCACGCAAACCGCGGGAAAATCAAAATTTCTTTCGCGGAGTTATGGCAAAAATAATTTAATTATAATTAAATTCATTATTATTTACACGCTCAAATCTCGAAAACTAAGGTTTACGAAAGTTTTAGAAATTTGTTAAGCGTAGTTTTTTCTAACTAACAAAACAAACCGCATATATTTAACTTGATGAACCGTTCAAAAGTTATGGAGGTAAATCTTAGTCGCGTATAAATTAATCGGATAATGTAACGCGAACGGTGTCGAAGCGGGCGAGAAAGGGGTGTGCATTAGTATTTAGGCATTTTGGATTTTGGCCCAGCGATTATTAGCATTAACTAATATGTTAGAAATTGGGACGGCACTGGGATGGATATTTATTTAAAACGAAAGAATTGTATCGAAAATGTATGATTCACGGAGGGACTAGTTTTTAGGTTGATAAGGTGGAATCGGATGATGTATTACTTTACTTTGTTCTTGGGTGTTAATAAAGTAACACTTAGGTATAATTATTTATTTTTCGGGTGCGTTTATAAATAGCTTTCATTTTTCGAACTCGGATCGTGTTCTTTGGACGTATTTTTTGAAAATACGCTTTAACGTAGCGCGACTCAGTGGAGTTTCGAAAGTACCCACTCGTTTGGTAAAAAACTGTGATATTAACTTTTGAAATTGTGATAGTGATACAGTGATTGGTAATCATCATTATTTAACTAAACAGACGGTGGCCCAATTAGAAGGTAAGTTGTTTTTCATTATTTTTTTGTCTATATCGCGCACCGTTAATTGCAAAGCATTCAAGTATGTACTGGAAACGGTTAGGAGAGTGTACCTTGTTTAAATTCATCGTCCTTTTAATACATAAATACAGTAAACGGTAAAGAGGTGACAAGAGGGTATATTGACAATTAAACTTATTCGATGAATAATTTGACGTTAATGGTACCACGTGGTACAAAATTGCGTATTTTTATTTGACAATTAAATTTATTCATCGAATAAATTTTTGTTTGTCGTTGGTGAAACCGGACATAAATAATTTAAAAATAAATGATTAAATACTTTTGTAAGGTGTTATTTTCATAAATATGTATGACGAACTTTTCAGTACTTCGATGACTTTTTTTTGATTGTGTGTGAAACTGGTTTGTCTTTATTTATCCAGTTAAGTAGTAGTTATTTATTAGATTAAATAAATATATTGTAGTACATAAATTCGAAATTCGATAAAATATCTATGATGACATTTTCAAGTTTACTTTTTTTTGTATTCACAATACCAATCTACTAATCCCTAATATTATTAGGTTTTGCACCGGAAATCGGCTCCGATTATTATAAATTAATTTAAAATATTCATTTCTTGAATCTATATACCATATTATCTGCAATTCATTATGAGAAAAATTAGATAGCACCCTCAAAATATTGTCCCAATGGCTCGATAATTGTAGATTGAAAGTTATCTAGGGTAAGGGCCTATATCGAGGTACCATCAAATAATCTATTACTGACCATTATCACAACAGGTGTATATGACTGTCAGCTGTAGTCCGGTCGTTCACGGTACAAAAATTGTCTACTTTACCCACTATAATCTAATATTTGTAAATAATCGCACATAAAATTAGATAATAAAATATATTCCAAATAGTATAACAAAAAATAAAATCAAAATATTTTCTGAAAATAAATGTACGTGTTAAATTATGTACCATGTTAAATTACAAATCATTAGTTAAATTATATACCGTTGTGGCCCGGACTAAAGCCGACGATCTTAATAATTTATTTTTACGATATCATTTTGACAACACTTTTGTCAGATTTTTAAGTAGTTCGACAAATTCATTTTATTGCTTTTTCATTATTTGATCCATTTTATAGAGGCACGCAAAAATATAATTTTTCATGACTTATATCATTTTTTTGGAAATTCACGCAGGCCAGGCCGGCGCAGGCCGGCGCGAAAATATACCCGCCGCGATTTTTTAGTGTTTCGACAGTTTTCTTTCGTTGTAATTTCTTAATTCATTTACTATTTTAGTAATAAAGGTCCGTTTTATAATCAAAGATAGTCGTTCAAATGATTGTCTATTTCCTGTATTTTATGCTTCATGACTTTAATCACTTTTTCGAATTAAGCATTTTTATTTTGTTGTGTTAGTGGATTGCTTTCCGTGGATAAATATTTTTCTAAATGTTTTCAACATAATATAGCAATCTCATTAATAATGTTCTAAAATGTTAAATTAATTATGCCATCGTTGTAAATCGTGGGCATTGTTACCAGAAGTAATACAATATTGTGTTTATTTACAAAAAAACTAATTTAAATTTTCATTCACAAGGAAATGAACCAAATGTTAATATTAGATAATAAATGTTAAGATATAATCCAATAACACAAACAAGAATAACATAATACCTATAGCAATAAATAAACATTTAAGCCGACAATTACGTTGTATAGAATTACAAATTTTCTTAATAAATGTGGCGAATGAAATAATGAAATAACGCAATATGTAATATCAAGAATGCTCTACAGTAACAATAAACCTTTAAGCAGGTAATTACCGCTCAATAGAATCTAAACCAATCTAATACTTTATGTTCATGATTACACAAATAATAGACAACCATGTATACCAAAAGTATTGCGTAGTAAGAAATACATTGTAACTACAGAAAATTGGTGACTGTCCGGCGCCGGAGAGGTAACAAACAATATAGTCTTAAAAACAGATGTGCTTTATTGTTCTTATACAATAAACACATTTTTGTTTTGAAAAAAAATTATTGGGAATCTTGGGGAAAACGTTTCCTAACACATTTACTCGTATAATTAAAAATTTAATTTAATTTTAGTTAATTCATTTTAAATTAATCAATTAATTTAATTTTAGTTCACATTTTTTAGCACCGTCGAAACCAAAAAAAAATTAATATCAAATTGATTATTTAAATGTTTTCTGTGTCATTTTAAGCAAATTTGTATGAGAACATTTTTCGGTTTTTAATAACTTTTTTTTATTGTGCATGAAGAAATTTGCCTTTTTGCAATCAGTAAAAGGTATTTAATCGGTTAAATAAATTTAGTCAAATTATGTTAAATTAGATAAGATGTCAACGAGGGGATTTTTGAGTTGTTAGATATTTTTTGTTTGTCGTACTCTTTCAGTACTTACTAATCTCTAATTTGATTGCCATTTAATGAGCCTCTCTCTAGCATGTGCTCTGGTTCTGAATGGTTTTCTATTAATTAACGGTATTACAAAGATTCAAAAAATTCTTATTAACTATTCAACGTGATTTTCTTATAGAAATATTTGCGTTATTCAAATCAATTTTTAAAAACGACAAATGAAAAGAATCTGCGCCATTTTTTTTGCTTTAACGGGCATTGATTAATTATTTTTTAAATAATCTATTATGCTGAATAGCACAGTAAAAATTGTATTCTCGTATTTTATTAAATTATTTTTTTGCAGATATTTTTTGCAGATTTTAAAAATGATTTGTTTGGCGTGTGCTGATTTTCATCAGGGAGATTTGTCTATTTTTCCGGAGGAAACAGCAAATGTGCAATGCGTCGCTAATGCTGCCACAGCTTTAGCTTTTCGTTTCCTGGAGGTTCCAATTCTTGGCTCAACACTCAATCAAATATTGATGGTTGGAAATGACCTTTATGGAAAATGTAAACCGGTGTGTATACTATTATTATTGAGTGCACTACACGGCTTTTTTTAGTAAAACTATAACTTGTAAAACCTTACTCTTTTTTTATTGAAGAAGGAATTTTAATACTTGAATGGAATTTACTTTTTTTCTGGTGGATGCGCCCTTTTATACTTCGCTGATTTTACTAGAACTTTGTTTATATTTCATTGTTTTTTGTTTGCAAAAGAATATTTATTTGACGACATAGTTTCTTCAGTTTTTCGTTTACTTTATAACTAATCAATTAAGTAATTGACATAGTAAAAATGTTGATTTTGTATTTCCAAGTTTACTTAGGAAATCAATTGTCCTTTTATCTTATTGTATCTTAATAATGACTTTCTGACGATCTGAACTTTCATAATTAACAATATTTTTTTCATTATTGATGTTGTTGGCAACATTTTAATTATGTTCTATTATCTATCTATTTGTTTTATTATTTTCAGTATTTCAATAATTTAATTCGTAGCTTATTTGGTACATCCAATTACATTATTGATTATATTTCTTAGAACTTATACTCTACAAATATTCTTATGTAATAATATTTTTTTGTAGGAAGTTCCACCATACATTGAGCCTGAAGAATTACCAGGAGAAATTCAAATTTTGGGCCAAACCCTAGTAATTGCAGAATTGGACCTGGTTGAAAGTAACTTCTTTCCGCGTTGCATAGAAGAATGGCCCCAGATGTTATACAATTTAATCGGAATCCTTCAAAGGCGATTTGGGGCAGATAGTTTGACCTACGGATATTTATTTACCGGTGAATATTTACCTCATTTTTTAATTCTTAATTTTAAAATGGCATCTATTATTATCAAGTAGGTACAATATTTACCAAAATTATTTCATGTCCTATAAAATGATTTATTTTTCTACTAAGAGACAAAACTATCTCTGTCATACTTTATACAGCAATCATACATAATAACCTAATTATATGTTATACCAAAGATTTTTGGAAAGGAAATAACGTTCTTTTTATTTACCAACAGGTCAAAACCGAACTGTCAGCTTCTGGAGAGAAGGAAATGGCGAATTGTACTTGTTCGATTCACATGCTGTTAACGAACAAGGCATTTACGACTTGGACCATCCAGAAAACAACAAGGCAAGACTGTTTAGCTGCCAGAATCTGGATCATCTGGCTTACCAGCTGCTGATTCATTCGACGGCTGCGTTTATTGGTGAGAATGGACCGCAGAGCCCTTACAACATCCATCGAATTCGCTTCGAACTTCAACCGGTTGCGACTACTGCATCTACAGTTATTAATGAGGTAACTCCGGTATCCCCAATACAGTATGAAAATGCGGAAAATGTAAGTACAGTAGATATTAGACCTATTAATAAGGGTGTAGGTTCGACAAAAAAAGCCAGTAGACCGAAGAAAAAACTTGATAAGTTATTGAACTTTAAAAAGAAAAAGGAGCGACCGGTTATTTCAGCAGTAGTTGCCCCGCAATATCCGAAGATAATAGTTCATTCAAATATCTTAATTCCTAAGAATACTGGCGAAGAACTCAACTTTAAAAAGAAAAAGGGGCAGCTGGTTATTTCATCAGCAGTTGCCCCGCAATCTCCGAAGATAATAGTTCATTCAAACATCTTAATTCCTAAGAATACTGGCGAAGGAGAGGAAATAGAAGAAATTAATGTTGACGAATCGAATGAATTAGAGAAAGACATTTCTAACGACAGTTGCGAAACGGAAAATGAAAACAGAAAAAGAGGACGAAAACTCTCTGATATTCCGCTTGCAAAACGTCGAAAGATATACGATCAGAGGTATCGTGAAAAAAATGCAGCAATCCGAACAAAAGCTGCTAAGAATTACCAATCGGAGAATCCTGAAATTAACCAAAAAGCAGTGAAGAGGTACAATGAAAACAATGCTAATGTTCACAGGGAAGCGTCACAAAAATACCAACAAAACCACCCTGAAGTGAACAAAAAGGCTGTTCGAACATATCAAGAAAAAAATCCTGAGGTGAACAAAAAGGCTGTTCGAACATATCAAGAAAAAAATCCTGAGGTGAACAAAAAGGCTGTTCGAACATATCAAGAAAAAAATCCTGAGGTGAACAAAAACGCTGTTCGAACATATCAAGAAAAAAATCCTGAGGTGAACAAGAAGGCCGTTCAAACTTATCGAGAAAAAAATCCTGAAGTGACCAAGAAGGCCGCTCGCACTTATAAGGGAGCACATCCTGATGAAAATAAAGAAGCGATGAAACATTACAGAGAGACTCATTCTGGATCGCATCTTCCAGCGCCATTACGCCGTCGTAAAAATCCGTTAATTGGCGAATTTACGAAAAACGACGACTATGAGAAAATTAAGCGATTCGCATTAAAAAATCCTTCTTTACTAGATAGCGATAATTGTTATAAATGTCCGCATTGTAAAGCACCATTATTTGAGGAAGAAAAGCAAAGGACTAAATGGTGTTGCGGACAAAACGTAAACAACGTTCAAAATTTTGAACCTTTAGATGCGAATTTCTACAAAAATTCATTGTTTTTGGCACATCCGAGACATTACAATGATTTATTCGCTTTCTGTGCCACAGTTACTAGATGGAAACACCCACAAGGATTAAGTTTTATGAAGATCCAAGGACGCACGTACCATAAAGTGCACGATTTAAATATGAAAAATCGTTCGTATCCTAACCAAAGTTATATGTATATTGATGATGGTCAGGCACGGCAAATGGAAGCAAGTAAATATAATTATTTGAAAAATGATATAATTAAAGCAATTACATATTACTTGGATAGGGTAAATCCATATATTAATCATTTTAAGCGACTCGCATTGGAACCCAGCGATAAAGCCCATTTAATATTTGAAACTAGAACTAGGAGACAAGCTGGTCCCGTATTAGGAGAACAGCCTCAGTCGATGGAAGTAGCGGCTGTTATTAGCACGACTGATGAACCTTACGATCCCAGAAAAATATGTATCTGGAAGAATGGAGAAAATTCGAGGGAATTGTACGCGTACCATCCTTTAATGGAACCATTCCAATATCCTCTTTTATATCCGAGAGGCGAGAAGGGCTGGCACATGGGCATGTTAAATAAAAGAGGCGAAAAGTTATCGCAACTTAAATATATAAGATGTCTCTTGTTATCGTGCGAAAGATTTTCTGCCCTAAATAGATTATCCGAAACGTGGTTAGTCGACATGTATTGTCGAATCGAAGAAGAGCGTTTAAGTTTCATTACGCGTTGCCAAAAAAGAACACCGATTTCAAATGGAATGCGAACGGCAACGTTAGCTGAATTAAGAGAAGTAGAACAACAGATAAACGATGATGAGACGGCCGTTGGTGAAGGAGTAGTTGCTGGAAAAGTATATTTGCCATATACTTTTACGGGTGGACCGAGATATATGAAGATTAAATATATGAATGCGATGACGGTAGTCGAAAGATTAGGTACTCCCGATTACTTTCTAACGTTCACCGCTAATGGACAATGGCCGGAGATTAAAGCGTCTACACACAAATCATCAAAAATGGGCGAACCACAAGTAATTAATCGCGTATTTAAATTATATTTAGATCAACTATTGAAAGATTTACGATGTGGACGATGGTTTGGCGAATGTATATATATAATTTATGTGATAGAATTTCAGATGCGTGGATTGCCCCATGCTCATATTATATTTAAAGTGAAAAACGGACCGGCTCAAACTACAGACGTCGAGAAATTCATAAGAGCCGATATTCCCTCGGAAACCGAAGCAAACGGCGAATTGAGGAGATTAGTATTGAAACACATGATCCACGGGCCGCATTGCTCGCGACCACGATACGGCGACAAGTATCCAGCGTGTTTCGATAGAACTCTAAATAAATGTAGTAAATTCTTTCCGAAAAAAGCTACACCTCTAACATTTGTGGACGATAGTGGATTTTACAATTATAAACGTGACGAAACCAATAAAGTACCCATTCGATTTGGAGATGGAGATACAGAAATCGACGATACGTGGGTGGTGCCTTATAATGCGTCGCTCTTATTGAAATATAATTGTCACGTGAATTTGGATAAGTGTTCGGCCCGTAGAGTCGTTCACTATTTATTCAAATACATAACCAAAGGGGAACAATTGAGAAGAATGTCGGTCGAACCGAATCAAGTTGATGAAGTCGAAGAATACGTCACCAAACGATACATTGGCGCAACTGATGCGGCTTGGCGTATTCTTGAATTTGATACAACGGGAATGGAACCTTCTGTAACAATGTTACCTGTTCATATGGAAGGACTGCAAAATGTTTATTTTAGGCAAGGGGATGAGTTGAATGCTGCGAAAACGTCTACTTCTATGTTAATTTTGTATTTTACAAGACCGATAAATCAATTAGATGAATTGAAAAATATGACATATGTTGAATTCAACGAGAAATTTATAATTCATAGTAAACGCCCATCGACGAAAAATGTACAAATTTATTCGTATGCGGACGGTAAGCATTTTCTAACACAACGACAACGTCGTAAAGTCGTTGTTAGAATGTACTGGATTGCTCCGAATAGAGGTGAAGTATATTATTTACGGATACTGTTAACTAAATTTCCAGCAACATGTTATAAGGATTTATATAAATTAGGCGGAAACGATTGTAAAACGTTTCAAGAAGCTGCCAGATATGTTGGATTAGTTAACGATGATACCGAATATCGAGATGCAATTCGAGAGGCTGCTCAATTTATGTACGGATTTCGATTAAGATCATTTTTCGCACTTTTAATTACTATTGGTGCGAAAGGAAAATTAATTTGGGATGATCTCAAAGATACTATATGTTTAGATTTACTCGACAGATACCCCAATAACGAAAATAAAGCTCATCGACAAGGACTAAGAGAAATCGACAGAGCATTGAGGCGACACGGAACTTCCATAAAAAAGCAAGGATTTGATCAAATTGACGATTACGATACTGAGTTAATTCGAGAATTAACTGAATATAATACAGTTGAATTAAAATCATTCGTTAATCAATGGTTACCGTTGTTATCGCATGATCAACGGACCATTTTCAAATATGTGGAATCTATTCATTTAACCAACGTTCCCACAATTTTTGGAACTCGAAGCAATGTCATTTTTATCGATGCACCTGGAGGATATGGAAAAAGTAAATTATTGGAAGTTATTGCAGCTGATGTAAGATCGAAAAACGAAGTTGTTTTATGCGTAGCTTCGTCGGGTATCGCTGCTTTGAACCTTCCAGGCGGTATAACTGCGCATTCGATGTTCAAACTACCACTTTCCGTATTAAAAGATTCAACAGACTATTGGGATATAAGAGCGCAAAGCCAAAGAGCGGAATTAATCAAACGGTCAAAATTGATTATTTATGACGAAGCTCCTATGACAAGTAAATACCTTATCGAAATGATCGATAGATCATTAAAAGATTTAATGCGAAATGAACTACCATTCGGTGGAAAAATTGTAATATTTTCGGGCGATTTTAGACAAGTTGCTCCGATTGTGAGAAATGCCGTTTCATCGTCTGATATTGCAGCAGTTTCGATGAGGTTTTCGTACATTTGGCAGTACGTCAAAGTTTTCAAATTAACTACTCCTCAACGTGTCACCAACAATCCGCAATTCTCGAAATTTTTGTTAAATGTTGGTGACGGTAGTATTTCATCTTTATCTGTAGGTACCGATAGTCGTTTAATAATTCCACTGTTACATCAGGTGGAATACGTAAATGAGTTAAACGAATTAATAGATTTTGTCTTTCCTGCAGGTATCTTACAAGATTCGGACGCATGCGCTACGCGTGCTCTTCTGTCAACGTTGAATCATAACGTTCAAGTAATCAACGCTACGGTAATGGATCGATTACAGGGTGATGTAGTCACACTGTTCAGTGCCGATTATTTAGACGAGGATCAAATTCAATTAGCGGCCACAATAACCGATGAAGTGATGCATCAGGCGACAGACAGCGGCGTACCGGATCACAAGTTGAAATTAAAAGTCGGTGCGGTCTGTCTGATAACAAGAAATTTAAACTTCGACGATCGATTAGTCAACGGATCTAAAGTAATCGTCACATCAATAAGTAAGCGAATTATTACTGTTAAAAGGCCTAATGATCCAAACAACCTACAATATGCAATTCCGAGAATTAATTTCAAATTCAAAATACATAAAAAATGCGATTTTGAAATGAATAGACGTCAATTTCCTTTACAATTAGCTTACAGTATGTCTATTCATAAATCGCAAGGGCAAACATTAGATATTGTAGGTGTTGATCTTCGATCTCCTTGCTTTACTCATGGGCAATTATATGTTGCTCTAAGTAGAGTGAGATCGCCAAAAGATATGCGTGTTTTAATTAATGCTGAAAATGTTATTAAAAATGTTGCTTATACGCCTAATATAGTAATTAAAGATTTAGTGAAATGATTTGTAACAGGTTTAATTTTAACACGCATAATAATTACGCAAACATGCTTCGAATTATCTAACTATTTGTTTAGAAATGTAAAATTTTCATAAATGATAAATATTTAACGATTCAACTGTACGTCTTGTTTCTACTTAGCTTAGACTGGCGCAAAAAACTAAATAGAGTTAGCCGTATACCATTAGCCATTAAACAAAAATGGTCTTACAAAAATGTAGAATATTGTTGAACGTTTTTTCTATAAATAAAAAGATTAGACGATTATGTATGTCTATAAAATATCTAAACAAGTATTGGTAATTTTCGACTTAAAATATGAATATTATGCTAAACATTTGTTTGAAGTAATTCATTTTGATATAAAAATATTAACGATTCAACTGTAAATCTGTCTATTTTCTACTGGGCTAGGCGTTACACTGTTTAGAGTTAGCCGTTATGCCACTATAAGTGAATGGGGTAGAATACTGTTGAACGTTTTTTTTTACTAAATTGCAATTTGAATATGTACTCATTAAAACTACATACAAATGTTTAGAAACATGTCGTAGGGCTCTTGGCGAGAGACATGTATAAAATAAACACAACGCGCCATGGTTTTACCTCGTAATGTTTAATTTCATAACGAATAATGTAATGGCAATTTTTAATTTACATTCGTTATGAAATTATACCATTAAAGGTGGTGTGGAAACAAACTGTATAATGGTATTTTCCCATTTTGTATACCGTAATTTGTTAAATTTTTTAAAGACCTAAAAATTTCCTGTTTCGTAAATTGAATAAATTTGTGTAAATTTTATAATAATTTATATAATGTTTGTATAAATTGTATATGTAAATTGTACATACGCACTATTAATTTGAAAAATAAAGTTTATTACAAATTCGTTATATTTTATTTTACAATTATTATCATCAATTATTAATATTATTAATATTAATACAATTATTAATATTATTATTATATATTTTAACTCAAAGTATGTAAAAGTATCACAAATTATGATTGAATCATTAAGAGGTTTAACATTCAAGTCGTTAAAAAACAATCACCTCATAAGCTAAGAAAACAGTATTTTCAATATCCACTGTATTGCTATGTATAACAAAAATATATTAGCTTTTTGAAAATTTGTGATTTCTAAAAAAACAGTAGATACGGAAATTTCTCATTAAAATTCTGATTATAAGAATTTAGATTGTAAAAAGTTGTCGTACACGTTGAATGCCACGGCAATTTTCAGAAATCTGACCAAAAATTATAATTTGATTTAATTACATTATATTGTTAAAAACTATAATTCTAATGCATAGTTATTATCAAGAAACATACAAAACGTGTATTTTGCAAAAAATGGCAAGTAAACACAATACGAGATAACTCGTAGAAAAGGCGTCCTAGAAAAGACATCAATCTACGAGTTATCTCGTAGTTGGCAGTCAACATGTTAAGGAAATATTGGGGATAATAAAACAATATAATGAATTAATTTTTATAAATTATATTTTTTAAATTTTTTATATAATATATCATCGTATTTCCTCCCCTTCCCCTTCCTCTTTTTCCTCGTCCTCGTCCTCCTCCTCCTACTCCTCCTCCTCCTCCTCCTCCTCCTCCTCCTCCTCCTCCTCCTCCTCCTCCTCCTCCTCCTCCTCCTCCTCCTCCTCCTCCTCTTCCTCCTCCTCCTCTTCCTCCTCCTCCTCTTCCTCGTCCTCCTCTTCCTCGTCCTCCTCTTCCTCTTTCTCCTTCTCCTTCTCCTTCTCCTTCTCCTTCTCCTTCTCCTTCTCCTTCTCCTTCTCCTTCTCCTTCTCCTTCTCCTTCTCCTTCTCCTTCTCCTTCTCCTTCTCCTCTGCTCCCTGTTTCTGGTGACCCTCTTTGGCCACACTCGATATTTATTCATTTATGTTGTGTGAATCTTCGGGTGGAGTTCAATTGGTCCCCGCGGTCAAATTTACCCAAATATAATCCTTTTTCGACTCGAAAGCTATCAGTCAATTGGTCCCCAATACCGGATTAAGGGTTTCTAGGAAGGACCGATGGGAATATTTATAATTTCAAAATTCTCTGGCAAATTTCGATTATGTATTTTCATTTCGTAGTACAATTTAATGAGGATTTTATGATTAGGGGACATTTTTTGACTTCTGTCTTTTTTTTCTATGTCAATATAGGGAAAATCCCATCCCATCCAGTATACTTTTAGAAAATAAGGTATAATTATAATTAGTAGTATTATAAACAAATTTCGATATTGTAAAAATATGAAGGTACATACTTTACTCTTGAGCAAAATTCACATTTTTTGACATACCTCGTATAAGATAAAATTTGATTTTTGATGGTTGCATCTTGGATTTTAGATCATACAGAACTTTTTGTGAAGAATAACTATTTCGTAAGTTTCCCATATGTTGCCAACTATTTTTTGTATTCCGTTCGTATATTAAAACTAAAATAAGTCTTTTTCTGTACAGAATTTTTCTTTTAATATATATTGTACCAATTGTATATATTTTAAATTACTAATGCTTAGATATTAAATATTTTTTAACACTATTGCGAAGCAAGCCAGAAGGCCTTCAGTGCCTGGATTTTGAAAGGGGCGCAGCCCCCTTTCCGAGCTTAAATTTTAAAATAAACGTCAATGCCACTGTGGATCGAAAACGGGGATTCGAAAGGGGGATTTTTTCCAGAGATTATTCTCCGGTAATTAGTTTTTGAATTATTACAAAAATTTTAATCTCAATTAATTTCATTATAATTATCACGCTCAAATTTCGAAAATTATTGGGTTTATGAAAATTTTATAAGAATACAAATTTGTTAAGCGTACTTTTTATAACTAACAAAACAAACCGCATATTTTTAACTTGAACCGTTTAAAAGTTATGGGGATAAATCTTAGTCGCGTATAAATTAATCTGATAATGTAATGCGACCGGTGTCGAAGCGGGCGAGAGAGGGTGTGCATTTGTATTTTGGCATTTTGGATTTTCGCCCAGCGATTATTAATTAGCATTAGCTAATATGTTAGAAATGGGGACGGCACTGCGATGGATATTTATTTAAAACGAAAAAGAATTGTATCGAAAATGTATATGATTAACGTATGGACTAGTTTTTAGGTTGATGAGGTGGAATCGAATGATGTATTACTTTACTTTGTTCCTTTGCTCTTGGGTGTTAATAAAGAAAGTCTTACAATTATTTATTTTTCGCGGTGTGTTTATAAACTTTATTTGATTTGAAGCGGACAAATTTTTGGATTTGGACGCTATTATCAAAGTTTTATTAACAATTATGACTAATAAACTTTTGAGCTTAGTGATTTGTGATAGTGAAACAGTAGTGTATGGTTGTATATAGTAGTGTAAATAGTGGTAGTGATTGTCTGACTAAGTGACAAGACCACCAAAAGATTTAATTGCAACAATTGACGACCTATTTAATATTTTTTCACAGGTAAAGTATATGTGCAACATTAAAAATGAGTGGTCAACGAGGTAATAATAAGATTAAAATTAAAGTTCAAGATTTATTTGATTTATCCTCTAAATATTCGTTGGCTCATTGTGTGGCGGCTGATTTCCAAATGAGAAGAGGTATTGCTGTCCATTTTAAATCAACATTCAAATCTATTGATAAGTTACTTAAACAAAAACAACAAGCTGGCGGACTTGCCATTTTAAAGCAACGAACGAGCCATGGTCATCGTTATATTTATTATTTAGTGACCAAAAATGAATCTCATGGAAAACCTACATATCAAAGCTTTGAACAGTCTGCTAAGTTACTCCGAGACCATGTAAAAAAACACCAAATTAAATACTTAGGCATTCCAATGCTGGGTTGTGGTTTGGACAGATTAAAATGGACCAAAGTCAAAGGTATTTTAGAGTCTTTATTTCGTAATGTTGACACTGAAATAGTATGTTGTACGTTGGATAGGAAATAGTAAAAAAACATATGTAGATACATATTAAATGCTGGACATTCAATTTTTTATGGTCCAATTTTTTTTATTCGACACTGCTATATCTTCAACAATTACTTCAACAATTACTTCAACAATTATATCTATTCAACAATTACTTTTACTCACTTAGATAATACAATTAAAAGTTGCTAAGTATACAGGAGCCTAAATAGTAATTAAAGATTTCGTGAAATGATTTGTAACAGGATTAAACTTAACACGCATAATAATAATTACGCAAACATGTTTCGAATTGTCCAATTAGAAATGTAAAATTTTCATAAATGATAAATATTTAACGATTCAACTGTACGTCTTGTTTCTACTTAGCTTAGACTGGCGCAAAAAACTAAATAGAGTTAGCCGTATACCATTAGCCATTAAACAAAAATGGTCTTACAAAAATGTAGAATATTGTTGAACGTTTTTTCTATAAATAAAAAGATTAGACGATTATGTATGTCTATAAAATATCTAAACAAGTATTGGTAATTTTCGACTTAAAATATGAATATTATGCTAAACATTTGTTTGAAGTAATTCATTTTGATATAAAAATATTAACGATTCAACTGTAAATCTGTCTATTTTCTACTGGGCTAGGCGTTACACTGTTTAGAGTTAGCCGTTATGCCACTATAAGTGAATGGGGTAGAATACTGTTGAACGTTTTTTTTTACTAAATTGCAATTTGAATATGTACTCATTAAAACTACATACAAATGTTTAGAAACATGTCGTAGGGCTCTTGGCGAGAGACATGTATAAAATAAACACAACGCGCCATGGTTTTACCTCGTAATGTTTAATTTCATAACGAATAATGTAATGGCAATTTTTAATTTACATTCGTTATGAAATTATACCATTAAAGGTGGTGTGGAAACAAACTGTAAAATGGTATTTTCCCATTTTGTATACCGTAATTTGTTAAATTTTTTAAAGACTTAAAAAATTTCCTGCTTTGTACATTTAATAAATTTGTGTAAATTTTATAATAGTGTATGTAATTTTTGTATAAATTGTATATGTAAATTGTACATACGCACTATTAATTTTAAAAATAAAGTTTATTATAAATTCGTTATATTTTATTCTACAATTAATATTCGTTTATCGTTTATAATAATTATAAAAAAAATTAAAATTATTTGAAAAATTCCTTGAACAGTCATTCCGAAGAAATAATCCGACACTATCTCAAAATTCGAGCTTGTGAGAAGAGAGAGTAAGGCACTGAAGGCCGCCAGGCCTTCAGTGCCGGGGGGTTGAAGGGGGGCGCAGCCCCCCTTCCGAGCGAAAAGCGAGTCCTACTAACTATACAGCTGAAACCGAAAGAATCCATTCATTCACTGACTCATTGGCGTGTTTTTTTTTACGGTCAAACGCGAAGGAAATTCGTCGCGGAAAAAACGCTATCCGACGTAACTCGACGAGATCTATCGGAAAATCGACATTTCGAAACCAGGAAAAGTTTCCTTCCGGGTGAAAAACCGGATTTTTGGGGTATTTTTGAGGTTTTTCGGGATTTTCTCGGAAAATCTTCCAACGATTTTCTTTAAAATTTCCTAAAATAGTCTTTAATATATTACCAATCACCTCACGCAAACCGCATATCCGGGAAAATCCATTTACCGGAGTTATGGGAAAAACAAATTGTCATTTTCGCAATTTCGGCAAAAAAATTGAAATATCTTGAAAAAAGATGCGATTTCGAAAAAAAATTTATTCTTCGAAAATTGTAGAGAACGTTTTTCTCTATAATAGGACATATAAGGGGTTATTCTATTTTGAACCGTTTTTGAGTTATAACGATAAAAAACAAACTTTCCTTCGCGAACGAAAAATTTATATTTTACAATTACTCCAAAACTAGCCGTTTTTTGTAAATTTCACAAGAATCGAAATTTGTAAAGAATAGTATTTTGTATAATATATGTAGATGGGGTGATTCGATTTTGAGCGGTTTCCGATTTATAGCGCGATATCGATTTTTTAAAATAAACGCGATTGACAAAAAGTCGAAATAACTCGAAAAAAGATGCGATTTCGAAAAAAAAATTATTCTTTGAAAATTGTAGAGGATGTTTTTTTACATAATAAAAAGTTTACGGGGTGGTTCCAACTTTAACGGTTGTTGAGTTACGACGAAAAACCTGCGATATTGCTGGGTAAAACCGAGCTGATTGGAGTGTTTTTTTCTTACGGCCGTACGCGAAGGAAAATCGTCGCGGGAAAAACGCCATCTTTACGAATTTTGACGAGATCTATCGGAAAATCGACATTTCGAAACCCGGAAGAGTTTCCTTCCGGGTGAAAAATTCCGGATTTTTAGGGTATTTTTAGGGTTTTTTGCGATTTTATCGGAATCGAAGAGATCGATTTTTCTCAATCTCTCCTAAAATATTCGTCAAATTAATATCGATTATCTCACGCAAACCGCGGGAAAATCAAAATTTCCTTCGCGGAGTTATGGCAAAAATAATTTAATTACAATTAAATTCTTTATTATTTACACGCTCAAATCTCGAAAACTATTAGGTTTACGATAATTTTACAAGAATACAAATTTGTTAAGCGTAGTTTTTTCCAACTAACAAAACAAACTGCATATGTTTATCTTGAACAGTTCAAAAGTTATAGGGGTAAATCTAAGTCGCGAACATGAGACTCGAGCAACGGATTTATGGTTCAAATTCGCGCAGCAAAGGGATTCCCGAAACCGTTCGCTCCGTAGAGAACAGGGACGGATCGAGAAGGAATTACTTTGTGAATAAATACATTAATATCTCCAAAACGGAAGGTTTACGAAAATTTTACAAGATACAGAAATTGTTTAGAATTGAATTTTCTATCGAACGGTATATTTTCCGAACCTCGCGAACAAGCCGTAACAAAAATCGTTTTTTCCGGAAAATTCAAAATCAAATATCTCCTAAGCCGTTAGATTTACGAAATTTTTTCAAACTAGGTGATTTGTAGGGATTATTTTTTTACATCGAATAGTAATTTACAAATTTTTATTCGACAATTAGTTTTTGAGTTATTAGAAAAGGTTTAATTTTAATTAGTCATAATTAGTAATTTAATTAGTCATAATTAAAATTATCACGCTCAAATATCGAAAACTATTAGCTTTACAAAAATATTACAAGAACACAAATTTGTTAAGCGTAGTTTTCTCTAACTAACAAAACAAACCGCATATTTTTAACTTGAACCGTGCGAGGGCATTTTACTTTGAAACGTTAGCTTGTAGCGGTCGAGAGAGGGGTGTGCAATGTGCATTAATATTTTGGCATTTTGGATTTTGGCCGAGCGATTATTAGCATTAGCATATGTTAGAAATGGGGACGGCACTGCGATGGATATTTATTTAAAACGAAAGAATTGTATCGAAAGTGTATGATTCACGGAGGGGACTAGTTTTTAGGTTGATAAGGTGGAATCGGATGATTTATTACTTTACTTTGTTATTTTGTTCTTGGGTGTTAATAAAGAAAGACTTACAATTATTTATTTTTCGGGGTGCGTTTTTAAACCTTATTTGATTGAAAGCGAACAAATTTTTGGATTTGGACGCTATTATCAAAGTTTTATTAACAATTACGGCTAATAAACTTTTGAGCTTACAATTAGTGATTTGTGATAGTGAAGCAGTAGTGTATGGTTGTATAGTAGAGTGTATGTAGTGGTAGTGATTGCCTGACTAAGTGACAAGACCACCAAAAGATTTAATTGCAACAATTGATGACCTGGCAACGGGTCAGTGTCCCAAGAAAGGGCGCGTTCGCGCCCTTTCCAACCATTCTGCGAGTCCTACTAACTATACAGCTGAAACCGAAAGAATCCATTCATTCATTCACTCATTGGCGTGTTTTATTTTTTACGGCCAAACGCGAAGGAAAATCGTCGCGGAAAAAACGCTATCCGACGTAACTCGACGAGATCTATCGGAAAAACGCTATTTCGAAACCCGGAAACTTTTCCTTCCGGGTGAAAAACCGGATTTTTGGGGTATTTTTGAGGTTTTTCGGGATTTTCACCGAAAATCTTCCAACGATTTTCTTTAAAATTTCCCAAAATATTCTTTAATATATTACCAATCATCTCACGCAAACAGCATATCCAGGAAAATCCATTTACCGGAGTTATAGTAAAAATACTATTCTTTACAAATTTCGATTCTTGAGAAATTTTCAAAAAACGGCTAGTTTTTGAGTAATTGTAAAATATAAATTTTTCGTTCGCGAAGGAAAGTTTGTTTTTTATCGTTATAACTCAAAAACGGTTCAAAAGAGAATAACTCCTTATATGTCCTATTATAGAGAAAAACGTTCTCTACAATTTTCGAAGAATAAATTTTTTTTCGAAATCTCATCTTTTTTCGAGATATTTCAATTTTTTTGCCGAAATTGCGAAAATGAAAATTTATTTTTCCTATAACTCCGGTAAATGGATTTTCCTGGATATGCGGTTTGCGTGAGGTGATTGGTAATATATTAAAGAATATTTTAGGAAATTTCGAAGAAAATCGTTGGAAGATTTTCCGAGAAAATCTCGAAAAACCCCAAAAAACCGAAAAATACCCTAAAAATCCGGTTTTTCACCCGGAAGGAAAAGTTTCCGGGTTTTGAAATGTCGATTTTCCGATAGATCTCGTCGAGTTACGTCGGATAGCGTTTTTTCCTTCGCGTTTGCCCGTAAAAAAAACCACGCCATGTATAGTTAGTAGGATATAAAAAAAAGATCATTCTATTAGTGTTGTGAAAATACACTCAAAATTAACAAAATTAAGAATGATTTTTAGTTACTCGTATAACCAAAAGTTGGGTTAGATATTTGTTTTAAGTGATTTTTCGATTTTATGCAGGACTGATGTTTGAAAATTGGATTAAAACGGCAACTAGAAGCTTGAAATAAACCGCCACCAACAGTGACGTTCATATTTTTTGGAAATTTCCTATGATTTTCGTCCTTCGAGAGTACAGCTGATTTGTTCATCGTAGAGCCTTCGAACATTACTATATATCTTTAAATTGTAAGTAAACAGTTATACAGGGTGGCCCAGAACTCACGCCCCACCGGGAAAGACCTTGTGGAACCGACAATGGAGATGACAAAACTGTAGCCGAAGACATGAAAAAGTTATTTCTTTGCTGTTTGGTTCATCATGCATTTTTGGGTATTTTGGAGATTTATATGGCTTTTAAGGATTCATTTTACGGTAAGAATTGAATATCGCACTAGAATGAGCACGTTAGAAAAATAATTATTTTATTTTTTAGGTATTCGGAAGGCTTTTGAGAGAAGGATAGTGATAGAGATTAGAAGGAATGCTCGCTCGCTTGATTTCAGCATCTTCCGGCCTTCTACTCATAGGAAATTATTCAACAAAGATCTCGCTCGCTTGACCAAAAGCAGTTTAATATCCAGATCCTCACTAGCTGCGCTCGCTCGGTTTCATTAATAATTAGACATCTTTGTGATATTTATGGTAAGAATTGAATATTGCACTAGAATGAACACTTTAGTAAAATATTTATTTCATTTTTTAGGTATTCGGAAGGCTTTTCAGAGAAGGATAGTGATGGTGATTAGAAGGAATGCTCGCTCGCTTGGTTCCAGCATCATCCATTTTAATTTTTCTTAAAATAAAAACACCCTGTACATCATGTCGTTATACAAGGTGTTTGAATTAAGGGTCTATCCCGCTCCGCGAACTCGATTGATCGAAGGCCTGCGACCTTGTACGCATCACGCGGTTGGCTAGAAGGATCCTCGCTCGGTTCGCTCGCTCCGTGACATTGACGTGACTTTTAAAATTAAAACACCCTGTATATCAGTTTTTTTAATTTTTCCCAGTTTTTCCATAAGAAAAAAACACATGTTTTCTCATTATGTAAGGACAGCTGATCGAAAGCTCGAAGGCCTGGAGGCCTTCTACGCACTAGGAAGTTCGCTAAAAGGGTCTCGTTCGCTGCGCGAGCTCGAATGCTCGAAGACCTTTCGGCTTTCTTCGCCATAAACGGTTCCTTAACCGGATCCTCGCTCGCTTCGCTCGCTCGGGATGTTTAAATTAAATCGCCCTGTATATAGGGTTTTTCTTAGGAAAAAAACACCCTGTATATTGTTCTATCTCTTAACGTGAAAACACCCCGCACATCAAACGTCATATCCTCGTACCCTTGGATACGTAAATGACAACTTCCGACAAGCGAAAAATTGTTCTTCGCCGCTGTCATCGGTGTAATTTTTTTTAAAATAATTTCATCATTTCTCGGAAATTACTAAACGGATCGATAGGAAACTATACGTGCGTATATATTTTTGCATTCTCTTTAATTCTCGACCGTTAAAAACGACTAAATGTTTCGATTAACGACATTTTCTTGCACTAAGATGCAGTTTTTTTTGAACGAAACGAACGCGTATCGTCGGACACGGAATTATTTTCGTAATCTGTCGAAATTTTCGCTTTTAAATTGGAATTGCGAACGAAAAGGATTTTTTAGATTTTTTTCTGCCGGATTTTCGGAATCGGCGCATTTCTTCGCGTCCACCCGTCCACCTCTCCATACCCCAGAAACTTTTTTTTCTCAAACTTTATTTTCGATCTATAATCATCGTTAACGCTTGGGACTTTATATATTATAGACTCGCTGAACGATCGGAAGGGGGCGGAGCCCCCTTTCAACCCCCCTTTACCAGCGGCTTCGCCGTAGACAGTTCGCCAGCCGGATCCTCGCTCGCTCCGATCTCTCGGTGTGATTGACATTTCTTTCGAAATTGAATCATACTAAGGATCTACTAATTACAAAGGCTGTTAATTGCATTGGTCTCGCTCGCTCCGCGAGCTCGACAGCTCGAAGGCCTGCGGCCTTCTACGCAAAGACAGTTACCTCTATCCAAAGCCGTTCATTGTTTGGTATAACGATGGGCTCTGCCGCATGGAACCGCAGCTCGAAGGCCTGCGGCCTTCTTCGCAAAAGGCTGTTAAATGGATTGGTCTCGCTCGCTCCGCGAGCTCGACAGCTCGAAGGCCTGCGGTCTTCTACGCAAGGACAGTTACCTATCCAAAGCAGTTCATTGTTAGGTATAACGATGGGCTCTGCCGCATGGAAACGCAGCTCGAAGGCCTGCGGCCTTCTACGCACAAGAAAGTTACGTAAAAAGGTCCTCGCTCGCTTCGCTCGCTCGGTTTCATTGACGTTACCTTAAAATTAAATCACCTCTGTGGTAAAGAATTTTTCAGTTCAGAAAAAACATTTTTTTCGTTCCAGAAAATAAAAAACACCCTGTATATCGACGTTAAATGGACCTTATTTTTTTCTCAAGCGACTGATGTTTTGTCAAGCTTAACAAATGCTCTAGCAAATGAAGAGCAGCAAAAACCTCGGGAGACTCCACCGGCAAAAAAAAGTAATTTAAAAGTATTTGCTGAATTTGTAGAGAGTCAACTAGAATTTTTGATGTCTGATGAAGAGACATTATTGGAAACCCAACAACAAATAACAAATATCATTTGGGATGCCAGAAAAAAAATGTTAAGTAAATTGTAAAAATTCGTAAATATGTGTATTTTGTTTTATTTAAATTTCAATAAACAAATTAAAATATAAAATATTTTCAATAGGTGCTACATATAATTTTTTTACATGTTACATCTCTGTACGGCAGCATTTTGCCAATTTAACTGAACCACTATCATTGTTGAAATACTCTTTAAATTCATTTCTTATATTATGGGCTTTAGCCGTCGAACGATTACCTGCTTGATTACTTATTTTATTTGAAAACATAACGTGTGAATCATCTTGCTCTACATATGATTTAAAATTTTCTGAAACTAACAAATTATGCAACGCTAAACAAGCCAAAATTATTTTTTCTACTTTATCTGCATTTAAATTTATTGGATTAAGCAATACTCTAAACCTGTTAGCCAAGATACCAAATGAGCTTTCAATCATTCGACGTGCTCTAGAGAGTCGATAATTGAATATTCTTTGATATTCTGATAATCCCCTATTAGGATATGGTTTCATAATTCTACTGGTTAACGGAAATGCGTCATCTGCAACTAATACAAATGGAATTTTTGATGTACGACTGGGTAAAGCCCGATTTGGAGGTAAATTTAAAGAGTTATTTTCTAGGGCTCCACACAGATTACTTTCTCGGAAAACACCGCCATCACTTATGCGGCCATTTATTCCTACATTATAGTAGGTGAATTTATAAGCCGAATCACACATAGCTAATAAAACAATTGAATGATTCCCTTTATAGTTGTAATAATATGAACCAGCAGATATTGGAGGTCTAAACACTATATGTTTTCCATCCAATGCCCCAATACAGTTGGGAAACTGCCACATTTCTTGAAATCCTTTAGAAACATTTAACCATTCTCTACAAGACGTTGGGGTCTAAAAGTAATGTTAGTTACTTTTCATAATTTTATCTTGTGCTTAAAGAAATTACCTTCAAATATATTTCTTTCAGACTGGCATATATAGCTTCACAAACTTCAGGCACAAACCTCGAAATGCTACTTTCATGTATACGAGTTGAATACATTAATGATCTAAACGATTGCCCAGTTGCCAAAAATCTTAATACAGTTTCCAACCTAAATAAAAGAACAAGTCATCAAATTTATACATCTAAATATATAATATATGTATATTATGAATCCTACTAACTATAAAGCTGAAACCGAAAGAATCCATTCATTCACTGACTCATTGGCGTGTTTTTTTTTTACGGCCAAACGCGAAGGAAAATCGTCGCGGAAAAAACGCTATCCGACGTAACTCGACGAGATCTATCGGAAAATCGATATTTCGAAACCCGAAAAAGTTTCCTTCCGGGTGAAAAACCGGATTTTTGGGGTATTTTTGAGGTTTTTCGGGATTTTCTCCGAAAATCTTCCAACGATTTTCTTTAAAATTTTCCAAAATATTCTTTAATATATTACCAATCACCTCACGCAAACCGCATATCGGGGAAAATCCATTTACCGGAGTTATAGGAAAAACAAATTGTCATTTTCGCAATTTCGGCAAAAAAATTGAAATATCTCGAAAAAAGATGCGATTTCGAAAAAAATTTTATTCTTCGAAAATTGTAGAGAACGTTTTTCTCTATAATAGGACATATAAGGGGTTATTCTATTTTGAACCGTTTTTGAGTTATAACGATAAAAAACAAACTTTCCTTCGCGAACGAAAAATTTATATTTTACAATTACTCAAAAACTAGCCGTTTTTTGAAAATTTCTCAAGAATCGAAATTTGTAAAGAATAGTATTTTGTATAATATATGTGGATGGGGTGATTTGATTTTGAGCGGTTTCCGATTTATAGCGCGATATCGATTTTTTAAAATAAACGCAATTGACAAAAAGTCGAAATAACTCGAAAAAAGATGCGATTTCGAAAAAAAATTTATTCTTTGAAAATTGTAGAGGATATTTTTTTACATAATAAAAAATTTACGGGGTGGTTCCAACTTTAACGGTTGTTGAGTTACGACGAAAAACCTGCGATATTGCTGGGTAAAACCGAGCTGATTGGCGTGTTTCTTTCTTACGGCCGTACGCGAAGGAAAATCGTCGCGGGAAAAACGCCATCTTTACGAATTTTGACGAGATCTATCGGAAAATCGACATTTCGAAACCCGGAAAAGTTTCCTTCCGGGTGAAAAATTCCGGATTTTTAGGGTATTTTTAGGGTTTTTTGCGATTTTATCGGAAACGAAGAGATCGATTTTTCTCAATCTCTCCTAAAATATTTGTCAAATTAATATCGATTATCTCACGCAAACCGCGGGAAAATCAAAATTTCCTTCTCGGAGTTATGGGAAAAATAATTTAATTATAATTAAATTCTTTATTATTTACACGCTCAAATCTCGAAAACTATTAGGTTTACGATAATTTTAGAGGAATACAAATTTGTTAAGCGTAGTTTTTTCCAACTAACAAAACAAACTGCATATGTTTATCTTGAACAGTTCAAAAGTTATAGGGATAAATCTAAGTCGCGATCATGAGACTCGAGCGACGGATTTATGGTTCAAATTCACGCAGCAAAGGGATTCCCGAAACCGTTCTCTCCGTAGAGAACAGGGACGGATCGAGAAGGAATTACTTTGTGAATAAATACATTAATATCTCCGAAACGGAAGGTTTACGAAAATTTTACAAGATACAGAAATTGTTTAGAATTGATTTTTCTATCGAATGGTATATTTTCCGAACCTCGCGAATAAGCCGTAACAAAAATCGTTTTTTCCGGAAAATTCAAAATCAAATATCTCCTAAACCGTTAGATTTACGAAATTTTTGGTGCTAGGTGATTTGTACGGAATATTATTTTACATCGAATAGTAATTTACAAATTTTTATTCGACAATTAGTTTTTGAGTTATTAGAAAAGGTTTAATTTTAATTAGTCATAATTAAAATTATCACGCTCAAATATCGAAAACTATTAGGTTTACAAAAATATTACAAGAATACAAATTTGTTAAGCGTAGTTTTCTCTAACTAACAAAGCAAACCGCATATTTTTAACTTGAACCGTGCGAGGGCATTTTACTTTGAAACGTTAGCTTGTAGCGGTCGAGAGAGGGGTGTGTAATGTGCATTAATATTTTGGCATTTTGGATTTTGGCCGAGCGATTATTAGCATTAGCATATGTTTGAAATGGGGACGGCACTGCGATGGATATTTATTTAAAACGAAAGAATTGTATCGAAAATGTATGATTCACGGAGGGACTAGTTTTTAGGTTGATAAGGTGGAATCGGATGATGTATTACTTTGTTATTTTGTTCTTGGGTGTTAATAAAGAAAGACTTACAATTATTTATTTTTCGGGGTGCGTTTATAAACCTTATTTGACTTGAAGCGAACAAATTTTTGGATTTGGACGCTATTATCAAATTTTTATTAACAATTACGGCTAATAAACTTTTGAGCTTACAATTAGTGATTTGTGATAGTGAAGCAGTAGTGTATGGTTGTATAGTAGAGTGTATGTAGTGGTAGTGATTGCCTGACTAAGTGACAAGACCACCAAAAGATTTAATTGCAACAATTGACGACCTGGCAACGGGTCAGTGTCCCAAGAAAGGGCGCGTTAGCGCCCTTTCCAACCATTCTGCGAGTTATAATATACAAACCTGCATCTTGCTGAAATACTTTCTCTAAATTGGGTATCCTGTTTTTTTATCTTATTCTCAACTAGCCCTAACAATTTTTCAAACAAAGTATTACTCATTCGTAAAAAGTTTTTATATGACAAAGGGTCTTCTACTAATAATTCTTCATTCAACATATTCAATATTCCTTTACCTAATCCTCTTCTCTCGATCCATTTTTTTCTCCAAATGCGCTTTTTTTTAAGAAGTGTTTGATTTCTTTCCTTAATTGCTGTCACCATCAATACAATTAAAGCAGCTGCACATAATTTTAGCTTCTTTTTCGTTATCATTATTTACTTATTTCTTTAAACACAAATAACAGACTCGTAAGTTAGGTTAGGTTATCAGTAGAAAACTTGTTAGATCAGTAGAATTGTTAGAGCGCATGCCTACATAATAAATAAAATTAAGGCAGTAGCAAACACAAACTGTCACAAACCCACATTTTTAATACTAAATCGACTCGCGCAACGAACTAATATTTTTAGTACTTAAATCAGAAAATCCTCCAAATTTTTATTTTTATGAACTATTAGGATTAGGTATTTCTTTTTCCATGGCTTGCTTCTTTCTCTTTTTCGTATATACCCATAGCGAATATGCATTTAAACAAAAACTGTGCCTTTTGTTAATAGCATTACTTACTTATCTTTTAACGATTTTTGTAATATTTTCAAAAAGGCTGATTTTATCCTGAGGAATAAAAAAAATTCAACAAAAATCAGTTCAATTAGTTTAAAAAACTAAAAATTTAATGGATTTCCATATAACATTTTCTTTGGCCTAAATTTTAGGTTAGGAACCAGATATCGATGTGCAATCTTAGCGAGTCTGTTTAGGCATCATTTAGCTATTTTTTCATGAATATAAAATCATACCAATGCATTTAATTTTTTTGAGAAAATTAACATTTTATGTCGGAATGTCGAAAAAAGATCTCTAGCGGCGAAATGTGACATTAACAAAACTTTAAATATTATAATACTTGTAGCCCAAGAATAGCTCTTTTCAACAAGCCTAAGTTTGTTAAAATCGGTTCAGCCGTTTAGAAGATACAGGGTGTTTTGTTCGGAAACATTTGAATACCCCCCACCACATTATTTTTAGAGATACAGCAAAAATTGTGAAACAAAAAAGGTTCATATTATCCTGGACTTTAAAGATCGGATATTTTTTTGTTAGGTTAATGTAGCGGAATTCACAGAAACATCACTTTTTTAGATTCAAGTATGCAATTACGCCCCCTAGCGTCCATTTCAGAAACTTGAAAATATTTTCCAGGTTTTTCTCGTGGTCGTTTTAGTAATAACATTTTTTGTCGCAAGCCTCTACGATGGATAGTTTCCAAGATACAGTACCTCGTATTCTTAGTTGGCCACCCTGTATGTATGCGAAGAATTTTTAAAACTTTCTGTAGCTGAAAGGGTTGCGGAAATAAAGAAGCGGAGATTATGTTTAAATTGTTTTAACCTCAATCATGAGATTAAGATGTGTAAACTGAAACCGTGTTTTAAATGTAAGCAAAAGCATAATTCTTTGATTCATGTCGATCGGATAGGTGAAAATAGTAGCGGTAGCGCTTTGGTCATTCAGAGAGTGGGTGATAGCTCAGCAACTGCTTCTACGTCATTTGAAGCGACGCGAGAAAATTGTTTAGCAACACGATCAGTATCGCAACATACTTTGTTGTCTACCGCGATTGTAAATGTATACGTAAATGGTACTATTTGTCCAGCACGGGTGCTTCTGGACAGTGGGTCTCAGAGCCATTACATAACAAGGAAATTTTGTAAAGGAGCAAGAATTTCCATGGGGCCAATAGTTCATTCAGTTAAGGGTTTGGGTGAAGGGTTGATTAATATTCACAACCAAACAAATATCCAAGTGGGATCAATGTATAACGAATTTAGAGTCAATATAAATTGTTTAGTTTGTAGAATTTAGCGGACCCTTCCTTTAATCAGGCTAGCGATATTGATATACTTATCGGCGCACAGGTATTTTGGGGAATTTTATCGATGGATCAGGAATTCTTGGGAGACAATTTGCCTGTCTTACAAAATTCTAAATTCGGATGGATTGTGGCGGGAGATGTTGGTGGTAGGTCTAACGTTTCTGTATCTCATGTTGCGAATTGTGATGATGAGCTAAATAGTCTAGTTTCGAAGTTTTGGCAGATAGAGGAAGTCAATCAAGAGAAGCTCGTCATGTCCAAAGAAGAAAAATACTGCGAGGAATTTTATTGCAGAACTTTGTCAAAAACTGAGTCTGCTCGTCTTGTTGTGCGAGTACCCTTCAGAGAGTCTGTTGGGGAATTGGGTAGTTCTAGGAATGTTGCACTCAATCGGTTTTTTAATTTGGAAAAGAGATTGTCCAATAATGAGTGTTTGCGCAACCGATAGCGGATTATCACTTAACGATGTTCAGTAGGTGGGTGCAGCGTTGCAAAATGATATATTCAATATTTTAAGTAGATTTCGGATTTATAAATACGTTGTAACAGGGGATATATCAAAGATGTATCGACAGATCCTCGTGCATCCTGACGATCGGATGTTTCAGAAGATTTTTTGGCGTTCTAATGTACGCACGAGCTAAAGTGTTACGAGTTGAATACAGTTTCTTATAGAACTGCCTCTGCGTAATTTTTAGCGGTTCGATCGTTGATTCAGGTTGCAGACGAGAATGCTTCTAGTTGTCCGGATATTAGTAGAATTATTAAAAATAATTTTTACGTTGATGATTTGCTGTCGGGATCAAATTCGGAAACAGAACTTTTGCGGATTCAAAAGGATTTGTCTGGGGTTTTCTTGTCATCAGGGTTTGAATTGAGAAAATGGCAATGTAATAATGTGTCGCTCCTGAAGCAGTTTGAAGTTAATGGTGATACGGAAGCTACTATAGTATCTATCGGGGAGCATGAAAATAATAAGACTCTTGGGATATATTGGAATGCAAGACAGGATATTTTGTAATATTCTATTCCCTCTAATGAAACACCGAATGTTTTTACAAAAAGATATATTTTGTCAGTTCTTTGCCAAATATATGATCCCTTGGGGTTGATAAATCCTATTGTCGTTGTGGGAAAACTTTTGATTCAGGAGTTGTGGAGACTCAAGCAGTCTTGGGATGACGAGATACCTGAAACGTTGAAAATTTCTTGGGTAAAGTATCAGAGTGACTTGGAAAGAATTAATAATTTTAAGATACCTCGAATGTGTGTTGTGTCCAGTTATTCTCAGATTTAAATTCATGGGTTTTCCGATGCGAGTGAGAGAGCCTATGGCGGCGCGATTTATGTCAGGTGTTTTGTTGCTAATCATACACTGTCAGTTTGGTGTGTTCCAAATCGAGAGTTGCTCCTCTCAAACAGATCAGTGTGCCTAGATTATAACTGAATGGGGCTGTTTTAATGGCAAAGTTGTTGTCGCGAACTGTTAGTGCGTTGCCGATTAGATTTCATAAAAAATATTACTGGACAGACTCTCTTATTGTTCTGGCTTGGATAAAAGCGGAACCTACTAGTTGGAAGACATTTGTAGCCAATAGGGTGAGTGAAATACAAAATTTGTGTGACGTAAGCGATTGGTATCATGTTAGTGGATGCGATAATCCTGCAGACTTGGTGTCCAGAGGAATTAGTCCAGATGTTCTGGAGACCTCGTCCCGGTGGCACGGGTCATCTCTTTTGTTGCGTGATATCAACGAATATTTGTCAAAGGGTAAAGGGAATAATAATATAGAAGTTCCAGAAGGGAAAAAGAGTGGTCACGTGATGGTGACCAGTCAGGTTCATCCTCAGTGTCTCATGGGTTTGTGTTTGATTTCATCGTATTTTTCTGAGTACGTGGCAACCGTGCTTTTCGGCCCAACGGTTTTCCGATTCCTGCAACGGCGCGGCGTCCGGGAAGGCAGAGCGATTTTGTACTACTACTCAAGAAGCGTTGCATCATTCACGTACTCTGTATTATTCTTTTCCTTTTGTATTCACTGTTTTCTATTTTAACATTTGTATTGCTTGTGCAATTAAACACGTATTCATATTAGAAAAGAAGTGGTCGATTTATTTAATCGAAATTAATTAAACATTTGTTGGTCCTTCGAGCCGGATAGAAAACTACATAACTTCGCAGCAAGTTTGAACCTGTGGACAGAGCACGGTGAGTTTATTCCTTTATCCTCTTTACCATTTTTTTTACCGTTTTGATTCGATTTGGTATCAAGAGTAGAGTAGTAATAGATTGTTTTACATTCGTTCGAGTTTATATTGTCAGTTAATTGTCCGTCTCATTTCGGTCTCTACCGTCGTGTTACATAGAGTTCAAAATGTCTACGGAGCGTAGAGATTGGGAAAAATTGACTAGGAAACGCGGTTCAGTCAAGGCAAAACTTACAACTTTTAGAAAATTCATTGCAAATCTTGAAGAGGTTTATCCAGATAAAATTATTGTTGATAGAGAATTGATTTCCGAATTAGAGGAGCGTCTAGACGTAGCAAATAATTACCTTGGGTTGTTTGACGATACACAGGGTGAGATTGAGCAGTTGGATGATTCTGAAAGTCAATTATTAGAGCGGGAGGAATTCGAAAAGTGTTTCTACAATCTCATAGCGAAAGCAAAAATAATTTTATCTCTTAACAGCACCGCGGGCGCACACGTTCAAGGAGAAAACAGTGAATCACCGCTTTCGGCTTTGGCTAATTCAAACGCGACTGTTAGTCAGGGAGCACGTACTACTTTGGACGTTAAATTACCGGTGATCGATTTACCTAAATTTGACGGTGACATTAATCAGTGGATAGGTTTTAGAGATACATTTAATTCTTTAATTCATACGCGAAAGAATATTAGTGATATACAAAAATTTCACTACCTAAAATCAGCGATCGGTTCAAACTTGGCGGACACTATCGAAAATTTAGAGTTTTCAAGCGCAAACTATAACGACGCGTGGAATTCACTTTGTGAACGATTTAACGATACGAATTTGATGAGATGAGATAAATATGCTTCAAGGTAAGGGTTTAAGTAAGGGGTCGAGGCTAGCTAAATTAAAGCCTTTTCTTGATGGAGATAATATTGTTAGAGTTGGCGGTCGGCTAGCATACTCGTCTTTTTCGTTTGACAAACGTTTCCCTGTTCTTTTGTGTTCTAAATCTCGCTTCTCACAATTACTATTTCTTAGGGAGCACAAAAATTTACTGCATGCCGGACCTACTTTGTTACTGGCTCACACACGGAGCAAATTTTGGACTTTGGCTGGGAGAAATTTGGCTAGAAAGATTGTACATAATTGCGTAATTTGTTTCAAAACGCGTCCTAGTAGTTTAAGCCCTATTATGGGACATTTACCATCGGCTAGGGTGAATCCTGCTCCACCATTCTACACTTGCGGCGTCGACTATGCGGGACCTTTTAAGGTCAAAGATAGGAACGGTAGAGGATGTAAGATTAGTAAAGCATATGTTTGTTTATTCGTTTGTTTCACCACCCGTGCTATCCATCTGGAACTGGTATCGGATTTGAGTAGTGAGGGCTTTATTGCTTGCTTTAGACGATTTGTTTCACGTAGGGGAAAACCTTTTCAAGTATTGTCAGACAATGGTACTAATTTTGTGGGAGCTAATTTTGAGCTCAAACGATTTTTAATTGATAATTCGAATAGTTTAACCGAGAAATTTGAAAATGAGGGCGTTTCATGGTCATTTATCCCTCCTCGCGCTCCACATTTTGGTGGATTGTGGGAGGCCGGAGTGAAATCAACTAAGACACATTTGCTTCGCGTTGCTGGCGGTGCAATTCTCACATTTGAGCAATTATACAGGGTGTTTCCGAACTTGGGAGACAATTTTCTAGGGGAGATAGTTCGCATAATTTGAAACCGATTCGCAGATTTCGTTTTTCTAAAAAATGTATTATAAACAAAATAGAGCCATTATAAAAAAAATCAATGAGCGAATACAACCCTGGCCGCAATAGTCAGCTGATCGGTTTCAAAAACCGATGCTAGGACGAGCAAATTTCACCCTCCGCGCGCCTCGTTTCGAAAAACGTACTATTGCTTTCTAGTGCGTATTGCATTGTAGGGTTGTTAACCTCTCGGTCAAACAGATTTTTTTATACTGTTTTTTAGTGATTTATTTGATATTATTAGGTGTTCTTCTAAGTTTAGTTTGTTCTTCGTGTTCTTCTCAGTATAGTTAGTTCTTATTAGTGTTTTCACAGTTTAACAAGTTGGTGATAAGTTTGAATAATTACTATGAATTTCAAGCCATTTTTCTACAACTAAATAGGTGAGCTAATATTTCTTTTGAGTTGAATGTTTTTTCTTTTATTATTTGGAAAACCCGGGTTAATTTTATAATTTATCCATGATTCTAAAAATTCAGAGACCATATGGATCAAATAAAGGTCCTAATAAATAAATTTGAATGAGATATTAATTAATCAATCATTATTTTGTTGTGATTTTGTCGATTCTAATTTTACGGTGAGTTCGAGACCGTACCGCGCGAGTCGAGAGCGACTGCAATTGCTATGCAGGACGGTATTTCTTAGATTTTTTTTTTACATTTTTAATTAATTTTTGATAAATATTTTTCTTGACGGTTTTGATTAAATAATCACATAATTCGCTAAGATGACCCGTTGTCACTTCATCATTAAAAATTGTACCCCAAGTTCGGAAACACCCTGTATACTCTTTTGGTACAGATCGAAGGAGTTCTTAATTCCCGACCAATGCATCCTTTGTCCTCCGACCCTTCAGATATGCAATCACTTACTCCTTCTCACTTTTTAATTGGACGTGCCATGACTGCTCTACCAGATGCGCAACTTTTGGATGTACCTGGAGAATCGACTCAAATTATATCAACGAATCCAGCAATTACTTCAGCATTTTTGGCGGAGGTGGTCACTCGAATATATTTCCGAATTACAGCAGCGAACGAAGTGGTCAACATCACGTGATCAACTTCAACTCGACGACTTGATTCTTGTAAAGGATGAGAATCTTCTACCTTTTAAGTGGCTTCTGGGCCGTATAATCCAGCTTCTTCCCGGAAAGGACGACATCGTTAGAGTGGTGACTGTTAAAACCAAGACTGGTTGTTTCAAGCGACCTTTAGTAAAATTATGCAAGTTGCCTTTGGCTGACGAATCCATTTCCAAGGACTTCGATGTTGAAAGCACCCCTGAGCGCTTCCAAAGGGGGGGCCATGTTTGATTTCATCGTATTTTTCTGAGTACGTGGCAACCGTGCTTTTCGGCCCAACGGTTTTCCCCTTCCTGCAACGGCGCGGCGTCCGGGAAGGCAGAGCGATTTTGTACTACTATCCAAGAAGCGTTGCATCATTCACGTACTCTCTATTATTCTTTTCCTTTTGTATTCACTGTTTTCTATTTTAACATTTGTATTGCTTGTGCAATTAAACACGTATTCATATTAGAAAAGAAGTGGTGGATTTATTTATTCGAAATTAAACAGTTTAATAAATCGTGTTTCGAATTATGTTAAGTTGACAAGAGTTGTTGCTTATTTTCTACGTTTTTTATATAATATTAAAGTCACAAGCATCCCGAAACTCAACGGATCGTTGAAAACAAAGGAACTGAATGATGCGTTAAATGTTTTGGTTAAAGTAGTACAAATCGAAAGTTTCCCGACCGAGTATAATCTTCTTGTTGGGGGAAAAGTTATCCCAAATAATAGTAAATTGTTAAGGTTGAAGCCTTTTATTCACGATGGAATAATACGAGTGGGAGGACGACTCAGGAACTCTTAGGGTTCTTTTGATCAGAGGCATCAAATATTGTTGCCTAGTGGCCATCCTTTGACAATGTTAATTCTGAAACATTATCACGTTAAATTAATGCATTGTGGGATACAGATGTTGCTTTATTCAGTAAGGGAAATGTTTTGGCCAATAAATGGAAAAAATAATTGTAAGAAAATTGTACATGCCTGTGTAAAGTGTTTCCATACCAAGCCTGTCGTGTCAAAGAACATGATGGGTGATCTTCCTTCGTATAGGGTAACTGCGTCTTTTCCATTCACTTATGTGGGTGTGGACTACGGAGGTCCGTTTTTTATTAAGGATCGGCGGGGTCGCGGTGCGAAATCATTAAAATGTTATATTTCTTTGTTCGTGTGCATGGATAGTAAGGATATTCACCTGGAGCTCGTTACCGACCTTACTACAGAAGGATTCATGAATACTTTAAAGCGATTTATTTCACGTAGAGGTAAACCTCATCATATTTATTCGGATAATGGAAGAAATTATGTGGGCGCAAAGAACGAGTTAAAATTGTTGTTTGAATTTTTAAATAGAGAATCGGGTAATGTCGAGAATAGTTTGTCGGCTGAAAGAATTCTCCTTCTTTTGGAGGCATTTGGGAGGCAGGAATAAAGAATGTGAAATTTCATCTTAAACGAGTTATCGGTGAGTCATTATTGGTTTATGAGGATTTTAATACTGTACTTTCAGATTTCACCCTCTCATTCCGGCTCATTTGCTTATTGGGCGATCCTTAGTAGCTCTGAAGAGAATGTGATAAATATACTCACCAACCGTCTGAATCAATATCAATGTGTTCAGTGCATTGTTTAATGTTTTTGGAAGAGATGGAATCGAGAATATTTATCGGAACTTCAAATTCGCCCTAAAGGAAAGGTTGTTTCCAGACCTGATTCGATTGTTCCTGGTCTTCTGGTACTCCTGAAGGTTGATCATGCACCTCCCATGCGGTGGGCCTTGGGACGAATTGTGAAAACGTATACAGGATCAGACTCTGTTGTGCGTGTGGCGGATGTTAAAACATCTAAAGGACTCGACCGTCGTGCGATGAATAAGTTGTGTGTTTTGCCCCTCAATCTTACTTGAAAACTGTGTTTCAAGGCGGGCGGAATGTTTGGTTTTGTTCTTTCTTTCATTTGTTTAATATTGTCGTTTATTGTTATAAATAGTATTTCGTGATTGTAAATGTAGCCACGGCCACGGTCGCGGCAACTTAGCCACGGCGCGCAAGGATGCGTGCGCTTTTCTATATATCGAGTCAAGATGGCTACAGCGGTGAACTCTGAGTAAAATTGTAACCGATTTTAAGATTCTTTTGATGATAAATACAGTCCACTAATAATTCATTTGGAGTTTATTATTCTTACGAGTGAGAACGTACAGTATTGAAATACATTGACATAATTGACATAAGGTCACGTCAGTAATGTAACGAAAAAAGATTTGAAATAGAACTGAATTACTTATTTGGAAATGTCATTTGTTGATGTAACTCACCTGAAATATTTTATTGCCGATTACGCAGTTTTCGAAGATATATTTTTTAATTACTGGAATGAAGCCCTGTGAAGGGGCCCAATTTAAAAAATCAGCAAATGGGTAGTAAATAGTAAATCAACACTGCGATCTGCGCGCCCTCTCTCGTCAGGAAAATAAGACGAGATCTGATCACGTGAAGGGACCGATAAGAGAATAATCGCCTCCGTCGATTTTTATTGTAGCGTGACACTGCTGTGTCAATTTGGTGGCGTCACTTTGAATTTAAGCGTACAAATTTATTTTGGCCGCTTAATGTAATTTAAACCAACTTAATTTCGATTCGCGTTGTTAAAATCCTTTTTTTTTATTCCAAAGACTGATTTGTGTGTAAATATCGTTTGCGGTTGCGATATTTTTGACTTTTTTAACCGGCTTTACCAAATACATAAATGTAAGTTAATATATAATTATTACCTTTTCATTTACTACAACATTATGCATCTTTGAAACCGATTAGCCTCTCTTTAGCGCCTCTTTTTATTATGAAAAGTTACTCAACTCAAACACCAGTTGTGTGTAAAACCTAGATCGATAAATTCCTCAATACTTCCTCGATTTCTATGAAATTTTTCAATACAAGACCTGCAAAATATCTGAATAAACACATTAAACAAAAATCAAACACTACTTTTGATTATAAATGTAACGAAAAATCATTTGTAATGTTGTTAATTTTAAGTGTATTTCTATAATTTTTGTTTGAAACAACTCTAATGGAAATATTTTTTTGCTATATGAACATACAGGGTGGTCCACGCTTAACGTCACGGAGTATTATGGGCAAACGGTAAAAGATTTTAAAAATTCCTTCGGGTGAAATATGTATGTGTATAGTGGCTACAATTTAAAATTATTTAGACATATACAGGTTGTCCCAATTTTGAGAAAATATACAAAGTTATGTTTTTTTAAATGGAACACTCCGTTTATTATTACATTTTTGGATTCTACTCGATGAGCTGATTCCAAAAAGGGGACACACTTGGTATCTTGGTCTCATAATAAAGGACTCAAAAATCACAAAATTTTGAATTTAGGCGGCTCTGAAAGCCAAACAATTGAAAATCGAGAAAAACGGCTTACAATGTCCTATCCTAACTTTTCAAGTACTATCTAATGGTACAAGAAAATTTGAAATTTTTCACCCTGTATAAATTTTATATCATGTCGCTAGATAGTACGTGAAAAGTTAGGATAGGACCATGTAAGCCGTTTTTTTCGACTGTTTGGCCTTCAGAGCCACCTAAAATCAAAAATTTGTGATTTTTGAGTGACTGTGTAGCATTTATTATGAGACCAACATACCAAGTATGACACATTTTTGTAATCAGCTCATCAAGTAAAATCTAAAAATGTAAAAATATATAGGGTGTCCCATTTAAAAAAATGTAAGTTTTAGTCATATCTCTCTTTTTGGACATCCTATATAAACACTCACAACCTTTTCTGACCCACTTTTTAAAATAAAAATCGACGTGTCGATATATCATACTAGTGACGTCATCCACGTGGTCGTGATGACGCAATCGATAATTTTTTTAAAAAGTTTTTAAAAAATAGAATAGTTTTTCTGTTTTAACAGGATTTATACACTAATTTGTACTCTTTTGTTATTGTTTTGCTAAAGTATTTTGGCGGTGTTTTACACTTTCATTTTGAGGTAAACAATTTAGGTAATTTTTTTTCTTGGATACACCTTTTACGGTTTTTTAGCCGAATATTTAGAATATATTTTACCCTAATTTTCATAACAAAATTTAATGTTCAAAACTTCTATAACTAGCTAGAACGTTAGAACGTTAGAAATGTAACGTTACTTTAACACAGGCCCTTGCTAAAACTCAGTTGAAAAATTATTATTTATGTTTGTTTGATTATATTTTTTTGTAAGGAATTTTAATAATCCCCTTTTTACCTTATATAAATTAACTCTTTTATGTTTTCTTTTTTATCTTTTTTTCTATATATAGGGTGTCTACTATAAAAACCGCCAAACTTCCCAGGGTGATTATACAAGTAATTTCCAACAAAAAATGTCTTATAACACTTTTTTGAAAAGTGGACAATTTATTCTTTTATTAAACATTTTTTGATTTTGCAATTTTTTTTGCTTTTTTCCACAAAAACGAGAATATCTTTGTTATTCTTACAACCACATGAAATTTGGCGATACACCATAAAAGAGCATTAACTTTTCTATAAGAAAAGTATTGCAACAATTTTAAAAATGTTATATACCAGGTGTTGCAAAAGTTTAAATGTAACAATTATGAAATGAGCAAAATGATTGGTTTCTTTTTAATGGCCGCAAAGCCAAAAATTTTCTAATGAATAGGACGTTTATTTTCAGCAAAAACTACTGCATTTAGTAAGCTTTTATACGATATATTTATTTGTTTTAATAACTTTTTCTTTGGCTGCAATATCACGCATAAAGATAAAAAAAACATAAAAATCGAAAACCCAAGAACATTATGTTACTTGATTTTAAAACAAAATACTATTATAACTTGACAGAACCTGTCATTAAATGAAGTAAGAATAAGTTCCCTCAGTTGATCCCCACATAGAATATCGTGATATGCTATTTACTTATGGCTTCGCAAACGGAAATTCGAGAGCGGCGACAAGAGAATGTGCGATCCGTTTCCCTAATAGACAACAACCCCACAGAAACACATTTGAAACTGGTTCTTTGCGTGGTTTGAAGGTTCGAGAAGGCGGTGGAAATGCTCGTCACTGGAGACGAGAACCTGCAATGATGCAAGCTGTTAGGGAAGATCCAACAACAGGTACTCGCCGAATTGGTACTGCGTTAAGGATTCATCATTCTACCGTACACAAAGTTCTTAAAAAAATGATTTGCACCCACACCATTTGAGCAAAGTACAAGATTTGTTGCCATCGGATAGTGCGGTGAGATTACAATTCTGTAGATGGTACCTGAACAAGTTGCAGGAGTGGGGATCGGATAAAATATTATGGACGGATGAGGCAACTTTTACAAGAGCTGGCATAATTAATTTGAGAAATAGCCATATTTGGGATACAGAAAATCCTCATGCGACTGTTGTGTCGCATTTTCAGCACGATATAAGGGTCAACGTATGGTTGGTATTAATGAGAGGTCGTCTTGTCGGGCCAGTAATACTTCCCGATCGTCTCAATTCCATCGAGTTTTTAAATTTATTAAACAACGATCTCTTTGACATTCTCGAAGAAATTCCCATAGCCACTAGGCAGGAAATCTGGTTTCAAATGGATGGTTGTCCTGCTCATAATGGCAGAATTGTTCGAAACTGGATGAACCAAGGCTTTGGGGAAAAATGGATAGGAATCCTCCTCCCAGAAGCCCCGATCTTACACCCCTGGATTTTTACGTTTGGGGTACATTAAAATCGAAGGTTTATAATATTAATTCTCGAGAAGAATTAATTAACCGAATTAGAATATGTTGTAATGAAATGCGACAAAAACGCATTGAACTTGAACGGGTGGTTAATTGTGTAAGAAAACGATGTATCAAATGTATTGAGGTAGGGGGAGGGCATTTTGAACAATTGTTATAGTTTTTAAATTTGTTTCGTGATTTTTTTTTATTTAAGACTGTAGTCGTTTATAATAAGAATTGCTTTTTCGTTTTTTATGTTTTTTATCTTTATGCGTGATATTGCAGCCAAAGAAAAAGTTATTAAAACAAATAAATATATCGTATACATTTAAACTTTTGCAACACCTGGTATATAACATTTTTTAAATTGTTTAACATAACATTTTTAAATACTTTTCTTATAGAAAAGTTAATGCTCTTTTATGGTGTATCGTCAAACTTCATGTGATTGTAAGAATAACAAAGATATTCTCGTTTTTATGGAAAAAAGCAAAAAAAATTGCAAAATGAAAAAATGTTAAATAAAAGAATAATTGTCCACTTTTCAAAAAAGTGTTACAAGACATTTTTTGTTGGAAATTACTTGTATAATCACCTTGTGAAGTTTGGCGGTTTTTATAGTAGACAACCTGTATAGTATTCAGGTGATATTTTTTAGATATTTAACTATGATATTTTATCTCTTCTTTATATTCTTTTTTAACTATTTTACATAGCATTTATACTCTGCTTTCATTAAACCATGCAACAAGTATTTCTTTTGGTAAAATTTTTTAATTATCTACATAAAAATTTCCGTTGGAATCGTTTATAACATATTAATTTTACAACATAAAATTATTATTTACAACGATATTTACTATATTTTTATATAATGCTTTCTTTAATATTCGTAATAATTTTAATGAATAATTTTATTTTATTTTTTTCATATTTTCAGATTTGGAGAATGAACGTCTCATACGAAAGTTTCGTATGCGGGACGTTTCATCAAGGGAATACAACCTTATTCCTTGGAACGGCTAATGTGCAATGTGTTGCAAATGCTGCAACAGCATTGGCATTCCGATGGCTTCGGGTTCCATTTACTGAGAAGATCATCGATGAAATTCTCATCACCGGAAATCATCTGTATAAACGATGCAAACCGGTATGTATTAAAAAACTTCTTTTTTTTTCTACATTATTAAACGTACATAATATGAGTAGAATCTTCACGTCTAATAATAAATATATAACATGTAAAACACCATTTACCTCTATACTTCAATAAGAATCATTTACTTATATTATTCATATTTAACCTTTTATCAATAACTTAAATATCACTATTATAGTTGTAGCTAGCGCATTGTCCCTAAAATATGTAATATCAATATTATTAAGTCAATTTCTCAATATTTTGTATGTAATCTAAACAGTTAATAATGTTTTAATTTTATATTTTTATTTTAGGAACAACCTCCTCTTTTGGAACCCGAAGAATTGCCACCAGAAATGAACATTCGTGGCCAACTCGTAACAACAGAAATAGATGTTGTCAACTGTTATAAGCTCCCCAATTTGTAAACGTCAGGGAATGTTATTTCGGGTGACAGGCCTAAGAGATACACCACTTGGTCTACAATACGTATAATTAATGCGTATCGACACAAACAAACGAATAATATTAACGGAAAACAACAAAAACAAAATTACGAGTCAGCCTCGTTGAACAAAATCCCCATCTTCTCTTTTTTTTCTCCCCCTATCCTTTTCTCCTTATGCTTCTTTTTCATCCTCAATAGCCTCGTACCTCGGGGACATGTGAGTAACTCCGCGTAGGCCTGTGTCCCTGGGGACCTAATGGCTGGGTTCTGGGACGCAATAGTCCCAGCGGGTCTCAGTAGGTGCGGTAGGGGGCTCATACTTACCGTCCATTAAAACGCTGAGTCCGTAGTCCTGTGTGGATGAACCGGCAAATCCTATCTCCACCTCCTCGTGGTGGTCCCTGGTAATGCGTGGAGTACTCGAAGTACTCAACACGCGGCCAACGGAAAAGGGCGAAAGGCGAGCTTCCGGCGCCTGAAAAAAAACTGGAATTAGTGAGCTAAGGGAAGGAAACCCTGACAGAAAACCCGCAACCCAAGGTGTCATGCGACCGGTGCCGATGGGTGAATGGCCATGCGTAGTTGGTCTCGAACGGAGCCTCCGGGATACATGGCGACCTCCCGGAGTAGGTAGCCTTACCAGGGTACGGGCGCACTGCCCCGGCGGACTGTCTTTCGGCCCCACTCGTGGGAATAGGATGAGTACTGAAAATAATATTAAAAAAACTGATATGGCTGGTAGCAGCAAAGATGATGAAATGGCATTTGCAAGGAGTAAGAGAACGGAAAGATCTCCAATCAGAAAGGAGGAAGAGGAAGTGTATGGCACCCCGAAAGGAAGTCTCAGTGTAAATATTCAGGAGAAACCTGTGGAAAAGACAACAAGCGAGGAGGAAAGCATGGAAGGGGAACTGTCAACACCGGGTGCAGTTGAAGGTTCAAACGACGAAGGACCCTTTGACATGTATAAATTGGCAGAGAAAACGGTGATCGAGGTTGTAAATAGTGATTCTGATAAAGAAACACCTTTTCAACTTCAGAAGGGCAAAAGCCGAAGACAGAAAGATTCCCCAGAGGAAAGTAGGAAAAAACCAAAAGGAGTGGTAGACCAGGAGAGAATAGAGAAAATGTGGAAGAAAATAACGAAGGAGGTTGCGGACCTGAAAAGATTAATCAAAAGCAATACAAACACAAAACGAGAGATTAAGGAAAAGACGGATGATATCTACGGATTAGTAAAAAGACTGAACAGGATTATGGAAGAAACGGAGAGAACACTTCACGGGACAAAGGAAGAAGGAAAGGTACGGGAGAGCATATCAACCCAAACAGACCCATGCAAACCGGAATATAAAGAAACAAGGGAAATAGGAACACAAGTTGGAACATGGAAGAAGAGGGAAAGAAAATACTGACTAATGAAGAACTAAAAACTAAGATAATTGAAGCTAATAGTGAATGGACGAATATTGAAGGAATAATTGGTAAAGATTTTAATAAGGAGGTATATATGAGGACGTCAGTGGGCTGGGGGGACCCGGCGGAGATACAGGCGAATGAGGACATAGCTATAATCTATGACACAGAAAACAAAAACCACAGTTTTAAAATGATGGAGAATACCGAGGTCTCGCAAATAATTAATGAAGGTCGGGTGAAAGAAGGATCGATGGCAAGCATGGAAAGTAATACGGCACTAAGGATAGAAGGTGAGAGCCAAGAAATAAAGAAGAACAGATACACACACTTCCTACCTTTAGAGACAAATCTAATAAAAGACAATGGATTATACAAAGCAACCAACAAACTAAAGAAATGGATGAATGAAAACGGAAGGACTAAAGTATCTATAATCATAGAAAAACACTTACTGAATAAGAACACAAGGAAAATTACAGAAATAGGACTAACGGATTCAGACATTCTAGCAACGGTATATGAAATGAACACATTAACAAATAATAAAGAAGGTTGGAGAAGGACACAGAAAAGAGAAGAAAGACAATACACAACAAAAGCCCTAATAATAGAAGCGAAAGGAAGATCCTATGTAGATCTTGTTAAAGAAATAAAAGGAAAGGTAAAGGGAGATGAGATGGTTAGCAACGTGAGGGACCTGAAAAAAACGCGCAAAGGAGATCTTCTGATTACATTGAATGAAAACGCGCGATAAAGTGAAGAATCTCCTGAAGGAGAACCTGGAAGAAGAACAAATAGGGGAGCCAGAAAAAATGAGGGAAACCATATACATTAGTGACTTGGACGGCTCTATCACAAAAGAGAACTTGTCGGAGGTTCTAGAAAGAAATATAGGGCAGGGAGGATTCCGAGTAGTGGCCCTAAAGGATCCTGGATTAACAGTCGCAGCTGATTTTGACAGCTTTTGTTAACCTTGAATGTGAAAAGGACATAGAATCTTTCAATAATGTCAAATTGGTGTACAGCTAATTCGCGTCATTTTCGCATTTGTGAACTGCTACTGGGATTGGTCGATTTTAAATCTCTTTATTTACCAAAGGAATAACTTTTTCATGTCTTCGGCTGCAGTTTTGGCATCTCCATTGTCGTTCCCATAAGGCCTTTCCCGGTGGGGCGTGAGTTCTGGGCCACCCTGTATATATATATATATATATATATATGGTTCTGGTAAACATTTTTTTTATTGTTCTAAAATAATCAATTTAAAATTTCAGACTATAACTACAAAATATATACATAATATATTTTATATGTATAAAATACCATTTTAAATTTTTTTTCAAGATGTTTAAATCTTTATTTCTTGTTCCAAATATTTAAATATTTGTGTAGATAAAAATGTTCATTTATATTTCAGGTTGTTTTTGAAAAATCTAATTTATTTTCTTTATTCGTAGGTCAAGGAAGAACTGTCAGCTTCTGGAAAGAAACCGAAGAGGAATTGTACCTGTTCGATTCGCATGCTGTCAATGAAACGGGAAAGCTTGACATGCATTGCGAAGAAAACAAGGCGCGCCTCTTCAAATGTGCGACAGTTTGGCACATCTCCTGTTGATCAAATCGGCTTGTGATGGTACGAGAAGACCGTACAACATTCATCGAGTGAGCTTCGCACTCAATCTTAGAGGAGCTTCCCCACCCTCCGCACGTGAGGTAACCGAAATTGAAAATGTAAGTGCTTGCATGCCTTCTATTTCTGCGATTGAAAAGGCGGCTAGGAAACCTGGTCGTCCTAAGAAAATTAAAAGGGGTAGGAAATTAGTTGTAGATTGCGATTATCTTCCTGCCCAGAGTCATATTTCAACATCTTGTTAATTCATGTATAATTATTTCTCACACTTGTAATATTAGTAGTTTATCTCATGTTTAACATCCTTTTGATTTCTCAGAATTGCTATTTTCACTTTTCAGGTTTATTAACTTTTATTTTTCTAGAATGTTCTTGTTTAATTTTGATTAGTTGCATTTTTCATTTTCAGTTGTAAAGTACATTTTTTTTATTCAGTCTTTATTTGCCAATCGTACTTGTAACACCTTTTCTCAATAAAAATCTTTTTTAAAACACAACTTCTGTTTGTGATAATTTAACTGGCGCTGCGAACAGGATACTGTCGGTAGATCGTGGAACAACCCCTTCTGTGTGGTAAACGGCTACTTTTTCTTTCAAGAAATTTAGTACATTTCGGTATTTCGAACATTTAAAAAGACAATAAGTGTTAACAAACGGCACGTGTTGTGCAGAGAAGTTAACTCCGGCCCGATTTTCCCTCATCGAAAAGGTCGTCAAAAGAAAAGGCTCCAGATTCCTCCAGAGAATTTCGAGACAAGGAAGAAGCTCGCAGATGATCCTCCAGTGCATTGTCCTGTAAGTCCTCTTAATTTTAGTTATCAGCTAATTTGAAAATATTTACGAATTTGCATAATTTTTATTTTACCAAATAATAACAATAAGGTTGACTTTAAGGTGATCAAATCCACTTTTGAAAATAATTTTTGATTATAATTTCGGTGACTGATATCTTTTCAGTTCCCTTTTTATAATTTTTATGCCATACAATCGTGATCGATCTAGATCTCCAGTTTTAATTAACACAGAAAATTATTCAATTGATTCCGATTCAGAAGATTCTTCAGCAATCAAGATGGCGAATCAAATCTCTCAAATCGAGGTTAAAATGGCCAATAACTTGTTACCTTCATATAGTGGTGGTTCCAAGGATTTAGCCTATTTTATCAGACAATCTGAAAAACATTTAACCTTATTGAAAACTACTGAAAATGCTTTATTCAATTCACTTTTGTTGGAACAAGTTAAAGCAAAACTTTCTGGTCCTGCCAGAGATATAATTATAAATATAAATTATAATGATTGGGAAGCCTAAAATTGGCACTTACTAACCGTTTTGGTGATCCAAGATCAGAGGAACTATTGGCTCGTGATCTAAATACTACAATTCAAGTTCAACCTCAAACTTTCACGGAATTTCACGACGAAATTTCTCAAAAATTGCAAGTTTTGAAGGAACATTTAGCTATAAATTCAGAAAACGAAGATGTTAGAGTTTCAAAAGAATTTATGTATACAGAACAGGCTTTAGCGTCGTTTAAAGCTGGTCTCTTAAACCCTTACAGAGATCACCTTCTTCATATTACAGTTATTTCCCTTGAACAAGCCTTATACGAATGTAAAAGATTGGATAACGAAAGATCCCAAATTGATTTTGCTAATTTCTTAAGGTCTCAAAAAGCTCCGAGAAATCGTCAATCACAGAGACCTCAATCAAACCAAAATTCATTTAATAATAATAATAATAACCAACCCAAATTTCAAAATTCTTTTCCTAACAATCGCAATACTAATAATAATGATTCGTTTAATAAGTATCAAGCTCCTCAAAATCCTCAACGAACTAATTTTAATTTTAATAAACAAAATCAGAACAATTTTCAACAACCAAACTTTCAAAAGCAAAATTTTCAAAAACCAAATTTTCAAAACCAGAATAAACAACCACAACCATCCACTAGTAATTACACACCAACTCCCATGAGTACCTCTACAGTACATACCTCCAAACCAAAGCACCAACAAAATTATTTTAGACCAACAGGTCCTCCTAGAGTAGCAGTCGAAGAATTATTTAATGTAGAAGACATGCATCAAGGAAATAATTCTCAAAATTGCGATCAAACAGATTTAATACAATTTGATAATTTTGAAAACGAGAACGAAACTCAAAATTTTTGATTAAAAGCCTCGGAATCGATATAAATAATATCAATACTTCTCCAAAACTTCCATTCATTTATCTTTCTAATTTAGATTTAAAAATATTGATAGATCCCGGTGCAAATAATTCAATTATTAATCCCAATCCTGCAAACCGATTATTCTCAAAATTTATTTACATGTCAAAATTTTCGGTAAAATCAATTAAAACCACATATAACGGCAATTTTAGTTGTAGATATCCCCTTTTAAAAGAATTCCGAAACCCACAAAATGTGCTGGCTGTGTTACAACCTTTCTGGATTACTTGTGGTGCGAAATCACAATTTCCACATCACAATTTTGAGGGAGAGAGTGGTTGATTATGTATTGTGATATGTGTAAACATAGATTATTTGCCATTATTTGCTTAAATAACTGTAGTATATGTAATGTAAGTAATACAACATCTTTTTAGTTAAGTTTTAGTTAATTGTTTATTTGTAAAAAATTTCTATAGAATTATATGTACTTATATATTTTTGTATAATAAAATGATATTATGATTTTTGATTTTTAATTATTCCATTAATAATTATTATATTGAAATATTAAAAAATTAAATTTGGTAAAATATTAAAAGGTATAGTTAAAAAAGTTAAGCTAAAAGGTATTTTAAAAAATTTAACATTAAACGTTTTTTTTTCTATTAAGCGACACATTCATTGTAAAGGAAGTTACAAAGTTACAAAGTTACAAAATCGGAGTTACAAAATCCGAATCCAACTATATCAACTTATATCCAAATTGTATAAAGGAAAAATACCTTTTACATTTTGATAATAGCAACTTATCAGCACAAATACGAAATTTAAAATTAAATATCGAGTTTTGGGAAACAGCGTTAGATCCAAAAGGAAAACGAAAGCGATGACATTGTAATGTAAGTTTATTTTTTTTATTCATTTACAAACAATTAAGTTTTCTTTTCTTTAGTCGTGATAAAGAAATTGCTGCGTTGAGGATTGAGTTAGAAGAAAAAAATCAGCACTGCACGAGATTGGTTGGAAGGGAGGCGGATGAAGTTTTTAAACTAAATAGAAGAAATTAAAAAAACTAGCCAAAACTATAAGGAGTATATGCTTCAACTTAATTTAACATTAACTGAAAATATTAAGGACTATAATATTTTAGAAGAGGAATATGAAAATTTATACAACAAAGTAGACCAAAAAGATAAAATTACAAAAAGATTGAGACGTAAAATCAAAGAAAAAAAAATAAAAAAAGAATTAAGGTGAACCATATTTTCTTTATAGTTTCGGTTAGTTTTTAAACAATGTAGTAGTAGTTTTAATAATTTAGTAATGTAGTAATAGGAAATAAAATTTAAATTGTATATATGTCTATATATATAGAAATGTTACACGCACGTGAACGAGTGTTTTTAAAAAGTTTATTTTCACAATATTTCACAAAATACAAAATTTGGAACTTCTAAGCAATTCTGAAAACGTTATAACAAAGATTGCAAAACAAAAGAACCCGGTTAAAAGGTGTACAGTTAATTTATAGAAAAATAGTGCTGATGTAATAAAATAGTCGAACGGCGATTACATTTCTCCCCCCTCCTTTGGTTCGGACTTCGTCCTCGAAGTCCTGGTAGCTTCTTCTACGAGATCCTGCAGTATCTGGATGTGGGTTGGTTGTAAATTCGGTCCGAAAAGAATCTGGGAAATTCTTTTCCTCTTCTTGACGAGAATAGTTAAAAATGCGGCTAAAATAATTAGTATTAGTAAAATCGATGTGGTACTGAGGCCGGTTGAAATTCTGGGTAGGATTTCTATTGTGTCCAATGGCTGAATTTGTCCATGCGTTTCGGGGATGCTCAGTTTTTCTATTTCTAGCTTGTGTTGGGGCAGAAGTTTGATGGGGACAATGTCTGGTAATGACATTTCCCGAACAGTTTTCTTATCGAAAATTGTTCCGTCTATGGTGATCGGTTCATCGGTCATCAGGATGCTACTGGAGTGGACATCGATTTCTTGGATTCTTATTGGATGAACTATACCCAATAAAATCGTTTTGGCGGTTTCTCGGTAGAAATTTTCAGTTACTATGGTTTTTGTACAATTTTGTACATTTGGTATCTGGCATCTGGATCGAATAGGATTCGAACAAACGACGTATTCAGCTTCTCCGGTGCAAGTCTCGTACCATTTGTTGTTGGCGTAGAAATGTGTAGGTGGCAAAATCATAATGTGATCTTTGTTAGGTATAGGGTAAATTCTATGGGTAGAGTAAGTACTGGTATGGAAAATCGGGATTTTTACTATTATGAGCATTGTTTTCGAGGTAACGCAAATTAAAGTTTTAGATGATTCTATAAGTTCGTAAGGATGTTCATCATTAATTAGGAGGGCGTTTCTAGAATAAATTTTGACTAGTTGGTTCTTTAAAATTTGAAGTTCTTTTAATGTAAATAATTCGATATTTGAAATATTTAAATGAGATAGAGTAATGGTTCTAATAAGTTTCATTAAGAATTCATTAACGTTTTCAAGATTGATAATTTCATTATGAAGAGCAACGTATCCATCGAAATCAGCTGACAGTTTATTAATGGCAGTCAAAACTATAAAACTATTATTATTGATTTTGTCTAATAATCTGTTGAATCTCGTATCAATAGATTGGCTAAAAGATATTTCGTTATTGAATTTTTTAATTCTAAAGCGGTTATATGTGTTTTTAATAGGTCTAGGTCAGTATCGTCTGGGTTTCCGGTTACGTATTTTATTGCGGTACCTAAAAAGTTGAATAAACCTTTTTTCTGTCTGCGTGTAATTTTATGTAGGTTATCGTTTACTTCGTTCTGTAAGTGTCTATTGGGAATATAGGGGTGAAAGAGGACTGTTGTTTATAGGAATTTTGAAATAATTTTCAGGATTTAGGTTTATCATTTCTTCTAATTTGTCCAAATCGATGTGTAGAATATGTCGATGATAATGAGAAATTTCTCTGGAAGTTCCAATGTCCTCGGCATAATAACCGTTATTCGGAATCTCCTGAATCTGAATTTTGTCGTGACGTCCCAGGGATAGGGTTGTCCTGTAAATAATTTTTATTGGTAATTTTACGAATTCTTTTTACGTGTTTTAAATGCGTACTGGTTTCGTTTCCTTTGGAAGTTTGACCGATAATTTTTGTTTTTTCTTGTGTTTTAGGCTGCATTGTGGTAAATGGATTAGATAATTTAGCTTTATGTTTCTTTTTGGAAACGCGAAGTGTTTGGTTGGTGTCGATTTCGGGGATAGGTTCAGCATTTTGGTTATGTTTGTCTAATAGTCCTTGTCGTTTTTCTTTTTGTTTTTTGTACAAGTCTTTTATAAACGGTAATAATTCGTCTTTGTGTCTCTGATTGTAGGTCTGATAAAGGGGAAGATCGAAGTCAAAATGTATCTCTTCAATGTAAGGTCCATAAAGAATCGAAAATGGTGAATAATTTGTAGTACTATGAATCGATTGATTGTAAATTAAAATAGCATGAGTGAAAATATCGTCAAGTGAGTCGTGTGGATTTTGTTCTCGTAAGGTTCGTAGTTTTTCGAGTAAAGTCGAATGGAAACGTTCAACGGGAGAATTAGAGGAAGAACTATTGACAGTAGTAAAATGGATTTCAATTTTATGGAGATTCAAAAATTCTTTAATTACGGCGGACTTAAATTCTGTACCATTATCGCAGACGATTTTTCGGGGGTAGTTATGATGAGAAAAATAATGTCCGAGTTTGCTTAAAACAGAAAAAGACGTCTTGTCTGGCATTTTGTAACACTGGGCATATTTGGAAAATGAATCTACTATTGTTAAATAAAAATTTTTGTTACAGTGAAACAGGTCGGTGTGAAGAATGTCAAAGGATTTTTGTCCTAAAAGAGGTCCAAGTTGGGGTACGTTATAGGGGCGTCTTTCGTATTTATTATTTAGGCAAATTTCGCATTGATTAATGTAGTCAGAAATAGTCGTTTGCATTGAGGGCCAATAAAATTTTCTTTTTAAATGTTTATAGGTTTCGACAATACCGTTATGATTTTCTGAATGATATTTTTTAACACATTCTATTTGTTTTTCCTTTGGTTCAATGTCTGTCAATAAGTTGTTACAAAAAATAACTTTCACGGTCGAGTCTATGTTGTCTCTAAAGAAATTACAAATGTAGGGTCTAAAATCGTGTGGCATTTTAATTGCAAATTTTTGATTTGGTTTTAGTAAGTCTTTAAGGGCTTGTTTAATGTCGGATTGCCAGTTGTCTGTTACATGAATCGTATACCTATGCTTTTTAAAAATTTCTTTATACTCTATGTCGAATTTTGACGAATCGGGGATAATTATTATTTGATTTTTAGACAAATTAATTGGTTCTTCCGAAATAGGGATTCCTGTAATAGGGTTTTCTAATGCTGTATGTCGTGTATCGTCATCGTCATCATTATTACTGTTGTCGGAATCTAATATCAGAAATTCGTCTAAATTAAAATCGGAATCATCGGAATCAGGGGGTTCAGCGCAGTTAGAACTAGAACTATTTGTATCCAGAGCATTAATTTGAACGCGAGAAAGGGCGTCAGCCACTTGATTTTCTTTACCTTTTCTGTATTTTACTATAAAATTGTAGTCTTCGAGTTTTAATCTCCAGCGTGCTAATCGGGATGTGGGATCTTTAATTTTGTAGATCCAAACAAGTGGATTCTGGTCGGTCTCTACTATGAAATTTTGCGAATATAAATAAGGACGAAAATGTTTACAAGAATCGATTATTGCTAATAATTCCTTTTCGATTGTCGAATAATTTTGTTCAGCGGAATTTAGTGTTCGAGAATAATAAGCGATGGGATGATTTTCTTGTGATAAAACGGATCCAATTGCTATTTTTGAGGCGTCAGTAGTAAGGGTGAAAGTTTTTGTAAAATCGGGATATTGAAGAACTGGGGAATTACTTAATAACTGCTTACATTTTTCGAAACATTCAATGTATTGAGGATTATTTGGATCAATAATTGCTCCTTTTCGGGTGCATCTAGAAAAAGGGGAAGTTATTTTTGCAAAATTTGGAATAAAACGGCGGTAATATCCGATAAGTCCTAGAAAAGATTTAATTTGTTTTATGGTTTTTGGAAGGGGAAATTTTTGAATAGCTTCTATTTTTGAAGGGTTAGGTTTAATTCCTTGAGGAGTAACAATATGACCGAGGAATGCTACTTCTTTAGTAAGAAATTCGGATTTATTTAATTGAACTTTGAGATTCGTCTCTCGGAATAGTTCAAAGATTTTTGCGATATGAACGAGATGTTCATGTAAAGATTTCGAAAAAATAATAACATCATCCATGTAGACAAAGCAAAATTTATATAAGAAGGGTCTTAGAATGTTATCCATTAATTTTTCAAAAGTAGCGGGGGCATTTTTGAGACCAAACGGCATTCTAACGAATTCGAAATGGCCATGGGGCACAGTAAAAGCAGTTTTTTCAATAGAATTAGGATGAACTTCAATTTGGTGGAATCCTTGGGCAAGATCAAGAGTCGTAAAATAAGTAGCTTTTCCTAAATTATCTAAAATTTCGTCAATTTTCGGTAGCGGATATTTATCTTCTATTGTGTTTTCATTCAATTTCCGGTAGTCAATTACCATTCGAAATTTTTTTTCTCCGGAAGCGTCTAACTTTTTTGGTACTATCCAAACCGGTGCAGAAAAGGGAGATATCGAGGGTCTAATTATTTTATTATCTAACAATTTATTTATTTGTTTAGTGATCTCTTCTTGCATTGCTTTGGGGTGACGAAAACTTCTAACATAAATAGGGTTCTCGTCTTTAGTTCTAATTTCGTGTTTAATAGCTGACGTAAATGATAAATCGGATTTTTCATCGTAAAAAATGTCTTTGTATTTTTTGCAAAGTTCTAAAATTTTGGTTTTTTCCTCTGGATTTAAATGCTGAGTTCGAATTATCGAGGGATCAAAGTTTGTGGGACCGTTTGTGATTTCGTAATCGTCGAGACGTTCAACTTTTATAGGGTCAAATTGCGCCGGACTAGGTAAGACAATATTGTCTACGTAGCCATTTGTTACCGTGTGGATTGATTGCGGAATTTTTATGTTATTTATTTCGATTTCCGGTAATACAATGTCACCTTTGAGTACATCGACTGGAATTTTATTATACAGAGTGGAAAATGGAATTTCAATGTTAAATTTTCTTAAAGTCAACTTTTTCGAATGATAATCAATTAATGCGTTTAAACGTTCTAAATCAAAATTTCCGAGCAAAATATCGAAATCTTTGCTCCAATCGGCAATTCGAGCATCGATCGGTTCATCGATACCGTATTCCCTAAATAATGCAGTTTTAATATTGAAATAGTATTTTTGAGTTAATTTCATAGAAGTAAGCAAAAATGGTTTTTCGTATTTATGTAGCGGATTAAAAAATGTTGAAGCTTTTGGGGTAATAATACTATCTGATCCTCCGGAATCAATTAGTACTTTTAAACCTGAATGCGGCATAATGAAATAGGGTAATTGGGGGTAAATTTTTATGTTATTTAAATTTACAAGGGAGGTGGTTCGTTCGTCGGACCTGACTGAAAATCCTCACTTGTTTCATAGTTGACGTCACAATTGTCGGCGACATATTCTGGATTTTCGCGAGAATCAATGTTAAAATGGTGAGTTCTTCTCGTGGAGACACTCATGGGTTCGTTTCTAGAATTAATGGTTTGTACACCACTCATAGGGGATGAATTATTTTGAACGTTGGCAGTATTCCTTTGGAAAGGGGGACGATTAAATTGTTGGGAATTATTTCTGAAATTGTTATTAGGCGGTCTGTTATAGTTATTGGATTGACTATTGGGAAATCTGTTTCCTGAAGCGTTATTATTTTGAGAATAATTTTGAGGGGCATTTTGTTGAAAGCTATTTTGTTGAAATTGATTTTGTTGAAAATTATTGCGCGGTGGAGAATTATTACTTCTGAAATTGTTTCTTTGAATGGGGTTGTTTGGTTTTTTGGTTGGATCGAATTTTTTATTTTGTTGACCCTTTAGAAAATTCATGTACATTTGCTGATTTTTGTGGTTATCGTAAGTAACGCACTTTTGTAAGGCTTCATCTAACGAATTGATTTCAAAATGCGATAAATATTCGGCGTAAGGTTCATTTATACCGGTACAAAAAGTTTTTAAAGCGAGGTTTCGAAAATAAGGGGTTTTAAAATTAATTGTCGCTTCATTGTCGTTTAATGTAATATGTTGAAGTAAATCGTTTAAATTATTCGTCACTCGTTGATGATATTGGTCGTACGTTTCATTAAATTTTTGAGCAGTTGTCGATAATTGTGTCAATAAAATGTCTTCTGAACGACGATCACCGTACTTGGCTAGTAAGGCCGGTCTTATGTCAGTCCAGATTGTTTTGTTAGCATAATTTAAAAAATCTCTAGGCTCTCCTTTGATACGAGAAACAATATTAGCATTTAAAATAAATTGTTGCGCAGCAGTTAAATTTTGATCAGCTAAAAACACTATCAAATTGTCAACTGATCTAATGAACGTCGAAATATTATCATCTTCTTTAGTAAATTCTGGTAGAGTAGCACAAAGGCTTGCAATATCGGTATTAGTCATAGGCATTTCGGTACAATTAATGTTTCGAGACTCCTCAAAAAATGTTTCTTCACTATTAATTTGAGAAGTGCGAGAACTATTTGTCTTGGAAACGTCTGATGATTCTAATGAAAGCTTTGAAAGGTTTGTGAGTAGCGAGTGAAGTAAACTTTCCTGACAAATCTCGTCCACAGTGCTCATAAAAGATAGAAAAGAGGATCGGTACTTACAGGAAGATCACTAGTAATGATGATTTCAGCATACCAAATCTTCTCTTCAATGGTTCGTTGAATTCTCGTTGAACAACTGAAGTTGACCAGGAAACGTTGATGTTTCTGTACGAAAATCCTGTTCGCAGCGCCAGAAATGTTACACGCACGTGAACGAGTGTTTTTAAAAAGTTTATTTTCACAATATTTCACAAAATACAAAATTTGGAACTTCTAAGCAATTCTGAAAACGTTATAACAAAGATTGCAAAACAAAAGAACCCGGTTAAAAGGTGTACAGTTAATTTATAGAAAAATAGTGCTGATGTAATAAAATAGTCGAACGGCGATTACATTTCTATATATTTCTATATATATATATATATATATATATATACACTGATCAAAATGAAAAAGGAGCCACTCATAAAAATGTTTTTACCTTAATCTTTTTATGACTACATTTTTTTTATATAATTACATCTTAGGCTCTTTGCTATAACTATAGTAAAGTTATTTTTGCCAACTGTATTTTTAAGAAATAGAAAGTGAAAAATGTGAAAAATTTGATTTATTGTTTTAATAATGACAATGATAAAAATTGTTTAAAAAAAACTAATAGCGTGTATGGGCTCCTCGAACTCGCCGAACTTCTGCACAACGTCGAGGCATACTTTCAATAACATTTCGAATAGCTTCTTGACCTAGCTGTTCCCACTCTTCAATGAGAACTTCCTCGAGTTGTTGTAGGTTTCTTAGTGGCTGACGATCTATTAAGCGCTTCCCAAGTGTATCCCAAATGTGTTCAATAGGATTTAAGTCGGGACTCCTCGCTGGCCACTCCACCACTTGAATATTATGGCCAGTAAGATAGTTTTGCACTGCTCTGGCCACATGCGGTCTCGCATTATCTTGCTGAAGGATGAATTCTGGGCCCATATTTTCAGCAAATGGTACAATATGTGGTTCAAGATCTTCGTTGATGTACCTCTCTGCCGTCATCGCCCCACGTCGAATAACTACTAGCTCAGTGCGACCATTTAAAATGATCCCACCCCAAACCATAATTGAGCCACCTCCAAAAGCCTGACTTTCTCGAACTGTGGAATCTAAAAAGCGCTCGCCTGGTCGTCTCCAGACTCTAACACGTCCATCAATATGATTGAGCAGAAATCTGGACTCGTCAGTAAACATAACGTTACTCCATTGTTCCATGGTCCAATTAACGTGTTCTTCTGCAAACAAGCGTCTAGCTCTACGATGTTCAGGGCTCAAAGGGGGAACTTTAGCTGACCTTCTTGCTTTCAACCCACGTTCGTGAAGCCGATTTCGTATAGTTTGAGTACTTACTCTTGTACCCGTAGCTTCAACCAACTCATTTTGTAGCGTTCGAGCAGTACTTCGACGATTCCTAACGGCCCAAAGTTCTAGAAGTCGATCTTCTCTAGCTGTAGTCGACCTTGCACGACGCGGATAAGGTTGTCTTCTTACAATTCCATAAATTTCAAATCTGGTCCAGGCTCTATTTATCGCAGCACGACTAACATTTAACATTTCTGCTGTACGGCGTCTTGAATAGCCTTCTTGAATCAAAGTAATTGCCCTAACCATTTGAATTTCTGTAAGATACACTCTCCGCCTTCGTGGCCTTCCAAGCACATCAAAATCCATAATTAATTCTTAAAAACTTTAAGTTAATATCGACAGAATTTCAATAAAGGAATATATGTGCGATTCCAAATGTACCTATCATGTCTTGCTTTTTATCGAATACAAGAAAACGAAAGAAAGCAAGCCATTTTTTTACGGATTTTTGGGGTATTTTTGAGGTTTTTCGGGATTTTCTCCGAAAATCTTCCAACGATTTTCTTTAAAATTTTCCAAAATATTCTTTAATATATTACCAATCACCTCACGCAAACCGCATATCGGGGAAAATCCATTTACCGGAGTTATAGGAAAAACAAATTGTCATTTTCGCAATTTCGGCAAAAAAATTGAAATATCTCGAAAAAAGATGCGATTTCGAAAAAAATTTTATTCTTCGAAAATTGTAGAGAACGTTTTTCTCTATAATAGGACATATAAGGGGTTATTCTATTTTGAACCGTTTTTGAGTTATAACGATAAAAAACAAACTTTCCTTCGCGAACGAAAAATTTATATTTTACAATTACTCAAAAACTAGCCGTTTTTTGAAAATTTCTCAAGAATCGAAATTTGTAAAGAATAGTATTTTGTATAATATATGTGGATGGGGTGATTTGATTTTGAGCGGTTTCCGATTTATAGCGCGATATCGATTTTTTAAAATAAACGCAATTGACAAAAAGTCGAAATAACTCGAAAAAAGATGCGATTTCGAAAAAAAATTTATTCTTTGAAAATTGTAGAGGATATTTTTTTACATAATAAAAAGTTTACGGGGTGGTTCCAACTTTAACGGTTGTTGAGTTACGACGAAAAACCTGCGATATTGCTGGGTAAAACCGAGCTGATTGGCGTGTTTCTTTCTTACGGCCGTACGCGAAGGAAAATCGTCGCGGGAAAAACGCCATCTTTACGAATTTTGACGAGATCTATCGGAAAATCGACATTTCGAAACCCGGAAAAGTTTCCTTCCGGGTGAAAAATTCCGGATTTTTAGGGTATTTTTAGGGTTTTTTGCGATTTTATCGGAAACGAAGAGATCGATTTTTCTCAATCTCTCCTAAAATATTCGTCAAATTAATATCGATTATCTCACGCAAACCGCGGGAAAATCAAAATTTCCTTCGCGGAGTTATGGCAAAAATAATTTAATTATAATTAAATTCTTTATTATTTACACGCTCAAATCTCGAAAACTATTAGGTTTACGATAATTTTACAAGAATACAAATTTGTTAAGCGTAGTTTTTTCCAACTAACAAAACAAACTGCATATGTTTATCTTGAACAGTTCAAAAGTTTTAGGGGTAAATCTAAGTCGCGAACATGAGACTCGAGCGACGGATTAATGGTTCAAATTCGCGCAGCAAAGGGATTCCCGAAACCGGTCTCTCCGTAGAGTACAGGGACGGATCGAGAAGGAATTACTTTATGAATAAATACATTATTATCTTCGAAACGGAAGGTTTACGAAAATTTTACAAGATACAGAAATTGTTTAGAAATGATTTTTCTATCGAACGGTATATTTTCCGAACCTCGCGAACAAGCCGTAACAAAAATCGTTTTTCCGGAAAATTCAAAATCAAATATCTCCTAAGCCGTTAGATTTACGAAATTTTTTCAAACTAGGTGATTTGTAGGGATTATTTTTTTACATCGAATAGTAATTTACAAATTTTTATTCGACAATTAGTTTTTGAGTTATTAGAAAAGGTTTAATTTTAATTAGTCATAATTAAAATTATCACGCTCAAATATCGAAAACTATTAGGTTTACGAAAATATTACAAAATACAAATTTGTTAAGCGTAGTTTTTCCAAAACTAACAAAACAAACCGCATATTTTTAACTTGAACCGTGAGAGGGCATTTTACTTTGAAACGTTAACTTGAAGCGGTCGAGAGTGGGGTGTGCAATGTGCATTAATATTTTGGCATTTTGGATTTTGGCCGAGCGATTATTAGCATTAGCATATGTTAGAAATGGGGACGGCACTGCGATGGATATTTATTTAAAACGAAAGAATTGTATCGAAAATGTATGATTCACGGAGGGACTAGTTTTTATGTTGATAAGGTGGAATCGGATGATGTATTACTTTACTTTGTTATTTTGTTCTTGGGTGTTAATAAAGAAAGACTTACAATTATTTATTTTTTGGGGTGCGTTTATAAACCTTATTTCATTTGAAGCGAACAAATTTTTGGATTTGGACGCTATTATCAAAGTTTTATTAACAATTACGGCTAATAAACTTTTGAGCTTACAATTAGTGATTTGTGATAATGAAGCAGTAGTGTATAGTTGTATGGTAGAGTGTATAATAGTGGTAGTAATTGCCTGACTAAGTGACAAGACCACCAAAAGATTTAATTGCAACAATTGACGACCTGGCAACGGGTCAGTGTCTCAAGAAAGGGCGCGTTAGGGTGAAAAACCGGATTTTTGGGGTATTTTTGAGGTTATTCGGGATTTTCTCGGAAAATCTTCCAACGATTTTCTTTAAAATTTCCCAAAATAGTCTTTAATATATTACCAATCACCTTACGCAAACCGCATATCCGGGAAAATCCATTTACCGGAGTTATAGGAAAAACAAATTGTCATTTTCGCAATTTCGGCAAAAAAATTGAAATATCTCGAAAAAAGATGCGATTTCGAAAAAAAATTTATTCTTCGAAAATTGTAGAGAACGTTTTTCTCTATAATAGGACATATAAGGGGTTATTCTCTTTTGAACCGTTTTTGAGTTATAACGATAAAAAACAAACTTTCCTTCGCGAACGAAAAATTTATAATTTACAATTACTCCAAAACTAGCCGTTTTTTGAAAATTTCTCAAGTATCGAAATTTGTAAAGAATAGTATTTTGTATAATATATGTAGATGGGGTGATTCGATTTTGAGCGGTTTCCGATTTATAGCGCGATATCGATTTTTTAAAATAAACGCAATTGACAAAAAATCGAAATAACTCGAAAAAAGATGCGATTTCGAAAAAAAAATTATTCTTTGAAAATTGTAGAGGATGTTTTTTTACATAATAAAAAGTTTACGGGGTGGTTCCAACTTTAACGGTTGTTGAGTTACGAGGAAAAAACTGCGATATTGCTGGGTAAAACCGAGCTGATTGGCGTGTTTTTTTCTTACGGCCGTACGCGAAGGAAAATCGTCGCGGGAAAAACGCCATCTTTACGAATTTTGACGAGATCTATCGGAAAATCGACATTTGGAAACCCGGAAAAGTTTCCTTCCGGGTGAAGAATTCCGGATTTTTAGGGTATTTTTAGGGTTTTTTGCGATTTTATCGGAAACGAAGAGATCGATTTTTCTCAATCTCTCTTAAAATATTCGTCAAATTAATATGATTATCTCACGCAAACCGCGGGAAAATCAAAATTTCCTTCGCGGAGTTATGGCAAAAATAATTTAATTATAATTAAATTCATTATTATTTACACGCTCAAATCTCGAAAACTATTAAGTTTACGATAATTTTACAATAATACAAATTTGTTAAGCGCAGTTTTTCCAACTAAAAACAAACTGCATATGTTTATCTTGAACAGTTCAAAAGTTATAGGGGTAAATCTAAGTCGTGAACATGAGACTCGAGCGACGGATTTATGGTTCAAATTCGCGCAGCAAAGGGATTCCCGAAACCGTTCTCTCCGTAGAGAACAGGGACGGATCGAGAAGGAATTACTTTATGAATAAATACATTAATATCTCCGAAACGTAAGGTTTACGAAAATTTTACAAGAAACAGAAATTGTTTACAATTATTTTTTCTATCGAACGGTATATTTTCCGAACCTCGCGAACAAGCCGTAACAAAAATCGTTTTTTCCGGAAAATTCAAAATCAAATATCTCCTAAGCCGTTAGATTTACGAACTTTTTTCAGACTAGGTGATTTATAGGGAATATTTTTTTACATCGAATAGAAATTTACAAATTTTTATTCGACAATTAGTTTTTCAGTTATTAGAAAAGGTTTAATTTTAATTAGTCATAATTAAAATTATCACGTTCAAATATCGAAAACTATTAGGTTTACGAAAATATTACAAGAAAACAAATTTGTTAAGCGTAGTTTTTCGTAACTAACAAAACAAACCGCATATTTTTAACTTGAACCGTGCGAGGGCATTTTACTTTGAAACGTTAGCTTGTAGCGGTCGAGAGAGGGGTGTACAATGTGCATTAATATTTTGGCATTTTGGATTTTGGCCGAGCGATTATTAGCATTAGCATATGTTAGAAATGGGGACGGCACTGCGATGGATATTTATTTAAAATGAAAGAATTGTATCGAAAATGTATGATTCACGGAGGAACTAGTTTTTAGGTTGATAAGGTGGAATCGGATGATGTATTTACTTTGTTATTTTGTTCTTGAGTGTTAATAAAGAAAGACTTACAATTATTTATTTTTCGGGGTGCGTTGATAAACCTTATTTGATTGAAAGCGAACAAATTTTTGGATTTGGACGCTATTATCAAAGTTTTATTAACAATTACGGCTAATAAACTTTTGAGCTTACAATTAGTGATTTGTGATAGTGAAGCAATAGTGTATGGTTGTATAGTAGAGTGTATACAGTGGTAGTGATTGCCTGACTAAGTGACAAGACCACCAAAAGATTTCATTGTAACAATTGACGACCTGGCAACGGGCCAGTGTCCCAAGAAAGGGCGCTAACGCGCCCTTTCCAACCATTCTGCGAGTCCTACTAACTATAAAGCTGAAACCGAAAGAATCCATTCATTCACTGACTCATTGGCGTGTTTTTTTTTTTACGGCCAAACGCGAAGGAAAATCGTCGCGGAAAAAACGCTATCCGACGTAACTCGACGAGATCTATCGGAAAATCGATATTTCGAAACCCGGAAAAGTTTCCTTCCGGGTGAAAAACCGGATTTTTGGGGTATTTTTGAGGTTTTTCGGGATTTTCTCCGAAAATCTTCCAACGATTTTCTTTAAAATTTTCCAAAATATTCTTTAATATATTACCAATCACCTCACGCAAACCGCATATCGGGGAAAATCCATTTACCGGAGTTATAGGAAAAACAAATTGTCATTTTCGCAATTTCGGCAAAAAAATTGAAACATCTCGAAAAAAGATGCGATTTCGAAAAAAAATTTATTCTTCGAAAATTGTAGAGAACGTTTTTCTCTATAATAGGACATATAAGGGGTTATTCTCTTTTGAACCCTTTTTGAGTTATAACGATAAAAAACAAACTTTCCTTCGCGAACGAAAAATTTATAATTTACAATTACTCCAAAACTAGCCGTTTTTTGAAAATTTCTCAAGTATCGAAATTTGTAAAGAATAGTATTTTGTATAATATATGTAGATGGGGTGATTCGATTTTGAGCGGTTTCCGATTTATAGCGCGATATCGATTTTTTAAAATAAACGCGATTGACAAAAAGTCGAAATAACTCGAAAAAAGATGCGATTTCGAAAAAAAATTTATTCTTTGAAAATTGTAGAGGATATTTTTTTACATAATAAAAAGTTTACGGGGTGGTTCCAACTTTAACGGTTGTTGAGTTACGACGAAAAACCTGCGATATTGCTGGGTAAAACCGAGCTGATTGGCGTGTTTCTTTCTTACGGCCGTACGCGAAGGAAAATCGTCGCGGGAAAAACGCCATCTTTACGAATTTTGACGAGATCTATCGGAAAATCGACATTTCGAAACCCGGAAAAGTTTCCTTCCGGGTGAAAAATTCCGGATTTTTAGGGTATTTTTAGGGTTTTTTGCGATTTTAACGGAAACGAAGAGATCGATTTTTCTCAATCTCTCCTAAAATATTCGTCAAATTAATATCGATTATCTCACGCAAACCGCGGGAAAATCAAAATTTCCTTCGCGGAGTTATGGCAAAAATAATTTAATTATAATTAAATTCATTATTATTTACACGCTCAAATCTCGAAAACTATTAAGTTTACGATAATTTTACAAGAATACAAATTTGTTAAGCGTAGTTTTTCCAACTAACAAAACAAACTGCATATGTTTATCTTGAACAGTTCAAAAGTTATAGGGGTAAATCTAAGTCGTGAACATGAGACTCGAGCGACAGATTTATGGTTCAAATTCGCGCAGCAAAGGGATTCCCGAAACCGTTCTCTCCGTAGAGAACAGGGACGAATCGAGAAGGAATTTCTTTATGAATAAATACATTAATATCTCCGAAACGGAAGGTTTACGAAAATTTTACAAGAAACAGAAATTGTTTACAATTATTTTTTCTATCGAACGGTATATTTTCCGAACCTCGCGAACAAGCCGTAACAAAAATCGTTTTTTCCGGAAAATTCAAAATCAAATATCTCCTAAACCGTTAGATTTACGAAATTTTTTCAAACTAGGTGATTTGTAGGGATTATTTTTTTACATCGAATAGTAATTTACAAATTTTTATTCGACAATTAGTTTTTGAGTTATTAGATAAGGTTTAATTTTAATTAGACATAATTAAAATTATCACGCTCAACTATCGAAAACTATTAGGTTTTCGAAAATATTACAAGAATACAAATTTGTTAAGCGTAGTTTTTTCAAACTAACAAAACAAACCGCATATTTTTAACTTGAACCGTGAGAGAGCATTTTACTTTGAAACGTTAGCTTGTAGCGGTCGAGAGAGGGGTGTGTAATGTGCATTAATATTTTGGCATTTTGGATTTTGGCCGAGCGATTATTAGCATTAGCTAATATGTTAGAAATGGGGACGGCACTGCGATGGATATTTATTTAAAACGAAAGAATTGTATCGAAAATGAATGATTCACGGTGGGACTAGTTTTTAGGTTGATAAGGTGGAATCGGATGATGTTTTACTTTACTTTGTTATTTTGTTCTTGGGTGTTAATAAAGAAAGACGTACAATTATTTATTTTTCGGGGTGCGTTTATAAACCTTATTTGATTTGAAGCGAACAAATTTTTGGATTTGGACGCTATTATCAAAGTTTTATTAACAAATATAGCTAATAAACTTTTGAGCTTACAATTAGTGATTTGTGATAGTGAAGCAGTAGTGTATGGTTGTATAGTAGAGTGTATATGGTGGTAGTGATTGCCTGACTAAGTGACAAGCAAGACCACCAAAACATTTAATTGCAACAATTGACGACCTGGCAACGGGTCAGCGTCCCAAGAAAGGGCGCGTTAGCGCCCTTTCCAACCATTCTGCGAGTATATATATATATATATATATATATATATATATATATATTAATAATTTTATATATATTATTTATTATTTAATGATTTAATTTATATATTAATAATTTCATTTTAAGATGGTTTTATATAAATAATAAAAATTAAATTATTAAAAATTCAAAATATTTACAAATTTTTAATACATTCAATTATAAACCTTTTAATATTTATTTTATACTTTTTACATTTTTTATCATAATCATCACGTTTTTACATACTTTTTCATTTTTTGATTTCTCATACCTAAAAAGTTTTCTATTTTATCATCACCACTGTCATCATCACTATCATCATTACTATCAACATTTTTATCCTTTTGAGTTTTTATTGTAAAACACTCGTTATCGGAACTATTATTACTTTTGGTAACAACCTGCTCCAGTTCCAACTCCCGATTTATCTTCTTTTCCTGTATCCACTCCTTCTCTGGTTCCTGCTCTTCTTGTTTCTGCTTTGTTTCCTGCTTACTCTTCCGCTCCGTGATGTTTTCTTCTTCATCGGAAATATCCGAATAGGTGTTTTTATATTCAAAAGGTTTCACATCGCGACACGAACCACTAATAACTTCTATATCACACTCACTTGCTAGTTTAATTATTTCATTAGAAATAATATTTATATTTTTCTTTGGTATGGTTGAATCTGAAAAATCTCTACGTGGGATTTTCATTTTGAACGAATGAACTGATTTTATACAGGGGTATTTATACCAATATCCCAACCATAAACAAAATGTTTGTTTTACTTTTGCAACGTTATATTCTCATCGTATGGTAGAATATAATTTTCTGTTTGTCAGAGGGGTAGCGAAAACGACGAAAAATATATTAAGAAGTTTAATGAAGTAATAACAAAACTCACAAAACTATGATGAAATATAATAACTTAAATAAAGGTACGTTAACAAAAACATGTGTGTGAATTGACAGATTAGATTCGAATTAATGAAATCTGATCATGCGCTGAAAGCGCACGTTCCATGTTGTACGGTCGTGATATTCAATTAAATTTATGGGCAGAGGCAGTCAGCTGTGCTGTATACAGGGTGGCCCAGAACTCCCGCCCTACCGGGAAAGGCCTTATGGAACCGACAATGGAGATGCCAAAACTGCAGCCGAAGACATGAAAAAGTTATTTCTTTGGTAACTAAAGAGGTTTAAAATCGACCAATCCCAGTAGTTTTTCACATATGCGAAAATGACGTGAATTAGCTATACACCAATTTGACATTATTGAAAGATTCTATGTCCTTTTCAAATTCAAGGTTAACAAAAACTGCCAAAATCAGCTGCTACTATTAATCAACGTTTTACTTTAAAATCGAACAAAAAACCGATCATTCGATTTGAACCACTTTTGAATCAATAGCTAATTGAGCTGTAACAATTTGAAATTATTGTAAATCATTAAATCGTCATTAAATATTAAATCCTTGATTAACGTCGCAGCTGATTTTGACAGCTTTTGTTAACCTTGAATGTGAAAAGGACATAGAATCTTAATGTCAAATTGGTGTATAGCTAATTCACGTCATTTTTGCATATGTGAAAAGCTACTGGGATTGGTCGATTTTAAACCTCTTTATTTACCAAAGAAATAACTTTTTCATGTCTTCGGCTGCAGTTTTGGCATCTCCATTGTCGGTTCCATAAGGCCTTTCCCGGTGGGGCGCGAGTTCTGGGCCACCCTGTATATCCTAAATAGAACCTCTTCCAGTCAAACACCAAACAAGACACCTTTCGAGCTGTGGAATGGCTTCAAACCCCAAGTCGAATACATAAAAGTGTTTGGTAGTAAGGGATATGTGCACGTTCCAGATCAATTGAGAACAAAATGGGATAGGAAGAGTGAAAAGATGATATTGGTAGGATATGACAATAAAATTATAGAATGTATGATCCAAGAACTAGAAAAATCAAAATATCCAGAAATGTTATTTCAGAATTTGTTATTACAGAAGATGTATTTCCAGAAACCAAGAAAAACATACAAAGAATAGTATTAAGCGAAGAAGATACTATCAACAATGAGAACAACAATAACTATGAAGATGAAGAAAATCAATAGATATCTGAAGAAAATACATCCGAAGGCGAAAATTCTGGATCGTTATACGAACCAACCGAACGAATAAGTGTACAACCAAGTAGACATCACATGAATTTGAGACCAAGGCCAAGAAATTTGAAATATGAAGTAAATTTGACAGAAATAAGTATTCCTTCGACCTATGATGAAGCAATGAAGAGTTTGCAGCACGCTGAATGGCCAGAAGCAATAAAAGAAGAACTCGATGCTTTAGGAGAAAACGAAACATGGTCTATTGAAGAAAGAAACGGACAAAGAACACTAACCACAAAATGGGTATTCACCATCAAGAAAAATTCAGAAGGTAACATCGAACGATATAAAGCCAGATTATGTGCACGTGGTTTTGAACAGGTATATGGAATAGATTACCAAGAAATATTTTCTCCTACGACAAGGTATGATTCTATACGAATAATTTTAAGTATCGCTGCTAAATATAATTTGAAAATTCAGCAGTTTGATGTAAAAACCGCCTTTTTGTACGGGGGATTAAATGAGGATATCTATTTAGAAGTTCCTGAAGGTATTTTAACTAAAGAAAATAATGTATTAAAGTTGAACAAATTCTGATATGGTCTAAAGCAAGCTGCCAGGTGTTGGAATAGAACATTTTCTGGATTTTTGAAAAAATACGGATTTGTTCAATCTAGTGCAGATAATTGTGTGTATGTAAGAAATATCAACAACGTAAAAGTTCTATTAGTAATTTATGTAGACGATGGGCTTATTATATCCCCAGAAGAATGTTTGATTAACGATATGATTGAGTGTTTGAGACAAGTTTTCAAAATTAAAGAATTAAATTTAAGATGTTTTGTTGGAATAGAAATAATTAAAACAAATGATTACATTTTCATCCACCAGAAGGACTATATTGAACAAGTAATTAAGAGATGTAATATGGATCAGGCAAATCCTATAAGTACTCCTGCGGATGTTAATGTGATTTTGTCCAAAAATACAAGTGAAACTATCACAAATTTTCCATATAGAGAAGCTATTGGGTCTTTATTGTTTCTATGTTCTGCTACAAGACCGATGCTACAAGACAGATTTCATATATTGTAAATATGTTGTAGATATGTTAATAATCCTAGTCAAGCGCATGTAAATGCTGTTAAACGTGTTATAAGGTATTTGATAAATACAAAGAATGTCGGTATAAAGTATGGAGAGAGCCACGACCTTATTGGATACTCAGATTCAGATTTTGCGGGAGACGTAGATTCACGAAAATCGACCACTGGGTATTTGTTCTTAATGAATGGTGGACCGATCACTTGGTCCAATCAGAAACAAAAGACCGTAGCTCTTTCTACTACTGAGGCAGAGTTTATCGCTGCTAGCGAATCTGCAAAAGAGGTACTGTGGTTAAAACAATTTTTAAGTGAAATTAAAGAGTCACAAGATTGTATTACGTTGTGTGTAGACAATCAAAGTGCCATCAAATTGATTTGTAACCCAGTATATCACAAGAAAATTAAACATATTGATGTGAAATATAATTTTGTAAGGGAAAAGGTGGAGTTAGGATTGATTAAAGTTGAGCATGTTCAGAGTAAGCTCCAATTAGCAGATATTCTAACAAAACCTTTGACTACACAAGTTTTCATGTTTTAAGAGAACATTTGGTGAATAATATTGAGGTATAGTTTTAGTGGGAATGTTGAGTATAGAAAACTATACATCAAGATTATATATTTCAGTTGTTTTTCCATATATAAGGTTGTTATGGGAAGTTGTTTTAGTAGTTCATGTTAGAAGTTTGTCCAAGATTGACGTAATACATTCTCACAAGAAATCTGTTTTACGTACGTTTATTATTCCTAAAACTCTAAAATAAATAACTACCGAGTCAACAACGGGCTTCAATTATTTTCATACAGGGTATTAAAAAGAAGGGCCAAAAAATTAAATGGGGAGTACGTACGAACATTACATCTCTTGATTGACGGTCGGATTGACATTTCTATCAAAATTGAAAATTAATCACCCTGTATATCATTTTTATTTTTTTCATAAATTAAAACCTCCCTTTATATCAGTTTTTCATAATTCTTAAAATAAAAACATCCTGTACATCATGTCGTTATACAGGATGTATAAAGAGTCTCCCCCGCTCCGCGGTCTCGACTGCTTGAAGGCCTGGCGGCCTTCTACGCATCAAACAGTTGGGTAGACGGATCCTCGCTCGCTTCGCTCGCTCGGTGACATTGACTTGTCTTTTAAAATTAAAACACCCTTTATATCATTTATATTTTTTTCATAAAGTAAAAACACCCTGTATATCAGTTTTTTAATTTTTCCCAATTTTTTCGTAAGAAAAAAACACCCTATACATCATGTCGATATACAGGGTGTTTTTGCATTAGGCAAGGACAGCTGATCGAAAGCTAGAAGGCCTAGCGGCCTTCTACACAGTAATTTTAGACACGGAATTTTTTCGTAAAGCTTCAAAATTTTCACTTTAAAATTCGAAATGCGAACGAAAAAGAATTTTTCGCCAGACTTCTGCTAGATTTTCGGAATCGCCGAATTTTTCTACGTACCCCCATCTGTCTCTCTATGCCCCAGAAACTTTTTTTTTCTTTTTTTTTTCTTTATGAAACTTTATATTCCATCGAATTACAGTTTTATATAGCGCTTTTTTTGACAAAAAAACACCCCATACATGATACGTGAATGGCAACTTCCAAAAATCAAAAATTCGTTCATCGCCGCTGTCATCGGTGTGATTTTTTCAAAATAAATTTCGTCATTTCTCGGAGATTAGTAGACGGATCGATCTGAAACTATACGTGCGCGTATTTTTTGCATTCTCTTTAATTTTCGACCGTTAAAAGTGACGAAATGTTGCGATTAACGAAATTTTCTTACACCGAGTTGCAGTTTTGTTTGAACGAAACGAACGCGAATCGTCGGATAACGTCGGACACGGAATTATTTTCGAAATCTGTCGAAATTTTCACCTTTAAATTCGAATTGCGAACGAAAACGATTTTTTCGCCATATTTCTGCCGGATTTTCGGAATCGCCGCAACATTTCGCGTCCCCCGACCACCTCACCATATCCCAGAAACTTTTTCCTTTTCGAATTTTATTTTCTGTGGCTTATCGGTCTCTATCGCCTGGGGTTTTACATATTAGTGATACGCAATTTAAATTTTATTTCCTATTTACTACATTACTAAATTCTTAAAACTACTACTACATTGTTTAAAAAGTAACCGAAACTATAAGGAAAATATGTTTCACCTTAATTTTTTTTTTTATTTTACGTCTTAATCTTTTTATAATTTTTTCTTTTTGCTCTAATTTGTTGTATAAATTTTCATATTCCTCTTATAAAATTTTATAGTCCTTAATATTTTCAGTTAATGTTAAATTAAGTTAAAGCATATTTTCCTTTTAGTTTTGGCTAGTTTTTTAATTTTTCCAAGACTTTTATTTAGTTTATAAACTTCGTCCACCTTCCTTCCAATCAATCTTGTGCATTGTTAATTTTTTTCTTCCAACTCGATCCTCAATGCAGCAATTTCTTTATCACGACTAAAGAAAAGAAAACTTAATTGTTTGTAAATGAATAAAAAAAAATAAACTTACATCACAATGTCATCGCTTTCGTTTTCCTTTTGTATCTCACACGCTGTTTTCCAATACTCAATATTTAATTTGAAATTTCGGATTTGTGCTGATAAGTTCTTATTATCAAAATGTAGAAGGTCTTTTTCCTTCATACAATTTTGGTGTATATATTCGGATTCGGATTTTGTAAATCCGAACACAAAGCAACAAAGCACAAAGCACAAAATAAATTTTAGGAACATTTTTAAATTAAACTTTAAATTTAATTTTTGAATTTAACTTTCGATTTAACCTGACTGAAGTTAAAATTGCAAATGAAATAAAATTATTAAATTAATACGGATTTACAACAAAAATTCATTAGTATACATTTATTTTAAAAACATCAGCAAAAAAATTTTTTCAATTTAAAACCAAACGGATGTAATAAAATATTCACTATATATATATATATATATATATATATATAAAGCCACAGGAAAAGAGACGAAAAGCCACAGAAAATAAAATTCGAAAGGGAAACAGTTTCTGAGGTACGGAGAGGTAGACGGGGGGACGCGAAATGATGCGCCGATTCCGAAAATCCGGCAGAAAAAAATCTAGAAATTCCTTTTCGTTCCCAATTCTAATTACAAATCGAAAATTTCGACAGATTACGAAAACAATTCCGGTTCTGATGATATCCGACGATTCGCGTTCGTTTAGTTTAAAAAGGACTGCACCTTGGTGTAAAAAATACCGTTAATCGCAACATTTCGTCGTTTTTAACGGTCGAGAATTGAAGAGAATGCAAAAATATACGCACATGTATAGTTTCCGATCGATCCGTTTAGTAATTTCCAAGAAATGACGAAATTAATTTTGAAAAAATTACACCGATGACAGCGGCGAAGAACATTTTTTCGCTTGTCGGAAGTTGTCATTTACGTATCCAAGGGTACGAGGATATGACGTTTGATGTACGGGGTGTTTTCACTTTAAGAGATAGAACCATATACAAAGTGGTTTTTTCCTAAAAAAAACCCGATATACAGGGCGATTCTATTTAATTACCCCGAGCGAGCGAAGCGAGCGAGGATCCAGCTAAGGAACCGTCTATGGCGAAGAAGGCCGCTAGGCCTTCGAGCAGTCGAGCTCGCGCAGCGAGCGAGACCCTTTTAGCAACGTTCCCAGTGCGTAGAAGGCCGCTAGACCTTCGAGCAGTCGATAAGCTGTCCTTACATAATGAGAAAACACACTGTATATCGACATGATGTACGGAGTGTTTTTTCTTATGAAAAAACTGAGAAAAATTAAAAAACTGATATACAGGGTGTTTTTAATTTATGAAAAAAATAAAAATTATATAGAGGGTGTTTTAATTTAAAAAGAATCAAGACAATGTTACCGAGCGAGCGAAGCGAGCGAGGATCCGGCTAGCAAACTGTCTGATGCGTAGAAGGCCGTAAGCCTTCGAGCTGTCTCGCTCGCTGCGCGAGCTCGCTTTTAGCGAACCTCCTTGTGCGTAGAAGGCCGCTAGAGCCGCTAGAAGGCCGCGGAGCGGGCCAGACCCTACAAACACCTTGTATAACGACATGATGTACAGGATGAAAATGAAATGAAAAATGAAAAAACTAATGTACAGGGTGTTTTTAATTTATGGAAAATATCAAAATGATATACAGGGTGTTTTAATTTTAAAAGACTCAAGTCAATGTCATCCAACTGTCCAGTAGTGCTCGCGCAGAATTCTTGTACAGGAACTTTTTCAAAAAACACACTGTATATCGATTTTTTATCTTTACCTAAGCCAAAAACGCCCTGTATATCAAAGGTTCTGCCAACGAATGAGTAAAAAGTCTAAATGACAAATTTGACATATTTATTGATATCTTTTTGATATCAGTCCTCACCCTTATTCGTAATGTATATATATTCTATGAAAATAACTGAAGCCCGTTGTTAACTCAATCGTTATTTATATTTCAATTGATTCAATTGATTTTCGGTGACGGAATATTTGTTTGCCGAAGAAATATTGAAACGGTTTTTTTTAGTGATTGTGAGTTTGTGTTTTTCACTGATAATTAGGTAAGTTAATTTTTCTAAATAAAATATTATTTCTTCTTAAAACGTAATTTACTTGTATGAATACTGTATATTACTAAATTTTTGTTTTATATGTATTTTAGACATGAATTATTCATATATTGCGGCAGGAAGCTTCCACCAAGGCGACAGAGAAGCTCTGCCGAGGACTAGAAACGCTAGCTGTGTCCCGAATGCTAGCCTAGCCGTAGCCTACAGGCATCTAGGGATTCCGTTCTTTGGTCAAACAATTGATCAAATATTGATGAACGGAACCGAAATGTACGAAAATATTGTGCCGGTACGTAGAATTAATGCCGGCCTTCACTTTAAACGATACATCTCTTTAAAATTTAATGTTTGGATATATAATCTTACTTTATGATTATTAATATGTATTTTCAAATTACAGATCCGAATTTGCTGTAATTTCCAGATCCAAGGCCATTTCTCGAACCGGAGGAATTACCACGAGAGATAACTATTTTGGGACAACTCGTGGTAGTTAGAGAAATGGAGGAATTTAACGGCGGATATTTTCCACGATGCCTGGAAGAATTGCCAGAGAAGAGGAATATCCCAAAGGATATTCTTTTGGAAAGATTTCAAACTGGCAGTGTGACCTGTGGATATTTATTTACGAGTGAGTATTTAACAGTAAATGCTAAAATAATGTTAAGTAATGTAAAAATGTGCTCGGAAAAGGTACTCGTACTATTTTCAGTTTAGTAACTAATTTCATTTTATTTTTATATATAGTTCAAGGCCGAAATGTCAGTTTTTGGAAAGATATCGAAGGGACTATGAAATTATTCGATTCGCATGCCGTCAACGAATGGGGCAAATACGACATGTGCGAAGATAATAATAAGGCGAGACTGTTTACCTGCGCAGATATTGACAGTTTAGCTCATCTGCTACTGATCAATTCTGAGTGCGACGGTATCGAGAGGCAGTACAACATCCATCGAATTAGTTTCGAAGTTCGATCGAACTTAGTACCTAGAGAAAACAACGAGGTAACTGTATCGGAAACCAAAGATACGAACTTGACAAACGTAAGTAGCGTATCGGTAAATTCAGTTTCAAAAGATTTTAGCACGACTACTTCGACGTCCACTAGAAAAGTGGGGCGTCCCAAGAAATTTAAGCGTGGTCCTAAACCCAAGACTGCAGTTTTAGATCCTCCGTCTAAGAAACCCAAAGTTATTGATCATTCTAATATTCTTCTCCCTAGGGTTGATAAGAAAATCGAAATGACTACCACACAAGCTGATGTTTTACCAGCGGACCAGGTATCTTTGTCGGATAATAAACCTACAAACTTGACGAACGTAAGTAGTGTACCGAAAAATTCCGTTTCGACATATACTGGAGCGACTACTTCGACGTCCACTAAAAAAGAGGGGCGCGGGCGTCCCAAAAAAGTTACGGGTGTTCCTTAACCTAAGGACACAGTCTCAGAACCACCTCCTGAGAATCCTAAAATTATTATTCATTCTAATATCCTTCTTAGGGTTAGGGTTGATGAGAAAATCGAAATGTCGTCCACACATACTGATGATGTTCTACCAGCAAAGCAGGACGGCGTGGAACAAAAAAGAGGGCGAAGAGCCTCTGATGTACCACTTGAGGAGCGGCGGAAAATTGCCTATAAAACGTATCGAGAAAAAAATGTCGCACATCGACAAGAAGTAGCGAGACGGTATAAAGTGGAACATCCTGAGAGACAAAGAATATTAAATAATAAATATATTAAATTAAATTCTGAGGTCCGTAGGAAAACCAATAAAGATTATAAGACATCCAACCCATTAGTCCAGCAACGAGCGATGAGGCGATATAATGCGAATCATCCATCAGGAAAACACCTTCCACTACCTTTGCGTCGTTTTAGTTTACTGATTGGAGAATACAGGACAAATGACAACGTTCTGTACAACGTTCTCAAATTGAAACCGTTAGATGCTCCGTTCTACAGCGATCCCTTGTTTTTGGCGCATCCTCGTCATTACAACGATTTGTTCGCTTTCTGTGCTATGGTTACCAAATGGAAACACAAGCCAGGTTTGGGTTTCATGAAAATCCAGGGTAGAACATACCATAAGGTACACGATTTGGATCTAAAAGGTACGTCTTATGCCAATCAAAGTTCTATGTATATAGACGATGGCGATGCCAGACGTACGGAGGCAAGCAAATATAATTACTTAAAAAAGATTGTCACGAGTTGGGAGAGCCAGGAATGATACCCCACTAGGGGTCAACCAACCGTGTTTTGTGAGGAAGCACGGAACTTACGACGTGCTGTAGAAGCACGTATTGACCTTGCTTCACAGTTGAACGTAAGCAAGGTCAATGCGGAAATCTACTATTTAAACGGTGGGTTGGCCTGGCTCGGGGAGTCCGGTTCGCTCCGTTAGAGGAGGCTGGTAGCTCCAGTACGGGAGTCGGGGGACTCCGGTAGAGGATCAAGGGGATCCTCTAGCAGTAGAGAAAGAGGCGCGAGTACCACAGGTATACGTGGTATAATCGGGGACAGAGCCCCGACCGCTGGCCCCAAGTGAGTAGAGTAAGTGCTAGTTATCATTGAGGCCCTTGGAGGCTTTGTACAGTATTTAATAAACTTGTTATTGTTTTAACTACGACTTGTTATTCCCTTCTATACACTAGTGGGCCGGAACCTAATACCCCCAGGTAGCTAGGAAATACGTTTAAGGAAATGCCAAAACCCCTAGACGTGACAAGATTATTATTGATCAAATAAGCAGTTATCTTGATCGTATTAATAATCCTTTTGTCAAACATTACAGACGACTTTCGTTGGAGACCAGCGACAAAGCACATTTGGTATTTGAATGCAAAACGCGACGATAGGCCGGTCCAGTTTTGGGCGAACAGCCACAATCGACACAGGTTGCAGCTGTAATAAACACGGCTGAGGAAGCTTACGATCCCAGAAGCATCGTCATCTGGAAAGTTGGCAAAGGAGCAAAGCAACGAACCCTACCTGTTTTTCATCCGTTACTGGAACCGATGCAATACCCACTCCTCTACCCGTACGGGGCGAACGGATGGGTATTCGGTAAAACAGATAAACAAGGAGGTAAGCTAAGCCAATTACGATACATAAGATGTCTACTACTGTCGGATGAACGTTTTACGGCGTTTAATAAATTATCCGAAACATGGTTAGTAGACATGTATTGTAAAATTGAAGAAGAGCGGCTCAATTTCATAAGTAGGTGCCAAAGGAACACGGCAGTCGGCCAGATGCGCGTCGGTCCATTGGCCGAGGTAGAGACGTGTGCGAATTGAACCAAAGACGCCACGACGCACGACGAGACCGTCAAAATCTAGGCGAGGACGAAACCATCCAACGCGAAGGGTTCGTAGCCGGTAAAATCTATTTACCTCAATTATTTACAGGCGGTCCCAGGTTCATGAAAATTAAATATATGAACGCGATGGTGGTAGTCGAACGCTTAGGTATTCCCGATTATTTTTTGACATTCACTGCGAATGGACAATGGCCGGAAATCAAAGCGTCGACACACAAATCGTGTAAAATGGGCGAACCGCAGGTCGTAAATCGCGTCTTTAAAATCTATTTAGACGAATTATTAAGAGATCTGCGATCCGGTCGTTGGTTTGGCGAATTGGTATACTTTATTTATACCATAGAATTTCAAATGCGTGGATTACCACAAGCGCATATTGTTTTTAAAGTAAAAAATGGTCCCATTCAAACGACCGACGTAGATCGTTTCATTAGGGCCGACATTCCTGCAGAGAACGAGGCTGGCGGCGAATTGAGACGATTGGTGTTGAGGCATATGGTACACGGACCGTTTTGTACTCGAGAACAACGGCCCGGTAGTAACAAATATCCCCCGTGTTATGATAGAGATTTAAATATATGTACTAAATTCTTTCCCAAAAAATCTAGCTCAGTTACGTATGTCGATAATCACGGTTTCTACAACTATAAACGTTACGACAACAACAAGGTAGATGTGCGACTTCGAAAAGGAGACTTTGAAGTAGACGATACGTGGGTTGTGGCATACAATGCGCCATTGTTGTTAAAATATAATTGTCACCTAAATTTAGACAAATGTTCTGGACGTTCCGTCGTTCATTATTTGTTTAAATATATAACGAAGGGTGAACAATTGCGGCGCATGTGCGTAGAAATGGACCAACAAGACGAGGTGGAGGAATACGTCACGAAGCATTATATCGGTGCGACCGATGCTTGCTGGCGTATCCTTGAATTCGATACTAACGGACTTGCTCCTTCCGTTGAAATGTTGCCTGTACATTCAAAAAATCATCATAACGTTTGTTTTAGAACCGGTAACGAGGAGGAAGCCATTCGAACTTCCACGTCAAAGTTGCTGTTGTACTTTGATCGACCCGTCCATCGATTGGCCACTTTGACGACTACCACCTACACCGATTTCTATGAAAATTATATTGTACACGGCGGCCTACCAAAGACCAAGACGACAGAAATTCACCCCTATGCCGATGGAAAGCATTACCTTACAAAACGGCAACGGTGTATAAAGCAGGCCGCACATTATCGCGGAACGGAATGGATCGGAATGGAACGGAAAGGCACGGAAATTTTGAAAAGCATACAATTAAGTTAAGGATCGCACACTACCACGGATCGGAACACTGCGGAACGGAACGGATTTGCCTCGTATTCTCCCGTAGCGAATTTTTCCGCGGTTCCACAGCCCCTCCACTTGCAAACGACGCGTCCAAAGCGTGTCTAGACAAGATATATTATTTTTACGCCGTTTTGTGCCTATATTGTGTCTTCATTTGATTTTTTAAAATGAATGAAGAGCTACTAATTAATATGATTCGTGAATATCCGCACTTGTATTTGTTGAGTGATAGAAATTATCACAATCAACATATGAAGGAAAATGCATGGGAAGAAATTTCTAGCATAATGAAAATACCGGGTAAGTAATAATGCATTAACTGTATTAAATTAATTTTTAATTGAACTTTTTAATTTGAAATAAAATAAATGAAAATTAATTAACTTAAAAAAAAATAAAAACAATTAAAATTAACTTATAATTAAGCTTAGTGTTTTTCCTAAAACCGACTATCTCTATATTCAAAAATTTTTATTGAAGTTGTCTTCGGCCTCTATGAACCCGTTCATCTTGCCAAGGAACGACTCCTTCAGTATTGAAATACTCTGCGAATCTGTCTCGAATATTCATTGCTTCACGAGAAGAATTTCCTCCCATATTCCTAACGCTTTGTATTCCTTCTGGCACTATAGATTCCTCTAGTTCACCAGGTTGCCAAGAACACTTATCGTTTCTTAAATAATTGTGCAAGCAAGTAGCTGCCATAATTATAATGTCGAGGTGTTCAGGAATCACGCTTAATTTTTTGAAAAATATCCTAAACTTTTTACAAAGTAGACCGAATGCATTTTCGCTACATCGTCTAGCTCTGCTGTGTCGGTAGTTGTATATTTTTTTTATATTATTATTTCGAACTTGTACTCCAGGATATGGACGCATGAGATTCGAACTGAGAGGGAAAGCTTCATCCCCTACTATTACATGAGGCAAACAAATATTAGATCCAGGCAACTTTTTTCTTCCAGGTATATTTAACGCATCACTATTCAAAGCCCTTCCTAGTGCCGAATTTTTGAAAATTCCTCCATCGCTATTTTTCCCGTAAGCGCCAACATCCACGGTAATAAATCTTAAGTCAGCATCAACTAGCGCCATCAGGACAACACTAAATTCTTTTTTATAATTAAAATAAGCTGAGCCACTGTTTGGTGGTTTTTCCGTCACAACATGCTTCCCATCCAAAGCACCGATACAGTTTGGGTAATTCCATCTTGTAGAAAAATCTTTTTCTATGTTCTGCCATTGTTCTTTTGTTGGTGATGGCATCACAATGGGGTGGAGTTTAGACCAAATTTCTTTACAAACTTCATAAACTATTTGTCGCACTGTAGACTCTCCTAATCGGTAACTAAACGCCAAACTAACAAATGAGTCACCATGTCCCAAAAACCTGCAAAAAAATAAAAAATAAAAAAGGCTTCACCACCCTGTATATTTATTATACATAATATATTTTTTTCAGTTGAAACTTGTAAAACAAAATGGAAGCAATTGAAAGATTGCTACAGAAAGTCTCAAGCAAAGAAGCGTGGTAATAAAAGTGGCGATTCTGCAGATTGCATTCCAAAAAAATGGAAATACGATGACGAAATGGCTTTTCTTCTTCCAAATTTGAAGGAAAGACCACAAAAATCAAACATAGATGTACAGAATGTCCCGACTGATGATGCAATTCAACAAATTGACAATGTTGAAGATGACGGTGGTGAAAGTTCTGTCGCTACCCAAGAGGAAGTTGATGACACCCCTGTTTCGTCACCTCGCTCCGAGGTACTCAGAACGCCTATTTCAAGAACAGGTTCAAAATCAAAGCGGCTTCCAAAAACCGAATTAACAACAGCAAGAGTATTGCAGAATTACTTGGAAAACAAAGAAAAGCGTAAAAAAGCGGATCATTTGTCAAAATTTTTTGAATCCGCTGAAGAAACAGCAAGAACTTTACCTTCCGAACTACAAATCGAACTTAAGCATCGAATTTCAATGTTACTTTACGAATTCGAGTCAAAAGCAACGCGGAACGCAAGTAATGCTGAGAATTGTAGTGAATCTGCAAGTTCTTACTGTTCGCTAACATTTGATAACGATAATACGTATACAAATTTATAAATTAAAAAATTTAATAAAGACATATATACTTACTTCAAAGTCAACGCCAATTTTTCTTCTGGACTTATAGCTTTACGAAATGTCGTATCTTGTTTCTTAATGTGTATAATTTTCAACAAATCGAAAAATTTTTCACTGCTCATTCTAAAGTACTTAAAAAATTTTTTATCGTCTTCTAACAGATCTGCAAATAGGTGATGAAATTCCCCATACTGTCGTCTTTTCTGGTTTATCTCGTGTATCCATTTGCGCTTTTTCTTTTTTTGTTTCTCAATTTCTTCTTCTTCTGCAACTATACACAGCGCCACAAATTCCTCGTCCGAAGTGTCCATTGCGAAGAAATCATACACACTAAAAACAGTCGAGCTATAGTAGCAAACAATTCGTAAAATTATTCCGCGGAATTCCTTGTGTGATGGAATAATTCTGCTAAGTATTAAATTATTAAATTCCATACTATTTCACAACTTAAATTTGTCAATTAATAACATCGAAGAAAAGCAAGGTAGTTAATCAAAGTCCAATGCAAACGCAGCCAAAAATTGTTGCATTAATTCCAAATATTGTTTAATTGCTTATCCGCTAAATAGTTGAACTTTGATTATTGCCGAGTTGCTCTTTCACAACTTCTTCACACAAAAATCCATTCTTGTAACAAATTGACTAAAAATCAGTCGTATTCGAACCACCAACCAATAAACATGTTAAACTGAGTTATATAGTTTTCATTTAATTAAAACCGTAAAATCACCAAGAATAAAAGAATATTACATGGCGATCCTGCCAACCAAAGTCCTGGATACCGATGAATGGTTCTGTAGAGTGTAAAAGTATAAAATAAAAATGTGTGGAAGCAACCAATCCAAGGAGGCCAAAGAAGAAATTATAATAGCCCAGGCTGGTAATAGTGGAGGCCAAACTAACGGGACTAATCAAGGAATCAGTGGTAGCTGGTCAATAAAGGACATTCTAGAAATTTGTTTTGCGGTCATCATAGTTGGAGTGATATGTATGTACTTCTATAAGAAAGCTAAGAAGAGGTTAGAAAGAAAAATAAGAGCAGAAGCAGTTAGAGCGAATTTTGCAGCGCGTCGGAAGAGTGTATAAAAAAAAAAAAAAAGTGCCATAATCGATACGAAACAGTAGACTAATTGAGAGTTTAGTGGTTAAGTACTAATGCCGGTAGTGAAATTGGTAGTGCTCAAGGAGTAGTGTAAAGGCGTAGCAGCGTAAAGGCGTAGCAGCGTAAAGGCTTAGCAGCATAAGCAGTCTCAACAATCAGTTCAGCGACAAAGCGAGCCCAAAGTGAGCAACGAGAATCATTACAAGGACAGCGCAGCATCCATGGAAGAAATTCGTAAGCTGAAAAATTAGATTTAACAATTGTTTTAATTTTATCTCTGCTGTAATTTATGTTATTTAAATGCCTAGTTTAGAGAAGTTGCATAAAACTTATATTGAAGTACAGTCATATTTAAAAAAAATTTAAAAAAAGAAAATCAAGAAAGGCGTTTAAATCAACAAATTATTAAGCAACATATTAATTGGGTAAAGGATATAGAAATTCAATTAGCGTCAGAAATATCAAAATATGATGATAAAAAGGAGTTAATTGATGTAAAGAAATACAGTAATAGTATTAACGAATTAATTAGCCAAATAAAGGGAATTTTATATTGTAGATTAGACGGGAAAGATAACATAGATAGTAATAATTCTCTAGAAAATAAGTTAGGTGGAGAAGTCAAAATGGTGATTTTGATTTAAAAACCGCGGCTGGTCTATTGCCCTTAATGGAAAATAATGAGAATTCCATTAAACAATTAATAGATGCTATTGAATTTTATGATAGTACATTGAATGAAAACGGAAAACGGTTATTGACGTCTTATGTTTTAAAAGCAAGGCTTTCGCAAAATGCCAAACTCCGACTCAATAAAACTTATAATAATAACGAAGCATTGATCAGAGACATGAAAACGCATTTACTAACAAAGAAATCTTCAGCTGCACTTTCGGATCGATTGCATAAATGCAAGCAAAATAATAAATCTATTGAACAATTTGGTAGATCTATAGAGGACCTTATGGTGAATTTGACACTCGCACAAGCTAACACTGACGAGGAAGCGCGAATATTGACCGTAACAAACGAAAAATTAGCAATCAACGCTTTTGCAAATGGGTTGCGAGACAATAATATAAAAACAATAGTAAAATCGCGAAACTACAACAATTTAAAAGATGCTATAGTAGGCGCGAAAGAGGAAGAACTTTGTAACACAAGTCCACAACCACAGCACTTAGCTTTCTTCAGAGCAAATAGATTTACACGCGGAAATGTACGAGGTTCAAATAGACATGAAAATCGGGGTAGTAACCATCATTTCAATAACGGTCGCAATTGGCAAAATTCTTTTAGGGGTCGTGCCAGAACGAATAACTTTAATAATAGAAGTCGTGGATTCTCAGGTCCTTCTAGGCAATTCAATCAACGTAGTAATAATAATAACCAACGGATGTATACCATGACCGAAAATGACGATTTAGCTAATACATCTAACGCACAGGTTGAAAATAATTTTCAAGAACGGTTTTTTCGTGTCGAAAGGCAAAACTGAACGTTCAGATAAAATTTTTGGTATGAATGGGTTAAATTTTGTACGGATGAGAGTTGGATTGAAAGAACTTAAATTCTTAGTAGACAGTGGAGCATCGCTAAGCGTAATTTTTAATTCTGCAGTAAATGACACAGAAACTGTTGATACACAAAATACAATAAAAATAATTGGTATTGCTGGCTCGACAAGGTCGATCGGTAGTACGAATGTAACAATTAACGTAGGTCAAGAACAAAATGTTGAGCACACATTTCAAGTAATAAATGATTTTGAAACCCATGTTAACGGAGTATTAGGATCAGATTTTTTCATTAAGTATTCGGTTACTTTAGACTACCAAGCATTTAATTTCACTCTTACTATCAATAATAATAGAATTACCATTCCGCTAGTTACATTCCCACGCTTCGTATTACTACATTATGGGAAATTAACCATTTTTGCTATTTTAACAGAATCAACATTTTATATTTCTAGAAATATTCTCAGGTTGTTCCGTTTCTCGAATATTCTTGAAGTTTCGTATTTCGTATTTTATTTCGATGTTTCATACTATTTTGCATTTTTTTTGTATCAGTTCTTAACCAGCTTTTGAATAAACTAGTTTGGAATTCACTCTCGGGTTTTTCTTAAATAAAATTTTTTTAAAAAGTTAATTTCGAACCCACGACATTTAACTGGCGCAGTCAGTAGGATTTGTCAACGAAAAACGACAAAATCGCGTTTTCGGTCGATCTCAATCGTTTGTGACAAATTTGGAAAAATTTGAGAAAACCCGTGACCCGGACAAGGACCGCATCGCCGAGGCCGAGTCAACAGCGAGGAGAATAGGACAAAAATCGCCTGATCCAGCCGCTCCAAGGAAATTCGATGGGAATCATTTGGCTATTAGTACTGTAAGTCTATAGTTTTGTTTCCATTAATTCCAATTTCCTTTATTTTTAAGTGAAGATAGTTTTAATTTTTATTTCAATAATTAAGAGATACCTAAACCGTAATTCGAAATATAAGTAAAAGAAAAAATCAATTTATGTCCGAATCTGATATTAGTGAAATAATTGAAGGAATTGATAGAATTTTGAAACCAGATAATAAAAAAGAGGAAAAAATGAGTATTAATTACCAATTATTAAAATTAAATGTTGATGCTATACCTAGTTATGAAGGCAATCCCCATACGTTGGGAATATTTTTAGATAGTTGCGAAAATTTAATAAAAAGTTTTTATGATAGGAATGACCCTCAAATAAATAGTTTTCTATTGAGAGCGATTATCGGAAAATTAACCGGTCGTGCTTTAACATTAATTGGTTCTAGAATTGAACTACAATCTTGGGAAGATATAAAAAATGCTTTAATATTGTGCTTTGGTGATCAACGGAATTTAGATTGCTTAATCCAGGATTTAATAACTTTAACCCCTCAAAGAAATGAATCGCCATATAACTTCGGAATGCGATGCCAAGATTCACGCAGTCTGATAATTTCAAAATTGAATAGTTTGCCCAATATTTCAGCTCAAGAAAAAATGATTCGACTTCAAAGTTATGACGATTTAGCATTAAAAACTTATATACGTGGCTTACCAAGTTTTTTGCAAAATAATGTTAGGCTTAGAAACCCTGATTCTTTGGAAAAAGCTATGTCATTAGTAATAGAAGAGGAAAATTTTCTATACAGTCAAAATCGCGGTAATTTTTTGAATAATCATAATTTTAATCCCGGAAAAAGAGTAACACCCGGAAGAAATTTTCATAAACAACCACCAATGAGACAAAATAATTTTATCCAGCCTGGTTATTCTACTTCTCAGAATCCAAATTTCAATAATAATGCAATGAGACAAAATAATCCAAACAATTTTGTAAGACTACCCATGCAAAATAATTTTTATCAAAGACCATTCAACTCGCAAAATCATTTTCAAAATCAACAATTCACTCAAAGGCCCCAAGGATTTAATAATTATAATAAAAACCCTAGATTCCAACAAAATTTTGGTAGGAACTCTCAAGTTACAAGAAATACTTATAAACCCGAACCAATGGATACTTCTTCAAGCAACAGTCCTGTGAGACGCCAGCAAAATTTTACTTCTACAGAGCTCCATAATCAAAACATTAATTTTGAAAATCAACCTCCAGAACATTTTTTAGAAAACCAACAAATTTTTAACGAAGAAGGAACTCAAGTTGACACTTTACCAGAAAATTTTCGTATAGATCGTCTCGACAACGAACCGACATAATAAATTTAAGTCTAGCAGAAGCTAATTTACCGTATATATTTATACCTTCATTAAATGCTAAATTTTTGATAGATACTGGAAGTAATCGTAGTTTAATTAACCCTAATTTAGCTCAAAAATATTTTAAAAATTATATATACAACGAACATTTTAATATTCAATCAGCCCATAATATTTCTTATCATGACCAAGTAATGGAAATTCCAATTTTTGATATTTTTAAAACTAAAGGCGAACATAAATTTTTCTTATTTGAATTTAATAAAAAATACGACGGATTAATTGGTGTTGACCTGTTAAAACAATTAAAAGCTACATTGGATTTTGATAAAGAACTATTAATTACACCACATGTCAATTTACCCATAATCTACAAGAGGGAAGAATATGATTATCAATTAGTTTATAATAAAGGAAGTACCAATAATGCAGCAGACGCTCTTTCGAGAATTTCAATTAATGCTTTTGAAAATGAATCTATGATAAATAACCCCGGTGACATAAATGATGAATCTATTGAGTATTTAAGGAGAATAGCGGAAGCCATGTACAAAACAAGTGATGATAATAACGAAAATAATGAAACTCAAAATCTTTTTCCCAATTTATTCGAAGAAAATCTTCCAAGTACGTCTAATGGAAATTTACAAGACGACAATTCTTTTTCCGACACCCAACATACTACTGCTAGTGAAACGGCAAATAAAGGCATAAAAATTTTAGATGAAATTATTAATAATAAGGTAAATCAGATTTTAGTTTTCCCCCATGTTTATCCAATCATAAAAGTCAATCAAGAAAACTATGAACATCATAAAATCATAACAGTCGAAATTCCAGAAAGAAATAATGAAAATTTGATTTTTGAATTTTTAAGAGACTATACCATCAATAATAAAACTTACTGTATTTGGTTCCATTCAGATAATCTGTATAAAATTTTCAATGACGTTTGTCTACAACATTTTTCCGAAAAAGGACCTAAGCTATTTAGATGTACCAAAAGAGTAAACACAGTAAAAGAAAAAGAGGAACAACTTATTTTAATTCGAAATTATCATGAGAGTAAAACTAATCATAGAGGAATAGAAGAAACCTTAGAGAAAATTAAAAGAAATTACTATTGGATAGGTTTAAAAAGGTCCATTACAGACTATATAAATTCTTGTGATATTTGTCAGAAAGCTAAATATTCAAGGAAAAGCCCTTACTCTCCCCTTCTACTTACTGAAACCGCATCGAAACCGTTTCAAATTGTACACATTGATTTATTTTTCTATGATAGCAAAATTTATCTGATGATAATTGATTCATTTACGAAATTCGCTCAAGCTCATGAAATTGCAGGAAAAACGGCAATACACATAAGTAATGCCTTAATTAAATATTTTGCTTCATTCGGAATCCCAGAAAAATTAATTTGCGATAACGGAACAGAATTCAATAATGATACAGTAAAAGAGATTTTGAAAACTCACAAAATAATAATTCATTTCACAACCCCCGGACACCATGAATCCAATGGTGTAATCGAACGATTTCATTCAACTGTTATAGAACATTTGAGAATTTTAAAAGAAATTTATCCTAAAGAAAATAATTTAATGGACTATGCTATAATTGGTTACAACAATTCAATAAATTCTGCAACAAGTTTCACTCCTTTTGAACTAACATTTGGTCATACTAGTAGTCGAAATCCTAATGAAATTTTCCTTACGAATTCATTTTTTTCGGACTATGCGGAAAACCATCAAAAGAAATTACAACAAGTTTATAAAAATGTTAGTGAAAAAATCGATCTCCAAAAACAAAGAATAGTTACACGAATTAACGATAAGGGAGACAACAATTTCGAATTTAAAGTTGGACAAATTGTGTATAAAAAGAACCCTAGTTCTGAGAGAAATAAAAAATTCAATAAATTTTTAGGTCCTTATAAAGTAGTAAAAATATTAGATAGGAATAGGTTAGAAATAGTTAATAAGAAAATCAAGGGTAAAAATAAAACAGAAATTATTCATATTAAGGAACTAAGGAGACCTAATATTATTTCAGATTCATTACCCCCAGCAGAGGAATTGACCGACCAATCTTCCACAATGTAACAGAAAATCCCGGTCTACTCCCACTGAAACTAGGAATTGCCCAAAATACAGTAAATTATTGGTCATTCGTTCAAATTTTTGACATTACAAATATCATTTCAGAGAAAACCAAGTTATCCTTAAAATTACATGAATTTAAGAAATATATTACTCAAAATGACACTGAAAGCGAAATTGAATCAGAAATTTTAGTTGAAATATCGAATTCTTACGCTTTGGCGCTAACTCTTGAAAACAAAATAGAAAAACAATTAAATCAACTTAACCCTTTGTTTACCAAGAAAAATAATTATCGTAAAAAACGGGGACTTGTAAATGCGTTTGGTAGTATTATAAAATGTTTAACTGGAAATTTAGATGCTAGCGATGCTGAGAAGTATGATAAAGCAATAGAAACAATTTCTAAAAATCAGGAAGCCATGAAAACTATAGTTAACGAACAAATTACACTTTTGCAAAAAGCCACGGATATGTTTAATTCTACTACAATCACATTAACTCAAAATCAAGTTAGAATCGAAAGGAAAATTAACGAATTAATAGACAGCGTAGAAAAAGAGAAAAACCAAAACTTAAAATATATAAAATTTGTTTATTCCGACCTCATAATTCCCGAAATCACCTTAGCATTGCAAATAATTTATAATATGTTAGAAGATTTAGAAATTGCGATCAGTTTTTCAAAATTAAATACATTCCATAATTCAATTGTCGAACCAACCGAATTATTAAGTGAAATTAAATCAATAGAAAATTATTTAGGTCAAAATAAACTACCATTTTCACCCGAACTTAAAAACATTCTACTTTTTGAAAAAATTATGAAAATCAAAAGTTATAGTAAGTCAAATCAAATAGTTTTCATCATAGAAATACCAATTGTTGAAATCGAAAATTACAACTACTATCATTTGTATCCATTACCTACCCCTCGAAATGGATCCTTCAAAATCATTATTCCAAATTCAAAATACCTTATCCTAAATGACCAAAACTATATGACAACAAACAGTAAATGCCAAGAAATTGCCCCAAAAGAATATATTTGCTACGATGAAACCCCCAGAGAAATTCAAGAGAAAAGTGCCCCATGCGAAGTACGCATGATTAAGTACCTACAGGATCTTTCACCATGTCAAGCTGTTCCCGTGGAAGTCGGAAATGAAAAACTGCAACGGCTGGAGGACAACAAATGGATCATCATCCTGCCGAAGCCACAAACTGTTTTAGTGCAGTGCGGTAATGTAAAAGAAACAATTTTATTGAAAGGAACATTTGTTATAGACTTAAATCCGTTTTGTTCGGTAAAAGTGAAAAATTTCAAAATTCAAATTTTTCAGAGTGCGAAAACTCAGTTTAAAGTATTAGAACTACCGAAAATAGACTTTTCTGTACCGTATATAAATAGTTCATATTTAGAAATAAAACCATTACAATTGGATAGTATTAATCTAGATGAAGTAGGGAAAATTCGAGAAACATTAAAATTTCAAAAGGAAAACCTGGAAAAAACATTCAAAACTATAAATTTTAATACCGTTAATATTTGGAACATTGTTGTTTATATCATTATAACCTTTTGTATTTTGTTCGTTGTTTTGAAATATTGTAAGAAAAGATTTTCAGCCAAGGAAAGTGGAAACCAACTGGACCCAGGGAAGCTGCGAAATACTGATCCAACCCCCAGTATTTCTCTCTAAGGGCGGAGGAGTTACATTCCCACGCTTCGTATTACTACATTATGGGAAATTAACCATTTTTGCTATTTTAACAGAATCAACATTTTATATTTCTAGAAATATTCTCAGGTTGTTCCGTTTCTCGAATATTCTTGAAGTTTCGTATTTCGTATTTTATTTCGATGTTTCATACTATTTTGCATTTTTTTTGTAGTTAGTTTTTTGTATCAGTTCTTAACCAGCTTTTGAATAAACTAGTTTGGAATTCACTCTCGGGTTTTTCTTAAATAAAATTTTTTTAAAAAGTTAATTTCGAACCCACGACATTTAACTCGCTAGAATCGCAGTATAATATTTACACAACGATTCCACCAAGAAGCGAGATAATTGCTTATTTTTCAACAGAATGTGCAAATGAATGCGTAATTTTATCTGAACAAGTATGTGACGGTGTTTTTGTTGGAGGAACAGTAGTAAAATCAGTGGATAATAAACTACCAGTAAAAATTTTGAATGTGACAGAAAATGAAGTTAAATTGAAAAATTTTAAGCCAAAATTCAAAGATGTATCGGAATTCCACATTTTCAAATTTTCAGAGATTTCTAATTCAGTTAGTAGGGTTGATAGAGTATTAGATTTAATAAAAACGGAAGGAATGTCATCAGAAGAAATCGTATCAGTGCATAAAATATGTGCTAAATTCGCGGATGTATTTTATTTAGACAACGATCCATTTACCGTGTCTAATCTACCAGCACAAAAAATAAGGCTACAACCAAATGTCTGCCCCTCATACATTAAACCATACAGATTACCACATTTTCAGAAGCAAGAAATTCATACAAAAGTCAAAGATATGCTAAAAGATAATATTATAGAACCTACAAACTCCGAATGGTCTTCGCCACTTTTAATAGTACCTAAAAAGTCCGATGACGCCAACAATAAGCAATACCGAGTAGTAGTCGATTATCGTGAACTTAACAAGAGAATTCAAAATGATAAATTCCCTCTACCTAGCATTGAAGAAATTTTAGATTCATTGCAAGGAGCGGTATATTTTTCGCATTTAGATTTGTATCAGGGATATTACCAAGTAAATTTAGATAAAAACTCGAGACCTTACACATCATTCACAACGGGACAAGGACAATTTCAGTTGACGCGATTACCGATGGGTCTTAAAATAAGTCCCAGTTCTTTCTCAAGAGCTATGACTGTAGCTATGTCAGGTCTAACTTATGATAAATGTCTTATTTACTTAGATGATATAATAGTTTTTGGAAATAATTTAGTTACACATAATCAAAATTTAATAAAAGTTCTAAATCGATTCAGAGCATTACGTCTAAAATTGAATCCGAAAAAATGTAAATTTTTGCAAAAACAAACATTGTTTTTAGGACATGTTGTATCTTCTCAAGGAATTTTACCAGATCCTGAAAAAATCGAAACCATGAAGAATTATCCTGTGCCTAAAGATGGCAAAGAAACTAAACGCTTTGTAGCTTTTGCTAATTACTATCGAAAATTTATTAAAAATTTCGCGGAAATTACAGGTCCATTAAATAATTTATCTAAGAAAGGCGTAGCATTTAATTGGACCGATGAATGCCAAAAAGCCTTTGATAGATTAAAAATAGCATTAATAAACCCACCTATATTAGCTTATCCCGATTTTTCTGATTCGAATCAATTTGTATTGAGAACTGATGCATCTGGTTATGCTATCGGAGCAATTTTATCTAATTCAGATAACAGGCCAGTAGCTTATGCAAGTCGCACTTTGAATTCTGCAGAGAAAAATTACCCAACAATTGAAAAAGAATTATTAGCCATCGTATGGGCTGTAAAGAAGTTCAGGCCATATTTGTTTAATAAAAAATTCCAAATTCTTACTGACCACAGACCTTTAGTGTTTTTGTTCGGCATGAAAGACCCAAATAGTCGTCTAACCAAATTTAGAATAACTTTAGAAGAATATGATTTTACAATTCATTACGTAAAAGGTAAAGATAATGTCACGGCAGATGCTTTATCCAGAATAATTATAACATCTGATGAACTTAAAAAGAACGATTTTTCGCAAATTTATGCTTTAATTAGAGCTCAAGCAGTTAAAAATAGAGTACAGTCTTCGAAATCTCCTATAAGTGAAACCAAATCTAGGCTTGATCACCCTGGAATAGTTGAACTTATAAAGTATCCAGATAAAGAATATGTACAACTACAAACATTGCCAGAAAAAGAATTTAAAGAAGAAGCTAAAAAGAGTTGCAACTCATCAAATAAATTTTATGTCAAGGATAATGTAATTTATAATAAAAGCTTAAGCATTTTAATTTTAAATCAAGATATTCTAACTACGTCGATCTTAGGACAGACGTGGGGAAACTTGATTGACATATGTCGTAAATTTAATATTCCGGAATTATTGATAATGAAAAACAAGAATAATGAGTTATTGATACAAGTATTGAAAAAATATTTGTCATTATTTAAAAAAGAGAAAATAAAAATTAATGTACTTAAAAATATTATGATAATAAACGACAAGGAAAATCAAAAATTAATAATTAATGATTTTCACTTATTACCGACTGGTGGACATGCAGGTATAAACCGCACTTTTAATAATATTAAAAGGCGTTATTTTTGGAATAATATGAAGAAGGATATATCAGATTTTATAAGTAAATGCGATCAATGCCAAAAATGTAAACATTCTGTAATAAAACCTCAACCTTTAGAAATTACAAGTACAGCTACGTGTGCATTTCAAAAAGTATCTTTAGACATCGTAGGTCCCTTAGAAGTAGATCAATATGGTAATAAATACATTTTAACATTGCAGTGTGACTTATCGAAATATGTTGAATGCTACCCATTACCAACTAAAGAAACGGAAATAATAGCTAAAGCTTTTGTACAAAATTTTATTTTGCGTTACGGAATACCGGAAGAGGTGTTGACTGATAAGGGAACTGAATTTATGTCAAACATTTTCAATGAAACGTGTAAAATTTTAAATGTAAAATACTTGAATTCGACACCATACCACCATGAGACCTTAGGCGCTATTGAGAACTCCCATAAGAGTTTAAGGAATTTTCTAAGAATATATACTGCGAAAAATAAGGATACATGGAGTTCATGGGTCCAGTTTTGGTGTTTTGCATACAACAATACAGTACATACTGAAACACAGTATACACCACATGAGCTAGTATTTGGAAAACATTGTAATTTACCATCAAACATTACAGAATCAATAGAACCTATTTATAATTTTGGCGATTACCCTTGTGAATTAAAATATAGACTTCAAGTAGCCTCTGATGACGCTAGAAAAAATTTAATAGCATCTAAAGAGAAAAGAAAATTGTTTTACGATAGAAATACTAGTTATAAGAACTACGATGTAGGAGATAAGGTATTAGTTAAAAATGATTCGGACACTTGTAAAAGTGAAGTCGTGTTCAAAGGACCTTATAGTGTAGTGCAAGATAAGGGAGTTAATTTAGTGATAAATATGGGAAATAAGTGTAAAGAGATACATAAAAACAGGGTTAAAATTTATAAACAATCGCAGTGTAATCCTTAAAAGTTTTTTTTTCTCTCTCATAAATTTATGTGTTCTTTATCATATTCATTATAAATTGTTTTCGTATAGTTAAGGGTTTAAATTTAGTATGTAAGAAAAAAAAAATTTTTTTTTTTGCCAAATTTTTTTTTTTCTGTTTAACGGGGAAGGTGTGATGGAATAATTCTGCTAAGTATTAAATTATTAAATTCCATACTATTTCACAACTTAAATTTGTCAATTAATAACATCGAAGAAAAGCAAGGTAGTTAATCAAAGTCCAATGCAAACGCAGCCAAAAATTGTTGCATTAATTCCAAATATTGTTTAATTGCTTATCCGCTAAATAGTTGAACTTTGATTATTGCCGAGTTGCTCTTTCACAACTTCTTCACACAAAAATCCATTCTTGTAACAAATTGACTAAAAATCAGTCGTATTCGAACCACCAACCAATAAACATGTTAAACTGAGTTATATAGTTTTCATTTAATTAAAACCGTAAAATCACCAAGAATAAAAGAATATTACACTTGCTAATGTGCGGAGATACAAAATTTCCATTCCGTTCCGATCCTTTCCGATCCATTCCGGTCCATTCCGTTCCGCGATAATGTGCGGCCTGCTTAAAGGTTGCCAGAATATATTGGATTGCTCCTAATAGAGGTGAGCAATATTATTTACGTGTATTGCTTGCTAAATTTCCACCCACCGGTTATGATGATATATTGAAAATTGGCGGCGCCGATTGTTCGACATTCCAAGAAGCTGCCTGACGCGTCGGCTTGGTCAACGACGACGTCCAATACAGGGAGGCTTTGAAAGAGGCGGTCAAATTTATGTACGGATATCGTTTAAGAGCGTTCTTCACTCTTTTGATATACATTGGCGCGCCAGGTGAGTTAATTTGGAACGATCTAAAAGACACAATTTGTTTCGATTTACTTAACAAATATCCAAATGACAAAGACAAAGCACTTTTCGAAGGTTTAAAACAAATTGACAGATCATTACGAAGGCACGGTACCGACTTGGTAAAAGCCGGCCTTCCTGACGTCAAGGACGACACTTCGGAACTGATAAGGGAATTAATGGAATACAACGTTTGTTTGATATGTATTTAGTTTGGTTGTTTTTTGTGTAAACTCGGCAACACGGCCGAGTCGAGTTGTATAATTTTGGCAACGCGCGAAGGAGTTGCTAGGCGGCGAGTCTGCCCGCGAAAGGAAAAACCACCACTCTGAAGCGAAAGCTCTATTCGAGCACATTGTATTTTGTTGCGACTTCTTCGAATTTGATGTTCAATTATATGTGTTACATTTACTCAAATCGTTTGATTAACAATTAACAAAAAAGTGAAAGCTATCGAAAGATTGGTCCTTCGAATCGGATGAAGAAAAGTCAGAAGAAGATTCAGGCGGTTTGAGATCGACAGGCGTGTCCAGACAGGAATTTGGAAGCGGCGCGGCGCTTCGCGAGATTTGCCTGGTAACAGTGGTAACCGGTAAAACATACAGACGACCTTCGGCGGGAGTTGGACGAGAATTTGGGAAGATACGGGGTGAGTTCCTTAACGTTTTTCCATTTCCTTATTGAATTCATACACGTTACCGTTCTTGTTTCATTGTTTATTTTTATTCGATAATATTTGGGGCATTTTGGTAAAGTTTTTCAATTAAAATGACGGAGTTGGTTAAATTAAACAAAAAAAGGGCTGTTATTAAGGGAAATATGACGAGACAAGCGTCATTTATTACAAATTTCACTGAAGACAAGGGTGGGCAAATATTAGATAGAGTAAAAAGGTGTGAACATTTAAGGGATGAATTTGAAGCGGTACAGTATGAGATAGAGTTGTTGGATCAAACTGAGGGTCAATCGCTGGAAAGGGACACATTTGAAGAGATTTATTTTCAAACTATTGCTTCGTTGAGATCTTTAACGGCTGACTCAGGTCTGGATCAAGGTGCAGGGGGCGCGGCACAAGGGCGTACGCAAATTATTACTGGATCGGTAAGGGATGATCAATTAAAACTTCCTCCAATTGAGATACCGACCTTTAGCGGGTCTTATGATAAATGGTTGGAATTTTATGACATGTTTGTAGCGGTAGTGGATTCTAATGGGACGTTAAGCGATACCAAGAAATTTTATTATTTAAAAAGGGCGCTAAAGGGGGATGCGGCTGACGTAATTAGGTCTTTGGAGAATTCGGCGGCGAATTATATTGATGCTTGGAAACTGTTGAGGGAGACTTACGAAAACAAGAAGTTAATCTGCACTAGTCATTTAGAATCGCTGTTGGGTTTTCCAAATATACCTAGGGAATCATTCGCGCATTTATCCAAATTTTTAAATCAAATTCGCATGAATCTTAGGGCGTTGAAAAGTTTAAAGCTGCCGGTGGATACTTGGGATGTTCTTTTGATTCATTTGCTGGAGTCAAAATTGGACCCGATTTCACGCAAGGATTGGAAAAAGGCAGTGCCGTTTAACGAGTTCTCGAGTATGGAAGAATTTTTGAATTTTTTGGCGCATAAATGTCAGGAGTTGGAATCGGTCAAGGGGTTTAGTAGCTTGAAAACCACTGAAAATAAATTTAAACAAGGTAAAACGGGCGTGTCACGATCCTTTGTTGCTACTAGGGAAAAGAATTGCCTAATTTGTGAGTCAGGTGCGCACTTGGTGAAGGATTGTAATGAGTTTTTGAACATGTCTGTGGTTGGTAGGAGGGAAGTTGTGAACAGGGCGAAGTTGTGCTGGAATTGTTTGAGAGAGGGTCATAGAGCGCATGCTTGTCAGGGCAGAGTTTGCAACAAATGTGGAAGGAAGCATCACGGATTGCTTCACATGAGTCAGGGGTCAGGGGCGTCGGGCCAAACGGGAACGGGTATTCAAACTGATGCAAGACCAGCTGAAGGGGTTGCAATGGTTAGCAATGTGGAGCAGATTCAGGATGTTGCGTTGGTATCACATTGTACAGAGGGGGTGGAGGTATTATTATCTACCGTGCAAGTCAAGATTGATGATGTGAATGGTAAACAGCATGTTTGCAGGGCTTTGTTGGATTCTGGGTCTATGTCATCATTTATGACAAGGGAGTTAAGAGAGAGGTTGAACTTACCCACTAAGGAAATAAATGTAGCAATTAAAGGTATCGGTTTAGGAGTAACGAAAGCGAGTGGTTATGTTAGTACAAAGGTGAAGTCAATGTATGATGATTCGGTGTTCAGCACGGACTTTCTGGTTATTGAGCGTATAGCAGAAAGGATTCCTTCATTTCCAGTCGAAATTAATGCGTTACACATACCCAGGGAATTTGTTTTGGCTGATGGGAATTTTGGGCGTCCCGGAAAAATCGATATGTTGCTAGGGTCGGCCTTGTTCTGGGAAGTTTTGGGGAACAGGCAGCATAAATTGGGTGTGGGAAAGCCGGTCCTACAAGAAACGAAATTGGGATGGGTCGTAGTAGGAAAACTGCTTTCACGTGGAACCCGCGATGTAACAGAATGCTTTTTGGTGTCTCAAGCTACAGTGCAGGCTCAGCTGGAAAAATTTTGGGTTCAGGAAGAAGTACCTCGACCGAAATTGCTTTCCAGGGAAGAAGAGAGGTGTGAAAAGAGCTTTGTAGAAACTGTACGGAGAAATACGGAAGGGAGATTTGTAGTCACCATGCCAATGAGGAGTAGCGATGTGCAATTGGGAAGCTCAGGTGTTGTGGCTCTGAGAAGATTTAGGAGTTTAGAAAATAGACTAAAAAGGGAGTCGGAATTGAAGGATAGGTATCGGGATTTTTTAGAGGAATACGAACGATTAGGTCATATGATTAAAGTAGGAGAAGTAGGTTCGTTGGAGGAAGCTGAAGCACGATTGCGAGTTGATTTTCTCGACCATTGTTTCTTGCCGCACCATGGAGTATTGAAGGAGACCTCTGAGACTACTAAGCTAAGGGTAGTGTTCGATGCTAGTGCATCTACTAACAACGGGTGTTGGAAATATGATTCCAACTGAGAAAACTCTCGAAAAATTGCCTAACTGACAAAAGAGAAGAACTTGACAGACGTGACAGATCGACTTTTTGACTTTTGACATAACCTAAAAAAGGGGACTTTTCGCTCCACTTTTTGAGAATACCACGTTTTTCACCGAAACTGTTCTTTGCCGCAATAAAGTGACAAAAAGGCTTTTACATTCAATACATTCGAGAATTAATTGTACAATACACCAGCACCTGGTTTATATTTGTGCGAAGACATTAAATAAACTGTGTGAACCCGGCACATTTGGTATCATTTTTGAACTCCACTGCGGAACCCCAAAACGATTTGTGATTTAACAAGCCGAAGTTATTCACATATCCGTTCATGGTCCTTCGAAGACGGATGAAGAAGAGTTTTGCCTGGTGTATTTGAAGCTGCCCTTGTTCGACTCCCCCTATTCGAAGCGTTTTTACTTGGTCGAAGAAGAAGCTACTCTTGCTCGATGTGTTCCTGCTTGCGTGAAGTTGATGCGGTCCCTGTTTGAAGTTATCCTGCTCGTCTGAAGGTGATGCAGCCCTTACTTGAAGCGCTTCTGCTTGGTTGGAGTTGAAGCTGCCATTGTTCGAAGTGTTCCTACTTGGTCGAAGAGGAAGGCACCCTTGCTTGATGTGTTCCTACTTGCTGTTCCCGTCTACAGTAGTCCTGCTCGTTTGAAGTGGACGCTACCCTGCTTTATGGTTAAAGCATTCCTTGTGTGAAGAATTAGACGTACCGAGCAGTCGTAAAGGTATTATTGAATACGACTAACCGTAAGTTGATACCGTTTGTTCATTTAATTCCGGCGCGTTCTTTATATAATTTAAACTTGTTCATTTCTCTTTTGACTCTATAATGTGTCATTTATGAGTATATTTCACCGAGTAAGTACAGTTTGCCTCTCAGAATTGAGCTGTTTAGGTGCCTACTTTTCAATTATTGAGCTCAAATTTGTTAGACTTGCTTATATTTTTGGTATATTTCGTTTTATTTAGTAATGGATGCTCTAATAAATCAGAGAACCTCTTGTAAAGCGTCCATTACCCGGATTTTTAATTGGGTCGAGGGTAGAGCAGAGTCAGAAACTGACAAATATGCTTTTAGATATCGTCTTGAAAATTTAGAGACAACTTTTAATCGATATTGTGTAGTCCAGGACGATATTGATGCTAATTCTGATCCTGTTTCGTCCGAAGAACGAGAAGCTATAGAAGATAAGTATTTTTCATTGAAATGCAAGTTGCAAAATTCCATCGATAGACTGGAATGTAATAATAGTAGTGCAAGTAGTCAGAGTAGTCAGATGGTGAGTTCATTTAATAATAATGTCAAGTTACCTCGTATTGATATTCCCCATTTTTCTGGTGATTATACTGAATACAATACTTTCATGGATTTGTTTACAGCCCTTATCACTAATAATTCGAAGCTATCTTCAAACATAGAAAAGTTTTATTATTTGAAATCCTGTTTGAGGGGTGAACCTCTAAAGCTAATCGAGAAACTTAGCATTACGGAACAAAATTTTGAAATAGCTTTGGAAATACTTAAAACTAGGTACCAGAATAAGAGGCAAATTGTGACTGCTCATTTCAATAATATTGTAAATTTAGAAAGTATCGTTAAATGTAATGCTGGTGTATTGAGACAATTTGCTGCGGATGCTAAGCTTTCTATTGAATCTCTTAATAACTTAAAAATTGAAAAACCTGAGTTGTTTGATGCCTTTTTGATCCACATTTGGAAAAGTAAATTAGATTATCAAACTAAAAAAGCCCTTGAAGAGCATCAAAATTCCCCTGATCTTATGACTCAAGAATCATTCTTTGATTTCTTGGACAGAAGGTGCAATATTTTAGAAAATCTTTCATCTCAAGACAAGCCAGACAATTCAAAAGCTTCCCATAGGACATCTCATTCAAGAGTTTCCTTAATGGCTCAACAAAACCAAGTGCCCTTGCCTAAACCTGGTACAGTTAAAGCCTCATATCCACCGTGCACATATTGTAAAGCCCCTACTCATAGAATCTACTCTTGTCCCAAGTTTGGTGCCCTGTCTGTAGGTAATAGGCACCAATTTGTGAAAACAAATCATATGTGTTTTGGCTGTTTGGGTTCAAAACACCTGCTTTCTAAATGTACCTCCAATGGAACCTGCTCAATTTGCAAATTAAAACATCATGTTCTTCTTCATTTGCCTGACAACCGTGGACGGAACGATAACATCCCTTCTACTTCCAGGTCGTCTTCTGGTTTACTTCCAGCAGAGCCTCGAATTAGTTTAGATGACATTACTCTTGCCCATCCTAGTTCCTCTCAACCCAAGTTCCAAGATTCTGCTCCATTAAATCTACCCAACCTGTCAGCATTAAATACAACTGGCAGTCACGTGTTATTGGCTACTGCTAAGGTACAGCTTTACCCCCCTACAGGGGAGACCCCAATAGTCGTTAGAGCCCTCTTGGATCCTGGCAGTCAAAATTCTTTTATTGTTTCCTCTTTAGCTGATAGGGTGCGGTGTGCACAATACAAACAGCATTTTCAAGTGTCAGGCATTTTTCATAATTCCAGAGATATTAATTCCATGACTGATGTTACTTTGCATTCTCTTGTGAGCCCCTATGATAATTTTGAAGTATCTTGTGCAGTTGTCGAAAAAATAACGCAATTGCTCCCCCAAGTCGATATTGATTTGAAGTCCCTGGGAATACCTCCTCAGTTTTTGGAAGTCTTGGCAGATCCTGACTTTGGCGTCCCCTCCCCCGTAGAGATGTTATTAGGAGCTGACGTCTACTATGACTTGTTGAAACCCACTATTTATAGATTGGGTAAGAATCGTCCAACCCTTGTTGATACCCATTTGGGGTGGGTCATTTCGGGTGTTGTTCCCCCTCAGTTTTTGAAGCATATGAAGCATCCCCCTTCTCTGTCGTTTTTTAATGCACACGAGTCCCTTGATCAGTTGGATACGGTATTGGAGCGTTTTTGGGAACAAGAAGAGATTGGTGTTGAGGAACTGGTCTCTGATGACGACCTTAGAGCAGAAACCATCTTTCAATCTACCACCAAACTACTGCCGAGTGGTAGGTTCCAGGTGGATTTACCCCTTATCAATGATGCAGCACACCAAACCTTGGGTGATTCATTTGTAACTGCCACTCATCGATTTTCGACATTAGAGAGACGACTCGATAAAGATCCTACCCTGAAACAGGAGTATAGAAAATTGTTGTTTGAATATCTTCAAGTTGATCATGGTAAGGTCGTTCCCCTATCGTTGCAGAACCCTTTTCATGAACATAATTATTTTGTACCACATTTGTGTGTCATCCGAGAAAGTAGTTTGAGCACAAAAATCAGAATAGTTTTTGACTATTCTTCGAAGACATCCTCTAATATTTCAATGAATGATATAACCTTAAAAGGCCCTAGAGTTCAGCCAGAGCTCTTAGATATTTTAATTCGTTTTAGGAACTTCAAGTATGCCTTAACGGCAGACATTGAAAAAATGTACAGGCAAATTGCCCTCAATCCTAAGTTTCATTTTCTACAAAATGTTTTGTGGAGGGAATCTCCTTCGGATAACTTTTCGTGTATACAACTTACCACAGTTTCCTTTGGGCAAAAAAGTGCACCATACCTGGCGTGTCGAGTTCTCAAGGAAATAGCTCTGAGGAATTCAGAAGACCTTGATGTTCAGAACGCTCTTTTATATCAGACGTATGTAGATGATATCCTCTCGGGTGCGAATTCTCTAGATGATCTGGAAAGATTGTACTTATGCCTTAATAAAGTCCTTTCAACCTTCGGTTTCACACTTCATAAATTCTGCTCTAATGCTCCGGAGATGATTCAAAAACATTTTAGTCATTTGCCCCTACAGAAAGATCTTAACCTTGGTGACGCTCCTTGCAAGGTTCTTGGAGTATCATGGAATCCTCAAAGTGACCAGTTCCAGATATCAGCTCCTGCTATCGCATTTCCTCACGCACCTACCAAGAGACAGATCTCATCCACCATCGCCCAATGTTTCGACCCTCTTGGATTGATCAATCCAGTTCTGGTACAGGGAAAACTCCTTATGCAACAACTTTGGTTATTGAAAACTCCTTGGGATGACCCTATTACTGATTCTTCCTTGTTACATAATTGGCAAACCTTCGTCAATGGCATTTTGCATCTTCCTAACCTTCAAATACCTAGATACACTATGGTGGATAAGGCCATTATCCGTTTGGAACTGCACGGCTTCTGCGATGCTAGTTTGGTAGCTTATGGAGGATGTATCTATTTACGAGCAATATACGCAGATAATACTGCTTCGTCTCAGCTAATTATTTCCAAATCTAGAGTGGCCCCCCTAAAAAAGCCATTGACAATACCCAAGCTGGAACTTTGTGCCATCACCCTGTTGGCTAAGCTGCATTTCCGGGTAGTTGGGATTCTAAAAAATCAACTAAATATTTCTGCTTCCGTCTTATGGTCTGATTCACAGATCGCATTATCCTGGATCAAAGGAAATCCTTCCAGGTGGTCAGTATTTGTAAGAAATAGAGTCACTCAGGTTCATGAGTTGACACCTCAGGTCTCTTGGTGCCATATTAGGTCTCCTCTGAATCCCGCTGACATCCTGTCACGGGGAAAGACTCTTGATTCATCGTCAATACTTTGGTTCTCGGGTCCCACTTTTTTGTGGAATTCCACTCGGGACACTAAAATTTATGATACCTTTTCAATGTTGGAACATTCACCGGAAGAGGTGAAGTCCTCTCTTGTTAGTATATCTCCCCCTTCAAATCATTGGATACCTTTCATTTCTAGATTCTCATCCTGGAATAAGCTGGTCAGATCAATGTCGTATGTGTTTCGGTTTATTCGAATTATAAAATCAAAATGTCCTATTGGAACACCTCTATCTAATGATGAAATGCACGAATCTTCAGTGTTTTTACTACAACAAGTTCAAAAGTCCCATTTTTCTGGTCTTATAAATCTTATCAGGGAGGGAAAACAGCCTTCAGAAAAGAAGCTAACTTCATTAACCTTGTTCCTAGACAAAGATAACCTCCTGCGAGTTGGAGGTCGAATCAAATACGCAGATGTTTCCTTTCAGCAGAAACACCCCATATTGCTGCCATCTCGAAATCATTGCTCTACTTTGATACTAACCCGTGAACATCTGAGATTGGGACACAGTGGTCCCCAAAGTGTCCTTTATAATGTCAGATTACAATTTTGGCCTTTAGATGGCCTTCGTGAGATCAAGAGAATCATACATAGGTGCGTTGTGTGCCATAGATTCAAAGCCATAACAGCACAGCAGCTGATGGCAGATTTGCCTAAATTTAGGGTGTCCCCTTCTAGACCCTTTCAATGCGTTGGTGTTGACTTCGGGGGACCATTTTTAATAAAGGCTTCTCGGCTTAGGAAGGCCCCTGTAGTCAAGTGCTATTTGGCCCTTTTTGTTTGCTTATCGTCTAAGGCCGTCCATTTAGAGCTAGTGTCAGATTTGTCTACGGAGGCTTTCATGGCCACTCTCAAACGGTTCACGTCTAGGAGAGGTCTTCCTAATATTATTTATAGTGATAACGCTACCAATTTTGTAGGCGCGAACAATCTCCTTGGGGAATTTTCTGAATTCTTTAAGAAAAATTCTTCTGCAATCAATGATTATATGCTTTCACTCTCCATCGAATGGAAATTCATTCCCCCGAGATCACCTCACTGGGGTGGTATATGGGAAGCGGCCATTAAAAGTGCTAAAAAGCACATCTTTCGAATGCTTCAAAATTCAACTTATACCTTTGAACAGCTGACCACAATTTTAACACAAGTAGAGGCCATCCTCAATTCACGTCCATTGTTTCCCATCTCTAATGACCCTCTTGATTTGCAGCCCTTGACTCCTGGTCACTTCCTTATAGGAACTGCTTTGACTGCTCTTCCTGATAAGGATGTCTCTGCCCAAGCAGAGAATCGTTTGAAATTCTGGCAGCACTGCACTTTTGTGCAACAACATTTCTGGAAGAGATGGAGTGTTGACTATTTAAACCAACTACAGAATCGTCCTAAATGGACTTCCCCTTCTCCAAATCTCAAAGTCAATGATATGGTTTTAGTCAAAGATGACGAAAACCCACCTTTAAAATGGCCTTTAGCCAGAATTGTTCATCTTATACCTGGTAAGGACGGAAGAGTCCGGTCAGTACAGCTTCGTACTTCCTCCGGTCTGTTTACCCGGCCTATTGTGAAGGTAATTCCTTTGCCCTTGGATGATCAGACTGATTCTTAAGCGGTCTTCCAAAATCTTCGTTTTGTTGCTCTTTGGCATTTTGTTATTTGTTATTATCCTTTGTTCCTACTGTTTTCTTCTTCCGGCGCGCCCAGTATGTTGGAAATATGATTCCAACTGAGAAAACTCTCGAAAAATTGCCTAACTGACAAAAGAGAAGAACTTGACAGACGTGACAGATCGACTTTTTGACTTTTGACATAACCTAAAAAAGGGGACTTTTCGCTCCACTTTTTGAGAATACCACGTTTTTCACCGAAACTGTTCTTTGCCGCAATAAAGTGACAAAAAGGCTTTTACATTCAATACATTCGAGAATTAATTGTACAATACACCAGCACCTGGTTTATATTTGTGCGAAGACATTAAATAAACTGTGTGAACCCGGCACATTTGGTATCATTTTTGAACTCCACTGCGGAACCCCAAAACGATTTGTGATTTAACAAGCCGAAGTTATTCACATATCCGTTCAACGGGGTTTCCTTGAATAATATCTTGTCTGTGGGGCCTAAGTTGCAGGACGATTTAATTCATATTTTGCTTAGATTCAGGGAACATCAGATAGTTATCACTGCGGATATAGCAAAAATGTATAGGCAGGTGTTGGTGAATGAGTCTCAGAGAAAGCTTCAAAACATCTTATGGCGAAGTTCGCCCGATCAGCCTATAGGAATCTATCAATTGCAAACGGTTACTTATGGTACTGCTCCTGCTTCATATCTGGCGGTTAGGTGTTTACAGTATTTGGCGGAGGAAAGTTCGGAGCGATTTCCTCAAGCTTCTGGAATAATTTTAAGGGATTTCTATATGGATGATTTGTTGTCGGGCTCAGGCACTATTGAGGAAGCTAGGCGGTTGATGGCTGAGATTTCAGGGATTTTGGGTTCGGCGGGGTTCGTGTTGAGGAAATGGTGTTCCAACGACAAAACGGTTTTTCAGGGTTTAGACATGGGGACCTTGAGTGAGATTACTGACCATTATTTGTCAGATGGGGATAGCGTGCAGAAAACTTTGGGGTTGTATTGGGATTCAGGACTGGATCACTTAAAGTTTGTGGTGAATATGAGTAACACACAGGGCGAAAGGGTGACGAAGCGAATAATATTGTCTTCAGTGGCACAGATTTTCGATCCATTGGGCTTGGTTGGACCTGTGGTTATCGGGGCGAAGGTTTTCTTGCAACGGTTGTGGAAAATGAATTTATCCTGGGATGACGAAATTCCGGCGAGTTAGGGCGTCGAGTGGGTGACTTTTAGGAAGGGTTTGGGGAATATAAGTAAATTAACTGTGCCTAGATGCGTTCTGGGTTCGGACGCATTTAATATCGAATTACATTGTTTTTGTGATGCGTCTCAGGTGGCTTTTGGGACTTGTTTGTATTTGCGATCTACCAGTTCTTCGGGAGTGTATGTAAATTTATTGTGTGCCAAGTCTAGGTTGGCACCATTGAAGGTGGTTTCATTGCCACGTTTGGAACTTTGTGGGGCCTTGTTGGCTGCTAAATTGGCGGCCGATGTTTTAGGGGTTATTAGAAGTAGGGTTGAGAGAGTGATTTTTTGGTGCGATTCAACCATTACTTTGTCGTGGATTGCGTCTGAGTCAGGTCAGTGGAATGTGTATGTGGCCAATCGTGTTGCTGAAATCCAGAGATTAACGGAGAATTTTGAGTGGAGGCACGTCGCGTCCGGTGACAATCCAGCTGATGTGATCTCGAGGGGAATGGATGCGGAGCGATTAGAGCAGGCTACTATTTGGTGGAAGGGTCCAAGTTGGTTGGGTTTGAATGAGGGATACTGGCCTTCTTCAAAGTGGGATATCGTGGAAGCGCCGGAGAGGAAAGCGACTCGGTCTTCTCTGGTAGCTGTTGGTTCGGAGGGTATGTTGGAGAGGTTTTCTAGTTTCGGTAGATTGAGGAGAGTACTCGCATATTGTTTAAGGTTTGCGAGAAATTGCCGTAGAATCAAGAATGACAAGATTGGGGGCCCATTGACGGTGGAGGAATTGAGGGATTCTGTCATGGTCGCTTTAAGGTTGGCACAGGCTGAGCATTTTTCCCAGGAAATTCGGGATATGGGGAAGTCCAGACCTATTTCTAAATCCAGTAAATTATTATCCTTATCACCATTTCTGGATGGTGAGGGTAGAATACGCGTGGGAGGTAGACTACAGAATTCTGAATTGAGTTTTGATCAAATGCATCCTGTTGTATTGCCAAGATCGGGGCATTTGACTGAGCTTATTGTAAGACACGAGCATTATAAGATGTTGCATGCCGGTGTGCAGGCTTTATTGTCCCATTTACGTACTTGCTATTGGGTTATTGGTGGACGCAAGACTGTGAAGGGGATTCTAAGAAAATGTATAGTTTGTTTCAGGGTTAAACCTAGGGAGTTTTCACAAATAATGGGTAGTTTGCCCAAGTCACGGGTCAGTCCGAGCAGACCATTTTTAAATTGCGGGGTTGATTACGCGGGCCCATTTGAAATCATTGTTAGGAGGGTTAGGGGGTGTGCAAGGGTGAAGGCTTATCTGTGCGTATTCGTCTGTTTTGCGACGCGTGCTGTGCACCTTGAACTGGTTAATGATGTAACTACTGAGTCATTTTTGAATTGTTTTAAAAGATTTATGGCTCGACGTGGTCTTCCTAGCGATATGTACTCGGATAACGCGACAAATTTTACGGGGGCTAATAATAAGTTGCAGGAGTTATATAAGTTTTTGAGGGAAAAAGATACGCAGGATAGTTTTTTTGAATATTTCGCTGATAAATGCATTCGTTGGCATTTTATCCCTCCCAGAACTCCACATTTCGGCGGAATTTGGGAATCCGCCGTGAAAGCAGCTAAGTACCATTTAAAGAGGGTAATGGGGGATCAGGGTCTAACTTTTGAGGAACTTTACACATTAATCGTACAGGTCGAAGCGTGTATGAATTCACGTCCTCTTATCCCTCTTACCGAAGATCCTGAAGATCTTAATTATCTCACCCCGGGGCATTTTCTCATTGGTTCGGCATTGTCAACGGTTCCCGAGGAAGATATTCCCAACATCAGCTGTCTGAAGCGGTACCAACTACTTTCTCACATGATACAGGGATTTTGGAAGAAGTGGTCCGGGGAGTATCTGAACATGTTGATGCAGCGTCGCAAGTGGCGATCCGAGGAGGCCGGCGTGCAAATCGGAACATTGGTTCTCCTCAAGGAGGATAATGTTCCACCGATGAAGTGGTTATTGGGCAGAATCATGTCTGTCCATTTGGGTTCGGATGGATTGTGTCGTGTGGTGACGGTTAAAACAAAGAATGGATTGTTTAAACGCGGAATTACAAAGGTCTGTCCGTTACCTTTAGAGTTGTAATCTGTAGATTAGTAGATTTAGGTTAGATTAGAATTGTACTTGTACACTTGTTCTTGTAATTTAATTGATGTTAGATATTATGTTCTGATAAACTCGGCAACACGGCCGAGTCGAGTTGTATAATTTTGGCAACGCGCGAAGGAGTTGCTAGGCGCCGAGTCTGCCCGCGAAAGGAAAAACCACCACTCTGAAGCGAAAGCTCTATTCGAGCACATTGTATTTTGTTGCGACTTCTTCGAATTTGATGTTCAATTATATGTGTTACATTTACTCAAATCGTTTGATTAACAATTAACAAAAAAGTGAAAGCTATCGAAAGAACGTTGACGATTTAAAGTCATTTCTTAACCGAAGGCTACCCTTACTGTCAAACGACCAATTAATAATTTACAATTACGTTAACGCGTTATTGTTAAATAAAAATCCATCGACAATGACGACGACTCCAAACCTACAACGGGTCATTTTCATTGATGCTCCCGGAGGTTATGGTAAGTCTAAACTTCTCGAGGTAATCGCAGCTAATGTTAGATCAAACAACGACGTCGCTCTTTGTGTAGCATCTTCGGGGATAGCTGCGTTAAACCTTCCAGGTGGTACGACTGCCCATTCTTTGTTTAAGTTACCACTACAAACATACGCTTCAAATGTAGATTCTTGGAATATGACGAATTACTGTCAACGTGCCGAACTGATAAAATATTCGAAAATAATTATCTTCGACGAGGCTCCCATGACTAATAGATTTCATATAGAAATGATTGACAGATCACTACAGGACTTGATGCAATGCCAATTACCTTTTGGCGGCAAAATCGTATCATTGTCATTGTATCAGTTACATTTAAAAACTCCAACATTTGGCCTAGTGTAAAGGTATTCAAACTGGAAACGCCGCACAGAGTAACGGGTAATCCGGAATTTTCTTCGTTTCTGTTAAACGTTGGCGACGGGAAAATTCCCGCCGTACCTGTTCACTACGATGCGGACGATCGACGTTTAATGATTCCACTATTAAAGAAAGTGGAATTCGTAACGATTTTAAATGATTTAATCGATTTTGTTTTCCCAATAGATCTAATACACGACCCAGACGTATGTGCCCAGCGTGCGATTCTTTCGACTTTGGACGTCAACGTACGCGAAATTAACGCCATTGTAACGGACCGATTAGAAGGGAATATTGTGACATTACACAGTGCCGACTATTTGAGCGAAGAACAAAATCTGTTTTGGTTGGTGCGCTTTGTTTTATTGTACGAAATCTTAATTTTGATGAACGTTTAGTAAATGGTACGAAAGTCATCATTATTTCGATTAGTAATAAATTAATCAAAGTTAGACGACCCAACGATTGCAACAATACCGAATATGCAATTGCGAGAATAAATTTTAAATTTCAAATTAATAAGAATAGCGATATCGAGATGAATCGGCGACAATTTCCTTTGCAGTTGGCCTACGGAATGTCCGTACACAAAGCACAAGGCCAAACATTGGATATTGTAGGTGTGGATTTACGTTCGCCCTGCTTTACTCACGGGCAACTTTACGTTGCTTTGAGTAGAGTACGATCGCCCGACGATATGCGCGTTTTGATTTCAACAGACGATGTTTTAAACGACATCGCACACGCAAATAATATTGTATTTAAAGAACTAGTAGACTAGTTTTTTAGAAAGGTACTAACATTTTTAAGATTTACTTAAATTGTATTATGCAATATACATTTTCAGCATTTAACTTTAACGATTCCGGTGATCTATTTACATCTGTGGTTAAAATTTACAAAATTGGTAAGTGCTGGCTTAAGCTCTGTCCAAAAAAGTTGCAGCCCCCACTGGCCGACTAGGACACGAACTCTGTCTCACACCATAATCGTAATTACAATAACAGATAGTAGTCCCGATCGTTTTATAAGTTAAAAACGTTGGTGGCGGATAATGCCTTAAATGACTAAAATAACCAACGTTACAAAATGCTGAAAGTTTTCTAAAGCTTCTCAATAATGAGGAAAAGACATTAGAAAAAGCCAATAATGTTAATTTTTTTAAATTTTCAGGACGATTTATTTTATAAATTTTTATGGTAGGCCTATGAGTTATCTGTATTCATTATAAATATGTTATAATGTTTACAGATTCACTTATGGGGAATCCGATAACGAGGCCACATACACCACGGATAATTTCTATTATCTTTATCCAATTACTTTCTATCGTTCAGCTTTTTAAGATAAATGAAATTATTGCCTCCTGGGCCGGCCATGGAAGTGATGTTTAGTAATAACAGCTAAATTTGTTAAATTTTAATATAACATTGATTTTTATTTTTTTAGGGATTCTGAAAATCCTTGAATCGACCGGTTGACTCAGACTTTCTTCAAATGTAGAATGTTAGAAACGAGAGGATAAAAGAAAAACTTTTACTCTAATTTATTTAAGAACGTGATTTAATTATCTAAAAGTCGCCATTATGTATGTATGAAATTATTGGACAAATAAAATATTGAAAATAATAACGATTTACTGATTGTCATTTAAAAGAATACAGGGGATTTAAAAAAATATATAAAAAAGTACAAAACAATTAATTTATTTTGGGAGTTCATTGTCTACGATCTATTGTCTCCGATCGAGACGCTGGATCGAAAGGGGCCGCAGGTCCCTTATCGACTCTTACCTGCGACCAATTATTACTTGCGGCTTTTGGCAGATGTACTAAATGCAAGACTTCAAATAAAGAAGACGAAAAAGAAGAAAGTACAACTACCTCGTTGTTAACCATCGAACTCAATAAAGAATATTGAGGCTTCTGGCATATTTACTAAAAATGCAAGACATCAAATAAGGAAGAAGAATAAGAAGAAAGTACAATTACAGCGTTGTTAACACTAAATGCATTTTTATTTAAAGTTTATTTGATGAAACTAATATTATGTAGGTTAATTCGTTTTATAAACGTGTGTATACGGTTAGAGAATATACTTCTGGTTAGAGAATAAAATTTTTTAAATCGTTCAATAGTTTTAAACGATTTTTAAAAAATTACCGTCGTTTGGAGGAATAATAATTGCGCTGACATCGGTGGTTGTTAAATTTTCCAGCGCCTCTACAATTTCAGTTTCCAATTCCCTCATTTCATTCTGAAATTTCAAATGGGTAAGTCAGAATTTTCTATTGCTCCAAAAAAAATTAAATTTAATTGAACATTACCAAATTTATAATAAGTACATTCATTGATTTCATTAATTCATTACTTCCTTTTAATTATATAAAGTAAAAAATTTTTAAAGAAAGTTTGATGTTTTTTGTAATCTTTTTTACAAAATGATGACATTTATGTATTCTTTTTTCAAGATTCTAACAATAAATGCTTAATTGTTCATCTATATTTAATTGTTATTAACTTATATTTTTATACTCATTTACAGATCTAAGAGGAGACCAGAATGGGACACCCGAAGCCCCGTCCTGCGACTGTAAGTCTATTTAGAATATATTTATTCACTATACGTACGGATATGATTTTTGAATGTTCGGCTTTTTCATTGTTATCATCATATCTGTTAATTTTGCTTACTTCTTTAGAATTAATAATCCTGTTTCTTTTAGTGACTGCAATGGAGATGGAGGAAGGGGCACCGATGCCACCAGAAGAAGTGGAAGGGGGCCAGAATGGCCCCCAAACAGTTCGAGACGGTGCCCCGAAGGGCAGAAAAAGGAGGAGGGGTCGAGGACGCGGTCGCGGCCGCTCCTCGACCACGACAGAAAACACTGGCGGCATCAGTGGAGGCGGCGGAGGATGAGACGACAGGGGAGGGAGGGTCGTCAAAAAATATTTGTTTTTTAATTCAACAATACATTTTAATTAAATAGTGAGTTTAGTAATGCATATGAGCGTAATTGTGCAAATAGAACGAACATTTTTCAATGTTTTTCTTACACGATTGTAACGTAACAGTCGTAACACATATTAGTATTATTTCATATACACGTACGGGGGTGTAGCGGCGGACCCTTAAAGTTCTCTCTTTCTGAAAAGAATTAGAAGGAGGCCCGGAGAATGATATTCAGAGAGGATATTATAAAATATCAATATATTCACTGTATAAAATATAAATACATATAACATTTAAGTATTACAATTACAATGTTCAAGACGTAACAAATATTGATTAAAAATTTTCACAAATGTAACCTATGAATCTTCTTCTTCTTCTTTCTCTTCTTGGGCTTTATCCTTTACGATAATTTACACAGTTGATAACCTATGAATCGGCCGTATGTCCCAGGACAAGAGGCCATAGAAACGAGAAAAAGAAGAAGAAGATTACCTATGAATCTTATAATAAACGTCAGTTTATTCAACAAGCGTCATTTACCTTCTCTCTTCTCTATTTGTAAGGTTATGTGGCATGTGGATATTCTTAGGTGAAGGAATCGACACTAGCGCCAAGTGGCAGCAACGCGAATAACCATGCTTCTTTAATCGCGACAACAAAACCCCTGTAGTGTCAAGACCTTTCTATACGACCGTGGTCCAATGTATTGCGAGACCGAATAATATAATATATAGGTACTTGTATAGTATACCTGGCAACGGGTCATGCGCGTTAGCGCCCTTTCTAATCATTCCGCGAGTCACTTAATTATAAAACCATAATAATCTTATTTGCACAACTTTCAAAATTATCGCTATGGGATCGGGTTATTTTTAAAAGCACCATTGCATAAAATGGGTAATTCAGTGTATTAAATTTTCGCAAGCAATAATGCTATAGTACACGTGTACAATAATGCAGAACAAACAATAACATTATTCGGTACTAGATTTTACAATGGCTTAATAGAAAAAAACGTTTAATGTTAAATTTTTTAAAATAACTTTAGCTTAACTTTTTTGAACTATACCTTTTACTATTTTACCAAATTTAATTTTTAAATATTTCAATACAATAATTATTAATGGAATAATTAAAAATAAAACAATAATCATAATATCATTTTATTATACAAAAATATATAAGTACATATAATTCTACAGAAATTTATACAAATAAACAATTAACTAAAAAGATGTTGTATTACTTACATTACATATACTACAGTTATTTAAACAACTAATGGCCAATAATCTATGTTTACACATATCACAATATAATACATAATCAACCACTCTCTCCCTCAAAATTGTGATGTGGAAATTGTGATTTCGCACCACAAGTTTGTCCAGAAAGGTTGTAACACAGCCAGCACATTTTTTGGGTTTCGTCTGATAGGTAATTTATTGTTAGACACACATATTTATCCATATTAAGTGTGTAATCTAACCGCTCGTGTTTGACATCTTCATCCCCTTCTGTTTCTACCCCACTGTCGTATTCATTGTAGTCACTTTCGATATCAGACATATTGAAAATGAAACTAATATTCTCGTTTCAGACTTTATATACAAAATAACATACCACCTCCCTTTGCAAAAGCATGGTTTACAGAAATAAAAAATCCAGAAAAAAATACAGAAATCGTACGCCACTGCATCTTGATTAGGTTCTTGAAATCATAGTTATGGTATTTAAATACGAGTCATATTTAAAAATCTCATTTGTTTAATAGTCATAAACATGGTAACAAGTTAAATAAATAAATAAATAAATAAATAAATAATGACTTTATTTGCCAACCCTGTAAACACAAAAAGTAAACAAACCAAACAGTAGAGTCCAGGATGACAAAAGGGCGAGGTTGGTGCCACGATAAGATATATATATCTCTGACCGCGGCACGGTCTTCCACCTAACCTATACAATATGGATGATTTTTGTGCGAAGCAAATTATAGTAATCATTAAAATGTGGTAGGGTGTACCAATATCTCTTAACATTAACGGAGCTCGGAATTCAACGTAGTTTTGTTTATCGTTTCCTATCGTAGTTAAAAACAAGCTGAGATTATTTATCGAGAAAGTAGTTCAATGCAAATAAATTTTTCAACTAAAAAAGCTTCAAGGCACTTTGAAAATATAAAATAAGACAACATTCTTAAAAACTTAAAATGAAAATTCAAATAAAATTAAATAAAATTAATTCAACAGAAACTCAAATCGCTCACCATCCTCCGCTAAACAATAAAAACTATTATAAAAACCTGCCCGGACATTCGTAAGCATTTCGAGATTTCTAGCCGGCTGCTCTTGAAATCCGTAGATCCTAGATTTGACATATCCCCATAAAAAAATCACATGGAGCCAAATCCGGTGATCTCGCTGGCCAGGAAATATTCATCTCCCCGTCTCCCGCAAATTTAATTAGGTACCTTTCTCTGCAATGAGGAAATTTATTCGAACGGTTCGATATCGAACTGGATCGGTCTCTTCGATGCGCGCACAGGTGTAAATTCTCGATTCATCGTCGCGTATGAGGCGCCGAAGCCACGCCTATTAACTACGTCTGATTTCCTATTCCTCACTATATTACATTTTGATTGAGAGTTATCTCTTTCTATAAATTGCTTCGCCTGAAATTTGCCAATGTGTTTACCAAGTAAATGTAATACCAAATAATCAAAACGTATTCTTAGATTTGGTTTTTACTAATATCCATGATGTCAAGGTGCATGTTCCAATGGATCCATTATTTGGAAATAGTTATCATCACTCAGCTGTTGCATTTGAAATTCCCACTATTAAAACTGATTCCTCTCTAAATTATGAAGAATATTACTATGATTTTCGAAATGCCAACTATATAGCATTAAATGATTATTTTGCATCCATAAACTGGGATTCATTGTTGATAAATAATATAACTGTTGTAAACTTTGCTTTAGAAGTGGTCTATGATGTTATATACAATGGCTTTTCTATTTTCGTTCCTCTCAAAAAATGTATTGCCAGCACATTTCCTGTATGGTTTAACTCTTACCTTAAGCATTTAACCATTAAAACGAAAAATGCACATAAACAATATAAATGCACTGGTAGTCAAGATGATTATTTGAAATTTTCTAAGTTGAGATCTGAATGCAAAATGAGCTCTGCCTATTGTTATAATAATTACTTAAGTAAAATTGAAAACAACCTGAAAACCGACCCCAGAAGTTTTTGAAATTATATTAATAGCAAACGTAAATCTTATAGCTTGCCATGTACTATGTATTTGGGTAATGAAGTTGGTGAAGATAGTCAAAGTATAGTTAATCTATTTGCACATTTTTTCTCTAGTGTATATTCTGATACTCCGATCAATCAGCTTCCTGTTTTTAATTATGCCAATGAAGTTGTCAATTCTGGTGTTTATTTCATACAGGAGACAGATATAATAGATAGTATATTGCAGACGCCTTGGAAACTAACTATCGGTCCGGATGGGCTTCCACCTTTGTTCTCAAGCATTGTATCTTTACATTAGTCAAACCAATACAACTTTTGTTTAATTTATCATTGAGTTCTGGCATTTTTCCTGACTATTGGAAGAACAGCTTCTTGACACCGAGACATAAATCTGGTTCTAAAAGTAACATTGAAAATTACCGTGGTGTTTGTAATCAGTCTCCAAAATTATTTGAAAACCTAGTAAATGAGAAGCTAATGTGGGATTGTAAAAATATCAAATGTAATCAACAACATGGGTTCTCAAAAGGTAGATCTACAGTAACTAATTTAGTCTTATATAATAACTTCATCTCGAATGCAATGGAGTCTGGGGTTCAAGTTCGTTCATTTACACCGATTTTTCCAAGGCCTTTGATAGAGTCAATCATGAGCTGCTGTTGGGTAAACTGCACAGTTATGGCATTAATGAAATGTTGCTCAAATGGATTCGAAGCTTTCTGGTACAAAGATGTCAATTTGTAAAATACGGAAATAGTATTTCGACTTGTGTACTTGTTACCTCAGGTGTTCCTCAAGGCTCTCATATGGGCCCATTACTTTTCAATTTATTCATAAATGATATAATTGACATTATTCAAAAGTCAGTGTTTAATGTTTGCAGATTATCTCAAAATTTTTAGAACTATTAAAAGTACATCGGATGCCTTGCTTTTACAAAATGACATAAATTGTCTCTCTAGATGGTGCGATATAAACATGTTACACCTAAACGTAAAAAAATGCTGTACGATAACTTTCACAAGGTCCAGGGATCCAATTGATTTTCCATATAATATCAATAATACTATACTGAAGAATGTAAATGAGATTAAAGATTTGGGAGTGATAATTGATAATAAATTAACGTTTAAAAACCATATTACGGCAATCGTTTCAAAAGGCTTAAAGACTCTTGGTTTCATAATCAGAAATAGCAATGACTTCAGTCTTTCATCATAGAAATTACTTTACTGCTCTATAGTTCGCCCTATTTTGGAGTACTCTTAACCATGCTGGTTTCCTTATTATAATTCAGATATAGAGTTAATTGAAAAAATACAGAATAAATTTTTAAGGGTTTGTGCTTTTAAAATGGGATTAGTGGGAATGAATTATAGCCTAAAAGAAGTGTGTAAAATGATTAATATTACAACTTTGGAACGAAGAAGAATCGAATTGGACCTGGGTTTCTTTCATAAAATAGTTAATGGGTTCATTCAGGATCCAGAAATTATTAATTTGGTTAATTTTAATATAAATTATAGAAGAACTCGGAACTTTGAACCATTTAATATAGCTTTTCATGGTGCCAACCATGGACTGAATGAACCGATAACTACAATGGCACGAACAGCAAATAAATTTTAAAATATTATTGATCTATTTGGAACATCTGCCTCTTCATTTAAGACATCAATTAGAGGAGCCAGATTTGATGAGATGTAATGGTCTGATTTTTGTATTTATATTGTAGTGGTTTTGTTTTTATGTTTATGTTATAGTTGTGATTTTTAATTGATAGATAATAATTGAGTTGTTCACATTCATTTTTACTTTCAACATTTTGAAATTTTTAGTTCTGTAGTGTTATTTAAAATGGTATACCCGTTAATAAATAAATAAATTCGCTACTGTATTTTGGCATGGGGTCATTCCATGAATCATTCCAAAATATTTGCGTTGCAGCGAAAAATCATTAGAATATTCGACGGTTTACATTATCGTGACGACTGCAAAAAGTCTTTTATAAACTTAAAAATAATAACTGTGCCTTCTATAGTTATGAATACTTATTGCACATCTATAATATGCAAGACCTAATATGCAAGAAATTATGATTTCCATAGTCATACAACTAGGAACAAATCTAATCTCAGGAAAGATTTTCACAAAAGTTAAGCGTTCTCAAAATGGCCCAATTCTCTGGCTTACGATTTTTACAATAAACTGCCACGTTATTATCACAATTTGCGACCAGACAAATTCAAATATGTCATTAAAGAAATTCTTTTAAATAATGCGTTCTATTCATACGCCGATTTCTTGAATTTTAAATTTTTAGTGTAAACAAATAGTCTGTTTCTTGTATTTTTTATGACGAATGTAAGCAAAGGATTTTGTATTAGCATGAATAAAGATTATTATTATATTATTATTATTATTATTGATATTTTGATAGAAATTATATGGAGAGTAGCGATGAGGCAAAATCTTCCTTTTCGACCACTCCTGCAGATACATGATTGCCCAGTACATTGTGTAGGCCTGCAAAAACTTACCGGGTTAATGCAGGTTTCTTGGAGTGAGATGACGGAAGATAGACCGACTTTTTAACAAATTCAACATCACTTAACAACTTAATGAGGTAAGCCTATTGTACTGGTATCTGATGTTTGAAAGTACTGAAAAAATTGTAATTGTAATTGTCAGTGATTTTAGGGTTTTTGGCGAATCGCAGACGATTTATTAATACGGATGCAACTGTATGCAAACAATCTGGAAGCGTTGGTGAACGAAAAAACCGAAGATCTGAGCCAGGAGAAGAAACGATCAGAAGAGTTACACCAAGTACAATTAGAGGTTACCAAGGCCGGTAGCGAATAAATTAATGTTGGGTCAAATAATTAGACTGGAGAATTTTTTAATTTAGCGATATCGTTGGTTTTACCAACTTCTGTGACATAGCAACTACCATATAAGTGAGCAGTTTGTTCTAAAATAATCTATTATCAAATTTAATTTCTAGTTTTTGCTGAAAGCCTGGGCTCGAAATGTAGGCAGAACCGCCAGCTTAAATTTCTTTAATTTGATTATTATACACGTACAAAAAGTACAATTTAATGATTAAACGAACTTACCTTAAGTGAAGTTCAATCTAAATTTTATTTCGCGCTTCGTCCGAATAGGTCACATATGTAGTATACCCTTTTCCCAGTGTAACCACGAATTTTCAAAGCCCACAGTAGCGAAAAAACCTCCCCACTACCAGTCATTGCTGATTATTCTTTTTCGTGTGTCACAGGGTGGTCGTGTTTTTTGTGTACGCGTCGCCTCAGTTTAAGAAAAATGAAGCGGAGATTTGATGACGAATACATGGATTCCGTTACAAAATTATAGAAACAAATTAAGAAGAATTCTAGTACGGTATCAGATGAGGTTACAAAATCGTCAGGCAGCTCTTATTTGGATGAACAATGTAAGTTTTTTACATAAATACACTATTTTTTAGATCATACTTGCAGTAAGATAGCGAGAGTAAAAGGACAAATGTTTTAAAAAACCAACGACTATTGGAAATTACTAAAAAAGACGACTGTCTTTATTAATCTAACGTGTGTTGGGAATTATTAAAAAAGACGAGTGTCTTTATTAATTCAAAGAGTGTTGGAAATTACTAAAAAAGACGAGTGTCTTTAACAAACCAACGAGTGTTAAAGAAGACGAGTGCCTTTATTAATCCAAGGATTGTTGGAAATTATTGAAAAAGACGAGGACGTTTATCTAACAAGTGTTGGAAATTACTAAAAAAGACGAGTGTCTTTATTAATCTAACGTGTGTTGGAAATTATTAAAAAAGACGAGTGTCTTTATTAATTCAACGAGTGTTGGAAATTAGCAAAAAATCAAATACGAACAAGTTGAATTCGTATGAAATTTTACTGTTGCTAAGCCGAAAAGTGTTGGTGATCGGCGATCACCTACGCCTATCGCTTGCACGCTCGCGTCCCTTGCCCCTTGTTACGGAATTTTGGAATTCCGAGTTGAGTCGTAACAGGGGCGGACCAAACCATAATAAATAATTAAAAATAATGTTTTAATGCCTCGAAAAAATTACTGTTATGCTTAGATTATTAAATATTATTTTCTCTTTGTTAGGTGAAAATTCAAATCATATTTGGTTCTCTGATGAGGAAAATAGAGACCCGAATGAAAGTGTTAACGAAATGCCTATTTGTCTATTACGAAATGCAATCTTGCAAAAACTATTTTTATTTGTGAATTTTGTGTTAGGGCGTTAGTTGAAATAAATAGATAGATTCGTAATTGAAGTGTTGTTGACTAGTTTCCTTGTTAAGTTTGAAGTAAATAAGAGTTTTACAACTACTCATCGTTGTGTATATGCAAAGTGTAACAACACTAGAAAAACAACTCCTAGTTTAAGTTTTTATTCTTTTCCTATAAAGGATCAAAGTCGTTGTAAAATTTGGGTTATTAATAGTGGAAATTCTAAACTATTTAACCTTAGCGATGATGAACTGAAATTAAGAATGTGAGATGCATTTTTCAAAATCTAGTTCGAGATTTTTCCGCCCTCAAGAAATCTTTAAATAAATTTGCAGTACCTATACGATTTCCAGGTAAGTAATTTTTTTGTTCTATAAAAAATAATGTAAGTAATATTCATAACTCATAACTATAGTCCAGGGCATTTAGCTCAAAATCGACCGAATCAGATATCGAGATGCGGTTTTCTGCATTGTTTTCAGGAAGGTCACAGGAAAAAAATCGAAAATTGTTGATTATGCCGTTTTTTGAAAAATGCATTCTAGGCCGGAAAATGCATTTTCCAATTGCATAGGAACTTGCATTATAGTCCATGAAAATCACTCCAAAATCGATGCTCGGGGGTTTTCGGGGATGCCGAATTCAATTCTGACATTGGAATTACTCGGGGGCGCTCGGCGGTCCCTCTGTGGGGATGTCTGGGGGTGATTGGGGGGAAAATGGCAGCGTCCATGAAAATCACTCCAAAAACCCCTATTTGTTATAATAAAGAATTATTTACATAATTTGTGATTTTTCACTTTGAACTTTTTTGCACAGAATGCATTTTTCAAAAACGGCATAACCAGACATTTTCGACTTTTTTCCTGGAACCTTCCTGAACACAAAGCAGAAAACCGCATCTCGATACCTGCTTCACCCAAAAATTTCCGTTATTTTTGCTAACTTGCGGGGTTCCATAATCCTACAGGTCGACTGGTCCCCAGTTTCAAAATTTAATGGGCTAATTGGTCCCCGCGGTCAAAATATTCCTAATCCGATTAGATAAGATTTTACATTGCATGAATAACTATCATTTGGCTAACATCTTCTGGTGTACTTACATAGCTGAGAGAATTTGGATAAAATGCAGCTTTTGGTGTTAAAAAATATTTAATATCTAAGCATTAGTAATTTAAAATATATACAATTGGTACAATATATATTAAAAGAAAAATTCCGTACAAAAAAAGAATTATTTTAGTTTTAATATACGAACGGATTTCAAAAAATAGTTGGCAACATATGGGAAACTTTATTATTAATTTTACAAAATAGTTATTCTTCACAAAAAGTTCTGCATGATCTAAAATCCAAGATACAACCATCAAAAATAAAATTTTATCAATCTTATACGAGGTATGTCAAAAAATGTGAATATTGCTCAAGAGTAAAGTACCTTGATATTTTACAATATCGAAATTTGTTATTATGAAAAGTACACCCAATTTTCTAGAAGTATACTGGAAAGGATGGGTTATTCCCTATATTGAAATAGAAAAAAAAGACGGAAGTCAAAAAATTTCCCCTAATCATAAAATCCTCATTAAATTGTACTAACGAAATGAAAATACATAATCGAAATTTGCCAGAGAATTTTGAAATTACAAATATTCCCATCGGTCCTTCCTAGAAACCCTTATTCCGGTATTGGGACCAATTGACTGATAGCTTTCGAGTGGAAAAAGGATTATATTTGGGTAAATTTGACCGCGGGGACCAATTGAACTCCACCCAATCCATCCGACAAAACGAAAATTTTATAACCTTGAGATTGTCAAGACGTAAATATTTTTACAAATGAAATAATGGCTCTGGATGGATTGTTTCATCTTTTCTTATTTGAAGAAATCGAGGATAGGCGAAGAATGTAAGTTGAAAGTAAAATTTTATCTTTATAGGAAAAAATTATTTTTAGGTTACAAAACCGAATTTAACAAAGAAGGTTAAGTAATCATTTCGAATTTTCGAACGATCGTTTTCTCAAACTCTTTCGATTAAATACATTTTTAGTCCTCAAACTGATTGAAAGACTGTCAGTGTATATGAATGAAGGTACAAGAATAACAAAGATTCGGATTCACATAAAAGTTTTAACAGCTCCGCATTTTTTTGGTCAAGGAAGTTACCAAGGTGGAATTGGACATGGGTACAGCTTATGTGTTTCGAACGCTTATGAGCTCGAAGCTTATGTGTTAGTAGCCTGTTGTTAGCAGGTGCCTTAGTGAAGTAACTGATGTCATTGTAAATAATCTTATTGAAGAAATTATAGTCCCTGTGGCACCTGAAAATAAAATTAGAATAAAAAGAGGATTTCAAAATATTGAAGTAAAATTTAGTAATTGCATTGGTTTTGTTGATGGAACATTCATCAGAATAATTGTGCCCCCAGATGAGCACCCAGTTCATCCTGCTCGACCCTATTATTGTCGTAAAAATTATTATTCCATTAACACTGTGGTACCTCTAGCAGAATCAATGACCTTAGAAAACAGCGGGAAACTACAGATTAGATCTAGGTGATCACGGGGCTGAAAAAGAGCTGCCCGCAAAACAACAACAACAATACTATGGTTATTTGTGATTAGAATAAAAACATAATTGCAATGAATGCACGATTCCCTGGATCTGTACATGGTGCCGCAGTCTGGATGACATCTAACGTAAAAGAGCATTTGCAAAACCATTATTTACAAACTTCAGATAGAGATTATTTGATTGGAGACAACGGCTATCCACTCGAGCCATGGACATTGGTACCATATAACGACGCCTTGGAGAACTCTCCAGAAGCCCCCTTCAATGAAGCACTATCTATGAGAGTTAATATTGAACATGCCAATGGGTTATTGAAAGATAGATTCCGATGCCCCCATGGTCAAAGAGCATTAAGTTATAATACAGTAAAAGCAGCTAAAATTATTTATAGCTGTGCTATATTACACAATTTATGTCGCAATTATAACGTTGAATTGCCCAATGATGACTATAGAAGAAATACCTATTTTGAATAATCATGTTCATGTTGTACAGCAGGATGTGATGGACAATGAAGCAAGGAGAAGAAGAAATGAAATATTGCAAACAAATTATTTTACTAGAAATTTAAATGAACAAAAATAAAAAACAAATAAAATGTATCACTCTTAGAAAAACATCTCATGTTCATCAAAATGTTTTGTAAAAATGGCCTCCATTTTCTTGAACACCCATGGCAACGTCTTATCAAGGAAAATCGAATATGTTGGAAAATCATTGAGAAAACATTGAGAAAACATTTTTACAAAGCACAAAATATTTAATTAGATTCAATAAATATTTTTTTAACATCCGAATGACTTGAAAATTCACTTTTAATCTACTTTTTCTATCCTCGGAATTTTTGAAACATAATTGAATGAAGCCCATATCTCAATAAAAACTAGCTAATCGAAAAAGTACTAAGAAACAAAAAAGTTTCCAAAATAATGTGTTGAACTAATGGCGTGACAAAAATAATTTAATTGTAACGTACACAAAAATTTGGGGAGGTTAAGGGATCACAACCCCCATAAAAATTTTATGGGATGCACAGATTTCGTAATTTTTTTGTAGAAAGTTGCTCTTGCAATAGGAGAACCACCTGTCCAATTTCATAAAAAAATACTAAAATGTTCTCGAGAAATTGGAAAAAATCGATTTTTAATTTGTAACTTCCAAAGGCTGTAACTTTTTTTGGTGTACATTTGTACTAAGGTAAATTAGGTTCAATCGAGCTATTTTTGGCCCCAGAATATGTAGTTTAATTTATGGCCTATAATTTTGATACACCCTGTATATATCAGCTACGATGTCCGTTATCCTATGGTGGATTCCCATGATCGAAAGTGTTCCCATCAGGTGGTCATGTGGTACTGATCCGAAGGCATTCGCTAGGTCCAGCCAAGCCACCACGCACCTCCTTTTCCTCCTTCTAGTACATACTATCGAGGATGCTTTGGTTATTTCAGATCCAGTGGCGCTTACAAATTACCCCGTATACAGGGTGTTATTTAATAAGTGCAACAAACTTCATGGGGTGGTTCTGCATGAAAAAATAATGATATTTTGCTATATAAAAATATATCCGCAAATGCTTCGTTTTCGAGATACGGGGTGTTCAAGTTTTATCTTAAAAATAAACCGAAGATTTATTTATTTCTCTGAAACCATACAAGATATTCAAATGAAATTTCTTGAGTTTTGAGATGCAACTATTACGCATTTTTTGATATAAAATTAAAAGTTTTACGTTCATCATTGGCGCGCATACGGGTAATAATAAATATTTTTTAAAGAAAAAAATTATGGTACGCCACTGAGACATTTTAATTGAAAATTCAATTATGAATGAATTCCTCGTTCAATTTGTGACAAAAAAGCTCTCTTGTGTTTATTTCGTACGGGCCGCCGTTTTCGAATAAAAAAATAAAACATCTTGACGTGTATTTTTCATTTCTTCTATCGTTATCTAGTAGTGACGTTAGACGGTAGTAGGCTGCTGTCAAAATTATGATCAAATTAGCTTTTCTCGATAATCTAAAATTACGTAAATTATTGTGTAAATTAACTATATCTTTTTTTTTTCGATGTAGGTAAATTTTTCATAAATAGGTGAGCTAATATTTCTTTTGAGTTGAATGTTTTTTTCTTTTATTATTTGGAAAACCCGGGTTAATTTTATAATTTATCCATGATTCCAAAAAAATTGAGAGACCATATGGATTAAATAAAGGTCCTAATAAATTAATTTGAATGAGATTTTAATTAATCAATCATTATTTTGTTGTGATTTTGTCGATTCTAATTTTACGGTGAGTTCGACCGTACCGCGCGAGTCGAGAGCGACTGCAATTGCTATGCAGGACGGTATTTCTTAGATTTTTTTACATTTTTAATTAATTTTTGATAAATATTTTTCTTGACGTTTTTGATTAAATAATCACATAATTCGCTAAGATGACCCGTTGTCACTTCATCATTAAAAATTGTACCCCAAGTTCGGAAACACCCTGTATATTGTTCGAGTTTTAGTTCACTTAAATTGTGTTCTCTTCGAATTCCATCCAAAAATTTCCAGATACTTGGATAAATAGCTTGGATTTGACTTGCGAAACTCCTATGCCAACCTTCTACTGAATTATTCGTTTTAGGCATTCCTCTTGCGGCAGACTCGAAGCAGTTCCACATATAATGTGAATAATATGCAAGAAATTATGATTTGTAACGCGACCACTACCTAGTCTCGACGCACACCATCCGAACATCGAGTACCGTAACGCACCACCCTCGTGACACTAGTACTCCACCCGGAGAGAGAGGGCGGTAGTTACGCGCCCCGTTAGGCCGCGCGGTCAGACTCTTAATAAGGGCTGGACCGCGACAGACTAGGCAGTTGGGATCTCACTTCAGTCCGACTAAGCTAACCCTCAGTTGCATCCTAGGTGTGGAACAATTGTCGTCGGTTACGCTGAAATCGCCTGTTTTGACTCGCCTCCGCTCTTTTTTCTTCACTGAGCAGTTTGCGTATTTAAATAAAGCCTTGTAAGCATATTCAGTCTTTCACTACCAGGAAACGAACCCCTAAAATTAGTAGCGAAATAAACCCGTTACATATTTGGCGCCCAACGTCGAGGCCTGGAAGTGAGTGATAAGACTAAGAATTTTGCAAACTCGTGCATAACCGATCAGTTTTCAACATTCCGAGAACGCGAAAACAAACCGCCGAGGACATAGCAATAACGGTGGACGTCTTAGAAGCCCTCCTCCGTCGGGTGCAGGAACAGGGTCCGATCCCAGCCACGAAGCACTTCACCCAGTGTACGGCACGCTTCAAAGGGACGTACAGCGTAGAAGCCACGGAGGACTTCATCAACAGTGCCGACTTCTACAAGATCAGCGAGGGGATTAGTGATCAAAACGCTCTCCTAGGCCTGTCGCTCCTACTCGAAGGCCCGGCATTTACCTGGTGGACCGGCGTACGATCGACGGCCATCACCTGGGAGGACGCCAAGCGGATGATCCGGGAAGAGTTCGCCCCGAGACCGCCACCTCACCAAATTTACCAGGACGTATTTAATACCCGTCAGGGGTCCGCTACGCCTACCGGAGCCTTCATCGCCGAGAAGAGAGCACTCCTGGCTCAGCTGCCAGTGCTACCCAGCGAGGAGGATCAACTTCATATGGTATATGGTCTCCTGAAAGCCATCCTGAGGGAACGGATCCCTCGGGACAGTGTCACCTCGTTCGCCGAACTCTTGACAAAGGCAAGACTAGTTGAAAAACAACAAGCCGAAAAAGAGAATCGACAACACAAACACGTGGATGAGAAGAAACCTCGAGCCCGCTGCGGCTATTGCCAATACCCAGGGCACGACGCCTCTGTATGCCGAAAGAAGGCAGCGGCCAAGGCCCGGGAAGATCCGCCCGCTTCCGAGGGCGCCACCCGGTTGGACAACACCCTCCGCTGCTACGGGTGCCAGAGACCCGGGGTCATCCGCCGGAACTGCCCCAACTGCAACCCGGGGACTCGCGACACCGCTGCATTTTCATTCCTAACGGGCACGGACTATGGACGACCCGCCGTGTCTATCCAAGTAGACGGGAAGAAGGAATCGGCTTTCCTCGACACTGGGGCTAAACAATGTTTAGCCGGCCCGACGCTGGCACACATCCTACATGGATCCGGGAACCCAATCTCCAGGCGACATATGGATATCACCCTGGCAGATGGATCGACCTCTGCGAGGACCGTCGAAGCCATATCCACCGATGTCGTACTGGAAGGACGAAAGATACGGGCCACCTTCCTAGTGTTACCGGACACACCGAATGCCCAGACCCTCTTAGGAATCGACTTCATTCGGGACGCTGGGCTGATCCTCAACTTCAAGGAGCAGAGTTGGGCCTTCCCCGACAGGCCAAATCAAAAAGCCGCGTTTACGCTAAAGGAACCGACCACCACACCGGCGCTGGGACAGGTGTATCTCGCTCCTCGACTACAGGCCACGCAGCCGGCCGGAGCACTGACAGCGCCGTACCTAGACTTGGCCACGAAGACGCCTGAGAGGAACGCGCCCCCGCGGCCAGGCGAGACAAGAATGGATACCTTGCCAACACCCACATCCGGGGTACGCGAGCTGGCTCAAGATTGTCCGATACTCCTGAGTCCCCTGCGCGCTACCCCTACAATCCCCATGGAATGCGACAACGAACCCGACCTAGAGGACCATTATGGACCAGAACCGCTCGGCGACAGCATAGGTCGTCGCAGCACCACGCGTCCGTGGAGCATAAACCCGGCCTCCCGCACCGGATACATGTGGGCCGACGCCGAATCCGCGATCTGGGACCTATGGGACGATGACGTCCCCTACGGGGGAACAACTCCATTCGCTGCCATGGACGTACAACTACGCGACGACGAAGGATTACTATTGGATGCACCCCAGAGGCAGCTATTGGACCGTCTCCTCGAGCGCCAGACCGACGTGTTTGCGGAACACGGTCCACCGACGGACCAAATAACTCATAGGATCCTCACCAACGACACCGCGCCCATCAGCTCGCCACCATATAGATTAACCCCCACCCGGAGGGAGTCCCTGGTGCGAGAAATCGAAGAATTAATGGCCCATGAGATCATCACCGAATGCGAAAGCCCATGGTCGGCCCCCACGGTTCTAATAACCAAACCAGGGGGAGGAGCCCGTTTATGCATCGACTACCGCAAGCTGAACGCCGTCACCCCGGCTGACCACTACCCCTTGCCGCGTTTGGAGGACCTCTTGCACTCCACCGGAGGAATTGGATGCATCTCCACTATGGACTTAAGGGCCGGATACTATCAAATTCCGGTACACCCGGAAGATCAGGATAAAACGTGCTTCATCACGCCATTCGGGACTTTCCGATTCCTGCGAATGCCGTTTGGATTACGGAATGCGCCAGCTACCTTCCAGAGGCTGATGGATCGCTTTCGTGCTCAACTACCCTCGCTACGACTATTGGTCTACTTGGATGACCTCATTTTCATATCATCCGACTTCAATGACCACCTTGAGGGCCTAGAGCAAATCTTCGGTAAACTGGAGCAATTTAAACTTCGGCTGAATAGAGGAAAGTGCAAGTTCGCCTGCGCCGAAGCCAAGTACCTGGGTCACCTCATCTCTAATACCGGAATTCGTACCAACCCCGCTAAGGTAGAGGCCATCACGAACATGAAGCCCCCCGCAAATCCAAGACAAGTAAATGCCTTCCTGCAAACCTGCAGCTGGTTTCGTCGATTCATACCGGCGTTTTCCATACTTGCTCAACCAATCAGCAAACTCACGAGGAAAGCGGCCCCCTGGGAATGGAAGGCGGAACAGGACGAAGCTTTCAACAGCCTAAAGCAAGCTCTGGTCACCGCTCCAATACTCCGACAGGTGGACCACGGCCTACCGTTCACTCTCCGGACCGACGCCAGTTCTTACGCCCTAGGGGCGGCTCTTCTGCAGGGGGAGGGACCAGATGAACGTCCCGTCGAGTACGCCAGTCGACTACTCACTTCTGCTGAAAGAAACTACTCGACCACGGAACGGGAAGCCCTGGCGATTGTATGGGCCGTCGCCAAATTCAGAGGTTACATAGAAGAATCTTCGGTCATCATACTTACGGATCACCAGCCTTTAAAATGGCTAATGTCCCTCAAGACTCCGAGCGGGCGCCTTGCCCGGTGGGCCCTACAACTGCAGCCTTACAACTTACAGATTCAGTACGCCCCCGGAAAAGCCAATGTGGTGGCGGACACTCTATCCCGACCACCTACGGACGCAGAGGAGGGATGCCCGATAGGCATGGTCAGCGTAGATCTACCCAAAGTGGATCCCCGAACATGGAGGACCGAACAACTCGAAGATCCCGAAGTCAAGAAAATTATCGACTGTTTGGAGAAAGGAAAACCAGAAGACAGCGCCCAATGGTCATCCCGAGGATATATCACCTGCCAAGGGGTATTATATAGATACTCTCCCATGGATGACGTCGAGGATCCACAACTAGTCGTACCAGCCGCCAAACAATCAGAAATCCTGAAGCAATTTCATGATGCCCCACACGCCGGACACTATGGTGTCGACAATACCATAAACAAAATCCAACGATACTTCTACTGGACCGGACTTCGAAAAATCGTCGCCAACTACGTGAAGACCTGCCCCGACTGCCAACGGTACAAAATTTCCAATCGAGTACCCGTCGGACTGCTGCAGACCCCCATAATGCGCCAGAGGTTCGAAGTTATCGCCATGGACCTATTTGGACCCCTTCCCGAAGGACCACACAACCAGAGGTGGATCTTCGTCATCGAGGATACGGCCACCCGTTGGATTGAACTATACGCGCTAGAAACCGCATCCGCCGAAGAATGCGCTTGGACCCTGGTTAACGAATTTTGTCTCCGTTACGGCATGCCACGCCGACTCATAAGCGATAATGGACCACAATTCGTCAGCGCCGTCATGCAATGCATTACCCAATGCTTGGACATCGCCCAGGTCTTAACACCGGTGTATCATCCGTCCGCCAACCCAGTGGAGCGAAAGAACCGAGACCTAAAGACGCAACTGTCCATCCTGGTGGGATCCCATCACGATACCTGGCCGAAGATGCTCCCTGCCATTCGTTTTGCCATGAATACTGCCCGATGCCAAGGAACCGGATACAGCCCCGCCTACCTCACCTTTGGACATGAGCTACGCCACCCTTTTGAAGTGATGCACGACTTCCGACACATCGTCCAGCAGGAAACATTCATAGCCGAAGTCACTCCCCGACTCCTACAGATGGGAGACACCATTCAACAAGCTAGGGACACTTGGGAGAGTCAACAGGACCGCCAAAAGCGTTACGCCGACAACCATCGCCGGCCATCTCCTGAAATAGCCGTCGGCGACTACGTCTGGGTCACGGATCATACGCTGAGCAACAAGCCTAAGAAGTACTCCAAAAAGTTGGCACCCCGTCGAGATGGACCTTACGTGATTGTCAAACAGCACGGACCGTGCTCCTACCAGATCGCCAACCCAGCCACCCCCACGCAGAACATCGGCACTTACCACGTTTCAGCCCTCACGCAGTACCGGCCACCCACGGACCAACAGCCAGAGGACCTTCCAACCCCGGTACAACCTATCAGGAGGAGAGGACGCCCAAGGAAACTACCAGACTCCACCGCGGCGACGTCGTCCGGAGTCTGAGGGGGAGATTGTAACGCGACCACTACCTAGTCTCGACGCACACCATCCGAACATCGAGTACCGTAACGCACCACCCTCGTGACACTAGTACTCCACCCGGAGAGAGAGGGCGGTAGTTACGCGCCCCGTTAGGCCGCGCGGTCAGACTCTTAATAAGGGCTGGACCGCGACAGACTAGGCAGTTGGGATCTCACTTCAGTCCGACTAAGCTAACCCTCAGTTGCATCCTAGGTGTGGAACAATTGTCGTCGGTTACGCTGAAATCGCCTGTTTTGACTCGCCTCCGCTCTTTTTTCTTCACTGAGCAGTTTGCGTATTTAAATAAAGCCTTGTAAGCATATTCAGTCTTTCACTACCAGGAAACGAACCTCTAAAATTAGTAGCGAAATAAACCCGTTACAGATTTCCATAGTCATACAACTAGGAACAAATCTAATCTCAGGAAAGATTTTCACATAAGTTAAGCGTTCTCAAAATGGCCCAATTCTCTGGTTTACGATTTTTACAATAAACTGCCACGTTATTATCACAATTTGCGACCAGACAAATTCAAATCTGTCATTAAAGAACTTCTTTTAAATAATGCGTTCTATTCATACGCCGATTTCTTGAATTTTAAATTTTTAGTGTAAACAAATAGTCTGTTTCTTGTATTTTTTATGACGAATGTAAGCAAAGGATTTTGTATTAGCATGAATAAAGATTATTATTATATTATTATTATTATTATTATTGATATTTTGATAGAAATTATATGGAGAGTAGCGATGAGGCAAAATCTTCCTTTTCGACCACTCCTGCAGATACATGATTGCCCAGTACATTGTGTAGGCCTGCAAAAACTTACCGGGTTAATGCAGGTTTCTTGGAGTGAGATGACGGAAGATAGACCGACTTTTTAACAAATACAACATCACTTAACAACTTAATGAGGTAAGCCTATTGTACTGGTATCTGATGTTTGAAAGTACTGAAAAAATTGTAATTGTAATTGTCAGTGATTTTAGGGTTTTTGGCGAATCGCAGACGATTTATTAATACGGATGCAACTGTATGCAAACAATCTGGAAGCGTTGGTGAACGAAGAAACCGAAGATCTGAGCCAGGAGAAGAAACGATCAGAAGAGTTACACCAAGTACAATTAGAGGTTACCAAGGCCGGTAGCGAATAAATTAATGTTGGGTCAAATAGTTTGACTGGAGAATTTTTTAATTTAGCGATATCGTTGGTTTTACCAACTTCTGTGACATAGCAACTACCATATAAGTGAGCAGTTTGTTCTAAAATAATCTATTATCAAATTTAATTTCTAGTTTTTGCTGAAAGCCTGAGCTCGAAATGTAGGCAGAACCGCCAGCTTAAATTTCTTTAATTTGATTATTATACACGTACAAAAAGTACAATTTAATGATTAAACGAACTTACCTTAAGTGAAGTTCAATTTAAATTTTATTTCACGCTTCGTCCGAATAGGTCACATATGTAGTATACCCATTTCCCAGTGTAACCACGAATTTTCAAAGCCCACAGTAGCGAAAAAACCTCCCCACTACCAGTCGTTGCTGATTATTTCTTTTTCTTCATTGGCTTAATTAATATTAATAGTATTACTAATACTTGTAACATTACAATGGAAGGATCCTAAATGCAAAATAACACGGATTGTGGATAAAATTGTAAATACGATTTACGATTGTGTAAAATCCCACAACACACTTCAACATTGGACATCTTATTCGCTCAAATCAAAAACGAAGGCGACGATCGAAATAACCCTGGACAACTTAAGGGAAGCGTATAAGGAGCCTCTTCCAATCAAAAAGGAAAAAGTTTACAACTCATTACATACGTGTATTATATTCCACAAAAATATTTTAGTTTTTATCAAAATATTAAGAGCCAGACAAAAAACTGAATTTAACCTTTAAATGCCCAAGCGGGGTCATTCAGGTATTTGTCAGTTATAGTCTCACGCATGTGACATCAACCTAAATGTCTCAATTAGAACGCTATATTTTTTATAACATAAAGTAAAGGTAAGTGGGGCCTCGTAGGGACCCCCCAGTGGTGTTCATGATGCTGTATTTGTCTATACTATTTTTTTGTTGTAGTTTTTCTTTAATTATGAGTCGTAGGGAACGACAAAAGTCGTTAACACGCGAAAAACTAGAAACTGCAGATGTTAGAACGTCTTATTTATGCAATCTACAAATTTATACTGGGAAGCTTCCAGGTGCAGCAGCAGAACGCAAACAAAGTTTTCGGGTCGTATCAGATTTAGTAACACCATATCATGGAAGCTGGTGAGGAATTACTACAGACAATTTTTTTACCAATGTACTATTAGCAAATTATCTACTAACCAAAAAACTTACTCTACTTGGTACTGTTCAGAAGAATAAACCAGATACGCCAACACAATTGAATATAACTTCCAGCCCCGTACAATCATCAATGTTTGCGTTTACAAATCATCTAACCATGGTGTCATATATTCCCAAGAAGAGCAGAATGGTTCAATTACTCTTTAGTCAAGATGATGATGAAAGGTTTTCTGAAGACAGACAAAACAAACCCCAAATGATTTTAGATTACAATAGTACTAAAGTCGCATTTACATGATGCCAATTTGTGAGACAATTGTCTTGGCCAATTGGCCAAAATGTCTTGCGGGATCCATCAGATTGCGGATCAATCGTCACGTGCACAATTGGCCAAGGGAATTGTCTCACCAATTAGCATCATGTAAATGCGACTTAAAGGAGGGTTGACCGTTGAAGAACTGCTAGATGGCCTTACCGAATATTTATGAATAAGATGTAGGGTTTGCAATTATTCAAAGTACACACCTCGCGTATGTCTATGTGATCCTATTTCAGGGAGCTTGCGAAGAAAGGCCGGGGAGGGGGTCGTTGGCTAGAAAGCGAAGAGAAAGGACCTTCGGTTGCTTTTTCCACGGAATATCGGTTCTATTATTAAGTTAAGTTGTTTTCGAGTTGTATTAAACTGTGTTCTCATTAACGTGTTTTAAAGAAACCCTAGACAATTAGTAAAAAGCCTACATTTTGGGGGCCTGTCCGGGATTTTGGAAAAGAAAAGTGAAGCCGACGGCCATACGACGATTAAGACGAAAAGACGAGTAAGACGATCAAGGCGATAAGACGAAGACGATTAAGACGATCCGGAAGACGCATAAAGCAGGCCGCACATTATCGCGGAACGGAATGGATCGGAATGGAACGGAAAGGCACGGAAATTTTGAAAAGCATACAATTAAGTTAAGGACCGCACACTACCGCGGATCGGAACACTGCGGAACGGAACGGATTTGCCTCGTATTCTCCCGTAGCGAATTTTTCCGCGGTTCCACAGCCCCTCCACTTGCAAACGACGCGTCCAAAGCGTGTCTAGACAAGATATATTATTTTTACGCCGTTTTGTGCCTATATTGTGTCTTCATTTGATTTTTTAAAATGAATGAAGAGCTACTAATTAATATGATTCGTGAATATCCGCACTTGTATTTGTTGAGTGATAGAAATTATCACAATCAACATATGAAGGAAAATGCATGGGAAGAAATTTCTAGCATAATGAAAATACCGGGTAAGTAATAATGCATTAACTGTATTAAATTAATTTTTAATTGAACTTTTTAATTTGAAATAAAATAAATAAAAATTAATTAACTTAAAAAAAAATAAAAACAATTAAAATTAACTTATAATTAAGCTTAGTGTTTTTCCTAAAACCGACTATCTCTATATTCAAAAATTTTTATTGAAGTTGTCTTCGGCCTCTATGAACCCGTTCATCTTGCCAAGGAACGACTCCTTCAGTATTGAAATACTCTGCGAATCTGTCTCGAATATTCATTGCTTCACGAGAAGAATTTCCTCCCATATTCCTAACGCTTTGTATTCCTTCTGGCACTATAGATTCCTCTAGTTCACCAGGTTGCCAAGAACACTTATCGTTTCTTAAATAATTGTGCAAGCAAGTAGCTGCCATAATTATAATGTCGAGGTGTTCAGGAATCACGCTTAATTTTTTGAAAAATATCCTAAACTTTTTACAAAGTAGACCGAATGCATTTTCGCTACATCGTCTAGCTCTGCTGTGTCGGTAGTTGTATATTTTTTTTATATTATTATTCGAACTTGTACTCCAGGATATGGACGCATGAGATTCGAACTGAGAGGGAAAGCTTCATCCCCTACTATTACATGAGGCAAACAAATATTAGATCCAGGCAACTTTTTTCTTCCAGGTATATTTAACGCATCACTATTCAAAGCCCTTCCTAGTGCCGAATTTTTGAAAATTCCTCCATCGCTATTTTTCCCGTAAGCGCCAACATCCACGGTAATAAATCTTAAGTCAGCATCAACTAGCGCCATCAGGACAACACTAAATTCTTTTTTATAATTAAAATAAGCTGAGCCACTGTTTGGTGGTTTTTCCGTCACAACATGCTTCCCATCCAAAGCACCGATACAGTTTGGGTAATTCCATCTTGTAGAAAAATCTTTTTCTATGTTCTGCCATTGTTCTTTTGTTGGTGATGGCATCACAATGGGGTGGAGTTGAGACCAAATTTCTTTACAAACTTCATAAACTATTTGTCGCACTGTAGACTCTCCTAATCGGTAACTAAACGCCAAACTAACAAATGAGTCAACATGTCCCAAAAACCTGCAAAAAAATAAAAAAGGCTTCACCACCCTGTATATTTATTATACATAATATATTTTTTTCAGTTGAAACTTGTAAAACAAAATGGAAGCAATTGAAAGATTGCTACAGAAAGTCTCAAGCAAAGAAGCGTGGTAATAAAAGTGGCGATTCTGCAGATTGCATTCCAAAAAAATGGAAATACGATGACGAAATGGCTTTTCTTCTTCCAAATTTGAAGGAAAGACCACAAAAATCAAACATAGATGTACAGAATGTCCCGACTGATGATGCAATTCAACAAATTGACAATGTTGAAGATGACGGTGGTGAAAGTTCTGTCGCTACCCAAGAGGAAGTTGATGACACCCCTGTTTCGTCACCTCGCTCCGAGGTACTCAGAACGCCTATTTCAAGAACAGGTTCAAAATCAAAGCGGCTTCCAAAAACCGAATTAACAACAGCAAGAGTATTGCAGAATTACTTGGAAAACAAAGAAAAGCGTAAAAAAGCGGATCATTTGTCAAAATTTTTTGAATCCGCTGAAGAAACAGCAAGAACTTTACCTTCCGAACTACAAATCGAACTTAAGCATCGAATTTCAATGTTACTTTACGAATTCGAGTCAAAAGCAACGCGGAACGCAAGTAATGCTGAGAATTGTAGTGAATCTGCAAGTTCTTACTGTTCGCTAACATTTGATAACGATAATACGTATACAAATTTATAAATTAAAAAATTTAATAAAGACATATATACTTACTTCAAAGTCAACGCCAATTTTTCTTCTGGACTTATAGCTTTACGAAATGTCGTATCTTGTTTCTTAATGTGTATAATTTTCAACAAATCGAAAAATTTTTCACTGCTCATTCTAAAGTACTTAAAAAATTTTTTATCGTCTTCTAACAGATCTGCAAATAGGTGATGAAATTCCCCATACTGTCGTCTTTTCTGGTTTATCTCGTGTATCCATTTGCGCTTTTTCTTTTTTTGTTTCTCAATTTCTTCTTCTTCTGCAACTATACACAGCGCCACAAATTCCTCGTCCGAAGTGTCCATTGCGAAGAAATCATACACACTAAAAACAGTCGAGCTATAGTAGCAAACAATTCGTAAAATTATTCCGCGGAATTCCTTGCTAATGTGCGGAGATACAAAATTTCCATTCCGTTCCGATCCTTTCCGATCCATTCCGGTCCATTCCGTTCCGCGATAATGTGCGGCCTGCTTAAGGAATTTCGGCGTTCCGGCCGAAAAAAGCGAGGTTAAGACGATCAGTGATTTCAAGATTCCCGCGAACGGAAGGCGCAGCGGTAGTGCCGGTATCCTGTCCAGAGGTTTGTTCGTTTGTTTTACGACGGAATAGAAAAGGATAGACGAGAGAAGGCGACTACCATAGACAAAATATAAGAGACTGTTTAAAACATAGGAGTTATTCTACAAGGTCTGTTAGTTCTTGTTCCCGCTCTAGGGGCGCTGATTTTTATAGAGGCCCGAATGTCCGAACGATCGCGGCTTTCGTTTTCTTTCGTTCCGTAGCCTCCTTGCCGTTGCCGTTTGCCGTTCGAGTTGAACTTTTTGTGCCGGTTAGTTTCGTGAGTGTTTAGAAGCCATTGTTGCCCACCTAAATTTGTGAGTATTTTTATATTTTCTGCTGATATTGAGTAAAAAAAGTCTTATTCATCCAAAGAGATGAGACTAGGTGAGATCGTTTTGCTGATAAATGTTTTACTAAAACATTAAAAATACTCCTGAATCGGTTTACTTTTCAGTTCTAGTTTGCCTCATCATGGTGCATCCTGGACCCTGGGTAAGGGCTAATAACAAGATTTGCACTATTATTATTTTCTTATGATTTCTTTATATTTCATGTTTATATTGTTATTATTATTGTCACGAGTTGGGAGAGCCAGGAATGATACCCCGCTAAGGGTCAACCAACCGTGTAGTGTTTTGTGAGGAAGCACGGAACTTACGACGTGCTGTAGAAGCACGTATTGACTTTGCTTCACAGTTGAACGTAAGCAAGGTCAATGCGGAAATCTACTATTTAAACGCCTGGCTCGAGGAGTCCGGTTCGCTCCGTTAGAGGAGGCTGGTAGCTCCAGGACGGGAGTCGGGGGACTCCGGTAGAGGGTCAAGAGGATCCTCTAAGAAGTACAGTACCAGTTGTAAGTACCACAGGTATACGAGTAGTAACTGGGGACAGAGTTCCTACCGCTAAGCCCGCTCAAGTAAGTGTTAAGTGCTAGTTCTTAGTGAAGCCCTTGGAGGCATTGTTGATAGAGATAATAAACTTGTTATTGTTTTGAAGTACGACTTGTTATTCCCTTCTATACACTATTGAACCGGAACCTAATACCCCCCCAGGTAGCTAGGAAATACGTTTAAAGGAATGCCAAAACCCTTAGACGTGACATTATATTTCATGTTTATATTGTTATTATTTTATTAATAGCTTATTAATTAAGGATATTTATGTATTGAATTTTTATAATTTTGAATAAACACATCTCTTATTAACAAATTTGTAATTCTTATTTATATTTTCAGTACATAATTTGTTAATTGGTGTAGTCATTTGATAGCAATTTTCCATCTTTGAGGATTAGCTATTGAAATGACTACACAATTATCAAATGCAAGATAGTAGATTATAGAAATATAAAAATAAAATTTAAATTTACCGCATATTTTTGATTTTCAAATATAGAAGAAATCTACATCGCCTAACCTTGATATCATGCTTAGTTCACGGTTAAGCCGTGGGTCCTGGTAGCAGCAGTACCATCGACGCTCTAGCAATTTTTAGTAAAGGATCGAACTCTCTCTCACAGTGGTTTCACGGAAATCATCAAGGACAAATTAAAATATTACTTCCATTCCAAATTGTAGAGGTCGCAAATTTGATGTTTGACATAATTGACGTGACGTAATGGACGGAGTTTTACAGTGTTTTGTGTTTTGTGAATTGTGAATTGAAATTTTATATTGACAGTTTTGTATTTGCAGTTTATTTTGATTTTCGATTTGATAAATAATTTAGAGTTTCTTTAGTTCAGCAGTTCTTCAGTTGAGTATAATTTTCGTATAGTATATTCGTATTTTAAATAGACGTTTCGATGGTTGTGGTGTGGTTACATTTTTATTATAAGTTAATTGTTGTTTTAAGTTGTTGATTTTTATTATAAGTTTTTGATTTTTATTGTTTATTGATAATAAGTTTTGTTAGTATGACTTTAATTAAGTGTTGTGTTCCTGGTTGTGGCGAAAATAGACGTTCTTCTGATATTAGACATAGATTTCCAAATCCAAAAAATACGATACGATTTAGAAAGTGGGTAGATGTAATAAACAATACCACCCTAATAAATATTGATCCCACAATTATTTATGCTTCAAAAAGAGTCTGTCACCTACATTTTGAAGAAAAATTTATTTCAACCATGTCAAATAATAGGCTGCATTCAAATTCAGTACCATCATTAAATTTAGGAGGTGAGTTTTTATTTCAAAACTTGTAATTTTAGATATTCCAAAAATTGTAATAGAAATGTTTATAAATGATAATGATTATTGATGATTAATATGTGATTTCTGGTATACTTTTTCTATTCTGACTACCTATCCTATAACTGGGTATTATTTTATACAGGGTGCATGAGTCTGTAATTTATGGAATAAATGTATTACTTCAAATATCTAATATTCTAACAAAACGTTCAAACAGAAACTTCACCCTTATTACTGTCGATCCCATTTGGATCATTAAATAATCAGAAATGCATAAGCAATAGAATTTATGCTGGGTATAAAAATACTGTAAGTATTTTTATTTTTTACTTTTTGTTTTTGTAGGCAAAATAAATATATTGCAAATTTCTAACTTGCCATCAACATCAAGTTCTGTGGTCCCTAAATACAGTCCCTAAATACATCCAGGAATCTCCACTTCATAGTTCTGATGAAGTTGCGACAAATAAATGGCAAGATATATATTATCTATTTTTTTGAGGAGTTCACAGACGGTTTAAACATTTTATCAAATCATCTAACCTGGTTGGTGAAACCGCGGACGTGAATTAATTCGTTTAGTAAAAGTTTATTATAATTTTATAAATTATATTATTATTTTACAGAACCTGATGCGACAACTCCATACAAAATTTTTAAAAATATTGTACCGAAACAACCTGATGCAACACCCAGAAAACATAAATTATAAGGGCAATGCAATATTTTCACAAAAAATATAGTATAGAGAGAAACCGTAAGAAGTCGATTAGAAAAAGACTTTTGAATGCAGAAAAATGATCCAAACAAGCAGAATTATTAAAAATAGAAGAACTAAATGCTTTAGCAGCAATGATCATTAAATGTCAAATTAGGGAAAATAAAAAATCAAGAAAGCAACGACGTTTTACAATGGAGGAAAAAATGTTAGCTATATCTTTGTACAAGCAAAGTCCTCGATCTTATCGACTATTATCAAAAATATTCATTCTGCCCAGTAAGTCAACTATGAACAGGCTATTATCTACCATTGACGTTAGGCCAAGCATTAACAACTTTATTTTTGAATCTTTGAAAACACGAGTTGATAAAATGGAGGAAGCTGACAAATACGTTGCTGTCATGTTTGACGAAATGTCGATTATGCCTATGCTTATGTATAATGAAAAGAGTGGGCCAATAAACGGATTTGAGGAAACTGGCCAAAATGAAAAAACTCAAGTTATAGCTGACCATGTTCTGGTTTTCATGGTTAGAGGTATCAGAAATAACTGGAAGTCGCCCATAGCTTACCATTTTGTGGGAAAAGGTGGAGCAAAATCAGTAATTATGAAAAATTTATTAAAACAAATTTTATAAGAATTAATAAAAATAAAATTAAAACCGATCACAAGCATATGTGACCAATACAATACGCCAGTTTTTAATGCTTTGATGAGTGAAACCAAGCAACATTATTTACGAAATAATCAAGAATATCGACATGGATTTTTTGAAATTGATAATTTCAAAGTGTATCCAATACTGGATCCACCTCATCTCATAAAAGGCATGAGAAATAATCTTCTGAAAAAAGATCTGCATTACTTACAAAATAATGTAAAACGAATAGCCAAGTGGGATCATATAAAAGGTTTGTATGAATGTGATTTACAAAATGGTGATGGTCTACGAACTTTGCCACATTTAAGAGTAGAACATATATATGAAGAAAAAATGAAAAAAATGAAGGTGAAACAAGCGACGCAGATTTTTAGTCAAAGATTAGCTTCAACTCTAACTTTAGCTACTACAATAGGTAAGCATATTTTTTATTGTAAAATCCCGAAACTCCTGTTTCCTTAGTTTCCTGCAATATATTAATAAATTTCAAATTTCTTCCTTGCTTTCAGATACCGAGAAAAAAATTGGAGTCAATGTTGAAGATACTGCGCAACTGCTTTTCTTTTTCGATAAATTGTTCGACTCATTTAATGGAAATTTGAAATATCCTCCGAAAGAAAAACTATTGCGATGCGGAATAAGTGACGAATCGCAACATATACAATTTTGGAGGGAAGAAGCGTTACCTCTTCTATCGTCAATGAGGTTTCACAGAATACGTCCTAGAGATCAGGAAAGGCCACCTAGCTTAAAACATTGGGAATTTAATATTAAAAACATCATTTCAATATGGAACGTTCTAAAAAGTAACAATTTTAAATATTTGCTTCCACGTCGTATAAATCAGGACCCAATAGAAAATGCTTTTGGTCAGCTCAGAAGTTTTGGAGGGCAATACACAAATCCATCGCCTGCCATGTTTATGGGTACTTTTAAAATTTATTTAACTAATTCAACTTTTGGCACTTACAACCGTTCATTTAATTGCGAAGACGATGAATGTGATATTTTCCATTCTTTTAAACAATTACTGAAGTCCGCATCCTCCAGTGATAGTGTTAACCCTATTCAGGTAGAATATATTGCTTCATCTGCATCTACCGAAATGGTATTCACATCAAAAACCATTTCACAAAAACTGAATAGGCTTAGTGCTAATTTTGTCGCAGAATTTATTTAAAAAAAAATTAAAAAAATGGTTACATGTGAACATTGCAAGAAGAGCTTATATTCCGAAAATAGCCAGCCAGAAGATATTTTAATAAAAGCTAGGGAATATGGAGGTGTACGTACTAAAAGGCTGTGCTATCCAAAAGCTCAGTTTGTGTTGGCATTTTACGAGCTCTTCAACACAATAACATTTTGTCTAAATAAGCAACCAGAATCGAAATCTTTAACGTCACTAATTAAAGAAAAGATAAGCAGTAGAGTAAATTTTGATTTAATTTCATGCGCTGGGCATAAAGCAAGAATAATTAATTTAATTTGCAAAATTACCATTCGTACAATAGTGCACAATTGGTGCAAGAATACAAACCAAATATTACAGGGTAAATCAAATTATACAGGTGTAAATAAAGTTAAATTACAAGCCAAAAACATTTATCTTAAAAAGTTAAAAAGAAAAAATTTAAAGAAATGACCAATGTATAATTTCTTTTGGTAAAGAATTGGATTCTGGTTGCTCATTTAGACAAAATCTCATGTTGTTTATTATTTTTTTTTTTGTATAGTTAATGTCACGCTAGGAAGCTTATTAGCTTGACATTATTATTATTATTTCATATATATCCTTTATTTTTCCATAAAATCAAAAAGTTTCGATAAAAGTGGTATTTATTATATTATAGATGTGCTTTTACGGTAAATAAATGATTTTGATTTGATTTTTTTTATTGGAAGGGTTTTCCTGGGGTGGACCTGAGAGGGACCGGGAAGTAAAAGGGTTCCAGTGTACTTTTTCAGAAATAGATATAGTTAAAGATCATTAAAGTTAATAATTAACTTTAATTCGATATAAAAAAAATGTTATTTTGTAATATTTTTATTACTGTATACTACCAGTATGCTACCATCATAATACAATTTATTAATCTATTTCTAAAAAGTGCACTTGAACCCTTTCACTTTCAGGCTCCTCAATTATTGATGAATTTTGTTTACGAGAATTTGAATGTGCCGTCAAATCATTTTAAATTTGCCGCTAATAACTTCCCTTCCTAATTGTACGCGGCGCTGCTAATTTTAGTTTGACAGTTTGGTGTTGCGTGAGTCATCTATAGTATAGGTGATCTGTGCTCTCTCTCTACTTTCTTTCTCTATGGCGACTACGCGTTCGATTTCCAGTCGACCGGTTCCAGAACCGATCGAGCGAAGGCAGCGTTCGAATTGTTCGAAATCGATTCGACGTCAAACTTCACTGACGAGTGACGGATGACATATAACAGGTGTGAGATTTCCAGTGTTGGTAAGTAGTTAACTACAAATAGTTAAAAATGTACTTCAACTACTTTTAATGTATTTAAATAACGAACTAACTACTTTTCTAAACCCAAGTAGTTAAATACATTTAACTACATTTTTTACAGTGTTTAACTACATCATTTAAATACATTTAAATTAAATTTAAATACATTTTCAAATAATTTATTCTTTCTGAAAATTTTAGACAATATAATTTTACCCTGTGAATAAATTATTGAGGTATTTATTATTTACTATAGGTACAAGAATGGGTTTTTACGATCTAATCTACAAAGTAAACAACATACAAAGCTTATATTGTAACTTCCCTTTGATGCTCGTATTGGAAACGAGATTTTAAGAATTAAATGCATGTTCGCGGAATTTTGTCGTTAGTCATTACAAATGGTAATAATACCTACTAGGAAAAATATTATGGGTTTATTTGCAAATTAAGTGAAATTGGTCGGTCAGCTATTGGTTGGTTAAATTATTTAACCGACCAATAGCGTAGAAGATATTGCACAATTCTCGTTTGGGACACTTTAAATTATTTAAGGGTTACATTACAAGTTATACGCTAATTATTTAACGTCGAGCGAGGTTAAAGTGTGTTTCTGTTTCTGTGTTTGTAAGTGCTTTCGTGCAAATTCTTATCCGAAAATGGACAATAGTATCGAGAACAATATACCGGCGATTTTTAAACACGATATTTTTAAAATCGTTGAAATAAAAGGTGAAAAAATCAAAGCAAAGTGTCTACTGTGTATTGGTTCGACGGGCGAAATTAATGGATCAACAAAGTCGACAACCAATTTCATCACGCATGTTCGACGTAAACATCCTCACCATGTAGATGTTGAAGGAATTCGGATAATCACCCTGTAGGATTTTGTCGTTGGGAAAGGAAACAAAATCCGATGTGAAACTTTCTAATTCTTGACGACCGGCGAAGACAAAAAACTTTCCGAGAAGGTTCGGTGCATAGGGATATGTAGGAACGTCAAGTGCCCACATCTGGCTTGCGGAGACAAAAGCCTGTAAGGCCAAATTCCGCGATGGGACGCTCGAGGTTTGGTGGCGCCAGGACACATGTCGAGAGGGCTGCGAAGGTTTCAAGAAGTTCGGAAGAAACCGGGAAAGAAGCGGGGCTTTTTTTTTGCTTCGAACCGTCCCCGAGAGCAGTCGCAAGTTGGTGGAGTGTCCTAAAGCCAATCGCCAAATTGTGCCCAAAAGGAAGGTTGTGTAGTGAACCTGTGCGAATAGCTTCAGTGTTGTGCGGAGATATCGAGGTTGGCTGTAGAGCGTAGAGAGAAGTCGAGGTTAGTTTGTAGCTAATTAGCATTAGGTTATGCGAGCCGATGGCTGGAGATTGGCGGCGTTTGTGACTAGCATGCTCATACCAATTTTGTACTATTTTTCGAGTTTCTCTTTTCCATTAGGTATCGTATACGGAGGGGCGGGGCCGTTTTGTATTAATAATCATAATAAAATGTGTATACCCCAAATTATTCGTCTCACTATAACCAAATGGCGTGGTTTCCGATGGGAAGTTGTGGGAGTATCGATAATCCCATCTAATTAAACTCAACTTGCAGTAATGGAGTGTCAGTGTCTCGATTTCAGGCGTGTTTTGGGACTTGTTGAACGATAAATATTTTCTACCGTGCTGGTTTTCCTTGGGTGAAGCCGCGCTTCCTGGGGTCTACCATACCGCTTATGCCAACTTACTTAGGTCCAGGGAGGTGTATACCACTGTGATTTCCTTTTGACTCTAACCTTTCTTCTCGTTTTGATTGTGTGTGTTTGTATCTGCGAGTGGGTGCGAGACATTCACACTGCATTATATACGTGTACATTCGCATCGTGCCCCACGGCGGAAGATCCGAAACTCGGGCTATTTCACTTTCTAGGTACTAGCGGGTATAGACATTATTTTCGGGGTGGGAATAGTTATTCTTTACGTTGGATCGCCTTCTCTCTGAGGGTTATTATGTAATTCTATCTAATAGCTGGATTTTGTTGCTGCCTTTTTGTATTGTCCCTCTCCGTATCGCGATAATTAACTTGTTAGTGACTTTTATGTATTTATGTACTTGTGGAAACCATTTTGTTGGGTTCATTTATAATTTTATTGCGGGCATGCCGATATTGATGTTTTATTGACAGGGCGGATCGACGTGGCGGTCCCAGGCCCGATTATTGGCCTGGCCCGCATTGCATGTTTAAATTTTAGTTATATGTTGATTGATTTCTTTTGTTTAATGGTAATTTGGTAAAAGAGAGGGTTTTCTTACTGGTTCTTTCCCCACTCTTCGCGTCTAGAACCAGGTGGTCATATAATCCCGAAATAAATCGTATTATTGGGAAATTCTGTTGTCTAATTTAACCCTACTCCTTCCTAAACGTTTCACGCCAACGAATCAACGAACTTGGGGTGGACTACTAGACGATCACACGGATTCCGCATAATGGCCCACGATAGGTAAATCTTAGTAGAAGGTAATCGAGTCGACCTGTTACATTACAATGTTTTAAACAAAATTATACAGCGAAAATCTCTAAAGAGACCATCATCCAATACGATCGGAGAAAGGGAAAATGAAAATGACTCTAAATCTACTACAAAGAAGTTCAAAGAGGATATGCCGCACACCCCATTTACAATCGCTTCCGCTAATTTTTCAAGAAATGAAATTTCTATTGAATAGGTAACTATATATTTTTTAAATGTTTTTTCAAAACGAGTATTGAATATAGGCCAATGTGTTCCTAGTTCCTTTTTCTCATGATATTGTGTAGCGTAAAGTTTATAACATTTTTTTATTGTAATTTACAGTGTAATGAGGCAGTGATCCAATACATTATAGAAGAAATGCGTCTACGGTCAACAGTCGATAAACCCAGCTTTAGAAACCTGATGCAAGTCGTGTTACGAGGAACATTCAAGCCGGTATGTCAACAAACATTAATGAAGCAAATTTCTTTTCGCATGGAAAACTGCAAAGTTGAGTTAATTAAAATTTTGGCGGGTTACGATTATATTTGTACCACCGCGGATATTTGGTCACAAAATAATAGAAGCTATTTTGGTGTAACAGCACATCCTATTGATTCAGGTACTGTAACGTTATATTTTATATCAATAAAACAAACCAATTACGATGGACAAAAATATTGCTTGATTGAAATATAGTTACATATAGGTGGATGACCAAAAACATCCGGGCACGCGACTATTCTCAGTGGAGAAGCGTGGTTCGTTATATTCCACAAATATCAGTTAATAAAATAAAATTGGGCGCCAGTTAAATTGAGCTAAATGCCCTCGATACTAGTTTCCTTTTATTAGCTCTCAATCTAACAAAAAGCTAATAGCTAACACTCTGGTAACTACACAATAAAATAGATTTGACTAGACAAGTTATACGATATCACAGAATAATTCACAAGTTACAAAAACTACAATACTAGACAAGAATATACAATAATAGAGTAGAAAATCCGTTTAGTACTATCAAATAAGGTTCGACTTACCGAAGATGATCAGGTGTGATAACCAGATGACTCAAATTAAAACGGTGTTAGATGTGTTACAAAAGGTCATTCGTACTAAAACCTTTAACAAGACAATTAATTTTACAGGAGATTCAGAATGAAATTGATTTTAAAATGCCTTTGAAATACAGATCTAAATTATATTGTGGTGAATATTATACGAGTAATAAATTTAAAACTTAGAAATGGGTTTTCCCACGATGTCAGTTTTACTGGATCCTTCGCTATCCTCTCTCAGCAGGCGATCGACCAGTGTATATCGTGTCACCAAGTCACCAAATAATCCAGTCGTCCAAAATGTCGGGACGGCTTCTACGCTGCTAAGATGATGATAGTACCCAAAAATGTACCAATGTATTGAAGTATCAAACTAAATCCCAAACTATACATCCAATACCAAAAATGCAGTATAAAAATCCTATACGAAAAATCCTATAAAAACAGCAAATCAATAACGGGACAGGTCAAAATCTAAGACCAACGTACCTCTAGTGTTGTAAGGCGAGGATCAAAACGTGGTTGATCGGTCAAGAGGTTATAAATCCCGAAATGTCGGAATAACTTCGTTTACGCCAAAAATACACGGCAAAACCAATAGCACAAGGCTCTCAACGAAATAACGAAGTCATTAATTAATGAACATACCGTGAAAATCCGAGATACTTCCCGATTACTTCAAAGGTAATTTTTCACGTGTATATTCTCCTCGCAAGACACGATCAAAATGGGCGAGTTGAACAATCGTACCAATTTAAATGACCTGTTGCAAGTGTCAATTACTCAAAATAACAACCCGTCAACAATAGTACGACAAATGTCAATCACAAATGTCAGAACGTATTGTTAAAACAAACGAACGAAGCGTAATTCCTAACCCCAAATATTCCAAAAAGTAAACAAACTACGAAGTAAATATCGAAAGGTTTTGAAGTGTGGAATAAATTTGTGGATTACGTTGGGGAAATTTTAGAATGTTACAGTACACTCGAATGGAAATCATACGTTTTAGCGTGTAGAAGAATCAAATTCAGCCACACTTATAGTGAAATAGCTACCTTTTTACATACTATTCACAAGAATTTTATTGAAGACATTCATTCAATTGTCGATACCGTTACTAACAACGTCACAAATTTTGATAAAGCGTTCAAAATTTTTGAAAACATCGAAAATGAGTTGGAAAATGACATTGACATCATTGATATTAATCTTATATCAATTAATGCTAACGATGCTGACGAAATGGATGATATTATTTTGCCTAAACAATTTAGATGTTGTTCTCATACTTTAAATTTGGTTGCTACTACAGATATTCAAAAAGCATTGTCCGGCAAATGTGATGTAAAAAAAACTATACAACAGTACTTTTGCAAAATTAGTATATGGAATGTCTAATAGATCAACTAAAGCAGCAGATGAAATTGAAAAAAATTGTAATAAAAAATTGCGTACTCGATGGAACTCTTTATTTGATTCCGTTGTTTGCATATTAGAGGTACAATTATTGCATATTAGAGGAAACGATTAGCAAAGTTCTCGAAAAACCAAAATTAAAAAACGTAGAATCACAATTTTTAACCGAATATATAGACGTGATGAGAACAATAGCGTTGGCAGTAGACATTTTGCAAGGTGAAGATCAACTTTATTGAGGATATGTGCTTCTCACACTTTTAACCATATTAGAAAGTGAAAATACTTTTTCTAATTTGAAATATTGTGGTACAATAAGAGACGCCATTGTCAATGGAATCAATTCACGATTTCAATATATTTTAAATTTTGAAAATATATCTTGTAAATCTTATCTTTTTGCAACAATTTCTCTGCCAATGTTTAAATTAAATTGGATTGATGCCGAAAGTGAAAAATACAATATCATTAAAGATTTATTCTCTAGAGGTTCAGAAACAATTTAAATTTAATAATTCTGCAACAGATGCTTCTATACGGAAGCGCGGAAGGGCCATTTAAATTTTTGTTTTATTTTATACGCAATTACGAGTTAACATGTCGAAATTATGAGATCAAACTCGTTATTACGAGTTTAAAGTCATAATTACGACTTCAAAGTCGTAATTATTCTAATTCTATGATCTACTGGGATTCTATGTCCATTTCAAAGTGAAGGTTAACAAAATCTGCCAAAATCAGCTGCGACTATTAATCAACGATTTACTTTAAAATCGAAAAAAAATCGATCATTCGATTTGAACCACTTTTGAATAGCTAATTGAGCTGTAACAATTTGAAATTATTATAAATCATTAAATCGTCATTAAATAGTAAATCCTGGATTAACAGTCGCAGCTGATTTTGACAGCTTTTGTTAACCTTGAATGTGAAAAGGACATAGAATCTTTCATTAATGTCAAATTGGTGTATAGCTAATTCACGTCATTTTCGCATATGTCAACTGCTACTGGGATTGGGATTGGTCGATTTTAAATATCTTTATTTACCAAAGGAATAACTTTTTCATGTCTTCGGCTGCAGTTTTGGCATCTCCATTGTCGTTTCCATAAGGCCTTTCCCGGTGGGGCGTGAGTTCTGGGCCACCCTGTATAGAGTAGTAAATGATATTTGAATTTTTAGTAGAATTGGTTTTATCAAAAAGCTAACAAACTAGAGGTAAATTGTATTTTTTCTATTAATAATAAATCTTTGCAGCCTGATAATTACTGAAAGAAAAGATATAATTAATTTTAATATTGTAGATTATAATACATATGTATAATTCAATCGTAACTTTTCTATAATCTTCTTAAAATATATTTAGTCTTAGATAGTAATTTTAAAACTGCAATATTAACTTTAATAATATCTTTTTTCTTGAATGTTTTTCTTAAACTAAGGGATGCAAATCAAGTTCGCCTCCTCGTGGTGCATCCTGGGTGCTAAAGGGCTAGTCGGTACTAATTTTAATTCTTATATATTTGTTTTGTTCATATATTTATTTTGTTTATATCTTTGTTTTTGTTATTATTATTATTATGTTATTGTAGAACGTTGACCGAATTTCTATTACATATTTACATTATGTTGATAAATTTCCTATATTTATATTTTACAGTTTATCTGTTTGTCTGTATAACACGAAATTTTGAATAAATACATTTATAAAATTAACAAAATTTGTAATTATTTTTATTTATAATTTTAAACGTTGTGTACTCGTTTGATAGCTATTTTTCATGTTTGAGAATTAGCTATTGAATGACTACACAATTATCAAATTCAAGATGCAGAGTATAGAAATATATATAAAATTTAAATTTGCCGCCTCTTTTTGATATTTAAAATAGTAGAAATCTACATTACCGTAACTTCATATTTCTTGCTTAGTTCACGTTTAAGCCGCGGGAACCGCACGCAGCGCTGACCATCAAACGCTATGCCAATTTTTAGTGCAGCATCGAACTCTCTCCAGGACCGTGTTAACCACTAAGCCAAATAGGCCATGGCCTAAGGCGCCACGGACCAAATAGGCGCCGAGGCCGAGCCTTTCTTTCTTGCAATTGACAAAAAAATATGTTTCGGGATAATAGTAATTTTTTAATGACAAAAGGAAAAATAAGCTAGCCGCGGTTTCTTGGCGCACGTTTTGAATAATCGACAAGGCCGCGTTTTTAACGAGATATTCGGCTCGGGTTCGGCGGTTCGGGTATCTGTTGCCACTGCTACTCCGGACGAGGTAGTTCTTGTTATGTTCTCCCACTCTCCACTGCCATTAAATCTTGCTCTTCTGCTCTCCCGGTGTAGTGTGTAGTAATGTGGCAAGACTGATATCGATATTTATCGCCGCAGAAGGAATGCAATAAATGCAGAATACAAAATAAATTAAAAAAAAGGGTTGTTAAAATCCTATATGTATGGGTGTAAAAATCCAAATAATTTAGTAGGTTTCTCTGAAGATGTGGAAAAAATGGAAATGGAAGAGAAATCTCTAATTTGCGAAAATGAAATTATTGGTATGTGATAGAATATGATTTTTTTTTTCAGTTTTGTATTCAGTGTTTTTCAGAATTGTATTACTCATGAGATGGAAACATATTTTTTAGAGGGTTATGCAGATCCTACCCAAAAGAAGAGAAATCTCTAATTTGCGAAAATGAAATTATTGGTGGTATAAATGAATAAATATTTAACTTAAACATTATCCAAAAATTTTCTAAATTATTTAATTTTTATGAATTGCATTACTCATGAGATTGAAACATTTTTTTCAGAGGCTTATGCAGATAACAGCTTTGCTCATAAGAAGAGATATAATTTAAGGAGTTACCGCGCAGTAGCTGTTGCTAAAGAAAATTGTGAATCTCACTCCTGCCAAGTGAGTGTGTATTTATTATGAATATAATGAATTTCTTAATGAATAAATCATTTTAGAGACGAAGCTCAAAGCGGCCCAATCGGAAGAACTGAGACAAAGAGAACGCAACATCAAAGAACGAGAATCCTTCCTTAAGGACCCATACATACATAAGTTATACTTATATATGTATACTTATGTATGTATACTTATATATGTATACTTATGTATGTATACTTATATATGTATACTTATGTATACATACATAAGTATGTATCTATTCTAATAATTTATATTAAACTGTTTAACTGGAGAGTGGAGAGTTGAGTTTTGAGTGAGAATACAGAATAAGAGTAACTGAAGACTGTAGTGAGTGAACTGATTGTGAAAATTGATTACAAAATGAGCGAAAAAGGTAAGAAAAAACTTAGCGGGACAGAAAAAAAAAATTGAAAATGAGAAGAAAAAGAAGTTGGACCAATTACTTGCAAAAGTGCCCAAAGTACATTCATTTTTTCTGCCACAAAGTAAAGATATTACAACAGAACAAATCCCAATCCCATCAACTTCTAGTGGCGAAAGTGTTATAGGTACAGGCACAGGTAAGCTTTTTTCTTTTTTGGTCCATTTTTTGGCACCATCCTGCGCATCCCTTCTCTTTGTTTTCTCTAAATACTTAAGTATCTACAGTATAGACAGTAGATATTATTTTTTTCTAGGCTTAGGCGAAAATATTAATATGTTAAACACTCCTGCTCCTGAATCTGAGGCATCACTTATTGACGCTAACACTAAAACTACTCTTATTAAAAGTGTATTTTTACCAAGTACTTCCAGTGAGCCCGGAAAAGAAAATACGCCAGTCACAGAACAGTCAGCCGAATTGGAAGTGACAATTAAATTCGATGATCCGGCCCTTTGGAGTATAAATAAAAATTTTATAGATCACTTTATCAAAAATCCACTAAAACAGGATTTAGTCAAATTTGATTTTAATAAATCTAAAAGAATATGTGGGAATCGAAACCGTTATGCTTCAAGAGGCATATTCTTTAGAAAACTGCATAATGGTGAACTGATACGTCGGGAGTGGCTTTTATATTCGCAACAAACTGGAAATGTGTACTGTTTATTTTGCAAACTATTTAACTTTAAAGAAAATAACCCTTTTGTAACCGGGTTTAGTGACTGGAAAAACATATCTGCTCATGAGACATCTCCTGAACATTGTCAATGTGCCCAAACGTACCTCATAAGATCAAATGTATTGGGAAAAATAGACACGGAGGTTCATAAACAATACCTGCTCGAAAAAGAATACTGGGTTAATATATTAAAACGTATTGTGGCAGTCATAAAATATTTGTCTTCAAAAGGTTTGGCATTTACAGGAAGTACCGAATTGTTTGGAGTTGCAAATAATGGAACTGCTTTGGACAGGTAACTGTCTTTGCGTAGAAGGCCGCAGGCCTTCGAGCTGTCGAACTCTTGGAGCGAGCGAGATCAATCCATTTAACAGTCTTTTGCGAAGATGGCCGCAGGCCTTCGAGCTGCGGTTCCATGCGGCAGAGCCCATCGTTACACCAAACAATGAACTGCTTTGGATAGGTAACTGTCTTTGCGTAGAAGGCCGCAGGCCTTCGAGCTGTCGAACTCTTGGAGCGAGCGAGATCAATCCATTTAACAGTCTTTTGCGAAGATGGCCGCAGGCCTTCGAGCTGCGGTTCCATGCGGCAGAGCCAATCGTTACACCAAACAATGAACTGCTTTGGATAGGTAACTGTCTTTGCGAAGAAGGCCACAGGCCTTCGAGCTGCGGTTCCATGCGGCAGAGCCCATCGTTACACCAAACAATGAACTGCTTTGGATAGGTAACTGTCTTTGCGTAGAAGACCGCAGGCCTTCGAGCTGTCGAACTCTTGGAGCGAGCGAGATCAATCCATTTAACAGTCTTTTGCGAAGATGGCCGCAGGCCTTCGAGCTGCGGTTCCATGCGGCAGAGCCAATCGTTACACCAAACAATGAACTGCTTTGGATAGGTAACTGTCTTTGCGTAAAGGGGGGTTGAAAGGGGATAGAGACTGATTGGCGACAGAAAATAAAGTTTGAAAAAAAAGTTTATGGGGCATAGAGAGGTAGACGGGGGGACGTTAAAAAATTCGCTGATTACCGCCAACCGACTCTTTTCGCTCGGAGAAATCGTTTTTTTCAATAATTCGAATTTAAAGGTGAAAATTTTTGGCAGATTACGAAAATAATTCCGTGTCCGACATTCCGCGTTCGTTTCGTTCGAACGGAACTACGCCGAATTGGCATACTATTTCGTTATTTAGACAATTTCGTCGATTTTAACGGTCGAGAATTGAAGAAAATATAATAAAACATTCAAACTTACGTTTTTTCTTTACTTTTGTTTACGATTAACCGAGAATTGATGAAATTAACTATAAAAATTTCACACCGATGACAGCGGCGAAGAACAAACTTCAAACTGTCAAAATTGTCATTTGCGTTACTAACGGATACGATGACATTTAATTTGATGTACAGGGTGTTTTTTATTTTCTGGAGTGAAAAAAATGTTTTTTTAACTGAAAAATTCTTTACCACAGAGGTGATTCATTTTTAAGGTAACGTCAATGAAACCGAGCGAGCGAAGCGAGCGATGATCTTTCTACGTAACTTTCTTGTGTGTAGAAGGCATCAGACCTTCCAGCTGCGTTTCTATGCGGTAGAGCCCATCGTTACACCAAACAATGAACGGCTTTGGATAGGTAACTGTCTTATCTCTGAAGTTGGGTGAGCGTTTTTAATTAGGATTGGTTGTTTTTTTTCGTCCTGGGGTTTAATCCTGGTGATATAAGGTGGTTCGAGGACTATTATTCAGGTGGGAGCAGGCCTGGATAAATGAAGTCATTGGAATTGAGCTCTGGATTGTCGTGGGATTCCTGAGATTAACGAGTTGGGATCATTTCTAGACCAGCTCTGTGGGTGGTGATATTTCCCTCTGGTTGTACTGTTCAGAAAGACTTATCCTAATCCTGATCTACTCGAGGTTTGAGTTGTTGGTGAGACTTGAATGATTGGTCCAGAAGTATTTGGGAAGCGAAAGGAGAGGTTCGGATGATGGCGTAGGTCGATGGCTGTGAATGATCGTGACGACGAGGACTAGCACAGGATTGGGAGGTGTCGTTTCTCCTGGAAGTCTGTAGATATGCCACCAATTTTGGTTGAAAATTTCTTCCGGGTTTGTTTGTTTAGGTTCCCGCAGAGTTTCTAGGGAGTAGAAAGGGCTGGTTAGGTGTCGTCGAGTAGGCACTCCAGGACCGTGTTAACCACTAAGCCAAATAGGCCATGGCCTAAGGCGCCACGGACCAAATAGGCGCCGAGGCCGAGCCTTTCTTTCTTGCAATTGACAAAAAAATATGTTTCGGGATAATAGTAATTTTTTAATGACAAAAGGAAAAATAAGCTAGCCGCGGTTTCTTGGCGCACGTTTTGAATAATCGACAAGGCCGCGTTTTTAACGAGATATTCGGCTCGGGTTCGGCGGTTCGGGTATCTGTTGCCACTGCTACTCCGGACGAGGTAGTTCTTGTTATGTTCTCCCACTCTCCACTGCCATTAAATCTTGCTCTTCTGCTCTCCCGGTGTAGTGTGTAGTAATGTGGCAAGACTGATATCGATATTTATCGCCGCAGAAGGAATGCAATAAATGCAGAATACAAAATAAATTAAAAAAAAGGGTTGTTAAAATCCTATATGTATGGGTGTAAAAATCCAAATAATTTAGTAGGTTTCTCTGAAGATGTGGAAAAAATGGAAATGGAAGAGAAATCTCTAATTTGCGAAAATGAAATTATTGGTATGTGATAGAATATGATTTTTTTTTTCAGTTTTGTATTCAGTGTTTTTCAGAATTGTATTACTCATGAGATGGAAACATATTTTTTAGAGGGTTATGCAGATCCTACCCAAAAGAAGAGAAATCTCTAATTTGCGAAAATGAAATTATTGGTGGTATAAATGAATAAATATTTAACTTAAACATTATCCAAAAATTTTCTAAATTATTTAATTTTTATGAATTGCATTACTCATGAGATTGAAACATTTTTTTCAGAGGCTTATGCAGATAACAGCTTTGCTCATAAGAAGAGATATAATTTAAGGAGTTACCGCGCAGTAGCTGTTGCTAAAGAAAATTGTGAATCTCACTCCTGCCAAGTGAGTGTGTATTTATTATGAATATAATGAATTTCTTAATGAATAAATCATTTTAGAGACGAAGCTCAAAGCGGCCCAATCGGAAGAACTGAGACAAAGAGAACGCAACATCAAAGAACGAGAATCCTTCCTTAAGGACCCATACATACATAAGTTATACTTATATATGTATACTTATGTATGTATACTTATATATGTATACTTATGTATGTATACTTATATATGTATACTTATGTATACATACATAAGTATGTATCTATTCTAATAATTTATATTAAACTGTTTAACTGGAGAGTGGAGAGTTGAGTTTTGAGTGAGAATACAGAATAAGAGTAACTGAAGACTGTAGTGAGTGAACTGATTGTGAAAATTGATTACAAAATGAGCGAAAAAGGTAAGAAAAAACTTAGCGGGACAGAAAAAAAAAATTGAAAATGAGAAGAAAAAGAAGTTGGACCAATTACTTGCAAAAGTGCCCAAAGTACATTCATTTTTTCTGCCACAAAGTAAAGATATTACAACAGAACAAATCCCAATCCCATCAACTTCTAGTGGCGAAAGTGTTATAGGTACAGGCACAGGTAAGCTTTTTTCTTTTTTGGTCCATTTTTTGGCACCATCCTGCGCATCCCTTCTCTTTGTTTTCTCTAAATACTTAAGTATCTACAGTATAGACAGTAGATATTATTTTTTTCTAGGCTTAGGCGAAAATATTAATATGTTAAACACTCCTGCTCCTGAATCTGAGGCATCACTTATTGACGCTAACACTAAAACTACTCTTATTAAAAGTGTATTTTTACCAAGTACTTCCAGTGAGCCCGGAAAAGAAAATACGCCAGTCACAGAACAGTCAGCCGAATTGGAAGTGACAATTAAATTCGATGATCCGGCCCTTTGGAGTATAAATAAAAATTTTATAGATCACTTTATCAAAAATCCACTAAAACAGGATTTAGTCAAATTTGATTTTAATAAATCTAAAAGAATATGTGGGAATCGAAACCGTTATGCTTCAAGAGGCATATTCTTTAGAAAACTGCATAATGGTGAACTGATACGTCGGGAGTGGCTTTTATATTCGCAACAAACTGGAAATGTGTACTGTTTATTTTGCAAACTATTTAACTTTAAAGAAAATAACCCTTTTGTAACCGGGTTTAGTGACTGGAAAAACATATCTGCTCATGAGACATCTCCTGAACATTGTCAATGTGCCCAAACGTACCTCATAAGATCAAATGTATTGGGAAAAATAGACACGGAGGTTCATAAACAATACCTGCTCGAAAAAGAATACTGGGTTAATATATTAAAACGTATTGTGGCAGTCATAAAATATTTGTCTTCAAAAGGTTTGGCATTTACAGGAAGTACCGAATTGTTTGGAGTTGCAAATAATGGAACTGCTTTGGACAGGTAACTGTCTTTGCGTAGAAGGCCGCAGGCCTTCGAGCTGTCGAACTCTTGGAGCGAGCGAGATCAATCCATTTAACAGTCTTTTGCGAAGATGGCCGCAGGCCTTCGAGCTGCGGTTCCATGCGGCAGAGCCCATCGTTACACCAAACAATGAACTGCTTTGGATAGGTAACTGTCTTTGCGTAGAAGGCCGCAGGCCTTCGAGCTGTCGAACTCTTGGAGCGAGCGAGATCAATCCATTTAACAGTCTTTTGCGAAGATGGCCGCAGGCCTTCGAGCTGCGGTTCCATGCGGCAGAGCCAATCGTTACACCAAACAATGAACTGCTTTGGATAGGTAACTGTCTTTGCGAAGAAGGCCACAGGCCTTCGAGCTGCGGTTCCATGCGGCAGAGCCCATCGTTACACCAAACAATGAACTGCTTTGGATAGGTAACTGTCTTTGCGTAGAAGACCGCAGGCCTTCGAGCTGTCGAACTCTTGGAGCGAGCGAGATCAATCCATTTAACAGTCTTTTGCGAAGATGGCCGCAGGCCTTCGAGCTGCGGTTCCATGCGGCAGAGCCAATCGTTACACCAAACAATGAACTGCTTTGGATAGGTAACTGTCTTTGCGTAAAGGGGGGTTGAAAGGGGATAGAGACTGATTGGCGACAGAAAATAAAGTTTGAAAAAAAAGTTTATGGGGCATAGAGAGGTAGACGGGGGGACGTTAAAAAATTCGCTGATTACCGCCAACCGACTCTTTTCGCTCGGAGAAATCGTTTTTTTCAATAATTCGAATTTAAAGGTGAAAATTTTTGGCAGATTACGAAAATAATTCCGTGTCCGACATTCCGCGTTCGTTTCGTTCGAACGGAACTACGCCGAATTGGCATACTATTTCGTTATTTAGACAATTTCGTCGATTTTAACGGTCGAGAATTGAAGAAAATATAATAAAACATTCAAACTTACGTTTTTTCTTTACTTTTGTTTACGATTAACCGAGAATTGATGAAATTAACTATAAAAATTTCACACCGATGACAGCGGCGAAGAACAAACTTCAAACTGTCAAAATTGTCATTTGCGTTACTAACGGATACGATGACATTTAATTTGATGTACAGGGTGTTTTTTATTTTCTGGAGTGAAAAAAATGTTTTTTTAACTGAAAAATTCTTTACCACAGAGGTGATTCATTTTTAAGGTAACGTCAATGAAACCGAGCGAGCGAAGCGAGCGATGATCTTTCTACGTAACTTTCTTGTGTGTAGAAGGCATCAGACCTTCCAGCTGCGTTTCTATGCGGTAGAGCCCATCGTTACACCAAACAATGAACGGCTTTGGATAGGTAACTGTCTTATCTCTGAAGTTGGGTGAGCGTTTTTAATTAGGATTGGTTGTTTTTTTTCGTCCTGGGGTTTAATCCTGGTGATATAAGGTGGTTCGAGGACTATTATTCAGGTGGGAGCAGGCCTGGATAAATGAAGTCATTGGAATTGAGCTCTGGATTGTCGTGGGATTCCTGAGATTAACGAGTTGGGATCATTTCTAGACCAGCTCTGTGGGTGGTGATATTTCCCTCTGGTTGTACTGTTCAGAAAGACTTATCCTAATCCTGATCTACTCGAGGTTTGAGTTGTTGGTGAGACTTGAATGATTGGTCCAGAAGTATTTGGGAAGCGAAAGGAGAGGTTCGGATGATGGCGTAGGTCGATGGCTGTGAATGATCGTGACGACGAGGACTAGCACAGGATTGGGAGGTGTCGTTTCTCCTGGAAGTCTGTAGATATGCCACCAATTTTGGTTGAAAATTTCTTCCGGGTTTGTTTGTTTAGGTTCCCGCAGAGTTTCTAGGGAGTAGAAAGGGCTGGTTAGGTGTCGTCGAGTAGGCACATAGGAGTGATGCTCATTTAGCTGGAGAACAGTCTGCAATGCCTACACTAGTCCGAAAGATTCGTAGGTTACTTGGGATAACCAGCCTTTCGGTGGAAGTTCGCATAGCAGACCATTTGGAGCGGACGAGGTGGATTGAGGGGGTGTCCATTTCTTGAGGACTGGGGGCGCTCAGCTCAGTGAGGTCACGACTCCTTAAGATCCCCATGCAGAGGTTTCAGGAATAGATCCCGACGAAAGCTGATCTCGAAGAATTTACAAGGGGCTCCGAGGTGTTTCTGAGTTGTGGAGGTGTTGATTTTGTTTCACGAAGTAGGTTTTCTTTTCATCAGTATGACGAGCATGAGAGCCATTTGGAGGGACCATACCTCGTTTAATACTTTGTTATCTTATTTGATGGTTGTCTGTTTTTTCTATTCATCGTTTCGCTTCGGTATAAACTGTATGAGCCAAGGATCTCGATTGTTGCAGGGTTCCGAATTGTCTTTCCCTTGTACATGTTTAGCTAGGTGAAAACCAGTCCGTTCCAGAGCTTCCACGGAATAGTTTTCACAGGGGCGTCTGAAAGGATCCAACTTGACTAACCCCGTATACAATCGATACAAACATTCCTAAATATTCCAAAGAACTAATAATCGACTATTAACCAAGACCCAGACGGCGTAAATCAGGAGATAACGCACGGGTTGAGGGCTGAGAGGTGCGATTTTAAAACAAACAAATAGATTCTTGGAGATCGGTGGGAAAATAATCTCGAAGACTCGAGGAGAGTACTGAAAATCACGATCGAGGTCGGTTGGGTTTTGTGGAAGCGAATTGCTTTAATTTTAATTGTGTTGTGTAATTGAGGTTTGTGCCATTATCCCCTTATGGTGAGTCCGAAGAAATAATACCTAGGTGACTTTATGGACAATGATCAACAAAACAGCTGCTCGAGAAGTGGACACTTAGTCGAATCCACCTATTACAGGAACTTTTGGTCTGATTATTTATATTATATTCCTTCTTCGCAGGATTATTTCCCGTTGGCTGAGTACCAGACAATTCATTTAAATTGGTTTCCTTTTTTTAATCTACGATTTATTACAGCACTAACCATTTGTTCTTTACAGGCTTGTTACACTTTATTTAAATTGCACTATGTTCGATTTTATTTGTTTATTCTGCTCATTTTTATTTTGCCACTTATCGCATTTATTTCAGATACTTCGAAGGGTTTCTCAGGTATATTAAATCTGAGGGGCGTGTGTGCTTGAGATATATTTTTGGTGTCTTTAGTCGTTGTGGATTTTAGTCGTTGCGAAAGAAGTAGTGATTTTGAATGGGCCTTATTGATTAAAACTAATAATTTCTTCCCTGACGGTTCTCATCCCAGTAAAGCGATCGCTTCTGCGGTGAGGTACCAGCCATGTGTCAACTATATTAGTTGAGACTTAGTTTGTTACAGCTCGTTTCCTTTTACACCTAACACTTTATTCTTCTCTTGAATGTTTGGGATTAAAGACACCTCTAATATTTGATTGATTTATTTATATATTTATCTTGTTTCGTCTCGTCTGGGAAAGGTTTTTGTAAAACGGAATCCTGTTGGCCAAATTGGGTCGTTGGTGAACAACGCTTAATATCCTAGCAACAGGACTCCGTAGTTATGTATTGAGTTGTCAGTTATTGAGCTATATAAGTCAAATCAACAAATGTAAAGAGGCAGTCTTTCCAAATTATTTGCACATTAAACATCATAACACGACCGTCCACCTTTATGTAATATCCAGCGTATCAATAAATTTAACCCCAAAATTTAAGTGTCTGCATCCCGATCGTCTCCTGAATCCAACCCAGTTCCAGCCGGAGCTTTATTTGGTACCTTCCCTGTGGGTCAAACAGGTCTCGCTCATTTTGGCAATCTTGTGCAAGGGCGTGTAACAGTCCCGCGCCCCCACAAAGTGCTCCTTCGAGCCGGATTCGGAGTCTACGGTCTACGCAGCGCCAGGAACAGCCCGAACGGTAGTCAGAGTCAAACGGTCTAGGAGTTTTGAGAGGGTAAGTACCATTTTGAACTGGCCCTATTCAACAAAATTGTTTACTCCTATTTTGCGTCCGCTTGATTCTCTTTTCGGGTGTTGTACCTGAATCTACTTGCGGTAAAATTTATTCATCGGTACTTTTTTGCCGAGTTATTTGCTTGGGTTCGCTGCATCGAATACAGCGTTCCTATACGGTTGCTCGCTAGCGCTCTAAATTTAAATGAAAACGTCCTTACGACGAATTCATTTTAATTTTATCATAAGAGCCTCTTGTCCATTTATTTTGACATATATTGGTGACACGTGCATTTTTTAAAGCTTTTACAATGGCCCCTAAAGCTACGAAATTATTATTCGTAAAGGCTAACCTTGTGCTAGAACGGCTACGACAATTTAACGATTTTATTTGTGACATGACAGACCCTTTGACGGATGCCAGTTGTAGGGATATTAAACGCAGATTCGAAAGTAGATAAGACAAATCGACTAAATCTCTTAAAACAGAACCTTAGATTAGACCATTTAAACCTCGAAGAACGAGAGTCGATATTAAAAAATTGTAACGAATTCAATGACATTTTCTTCCTACCTAACGACAAATTGACCACTACAAATACTATTCAACACGAAATTAATGTCACCGATCCAAAGCCAATAAGCTCTAAAATCTATCGCTTCCCAGAAATTCATAAAAGTGAAATCGATAAGCAAATAAAAAAGATGCTTAAGCAGGGAATTATTCGTCCTTCTGTTTCACCCTACAGAAGTACCTTATGGATCATTCTTAAAAAACTAGATGCAAGTGGAGAAAAGAAATGGCGAGTAGTCATCGACTACCGTAAACTTAACGATATTACAGTCGGAGATTCATATCCCTTACTAAATATCGAGTATATTTTAGATCAATTAGGTCATTCTCAGTATTTTACTACATTAGACTTAGCAAGCGGGTTTCACCAAATTCAAATGAAAGCAACCGATATGCCCAAGACGGCTTTCTGAACTCCTTTCGGACCTTGCGAATTCACATGAATGCCTTTTGGATTACGAAACGCACCCAGTACCTTCCAACGCCTCATGAATACAGTCCTTACTGGATTGCAAGGTTTGCAGTGTTTCGTATACCTAGACGATAGTCGTGTATGCTAGTTCCATCGAGGAACATACGAAAAAATTAAGATCAATATTCGATAGATTGCGATCCAACAGCCTGCTTCTATGCCCAGATAAATGCGAATTCATGCATAAAGAAGTTGCTTATTGGGGCATGTAATTAGTAGTGATGGCGTCGCCCCAAACCCAGAAAAAATCAAAGCTATTTTAAGTTATCCGATTCCCAGGACTCCAAAACAAATTAAGCAATTCTTGGGCTTAGTTGGATATTATCTTAGATTTATAAAGAACTTCTCATCGATTGCTAAACCTCTAACCACACTATTGAGAAAGGACGTACTATTTGACTGGTCAACCGAAGCTCAGAAATCATTCGAAACATTCCAAACCATTTTAACGACAAAACCAATCCTGCAGTATCCTAATTTCAAAGAAAAATTCATCCTAACAACGGACGCATCTGATTACGCTATTGGTGCAGTACTGTCTCAGGGAGAACCGGGAAAGGATTTACCCAAAGCATATGCATCTCGCACGCTCAATAAGGCAGAAGTAAATTACAGTACGACCGAAAAGGAAGAATTAGCTATAATATGGGCTGTAGAACATTTTAGACCATATCTTTATGGTAATAAATTCATCATCTATGCTGACCATCGACCGTTAGTTTGGTTATTCAATTGCAAGAACCCCTCTAGTAGACTACTTCGATGGCGTCTCAAACTAAAGGAATACGAATATGAAATCCAATACAAACCCGGTCGTGTTAATTCAAACGCTGATGCCTTATCCAGAAACACCGTACTCCTAACAACCCATCCGGGATCCAAAACTTATGACGATTTCATTAAATTCCATTACAACTAAAGAAATACCAGACTTATTAAGGACGACATTTTTACAAAATTTCCCAACGTCCTATTCTATTCTAAAGACTTGGACGAGACCAATATCTGCTTCGAAAACCTTAAAACCATACATGACCTTAACCCAATTACAGATCTTGAGACCGATTTGCATGACGCCTTAGTATTGAAGAACGCAAAGAATCAAGTAACTTTCTTGTCACTAGCGAAATTAAATCACTTCGATAAAATGGAATATAAGGATCTCTTTTATTCTCTCCAGAACCTCAAAAGTACATTGAGTGGGTTTAATAAATTGCTTAAATTCACTTTCAACAAAATTAAAATCATTCTAGTAAACAAACCTAAATTTCACCCCGAAACTGAGGAAGAGATTCAAAGGATATTAAACGAAAATCATAATTCATCCATTGCCGGTCATTCCGGATATGTACGAACTTACAAGCGTATACTCGAGAATTATAAGTGGCCTGGTATGAAGAGGGACATAAATAAATTCATAAAGTCATGTAAGTCATGTCAAATCAATAAAATCAATCGAAAACATAATAAGGCACCTATGGAAATCACTACAACCAGCGAACGCCCATTTGAAAGATTGGCAATAGACACAGTCGGTCCATTGCCTCTAACAGAAAGTGGTAATAAATTCATACTAACAATGCAAGATGATCTAACTAAATTTTCCTATGCTAAACCAGTTCCTAATCACGAAGCAATCACAGTAGCTGAATCACTATTACAATTTATTACGTTATTTGGCATTCCCGAAACACTATTGTCCGATAAAGGTACAGACTTTTGTTCGAATGTCGTTAGGAGTCTTAACAAGATATTTAAAATCAAACATATCTTCGCGAGTGCTTATCACCCTCAAACAAACGGAGCTCTCGAACGGAGCCACCGCACTCTTAAAGAATATCTAAAACACTATATAAACGACAGTCAAAACAACTGGGACGAGTACGTTCAACTAGCTATGTTCACTTATAATACACAAATTCATAAATCGACCAATCTAACTCCCTTCGAACTCGTGTATGCACATAAGGCTTATATTCCCAAACCCGTCCCAGAATCTCCCGAATTTAGGTATTCCTACGACGATTACTATAATAACCTCAAATTCAAATTAAATCGATCATTCGAAATCGCTAGGCAAAACGCCATTCAATCGAAAGAAAGATCAAAAGTTTATTATGATAGGAACGTTGAAGAAATCAATTATCAAGTCAATGATCTAGTCTACATATTGAACAAAAATATAAAACCAGGGTTAAACAAAAAATTGAGCCCCAATTATAAAGGTCCTTATAAAATTATAAAGGTCAACGATATTAAGACTGTCCAACTTCAAATAAAACCAAATAAAATATCAACATATCATGTAAACTTACTGAAGCTCTTTGTTTCAGATGATTTGTTTCAGTCTTAGTCGTCTCTTCTTAATTGCAACTCTCTCCCTAACAATCCTAACGATCGGTTCAGCAGAACCTCCTTACCATAATCAACTCATCCATAAAACCGCGGGAATATTTTATCATAATTTAGATCACTCTAAGATTTCGACCGATTACTTCTCGTTGCTTTCGTTCACGAATGTGTCGCTGATATAGAAAATTAGCATTTATCGCAGCTAGTCTAACTACGATAAGACACGTGTGTCCCCATTAAATGTAATCGAAATCCAAGTTCCACATTTACAATCTAGCTATGACACCCTACTTCATTTGATTGGTAATAGTCGGTTGCGCTCCAAACGGGGACTATTCAACGGCGTCTCTTACGCTATCAATTGGTTATTCGGTACCCCCGATGCCGATGATGCTAAGTACTACTCTGATTCAATTAATAATTTAGTCCAACAAAATCGCGACACTCAAAAACTGATGAAACAGCAAATCCAGATAATGTCGGAAGCTATCCGAAATTATAACAGCACTGCTCAAATGCTAAAATTAAACGAACGACAATTGAACAAAAACATCAACCAATTTAATGAATATAGTAAACAAACGTCCGCTGAATTAGAATCATTAGACAAAAAATTGCTCTTTACCAGTCATTTACAACTCTTAGGTGAGGTAATCACTGATGCGCGGGAACAAATAGACGTCCTAACTTCCACGATACTATTTGCAAAACAAAAAATAATACACCCTTCAATTATAAGTCCTTCTAACTTGCAAAGGGAACTCCAACAAATTAAATTAACATCTAACACAGAATTTCCTATACCCTTTCGGATATAAACAACATGCATAAGTACTTTTCGATATGTGAATTAGCAGCTTTTTATGATAATAATAATATAATCTATGTTATGAAATTACCCTTAGCACACGACCAGCTCTATAATCTCTTCGAGTTGATTCCCCTACCGGTTCCATACACAAACGCAAACGTCTTTTCCTTTATAGATCCTCCTTATTCTTTCCTCCTTTTGAGTACGACCAAAATTCATTATAACTCGATATAAATCGACTAAAGGATCTCTCACAATGTAAGAAATTGGCGGAAGAAGACTATCTGTGCTATGGCTCCACGATCCATCTGACATCCGAACGACCAGTTTGCGAAACAATATTGAAAACTCATCACGTTGACAAAGTACCAAAGGATTGTCCCACTCGAACTTTTCGTGCTGATATAGAAATGTGGCATCCTCTATCTACGAACGCATGGCTCTACATCATTTCGGCCTGAACCACAGCAGCAATCAGTTGTGACAAGGCTAATTCCGATGTTGTTGATGTAGATTTGAACGGAACTGGCATACTTCGATTGTCCACAGGATGTAAGTGTTTTACCTTATCCACAGTTATGTATGCTACCTCCAACAAAACAAGGAATTACACCAACTACATACTTAATTTGAACGAGTTGCGTCATTCTCAACAAAGGTTGAATCAACTCGATAAAATGTTGACCGAAAATATGAACCAGCCGTTCTACGTGAGGCATTCTCACTGGTTCTCCATCTCCACTGGACTAGTAGTCATCGTCGTGCTTGTGATCCTTCTACTCTGTTGTTGCTGCAATTGCCATTGGCTTCCCTGGATAGGCAGATTCTTCCCGAAGAACCTATATTACTGCGGGATCCCAAATATTTGCATAACAAACCACAACGAAAGGATCCACGTCACCAATCGTCATCTTGTCCGACTCTCGACATAATTTATAATAATAATAATTTATGTCCCGACATAAATCGAACCAACGAAGAACAACAACAATTCGATAGACTGTTGAACCATCCCTACGTCACATCGCCACCTTCGTATCCTGCTTTCGCCATCGCCAGTGTTCCACGTCTAGAGTGTCGCCCCAGAAAATCCGAACGCTTTCAAACGTAAAAGTGTATGTACAATAATGTTTTTCTTTCTATTTAAACTTAGAATATCTATCTAGAACTTAGAATATTTTTACGACTAACTTAAACTTTTAAATTTAACCTTTAAATTTCTTACTTACATATTAGTAGTAGGTCCTGATTCTTCTAGCTCTTCTAGCACAAGGACCTCTACAATTAATGTTTTTAAATTTTTATTAATTTAGATAAGACTAGTAACTTAAGTCGATTCATGTCCTGACGTTTATTCCCTCATAACTTTATTACATAACTAATATTTGCTTTCAATTTTATGGTGTAACTCAATTTCGATGTAAGATCGTTACCCCATCAAAATTCTTAAGGAGGGAGGTGTTAGATTCCCACACTCACGAAAATCCACGAAGGTAATAAACGTCAAACGTCAACTATTTTATTATGTCATTAAGGAAACTAAGGGATATCTTGAAACTTACACCCTCGTGAAATCACTCTAAATATTTGATTCCCACAATTCCAGAAATACAGAATCCTTTACCAAGATGTATGCCGCGCTAACCGTATCGCGCCAGGGTGCACCTGTCGCTGATACGGATGCAAGTTAGCGGAGCCACATCCCGCATAGTTGGGGGTGCAAATTAACGATGGGAACACTTTGATTCTCACGCGAGGGTATTTCTCAAGCAAGATGTTTCTCTGTTTCTTGGTTTATATAAGGGTAGAAATACCCCATGTCAAGCTAGTATAGAATCTTAACTTAAGCTTTGTCTATTCAAAAACAGAGTGGCAAGACTTACAGATACTTGTCAAAATTTTTTAGTTTACCTTCTCGTAAAACTTTGAGGAATGTTATTAGTAAAATTCCATATATGCCAGGGTTAAACAGATCGGTTTTAAACCACATAGACAGTCAAGTCTCTAAAATGGAGAAGTTGGATAAGTTTTGTGTTCTAATGTTTGATGAAGTATCTTTGAGGTGCGGTCTCTTTAACAACACAATTAATTTTACAGGAGATTCAGAATGAAATTGATTTTAAAATGCGTTTGAAATACAGATCTAAATTATATTGTGGTGAATATTATACGAGTAATAAATTTAAAACTTAGAAATGGGTTTTCCCATGATGTCAGTTTTACTGGATCCTTCGCTATCCTCTCTCAGCAGGCGATCGACCAAGTCACCAAATAATCCAGTCGTCCAAAATGTCGGGACGGCTTCTACGCTGTTAAGAAGATGATAGTACCCAAAAATGTACCAATGTATTGAAGTATTAAACTAAATCCAAACTGTACATCCAATACCAAAAATGCAGTATAAAAATCCTATACGAAAAATCCTATAAAAACAGCAAATCAATAACGGGACAGGACAAAATCTAAGACCAACGTACCTCTAGTGTTGTAAGGCGAGGATCAAAACGTGGTTTATCGGTCAAGAGGTTATAAATCCCGAAATGCCGGAATAACTTCGTTTACGCCAAAAATACACGGCAAAACCAATAGCACAAGGCTCTCAACGAAATAACGAAGTCATTAATTAGTGAACATACCGTGAAAATCCGAGATACTTCCCGATTACTTCAAAGGTAATTTTTCACGTGTATATTCTCCTCGCAAGACACGATCAAAATGGGCGAGTTGAACAATCGTACCAATTTAAATGACCTGTCGGAAGTGTCAATTATTCAAAATACCAACCCGTCAACAATAGTACGACAAATGTCAATCACAAATGTCAGAACGTATTGTTAAAACAAATGAACGAAGCGTACTACCTAACCCCAAATATTCCAAAAAGTAAACAAACTACGAAGTAAATATCGAAAGGTTTTGAAGTGTGGAATAAATTTGTGGATTACGTTGGGGAAATTTTAGAATGTTACACACGCTCTATCGGCTCAAATTGCGAAGATGATAAATCTGAAGGTATTTTGATTAATTTCAAAAACTTTGTAGTAGGCGCTTCGACTATACAGGTTTCTGAAAGTCGTACAGTAATAACATGTCGCCGGTTTCATATTAAGGAAAATAGGCAATACCTGTGCAGAATGTGTGAATATTTTGTATGAAGGGGAACAAGCCGGGCCCCTAACCATCTTAATCAGAAGAAGGCAGTATAAACATTGCAGATTAACTTATCCTTCGTCAATTTTTACAAACTGTTTCAAAAAATGTACACAGATTGTCCTTCATAATATTCCTGCTATATCTACCACATTTAATGTGAAAGCTAAATTGTACAAAATAATTGTTGAAATGTATGAGGTAGAAATTCAACAATTATTTTGTTGCAATCACACTAATAATTTAAATATATTTATTAAAACCACTGTATATTTAATTGTACATAATTACAGAAGAACAATAAATAGGATTTTAAGGGGTAAAGACCGTAGAAGGATTGAACAGGATCCTTTAACAAAAATGGTATATGAAGTATTTAAAAAGATGGAAACATTAGTGTAAATACTTTAGAGAAATAGTTTTTGTAAATATACATATATTTTATACATATAAATTTCAATATATAAATAGATAATATACTTGTCTAAGAGTAAACTAAGATTTTTTGGAGTATTTACATTTGATCTTAAGTTTAATATGTATTAATGTATTCTACGCGAATGAAACCGATTGAGTAATTTAACTAATTATTGACTTGTCGAGTAACATATATTATTTTTGTTAATTTAACTTTTTATATATTAATATAATATGCATTTTGTGTGCTTATATGTTTAACTTTTTGTTTAAAATTTATATATTCTATATATTTTATATTCACCATTTATTTTACGAATTAAAAATAAGTCTTTGCTATTCAGTGTTTTACTCTTGTTATTTACCTATCTCCTTTTAGCTACATAGATTGGGTTATAGCTATAATGAAACTGATCAAATTGAATATGCTAAATTAATATCATTTAAATTTAGTTCCAATTTAGCATTATTAAACTTGATCAGTTTCATTATTGGACTCAGCTTAAACAAAATTAGTAGCTATAACCCAATCTTTGTAGCTAAACAGTTCAAAGAATTTTAAAATTCGCGCTAATGAAACAGTACTATTGAAATTATTTTTAATAATTGGTAGATTCCTATTTATCTTCTTTTTTTTAACACTTACTCTGCAATTATAATAGATGGCTCTGAGCATAGAGATTCAGAAATTACAGAACATGAGTGTAATTTTCGGCGCGCATGGTGGTGGGCCAGGTGGTGGGCAAGGAGGCGGAGGTTGGCAACACGGTGGGCATGGCGGTGGACTAGGTGCTGTACAAGGTGGTTTTGAACAACACGGTAGACACGGCGGTGGACTAGGTGGTGGGCAAGGTGGTTGTGTACAACACGGTAGGCATGGCGGTGGGCAAGGTGGCGGTGGTGAACAACACGGTAGACACGGCGGTGGACTAGGTGGTGGGCAAGGTGGTTGTGTACAACACGGTAAGCACGGCGGTGGGCAAGGTGGCGGTGGTGGACAACACGGTGGGCACGGCGGTGGGAAACATTAAAATAAAAATGATATACAGTGTGTTTTAATTTTGAAAGACCCAAATCAATGTCACCGAGCGAGCAAAGCGAGCGAGGATCCGGCTACCCCACTGCCTGATGCGTAGAAGGCCGCAGGCAGTGAGCGAGCGAGACCTTTTTAGCGAACCTTCTCGTGCGTAGAAGGCCGCCAGGCCTTCGAGCCGCCGAGCCCGCGGAGCGGACGTGACTCTAAATACACCCTGTATAACGACATGATGTACAGGGTGTTTTTATTTTAAGAAAAATTAAAAAACTGATATACAGAGTGTTTTAATTTGTGAAAAAAATAAAAATGATATACAGGTTAGGGCGACTCGAGGTAGACATTTCGCCGGTCAGACTTTGGGGGTGTAACCACGCCTACATCTTTAATTTGGTCGGTGCGCATGTTACGTCATTGTACTCTTCCTTAAATAATTTTACTCTAATTGCATATGTTGTAACATTCTAAAATTTCCCCAACGTAATCCACAAATTTATTCCACACTTCAAAACCTTTCGATATTTACTTCGTAGTTTGTTTACTTTTTGGAATATTTGGGGTTAGGTAGTACGCTCCGTTCGTTTGTTTTAACAATACGTTCTGACATTTGTGATTGACATTTGTCGTACTATTGTTGACGGGTTGGTATTTTGAGTAATTGACACTTCCAACAGGTCAATTAAATTGGTACGATTGTTCAACTCGCCCATTTCGATCGGGTCTTGCGAGGCGAATATACACGTGGAAAATTACCTTTGAAGTAATCGGGAAGTATCTCGGATTTTCACGGTATGTTCATTAATTAATGACTTCGTTATTTCGTTGAGAGCCTTGTGCTATTGGTTTTGCCGTGTATTTTTGGCGTAAACGAAGTTATTCCGGCATTTCGGGATTTATAACCTCTTGACCGATCAACCACGTTTTGATCCTCGCCTTACAACACTAGAGGTACGTTGGTCTTAGATTTTGTCCTGTCCCGTTATTGATTTGCTATTTTTCGTAGGATTTTCCAGAGGATTTTCCAGAGGATTTTTCAGAGGATTTTTCGTTGGATTTTTCGTATAGGATTTCTATACTGGATTTTTGGTATTGGATGTATAGTTTGGATTTAGTTTGATACTTCAATACATTGGTACATTTTTGGGTACTATCATCTTCTTAGCAGCGTAGAAGCCGTCCCGACATTTTGGACGACTGGATTATTTGGTGACTTGGTCGTGTTTTTGGTCATCCACCTATATGTAACTATATTTCAATAAAGTAATATTTTTGTCCATCGTAATTGGTTTGTTTTATTGATATAAAATTTAACGTTACAATGTTCGGAGTACACTAGTACTGTACAATCATTTTGTTTTCCCAAATTTAGATTAATTTTAGTATCTATTTAGTAGTCTTAGATGTTTTTTAGATGTCATAAAAATTACTGACGCCGCCAAATACCTTCAAATATTTTTGACTTATTCTTTCGAATATGCTTTTATGCATACTTGCAAATTAAAAAGCCAATATTTTTGTTTATTTAGAGCTAGTTTTTTCTAGTAATTCGTTGCAGTCCTTTAATAGTTACGCTAAAGCATTCTGTATATTTAGCACGCTCATCCTTAAAATTGAATAGATAGGTAGATCTAGGACTAGTAGATTTGATGATATCAAGTTAATCTATAATAATAATTATTATTCCTATAGAGCCTAGAGTATTGGAATGCATATTATCTGTTTCATACATTTTTCAAATAAATTTTACATCTATTTAATATTAGTTTCTAGTTGTTTTTTAGATGTCCTATATAAGACGTTGAATTTTAATTTTATTTTGGCCATGGTCTTTTTGAGTGCTCTCTACTAATATGAAATTTTATTTGCAGAAAATGGCCTATAGTAATAAAATAATTTCAAAACGTCAGTTAAGGCGAAGAATAAAATCAAAAGTTGACATTATGAAGAATAGTTTTTTACTAAATGAAAGCAATATTGTAACATCTACTGAATTTTCCATAACTACAATTCCTACCATTCCTTCACATAGCTTACCTACGATTTCTTCAAATACCTTAGATATATACTCTATCAAAACCGGTTCAACTAGTGATTTTATTTCGATTATTTCACCTCAAGTTAATACATTATGGCAAACGATTCCTGAAAACCGAAATACAAACGGTCACATTTGGGATAATAATCGTATTACTACACCGGCGGCGTCGATCTCATCGACAAACGATCAAAATACTTACAATAAATCAGAGCACACTTTGATTAGGGATAAAATTAAGTACTGGGTTTGTAAAAATAATATTAGTCATACTGCTTTAGATGAAATAATAACGATAATACGACCTAAATATCCTGAACTTAAAATGGATTCTCGTACACTTTTACAAACGCCTTTTACAAGTTATTGATGTCAAATATGGATAATGTAAAAAATTTAATTGCATTGCAATTCAATATCGATGGCATTTCACCATACAATAATAGTACTGTAGAAATATGGCCGATTTTAGGTAAAATAACAAACATGGAAAATCAGAAACCTTTCATTATAGCGGTATTTTCAGGAAAAGGAAAACCATTTCCACTTGACGGATATTTAGAAAATTTTATAACTGAATTAAAATATTTATTTGATAAAGGTTTTACATTTCGAAATTAAAGTTTTCGTATAAAAGTATCTTTTTTTCCATGTGACGCTCCAGCTAGAGCTTATTGGAAGCAAACCAAGGGTCATACTAGCAAGTTTGATTGTGAACGTTGCGATATTCAATCGGAATACGGAGAAGAGAAGAAACATTTTTATCCTACGTTTAATATTAACGCTCGGAAAAGACAAGACCGTGATTTCTTTAATTTTGATTATGCGGATACTCACATTAAAGCACCATCTCCATTACTCTCTCTTAATATTGGATTAATTTCTCAATTTGTTTTGGATCCAATGCACTTAGCATATCTTGGTGTGGTCAGACGCTTAGTGTTAAAATATTGGGTACAAGGTAGAAAAATACACAAAATCGGAAACATTTTGTTACTAAATCACAAAATCAAAATGATTAAATTACCCAACGACTTTGGTAGAAAATGGAAGTCCACTTAGCGAAATAAAGCGTTGGAAAGCGGTTGAATGTAGAACATTTTTGCTTTATTGTGCTCCATTCCTTTTAAAAAATCATTTAAAACCTGACATCTACAATCATTTTTTATTGCTTCATGTTGGGATAACCATTTTATCTAGTAAGTACCTCTTAGATCAATACTTTGACATTGCAAAAGCATATTACAAAATTTGTTATACAGACCCCAATATTTATGATAAATATTTAGTTTCTTATAATGTTCATTCTCTAACTCACCTAGGCGATGATGCAGAAAAGTTCGGAAAGAGGTGGCAATCGTCCCTTACAGCAGCTTCACAATCGTTTATCAGAATCTCGAATATTTTTCACAGAAAAAATTAACGTAGATTTTCAACCAAAAGGTATTCACAATAAACAAGATTCACAATATTTTCATTGTTCGCAATTATTTTCTAAGAAATTAAATATAAGAATAAGGTGGCCAGATAATTATGTTATGACTAAAGAAAAGAATATCGTTCAAATAAAGTCCATATACTTTTTAAATGGTAGTTACGAGTTTTCAGGTGTCGTATATAAGTTTTGCAGAGATCTTTACAAATTTCCGATACGATCTTCCAAATTGAATATTTATTTTATAAGTGGGGAACAAAGTATTGTCCAAATTTTTTCCGTGAAAAACATAATGTGTAAACTTTTCGTTCAAAAATATAAAAATGGTTACGTGGCATTTCCCATTTTACATTCATACATGTAATACAGAGTGGCCCAAAAATCGCGCAACGCTAACACAAAATACGCATGTGCCGGTTTCACCCTACTAGTACAAGGCAACCAAGTGTGTTACAGTTGTCCGTGTGTAGCTATGGCAGCCGGATCGCGTTATCGGTTCACAATTGCGGAACGCGTGTTTTTAGTGATGTCGTACTACCGTTATCATGCCGATTATCGGAACATTTTCTCCGATTTTGCCGAAAAATTTCCTAACAGTCAAGTTCCGAGGCGTGAAACTGTGTATCGCTTGATAAAAAGGTTCGAACAAAATGGTACTGTTAATGACACGAAGCGTTCGGGGCGGCCACGCAGCGTGCGAACTGCACAAAACGTACAGATGGTCGCTGAGAGTTTCGTTGAAACACCGGCGCGATCAGTCCGTAAGGCTTGCCATGAATTGGAAATTTCTCGTTCCAGCTTGCAGCGAATAATGAAGGAATTAGGTATGCATGTTTACAGACCACGTCTTTTACAAGCATTAACAGAAGACGATACGGACCGCTGACTTCAGTTCGCTGAGTGGTACGTAATTCGATGTGAAGCGTTCGAAGAGTTCTTTAAAACCATTTTGTGGTCAGATGAAGCACAGTTTAAATTAAATGGCCGAATCAACAGACACAATTGCGTGTACTGGTCTACAGAAAATCCGCATATCACGATGCAAGAAGAATTAAACGTTCCTGGTGTAACAGTATGGCTTGGTGTTTGCTCCTTCGGCATTGTCGGCCCCTACTTTTTCGACGCAACAGTAACAGGTATTGAATACCTTGATTTGTTGATGGAACTGCGCGAAGAAGTGAATAATAACCCGGATTTTTCTGGTCGTGGTTTAACTCTTCAACAAGATGGCGCGCCGCCCCATTACGCTATCATTGTTCGCGAATTCCTAAATCAAAATTTCCCGGATTGGATCGGTAGACGAGGTCAAGTAGAGTGGCCTGCAAGATCTCCTGACCTGACTCCCTTGGATTTTGCCATGTGGGGAATTTTAAAGGATAGGGTGTACAAAAATGATTTACCAGATGTGGAGACCATGAAAAACATCATAACCAACGAAGTCGATACGCTGAATGCAGATAAACCTTTACTTGAGCGCATCTGTAAAGCTGTTAAAAAGCGATGTCTGAAGTGCATCGAACAAGAAGGAGGTCATTTCGAACACTTGTTATGATGCCAGGGAGTCGGTTTTTGCCTTGCTTCAAACCAATTTTGTGTATTTTGTTTTTTCCGAATAAATTTTGTATTTTTGCTACGCAATGTCATTATTTTTCAATTGGTTGCGCGAATTTTGGGCCACTCTGTATTGTCCGCGCTGAAAATTAATTCTATATTATCCCCATAAATAGTTAATAGTCATCGTATATTGTCTTTACTCCTTAATTAATGTTTAATTTCTCTATATTTTTCATAAAATAAACTATTCATTTTATTTCTACCACAACTGACGTTAAAAAAATAGAAGCCTGAAGTTCCTTACACCATTCCATCAGAGGAGAATGTGAAATATATTACCTATAGGTAACTTTTTCATTGTATGAAAACTGTTTTATTAAACATAATAACTATTAATATTATTTAAACTAACATAAAAGAGTTTTATGCAACCCAAAACAAAAAATGTAATAATAATACATATGTACTTGCATTTGCTTCATTTCAATTTTACTGTTTTAGTTAATAGCAGACCTTCAGAAAATGTATGCTGTTCTGGAATTCATTGGCAAAGAATGTGCAGTTGCACCTCTAATTTGGATTAAAGGAACTCACTGTTCTTGGCCAAAAAACAATTTTAAGAAATTTTTGACTACTTGCTCTGCTCCGAAGCCATCATGGAGTAGTTACTATGTGAAGAAAATTCATTTCACCACTGGTCAGTAATTTAATTACTTAGAAATTATTGTTTATACAGGGTGGAAATTGGAAAGGAAAAAGAAGGGCTTTCGTGTAGAAAAATTTGTTTTTTGACAAATGGCTCTAACACCAATCGGACATCAATTTTGATATCGAGGGGGTAATCTTTTGATGTAAAAACCATCATCATATTATTTTACCCCTTTGCCCAGCAATCCCAAACCTTAAAAAATTGAATAGGGAACATAGGTCGTGTCATATATCAAAAGAAAGGTTATCTTTTTACCCATGCTCCCTATTCAATTTGTAAGGGTTGGGGTTGCTGGGCAAAGGGGAAATAACATGATGATTGTTTTTATGTCAAAAGATATAATAATTTATGTGTCCGAGCGATTTTCCAAAAAACTATTTTTTTACCTGAAAACACGTATATGTTGCCTTTTCAATGGCCCACCCTGTGTAGTAAAGGACAAACAAAGTTACGTCTACGTCAGTAGTAATTAAAATCTTTTTGCCATTCTCGAGGCCAAAGTTGCATGCACAAATTGTAAAAACCTATTAATTGTTATAAGACTTTGATGACAGGTTAACCAAAAACAGGTTTTTACGTTATAACAAATTTTTGATGCGACTTTTGCGTAGCCATACTTCTCTGAGTATGAAGTACGAAAATTTTTAATACTCGTGAAATACTCGTGGTTGCGACTATGGACGCAACTTTGTTTGACTTTTACTATAATTTCATGTTAATGTAAACAAATTATCGTACTTAAATCTAAAAATCAATTATTAATTATCGTTCTGTTTTATTTTAGAGTCCTTGAGTGAGGCTGAAATTAAGTTAGACGAGATTATCGAGACAAGCACAACCAGCGAAACTACCTTCGAATATCCGCCACTAAAGCGAAAAGTGGTTGATGAAGAAACGTTGCTGGAAACGGTTGAAGAAAATCCGTTGGGAATACTTAATGAAGAAATGAAAGTCCAAACAGAGGAAGAAAATGAATGCATTCAGAGCTCTAGTTATTTAGAGGAAACAATCGTTCCAGAAAACAGTCGTTGCCAAAACACTCCTCTTTCATTTACTTCGAGCACTTCCAGAACTTCCTCTAGGAGTACTAATGTGGACTTAATTTCAGTAATGTCTCGGTTGGAAGCATTAAGTGAAGAAGTTCACCAAAACAGCTTACGAAGTAAACAAATTTTAAGAATACTTTCACAAAATGCATCAACCGCTTTAGTGAAACCAGCTGAATTTCCTCTCCTTCCATTAAATAAAAAGAAATCATTCAGTTCTTTAGAAAAACGGTTAAATGATGAATTGACTTCTTTTAATTATTTGGTATGTACATATATCCCTTTTGTTTTCATAATCGCTGTTATACTACTGATATTTTAGAAACAACGATTAAGTACTCTGGGGGGGAATACCGTGAGGCAGGTAACAACAAACATGCTGAAATATTTATTTACCAATAAATTGGCTAAAAATATTAATTGGATGGGCATTAACAATAAAATTGCCTTTAAACCAACGAAATGCTACGAAGCAGTTCAAGGTAAGTTTAGGTTTAATTTTAAGTAAGGGAGAGCAGGGATATTTTTTTGTTTTTTTGGTCATGATTTTCTTTGTACATTTTGTTAACCGTATAAATATTGTGATATTTTATTTTAGATGCAGTGTTCGCTTCATTAGAACATGAAAAACCGGGAGATCTGAACGTGCAGAATGTAGTAAAGGCTGCACAAGACTGGTTTCGGCTGGCGAACCAACGCTATGAATATTCAAAGAAAAAAGAAAATCGTCTATGAAGGTCTATAAAGTTAAAACTTTATAAATAAAGTTCGATAGTTTGTTCTGTAAAGGCTGTATGACACAATGCTAATTTTGGTATTAAATTCATATATTTTATTAGTTTTCATAATCGCTGTTATAATACTGATATTTTAGAAAGAACGATTAAGTACTCTGGGAGGGAATATAGTGAAGCAGGTTACGACAAATAAGCTGAAATATTGAAGAAATGGGCTAAATTCAAAAAACACCCTGTAACTCGGTTATAAGGGCCGCAAGATCCATACTATATGGGTTTTTTATAATCCCCTAGGTGACCTCTATATATGGTTAAAATATTGCCCTTTCCCAATGAAACACCCTGTATATAATATTACATCTAAAGTTCATTCCTTAATGAACGCAAATTAGATTTCAGAAACAGTACATTTAATGGACATTGAAAAATGTACGTTTAAAAGTAAACTATTGAAATGGATCAATTAGATGTTTGCTTAAGAATGATATCTAGACATCTAATTTTCTTTAGGAATATAAATAAAAATTAGACATATATTAGACGTCTAAATAAGACTTATATGAATATTTTAGAGGGATTTTATATATCTAATATATATCAAATAATTAAAAATAAAAATTGCATAAAGATGTCATAATTTTTAAGCAATTAAGCGTCTAATGAATGATTAATTATATATGAAAAAATACTAACATAATATTACGTATTTTAGACGGACATTTAGATGTCCAATTTGAATCACATCCACCGCTGGTTTTGACAGTATATATACCGTCTTAGTGACATCTATAACATATTTTATATAGGTCTTGGTGTTATTCGGGTACTTGGATTTCGGCAATTTGAGTAAATTCGTTGCATCAAATCAAGTTAGTAGGTAAGTGCCACACATTTTGTTAATTAATTAATTTGGTTTTGTATTTCTATTTGTCTTAAGATATATTTTAGTTAAAAAAATTGCAAAAAGTTTTGAAAAAACCCTAAATAAAAATAAAACTTTACAACCCTTTATATCGAAAACCGAGCATCGAAAGACATCCCTCTATATGAATTTTGCTCAAGAATGACCCATTAAAATAAGTACATTGAATTAATTAACACCCTGTATATGAGTTATGTAAGGCCGGCCGCGCACGGGCAACTTTTAATCGGTCAACTATTTAGTTGCCGAAATAGAACGCGTGTATTTAAATAGACATCCGCGCACGCATGATTTTTTAGTTGGCCAACTAAAAAATTTCCGATCATTATATCTATTTGATCGGCGAGTAAATAGTTGCCGTTAGTTGCCGAAAATATACAACGCACTTGTTCAACCTCCGTCATTCTGGAACCCGACTAAAAGAAAAATTAAAAAATATTTATATGAATTGAAACTACAAACGATGTAGATGATTGTAGTGAATTTTATTTGTTTGTAGTTTTAAGAATTTTCCAAAAAAAAACAATTAATTATAATTTTTAATATTAAATAATATTTTTATTATTTAAAACTGCTTAATTTGTATTTAAAATCGTATGTAGTTTTATGTAGTAAAAGAAAAAATTTGAAAAATTAAAAAAAATGCAAGGTCCCACATTATAAAAATCAAAATTATTAATTTTCATAGCAATAACTGAAAACTACAAACGAACAAAATAATTGTAGTACTCTTAAATCCGGTGTTGGTGAATTGGTCCCCATGGTCATTTTTGTCAGCGGGGTTCCATAATCCTACAGGTCGATTGGTCCCCAGTTTTAAAATTTAATGGGCTAATTGGTGACCGCGGTCAAAATATTCCTAATCCGATTAGATAAGATTTTACATTGCATGAATAACTATCATTTGGCTAACATCTTCTGGTGTACTTACATAGCTGAGAGAATTTGGACAAAATGCAGCTTTTAGTGTTAAAAAATATTTAATATCTAAGCATTAGTAATTTAAAATATATACAATTGGTACAATATATATTAAAAGAAAAATTCTGCACAAAAAAAGAATTATTTTAGTTTTAATATACGAACGGATTTCAAAAAATAGTTGGCATCATATGGGAAACTTTATTATTAATTTTACAAAATAGTTATTCTTCACAAAAAGTTCTGCATGATCTAAAATCCAAGATGCGATCATCAAAAATCAAATTTTATCAATCTTATACGAGCTAGATCAAAAAATGTGAATTTTGCTCAAGATTAAAGTACCTTGATATTTTACAATATCGAAATTTGTTATTATGAAAAGTACACCTAATTTTCTAGAAGTATATTGGAAGAGATGGGATTTTCCCTATATTGAAATAGAAAAAAAAGACTGAAGTCAAAGAATTTCCCCTAATCATAAAATCCTCATTAAATTGTACTACGAAATGAAAATACATAATCGAAATTGGCCAGAGAATTTTGAAATTATAAATATTCCCATCGGTCCTTCCTAGAAACCCTTAATCTGGTATTGGGGACCAATTGACTGATAGCTTTCGACTCGAAAAAGGATTATATTTGGGTAAATTTCACCGCGGGGACCAATTGAACTCCTCCCCTTAAATCGTTTGTAGTTTTATGTAGCAAAAGAAAAATTTGAAAAATTAAAAAAAACGCAAGGTCCCACATTATAAAAATCAAAATTATTAATTTTCATAGCAATAACTGAAAACTACAAACGAACAAAATGATTGTAGTACTCTTAAATCGTTTGTAGTTTTATGTAGTAAAATAAAAAATTTGAAAAATTCGAAAAAATTCAAGGCCCCGCCCCACATTATAAAAATCAAAATTATTAATTTTCATAGCAATAACTGAAAACTACAAACGAACAAAATGATTGTAGTACTCTTAAATCGTTTGTAGTTTTATGTAGTAAAAGAAAAAATTTGAAAAATTAAAAAAAATGCAAGGTCCCACATTATAAAAATCAAAATTATTAATTTTCATAGCAATAACTGAAAACTACAAACGTACAAAATGATTGTAGTACTCTTAAATCTGCCGGGCACTAATAAAAATGATTAGAGATGGGCAAACTCAACAATGAAAATTAATAATTTTGATTTTTATAATGTGGGACCTTGCATTTTTTTGAATTTTTCAAATTTTATCTTTTCCTACATAAAACTACAAACGATTTAAGAGTACTACAATCATTTGTTCGTTTGTAGTTTTCAGTTATTGCTATGAAAATTAATAATTTTGATTTTTATAACGTGGAAACTTGTATTATTTTTAATTTTTCAAATTTTTTCTTTTACTACATAAAACTACAAACGATTTAAGAGTACTACAATCATTTTGTTCGTTTGTAGTTTTCAGTTATTGCTATGAAAATTAATAATTTTGATTTTTATAACGTGGGAACTTGTATTATTTTTAATTTTTCAAATTTTTTCTATTACTACATAAAACTACAAACTATTTTAAATACAAATTAAGCAGTTTTAAATAATAAAAATATTATTTAATATTTAAAATTATAATTAATTGTTTTTTTTTTGGAAAAATCTTAAAACTACAAACAAATAAAATTTACTACAATCATCTACATCGTTTGTAGTTTCAATTCATATAAATATTTTTTAATTTTTCTTTTAGTCGGGTTCCAAAATGACGGAGGTACTTGTTCAAACCTGTCGCCGCGCATCTCTCTGGGTGTCTGAAATCACAGAATTTTAAAGTAATTGGTACCTAAAATAAACAATTTCCGCCGCCCCTGTCTATTAATCACTGCTGGTGCTATGACTGTCCTACTCATCGAATACCGGTCGTTAATCAGTTCATTTTTCTGTGTGTTGAAGTCAAGATGGTAAAACGCAAAGCGAAGGAAAGTTTAGGGAGACGAAAGAAATTGAAGAAGCTGTTGCGGGCCGTATTGGATGAATCAAGTGAGTTGAAGGGAGTAATCAGTAATCATAAACTAGCACACGCTGAGTTTAATGATTTAACAAAGCACACGCTTTGTTATTCGCTTAAGACAGGCACACGCCTAGTCAACACCTACTACATACGCATCAGGCATACGCTTAGATGGTAGTAGTACCTTACGGAAACAAGCAAGTGACGTTTTACAAGTAAGTTGTTTTAATTTAAGGTTCCAGTGAATCCGCGAGCTCCAGTTCGTCAAATTCTTCAAGTGATGAAGAGCGTGAAACTATTGAGTCACCCGACATTAATGAAAATTTCAAGGCTATCATTGGAGTTGATGCCATCAACAAAAAATTGGAGGGGCCAGAAATTCATAACACCATTGTTGACACTTGGACGCAAATTCTTACAAGTGGCTTAGGGAAAGAAACGAGGACACAGCTTCTGGAGAAATACGCTATTAGCAAAAATTGTCCGTCCCTAGTTGGTCCTACTCTCAATGAAGAAATTGAAAGCTGCACCTCGTTATTAGGCCGTAAGCAGGACAAATTCCTGCAAGCCTTACAATCCCACATTGGTCACGCATTGTCTGCTTTAAGCACACCTATCAACCAAATGATTACGCAAGATGATGTCGAGAATCCTCTTTTGCCGACTTTAGCGGACGTAGGGAAGCTTCTTACTGATGCGCACCATTCTATATTGTTACACCGAAGATATCTTATTGGTCCAATCCTTAATGCTTCCTCCAAGCATATCATTGAAAATAGTCCCATTTCCAACTCTTTGTATGGCGACAACTTAGCGGAGCGCATTAAAAATAACCAGGCTATGAAGAGACTAGGGTCGTCTTTGAAGAAAACGACAAGTGGAACGTTCACCAGTAGAGCGCCGGCTTCACACGAGTATTTAAACTCCATATTTAAACTCCGAGTATTTAAGCGTCCAATTACAAGAGGACATCGAACAGGAACAAACCTCATCAGAAATAAATAATCCGGTAAATATTAAGTTCGCAGGAAGGTTAAAAAATTATATTGAATCGTGGAAAAAGGTTACAAACGACCCGTATATTTTTCAAATAATAAATGGGTATCACCTAGAATTTTTGCGTAAACCACGCCAAAAATGCATTCCAAAGAACAAAGAATCCAAAAATATTCGAATGTGCCTGGACTACTTAATTAAAATTGGAGCAATATCTAGATGTAAACAAAATAAGTCGGGTTTTTATTCCTCTTACTTTTTAACATCTAAAAAAGACAATACCTATCGATTCATTCTGAATCTTAAAAATTTGGATAAATACATTAAAACATCGCATTTTAAAATGGAAAATTATAAAACTGTATTGAACTTGATGTATAAATCATGTTACTTTTCTAGTATCGACCTAAAAGATGCGTATTATCTACTACCGATTTACTATAAACATAGGAAATATTTAATGTTCAAATTTAGAGGTTCTAATTACAATTTCAATTGTTTACCTTTTGGACTTGGTACTGCACCGCGGATTTTTACTAAAATTCTAAAGCCCGTCTTGAAGTATTACAGAGAACGAAATATTACATTAGTGGCTTATCTAGACGATTTGTTAATAATTAGTATGTCTTATAACGAGTGTTTAGAACACACTAGAATAGTAACTGATAAGTTAGTTGAATTAGGATTTTTTATAAATAGGGAAAAGAGTAATTTAAAACCACAACAGAGTTGCCAATATTTGGGGTTTCTATTCGACTCGAGGAGCATGAGTCTTTCATTACCTAAAGAGAAACGAGAAATACTGATTAAAGAAACTTCAAGAATGTCGCAAAGAACTAGTTGCAAAATTAGGCAGTTCGCAATATACTTAGGGAAATTAGTAGCAGCTTGTCCAGCTCTAGACTACAGTTGGTTATATACTAAAAAATTCGAATATATAAAAACAGTTTATCTTCGACGATCGAATAGAGATTTTAACGCAATAATGAAATTACCAAATACGCTTAAAGAAGATTTTGACTGGTGGCTAATGAATTTAAAAACAGGTTTTAGACGAATAAACTTAGGAGATTTTGCTATGGAAATTTTTTCAGATGTATCTTTAACAGGATGGGGTGCAGTATGGGGTTCAGAAAAAATACATGGGTTTTGGGATGAGTCCCAGAGGCATTTAAATATACACCACCTCGAATTATTGGCAGCCTTCTACGGCTTGAAATCCTTTTGTAGAACTAGATATAATGTTAAAATACTGCTTAGGATGGATAAAACAACTGGAATTTCCTACATCAATAAAATGGGAGGCACAAAATTTCGTGAGCTCAATAAAATAGCTAGGGATATTTGGAAGTGGTGTGAAAGTAGGAAAATTGTTATCCTTGCATCTTACATAAATACTAAAGATAATGTTCTGGCAGACGCTGAATCTAGAAGATCATATTGCGAGACGGAATATGAACTAAATAACAATCACTTTAAATTAATTGGCAGTAGATTCGGCACGCCTACCATAGATTTATTTGCTTCTAGGAATAATGCAAAATGTTCCCGGTTTATTTCATGGCACAATGACCCTGAATCGCTGCATGTGGATGAATTGTTTTATGCATTTCCACCATTTTCTATTATTTCTAAAGTCTTAAATAAAATAATTATCGATAAAGCTTCCGGAATTGTAGTTGTTCCATTGTGGAAGACCCAGCCATAGTATCCCGTGTTTGTTCGATTAATGATAGATGCGCCATTAGTTTTTAAACCGGATCCCCTAATGATTGTTTCACCTTTTAGGCAGAGCCACCCGTTAGCGCAAAACCTTTCCCTGGTTGCAGGGAAGTTATCAGGGAGTCATTTCTGAGGAGGGGGTTTCCGGAGGAGGGTATGCCAGCGATCTTCGCATCTATTCAATATACCACAGAAAGACAATATTCGCTCTATTTGAAAGAATGGTGGTATTTATGTATTTCACAGTTTAAGGACCCTCTAACTAATAGTCTAGAATTAATTGTAAAATTTTTGTCCAAAAAATTCAATGAAGGGGCATCATATGCTACTATTAATTCGTGTAAATCGGCACTAGCGTTGATATTTAATTTTAATGATAAGGGAAAGACCTACATGAGATTTATCAAAGGTATTTATAATCAAAAGCCTAGTCGACCCAAATACGACGTTTCTTGGGATCCGTCAATCGTATTAAAATTCTTAGATGATCAGGGTCCTACTGAAGCTCTTACATTGGAAAACTTAACGAAGAAGACTGTAAGTCTCTTGGCATTAACAACTGGCCATAGAGTTCAGACACTGGCGTCTATATCAATCATTAACTTAGAAATTGGGGAATCATCAGTCTTAATCAAAATCCCAGATAGGTTAAAATGTTCACGGTTAAATAATGCCCAACCTTTTTTAACGTTTAAATTCTATAATGAAAATCCGAACCTGTGTGTTGCAAGAACTTTAATTGCCTACGTTGATAGAACAAAAAACAATAGAACCTTAAATGAACAAGCACTCATACTCACATTTAAAAAACCATTTCGGAAAGCAACTAGCCAGACTATAAGTCGCTGGTTAAAGAATGTTCTAAACGAAAGCGGAATTGATACGAATATTTTTTCTGGGCACAGCTTTAGACATGCGTCTACGTCTACCGCCCTTCGAAATGGGGTTAGTATTGAAACAATTCGGAAAAGCGCTGGTTGGTGTAGTAGTTCAGATACCTTTAATAAGTTTTATAATAGACCAGTCTTAAATGTGGGAAAAAATTTCTTAGAGGCCGTATTAGAGGGGTCAGAAGTTTAGATTAACCTTGTAAAAAAAAAATCGTTTGATATAATATACTTATGTACTTTGTTATAAATATGTGATAATTTGTTCTTATTGATTAGCTATGGATATCTTGTTATTTAGGTATAGGTATCCTTATATTGTATGTACCTTACATTATTATTACTTACCTTGTTTATGTATGCTCAATAAATAATGTGATTCCTAAATAGGTCTCGTGCTTTCAATATCTACATGTGTTTATGTAATCATGAGGAGGAGATTGTGAAATATAATTAATAAATTAATCGACTTACCTTAAGGATGATTAATTATAATTATATGAACAATCTCCTCCGAAATGATTACATCCCTCCCTCCCAGTGTTACTTAGCCCTTATAAACGAGCTATTTAGGTAAAATATATCAAAAAATGAACTGATTAACGACCGGTATTCGATGAGTAGGACAGTCATAGCACCAGCAGTGATTAATAGACAGGGGCGGCGGAAATTGTTTATTTTAGGTACCAATTACTTTAAAATTCTGTGACTTCAGACACCCAGAGAGATGAATACTACATGTGTTTATGTAATCATTTCGGAGGAGATTGTTCATATAATTATAATTAATCATCCTTAAGGTAAGTCGATTAATTTATTAATTACACGTTGGCCAAGTCGGACCGCTGCAATGTAGTGAGCGGTACATTTGATTATTTTGCAATGTATCGAACATATGATACATTGATTAACAAACGTGAAATATACATCAATTTATGTTGACACATTTGAATATGAGAAACCGCAACTTTTTAGTTGGCCAATTTTTTAATCACTGTCCAGTAAAGTTGCCCATGCGCGGCTGTCTATCTAAACACATGCGTTCTATTTTGGCAACTAAATAGTTGACCGATTAAAAGTTGCTCGTGCGCGGCCGGCCTTATAGCAAGTATTTTTACCTGATTTGACTCCTCTTTTTCGTCCATCAATCTCTTTTTGTGATACGGTGTTCAACAATTTCTCGAACTTCTCGACGAATTTCTCGACAGTATCTTGGAGCTGTTAACCAATGGATATACGAAGCTATAAACCAATGGAAATTAATTACTGCTATGTTAGTCTAGTCATCTAGGAATTTCACCTTGGAATCTGACGGAATGTTGTATCAAAAGTCACATATGCCAACGTGTGAGCGAGTTATTCAAGAAGAAAGGTCGTAAAAATTAGTTTTTTGACAATATCTCATATCTCATTTTCTCTGCTTCCTATCGCAATTGCATTTATTACAAAAGTTGTAGAGCATAAAATTCTCTATAAATTTTATCTGAAACCTTTTTTTGTATGTCGAACGGTTTTTGAGATAGTAAAACGGTAAGTATAATAGATTGGAGATTCAGGATTTACTGCGCTCTCTATCTCAAAAACAGTTCGACGTATAAAAAAAGGTCGCAGATAAAATTTATAGAGAATTTTATCCTCTACTACTTTTGCACTAAATGCAATTGCCATAGGAAGCAGAGAAAACGAGATATTCTCAAAAAACTGATTTTTGCGACCACTGACCTTTAATATCGCTCACACGTTAGCATGAGTGACTTTTTGTACAACATTTTTAATGCCCAAATAAAGGTCCGTACAAAAATTCTGCTTATTCTGTTAGATTCCGAGGTTGCCCCCTTTTTTTGACTAAGTAAGAGGACTGTACTATTTTGTCGAATGTAATTTTATTGTAAAATGTAATTGAAACGAAACGAGTATTGAATTTCAGTTGAGTCCTTAACAAGAGAAGGATTCTACCCATGCCAAAAAAACAACTTGAGAAACGAACTGTGAAGAAATTTGAAAAAAACGTTTTTTTTTTAATTTTTTTATATGAAAGTACAACATTTGAGGAATGTTTTGTCAAAATTTCAAGTTGATCCGAGCAAAACTGAGCGAGTAAGAGTGTCTAGAAGCGCCGCCCGTCCCATCTACAGGGTGCTTCCGAACTTGGGAGACAATTTTCTAGGGGTGATAGTTCGCATAATTTGAAACCGATTCGCAGATTTCGTGTTTCTAAAAAATGTATTATAAATAAAATAGAGCCATTGTAAAAAAAATCAAAGAGCGAATACAACCCTGGCCGCGATAGTCAGCTGATCGGTTTCAAAAACCGATGCTAGGACGAGCAAATTTCACCCTCCGCGCGCCTCATTTCGAAAAACGTAGCCTATTGCCTTCTAGTGCGTATTGTAATGTAGGGTTGTTAACCTCACGGTCAAATAGATTTTTTATACTTACTGTTTTTTTAGCGATTTATTTGATATTATTAAGTGTTCTTCTAACAATAAGTTTAGTTTGTTCTTCGTGTTCTTCACAGTTTAACAAGTTGGTGTGTACTTACAATAAGACGGTGATAAGTTTGAATAATTACTATGAATTTCAAGCCATTTTTCTACAACAAAATAGGTGAGCTAATATTTCTTTAGAGTTGAATGTTTTTTCTTTTATTATTTGGAAAACCCGGGTTAATTTTATAATTTATCCATGATTCTAAAAATTCAGAGACCATATGGATTAAATAAAGGTCCTAATAAATAAATTTGAATGAGATATTAAATTAATCAATCATTATTTTGTTGTGATTTTGTCAATTCTAATTTTACGGGGAGTTCGATCGTACCGCGCGAGTCGAGAGCGACTGCAATTGCTATGCAGGACGGTATTTCTTAGATATTTTTTTACATTTTTAATTAATTTTTGATACATATTTTTCTTGACGGTTTTGATTAAATAATCACATAATTCACTAAGATGACCCGTTGTCAATTCATCATTAAAAATTGTACCCCAAGTTTGGAAACACCCTGTATAAATGAATATACTGAAAACTTTAACGCTTTTTTCGCAAAACTACATTTTCAAAGTCGGTGGACACGATATCTCAAAATATAATGCACCAATCATTTTCAAATTTTGCACACTTATTTTATACATGTTAAGTTTCCGGGTGAACGAAGCATTTTTGTTTGCAGTAATTACAACTCGTTTTATAAACATAATACTGTCAAATTTTTAAGCGAAAATCGTGACGTTAACTTCAAAGCACTTTAAAAGATTCAAAATTCAATTTTTTTCAAAATCCTTCGTTCACCCGGAAAACAAAGTCATATAATAACGAAATCTTTTTGGGTTTTTTTGTTTCAACTAATCCTGCCCAAGATATGATGTCCACGAGTATGCACCTTTTTTTTAACGAGTCGCATTTACATCGTCGCTAAAACTTATATTGCTATTATTATTGACTAAAAAAATTACAAAATATTCTTCAAACACAGCGTAACATAATAGAAAAGTTTTTGAATGAATAAGTAGTCAGTTAGTTTAAAAAAATTCATGAAAAACCTCTCTTTTTCGCGTCTCTGACTGTATATTCCCCCACACAAATTAATTAGAAATTCTCATCGTTTTTTATTAGTACACCTACCGTTGACATTTCCCCTCTTGCAATTTCCGCAGCAACTCCGGAACTCTTAAATTACCTCACTCTTTATGTCGCCCCCAAATATCGGATAAATTCACCAATTCCATTTCGATTGCAACGTTGCCAGGTGGTTTTTAAGGAGTAAGGTTTTTCTTTCGGTTTGGTGGTTTCGTAGTTATCGAATTTTCTAAATTTCGTCCATCTGTTAACCGTTGGATGCCTTTAACTTTCAATAATAACGTATCGACTTCGTTAACAGGCTAGTCTCTTGCGTGCTTTGATTTCAGTACACTGTTGTCGGTAAATTTCGAATTAAAATTTGTTCTATCATAACGCAAATGGTGGACTTTCCGACTGTTCGGTAAGGAACTCGACGAAATTTAGAAGAGGGTTTTTGGGAGATCTTTTGTGGTGTGTTAAACCTTCGAAAGTCTTCCTTTGCTTAGTGTTCATGTTTAACGCGAAATCCGACTAGTTATTCGCCTTGGAGGATTCGATAGACTTTAACGGAGCTGTAAACTGTCCACTTAGTTTTTAAGTTTATCTACGATATTGTAATAAACAGACACCGAAACCGGACGAAATCGGGAGGAATCGACAACTCGTTTTTATCATCTGCATCAGTCTCAACGAACCACTGGCGTTTTTTCATTTGAACATTTCGAACGAATAAAAGCGTTGTTTTAAGACCATCACCTGCGAGGGAGAGTTATTTATAATATGAACAACGTGGTATTGAATTACTTACGAATTAACGAATTAATATAACTTTTGTGATAAAAACTCGAAATACTATTTATACTATATAAACAAACAAGCGTCGCCAGTCGCCATAGTCATTGTGCCAACAATGTCAACAACTGCAAACTTTTGTCATGTCAAAAATGTCATACTTCAGAACAGCCAACGTAAATATAAATCTTGTTACCCCGTTTACATGCGGGATCCAGTGATCGGATCGGATCGGGATTGACTTGAGTTTTCGACTCGTGTTTTACCGTACAGTCCATCTAGCGAGAATATAACACGGGCGGTTGTACCGGGAGCGCGTAATAATTCGCGTTCTAAGCGCTGAGAATGCCACGAATTCTCTTCCGATAGGCAGTTTCAATTTAATCCGCCAGGGCCGCGCCACCATATCTCGCGCTTCCTACTAACTATACAGCTGAAACCGACATTCACTGACTCATTGGCGTATTTAATCTAAATAATCATACAGCTGTGGGAGACATTCATTCATTCATTCACTGACTGATTGGCGTGTTTTTTTTACGGCCGTACGCGAAGGAAAATGATCGCGGAAAAAACGGTACCCTACTTAATTCGACGAGATCTATCGGAAAATCGACATTTCGAAACCCGGAAAAGTTTCCTTCCGGGTAAAAAACCGGATTTTTAGGGTTTTTTTCGGATTATCCCGGAATTAAAATTACAAATCGCCCGGTCTTGATATGTGCCAAAAGTGGGAGCTGTCGGATCATTACTTTTCGCGAAATCGCGATTGAAAGTTTGCAGTACGCTTTTTTTCCAGAAGACCTATATGCCTTACCGTAAGTCTGACAAAAATTTCAAAAAAAGTTTTGAAAAGTTGACATCGGTCACTACAAATCGTATATTTCAGTTTTTCGATCAGATGCCTGGAAGCATGCTAAAAACACTCGTAAAGTTCGTGAAAAACGACCGAAATTCGTGAATACGTCATTATTCTGGTAGGTTGCCATAGCAACCTCGGCGACCGGGCCAAAAAACCCGATTCATTGGAGTTGGACGTTATAATCTCTTTATAATCCCTACTTTTCCTCAAAATTTTAGCGCTCCAGCTCAAAAAATGAGGGAACTAGGAATTTTCGAAAAACCAGCCTAATTTTCCGGTTTCTCCTAACTTTCTCAGGATCTGATCATCCGATTGAGACGTTCTACATCTCATTCTGTAGATATTTTAATTCTCTACAAATCATTCCATTGAGGCATTCCGATTGCTCCATTAGTTTCAAAGTTACAAGCAAAAAAAGAAAAAAATCTCTTCTTTTTTGCAATAAATTGTTAATAACTAATAAAAGGACCGGAAACTCGAGTGAAAAACACATACCTATTAATCTGCTTATTATCTTTAATATCATCGAACAATCGGTTTGCTACTGCTATTTTTATCACAAGAGCGTTATTTTCAATCCCTGTAGCTTGGTCTAGATAGGTTCGATAGCCGTAGGGCAGTCCCAAAGCCATTTTCAGTTGGTGATCTGGTTCTGGTTAAAATCTGGGACACTGACCCGTTGCCAGGTATATAATTCAAGTATATTGTATTATTCGGTCTCGCTCGCTGCGCGAGCTCCACTGGACGGATGCCATTGACTTGAGTCTTTTAAAATTAAAACACCCTGTAGATCATTTTTATTTTTTCCATAAATTAAAAACACCCTGTATATTAGTTTTTTAATGTTCCTAAAAATAAAAACACCCTGTATATCAGTTTTTTAATGTTTCTTAAAATAAAAACACCCTGTACATCATGACGTTATACAGAATGTTATTAGTGTCTTGCCCGCTCCGCGGGCTCGACCGGTCGAAAGCCGGGCGGCCTTCTACCCTCCAGGCCATTTACTGAAACGGTCTCGCTCGCTGCACGAGCCTACGGCCTTCTACGCATCAATCTACGCATCTACGCATTGGCACCAACATGCCTTATCCGAATGTTTATACTTTCGGAAATACAGGGTGTTGAAAGTTAAAATTTTAAATCGTTTTTTTGCCATTACTCTGAAATTATCTAAGATAGGAACTTGAAAATTTGTGCAGTTATTGTTTTTTAGGTGACGAATAAGATGCGTATTATATTTTGAGCGTTGTTCATAGAGGGCGCCACTTATACCCGTTTCACCGACATTTACAGTTAATAAATCTTTATCCTGTATGTCTGACATGAAATTTGATCCAAAAACTGAAAGATCAATTATTTTTACATTAATTATGTATTCTTGTTTCATTTCGATATTTCTATCCATTTTTGAGATAAATCGATTGAACGATCACTATGTTTTGATAATACACGAAAAATTAAACAAGTCAAATAGGCTCTGTCTTTTAAAAGAAAATAGTCTTCTTCGCCATAGACACCGGTAAATATGTCAAATGAATAATTATTTTGTTTAGTTTTACTTGTATTGACCATTATCCTCCACAAGCGGCAAATAATGAAATTAATTAATTCAAATAATGAAATGAGTGATCTGGTTGTATTTTTGTACCGGATGTCCAAATAAGAAAGGTCGCCGGCCATATCTCGAAATCTAATAGTCGTAAAGACTTGCGGTAAAAAGTTTTGTAACTAAATTGGCCAAGAGAAAATGCTGGAAATAATTTTGAAGTCTCTGAAAAGGCCACCAGTACGAGTATTCGCCATCTTGATTTTTAAAAGCCGTTTTTTTCAAAAATTTTCATAGAAGTATCAAAAATACATTTTATTTTGAGAGTTGAGATAAATGCGATTCTTTTTTGTTATATATTTTTAACTCTAACTTTTAAAATAAAGTGGTGGAGGAAGGTTGAATATGTTTACAAATAAACGTTAATAACTTCAAAATCCCTGAACGGATTTTCATAAACATGAAATCGTTGAAAAGGGCTTTCCTTAGTCCATCACTAACACATTGTAAAATATTTCGATTGCTTACTTGGCCACAAGAGGGCGTTTTCCGACATTGCCTCAAATAACATGGATTTTCTCAAAAAAAATAAATGCAACAATATAACTTTTTATTTAGCAAATGATAGTCAGGGAATTGCCCAAGAAGCCTTTGAAACCCGCATCTCGATATCTCTTTCCTATCCTAAAATATAGGCAAGAGAAGAAAATTGTTAAAAAACGATAAGAAAACGGTAAAAAAATTGGATTACGGGGATATTTTCGGCACACCTATTATTATAAAAGCCTTTAATTACCGTTGTTTTATGCTCAAAATTATTTAGTTTGTTATTAAACTCCAAATATTATATTTAAAAAATCTTCAAAAGATCTTCAAAAAAAATTAGCATGCCATGGAAAATAGGGCACAAACAATTCTGCGCTCACTACACCACACCACACCATCACATGCTGATAGACCAACGACCTTGGTTCTGGATCTTCGGCATTCAGTTTGGATTATGTGGCAACTAATATTGATATTGTGACTTATTGGGTTTTAATTTTCATTTTTTAAATCGTCCTCTTTCTGATTTAACGGGGGTGGTCAACCCCCTTAAAGCCATAATTGATCCGTCCATGTAATTCACCTACTAACGAAACTGTACGAATTCTGTACGAAACTAGATTTATTGGTTTATTTATAGTGATTTTTTACTCTTTGTAAATTTCTATAGAACCTATATTTCTGGAGATAAATCTCAGTTTTGGCATCCATACGATTTTTCAAAACCACATTTTCAGTAAGTTATTCCAAACAAAAATTTTTTCACGCCTTTTTAACAGATTAAGTTATTTTCAACAAAAATATATTTATTAATCATTAATGGAGGCCATATTGAACCAATATTAAAAATTACAGAAATCAAATTTTTAAAAGATAATTTTTTAAAATTTTAAATGTGATTTTTTTGCGTAATGTGCTAAGTGGTATGATTAAATAATAGATTATTGTTGAAAATACGTTAATCTGTTAAAAAGGTGAATGAAATTTTTTTTGACAATATTGTGCTGAAAATGTGGGTTTCAAAAATCGATGATCAAAATGCCAAAAAAAGGGATTTATCTCCAAAAATATGGGTTTTATAGAAAATTACCAAGAGCAAAAAATTCTTATAAATAAACCAATAAATCTGGTTTCGATTCAAAAATTAGATGAATTACGTGGGGAATTAAGGGGGTTAGCCACCCCTCATAAATCAGAGAGGGATGGATACACAAAGGTGGTGGAAAAACAAAATTTACACATAAATATGTCACCAAACGGAGATATTCTGTACAAATTCAGTTAAATCGCCTTATTTTTGTCCCAGGGGTCTGTGGTTAAGCCATGTCCCAACCTTTTTGCGACATTCCGTATAGTGATACAAAATTATACCGAAAATGTACCAGATAGTACTTACTTGAAAAGTTAAGATCTGTTTGGCTTTCAGAACCACCTAAATTCAAAATTTTGTGATTTTTGTGTGGATGTATAGCCTTTATTATAAGACCAAGATACCAAGTATGACCCCCTTAATGTAATCATCTCATCGAGTAGAATCTGTATTAATTGTACCTTTAATTCCATTAAAGTCTAGTTATTTCTTACCATCCCGGAATTGGGGTGGAAAGGAATAACCAAATTATCCATTCCAAGTAAATATCACAAACAAGGGTATGAAAAGAAATTAAACAGTTCATAAACTGATTAATTAACCCATATAGGAAGGAGGGCGAAAGAAGAACGTAAGAATGATATTTCGATTTAATTTAAAGTCCACACCGTACAAAAATCGATTCGTCGTTTCATATACAATTCGTCAATTCGGCCATCGCACTTTGACGCCCTCGTATATCGCCCTCATCCAAATGCCAACGGCGTGAGCGCCCGGATCCGCGTAAATTTTCGCCTTCTTGATGCCTTCCACGGCCTCTTCGGCTTGCCGGACGGCGACGCCGAACGCCGCTAGGGTGTCGTCTGGACCAGTGCCCAACTCGACTTTGCTGGTTTCGACGAATCGATAGATCGGATCGAACATCGTACCGTCGCCGAACTTAACGTCGCAGTATCTAAAAATAAATTATTTAATTAATTCGTTTATACAAAGGTGTCCATTAAGCACTTGTGAGGGTGGGCCATTTTAATGGGATATAAAAAAAAGTAATGAATATTTTTTCAAAGTTATGTTAGAAAATATATATTATCTAATATATATACAGGGTGTTTCAAAAAAAGGTGACCCCCTTTCTAGGAGAGGTAGAACATGACAAAATAAGTTGAGTTTGCTCAGTAAAAAAATTTCGTAAAGGCTTCCGTTTTCAAGATACAGGGTATTGAAAAAAATAATTTTTACACATTTTTTACGATTATGTCGAAACTACTGGCTTGATTGTAATGAAATTTTGAACAAATATGTTTTAGAAGCTATCGCATCGTATAAATTTGTTTTTATATCTGCCTCTCATAGAGGGCGCTAGTTGCACGGTTCGTACTGAGTTATTTTTACAATAACTTTTTTGAGGGTAAATTTACAAGTCCAAATTTTATGTGAGCTCAAACATCATTCAATTTTACACCAAAAAGGTACTCTTGGTAAAACTCGATACTGTGTACCGTTTTCGAAATATTTTTATTTGAAATTGATGAAGCAATAACTGATGCTGGTATAATGTAAGTATTTTTCAGTAACAATTACCTATTTATTAAAAAACTCAAACAATTTCATTATTCTAATGCTAAAGTTATTGATTCAAAAAAGGATAGAATTGTGTATTCATGAAAACGGAGGACATTTTGAACACTTAGTCAACTGATTTGATATTTCATGTTTTTAATCAAATTTATTTTAATTTTTTCATGTAATTCTTTTTTTAGTTAATTATTTTAGCATTAGAATAATGTAATTGTTTTTTGTTTTCAAAAATTGTTTTTTTTTGAAACACCCTGTATATATATATTAGAAAAATCATCGCTCGTTCCGCTCGCTCGGTGTGATTGACATTTCTTTTCAAATTGTATCATCCTGAGGATGTTAATTACATGGGTCTCGCTCGGTCCGCGGGCTCGAAAGCTCGAATGCCTACAGCCTTCTACGCAAAGACAGTTACCTGTTCAAAGACTCGCTCGCTGCGCGAGCTCGTGTTCATCGTTTGGTGTAGTAATGAGCTCTGTCGCATATTTTACTCCCTTACTCCCTAACTCCCGTAATTTACGTTACCTTAAAAATAATCACTTCCGGTAATGAAATTTTCTGTTTAAAAATTTTTTTTGCTCTCGATAACACCCTGTATATCAATTTTTCATTTCCTAAAAACACCCTGTATATCAAATGTAATGTCAACGTTTCCGTAGTAACGCAAATCACAATTTTGACACTTTAAAGTTGTAATATTGATATTTGCATGGATAACCGTCACCTAAACGGTTAAGATTCACTTTAAATTTTAAGTGAAGGTGGTGCAATCGGCCATGAATGTTTTAGTCAAAAGCGATGAAATGTCAAAAAAGCGAAAGTCTCTCACACCGGTGTAATTCACTAAAACTAATAATTTCACTCAAATAATTTATTAGAAAATTAGTCAAAAATTTCACTTTTAAAATCGAATTACGGAAAAAACGTTATCTCGCATCGTTTCTGGAATAAAATGTTTTTCAGAAGCTCACCTTCAATTTTTGTACATACAATTTCTTGTCCCATTATGTACAGAAACGAAGGTGGTGGTCATATTGAACATATTTTGTGAAATTTTATTTTTTGTGTTAAATAAATAAATAAGTAGTACCTAATAATTAATATTATTTTCACCAATTGCACTTAACGCTCGATGGGATAATAAATTGTATGCACAAACAAGTGGGACGAACGGCCCAGTGCGCCGTAGAGAGACTTCTAAACAAATGCAACCGGAAGTAGCATTTTTTTTAAATTTTTTTTCCTTGAATCGGGAGATGTTTTAGACTATGCTAAATCCAATGCCGTTGTCCGTTTATCTCTATCTATAACCGTTTAGCCGCTGAAACTCACGACAGACAGACAGACATACAGACGACAAAGTCAGATCGTAAGACTTCGTTTTCGAAAAATTCGAAGAATTTTTCGTTGTTAGAAGTCTAAAATTGAAGGTGAGCTTCGGAAAAACATTTTTTTTCCAGAAACGATGCGAGATAACGTTTATTTACAAGAGACAAATTGAAGTAAATTAAAAGGAAGTTTTCATAAAAAAAATTTCAGGGTCGTCGTAAAGCTTATAAAAAATTTCTACTAGAATGTATGCAGGCGTGGGGGTAAATTTCACCCTTCTCAAACACTTTCGGGTTTTTTGTGAAAGTCAAATGTTGAAGCTCCTAGCAAAACATATGCACCCCAAATCTCATTCAAATCGGTATATCTGTACTTAAAATATTTTAAAAAATCTGTTTATTTCTTACAACTTTGATGTCCTCTACCGGGCAAACGAAGGCCTTTTGTATAGAGGTAAATTGGTTTCAATCGAATTATTTTTAATCCACAAATACGTGGTAGTTCCATGTCCACAGAATATTGGGACAACTTGTATATACTCGCGGAAAGGTTGGAAAGGGGTCTTCGACCCCATTCGGTCTCGCTCGCTGCGTCAGCTCGACCGGGCTGTTGGGTAGACGAACTTTAACTTCAAAGTGTAAATTATGAGAATTTTAGTCCATCCAAAATGTAATTGAAGAGGTTTTGTATTAATGTATAAAAATGTATTAATGTATTAATGTATAAAAATGTATTAATGTATTAATGTATAAAAATGTATTAATGTATTAATGTATAAAAATGTATTAATGTATTAATGTATAAAAATGTATTAATGTATTAATGTATAAAAATGTATTAATGTATTAATGTATAAAAATGTATTAATGTATTAATGAATAAAAATGTATTAATGTATTAATGTATAAAAATTGATTAATTAATGATCAATTATTATTAAGTGAATTTGAATCATTATAATTTTAAGTACGGATCTGTAAATGCAATATTTATTGATTTATGTGAATGTTAATTCAAAATCAATAGGTTTATTTCAGGAATTTCCATGAAGAAGTTACTAAAATTTGATGTTAATGAAGAAAAAATAATTAAAACCTCACCTCTTCAATTACATTTTGAATGAACTAAAATTCTCATAATTTACACTTTGAAGTTAAATTTTATTAGTAAAATATCATGCGGAAAAATAAAAAGTTGATCCATGTATTCAGTTTTTCATACTCTTTTCAAATTTGAAATTCAATTTTTAAAAATTTGATGTATAGGGTGTTGTTTTAGGGTTGGTCAAATTTTAATATTTTTTGTTAAGCCGGACCTGGATTTTGAAATTTTTTACGGTCGTATGCAAAGTTATAGAACGTTAATCGCGTTTTAATAAACTCGTTTAAAAATAATGGTTTAGCTGGTATGCACCACCTTTATTTTTCTGTGGATTAGCTAAGCCTTAAAGAACATTTGGCAACATGTACTATTTGTATTAAAACGAGAAAAAAGAAGAAAAATTGTGGCTATAATATTACTATTTATACTAATTACATCAGTTTTTTTCCTATAGTATGTGGTAATCGGTGTTTTTTTCCCAAGTTCCTACCGAAACTTGAGATTTATAATTTATAAAGAAAATCTTCAGGAATTTCGGTATAGAGCTCCAATAAGGATAATTGATATGAAAATGTATTTGTGTTTAACATCAATTGTACACAATAAATCTCTGCAGGGGCTTAAAAATAAAGTTGATTATGATTCGGATCATCTACCAATCATTAAAAAAGTTAAAATAAAAATTTTTTTGACAGATATACAGGGTTATTCATGGTATACGACTCGGTCTATATCACATTAACGCTACATTTTATGAAAATTTTGTAATATTTTTGTAATAAATTTTGTGTATGTCTAATTAGGGTATAATTTAAAATTAGTTTCAAGTATACAGGATGTCCCAAAAAAAGTTACATATCAAAGTTATGTTTTTTTTAAATGGAACACCCCATATATTATTACATTGTTGGATTCTACTCGATGAGCTGATTCCAAAAAGGGAACACACTTGGTATTTTGGTCTCATAATAAAGGACTGAAAAATTACAAAATTTAGAATTTCGGAGGCTCTGAGAGCTAAACAGTTGAAAATCGAGAAAAACGGCTTACATGGTCTTATCCTAACTTTTCAAGTACTATCTAATGACATAATATAAAATGTATACAGGGTGATCAAAAAAATTATATATTAGTGACTCGCGGAAAGGTTGGAAAGGGCGCTAACGCGTCTTGAGTCTTTTAAAATTAAAACACCCTGTATATCATTTTTATTTTTTCCATAAATTAAAAACACCCTGTATGTTAGTTTTTTCATTTTTCTTAAAATAAAGACACCCTGTACATCATTTCGTTATACAGGGTGTTTATAGGATCTCGCCCGCTCCGCGGGCTCGATTGCTCGAAGGACTGCGCCCTTCTACGCACCTGGGAGCTTGCATAAAGGGTCTGGCTCGCTGCGCGAGCTCGATTGCTGGAAGGCCTGCGGCCTTCTACGCATCAGACAGTTGGCTAGCCGGATCCTCGCTCGCTTCGCTCGCTCGGTGACATTGACGTATCGTTTAAAGTTAAAACACCCTGTATATCAGTTTTTTAATTTTTCCCAGTTTTTTTTCATAAGAAAAAAAAACACCCCGACCACCCCATCATGTCGATATACAGGGTGTTTTTGCATTAGGCAAGAACAGCTGATCGAAAGCTCGAAGGCCTGGCGGTCTTCTACGCACTAGGAAGTTTGTTAAAAGGGTCTCGCTCGCTGCGCACGCTCGAATGCTCGAAGACCTCGCGACCTTCTTCGCCATAAACGGTTCCTTAGCCGGATCCTCGCTTCGCTCTCTCGGGACGTTTAAATAAAATCGCCCTGTATAATGGGTTTTTTCTTAGGAAATAAACACCCTGTATATGGTTCTATCTCCTAACGAGAAAACACCTCGTACATCGGATGTAATGCTCTCGTACCCTTGGATACGTAAATGACAACTTCCGACAAGCGACAAATTGTTCTTCCCCGCTGTCAACGGTGTAATTTTTTCAAAATAATTTTCGTCATTACTCAGAGATTACTAAACGGATCGATCGGAAAATTATACGTACGTATAATTATGAAATTTTCATTAATTCTCTATCATTAAAAGTGACGAAATGTTTCAAATAACGAAATTTTCTTGCACTCCGGTATAGTTCCGTTCGGACGAAACGAACGCGTAATTTTAGACACGGAACATAGACAAAATATACTGTTTAGAACATAGACTGTTTAAAACGTAGGAGTTATTCTACAACGTCTGTTAGTTCTGGGTCCCAGTACCAGAGGCGCTGCTATCGAAAAATTAAATATATTTCAATGGTTTTGATTTGTAAATTAGATAGAAACCCGAATGCAAACGATCGCGACTTTCGCCTTGTTTCGTTCGGCACGGTTCGGCAGCGTCCTTGCTGTTCTTGTTGAATTTTTTGTACCAGTACCGGTAAGTTTCGTGGGTGTTTAGATGCCATTTTTGTGTATAACCTAAATTTGTGAGTATTTTTATATGTATAAGTTTTCCCTCATTCATCCAAAGAGCTGATACTCTACCTCCCTATGAAGATAGTTTTGCTGTTAACCGATAAATGTTTTACTTATAATGTACATAGTTTAAAAAATACGAAGCCTAAAATCTATTTATTTTAGACTTCTAACAACGGAAAATTCTTCGAATTTTTCGAAAACGAAGTCTTATGATCTGGCTTTGTCGTCCGTCCGTCCGTCCGTCCGTCTGTCGCGAGTTTCAGCGGCTAAACGGTTATAGATAGAGACAAACGGACAACGGCATTCGATTCAGCATAGTCTCAAACCTCTCCCGTTTCAAAAAAAAAAAAAAAAAAAAAAAAAAAAAAAAAAAAAAAAAAAAAAAAAAAAAAAAAAAAAAAAACTTAACGTTACATTAGTTAGAAGTCTCTCTACGGCGCACTGGGCCGTTCGTCCCACTTGTTTCAGTTCTACTTTGCCTTATCATGGTTCACGGTGCATTCTGGGTAACTCATAAGGGCTAGTAAAACAACAAGATTAGTTTAACAAGATCATTTGCAGTGTTATTTTCTTATTATACATATTTCTTGCGTCATATTGTTTATATTGCTATTGTAATTATTTTTGTCGAATGATAACTAAATTTAAATTTTGGTACTGTCATTTTTTAATTAAGGATATTAATATATTGTTTTTTTTTATAATTTTGAATAAATACCTACATGTCTAATTGACAAAAGTTGTAGTTCTTTTTTTTTATTTTAAACATTTATAAATAATCGAATTTGGTAATTGTGTAGTCATTTAATAGCCATTTTCCATCCTTGAGGATTAGCTATTGAATGACTACAAAATTATCAAATGCATGGTATTATTTAGTTAGAAATACAAGAATAAAATTTAAATTTACCGCCTATTTTCGATTTTCAAATATAGAAGAAATCTACTTTGAAAGTCGACCTTGATATTAGTTCCTGGGTCCCAATTTTTAGTAAAGGATCGAACTCTCTCATATTTCTTTCTCTATGACACGGAATTTTTTCGTAAAGCTTCAAAATTTTCACTTTTAAATTGGAAATGCGAACGAAAAAAAAAATTTTCGCCAGACTTCTGCTAGATTTTCGGAATCGCCGAATTTTTCTACGTGCCCCCATCGGTCTCTCTATACCCCAGAAACTTTTTTTTCAACTTTATATTCCATCGAATTACAGTTTTATATAGCGTTTTTGAAAAAAAAACACCCCGTACATCGAATGTCACATCCTAGTACCCTTGGATACGTGAATGGCAACTTCCGAAAATTCAAAATTCGTTCATCGCCGCTGTCATCGGTGTAATTTTTTCGAAATTAATTTCGTAATTTCTCGGAAATTACTAAACGGATCGATCGGAAACTATACGTGTGTATACAGTGCATTTCTTTAATGTACCTCCCCCCCCCATTTTATTTTTTGAACGGGTCAACTTCAAAAATTGAAACTTGGGATAATGAAATTGATGCATGATTACTATATTTTGGAGTAAAATTGACAGATGAAAATTTCAAGATGGCGACTGGGCGCCATTCGGGGAAAGAAATTAAATGGAAAGGGGCGTCTTGTGACACATCCTTTTGAAGCACCTGACAAATACTGCACAACCCTAGAATAAAAAGTCAATATATTCACTTATTACAAAATGGCGGAACATTTAAAAATTACCTGAATATATCGACGTTTAACGTCATAATTTGCTACATAATTTCAGGAAATAAGCTGAGTTCAGATCAGAAGATGCTCGGAATGGTTGACTTGAACTTCTTGACATAATAACATCCTATCCGATATTTCACGCCGAACATTTTCGAACATACACTCACCGGCACGAAAAACGGAGCACTTGCATATTTTATGTTTTTATTTATTAATAAGAAATTTAATGTTATATGATGCTCTTTTGTTGTAATAACTTACAAACAAACAAAACAACAGGTTTTAAGTAATTTCTAACAACAATCAACCGTTTATATAAAAAGAAAAAGTGGTTTGTTACATTAAAAAAAAAACGATTTGAAAAAACACAGATTGGTGCTGTGCCAAAGTGACCTTAAATTAGTGGAAACTGAAACGTATTGCTAGCAAAAACAAGTGAGGCGCATTTTTAGTATCGAGTGTTGCCTCCACGTGCCCGAATTATTGCATGCATTCTCCTTGGCATGCCTAAAATTAAATGCCGAATGTCCTCTTGAGGAATAAGGTCCCATTCCTCTAAAAGAGCTTAAATCCCAGTTTTTCTGGGATTTTCAAAATCATTTTTCTTTTCACATTCAAGTTTAACAAAAGCTGTCAAAATGAGCTGCGACTGTTAATCCAGGATTCACTATTTAATGACGATTTAATGATTTACAATAATTTCAAATTGTTACAGCTCAATTAGCTATTGATTCAAAAGTGGTTCAAATCGAATGATCGATTTTAAAGTAAATCGTTGATTAATAGTCGCAGCTGATTTTGGCAGATTTTGTTAACCTTCAATGTGAAATGGACATATGGACAATAATGTCAAATTGGTGTATAGCTAATTCATGTCATTTTCGCATACGTGAACTGCTACTGGGATTGGTCGATTTTAAATCTCTTTATTTACCAAAGGAATAACTTTTTCATGTCTTCGGCTGCAGTTTTGGCATCTCCATTGTCGGTTTCATAAGGCCTTCCCGGTGGGGCGTGAGTTCTGGGCCACCCTGTATACTCTAAGGAGATCACTCACGGGAGTGATACTCTACAAGTCCTGTATAGTCACAACAAACGCTTATTTCCAGATAGGCAGATTGCTAATTTTACTAGGACTTATAAAAAAAATATTACTATCAAAGAGTAAAATGGGTGAGAATCGATTTATTATATTTATGTATATATTCAACACAACGAACAAAAAGAAAAATAGTTTACGCCCCGACTAATTCGGAGACAAGCAGTTTATTGTAATACACTGAACGCATGGACTATAGCGAGTGGTGGCAGGCCACCAGCCAGCGGGTGTGGCTAAAAAGGCGGCTTGATCAAAGAATTTTCGTCGAGTTTCGCATCTGTATTATGTTCATTTGTGACATAGGTATAGATAATTACATTGTGGAGCTTTGCCATCTGAGTAAGGGTTATCAGGGCTTCGATATTTACGTTGAAATTAAGGAATAAATTAATTTTTCGATGCTAAAAGTATGCTTCAAGCTGTTTATAAAAATTTGTGTAGACCAAGCGTCGAAAGTATTTATTCTTATCTTGTAAGTTTTTGGACGACGAATTCTAAACACTATGTTTTCTTCTTCGACCGAGCTTTTTGCCATCATGGAGTCAGTTGAAATATCCGAATCTGTGTGCAACATCCGTGTCCATTATACTTTTTTAAATATTTTAATATTTATGTTGTTCCGAAAAACATGGATGGCAAAACACTTAAGGCATAAGGCAAAACATCAAAATTTATAGGTTAAAGTAGTTTAAAATACCTTAAAGTGACATAGAACCTCACTTTATAGTTAAAGTCACTTTAACGGCTAAAGTGGTTTTATGAAACTCACTGGACTGATTTAAAATCTTAAAGTCATAAAGCATTTTTAAAGTGAATTATGAAAATGGCCGTAAGGCCAAAATTAATTTTCAAAGTTTGAAATACGTCACCTGACTATAACCAATCACATTGAATTGGTAGTAAAGACCATTTGTAGCGGCGATGTCAATTACCTTCTTGCTCTGATAAAAGAGCGTTTTTTGTATACATACGTTATTATACTGGTATCTATTTTTTGTATTTCTTGAAACAGTTATGATTTACTCGAAAAACATAGAGCGATTTTGTACTTGTTAAATAATATAAAATGCCTTTATATACTACGAATTACTGTAAACATCTTAAATTCTAAATTATTGTTTAGCAAAAATGTAATTTGGCATCATCGAATGTATACTTTTGTCTTGTCAATGTCGTCAAATTAATTTAAACAGAAACATAACCTCCAACCAAATAATAATTTCTACATTTTGTTAATTTTGAAATGCTAAATTTAACACATTTTTAGATTTTAAAATGCCGCATCCGAAGAGATCCGAACCTGTTTTGTGCTGTTCGTGTTAAAATTCTTTATTGAATACTGGAAAGTGTTCATTTACAAATTCTTCTTCTTCTTCTCTCTTTTTGGGCTTTATCTTTCGATAATCTACCCAGTTGTCTCGGTTGGAAATGCTTATGTCTTGCTCTAGGCAATTTCGCACTCCCAGTATTCTTATATTTATTTATTGGTTGACTAGAATTGTGGTGTTGTGTATTTTATATTTATTTTTTTAAGTAAGAGCGATTGTTAATAGACGACATACAACAAAGGTTGAGGGTAAACTCTTCTCGCTTGGGGAAAGTCCAAGCTTCTCACACATCAGGAATATTACCAACGGGAATAGGAAACTCGTTCAGACTTAAAGAAAAAATAGGATTAATTAGATAATTTATATTTTAATTTGGAATGTATTAAAGAATCTGACTAAAATACTTATTCTCTCTGCATTTAAATTTCTTAGTAAATAGCATATATCAAATGGAGTACTTATATTGGTTTTACTCATTTCATTATATAGAATAAAATTTGTTGTTTGATTTATTGGACATTCTAATATTATGTGATTCAGTGTTCCTACTTGTCCACATATACAAAAGGGGGTGTCATTTACTCCAATGCGAAACTGATGACACGGAGTAAGGCAATGTCCTGTTCTCATTCTAATTATGCTTGTTATGTGTCTTCTATTATAATTTTCTGCTTTTTCGAACCATGGTTTATTTGGTATGGTACTTGTTATTTTATGATAAAAGGTAGGTTTTTGAATTTTATGTTGATTCCATTCCTCCTTCCAGTTCTTCCAAACTTCTCTTTTCAGTATAGGTAGAAAGTTTGTATATTGAAATTTTATTTGTTCTGGTATATTGAGATTTCTCCCTATATTTGCTAAGATATCCGCTTTTTGATTTCCCTCTATGTTTGAATGACTTGGAATCCATGCTATTCTTATTTGGATGTTTCTTTTTATTTTGGCTTCTATGATATTCTTTTTAATATTGCTAGTATGAAATTCCGTTTCTTTATTGAATGAGCTGTTACTAATTTTTTGTAATGCACTTTTGGAATCCGATAATATGATTGCTTTTTTAATATTTTTATTTATGATTATTTCTGTAGCATGTTTGATGGCTGCAATTTCTGCTGAGCATATTTGTGTATATTGAGGGAGTTTTGAGGAGTATGAATACTCTATATCTGGACTATATACTCCATATCCTGCTTTTCCATTGCTGTCTAATGAACCGTCTGTAAAGAATCTTAAATAGTCTTCATTATTATTCATAATTTGTTTGTATTGTACGGAGGCAGTTATTCCATCTTTCTTTCCCTCTAGATTTATAATCTTTATTTTTGACATGAGTATATTTAAATCAAATTCATAGCATGTCATTACATTTTTGGAGTATAGGTTCCATTGGTTTCTTTCCAGATGACAGAACGCTTCTACAATTGTATTCTTTTTATTCTCACTGGATTCTAATCTATTTCTTATTAATGTGGATAGATTTTTAATAACTTTTATAACTGGATTGTTGTTTATAGATAAATTTTTCCCGATGAATTTTCTAGACAGCCACATTCTTCTGTATTTTAGGGGGTATTCTCCACTTTCTGCCAATAAAACTGGGATCGGTGTTGACCTCATGGTCCCTGTTATTATACGTAGTGCTTTATATTGTATTCTATCTAGAGTTTGAAGATTTTTCTTCGTAGTAGGACATATTATGAGTGAACTATAATCTATGTGGCTTAAAATTATTGCTTTATATAGCATCCTCAGCGTTGTGGGGTCACATCCCCACCATACACCACAAAGAGCCCTCATGACATTTAAATTTTTATTAATTTTTGTTTCAATATATTCAATTTGAGTTTTCCATTTAAGGTTTTTGTGTAGGTATAATCCTAGATATTTTACCGTGTCATTCCATTTGATGATATTATCATTATATTTTATAATTGGTAAATTTACTTTTAAATTACTTTTAGAAAAAAAAATTGCGTTAGATTTATTGGAAGATAATTCAAAATTATGTTCTTCCATCCATCTTTTTAGTTTGATCATATAAGAATTGATTATTGTTGTCATTTGTAAAACATTCATGCCTTCCACCAGTACAACTAAATCGTCCGCATATTGAACTATTTCTATGTTCTGGGATGATATCTCATGTAATGAGGCTGTGTATAAATTAAATAATAAGGGGCTCAAAGGGGATCCCTGTAATAATCCTTGATTTGTATTACTTGGTCCATGTAAATTACCATCATTATCTTTTGTGAATATTTCTCTGTTGTATAATATATTATATATAAATTTTATTATATTGTTTGCAATTTTATATTCCGATAATATCGAGCATAGTTTTATAATGTTAACCGTATCATAGGCTGCGGATATGTCTAGGAATATTCCTATCATATACTTATTTCGCATAAAAGCTGTATGTATTTTTGTTGTTATATAGGTTGTACATTCACTACATCCCTGCCCTCTTCGAAATCCAAATTGTAATGGTTTTAGGAATTTTTTATTTTCTATTTCCCATTCTAATCTGTTTTTAATTATAGATTCCAAGGTTTTTGCAATACATGAGGTTAATGCAATTGGTCTATAACTAGAACATAGTTGTTTGTCTTTATTTGGTTTAATTAGTAGTAAAATTAGGACTTGTTTCCATTGATTGGGAATTGTTCCCTTTATTATACATGAATTAAAAAAATTTAACAAAAATTCTTTTCCGTAACTTGGTAAATTTTTAATCATAGAATATGATATATTATCTAGACCTGTAGCCTTATCTTTTTTATTTTTTAATACAAAATTAAGTTCATTTTTAGACAATAAAGTAAAATTATTTTCATTGTTTATTTGTAGTGAATCAAAGGTAACAGATATTCTCGATATGTTTTCAAGAAATTCTTGAGTTAATTCTTCATTTGGAAGGGAATTATTTATATAATTTTTACTACCCGATATACTTTTTATTTTATTCCATATTTGTTTTAGAGGTGTTTTATGACTTAGTTTTTCACAGAATTGTCTAAAACTATTCCTTCTTTTTTGTTTTAAGTATTTTCTTGCTTCGGCTATTCTTTTTTTAACTTGTACATAATTTTCTATTGTTGGAAATTCTTTAAATAATTTAATTGAATCTACTCTTCGTTTGATTACCTCTTTACACTGTTCATCCCACCAAGGGATATAGTATTGTTTATTTATTGATTGTTTTATGAACGGAATCGATGAGTCTACCGCATCATTAACCAACCCTATAAAACCGATATAGTCCATATTCATTTCTGATTGGATTGTTTTTTCCAAGATTTCGTAGTATTTATTCCAATCGGCTTTTTTGAAATTTCTTCTTTTTCCAATACACTGCTCATTATTTTGGTCTATATCAATTTTACATACCGTTGGATAATGATCACTTGATCCCAAATCCGTAATTATTTCCCATGAACTTTTTATTGCTAACGAAGATGATACTACAGTTAGATCGACCACTGATTTCCCTCTTCCTGGAGGCGTCAAACGCGTGGGAGATCCATCATTTAAGTATGTTAAATTTAACTCTTCTAGTGATTTTAATATGGTTTTTCCATTTAGATTTGTTTTACTACTACCCCATGACACATTATTTCCGTTCATATCTCCCATTATAATTAAATTTCTATGATTAATTTTTTTAATAAAATCTAACCACTTATTAGGTTCTAAATTATTATTCGATGGACAGTATATGTTTATTAAATTCAAATTTAATTTAGTTAGATAAATTACTTGGGTTTGGATATTATTATTTAGATAGTGATTTATATTTAGTTTTTGAAATTGAATATTACTTTTAATTAGGGTGGCAATTCCCCCATATCCATCTTCTCTATCATCTCTAATAATTTGATAATTTTTACATTTGATTGTTAAATTAGAGTTTAACCATGTTTCGTTTAGAAGTATTATATCTGGATTATAATTTTTAATAATTATTTTCAATGTGTCGCAATTTACGTTATATGATCTGATATTCCATTGAACTATAGTTAAAGGCATGAATGTTTCGACTAATAAAGTTAGAATTCATCCTCTGAGCAGTATTCCATACTGCATGAGGATTCTTTGACTATTCTCTTGTTGTATTGATTACCTTTAGATGTGGATGGTTTATTTTTCAAATGTGATATATTGTTTTCCCTGTTATATGATTCTTGGATAATTCTACCTATGTATGTCATGACCTGCTCTTTGTGTTGTCTGGACATAATCGACATCGCTTTTTGTAGGTTTATTTGGATGTTTTCCTCTTCTTCTTTTCTTAATTGATCTACTTTTGGTATATTGGAGTTCGCTGTAAATGAAATTATTCCATCTGGATTAATTAGACATTCTCTATGCTCTTCTTTATTGTATCCCGATACTTCTTCTGGTTTCCTTTTCTTGGCTGGGATTGATCTAGTTACCTTACTGTAGTTCCTTATATTTGGGGCTTTGTTGTTGATGGCTGTAGTTCTTCTTTCATTGATTTGGATTTCATTCTTTGTATTGCTGTATCTGTTTAGAGGAGGGAAGTCCTCTTTTTCCCAATGTATGTTGAACTCTTCTTTTTTTTTTGGTATTTGTTGGTTAGCTTCAAAATATGATAAGTTTGAAAAAGCCATAAGTTCTTTGATATTTTTTTGCCTGTCAAACTCCTCGCAATTTCTATTAAGTGAATTATGATCATTGGATCCGCAGTGCATACAATGTGTGCTGCATGGAATTTGTGTATTGTTTTCATGTATTTTACTGCAATTTTGGCATTTTTTCCTTCCTTTACATTGGGTAGCTCTATGTCCATATAAAAGACAGTTGATACATTGTAATACTGGGCTTATATATGGTATAGTTTTCATGTCCAATGTGTATATTTGGATGTCTTTCGGTATTATTTTTCCTGAGAAGGTTACGCATATAGTACTAGTTGGTTTGTATTCTATCTCCCCATTTTCTCCTACTATTCGTCTATTTAAGCGCTTAACGTGTAATGGTTTACATAAAATCAGTTGAGGATTTAAGTTTTCCAAAATCTCTTCTTCAGAAAATCCCTTGTATACATCTTTGATTATTGCTTTGCATGATACCAAATGTCTTGGAATGAATACTTCATAATCCGAATTGGAATCTTTCCACTTGGGATCATTTATAAAGTTATTTGCTGCTTTATAGTTTGAAAAAATTACTCCTAATCTATTTCTGCCTTTTTTTTTAATCTTAATTATGTCTTTTAATTTTAAGTTGAAGATTTTTTTAGCAATTTGCATGATATGTAGGTTACCCACATTTTTATTATCTAAGTTTTCTCTCGCTTTTCCTTGTATATATATTTCATACGGTCCGCAATCGGTAGGTAAGTATAAAAGTTTATCATCTATTCTATCAGGGGGGTCTGGGGGTTTATTTGGAGGATCCTCCCCCATTGTGAGGTTTTAACCTCCAAAACTGAACTTTTAATTCCAACTATTTATATTTGATTTTAGTCTACTTATTATCTAATTTAGGTTTAATTAACAAAAGGTAAGGTAAACACAAAGAAGTTAGTAAAATTTGCTCTTACTTACTAATTTTCTAACCGCCGGCTTCTATCACCACGTGTCAACCTCCATTTTCATTTACAAATTATAATGACATAGCCCTAGATATGTCGATTGTCATTTCATCTACCTTTCACTTTTGTTCGTTTTGTTCTATTCTTCTGAACAGTTTGTTCGAATTCTTATGCTACTAATGACTCAATGTAACGCGGTCGTTTTGTGATTGGTTCTTTTCAGTAAGCGTCACGAAGCAAAATTTTTAATTTAAAAGGGCTATATTTCCTAAAGTACCTACTGAATATTTTCAGCAACTGAAAAGTGCCTCAAGTTTAACAGCCTCAGGTTGACGATTCAATTCTAAAAGAAATGTTAATCACACCGAGCGAGCGAAGCGAGCGAGGATCCGGCTGGCGAACTGTCCGCACGGCCAAGCCGCACGGAAATGGGGGGTTGAAGGGGGGCAGAGCACCCCTTCCAAGCGCTAGCGAGTACATTTGGCTAAAACCTGTATCACATTGTACTCCTCTCCATTTTACACCACAAAGGTAAAATCGGTAAAACTGGATACTGTGATTGACGGAATATTTTGATTTGAAAATGATAAAGCAATAACTGATTCTGGTATAAAGTAAGTATTTTTAAGTAACAATTACCTGCCCTGTAGGTAATCCTGTAGGTACCTGTGTCTAGAAAACGGAAGCCGTTACGAACATTTTTTACCGAGCACACCCAACTTATTTTGTCATGTTCTACCTCTATTTCACCTTTTTTTAAATCATCCTGTAAGTTTGGTAAGTTATGAAAGGATAAAGATTTAATTAACTGTCCGAAATCTGGGTAGTGCCGTGCTCGTTTACATAAAATCCGCTACTTTTTAACCACCAAAAAAAGACGAATCATACAACCCCAACAAGCATATTCCTCCACCAAATTCGAGTATACAATGTTGCCTACTCGTCAGGCGCAACAGGCACTCAATTCAAATCGACTCAACTCACATTTTAAAGAGGTCTAATCACTGGAGAAGATCTCACCACGCCAATAGGAACCCACATGTTCCTGAGTAAACTAATTAGCTTATAGAACCTATTGTTTTGACTGCTAATAAAAATGACATAAAAAAATCACATTTTAAACTAACTTTTGTAGAGCCGCTACGACGGCATCGAAAACTTCTATCCACATGCCGATCCTGACGGGTTTGTTCAATTCGTACGCTCCGAATACGTTAGCGGCCGCCTCGAAGACGATGCTGTAAATGCAACCCGTAGATCCTCCAAGGCTCTTCTCCAATATCTTGCTCAAGTTATCGAAGAACGTGAATGGATACTCCAACGGAATCTTGTCGATTTTCATTCTCTTCAACAGGAGCTCGGACAGGGCTCGCATTCTCGTGCCGGTGTCGCCTTTGAACTTACCGATGCCGCCCGAATTGGCTGAAATTACGATAAACTGCTCATATCACGGTGATAAAAACTCCTAAAAAAGGGATAAAACCATTTTAGGGGTAAATTTGGTGTCATTCGACGCGCCTCGACGAATGGTAAAGGTAGTGGATTATCTCGTGAACAGTGCGTCACAGTTGCGCGACCCACGTAAATGCTGGCCCATCCGTTATACTATCTTGACAATATTTGACATTTGATTTGCATCCGTCGTCTCGAGCGCATCTAGTCACTTGACGGAGAATAAGGCAAAGCCGTATCTAGTAAGCGAAGAGGCGATGTTTTTGGAACCTCATTTTTCGAAATTTTACCCTATCGCCACTTTTACGCGGCGCACAGCGTTGCCGTATTGACTGCTCACGAGATAATCCACTGCCTCTACCATTCTTAGAGCGAGGAAATGAAAACAAACCCCAAAAAAACGAAGAAAAAAAGGTACCCAAAAGCTCTCAAAATTAACAAAAATGCATTGAAACATTTATAAATATTTCAGATAACGCACCTTCTTCACACTATACAGGGTGTATCACGACGAGTTAAAACTATCAGTACAGGGTGGTCCACGCTTAACGGGACGGATTATTATGGTCAAGCGGTAAGAGATTTTAAAGATTCCTTCGGGTCAAATATGTATGTGTTGTTATTGATTTGCGAGCAGGTCTTTTTCAGCCCCGTGACTACCTAGATCTAAGGATCCTCTGTAGTTTCCCGCTGTTTCCTAAGGTCATTGATTCTGCCAGAGGTCACAGATATTTGCAAACTTCAGAAGTTCTGATGCCCTTGTTTTATTTAGATCTTTGGGATCTAGTGACGTCCTTCCCCAGGTTTTATACCTGCGCAAGGACAATGCTGGACAGTGACATAGTATGTGTATGCTGTCTTCGTCGGCCTCCCTACATAGACGGCCTGTTTTCTGCTATTTTATGTACTCTACTATTTTGAGTCGGTGTAGGTGTGCTCTGAGTGCTAAGAGTCCTGTGAGTAGCCCAAACGTTTTGCTCAGTTTGTCACGGTCCATAGCCCAGAGCTCGGTTGACCTTTCTTGTGAAGGTGTTTCCATGAACTGTTTGGATACCCTACAGCCTGTTGTTTCTCTCCATCGAATGAGGAATATGTATGTGTCTAGTGGCTGCAATTTAAAATTATTTAGACATATACAGGTTGTCACAATTTTGAGAAAATATACAAAGTTATGGTTTTTTAAATGGAACACCCCGTATATTATTACTTTTTTTGGATTCCACTCGATGAGGTGATTCCAAAAAGGAGTCATATCTTGGTCTTATTATAAAGCTACTCAAAATCACAAAATTTTAAATTTAGGCCGATAATTGAAAATCGAGAAAAACGGCTTACATGGTCCTGTCCTAACTTTTCAAGTACTCCCCTTTCAATACTTTCAAGTAAGTCCCCTTAAGTATTAGCATGTTATTAAATAACACCCTGTATACAGAATGTCCCACTTAAAATAAGAAAGTTGATGTCACTTTCTAGCACTTCAAGTGCTATCTATGACTGTCAAAATATTTTTTGAAAGGCTCACCTGTTAATATATGCATACCAAATTTGACTAAATCCGGTTATTAGTTTCCAATATACAGAGAGTTTTAACTCGTCGTTTGCATACCCTGCCCAAAATACTACCCTACTCTTTTTTATAGAATGAAAAAATATCTTTAAGCACACCCCTCAAGTTGATCAGCACCTACACTACTCCCTACCCCTACCCTACGGAGATCATCCTCCTACTCTACGCCAAACCAACCACTACCATAAGCCGATTTGGTCATTTTGAGCCCTTTTGAGTACCCATTTTCTTCGGTTTTAGGGGTTAATTTTCATTTCCTCGCTCTAAGAATGCAATTCACATTGGATTCAGCTCGTCGAGACGCGTCGAATGACGCCAAATTTACCCCTAAAATCGAAGTCTTATAAAACGAATTTCGGCCAAAACGATTAGAGTATCAATGGATTATTTTTTTCCATAAGTACCTTTGTTAGCGTCGATGCAATTCAATTGCCTTTCGCAGGATATTAGAGCGTTGCAAGCAAACTGCATGGAGAATAATAAAATGTTGGCGTGCCTTTCCGATAATCGGGGTCCTTTAACGGGCGATTCCGTTCGTATCTTTCTCTCTATTGCGCCCTTAATAATTACGTCCGTATTTAAAGGGTACTTTCCTTGTACCATACTCAACCAGCCTGCAATTTACATTTACGATAATAAATTGCGTGATGCGATTTACAGCAGTACGACTCACTGTTGGCTTCACAGGCCGTATCCAAATAGTGCAATACATCGGAATCTATCACTTTTAAAATGGTAAAAGATATTTTGGTGCGGGATAATTGCATGAAATCGCCTGTATAGAATCTTTCCACTTGCAAATTCATCGAAATCAAGTATTCGATCATATCTTTGACGTGCGCATACATTTCGATTTTATCCAATTCTTTGTTGTTGTTGACTAACACGACGATTTTATCGTTCGAAAGTAGAATCAACTTGTCTCGCGTGAATTCATCATCTATACCTACAAATAATAATCATTAGTGCATTAAGAAGAAATTCATATGCACAAATAAAGGGTGTGCCAAATACAAGTTTCTTTTTAAAAATGCAATAAAATGAAGAAAATTAAATTTTTTCCATGTATTATGGCGTTATTAGTAAGATTCAGCTAAGATTCATTAGTACATCATTCAGCCCAGTGAAGTTAGCACCCTCAAAGGCGAATTTTGCAATTTTATTTACACTGTTCGTTTGTCCACCCAAAAGATTGTTTTGTCCAGGCGCCGTTTACCATTTATACATTTAACTGTATTTAACATAATGCAGAATGCTGCAGGGGGGTGGCACTTACTCTTGAAAATTTCGGCGACCGATTTTCAGCGCCATCTCTGTTCACTCAGGACCATTTTATGTGGCCGAATAACATTGACAGCTCAGTCCACAATAAAATGAAGGAAATGAAGAAGATTTCATGTTTATTGTTCGCCATTTTATGCATATTTTAAGTAAACAATTGTGTTTGTGCCATAGAAAATTGCGAATTACGATCGTTTAACGAAATAATTAATAAATATGAATACATCTAATCGAAGGCCTTGTCCAAAAAGACCTTGTTGTGTGCCTGAATGCCCGACCACGGCGAGCACGAATAATGAAGTTAAAAGGTAAGATCCATTAAAACTGAAACCAAGTGTTTTCGTTTTTCAATATAACTTTAAAACACCCATCTATTATTTAATAATAATCATTATAATGTCAATATAATCTTAATTGCAGACATTCTTTTCCTAAGAATGAAACAATGAGGAAAAAATGGTTAGAACGAATCAATAATCCTGTTTTGATCGATAAACCATTCAGCTTTATAAACGGAAAGGCTGTTTGCGATATCCATTTTGAAGAAGTATGTAAAATGGGAGACCACAAGCTCAAAAATTATTCACTTCCTACTTTAAATATTCCTGGGTTTACTGGAGTTTCCGATGAGAAAGAACGGTGTTTTTCGATTCCACCTAATCCGTATGAAATTAAAGGGACACCTCCCAAAGTAAAAAGTATGTATATTATTTTAAGAAAAAGTTCCCTTTATTTATGTTTTAAATGTTCTAGGGCTTTTTTCGATTTATGTATGTAGTTTTATTTATGTAGATATTTATTGTATTGTGTTGTATTTGATAATAATTGTATATTTGCATATTTGGTATTCTTTTATTATAAGTATGTATACAGATAAATATGTATTTTTTATTCCAACAGGTACGTTTACATCGGACATTTATTGCATGATATTTATGTCGGAGAGTGATTTTCTAGTGCTTTTTTTTGTACACAGTCATACACAGGAAAATCACCCTGTGACATAAATATCATGCAATAAATGTCACATGTAAACGTACCTTGAACCCCATTCCCACCAATAAATGCTAAAACTCTCATGGATTCCTGTAAAATTTTCAACGTTGAAAATCCTGAGTGAACATAGATGGCACCACATTCAGCGGGGCCACTTTTTTGACGGAGTGTCCCGTCTATAGTGTAATTTGTCTATGGAATGCTGCAAATTTACTCGGAACATGGTCCATGGATGCGACAAGGACAAATGCCATTAGTGTCATATAAAGGAAATGCAAGACTTATAATTTAACTCCCACTCCTCAGTTTCCCCTTAGTGAATTTTGATTGGTTTGTCTAATGTGTCATTCGTCTGTCTAATGTGACATTAGCTTTGTTCGCGGATTGCGTTCGGAACGCCGATTCTAAAATGGTTCGGTTCACGTTCCGAACAGTTCTAAAAAGCGACCCGCGAACAAAGCTATTGTTGCCAATTCACACTATTAAGACAATTTAATTACAAATTAAAAGTTTCATTAATTAATGACAGTAGATAAATGAATGTTTACCAATATTCACGAGAATTATTTCATTTTAAAGAAAGATTTCGATAGGAATGGCCGATATTGCAATATTGGATTGAAATAGTTTGCAAGAGTAGATTAGATATTTGAGATTGAAAGAAAATTTCAAAAATTGGCAACTATATTTTTAACTAAAATATTATGCTAGAAATTAAAAACCAGTCAAGCGAAGTTGTCAAATGTTTGAAAAATACACACATCCAATTAGAACTATTTGCGGGGTAGGGGAGGTAAAAGTAGGCTGTCCAGATTGATTGCAACTTGCTCACTCTAACCACGGTTATTTTAATAATCCTTGTTCAAATCATTGAATTGACCATGTTCCGAGTAAAGCAGTGATCTCTAGATATAGGTATATTAATCATCAATCAGCATACATGTCAATCATAGACCAACCCTATAGATGCATAACTCAATGGTATAATTTTAGAGCTAAACAGCGACATCTAACAAATTCGAAGAAACTAAACACCACGTCGCCACATTGATAGACCAAATGATTACTATTTTATTTAATTTGTTTCTATAATTACAGGGTGTAAATAAATGATTGAGAAAGAATTTAATGGGTTATGTCGAAAAATGAGGCCTTTTATATAAAAAAAAATGTTTGACTACGAATCACCCTTTAAATTCTTTCGCAATCATTTCTTTAAACCATGTACATATTTTAAATAATTATAGGAATAGGTCGCCCAAAGATTTTTAGAAAATTAGAACGACTTAGATATAAAATAAAAAATATTTCATTAAAATTGATTACATTTTTTTTTAACAAAAATGCACTACCAATACTTAAAATCTCTATTAATTGACTATATAAATATTACGCGAAGTACTTATATTACGACAAACAAAATAAAATTAACTATAAATGCCAAGTAATGACAATAATAATGAGTAATGACTAATGACACAGACGCTTTGCGATGAGGATGTGTTGCTATGTCTCTTTTCTTGACTGTGAAAACAACTGCAGAGCCATCTAACAAATTCGAAGAAACTAAAAATAATTTCCAAAATCGCCTATACGAGAAAAACATCTAAAGGTTTGGTCTATGATGTCAATATAAACAGCAATTGTCATATATGTCATATCGGTTAAACAACAATTGTCATATATGAATTGAGCAATGAATTTAAATGTTGCTAGCATAACTAATTTCTGACTCATCTCTATAAATATTGTATAATTTCTATGGAAATAATGAATAATAAAATAAATAATTACTGATAAAAATGTACCAATTACGTACCAATGTACGTACTGATGCCGCATATACGTATAGGAACGTCTATAGTACTTACATAAATGTACATTTCAAGTATGTAGGGGCTGTGTCCACATTTCGAGGCTCACCATTGGTATCTTCGTTATTTGGAGAGTTACAGTAACGATTAAATGGGGAATGTTTTGCAGAATTAAATGCTTGTAATAGATCCACTTTCAAAATTGCCATATTTTTTTTTAGTTTTTAAGAAAATTGGAAAAAACCAATATTGACAAAATTCAATATTACCTAATAACTCGAAAATAAATAATGTGATCCTTTTTAAAGTTTTGCATTGCACAGGCACTTTTTCAGTACAAATATTTGGATGTTATCTGAATCGTTCGATTTTCATTTGTTTTCAAGTTATCACTGCTAACTTTTGTTTTTCATATGGCAGCCATATGAAAAATAATATCTAGATCCACTTTCAAAATTGCCATATTTTTTTAGTTTTTAAGAAAATTGGAAAAAACAATATTGACCGATTTCAATATTACCTAGTTATGACTGCTAACTTTTGTTGATAGAGTAATTTCAAGTAATGGACCTATTCAATGACCTACCAGGTCTGATCAGGCTGATCTTACCCCTCTTGATTTTTACTTAAGGGGCACCACTAAACATCAAGTCTTTGAGTGAAAACCACTAAAAACACATCAAATCTTAGAACAATGAATGATTCAGTGTTCGATTGTTCGATTTCATAGCTATTTTAAAATTAATATTAACGAACCACCCGATCAAGTTTCGTACCGTAGTTAGGAAACACCCTGTATACTGGGTGTTCTCTTATGAGAGGTAAAGTCCTTCTAGCCCCAATTCAACTTGGCATAAAAAACGACTAGCGCCGACATCAAAGGTACCGCGCACATGGGCGTACCGTTTTTATTGTTAAAATTAAATAAATAAAATTATTTGGATTTTCTGATTTGAGACAAGCAAACATATTTAAAATGACCTGTTGAACTTGAATACATAAGTCCTGATTTTTGAATTCCCAAAATTGTGTTTTACCTTGATTGCAATTAGTTTGAATTGCATTATTAATACGTATTTCATCTTTAATTTGTGCTACATTTAATTGTTCTTCATTATTACCCTGAATTTCAGTGTTTTATTGGAATTTCATTATTAATGTGAAATATGTAAATACACTTGGAAAACCCGCGAAAATATTTCAGACCGAACACGCCACTGAACGAAGACAGAGAAACTGAGGAGCGAGATGAAATTTTCGGTATACATGAAATCGCGTGGCCGTGCACCTGCGGACCACCTGCGGACCACTTCAGTTCTTTATATCAACTATAGATGCGTTGATGTTTAAAACTTACGTGGGCCACATCAGCGCTAATACGGAGACGATTCGCGCTTATATCTATTGCGAGGGAAGAGAATTCGTAGTGCTCTCAGCGCTTATAATGCGAATTATTACGCGCTCCCGGTACAACCGCCCGTGTTATATTCTGGCTAGTTATACTGTAATTTGTTACTAGTTAGGAAACACCCGGTATATACACTTACATTCTACATCGATGGCATCGGTAGATTCGGATATACGGCACACTTTGATCAAACTGTCTATGATGACTTTAACTTGGGGATAATAAATTGAAGATGAATTAACGGGATCCGATTGCTGATTGCATTTACATTCGCCGTACGATTGGGGTCTAAACACCTCGATTTCCGCGCTGGTCATATTTTCGCATAAACATTTACAAAAGTCCCGTATACTGCTGAGGTTCTTCTCGCAATGCGACATCGCCCCCGCAATTTTGTACAACAGTATGATGCCGCTCAGGCATCTACTTGGCCTGTCGGGCGTTCGATCGTCGCACACTGTGATCGTTTCGATGCGCAAATCGTCGTTCAGGGCCCTCTCGACGGCCAAGCCGAAGTTCAGCGTGTTTGCGATATCGCCGGGAACGATCAGCAGCGCTCCACTGTGACGGCCGTGGCACAGTTCATGGAGTGTACGCAGGATAATATTCGAAGCTGGTGCAGAGAACTGTTCGCCTGCAACGAGCCGAATTAATCAAATCGAACCATTTGTGTTGAAATGTTTACCTTGAATCGCCGCCGTAAGCATTCCTTTGCCCACCAAATCACCCATAAAATGGGCCCCTCCGGTTATTATGCATACTTCACTGCTGTCTTTGTAATCTTCTTGTACTATTACATTGCCATAATCCAACAGTCTTAAACTCTGATTTAAGCTAGTCGCCGCTATTAGACCGTTTCTAATTATACTGTCCACTTTCGTGTTTGTTAAAACGAATTCTAAATCCATCTTCTCGATTTTTCAAAATTTAATGACATACATAAACACATAAATGACATAAAAGACTAATGACAGTTTGTGGGAAGCACGAAATATGGTGGCGCAGCCCTGGCGGATAAAACTGAACTATCCTAAGGCGGATAAAAAATGTGTTATTGTGTCTTTTTCTGTGTTGTATTGCGTCAGTTTTGTTGTAATAACGTGGCTTGTAATAATTAGAAACATAATCTGTCTTATACCCCGTTTACATGCGGGATCGAAGCCGGCTGGGATCCATCCCACATCGATTCGATCGGACTCTCCTGTAAACATGGATCGAGTTGAAACCGGGTTAACTCGAGACTCGACTCGCTCCAATTTCTGAATGGATCCAGTCGAAATGATGTAAATGCTTTTAAAAGCCGTTCATATACCGTTCAGTCCTATGTATAAATATACGGTAAAACACGAATCGAAAACTAAAGTCAATCCCGATCAGATCTAAAGCACAGAACATGTATATGCAGAACATACAATAAACAAGAAGGGACATCGCCGTGAGAATCTCGTAGACGTTGTAGAGCGCTCCCTTTCAACAGTGACGGAACTAAAGTGTGGTAGTTGCATAGCAAAAGGGGCTAGATTATAGCACTCTGTAGTACATACATTTTTCTGTTCGATTTTTTTCTTATTGGTTTATATTATCCAATTTCTCGTAGAACTTATACAATTTATTATTCTATTATAATAATAATTATATAAAATCTGTTGAATCTTTATATAATTATTAAATATAAATGGTATAATAAATTTATATATAATTGGCTATATATATATATATATATACATATATATTATATATGTATATATATATATATATATAGTAGCGAGTAGGGATTTAATTATATATATATATATATATATATATATATAACTAACTATATCTCATTAAATACATTCTATAATATAGAATGTATTTAATGAGATAAAATAAATAAAGATAAAAAAGTTTCATTTCAAAAATGTATTAAAAAAAATACAAAATTCGTTGTTTTGAAATTAAATCCCTACTCGCGGAAAGGTTGGAAGCTAACGCGCCCTTTCTTGGGACACTGACCCGTTAGATGACATTGAGAATTAGTCATTTAGAATTAAAACACCCTGATGTATATAATTTTCATTTTTTAAATAAATTAAAAACACTCGTTACATAAGCTTTTTAATTTTTCTTAAAATAAAAACACCTTGAACATCATGTCGTTATAAAAAGATGTTTGTAGGGTCTCGCATGCTCCGCGGGCTCGACAGCTCGAAGGCCATTTCTCTAACCACCACGAGTTGTCCCAAAATAGTCACCTCTCGTGGTAATTCCTCTGGTTCGTGAAATGGAGGTCGTTCCTGCAATTTGAAAATATTAGTAATCAAAGAATAATATTATCCAAACATTAAATTTTAAAGCGATGTATATAAAACACCCTGTATATGGTTCTACCTCTTAACGTGAAAACACCTCGTACATCGGATGTAATGGCCTCGTACCCTTGGATACGTAAATGACAACTTCCGACAAGCGAAAAAATGTTCTTCGCCGCTGTCATCGGTGTAATTTTTTCAAAATTAATTTCGTCATTTCTCTGAAATTACTAAACGGATCGATCGGAAACTATACGTGCTTGTATTTTTTAGCATTCTCTTTAATTGTCGACCATTAAAAACGACGAAACGTTTCGATTAACGAAATTTTCTTGCACTAAGATGCAGTTTTGTTTGAACGAAACGAACGCAAATCGTCGGATAACGTCGGACACGGAATTATTTTCGTAATCTGTCGAAATTTTCACCTTTAAATTAGAATTGCGAACGAAAACGAATTTGTCGCCAGACTTCTGCTAGGTTTTCGGAATCGCCGAATTTTTTCGCGTCCCCCCGTCCACCTCTCTATACCACAGAAACTTTTTTTTTCAAACTTTATTTTCTATCTCGGTCTATATCGCTTACGGTTTTATATATTAGTGACTCGCGGAAAGATTGGAAAGGGCGCTAACGCGCCCTTTCTTTGGACACTGACCCGTTGCCAGGTATGCAATACAAGTACCTATATTATATTATTCGGTCTCGCTCTACATTGGACTCACGTCTCCTCACGACCAACTGGACAGTTGGGTGACATTGAATTAAAAACTGACTTTTATTAAAAATAAAACACCCTGTATAACATTTTTATTTTTTCGATATATTAAACATGCCGTATATCAGTTTTTTCATTTTTCTTAAAATAACTCCCTGAACACCATGTCGTTATACCAAGGGGTTTGTATGGTCTCGTCTGCTCCGCGGGCTCGACAGCTCGAAGGCCATTTCTCTAACTACCATACGAGTTGTCCCAAAATAGTCACCTCTCGTGGTAATTCCGCCGGTTCGTGAAATGGAGGTCGTTCCTGCAATTTGAAAATTTTAGAAGAATAATAGTAATAATATTCATAAAATAATAATTTTATGCAATACAGTTTTTTATGGATAAGAAAGAGACAAGGAGACAATGAAAGGAAAGAGTAAGTAGGAGATTAAGAAAAGTAAGAAGAAAAAGAAAACAAAAAAATACCAACTTGGAATGGAGAATCTCATATCGTCCCAAGATGACCAAACGTCGCCGCTCCAATGGCCGGCGTAACGACCCAAACCGGAAAAGGACGATCGCGATATCACTAAAGGTCTCTTTCCTCTAATCTCCGCCATAGCACTAAGAAAAAGGAAAAAATTTAAAATTAACGAATAAAAATAAACAAATTCGACTGGCACTAGTTTTTCTCCGTCAGAAAAAAACAAAAATTGACAATTATAAATTAAAAAAAAAAAATAAAATAACGATTAGGCGATTAAGGACTTCTTAAACTCAGTTTAAGCACAAAACGGATTTCACCAAAATGTTAATCTTGGTTTGTCCGTTAAACGGAGTTTATAAACAAACTGCCCAATTTTGGTCGTTTAAACGTCCTAAACGGAGTTTATAGAGTGACGTGACGTCACTATTATTGGTTTGATGGCGATCGAGTTTTTGAAAATTGATTATTGGACAATAAATGGCTCGCTGGCGACTTTACCATTTTATTTTTGGGGCTACGAGTGAACTTAGATAAATCATTCGCTCGTCTAACAAAAGAATATGTTCCCATGGACGATCCAGATGTTCTCTTACCACAGGTTCATGAGATGATTTATTGGAGCAAGATCAACATCCTCGCTAATTTTTATTAAATTATCTTATTTAGATATATATATATATATGTTCCATGGGAACATATTCTTTTGTTAGACGAGCGTATATATATATATATATATATATATATATATAACCTACTAACTATACAGCTGAAACCGAAAGAATCCATTCATTCATTCATTCATTCATTCATTCATTCACTGACTCATTGGCGTGTTTTATTTTTTACGGCCAAACGCGAAGGAAAATCGTCGCGGAAAAAACGCTATCCGACGTAACTCGACGAGATCTATCGGAAAATCCATATTTCGAAACCCGGAAACTTTTCCTTCCGGGTGAAAAACCGGATTTTTGGGGATTTTTGTGGTTTTTCGGGATTTTCTTGGAAAATCTTCCAACGATTTTCTTTAAAATTTCCCAAAACATTCTTCAATATATTACCAATCATCTCAAGCAAACCGCATATCCAGGAAAATCCATTTACCGGAGTTATAGTAAAAATAAATTTTAATTTTCGCATTTTCGGCAAAAAAATTGAAATATCTCGAAAAAAGATGCGATTTCGATAAAAAATTTATTCTTTGAAAATTGTAGAGAACGTTTTTAGGGGCATATAAGGGGTTGTTCTCTTTTGAATCGTTTTTGAGTTATAACGATAAAAAACAAACTTTCCTTAGCGAACGAAAAATTTATATTTTACAATTACTCAAAAACTAGCCGTTTTTTGAAAATTTCTCAAGAATCGAAATTTGTAAAGAATAGTATTTTGTACAATATATGTGGATGGGGTGATTCGATTTTGAGCGGTTACTGATTTATAGCGCGATATCGATTTTTTAAAATAAACGCGATTGCCAAAAAGTCGAAATAACTCGAAAAAAGATGCGATTTCGAAAAAAAAATTATTCTTTGAAAATTGTAGAGGATGTTTTTTTACATAATAGTTTACGGGGTGGTTCCAACTTTAACGGTTGTTGAGTTACGACGAAAAACCTGCGATATTGCTGGGTAAAACCGAGCTGATTGGAGTGTTTTTTTCTTACGGCCGTACGCGAAGGAAAATCGTCGCGGGAAAAACGCCATTTACGAATTTTGACGAGATCTATCGGAAAATCGACATTTCGAAACCCGGAAAAGTTTCCTTCCGGGTGAAAAATTCCGGATTTTTAGGGTTTTTTGCGATTTTATCGGAAACGAAGAGATCGATTTTTCTCAATCTCTCCTAAAATAACGTCAAATTAATATCGATTATCTCACGCAAACCGCGGGAAAATCAAAATTTCCTTGGCGGAGTTTTGGCAAAAATAATTTAATTATAATTAAATTCTTTATTATTTACACGCTCAAATCTCGAAAACTATTAGGTTTACGATAATTTTAGAAGAATACAAATTTGTTAAGCGTACTTGATTATGTAAACATAATGTAAACATTATGTAAACATAATCAACCTTCCTCCACCACTTTATTTTAAAAGTTTGAGTCAAAAATATATAGCAAAGGAGAATCGCATTTATCTCAACTCTCAAAATAAAATGTATTTTTGATACCTCTACTATGAAAATTTTTGAAAAAAAACGGCTTTTAAAAATCAAGATGGCGAATACTCGTACGGGTGGCCTTTTCAGAGACTTCAAAATTATTTCCAGCATTTTCTCTTGGCCAATTTAGTTATAAAAATTTTTACCGCAAGTCTTTACGACTATTACTTTTCGTGATATGGCCGGCGACCTTTCTTATTTGGACACCCGGTACAGGATAATATTGATGTTGGGAAATATGTATGTAAATGGTTAATAAAACTAATTAAAGAATTGCAGTTTTTTTTTCATTATGCAGTAGGTACTTACTTTAAAAAAAAGATGCTATTGAAGCGTTTGAATCGGAATTTAAGAAAGTAGAAATAATGGTTTAAAATTGGCTTCCAAATGTCAATTGTCAATCGTCGGTGTAGCGAACCATTACAAGGAAATAAGGTCACATGACTTTCGCATGCGCATAAGTTACTAGTCAAGGAAGAGTGCCGACGTATACAGATATGGACAGTTCCATGCGGGTAATATGTTGCCTATAGGTGGAACAAGGTAAGCTTCCAATTGATGCATAAATATGAAAAAGATAAAACAACCGATCGCCTAGAAACGACAAGCCACTAACCGAGTTTAATTTCGTCGTTTACCGTAAACTTAGTTTCGTTAAACTACGTTTAGAACATCTCTGGTGAAATTGGGCCTAAGAGATTAAAATGAAGGATATATCAGATATAAATTTGCCATTGCGTACGTACGGGAACACTTTTGCCTTCCTTCGCGCATTGACGGGTCCCTTCCAATTCTTTATTGAGTTCGATGGTCCTGGTAGCCGCAGTACCATCGACGCTCTGCCAATTTTTAGTAAAGGATCGAACTCTCTCTACTTTCTTTCTCTATGTTTGATGTTTTCTAGTTCGTTTCTTCTTGTTTTTTCTATACGTTATTCGTGCTAAGCGATACGCCCTCTAGTAGAAATTTTAAAAGCTAGCCAAGGAGTAGTTTTGAAAAAAATATTGCAATTAATATTTAATTATTCATTATTTATGAAGGCTAAACTAACAAAACTTCAAACTTTAATTACAAATATAGGTTCAAATTAATGTATATTTGTGGCAATCATCAAATTACTGATGACATTTACTCCTAAGCAAGGTTCCATTATTCCCGTTTTAGCGCTGCGATCTTAATCCGAGACGCCTATAGTTTTATGAAAGTTTTTGTCTAAAAAATGTCACTAGTGTCATTTTTCATTCGATTAATCGATATATAAGTAGCTAAATAATCGAGCACTGGACCAAGACGGGATTAACCCAGGATTCATTGATACGAGATTAAAAAAGTTTTCTCGAAACAGGTCGATTTTTATTTTTAAATTATGATTTTGTGACAGATATATCATACCAGTGACGTCATCCATATGGGCGTGATAACGTAATCGATGATTTTTTTAAATAGCAATAGGGGTCGTGTTATGGCTCATTTGAAAGCTTATTCAATTCCCTATTCAGTGATATAAACATTAACATAATTATTGATACAGGATGGCCAAAAACACATTGTATGTATGATACACATTGACCGACCGGTATCCCACCACCGGAATCGGAGGAAACTCTTCTATTGGGCAAACCACTACTACCGATATTCCCACTTAAAGGGTTATTTTTTGTCCCTTTGATATTTGAATAAAAGTCGCGAATTTCGCCGAAAACGGCAGTTCCTCGAGTCCTGCCAGTCTGCCGACCAGTTTCAGAAGACCAGCAACCGAAGTAGAGAACCGTCTAGGGAAACGTGCAAGTAGTAGCCCTTATGAAGTGAGTATTTAATTCTGTGGCGACATTTCCATTTTTAACCGATAATATCCGGTATCGATCGCGAATATTTTTCACCTAGTTTCTCGTGGTAAAATTCGTCTCACCCGTCGGCAGAGTTGCTGCTGGTAAGCGGAAACGATCAATAGCATCAATTTCAACTGGAATTTTCCGTGGAAAAATCGATCTCACCCGTCGGCAGCGTTGCCGCTGGTAAGTCGATGACGATCTGTAACATCAACCGTAACTGACATTTTCCGTGGTGAAATCAATTTCACTTGTCGGCAGTGTTGCCGCTAGTGATTTTGGTATAACTTCCGTGATTTTTCCCGTTTCGTTTTATCCGCGGAAAAAATCAATTTCACCTGTCGGCAGTGTTGCCGTTTGTGATTTGATATCGCATTTCCTCCCGTGAAAACTTAACTGTAAGATTTTCCCCTGTCGTGAAAGCCACAGAATTAATATCATTCTTTTCAATAAAAAAAAAGCATTTTTAATTACCGTACTACTCGCACCTTTTCCGATCCCCTTTTCTTGTTTACCGTGTGTTTGGTTACTCGCATATTTACACTTATTTTTCCGCTCTGCTATCGTAAACATTATTGTATATTTCTTCGGGCTGTGATTCTGGCACTATTGCTTTTGCACCGCTTTTGCTTTATCTTTACGCATGCGCATTGTTCTATTTTCGTAGGAATAAATATAATTTTGCAATATTTAACCGTACTCGAACTTATTTTACTTTCCTTGTCCGACATAATCCCAAACTTAGCTACCGATTGCTTTCCAAAATTACTAAAAAGTAATTAAAGCCTACTTTTAGTAACTGCTTATATAAATAATAAATTTTCATCGACCTCTGGAAAGACCGTATCTCCATCTGTAGCTACCCAGGCCCTTCAATGCCTCTTCTGAAGGTAAGTGGAGTAAACCATTTTAAAAATCTGGCGCCCGAGGCAAGACCGTAAGTTATTTTATATAACCGAATCGCGCCAATTGTAATCAGCTCACCGAAAAACGGTTACATATTGACCAAGCTTTTTCAATAACATCTTTCCTTGATTACATTTGCAGGGTATTATTGTACAAATATTGATAATTTTCAATTAAATGTTCAAATTTATATGTTTCATCGGTCACTTTACAGGTTTTAAACTAAAAAACGTATTCTTGACGATTCAGTTCAAGCTGCGCGTACTGCAAGCGAATGACACTTTCGTACGCCCGGCGATTTGCAGCTTGTTTGCTTTGACGATTATTTTATAATTTTATACAGGGTGTTTCATTGGGAAATGGCAATACTTTAACCCTACATAGGGGTCACCTAGGGGATCATAAAAAACCTATATAGTAAGGGTCTTGCGCCTTATAACCGAGTTACAGGTTGTTTTTTGAATTTAGCCCATTTCTTTCGTGGCTCATAACTTTTGAACCACTCAATATATTTTTTTGATATTTCGCATATGTTATAACAATGTATCGACCCATTCAAAATTTTCAAAATCCAGGTTCGGATTAACAAAAATTATTAAAATTATAGCAACTCCAAAACAACACCCTATACATCGAATTTTTAAAAACTGATGTTCAAATTTGAAAAGATCATGAAAAACTGAATTCATTGATCAACTTTTTATTTTTCCGCATGCCGTTTTACTACTAAAATGTTAACGTCAAAGTGTAAATTACGAGTAATTTTGTTGATGTACAATGTCATCAGCCGGTTTCCAATAAACTTTTATTTATTAAAATCAAATTTATCTAACATTTTTATGAAAATACTTGATAAGTACAAACGTATTGTGTTTGAAGTATCATTCACAAAAACCAATAAAATTTCAATTACAGATCCGTACTTAAGACGACTAAAACTTGCATTATTAATTATCTAATTAAAAATGAATTATAAAATTTTTTCGTTTTTTCATGAGAACTTCAATAAATTTATTAGATTCATTGAAAGATGATAAAAACGATTTGCGAACACCCATGCAAGAAGTAGAATACAGCTCCGTTTTTCAGTGTCTAAAATTATAAATAAAAATAAATTTTCTCATAGATGACTTAATTGATATTGATAGATACTATTAGTGTCAATACAAGACATATCGTTTTGCAATTTAACCACGAGAATTGATTATGCAACAAAATGAACTTAGATTATGAACAAAATGAAGGACATTTTGAGCAATTAACAAAATAATTTTGTTTTGTCGAAACTTGGGTACTTTATTATTAGTGATTATTTTTTTGGATCGAAACCATCTTTTTGCCATAGTTCTTATTTCATATTATTTGTTCGTTATTCCAATTTTTCAGTTCTTGTAAATTAGGCCTTCAGGGGCTACCAAAAAAACTTCTTGGTAATGTGGAAACGAATAATTTTGTTATATTCTAATGAAGCTAATAAGTTTTTTGAAGTTCAATCTTTAATCATCCCATGAAAACACGAAAAATTTTTATAAATCATATTTAATCATTAAATGAATAATACGAGTATGTACACACTTTAGTCCTCTTAAGTACGGATCTGTGATTGTAATTTTATTATGTTATACGAATGCTGGTTCAAACTTTTGTTTTGTTTACCTTCTTTATGTTTGTAATTTGTACCGTTATGTGGGTTTCGTGGAATGTAGATATTTTTTAATTTGGATTGCGACACTAGCGCCAAGCGGCAGCGACGCGAATAACCATTCATCTTTAACCGCGACACCCCCGCCATAGGAAATTCAGTCAAGTGTCAAGACCTGGAGTGCGTTCGGAAATAACACACCAGTGTGCGAGGCGCATACAAATTCGTTCAAGAATTAAAAGTGCGCGCACTGAAAATTGTAACTCCGTCGTTCGAAAATTACAATTGAACGCGCATTGTGTACATATTTTTCACACCACTTGGAACTGGTATGTTGGTGTGCACACTGCAATATCATTGGCTGACCATCATCACGTGTTGTTTGTTGTCATGCTGTCATGTCATATGTTGTTTCTTTATTCTTTTTGAACATTCGAATTTATAATTTATAAATTTGTGTAAAGATATTGTAATAGATATTGATAAAAATATCTTCCATTTAAAGTAAGCAATGTTATGTAAACTTTTTAATTACATATAAGTACATTCAAATCTTTTAGTTGCCGATTTAGTTTTACTCAAAATTGACTCCATTTTTAATTGTGTTTTTAATACTAATCACCATCAACGAACTTTGAAATTCAAATGATTCAAACTTTCAAAGGTGTGGTTATGTCTGTCAACTGTCAAGTGCCACTAATGTCAATTACGTTCAAAGTCGTTCCGAAGCGAGAAGCGATTTCAATCACACAATTGACGCACCGTCGTGGATGCACACTCACACCTAAAGTAGATTTCCGAACGCACTCCTGTGTATACGACCGTGCTCGGGGCTAACACAGGATCAAAGTTTCGAGGGGCCCCTACATGAATAAAAATATTAATACAACTGTTAAAAAAACCTCAATTATCTAAACTATCATTCTCATTCGAGATATAAATAAACAAATTTCCATAATTTTGTCGACAAAAAATTATATTTGTAGTCTACGGTTACTATACATGCGAATTCTGACGAATTCTGACGAATTCGCCCGAATTAACAAATGCCTTGTTTCTAATGAAAGTGGTGACAATGGCAAGAACAAGCACGTCCGAATTCGTACGAAGTCGTCCGAATCTTGTGAGCGTTCAAATCAGTTTGATTTTTTCGTACGAACTGCAGTTATTCTGTGTGGTTTTTGTGTATTGAATTTCGAGTGAGTTGGTTATTTCGTTACAGTTAACGATAAATTGAGTTCTAATGTTGCTGGTATCATCCAGAAATACTTGAAACACTTTTCCGGTTGGTCCCATAATTCTTAAAACAGCATTTTAAGCTCTTCTATTTCGTCTCTAGGAGATAACTGGTTGGCATGTTTTTCCACCAATTAAAAATAATATCTTCATTAAGGAATATCAAAAAAAATCAATTCATTAATAATATCAGAAAACGCGCATAGTGTAACCACTTTGTTCTGACGAGAATTTCGGACGTAGTACTCGTCAGAACAAATTTTCGTCAGAAAACGCATGTATATTAACCGTAGCAGTGAAATCCGTGAATGAAACGCAGACATAAGATCTAGAGAAATATTATTACGCAATCAGCCGCGGCTTTTCACAAAATGCCGAAGACTTACCGTCATATTGTGAATTAAGAATCTTTACACGATCTGCCCCACGACTTTCGAAGTCGCCGTTTTGTGATGGAACTGGATTGAGGGGAAACAAAAAATTTCCAGAAACTCCAATTTTTTTCGACAAGCTACTTACTACCCCCCCCCCCCCCCTACTAACACTTACAAATTAGTAACGATGGCCTCGGAAAATCCGTACAAATTGTGCACGTCGTAATGGCCACCGGCATAATGGCGGGCGGACATGCACATCGTCTTGTAATTGAGAATGCCCCCGTCCACGTCCGGCTTGTACGGGGGCCGTTCCCAACGGGAATCCGGGCAGCCGTCGAAGGAACCCGAAAGGAAGTTCGACGGTTCGTTCATGTCTATCCAGGCGCCGTCGAACGCCATCTTGTCGTGTAACGATTTCAACATGGCCGTCCAATAGTCGAGGGTCGCGGGATCAGTGAAGTCCGGCCAAACGGTCGATTTTTTATTCCAAACCTGCGACAAAATTATTTAATATAATTTTTTTGTCGGATAAACTATAAATTTCTCAAATGACTAGTTGTCCTAATTTGCAACAGGCCTTCTATTAGCAAGAACTCCCCTCTCACTTTTCGCTTCATTAAAGCCGCATTGTCACTAGCAAACACCTTATACAGGATGTTCCAATAGTGCAGTAAAGCTCATTTACTCCGTTATTATGATAGATACGAAAAAAAAGATAAATAGGAAACAAGTGGGACGAACGGCCCAGTGCGCCGTAGAGAGACTTCTAACTAATGTAACGTTAAGTTTTTTTTTTTTTTTTTTTTTTTTGAAACGGGAGAGGTTTTAGACTATGCTGAATCGAATGCCGTTGTCCGTTTGTCTCTATCTATAACCGTTTAGCCGCTGAAACTCGCGACAGACGGACGGACGGACGACAAAGCCAGATCATAAGACTTCGTTTTCGAAAAATTCGAAGAATTTTCCGTTGTTAGAAGTCTAAAATGTGGGGTATCCTTGAGACGCATAATTTAATAGACCTTGAAGTCATGACGATTTCAACATAAAAATGGTCATAAAAACTTTTTAAATACTCAGTATAGTCATATGCAATATTATATTGAGAAACTCGAAAAAACGAGCTGAATTACTGTTTATTATTGTTTCAAAATATGAAACAATATCATTGCCTTTAAAAAAATATGTTTGGTTCGGCCTCGATTTATAGAACACCCTATACAGGGTGATTCAGATTTTATTTGCATAAATTTGGGAGTTGCTAGAACTTGTAAAAATAAGGTTAGTTCTTTATACAGTGTCTCCACTTAAGATGGAAAACTTTTTTATTGTTAATATTACGAAAAAAAGTTATTCTTCATAAAAAGTTCTGCATTGTGTTAAAAACTAAAATACAACCATCAGATATTAAAAATTTTCAGTCGTATAAGAGGTTTGTCAAAAAATGTGATATTTGCTCAAGAGTAAAGTACCTTTATTTTTGACAATATCGAAAATTATTATAAAGAAAAAATGTTTATTTATAAAAATATATTTTTCGACATTTTTTCTTGAAAAAATTTCGTGAAAATGTTGAAAATTTAAGTTTGCACTTTTTTGCATAATTAATTTAGGATGCACCGGCATTTTTTAAAGTAGTACCGGATTTCACATTTCACTTTCTTTAGCTTTAGCTTTAGCTTTATGTACCCCCTTTAAGGGGCTGTATCTTAACAAGAGATGCTCCAATGAAGTTTCTTAAGTTTTAAATAAATTTCACTTCAACTACTAATATTTTACCAGACGGCAGGTATCGGGTAAATTTACCACTTATTAACACCGACGCGGCGAATCAACTCGGTGATTCTTTTGCGCAGTCCAAACGTCGCTTTGTGACTTTGGAGAAACGTTTTTGTAACAACCCCTCGCTTTACTAAGATTATGAAAAATTTATTGACGAATATATTCAGTCAGGTCATGCGAAAATAGTCCCACTCACGTTTCAATCTCCGCACAATCAAATCAAGTATTTTGTACCTCACTTAGCGGTAATACGAGAAAGTAGTCTCACCACGTCGTTTGAGTCGTGTTTGATTTTTCAAGTAAAATTTCGTCGGGAATTTCACTTAATGATATTTGCCTTCGAGGACCTCAAGTACAACCCGAACTGTTTGATATCCTTATGCGTTTTAGGCTCAATCGTTTCGTGCTGACTGCTGACATACAACAGATGTACCGGCAGGTGTCGCTGAATCCTGAGCAAAGATACTTACAAAACATACTTTGGAGGGATAGTCCTTCGCTTCCGCTTAGCTGCATCGAACTCAACACGGTTTCGTTTGGACAAAAAAAGCGCCCCCTTTTTGGCTTGTAGGATCCTTAAGGATATTGCGTTAAAAAATTCTCATTTACCGTCAGCTAGCTCCTCGTTGTTGCACCAGGCGTACGTGGATGACATACTCTCCGGAGCCAATTCGTTCGAGGACTTGAATACGCTGTTCCTGGATCTTTCTCGCATTGTTAAGGAATCTGGTTTTATTTTACATAAATTTCGCACTAATTCTCTCACGCTTATCAACACTCGAAATTTAGATTTACCTTCGGAAAAGAATCTCAATTTAGAAAATTCTCCATGCACGGTGTTGGGGCTACCTTGGCACCCAATTTCCGATGTCCTTTGCATCTCCGTTCCCACTGAGTTCCGCTTTGAAAATCCTACCAAACGTCACATTCTCTCGGTAATTGCGCAATGTTTCGATCCAATGGGATTAGTCAATCCTACAATTGTGCAAGGCAAACTGCTGATGCAGAAACTGTGGTTTGAAAAGTATGAGTGGGATGATACGATAGTGGATGATCAACTGCTCGACGAATGGACGTCGTTCATTCAAAACATTTCTCGTTTTCGGCGCACACAAATTCCTCGGTTCATATTTTGTGATGAGAGGTTCCTGAAAGTTGAGTTGCATGGGTTCTGCGACGCGAGTGCAAGGGCGTATGGATGTTGCATGTACATTTCAAATGATTCAGTGGTTACGCGTCTGATTTGCTCCAAGTCAAGGGTTGCTCCTATAAAACAGATTCGTACAATCGCCAAGCTTGAACTTACCGCTATTTCTCTTCTCGCTTCCCTAACCGAAAGGGTGCTGGGTATTTACTCTAATACTCTGACTTGATTCCATAAATCTCTGGTCAGATTCTCAAATCGCTTTATCGTGGATTAATAGTCCTGCTTCTCGCTTTTCGGTGTTTGTGGATAACAGAGTTAGTCGGGGTCAATCGCTCAATTGCAATGCTGTTTGGAGGCACATCAGGTCGGCCTCAAACCCCGCGGACATGTTGTCACGAGGGCAACTTCCGGATTCCTCGATTTCCTTGTGGTTTTCAGGACCGCAGTTTCTCAGTGATTCTCAGGTAGATTTGGAATCGCACAACACGTTCGAAGTCGTGTCAGACGTACCCGAATGAAAGGCAGTAGTGATGCTATCGGGTTCTATTTCAGATGAATTCTGGAGAGTATTTATCAGCAAATTCTCATCCTTCTATAAATTTGTTAGATCGACCTCTTACATATTTCGATTTATTAATAATGCAAAAGCAAGCTCCAAATCTACCGGATGTCTCACAGTGGAAGAACTAAAATTTGCAAAAATATTTCTCATAAAACAAATACAAAACAACTGTTTTTCAACGGAAATCAGCTCCTTGAAAAATAATCGCCCCATCTCTAATAAATCAATACTCAAATTATATCCTTTTTTAGATTCGGGGAGCCTTTTGAGAGTAGGAGGACGTTTATCCCATTCTTCAGTTCCTTATGATCACAAACATCCATTTTGCTGCCGTCAAAGAACGTTTTCACATCGCTTTTGCTCGAAAGTGAGCATAACAAACTCTGTCATGGAGGGGCTAACACCGTGTTAGCATCTGACCGTTCCACATATTGGCCATTGAACGCGTTGCGGGAAATAAAGCGAATCATACATAAATGCGTCGGTTGTTATCGGTTTAGAGCTCGAGCAGCTACCCAGTTAATGTCAGATTTACCGAAGGAACGAGTAACTCCTTCTCGGCAGTTTCAAACAACCGGAATAGATTTCGGCGGGCCTTTCCTGATAAAATCCTCTAACCTTCGAAAGACTCCCATCCAAAAGTGATATCTCGCTTTGTATGTTTGCATGTCCACGAAAGCTGTACACCTCGAATTGGTGTCGGACCTTTCAACCGAGGCTTTTATAGCATGTCTCAAACGTTTTTGCGCCAGACGCGGGCTCCCTTCCGTTATTTATACAGACAACGGGACCAATTTTGTAATTTTGTCCCAATAATCACCTCAAGTCAGTTAATGTTTTCCTGCAATCTCATTACCCTGATATACAGGCTTATCTCGCTTCTTTAGAAATTTCCTGGAAGTTTATTCCGCCACGCTCCCCGCACTGGGGTGGTTTGTGGGAAGCAAATATCAAATCTGCTAAATCATATATGGTGAAAATTATGAAAAATACAACTCACACTTTTGAACAATTGGCAACCATACTAACGCAAATTGAGGCAATACTAAACTCGCGTCCCTTACTGCCAATTTCAAATGATTCCTTGGATTTAACCGCTTTAACTCCCGGTCACTTCTTGATCGGTTCTGCTCTGATTTCTCCCCCTGAAACCGATTTTTCTCACACAAATATTAATCGACTTAATTTTTGGAAACAATGCTCTCACATTCAACAAACATTTTGGAAACAATGGTCTACGTCCTATTTAAATTCACTACAGCAACGCTCTAAATGGATGTTAGCGCAGCGCAACTTTCAAGTCAACTATCTAGTATTATTAGAAGAAGATAATACACCTCCTCTGAAGTGGTCTTTGGCCAGAATTGTTAAACTCATTCCGGGTAGAGATGAGCAAATCAGAGCAGTCGAGCTTCGCACAGCAGAGGGTAACTATGTTCGACCCATAACCAAACTTTGCCTTCTGCCTACAACCGAGTAACTTTCATTTCCGCAGAAGTCAGGCCAAGACGCTTCACGTCTTGCTACTGCAGCCAGGGGAAGCAGTACTGTCTGTACCCAAGGGAGTTAGGGTGAGGACATACAATCACATCCTCGCTCCTCGCCAAAGCCTACACGTCCCAAATAGGGTGTCCTTTTCTCCTTTTTTAGTCTCCTCCGAGAAATCGCCCATTTGGTCGGTTAATGGTAAAGAACGTCCCGGTCTCCATCAGATATTGTTATTACCTGCGGTGCATGCTAACTTGGATGCGTGCTACTCATACTCCCTGAAATGAAATCTGACGGCTACTTTAACAAATGTGTCCTCTCTGGCTTGTGTGTGTTGTTGGTAAGTTCAACAAACCCTCTTTTGTGTTGTGTTGGGACAGGAAAATGTACTCACTATTTCCATTTATCATTTTTTTACATCCCTCCAATGAGCCTATTTTTTGTAGGCGCAGCTGTGGAACCAGCTCGCGCTAATCTCTCTTATACTTTCGCAATTCAGGCATACCGAGACGGTACTAACCTCAGCTTCAAATTTCTTTCTTTTTCATCCTTTTTTTTCTTAGAAAAGCAACGTAAAAGGGTACCCACAGAGCTCACCCTTAACTGGGTCGTTGATGAAGATGCGGTCAGGCACTTCCTCAAAACTTAGGTGTCACGTTGTCACTTTGTTGGCACGTTGTCACATTTGTTAGTGACTATTTTTCCATTATTTTGCCTTATGCTGTGGGTTTCGCTAGGCACTAATTTCAGTAGTCTAACCTGGGGGACTACTTAGGGTTTAAACGTATAATTTAAAAAAGGAATGGAGGTACAACCTTTTCCTTGGGTTTTCACGTTCTATCGACGAACATTATCACAAATAATTAACAATATACTAATCTCTTTCTCTTTCAGCAATTTATTGTTTTGTATCACAATGTTGTATGCGCCTTGTTTATTAATCTCACTATGGAGAATTCATTTCATGTATTATTGTACTTTGATATTTCATGTTTCGCTGTAAACATTCATTTTTCGCCGCGCCCAGTATGTTCGAAATTGAGTCAATTTCTCGCATGTAGAAAAATAATCTATTTTAATTTCATGTTGCACACTACTAGATAGGCAATTAGTTTATCACGTTAGAATTCTTTACTCTAATTGTAAGAAAACTGTAAGGAGTATCGAATGCGGTTTTAAAATCATGCTGTCCTTGTTCATTATAAAACAATCGGTTCATGCGGTGTAGTGTGCACTTTTCACTCCGATTTCGGTATGCAGTTGGTATTCGTTTGACTTTTGTTCGAACAAAAATGCTTCTGTCAGTTTTTTTCTCGCGCTAAAAAGACGAGACGATCTCCAACTGTTGCCCGATACACACGTAAATATTTCTCGGCCTTGCACCATTTTTATACTGTATAAGCATGCAATTGTAAATTCACTTGTATCGTGGTTTAACAAATTGATCGGTGCACCTAAGTGATGAATTATTTCAAGTAATTATTGATGCAATCGTTTGTGAAAAGTAGTTTTTGTGTACAGCTCGTTCTTTTGTTTTTTGACTGTTAGCACGTTGCGACCGGTAATAAAAGTTGTTTAAGTTAAATGCGAGTTGATTTTTGGAAATACCATCCACTAAAACGCTGCAAGATTTAGGCAGACCGCCAAAACTTCGCAAAATGTTTCAAATAACGAAATTTTCTTGCACTCCGGTATAGTTCTGTTCTGATGAAAAGAACGCGCAAATTTAGACACGGATTTTTTTCGTAAGGCTTCATAATTTTCACTTTTAAATTCGAAATGCGAACGAAAATGATTTTTTTGCTACTTCTGCTAGATTTTCGGAATCGCCGAATTTTTCTACGTACCCCCATCTGTCTCTCTATACCCCAGAAACTTTTTTTTTTAATTTTATATTCTGTCGAATTATAGTTTTATATAGCGCTTTTCTTGACAAAAAACCACCCCGTACATCAAACGTCACATCCTGGTAACCTTGGATATGTGAATGATAACTTCCGAAAATCAAAAATTCGTTCTTTGCCGCTGTCATCGGTGTAATTTTTTCAAAAATAATTTCATAATTTCTCGGGGATTAGTTGACGGATCGATCAGAAACTAGATGTGCGGGTATATTTTTGCATTCTATTTAATTCTCGACCGTTAAAAACGACGAAATGCTTCGATTAACGAAATTTTCTTGCACCGAGTTGCAGTTTTGTTTGAACGAAACGAACGCGAATCGTCGGATATCGTCGGACACGTAATAATTTTCGTAATCTGTCGAAATTTTCGCTTTTAATTTCGAATTGCGAACGAAAACGACTTTTTCGCCAGACTTCTGCCGGATTTTCGGAATCTGCACATCATTTCGCTTCCCCCCGTCCACCTCTCCATAGCCCAGAAACCTTTTCCCTTTCAAATTTTACTTTCTGTCGCCAATCAGTCTCTATCCCCTGGGGTTTTATATATATATATATATATATATATATATATAGTGACTCGCGGAATGGTTGGAAAAGGCGCTAACGCGCCCTTTCTTTTGACTCTGACCCGTTGCCGAGTATATATAATACAAGTATATTGTATTATACGGTCTCGATCGACTAGACATTGACTTGAGTCTTTTAAAATTAAAACACCCTGTATATCATTTTTATTTTTTTCAAAAATTAAAAACACCCTGTATATAAGTTTTTTAATTTTTCTTGAAATAAAAACACCCTGTACATCATGTCGTTATACAAGGTGTTTGTAGGGTATCGCCCGCCCCGCGGGCTCGTAAGCTCGAAGGCCTGACGGCCTTCAACGCACAGGAAGGTTCGCTAAAATGGTGTCGCTCGCTGCGCGAGCTCGACTGCTCGAAGGCCTACGGCCTTCTGCGCATCGGACAGTTGGCCAGCAGGATCCTCGCTCGCTTCGCTCGCTCGGTGACATTGACTTGTCTTTTAAAATTAAAACACCCTGTATACCATTATTTTTTCATAAAGTAAAAACACCCTGTATATCAGTTTTTTAATTTTTCCCAATTTTTTCGTAAGAAAAAAACACCCTATACATCATGTCGATATACAGGGTGTTTTTGCATTAGGCAAGGACAGCTGATCGAAAGCTCGAAGGCCTAGCGGCCTTCTACGCACAAGGAAGTTCGCTAAAAGGGTCTCGCTCGCTGCGCGAGCTCGGATGCTCGAAGGCCTGCGGCCTTCTACAGTTGGCGGGTAGACGGATCCTCGCTCGCTCCGCTCGCTCGGGACGTTTAAATAAAATCGCCCTGTATAATGGGTTTTTTCTTAGGAAAAAAACACTCTGTATATGGTTCTATCTCTTAAAATGAAACACCCCGTGCATCGAACGTCACATCCTCGTACCCTTGGATACGTAAATGACAACTTCCGACAAGCGAAAAAATGTTCTTCGCCGCTGTCATCGGTGTAATTTTTTCAATATTAATTTCGTCATTTCTTGGAAATTACTAAACGGATCGATCGGAAACTATACGTGTGCGTATATTTTTGCATTCTCTTCAATTCTCGACCGTTAAAAACGACGAAATGTTGCGATTAACGAAATTTTCTTACACCGAGGTGCAGTTCTGTTTGAACGAAACGAACGCGAATCGTCCGATAACGTCGGACACGGAATTATTTTCGTAATCTGTCGAAATTTTCACCTTTTATTTCGAATTGCGAACGCAAAATGATTTTTTTCGCCAGACTTCTGCTAGGTTTTTTTCCAATACTTTACATTTTCTCGCCAATCAGTCTCTATCCCCTGGGGTTTTATATATATATATATATATATATATAGTGATATATATATATATATATATATATATATATTCATTATATATATATACAGGGTATTTCATTGGGAAAGGGCAATATTTTAACCATATATAGAGGTCACCTAGGGGATTATAAAAAACCCATATAGTATGGATCTTGCGGCCCTTATAACCTAGTTACAGGGTGTTTTTTGAATTTAGCCCATTTCTTTCATGGCTCATAACTTTTGAATCACTCAGTATAATTATTTGATATTTGGTGTAGATAATCTACACCTTTATGACAATTTCTCGACACATTAACAAATTTGAAAATCCAGGTCCGGCTTAACAAAAATGATTAAAATTTGACCAACCCTAAAACAACACCCTATACATCAAATTTTTAAAAATTTAATTTCAAATTTGAAAAGAGCATGAAAAACTGAATACATTGACCAACTTTTTATTTTTCCGCATGCCATTTTACTAATAAAATTTTAACTTCAAAGTGTAAATTATGAGAATTTTAGTCCATTCAAAATGTAATTTAAGAGGTTTTAATTATTTTTTCTTCATTAACATCAAATTTTAGTAACTTTTTCATGGAAATTCCTGAAATAAACCTATTGATTTTGAATTAACATTCGCATAAATCAATAAATATTGCAATTACAGATCCGTACTTAAAATTATAATAATTCAAATTCACTTAATAATAATTGGTCATTAATTATTCAATTTTTCGAGCGAATTTTTCTACGTACCCCCATCTGTCTCTCTATACCCCAGAAACTTTTTTTTTTGAATTTTATATTCTGTCGAATTATAGTTTTATATAGCGCTTTTCTTGACAAAAAACCACCCCGTACATCAAACGTCACATCCTGGTAACCTTGGATATGTGAATGATAACTTCCGAAAATCAAAAATTCGTTCTTTGCCGCTGTCATCGGTGTAATTTTTTCAAAAATAATTTCATAATTTCTCGGGGATTAGTTGACGGATCGATCAGAAACTAGATGTGCGGGTATATTTTTGCATTCTATTTAATTCTCGACCGTTAAAAACGACGAAATGCTTCGATTAACGAAATTTTCTTGCACCGAGTTGCAGTTTTGTTTGAACGAAACGAACGCGAATCGTCGGATATCGTCGGACACGTAATAATTTTCGTAATCTGTCGAAATTTTCGCTTTTAATTTCGAATTGCGAACGAAAACGACTTTTTCGCCAGACTTCTGCCGGATTTTCGGAATCTGCACATCATTTCGCTTCCCCCCGTCCACCTCTCCATAGCCCAGAAACCTTTTCCCTTTCAAATTTTACTTTCTGTCGCCAATCAGTCTCTATCCCCTGGGGTTTTATATATATATATATATATATATATATATATATATATAGTGACTCGCGGAATGGTTGGAAAAGGCGCTAACGCGCCCTTTCTTTTGACTCTGACCCGTTGCCGAGTATATATAATACAAGTATATTGTATTATACGGTCTCGATCGACTAGACATTGACTTGAGTCTTTTAAAATTAAAACACCCTGTATATCATTTTTATTTTTTTCAAAAATTAAAAACACCCTGTATATCAGTTTTTTAATTTTTCTTGAAATAAAAACACCCTGTACATCATGTCGTTATACAAGGTGTTTGTAGGGTATCGCCCGCCCCGCGGGCTCGTAAGCTCGAAGGCCTGACGGCCTTCAACGCACAGGAAGGTTCGCTAAAATGGTGTCGCTCGCTGCGCGAGCTCGACTGCTCGAAGGCCTACGGCCTTCTGCGCATCGGACAGTTGGCCAGCAGGATCCTCGCTCGCTTCGCTCGCTCGGTGACATTGACTTGAGTCTTTTAAAATTAAAACACCCTATATATCATTCTTATTTTTTTCAAAAATTAAAAACACCCTGTATATCAGTTTTTTAATTTTTCTAAAATAAAACCACCCTGTACATCATGTCGTTATATAAGGTGTTTGAAGGGTCTCGCCCGCTCCGCGGGTTCGAAAGCTCGAAGGCCTGGCGGCCTTCAACGCACAGCAAGGTTCGTTAAAATGGTGTCGCTGGCTGCGCGAGCTCGACTGCTCGAAGGCCTACGGCCTTCTGCGCATCGGACAGTTGGCTAGCCGGATCCTCGCTCGCTTCGCTCGCTCGGTGACATTGACGTGTCTTTTAAAATTAAAACACCCCATACATCATTTTTATAATTTTCATAAAGTAAAAAACGCCCTGTATATCAGTTTTTTAATTTTTCCCAGTTTTTTCAGAAGAAAAAAACACCCTATACATCATGTCGATATACAGGGTGTTTTTGCATTAGTAAAGGACAGCTGGACGAAAGCTCGAAGGCCTAGCGGCCTTCTACGCGGTAGGAAGTTCGCTAGAAGGGTCTCGCTCGCTGCGTAAGATCGAATGCTCGAAGGCCTGCGGCCTTCTACGCGTTAAAAGAGTTGGGTAGACGGATCCTCGCTCGCTCCGCTCGCTCGGGACGTTTAAATTAAATCGCCCTGTATATAGAGTTTTTTCTTAGGAAAAAAACACCCTGTATATGGTTCTATCTCTTAACGTGAAAACACCTCGTATATCGGATGTAATGCCTTCATACCCTTGGATACGTAAATGACAATTTCCGACAAGCGACAAATTGTTCTTCGCCGCTGTCATCGGTGTAATTTTTTCAAAATTATTTTCGTCATTTCTCGGAAATTACTAAACGGATCGTTCGGAAAACTATACGTAAGTATAATTTATGAAATATTCCTCAAATCTCTATCATTAAAAGTGACGAAATGTTTCAAATAACGAAATTTTCTTACACTCCGGTATAGTTCCGTTCGGACGAAACGAACGGGTAATTTTAGACACGGAATTTTTTCGTAAAGCCTCAAAATTTTCACTATTAAATTGGAAATGCGAACGAAAAGGAATTTTTCGCCAGACTTCTGCTAGATTTTCGGAATCGCCGAATTTTTCTACGTACCCCCATCTGTGTCTCTATGCCCCAGAAACTTTTTTTTTCAACTTTATATTCCGTTGAATTACAGTTTTATATATAGCGTTTTTTTCGACAAAAAAACACCTCGTACATCGAACGTCACATCCTCGTACCCTTGGATACGTGAATGGCAACTTCCGAAAATCAAAAATTCGTTCTTTGCCGCTGTCATCGGTGTAATTTTTTCAAAATAAATTTCGTCATTTCTCGGCGAATACTAAACGGATCGATCGGAAACTATACGTGCGTGTATATTTTTGCATTCTCTTTAATTCTCGGCCGTTAAAAACGACGAAATGTTTCGATTAACGAAATTTTCTTGCACCGAGGTGCAGTTTTGTTTGAACGAAACGAACGCGAATCGTCGCATAACGTCGGACACGGAATTATTTTCGTAATCTGTCGAAATTTTCGCTCGGTGACATTGACTTGTCTTTTAAAATTAAAACACCCTGTATATCATTATTTTTTCATAAAGTAAAAACACCCTGTATATCAGTTTTTTAATTTTTCCCAATTTTTTCGTAAGAAAAAAACACCCTATACATCATGTCGATATACAGGGTGTTTTTGCATTAGGCAAGGACAGCTGATCGAAAGCTCGAAGGCCTAGCGGCCTTCTACGCACAAGGAAGTTCGCTAAAAGGGTCTCGCTCGCTGCGCGAGCTCGGATGCTCGAAGGCCTGCGGCCTTCTACAGTTGGCGGGTAGACGGATCCTCGCTCGCTCCGCTCGCTCGGGACGTTTAAATAAAATCGCCCTGTATAATGGGTTTTTTCTTAGGAAAAAAACACTCTGTATATGGTTCTATCTCTTAAAATGAAACACCCCGTGCATCGAACGTCACATCCTCGTACCCTTGGATACGTAAATGACAACTTCCGACAAGCGAAAAAATGTTCTTCGCCGCTGTCATCGGTGTAATTTTTTCAATATTAATTTCGTCATTTCTTGGAAATTACTAAACGGATCGATCGGAAACTATACGTGTGCGTATATTTTTGCATTCTCTTCAATTCTCGACCGTTAAAAACGACGAAATGTTGCGATTAACGAAATTTTCTTACACCGAGGTGCAGTTCTGTTTGAACGAAACGAACGCGAATCGTCCGATAACGTCGGACACGGAATTATTTTCGTAATCTGTCGAAATTTTCACCTTTTATTTCGAATTGCGAACGCAAAATGATTTTTTTCGCCAGACTTCTGCTAGGTTTTTTTCCAATACTTTACATTTTCTCGCCAATCAGTCTCTATCCCCTGGGGTTTTATATATATATACTCGCAGAATGGTTGGAAAGGGCGCTAACGCGCCCTTTCTTGGGACACTGACCCGTTGCCAGGTCGTCAATTGTTGCAATTAAATGTTTTGGTGGTCTTGCTTGTCACTTGCTTGTCAGGCAATCACTACCACTATTATACACTCTACTATACAACCATACACTACTGCTTCACTATCACAAATCACTAATTGTAAGCTCAAAAGTTTATTAGCTATATTTGTTAATAAAACTTTGATAATAGCGTCCAAATCCAAAAATTTGTTCGCTTCAAATCAAATAAGGTTTATAAACGCACCCCGAAAAATAAATAATTGTACGTCTTTCTTTATTAACACCCAAGAACAAAATAACAAAGTAAAGTAAAACATCATCCGATTCCACCTTATCAACCTAAAAACTAGTCCCACCGTGAATCATTCATTTTCGATACAATTCTTTCGTTTTAAATAAATATCCATCGCAGTGCCGTCCCCATTTCTAACATATTAGCTAATGCTAATAATCGCTCGGCCAAAATCCAAAATGCCAAAATATTAATGCACATTGCACATCCCTCTCTCGACCGCTTCAAGTTAACGTTTCAAAGTAAAATGCTCTCTCACGGTTCAAGTTAAAAATATGCGGTTTGTTTTGTTAGTTTGAAAAAACTACGCTTAACAAATTTGTATTCTTGTAATATTTTCGAAAACCTAATAGTTTTCGATATTTGAGCGTGATAATTTTAATTATGTCTAATTAAAATTAAACCTTATCTAATAACTCAAAAACTAATTGTCGAATAAAAATTTGTAAATTACTATTCGATGTAAAAAAATAATCCCTACAAATCACCTAGTTTGAAAAAATTTCGTAAATCTAACGGTTTAGGAGATATTTGATTTTGAATTTTCCGGAAAAAACGATTTTTGTTACGGCTTGTTCGCGAGGTTCGGAAAATATACCGTTCGATAGAAAAAATAATTGTAAACAATTTCTGTTTCTTGTAAAATTTTCGTAAACCTTCCGTTTCGGAGATATTAATGTATTTATTCATAAAGAAATTCCTTCTCGATTCGTCCCTGTTCTCTACGGAGAGAACGGTTTCGGGAATCCCTTTGCTGCGCGAATTTGAACCATAAATCTGTCGCTCGAGTCTCATGTTCACGACTTAGATTTACCCCTATAACTTTTGAACTGTTCAAGATAAACATATGCAGTTTGTTTTGTTAGTTGGAAAAACTACGCTTAACAAATTTGTATTCTTGTAAAATTATCGTAAACTTAATAGTTTTCGAGATTTGAGCGTGTAAATAATAATGAATTTAATTATAATTAAATTATTTTTGCCATAACTCCGCGAAGGAAATTTTGATTTTCCCGCGGTTTGCGTGAGATAATCGATATTAATTTGACGAATATTTTAGGAGAGATTGAGAAAAATCGATCTCTTCGTTTCCGTTAAAATCGCAAAAAACCCTAAAAATACCCTAAAAATCCGGAATTTTTCACCCGGAAGGAAACTTTTCCGGGTTTCGAAATGTCGATTTTCCGATAGATCTCGTCAAAATTCGTAAAGATGGCGTTTTTCCCGCGACGATTTTCCTTCGCGTACGGCCGTAAGAAAGAAACACGCCAATCAGCTCGGTTTTACCCAGCAATATCGCAGGTTTTTCGTCGTAACTCAACAACCGTTAAAGTTGGAACCACCCCGTAAACTTTTTATTATGTAAAAAAATATCCTCTACAATTTTCAAAGAATAAATTTTTTTTCGAAATCGCATCTTTTTTCGAGTTATTTCGATTTCGCCCTTTCTTGGGACACTTACCCGTTGCCAGGTCGTCAATTGTTGCAATTAAATCTTTTGGTGGTCTTGTCAGTTAGTCAGGCAATCACTACCACTATTATACACTCTACTATACAACCATACACTACTGCTTCATTATCACAAATCACTAATTGTAAGCTCAAAAGTTTATTAGCCGTAATTGTTAATAAAACTTTGATAATAGCGTCCAAATCCAAAAATTTGTTCGCTTGAAATCAAATAAGGTTTATAAGCGCACCCCGAAAAATAAATAATTGTAAGTCTTTCTTTATTAACACCCAATAACAAAATAACAAAGTAAAGTAATACATCATCCGATTCCACCTTATCAACCTAAAAACTAGTCCCTCCGTGAATCATACATTTTCGATACAATTCTTTCGGTTTAAATAAATATCCATCGCAGTGCCGTCCCCATTTCTAACATATGCTAATGCTAATAGTCGCTCGGCCAAAATCCAAAATGCCAAAATATTAATGCACATTGCACACCCCTCTCTCGACCGCTACAAGCTAACTTTTCAAAGTAAAATACCCTCGCACAGTTCAATTTAAAAATATGCGGTTTGTTTTGTTAGTTAGAAAAAACTACGCTTAACAAATTTGTATTTTTGTAATATTTTCGTAAACCTTCCGTTTCGGAGATATTAATGTATTTATTCATAAAGTAATTCCTTCTCGATCCGTCCCTGTTCTCTACGGAGAGAACGGTTTCGGGAATCCCTTTGCTGCGCGAATTTGAACCATAAATCAGTCGCTCGAGTCTCATGTTCACGACTTAGATTTACCCCTATAACTTTTGAACTGTTCAAGATAAACATATGCAGTTTGTTTTGTTAGTTGGGAAAAACTACGCTTAACAAATTTGTATTCTTGTAAAATTATCGTACACCTAATAGTTTTCGAGATTTGAGCGTGTAAATAATAATGAATTTAATTATAATTAAATTATTTTTGCCATAACTCCACGAAAGAAAATTTGATTTTCCCGCGGTTTGCGTGAGATAATCGATATTAATTTGACGAATATTTTAGGAGAGATTGAGAAAAATCGATCTCTTCGTTTCCGATAAAATCGCAAAAAACCCTAAAAATCCGGAATTTTTCACCCGGAAGGAAACTTTTCCGGGTTTCGAAATGTCGATTTTCCGATAGATCTCGTCAAAATTCGTAAAGATGGCGTTTTTCCCGCGACGATTTTCCTTCGCGTACGGCCGTAAGAAAAAAACGCGCCAATCAGCTCGGTTTTACCCAGTAATATCGCAGGTTTTTCGTCGTAACTCAACAACCGTTAAAGTTGGAACCACCCCGTAAAATTTTTATTATGTAAAAAAACATCCTCTACAATTTTCAAAGAATAAATTTTTTTTCGAAATCGCATCTTTTTTCGAGTTATTTCGACTTTTTGTCAATCGCGTTTATTTTAAAAAATCGATATCGCGCTATAAATCGGAAACCGCTCAAAATCGAATCACCCCATCCACATATATTATACAAAATACTATTCTTTACAAATTTCGATTCTTGAGAAATTTTCAAAAAACGGCTAGTTTTTGAGTAATTGTAAAATATAAATTTTTCGTTCGCGAAGGAATGTTTGTTTTTTATCGTTATAACTCAAAAACGGTTCAAAATAGAATAACCCCTTATATGTCCTATTATAGAGAAAAGCGTTCTCTACAATTTTCGAAGAATAAATTTTTTTTCGAAATCGCATCTTTTTTCGAGATATTTCAATTTTTTTGCCGAAATTGCGAAAATGACAATTTGTTTTTCCTATAACTCCGGTAAATGGATTTTCCCCGATATGCGGTTTGCGTGAGGTGATTGGTAATATATTAAAGAATATTTTGGAAAATTTTAAAGAAAATCGTCGGAAGATTTTCGGAGAAAATCCCGAAAAACCTCAAAAATACCCCAAAAATCCGGTTTTTCACCCGGAAGGAAACTTTTCCGGGTTTCGAAATATCGATTTTCCGATAGATCTCGTCGAGTTACGTCGGATAGCGTTTTTTCCGCGACGATTTTCCTTCGCGTTTGGCCGTAAAAAAAAAAACACGCCAATGAGTCAGTGAATGAATGAATGGATTCTTTCGGTTTCAGTTGTATAGTTAGTAGGATATATATAGTGATATATATATATATATATATATATATATTCATTATATATATATATACAGGGTATTTCATTGGGAAAGGGCAATATTTTAACCATATATAGAGGTCACCTAGGGGATTATAAAAAACCCATATAGTATGGATCTTGCGGCCCTTATAACCTAGTTACAGGGTGTTTTTTGAATTTAGCCCATTTCTTTCATGGCTCATAACTTTTGAATCACTCAGTATAATTATTTGATATTTGGTGTAGATAATCTACACCTTTATGACAATTTCTCGACACATTAACAAATTTGAAAATCCAGGTCCGGCTTAACAAAAATTATTAAAATTTGACCAACCCTAAAACAACACCCTATACATCAAATTTTTAAAAATTTAATTTCAAATTTGAAAAGAGCATGAAAAACTGAATACATTGACCAACTTTTTATTTTTCCGCATGCCATTTTACTAATAAAATTTTAACTTCAAAGTGTAAATTATGAGAATTTTAGTCCATTCAAAATGTAATTTAAGAGGTTTTAATTATTTTTTCTTCATTAACATCAAATTTTAGTAACTTTTTCATGGAAATTCCTGAAATAAACCTATTGATTTTGAATTAACATTCGCATAAATCAATAAATATTGCAATTACAGATCCGTACTTAAAATTATAATAATTCAAATTCACTTAATAATAATTATATATATAATGGTCATTAATTATTCAATTTTTATACATTATTACAAAAGAAAATTGTAAAATAAAAAATTGAAAAAAAAATGGAAAGACTTAACTGTGTTACATTTATTATCTTCATTATAAAAGATAATATTCCTTTGCACACCACCAAAAGAGGTAGAATACATGCATGGCGCGTTTTTTATTGTGGTATCCTCAAATAGGCCTAATCCACACGAACTCGAAAAATGGTAAAAATAATAATAGTTAATTATTATTGTTATAGTAGACTTGACACTAAATCTCAATTCTAAAATACACCCATTCGAGAGTAATGAAATATCAACGTAGGCTATGATATTGAGATATCATGTTTGTTTCTGTCATTTCAAATGTCATTATTTGGTTTTAATAAAAAACGCGCCATATATTCTACCTCTTTTGGTGGTGTGCAAAGGAATACTTTATTTATCTTTTATAATGAAGATAACAAATGTAACACAGTTAAGTCTTTCCAATTTTTTTTCAATTTTTTATTTTACAATTTTCTTCAGTAATAATGTATAAAAATTGAATAATTAATGACCAATTATTATTAAGTGAATTTGAATTATTATAATTTTAAGTACGGATCTGTAATTGCAATATTTATTGATTTATGCGAATGTTAATTCAAAATCAATAGGTTTATTTCAGGAATTTCCATGAAAAAGTTACTAAAATTTGATGTTAATGAAGAAAAAATAATTAAAACCTCTTCAATTACATTTTGATTGGACTAAAATTCTCATAATTTACACTTTGAAGTTAAAATTTTATTAGTAAAATGGCAGGCGGAAAAATAAAAAGTTGGTCAATGTATTCAGTTTTTCATGCTCTTTTCAAATTTGAAATTAAATTTTTAAAAATTTGATGTATAGGGTGTTGTTTTAGGGTTGGTCAAATTTTAATAATTTTTGTTAAGCCGGACCTGGATTTTCAAATTTGTTAATGTGTCGATAAATTGTCATAAAGGTGTAGATTTTCTACACCAAATATCAAATAATTATACTGAGTGATTCAAAAGTTATGAGCCATGAAAGAAATGGGCTAAATTCAAAAATCACCCTGTAACTCGGTTATAAGGGCCGCAAGATCCATACTATATGGGTTTTTTATAATCCCCTAGTTGACCTCTATATATGGTTAAAATATTGCCCTTTCCCAATGAAACACCCTGTATATAGTGATGTTCCCCTGGAAACACGAAGAAATATGTGATTTCAGCACGATGGATGCCCGGCTCATTTTTCTGGAAGGGTTCGATCATTTTTAAATGAAGAATATCCTGGAAAGTGAATTGGACGGGGAAGTATTTTTGCGTGGCCACCTATGTCTCCAGACTTAACATGTTTGGGTTTTTATTTATGGGGTCGCGTAAAAGATCTCATATATGCAACAAGAGATAACATGATTCAGCGAATGATCAATGCTGTTCATAGTCTTTCGGCGGCTGAAATTCATAGAAGCGGTTTGAACACACGAAAAAGAATCGAATCTTGCATTCAAAATCATGGGCGTCATTTCGAGAATTAAAAAAAGATGCATACGTAATTATAATCGTATACGTAATTATTTCAGGACCACACTTATTTATTAAATAGAAACAACGATTAGAGGTTTTCACAATGAGAGGTATACCGAAAATATCCCCTTCCTCCATTTTTTTCCTTATTTTTTTATTTTACGTATATTTTAGGTTAGGAAAGAGATATCGAGATGCGGTTTTCACAGGTTTGTGGGGAATTCCCTGACTATCTTTTGCTTAATAAAAAGTGATCGTTGCATTTAAATTTTTTGAGAAAATCTATGTTTTTGAGGTAATCGGAAAACGCCCTCTTCCGGCCAAGTAAGGAATAAAAAAAATATTTTGCATAGTGAGAATGATAGACTAAGGAAAGCCCTTTTCAACGATTCCATGTTTATGAAAATCCAAATAAATCCAATTTAGTCTTTACGAATAGTAGTTTGCGAGATATGGCGGAGTGCCATCCTTATTTGGCCACCCTGTACATGCGGTCGGTGGAACCGAGTAAGTGTTGACCGAAAGCTGGAATAAGGAGGACGTAATTTTGACGTAACAAAATTTGGCGTTAGACCGGCCAGCAAAAAAGTTTGTTTTCTTTTAATATAGAGCGTGATTCACTCAAATCTGAATCCTACCATATATCACAGAAGAACTGCAATGCTCGAATAGTAAGGATTAATCATCCTAACAGGTAAGTCGATCAATCCTTTAATTATAAATACATTACGGTCATACTAATTGAGCCTTTTAATTACGCAAAATGTTCTCAAATGATCCGTTGGCCTATCTATTAGCAACCACTTCAAGCCTCATTAAAACCCCACCGTAACTAACAATCACCCTGTACATAAGCGTTAAAAAATCACCTTTCCAACGAACGGTCTTCCTTCGTGATCCTTCACGAATATGTCCATCTTTATACCGACGTCGTAGGGGGGATAGGAACCGGTTTTCTCGCTCGCGCTCACTCCTGGATCGATGAGGACGACGTAGTGCATACCTCTGGCGTGTAACTCTTCGACGAAGTCAGGCAAATGGTGAAAATTGACGGGATCGTAGGTAAAATCGTTGTTGTCGTGCATGTAGTCCAAATCGTTCCATTGCGTATCCTGCACAAAAGCGATTAGTGTGACAGTAATATGGAATGTATTGACCCGTTATCATGGCTTCTCTTTTAAGGGTCGCTTACACGCTCAAGCAATTTGCACAAACGGGTTTTGCGCCCTCTCCATTGGAGAGGAGTACGATGTGAGATATACGGGTTTTATTGTTAGCCAAATATATTATTAGAAACATTTAATTAGAACTCATAGCAGTTTTCATTTACTGAAAATATTCAACAGTTTAGGAAATACAGGGTGTCGCAAAAAGATTGGGACATGGCTTAACCACAGACTCCTGGGACAAAAATAAGGCGATTTAACCGAATTTACCTATATCCAAAATTGCTTAGTAAAGAAGTTATAGGGTTTTGAAGTTAATAATAAAAAAGAGATTTTTTGATATTGTGCCAGAATGGCTTAACTTTTTTCCGTGAAAATTTGTACAGAATATCTCTGTTTGGTGACATATTTATGTATAAATTTTGTTTTTTAAATTATCCATTCCTCTCTGATTTATGAGGGGTGGCCAACCCCCTTAAAGCCACAATTGTTCCGCCCATGTAAGTCATCTAATTTTTGAATCGAAACCAGATTTATTGGTTTATTTATAACAATTTTTTGCTCTTTGTAATTTTCTATAAAACCCATATTTTTGGAGATAAATCGCTTTTTTGGCATTAAAACGATTTTTGAAACCCACATTTTCAGTACAATATTATCAAAAAACATTCATTACACCTTTTTAACACATTAACGTATTTTCAACAATAATCGATTATTTAATCATACCACTTAGCACATAACACAGAAAAAAAATACATTTAAAATTTTAAAGAATTATCTTCAACAATTTGACTCCTGTAATTTTTAATAATGAATCAATATGGCCTCCATTAATGATCAATAAATAGATTTTTGTTGAAAATAAATTAATCTGTAAAAAATGTGTTATGAAAATTTTTTTGTTTAATTCGGGTTCGTCAAAGGCAAATACTTCGCAGGATTATCACATACAAATCACGTAAATTCTATGAAGGATTTGCTTATTCACAATAAACCACGAATAGGTAGGTCGAGTTTTTATTTTATCCTAATGAATTTAATGTTTTTTATTTCTTTTGAAAAACTTGTGTATGCTAATTTTTTTTTAATGAATGACATGTAATCAGATTTTCCTTTATTTATAAAAATATATATAAAACTACTATTTTAATATCCAAGGCAAGTTGACATAAACAATGACAAATTGACAAAAATGACAAATTTAGAACGATCTCAACGTTGCCGGTTTGCAATTGAAATCCTGTCTATTACTGATTTTCAGGTTATACGGTTATTTGAAGGTTATGTTTACTTTCAACGTTTACAAATGAAAAAAGTTGTAAATAGAAGAATTGAAACAATAAAAAGAGGATTAGGATGACAATATAAGCTTGCGAGTATTATGTTAGTTGAATATTATACGATTTTTTAAATATCTAGATACATGTGACTGAAATTTGCAAAGGCCAGCAAAGGCAAAGGCCAACAGCGTATCTTCAAAATCTAAGATTTCAACCGCGCGCCGTAAAATTCCCCTAGTCGAATGGGAGAATTAACATTGACACTAGGGAAATTTTGATCTGCGTGGAAAAGACAGGAATATCACCAAATTCTCATTTTAGTTGGAATAGAGTTTACTATAGGACCACGATAAAGGATATATCGATATTGCATCGAATGTATAAACAAATGGATACTCGATATTCGGAGACGGGACTGACAGTACGACAGTACGACATCCGATTTCAACTGGCCCAGGCCATAGCAATGTTGCCAGCTTTGCAATGCGCTCTCAAAACGCTCGCCATCTAAATAGGTGGTAGGGCGAGTTAAACGAGGAGCGCGTTTTACGACCGCACGATCTTAGTGTCCACCATAGTACATTAAATTGTACAGGATGGGTACATTCAATTGTATGATGGGCACATGAATCCTTGCAGGATGAGATAATAAATTAAATTTTTACAAAAAAAAGTTATAATAAAAAAAATTGTTTGTTTATTTATAGGCGAGCAGCGGTGAAATGGAGGGATGCGCACATATTAAACCATTCCTGTGTGACACTGTTGACAAAGCCCTTCTTCGGAAGGAATGGGAGAAATGGATCCGTTCAATTCTTTTATATCTCGATGCAGAAGAAGTTGTTAATCTATTGAAGCGAAGGAATAAGCTGTTACATTTAGGAGGTTCCCAACTGCAAGAGGTGGCCTACAGCATTCCGGATGCCATTGAAACATACGACCCAAAGGAAGAGAACGATGTGTTTAAAACATTAGTTGATAAATTAAATAATTATTTTTCGGCTCAACAAAATTCAACGTTTGAGCGTCACCTTTTTAGGCAGATTGCACCTGAGAGTGGGGAAACTTTAAATAAATTTCTCTTACGCATTCGACAACAGGCAGCTAAATGCTCTTTTGGACAGACCGCCAAAGAAGCGACCGACATTAACATGAAAGACAAGTTAATTGATTCTTGGGCATCTACTGAATTGAAGAAGAAACCATTAGAAAAAGAGCGAACTTTAGATGAAATCATAGACCTTTGCCGTATTCAGGAACAAATAGACAATCAGTCAGTTGTCATGAACCAAGCCAATCAAAGACCTGGAACGTCTACTGAGGGAATTAACAAGATAACCACTAGCTCGAAGAACGCTGTTCCCTATGAATGTTTTCGTTGTGGGAAGAATCATAAACCAGGCCAGTCTTGCCCAGCGAAAAATACCAAATGCTAAAAATGTAATCTAATCGGCCATTTTGCTTTCAAATGCGGGACTAAAGGTAAAAGGCCGACAGAAAGTAATTCACATAGTTCATATAACAAGCGGCAAAAACGGATCAATTTCGTGGATATCGACACGGACGATGAGAATGAACAGGATACAGAGAGATTTGATTGCTTCCGAATCCAAGAGAAGAAAGGACGTGAGATTTCAAAGGAGTTGGGAGAAACCGGAGATGAACTAATCGATTGTACCATAGGTGGTACTCCGGTTACGATGCTAATAGACTCTGGATCAAAAGTCAACGTAATAAGCGGAAGCGAATGGGAAACGCTGAATAATAAGGGAGCTTCTGTTTGGAATATCGATACGAATATAGGAAATACTTTAAAACCCTATGGCTCGAACGACCCGACAGTAAACTACAAATTCGTCTCTACTATTGCAGTGCCTAATAAACCAGAGATAATTACGTCATTCTACGTAGCTCCTAGAGGAGATATTTCATTAGTGGGAAGAGATACAGCCAAACGACTGGGAATTTTGAAACTTGGGCTTAACGCGGTAAATATGGTGCAGGAGAACCAGGCGTTTCCGAAAATCAAGAATATTACAGTCAAGTTATCAATAGATACATCGGTACGACCAATTCAACAACCTCTAAGACGCATACCTATTTCAGTGGAAGGAAAAGTAGAAGAAAAGCTTGAGGAGGCTTTAAGAAGACATAATCGAGAAAGTTAAAGCTCCTAGCGAATGGGTGTCTCCAATAGTTGTTATATTCAAAGCCAATGGAGATATTAGGATTTGTGTGGATATGAGACGGGCCAACGAAGCGATAAAAAGAGAAAACTATCCCCTACCGACTTTTGACTCTCTATTGACGAAATTGCGCGACGCCAACTATTTTTCCAGATTAGATTTAACTAATGCGTACCATCAGCTAGAATTAGAGGAATCAAGTCGCTCGATTACCACGTTCATTACTCACAAGGGAATGTTTCGTTATAAGCGATTACTGTTTGGGGTAAATTCAGCACCCGAAATTTTTCAAAGAATCTTCGAAGAACCGAAGAGGAACACGATGGGTGTTTAAGAAAAGCACTCGAAATTCTACAAGAGAACGGCGTCTTACTTAACAAAGACAAGTGTTTAACTAAAAGACAATTATATTTTCTGGGCCATCATTTATCTAGCGAAGGTATTGAAGCCGATCCGGACAAGCCACCACAGCAGCACCCACTTTGGAAACGGCAACCAGGTATACAGTTACCCCACAACCGAGGGAAGAAGACGCCGCCACCGATCCACCAGGGACGCTGCCAACCGAAGGAGCGATAGAACCTTTAAAACTAAAAAGAAAAGGAGGGATGTGGAGACGAGCCGACACTGAATCGGACTGATTCATGAACCTGTCGAACAGCTAGATAATGATATCTACGAAAAGCAGTGCGATTTGAATAACCGATGAGTGAAAATGTATTTAGAATATTGAGTTTAATAAATTAGAGTATATTTGTAATTAGTGTATGTTAATGTGCCTTTCCCCGGTCACCACATTTACCTTAGTGGGCTTTCACACCAAAATAGCATGCGACGTGCGACTTGCTGTCAGGAAGCAGGTAGCACGTCGCAAATAGCGTCTTCGCAATTTACTTTCATACCAAAGAAGCACGTCGCACGTCGCGCGTCGCATAGTGCGACTTTATTTGTTTTCAGACCTCCGTTTTGGTAAATAATAATAAACAATATAAAATATTTTTAAATAGTAGTTACCTACATATCGTCGGATGAAGATACTATTGCGCTGATTGCTGCTGTGATTGCAATGAGGAGGACGAAAAAAAGCAGGAAAGTCTGGATTCATCAGTACTTACGAGATAAGACACATAGCACGTTTACAATATGTCAGCAGCTACCCCCTCAGTAAATACCACAGTAACTCGCCAGGAAGTACCCCCTGGCGTGGCAAAACGCGTAGCAAAGTAGCAAATTATAGGACCTGTTTCATATTCGAGTCGCACGTCGCATGTTGCGACGTCGCAACTTTGCACGCCGGTGTGAAGGCGGCATCTATATATATATATTATAATAAATATATGTATATATTTATACAGGGTGTTTCATTGGGAAAGGGCAATATTTTAACCATATATAGAGGTCAACTAGGTGATTATAAAAAACCCATATAGTATGGATCTTGTGGCCCTTATAACCGAGTTACAGGGTGTTTTTTGAATTTAGCCCATTTCTTTCATGGTTCATAACTTTTGAATCACTAAGTATAATTATTTGATATTTGGTGTAGATAATCTACACCTTTATGACAATTTATCGACACATTAACAAATTTGAAAATCCAGGTCCGGCTAAACAAAAATTATTAAAATTTGACCAACCCTAAAACAACACCCTATACATCAAATTTAAAAAAATTTAATTTCAAATTTGAAAAGAGCATGAAAAACTGAATACATTGACCAACTTTTTATTTTTCCGCATGCCATTTTACTAATAAAATTTTAACTTCAAAGTGTAAATTATGAGAATTTTAGTCCATTCAAAATGTAATTGAAGAGGTTTTAATTATTTTTTCTTCATTAACATCAAATTTTAGTAACTTTTTCATGGAAATTCCTGAAATAAACCTATTGATTTTGAATTAACATTCGCATAAATCAATAAATATTGCAATTACAGATCCGTACTTAAAATTATAATAATTCAAATTCACTTAATAATAATTATATATATAATGGTCATTAATTATTCAATTTTTATACATTATTACAAAAGAAAATTGTAAAATAAAAAATTGAAAAAAAAATGGAAAGACTTAACTGTGTTACATTTATTATCTTCATTATAAAAGATAATATTCCTTTGCACACCACCAAAAGAGGTAGAATACATGCATGGCGCGTTTTTTATTGTGGTATCCTCAAATAGGCCTAATCCACACGAACTCGAAAAATGGTAAAAATAATAATAGTTAATTATTATTGTTATAGTAGACTTGACACTAAATCTCAATTCTAAAATACACCCATTCGAGAGTAATGAAATATCAACGTAGGCTATGATATTGAGATATCATGTTTGTTTCTGTCATTTCAAATGTCATTATTTGGTTTTAATAAAAAACGCGCCATATATTCTACCTCTTTTGGTGGTGTGCAAAGGAATACTTTATTTATCTTTTATAATGAAGATAACAAATGTAACACAGTTAAGTCTTTCCAATTTTTTTTCCATTTTTTATTTTACAATTTTCTTTTGTAATAATGTATAAAAATTGAATAATTAATGACCAATTATTATTAAGTGAATTTGAATTATTATAATTTTAAGTGCTGATCTGTAATTGCAATATTTATTGATTTATGCGAATGTTAATTCAAAATCAATAGGTTTATTTCAGGAATTTCCATGAAAAAGTTACTAAAATTTGATGTTAATGAAGAAAAAATAATTAAAACCTCTTCAATTACATTTTGAATGGACTAAAATTCTCATAATTTACACTTTGAAGTTAAAATTTTATTAGTAAAATGGCATGCGGAAAAATAAAAAGTTGGTCAATGTATTCAGTTTTTCATGCTCTTTTCAAATTTGAAATTCAATTTTTTAAAATTTGATGTATAGGGTGTTGTTTTAGGGTTGGTCAAATTTTAATAATTTTTGTTAAGCCGGACCTGGATTTTCAAATTTGTTAATGTGTCGATAAATTGTCATAAAGGTGTAGATTATCTACACCAAATATCAAAAAATTATACTGAGTGATTCAAAAGTTATGAGCCATGAAAGAAATGGGCTAAATTCAAAGAACACCCTGTAACTCGGTTATAAGGGCCGCAAGATCCATACTATATGGGTTTTTTATAATCCCCTAGGTGACCTCTATATGTGGTTAAAATATTGCCCTTTCCCAATGAAACACCCTGTATAGGTTTTAAAATAAGTAGCATGCTACCTGCTTCTTGGCAGCAAGTCGCACGTCGCATACTACTTTGGTGTGAAAGCCCACTTAAAGTAATTAAAGCCTACTTTTGGTAAGTACACTGTGTCTCATTTTGCTCGCGACTGGGGGATATCTCGGTTATTAGACTTGATAGGACATTGCGGTTTTCGCGAACCTTTGCTACTTTTTTGTCAAACTTACAATGGCACAAACAGATTTTTTAAATATCTTTTCATTTTTGAGTTACTGGACGATAATGAAAATTCTGATTTATTCAGCCACCCCCGTATCTCGTTTGCTATTGAAGATATTTTAAATGTGTAAACTGATTATTATAGATAATTTTGCGTAGAATTCAGTGACGTCCTTAGTTTTTTATGGGCGTTACCATTTTTGAAATATGACACCAACTTGTATTTTTTTAATGGGACTACCTATATTTTTATTGCCTATTAAATTTGTAATTTTTTTCTCTTTTTAATATGGCACATTCTATATTTTGAATTTTCTTAAAACGCTCAAATAAGAGAAAAACTATTTTATTATAAAAATGGTTAGGGGGCTATGCGGAAAAACAAAAAAATCGTAGAAATGTTTTATTTAATATTCTCAACAACTATTTTTGTTCAAAAAGTATTTTATTTTGGGTTTTCTGCATAGCCCCCTAAGCATTTTTCGAATAAAATAGTTATTCTCTTTTTTGAGCGTTCTAATGAAATTCAAAATATAGAATGCGCCATATCATTAAAAACAGAAAAAAATTACAAATTTAATGGCCAATAAAAATACAGGGTGTTCCATTAAAAAAAAAATACAAGTCTGTGTCATATTTCAGAAATGGTAAACCCCATAAAAAACTAAGGACGTCACTGAATTCTACGCAAAATTATCTATAATAATCAGTTTACACATTTAAAATATATTCAATATCAAACGAGATACGGGGGCGGCTGAATAAGTCAAAATTTTCATTATCACCCTCTAACTCAAAAATGAAAAGAGATCTAAAAAATCTGTTTGTGCCATTGTAAGTTTTACAAAAAAGTAGTACAGGTTCGAGAAAACCGCAATGTTCTCTCAAGTCTAATAACCGAGATACTCCCCAGTCGCGACCAAAATGGGACACAGTGTACTCATACAGTGTGTCCACTTATGTTCGCACCATATGGCAAACTTTTTTATTGTTAATATTACGAAAAAAAGTTATTCTTCATAAAAAGTTCTGCATTGTGTAAAAACTAAAATACAACCATCAGATATTAAAAATTTTCAGTCGTATACGAGGTTTGTCAAAAAATGTGATTTTTGCTCAAGAGTACATAATATATAATAAAGTAAGTACCTTTATTTTTGACAATATCGAAAATTATTATAAAGAAAAAATGTTTAGAATTAAAAATAACTTTCAAATATTCAATATTGTTTATTTATAAAAATATATTTTTCGAAATTTTTTCTTGAAAAAATTTAGTGAAAATGTTGAAAATTTATGTTTGCGCTTTTTTGCATAATTAATTTAGGATGCACCGGCATTTTTTCATTTTCCAAAGTTTTCACAGAGAACCTGAAGATTTGTCGTATCCATGCGTGTTGTGAGGAGCTTCAAGTGAATATTGAAGAAAAGCAACACAAAGAAGCAACAGATGGCGTACATCTTCATTTTCATGTAAGTGCTTATGTCGTTTTATAGAGAAGTAAATCCAATAATAAATTCGGAAAGTTCTGACGATTCAGATTCTGATTCACGTTTAAGGAATCTCAATAATAATAAACTTTTAAACCTCCAAATTATAAATCAAAATCAATCAACAATGACTGTACCTCAATTAAAAAAGGAATATTTGGAGATGATTCCAGAATTCCACGGAGATACTGCTTTGTTACCTAGATTTATTGAAGTCAGTGAAAAATTGGTCAATAAGTTTTATAATGTTGCTGATGTAAATGACTTCCAAAATTAATACCTTATGCCAAGCATTTTAGCTGAAATAAAAGGAGAAGCTGCTATAAATATTTCGTCTTGCGCAATTGGAACTTGGCAAGATCTAAAAGATGCTTTGCTAAATACTTATGCAGATTAATGGGATATGTACACCCTCAGTATTGATATTTCTGAACTAAAGCAAGATAATGATACTCCATTCGATTTTTTCCAAAAAATTCAGCATCTTTTAAATCTGCAAATCTCATTATTGAAGACTAAGACTAACTTATTTTGAGTAATTATTTCAGAAATCTAGCTCTCAGAGTATTATTGCGAGGATTTAAAGAACCGCTTGGGACTCTTATGCGTACCAAAAATCCAAGCGATTTAAACAGTGCTTTAAATGTCTTGACTAACGACTTTCAAATGGGACCTAATAATAGTGGTAATAAACAGAATAATTCAAAATATATGAATAATAAATTCAATAACTCCCAACGGAAGAATAAAAATTTCCAACCAAATTTCCAACAAAATAAACCATAATTTAATAATTACCAAAATCCGCGAAAATTTAATGGTAATAACCCTAATCAACCTTCTACTTCTCAAAACTTCCCCAACAGACAAATCAACTCTGGGAATAGTAATAATTTCAGACCTAATCAAAACCAAAACCAGAATACCAATTGCCCAATCCCGATGAGTATAAGCACTCATAACACATTTAAACCGAACCATCCCCCAAAATAGAAATTTTTCTCAAAATCAAAATAAGATCTTCCGAGCTGAACAATTACATAACATTACCGACAATTCCCCTCCTGAAATAACTGACGATAATTTTTTAGACGACATTGCCTCGGAAGAACAGAAATGAGTGAAGTTCAATTACTGAATCTAACTAATAGTAATAGTGAGTTACCGTACATTGTTTTCCCTGAGCAAAATTTAAAAATTTTAAATGACACTGGTAGTACTAAATCGTTTATTACACCAGTAGTAGCAGAAAAATATTTCAAAAATTCGATTTTTCAGAAATAATTTAAAATTTCGACTGCTCTTGGGTCAAAGAAGGAAGACTTTTGTGCAATAATACCGTCATCCGAAATTTTTAAAATTAAAAAACCCAATAGTTTAATCTATTGTATTTTTAAGTTTCATGACCATTTCGATGGATTACTAGGTTTAGATAATAAGTTGTTGAACGCAAAAATAGATTTAAATAATAATGTGCTCACTACACCTTGTAGTGAAATAAAAATTAATTATTTTAAGATAGGCTTGCCTAATGCAACTGGGGAAGAAAGCGCGAATTGTATAGTAATGCCTCACAGAAGTGAGCAAGTGATAAAGTTAAATATAAAAAATATTGAATCAGGTGATGTTATCATTCCTTATATGAAAATCGATAAAAATTTAGAAATCCCAGAATGTTTAACAAAGGCTGAAAATAACGAAGCCGTGTGTACTATTTTAAACTCGTCTGAATCTTATTTTAAAGTTGATCTATCTCCATCCATAGAATGTGAAATATTTACAGAATTCGAGCAAAACATTAACCCTAATTTTAATGCTATTTATGCAGATAAAATTAAATTTGATATTTCTAAAATACGAACGGAATATATGAATGACGAAGAATGCCAACAAATACTAAAACTAATTAAAGAATATTCTGATATCTTTCACATTGATGGAAATCAATTAACCTTTACAAACAAAATTAAACATAATATAAAAACCGTTAATGAACTACCTATCTACGCAAAATCTTATAGATATCCCGAAATTTATAGAACAGAAGTACAAAATCAAATACAAAGTATGTTAGAGCAAAGAATAATACGTCCGTCAATTTCACCTTGGTCATCTCCTATTTGGGTAGTACCAAAAAAATGAATGCTTCCCAAAGACCAAAATTTAGAATTGTAATTGATTATCGACGTCTAAATTCTATTACTGTTGGTGACCGATACCTCTTGCCAAATATTAATGATTTACTCGGCAAGTTAGGCCGTTGCCAATATTTTACAACCCTTGACCTCGCTTCAGGATTTCACCAAATAGAAATGGCTGAAGAAGACATACCTAAAACCGCTTTCAATACTGAAAATGGTCATTATGAATTTTTACGTATGCCTTTTGGGTTGCGAAATGCACCAGCCACCTTTCAAAGAGTGATTGACTATATTTTGAGCGGCATACAAAATGAAAAGTGTCTTGTATATTTGGACGACATAATTGTGTTTAGTACAAGTCTACAAGAACACATAGCAAATCTTAAAGACGTATTTCAAAGACTAAGAAATTCGAATTTTAAAATTCATTTAGACAAGTCAGAATTTTTGAAAAAAGAAGTGGGTTATTTAGGGCGTATAGTAACACCTGACGGTGTGAAACCTAACCCCAACAAAATCAGAGCTATCAAAAATTTCCCTATACCCCAAAATGTAAAACAATTAAAGGGATTTCTCGGACTATTAGGCTATTATCGAAAATTTATTAAAGATTTTTCCAAATTAATTTAAACCTCTTACAATTCGTTTAAAAAAGGATGCTGTAATTAATGTCAATGATTCCGATTACTCTCAATGTTTCGAAACCTGTAAAAATTTGTTGGTGTTAGATATTTAATTTATATATTTTTCAATTTAATATAAAATTATTAATTACGCTACTGGCCGCATTCCCAGACGACCGTTAGAAATGGGTTGGTGGGGTAGTAGGAGTCGCGGGCGGCTGAAAACTCACTCACGATTAAAAATCGAAGCGATACAGTCGAAAATTCGCAACTGGGCCCGTATTCTTGAGATCGACGGGTAAGCGTTCCTATGCGAAAATGTGACGTATCACTCACGAAACGTTCGAAGTCGTATTCTTGAGTCAGACGCGCGCTCATTTGCGCATGGGCTTTCTACTGGGCCCGTATTCTTGAGATCGGCGGGTAAGCGTTCCTATTCGAAAATGTGACGTATTCTCACGAAACGTTCGAAGTCGTATTCTTGAGTCACTCCAATGAGAGCCGTTCCTATACGAAAATTTCTACTGGTCCAGACCAGTAGAAAATTAGAAACCGCCGAAATTGGAGAGTGGACTTGCGCGCTGATTACCAAAGGCATGATAAACATCAAACGATCTTGTTTAACTTGTAAAGTTATGTTGATGTTGATGTTTTGTTTACAGTTGATGCAACACAAAAATGAACGCACGTCACTAATGTGACAACATTAAAACAGATTAATATTAATACCTGCTGAATTTAATTTAATATTAACAAGGGATGATAGAAAATGTTTAAAAGCCGAATTAAATCATCTAAGAAAAATTAATATTATAAAAATTCAACGTATTTATATAAAATTAATAATTCTTTCTTTTAGACTGTTGATAGGCACTGACAATTTGAGCACTAAATATTTCATATTTTACGAAAGTTTTCTCTGGAATTTCGTGTTGTGTAAAAAATTCGTACAAAATTCGTTTGTGTCTATAGAAAATTTTCAAATATTTACCATTTATACAGAAACGTTTTCTCTGCAAAATAAAAGAAACAGCACGTCCCTATCTCGATTAATATACGAGATAATAACAAGATAATAGCATGATAATTATAAAAGTCAGCAAAAATTCGTGTTGTGCCAAAAATTCGTATAACAATTAAAAGAGTCGATAGAAAATTTTCAAATTTTTATCATTTATAAAGCAACGTTTTCTCTACAAAAGAAAACATATAGTAGGTGCCTATCTCGATTAATATTGGAGATAATAACATAATAATAGCACGATAATTATAAAAGTCATCCAAAATTCGTGTTGTGTTAAAAATTCGTATAACAATTAAAAGAGTCGATAGAAAATTTTCAAATTTTTATCATTTATAGAGCAACGTTTGCTCTACAAAACAAAAGATACAGCAGGTCCCTATCTCGATTAATATTCGAGATAATAACAAGATAATAGCATGATAATTAAAAGTCATCAAAATTCATATAACAATTTGAAGGGTCAATAGAAAATTTCCCAATTTTTATCATATGATAAATAAAAAATTGTTAATTTTATATAAATACGTTGAATTTTTGTAATATAAATTTAAGGTTTAGGCGAAATAGTAGTCCCGATGTCCTAAAACACATTGATGTTTTATTTAAACTAGCCAACATTGCACTTCTCATCGAGAGACTTTCGACCGCGCGATAATACGGTTTTAAGCTTTCGTGAGAAATGGAGGGGAGAAACGGTAGAAACTCTATAGGATTTTTTCGCGTAGGAACGCTTCGCTCGACCGATCTCAAGAATACGGTGCTTGGTCGTTTTTGCAATTGTAATACCGTTCGTTCACTTTGATAAAATTAAAGAAATATACAGTCCACTTGTTCGAGTTAATTAAGTGACTTCCCAATCGTTTAAAACCAACAGTTGGTAAACGAACCCATTTTACAATACCCTGATTTTTCACAACCTTTCACTCTGACAACCGATGCCAGTAATTTTGCTTTAGGGGCCGTACTAAGCCAAGGAAAAATAGGATCTGATTTGCCAATCGCTTATGCTAGTAGAACTCTCAACGATTCAGAGATACATTATTCAGCAATAGAAAAGGAACTTTTTGGCATTGTTTGGGCCGTTAAATACTTCCGACCGTATTTATTCGGAAGACATTTTAAAATAGTGACCGACCATAAACCGCTTCAATAGTTATTCTCCCTTAAAGACCCCAGCTCAAAACTCGTTAGATGGCGTCTCAAGCTCGAAGAATTTGATTATGAAATAATTCACAAGAAAGGTGCATTAAATACAAATGCAGATTGTTTGTCCCGAGTAGAAATAAATATAAACGAAGCTCAACTTAATGAACCTTCTACCTCCAAAGCTATTTCCGAACATATAGACGACTTTAATAAAGAACTAGAATCTAATAAAAAAATCAAGAATCAGAATCCCTCATAGGAGAATACGAAAACGTAAATAACGATATTGACGACGAAGACATTACCGTACACACAAATAAAGAAAATCCGGTATCCGGAATACCAATTTCCGATAGCGTAGTTAATGAAGGTAAAAACCAAATTATTATTTCAGAAGTAAATTTCGCACCAGCCAGTCCTTCAATTATTAAGCTTTATGACACCAAACAAAGAATACTTGTACAATTTTCTAAAAATAATTTTGAAAATGATGTAATTAATTTTGTTAAAGAGTTTGTCATACCGAAAATCAAATATCATTTATATTTCGAAGACCCCCTATACGAAAAATTCAGTGTAATTATTCAAAATTATTTCAAAAACTCCCAAATCAATTTTATTAAATGTTTAAAAATTTTTATAGATATCCCATTAAACGAAATCTCCGAAATCATCCAAAAATCATAAAGGAAAACAAAACCATAGAGGATTAGACGAAACGGAAAATAGAATCAAGAATTTATACTATTGGCCAAATAAAAGAGCCTCCATTCAAACATACATTAACGAGTGTGAAATATGTAAATTAACTAAATATGATAGGAGACCGTTAAAACCTAGCTACTAACTAAAGAACTCCGTAGTCAAATAATTATTAGCTACTCATAAAGTAAACATACATTTTATAACATCTCAATACCCAGAATCCAATGGCATAGACGAAAGATTTCATTCCACCATTATTGAACATATCAGACTCCTAAATAATCAAAAAGAATACAAAAATGACCCGATCGAAATTAAGGCCAATTACGTTTTATTAGCCTATAATAGTAGTGTTCACTCTGTCACCAAACTAAAACCCTATGAAATAACCACCGGACATTTAGACAACAATTCCCCTTTCAACATAGAATTAAATCAACAATTGCTTAACAACTATATTTTTGAACATAGAGAAAAATGAAATTATTATATTCAAAATTAAACGAAACATTAATGTCAACCAAAGACAAAACGATTAATAAAGCTAATGAAAAACGAGAAGAAATTCCGGAAACAATCCCTGTTAAAGTATTTGTTCGAAATAAACAAATAAAGAGCAAAACTAAAAATAGATATCAAACCGAAGAAATCAAGAGTATTGACCATGCTAAGAAAACTGCTAAAATTTCAACTAAACACGGTAATACTGCCGAAAATATACATTTGTCAAATATTAAAAGACCTAAAATTAAACCCTATAATTCTATTTCAGGTTCTTTGCAAACGCAGCCAGCGCCTCAGTGACAATAACGGACATTACCCATAACATAGGTGTTATATCGATAAATTTAGGACCCGCTAAATTGCAAAAATCCAGTGACACTTTTATTCATTTTTACTATTTAAACAATTTGATAAAAGAATTCGAAAATTTAAATTCTCAATATGATCATATTCAATCATTATCAAATTCAATATCACTAACGATACATTTTTCCTATCAGAAGCTGAAAATTATCTAAATACTATAGAGTTTGTAAATATAGACATAGAAACAAAATTCACAAATTTAAACATTCATTTAACTGAAATAAGAAAAAAGGAGGACTAATAGACGGTTTGGGATCGATAGTTAAGACTATAACAGGAAATTTGGACGCACAAGATAGAAAAAGGATTTATTCAATCTTAGAACACTTGAAAACGAATCAATTAAATCTACAAAATCAACTCAAAATGCAATACTCTGTGAACAACGAAATTATGTACCATTTCAATAAAACAGTAACTGATATACAAACAAATCAAATTATTCTAAAATCAAAAATTCTAGCCATAAAAAGATATTGTCGACTTCCAAAGTAATTTGACCAACGTGATATATTTGAAAGAACTACTGAACGAACTATTAATGATTTATAACAGAATTCTCGAGATAATGGAGAATGTTGAAAATTCTCTTACGTTTTGCAAATTAAAAACATTGCATCCTAGCATTATAAAATCTAACCAACTATTCGCCGAACTAAGCAGAATCTCAACCTATTATAAAGAACAACTACCTTTCTATGTGGAATATAAAAATATTTTAAAATTTGAATCAATTTTGGAAGTTAATTGTAAAATAGAGAAAAATAAAATAGAGTATTTCATATCAATTCCTATCGATTTCGAAACAAAATTCGAACTTTATTATCTATTACCAATTCCCACAAAATATGAATCAGGATTCGTAATATTAGTACCAAACTCAAAATTTCTATTAAAATTAAACAATATTATTATCAAATCTTTAAACGACATTTGTACATTCAACCACATATTTCATTGTCCAAACCGCCTACAAATAAGTAATGAAGGATTATGTGAAACACAAATATTACTACACGGAAATTCGACTAGCTGTAATTACGTTAAATTAAACGCTTTGGGAAACCACATAGAAATTATACCCGAAACTAACCAATTTTTGACAGTACTTAATAACAAATTAAGTAGCGAAATTAAAATTTTAAAAGGAATCATCTTGATCGAAAATACACCCTGCAAAATTATTTTCCAAAATCAAGAATTAACATTTCGAGATAAAACTTTTGGACATCCACTTATAATTAGAAATCCAAAATTTAATTTTAATAAATTGAAAATCACTCCTATGGAAATAAATTTAAAAAAATTTGAAATTGAAAGAATTACAATTTAATAACCTTACACCGATAAAAGAAAAAGGTTTCAAATATCACATTCCAAGTTTATGGACTGCAATTCTTTACGTTGGAATTATAATTCTAATTGGCATGATAATATTATAAGAAAATATCCCAGAAGAAGAAGAAGGACGTCACATCTTCAACAGGATCTTCATCTCACGAAGAAAAGAGGATTCATCTTCCACAGGAAGCTTCATTCTAGGGGAAGAGGAGTTATAGGGTCAGCGACTGAACATTCCACCGGAAATGCTTAGAACGTGGAATCGCCAACATGCAACTCTGCATTTTACCTTTACTTCCGTAATTATTATACATGGTTTCAGTTAGTCGGGATTTTGACCGCATAATAAAATATACTTATTCGACTGATACCTTTTCTGTTTGTAACAAATAAAATTTTTAAAACCTAACACACTGGGTGTTTTATATTAGTTACATGAAAAAGATTATCACCCTTTGTCGACAGGCACCCCAACATACTGACCAACAGATCCAAATAAAATACCCCACCTGCTAGACCTATTTATCACTAGGTGCGTCTCACCTGCTTATATGGAAGTTACGCCAAACTACGACCTTTCATCCGATCACTCCCCAATCATTGCAACCATCAGTAGCTTCATAGTACACAAAACGATAACACCAAGACTGAACAATAAGAGAACTAACTGGGAAAAATACCGCAGCAAACTAGAAGGGGACATCACCCTTCAAGTAAGCCTTAAAACAACAAAGGAGACAGATGAAACACTAACAGCCTTAAACCATATACTTACAGAGGCCGCACTATATGCCACGCCTGCAACTTCCACAACTAACCAAGATCACCATATCCCAGCTGAAATTAAACAGTTAGTAGCTCAAAAAAGGAAAGCGAGAGCAAAATGGCACCGAACCCATGCACCATCAGACAAGACCACACCAAACAGGCTAAGCAACCAACTAAAACTTAAAACTCAAAGAGGCAAAAGAAAGATCGTTTACCTATTATACAATGAATTTAAATCAACACGACAACTCAATATGGAAACCAATTGAAAATTCCAAAAAACCTAAAATCCAGGTACCTCCAATTAGAAATACAACACAACTGCGTTTTTTGCAGAGTATCTAGCACAAGTATTTACTCCTAACAACGAAGCTCCAGATATTGAAATAGAAAGAGACGTAAACAACATTCCAGTGAACACACCAATAATCAAACCGCTAACCAAAAAAGAAGTTCAACGAGAAATTCAATACCCAAATACTAGGAAATCACCCGGGCGGAATAAAATTACCCCTACGATGATAAAGAAATTATCTGAGAAAGGAATTATACTCATTACTCTTATTTTCAATGCCATCCTACGCTTAAACTACTGACCGAAGCTCTTTAAAACCGCCGAAGTAATACTAATCCCGAAAGAGGGTAAAAACCCAAACGAAGTTTCTTCATATAGGCCAATAAGCCTATTACCAATCACGTCCAAAATACTCGAATGATTACTGCTACAAAGAATTAATTCAGATCCTGAAACAGAGGAATGGATACCCCACCACCAATTTGGCTTTCGAAAAGAACACTCTGGATGTTAGCCAAGCCTTCGACAAGGTTTGGCACGCTTGATTGATTTACAAAATCAAGAAGTATCTTCCCATTACCTATCTGAAACTGTCTAAATCCTACCTAAACGAAAGAGAATTTCAAACAAGAGTAAACGCAAGCCTTTCCAATAATTTTCCAATAAAATCCGGTGTCCCATAGGGCAGTATACTTGGACCTCTACTGTATGTGCTATACAGGTCCCAAAACTTCCCAAAACTCCCTGTACACTGAGCTACTCTATGTTGGTGGGATCAAAAAAGTCGATTTGACCAAAATTACCTATATCAAAAGTTCTTCGTTAGCCTCTCAGGAAACCTCAAAGTTGAAAGAAAATTTTAATTTTTTTTAATAACTCGAAAACGCTTCGATCGATTTTTATAAAAAAAAATGTATGTAGCTCTTTTAATTGAAGAGCCATTGTTCAAACCAAAAATTATACCTACTGAAATCATGGAAGGGTAAAAACTACCCTTATCCTACCATAAAAGACGTCGTATTTTTTGAGGGCCGCCCCTGGATTTTTTTGTATGGAGAGCTTTATTCATTTATAGCATTTTTTGTCTTTTACGACAAACATGTATCTCTCATGGCATTTGAGTAAAAAAAAATTATGGTCTGAGGGTTAGTCATTCAAAATTTTCAAGATAACTTATTTGGCGGTTATAAGAATCACAACTCGAAAATTGTCGATTTTAAAGTTATTACAATAAAAAAATCATCAATGGGCATAGGTATCGACTGGAAATTAACAATTAAAGAGGATATTTTTTTACAATGAGTCTCTAACCATCTGTTTGAATTTTCAATTTTTTCAATTGCGACAATTTTCAAGTTGCGGTAGTTATAACCACCAGTTATAAACCTAGTTATAAATCACTGACCCTCAGTCCATTTTTTTTTTCTCGAATACCATGAGAGATACATGTTTTTCGCAAGATACAAAAATGCTATAAATGAATAAAGCTCTCCATACAAAAAAATCCAGGGGCGGCCCTCAAAAAATACGATGTCTTTTATGGTAGGATAAGGGTAGTTTTTACCCTTCCATGATTTCAGTAGGTATAATTTTTAGTTTCAACAATGGCTCTTCAATTAAAAGAGCTACATACCAAATTTTATAAAAATCGATCGAAGCGTTTTCGAGTTATTAAAAAAAATTAAAATTTTCTTTCAACTTTGAGGCTTTCTCAGAGGCAAACGAAGAACTTTTGATATAAGTAATTTTGGTCAAATCGACTTATTTTGATCCCACCAACATACAGTAGCTCTGTGTACAGGGAGTTTTGGGACACCCTGTATACAGCAGATTTACCAACTAATAACGAAGCCAGCACTGGTACTTTTGCGGACGATATAGTCATCCTTGCAGCCTAGGAAGACCCAGCTATAGCATCTACCATTCTCCAGACACAACTAAATGATGTCCAGACATGGCTACACAATTGGAGAATCAAAACGAATGAATCTAAATCCACCCAAGTGACTTTTACCTTGAGAAAGGATAAGTGTCCCCCAGTTCTACTTAACAATACTCAACTACCACAATCACAGAGCACCAAATACCTAGGAATGCACCTCGACTCAAAACTCAACTGGATGGAACATATACTTCAAAAGCGAAAACAAATAGACCTAAGACTAAATGGCCTACACTGGCTGATCGGCAGAAAATCAAAACTAACCCTAGAAAACAAAATCCTCATCTACAAAATTGTTATAAAACCTATTTGGATGTATGGCATCCAACTCTGGGGATGTGCACACAAGTCAAATACAACCATAATCCAAAGAAGCCAATCCAAAATATTACGTATGATGGTTGATGCACCCTGGTTTGTGACAAACTTGGCACTTCACGAAGGCCTAATCGCCGATTGCACCACCTTCACTTTAAATTTTAAGTAGAAACCCATTCGTACAAGACGTACCTAATCACAGAATAAAGTACACGACACCACAGAAGATTAGAATCACACAGTAACCCTTTACTACATCCCCTACTAGAACCTCCAGACGACAGGAGACTCAAAAGAAACTGGCCAGCTGATCTGAAAGACGATTAAAGAGGTCTAATCAATGGAGAAGATCTCACCACGCCAATAGTAACCCACATGTTCCCGAGCTAGCTTATGGAACTTCTTGTTTTGATTGGTAATAAAATATGATATAATAAAAAAAAGATGTAATTTAAGATTTCTTTAACTTGTTGGTGCAAGTAACTCTCACGCATGAGAGGTTATGTCAAGTAATTGTGTGTACTATTTTATTTTTTCTTGCAATTTTTCGTTAATTATGAGTCATTGGGAACTATAAAGGTCCTTAACACAAGAAGAACTCGAAGAAATAGCGGCATATTTGAATATTGATTCTGAAACAGACTACTACACTGATGATGGCAGTGACGATGAATATTGAATGGCAGTGACGATGGCAGTGACGATATTATATTGAATGAGTTGTTAATTTGGATTAACATATTGCTTAAACCAGTCTTTAAAATTTTTAAAAACGTTTTTCTACTTTATAACCACAAATTATGCAAGACTTACATATCTAGAAAAATTAAAACTGGTTGAGGTCTCTAGAGGACCAGCGCGGGCATTTAATTTTGTCTCAAATTTATGGGCATTTAACGGCCATTCGCACCGGTTGATAATAAATGTTCCGCTTACTAAAGTGGCAGTTAAAGTTAAGGTTCACCTTAAATTTATTTGGTTCGCACGTCTTCCTTAACAGAAAATTAACTAAGTAAAAATTACATATGGCAACACGGTAAAGTTCCTGTCAAGGTTGCCCCGATAGTGTATTTATCTCTTTCTACTACGTTTTAAACGATAGAGACAACCGATTGTTGAATCTCCTTACTTCTAAACGAAAATATAATGTCAATTTTTAATTTCTTAAAATTTTAACGGTCTTTGCATTATATCGTAGATGTTTTGAGTATATTAATTATTGCTATTTGGTGATTATGGCAAGCAACGATAAAAGAAGCCGTAGTGTAAACTACACATTCAAAGAAAGAATGCTTTTGTTGAAGTTGGTGGAACAACATAAGAAAATCATAGAAAATAAAGTAACTAATGCAGTATCCTGGAAGGACAAGGATAAGGCGTGGGAGAGAGTCTGTAAACTATTTAATGCTACGTCTACGGATGGAATTCTCAGAAAGAAAGAATCTCTAAAAAAATATTATGAAAATTAAAAAAAAACGTTAGAAAACAAGCGGCTGATCAGCGTAGACAGTTATGTAAAACTGGAGGAGGTCCACCTTCACCGACTCAAAACCAAAACGACCCAACTTTTGATTTAACTTTAAGTATAATAAACTCTAAAACCGAAGTATATCTTTCAATAGTATTTCTTGTTCTGATAATACTTTCATTATATAATTGTTCAGAGTTCTTCTATCTGAGGTAAAAACTTTAAAACAGCTTCTTTGGTCATCCTAAATCTTTGAAAAAACGTTTGAGGATCCAAATTATGCATTGGATCATTTCTGGTATATACTCTTCTGGGTATACCAAATATAATTAAATCGACTACCTCCAATTCATCGTCATCGATTAGTGGGTTTAACTCCATCTCGTGAAACAACGTGAACGCTGGAGAGTAGAATACAAACCACAGACAAAAAACCAAAAGTCAAAAAGTAAAAAATACGCAAACCTAAACAAGTATTCACCCTTTTGAGGTTAAGTGAGAGCGTAAGCCCAGAAATTTCTCAGCTTAGTAAGGCGAGGTTTAATGCCTAGTTAAGTGGAACTTACACACTGGTGCGAATGACTAGGCGTACTAAAGTATCACTTAACTGCTAAGCGGAACCGGTGCGAATGGCCGTAAGAGTTACGGCTGCATCTATAGGCAGCCTTAGGCTGCATATTTAAGTTAAATTTCAAAATTCATCCCATTTATCTCAAAACAAACAATAAAATAATATGCAACAAAATAAATAGCTGAGGCCCGTTTCACCGGGCCATGTATTAATCCCCGAGTTTTACGATCCTCCGAGCGGGCAGGAGGCCGGCTCTCCAGGTACCTTCAGTAGCGTCGGAGAATATTCACAATTTTTAATAAAATAATTATTCAAAAATTATTTCTTTTTCATATGCAGTTATCACGGATCCTATCGGAATACACAATATTATTTTTAAAACTATTAAAAAACAGAAATTTCTATACAGGGTGTCCTTTAAAATGTGTCCCAAAATTCTCAGGTAAATTCCTTGACCAAAATAATGAAAAAATTTTCCTATGAACCCATGTCCAACAGACGTCTGTCAAGCTGGCAAATGATATGAGCAGAATCAAAAAACAACATATTGGGAATTTTTTGCTAATTATTTGATATATTTTCGATTTATTTGTTCAAGTAATTTTCCGGAAAATGATGTGCATGCTAGCATGACTTCAAACTGGCATGTAATTTTGAACCCTTTACTATTTTCAAAAAATTATTACATGGGATTTTTTTGCTAATTATATTATTTGCTAATGATTTGCTACATTTCCAATTTGTTTGCTCAAGTAATTTTCCGGAATTTGATATCCACTTCATAGCATGACTTCAAACTGGCATGTAATTTTGAACCCTTTACTATTTTCAAAAAATGATTACATGTGATTTTTTTGCTAATTATTTGCTAACGATTTGCTACGTTTGCGTCAAGATTGAAGTTTGAAGTCATGCTATGAATTGTATATCAAATTCCGGAAAATTACTTGAGCAAAAAAATTCGAAATCTAGCAAATCGTTAGCAAATAATATAATTAGCAAAAAAGCCCATGTAATAATTTTTTGAAAATAGTAAAGGGTTAAAAAATTACATGCCAGTTTGAAGTCATACTTTGAAGTTTATGGCCCGTATTCAGAAGTGTCGATTTTAATGTGACGGCTGATTTTATGAAAAGTAATAACTGTTACATGATAAAATCGGTTGATAATAGTAAACACATGATTTCCGTATATAAACAACCGTAATGAGCAAAATGGTATTCAGAAGTGTATTATCGGCCGTTTAGTGTCATATAATCACACGAAAATGTAATCAGTCAGGGTCGACTGATTACATTTTTGAGAGTATCCCATCAAATACTTTATAGTAGTAAAATCATTAGACATTTGCAGTTATATTAATAGACTCGCGGAATGGTTGGAAAGGGCGCTAACGCGCCCTTTCTTTGGACACTGACCCGTTGCCGAGTATATAATACAAGTATATTGTATTATACGGTCTCGCTCGACTGGACAGTTGGGTGACATTGACTTCAGTCTTTTAAAATTAAAACATCCTGTATATCATTTTTATGTTTTTCAAAAATTAAAAACACCCTGTATATCAGTTTTTTAATTTTTCTTAAAATAAAAACACCCTGTACATCATGTCGTTATACAAGGTGTTTGTAGGGTCTCACCCGCTCCGCGGGCTCGAGAGCTCGAAGGCCTAGCGGCCTTCTACGCACGTGACAGTTCGTAAAAAAGGTCTCGCTCGCTACGCGAGCTCGACCGCTCGAAGGCCTGCGGCCTTCTTCGCATCATAGAGTTGGGTAGACGGATCCTCGCTCGGTGACATTGACTTGTCTTTTAAAATTAAAACACCCTGTATATCATTTTGATTTTTTTCATAAAGTAAAAACACCCTGTATATCAGTTTTTTAATTTTTCCCAGTTTTTTCATAAGGAAAAACACCCTGTATATGGTTCTATCTCTTAACCTGAAAACACCTCGTATATCGGGTGTAATGCCTTCGTACCCTTGGATACGTAAATGACAATTTCCGACAAGCGAAAATTTGTTCTTCGCCGCTGTCATCGGTGTAATTTTTTCAAAATTAATTTAATCATTTCTCGAAAATTACTAAACGGATCGTTCGGAAAACTATACGTACGTATAATTAATGAAATTTTCTTCAATTCTCTATCATTAAAAGTGACAAAATGATTCAAAATAACGAAATTTTCTTGCACTCCGGTATAGTTCCGTTCGGACGAAACGAACGCGTAATTTTAGACACGGAATTTTTTAGTAAAGCGTCAAAATTTTCACTTTTAAATTCGAAATGCGAACAAAAAGGAATTTTTCGCCAGACTTCTGCTAGATTTTCGGAATCGCCGAATTTTTCTACGTACCCCCATCTGTGTCTCTATGCCCCAGAAACTTTTTTTTTTCAATTTTATGTTCTATCGCTCCGGAAGTGAATTACAGTTTTATATACCGTTTTTTTCGACAAAAAAACACCCCGTACATCGAACGTCACATCCTCATACCCTTGGATACGTGAATGGCAACTTCCGAAAATCAAAATTTCGTTCATCGCCGCTGTCATCGGTGTAATTTTTTCAAAAATAATTTCATAATTTCTCGGGGATTAGTTGACGGATCGATCTGAAACTATACGTACGCGTATATTTTTGCATTCTCTTTAATTCTCGACCGTTAAAAACGACGAAATGTTTCGATTAACGAAATTTTCTTGCACAGAGTTGCAGTTTTGTTCGAACGAAACGAACGCGAATCGTCGGATAACGTCGGACACGGAATTATTTTCGTAATCTGTCGAAATTTTCACCTTTAATTTCGAATTGCGAACGTAAATGATTTTTTTCGCCAAACTTCTGCTAGGTTTTCGGAATCGCCGAATTTTTCTACGTCCCCCCGTCTACCTCTCCATACCCCAGAAACTTTTTCTCTCCAAACTTTATTTTTAGTGGCTTATCAGTCTATATCGCTTGTGGTTTTATATATATAGTGATAGTTTTCTAAGATGTTTAATTATTATACAGGGTGTTTCAAAAAAAGGTGATCCCCTTTCTAGGAGAGGTAGAACATGACAAAATAAGTTGAGTTTGCTCAGTAAAAAAATTTCGTAAGGGCTTCCGTTTTCAAGATACAGGGTATTGAAAAAAAATAATTTTTACACATTTTTTACGATTATGTGGAAACTACTGTCTTGATTGTAATGAAATTTTGAACAAATATGTTTTAGAAGCTATCGGTAACTATCCTGGCGGTGTGGATTCTCGCATTGTCATGTTGTAAAATAAATTCTGGGCCTTCCTCGTCGGCAAATGGCAATATATAGGGTTGTATAATGTCCTCTAAATCCTGACGAGCATTTACATTGCCCCTACGAAGCATATGTAAATTGGTGCGCCCCGTTAAAGAAATGCCGCCCCAGACCATAACAGAGCCACCTCCGAAATGTACGGTTTGCCTTACACTTTGATCCAGATATCGTTCACCCCTTCGTCACCATCAATGATGCTCGTGCACGAGCTTGGTGAACGATGGCTTTTACGAAGAGATACTGGACAAGGTACAGATTGCTGCAAATTTACTCGGAACATGGTCAATTCATTGAGTTGAACAAGGATTATTAAAATAACAGTGGTTAGAGTGAGCAAGTTCCAATCAATCTGGACAGCCTACATTTACCTCCCCTACCCCGCAAATAGTTCTAATTGGATGTGACGTCTAATGTCACATTAGACAGACGAATGGCACATTAGACAGACCAATCAAAATTCACTAAGGGGAAACTGAGGAGTCGGAGTTAATTTATAAGTTAAATTATAAAAAACTGCAATGTCATACGTCAAAATTATACGTGCGATATTTGAAAATGCTGGTATTTTAGCCTAAAATTATATGTTTCATCACGCAGAATAGACACCATGCTATTTCCCTGTGACTCCAATGACATGGTCATGAGAGGCGGCATGACTCCGCTTATGATACATTTCTATGATAAATCACACAGTGTAACCATATAAATATTTAAGTTCATGACAAAATCATATAATGTAAAGTGCACTTAAATAATGTGACTTATAGCGACTATACATCAGACTTACTAACGGTATTCCTGCGTTAATATTCCTTTGCATCACAATTTTAGTATTATTGAGAGTTTTATAGCCGAATCTGCAAAGATGGAAGCCGAGACTCCAATATGGTGGCATATGGGGCCTCCCTATCACTTCCGTATACTGGGCGATGACTTCGCCGGGCGTAGGTCCCAAAAAGAAATAGAAATCCAGAATTCCTCCTATCGTACGGAATGTAATGGCAGGAGTCGGTTGCAGGAGGATATCTGGAAGAATATACAGGGTTAATGACGTTATACCACGCACGGTCTATAACTCGTTAAGGGTGTCTTTTATGAAAAATTCGTAACAATAGTTTTTTTTATATACAGGGCGAGTCACGATGGACGCCGTGGAATATTATGGCTAAACGGTATACACTGTGTCCACATTTCGAGGCTCACCATTGGTATCTTCGTTATTTGGAGAGTTACAGTAACGATTAAATGAGGAATGTTTTGCAGAATTAAATGCTTGTAATAGATCCACTTCCAAAATTGCCATATTTTTTTTGTTTTTAAGAAAATTGGAAAAAACTCCTGGGACAAAAATAAGGCGATTTAACCGAATTTACCCATATCCAAAATTGCTTAGTAAGGAAGTTATAGGATTTTGATGTTAGAATAAAAAAGAGACCTTTTGATATTGTGCCTGAATGGCTTAACTTTTTTCCGTGAAAATTTGTACAGAATATTTCTTTTTGGTGAAATATTTATGTGTAAATTTTGTTTTTTAAATTATCCATCCCTCTCTGATTTACGGGGGGTGGTCAATCTCCTTAAAGCTCTAATTGTTCCGCCAATGAAATTCACCTAATTTTTGAATCGAAACTGGATTTATTGGTTTATTTATAATGATTTTTTACTATTTGTAAATTTCTAAAAAACCCATATTTTCGGAGATAAATCACAGTTTTGGCATTCATACGATTTTTCAAATCCACATTTTTTACAGATTAAGTTATTTTCAACAAAAATCTATTTATTAATCATTAATGGAGGCCATATTGAACCATTATTAAAAATTACAGAAATCAAACTTTTAAAAGATAAATCTATAAAATTTTAAATGTAATTTTTTTCTGTGTTATTTGCAAAGTGGTGTGATTAAATAATAGATTATTGTTGAAAATACCTTAATCTGTTAAAAAGGTGCAATGACATTTTTTTGACAACATTGTGATCAAATTGTGGGTTTCAAAAATCGTTTTAATGCCAAAAAAAGCGATTTATCTTCAAAAAAATGTGGGTTTTATAGAAAATTACAAAGAGCAAAAAATTGTTATCAATAAATCAATAAATCTGGTTTAGATTCAAAAATTAGATGAATTACAGGGGCGGAACAATTAGGGCTTTAAGGGGGTTGACCACCCCCCTAAATCAGAGAGGGATGGATAATTTAAAGAACTAAATTTACACATAAATATGTCACCAAACAGAGATACTGTACAAATTTTACTGTTAGCAGTGATAACTTGAAAACAAATGAAAATCGAAGGATTCCGATAACATAAAAAAATGTGTATTGAAAAAGTGTCTGTTTAATGTAAAAATTTAAAAACGATCACATTATTTATTTTCGAGTTATTAGGTAAAATTGAATTCGGTCAATATTGGTTTTTTCTAATTTTCTTAAAATTCTTAATTTTCTTAAAAACTAAAAAATATATGGAAATCCACTGTTAAAGTGGATCTGTTACAAGCATTTAATTCTGCAAAACATTCCCCATTTAATCGTTACTGTAACTCTCCAAATAACGGAGACACCAATGGTGAGCCACGAAATGTGGAGACAGTGTATAATATTCAGAAATTTTTATAAAGAATAACTTTTTTCCGAAAACTTAATAATAAAAAAGTTTCCCACATGCCGCCAACTTACGCAGACACAAATACTCGTATTCAGCGATCTTTTTTAAAAGTTAAAAATGCTTCTTAAACTTGACAGTTGTAAATTGTTGTTATGGAGTAACTAAGGACATTGTTTACGTTAAAGTCGCTCGCTAAACATGTGCTTAACGTTAAAATGGGGCGCTGAATACGGGCCACTGCATGCATTTATTCAATGTTACCAACCCATTGCATTGCTGTTTAGTAGAAAAACTCCATGACTGTTACCGGTATTTTCCATTACCAGATAGAAAGGATGACTGCCATAAATGTTTTTCTGAAAACATATAAAATTAGTATAATTAGCTATTTAAAGTACACTTTACATTACATGATTTTTCATATGATTTATCCAAATGATAAATCATATGTTTCATCACGCAGAATAGACACCGTGCTATTCCCCTGTGACTCGATACATTTCTATGATAAATCACACAGTGTAACCATATAAATATTTTAGTTCATGACAAAATCATATGATAAATCATATAATGTAAAGTTCACTTTAGATAATGGATTCAGATGGATTTAGATTATTATCTAATTTAGGTGATTTATTTATAGGGGTCCGCTGGTAAATGTGCGAATTTTAAAAGAATATAGGGGGTTAGAAAAGATGTAGCAAATATGCCGTATGTTGTAGTTAAATAGTACGATGAAAACCGAGCAAGTACTATACAGAACACTAGGTTAAACAAGGAGTAAAAATAGTCAATAAATATAAGGTAAAACTTTTATAAAAAGGAGTAATTATTAGGTAAAAAACAAGTAAAAAGTAGAGAAATAATAGTGAAAAAAATTAAAGAAATAGTTCCATTCTCATTAATGGAAAGTAATGCAAAAATAAAAAAGGGATCAAAAATGCAGTAAAAATTGTGAAAAAATGAAACAAAAATAAAGGGTGGGCCAAATACAAGTTTCTTTTTAAAAATGCAACAAAATGAACAAAATTAAATTTTATCCATACAGGGTGTATCATAAGTTGATACTTCTTTTTCAACTCTGGATGAGTCTCTTAATTCTAAGCAACTTTTTCAAATAAACTTTTTGAATATTATGATTAACAAAGAATATAGAAAATTTTAAAATGTCGAATATTTTCCAATGCGTACCTGCTTGATTAAATAAGAAATTTATTTATGGCAGTGATCTGTCAAATAAATGCCGAAAAATAAAAAAATTTCATATGCAATGAAGCAGGTACGCATTGGGAAATATTCGAAATTCGAAACAAAGGTAAAAATTTTTTGAATTTTTTAACTTTGTTTTTCAGATTATTCAAAAAGTTTATTTGAAAAAGTTGCTTGGAATTAAGAGATTCACACACATTAATGGCATTATTAGTAAGAGCAAACATTCCCATTAATTATGGAACACAACGTCGTTCAAGTGGCTGCCTCGGTTAGCTTCGCCGTAGCCCATTCTGTCACTCCAATTTTCCAAGACCTTGTTGATGGTTTCGGGATGCAGCTAACAGATTGCTTGGATGATATTAGCCTAAAGTGCTTGAAATGTTTCCGGATTGTTGGCATAACAACGGTCCTTCACGGTTTCCCACAAAAGAAAGTCCAAAGGTGTCAAATCGCAGATCGGAGGTGGCCAATTGGCATTGCCAGAACGGCTGATAACACGGTTTGTGAATTTGGTGTGCAAAAGATCGATTGTGGATGGCATGGGCTGTGTAACATGGTGCGCCCCTCTGCAGAAGTCGTCCTAGTCCATGTCCTCAATTGTAGTCAAAAAAAGTCGGTTAACATGGTGCGGTGAAATGATGAACTGTTAGATTGATCGCGAGTTGATGTTCGTGAGTTGAGTCTCACACTCTTGGCTACAGCAGCCACATCATCATCTGTGTGCACCGTATGACGACGGGGACCATGAGCATGAGTGTTGTCCACTAGCATACCAGTCTCACGAGTTTTTTGCGTCCAGCAGACGAGGTGGGTGCTTCATTTCGACCAAATCTTTTTTTTTTAAACGCAAAGAACGCAACTACACAGCACTCACTTTAGAAAGAAGTTTTCAATATTTTCGAACGTTGCTCAAGCGTAAAGTGACTCATTTCATTCCGTGGAGGTATGATATTGATTTTCTGTCAAGATTTCGAGCGAAAAACTGCTGTCAAAGTCAAAATAACCTATGATTTAAAAAGAAACTTGCCCACCCTATAGCATAGGAACGGCAACACATCCTCATCGCAAAACGTCTATGTCATTAGTCATTACTCATTTTTATGGTCATTATTTTGCAGTTACTGTTATTTTGTTTATAGTATTTTGTTTATTTTGTTTGTAGTAATGTAAATACTTTACGTAATATTTATATAGTGAATTAATAGGGATTTTAAGCACTGGTAGAGTGCATTTTTGTGTGCAGTGCACTGGTAGGGCTTTGAGTGGGTTGGGCCCCCTGTTAAATCGGAGTTAAGCCATTCTGGTCTATTATAAAAAAAACCTTTTTTATTTTTAACTTTTCCCAACCTTTTTGCGACAATCTGTATAATTACAATAACTCACACGTGACAAAAACCAAAAAATAACCTAAACCTAAACAATCTTAAATCACCTAAATGTCGTTCAAAATCTTCCTTTTTTGGAAAAATTTGAAGTTTAGAGGTTGGTTTACACAAATATTTGCTTAAACTGTTAATTAGCTAAAAGATTAAAAATATTGGTGAAACGACAAAAAATTTAACTGGAGTTTAAAATTTATTGAACGAATAACTATTTAGAGATTTATGTGAATCAATTGAATGATGAACCAACCTCTAAACTTCAAATTTTTCCAAAAAAGGAAGATTTTGAACGACATTTATGTCCGGTTTCACCCATCGAACTCAATAAAGAATTGGAAGGGACCCGTCAACGCACGAAGGAAGGCAAAAGTGTTAATGGCGGAATTCAGTGTTTACTAGATTTGTGGATAATTTTTAAGCGTTTAATTTTCGCATTGCTCGCCGTGCGTGTGAGTGCAATGGGGATACGTCAATCGGATCCTCTCGCTCTGCCTCACTTTTGCTGCGTTACGAGCCCGTTCCAATTCTTTATTGAGTTCGATGGTTTCTTTACAGACTTTACTAAGGACTAAGGACTTTTTTAATACTTATTTTTTAATAGTAACATTACCCGATCTGCAGGAATTTCGTCGTGATTGAACAAAGTAAAACGGGTCCAATTCGTTGAAACCCTCAAGCCCGACCTGTGCTCTCCTATACCGTAAATATATTCTGACGGTAATTTCGTAGTCATTTGCAATAATTGATCTGAATAAATGAAATCGATGAAATCGTTCGAATCGAATCTACAAAAAAAAACCGGTTGTATTAGTTACAATGTTTAGCAACACCTTGTATACTCACATAACTGTACCGTCGCTTTTTCTCATAACTTTGAAACCCCTTCGCAAAGTATCCACTTCAAATCGATATGTCAAATTAATCGCAGCTTCATCGACAATCGGAACCTCCGGGTAGGGACATTCGTATCGATTATTTAACGGATCTACAATCTGAAATTACATAGAAATGTTTCAAAAAAATTACAAAAACATTTATAAAACATTTTAAAAACGATAACTTGTTTTGTACGTTTAATTATCCTTTATGATTATGTTTTCACAAAATATGCGAATGAGTTTGTCTTAATTAAACATCGAAAACGAAGTAGTTTGGCAGAAATACTTTTAGACTTCTAACAACGGAAAATTCTTCGAATTTTTCGAAAACGAAGTCTTATGATCTGGCTTTGTCGTCCGTCCGTCCGTCCGTCTGTCGCGAGTTTCAGCGGCTAAACGGTTATAGATAGAGACAAACGGACAACGGCATTCGATTCAGCATAGTCTAAAACCTCTCCCGTTTCAGAAAAAAAAAAAAAAAAAAAAAAAAAAAAAAAAAAAAAAAAAAAAAAAAAAACTTAACGTTACATTAGTTAGAAGTCTCTCTACGGCGCACTGGGCCGTTCGTCCCACTTGTTTTATAAAAGGACCATCTTAACCAGAACTATATTCTATTAAAAATGAAATACCCTGTGCACAATTACTAACAGAATAATCATTGGAAACACTTAAAACTCACTTTAACCCGTAACCTCGTCTCTGACTCGTACTTCACCACCATTTTAAGAACCCCCATGTCTCTGGTATGACCAGTCGAGTACTCCCTTCTCAAGAAGGCCGTCAGACCGAAACTCGTACTGGTCACGTTAACGACACCATAACCCCCGTAATTCGAAGGATAGAAACAGTATGGTACACTTAACGGTTCCCCATCAAATTGGGGCGACCAACAACACCCTCGTTTTTCACATTTCTCCCCGTCCGCACCCCCTTCTGGATAACAATCAAATTTATTGACATATGTCATCGATTGGCATTGACCATAATCGGGCTTAGGAGGTGGTGGTAATTCGTTCGGTGCTGAATCAGGTTTAATATTTGAGTTAATCGGGACATGGGGAAATATTATCGTACGATTGTGATAATGGAATTCCTGGTTGTCGAAGGAAAACTCAAAACAATTTACTAGATACACTATCGGCAGGAATATGAAGGCTGATAACAACACGAGGCCCACTAGGATCGTGGACAATTTGGGGAGTTTTGAAAGTTCGGTTTCATTGTCGAATCGAAAGTATCCTCTATTGGAGCATTCTTCGTTCTAAAACGTTAATAGTAACGCGATAAGTTGATGAATTAAAAAAAAAGATGTGTGTACTTACTTTATATAGACGGGAATCGGATGTTTTGCTGTGATTTTCATTTTTCAAGGATAGGAAATTTATGGTCGTTTCTTCGAACGGGCTATTGTTGAGGGAATCGATGAAATCGCTTATTTTCATAGTAAACGCGTTGATTTGCGTTGATGTGTTGCTGTTTTTATATATTTTTAGATAAAAGTATACGGTTTTTATGTTTTTCTCTACAAAATTGTATGGTTAAATGTTTTTGAATATGTCATACGTCATATGTCAAAGTCAAATCCTAAATCGACTGGATCGATTCTTCCGTTTACATGAGGGATCCAAGTCGGATCCAAGTCGACCTAGATCCTAGATCGACTCGATCGACTCTTTTCTATAAACACGGATAAAATTAACGTGACGAAGAGAAAAGATACCGGATCGAGTTGACTCGACGAAGAAAATGATAACTCGAGTCAATTCCGATCTGATCACTGGGGATAACGGGACTTACGAACCTCTGGGTTCAACAAAAGTTTTTAAAAAATTTTAAAAGTTTATTTAAGAATTACAATTTACGAAATTAAATACAATGTTACGATTCGGTTATCAAAATCAGACTGCCTGAAAAGTTAATAATTTAATTAAATGTTAAATGTGCATTCTTGCACCAATCGATGCCCCCGGTCGCACGAGTCCACTGTTCCTAAGTTCGACGTTCGATGATGATGAATATGCAATTTTATATATATTACTTATACGGGGTCATTCAGTGTAACTCGGGGTAAAAATACCGCGTTTACATGCGGGATCCAAGCCGGATCCAAGTCGGATGTCTCCATTGGCTGCTGTTCTTGGTTCGGCGCCGGCGGTGCCGTTGTTTCCTCCAGTTTGTTCGACGGCGGTACTCTTTTCTCTTCCATCTTTTCTCTACGCATGCACGATCCTTCTTGTTTTGGCTTGCCCGTAGTCCTTCCTTATAACCTTTCCTACCGCGAACTCGTCCGCCATACATTCGTTAAACGTTGGGGCGACACATCTACTAGTCCTCGCGGCAGGCGACCGCATAGCGAAATGTATTGGCGGTACTAATAACTTGAAATATTCATTCTACTATTATAGAAATTTAATTACGCTGTGGTAATAATAACACAAATATTTCCTTTGTAATTATCTTCAAATAAATTTATAACGTATCACTATATATATAAAACCCCAGGGGATAGAGACCGAGAAGCCACAGAAAATAAAATTCGAAAAAGAAAAAGTTTCTGGGGTACGGGGAGGTGGACGGGGGGATGTGAAATGATGCGCCGATTCCGAAAATCCGGCAGAAATATGGCGAAAAAATCATTTGCGTTCGCAATTCCAAAATAAAAGGTGAAAATTTCGACAGATTTCGAAAATAATTCCGTGTCCGACGATATCCGACGATTCGCGTTCGTTTCGTTCAAACAAAACTGTATCATAGTGCAAGAAAATTTCGTTAATCGAAACATTTCGTCGTTTTTAACGGTAGAGGATTAAAGAGAATGCAAAAATATACACGCACGTATAGTTTCCAGTCGATCCGTTTAGTATTCTCCGAGAAATGACGAAATTTATTTTGACAAAATTACACCGTTGACAGCGGCGATGAACGAATTTTTGATTTTCGGAAGTTGCCATTCACGTATCCAAGGGTACGAGGATGTGACGTTCGATGTACGAGGTGTTTTTTTGTCGAAAAAAAACGCTATATAAAACTGTAATTCGATGGAATATAAAGTTGAAAAAAAAAAGTTTCTGGGGCATAGAGACATAGATGGGGGTACGTAGAAAAATTCGGCGATTCCGAAAATCTAGCAGAAGTCTGGCGAAAAATTCCTTTTCGTTCGTATTTCCAAATTAATAGTGAAAATTTTGACGCCTCACGAAAAAATTCCGTGTCTAAAATTACGCGTTCGTTTCGTCCGAACGGAACTATACCGGAGTGCGAGAAAATTTCGTTATTTGAAACATTTCGTAACTTTTAATGATAGAGAATTGAAGAAAATTTCATTAACTATACGTACGTATAATTTTCCGATCGATCCATTTAGTAATCTCTGAGTAATGACGAAAATAATTTTGAAAAAATTACACCGATGACAGCGGCGAAGAACATTTTTTCGCTTGTCGGAAGTTGTCATTTACGTATCCAAGTGTACGAGGACATTACATCCGATATACGAGGTGTTTTCACGTTAAGAGATAGAACCATATACAGGGTGTTTTTTTCCTAAGAAAAAACCCATTATACAGGGCGATTTTATTTAAACGTCCCGAGCGAGCGGAGCGAGCGAGGATCCGTCTACCCAACTGTTTTAACGTCCTAACTGTTTTTTCGAGCATTCGAGCTCGTGCAGCGAGCGAGACGCTTTTAGCGAACTTCCTACTGCGGAGAAGGCCGCTAAGCCTTCGAGCTTTCGATCAGCTGTCCTTGCCTAATGCAAAAACACTCTGTATATCGACATGATGTACAGGGTACGAAAAATTATGAAAATTATGAAAATTATGAAAATTATGAAAATTATGAAAATTATGAAAATTATGAAAATTATGAAAATTATGAAAATTATGAAAATTATGAAAATTATGAAAATGATATACAGGGTGTTTTAATTTTAAAAGACAAGTTAATGTCACCGAGCTCACGCAGCGAGCGAGACCCTTGATGCAAGCTCCCAGGTGCGTAGAAGGCCGCCAGGCCTTCGAGCAATCGAGCCCGCGGAGCGGGCGACATCCTAAAAACACCTTGTATAACGAAATGATGTACAGGGTGTTTTTATTTTAAGACAAATTAAAAAACTTATATACAGGGTGTTTTTAATTTTTGAAAAAAATAAAAATGATATACAGGATGTTTTAATTTTAAAAGACTCAAGTCAATGTCACCCAACTGTCCAGTCGTGCTAGCGCAGCGAGCGAGACCGTATAATACAATATACTGGCAACGGGTCAGTGTCCAAAGAAAGGGCGCGTTAGCGCCCTTTCCAACCATTTCGCGGAAACGCGCTAACGCGCCCTTTCTTGGGACACTGACCCGTTGGATGAGATTGACTTGAGTCATTTAGAATTAAAACACCCTGATGTATATAATTTTTATTTTTTACATAAATTAAAAACACTCCGTACATAAGATTTTTCATTTTTCTTAAAATAAAAACTCCCTGAACATCATGTCGTTATAACCAAGGGGTTTGTAGGGTCTCGTCTACTCCGCGGGCTCGACAGCTCGAACGCCATTTCTCTAACTACCATACGAGTTGTCCCAAAATACTCACCTCTCGTGGTAATATCTACGGCTCTTGAAATGGAGGTCGGTCCTGCAATTTGAAAATATTAGTAATCAAAGAATAATATTATCCAAACATTAAATTCTAAAGCGATGTATTCGTTTAAAATAAAAGCCGGCATTAATTTTACGTACCGGCACAATATTTTCGAAGCTTGTCCAAAGAACGGAATCCCCAGATGCCTGTAGGCTACGGCTAGACTAGCATTTGGGACACATCTAGCGTTTCTAGTCCTCGGCAGAGCTTCTCTGTCGCCTTGGTGGAAGCTTCCTACCGCAATACACGACTAATTCAGCAGATCGTCCTCTTCGCTCAATTTGCCGCAAATCATGCTCACCTCCCTGCCATGTCTAAAATACATATAAAGCACAAATTTAGTAATATACATACAAGTAAAATACCTTTTAAAATAAATAATATTTTATATAAAAAGGAGTAACTTACCTAATTAAAAATGTAAATCACTAAATCACGAATTCAAATTAGAAAGTCGTTCCAATAATCTTTCGCGCATGTCACCGAAAAATTAATTGACTGAATTATAAATAACTACCGAGTCAACAACGGGCTTCAATTATTTTCATACAGGGTGTTAAAAAAAAGGGCCAAAAAATTAAATGGGGAGTACGTTCGAACATTACATCTCTTGATTGACGGTCGGATTGACATTTCTATCAAAATTGAAAATTAATCACCCTGTATATCATTTTTATTTTTTTCATAAATTAAAACCTCCCTTTATATCAGTTTTTCATGTTTCTTAAAATAAAAACACCCTGTACATCATGTCGTTATACAGGATGTATATACAGAGTCTCGCCCGCTCCGCGGGCTCGACGGCTTGAAGGCCTGGCGGCCTTCTACGCACGAAACAGTTCGTTAAAAAGGTCTCGCTCGCTACGCGAGCTCGACTGTTCGAAGGCCTGCGGCCTTCTCCGCATCAAACAATTGGGTAGAGGGATCCTCGCTCGCTTCGCTCGCTCGGTGACATTGACTTGTCTTTTAAAATTAAAACACCCTGTATATCATTTTTATTTTTTCATAAAGTAAAAACACCCTGTATATCAGTTTTTCAATTTTTCCCAATTTTTCCGTAAGAAAAAAACACCCTATACATCATGTCGATATACAGGGTGTTTTTGCATTAGGCAAGGACAGCTGATCGAAAGCTCGAAGGCCTAGCGGCCTTCTACGCACTAGGAAGTTCGCTAAAAGGGTCTCGCTCGCTGCGCGAGCTCGAATGCTCGAAGGCCTGCGGCCTTCTACGCGTTAAGACAGTTGGGTAGACGGATCCTCGCTCGCTCCGCTCGCTCGGGACGTTTAAATAAAATCGCCCTGTATAATGGGTTTTTTCTTAGGAAAAAAACACTCTGTATATGGTTCTATCTCTTAAAATGAAACACCCCGTGCATCGAACGTCACATCCTCGTACCCTTGGATACGTAAATGACAACTTCCGACAAGCGAAAAAATGTTCTTCGCCGCTGTCATCGGTGTAATTTTTTCAATATTAATTTCGTCATTTCTTGGAAATTACTAAACGGATCGATCGGAAAACTATACGTACGTATAGTTAATGAAATTTTCTTCAATTCTCTATCATTAAAAGTGACGAAATGTTTAAAATAACGAAATTTTCTTGCACTCCGGTATAGTTTCGTTCGGACGAAACGAACGCTTAAATTTTAGACACGGGATTATTTCGTAAAGCGTCAAAATTTTCACTTTTAAATTCGAAATGCGAACGAAAAGGATTTTTTCGCCAGACTTCTGCTAGATTTTCGGAATCGCCGAATTTTTCTACGTACCCCCATCTGTCTCTCTATGCCCCAGAAACTTTTTTTTTTTCAACTTTATATTCCATCGAATTACAGTTTTATATAGCGTTTTTTTCGACAAAAAAACACCCCGTACATCTAACGTCACATCCCCGTACCCTTGGATACGTGAATGGCAACTTCCGAAAATCAAAAATTCGTTCCTTGCCGCTGTCATCGGTATAATTTTTTCAACAATAATTTCGTCATTTCTCGGAAATTACTAAACGGCTCGATCGGAGACTATACGTGTGCGCATATTTTTGCATTCTCTTCAATTCTCGACCGTTAAAAACGACGAAATGTTGCGATTAACGAAATTTTCTTTCACCGAGGTGCAATACTGTTTGAACGAAACGAACGCGTATCGTCTTGGGAACAGTTGCGTAGACGGATCCTCGCTCGCTCCGCTCGCTCGGGATGTTTAAATTAAATCGCCCTGTATAATGGGTTTTTTCTTAGGAAAAAACACCCTGTATATGGTTCTATCTCTTAACTTGAAAACACCTCGTATATCGGATGTAATGTCCTAGTGCCCTTGGATACGTAAATGACAACTTCCGACAAGCGACAAATTGTTTATCGCCGCTGTCATCGGTGTAATTTTTTCAAAATTATTTTCGTCATTTCTCGGAAATTACTAAACGGATCGATCGGAAAACTATACGTACGTATAGTTAATGAAATTTTCTTCAATTCTCTATCATTAAAAGTTACGAAATGTTTCAAATAACGAAATTTTCTCGCACTCCGGTATAGTTCCGTTCGGACGAAACGAACGCGTAATTTTAGACACGGAATTTTTTCGTAAAGCTTCAAAATTTTCACTTTTAAATTCGAAATGCGAGCGAAAAGAAATTTTTCACCAGACCTGCTGGATTTTCGGAATCGCCGAATTTTTCTACGTACCCCCATCTGTCTCTCTATGCCCCAGAAACTTTTTTTTTTCAATTTTATATTCTATCGAACGAAAAAATTCGTTCTTTGCCGCTGTCATCGGTGTCATTTTTTCAAAATAAATTTCGTCATTTCTCGAAGATTAGTAGACGGATCGATCGGAAACTATACGTGCGCGTATATTTTTGCCATCTCTTCTAGCCTTCAATAGGTCTATAACGCCCGGGGTTTTATATGTATAGTGACTCGCGGAATGGTTGGAAAGGGCGCTAACGCACCCTTTCTTTTGACACTGACCCGTTGGCTCGCTGCGCGAGCACGACTGGACAGTTGGGTGACATTGACGTGTCTTTTAAAATTAAAACACCCTGTATATCATTTTTATTTTTTCCATAAATTAAAAACACCCTGTGTATTAGTTTCTTCGTTTTTCTTAAAATAAAAATGCCCTGTACATCATTTCGTTATACAGGGTGTTTTTAGGATCTCGCCCGCTCCGCGGGCTCGTTTGCTCGAAGGCCTGGCGGCCTTCTACGCGCCTGGGAGCTTGCATCAAGGGCAAAATTTTCAATTTAATATAATTAAAATACAAATGTAATTAAATGTAAAATACAATTTAATAATTCCATATTTTTATTTTATTTGCTCGTAACTCGCTTATTTTTAATCGTAGAGCAAAAAATCTTGGATATTTGGAATTCTTCGAATTTATTACCTATAGTGGCGTTATAGAAAATGTTGTTAACCGTTTCGTTTCTTTGATAATTGTAAAATGCAAATAATTCCATATTTTTATTTTGTTTGCTCGTAACTCGCTTATTTTTAATCGTAGAGTAAAAAATCTTGGATATTTGGAATTCTTCGAATTTATTACCTATAGCGGCGTTATTGAAAATATTATTAACCGTTTCGTTTCCTTATTAATTGTAAAATGCAAATAATTCCATATTTTTATTTTGTTTGCTCGTAACTCGCTTATTTTTAATCGTAGAGCAAAAAATCTTGGATATTTGGAATTGTTCGAATTTATTACCTATAGTGGCGTTATTGTAAATTTTGTTAACCGTTTCGTTTCCTTAATAATTGTAAAATGCAAATAATTCCATATTTTTATTTTGTTTGCTCGTAACTCGCTTATTTTTAATCGTAGAGCAAAAAATCTTGGATATTTGGAATTCTTCGAATTTATTACCTATAGCGGCGTTATTGAAAATTTTATTAACTGTTTCGTTTCCTTATTAATTGTAAAATGCAAATAATTCCATATTTTTATTTTGTTTGCTCGTAACTCGCTTATTTTTAATCGTAGAGCAAAAAATCTTGGATATTTGAAATTCGTCGAATTTATTACCTATAGTGGCGTTATTGAAAATTTTTTTAACCGTTTCGTTTCCTTAATAATTGTAAAATGCAAATAATTCCATATTTTGATTTTGTTTGCTCGTAACTCGCTTATTTTTAATCGTAGAGCAAAAAATCTTGGATATTTGAAATTCGTCGAATTTATTACCTATAGTGGCGTTATTGAAAATTTTTATAACCGTTTCGTTTCCTTAATAATTGTAAAATGCAAATAATTCCATATTTTGATTTTGTTTGCTCGTAACTCGCTTATTCTTAATCGTAGAGCAAAAAATCTTGGATATTTGGAATTCTTCGAATTTATTACCTATAATGGCGTTATAGAAAATTTTGTTAACCGTTTCGTTTCCTTAATAATTGTAAAATGCAAATAATTCCATATTTTTATTTTATTTGTTCGTAACTCGCTTATTATTAATCGTAGAGCAAAAAATCTTGGATATTTTGAATTCTTGGAATTTATTACATATAGTGATGTTATAGAAAATTTTGTTAACCTTTTCGTTTCTTTGATAATTGTAAAATGCAAATAATTCCATATTTTTATTTTGTTTGCTCGTAACTCGCTTATTTTTAATCGTAGAGCAAAAAATCTTGGATATTTGGAATTCTTCGAATTTATTACATATAGTGGCGTTATTGAAAATTTTATTAACCGTTTCGTTTCCTTAATAATTGTAAAATGCAAATAATTCCATATTTTTATTTTGTTTGCTCGTAACTCGCTTATTTTTAATCGTAGAGTAAAAAATCTTGGATATTTGGAATTCTTCGAATTTATTACCTATATTGGCGTTATTGAAAATTTTGTAAACCGTTTCGTTTCCTTAATAATTGTAAAATGCAAATAATTCCATATTTTTATTTTGTTTGCTCGTAACTCGCTTATTTTTAATCGTAGAGTAAAAAATCTTGGATATTTGGAATTCTTCGAATTTATTACCTATAGTGGCGTTATTGAAAATTTTGTAAACCGTTTCGTTTCCTTAATAATTGTAAAATGCAAATAATTCCATATTTTTATTTTGATTGCTAGTAACTCGCTTATTTTTAATCGTAGAGCAAAAAATCTTGGATATTTGGAATTGTTCGAATTTATTACCTATAGTGGCGTTATTGAAAATTTTGTTAACCGTTTCGTTTCCTTAATAATTGTAAAAAGCAAATAATTCCATATTTTTATTTTGTTTGCTCGTAACTCGCTTATTTTTAATCGTAGAGCAAAAAATCTTGGATATTTGGAATTCTTCGAATTTATTACCTATAGTGGCGTTATTGAAAATTTTGTTAACCGTTTCGTTTCCTTAATAATTGTAAAATGCAAATAATTCCATATTTTTATTTTGTTTGCTCGTAACTCGCTTATTTTTAATCGTAGAGCAAAAAATCTTGGATATTTGGAATTCTTCGAATTTATTACCTATAGCGGCGTTATTGAAAATTTTATTAACCGTTTCGTTTCCTTATTAATTGTAAAATGCAAATAATTCCATATTTTTATTTTGTTTGCTCGTAACTCGCTTATTTTTAATCGTAGAGCAAAAAATCTTGGATATTTGAAATTCGTCGAATTTATTACCTATAGTGGCGTTATTGAAAATTTTTTTAACCGTTTCGTTTCCTTATTAATTGTAAAATGCAAATAATTCCATATTTTGATTTTGTTTGCTCGTAACTCGCTTATTTTTAATCGTAGAGCAAAAAATCTTGGATATTTGAAATTCGTCGAATTTATTACCTATAGTGGCGTTATTGAAAATTTTTTTAACCGTTTCGTTTCCTTAATAATTGTAAAATGCAAATAATTCCATATTTTGATTTTGTTTGCTCGTAACTCGCTTATTTTTAATCGTAGAGCAAAAAATCTTGGATATTTGGAATTCTTCGAATTTATTACCTATAGTGGCGTTATAGAAAATTTTGTTAACCGTTTCGTTTCCTTAATAATTGTAAAATGCAAATAATTCCATATTTTTATTTTATTTGTTCGTAACTCGCTTATTATTAATCGTAGAGCAAAAAATCTTGGATATTTTGAATTCTTGGAATTTATTACATATAGTGATGTTATAGAAAATTTTGTTAACCGTTTCGTTTCTTTGATAATTGTAAAATGCAAATAATTCCATATTTTTATTTTGTTTGCTCGTAACTCGCTTATTTTTAATCGTAGAGCAAAAAATCTTGGATATTTGGAATTCTTCGAATTTATTACATATAGTGGCGTTATTGAAAATTTTATTAACCGTTTCGTTTCCTTAATAATTGTAAAATGCAAATAATTCCATATTTTTATTTTGTTTGCTCGTAACTCGCTTATTTTTAATCGTAGAGTAAAAAATCTTGGATATTTTGAATTCTTCGAATTTATTACCTATAGTGGCGTTATTGAAAATTTTGTAAACCGTTTCGTTTTCTTAATAATTGTAAAATGCAAATAATTCCATATTTTTATTTTGATTGCTAGTAACTCGCTTATTTTTAATCGTAGAGCAAAAAATCTTGGATATTTGGAATTCTTCGAATTTATTACCTATAGCGGCGTTATTGAAAATTTTATTAACCGTTTCGTTTCCTTATTAATTGTAAAATGCAAATAATTCCATATTTTTATTTTGTTTGCTCGTAACTCGCTTATTTTTAATCGTAGAGCAAAAAATCTTGGATATTTGAAATTCGTCGAATTTATTACCTATAGTGGCGTTATTGAAAATTTTTTTAACCGTTTCGTTTCCTTAATAATTGTAAAATGCAAATAATTCCATATTTTGATTTTGTTTGCTCGTAACTCGCTTATTTTTAATCGTAGAGCAAAAAATCTTGGATATTTGAAATTCGTCGAATTTATTACCTATAGTGGCGTTATTGAAAATTTTTTTAACCGTTTCGTTTCCTTAATAATTGTAAAATGCAAATAATTCCATATTTTGATTTTGTTTGCTCGTAACTCGCTTATTTTTAATCGTAGAGCAAAAAATCTTGGATATTTGGAATTCTTCGAATTTATTACCTATAGTGGCGTTATAGAAAATTTTGTTAACCGTTTCGTTTCCTTAATAATTGTAAAATGCAAATAGTTCCATATTTTTATTTTATTTGTTCGTAACTCGCTTATTATTAATCGTAGAGCAAAAAATCTTGGATATTTTGAATTCTTGGAATTTATTACATATAGTGATGTTATAGAAAATTTTGTTAACCGTTTCGTTTCTTTGATAATTGTAAAATGCAAATAATTCCATATTTTTAATTTGTTTGCTCGTAACTCGCTTATTTTTAATCGTAGAGCAAAAAATCTTGGATATTTGGAATTCTTCGAATTTATTACATATAGTGGCGTTATTGAAAATTTTATTAACCGTTTCGTTTCCTTAATAATTGTAAAATGCAAATAATTCCATATTTTTATTTTGTTTGCTCGTAACTCGCTTATTTTTAATCGTAGAGTAAAAAATCTTGGATATTTTGAATTCTTCGAATTTATTACCTATAGTGGCGTTATTGAAAATTTTGTAAACCGTTTCGTTTTCTTAATAATTGTAAAATGCAAATAATTCCATATTTTTATTTTGATTGCTAGTAACTCGCTTATTTTTTAATCGTAGAGCAAAAAATCTTGGATATTTGGAATTCTTCGAATTTATTACCTATAGTGGCGTTATTGAAAATTTTATTAACCGTTTCGTTTCCTTAATAATTGTAAAATGCAAATAATTCCATATTTTTATTTTGTTTGCTCGTAACTCGCTTATTTTTAATCGTAGAGTAAAAAATCTTGGATATTTTGAATTCTTCGAATTTATTACCTATAGTGGCGTTATTGAAAATTTTGTAAACCGTTTCGTTTTCTTAATAATTGTAAAATGCAAATAATTCCATATTTTTATTTTGATTGCTAGTAACTCGCTTATTTTTAATCGTAGAGCAAAAAATCTTGGATATTTGGAATTCTTCGAATTTTTTACCTATAGTGGCGTTATTGAAAATTTTGTTAACCGTTTCGTTTCCTTAATAATTGTAAAATGCAAATAATTCCATATTTTTATTTTGTTTGCTCGTAACTCGCTTATTTTTAATCGTAGAGCAAAAAATCTTGAATATTTGGAATTCTTCGAATTTATTACCTATAGCGGCGTTATTGAAAATTTTATTAACCGTTTCGTTTCCTTAATAATTGTAAAATGCAAATAATTCCATATTTTTATTTTGTTTGCTCGTAACTCGCTTATTTTTAATCGTAGAGCAAAAAATCTTGGATATTTGGAATTCTTCTTATTTATTACCTATAGTGGCGTTATTGAAAATTTTGTTAACCGTTCCGTTTCCTTAATAATTGTAAAATGCAAATAATTCCATATTTTTATCTTTTGCTCGTAACTAGCTTATTTTTAATCGTAGAGCAAAAAATCTTGGATATTTGGAATTCTTCGAATTTATTACCTATAGGGGCGTTATTGAAAATTTTATTAACCGTTTCGTTTCCTTAATGATTGTAAAACGCAAATAATTCCATATTTTTATTTTGTTTGCTCGTAACTCGCTTATTTTTAATCGTAGAGCAAAAAATCTTGGATATTTGGAATTCTTCTTATTTATTACCTATAGTGGCGTTATTGAAAATTTTGTTAACCGTTCCGTTTCCTTAATAATTGTAAAATGCAAATAATTCCATATTTTTATCTTTTGCTCGTAACTAGCTTATTTTTAATCGTAGAGCAAAAAATCTTGGATATTTGGAATTCTACGAATTTATTACCTATAGTGGCGTTATTGAAAATTTTGTTAACCGTACCGTTTCCTTAATAATTGTAAAATGCAAATAATTCCATATTTTTATCTTTTGCTCGTAACTAGCTTATTTTTAATCGTAGAGCAAAAAATCTTGGATATTTGGAATTCTTCGAATTTATTACCTACAGTGGCGTTATTGAAAATTTTGTTAACCGTTTCGTTTCCTTAATAATTGTAAAATGCAAATAATTCCATATTTTTATTTTGTTTGCTCGTAACTCGCTTATTTTTAATCGTAGAGCAAAAAATCTTGGATATTTGGAATTCTTCGAATTTATTACCTATAGTGGCGTTATTGAAAATTTTATTAACCGTTTCGTTTCCTTAATAATTGTAAAATGCAAATAATTCCATATTTTTATTTTGTTTGCTCGTAACTCGCTTATTTTTAATCGTAGAGTAAAAAATCTTGGATATTTTGAATTCTTCGAATTTATTACCTATAGTGGCGTTATTGAAAATTTTGTTAACCGTTTCGTTTCCTTAATAATTGTAAAATGCAAATAATTCCATATTTTTATTTTGTTTGCTCGTAACTCGCTTATTTTTAATCGTAGAGCAAAAAATCTTGGATATTTGGAATTCTTCGAATTTATTACCTATAGTGGCGTTATAGAAAATTTTGTTAACCGTTTCGTTTCCTTAATAATTGTAAAATGCAAATAATTCCATATTTTTATTTTGTTTGCTCGTAACTCGCTTATTTTTAATCGTAGAGCAAAAAATCTTGGATATTTGGAATTCTTCGAATTTATTACCTATAGTGGCGTTATTGAAAATTTTGTAAACCGTTTCGTTTCCTTAATAATTGTAAAATGCAAATAATTCCATATTTTTATTTTGATTGCTAGTAACTCGCTTATTTTTAATCGTAGAGCAAAAAATCTTGGATATTTGGAATTGTTCGAATTTATTACCTATAGTGGTGTTATTGAAAATTTTGTTAACCGTTTCGTTTCCTTAATAATTGTAAAATGCAAATAATTCCATATTTTTATTTTGTTTGCTCGTAACTCGCTTATTTTTAATCGTAGAGCAAAAAATCTTGGATATTTGGAATTCTTAGAATTTATTACCTATAGCGGCGTTATTGAAAATTTTATTAACCGTTTCGTTTCCTTAATAATTGTAAAATGCAAATAATTCCATATTTTCATTTTGTTTGCTCGTAACTCGCTTATTTTTAATCGTAGAGCAAAAAATCTTGGATATTTGAAATTCGTCGAATTTATTACCTATAGAGGCGTTATTGAAAATTTTGTTAACTGTTTCGTTTCCTTAATAATTGTAAAATGCAAATAATTCCATATTTTTATCATTTGCTCGTAACTAGCTTATTTTTAATCGTAGAGCAAAAAATCTTGGATATTTGGAATTCTTCGAATTTATTACCTATAGGGGCGTTATTGAAAATTTTATTAACCGTTTCGTTTCCTTAATAATTGTAAAATGCAAATAATTCCATATTTTTATTTTGTTTGCTCGTAACTCGCTTATTTTTAATCGTAGAGCAAAAAATCTTGGATATTTGGAATTCTTCGAATTTATTACCTATAGTGGCGTTATTGAAAATTTTGTTAACCGTTTCGTTTCCTTGATAATTGTAAAATGCAAATAATTCCATATTTTTATTTTGTTTGCTCCTAACTCGCTTATTTTTAATCGTAGAGCAAAAAATCTTGGATATTTGGAATTCTACGAATTTATTACCTATAGTGGCGTTATTGAAAATTTTGTTAACCGTTTCGTTTCCTTAATAATTGTAAAATGCAAATAATTCCATATTTTTATTTTGTTTGCTCGTAACTCGCTTATTTTTAATCGTAGAGCAAAAAATCTTGGATATTTGGAATTCTTCGAATTTATTACCTATAGTGGCGTTATAGAAAATTTTGTTAACCGTTTCGTTTCCTTAATAATTGTAAAATGCAAATAATTCCATATTTTTATTTTGTTTGCTCGTAACTCGCTTATTTTTAATCGTAGAGCAAAAAATCTTGGATATTTGGAATTCTTCGAATTTATTACCTATAGTGGCGTTATTGAAAATTTTGTAAACCGTTTCGTTTCCTTAATAATTGTAAAATGCAAATAATTCCATATTTTTATTTTGATTGCTAGTAACTCGCTTATTTTTAATCGTAGAGCAAAAAATCTTGGATATTTGGAATTGTTCGAATTTATTACCTATAGTGGCGTTATTGAAAATTTTGTTAACCGTTTCGTTTCCTTAATAATTGTAAAATGCAAATAATTCCATATTTTTATTTTGTTTGCTCGTAACTCGCTTATTTTTAATCGTAGAGCAAAAAATCTTGGATATTTGGAATTCTTAGAATTTATTACCTATAGCGGCGTTATTGAAAATTTTATTAACCGTTTCGTTTCCTTAATAATTGTAAAATGCAAATAATTCCATATTTTCATTTTGTTTGCTCGTAACTCGCTTATTTTTAATCGTAGAGCAAAAAATCTTGGATATTTGAAATTCGTCGAATTTATTACCTATAGAGGCGTTATTGAAAATTTTGTTAACCGTTTCGTTTCCTTAATAATTGCAAAAACGCAAATAATTCCATATTTTTATTTTGTTTGCTCGTAACTCGCTTATTTTTAATCGTAGAGCAAAAAATCTTGGATATTTGGAATTCTTCTTATTTATTACCTATAGTGGCGTTATTGAAAATTTTGTTAACCGTTCCGTTTCCTTAATAATTGTAAAATGTAAATAATTCCATATTTTTATCTTTTGCTCGTAACTAGCTTATTTTTAATCGTAGAGCAAAAAATCTTGGATATTTGGAATTCTTCGAATTTATTACCTACAGTGGCGTTATTGAAAATTTTGTTAACCGTTTCGTTTCCTTAATAATTGTAAAATGCAAATAATTCCATATTTTTATCTTTTGCTCGTAACTAGCTTATTTTAATCGTAGAGCAAAAAATCTTGGATATTTGGAATTCTACGAATTTATTACCTATAGTGGCGTTATTGAAAATTTTGTTAACCGTTTCGTTTCCTTAATAATTGTAAAATGCAAATAATTCCATATTTTTATTTTGTTTGCTCGTAACTCGCTTATTTCTAATCGTAGAGCAAAAAATCTTGGATATTTGGAATTCTTCGAATTTATTACCTATAGTGGCGTTATAGAAAATTTTGTTAACCGTTTCGTTTCCTTAATAATTGTAAAATGCAAATAATTCCATATTTTTATTTTGTTTGCTCGTAACTCGCTTATTTTCAACCGTAGAGCAAAAAATCGTGGATATTTGGAATTCTTCGAATTTATTACCAATAGTGGCTTTATTGAAAATTTTGTTAACCGTTTCGTTTCCTTAATAATTGTAAAATGCAAATAATTCCATATTTTTATTTTATTTGCTCGTAACTCTCTTATTTTTAATCGTAGAGCAAAAAATCTTGGATATTTTGAATTCTTCGAATTTATTACATATAGTGGCGTTATAGAAAATGTTGTTAACCGTTTCGTTTCTTTGATAATTGTAAAATGCAAATAATTCCATATTTTTATTTTGTTTGCTCGTAACTCGCTTATTTTTAATCGTAGAGCAAAAAATCTTGGATATTTGGAATTCTTCGAATTTATTACCTATAGTGGCGTTATAGAAAATTTTGTTAACCGTTTCGTTTCCTTAATAATTGTAAAATGCAAATAATTCCATATTTTTATTTTGTTTGCTCGTAACTCGCTTATTTTTAATCGTAGAGCAAAAAATCGTGGATATTTGGAATTCTTCGAATTTATTACCAATAGTGGCTTTATTGAAAATTTTGTTAACCGTTTCGTTTCCTTAGTAATTGTAAAATGCAAATAATTCCATATTTTTATTTTATTTGCTCGTAACTCGCTTATTTTTAATCGTAGAGCAATAAATCTTGGATATTTGGAATTCTTCGAATTTATTACCTATAGTGGCGTTATAGAAAATTTTGTTAACCGTTTCGTTTCCTTAGTAATTGTAAAATGCAAATAATTCCATATTTTTATTTTATTTGCTCGTAACTCGCTTATTTTTAATCGTAGAGCAAAAAATCTTGGATATTTGGAATTCTTCTTATTTATTACCTATAGTGGCGTTATTGAAAATTTTGTTAACCGTTCCGTTTCCTTAATAATTGTAAAATGTAAATAATTCCATATTTTTATCTTTTGCTCGTAACTAGCTTATTTTTAATCGTAGAGCAAAAAATCTTGGATATTTGGAATTCTTCGAATTTATTACCTACAGTGGCGTTATTGAAAATTTTGTTAACCGTTTCGTTTCCTTAATAATTGTAAAATGCAAATAATTCCATATTTTTATCTTTTGCTCGTAACTAGCTTATTTTAATCGTAGAGCAAAAAATCTTGGATATTTGGAATTCTACGAATTTATTACCTATAGTGGCGTTATTGAAAATTTTGTTAACCGTTTCGTTTCCTTAATAATTGTAAAATGCAAATAATTCCATATTTTTATTTTGTTTGCTCGTAACTCGCTTATTTCTAATCGTAGAGCAAAAAATCTTGGATATTTGGAATTCTTCGAATTTATTACCTATAGTGGCGTTATAGAAAATTTTGTTAACCGTTTCGTTTCCTTAATAATTGTAAAATGCAAATAATTCCATATTTTTATTTTGTTTGCTCGTAACTCGCTTATTTTCAACCGTAGAGCAAAAAATCGTGGATATTTGGAATTCTTCGAATTTATTACCAATAGTGGCTTTATTGAAAATTTTGTTAACCGTTTCGTTTCCTTAATAATTGTAAAATGCAAATAATTCCATATTTTTATTTTATTTGCTCGTAACTCTCTTATTTTTAATCGTAGAGCAAAAAATCTTGGATATTTTGAATTCTTCGAATTTATTACATATAGTGGCGTTATAGAAAATGTTGTTAACCGTTTCGTTTCTTTGATAATTGTAAAATGCAAATAATTCCATATTTTTATTTTGTTTGCTCGTAACTCGCTTATTTTTAATCGTAGAGCAAAAAATCTTGGATATTTGGAATTCTTCGAATTTATTACCTATAGTGGCGTTATAGAAAATTTTGTTAACCGTTTCGTTTCCTTAATAATTGTAAAATGCAAATAATTCCATATTTTTATTTTGTTTGCTCGTAACTCGCTTATTTTTAATCGTAGAGCAAAAAATCGTGGATATTTGGAATTCTTCGAATTTATTACCAATAGTGGCTTTATTGAAAATTTTGTTAACCGTTTCGTTTCCTTAGTAATTGTAAAATGCAAATAATTCCATATTTTTATTTTATTTGCTCGTAACTCGCTTATTTTTAATCGTAGAGCAATAAATCTTGGATATTTGGAATTCTTCGAATTTATTACCTATAGTGGCGTTATAGAAAATTTTGTTAACCGTTTCGTTTCCTTAATAATTGTAAAATGCAAATAATTCCATATTTTTATTTTGTTTGCTCGTAACTCGCTTATTTTTAATCGTAGAGCAAAAAATCTTGGATATTTGGAATTCTTCGAATTTATTACCTATAGTGGCGTTATAGAAAATTTTGTTAACCGTTTCGTTTCCTTAATAATTGTAAAATGCAAATAATTCCATATTTTTATTTTGTTTGCTCGTAACTTGCTTATTTTTAACCGTAGAGCAAAAAATCGTGGATATTTGGAATTCTTCGAATTCATTACCAATAGTGGCTTTATTGAAAATTTTGTTAACCGTTTCGTTTCCTTAATAATTGTAAAATGCAAATAATTCCATATTTTTATTTTATTTGCTCGTAACTCGCTTATTTTTAATCGTAGAGCAAAAAATCTTGGATATTTGGAATTCTTCTTATTTATTACCTATAGTGGCGTTATTGAAAATTTTGTTAACCGTTCCGTTTCCTTAATAATTGTAAAATGTAAATAATTCCATATTTTTATCTTTTGCTCGTAACTAGCTTATTTTTAATCGTAGAGCAAAAAATCTTGGATATTTGGAATTCTTCGAATTTATTACCTACAGTGGCGTTATTGAAAATTTTGTTAACCGTTTCGTTTCCTTAATAATTGTAAAATGCAAATAATTCCATTATTTTTATCTTTTGCTCGTAACTAGCTTATTTTAATCGTAGAGCAAAAATCTTGGATTATTTGGAATTCTACGAATTTATTACCTATAGTGGCGTTATTGAAAATTTTGTTAACCGTTTCGTTTCCTTAATAATTGTAAAATGCAAATAATTCCATATTTTTATTTTGTTTGCTCGTAACTCGCTTATTTCTAATCGTAGAGCAAAAAATCTTGGATATTTGGAATTCTTCGAATTTATTACCTATAGTGGCGTTATAGAAAATTTTGTTAACCGTTTCGTTTCCTTAATAATTGTAAAATGCAAATAATTCCATATTTTTATTTTGTTTGCTCGTAACTCGCTTATTTTCAACCGTAGAGCAAAAAATCGTGGATATTTGGAATTCTTCGAATTTATTACCAATATGGCTTTATTGAAAATTTTGTTAACCGTTTCGTTTCCTTAATAATTGTAAAATGCAAATAATTCCATATTTTTATTTTATTTGCTCGTAACTCTCTTATTTTTAATCGTAGAGCAAAAATCTTGGATATTTTGAAATTCTTCGAATTTATTACATATAGTGGCGTTATAGAAAATGTTGTTAACCGTTTCGTTTCTTTGATAATTGTAAAATGCAAATAATTCCATATTTTTATTTTGTTTGCTCGTAACTCGCTTATTTTTAATCGTAGAGCAAAAAATCTTGGATATTGGAATTCTTCGAATTTATTACCTATAGTGGCGTTATAGAAAATTTTTGTTAACCGTTTCGTTTCCTTAATAATTGTAAAATGCAAATAATTCCATATTTTTATTTTGTTTGCTCGTAACTCGCTTATTTTTAATCGTAGAGCAAAAAATCGTGGATATTTGGAATTCTTCGAATTTATTACCAATAGTGGCTTTATTGAAAATTTTGTTAACCGTTTCGTTTCCTTAGTAATTGTAAAATGCAAATAATTCCATATTTTTATTTTATTTGCTCGTAACTCGCTTATTTTTAATCGTAGAGCAATAAATCTTGGATATTTGGAATTCTTCGAATTTATTACCTATAGTGGCGTTATAGAAAATTTTGTTAACCGTTTCGTTTCCTTAATAATTGTAAAATGCAAATAATTCCATATTTTTATTTTGTTTGCTCGTAACTCGCTTATTTTTAATCGTAGAGCAAAAAATCTTGGATATTTGGAATTCTTCGAATTTATTACCTATAGTGGCGTTATAGAAAATTTTGTTAACCGTTTCGTTTCCTTAATAATTGTAAAATGCAAATAATTCCATATTTTTATTTTGTTTGCTCGTAACTTGCTTATTTTTAACCGTAGAGCAAAAAATCGTGGATATTTGGAATTCTTCGAATTCATTACCAATAGTGGCTTTATTGAAAATTTTGTTAACCGTTTCGTTTCCTTAATAATTGTAAAATGCAAATAATTCCATATTTTTATTTTATTTGCTCGTAACTCGCTTATTATTAATCGTAGAGCAAAAAATCTTGGATATTTTGAATTCTTGGAATTTATTACATATAGTGATGTTATAGAAAATTTTGTTAACCGTTTCGTTTCTTTGATAATTGTAAAATGCAAATAATTCCATATTTTTATTTTGTTTGCTCGTAACTCGCTTATTTTTAATCGTAGAGCAAAAAATCTTGGATATTTGGAATTCTTCGAATTTATTACATATAGTGGCGTTATTGAAAATTTTATTAACCGTTTCGTTTCCTTAATAATTGTAAAATGCAAATAATTCCATATTTTTATTTTGATTGCTAGTAACTCGCTTATTTTTAATCGTAGAGCAAAAAATCTTGGATATTTGGAATTGTTCGAATTTATTACCTATAGTGGCGTTATTGAAAATTTTGTTAACCGTTTCGTTTCCTTAATAATTGTAAAATGCAAATAATTCCATATTTTTATTTTGATTGCTAGTAACTCGCTTATTTTTAATCGTAGAGCAAAAAATCTTGGATATTTGGAATTCTTCGAATTTATTACCTATAGTGGCGTTATAGAAAATTTTGTTAACCGTTTCGTTTCCTTAATAATTGTAAAATGCAAATAATTCCATATTTTTATTTTGTTTGCTCGTAACTTGCTTATTTTTAACCGTAGAGCAAAAAATCGTGGATATTTGGAATTCTTCGAATTTATTACCAATAGTGGCTTTATTGAAAATTTTGTTAACCGTTTCGTTTCCTTAATAATTGTAAAATGCAAATAATTCCATATTTTTATTTTATTTGCTCGTAACTCGCTTATTATTAATCGTAGAGCAAAAAATCTTGGATATTTTGAATTCTTGGAATTTATTACATATAGTGATGTTATAGAAAATTTTGTTAACCGTTTCGTTTCTTTGATAATTGTAAAATGCAAATAATTCCATATTTTTATTTTGTTTGCTCGTAACTCGCTTATTTTTAATCGTAGAGCAAAAAATCTTGGATATTTGGAATTCTTCGAATTTATTACCAATAGTGGCTTTATTGAAAATTTTGTTAACCGTTTCGTTTCCTTAATAATTGTAAAATGCAAATAATTCCATATTTTTATTTTATTTGCTCGTAACTCGCTTATTATTAATCGTAGAGCAAAAAATCTTGGATATTTTGAATTCTTGGAATTTATTACATATAGTGATGTTATAGAAAATTTTGTTAACCGTTTCGTTTCTTTGATAATTGTAAAATGCAAATAATTCCATATTTTTATTTTGTTTGCTCGTAACTCGCTTATTTTTAATCGTAGAGCAAAAAATCTTGGATATTTGGAATTCTTCGAATTTATTACATATAGTGGCGTTATTGAAAATTTTATTAACCGTTTCGTTTCCTTAATAATTGTAAAATGCAAATAATTCCATATTTTTATTTTGATTGCTAGTAACTCGCTTATTTTTAATCGTAGAGCAAAAAATCTTGGATATTTGGAATTGTTCGAATTTATTACCTATAGTGGCGTTATTGAAAATTTTGTTAACCGTTTCGTTTCCTTAATAATTGTAAAATGCAAATAATTCCATATTTTTATTTTGATTGCTAGTAACTCGCTTATTTTTAATCGTAGAGCAAAAAATCTTGGATATTTGGAATTCTTCGAATTTATTACCTATAGTGGCGTTATAGAAAATTTTGTTAACCGTTTCGTTTCCTTAATAATTGTAAAATGCAAATAATTCCATATTTTTATTTTGTTTGCTCGTAACTCGCTTATTTTTAATCGTAGAGCAAAAAATCTTGGATATTTGGAATTCTTCGAATTTATTACCAATAGTGGCTTTATTGAAAATTTTGTTAACCGTTTCGTTTCCTTAATAATTGTAAAATGCAAATAATTCCATATTTTTATTTTATTTGCTCGTAACTCGCTTATTATTAATCGTAGAGCAAAAAATCTTGGATATTTTGAATTCTTGGAATTTATTACATATAGTGATGTTATAGAAAATTTTGTTAACCGTTTCGTTTCTTTGATAATTGTAAAATGCAAATAATTCCATATTTTTATTTTGTTTGCTCGTAACTCGCTTATTTTTAATCGTAGAGCAAAAAATCTTGGATATTTGGAATTCTTCGAATTTATTACATATAGTGGCGTTATTGAAAATTTTATTAACCGTTTCGTTTCCTTAATAATTGTAAAATGCAAATAATTCCATATTTTTATTTTGATTGCTAGTAACTCGCTTATTTTTAATCGTAGAGCAAAAAATCTTGGATATTTGGAATTGTTCGAATTTATTACCTATAGTGGCGTTATTGAAAATTTTGTTAACCGTTTCGTTTCCTTAATAATTGTAAAATGCAAATAATTCCATATTTTTATTTTGATTGCTAGTAACTCGCTTATTTTTAATCGTAGAGCAAAAAATCTTGGATATTTGGAATTCTACGAATTTATTACCTATAGTGGCGTTATTGAAAATTTTGTTAACCGTTTCGTTTCCTTAATAATTGTAAAATGCAAATAATTCCATATTTTTATTTTGTTTGCTCGTAACTCGCTTATTTTTAATCGTAGAGCAAAAAATCTTGGATATTTGGAATTCTTCGAATTTATTACCAATAGTGGCTTTATTGAAAATTTTGTTAACCGTTTCGTTTCCTTAGTAATTGTAAAATGCAAATAATTCCATATTTTTATTTTATTTGCTCGTAACTCGCTTATTTTTAATCGTAGAGCAATAAATCTTGGATATTTGGAATTCTTCGAATTTATTACCTATAGTGGCGTTATAGAAAATTTTGTTAACCGTTTCGTTTCCTTAATAATTGTAAAATGCAAATAATTCCATATTTTTATTTTGTTTGCTCGTAACTCGCTTATTTTTAATCGTAGAGCAAAAAATCTTGGATATTTGGAATTCTACGAATTTATTACCTATAGTGGCGTTATTGAAAATTTTGTTAACCGTTTCGTTTCCTTAATAATTGTAAAATGCAAATAATTCCGTATTTTTATTTTGTTTGCTCGTAACTCGCTTATTTTTAATCGTAGAGCAAAAAATCGTGGATATTTGGAATTCTTCGAATCAATTACCAATAGTGGCTTTATTGAAAATTTTGTTAACCGTTTCGTTTCCTTAATAATTGTAAAATGCAAATAATTCCATATTTTTATTTTATTTGCTCGTAACTCGCCTATTTTTAATCGTAGAGCAAAAAATCTTGGATATTTTGAATTCTTCGAATTTATTACATATAGTGGCGTTATAGAAAATGTTGTTAACCGTTTCGTTTCCTTAATAATTGTAAAATGCAAATAATTCCATATTTTTATTTTGTTTGCTCGTAACTCGCTTATTTTTAATCGTAGAGTAAAAAATCTTGGATATTTGGAATTCTTCGAATGTATTACCTATAGTGGCGTTATTGAAAATTTTGTTAACCTTTTCGTTTCCTTAATAATTGTAAAATGCAAATAATTCCATATTTTGATTTTGTTTGCTCTTAACTCGCTTATTTTTAATCGTAGAGCAAAAAATCTTGGATATTTGGAATTCTTCGAATTTATTACCTATAGCGGCGTTATTGAAAATTTTGTTAACCGTTTCGTTTCCTTAATAATTGTAAAACGCAAATAATTCCATATTTTTATTTTGTTTGCTCGTAACTCGCTTATTTTTAATCGTAGAGTAAAAAATCTTGGATATTTGGAATTCTTCGAATTTATTACCTACAGTGGCGTTATTGAAAATTTTGTTAACCGTTTCGTTTCCTTAATAATTGTAAAATGCAAATAATTCCATATTTTTATTTTGTTTGCTCGTAACTCGCTTATTTTTAATCGTAGAGCAAAAAATCTTGGATATTTGGAATTCTTCGAATGTATTACCTATAGTGGCGTTATTGAAAATTTTGTTAACCGTTTCGTTTCCTTAATAATTGTAAAATGCAAATAATTCCATATTTTGATTTTGTTTGCTCGTAACTCGCTTATTTTTAATCGTAGAGCAAAAAATCTTGGATATTTGGAATTCTTCGAATTTATTACCTATAGTGGCGTTATTGAAAATTTTGTTAACCGTTTCGTTTCCTTAATAATTGTAAAACGCAAATAATTCCATATTTTTATTTTCTTTGCTCGTAACTCGCTTATTTTTAATCGTAGAGTAAAAATCTTGGATATTTGGAATTCTTCGAATTTATTACCTATAGTGGCCTTATTGAAAATTTTGTAAACCGTTTCGTTTCCTTAATAATTGTAAAATGCAAATAATTCCATATTTTTATTTTGATTGCTAGTAACTCGCTTATTTTTAATCGTAGAGCAAAAAATCTTGGATATTTGGAATTGTTCGAATTTATTACCTATAGTGGCGTTATTGAAAATTTTGTTAACCGTTTCGTTTCCTTAATAATTGTAAAATGCAAATAATTCCATATTTTTATTTTGTTTGCTCGTAACTCGCTTATTTTTAATCGTAGAGCAAAAAATCTTGGATATTTGGAATTCTTCGAATTTATTACCTATAGCGGCGTTATTGAAAATTTTATTAACCGTTTCGTTTCCTTAATAATTATAAAATGCAAATAATTCCATATTTTTATTTTGTTTGCTCGTAACTCGCTTATTTTTAATCGTAGAGTAAAAAATCTTGGATATTTGGAATTCTTCGAATTTATTACCTATAGTGGCGTTATTGAAAATTTTGTTAACCGTTTCGTTTCCTTAATAATTGTAAAATGCAAATAATTCCATATTTTTATTTTGTTTGCTCGTAACTCGCTTATTTTTAATCGTAGAGCAAAAAATCTTGGATATTTGGAATTCTTCGAATGTATTACCTATAGTGGCGTTATTGAAAATTTTGTTAACCGTTTCGTTTCCTTAATAATTGTAAAATGCAAATAATTCCATATTTTGATTTTGTTTGCTCTTAACTCGCTTATTTTTAATCGTAGAGCAAAAAATCTTGGATATTTGGAATTCTTCGAATTTATTACCTATAGCGGCGTTATTGAAAATTTTGTTAACCGTTTCGTTTCCTTAATAATTGTAAAACGCAAATAATTCCATATTTTTATTTTGTTTGCTCGTAACTCGCTTATTTTTAATCGTAGAGTAAAAAATCTTGGATATTTGGAATTCTTCGAATTTATTACCTATAGTGGCGTTATTGAAAATTTTGTAAACCGTTTCGTTTCCTTAATAATTGTAAAATGCAAATAATTCCATATTTTTATTTTGATTGCTAGTAACTCGCTTATTTTTAATCGTAGAGCAAAAAATCATGGATATTTGGAATTGTTCGAATTTATTACCTATAGTGGCGTTATTGAAAATTTTGTTAACCGTTTCGTTTCCTTAATAATTGTAAAATGCAAATAATTCCATATTTTTATTTTGATTGCTAGTAACTGGCTTATTTTTAATCGTAGAGCAAAAAATCTTGGATATTTGGAATTGTTCGAATTTATTACCTATAGTGGCGTTATTGAAAATTTTATTAACCGTTTCGTTTCCTTAATAATTGTAAAATGCAAATAATTCCATATTTTTATTTTGTTTGCTCGTAACTCGCTTATTTTTAATCGTAGAGCAAAAAATCTTGGATATTTGGAATTCTTCGAATATATTACCTATAGTGGCGTTATTGAAAATTTTGTTAACCGTTTCGTTTCCTTAATAATTGTAAAATGCAAATAATTCCATATTTTGATTTTGTTTGCTCGTAACTCGCTTATTTTTAATCGTAGAGCAAAAAATCTTGGATATTTGGAATTCTTCGAATTTATTACCTATAGTGGCGTTATTGAAAATTTTGTTAACCGTTTCGTTTCCTTAATAATTGTAAAACGCAAATAATTCCATATTTTTATTTTCTTTGCTCGTAACTCGCTTATTTTTAATCGTAGAGTAAAAATCTTGGATATTTGGAATTCTTCGAATTTATTACCTATAGTGGCCTTATTGAAAATTTTGTAAACCGTTTCGTTTCCTTAATAATTGTAAAATGCAAATAATTCCATATTTTTATTTTGATTGCTAGTAACTCGCTTATTTTTAATCGTAGAGCAAAAAATCTTGGATATTTGGAATTCTTCGAATTTATTACCTATAGCGGCGTTATTGAAAATTTTGTTAACCGTTTCGTTTCCTTAATAATTGTAAAACGCAAATAATTCCATATTTTTATTTTGTTTGCTCGTAACTCGCTTATTTTTAATCGTAGAGTAAAAAATCTTGGATATTTGGAATTCTTCGAATTTATTACCTATAGTGGCGTTATTGAAAATTTTGTAAACCGTTTCGTTTCCTTAATAATTGTAAAATGCAAATAATTCCATATTTTTATTTTGATTGCTAGTAACTCGCTTATTTTTAATCGTAGAGCAAAAAATCATGGATATTTGGAATTGTTCGAATTTATTACCTATAGTGGCGTTATTGAAAATTTTGTTAACCGTTTCGTTTCCTTAATAATTGTAAAATGCAAATAATTCCATATTTTTATTTTGATTGCTAGTAACTGGCTTATTTTTAATCGTAGAGCAAAAAATCTTGGATATTTGGAATTGTTCGAATTTATTACCTATAGTGGCGTTATTGAAAATTTTATTAACCGTTTCGTTTCCTTAATAATTGTAAAATGCAAATAATTCCATATTTTTATTTTGTTTGCTCGTAACTCGCTTATTTTTAATCGTAGAGCAAAAAATCTTGGATATTTGGAATTCTTCGAATATATTACCTATAGTGGCGTTATTGAAAATTTTGTTAACCGTTTCGTTTCCTTAATAATTGTAAAATGCAAATAATTCCATATTTTGATTTTGTTTGCTCGTAACTCGCTTATTTTTAATCGTAGAGCAAAAAATCTTGGATATTTGGAATTCTTCGAATTTATTACCTATAGTGGCGTTATTGAAAATTTTGTTAACCGTTTCGTTTCCTTAATAATTGTAAAACGCAAATAATTCCATATTTTTATTTTCTTTGCTCGTAACTCGCTTATTTTTAATCGTAGAGTAAAAATCTTGGATATTTGGAATTCTTCGAATTTATTACCTATAGTGGCCTTATTGAAAATTTTGTAAACCGTTTCGTTTCCTTAATAATTGTAAAATGCAAATAATTCCATATTTTTATTTTGATTGCTAGTAACTCGCTTATTTTTAATCGTAGAGCAAAAAATCTTGGATATTTGGAATTGTTCGAATTTATTACCTATAGTGGCGTTATTGAAAATTTTGTTAACCGTTTCGTTTCCTTAATAATTGTAAAATGCAAATAATTCCATATTTTTATTTTGTTTGCTCGTAACTCGCTTATTTTTAATCGTAGAGCAAAAAATCTTGGATATTTGGAATTCTTCGAATTTATTACCTATAGCGGCGTTATTGAAAATTTTATTAACCGTTTCGTTTCCTTAATAATTATAAAATGCAAATAATTCCATATTTTTATTTTGTTTGCTCGTAACTCGCTTATTTTTAATCGTAGAGTAAAAAATCTTGGATATTTGGAATTCTTCGAATTTATTACCTATAGTGGCGTTATTGAAAATTTTGTTAACCGTTTCGTTTCCTTAATAATTGTAAAATGCAAATAATTCCATATTTTTATTTTGTTTGCTCGTAACTCGCTTATTTTTAATCGTAGAGCAAAAAATCTTGGATATTTGGAATTCTTCGAATGTATTACCTATAGTGGCGTTATTGAAAATTTTGTTAACCGTTTCGTTTCCTTAATAATTGTAAAATGCAAATAATTCCATATTTTTATTTTGATTGCTAGTAACTCGCTTATTTTTAATCGTAGAGCAAAAAATCATGGATATTTGGAATTGTTCGAATTTATTACCTATAGTGGCGTTATTGAAAATTTTGTTAACCGTTTCGTTTCCTTAATAATTGTAAAATGCAAATAATTCCATATTTTTATTTTGTTTGCTCTTAACTCGCTTATTTTTAATCGTAGAGCAAAAAATCTTGGATATTTGGAATTCTTCGAATTTATTACCTATAGCGGCGTTATTGAAAATTTTGTTAACCGTTTCGTTTCCTTAATAATTGTAAAACGCAAATAATTCCATATTTTTATTTTGTTTGCTCGTAACTCGCTTATTTTTAATCGTAGAGTAAAAAATCTTGGATATTTGGAATTCTTCGAATTTATTACCTACAGTGGCGTTATTGAAAATTTTGTTAACCGTTTCGTTTCCTTAATAATTGTAAAATGCAAATAATTCCATATTTTTATTTTGTTTGCTCGTAACTCGCTTATTTTTAATCGTAGAGCAAAAAATCTTGGATATTTGGAATTCTTCGAATGTATTACCTATAGTGGCGTTATTGAAAATTTTGTTAACCGTTTCGTTTCCTTAATAATTGTAAAATGCAAATAATTCCATATTTTGATTTTGTTTGCTCGTAACTCGCTTATTTTTAATCGTAGAGCAAAAAATCTTGGATATTTGGAATTCTTCGAATTTATTACCTATAGTGGCGTTATTGAAAATTTTGTTAACCGTTTCGTTTCCTTAATAATTGTAAAACGCAAATAATTCCATATTTTTATTTTCTTTGCTCGTAACTCGCTTATTTTTAATCGTAGAGTAAAAATCTTGGATATTTGGAATTCTTCGAATTTATTACCTATAGTGGCCTTATTGAAAATTTTGTAAACCGTTTCGTTTCCTTAATAATTGTAAAATGCAAATAATTCCATATTTTTATTTTGATTGCTAGTAACTCGCTTATTTTTAATCGTAGAGCAAAAAATCTTGGATATTTGGAATTGTTCGAATTTATTACCTATAGTGGCGTTATTGAAAATTTTGTTAACCGTTTCGTTTCCTTAATAATTGTAAAATGCAAATAATTCCATATTTTTATTTTGTTTGCTCGTAACTCGCTTATTTTTAATCGTAGAGCAAAAAATCTTGGATATTTGGAATTCTTCGAATTTATTACCTATAGCGGCGTTATTGAAAATTTTATTAACCGTTTCGTTTCCTTAATAATTATAAAATGCAAATAATTCCATATTTTTATTTTGTTTGCTCGTAACTCGCTTATTTTTAATCGTAGAGTAAAAAATCTTGGATATTTGGAATTCTTCGAATTTATTACCTATAGTGGCGTTATTGAAAATTTTGTTAACCGTTTCGTTTCCTTAATAATTGTAAAATGCAAATAATTCCATATTTTTATTTTGTTTGCTCGTAACTCGCTTATTTTTAATCGTAGAGCAAAAAATCTTGGATATTTGGAATTCTTCGAATGTATTACCTATAGTGGCGTTATTGAAAATTTTGTTAACCGTTTCGTTTCCTTAATAATTGTAAAATGCAAATAATTCCATATTTTGATTTTGTTTGCTCTTAACTCGCTTATTTTTAATCGTAGAGCAAAAAATCTTGGATATTTGGAATTCTTCGAATTTATTACCTATAGCGGCGTTATTGAAAATTTTGTTAACCGTTTCGTTTCCTTAATAATTGTAAAACGCAAATAATTCCATATTTTTATTTTGTTTGCTCGTAACTCGCTTATTTTTAATCGTAGAGTAAAAAATCTTGGATATTTGGAATTCTTCGAATTTATTACCTATAGTGGCGTTATTGAAAATTTTGTAAACCGTTTCGTTTCCTTAATAATTGTAAAATGCAAATAATTCCATATTTTTATTTTGATTGCTAGTAACTCGCTTATTTTTAATCGTAGAGCAAAAAATCATGGATATTTGGAATTGTTCGAATTTATTACCTATAGTGGCGTTATTGAAAATTTTGTTAACCGTTTCGTTTCCTTAATAATTGTAAAATGCAAATAATTCCATATTTTTATTTTGATTGCTAGTAACTCGCTTATTTTTAATCGTAGAGCAAAAAATCTTGGATATTTGGAATTGTTCGAATTTATTACCTATAGTGGCGTTATTGAAAATTTTATTAACCGTTTCGTTTCCTTAATAATTGTAAAATGCAAATAATTCCATATTTTTATTTTGTTTGCTCGTAACTCGCTTATTTTTAATCGTAGAGCAAAAAATCTTGGATATTTGGAATTCTTCTTATTTATTACCTATAGTGGCGTTATTGAAAATTTTGTTAACCGTTCCGTTTCATTAATAATTGTAAAATGCAAATAATTCCATATTTTTATCTTTTGCTCGTAACTAGCTTATTTTTAATCGTAGAGCAAAAAATCTTTAATATTTGGAATTCTTCGAATTTATTACCTACAGTGGCGTTATTGAAAATTTTGTTAACCGTTTCGTTTCCTTAATAATTGTAAAATGCAAATAATTCCATATTTTTATTTTGTTTGCTCGTAACTCGCTTATTTTTAATCGTAGAGCAAAAAATCATGGATATTTGGAATTCCTCGAATTCATTACCTATAGTGGCGTTATTGAAAATTTTGTTAACCGTTTCGTTTCCTTAATAATTGTAAAATGCGAATAATTCCATATTTTTATTTTGTTTGCTCGTAACTCGCTTATTTTTAATCGTAGAGCAAAAAATCTTGGATATTTGGAATTCTACGAATTTATTACCTATAGTGGCGTTATTGAAAATTTTGTTAACCGTTTCGTTTCCTTAATAATTGTAAAATGCAAATAATTCCATATTTTTATTTTGTTTGCTGGTAACTCGCTTATTTTTAATCGTAGAGCAAAAAATCTTGGATATTTGGAATTCTTCTTATTTATTACCTATAGTGGCGTTATTGAAAATTTTGTTAACCGTTCCGTTTCATTAATAATTGTAAAATGCAAATAATTCCATATTTTTATCTTTTGCTCGTAACTAGCTTATTTTTAATCGTAGAGCAAAAAATCTTTGATATTTGGAATTCTTCGAATTTATTACCTATAGTGGCGTTATAGAAAATTTTGTTAACCGTTTCGTTTCCTTAATAATTGTAAAATGCAAATAATTCCATATTTTTATTTTGTTTGCTCGTAACTCGCTTATTTTTAATCGTAGAGCAAAAAATCTTTGATATTTGGAATTCTTCGAATTTATTACCTATAGTGGCGTTATAGAAAATTTTGTTAACCGTTTCGTTTCCTTAATAATTGTAAAATGCAAATAATTCCGTATTTTTATTTTGTTTGCTCGTAACTCGCTTATTTTTAATCGTAGAGCAAAAAATCGTGGATATTTGGAAGTCTTCGAATTTATTACCAATAGTGGCTTTATTGAAAATTTTGTTAACCGTTTCGTTTCCTTAATAATTGTAAAATGCAAATAATTCCATATTTTTATTTTGTTTGCTCGTAACTCGCTTATTTTTAATCGTAGAGCAAAAAATCTTGGATATTTTGAATTCTTCGAATTTATTACATATAGTGGCGTTATAGAAAATGTTGTTAACCGTTTCGTTTCCTTAATAATTGTAAAATGCAAATAATTCCATATTTTTATTTTGTTTGCTCGTAACTCGCTTATTTTTAATCGTAGAGTAAAAAATCTTGGATATTTGGAATTCTTCGAATTTATTACCTATAGTGGCGTTATTGAAAATTTTGTTAACCGTTTCGTTTCCTTAATAATTGTAAAATGCAAATAATTCCATATTTTTATTTTGTTTGCTCGTAACTCGCTTATTTTTAATCGTAGAGCAAAAAATCTTGGATATTTGGAATTCTTCGAATGTATTACCTATAGTGGCGTTATTGAAAATTTTGTTAACCGTTTCGTTTCCTTAATAATTGCAAAAAGCAAATAATTCCATATTTTGATTTTGTTTGCTCGTAACTCGCTTATTTTTAATCGTAGAGCAAAAAATCTTGGATATTTGGAATTCTTCGAATTTATTACCTATAGCGGCGTTATTGAAAATTTTGTTAACCGTTTCGTTTCCTTAATAATTGTAAAACGCAAATAATTCCATATTTTTATTTTGTTTGCTCGTAACTCGCTTATTTTTAATCGTAGAGTAAAAAATCTTGGATATTTGGAATTCTTCGAATTTATTACCTATAGTGGCGTTATTGAAAATTTTGTAAACCGTTTCGTTTCCTTAATAATTGTAAAATGCAAATAATTCCATATTTTTATTTTGATTGCTAGTAACTCGTTTATTTTTAATCGTAGAGCAAAAAATCTTGGATATTTGGAATTGTTCGAATTTATTACCTATAGTGGCGTTATTGAAAATTTTGTTAACCGTTTCGTTTCCTTAATAATTGTAAAATGCAAATAATTCCATATTTTTATTTTGTTTGCTCGTAACTCGCTTATTTTTAATCGTAGAGCAAAAAATCTTGGATATTTGGAATTCTTCGAATTTATTACCTATAGCGGCGTTATTGAAAATTTTATTAACCGTTTCGTTCCCTTAATAATTGTAAAATGCAAATAATTCCATATTTTTATTTTGTTTGCTCGTAACTCGCTTATTTTTAATCGTAGAGCAAAAAATCTTGGATATTTGGAATTCTTCGAATTTATTACATACAGTGGCGTTATTGAAAATTTTATTAACCGTTTCGTTTCCTTAATAATTGTAAAATGCAAATAATTCCATATTTTTATTTTGTTTGCTCGTAACTCGCTTATTTTTAATCGTAGAGTAAAAAATCTTGGATATTTGGAATTCTTCGAATGTATTACCTATAGTGGCGTTATTGAAAATTTTGTTAACCGTTTCGTTTCCTTAATAATTGTAAAAAGCAAATAATTCCATATTTTGATTTTGTTTGCTCGTAACTCGCTTATTTTTAATCGTGGAGCAAAAAATCTTGGATATTTGGAATTCTTCGAATTTATTACCTATAGCGGCGTTATTGAAAATTTTGTTAACCGTTTCGTTTCCTTAATAATTGTAAAACGCAAATAATTCCATATTTTTATTTTGTTTGCTCGTAACTCGCTTATTTTTAATCGTAGAGTAAAAAATCTTGGATATTTGGAACTCTTCGAATTTATTACCTATAGTGGCGTTATTGAAAATTTTGTAAACCGTTTCGTTTCCTTAATAATTGTAAAATGCAAATAATTCCATATTTTTATTTTGATTGCTAGTAACTCGTTTATTTTTAATCGTAGAGCAAAAAATCTTGGATATTTGGAATTGTTCGAATTTATTACCTATAGTGGCGTTATTGAAAATTTTGTTAACCGTTTCGTTTCCTTAATAATTGTAAAATGCAAATAATTCCATATTTTTATTTTGTTTGCTCGTAACTCGCTTATTTTTAATCGTAGAGCAAAAAATCTTGGATATTTGGAATTCTTCGAATTTATTACCTATAGCGGCGTTATTGAAAATTTTATTAACCGTTTCGTTTCCTTAATAATTGTAAAATGCAAATAATTCCATATTTTTATTTTGTTTGCTCGTAACTCGCTTATTTTTAATCGTAGAGCAAAAAATCTTGGATATTTGGAATTCTTCGAATTTATTACATATAGTGGCGTTATTGAAAATTTTATTAACCGTTTCGTTTCCTTAATAATTGTAAAATGCAAATAATTCCATATTTTTATTTTGTTTGCTCGTAACTCGCTTATTTTTAATCGTAGAGTAAAAAATCTTGGATATTTGGAATTCTTCGAATTTATTACCTATAGTGGCGTTATTGAAAATTTTGTAAACCGTTTCGTTTCCTTAATAATTGTAAAATGCAAATAATTCCATATTTTTATTTTGATTGCTAGTAACTCGCTTATTTTTAATCGTAGAGCAAAAAATCTTGGATATTTGGAATTGTTCGAATTTATTACCTATAGTGGCGTTATTGAAAATTTTGTTAACCGTTTCGTTTCCTTAATAATTGTAAAATGCAAATAATTCCATATTTTTATTTTGTTTGCTCGTAACTCGCTTATTTTTAATCGTAGAGTAAAAAATCTTGGATATTTGAAATTTCTCGAATCCATTACCTATAGTGGCGTTATTGAAAATTTTGTTAACCGTTTCGTTTCCTTAATAATTGTAAAATGCAAATAATTCCATATTTTTATTTTGTTTGCTCGTAACTCGCTTATTTTTAATCGTAGAGCAAAAAATCTTGGATATTTTGAATTCTTCGAATTTATTACCTATAGTGGCGTTATTGAAAATTTTGTTAACCATTTCGTTTCCTTAATAATTGTAAAAAGCAAATAATTCCATATTTTGATTTTGTTTGCTCGTAACTCGCTTATTTTTAATCGTAGAGCAAAAAATCTTGGATATTTGGAATTGTTCGAATTTATTACCTATAGCGGCGTTATTGAAAATTTTGTTAACCGTTTCGTTTCCTTAATAATTGTAAAACGCAAATAATTCCATATTTTTATTTTGTTTGCTCGTAACTCGCTTATTTTTAATCGTAGAGTAAAAAATCTTGGATATTTGGAATTCTTCGAATTTATTACCTATAGTGGCGTTATTGAAAATTTTGTAAACCGTTTCGTTTCCTTAATAATTGTAAAATGCAAATAATTCCATATTTTTATTTTGATTGCTAGTAACTCGTTTATTTTTAATCGTAGAGCAAAAAATCTTGGATATTTGGAATTGTTCGAATTTATTACCTATAGTGGCGTTATTGAAAATTTTGTTAACCGTTTCGTTTCCTTAATAATTGTAAAATGCAAATAATTCCATATTTTTATTTTGTTTGCTCGTAACTCGCTTATTTTAAATCGTAGAGCAAAAAATCTTGGATATTTGGAATTCTTCGAATTTATTACCTATAGCGGCGTTATTGACAATTTTATTAACCGTTTCGTTTCCTTAATAATTGTAAAATGCAAATAATTCCATATTTTTATTTTGTTTGCTCGTAACTCGCTTATTTTTAATCGTAGAGCAAAAAATCTTGGATATTTGGAATTCTTCGAATTTATTACATATAGTGGCGTTATTGAAAATTTTATTAACCGTTTCGTTTCCTTAATAATTGTAAAATGCAAATAATTCCATATTTTTATTTTGTTTGCTCGTAACTCGCTTATTTTTAATCGTAGAGCAAAAAATCTTGGATATTTGGAATTCTTCGAATTCATTACCTATAGTGGCGTTATTGAAAATTTTGTTAACCGTTTCGTATCCTTAATAATTGTAAAATGCGAATAATTCCATATTTTTATTTTCTTTGCTCGTAACTCGCTTATTTTTAATCGTAGAGCAAAAAATCTTGGATATTTGGAATTCTACGAATTTATTACCTATAGTGGCGTTATTGAAAATTTTGTTAACCGTTTCGTTTCCTTAATAATTGTAAAATGCAAATAATTCCATATTTTTATTTTGTTTGCTCGTAACTCGCTTATTTTTAATCGTAGAGCAAAAAATCTTGGATATTTGGAATTCTTCGAATTTATTACCTATAGTGGAGTTATAGAAAATTTTGTTAACCGTTTCGTTTCCTTAATAATTGTAAAATGCAAATAATTCCATATTTTTATTTTGTTTGCTCGTAACTCGCTTATTTTTAATCGTAGAGTAAAAAATCTTGGATATTTGGAATTCTTCGAATTTATTACATATAGTGGCGTTATTGAAAATTTTATTAACCGTTTCGTTTCCTTAATAATTGTGAAATGCAAATAATTCCATATTTTTATTTTGTTTGCTCGTAACTCGCTTATTTTTAATCGTAGAGCAAAAAATCTTGGATATTTGGAATTCTTCTTATTTATTACCTATAGTGGCGTTATTGAAAATTTTGTTAACCGTTCCGTTTCATTAATAATTGTAAAATGCAAATAATTCCATATTTTTATCTTTTGCTCGTAACTAGCTTATTTTTAATCGTAGAGCAAAAAATCTTGGATATTTGGAATTGTTCGAATTTATTACCTATAGTGGCGTTATTGAAAATTTTGTTAAACGTTTCGTTTCCTTAATAATTGTAAAATGCAAATAATTCCATATTTTTATTTTGTTTGCTCGTAACTCGCTTATTTTTAATCGTAGAGTAAAAAATCTTGGATATTTGAAATTTCTCGAATTTATTACCTATAGTGGCGTTATTGAAAATTTTGTTAACCGTTTCGTTTCCTTAATAATTGTAAAATGCAAATAATTCCATATTTTCATTTTGTTTGCTCGTAACTCGCTTATTTTTAATCGTAGAGCAAAAAATCTTGGATATTTTGAATTCTTCGAATTTATTACCTATAGTGGCGTTATTGAAAATTTTGTTAACCGTTTCGTTTCCTTAATAATTGTAAAAAGCAAATAATTCCATATTTTGATTTTGTTTGCTCGTAACTCGCTTATTTTTAATCGTAGAGCAAAAAATCTTGGATATTTGGAATTCTTCGAATTTATTACCTATAGCGGCGTTATTGAAAATTTTGTTAACCGTTTCGTTTCCTTAATAATTGTAAAACGCAAATAATTCCATATTTTTATTTTGTTTGCTCGTAACTCGCTTATTTTTAATCGTAGAGTAAAAAATCTTGGATATTTGGAATTCTTCGAATTTATTACCTATAGTGGCGTTATTGAAAATTTTGTAAACCGTTTCGTTTCCTTAATAATTGTAAAATGCAAATAATTCCATATTTTTATTTTGATTGCTAGTAACTCGTTTATTTTTAATCGTAGAGCAAAAAATCTTGGATATTTGGAATTGTTCGAATTTATTACCTATAGTGGCGTTATTGAAAATTTTGTTAACCGTTTCGTTTCCTTAATAATTGTAAAATGCAAATAATTCCATATTTTTATTTTGTTTGCTCGTAACTCGCTTATTTTTAATCGTAGAGCAAAAAATCTTGGATATTTGGAATTCTTCGAATTTATTACATATAGTGGCGTTATTGAAAATTTTATTAACCGTTTCGTTTCCTTAATAATTATAAAATGCAAATAATTCCATATTTTTATTTTGTTTGCTCGTAACTCGCTTATTTTTAATCGTAGAGCAAAAAATCTTGGATATTTGGAATTCTTCGAATTCATTACCTATAGTGGCGTTATTGAAAATTTTGTTAACCGTTTCGTTTCCTTAATAATTGTAAAATGCGAATAATTCCATATTTTTATTTTCTTTGCTCGTAACTCGCTTATTTTTAATCGTAGAGCAAAAAATCTTGGATATTTGGAATTCTACGAATTTATTACCTATAGTGGCGTTATTGAAAATTTTGTTAACCGTTTCGTTTCCTTAATAATTGTAAAATGCAAATAATTCCATATTTTTATTTTGTTTGCTCGTAACTCGCTTATTTTTAATCGTAGAGCAAAAAATCTTGGATATTTGGAATTCTTCGAATTTATTACCTATAGTGGAGTTATAGAAAATTTTGTTAACCGTTTCGTTTCCTTAATAATTGTAAAATGCAAATAATTCCATATTTTTATTTTGTTTGCTCGTAACTCGCTTATTTTTAATCGTAGAGTAAAAAATCTTGGATATTTGGAATTCTTCGAATTTATTACATATAGTGGCGTTATTGAAAATTTTATTAACCGTTTCGTTTCCTTAATAATTGTGAAATGCAAATAATTCCATATTTTTATTTTGTTTGCTCGTAACTCCCTTATTTTTAATCGTAGAGCAAAAAATCTTGGATATTTGGAATTCTTCTTATTTATTACCTATAGTGGCGTTATTGAAAATTTTGTTAACCGTTCCGTTTCATTAATAATTGTAAAATGCAAATAATTCCATATTTTTATCTTTTGCTCGTAACTCGCTTATTTTTAATCGTAGAGCAAAAAATCTTGGATATTTGGAATTGTTCGAATTTATTACCTATAGTGGCGTTATTGAAAATTTTGTTAAACGTTTCGTTTCCTTAATAATTGTAAAAAGCAAATAATTCCGTA